>OX359266.1:54708576-57612326 GCA_947179155.2 Hedera helix
GCTAATCAGGATAATATTTGATTCTATTAACTAAAATTTAGAGTTTATTAATCAGGTTTATGATTTATTAACTTTATTAACCCCTAGTTAATAAATATTAAATTCTAATTTATAAATCTTAAACCCTAGATAATAAATCTTAAATCATGATTAATAAAACCTTAATCTTAGTTAATAAACACTAATTCTTGATTTATAAAGCCTAGTTATTAAAATCTAATGAATAAAGTCAAATTCTTATTCTAATTTTTTTTTATTATAATCCTGATCGTTATTTTTGTTTTAAATGATATAAATAGTATATATTTTATAAGAATTTATAACAAATATATGGTATGGATCATTTCCCTATATATATATATATATATATATATATATCCTATTTCTTTTTCTGGAAAACGTGCCCACAATTTATGATCATCTCCATTCATGAAACTTTGTTTTCCATTTTACCATCTCTCTTTCTTCACTACTTTTGTTATTTCCTAATTCTCGGGGGAGCTTCTATGCATGAATTTTAAACCGATGACATATTCATGAAATAAAACTCAAGCAACTTATTGGAGGTTAGACTTGTACACAAATACTAAACGTATACTCCCTCTTCTAAAATATATTATTTTAATTCGACTTTTTAAAGCCAATTTCACATATTTTAAAATTCTAGATAAATATTATTCATTTAACGTTTTAAAAATCATAAATTAGCTTGTAATTAATTTGAAGTATTTATTTTTTAAAACGTATATTCTTACGATTCAATTTTTAAGAATACATTACATTTTCACCCTACGGCCTAGGGGAGCATGAGGAAAGGTAACATGAGAAGAACATGGGGAAGAGAACCCAAAGTCTTATTACTAGATTATTACATTTGCTCTAGGCAGTATTATTTAAACATATTACAGTTTTTATAAATTAAATTGTCTAAAATTAAGTAAATTTATATTAAATTAATTGTAAAAAATAATATTATTCTTATATATAAAGACATAAATTAAAGAAGAATTTTAGGAGAGAGAAGAGAGAAGAAAGGAGATCGGGAGAAAACTTCAATTCTCGTTCATTGATTTCTCTGTTTGCTGTAACATGCAGCATATAGAAATGCATACTCTCATCCTAGCCCTTCAATATCACTAAATATCATAACTAATTTTAGCCGTTGATTTCTAACCCAATTACCCATCCTAGTTAGTACACCACTTCTAGCCTTGTATGGACGGACCATGGTCCGTAACAGGCGACCACCATGTTATTTTGGGCGGTGATAGCTATGATGGCCATAAAAGTAGTGTTTGATCTTCGAAGATCTGAAACAAAAATGATTGATGATATCTCTGCACTCTTTCATTCATCACTGATCAGTTTATGCATGATCATCCGTACAGATTCTATTCTTGTTAAGCATTTCTTTTTATTTTTTGTCTCAAGCTTTGTAGGGCAAAAAAGATTAATAGGTAGTACAAAAACCTCGAAAGCTTGTTATTCGTTGGAGACACAATCTCATGACTTCAGAGTTTTAGGAATAATATATCCTCTCTTTTTTAAGTTATATGAACATTTTGATTTTTAAAAATTAATTTAAAATATTTTTAAATTTAATTTTATTGAAATAATTCATTAAAAATTATGAAATAATTAAATTTATAACGGGTAATATTTTTCAGATAGTTTATAATATTTATCTTTAAAATTAAAAGAATTTATACCAATTATAAATTTAAAAAATCAACAATAATAAAATAATATATAATAGAAAGAGTAATATAATTCTGATTTTTATATTTTTTGTTTTAATTATCCATGTGAGAGTTTAACAAGGACGGTAAATTAGAGGCATTTTTTGATTATTCACCTCTATATTTAAAGTTGGTGATGGCCCTTCTTCATGTTTGCCTGATAATGCAGAGCTTTTTCTGACTTTTTGGCTCAGATAAGCTGTCTCTTGCTGTTCTCTCTCTATCTATATATGATGTGATAGTGTTTGGACACGGAGTTGCGAGAGTCCACCCCAAGTTTAAGTATGGCACAACATATATTGATGGCGCATGCATTGCTGATGATGAACCCCCTACATTAATCGTGCCGTACAGATGGCACAACTATCACTACCAATGTACCTAGTTGCTGGTGTTTTACGGTCATCAAAGCAAGGTGTTCATCTATGATGCACCTTCCCGTATTGAATCCACGAATTTAAAATAACCAAAAAAATCCTTTATCCATTCACAGAGAAAGTTATACACCCCCACCTTTTTTTTTTTTTATCGGAAACGAAAATTCCGGAGTACTTTTGTACCCTTTCCTTATAAAAGAAACGTCATCGTATTGGTTAAATGATTATTTTGTGATTTAATATGTTATAAAATATTATACAAATTATTCAGAATCACATTTATTTAGTGAGTTTTGAGACTGAAAAAATATTTATTCTTGGATAGATTTTTAAAGCTATACCGTCTTCAGATTGCCCCAGCGAATGTGATTTATAAAATCTTACAGATTTCTTGAAGAAAGAAACCAAGTATAGTAGTAGTCTAGCTGGCCTCTTGCTAAACCTATACGGCCCCTAGAATCCACAAACGACTGAATGTTTATGTTAGGACTTAGGAGGGCCATAAACACACTTGTTGATGGTAGTTCAGGGTTTGGGTTTTGTTGGCAGTCTCGAAATGTGCCTCGTAATTGATGCCTGTTTGGTCAGGAACGAAAGTCTGGTGTCTCCACTACAAAATTGCATTACTACTCCGGTACCCCCTTCCCTCTCTAGTAAGTATAGTGTGGTGTAGAAGTGTATACTGCGTACCATAAAAAAGTCCCGTTTTTGTCATTTTTTGTTAATTACATAAGGAGTCTACTTTTCATTTATAATAATATGAAATTTCATTTATAATCTTAGTGCATACCAATAACTTATTAATTAAAAAAAATATAATTTTAAAATTTATTTATAAACTTAACATGGAAAACTCTTTTTGTATGAGAGAAAAACATTTTACTAATACAGAAGCTTAAACATGTTTTGTGACGTTGGGCTGTAAGGAGGGGTATGAAAGGAATTTTAGGAATAAGGAGGGTAGGCAAGATAATAACAAAATAGGGAGTATAAAAGATGTTGCTTGCGCAAATCTAGCTAAAACTGCGTTTTGGGGCAAGCAAAGGCAGGGAGAGAGACATTTTATGTGTTGGGGTTTATGGCAATCCATAAATAAAATACTGAAACCCCATCAACTAAGTATCCAAACAGTAGAACCCCCAATCCCTTGTTATTTTTCTTATGGCCTCATTTATTTCACTTGGCCTTATTATGTTAAAGACAGTATCTGTAGAGACAGGGGACATCTATACACAAGCAAGCCAAACACTCCTCCTTTCCTGAGCTCTGCTCTCCTTCCTTTTTTGGCCTTTTCAAAATAGGACAAGAAATACCCCCATTTGAAAGCTGCAAATAAACCCTCCCCCATGGTTTCTTCTTCTATGATTCGTGATCCTATGCACCCCCAATGTTCCTTTTGACCCATCTTCTTAACAAGAAGATGGTACTTGTAAAAATCCCACCTTTTTCTCTCTGTTCTTGTCCTCCTATGATGATGGGGCTCCACCGCCAGCGGCGACGGAGGTGGCTGCGGTCTAAGATCCTTTCTTTAGCTTTTGTGGGGCTGGCTGGAAAAAATTGCCGTTTCAAGCCCACTCATTGCGGCTTACTCTGTTCATCCTCTGTTTCATAGGCTGATGACTGTCACGGCGGCGGAAGTGGTGGTGTGATATTGGCGGGCCGGCTCAATCTGTTCTTTCTCTGTTTTGTTTCGATTAGTTTAGTGAGTTAATGTATACAGTATGTTTTTGTTTTCACTTCATGATGTTTATTTGGGGGTGGATATATATGCCAAGGTTCTCCAACATTAACAGGTTTGTTAGTTGGTTCTTTTGATATACTTGTTGGTTTTCTATTGAAGTTAAATGTTTTCTGTTTCTACAATTTTTTGGTAAACCCTTTTCAAGTAAAACCCTTTCTGTATCTTGAGGAAGAGAAGAGGGGGAAAATACTGGCCATCTTTTTAACCCTTCAAGTTGTTGAGTAAAAAGGGTGAAAACTCCTCTTGTTGGTCTGTTTTCCTTGTATATGGGCGCAAGTTTCGATGTCATGAACAAACTCGCCTCGGGTCCCTAGATCGATGGGGTGTATGTACATTTATATGTATGTGTACATATGGGTCAATGGGGGTGTATGTACATGTATATGAATGTGTATATATGGGGGAGGGAAAAGATAGGTCAACAAATGACGAGTATATGAGGGTGTAGCGATAGATCGGTGACAATGTTGCTTCTTTCATGGAACTGTCCTATCATCACATATATTAGTATTATACACCTCTCTCTCTCTCTCTCTCTCTCTCTCTCTCTCTCTCTCTCCATTGCCTTTTGTTTTTCTCTGTACGCACGTGAACTTCTGTTTCATTCATTTTAAAATTCTTGCTTTTTTTTCCCCTCATAATCAATATCAAGTTTTAGTGGCACTTAATTTTTCTACTTTGTGGGGTATCTTGATTATCAGACCCTCGCAGGAAGGTGATAATTTTAGCCTCTTAAAATATTTATTATGATATTTTTCTATCAAATTTAAACAATCTGTTTCTAATGGGGTTATTACATAATCCATTTCAAGTTTTCTACTCGTCTTGATTGTCATAAGCTTGGTTACAATTTGGTCTCTTAGAGGATGAATTTGAGATTTTTTCCTTTTTACTGGCAATTTTAAATTTTCTTATTCAAATGGCAGGTATGTGTTGGGTGTATGCATCTGTTTCAAATAACGAGGTTTTCGTATTTTATTTTTGGTATTTTTTCTGTTACAAATTTGCCCTTGTTTGTTTGGGACAAACTTATGAGTAAAAACATGCGTCTTCATTTTATTAATTTATAGATATTGTAAGCTGATTTAATCCTTACAAATTTCTCGCCCTCCTTTTGCTTTCAGTTTTATAAACATCAGCTCCATTTTGACATATGAATAGGGTAATAATTAATATACTAGCATAGTATAGCACACGGTATTGGTAGATTTTGTAGAAGGTTTGAGCAATAAATGAATTTGGAGGAGTAGTAGATATGGTGTCAGATGTGAAGTGTTGATGGAGTAATTAATGCAATGACAGTGGAAGTAAATGTAATTGGACTGCAGGGTCTGTTCATCAGATGACCGGCCCCAGGGTGAACCCACCAGCCCACGCATTTCTTCTTCTTCTTCTTCTTCTTCTTCACTTATATATATATCTATATATATTCAATTCCGAAGGAAACAGTGGGAGGTCCCAATCTTGGGTACAGTTTTAGCCCATTGATTTCTTACCCACAAAATTGCACATCTGCAATCTTTGACTACACCACCTTTCTATCTGGGGAACGAAGTTTCTAACTACAAAAGAGTTTAGTTCAAATATCTCCCCAACAGTAGTTAACTACACAAGTACTGCCAATGCATGTCATTTTATTTATGTACTCCATAACAGTTGCATTTAAAATTCACATCGATGTTAAATAATCTATACATTGCTGATATGTATATAAGCCTCCGAAATTTGTGACCCGCCTTATCTACGTGTATACTCCATGACCATGTATTAGTATACATGCAAAATCTACTATAGCACTGAAACGTCAATATATATATATGTATGCAAACAGCTACATCTTGATTATTACATGTATGTATGTATGTATGTATGCTGGATATGGATAAATTGTTTTACATTTTGGTAGTCAGATTTTGGGTATAAATATGGATTTTTTAAAAGATAATGCATGCAATGTGAGGTTCCATTCTATTGCACGATAAAAAGGTGTATATCACGGCGGAAAATATTTTACCTTTTGGAGTGTGAGTTGATTTTATCATTTGGAAAAGATTTATATTGAGAAAGGAATATGTGGAATTTTATTGCGAATAGACGTTTTAATGACTTTATACTAATTTACCGAATATATTTTAATTAAAAAAATTCATTCAATACAACATGACATACAAAGGAAAAAGTAACACTACTAAATTTGCCATTGAAAGCACAATTATTCTTTTTTCCTCTCTCTCTCTCTCTCTCTTATATTTTATTATTCCAAAAAAGAGAAAAAAAGAGCAAAGAGATTAATTAAAAAAAAGAAGATAATAATAAAGTACTTAAAATAGATAATTTGGACATAAATATTTTCAAATTAGGACATGATGGAGGGAGTATAGAATGGAGGTAGCATGTATTACTAATGATGTAATGTGTTGACGTTCCAAAGGAAAAGTAGACAGGTGTTTTGTTATTCTGCGAGGTTACATGTTACAAACAGAACTGAATCTCAAAAAAGTTTATAATGAAGTAAAGGGCCTGCCCAGTGGCCAAAGAATTATGCGAGCAAGAGTTAGGTAGGTAGCCTCCTCCCTTGCTCTTCATCTCTCTCCCGTCCCCCAACATCTCCTCAAGGTTTTAGCGAGGAAATGTGGTTGCTTATTTTGCGGGCGGGCGGGCGGGCGGAAGGACCACACACATTCAAAGGTTAAACTACCTAGCCAGATACAGAGACCTAAAGTGCTGTACGCATGGTTCGTTCTGAAACATAATTTACTACTACCATTTTAGTGAAAAACAAGAACCCAAAATTAAAAAAACACCCTGGTAATCAATTAATATACTCTGAATTAGCATAAACTACCTCATTTTCTGATCAATAGACACAAGGCGGTAAGACTAGTTTGAGTGACTTTGTAGCAATGGTAGCAAAATGTGGTGAAAGTTTAAAACACCTAAACACCATGTTCTGCCACTAAAACCTGTTCCTGAGTTCCGTTAACAGATACACTTTTTGAAGAGAAGTTATTAATACACAATATATCAAGAAAAATCTAGTTGTATAGTTTCATTTATAAGATGGAATTAGTTTTTGTATCTATATTTTTAGTTTTTGCATCTATATTTTTCTCCATGCCATGTCTATTGTCAATGTTGTTTTCCTTATTGCTATGATTATCACACCGCCATTAGATTGTATGGTTATTATCGTTTCAGATTCCTAAAAACAGAAGTAATACTGCTACCTATTCCTCAAAGTAGACTGACTTCATGTGCCAAATCGAGAGTGCAATTTTGCAAAATGTGATTCCATACCTACATTTCATCAATGCTGTGTTTGCTGTTTAGCAGCACGAAATCAAGTCTAAATATTAGAACTAAAATTGAATTGGAAATGAGTGGAAAGAATTTAGGTCAATCACCAAACTAGTTTCTCTCGAGTTACAATTATAAAGCAGTCATGCGGACTAAAATGCAGTGAAACCTTTCAGTGGCTTCAACTGATGTAGGCGTCTAATTTCAGACAGATTGTGTACCTCAAGGCGCATTGGATGCTGGAAAGTACATTTATATATGGCAACAAAACTTAAAGTGCGAGAAGAAGACCTTTGTTTAAGTAAAGAGGCCTCAAAATACTAGTAGGTAATTAAAGTTCTTTATCCAGACATATGTCTATTGTAAATTTGATGTAAAATATATGGTAATCCAGGGCATTATACTTCCAGCACAAGTTGATAGATTCAACCTGTTTCATTTAGCCTTTGCTACAACATATCGAAATAAACCCACCTCTCTCTCTCTCTCTCATCGGCTGCTGGAAAGTACATTTATATATATGGCAACAAGACTTGAAGTGCGAGAAGACCTTTATTTAAGTAAAGAGGCCTCAAAATACTAATAGGTAATGAAAAATCTTTATCCAAACATATGTCTGTTGTAAACTTGATGTAAAATATATGGTAATCCAGGGCAATGATACTTCCAGCACAAGTTGATAGATTCAACCCGTGTCATTTAGCCTTTCCTACAACATATCGAAATAAACCTACCTCTCTATATATATGTGTGTGTGTGTGTGTGTGTCTATCTAAGTATACAGTATTCTCCATCAAATAGGAGTAACTAATAATTACCCTTATTTGACACCTATGTGACTTCCCTGCAGTTCATATTCTGATTTAATAGGCAAGCTGGTTCCTTCCATTGCCAACTTACCCACCTTGTATCCATTACTTTTCTTGTCTGGCCCTTCAAAGTAATCACTAGTTAGAGTACACCTGATTTTTTGATGTGGATGAAGTACTAGAGTTCATATATGGTAAAAAAAAGGTCTTTATTGGGGTATCCCTCACAATTCAGATTTGGGTCCTCCCATTCGCTATTGTATTGTATTTGTTTTTCATTTAAAAGGCTAATTTTTGTTGATCAAAAACAACACATAGCACTTCCAAACCACTGAGATAAAGAATACACATTCACATTTATACAAGTTTGTATAACAGGTCAATAGACACCATTTGATATCAATAAAAAAAGTTTCTTAATTGGAGCCAACAATATAAGCAATACCCAATTCTATTACGTGTATAACAATATCTCAATCAATCCCCATATAATCTTTGAACATAAACCTCAGATGACAAAGCATCACAAATGATACACATTCTAGACAATTACTATAAAGATGTAAATGTTAAATAAACCTAGTTTACAATGAAACAATAAACAAAAATAACATTACCAGTATAAAGCACTCCATATCCCATCAAAAGCCCTGGTCCGTCATCATTGCTTCACATTCTCCAAGTACCATTGATATGTATCCGCAAGGCCATCCCTAAGAGAAATTTTTGGCACCCAACCCAACTCTGCAAGCTTCGAGCTATCCATAAGCTTCCTTGGGGTACCATTGGGCTTTGAACTATCCCAAACAAGATCCCCTTCAAATCCAACAACTTCCCTCACCAACTCGGCAAGCTCCTTAATTGTAACTTCCTTCCCACTGCCAACATTCACATGATCCAATCCACTATACTTATCCAATAAAAACACCACTGAATCTGCCAAATCATCAACGTGCAAGAATTCGCGCAATGGGTTACCAGTCCCCCACACCACCACCTCCTTATCTCCCCTGACTTTGGCCTCATGAAACCGTCTCATCAATGCAGGAAGAACATGGGAATTCTCGGGGTGAAAATTATCGTTGGGACCATATAAATTGGTAGGCATCACGGAGATAGCATCCCAATCGTACTGAATCCGATATGCTTGGCACATTTTAATGCCAGCGATTTTGGCTATGGCGTACCATTCGTTGGTGGGCTCTAATGGACCGGTTAGCAAGGCGTGCTCTGGTATGGGTTGCGGGGCAAATTTGGGGTAAATGCAGGAGGATCCGAGGAATATGAGTTTCTTGACGCCGTGCCGGTAAGCTGAATCGATAACATTGGTTTGGATTTGGAGGTTAATGGAGATGAAATCGGCTGGGTAGGTGTTGTTGGCGTGAATTCCCCCGACTTTGGCGGCGGCAAGGATTACATATTGGGGTTTGGAGGCGGCGAAGAATGATTCGACGTCTGATTGGCGAGTGAGATCGAGTTCGGAGTGGGTGCGGACGAGGATGTCTGTGAAGCCTAGGTGTTGGAGCTTCCGGACAATGGCGGATCCGACCAGGCCGCGGTGGCCGGCGACGAAGATCTGGGCGGATTTGTCTAGAGTGATTGATTCTGTAAACATAGAGAGTCAAAGGTCAGGGCCTTTCAGAAATTGGGAATTCAAACAACAAAACATTTTAAATATATCTATGAACATATATGGAGAGAGAGAAAGTGAAAGTACAGATCTGAAGCTAAAGAGAAAGTAGCGGTACCAGCGTGGGCGCCTCCCATCTTCCAAGGAGAGAGATAGAGGCAACACAGTTAGGTTATCTGTTTCTTTTGAACTGTCAAAGCTTACCGTTGAGGTTCAAGTTCCGTAGGTCATCTTGTAGTTCTTGTGTTTGTTAATTGTTTTTTTTTTCCTCTTTTCTACTTTTACTAAAAAGGATTCGTATTTTTATTAGAGATTAAAATTTTTATAATAAAAATTAATTTTTTCCATAAAAGTCTTAGTGTCACATCATGCTTTATAAAAATTAAATTCTAATTATAAAAAAAATATTTACTTATAAAAATATCATTTCACATATTAAGGCATTTCTAAATTTACTTTTCTTGAAACAAAGTTTTAAGATTGTTATTAATTTTTTAAAGTTAATTTACAAAAAATTAACACAACTTTATTTATTTTCAATTAATATAATAAGAATATTCTATGAAAATTATAACTAATAAAAAGCACAAATAAAAATAAGATTTATTATTTTAATTTTATGAATTATATTAATTTTGACTTTAAAAATATCACAATTTAACTTTTAAAAATTAATAATACTATTATAATTTGAGAAAACTTGAGCATTAAATTTGATTCTGAATCGATAAATGACAATCTTAATTCAACTCTCTCTCTCTCTCTTGCAAAGGCGGGTCTATTTTTTTGAATCTTGCATGTACGTACGACTTTTATGAGGTAGCAAAAATATATTTGTACAATTTTTTCAATATATTATATTTTTATCTATATTTTATAAATTACTGCATGAGATATGTTAAGAAATTATAAGACTATAATGTGAGGACTTGTTATCTTTTATTTATAATAAGACGGAGAATATACTAGTTTGTGTATTCGTACTAACATGGCAACATATAATCCAAAGTCCAATCCATTAGCCTAAAGTATGTGATTGATGGACGCCTCCTCCGTTAAATGGATCCGGCTACAGTAGATGACCCTAATCATCTCCATCCTAATTCGTAGCATCTGCTTGAGTTGATCTGGTTAAGCTTAGCACAATTATTATTATTTTTTTTAGCAAATTATAACTATTATATTAACACGTTCACAATTAAACGAGTTAAGCTTAAACAGATTAATTACGGTTAAAACATTCGCTTCAAAATCAAGGTACGTAAAAATAATGAAGTATTTAAGAGAGAGAGAGAGTTGGGTAGTTGTTAGCACCAATTGACAAATAAGCAGCAGCAATATGTTGAAGCGTTTTAGGTAGCACATTTGATAATAGAAGGGTATGAATTTATGCTTTTGTTTGAACCACTGATGTAGCAGCATTTTGAGAATATTGGCATTTTTATGCATACAATTCAGTGTCATCCGGCAGACATTGCATGTGACATCCATCCTCTATATGCCTTTTACTTCAGACTCTTAACATGTTGTTTATACTTGGTTGTTTGGGGGGAAAAATAAGTTTGAATTGTTGTTAATTTGAATATCCCATTATTTGACTTTTTTTGAATAATTTTTCCTTCATAAAATTCCTATTATATCGATGCCGCGTAAAAGAAAATTCTTATTATTTTATATATTTTGAATGATTTATATTATTATATTTTAACTCTAAAGCCTAAGGAAAACCTAAGAGGAAGAGGGCCCCCATGAGGTATGAAAAATTAGGGGAGGGGAAAACTTAGTATTTTCTTTGAAGTGGAGTGTCTTGCTAATTTTATTTTTGAATAATTTGTTCTATTAATTTCAGTTCTAGAGCCCGAGAAAACTTAAAAGGATGGCCAGGACATGAGTTTGGGGGACTCTATTTTTAATGGAGACGCTTGCTAATTATTATGTTGTCGAATAGACGACTTTGGACAAAAAGATTAAGAAAATCCATCCTTTTTATGAACAAGCTTTACAAATTATGTCGTGGGATAGACTTAAATATGTAAACATGTGAAAAGTCTTTAAACCTTTGTAAATAGACTAATATTGTATTATAGTATTGTTCCAGTTATTTGTCTGTTCGGCCATTTCACTTAGAAACCCATTAGAAAATTGAAAAGATACTAAAAGAAATAGTTCATTCGTTTTAAATGATAAGATTATTATTAATTTTTAAAAAAAATATTTTAAAATTTAAAATTAAAATAATTTATTTAAATTTTAAGAATAATAAATTTTATACAATTAATAATATTTTGTAGATAATTTATAATATTTATATTTATATCAATATAAATTAAATAAATTAATGTTAATTTTAAATTTAAAAATATTTAAAAATAATTTTTAAAAAATTAATAATAATTTTATAAATTAAAACAAGAAGAGAGTAATTCAAAGTACTAAAAAAGATATAAAAATTAAGAAAGACCGTAAGAGTAGTAGTCGTAATGATAAGAAGATTGTGTCTGCAACAGAGTTTGTGTATAGTCTCATCTTCGAAGAGACTTGTAGATTAAGATTAGACTACTATCAAAAAGGACAAAAATGTAAAATAATTTTCAAAGAACTATAGGTGTAACACCCCATTCTCGACTAGTGGAAAGAGAGGTTACGCACAAAGAAATTCTAAGTAGAATGTCAAAACAAAAAGGAACTCTCTTCACACTTGTCCTTGAATCCCCTTGCAAACCCTGCCGGAAGAAAAACACAGCATGAGCCAAATGCCCAGTACGAATAAATAGTGCAGAAATAAAAACTGAAATTGAATAACAAAAGCAACTGAATTAAACTGAGATTAACAAAATCAACTGAACTAAATAACATAATCGACTAAACTGAACTAATCTACTGAACTGATCTACTGAACTGAAACTGATCACCTAAACTGAATTGATTTACTGAACAACATAAAAGGCTGAATTGAATGGTTGTGTTTATTTCATACCGAGCTCAGAACAAAACAGAAATATACTTTGTCACAAAGACAAGTCAAAATACTGTCACACAGGCAGGCACACATTGGACTGCAGATCCAAATGTATACAAAATCGGAAGGTGTGTTCGGCACAAACAACACCAAACCGCAGAACAGAACAGAAAACTAGGGTCGACCCATACGCCCCCCACAACAAAACACCAATTGGCCAACTCCCATCGGAGTACACAAAATGGAGACGTCGTGGACTAATCACACTGCCACGGAAGTGTCATGCCTCGGTGCCAAGAGGACATGCATGTGGTACCCCCACAGGTGGTTATAGCTCAGGTATACCCTACGGTACTTTTTAACAAAAATATCATGTCACAACGAATGCGACACAATATCACAAAAGGGGTTCTAATACGCACATGCTAAACCGAAAAAAATCGACACAAAGTCTCCCAATTATACTTGCATGTACGTTTCTACAGAATCAAAATAAATACTAGACATGCTTAAGAGTACAAGATAAATTGTGAATATCTAAAATCAAACAAAACTATCATATGCATTTGACTATGAACAATATATCGAAAAAATATCCAAATTCTAATGAGGAACAAAACAAACAAATTAAAATCAAAAGAATATTGCCGAAGGAGTACGGAATTCGTACCTGGAATACGCAATAAAATATCCGAAATTATATTGCAAAACTGACTCGTTAAATTCCCTCCATCGGAACTAATTAAACAAAATAAATGAATTGATAAATAAATAGTTAATCAATTGATTAAGTTTTATACATTTTCTCTCTCTTAGGCAAATCTGAAATCCTTCCATTCTAAACAAAATTATACCTAAAGTTATACATACATAAATATTCTAATCATGGTAACGTATTAATAAATAATAGTTTTCTTGTTCCTTCCGAAATACATATAAGTATATTTTCAAAAATATTCTTTCCATTTTTAATTCTATTACAAACAAATATTTTATTATTATTATTATTATTATTATTATTATTATTATTATTATTATTATTATTATCTGACAAAACTTTAAAGTTACAAAAATACTAATTTAATATTTCAAAATGCTAATTACTAACAAAGATATACTAAAATATATAAACTAACAAACTAAATAGCATACAAAAATTAAAGTTACAAAATTAAAACTACAAAATTAAAATGAATACAAAAAAATTAAATAATTACACAAAGAAAGAAAAGGAGACATACCCGAAATTATGAGGTTCGCAGTCCGCCCACGTCCTCGACACCAAAAATTTTAACTAGGGAGGTCCTTACTAAAAAGACCCTCACACAAAAAGGTTTCCTCAAATTGGGTAAAACCTTAATGTTTAGGTATTAAAATGGGAAGGGTAGGCTCCTATATATAACTAAGGAAAGGGAGGATGGCTTTCAAAATTAGCGATGTGGGAAAAAAATAAAAAAGGAACCGGGTATTACAATAGGACAGCCCCCAAATCTCAATAATATTTCCCTCTCACATCAAAACTCCAGACCATCTCCATTCTCCTTGTGGTGCCAGCAGCAGCAGCAAGCAACGTCCCTCAGGCATAGAGAGAGTGGGAGAGGCGCATGTTAGTCCGGGGAGAGAGAAAGTGCGCACAAGGCTATCCACACTTCCGTAGCTCTCAAATTCTGCGTTTTCACGGAAAATTATTCTATGTTCTTAGTCATGGGCAGTGATTCTTCAGTATTATTTATATATTATTATTTTAATATTTATAATAAAAAAAATTATTATATATATTAAAATGATAATATATTAATAATATGAGATATTACATGACAATGTCTTCAAATCACTGAATAACTTCTGGTGTTTTCAACCCTTATTCTCAAAAATTATTTAATAATTCAATAATAAATAAATAATATATTCTTTTTTTTTTTTTTTTTTTTTTTTGATAATGTGGAGTATCCCTTATAATAAAAAAATTTATTATATATATTAAAATGATAATATATTAATAATATGAGATATTACATGACAATGTCTTCAAATCACTGAATAACTTCTGGTGTTTTCAACCCTTATTCTCAAAAATTTTTTAATAATTCAATAATAAATAAATAATATATTCTTTTTTTTTTTTTTTTTTTTTTTTTGATAATGTGGAGTATCCCAACCGCAGTCGGACTAAGTCTCCCCACCCCGGGTCAGGCTTTGCGCACAGGCTCTGCCTAAGACATGGCTTCGCCCTGAAACGTGCGACCCGTGGCCCCGTTACCTGTTAAGGCATAACTATTGTTGCTAGTGGAACTCGAACCCAGGACGTCCGGGTTTACGGCTCGTCCCAGGGCTAAGCTTAAACCACTACGCCAATATCCGGGGATTCTTTTCCTTACATAATAACAGAGTCTACGTGAATTTCAGAGAATATATTGTTCATTTGATCACGAGCACCTGATGATTTCTCCATACTCTCACTGACAGTCTGACATATATCGTATTATCCACCTGATGATTCGTACCCTTCTTTTCTTCTCTCTCTAGACTTTATTTATGTCCTCTCTTTCGCATGGCGAAGAACGATGGTGACTGAAATGAAAATTAAAGCACCGCAGTATGACCCAGAAAGATAAAATTACGAGAGAATTGAGAAACATTCGTCCTTGGTTCTTAAAAAAAAATACTACTAGTACAAAAGGAAGAAAAGAGGATCAGAAACTCATCACCTTCAACATTCATTCAGTGACCATGTTTCTCGTCAGCTTCTTTGTTTTATTATTCATTTTCCTGTTTTCTGCTACTTCTGTTTTTGCATATGAAGCTCGTAATCCTGAAGGTAACCAGCAGAATACTCCTCTTCTGCAATTTTTTAATTAAAAAAATAAAACACGAAAACCCCAATTTGATTTCTATTCCCCACAATGCCTTTCTGTTTACACAATTTTTTTTGTAAAAATATTTGGCTGGTAATGTTTCAGTTGAAGCATTGATGACTATAAGAACTGCACTGATTGACCCACACGGAGCTCTGAATAACTGGGATCAAGACTCTGTAGACCCATGTAGTTGGGCTATGATCACTTGTTCGCCCGATAATCTTGTCACTGCCTTGTCAGTAATTTCTTTATTTTCTTCTTCAACCTTCAAATATCTAAACACACATGCATATGTTTATGTTTGTTTGACTATTTTAATGTTAAAAAATGTCAATTTCTGGGTGTTGACGTGTTGTAGTGGAGCTCCAAGCCAAGGTTTATCAGGGTTTTTGTCAGAGAGGGTGGCTAATCTCACAAACCTTAGACAAGTGTAAGAAACCGAGACATTATTTAAGTGTACACAGTATACTTGTATTAGTTTTGTTTTGATTTTTGAAAAATTCACGACCTCAATTTATTTCTCATCCTAAATTTCTAATGTGGGATGCAGGCTTTTGCAGCACAACAATATCACGGGCCAAATCCCTCCTGCACTGGGCAATCTTCCTAAACTTCAAATATTGGATCTGTCCAATAACAAGTTATTTGGTCACGTGCCTGAGTCTTTGGTTATGTTGAATAGTCTTCAATATCTGTAAGCCTTTATGTTGCTTTTCATAAACAAGTATTGAATTTCAGTTTTCCCCCTATTTTTCACTTCTGATTGTTACTCTGTCTACTGTTTTTGACTGTGTTATTTAATTTTGTCTTCTGATGTGTTGGAGGTTGAACAACAATAGCTTGTCCGGAGCTAATCCTTTGACTATAGCTGGAGTCCCTCAACTTTCTTTCTTGTGAGTATTGCTTTTCTCTTTCTTTCAATATTTCTAGTTGATTTTATTTGTGGCATCAGTTTCTTGAGAATAATTGTAAACAGCCTTCTAATTTTCTGAGGGAAGGATGTTTTGGTTCAAATTATGAATAATGGAGTTATCTTTTTGGAATCTTGTGTGAACATATAGGGACTTGTCATTCAACAATCTCAGTGGACCTGTGCCCAAGTTTCCAGCCAGAACATTGAAGTATGGCTTCTGCTTCCAAACTCTCTCTTTATTTCTTTATTAATTTAGTTTTGATACATGTATACAAATTTACAAGAATTTATCATAAATATGTATAATGGTGTATATGCAATGTATTATCTAATTTCTTTTCTAATTGCGCTTTCTTCATATCTTTCCTTTTGTTCATATAGTTTTGTGGGCAACCCTCTGATTTGTGGGAGGCATTCCCCTGAAGGTTACTCTGGATTAGTCACTGCTATTCCTCTTTCATTTTCCCTAGATTCATCCCCTGGTAAAAACTCTCTAATCCCCATATAAATTTCCATTCCTTGTTCACTTAATATCTCCAAAATGCTCACATAATCTTTTTCAAGAAAACCCGACTCCAAAAGACCAGCCGTTGCACTTGGGGTCGGTGTCAGCTTTGTTACTCTTGTTCTTTCCGCAACTGGGGTTCTCTTGTGGCACAGATTCGAAAAGAGAAAGCAAGGCACCTAAACATCAATGGTCAGTACCCAACATTTATCATCTCAGTTCTTTTTTCTGTGTCAATAAATGGAACTAATGCATACATATTTGCCAATTTTTGGAAATGAATTTTACTATATTGTCTCAATATTTCAGACTTGCAAAAAGAGGTTCTGATAAGCCTAGGGAGCCTCAGAAATTTTACATTTAAGGAGCTCAACTTTGCATCTGAGAGTTTCAGCTCCAAGAACATTCTTGGTGCTGGGGGTTTTGGCAATGTCTACAAGGGAAAGCTTAGGGATGGCACAATGGTGGCCGTGAAGCAATTAAAAGATGTGAATGGGACCACGGGAGAATCACAATTTCGGACAGAATTGGAGCTGATAAGCTTGGCTGTTCACCGGAATTTGCTGCAGTTGATTGGCTACTGTGCTACTCCAAATGAGAGGCTTCTGGTGTATCCTTACATGTCCAATGGCAGTGTGGCCTCAAGGCTTAGAGGTCGGTGTCTATATTCCCTGCTCACAAGTCCCGTCTCTCCAATAGTCACTACTATTGTCACTACCGATAATTACAAGCATGGGTTAGATATATGATTCCTATTATGTTCATGTTATATTACAACATAGCCTACCAGAACCAGATTAATTATAGTGATTATCATTTTTGTACTCGCTTTGAACCACCATATATTAGGGGGCCACGAACTTCAGTTTTCAACTTCCCACCTATGTAGGATGGGCACTGGTCCATGCTTGGTTGCTGATGTGTTGTTTGTAGTTTACTGGTTATTCTTTTATTTGTTGAATTCTTCCTTGCTTAAAAATTTCAGATATGTGATTGAATTTTGCAATCTAGCTTTCTTGTTCTTAAAATCTTCGCTGCAACTGTTTCTTGATATGAGAACAAACTATTTCCATTTAAATTGGGATTGTCGTAGTTAGCATAAATTTCTCAAAACATGATCAACTTCAATTCCTAAGGCATTGATAAAAGATACAGAAGGTTAGATGGCCAAATTATTGGGAAACCAGATAATATCCTTCATTTGAATCTTATAATTGAGTTTTCTCATTTTACAAAAGGTGGTTGTACTAATCTTAGTGTTGCCATATTAGATGCGTTAGTGTTTTTATTTTAATTCTAACAAGTCCCTCCCATAGGAATAAGCTGTTCTCTATGGCATCTGGTTGGGCACTAACTAGCTCGGGAAGCTTTGGACCAGATTGAACAACATTTACTACTAGTGAAAGAGTTTTGATTTGTGTATATAATGCAAGAAAAATTTGATTGGTTCAGTCTTTTATGTGAAAAGGTCCGTTGTTCATGACAAAAGAATGAAAATAAAGTTAGGATTGTCTTCTTATTTACAATTACACCTCAATAAATAATCCATCATGCAATTAAAAGAATATTTTATGTGTTGATTACAACAGGAAAACCAGCACTAGATTGGAATGCTAGGAAGAGAATCGCAATTGGAGCTGCAAGGGGATTCCTATATTTACATGAACAATGTGATCCAAAAATAATCCACAGAGATGTGAAGGCAGCCAATGTTCTCTTAGACGACCTCTGCGAAGCCGTGGTTGGAGACTTTGGCCTTGCAAAGCTCCTTGACCATGCCGACTCCCACGTCACCACTGTTGTTCATGGCACAGTTGGACACATTGCTCCCGAATACCTCTCCACTGGTCAATCATCTGAAAAAACAGACGTGTTTGGTTTCGGTATTCTTTTATTAGAGATCATAACTGGTATGCCAGTTCTTGAACTTGGGAAAACGGTTAATCAGAAAGGAGATATACTTGAATGGGTAAGTTTATACTGCTCTCTTTTTATGTACATGCAGCCTGGATCATAAAGATAGTCATTTTGTTGCAGGTGAAGAAAACGCATCAAGATAAGAAGGTTGAAGTGTTGGTGGACGGGGAGCTTGGGAGCAACTACGACAGAATTGAGGTGGAAGAAATGCTGCAAGTAGCTCTACTTTGCATTCCGGCCTACAGACCCAAGATGTCTGAAGTGGTCCGGATGCTTGAGGAGTTGAGGGTGATGGGCTTGCTGAAAAATGGGCAGCCTCTCATAACCATATTAATTCAAACCCATCCTTCTCTCTTTCCAACAGAATTCAGTCAGGCCTTGCGACATTCCCCCCTGCACATGAGGAGGACCATGATGACGACATTTCGAGCAGCTTTGGTATGATGATGGATCATTATCATGGTGCTTATGCCATGGAGCTCTCTGGTCCAAGATAACAATAGTTATATCAAGAAGCTAAAATATGTATAAAAAAAGAAGCAGAACATAAAATTTAGAGAAGTAAAAAAAATTAAAAATTATTTAAAAAAGAAAAGAAAAGAGAGATTAGAAAAAGTAGGGTAACCTTCAGCAGAATAATTTTTCTTGGGTTATTTTGTGGTTGATTGAAAATAAGTTTCACTCTTTTGTTTCCTGGCCATGCTTATCGTTGTACCACTTACTAAATATAGTTCAAAACTTAAGTCATGCTTCAATTGATATATGCATGATCTTTTAATATGCGAGTGTGGTGGTGATGTATATAAAGTTCACTACTTTTTTTTTTATTATTGGTAAAGATTCATTCGAAAGGCTTCTTGTAAAGAAGAAAAAGGAGGCTTTTATACAGTTTGGGAGGTGTCTGTGATGTGTTGTGCCCTGCCTGCTTCCCATCCGTTCGCTTGGTTTTACTTCTATTGACTAGTCTCACTCTTCTTTTAAATAAACTCTCCCGGATCATATAAAGGACATCCCTGTCCGTCGATAAATTTGAACATGTGATTTTGCAATATTAATGGAGGGTTCTTATTATTAACTAAACTATCACTTTTATTTTATTCAAAAACTCAATTAAATTTATACAATTTTGATTAATTGATAATACAATTAGAGGCATTAATGACGTATCTTACAAATGGTCTCATTTAAATAGCATATGACAAGTTACACATGAGCACAGCCCTATTACATAAGTAATAACGGTGGTAAACCAAACCTAAATATAGAGAGGATTAGGGCACCTATGAACCCCTCCCTAATCGGAGAAATTATTGAATATTTCGGAAGTAAAGATACAGTTTGTTTCTCTCTCATAACACTGTGGGATCCACAAATGTTGAGTCCCTTGTGGACCCCACGGTGTTGTGAAGAGGGATAAGCAAATTGTAACTTTGCTCTTGAGATAGTCAATAATTTCTCTCCTAACTGATGTATAAACTAGTTGTGTGATAAATTATTCGAGTCTCATCCACTATAAATTGCATTAAATAATATCCTAGTTAGAGAATGATAAAAAATAAGTACGCCCTAGGCAAGTAGTAGCTAAAATCTCGTGTTGACAGTAGTCCCAAGGACTATTTATTATTTCACTTGGACAGGGAGTAATATACACGAATAAGTATAAGTGCACAATATTAAATATAATATTTTGATTTCAATTATTAATAGATGGGGGTTGACATAGACCATTGAAAGATGTATGTAATATTTGGAGTAGTGTGTGTAAAGTTGTCTTATATGTATTGATAATTTTTAATATAGTGGATTTAAAAAAATAGAAATGTATTGGTAAATTGGATCGGACCAATTAAACAGGCTTAACTGGGCTTCAACAGCAGCCCAACTTACAAGACCGCTCCAGGCCAGTTCAGAAACACCGAATTTTTAGATATGTAACTTTGCAACCCTAATGCCTTAAACCCCAAATCTTATTCCGGTCCAGGAAAAGAAATACTATAAAAAAATAGATCATAGCTTTGCTTTCACGCAAACCGAGACTTTCAGATGATCTCAACTATTCCGTTGTCTGTCAGTCTATATGTATTCTTTCTAGTTCTAAAAAGTTTCCTCTCTCTTAAATAACTGTAAGAATGTATGTATAATTGTGTGTAATAAAGCTGTTAAACTTGGTTGTCTCAATGGCAAATTATTCCTCTTCCAACCCAATTCTCTGTGCTTCCTTTAATCAAGATAACAGGTAATTTCTGAACGCAAAAATACGTAATTATGTTTTCTGTGAAGATATAGTTTGTTCCGATTTGGGGGAAATACCGAACAGTTGTTTCATGATTTCTTCAATTATTTATGTTGTAATTTCTTTCTCATGAGATGAGAAGTTAAGAAAGTTATAAGCTTATAATTGTCTCAGTTGCTTTGCAATTGGCACGAGGGACGGGTTCAGATTATTTGATGCAAATACGGGACGACTTCTTTACGAACGAGGTACGTAAATACATACATACTCTTTTTTTCTTTTTTTCTCTCTTTTTTTTTTGGATAAAATAAGAATTTTTATTGATTAGAGGAGAAAATTACAATTCATGTCGAGGACAAGTCCTCCTCCCAAAAGAAATTAAAGAAAACAAAATGAGAATAGAATGAAGCACTGCCCGCCAATCTTTTTGAAGATCAGATAAAGAAACTCCTCCAAAAGCTCCCAGTCCAAAGAGAAGCAAAGAAATATATTTTATCACTCAATATTTGTAGTCCGATCGCAAAAATTTTTAGCATTCCTCTCGATCGAAATTTTCCACAAAATAGCAAGACAAGCACATCCAAAGAATCCTTTCTATAATTCGTAAGACCAAAACCCTTGAATTTGCATAGTAAATGATCTTCCACCAACGAGGGACATATCCAACTTTCACCCATCACACTAAACAAACAGCACCACAACCGCCAAGCCCCCAAACAGTGAAGAAATAAATGAGAATGAGACTCACTATTCTTTAAACACATTACACACACATCTGAGGATAAAGATTTGTAAGGCCTACGCCACATACATTCATACTCTATATAATAAAACCATGTATACATATATGTATTATGTTTAGTATATTTGATCAATAAATTACCGGGTATCATTAGTTAGAGAGCATTGTGTACTCTCTTAATTACATTCATGTACCAATGCATTTGGGTATTTTCTAGAATAATATAGAGACACAAAAAACTAGATTCACTTATGAACAAAATTGTTGTCAATTTGCTTTTATATTTGTGTGGCAGAGCAACTGGATTAAATACATTGTCGATTTGATAAACGATGCGGATAATTTCATAATTTAAATGTGTAAATTTGTCTTCCTTTCTTAGATGTTGGAGCTTTCATTATTATCGAAATGCTTTTCAGCTCAAGTCTACTTGCCATTGTTGGAGCTGGTGAACAGGTCCACTATACTTTACTCTATGTTCATACTTTTTATAATTTTTCATGTAATTTCTCATGGCATTCAATACTTATTACTTTTCATCTGATTCTTGCAGCCATTTTTATCCCCACGCCGTCTATGTTTGTTTAATACTACAACTGGAACTGCTCTCCGTGAATTAAATTTCTTAACTTCAATTGTTGCTGTTCGTGTAAATAGGAAAAGGCAAGCATTATTGTCTAACTTTCCTTGATATGGATTTGGGAAACAAATGTTTTACTACCTTCAGTTATTAGTTGACTGCTCGAGTAATTTTTTCTGTAAAGGCATACATGATACCAATTAGATATAGAATGACAGGGGGAGTGTGCCTACCCTGCTAGTACATCTAGGCGTTCAGCGTCTCCACTATTTTAGGCTGAATGTTCCAACATTCTATGGAAGCTAGTTGTTGTTAAGAGTGTAGTCTCTCCTATGTTTGGGACAGTGCTTAGGGACAGTGAATTAAGCCTAATTATGGCTTAGATCATTGCAAATACAATTGTGGCATGGTGGATTTTACTTTCAGTTTTCAAAAAGAATTTAGTCTCGCCAAGCATGGTAGAAAAGAGATCTTCAACTTTTTCATACATGTGTTGATATGTGCAGGTTGATTGTTGTTCTACAAGACAAGACATACATATATGACATAAATAGTCTGGCTATCTTGGACACTATTGATACAGTGCCAAATTTAAAAGGTAAGTTCAGAATAGTTCTCTCTACATTAATTTACTATACGAATATCTACATATTCTTAGTCAAGGCACTTCTATATATATTATGGACTATTCTTAAGAGGGGTTCTTACATCGACGATACTTGGAAGTTATGAGGTAAATCTAAGCATTTTTTTATCCAAATTCTTGAGATGACAGATATATGGATTTCCATGCAATCGTATAATATAAAAACTATACTTGATATATTATGCAATACAATTGCTAAATCTGCTTCAAACTTTACGTATGTTAATCAAGCATTTACCTATGCTTAATGAGTTCAGTGAACACAATTAAACATAAATATCGATATATAACAAAACAATGGCAATTACAAATTCTTATAACTTTGAGCGTCCTTGTCGTATTGCAGGATGGTTTTGATAAGGTTTATATAACCATATATGATATTTCTTAGATACTACTCCCTCCTTCCCAGGATAAATGTTCTCCATTTCCTTTTTGAGGTCCAATTCACCATTTTTTAAAATCAATATTATTCTTTTAGATGTACGTAGAGAGATTATGACCATATAATAAACTAAATTTAATTTATTGCTAATCTCAAGGTGTGCGATTTATAATATTTCCTCTGTTCCAAATTATAAGATCAATATTGACTTTTAAAAAGTTAATTTCAAACATTTTCAAACTCAAAATTGACATGATTCATTTAAGTTTTGAAAACAATAAATATTACAACTAGTTGTACCTTTTAGGTAGTTTATGATATTCATAATTTTATTGACATAAACTACATGAATTTATGTCAATTTTGAGTTTTAAATTGTTTGAAATTGACTATTAAAAGTCAATATTGATCTTATAATTCGGAACGGAGGGAGTAATAATTATATGTGCTTAAGTTTTAAATTTAAAAATGGTCAACTTGATGATAAAAGTCAATAGGTTACATTTATAAAGGGAGTATACCAGAGTACAAAGCAGTCTTGATAAGATGGAAATTTAAGTTTTCGGTGCTGTTATTGTCTTGTATCTGATAGCTTTTAGAATTAGTTACAAGGAAGAGTAGTATTTGGCCTTCAGTGGTACTTATGGTCCAAGGTTTAGGGTACACGATGTGGCAGGGCTGGTGTACTGGGTGGGGCTGGTCTAGTGTTATTGGTAAGGCCCTGTTGGAAGAGGAATAGAGGATGCAACAGTCCTTAATAATCAGTTCACTGGGGACAATTCAGCCCTTCAATGGAATTGGAATCTTTTGGAAGTGTAAAGACCAATCTATGTCATTTTTATTTATTTTTCACCAGTCCAGTCTGTCATCATTGTACCTTTTTCTTTTGGTAAGCGAAGTCCTGCCAATTGTCACAATGTTCCATTTCTTTGTAAAACCTGCATTTTCACATAAAACCTTAATGTCTGACTAAGTTGTATAAAAGTCTGCTACTATAGCATACTATTAAATATTGTGCATTGACTTTCTTAAAATTTTCTTTTACAGGGCTTTGTGCATTTTCGCCTAGTTTGGATGGTTGCTTTTTGGCTCTTCCAGCAGATACAACAAAAGGGTCAGTGTTAGTATACAATGTCATGGACCTCCATTCACACTGTGAGGTTATGCTCTATTTTTATCTGTTATTGAATCAAGTTTTGTTACTATGATAGCAGGCACTGTCCTTCTTTTATAATTTAATCAAAATGATTTTATTTTTTTTCAGTTAGAAATTTATCTGTCATGTTTAAGGAGGCTTTCGGGACCCTGGGATTAGCTCAGAGAATGAAACCTCAAGATTCTTTTTTTTACTAGACATATTATAACAATGTCTAACATTCTAAATTTCTAGATGATTTTTCTTTGTAAACATCTAGTTTTGTATTGTTCCACCAGTTTGTGGTAGAAATCTTTTGCACTTTCTTTTGGGTAAACTTTTGAAATGGATTGAGCATTTAATAACACGGTTGCTTTAATGAAAACTTAATCAATACCAAGACTTGGATTACAGAGAGCTTTCTTGTACAACAGTAATTCACTCATCATCTCAAAATGCTAACATGATGGAACAATTCATTGAGTCATGTCACATGTACAATCTAGGGAGTATATGTTATCTTTCCCTATATGACAACTTTACATTAGAACTATTTGCCAGTTATTGACGATTATTTTATTACTTCTTATGAAGTCGATGAAAATTCTGATTTTAACCTTTAGGGGGACTTACTGCCCTTTCATAATGTTAGCTAGCTAGCTGCCTTATTGACGTCACCTTATTTGTTGTTGTTATTATTTTGGGGTTTGGTCCTGGTTTCATTAATGGTTAATCAGTATGGAAGTTAACTGTTAGCGCCTATGTGTTGCTATGGAAGCAGGGACCATATATTACAAAACATAAGAATATTTCACTTTTAGTAGTTGGCCTAATTTAAGCACACACACACATACATGTGCGTTATTTTATTTGTACGTGTAATTTTAAAACAAGAATACGAGGCTAAAAATGAAGTGGAGAGAGAAAAAAGTGGAGCTTCTGATGCTGAACATAACGTGGATTATCGTGCCTTTATTTCTCCCTTAATACGAGACTGGGCACTTCACTTTTTTTTATGAGTATGTTAATCACATCATACTGATTTCCAACTTATGGTTACTAAGCTCTTTCTTTAATTATGAAGGGGTTATATGTTATGGGATTGTATATTGTTCAGTTTAGAATAATTTGTTTACTTAAATTTGAATGTATAGATAGATGCTCATCGCTCACCATTGGCTGCAATAGTTCTTTCTTCAAATGGAATGTACATAGCAACAGCATCTGAGCAGGGGACCATTATCAGAGTTCATCTTGTTTCAGAGGCAACTAAGGTGAAGCATCAGACTTGTTTCAGTAGGACTTGAACTTATTGACATGAAATTTTTTGGTACTTATAACTTAGTTTATGCTGCTGTTACATATTGCCGAGGCTACAAGTGCAAAGGCAGAATAAAATAAAAATTCCTTTTAATTAGCCACCAAAAGTTCAGTTTCCCTTGGAGAAATGTGAGGGATTAGTAACAGTAATTTATCTATATCTTAACTTAGAGGTTTTATAAGAAGAATTATCAGATGGTAATGTGTCCTTCATGTACCTCACATATCATGTTTCAACCTCGTATAGCCTTCAACACCACAACTTCCTTGTCAAATTAATAGATTGTTTTCCTTTAATTCCTGTATGGAACCTAACTTATTCCATCTTTGTCAGTCTTATAGCTTCCGAAGGGGGACATACCCATCAACTATCTTTTCATTGTCGTTTGCACCGTCCATGGAACTTCCAGATATTCTCATAGCCACAAGCTCTTCAGGCTCTGTCCATGTTTTCTCCCTGGAGTTTGCGCTAAATCAGAGGTAAGAGCTAAATATGTGCGCCCCACTTTGCAGAAAGGATAATGCCTAGGGGTCTCAATTTTTTGTTCAAATTGCGTCTCAAATGATGCGTCATCATTACATTGGTTGAGTACATCTTTTGTGATTGGCTGTGTCATAAAGTACCATTTGTCTTATTGCCACATCATTTTAAACAAAATTTGAACAAAAAAATTGAAAACCCTAGCATTACCCTTGTAGCAAACACTTAAATTTATTATGGTATGTCATGAGATCATGGTTGTCAGTCAATATTTTGGCACTCCCCCTGGTAACGTAATAAATATATTAACATGCTATTCAGCCTATGATTAGTCACACTACTTTTCATGATCTCTCTCTCTCCCTCTCACTCACTCACACACACATCCTATAATAGTATCGTTTCTTGAGTTTTTCTGTTTGTACCTTCCCTTTTGCTCTCTTGTTTCTCAGCTGGCCTTTTGCTGCTCTCCAGTTCTAATTAAAATCTACGCAACTCTTAAGTCGTCAGAAATTTACATTTTGATACACACTTCTTACCCATATTTAACTTGCATCTGTAGCTCATCTGATGGATTTGTGATGTCTATAATCTTTTAATTCTCTTACATCTTGGAATTTGATCCTTATCAGAAGCAGAAGATCAAGTAGATTTCTCGGATCGATAATACCTGATTCTGTTAGTGATGCACTGGATCCAGCTCATCATCATGTACTTCATAATGCTGTTCCTGTTGGAATCAAAAGGTGAAGTAGTTTTTATATCTTAGCAAAAGTTTGCTAAGTTGTCCCGTAATATGAGGTTGGTCTAGTAGTAGGATGGCCTGGTTTAATATGATTACTTTTATGTTTCCTTTGGAGTTTGGATGCTTTTGATAGTTAAATGGAAAAATAAGTCGGGTTCAGTATTTTAAATTTTTTATTCTAGATCACATATATTTCAACTAGGTTGCATAAACACTTATACGAAAGCCTAATATGGGTGTCTTGGAAATATACATTTCAGGAACACTCTCAAAATGCCCGACATTGTTTTGCCATGTCTGCAGCTTAAATGTTAATATTTTTTATTTTTCGGCAGTTCTTGGAACTTGTTAGAGCCTGTCCAGTCCAGTAATAATTCAAGGTTAATATTTGATTTTCAATATTGCAAATCAAGTAAAACTGTTGTTTGTTAAAGAAAAAAGGTTATATAATGAAAAGGTTGGACAAAGGAAGACTTTATTTGGAGTAGACTTAGGAGTAGAGGTGCAAATTGAGCCCGGGAACTGTGGGGTTGGAAGCGGCCTAACCACCCCCTTATATATAGGGTCGGGTCGTGATATTCTGAACCTTGTTGTATACTTGGATTTCATCATAAATATAAGAAAGTGAACTTGGTTTGAGGTCTTATTTTAAGGACATCACGTGTTTGGTACAGTTATGCAGTGACTCGCAAGGTAGACAAAGTTGCTGGCACAGCTCCATCTGAATCTTTGGCATGTAGGTGAGTCAGTTGTCGTTTTGCTCAGTTTTTGGTAATTTGTTTCTTTTATGTTAATTTCTTGCTTTTAGCTTATACTCCGTGGTCAATTCACCAAGGTAAGTTTCTTTGAATATCGCATTAAATATTATTTTGAAAGTCTATGAATATATTAAGTACTTTTTTGTTAGTCAGCCTAACTTTTTGATAGAGCTTCTTAGCATTTACCTTCTGGAAAGTCGGTTTTATTGCTGAACTATTTTCTTTTTCAAAAAAAAAAAATATCTGGTTACATCAAATTTCCTTGCCTCGCTAAACTATTATGTATTGGATATTATTTTTTCAGAGCCACTATATCTTTAATCACCTACAGTGGGTACTTCCAAGAGTACATCTCAACTATCAACCAACAGAATGAATGCTCTTGGAATTTGGAGCGGGAATTCAATCTTTTAACAGTGATCTTATAGAAGCTACCGGCTTATGATCAGTTTGTTAATACATCCTCAAATCCATCTCTGGCACTTGTTGGAGAAGGGATTTCTCTTTTCATTCCATAGCCCAAGTTGGAGAAGATTTGCTTGTTGTATAGTATTACAACTAAAACTAACAAAGAGGAGTTTCTATCAGCACTTGATTCTATGGGTATGAATTCACATGCAACCCAAAATTAAACAACACCAACCCTTGCACCTGTTTTGGACTCTGACCGATCCATGTATATTTGTTGAACAATGGGAAGGTTCAAGTGGAAAAATTAACAAGATTCATCCCAAAAGCTGTGGTAAATCAAATTGTTATTGTTCGTGCAGATGCTCCGAGTTTCAAAAGGGTGATGTTTCTCAAAAGTTTTGTGCTGACCTTCGCTTTGTCAGTTAGAATGGCACTGCCACCAGACTTCTGAGAACAAAATCATTACAACTTAGAAACATCACTATTGTTGTTGCTTTTGAATCATAGAGAGGCAGTAGCATCTCCATGAAAAATAATAATTAGAATTATCGTGGACTTCGAATGAGACTACCTTTTTCCACCTTGACACCTTGTTAGACAAATATATACACGGATCATTATAATTCGGAGGATTTGCAGCAGTGCGGGCTTGGTGTTGGTTATTAGGGCTTATTTTGGCTTCATATGAATACCAGAAGGTACCACCCAGAACGACCCAAATAATTAGGCAATGGAAGAATCGTCTTGTACATTTGTTTTATATGCTCTTAACTCTTTTTTTGAACTGAATGTATATTATATATTTTTGTTGTCTTTTTGGAAAATATCAAAAGATTAGATATCAAATATTTCAAACATTACTTGTTGATTTTCAATTATTTAGGTTATGAAAAACAGAGAGGCAACAATGAGATTCATATTCATTATATAATTTCCCCGTTATTAAATTAGATATTATAAAAGAAACAAAAAATGATAAATAGATTTACATGAATAAAAAACTGCAATCAATACAGATATTAGCATTACATTATAGTATTTATTGAAGCACTACGATAATTATTAATTTATCTGTGCTTTTGGGGCATCTACCAGGGGTTGTGTACGATTGAAGGAAATTATCGACCCGATGGTAATTGTGAAGAAATTAAGATTTTAGAGGAACTTCCTGAAGGCATTATCTAATGGTAATCATCACAATCTCTGTAAACCTAAATGTAGGAAAATTCTTACTCAGTATAATAGTATTGCGGTTGATTATATTGTTTCCGTGGTCATCTCCAGTCTCTTGCTACTGCAACATCAGCTTCTACTTTTTCTTCGCCGTTGTTAATGAAATACCAACCAACCTAAATAATGAGCAAGACGAGTGAAAGCTAATGCACTAATTTAAGTAATAATACCAGAAGATTATGGTGCTTTCAATTACTAATGGTTCAAAGAATCATTTATGTTCAGATACACCATCTAGTACTAGTAGAGCTTGCTAAGAATTCAACTATAGAACCAGAAGGCTTCTGGTACTGTAAGGCAAAATAAGACCGCTGAAGTAAAAAGGTTCTGAAGTTTCAGGAAATTTGTATTGACCATACATCACAGACTATCAATAACACTAAAATACATTTTGCCGCTAAAATGTCATACAGCCAATATTAATACTCAAATGATAATATTTAGCTCTTGAAAGTAGTCCGATTTATATTTAAGAGATGATGATTAGGCTAAATTCTCCTCTATTCAGTTCAGAAATTGTATTATCTGTTTCTGGCCTTCACAAATTTGCCTCTGGAGGCTTTCTTCTCCATCTTTTCTCTCTTCTTTCGAGTCTTTTCATCCTCTTCAGCTCCCTGTTGAATTATTTGCAAACTAATTAATAAAGCAACTCTGACATACAGTATATACATAGATATATATATATATATATATATAGGCAATGATTCATAACAAGTATTTGCTACGGAGCAAGACAAGATAGGAAAAATGGCATCCATACCATCTATTATAGAGATCAACGACTGAGATTAAAAAATTTGAAACCCGTCGTCCACTACTAATACTAGTGGATGACTAAACCATTCGCTATTAATAGCGGACAATGATGAGTTACATCCACTACTATTAGTAGCGAACGGTTTACGTCCGCTACTATTAGTAGCAAACACTGAAATTTTTTCATCCTCTCATCCGCTATCAATTGTAGCGGATGACGTTTTTACAATTTTAATTTGGACCTTTGTTTCATATATTGAATGTTATTGATGGTGTTTGTCATATTTTGTTTCATAGTAAGTACTTGCTATGGATCATTCCCCTATATATATATATATATATATATATATATATATATATATATATATATATATATATATACAAGAAAAAAAATTAAAGAGGAAAGCTACCTCTGAACCTTGTGGCAAAAATCCCTTTACAAGACCAAAGAGTTGGTATGCAGCAAATGCTGGTATCTGCAGGTAAATAATTTTACAAATCATTCAGCATACTACTTTTATGCCCGCCAAATCTACAGAATTTTCACTAATATAGTCAAAACACGTTCAAATATTTTCCAATGCAATAATTGTATAATCAATCATGTGTGTAACTATTGATATATATACCAGAAGACTACGTTATACTTGAGGAAAAATATAGTAGAGTTCCCAGCAACCATTACTTGTTCAATAATAAATAGAACTTCACTGCACAATTTCTGGTGAATTCATGACGGACCTATTTTTGGTTACATGATACTAGTAAAATATGCAAACTTTAAACTGAAAAAATATCTACTCAAGGGGAAGGTTGACATATAATCAATTGGCCAAACCTAAACCCCCCCCCCCCCCCCCCCCGGGAAAATTCTTGCAGGGAATTTGAACTAGCTATGCCTGAGGAGTCCACATTCTTAATGGTAGGCATATCAGTGACCAACCTAACCCTGAGCTTCCCTTCTTAACCAACAATACATGCAAAGAAACATCAAATTGACAGCAAGGCCTTGTATATGCATGACTTCAGGCTTTTACAAGCATGATACTACATGTAAAGAAGAGATGGATCTTACCACTAAATATATGTACCAAAACTTTTCAGAGATGATAGACGTGAGCTGAACGAAGCATGTAATGTAGATTATGTCATGTAAATATCTGCAAAATATAACCAAAAAGGTAAAACTACTTTATTATAAAAGCAAAAATTAAAGCATTTATTGTCTCAAGCTCAGGATGCATCTTAAAAAGTTTGGAAAGTTTACTTCAGTTTATGAAACTTTGACCAAAAAAAAAAAATACGTATCTAATGGAAAGTTTCACTTCAGTTTATTCCTCTTGGTATTTGCCTTAACATTCAACCTTGAAAAAATTCAAACTTAACCAAGTGCTTCAAGCCTTCAACGATATATCTATAAAAGCACATCTTTTATTAGATTCTTGAAGTGTGAATTCTTAACCTAACCTTCATGTTTTGGTTCAAACTCTAACAAACACACTCAAGTTCGAGGATATCAAAGTTCAAAACATTCTCAAGACCACTGGGGGTTTATGTAACAAATATTACAAAATCAGTAAGTTCCCACATAACGTCTTTATGTGTCATGTGCTCTTGCAAAAAAAGCCAAATGATACAACCAACACTGATGATCTATTACACATCATGCACATGATATATACATGCATACAATAGAATGTCAAAAAAAAAGATCTAGACCCATTACCTGCTTCCATGATTCAAACCAAATCTTCTACTTCTCTAAGAATTCTAACAGCATAGTGTACACATTTAAGGCAATGGCACAGGTTCGATGACAAAACCTTGGCTAGTAAATCCAGCATGAAAATTTTGAGTAATTAAAATAGAGAGAACATTAGCTGAGGGGTCAAAACATCCTCAAGACCACCGGGGGTTTATGTAAAAAATATTACAAAATCAGTAAGTTCCCACATAACATCTTTATGTGTTATGTGCTTTCGTACAAAAGCCATACAATACAACCAGCACTGATGATCTATTACACATCATGAACATGATATATACATGCATACAATAGAATGTCAACATCAATATCCAGACCCATTACCTGCTTCCATGATTCAAACCAAATCTTCTACTTCTCTAATAATTCTAACTACATAGTGTACATATTTGAGTCAATGGCACAGGTTCGATGACAAAATCTTGGCTAGTAAATCCAGCATGAAAATTTTGAGTAATTAAAACAGAGAGAACATTAGTGCAGAAATACATACCCACAAACTCCACCGGTACTCATATCAAACCCACCATCTAAAAGCTCTCCGTCATCAACATAAGCAGGCTTTGCCATTAGGGAGAGTTGTTTGTAGGGAATAGTGTATGCAACAGAAGTCAAAATTAGACCAACCCAATGTTTCCACTTGAAAGTAGAATGGAAGATTCCTGCCCTGACCAATAGATATATAACCTAGATAGGAACCATATATATACACGAAGTTAGGGACCACAAAAAAAAACTAGCAAATGTAACTCATATTGGTTTTCTTTTTCTTTTATTTTTGTTGGGGTACGGTTATTGACAAAGCATAAAGAGATAATACCATCAGTGTGATTCATAGATTCGTTTGTTAAATAAGAGAAGTAGATTTCAATAACAAAGAGAGAAATCCTCCTAAAAGGTAAAAAGCATTTGAGCATTAGTGAAGCACCATCTACCAATTTCTTCATATGAAAAAGAAACTCCTTGAAAAGCTTGCAAGGCATGAGCCCAAAGCAAAGTAAAAAAAGATTATCTATCCCAAAGTAAATCAATATTTATTACCCAACCATAAAAAATTCTAACATCCCTTTTACTCCAAACTCCCCACAAAATGGCGAAACATGCAAATATCCACAAGAGTCCTCCTATCCTTTCCACCACCAAATACCCTAGAAGATTTGTCACTGAATATGAATTAATTCAACATTCACCTAACATACCAAGGGAAAAATACCAAAACCGCCAAGCCATTGGACAGTGAACTTACAGATGAAAATGGTTCTCAATTTTGTTGAAAATAGTAACACACACATATGTATATAAAGCTTTGTAAGGCCTATGCCTTTGACACATGTCATCAATGTTAAGCCAACCTAAGGTCAAGGACCGCACAAAAGCCTTAATCAATAAACCTAATCGGCAGTTGAAGATTCTCGAACAAAAACCCAGTCTCCCTTTTATCAAATATTAATAAAGAAACTTCAAGAAGATGATTTCTGTCAAGAATCAAACTTTAACAAGATAATAGCACACATGGATAACTTCTCAAATTGAACAGAAAGATTATCATTTTTAGATTTAGTGAATTCTTATTCAGTTTTGTTCCAGCTCACTCTTGGCCCACATGTTTATGACACGATTCATTCTTAAGCTCAATAAGGATTAGTACTTCCTCTGTTAGACTGTTCCATATTATTTAATCATTGTTCAAAATTGACATAAATATTTTTAATTTTAATCAATACAATGAAGAATATTGTAAACTATCTAAAAAGTATTACTCATTGAATATTGTAAACTATCTAAAAATATTAATCATTGTAAGTTTTATTATTTCATAATTTTTAACGAATCATCTCAATTTTGAGTTTGAAAATATCACTTTTAAAAATCAATAATGATCATATAATTTGGAACCGAGGGAGTATTAAATAGTATTAAGTTCAGAATTTTTAGAGAGGCCAACCAATTAGTATTAAATAATGTTGAAGATTAGCACAACTTCGGATTTCTCTGCAGTCCTAATCAGCGAAACTGGCTATGCAATTTGTAACTTTCTATGCATAACTAAGCTATAATCCCTTTAGTTAATGAGGGAGGAAATAAAGAAAAAACAGAAAATTAAGGTGAGCTTCAGTTCTGGAACTAAAAAATCAAGAAACATGTAAATATGATTTTTTTTTTAAAATCCCCCATCTCCTGCAATTTCTAAGAAATGAACATAGTAACTGAAAGGCAAAAGTTGAGAAGAGATTGTACATTGCAGGCGATGATGATACGAAATAGGTTATTCATGTGACGACTGTTCTCTTCCTTTCGCTTCTTTGCACCCTGATTTGCCATCTCTCTCTAAAATTCCCAAAAATTCCCTACCTGATTGGCTGTGTACAAAATTAGAAACCGCTAGCCCTAGGCTGGCTATGGCGGACAATATAGCAAAGCAAAACCATGAACAAAATTCTCCCTTGACTACTTTTTATTTTTTTTATAGAACTCTCCCTTTAATTTATATTATTTTTATAAAACTCTCCCTCAAATTATTTTTTGAGGGCAAATACATAAATTGTTTGGCCACACTTGAATCCGTTTCCTACTCCCGAACGAGAATCTCATGATGCCGGTTAAGCGCGTCCCGACATCCTTACCAAGATTATTATATTCTGTTGTCTTTTATTGGTTCGCTTGTTATAACTTTTAAGGTTAAAAAATTAAGAAAACCTAACTTCTCCATTTTTTAATTAAAAAAATACAAGAGTTATTTGGACCTTTTTAGAGTTGGGACATTTTAAATTACATGATTTTTTTTCTAATTTTAGTCATACAATAATAATTATTATAAAATATCTAAAAGATTATACTAATTATATATTTATTATTTTCAAAATTTAATAAAATTACATATATTTTGAATTTAAAATGTATTAAAGTAAATTTATAAAATAAAAACTACTCTTATATTTTGAAGCTAAGAAAGTATAAATTATGAAACACAAATATTTCAATTTTTTTGTTTTTGTAAAAAATAATCATCAAAGTTTCTTTCGTGCTTCGAATTTTTATAAGCACCAATTATGGTGGATAGATTATATTTTTTAGGTTTTTTATTTTATTTTTTTTGGATAATAGAAGTATGCAACTCCACAAATACAATAGTGAAATGTAGGACTGTTAACCGATTAAGAGAGTTGAGTTTAAAGTTGTTCAAATTCAGCCCATATGTGATTACGAGTTTCGGGCTTATTTTTGGATAAATTTTAGTAAGATAAAAGTAAAATAACAAAAAGCTAATACAATTTATTATTAAAACGATATTAGCTCATATTGATAAAAGTACTAAAATATTTGTAAGTCATAAAAAAAAAAATATCATCAAAAATAAAAAATCGAATTTCAAATAATCATGGTAGTAATACATCTCTAAATTATTTACATAAAATTAATTAATATGACAAAATATTTAAGTAAATAAATAACTTTAAAGAAAATATGATGCTTAAATTTCACTTAAAGACGTTATATAAATATAATTGCGGGTGTAAATACTTAATAATTAATATAAATAATTTATATATTTATAATTTTTTAATATTATAATTCGGTTGGAACTATAATGGTCAAATGATCTATTGACTGAAGTTAGTCTAATATTATTTTGGGCTTAAATTTTTATCGTACGGCTCACTCTCATACTAAATTCGAGTGGACTTTTAACAAGGCAAACGAATTTGGGCTTAACTTAAGTTATGCGTCTGTGTGGCGATGAGTCATCGGCATGGTACTATCGCATAAAAGGTATGGGGAGGTGGGCCTTTCAAGCCCGTATAAGTAAGTGGGAATGCTCAAAGATAATTTCTGAAAGATATTATGGTATAAAAGTTCAAGGGTCCTTAACATTAATATACAACAATTAAAAAATATTTATAAAAATAATACATACACAAAATAATTACAAAAATAACATAATAAATTCAAACTATTTAATTTCACATAAATAAGGAACCTAAAGTCAAGGCTGTCATAATTCAAAATTCAAAATTCAAAATTCAAATCAAATGGATGAAAAACAAAAAAATATTTTCTCGTCATCTTCCTCCCTCGCCATCTTCCTCCTATGCCGCCGCAAATCTCTGCCACGAAAAATTATTTTCTCGTCATCTTCCTTCTTCGCTGTCGCGAATATCCGTCGCAAATCTTAAGCTTGCACACGGTCAGATTATGTTTCAGATCTTGCGGGAAAAAAAAAGGGTGGAAAGCAAGCATGAACTGTCAGATTATGTTTCATTTAACTTCAACAAAAGTATAACACTGCCAATGAGAAGAAGAAGAAGAAGAAGATTCGCCCTACAAACATAAGTTTGAAAACAAATAGATGTAACTTTTACTGTTCATAATTTTTTTTATGATTGTTTGGTTACCCATAAAAACTAAAATGATTACCTCTGTATGAAGGTTTGGCTACCAATTGCATCACATTCAAAAATAATTTAGTAACTTAATAAAACTGAATTGGTTACCTTGGTCTGAAGATTTGGCAACCAACTACATGATGGTAACCAAACCTTAATACACAAGTAACCAACCTTTAATACAAATGTAACCAAACCTTAATACACAGGTAACCAACCTTTAACACACATGTAACCAACCTTTAATACAAATGTAACCAACCTTTAATACAAAAGGTAATTAACCCTTAATATAAAGGTAACTAACCTTTAATACAAAAAGTAACCAAACTTTAATATAAAGGTATCTAACCCTTAATACAAAAGGTAATCAAACCTTAATACAGATGTAACCAAACCTCTATATTCTTTGTAAATCTCTCTCAATGGGTTTCATGGCAACGGAGGAGATGGAGGACGTCGGTGGTAATGGATGACAACGATGATAATGGATTATATGAAGGACGGACGACGGAGAGATAGAGAGAGAAAAAAAATTACAAAAAAAAATAAAATACGACATACATGAAGATGAAATACGGACGGGGGTGTGGCGGTCGGAGAAAGAAGGAAGGAGGCGGGGGGAGGGGAGGGGAGGGATGGGGGGGTTGTAGTGGAGGGGAGGAGGGGCGGGGGCAGGAATGGGGGTCGGCGGCTAGGGGGTTGGGTGGGGCAGGGGTGGTGGTCGCGCGGGAGAGGGGGGAGGGAGGAGGTGGGTGGATGAAGTGGAGGAAACATAGATGGATATTTGCAATGGATGAAAGAGATTGGGAGATGAAAGAGATAAATTTTTGTTTCTTTTTTATGATAATAATGATGACAGCAATAAAGATGATATTTAAAATTTAAAATATCCACCTAAATTAAAGGGATACTAAATATATTAATTTTGTAAATAAATATGAAAAAATGTATTACTTTTATAATTATTTTATAGATGCACCATTATTATAATTATTTTTAAAAATATATTAAAATATGTAATTGTCCCAAAATTATTCAACGATTCATCAACTTCATCATCCGCCGTCCACGGAGAATACGAAAATAGGAGGAAGAGAGAATAAAGGTTACCAATATGATCACGTGATGTGAGTCACTATCTTATTAAATGATAAAATTAAGCAAAATTATCCATGAAAACAGGAGAAATAGTGTAAATGAGTCAGATAGTCAAATAAATAGAATATTCGTATGATTTTCATTAGTTCAAGACACCAAAATATTTATGACTACTAATATATAAATCTTTTCTTTTGAAGAATATTATTATACAGAGAAAAAGGATCAAGAAAGTATTAAAGACTCTGATCCCATTACCAACCTTCGTCTCCCTTGTCTCTCTCTCCTCTGCGTGAGAGGAGTCCCAGAGATTTTTGGGGTTCTAAGCCTTTTTGCTCCTTCCAACGAATTATATATAAATAAATAAGTTCTTTTTGGTATATGTACTTTAGTAGTTTGGTAATCCATCAGTCCTAAAATTTATACACAACCCCCATATAGGATACTCCTATCTCTTTGTACTTGGTGAATTGCTACTTCTTCAGGAGGCAGGAGAATTCCGGGAATTGCAATTCTGGAATAATTCATATGATCAATCATCCAATCCAGGTACGTCTGTTGACTCATCCTTTCAACCATCAAATTTTAGTCTAATTATCCTTGAAAAGATACGACTCTGGTGCTAAAATAGTAACTGATTTTGTAATTAATTGGTTGTTCACAGGAATAAATGATTTTATTCGTATGCTAAAATTTCTTTATTGCAGAAAATATTATCTTTAGTAGGTGCTTCTATATTAATTATGGTCTCGGTTAACTTTTTCCATCTGATGCTAGTGCAAAATTGGATCTATTCTTTTATTTATTGATGGACAAGAAAGGACAATACAAAGGTCAAATTTTCAGTGGAAATTCTAAATATAATTTTTTGGCGATCAATTTCAGAAATTTGTGTGATTCAAAGACTTGTGAGTTCTTCGGTGGAGTGGTTTAAGTTTCTGCAATTACATCAGAGCTCTGGATTAAGGATGAGAAAATTTGTTCAATCTGTACGACATTTTAGATCAGCTTTTCAGCATCAACAGGCTAACATCTATGGGGGACTAGTCAAAAGACCGAATTTTTTGGTTGATACAAATCTTAAGCCTTTGTATAAGCAGTCTTATAATGCGAATATAATTTTTTGTGGAATCCCCTCTTTTATGATCTCAAGAACTAAAGTTACTAGTGGAGGTATGCTGTTTTAATGATCTGTACGCTTTTTTCCTTTCTTTTTTCAATTAGCTTGAAATTTATTTTGGTCAAAAAGGTCTCATGTTTGTTTTGAGTTTATTGATTATATCACAGAATCAGTTAGTGCTGGCCCTCTTGTGGAGTATGAGCGTAGAATTTCCGCAGGGGAACTTGTGGATGGTGATACATGCCAGGTATGGCAATTGATTTATTCTGCGTTCATGGAGTGGAAATAGAATTAAATAATTAGTTTAGTTTTGTCTTCAGGACGTATATGTTTTTGTTTGGCAAACAAAAGCATACAGCACTCTTATAATAATTTGTTGATCGAGTTTACTACTTTTCTTCAAGGTTATGTATATATAATCCTTTTTTATTTACTGAGATTTGCCTTTTTAGCTTGCTTATGTACATAGAAAATTATTGTTTGTGATTTGTATGATTCTTGTATTAGTTGAGTGTAATTGTTGCAATTAATGTACTACTTATATTATCGGGCAAAATACACTTATTTTACACCAACTTCCACCCTCCTCATAATTTAGCCCCTAAACTAATTGGGCTTAAACATCCGTTACATCAACTACTTAATTGCATACAATGTCTCTTCCAAATTCATTTTTCGACTGAAATTAGCCGGAATACCCGACTTGGTCGGCAGCATGATAGGATACGAATGGTTTTATACGGTTTGACCGTATTCAGATACGATTTGACCTCATTAAAAAATGTAAATACTTCTAATGCTATTAACCCCATATTAAAAATTCTAAATACAATTAATTCCAAATTAAAATACTTCTAAATATAATTAATCCCAAATTAAAATATTTCTAAATACAATTAACCCAAAATTAAAATACTTCTAAATGCAATTCACCCCAAATAATGTTGACTTTAAAAATATAAATGTTATTCACAATTTAAATTAAAAAATTTACAGATTAATTTTATTAAAATTAAATAATATTTCTTTTTATACCTAATTAAAACTTTAAAATAGAATGAAAAAAAAAAGTAAAAAAAAAGTGACCCGTCTCTCTCCTCTCTGCCTTTTCCTCTTCCCGTTTCTCCTCAACGTCCTCTCTTTCCCGTGCCCCTTGTCCCACGTTCTCTCTTCCCTTTCCCCCATGTCCTTCGCTATCGTCCCTCTCAACAAACATAGCCCATTTCATATCTAGGTATAGAAGAACATAGAAACATACCCACCCACCTCCCGCTGCACCGCACGCGCCACCGCCATAACCTTTTGTTCCCTCATCACTTTTCATCTCCAAATCGATAATTTTCATCCTATGGCACAACCCAATTGGTATTTTTTTAATATGATTCCGCTATTGTCGCCGTAGTTGATGGTTCTTCTAATGTTTCTAAATCGCCTTCTTTATTTGCACAATCTGTGATAAGGACAAACCAAGATGATGTGCAATGGGTAACAAAGAGTAAAAAAGACCCCTTCAATCCTGTATTTCAATTGATTGTTCCTACTGTAATCCTACATATTATGGTTTTTTTATTTATTAATTTGTTGGCTATTGATTGTTTCTTGTTTTTTGTCGATATAGTGGCGATTGGGTTGGGGGCTTGGTGTGTTCTTGGTATGTTAGTGTAATGTATTAGGTTCAGTTCTGAATGGTGATTTAGATTTAGATGTAAGGAGGGGTGTGTGTGTTCTTGGTGCGTTAGTATGTGTGTTTGAATTTGTTTATATTTTAATTTGTGTATTTAGTTTTTTGTATTTTAATATTAATAATGCTCAATTGTTTAATGAAGTCAAACCGTATTTTAATATGGTCAAACTGTATAAAACTAAATTTCAGCTGGCAATTTAGGTATTCTGGCTAATTTCAGCCGGAAAGGTGGATATTGTATGCAATTAGGTAGTTGATGTAACAGATGTGTAAGCCTAATTAGTTAAGGGGCTAAATTATGAGGAGGGTGGAACTTGGTGTAACATAAGTGTATTTGCCCTATATTATATAAGGTCCTATTTGATGATAGCTTAATGGAAGTATTTATATTGATTTCTAGACCCCAAATTGATTATATAAGCTGTAAGCAAGATATACATATTGTAAATGGGCTCCTGCAAAGCTTAGTTGTTATTTGTTTGATTACATCCTGACAGTAACTTCGCAGGTAGGCACCTTAAGAGAACTTCAGAGACTTTATGATGAGCTTGTTGAGTCAGCTAATGCCTGTCATTTGGATCGTTATGCTGCTTCTGAGAAAGCAGGGAGGTAAAGTCTTTGATTGATTTTGAGTTTGAGGCACAGAACCTCTTACTGATGTTGCGCATCTTGTATTATATGTTTGAGTATATCTATTTGTTTCTTCTCCCCCATCCCAGAAAATTAAAATAATAAATAAATAAGTGAGAAATAAAAATGATATCCTGTCATCATTTATTCACGTTAATTCATTTTCAGGAGTAGGTGGCTGTGGTCTCGGTTCATGCCGCAGTCTTCGTTCTCACCTGTGAAAGGACTTTATCTTTACGGAGGAGTTGGCACCGGAAAAACTATGTTGATGGATTTGTTTTTCGAACAACTGTAAGGAATAATTCTAATTGATTTCTCCTTTCAGTTACTTAAATGTTGATATGAAATGAGAGAACTTCCCCTGAATGTAAAGTATAGACATCATGTGCAGAAAAAATAAAAGAAGTTAGCCAGTTACAATTCACTTAGTTTTGTCTCTTAGCTCTTATTTCTGTTCTCTCAGGCCTGTCAGTTGGAGGAAAAAGAGAATTCATTTTCATGACTTCATGTTGAATGTCCACAGTTGTTTGCAGGTAAGAACATTGTTGTATGTTCTAGCTTCTAACTGTAGACTATTGACTGATTTTATGCCAAGTATAATGTTTATTAACATTATGTAATTGCAGAAGCACAAGGGTGTGACTGATCCCCTTGAAGTTGTTGCAGGGGAGATATCTGATGAATCAGTTTTGTTATGTCTTGATGAATTTATGGTATGTAATGTCTAGCCTAACTTCACTGCTTTGATGTAGACACCATTTGGACAATCTACTTGATCGCTGTTTGCTAGTTCTGATTCTGCCTTCCTTTTCTGGTCTTTTAAAGGTTACTGATGTTGCTGATGCATTAATACTAAATCGATTATTTAGACATCTATTCAGCAATGGCACTGTAAGTCCTAAGACCAGGAAATGTTAATTGTCTGCATATCCTCCTTACTTTCACCTCTGGTTTTCTTCCGTAAATGACATAGAACTTTTATGTTTGCTGATCTGTGGCAAGAATAGATTCTTGTTGCTACTTCAAACCGTGCTCCAGATAACCTTTATGAACGTGGATTACAGAGAGATCTTTTTCTACCATTCATTTCCACCTTGAAGGTATGCTTATGGATGTTCCTTAATGGAGTGTGTTGATCAGATAAGCTCAAGTCAGTGAGCTTTTACTCGTGTCAGTCCAATCACAATGGAATGAGAAAAGTTTGGATTCTGAATATTAAACAGCCACTTCTGACATTGGAGAAGCATTTGCTTTGGCTTGATCTTATCTGATCATTTGCTACCTAGTAACACTTGGCCTTAATATTCATTTGGTGATATATGTGAAATTAAATGTTCAAGTCTATTGATTTCTTGTTTGTTGTCTTATTGGTTAGTAACTTGGCACTTGTCTGAATGTAGGAAAGATGTGTAGCTCATGAAATTGGTTCATCAACAGACTATCGGAAAATGACTTCGGTGCAATATTATACCAACTCTCTACAGTTTTCTAGAATAGCTTGTTTGCTTTTTTAGCTGGCAATTTCTGCTTAGCTGCCTGGCAATTATTTTTTTATGTTTTCAATTCAACTGCAGGCTGAGCAAGGTTTTTATTTCATCGAGAAATATGTATCTGGCCTTCTTAAGCAAAAGTTTGAGCAATTAATTGGTAATTACACAGCTGGCCCAAAAGAGGTGGAAGTTGTTATGGGAAGGAGATTGCAGGTATATATGCTAGAAGTTCCCTTCTGATTCACCATTGCAGCTATGATTTAATGAGGCATGTCATTTTCGTAACATTTTTTCTTTCAAATATTATTCCTGGTCAGGTTCCACTAGGTGCTAATGGATGTGCGTACTTTACTTTTGAGGAACTCTGTGACAAACCTCTTGGAGCTGCAGACTATTTTGGATTGTTTAGTAAGTCATATTCAGATTGAGTGGGTGCCCCTATAAGCCTTTAAGCTGTATTAGCTGATACCAAGAAGTTGTTTGATGCTTAGTTGAGTTTTGTATCAAGTTTCAGGAGTTGAAGTACCATAGAATTTAAGCCTGTCCTAACCTAGTTAGGATCAAGGCTGTTATCTAAATGCAGTACATTGGCGTGAACTATTCAGATCTTTATTTTCTGTTTTTTCCTTTGAATTGTAGGTGGTTGTGGAGTACCATTAGTTGTTTTATTTGATGATTCCAATTATAATTTAGTAGGTTCTTTGTGATCATTCAAGAATCCATTCAAAAAATTCCAATGCATTGTCTTGTTTGTGCAGATCTTTTCCCTTTACAAAAAATTCATAACAAGATGCAATCTTCTTTTGCAGAGAGCTTTCATACCCTAGTTTTGGATGGTGTGCCGATCTTTGGGCTCCACAACAGGACAGCTGCCTATCGGTTCGTCACTCTAGTTGACGTTAGTCCATTTTCTTCTTAATTGGTTTGAAACTTTGACCGTATATTAGTCTGTTGATATCAAGAATTGGGCTCCCTGATTGCCAAAAGATCCCCCAAACTTATAGCTCTTGGAAAAGGATGCTGTATGAAACTAGAAAATCATGATAATCTCTACAATTTTAATTTCCTCTCCCAGAATGAGAGTACACATTTTAAAGTCCAAGTTTGTAAGAAACAGTCTTAGTAGTTTTGAGGTATTATTTGACTGAAAAAACAGGAAACTTGAAACTTGTACTATGTCTCCATTGCATTTACAGGTGATGTATGAAAATAAAGCCCGCTTGATGTGTACTGCTGAGGGGACTCCTCTTGACCTTTTTGAAAGGATCGTGACAATCTCTGATGCACAAAATATGGCTCCTAGAACCTCTTCGAGATCGAGGAAAAATGATGATTTTGATCTTTGTGTGGATAACGAATTGGGATTTGCAAAAGATCGCACCATCAGTAGGTATGTTACTCTGCCCTAAATCTCTTTTCTCAATTTGGCACAGGATATTATTATGCAGTTGAACAGTGCACTAATGATTCAAATTAGTTATGCCCTTCCTTTTTCCCGTTCTCTGTCTTTTGGTGCATGCCCTTTCCACTTGTTCAGTTTTCTTACTAGTTTTTTTCCCTGTCAGAAAGTAACATTTTTGCAAAAACAGCTTGCACCACATACTCTGTGACCCTCATTATCCCCGAGTAAATGGGAAGAATGTACTACATTTCTGAGCTGTTTCATCTTTTTTTATAATTTTTCATCGGAAATGTTTACAGTAAGCGTTATTAGTGAATATGTTGTTTCCGACTAGTATTCTTCTAAGAAATATGTGGTCGAAGTTCAAGCGCCCGGCAGCTTTTGCAGGCAATTTTTAAGCACGTCGGTCAAGGGGAATTTGAAGTTCAACAGTTCTACATTTAGGGGCGAACCTAAGAAGAAATATAGTTTAAAAATTATTTGATTGCCAATTTGCTTATAACAAAAGCAAGATTAGCTAGTGTCCTAGTGGGTTAGCAACTAAAGTGACTGAAGGTTAAACTACTTTTCAACGCAGGTTAACAGAGATGAATAGCACAGAGTATTTGGAGCAGCATGCGGAACTGTTGGCCGAGAAATGGCTCTCGGAAGGTGACAACAAGACGGCCCTACAAGCATGAGCGAGAAGTTTCTAGATTGCTCCAACGCCGTAAATAATTGTTGTTTGTATGATTACATGATCCCATATTTTACAAGATATCAGTTCATTGGTGGGCGCTTTGGCACCAGAGCAGGTAGTGACAAATTAAATATTGTAACTACGTCATCGGTTGATTCATCTTCGTTTGTAAAGCTGTGCGCAAGTTATAAGCTGGTCTTTTATGAGCACTGCTTGTAGATGGACTGTTTAATCGAATCTCTGGGTTTTACTATGGGAGATATAAACATGCAACAAACACAAAATAGACATTGTATTATTTTCTGATCAACTTTAGTGGCGGTTTGATAAAACTGAATAAAATAGTTCTGAATATTTAAGCAATTTGAATAAGTTGAATGACGTAGAATTTTGAATGAAAAAATAATAATTTGATAAATGATATATCTGAAATAACAATTTTTACTATTTTACTCTTATGAATTTTATTACAAACTTAAGTAAAATATAAAAAATTATTTTATTATAATTATAGCTAAATAAATATATATTTTAGTCGAATGTTTAACTTAATAATTAATTAAAAAATTCTATAATATATAATTTAATATTTACTATTTAAATAAATATTAATAATATAATAACTACAATTATATCTCAAAACCTTAATTAATATTCATTTATTTACTAATATAATAAATCATTATCATAAACATCATACAAGTTCCACGTAAGCGAATTTCGGCTTCGATGAAGACATGGAAGCCCTAAAAAGGGCTTGCCTTACCAGAACCAGGGTCGGCCCTGAAGGGATTCAGAAGGGGAAATCGCACAGGGCCCCTAAATTCGGAGGGCCTATAAATTATGCTTTATATATTAATGTCTGTTATTTTATATGTGAGAGAGGGCTCCTAATTTTTTTTTTGCACAGGGCCCCCAATATAAATTGTGCTATTAGGACCGGCCCTGACCAAAACAAAACCTTACCACCATCTTCATCCTTCCACCGCCGCTACATCCAATTCCGATGGTGCCCCCACCGCCGAGTCGGAGGGAGGGGGAAGAGGATCTTGGGTTGATTCGCAAGATGCAGCAAGATTCTCTGGTGATGGTTTTGAAAAGTCCATATTGAAGAAGGAGATGTTTTACGGAAGAGGTTAGAGGAGAAAACGAAATAGATGAGATAGGATATGAAAATGGTGGAAGGATATTAAAGTAAAAAACTCATTCAGAAATTGGCTGACGGAATCAATTGAATTTTTTAAGCTTACTGAATCGGTGGATCATTCAATAATTGGCTGACTATTCAGTGTATTTAATTTTTTATCAAACAAAGTAAATAATTGACTGAGTCAAATTTAAGAGAATTCAGATCTATTAAATGATAAACAAACACTCTTTTACTACTTCATCTGAACTTTTTAAAAAGAGTGCTTCTACATTTATTTATTTATTTTATTTAATTTTTTTATTTGTATATAAGACAAATGAGTGTAAATTCACCTTATTTCTTACACTCATTTATCTTATATACAGATAAGAAAAATGAATAAATTTAGAATTTTTCATCTAAAAAATGAACAAAAACTTGCATATCACTGTAATAACAGAGATATTCACGCTATTTTCTTCTTAAAAACCTTCTTCAAAATTTGCTCCGTCATTATTGTGCATAGTAAAAAATAACATAAATAAATGGAGTATTTTCAAAGAAATCGTACGCTTTGTTAAAAATCAACATAATTTACTTCAAAAAAGCATAAGTTCCTAGTAAATAATTTTTTTCGCTCTTAATCAAAATAAAAAGTCGCTGATGAAAACCTTTACTATTACAAAAGTAATACTCCAGTTCCGCTGAAGTAGAGAGACGGGCTCAAAATTGAATTGTCAGCAAAATCTTGAAAATAACCAAAGGCAAACCAAACCAATTTCTTGAGCTACACTTGACATTGTGGAATTTATAACAAATAATGCCAAATCAGCATAGCACTTGATTGACTAATCAATTGCCAATGCTTGTTAGCCTTTTGCCATTTCATCTTATTCTTGAAACAAATGCAGAGTAATGAATGAAATGTAACCACGTATTTCATTTTAACTTTCACTAGCAGTTAAATACAAATAAAGCTAATGAATTTAGTGCTTAATGATCAGCAATAAAATCAACAACTGGTGATTAATATAACGACTGCAGCTAACGTCACGTGCAGGTCCCGCTAATCACTCTTTCCATCTTACATATAATGCCGTATAATACCGTATCTTCCTATACTGAAAACATAGTTTGGTGTGCCTAGTAGTTTTAGTGTGTGCCCAGACTGACAATTGGCAACAACAACAACAAAAAAACAGGTCCCGAAACACTGCAATTCAAGTATAGACTAGAGAGTTTCAGATCTAATATCTCAATTGAGATACACATGAAATCATATACTCCATCCACACACAAACACCCAAAAATAGAAACTAATTTGTGAAATTCCTTGAATTGTCAATTATATTTTTACATAGTTTCTTACTGATGAAAAGCGTGCACCAAAATTAACACAAGAAGCCATTAACTAGCGCTGGAATGAAATAGAATAAGAACCCGTGTTTGGATCTTGGACGGCTTTAAAATTGTCGACGCTCATCCCAAATTTACCCAGAATGGAGTTTCCCATTTCCTTTAACTTCCCTGCACGCACATTGAATTCAAATGAATCAAAAGGTCACATGAAGGATGCAAAATATCATATCTGCGTCAACGATACAGAAGATCCTTGCACCCTGCACAGAAAACTGATACAAAGAAACAACAAAATAGAAGTGGTAAAGCTTCGCACAAACACGCAAGTAGAAACTTAATGGATACAACCACTTGAATTTAGAAAAGAAGATTTTGAGAGTGAAACCATGTGATGATCCAGTTATGCAGCAGTAGAAGCAATCTAAATGATGTATTCACAATTCACCAGAAAGATGGAAGCACGATAGGATAAACGTAAAACATGTAGTGCTTTTTATGCATGTAATATGGAAAGTTTTTTTATAAATTACCCTAGCAAATCTTGCAGCAGTAACTCAGCAAGCTTTGAATTTAAAAGCTTTGTAAGGACTTACCAAAGTCTAACACACTAATCTACTTCTTGCCTACTTAATGAAGCATAACAAAATTTCTTGATCTTTTCATTTAAGAATTCTTTTGCTGAAACAAAAAATCAAGGAGAGAAAAGAAAAAGTAATATATAAAGCAAAAACGAAAATGTTTTGTAATGTTAAGAATTTAAAAGGTCTACAGCACATAGATGCTATGATTGGTGATGAACAAGTGAACCAAAATAGGAGTGCAGGAAAGGTCCCCGCGGCTTAAGAGTGTGTGTGTGTGGGGGGGGGGGGGGGGGGGGGGGGGGGGCGCGCAATCTCAACTTGCTGTTCCAGCTTATCATCCTTTAGCTTAAGAAGATATGAAGTCATTTCCAGCTCATAGACTAAAAAGTAGAATTTCAATCACTAAAACAAACGAAACGGGTAAAGTAACTATAGCTTTTACCCATCATTTCTTCCTTCATCTTCTCACGCTTTTCTCTAGCCAATGGCTCTAAACGGGGAATTGATCTCTTAGCCTGGTGATTTGAAGGATCAATTTCCAAAATTTTTGTCATATCTGCAAGACAACACCCTAATATAAGAAAAATAAGGAAGATTCTTCCATGCTATCCATGAGGAGAAGAGAGAGAAAGTTATAATGACACCACAAATGCACAGTTTATTTAGAAAAAACCAGCAATTTACAAAGCATTTCAATCATGATATTATCATATGTTTACAACTGCAATCCAACAATACCAGCAACAGCCTCTTCATAGTGTTCAAGCTTTTCATGAGCCTCGGCTCTTCTAAGTAGTGCTTTCATGTATGACGGATTTAGGTCTAAAGCCTTAGTGCATTCCTTGATTGAGTCCTCATACTTTCCCTGAGACATAAATAAGCAACCAAAAGCGAAATAAAGCAAGAATCTTCAAATACTACCGGTAGGAAACTAGATGCCTAAAAACTACAATAGCCAAATTCCCTTTTAAAAAAAATATTTAATTACAATTAAAAAGGAAAGATTGTTTTAAGAAATGTAGTGGAGATTCTAAGGAAAACCTTCCTTCCTATCATTTAAAAAAAAACAAACATACATACCCATAACAGCATAAACATTCAAGGAAGAAAACATTCAAACAATTATAGTGGTCTTTCCTCCCTAGTTCCCCTTTAGGAATGAAAATAAGCCTCCAAATTATCATAGATAAAAACAAGTCATAAGACTCAAAAGTCTGTATAATTTCCCACACGAATGCGATTTCTGGACATGAAGCAGAATTCAGCTCGTCCTTTAAAATAAGCCACAGTGTCAATAGGGTGCCTATGGCATATTTTGTCTCTAGAGCTCAAATCAGTTTTAACATTTTGTCTATAATAGGACCTCAGCATAAAAGAGCTGCTCATTTTAGTTATGGTTGCCTCTGTGATAGAAAGCACGCACACTTCCCAGAGGGTCGCAAATTCATGTCGGACACGAATTCACTTGGACACGCACCCAGCACGTGTCGACAAGCTCCACTTTTTCTTTTTTCTTTTTTTAAAGTTTGGACGCGTCGGGACTTGCCTCAAACACGTCTAGACATGCTAAAGGACACACATAAGATAAAAAATATATATATATTTTAAATTGCAATATAAAAAGTTATGGGTTATTTTACGTCTTTTAAGTTTGGACATTATTATGTAACTTTAAGATATTTATTAAATAATGTGTTTGTGTTTCTTATTATTTTGTTCAAGTTTTTATCATGTTCTATTAATATTAAATTTATTGTAAAAAATACATTTATATTATTAAAAATATATACTCCCTCCATTTCGAATTATAAGATCAATATTAACTTTCGAAAAGTCAATTTGAGGTATTTTTAAACTCAAAATTGAAATGATTTATTTACGTTTTGAAAACAATAAATCCTATAACTAATAGTATTTTTTGGGTAGCTTATGATATTTATAATTGTAATGACATAAACTAAATGAATCCACATCAATTTGGAGTTTGTAAATGTTTGAAATTGACTTTTAAAAAATCAATATTGAACGTATAATTTGGAACAAAGGGAGTATATTAAATTGAACGTGCCCCCGACGTATCGTATCCTGTTTTTTTAGAAAATGCCGTATCTCGTGTCGTGTATCAATAAAATGAAATCATAGCCTCTACATATCAATAAAATGAAATCATAGCCTCTGCAGTCTGCATATCAATAAAATGAAATCATAGCCTCTGTGTATCAATAAAATGAGATCAGATTTTAGTTACAACCTGCCGTTCAAGAGTATCATTATCATATTTCAACAAGATACCAATTCATTTCTTTTTTTATCATTTTAGAGACAGATCAAGTTTAAAACTATGAGGCTCAAAAGCTCAGCCGTCAGAGAACTGATTAAACAACAATCATCGTATCACATTTTAGAAGTATTCATTTTGATAGGTAATATCTGAGTAATAAAACTCAAATGCTCAAATAACTAAAAGCAACTGAACATCACTACCATCTTAGAATCTTATCTCCTCACATGCTAATATATCTTCCAGATTAATAATTCTCAATACTGAAATCAATTTAATTTGATAGTTTCAATTCAATTTAAAAAATCCTCTCCATTATATCTGAATTCATTAAATTAGCAAAATTACAATAAGATGGACACTGCTATTTTTTATTTTTATTTTCCATTGATAATCCTAGTAAAAAAATCAATGTTTAGTAGATCTTCAAGTAGGTATTGAAATGATCAATGCATTATATTTCACGTATGCAGGAGACGTCCCACAAGCTAAACTGTAACTTAAATTTAACAATCTGAATTCTGTAGAATGTTTGTGTAACATAACCTCCTAGATGTGGTCATGAAAAGAACATACCATTTTGAAGAAACATGTAGCACGGTTTGAATGACAAATTGAACGTAATTCAGCACTAGAGGGAATCTCTGAAGCAAGTTGTAGAGCAAGGTCATACTTCAACAATGCCTCTTCATACTGCGCATCTCCAAACAACTTATTCCCTTCTAATTTTGCATCATTTGCATCTTCTAAGGCTTTCTGCATCTCAAATATCATACCAAAATAAGTAAAAAATTACGGTTTCAAGATAGAAACTGCTACTGCTAAGTGTAAAAAATGATAACAACCCAGAAAAAAAGAGAGTTGGAGACTTATGGGGTAAAAGATACATACTTTTTCTCGTGCCTGTATGATAAAAAGTCTATAACAACACAAAATACATGATTGTGTATCAATTCATATCCATAGTTTGTTTTCTGGTCATTTTACTATTTTGAAATCACCCATCATGAACCAAATACCTGTGACCTCATTTGTATACCCTTAACAAATCAATCATATAATATAATGTAATATTAAGTCCCGTCATGTTTTTCTAGTTTTAGATTGGAGCTCTAATAAAAAATTCTCCATAACAATACTAGAGCTCTAATCTAGCATTAGACTTTTTTTCCTTCTAAACTTTTGTATAATGGATATTTTATATAAAAGAATCAGAGAAACTCATAGGCAATCAAAACAAGTAAAATCTGGTTTACAGATATCCTAAATTTGATTATTTGAGGTTATTACGTGATTCTATCAGTAACTAAGCTCAATTCTCTCAATTACATATGTGCGTATGGAAGACAGAGCTTCTAATCATACAGCCTCTCGAAATATTATATTATACATAGAGAGATTAGACAGAGAAAGGGGACCTGGTTGAGTTGATCGTCGTTGAGGGAATCTTGGTACGAATGATCTGCTGGGGGCACAGATTGATTTCCGGCATGACTGATTTCAGCTTCATCCTGATGGTCGTTAACAATATCGCTTTCACTGGCCGTCTCGAATCCGTCGGAGACGTATTCAGCCGCCGTTGTAGCTTTATCCTCTTCACAAGTAGTCGATTCTACTCCTCCTGTTCTTGCTCTTGTTGTTGGTTTTGGGTCCAATTTTACCTCACTTGGTACAGATTCGATCACCACCATCTCTACTTCTCTACTCCGAACTCACTTGTAGAGAGAGAACGGGGAATAGAAAGAGACGCTGCTGCTAAAACAAATCTTGCGACTCCAGAAACCTCTTCTTGACTGGGCTTCTTCTTTGTTCACACGTATTGTCACGACGTCGTATTCAAGTTCGATAAATAAAAAAAAATTGCCGAAGTCCATGAGATATTTAGTTTTTATAAATTCCAAATATTATTGTATTCATCTTTCTTTGTTTTTCTCCAACTAATTTATAAAAAAACAAGTTTGGAGTTCAGGGTTTATTATAAAATATTTTTTACAGTTTAGGATAAACTTGTCAAGTGAACAAGGTATCAATAATCACACTGCTAACAGAAATTAATTTCGAGAATTCAAAGCTAGCTCTTATTTATTAATTTAGAGAATTCAATGCATTTTAGCTCTTATTTACTGCGTTCATAAGTAATTCTAAAATAATGGAATGAGGCTAAAAAAATCGTAATTTAATCACAACATAAAACCTGCCGCATCAAAATTACCAGGTTGCAATCTCCAACACACGAGAGCGGCGATCACTGTGGCTATCGATACTAACGCCGCCTTCATGTTTTTTGAACTGCTAACTTTCAAAAATCAATTCCCTTATTTAACATTAAAAATTCAGTACTGGGTTAAGAAGATTGTAGGTCAAAAGTAGACTGCTCTTGGCTGCCGTATCCATATGTACGAACTGTAACCGGTCGTATTGCTTAGGGATGGAGGCTATCCAAGTAACTGCACATTTTGCCTTGGTGATATTAGAAATGCATAATATATCAAAATGATTTGCTCTCCGATATAACAGGAACAATAGGCAGCTTGTGAACAAGAACTATAACTAAGATTTCTGAGCAACCTTCTGTTGTTTTCTTCCTGAAGCTATCTCTGAAGCCCAGTCTTTGCCCAAATCAGTCTGGAACTTCCCTGCAGTGGGTTAAGCCAATAGCAAATTTTAAAAGAAATAAAAAACCATGTTTACAGAGGTACATTCAGTAAAATAATCTGGTTTGATGATGAAGAAAACAAAGAAGGTGAATCCAAATGATCTCCTTCAAATATTTTGCAACACAGAAAAGATAATATGTAAATATACATAAACGTAAGAGTTAACACAAATATTAATGCGAAAGCAGATTGTTTTGGCCTATCAGGCAGTAATGGAAACCAGATCCACCATGTCCAGAATACGATAGACTAGGAGATGCCTTACGGCACGTGAAGTAGTTTGAATGGGTTTATGAATCCAAATTCAGCAGTTCTCCTCGTGATACATAGTATGATTCCAGCTTTCTTGTCAAATTCAGACGTTGTTCTATTATATACAACTATACATTTCTTTTGTAGTTTTGTGTAAGTGGTTTTTTCCTATTATCTTTGCCTTAATAATCACAACTAAGGATATATATGTGTGTGTGTGTATTAACTATTAAATAGTAGTAATAAATAAGTATCATAACATTGGTACTTGAAAAATTAAGCAGAAAGAAGACCAAAAGGATTAAAATTTCGTACCTGCAGTCGACTGAAAAAAGTCCTCCAAATCCTTCCCTTGGTCTGCATATATAAAAACATATAACCTCAGTTTCTAAAAAAAGATTCTCCAAGTATAGAAATAAGTATATAACTTGACAGGATCTTCATCAGTAAAAAGCATAGTTAAATGCAAACCACTAACATATTACCATTAATGCATAAGACTCTTGAGTTCTTAAACCTCATGATCATATATGGTTCTGTATGCCATCGCTTGCACATAACAATTAAGTATACCGATATGAATTATATAAAATCTAGTATTTGAATCATTCTAGTCCTAGAATGGAGCATGCCAGCCGTACATCCCAAAGAAAATGCAAGATAGAAATTCCATACGGATGTTGATAATAGAGCTGCAACTCAGGGTGAGTTGACCAAACGCAATAACAAATAAATAACAATCATGCTAGCCCTAGAATGGCCTCAAATCCTCCCCCCCCCCCCCCCCCTCCCCTCCCCTTACCCCCCAAAAAAACACAAATAAAGAAAATAAAAAGATGCATACACCAAGTGACTAACTGATAAATGATTAGATAAGTAATAAACCAAATTATTTATTAACTACATATAAATACATAATATAACTTAATGTTACCATTATAGAACTGTAATATGACAAACATAATTTGAACCCACAAGTCACTCGAAAGTTTTAAGAAATCAATAGCACAAAACCATAGGTTCCATTGAAACATACTTACTTTAAAAAATAATATTATGCTTATTAGTTAAATTATACGATAATTTCTCTTTTCACGAGTTGAAATCCGTACTTAGACTGGAAAATTATATTAAAGACAGTGTCCCTCGTATAGTATCTAACTAACATCTGCAATCATAAATAGTACTGGTCAAACTAAGAGAGAAACAGCAGCCATACCACTTCATATTCCAAGGCTTGAAGTATCATCTCCACCTGAATCAAACAACTGGCATCAGTTCCCATTGTATCATAGCTATGCTATTAAATTATTAATAAAGCACTAAATATGATACCCCTTGCTTTTCCTGTATAACCAGAAAACAATTAGAATAAATGTTATACGTTATGCTTGACTTTTATCATCGACTGTAGCCTCAAACTGAACTCAGGAACCACCTCTCAAAGAAAGAGAAAGATAGGGAGACAGAGAGAATTTTTTTTTGTTTGGTGGGGGGGGGGGGTCCAATTTTCATCTGATGTTGATACATTATCCATCTTTGATACGGACCGATATGACCAGGCATAGACCAGAGGTGCTGTGATACAATCCATATTATTAGCATCAACAAAGCTGATATGTCTCAATTATCATAGGGGTTTTGAGTTTTTGACTAGTTCATAGAAGTCACTGAAATATATCCACAATTAAGTATACAAGTTTCTGACTTTATTTCCTTTCCAAAAAAAAACTTAAGGTGTTATTTTGCATCACATGCTATACCTTGTCAAACCTTGACAACCTTAGCTTCAATCGAAGAATTTTCTTCATACTCCATCCACAACTCATGTATCTCCTTGGCTGCACATACAACTCTAACAAGTAACCAACTATGGATAAGTATTATAATACACAGGTGAAGAGCATTAAATGTGCACACGTCTGGGGCCCCCACCAAGCAGTTTACACGTTGTCTAGTGCTTCCTCCTCACGACCACTCTTTTCCAACTTTGGAATCCCACCTGAAGGAATGATGTCCCCAACAATGGCTATTCTAGAATAAAGAATGTATTAAAAGAAAATCAATTCCCATAATGAGAATAGTAATATTTGCAGAAAGTAAATACCATGACCCAGTCGGTCACAAACAAAAATAATGTAGGAACAAACTGTATCATGGTTGTAGATCACGCAAAATAACAAGAGCCTCAATCCCTCCAATAACAGGTACTATTAAGTGGAAAAAAGAAACGACTCTAATGGACATATCCAATTTAAGACAAACCCAACTACCACAAATATTATTCAAAATAGAATCCGATGAACTTCCATATCATAGAACTCAGATTTAAAAATATCACATTGCGTGATCCATTTGGTCATTTAAATCATATACGTTTAAACAAAGAAGATAAATGAACGCAATAAAACATCATGCAACTAAATCCGCATTAAATGTCCAAAATGGCTCACAGAGGTTATGATTCCATTATTGGTTCATAAAGTAGATGGCCAATATTAACCAGTTCATTGCCATTTAAACAATTGCTGTGGCATCCCTAAAATAGTTCCACAATATGTCCTTAATTCTTGACAAAGAAGAATTTCTCGATAAACATAGCTAAAATATATGCCTAAATAATAGCATGATTTGTCACACAAAGGTTGTCCAGGATGGCCCTTACAGTAGCTTGTCCATAATAATCCCTCAAATTCCACAAAAAGAGTGGCATTTGCCAAATTTTTTGTTCCACAAAGAGTCCTCTTTTTATTGATAGTAGTATAAAATGACATTTTGACCTCAAGTTTGCCATCATAATTTCATTATAATTCTACTGACTTCTTATTTTTAGGGATAAACATGAAACAAAAAATATACACTTAATATTTGCAAATTTTACGAATGAGATTTTTTTTTTGGTGGAACGCGGAGGGATTAATAAGTATTATTGTTTTTTTAACAAATAAAAAGTAAAACCGGCAACTACATATGGGTTAATACTGCTTGGTGCAGCATACAAGCATTTCTTTTCTAGCTATATACAAGTGCAATGGACGGGTTAGGGAAAAAATCAAAATGGCACCTCACTTCATCTCCTTGTGTAAATTACTTGAGGTAAACTGAATGTACATAAATAAAATGGTTCATCTCCTTTTTTTTTTTAATTGCCGGACAGTAAAATGATAACTTTGGCTATTGGGTAGTCTTTAACCTACAGTGGATGACACGAGTTGGGGTGAGTTTTTTTACTAGAAAGGAAAGTTGTACAATGAAAACCTAAGGTACTTATTTGACTTTTTACATTCTTTCAAGAACAAGAATGTTCTCTCGAGCAGAGCCTGATTTTACTGTTAAAATTTTTTGTAGTTTATCCTCCTGCTTATGTTAATATGCAACTGTTTTTGGACAATATGGGGAGAGCTACCACTAGATGTGTAGCGCAGTAAAACTGTTGGTGTGTAATATATTACTCCATTATGTTTTCCTTTAAACAAAGAGAAAAGAAAATGAAAGAGAAAAACATATCTCACCGTCTGCAATGTCATGGACAATTGCCATTTTTATACACCTGTTAAAATCGTAAATTTGTTGAACAATACCTATGTTCTGTATTCATATTCTCATTTATCACAAAAAAAAGTAAACAAATAAATAAACCTAATTTGTCACGGTTAACTCCGGGGGAATGTCGGAAGAGACGAGAGCCATCAGTTCCATTCGATGCATATGATCCCCAACAGATTCTGGAGCCTGAATCCCTCTTTTCATCCATCCAGCCCTCTTCGTCGTCTTGAAAAAATCAATTTCCAACTAATCGAATCCGCAAACCAAAGTAAACAAATTCAATTGAGTATGGGCAATAAATGAAACTAACCAATAATTGGACATACTGCAAATGCGGTAAACTATACATTAAATTAGAGTGTGAATGAAAGCGGCTCGGTGATCGTGCAGTGTAACCAATACTGATTTAGTTTTCAGTTTTCGTTAATATTTCGTTCGAAAACTTTTTCCCTTTATAGCTTTGCTTCTATCTCTTGAAAGAAGGGGTCCAGTACAACTAGAAGCTTGACATAGAAAAATTATTACATTTTTTTTAGACATCTGTCACGTAATCTTTACAGTATATATATAATGTCATTTTAATATTTAAAATAAATTATTTTATTTTAAATATTAAAATAACAATACATAAATAATATAAAATATCATATAATAAGTATCTCAAGACAATAATTATTTACTTAACACATAATTAAGAAAAGTAATATCACTTTAAATTTGTTGTCGGTGACCAATATATATATATTTTTTTGGCCATTGCTAAAGCCAAACTTTGTTATGTCGTGTCCAATAACAAATAATTTCAAGAAAATTTTTACTTTTTCATAATAATATTTTTTTTTATGTTTGTAATTATTGTTTGGCCATCTTAAAAAACTTAATTTTAAAAGGTGAAAAAAATGTTAACATAAAAAACTAAAAATAAGTAAATTAAAATTCAAAACTAAATAAAAAATTGGATTATATTAAATATTAGATAATAATATTTACAACTAAGAATATAAAAAAATTAAAAAGCTAAAACTTACAAAACAAAAAATTAAAGAAACTACTCCGAACATAAAACAAAATGTTATCCAAACAATGTCTTGACTTCCACTGTATACAAGTTTTTCTTCTTTTTTTCCCCCATTTATGAACCAAGTATATAAATACACTGTTTTTATATTCGAACCGGTCATCGAATCGAAAAAGTTATCGGGTGGATGGATCACTGGTCTAACTAGTGGTCCCGTTATTGAATCGGTGACGTCATTAATAAGTAATAAATAATTAAATATATTAATTATTATTATATATAATATTTAGTAAACATGTAAAATTAATCAATTTATTTACACACAAAAAAAATTAAACCTATTTGTATAACGTTTATTTTATACAATTCAAATAAATACTAAATTTATATAAATATATATATATTAAATTATGATCATAACTCAAAATTCAAAACTCAAAGGTGATAAAATCAAACACAGATGAACATAAACATCTCTAAGATACATTCAATCAAATTCAGTAAAAAAAATGAATATATTTGTACAATGTTTATTTTAACAATTCAAATAAATGCTAAATCTATATGAAAATAAATATATTAAATCATGATTATAGTTCAAAACTCAATCAAGGAAATATTTAATTAAATTCAAATGCTTAAATTTAAAATAAAAAAAGAGGTAGAAAATCGGTAAAACCGGTGACCAAGTCAATGGCCCAACCGATCCGACCACCGAATCACCGATTTTGATCAAATTTGATTTTTTGGCTTAAATCGGATTGAAAAACCGATCAGTTCTAATTTTTTTCGGTCGAACTGACAGTCCGATCTGAATTTTACAACCATGTATAAATATATAAAATGGTTATCATCATCCAATAACAACTTTTTTTTTAGAACCTTTTCAATAACAACTTCATTACCAATACAACGTCCATTTCATTCACATGCCTCAAAATATTGGAGCGCATTAAAAATATTGGAATACATAACTAAAGAATTTTATAAATTTTAGGATATAAATTGTATTTAAAATAAAAAAATCACGTATAAAATTATGTAAGCAACCTACCTCTTTGATGATCGATTTGATAAACATAAATTTATTTTTTTAATAATATAATATAAAAGACATTATTTTAAAAAATTTCATCACAAATTTAGTACGTGTTATTACTATTAAACTAACATGATCATCATCTCCATGCGAAAGCATGAACGGTATGAATAATGGTTTATTGTATTAGTAATTAAATAAATATTAATTAAAATCTTGAGAAGATAATTATAGTTAATAAATTATTGAATATTTTTTTTAAATAATAAATATTGAATTATATATTATAAGTTACATCGATCATTTAATAAACTAAACATTATAATATAGTGCATATTATTTAGTTATGATTATTAAAAAATAACTTTTTTTAAGTTTGTAATATAATTTTATATTGGTGTTTATATTAACAAAATTTACTTAAAATTATAATTCGAATAGAAATATGAAACTCAAATTCTAATAAGTTTTAATTTAGTAATGATAATTATTTAGTAATTAATTCACTGTAATTTTTCAACTAATTTTACAGTTATTATGTTTTAAAAATATTCAGAAATATTACGGGAATTGATATTTCCACACACAAAATTTTATATTTTCACAAGTTCTATCTCACATTAGTGTGAAAACTCATCTCTTGTTCACGTGTGATAAACTTTGTGGAACTGTCATTTTTACTTGTAGAAATATCAATTCCCATAATTAATAATACAATTTATTTGTGTGATTTGGAATAATTTCAAATTTTAATAAATTTAGGTGATATATAATATAATGTGTTATATTGTATTAATTGATTATGTAACATTGTGATCATTTTTTTAATTAAATATGCAAAATAAAATAAATAAATTAGAAGTTACTTTTTCTATTAGAGTTGATTGAGTTTTTTTTTTTTAATACTTTACAAATTTGGATAGTATACATTTATTATTATAATTTGTATATATATTAATTAGAATAAGAAAGAGAAGTATCTTTTATTTATTTGATCCATATTAGGGATATAAATATTTTTAAATTTAAATAGTATTTAATTGATACTAATTTTGATAATACTTACGGTGATATGAATTGAAAAGTTGACCTAAAAAATGGTAAAACTAAAATTTGTATTTTTAATTATATAGTTGATTACTTAACAAATTTAAGATATATATAAAATAAAAGTATACACTAAATTTTGTAATTTTACGTATGAATTTTTTTTATGATTCATGACTATGTAAGATAAAAAGTGATTAGTTATGGTTAGACCGGGCAAAAAGTGAGCCGATTCGCCCATAAAAGGTTGGAATTTGAATTTTTTTACCCATGCAAATTTGGGTCATTTTGATCCGACCTACGGATCACATTTTTTATTTTATTTTAATAAGATCAATTTTACAAGAAATTGTAATCATATTACAAAAAAAAAATTGTTTACTCTTTCAGCACTTGGTATACAAAAATTTGATTATGTTTTAGGTATTGTTAGATCTCTGTGTGTGTTGCATTTTTTTTTTTATCCTTTTTGATGCCATAAAATTTGTTTGATTAATGATCTAATTGGGTACTTTTCTATCAAATTTGCGTGATAAGCTTCTGTTTGGTTTAAGTATTCTATTTTTCCTTGTTAAATGGTATTATTTGAATTATTTTTGTAAAAAAGAAATGATTTTGATGATCACTTTATGATTATTTTGGATGAGTAAAAGATTATATTCTTTAATCTTTCATGTCCATTCACGCATGATTTTGATCATTTTGAATTCCTCTCGGTGTATAAAAAGTTCTAATAAATTGATGTCCACTTTATTAACAGAGTTCGAAAATTTGTTACTACTTGGCTTGCTATTTGTTGTTAAATGATATTCCTCTATTTTTACTAAGGCTTAACTAGAGTAATGTAGTTATTTTTGCTTGGGATAAGGGAGATTAAAATTAAGAAGAAAAATATGAAATGACAGAGTGCTACGTATTTATACTATTAGAAAATAAATTTAGAGAAAAAAAGATAAGAAAATGGGATGATAAAGTCCAAATCAATGATTTTTCACTAAAAAAGACTTTAAAACGAGGAACTAAAAGAAGAGTTATTTTTTCATGATTTCTTCCTTTTTTGTTATATGAGTTTACTCCAAAAATATTTTTAAATTTGTAATTTAGATGGTTGTAGAAAGATAATTGTAATTGTTTAAAAAAACAAATAAAAATTAACCTGCCGATCGACTCGATTAGAAAAAATTATTTAGTGGTCCTGAAACACTACATGACCCAACCCAATCACATCTCCTTATTTTAGTAATGTTTCACCATTTGTAATTTTAAATTCATTAAAATAAAAAAATATGATTAATTTAAAATATCACATGATAATATTTTAAGACTATTAAATAATTACTCATCGATTAAACCTAACTTAAGTTAAGTTATGGGTCTCATATTTTTTATTTAAAAAAATTTGAGCCATTTGAATCCATCTAAAAAATTTGACTATAACCCGCCCGTCCCGTTTACCGGTCTAGGTTAAGCTGACTCGGCCTCTCTTTAGTGCCAAAGGAAAAGCAAGAAATAAAAAAAAAATGGCGGCGAACGTATATATACGAGACTCCCTCCACGGCTCCACTCCAAATTTCCGTCTCACCAAAATATTACGTATCAGAAAAACAAACCCTAACTACCATTCTGTTATGGTCAGCTGAAAAATGTCATCCTTTCGCCGTCTCTTTCCCCTCTGCTCTTCCCTTTTGGTACTCCTCTCTCTCTATATTCGTGTATACAAACAGATTTGTACGTCAATTAATGCGTTTATATTATTCATATTTGTAATATTTAAATCTTTCCATTTTTCTTTGGTTGCTGAGTTTGAGCTTATTTCCTTTAGTTTGTCACATAGATACATGTATAATTAGATCTATACATAAAGGAATTTGTTTAATTTAGATTAATGTATTTCTTTGCAGAGTACAAGCTTTTCTCCTTCTGGATTTCAAGAAGGTTTTCTCTCCCTCTGTATCCATATAATATATGAACCTATGTAATGATGTATTTTCTGTTTTGTACTCTATATAACGGGAAATTGAAAATTTTGTTTGGATATTAGGGTTTGGAGGAAGCTATAGGAGCTACAATGCTAGTATTAAGTACAATAATAGATTATTGAAATTGGAAGACGAATGTGAGTTACCTGATGCGGATAATGGCTCTTTTGAGGACAAGATAGCTAAGATTCGTCAAGAATTTGATGCTGCAAAGCTGAGGTTTCTAAAAATTCCCGAGGCTCTCAAAGAAATGCCCAAAATGAATCCCGAAGGTTACTAAACTTAATTGTGCCTGAGCTATATTTAATTTTTTTCACAAATTTTCCATATTTTCTGTTTGGTGTTAATTGACTTTTTTGTAATTTGAATTAGGAATATACGTGAATAAGAATTTGAGATTGGACAACATACAAGTTTTTGGCTTTGACTACGATTACACATTGGCCCATTATTCCGCTAACTTACAGAGTTTGATATACAACCTTGCTAAAGAACATTTGGTCAATGAGGTTTGTTTATATTAGCTAAATTTTGTTAGCACATTTACTAAATGTCTGCAGTCATTGAGAATAGCTGTTTCTTGTGGGATTTTGCAGCTTAGGTATCCTCATAGTTGTTTAGAATTCAAATATGATCATACGTTTCCAATTAGAGGGTTATATTATGACAAATCAAAAGGGTGTCTTTTGAAGTTAGATTTCTTTGGATCAATCGAGCCCGATGGATGCTACTTTGGTCGGCGCAAGGTAGTTCACACTCACTTCTTTGATATAAACTTTTAGAGACAATAATTTTTTGAGACTGCTTGGTTTTGCTAAAGTAGGCACGCTTTAAGTCCAAATAACACCACACAATATGCATGGTTAATTATTTGAATTTGTAAGCGTTAGTCATTGCCTTAGATTGAGACAAAGAAAATGTTGCTCTTATGTATACCGTGGTATAAATAGCAAAGTATCTTCTAGAACAAAAGGAAAAAAGAAAATCCTTATACTGACTATTGCTTAAATTACTTTTCTGGTTAATATTATTGCTCTTCTTTTTAAATTACCTTATTATGGTTTCAATTTTTGCATATACCCACAGTCTAATCGTTTCCATATTTTCCCAGTAATTATAACTTAACAGGGGAAATTTTTTGCCATCGCTTTTATTATATAAAAATTGATCAAGTTTAATTGGCAACACCCTGCGTAATTCTAATGGATTTTTTAACGAATCAGTTGAAGATATTTAAGAAATAAAGTCTTATTGGTTTATCAATGTTTTTTTATCAGCTTGATCGAAAGGAAATAGAAGAGATATATGGCACACGACATATTGGCCGTGATCAAGCACGTGGGCTCGTTGGTTTGATGGACGTTTTCTGCTTTAGCGAGGTTGGTTATGTCATCAGTGCAGGGATAACTAATATTATGGAGGAGTTATGATATCATATACTCACTTCCTACTACTGAAAGAGTCTCAGTTTGCAAAGTGTACAAACTTTAAGAATATAGTTTTGTTCCATAGTTGCCCCTAATTTTGTTTATTGTTTAGTTTAGTAGTGATGCATGATGCTTAATAATAAAATTGTGATGGTTTAACATTGTGGCATTTTATATTATTAGAAAAAGAAATGGTACTTTTTTAATGGAACAAAAAACAAACAAAAGCAACTCTTTTTGTGGAATGAAGGTAGTATTCTTGTTTGAGTCTGATCGTCAATAATTAAGTTCATCCAATCATTTTGGGATTTACCTCCATTCTTCAATTTGTTAGACACTAATATTAATGTTACAAGGACATCCTTTACAATTCGTAAGTCTGGGTCTAAGCTTATATGTCATTCTTAAGTATTTTTTGTTTAGACTTTAGATATTTTTCTGAATGTAAATCGTGAATATGAAGCTGTGCGTCTGTCCTATATTTAAAATCTTACAAAAAATTTGTGTGCTTTACAAGCAACAAAAAGAGACTCCCTTTCATTTATTCTTGCACTATCCGGCTAGGTGGTGTCTTTAGATGAAGTATTTTAGGGTGTTTGGATAACTTTGGGTATGTACCCCACTGTTAGGGGATATGTTCCATTTTGTAAATGTGACAGCGATAAGGAGAATAAGTTGTTTTGGAAGTGTGCATCTTTGCTGTCATTTGGTGCATCTGGAATTAGTGTAATGCCAGAAGCATGAACTATAGTACATCTCTTCTTCTCTTCTAACTGAGTATCTTCACATTTCGTTGGTCCTTCAGTCCATGGTTGCGAGTGCTTTAACATGAGTTGCCTTAGTTTATATTTCAACGTAATTGGAATGCCTTCCCTAAATAACTTGAATTCCCCGCCCCCTCCTTTTGGAGGAACACTTTGTTCTCCTAGTTTGTGCTCTCTTCTTCTTTAATATCTTCTTTTCTTATGCATAATCCTTAGAAAGTCCATCTATTCACTACAGGCTAAATTTACCTTTTTATTTTCCTGTTATATAACGAATTTGGTTAAAATCATGGATCCTAAACAATGAAACAAGAAGAAACATTATGTTGGAAATACTCTACAGTTGACTTTTGTGTACATGATCATATTTCTTTGATAGCTGGATGCGCCTTGTATACATGTCAAAGGGAAAAGAAAAGGTTGGAGTTGGCCCGCTTAAAGTGGGAAGTGTTCCATTTAAGCCTCCACAGGAGATTCATCAAAACCTTTAAGGTTAAAAGAATCTATTGACCTCCGGGAAGATTCCGCATATATCTTTGAGATTTATCTCCTGGATCAAAGACTAAGAACACATGTCCAAAGATTGCCTTTCTTTTTTATCTGACATAACCAATTAATCTTTGGCTTCAATTGTTTGATGAGATTAAGAGCAATCACTTCAGAAAGTTCTGGAGGAAAAGCTCCATCAGGGATTGTTATTAATGAACCTGATGATATTCTTGAAGAAGAACTTTATGATATCTTTAAAGGATTTCCAGGAGTAGCTGTTTATTCTTTAAGCTTATCCAACCAAATTTTTTTATTTCTCTTTCTCACCTTCAAAAATATTTCCTGCCTTTTCTACTTTGCAGGCATGCCTTATTGCTGATATTGTACAACATTTTATTGATGCTCAGCTGGAATTTGATGCTAGTTATGTCTATCAAGATGTAAATCGCTCAATTCAGTATGTTCATCGAAGTGGCTTGGTTCATAAAGGAATTCTTTCTGATCCCCACAGATACCTTGTCAAAAATGTGAGTGATATTAAACCCTGTTTAAAGACTTCCATAATCTACTTTTGTAGTTGGATGTCTCTTGTTTCTAACTCATTTCGGGGTATGTGTGTCAAACATTGTTCTTAGTTGGTGTTACATGTGTAAAATTGCAGGGTGAGCTTCTACACTTTCTCAGGATGTTAAAAGAGAAAGGAAAGAAACTTTTCTTATTGACCAACTCCCCATATTATTTTGTGGATGGAGGGATGCGCTTTATGTTGGAGGTAATATTTATGTCAAAGGATATTTAGAATTACCTTTCTTGTCATTTTATGCTTCTGATTTTGTTCCTTCTACTTTTCAATTTATCAGCTGGAGAGAGCCTGTTCATGTTTTTTCAATTCTTTTGCTGAAGATGATTTTTATCATAGCATTCATCTTTTGATTTTCGCCTTAGTTTCTTGGGCTACTTGAATGTGAGCCACAAGTATCTATGCATGTATGTATACATAAATAAATGAAACAGTTTAAGGAGAGTTAGCATTGTCTTCCCTACGTGATACGGTGACGGTCTCTTTATTGCTATTTTTTGGGTTTCTGACTTCCTTTATCTCCAGCTTTGTGGAGTAAGTACAGAGAAATCACCATAGTGAAGTTTTCTGAATGTCATTTTTGGAATGTGGATTAGGATTCCTTGGGTAAGCAAGATTCTTGGAAGGAACTTTTCGATGTTGTGATTGCTAAAGCTAACAAGCCAGAGTTTTATACATCTGAGCATCCATTCCGGTTATTTCTTCTACACTTGAGTTCTTCTTGTTCGTCACTATTTGCATATAAAATTGAAAATGTCGTTTTTCATTTTATATTGTGTGTTTTCCTATCTCGACTGTTGGTATCTTTCTCCTTTGATTTTTCTAAAGTCTGTGTCTCTTGTTATCAAGTTTTTAAAGAACTTACAAGTGTACTTGTTAAAAAAGAAAAGAAAAAAAGCTTTAAGTATGTTTAATATGTGCTCTTAAAGCTCAGGTATCCAATTTGGTTCTGTATTATAGAAAAAGATAGGTTGACATATAGAAGTTGAATTTCAGTGTTCATGTTTGTTTGGGATTCTTTTTTGTTTTCTTAAAGTGCACATCAGCTCTGCCATACTCTGGAAAATCCTCAATATGTGGACCATACGTATATACTGAGAGAGACTGATGATTTTCTTTTTTCTTTGTTGATTATTTTTCATTTTAAAAAGGTACATCATTAGCTTTACAACTTCATCTCTGAATAATGACCAGACGACATACTCTCTATTTGAAATATTTATACCCCTATTTTCCTTTTTCATTAGCATCTATAACAACATACTCGTCTCAAAGTGGCTAAGCTCTTCAGAGACTAACTATCGGGTGCTCTCTACTAATATAGTTTAGTGTTTTCTCCCACTTTGTGATTTTTGACTTCATGTAGTTGTTATGACGTGGAGAAGGACACCTTGGCTTTCTCGAAGGTTGATGCTTTTCTTCCAAATAAAATCTATTATCATGGATGTCTCAAAACTTTCTTGCAAATAACAAAATGGAATGGTCCAGAGGTACTGAATGAATTGACCCCTTAATTTTAATTTAATTGAAGTTCGGTAATGTTTTTATAGGCTTTGCATGAAACAAACAATTGGAAGATTGTAACCATTGGTGCAAAGTGCAAACATTTGTTTATTTTCTTTACTAGTTATACAGAAGGAAACTAACTGTTGTACTTTTTCTTATTAATTAATAATCTTTCTCTAACGGGATTTTAGGTGATATACTTCGGGGATCACCTTTTTAGCGACCTAAGAGGGCCTTCAAAGGCTGGTTGGCGTACTGCTGCAATCATCCATGAACTAGAAGTATGCCTTCTATGCTGTGCTTTTCAACTTGTTTCTCATTGCTGCAAATTTATAATTGATTCAAGATGTCGAATGAAATGCCCGAGGCTTCAAAAAATAATCTTGTGTATGATTGGTTATAACCATTGGGCCTACCATGTGTGGTGGATCATCAACTAATTACAATTTGACACATCATTTTGTCAGCTGTTTTTTGTAAAGAGTCTTTTGTATGTGTAGCATTACTCATTAATGAATATCCTTTGGCTATTATGTTCCTTCGAGAACTCTAGAAGTTTGCTTGGTGAAGCCTGACTGAGTTGCACCCTTAGTTTCCCTATAAATTTGTGGTCTCAGCATGAATCACAGGTTGTCTTCAAGCTCTTGCGCTCCCTACTGATTTATGCCACATTAAACATATTATTTTCTGATTAGTAATGTTGATATTGCATGCTAAATTCATATTGTTTTAATCATAACTAAACGAACTCGTTAAATCGATGTTTGATGTATGACGAATCATTCTTTGCATGCAGAACGAGATACGGATACAAAATGAGGATAAATATCGTTTTGAGCAGGTATCCTCTTAAAAATTGCACGTTCAATTGCAGTATCTGTGTAGTGCATAAAGATACTGTTTCTTATCTTTTGCTAAATCTTCTTATTCTTCTTCCTTGTTCCCTTGAATATCCACCCTAATCCAAGTTGCTAAATTAAACTAAAACTGAAAGCTGAAGAGTAGAGTATATTTTTTTATCCCTAATGTTAATTGTTACTAGGCTATGATGGTGTGTGATTTACCTAGCAGAAGATATATATGCAAATAAGAGAGTGAACATGATATGCATATGAGAATGATTTAATTTAATACCATATATAGTTATACACAATCTTTCCCTTTTCAAGTCTTACCTAAACTTAGCAGTAAATAATATATTGCTACTCTTTTAACACAAAGGACCATATTTTTTCCTTGAACTAGAAGAAAAAAAATGTGTCAAATATAAAAACTTAAGAGTAACTACTAACTACTGAGGTAGGTAAAGGTTAATGGTGCGAATAAGAAGATTAAAAGGCTTTAGAAAGCTAGACTAATCAATATTTTACTCTTATTAAAAGTGAGGACAAGTTCTATGGTGAGTTGGTGACCCAATATCAGAAAATTTGCTAGCTGTATATAATACATTTATATGTATATGCCTATTACAAACACGGTAATTGTGGTTTTCTCCTATCCTCCCACCCCATCCCTTTTTCCCCTCCAGAAAAATCAATGTGTCAAACTCTTGAATTCTAAATACAGGAAAAGACTTGATGATTTTTGTCTAGATCAACATATCAATATCCTCTACAATAATACTCCCTCTGTCCCAAATAAAGAAACACATTTTTTGCCATTGAACTAGGGTCTAATTTACATATGCATCATCGAACTCCTATTTTTTTCATTTGCCTGAGCTCACTTTTTCTTTCAAAACGTTATAAAGACTGTTAAGTTGACTTTTAATGACAGTTGATGACTCAAGATGCTGACATGGATTTTTAATTGCTTGGATAAAATAGAAATATGAGTTGAATAAATTAATTTATTAAAAATGGGTTAAACAAATATTCACTAAATTTAAATAAGTTTTAAGGATCAAATAACAAGGTTTTGAAAAATATGTTCGGTGCAAACTGTAAATGACAGAGATATTTATCATAGATTAGGTTACCTTACTTAATACAAACACAAAATTAAAATACAGGAAGATAGGGAAAGTTTGGAGAACATAGGACCTACGACGGGGAGATGATCTACGGCGGTGATGACGATAACAATAGAAGCAATGGCAGGGGCATAACGATGGCGGCTGCTCACTTATTTTTCTTCTTCTTCTCTCTCTCCTTCTCTCTTTTTTCCTAATGATATGGTGTGTTCAAATTTATGGAGAGGACTCCGATCCGGGCTACTTTTGTGTCTCAATCTTCCTTTTCTCGGTGAAGTTTGGTTCAGATCTTTGCAGCCATGATTTCCCCCTTCTTGCTTTCTTCTTCTTTTTTGTTTCTCTTTTACTTTTTTAATTTACTATAGCGGCTTGGAAACACTCAAATGGTACTTTGATTTTGATGAGTAATAGCTTGGATGCTAGTGAATGGTGGTTGGGTCTTCCACCCAGATTTGTAATTTGGGTCAAAATTTTTGATAAAGCGACATTAATAATAAATGAGAATCCATGAAATGATTAAATTTTAGTCAAGTTTGATGAAGATTCATGTCCAGTCCATACGAATATATGATCCACAGTACGTGATATTTTGTTTTTGTTTCAGTTCAGTTTACTTATTGATTTAGGGTACAAATTTTGATTTGTTTATGATGAGTTTGTTTAATTTGTATTATTTGTTTAGTTTGTTTAATCTATAAATTTAAGTTGTTATTATTTCATTATTTGTTTGGTTTGTTTAATTAATTTAAATTGTTTAGTATGTTTGATCAGTTTAATGTATATTTTTTTAGTTGTTTGTTATGGAATTAAGTTTAATTTAATTTGATTATTTCAACTCAGCACTCTTTCCTCGTCAACATATCACGTAGGTGCTACATAGATTAACTGTTAAGAATTTTAACAGAATAATCGGTTTTTTGAATTTTTATAAAAAAATTACAATTCAATGAGTTGACTAGGGAAAAAATCACTTTAGTGGTGCAAATATAAATTGGGGGTCACTGTGGAGAAAAAATGATTTAACCCTCCCAAATAATATGCCCAATTTTGACTTCTTTTGTGTCAAATAGACCATTTTCAAAACTAAGTTTGGTACTATTTTTGCCAAAATATAGGTGAAGAGATTCTAACCAAAAGAAAGTATATACAATTTACTACTAACCCTAATTTTTATAATTTTAAAAATGTATCTATATATGCTTAATTATTAATTTTAAAAATAGTCAATTTGACCAAAACATGTCAAAACCGGGCACTTAATTTAGGATGGAGGGAGTACTTTTTATTTAGTAGACTATCATCCATCAGTCGTGTCTTAGTAGTGCCTACCGTTTTGAACTTCTTTCAGATCTCTGTGCCTACTAGACTAAGGGTTTTAGGAAGTTCAAGTATTTGATCATTGACGTGGCTACGTGTGCTTTCTTGGAGTTGATGGTTCTTCTGAGGTATTGAATGTCTCTTAGATTGCTTGTAAAAAACAAGATATAATTTCTCATGTGCAAAATAATTAGGCTTCACTTTAAGATGTTACATTTTCACCGCATTGAGTGAGCCTTTGTGTTGATAATTGATTTCAAACATACCAAACTTAAACAGAGGATTTTGGGTTCTAGAGATGTTTCTTTTGTCAACTGTTGCTTTTGATGGGATTGTGGCTGATTATAAAGCTTGTGACTGTATTTAATTACTGGAGTTAATTCCAAACTGTAGGTTGAAGAACAGTTGAGATGAAATTGTGTGCCACCAATATTATTTATTATTCACCGGATGCAGAGTATAGTGACATTTGTTTTCTAAACTTTGATTTGTCCGGACAGTTCCATGAATTGGCTGAATTAATTCTTATCAGCTCTGGGAACCCTGAGGGGTGTAAATATGGATTAGGTTTTGAAAGAAAAATTTGAGGTTATAGATTTGAGTCCTAATACTTTGGTCTATACTTATTCCACACACATGCATACACAAGCACACAAATATTGTAGGAAGGTTCAGAAGTTCTCTGGCTTGTTGATCTGCCTTATTTTAGCTCCTATGATGCCTGTAATTTTTCATATCCGGGAAGATCATTTTCTTTTAGGGTAGTTTAACCTGATCTGATCTTTTGTTGGTGGATATTATTATACTGCATCATTTTTTTCCTTACTAAATTTTATTAAACTCTTCCTCTTTTTCTTTCCTCTCCTAATGCAGGCAAAGTTTCATATAATACAAGAACTTCTTGGTAAACTGCATACTACTATAGGTACTTGTCAGAAAAGTGAAGCATACATTTCTCTTTGGGGGGAGCTAAATGAAGAGAGGCAGAAGGCACGCTGTACAATGAAGGACATGTTTAATAGATCTTTTGGAGCTACGTTCCTCACCGACACTGGCCAAGAATCTTCCTTTGCTTATCACATCCATCAGTATGCCGATGTATATACCAGTAAACCAGAGAACTTTTTGTTGTATCCACCTGAGGTGTGGCTTCATGTACCTTTTGATATAAAAATCATGCCGCACCATGTGAAGGTATGATTAAATCGTCCTAGAAAGGCTTTCGTTGTGTTTGCTATCTTTAGTTCTTTTTGTTCTCTGGGTCATGACTCATATTTTGACTTTGCTTGATGATTCTGGTCTCAAAGAATGGGACTAGAAATTCTTTTGGGTACCTCGTAGATTTGTCAAATTTTTTGCCGTAGGCTTTCTTTTATTTCATTTGAAATGTTTGCACAGAAGATATGCAGTAGAGTATTATCCCAGGTTCATTTTTATCCAAGGTTTCCTGTTGTTTTTTGTACTTTGAACATTTTATCAAATGTTGGAAGCGAGTAAAAAGAACTCTACTACTTTTTACTTGACAGTCTCTACTGAAATACCGCAAGTTAAAGAATTCTTAGTTCCTTTAGATGAGAAAGGTGTCTTTGATTTCCTAGAAGCCAGGATGTTTCAATTTTACTACAGTATCAATGACGTCAAGCTGTTTGTAAAGTTTTAACCCCGTTTTCAACTGGATTTGTGTTTGAAGATTGGCTAAAAACATCTTTTTCTTTCAGGTTCCGTCAAGCTTGTTCAAGATTCAATAGTTTCAAGCAGGAAAATGCGCACGGTGGAAACAGAAATTAAGCGCGACACATACCCAAGGCTGATTTTTTTTTGGGGTTGTTACCGGATGCCTAGGGCGAATATTCCTCATTCACGAGGGTTGAGTGAATTAGTACAGCTGTGTGCCTGTATGCTCCCGTGTAATGAATTAGAGGAATTACGCCAAAAATGATGTTGCACCACATTGTAAGTAAATGTTGATAGCATTTACCTCCCATCATTTTTTAAACCTGTAAATCCTAAATTTAAATCTTCCAGTCAGAAGTCATGGTCTAGATTTAAAATAAAAATAAAATGGTCCAGATTTTTTTAAAAAATAAGTACTATACGTTATTTTTAGTAGTGAAAGGGTTAAAAATTTTAAATATTAACCATTCATTTCTTTTATAAACGATTAAACATATGTTTGTTTGAATAATATCATAAATATTCGTTTCGGATCATGTCATATATATTAAGTGTAGGATATACATAAACTTGTGTGTTTAAGATACATATCCAGCTTCGATTTTTTTTGACCCTATTGCTAAAGTTTTGAGTGGCAGAGGTTTTTTTAATTTAATTTTGGATTGCAAAAATAGTAACTATAGCAACTTATTTTTGTGGATTAACTCTTATATATAATACATACACACTCAACCTCTTGCTTGAATTGCTCTCCACTTTGAATTGAGCTGACTACGTAATTAAAATAGTTGGAGTGTACTCTGAAGTTGTCTAGTAATACACCCACCTAGGCACCTAGGCCTGAGGGATGAAATCGAATAATTGAATTGTATTTTTTTAATTGAATTATTTTGATTATTCAACTATATTCGATTATAATTATTTTATAATTTGATATTTAATTTTACCTACGGTTACAAAAATTAGAATATTCGAATAATTGATTAATCGAATTAAAAACGTTAAAAAAAACACTGTTATTAATTACTGTTATTAATTAGAATTGTTATTAAAAAAAATACTGTTATTAATTAGATTTTTGATTGATTTTGTCCTATGAATTATAAATTTATGTATTGTTAATTTTAAATTATTAAACTAGTTTATAAATTATTATGGTCGTGAATTGTGGTTAAATATTATTTGAAATAAAAAATTTTATTTGATAAAAATAAATTCATTATTCAATTATAAATAATTGAATAAAATCGTTTAAATATTATATAAAAATATTCTAATAAATATTTAAAATAAGGATTAATTATAATTAAATAATTGAATATTATATAAATAAAATTGAATAATTGTTCAATTAATATATATTTTAAATATTTATTAAAATAATAAAATTATATAAAATTTAATATTCAATTATAAATAAATAAATAATTTGATTAAATTATAATCGAATACTTACTCCTCTATGACCAACTCAGATACTCTGGCCTCGTTGAATTGAGTGGAGTAGTATTCGTTTGTTTTACATATTCAACACGCGCCTAACTTGGCATGAAAAGAACGTATATACCCCCCCTAAGTTTCTGGTAATTGCACATTAATACTCATTTTTAGTTAAAATTAATAAATACGAGTACTAACGCATATTTCTACATAGCATACAGGCAGCTGAGGAGGGACACAAAAGTAGGAAAGAGTGCTACATACTAGTAAATGCTATGAGATGACGCATGGACGACCGACCACACAAGGAATGAAAGGCCCAGCTTCCTTCTACTAAATGGTACTCCAGGTACGTACATACATATAGAGAGGCACACTGTCGGCAACCAAAAGCAAGCCAAATCCACGATACCTACTTACTTTACAACTGGAATCATTAGGTGTATCTCTCTTTTTATTATGAGACCGTTACTGAGGTGGAAATGGGGATTATAAGTTGTTGAAAAATTATTTTATATTTTTATATAATAAATGAAAAGTATATTTCTCTCTCGTATATATGGAACCTGCGGTTGATATAGTAAATGTGATAGAAGAATGGAGTCAATGGACCTACTATTTCGACGTTAGCAATTTCTAAATAACCTTCTCTTCCTCTCTGCTCATTCTATCTTTTTATAATTATTTTTTTGTAAAAAAATAGAAAAAATTCAGAGATATTTTAGTTTTTTACCTTGAAAATTACTATATTTTGTAATTTGTAGTCGGCAAATGACAAATTAGATTGATATCTATAATATAAAACAGAGCGGCTCAAATTTAAAAACTTTAATATCCAACTACCTCAAATCAATTTAGACTTCAACATCTAATAGTCTAAAATTATTTGAGATTTCAACATTTAACGGTCACTAATCCATCTCTCATTTTTTCCCTTAATTCAACATTGTTTTTTCAAAAATCTATCCACTCACATTACCCGCCCAAATCAAATTCACCACTACACTATAATAATAATAATAATAATAATAATAATAACAACAACAACAATAACAAAAAAAAAAACAAAAACAACAACAATAATAATAATAGTAATAGTAATAATAATAATAATAATAATAGTAATAATAATAATAATAATAATAATAATAATAATAATAATAATAATAATAATAATAATAATAATAATAATAATAATAATAATAATAATAATAATAATAGTAATAATATAGTAATAATAATAATAATAACAATAATAATTATTATAATAATAATTACTATTATTATTATTATTATTATTATTATTAATAAAAAAAATTGCACGTAAATAACATGGGTCACCTTTTTTAGCATTAACGCTATTTCTCTGTTTTTCATGTATTACAGTCGTTATGTTTTCACATACAAATTGATTTGGGCGAAAAATCATAGGGACGGTTCAGTTTCATTTTAATTGGTTTGTAAGTTATTTTAAGTTGCAAAATGTTTTTAGGTAATAGAGTATTTTTGAAATTTTAATCTACGTCGTGCTTTCAGACACGGGCAATTATGTGTCATCTCTTTGGTATTTTTGCGGGCTATATCGAGAGTAATTATTGTAGTAGGCTCTGACTCATGGTATGAAAATCTTTTATCTAATTTCAAGAAAAAATGTTATGTTAATGCGATTTAGTTAGTGTTATGACAATATTTTTTTGTTTGAATTTAGAAGGTTTATTTTATATTTTTGGGTATATATGCAAAAGTCTTTTTTTTTGAATTTTTACATCTTTTTTCTCTCTCATTAGATCCCATCAAATGGCTTGCAGTATTACCCTTTTTTCACTAGAAATACTGTTCATGGATCATATTAATCGATAGTTAGAGATATTGGAGACAAATAAATACTATCAAGCTTCTCATTTCGTTTTGTCAATAAAGGAAAGGTGTGTAGAATACCCGAAAACAGTATATTATATAAATTTGAGCCCATTATCATTTATCAATTATTTACTCAAACCTGCCAATAACTAATTTTAAGTTGAAAATGAGTAACACACTAATGTTTGCCTAAAAAAAATTATGACTAGATTGAGTATTAATATTTTTGTATTAATGATTGAACTCTTAATTTTATTATAGAACTGAAAATTTACAATAATTTAAATTTTTTTAATATAAAAATATTTAATATAATATTTAATTATTATATTAATTATATATGTCTTCAAACCCGAATTATCCTTAATGCTTTGATATTCCAGCACAATTTCTGAGTAATTCTAATCTCATCCTGGTAGTTTGTTATATAATTTCGCACAACTAACCAATGATGAGGGCTCAGACCCGACAACCAATATAGCAAGCTAGCTGCCACTCGCTACAAAAGTCAGAGATATTCCTCCCCCTTTTCTAATGTAATAATCACATGGGTGGCGGTTGTGGGTCCCAACGTACCCCCTTCCTTCGTGCAACCTCTCTAGCTAGCTGCTAGCTGTCCTTTTGGATTTTTATTACTACACCAGTCCCGTTTCAATCAAACCATAGCTTAGCTAGCTGTCCTCGATCTCATTCATTCTCTTTCACACTTTCCCTCCAGCTAGCTGCCCCCACCAATTGTAATTTACAAAATTATCCCCTCTCTTAGCTTTATTTACTAGTACTACTTGCACTCGTTGACCAATTGTTGGACATCCAATTCTACTTGGGTTGGAGAATATATGTAGAATACCTTAAAAACAATAGTATCAAAGAAAACTGCTTAGTGGTGGAGGCGGGCACTAATCATTGATTTTCATTACCTAGCGTGCGTCATCACCGGAATATATATGATATACAATCTCTTTCCTTCCATTTCTAAGTGTAGAAAAGAATATTTCTTTTATTTCCCTTCCATCTTGAATACATTCTTCTTCTGCTTTTATATTAAGAACAAACGTAAGAAAACCCAATCCCATTGTTATGACATGTATGATATGAAGTAAAAAAAAATATATTTAAGTTGCCAAATAAACATGTTTATCCTTTACGAGAAGAATATTAAGAGATTGAGATAACAACAAAATTCAAACAGAGGATAGCAAGAGTCTGTCTTCACCCTCATCCCCAAGAAAAGAATGTGCTCTCCTTTTAGCTGGATTTCCTTCTTCCATTTCTTTCACCTTTTTACTGTAATTTTTTTTCCCCTGACGAAAACCCACAATAAATCTAAAAATAAAAAAATAAAATTTAATTTACAGGCTTTCCGTGATTGTAGCCGTAATAGGAGAGATACCATCTAACGAACTTCTTCAACCCGGTTTGCAAATCTGTTGTGGGCTTATACCCGAGTTCCCTTCGGGCCGAACTGATATTCGCATGTGTGAAAGGAACGTCACCGTTTCCAGGCATGTCCACTATATTCTTTTTCGCTTTCATCTTCAAATGCCTCTCCAAAATGTTCACTAGCGTCGGCACCGTCACCGGCGACGTGTTGCCCAGATTGAAGATCCGGTACGGCGCGGTTCCCTTCTTCTTTCCGCCCGACCCGGTACTCCTACCAGCAGTATCCAATGAACCGACACAGCCCTTCACAATATCATCAATGTAAGTAAAATCCCGGGCCAAATCAACCCGATTCTTGCCCCTGTACACAGTAATTGGTTTACCCTGCAAAATATTCCGGGTGAAGGAGAAATAAGCCATGTCGGGCCTGCCCCACGGGCCATACACCGTGAAAAAACGCAACCCAGTAATGGACAGACCGTAAATGTGGTTGTAGGTATGCGTAATTTCTTCACCCGCCTTCTTTGTGGCTGCGTAGAGAGAAGCGGGTTGGTCGGTACGGTCCGATTCGGAAAAGGGAACCTTTTCATTTAACCCGTAAACGGAACTGGAACTGGCCCATACAACAGCGGGCTGTGGGTTGGCGGATTTGCAGGCCTCGAGAAGCGTTACGAGGCCCGCGATGTTGCTGTGAACGTAAGACTGAGGATTCTCCATGGCGTATCGTACGCCGGCCTGCGCAGCCAAGTGCATGACGTGCGTAAAAGCCACCACGTCGAAGAGCTTTGCTAAAAGGCGCGCGTCGTTAAGATCACCCTCCACAATAAAGATATTACGGGACTGGAGGAGAGCTTTTCGGGCTTCTTTCAACGACGGGTCATAATAACTGTTGTAATTGTCGAGTCCAACGACGCCGTCTCCCCGTTTCTTGAGCGCTAGGGACACGTGGGAACCGACGAAACCGGCTGCACCGGTAACCAGCACCGACATGCCGTTGGAGCGGTGGATCTGAGCGGATTCCCGGACTTGTTTCTCCCAGTGGATACCGCCCCAGGAGGCGGAGAAGTACTTGCTACCGGAATCGACGAAGCTTTCGAAACTCAAATACGACACCGTCAAAGCTATCAAGAAGAGAGCCCACAAGAACATGGAGGACGTCGAGGCGAAACATCTGTGGAGCGATCGGTTCATATGGTAGGACCGGTCGATCTTAAACTTACCGGGGGTTGACGGAAACAATTCCTCCTCCAATGACGGCATTCTTTTGTATTAACCGGAACTTTCCTGATTTGATGGAGTGGATTGATAGGGTGAATATATATATGGGTTCGGGATTTGAAATTGAAGTGGGTTTTCCTTGTATTAATATTAAATGAATATTTTATTAGGGTGGGGAGGAGAAGGAAAGAACAGATGCAGAGAACAATGGAGGTTGTAATTGTTTCTGCACCTGCGGAAAGATGGAAGGTAGAGGAAGAATTTAAATAGTGGTCACCACACCTCCTATACGCGTGAACGCGTTGTTAAAGGACGGCCAAATTGGAAAGAGGGAGAGATAAAAATAATTAAATTAGTAAACGTATTTTAAAATTGGGAGACTTGAGAGTTGTTTTTGGAATGTAAGAGAGGGGAGAGAGAGATAATGGGGGCATGGCATAATTATTAATGCAAAGGGGTAGAGTGGGCGACTGGGTCTGGGGTTATTATTGGAAATTGTGTTGAACACCCCCATTTTAAAGTCAATTCAAAAATCAAAACTAATACTCATCTTTCTTTGCCAATTATAAATTCCCAACGCAACAGTGAGTATCACAAAGTTATATGAAAAATAATAAAAATCGTACTTTAAAATTCAAGAGATTGTATCCCCCTCTAATGAAAGAATAGGGGTGTAGTTTAGCACAGAAATTGATAGAGACTAAATAAGAATAAGGACGACTGGCAATTGCCTGTGGTTTCGGCTATTGGTTTGGGGAACATTTTGGGCGGTGCTCCTCCGTAATATTTTCATACTTCCATTTGGATTCCAAGAACTTTCCAACCTCTTTCTTTCAGCTTCCATTATTTATTTATGTTAGTGTTAGTATCCCAAGGGGAGTTTAATATTATCCCATTGTTTGAAACAAGCTTAGTCTCCATATCAATATTAACATATAAAATTATTAGAGTCGATATGTACCCACTAATTAATCGGGTTAATAACTCGGTTTAATCCAATAAAAATTGACTTTTAATAAATTTTTGTAATTAACTTTTAAATATAAAAAATAAATCTCCAATTTTAATTGTAAAATCGAAGAGTGGTCTAACTTAATAAAAATTAATTTTTAATAAATTTTCGCAATTGACTTTTAGATACGGAGAGTTGCTCTCCAATTTGAATTGTAAGATCGAAGAGTTACTCCTTTCCAAAAATTTTGTGTGTAATTTTTTTTCCCCAATCAACTTATATATAAATATATACATACACGCGTAATATGAACGACGATTCAATTTGCTGATTTTGATTAGTACTCGTCTTATTAATATTAATTTTACCATCTTCATTAATCCTTAGCTTGTTTATTCTTCTCTTATTTTGATCATCCCTCGTTTATATATGTATATATAGTTACATTAATCATGAACTAATTAATACCTCGGCTTTCAAATAATACCAAAATAAATAAAAATGAAAAAGTCCACCTGCTTGCTTATGGTATGGGTTGATGGTTTCATTATAATTTTATCAGGACAGGAATTTGGAAACATGAATAAAATAAACAAGGCTGGGACTTACGTTTGAGGCCTATTCAGTCAGTCCTATGGACTCCACCCAAACCAAATTGATTCATGACTTGAAACAAACTTTAAAATCAAAACACGCGTATGCAAGCAAATCTTATCAACGGCCCAAATGCATGCGCATGGCATGGAGCTTTCTTCTTCACACATTTTTCTTTCTTTTTACTGTCTTAATATTAGAACGTACTGGCTATCTATCTCCGCATAAAAAAAAAAACAGCCCCACATGCAAAATTATTACTTTTTCAGAATATATTTTATTTTATGTTTATCTCTAAATTTGGTTAGTGTTTAATCTAAACGTGATTATAAAATTGTGATGATATATTTAAGGACATCATATTTACCGTAATAAAAATTAAACAGATTTTTTTTGAAATAACAAATTAATGAGATTCTTTTGGTGGTAGGGACTAATATTTTAAGTAATAAAATCAGCACTATATATGGGTCGAAGCGGTCTCAGGCTGTTAGCGCCGCAACAAATTTTATGAAAGGCCCAAAATGCATGAGCATGGAACTTTCTTTTGTTTTCGGTTGCTTTACCTGACAAGTTTGGTGCCCTTTTCATTTCACTTACAGAAGATTAAAGAGGATATTAAATTATATAAGCACAACATCGTCGTCATTTGACATACAACCTTGGACTTAGAGTACGCTTACATAATATGTATGGTAAACACAAATTACATAAGTATATATATATATATAATTAGGTTCGTGGAAACTTATTTATTCTTAATTTTTCAACCTTGGCAAACTCTTTTTTTGGTTGCATACGATAGGACAATTAATTGTTCATTTGCCATGTCCGCTACCGTACCCCGATCCTGACCCACCACCTTCACCGTATCCAGATCCGGATCCCTCACCGGACCCTTCACCACGTCCTGATCCAGACCCCCGGCCTTTGGCTGATCCGCCTCCTTGATTTCCATCTGATCCTGACCCAGCGTGTGACCCGGCGTATGAACCCGCTTCTGAGCCTGCACGGGAACCCGAACTACCAGAACTGGAACTTGATGATGAAGAGGAGCTAGAGCTAGAGCTAGAGCTAGAGCCAGAGCCAGAGCCAGAGCCCGAGCCAGCACCTGCACCAGAACCCGAACCGCTTCCACCTAGTCCAAGGCCTATTCCAGCACCAATCCCAACTCCAAGACCAAGACCATTTCCAAGATTCAAATCAAGATCCTTCCTTGCTACGCGGCTTTCAGAGACAGTGGCAATGGCTGAAATGAGCAAAGCAAGGAGAGCTAGTGAGTGCAGATCAGCCATCTTATCATTTAAGACGGAGTTGATCAAATAAAATGTTTCCGGTGTTTGAAGGTTTTTATTTGTAGCAGTGAAAGGGAATGAGAGATAGTAAGGTATTTATAGTACGTTGTAGAAGCTAAGATTGGTACCTTAATTATTGCCATTAGGAACGAGTGGTGATGTGGGTAGTAGATTGAAATTGAAAAATGAAGCAAAGTTTTAATTTGTGGCTGATAAATTAAGATGAGAGCTAGGCATGGAGTGGAGATTTTTTTTTTAGCTATATGATGGCCACCATTACCATTAGAATTGTGCCAACCTACAATTCCACTCACCATATATAATGGAGTTTGGTTGCATGCATGATCTCTATCCCTCTCCATCTCTTTCTGTAGGTGATGGTGCTAGAAGAATATAAAATAATTTGCAGCTGCACATGTGAAAAGAGATGTCTAAGAGAAGATGAGAATCTTGGACTTTAGAGGTGGAATGACAAAGTAATGCTGCTTATGAGAAATTGAATGACTCATTTATATTGGAATAAAATAAAATAAAGATTTTGTTTAAGTGTTCGTTTTATTTCGATTAAAACACGCAACATAAGACAACGTTGTGCGCAGTGTCTCACAAAGGAAGAAAAAGGGTCGTAACAGTAGGTAAAAAGAAAGCTTAGAAGAGAAAGATATCGGGTGAAGATGTCTGTAATTCTTAAAGAGACAATAATTTTCAAGTCGGTTTTCTAGAGCTGAAGTAGTTGATGATTAATTTATAATTTGGCATGTCACTAGATTTACCGCACATAGGAAGGGTAATGGATTCATATGCTAAAAATAAAGAAGAAAAAAGTAAATAACGATAAAGAGATATTATTCAATAATACTTATTTGAATATAAAATTAAATTTAATTTTTTAAAATAATCAATTTAAGATATTTTTAAATTCACATTTAAAACTATCCAATACATTAAGAAGAATATTTGATATATCCAAGTAAAATTGAGTTGATTCACAAACAAATTAAAGAAATTTGGTCTCAAATAAAATTCCCAACTTTATTTTTGGTTTCTGTAATTTTATTGTAATTTTTTAATTATTATATATATATATATATATATATATATCTTGACATTTAATATTTTTTTTAAAAAAAACTGTAGTATTTTTTTTTTGAAATATTTATATAATTATTTTTTAATAGTTGAAATCTTGTCTAGCTTTAATAAACTTTCTGTGTCCTTATAGGTAAAGACGATGAACCACGATTAAAAGAGGTGTTGAAATTAAATTAAACTGCTATCCTCCATAAGTCTCCCACATTGAAACCACGAAAAGAAGCAGATGCACGATAAAAAGTAAAATGGCCATCGCAACCAGGAAAGAGCCCAGTATGATCCATTTGTGCTGTACTGTTATTCTGAAACCTTCTTTGTAGGCATGGCAGTTGTAACATAAAACGGTCTGGTCATTGGTCCACAAACCACAGTCAGTCATATGGGTTAGAGCTATCTACCACTCCATCTTCATCCTTTTGCCAAAAGGTTGCGTTCACATACTCCATATCACAACTTGCTGGTGGCCTGCAACACCCCGACTGAAAAATATACTAGGAATCACTTAATTATTGTTATGTATATATAGTTAAACTAACATGTATATACTAATCTAGAAAGACAATTAATTAGCTGTCCACCTCCATATCACTTTTTTTCTTAAATATTATTATCACCACCATTTCTATTTAAGAAGATTTTACTCTACACAGACATGATAATTGAAGATAAATGCTTTATAATTTCACCTATGTAAATAGGTGAAATTATAAAACACTCATGTCCCCGTACAAGAGCTCCTTTAAGAATTAGTATGAGTGCATTACAATTTTCATTTTTTTTAAAAAAAAAAGAGAAAAGAAAACGAAACAAGCAAAACAACTTCAGAGCATTGCTAGTGTACAAGCTCAAAACTTTGATTTTGACTTTATTTTTAGCGACCACAACTTTCATGAAAGGGTGCTTTTTCTGTAACAAAGATTTTGGAAACTCGATTTTGTTCACATTTAGAAAATGATTTTGAGTGCGTGACGATAGACCATTTGAGTTATTAAACAACTGAAATCAAACTAATTAAAATGAGTAATGCTTCATAAACAAAATTAAAAAAAAATGAAGTAATCTAACATAATGAAACTTAAATAACAAATTGACTAATGAAATAAATTAAATTGGGGAGCGGTACCTCCACGGGTGACAATTTAGTCGTGGTGAAATCATAGGAGGACTTCATCATATCAAGGCCAAACTTTGGCAAGCACTTTTATCGTATATGCAAGATTTAATTCTGTTCCAGTTATATCGCTATCAAATATATTCATTTTGATACTCTAAGTGAACCAGATATGGTTCCACTATCCATCTTGTAAGCTTCCCACTAGCGCAAGTCCCACAATGAGCATCACGATCAATGGAACTATTAGTAAAAGCAATCCGGGCATCGGTAAGCGCGATCTCATAATCAAGAACAATGCAATATTGCTTAAAACAAACATAAGGATCAACAGCTTCAATAGGTATTCACAGTCGTAGTCTCGCACGTAGAGTGACCAAATGATTGAAGCAAGAATTGGAAGGGATAGAAGGAAAGTTAGAAAGGGATAATGGAAGCTTGATAAGTTTCATTTTAGTTATTTTTGGTTTAGTGCTGGTACTAGTACTACTCTCATGATTTTCTTGTTGGTCTTGTTTAGGTGGTGGTGCATGAAGGTATTTTAGTGATAGTAACTTCGATTCTTATATATATATCCAAATGTTTTACATTAACTGATGTGGACTCGATCTGATGACCCGACTCGAGCTTTCGAGAGTCAGATCTAATACTATATGTAACAATCCAGGTTAAATCCCCGAGTCCGAATCAAATCATATAGCAGAATAAGGCCCAATGTGCTGTCTCAATAATATTTTTTTAAGTCATCTTAGCCCACTATAGGCTCACCCAAAATGTTATAACTGAAGGTATTAATAATAACAACTTAGGTCCTTATAGACACGTGAGACTGAGGTGTTACAGTGCGCTTGTTGGTTCTATGACTGTCACTAAAACTGTTTCGGTGGGATTTGTGTTTTCGGCCATGGCAATATATGTAGTTCCCGTAACTATAGTAAATATTTAATATGCAATCACAGAGTTACTAAATTAAGTAAGTAAATTGAAATTAGAAAGTGTAGTATACTTACTTGGAAAAAGGAGATTGAATTTTTGAAAAGGTTAAATCTGAGTCCTTTGAATTCACAAAGTTTCCTTGAAGCAAATTTATTCCCTCACTGGTGCTAAAAGGTTTCTAAATAATTACTTCCCAAGATGAAACGGATTTTCAATCCTTAATTAGAAGCACTTCAAAATTAAGAATTCTTCGAACTCAATTTCTATGCTTTATACTCGAACTAATTATATGATAAATGCAGAAGAATGAAAAATATTTCTGAAAATGAATAATTTTTTATTGCAGCCTAGGTAGGCTATTTATAGGATAAATTGTGACTGATCAGAAAGGACACCTCCTTTGGCATGGCATCCATTAGTCAAAACGACGTAGTTTTTGGACCAATAAGAATGGGCGCTTCTGTTCAGAAAAGACGCCATTAAAAACGATGTAGTTTTGGGTCTATCAGAAGGGTGCTTTTGTTCAGAAGAGGCGCGTCTTAAAACGACACAGTTTTGTTTCCGCTTCTGTTCAGAAAACTCAAAACAACACAACCAAAAAATTATATACAGCGACCCACAATCCGACCCGGCCGGGCGGGCGATGGCGTGCGTGTTCAAACCAAGCCTTAGCTAGGTCCTCTCCCTTCCACAAAATTGGGGTGCCCCTTGGGGCCCTTCCCATTGTGTAACTATCCCATATATAAACCCTTCACCTTTCCCTCATTTATTCTATATAGGACAAGGTATTTATGGCAAGTTTAAACATTTCAAGTAGATGATTTTGGAGTCAATTTTTCATTCAATACTTAATGGATTTGAACAAATAAATATACCACGTTATACTCTTTGCGGATGAGAAATCATTGGTACATGGATCCGACATTTTTGGAGTTTGGATCCCACATTAATTGAGCCTAAAAAAGGCTCTAATTATTTAGTTTTCAAGTCTATTTCCAACAATATATTTTGAGGAAGATAAAACTGGAATTTTATTCCATAATATTCATGTTTTGATCCAAGTGTATTTAGTGTTTGAGAAGTAGGGTTTCAAGGGATTCATGTTAAAGTGCTGATCAATGTTTTTTTTAGTACTAAGTCAACATCGATCTTTTTTTGCATGACGGTTAAACTTTTCAAATTTTAAGGATAGGTAGTCGAGGAATGAGGTGAGAGTTTTACTGTATCTATCTATCATTAATTGCTTTGATGGTAATGATCAGTCAAATTTAAATTACCTTTACACTCATTTTTGAAATTAGGGGAATTTTATAATTGTCGACGCCGAGATTAGTCGTTTCGTTTTTTTAATATTAAAAGTCTTTTCCAATTTAGCCTTTGATTAAGATGTGATTTTTGAAAAGGGTCGGCTTAAGTGTCGACGGGATTTGAAAGGTGGATTTTATGATGAGCCAATTGACCAGAGCCGCCAGTTGGTATTTTTGAAATGAATGTACCAACTCATCCAAATTTATTTTCGTAATCGCTGGCTCATATGTGACTCCGAATTAATTGGTCCGCGAACCGAGATTCATAGAGTTCGGGGGCTTTGCTTAAGCGAGGGGAAGGTGTTAGGCACCCCCGACTTCCGTGAAACACGGTTACCGCAATCTCGATGTTTCCTATCCTTTTAAAATCCTAAAAATGTGTGAGTTGTATGTGTGTGCGTGCGTGCCTAGGTGGATGTTTGTGGTGAATTTTGCTTGGATTTTATATGGCAAATGTGCCTTATTCTGACAAACGTTTTAGACGCCCTTTGACCCAAATGACAAGACTTTGTTTCATAATAAAGATTGATTTTAACTTGGAAAGCGATAAGGATTTTTATTAGGTGTCGTTTATAGAAAATAAGAGTTTTTTAAACTTTTGTCAAATAGGAATCGAGACTATACCTTGCCTTCTAATAGTAAATCGAATAAAATGAAGACAATTTCTAGAACTCTTTAACCCCATGCACAAAGTTTAATGAAAACGTTTGTCTATTTTTACGAAATCATTTTTATGATATTTCAAAATCAATGGGAGCCTTTTCATCAAACCGGAATCAAAATTCGCCACAACTCTTAATTTTAAACCTCGTGAAGCTAATATCCTAATTTGATCACTTTTAGAAAATCTTTATCGTTTGCCTTATTTTGGAAAACCATTTTTTGTGTCGTAAATCAAAACGAGTATTCAAAACATGTCGGGGCTATCCATGGGCATGTGAGCCGTCTAAATAACCCCAAACACCCACAATCACATATTTTACTATTACAGGGCCTTAAACCCGATTACGGTTCGGTATCGCTTTAAGGCCCAATATTTACATATATACAAAATGGACCCTTGCAATGATTACATACACCCAAATTTGTCCATCATCGTGATTTGATTACGATGATCTCCTCCCTAGGCTCACAATAACCCAAATCACTGCACGAACATACCAAGACAAGCTAAACCATACTGGACTTGTTACTATGCAACGCGAATCAAAAATCACGAGCCTAACACTACGAACTATTCATTACCACAATAAACTACATATCACCATACGGATGTCATCGGGACATTAAGAGGAAATTACGTTCCGATGGAACCCTCGCTAATGATCCCTAATCCACGGATCCTCAACAATATACCACAATATTATATCCAAGACAACTCAACAATCAAATATTATAACAATAACATAAGCTAAACTTTAAAGAAAAACACCCTTTTCACCTTGCAACACGCCAACAAACGCTTTGTATTTCACTATTTGAACAAAACCACAAGAACGCTTAATCAATCGAACAACAATTAACAATTTATCACTCAAATAAAATCCACCCGAGCCCCTTCTCTCTCTTCTCGCGTTTTCTCTCTCTAAAAATCTAAAAACTTACTTCTTCTTCTTCTGCAGATCAAAAATGGCGTTGTATAGGTGATTACAGACAGCCGCAGGTGCATCTGCAGCTGCCTGCGGTGGCCGCTCGCGCCGAACCTCGGCTGCTGTGTTGGTTCCTCGAGCCACAAAAAGCGCCACGTGTCTTGGCCGCAGATGTATCCGCGGCTGTCTGGCTTCTTTTTCTCGATTTTCGTGTCACGCAGTCTTAAATCATCATTTTTTGCTGCATTATTTCGGAAGGCTGTTACCTGATGTATAAATCGCTCTTTGTGCTTGGCCCCGACCAGCGTAAGCGTAGTGGCCATTAGTCGTCTTTTGTGATCAAATCAGGTTCTTTTGGATCAGCTGTTTGCCTCGCCTCAAGTAACCTGATGCTCGTTTTTTGTTATCACAGCTTTGACCGTAAGTCGTTGGGGTGACTTTGTGTTGGGGTCCACATTTCTTTTCGCATGTCGGGTCAAGTGACGATTTTGCCCTCCTGCCAGGGTTAGTAGAAAAGTGCAAAATTTGGGTGTCTACAATAATTATGCAAAAAGGAAGGACAATTTCCCCCACCCCTTTTCTTTCAAGAAGATGAAGTATTTTTTGTCATGTGTTGTCTTTATTTCAAAATTAAATTTACATTTTTTTTAAACAAAGATCATTTCTTCTTTCTTTTTTTCTTTTTTTGTTGTTGTTTTTAATTTTTAAGAGTGAAATATGAAATTTCAGGTCTAACCAATGAAGTCTAATAAACGAGTTCAAACTTTTCGAGTTGCTTTTGCGTGGAATAGTACAATCGTTAACTTGTACGATTCTATCATTCATATATATTTTTCTATTGATTAGTCCAATAAAAGTGAGAATAAGATTCGGAGGATATATTCGAAATTAAAGTAATAAATAGAATAATTAATACTATTACTTTTAGAGAGTGTATAATAGTTATTTTGTTATATTAAAATTGGATATTAAAATTTTATGTCTCCAATTTTAGAAAGGCGAGTAAAAATGAAGTATACAAACAAAATTGGCTGAAACAAAAATATCGACCGAGGCCTAAAAAGGCTCAATGCAACTGGGATGAAAAATCTAACTAGTGGTCGCCTATCCAGCTGGGCCATCTTGGGTCAAACGGGTGGATCCTGGTTTCATTTGCCACTAGGCGAACCGGAAAGGGGGAACTGACCCATCCTATAAAACGCAAAAGTTCTTATTCCTTTTAACATTTTCTTGGTTGATTTGGAGCTCTGAATTCCTCGACCTTGAATTGACCTGATCAGAAATGGCTGAGGTAACATAAGCCCTCTTTTTCTATCATATCGTAATTGATCGTTCTAAATTTCCATGGACGGTAAATATTTTAGCATTATTCGCAACCCAAACGTAGGATCCTTCTTTGTTATGGTTAAAGAATTTGTGCACTAGTTTGTTTATGCTTTTCTACAACTTTTTAAAATTTGGTCAATTGTTAAGTTTTCTTATGTAGTTAATGCTTATCATAATGATATCTAGGATGAAATTAGGTGAATTAGTCTGGTTGTCATTGAAGAAATGGTTGCTTCTGTACTTTGTATGCTCTATTTTAGGGGTAAGATAATTCTGAAATTTTTAAGATTCCTGGCATCGTAGAAAAACGGACAGCAAACTAATATTTTTCTGAAGTCATAGTTGTCATAAACATGAATCATATAGTGGTGTAGAGAACCCTTCCAATTCATAACTTTCTTTTTGAAGGGAAATAGACACAAAATACTCTTTACTAGATGGTAGTAATAGTGCAAAAATTCAGCATATGTAAATAAGTATTGTATGTGCGTAAATGTTCTTTTATTCTAAATCCAGTTATTTCATTTTCCATTTTGCATAGTATAAATGAGCCATAAAATAATCTTTTTCTTATGCGTGTGTGCGCATGTGTTGTGTGTGTGTGTGTGTGTTTGTGAGAAGCGGAGAGAGGGCGGAGTTAGGTTGTTTATTTAATTTTATTTTTTTACGTTTCTATATAGTTAGGCTTTTTTCATTGAGGAAAGACGGAAGGGATGCTTTATGATGATTTTTCTTTTTATATTTGCGAAGGAAATGTCAAAATAAAGTGCCAAAGGAAAAGGATTCACAGTTGCAAACTTTTTAAAACTTCAATGAAGTTTCATATTGTGATGGAGTTGGGTTGAGATGAGGCCCAAATTCATATTAAATATAAGGGGAGTACTATCTCTACAAGTTTTTTTGATATTTTCACATGGTTCCTTCTCACATGGGAGTAAGGTGGGTCCCACTGCCATGTGAGAGGGGTCCATGTGGAAATATCAAAATTACATGTCGAAATATCAATCTCCTTAATGTAATTATGTCTCTTGGTAAAAAAGGAATAATGATTAATATTTTCTAGCAATTTTATTCTTAGAATTTTTACGGGAACATGAGGAAAACAGAAAGCGAGAAACAAATAAGAAGAGGTGGGTCATGACACAATAGAAAGAGGTTGTCATGATATCTAATTGATGGCTCGAAGGAGGTTGAAGAGGGAAGGATTGTTACATTTGCTTTGTGCTGATGATGATACTTTATTTTATTTTGTTACTAAGAAATCTGGGATGATAATTCGACTGATGTCTTTGAGGTGCAAAGTGGTTGAGGCCCCTTTGAATTGCTCAAAAATATATTTTTAATTTCACTATTTTTATATACTGGCTTTCTAGCCTTTTACTGTCATTCTTTGTCTTATTTTATTTCCTTTCCCTTTTCTGTCTGTTCCTTTAGATTGAACTGAAAACTGCACCAGCTGATTATCGCTTCCCAACAACAAATCAAAGCAGACATTGCTTCACGCGCTACATCGAGTTTCACAGGTACAATTTCTCAGCATGAATGCATTTTTAGGGGCATTTTTTTTTTTGACAGTTGTATATTGTAGCCTATAATGGAAATGATCAACTGTCATTTTTTCTTAGTTACTTAATATTAGGCTGCAAACGTGAATCAAGCAAGCTAGGTCCGCTTGGGGTTGCCTTGAACAGGCTTTGAGAGTGTTCTACGTAATCTTATGCTTCTATCAAGCTCTAACATCTGTTTAGTTTCCTGTAAACTTCATCTAGTTAGGCCTTGCTCACTTGGTTCAATTTTAATTTTTACGCAGTTTAGATGACATGATATATTCTTAAACCAATAAGAATATTGATGTTGTATAGAATACATTGAATGTTGGAAGAAACTTCTGCGGTTAATGAAAATGTATTCAAGGACCATCTGGCACATATTTGGATAAATTGGAGCCACAATATATCATTTGATTTTATTTGTCCTTAATTTGGAATGTAAGTATACACCTGAACTGTTATGGGAGTTGCAGAATGAGTAGAATAAGAGATGGATACAACACTAATTACCGAATAAAATCCTTCTTTCATGAGCAAAATTAACTTGAGTTTATCCTGTTCAGGCTTGTTTTGTATCTGAGGCGAGTCCATGCTTGCTCTCGATCTTAGTTAATTTGTTTTTAAGAAGATCAAGTTTGCAAGTGAGCCAAGCTGTTTATGTAAACTATTTTCATCTACGGCATTACTTAATATGATGCTTCGAAGGAGTTGAAGTAACCTAATTGTTGGATAAGTAACATCTCTATTTTCCTTCATTCTTCCTTCAACAATTGCAGGTGCATAGCAGCAAAGGGGGAAAAGTCTGCTGAATGTGAGAAATTTGCCAAATACTACCGTTCCCTCTGTCCGGGTGAATGGGTGAGTCATTTGCTTATTGATTTAGCTATTGTTTCTTGTTTTCTTTGAGCTAGTAGTCTTTATGGTGCTTTTTCTTGTGAGGTTTACCGCTGTCCTAATTGAGCAAAACTAAAATTTCGCTACCTTGTATTCACCGCATCCATACCAAAGAAATCATTTCCTTATATCTACTTTCTTGGTAGTTCTGTCCCTATATGTCAGAACAAGCTTACATTTGATGAAGTTTGAGATGTGCACTGTGAGGGGATAGATGGGGATCGAGGTTGAAATGATGAATCCTCTTGTCAAATTGAGAACCGGAATATTTTGCAAATTCAAAGTAAATATGATAAATTTGGTTTCAGTATTCACCTGATTTAAAACGTTCATCCCCTGCATCTCTCAACAATTTTTTTTGTTGGAGTATTCTTTTGTCATAATTACATTTTTTTTTTTGATAATGTGGAGTTTCCCAACCGTAGTCGGACTAATCTCCCCATCCCGAACTAGGCTTTCGCAAGTTACCCGGTCAAGTTGGACCTGGGTTCGTGGCCCTGTAACCTGTTCTTATGAGAAGGCTGAACAATTGTTGCAAGTGGGACTCGAACCCAGGACGTCCGGTTTTACGGTTCGTCTCAAGGCTAAGCTTAAACCACTGCGCTAACTGTCGGGGTTATTTTGTCATAATTACTGTTTTTATTATCTTCTTCCCGTTCCCATCATTCTTGCCAAATATCTTATAAGTTCGTGATAAAGCTATACCCCAAAGTTGATAGTATTCCTTGTTAAGAGCTTTGTTGTCACACAAGTGTGAGGTGATATATTTAATGGCAATTGGCTATTACTATCCAGCTACTCCTAATTTATTAAAAAAATTTAATTCCACTCTGATATCTGGCATGCTTAACTTGTGAAAGAAAGTAGCTTTATGCAATAGGCATATATGTATATGTTATCCTCTCTCTCTCTCTCTCTCTCTATATATATATATATATAAATTTGCACACTCACCCTTCCACACACACACAAAAACACACATATACATATAATATATGTATGTCTTACATAAGAGGAGGTAGAACAGAAGGATAAATAATTTTGCATAGATTTGGTTGTATAAAAGTTATTCTCTTATGCTAGTCATTGTATTGCCCTAGTCTTTCCTCAACCATAAGTGTATGATTCATTATGATTTTCTATGCATATTATTACATTCAATCACTTGATGTATCAAAGTGATCTGAAGTATCTTTGTAGCAATCTATAATCAGCCCTCAAGTTATAGAAGAAAGTAGTGAGCAATGATATTGACTGCCCCCCTGAAAAGTTATGGGGGTTCTACTCCTGAAGTTTTGGGTTTCTCCTTTTCCAGCCCATGTGGTGCTAATCTGATTGAATCTGTAAGTTGTTGTGCTGTATGGAGAGGCTATATTAGTTTGTCCTTTTTAAATTCCTCCATTTGTTGATTAGAATCTGCTTTTTATTTGTTCGTATACTTTAAGAATCTTCATATGTTTATTTCCCCAGTATTTTACTGGTTATCTTTCAACTCTACTTAATAAGAATTGTCTCAGCATTACTTGTGTTTCCTAGTAATGATCAATAACTGTAATTTGGTGAACTGTTTGTGGGTGTTTGGTATTTTTTGGCTGGTTGCGGACATTTGTTGTGTGTATGGTGTAATGTCACTGGCCATTTCTTCCTGCATATCTTGTTTATGTCTGGCCTCATTTATGGCCTTGAAATCTATTGTGTTTATTTCTTTATTTTTCTCCCCAGATCTTTAATGTAGTATTAACTTGTGAAGAGAGTGTTAAAATTTGTCAACTTGTTAAATCTTGTTTACTACATGCTGCAGGTTGATAGGTGGAACGAGCAGAGAGAGAATGGTATTTTCCCGGGTCCTCTATAATATTTTTCAGGATCTCATTGAAAGAGGCATTGAAATTTCATATGGCATCTCTCTTTTGCTTGGAATTTGTTCTCTTGTTTTTGCTTGAAATCTTTGAATAAATAAGGAAAGATTAGTTATTCTTCGTGTGAACTTCTGCACCACATTGTTCTCTTCTGAACAAGTTGTTAAAAGAGCTTGAAAATGAGATCCCATTAGTCATTCCTATTTATAACATTTTTTTCTTGTAGTGTTCAATTGATATCCGGTCCTTCTCTTTGATTAATGAGGATTTCACTGTACAGTTTTTGAATACTTAGGATTTGTGTATAGTTTTTTCATAGAGGAGACGACATGGATGGACACCTAAGATGAATTAATAGGTTATTCCAAAATTATTAAGTGGGGGTAAGTTGCTACCTTTTCCACCGCATCTTATATGCCATATGTTTGCTACTAGATAATTATTATTTTATTATTGATGCACTATTGTAAAAATGGTTCAGATTTGATACCTATATGAATAACAATTTATGTAGATACCACAAGTACTCTTGGTAAAAATTTGCAAGTGTCCTTTTTATGTTCCAAACGATTATAATGTTACGTTTGGATTGAGAGAATATAATAATAATAATAAATAGTGTATTAGATGATTATTTTGAAGGATAAATTATTTTTGTGGATGGAATGAATTATTTTATCCCTTTGATTTTTATTTTATGTGAAAGGTGGTGGAATAAATTTTATTCTAATAGAATGGATATATATGATAATTTTACTATTATATTAAATCACTCACTTTCACTAACAATTAAACATATATTTGAAGTATTTTAAAATTAATTTATTCATTATTTTATTTTACTTTTTCAATTCAAAAGTGGCAATAATTCCGTCAATCTTTGATAACTAAATTGGATCCACAAGTGTTCTAAGTTGTATGGACAAGTTTATATATATAATATTTAAATATAATATTAAATATTATATTTATTTTAATTATTAAAAAATAAGATATAATATGAATTTTAATATTATATTTTATTTTTTAATAATTAAAATAAGTATAACATTTAAATATTATACGGTTATACTTATTCGAATGATATGTATCCTCGTTGAGGAGTTGCATATATCCTCGTTGAGGTCGGTCAAAGACTCATGCCGACCAGAACCGAGCCTTAAAAAACTCACCTGATTGCAACTTCTTGTTTTAAATTTGCTCTGAATTGTGACAAGTAAAATTTGGGTATGGATTTGATTAAATCAATAAATCTATTACTCTGGTTGTCCCACTGAAACCTTTGTTTTGGTGTGGATACCGGATTTTAAAAATATTTTGAAATTTGAAACGTGTTAAAATGTACTCTATTTCTATATTAATTTTTATTATTATTATCAAAATGTAATATTTTTAACTGTAATACATATGAAATAATTTGGGTTAAATCTTACTTCTGAAATTTTTTTAGGTCAAAATTTAAGTTTGAATCAAATTTATCTAGACAACATCCTAAATTATTAGGCTCAATAGTATCTTTTTGCGTTATCTTAACCCACCACAAATTGACTGAAAGTACTATATTTAATAACTTAATTTTTGATAAGATGTTACAAATTTCTCTACTTAAACCACTAACCCAATACTTAATTCCTTATATATAAATAATTTTTAAAAAAATATTTGATGTGAAATTAGAGTGTTATAAATTTTTTCTGACGTCGTCCTCAGAATTAATCCTCCACACGATTCATAGATTTTTATCTCACTAGTAATTTTTGGGATAATATCGGTTGCACCTACAACAACCCGATCAAATAATTCAATTTGAGTTTTCGAGAGTCAACTATGATATTATATGAAACAACTCGGGTCAAATTTTAAATTTAAAACAAATTTTAGGTAAAATTCTAAATTCGAATCAAATCAAATTCATTAAACAAAACTTTAAACTATTAACCCAATCATAATTTACTATAAGCTCACTTAAAAAATTACGACTAAAGATATTTTTGTTAATAACTTAATTATTTATATGTAAATATTCCCCCCCCCCCCCCCCCCCATATTTCTATATGAAAGCTCACTTATGAAAGTCTACATCGTGTAAAATAAGACCACTTTGGACTTGGTTGGAAGGTGGTATCTTCTCTTTTTTCTCGATGAAAAATATATCTCAATGAACTTGGTTAATATATATATATATATATATAAATGCGAGAGTACATAATATTAGGAAGGTGCTTTAAAAATTGTTAAATATACTTTAATACATCTTAAAATTATTGTCACGTTTAGAGAATAAAAGTGTTCCAAGTGAGACAGGAGTGCGGGAATAATACAAATATGACATAAAATTAAATAATGATGACAGGTTGTTGTCGGTCAATGACAATGTTATCACCACAATTTTATAATTCCCATTAAAAGCAATTTAAAAAGGTAAATTGTGTAATTATATTAAAGTTTATGAGATGGAGTAATAGTTTTGAAATATCCAAATCCACCAATTAAGACGTGGATGAGTAGGACGTTACAGTTGACTTAATCAGGTCCATCCGTGTCGTAGAACGAATTAGGTCAGGTGTTTGATATTCCACGTTGTTTGGTAAGGGAGGTTGAAAACAGTAAATATAATTAAAAATAAATAAATTATACCAATGATAAGGTTAAATAGAATCTATTTATAAAAATATTGAATTAATTTATAAAAATATTAAATATTTTCGTAAATTAATGTGATATTTTTATAAGATCAAATAAAATCTACTTATAAAAATATTAAATTATAATTAATAATATTTTAAATATAATGAGTTAATTTTATAATTTTATTTAATTTATTGTTACGAGAGACTTATTTTAAAGAGAGAAAAAATAATTGACTTTTCTATCGGTTCCGAGCAACATTTACTACCTTTGAAAGAAATATTTATAAATTGATCCCCTATTTTTTTCTCTTTTTTTTATCCAATCATCTAATATTTTAAATTCTCACCTGACATTCATAAGTATTAATTATTATTATCTTTAAAAGTAAGAAACTGAAACGGAGAAAGAAAAAAAGTAAGAAAAAATCATCATGTAAATAAATAAATTAAATGAATAAATTAATTTTACTGATAGTTGTGTAGACTTGGGCCACGTGCTGGACAAATGGGTATCATATCATATACTAATAGAAAAGTAAGATAACTTTCCCCCATGTCATATATATATATATATATGACAGAGATGTTTGGTTATAGTTTTACGCTGTCACCCACCGCAAAGTTATCATCCTCATTCCTCTCTTTTAAAAGGGATGGTCATATTTTAGATAAGAATGGATTTGATTGTAATATTATAGTATAAGATTAGATTACCCATACATATATTACCACCTACCACTCCATTCGCATATGCTTTGCCGGCAGATAGGGCTGTCAACGGAACGGGTCATGACCCGAACTCGATCCGGATCCGATCCGTTTATTCGGATTTGAATTCAATTTTGAAACTCGATAATTAAATAGACCGGATTCGGATTGATATCAATTCGACCCGATAATACTCCGATCCGATAACATATAATATATATATATATATATATATATATATATATATATATATATATATATATATATATATATATACATTTTTAAATTTTTTAATACATATATATACATTTTAAATATATATATATACATTTTTAATATATTTTTAATTTTTTAATACATTTAAAAAAATTTAATACATTTAAAAAAATTTAATACATATATATACATTTTTAATACATTTTAAAATTTTTGAATACATTTTAATACATTTATTATATTTTAATATTAAACTTAATCGGATCGGATTTTCAGAGTATTATTCGGTCCTTAATATCTGAGATACGTCGGGTTATTGGATCTAATCCAAATCCGATAATTTTTTATCGATTTAAATCCGAATCACCCCTGATTCGATCCGAATTCGACCCGTCGACAGCCCTACCGGCAGGCAATACATCACACGCAATAGCTGTACATAAATCAATGGCACAAAGACAAATACCAAAAATAAGTATGTTACTCCTTTTATTTTGGTCACCCCGGCCCACAGAATAGAATAGCAGCGCAGCGAGTAGGAAGAAACGAGTGAAAACCACCTTCTTGAGTTTACTCTTCATTCATCAGATCAGACTCACTCTATCCTTCAAATTCTCAAACCCTTTCTTTTTGTGCTCTAATAAAAGAAAAAGTCCTTTTCATCGAATCTTTCTCTCGATTCAATAAATAAGATGGTTCGTCTAAGTAACAATCTCGTAGGAATCCTAAACATAGTAACATTTGTGTTATCAATCCCAATCTTGATTGCCGGTGTATGGCTTTCCCGCCAAGGCACCTCCGACTGCGAGCGCTTCCTCGAAAAACCCGTCATAGCCCTAGGCGTATTCCTCATGCTGGTCTCCATTGCCGGAATCGTAGGTGCCTGCTGCCGGGTCTCTTGGCTCCTCTGGGTGTATCTATTGGTCATGTTTGTCCTCATACTCTTGCTCTTCTGCTTCACTATTTTCGCCTTTGTGGTCACAAACAAGGGTGCCGGTGAGACTTTGTCGGAGAAAGGGTACAAGGAATACAAGTTGGGAGATTACTCGAATTGGCTCCAGAAAAGGGTCAATAGTGACAAGAATTGGAACAGGATCAAGAGTTGTTTGATGGATAGTAAGGTTTGCAAAAGCATGATTGACGATGGCTCCACTACTCGTATTGAAGAATTTTATAAGGAACGCCTATCTGCAATTCAGGTTTTTATCTAAATTCTTCATACATACAAGTAATATACCCAATTCCTGAATTATCCTAATTAAACTTTCAGTTTATTTTTGGTCCAAAAGCGTATCAGCTTTCTTTTAATTAACTTTACATATGTATAACTGGGTACCTTTTTCTTGATTATTTATTTATATTGTTTTATGTCTGCATCTTGACTATTGATTGAATTAGGGCCTTTTAATTTTTTTTTTAATTCTCGTTTGCCTGTAACTTGGTCTATTGCGAACTTTAATACTCTCTCCACCTTTCAAATTATAAAATTATTATTTTAATTTAAAACTTTTTTAAATTCAAAAGTGATACGATTTATTTAAATTTTTAAAAATAATAAAATTTGTAATTTTTTAGATAATTCATAATATTTATAATTATATTGATATAAATTAATTGAATTCATGTCAATTTTAAATTTAAAAATATCTCAAATTAATTTTTAAAAAATTAATATTGATCTTATAATTTAGAATAAACGGAAGAAGCATTTTGTATTATATCATTCTTGGCTTTTAAATATTTTTTCGGTGTAAATTCTCCTTTTAGCATAATTGACGTCAGACGAGAAAAGTTTGTCCTCTTTTTTGTATGATATAATAGTTGTAGATGTTCTGGGATTTTTTATTTTGTTATATATAAAAAAAATAATAAATTTTTTTCTGTTAAATTTCAGAGTTTTATGAATGCTTATGAGGAAGATCTCATCCGTTTTCTAGTCAATTTTTATGAAACAATTATTTGAGTAGTTGCTACTTGATTGACTTTTGAGATCAAGAGTTTTTCTGCCTATGCCTGTGCGGCTTACTTATGAGATCATAACTTTAAAGACCATCGGTGACTTTAAATTCAACATCCTAAAGATGAATGGAATTAGGGTTTTAGTTCTTGGGAAATTTGGAGCCTATTATTACAGTTTTACTTCAGGACTGAAAAAAGTTGTGTTTCAGAAGAAGTTATTATTATCTTTTTTGGTATAATAAAGGTGACCCTTGATTTTTCTGGAAACTTCCAGGTTTTTGGGGTTATTTGCATTACTTTTTATGGTAATTATATATGGAAAATCTCTCTTTTTTTAATAGTTGAATAGTTATGGAAAGCTTGAAAATTGAAGCTTAGCTGATTGATTTTTGTCTGTTTGTTCTGTATACTTGTTAACTTTGTGAGATCATGAATTAATACCTTTGGATGATCAAGTTATTAAGCTAATTATTAAATTATGCACTGAACTAATTATTAATTTAAATTATTGTCAACTAGATTTGGATAAAAATTTTCCAGTTGAGTTGGTTCTTAATTCTTGCTCAATGGAGCATAATTATGATAGTGAGAGTTGTCTCCTATTTCCTTCTTTTTTTATTAGATATGAACCTTTCTAATCTAATAGTATTTTCTTCGGTGAAACTTGGAATTGTGGATTTTCAATGCAGGATTACAAGACTATAATCCCTCTTCATCTTATCTAAATGCTATAAATTTCATTTATCTCCTTCAAAGTTGGTCTATATACTTATATTCTCCTTTGGCCCCCACTCCAAGAGCCTAATTATTTCTCTTAAAGAACCCACATGTTCTTGTCCCTTCGACTTTTGGTGGATCTGCTTCTTTGTTTCTAATTTTCCAGGCATGTGTTAAAAGTGAGTAGTAAGTTAGCTTTTTGATTTAATTTGCATTTTATATGTTATGGCACACATCATGACATAGTTTGAGGGATCATGAAGTTCTCTGTTGAGACATCAGGAGCCAAAAGGGTTGCTCAAACTGATGAAACTCTTACATCAGGCTAAAAAATGTAGATTTTTTTTAAATAAATAATTTTTTATTGGCCAAATGGATGTTAACAAGTTCTGGGATGGATTTTGCTACTTGTATTTGGTTTTTCGTACTTCTACTTGGTCCACTGGACAACATATTATTGTAGTTAATAATGACTAACATAACCATTTGAGATGACCTTATTTGGCTTTTCAAGCATGCAGTCATGGGTATTTGTGTTGTTTTGCTTTACATGTCTTTATTTGCAATTACGGAATGTCCTTTGCATAAATGTTATATTGTATTAGAGTTTAGTCATGGGTATCCTGTGATTCCGTCACCAACATTCTGTTATGTTTTTCATTGTATTTTCTTGGTATCTGAAATATCCTTGGTAGACTTTTATAGTTGAACTGTCACACCTTCAAGGAATTTAGCTGTTGGGATTTAGTTAGTTGTCAATCATTTGACAAATTTTATATCCATTTTAGCATGTTGTGCTTAACTCGTGTCATTTAGTTTCAATATGATTTCTGGCTGCTTCTCAATGGCATAAAGTGTCATGCTGATTATATTTTATTTTTTCTCTGTAGTCTGGGTGCTGCAAGCCCTCTGATTCTTGCAATTTCACGTATGTGAGCCCCACTAACTGGACTAAAACAACCACATCACCAAACTCAAACTCAGACTGCTCTGCATGGGACAACAACCCGGATGTTCTGTGCTTTAACTGCCAGTCATGCAAAGCTGGGTTGCTGGACAACATTAAGAGTGACTGGAAGAGAGTTGCAGTCGTCAATGTCATATTCCTCGTCTTTCTGATCATTGTCTACTCCATTGGTTGCTGTGCTTTCAGGAACAACAGGGAGGACAACTCTTGGAAGTGATATCCTTGAGTGATAATTTTGGAACGGCTCAAGTAGATACCATCGTTTTGAGAGAGTATTATTTTAGGGAGTCTACTAAGCTAGTGTTGCATACTCGGTATTATTTCAGGGAGTCTACTAAGCTAGTGTTGCATAGTCTATATTCTATAACACCGTCTACTTCTATATTAGATCTGGATCCTTATTCGTATTGTATAGCCCTGTATTTTTTTTGTGACGTAAATATTGTGCCTGAATATTGAGATGTCTATTTGCTATGGTTATGATTTTCTGTATCTCGTGTGCGAAATGTGGATTTTTTATGGAATTTGGTACGTTGTAGAAAACAGGTCACTGTATAGAGGTTATGACTCCGTCATCTTCATCACTCGGTTGTTTCACATTCACGGAGGCCAACCTGTGGGTGTTTGGCAGCTCCGTTACAAACTTTTGGTTGCAAAAATGATCTGTAAATCAAAATTTGGTGTAGATGGGGAAATTGTTCCATTCACCAGCTATATGAAGTTACAATTTTTTGTTACGACTCGAATCATATCTTCAATAAAAAGGAACATCGCTGAATAAACGGGAATCAGCATTCTCCAGAAAGACCAGAATTGTAGAAAAGATATATACAATCTCCATAATAGGGGGTGTATATTAATATTTGTGCTTACTCTTCTCTCTCTCTCTAATGGATACGGAACGCTCCGCAAATAGAGAAGTGAGTTTCATCAAAACCCGCATCAATAATGTATTATCTGGTATGATGTCCCCAACCTCTCCTTCTCTACACTTGATCTTTGGTATTGTAAAATATGGACTTGCTTGCTACTTTTAAATGAATTTCTGATGATTTATTCAGTACAATTGTAGGCTTCAAACTATCATATTATTGACAGAATATCAAGTGCAGTTTAATACTCCCATTTGCCAGAAAAAAAGAGAGACCAATACCTTTTAATTTGCAATGAAAGTGGTATTCTTTTTCCGAACCAAGGGAGTATTATGGGTGTATCATCAATTTTCTACATGTAGAATGTTCAAGAGTGAACAACATTTTTAGGATAACTATCTTAACGTGGATCAGTAAATTATACATCTATATAACAAAAAAATAATTTCCCTTCCATTTTATGTTCTTAGGTATTGGAGTACTATCAGTGCCGTATGACATTGCTGGGGTTGCATTTGGTAGAAAAGGAAGACTCATAGCTTCACTTTTCATCTCTTTAGGGCTCTAACTCGTTGCCACCGGCCTTTCTTATAAAGAAAAGATTAGTGCAAAGGTAGCAATATACACTATTTTGGCAGGACCAATTGCAAAGTATGCATTGACCATAATAATGCCAATTTCTGCAGCCACCGAGAGCTGGCTGCCGGAGAACTATCATTAAAGTAAGCCTATTTATTTTTTAATCAGAATGGCTTTATTGATTAGCACAGTTGGTTTGGCTATTGCATTCGCATCCTTTGAATCTGTTACATCTCTTCGTGAGCACATAGTTTTCTATCATTCAAACTCTGAAGGGTATTTAACCTAAAAGTAATTACATTTATTTCACTAGCCGTCTTTTTTTTGAAATACGGTCGCAATTACTGTGTTTAAAGGATTGAACATTGCTGAGAAGAGTGGACCCCTCTTGGATACGCACCAAGCTTGAGCAAAGAAGGATATCCCTGATCCTAAAATACCCTGTTCATGTAATATATATAATTCAGAATTAAAAAAGAAACGAAAAAACTCCCAAATATATGTAACGCATGCTACAAAAGTAGCCAGCTGTTTATTGTAAAGATTGAAGATTTAGCACTTACTGCAAAGAAGCAACAAGCAAGTTGAAGAAATGAGTTCATCTTCCAGGAATCCAAGTCTCTTTCCATGAATAATGCTGCTACTCCTGATTGTAACGTCGCCATGAACACATCCAAGCAGACAAGGATAGATGGTCCGCATAACTGGCGGAAACTGGAACCTGTTTCAAATACTAATTAATATGGGTAAATATAAGAAAGAGTTCATCAGAATGAGGTATTATATAATAAAGCAGTAAGATTGGATACCTGCAAAAATAGCCACAGTGACCAGCAACAATTGCTTAAAAAGACAAGTAGACAACCCATCAGCCAGTAGTTGTCAACTGCTGGTCCAAGCATGGATTTGTTTGGCAGGAATTCTGAGTTCAATAGTTAGGGCCTTTGTGGAATGCCATTGCAAAGGCTCCGCCGACGCACAACGCTGTCTCCATTATCTTGGCAATGCTTCTCAAGCTTCCAAGTTTTATTTTCTCCGATCTATATAATTATAATGACACTAGGAAAAAGTAAGTTACATTGGTATAGTAATAAAAGCATACACTAAAATATGGTGTATACTTCATTCCAATTTCAAACAATAACATTCCAAGACGGGCATGAACATATAAATTACTCCTAAATTGCATCTATTTTGCCTCGTATATAGTTTTTTCCAAGTCGGGAAATGAGAGTTTTAATTTCATCCTTTTTATTGAACTGCATCAATGTATGCAAATTTGATGAGTATTGAAATTGGGATATAAATAGCATCATTAATATGTAGTTAAAACTTATACAACCCAAAAAGGAGTGCAATTACAAAGGTGACCTTAGGGAGTAGATTGGACATTGCACTTGCCATGGAGGATGAGCTTAGCTAGGTATAACCCCTCAAAGTATATATTCTGGTTGATTGTTAATCTGTAAATAATAAACACAAAAGCATCATTAGTAAGTAAATCATATCTCTTCCTATCAATATATACTATAATTTATACATATAAAAATTACCAAATAAGAGAGGCCAAAAAATATATATATAAAAAAGCTCCTTAATCCCAAACAGCATGTATTTGTTTTGCTCCTGTACCAAAACAAAATTAAATCAAACATGAGAGAATGAGAGAGAGAGAGAGAGAGAGAGAGAGAGAGAGAGAGAGAGAGAGAGAGAGAGAGAGAGAGAGAGGTGTTGAAATGAGTGTGTGTGTGTGTGTACCTAGTGAAATAAGCAATAGGAGTAATGATCAAAGTGGCTATGGCTTGGCGATAGACCACAAAAACTCGGGGGCTCATTCCTTGCAAACGAGCAGCTCGATCTAGTTGATAGAGCAACTGCTGCATAACTGAACTGCAGTGCTATCATTGCAATTGTAGGCTTCAAACTATCATACCCACAATAGCTTCTCAAGGAGATTAGTTGTATACGTGTTGTCGAGTAGATGAGGTCTGGAAATGGTGAGTTACTGAGTTGGAGAGTCTTGTTTTATATTGAATTAATTTGATGAGGTTGTATCTAATATCTACCTGTGTTTATCATTTTCCATTAGTGTCCCCAATTATGTCTATATTCATGCTACATTTATTTCATTAATGAAATTTATGGTTCAAGGTGCATATATATACGTCATTATTACTTCTTCCGTATAGGGTTTATTTCAGTAATAAAATTTTGCCATTTGCCATGTATATGTCACTACAATTAATGGTAGAATTAATTAATGATCTCGTGTAAGCTATAAAATGTCTTCAATTGTTACATTGTGAATCAAGTGGAAATAAAATAGGTGACTGAATATTCCTCAAATACACCAGGTCACTTCCTCTCTGTCTGATATATATACTCTCCTATATTATACGACAAATTAAGTACTAACATTACATATACATGAGTTGCATGTGCATGTAGCCAATGGGTTGTTCATAGGAAACTGTATATACACATCAAACAGTGAATAAATATATACACACACGTATATTTATTAGAGAGTGATTCATGACAAATACTTGTTATGAAATTATTCGAACAACCGTATCTTTGCCCTTGAACAATTCATGTTTGGTGTTATCCGCTACCAATAGTAGCAAAAAGCTTGAATATTTTAAAACTAGACTGCCCGATCTCCTATGGACTGCCAGCGATATATTTATTTGAATAGTATCATATTAAGTATTTGCTATGAATCACTAGCTATACTTATTTATATATTTATTTATAGTTAAAAACTACTTATAACAAAGGACCTTGATGTGGACATTTTGATTCATATCCCAACTATAAGCCATATGGGATGACGGCTACGCCACTTGGTGGTTTGTTTCTTCATATACTTAGAGAACTTGTTAAGATTAGTATTACCATCAACGGAGATATGATATTTTTGCGTACTAGCATCATGTTTGGTGGTGGGGATAGATGCGTTGCAGTCAGTATTAAATCGTGTTCAAGCTGATGGAGTTGAAATTTAGGCTTATCTATTGGATTTGTGCAATATATCAGCATTCGTAGAATTGATCATACTAGCTCAGTCAATTTCAAAAAAGGGTGGCTTCATTTATAAAATTTACAAATTTTATGAATAAATTTGTGTTCTCCTTACATGTTTACCACCCTAAATTGATTGGTCATTGCCTAGCTAGCTAATGGATGAAACTATTTAGAAAGAATCGATAAAAGCACAAGTTAAAATGATTTGTGTAACCAAGGGCCAATAGTTGAGACATGGTTTATTGAGAGGTCTAAATTAATAAGGTATATGTCGTATGTTGGTTCTTAAATCTTCTAATATTCTAAATAAAAAAAATATCATGGAAATTGCAAATAAAGTAAAATTTAATCCTTGAAATTAAATTAATAGCAATAATTGAAAGCTCATGTGGAAATTGATATGCTCCACAAATTTTGTACCAACACAACAGAATAATTAATAGAGATAAACCAACCCATAAAGATGACAGGGAGGCAAGATGATTAGGTTAAGATTTGGGAGTTTTGCTAGATTAATTACATCGGACCAAACTTTGTATATATATATATATATATATATATATATATATATATATATATAGCCAGCATTGAGTTGGGAAGATGTTGTTTAAGCATTAACCCTCCTCCTAATCTGTCATGTGCTCGAGACCATATTCTTATTTATGTATATATTAACCTAATCACTTTCTGCTTTTTTACTTTATTTAAATTTATACATTATTTCCTCATCATTTTTTGGTTGTACTTGTATACTAGTACCCAACTTTATCGAGTGACCAAAAAAGCTGGTGGAAGATATACCAGCACAGTAGCACTTAAATGGTGCAAGTCGTACTGTCGGCCCATCCATGCGAGCATCTATGTTTTTCTTAAATATAATATTTTTTTGATTATATAATAATGAAAAAGAGAAATAGATTTATGTGACTCGCCAAAATCCAATAATTACTCGATGAATGCATGGGTCAAGGAGACTCATCGAAATATGAGTAAATAATTCCCCCCCCCCCCCCCCCCCCCCCCCATCATACTCCATTATTCTTTGCGAATATTGTTGAATTTAAATCTTGTTGGGCTACCAAATTCTTGGTTCTTCTTATCATTTACGCCCTAAAAACTTTTGAAGAATTTTATCATCATCATGCGGCATTAGTACATAGGAGTCGCCAATCTGCTTATTCAACTAGGGCTTGGAGGAGATTCAACAATGTTGCTTGCCTTTCAAGCTCTCTACTCATTTTCGTCACCCGGCTTGCATCCACATGGGCCTGGCTACCCGTTATTAAAACTCCAATCAAATCCACGAGTGACCTATACAATCAAGAATACGTTTTGGGTTAAGGAGGAGCAACAACTATGTTTTGATAATCACAATTTTAAATTTCATTCGTTTTAAATTATAAGATTAATATTAATTTTTTAAAATTTAATTTTAAATATTTTTAAACTCAAAATTAATATGAATATGTATAGTTTATATCAATATAATTATGAATGTTATAAACTATTTAAAAAGTATTATTAGTTATCATATTTATTGTTTTCAAAACTTAAATAAATTATATCAATTTTAATAAAAATGTCTCAAATAACTTTTAAAAAGTCAATATTGATCCTATAATTCATAATGGAGGGAGGGGTTGCTATACACTTGTCCCTCCATTCTCGAATTATTTTTTACTTCTTATTAATTGCTCAGGTGATTATTTTATTCCCTAAAACTGAATCTTTATGTGTCAAAAATTGTCCTTCTAGATTATACCATAATTATATAAAATGATTAGTAGAACTAAGAAAGGTTACTTTTTAGAAAATGAAAAATTGCAGAAAATTAGAAGAAAAAAACAACTCAATTTGCATGGCAATAGCTATCATACTAAAAATATTGAGTACCCATCAGAAAAACTAAATGACTATTAACAGTAATGTAAAAAGCGATTAGGATTAGTTTGATTCTATTTTAGTGTGAAAGTCTGATTTAAATTATTCTATAGAATTTTTATGTTTATTTATTGATATATTGGAGGAGACTTAAGTTTGGTTATATATTTACACAATTTTAGATTTAGTGAACAGAGAATAGCAGTTGATTATTCATTCTAACAAACACTATTTTATTGATTATGTACTACTTGTTTAAGTTTTCATGAGGTATAATATTTTAATTGAACCACGACCAATTTGCATTTCAATTGTATATATAGTTTTTGTCAAAGGTTCAAAGTGTTTGTAGAGAGTTATGGTGAAGTTGGGAGTCATCTAAATCTTTAATTTCAAAAAAAAATCTCTATGGCCAAAACTGTCATCCCTATCACTGGGTTTGTATTAATTTTGTTTTGATTATGAGTATGTCGTTCAAATAAAATTAATCTTTCATTTCTTTTAATTTTCTTTCCTTCTCGATCTTTACTACTACTACTAATAATAATAAATTACAAGTTGTTAAGAGGATGCATTTCATTTATAGACACCCCTTGTTAAAAGTTTGGATGAGTTAATTTAGTCTGAAGGGTTTTTTTTTTTTTTTTGTCTTTGCCCTAAGAAAGAAAGATTAGGATGCATGGGGTGGTACTTAAATGCTTAAGCAATGGGATATAAGAGTCGGCAGCATCACTACATCAATTTGTGATGCCAACTTATTGGATAAGAGTTATGATGCCAACTTATGAGCTAAGAGTCGGCACCATCGGTCACTACATCGATTTGTGATTCCAACTTAGAAGGAAATTGAATTGGCAAGTAGGAATCGTATTGTCACAGTTTATAAGGCAAGTAGGAAGGTCGAACGTATGCATGCATGCATGTATGTATGTATTTTAATATGTATGTATGTGTGCCACTAAATTAAATGATGGGATGAAATTTGCAATTTCAACGCTACGACAACGTGTCAACCGCATAGGCATGGCTGCGTTTTGCAAACAAACAAATTATTAATAATCTCGTACTATATATATCGGTCAATATCGTATTCTAAGTTTCATGAGAATGGGGCACGCTGAATTTTAAGTTTAATATTCATATTTAACACTTCAAGTTTTTCATGGCAATTAATTCTGTAATTTTCAAATATTCATTTCTAGTTATTTAAAAATTAAGATTTAAATCTTAATTTTCTTTTTAAAAGCAACAAAATAATCAGCATTTTTTTACAAAAGGAGTCGTATTTCCCTTAGGCTGCTGGGCAGGCAATTAATGATAGCTCGTGGTTCGTTGTTTCTCACTGTGCATGGCTATCTCTCTCGTCTCTGGCATAATAAAGAACACGTACAGTTGGTCCACTAATTAATTAAGTAGTAGTTCGGGAAATTATGGTTTACATTCCTTATCACTTGATACGATAAGTTTACAATATCTAATCATAAAATTAATTATTATATTAATTTTAATTATTAAAAAAAAAAATATAATATAAAGTTTAATATAAAATTTTATTTTTTAATAATTAAAATTAATATAATTTTTATACATATATTTATCCACATCTTAATTACTCCATCTGCTGCGAAAGTGCTTAACGAAAGTCCCGTACGTTTAGTAAAACAAAAGATTGAGACTTCGACGGTAAAACGAATACTATTGATTGAGCTACCAGTACGTTTTAACTTTCATTAAATAGTACTACTATATATCATGAGTTCGTTTCATAAATATCTTATTCTCAAAAATCGAAAAATCTTTTTCAAGCATTAATTAGCCTTTCCATGATTCTTTTTTCTTGTTGGCCAGTCGCATTTTCTTAACTGAAATATTCATGCCTGATTATGCAAATGCAATTGTATACATATATCATGAATTGGGAAGTTGTTGTTAAATCTGGAAGAAGAAAAAAAAACTATTTATTTATGTATGTTTTGGCATATATATATATATATATATATATATATATATATATATATATGAAAATTTTCAAAAGCAAACTTTAAAAAGCGAACTAAAGACGAACTGTCGTCTTTGGTATCTATGGCGACGGTTCGACCCGTCGTCATAGAGTGCATGGCTATGGCGACGGGTCGAACCGTCGCCATAGATATCAAAGACGACAGTTCGTCTTTAGTTCGCTTTTTAAGGTTCGCTGGAGAAGATGACTATATATATATAGCTTAATTAATTAACTATGTCATCTGAATTGAATTTATTTATTTTAACCTGAAAATAATTCTCATTCATCTTTATAATTGAGGAGACGGGAGTAGGTGCATGAAATTGTCGAGATCATTAGCAAGTCACCAATATCTGATGTCTTACTTTGAAAATAATAAATTTATTGCAACGAAAATACTACCACGTATAGACAATAATAACCATTCGAATATTTTTGTGCAGTCTAAGCATGGCATATAGTAATTGTTTCTAAACTTGCAAGTATTAATTAATTTTACCAACTATGACATCGATTCCGTGCAAATTATGTTCAGCTGTTTTACACATTTAGCATTACTCATTCAACAGTCGAGAATTATTGAATCATAAGATGCAACTCTTGATAAAATAATAGGAGTAATAATAATAGCAGTGGGACTACTCGGTAGGGCCTATCAATTAACCATGGTTGACGAGTAGGGCCTGCAACAAATGACAGTGTCAAATATGCTGTACGTCAAATGGATGCATGATAGAAGTAATGCTTGAGGATATAAAATTGGGTAATACTCCCTCTCTCTTTAATATATATGTTGTTTTAGAATTTTATAAAAATATTTAAAAAATAATTATATAGTATTAAATATAATATTAAGTATTTGTATTGTTTTTATATTAAAATAAAATAGTATTATTTATTGGATAAAAAATAATAAGAGAATTAAAGTTATATTTAATAATCGGAGTAATATTAAAAATTAAAGAATTAATGTTTACTTTAAATTTTTAAATGATAAATATTAAAGGACAAAAATATTTTTCTAAAATAATATTTAAAAAAGGACAGAAAGAGTAGTAATTACGTGCCATTATTACGCTAATTAATTGATCATAAGGATTACATTATTTTTTTTACTAGTTATGTAATAAAAATAATTTTAAAGATATGCGTTATCATGTTACTCTAAGAAGTAACCGTATTGATTTTAATTTATTTCTTTGCCTTCCACATTGAGTTATAAATTTGTATGGCATTTGTCGTTTTAAAAATTAATGCAACGCTTGGCACAGGTGCATAGGCTATTTCGGCCGACAAAGAACCTTAATAAAAACATTAAAGTACGTACGTAGTAGTAGTGATTTAGGTGGAGGAGGCTAGCTAGGATCCGCATGTTTTTGGTCCGGAGTTCTTCTTTTAAATTCTTGGACTTTTCCCACAAAGCAAATTGCAATTTTCATTGCACCAAAAAATATAAAAGCAAGTCTAGTTAATTGCAACCAATGTTGACAAGCGTGGTCCACAAATAGTATAAAAATAAATAAATTAACAAGTGAAACTTACAGTTTCAATTTTTACGGTCTTTATTAATTGGTATGCAGTATGTAGCTAGCTAGTTTCTATCATTTGTTAAACAGATTCTTTTTTGCGATTTTTGCACAGCTAAAATCAGTTGTCAAGGGTGCAAAGATGTTTTTTCTTTTGAAAAAGATCATATTTAGTAACTATTTATTATACAAGAAAATGTCGTAAGAATAACTCAAATAATATAGTATTAAAAAGCACAACAATAAACGGTATCAACTTGAAGTGCTGTTAGGATTTTAAATCCAGTTCCTCTATTAAATTAATTAATTGTTGAGAAATTTTCTGCCTGGTTTACACTGCCGCAGCTCCGCCACCACCCCTTTTTCCTCCCCCGATCAACTTCGAACAGTTTTACCTTAATTTTGCGCGTATTGAAAAATCGAAGCAACACCAAATTAAAAGAAATGATCAGTTCGCCAACTATCAATCTAGGACGTAAGGCGGCTAGCTTCGTTGACTTTTTTCTTCTTCTTTTCGAATATAATAAATAAGGAAAATCACAGAGAATAGTAGAATGGGTGGCTACAATGGCGACACAAATGCACGCTATAATACTGTTCTTGACAGTTATCTCAAGATCCTCTCTGGTCATATTTCACTGATTGTAAGTAGTAACTCAAAGTTCTTCACTTGTATGCATACCATATCATTGGATTGGCCGGGTTCAATTTAATTAATTATCTAGATTTGTCTGGAAGTTCATTAATACTGTTGTGATAATGTATAGAGCTAGTTTTAGTTAGTAGAATTTTTGGTTAAAAGAACATCTTTGAAAGAAATGGAAAATTAATACAGAAACGCAATTTATAAATTAATTCTTGAATTATTATAGGAAAATTTAAAGTTCATATAACTTGTGTATAATTTAGTCTTTTATTTTTTTTTAAATTAAATCACTTTTATGATTGTTTAACCAAGCAAGCAAGCGAGATAAATTATTTAATATAGATAGAGATTGATCATTAGGAGCTATAACTGCGCGCATTTGGATGCTTGGTGCGTACGTACAATGAATTTCATGGGGGCTATATAAGTAGATCATTGGAGAATAAAGGCAGAGGTGTGAATTAAAACTTTTGAGAGCAACAAATATAGGGAGGCCGGGAATTCATCACTACTTCCAAATAAGTAGCCTCAAAGAATTAATATACAGGGCTACTATTAGCATATATTAAGATGAGAGAGAGACAATATTGTAAGTGTAACTTGTTTATAGGTCAAATTATGAAACAAATCATGGGTGCACCCTTGACAACTTGGCCCTGGGAACACTTGGGCTCCTTGAAGGTATACATATATATAGAGGCTGGATAAATATGATCCACAAATATACATACACACGTACACTATATTACTTTATATTTATTTTTTTTGGTATTTTGATCGTGTAAAATTTTCTGTTGTTTTTATTTTTTGGTGCAGTATGTGGTGTACGGCCCTTTTCTTGGAAAAGTTATATTTTCAAGAGTGGAAGAAGGTGCCATCAACTGGTGTCTTCATATTCTATTCATATGTGCACTTAGAGCTCTCATGTATTCGTTATGGACCTCGTACTGTAACATGCTTTTCCTTAACCGAAATCGCCGGATTCTTGAACAAGGTGTCGACTTCAACCAGATTGACAAAGAATGGCACTGGTAAGGACTACATACACACGTATATTTGATCAAGTACATGCAATATTCAGATATCTGTTCCTTCTTACCTTAAATTTGGTTCATTTATGTGTTAATGCACGATTATATAAAAATGGGGTTTTAATTTAATTAATAAATTTTCAGGGATAATTTCATAATTCTTCAAGGTCTGATGATGGCTTGTTTGGGCTTGTACATGTTCCCGGAGCTAACAAATCTTCTTCCAGCGTGGGACACTAGAGGGTTTATTACTATCATCATACTCCACATGCTTGTTTCAGAGCCTCTATACTATTGGCTACATAAATCATATTTTCATGGAAACGTCCATTTTTTCGACCATTATCATTCACACCATCATAAGTCCTCACCTATACCCCAGCCATTCACCGGTAATCAATGCAATCAAACAAAATTCATTTTTTCTTGTCCACTTTAATTTTATGGTCTGCCCCAACCCTCTCTCTCGCACACACATTGAAATATAATATTAAATTTATAATTATCTTGCCTATTTTCTTGATGTGTTAATGTTGCATGCAGCTGGGAATGTTACGTTTTTGGAGCAACTTGTATTAAGTGCAGTCATGGGAATGCCTATACTCGGGTCATGCCTGATTGGATACGGATCCATCAGCTTGATCTATGGCTATGTCTTGACTTTCGATTTGCTAAGGTGTTTGGGGCATTGCAATGTTGAAATTATTCCTCATCAGATCTTTGACATCTTTCCAGTCTTTAAATATCTTCTATACACTCCAACGTAAGTAATTAAACTACTCACAATTAATATTTGCCCTTTTTAATTTCTCTAATTAATATATCATGTACCGAAAGAGTGTGTCCATCTGTTTTTAATTTTAAAATAGGATATATTTTTCTTTTTTTTTGGTGAAGGAGTATTTACCATGCATACATATCATTTAATTGTATGCATATACGTGTATGATCAGTTGAGAGTTTTTTCACAGCTACGAGCTTAAAAAGCAGACATGTGACTTGTGAGTGAGGGCAAAGTGATTATTGATTCATGGCCCACATCCACATGCCTTGTAGTATTGAATTTCTTAAATTCTACCTGCCTTATTTTAACCTGGTTGGTGCGACTTTTGCAGATACCACAGCCTACACCACTCAGAAATGGATACCAATTATTGCCTCTTTATGCCTCTCTATGATGCATTAGGCAATACCTTAAATACCAAATCATGGGAGCTACATAGGAATATGAGCATAAATTCAGGTATAACTTAATTCTCAAAATAAACAATATAGTGTATATATAGTTTAATAAACATGTTAATTATCTATCCAAAGAGGAGTGTTTAAGGTTCAAAAATCAGGATACCTTTCAGATTACCAAAAGTAGAAAGTGTTAATTAATATAAAATGGGATCATGCATCTTGATAAACATATACTTTTCCGTTTCGAATTATAAGATCATTATTAATTTTTTAAAAATAAATTTGAGATATTTTTAAATTTAAAATTAACATGATTAATTTAAGTTTTCAAAATAATAAATCTTATAATTAGTAATATAATACTTTTTAGATAATTTATAATATTCATAATAGTATATGTTAACATAAACTAAATGAATTCATGTTAATTTTGAGTTTAAAAATATTTATAATTGACTTTTTAAAAATCAATAATAATATTATAATTTAAAATAAAGAGATTATATGATATGAGTACTACTTTATTTTTTTTATTTTTTTTTAACAATTTAAAACTGTAATTCAGGTGCCTCGATTTCTCATCTCTCCTATCACGGTCGGTCTTAGTCGAATATAGTTGTCAGACAGTTGTGATTAACCCATCAATTAAAGTGTAGTACGGCCTTTTAATTTATCGGGACAACGACGGAAAAATATTTAGCTCAAACTTTCGTATTAATGCAGGTAAAAATAAGGGTGTACCAAATTTTGTGTTCCTGGCTCATGTTGTGGACGTGACATCTGCCCTGCACGTACCATTCGTGTTCCGTTCCGTAGCGTCGATGCCCTTTGCTACCAGAATTTTCTTGCTGCCGCTATGGCCAGTTGCATTTGTGATAATGCTAGTGATGTGGGCGAAATCCAAGACTTTCTTGATCTCATTTTACAATCTCAGGGGCAAGTTGCACCAAACATGGGCTGTTCCTCGGTTTGGCTTTCAGGTTAATTTAATTTGTTGTGGTTTGTTAAATCAAAAATTGTCACGCCTAGATTTTTGTTAGCTGGAGATTAATCTTATATATTGACTAGATTTCTTTGATTTTGTGCAGTACTTCTTGCCATTTGCTAGGGAAGGCATCAATAAGCACATAGAGGATGCCATTCTCAGGGCTGATAGACTGGGTGTTAAAGTAATTAGCCTTGCTGCTTTGAATAAGGTCTCCCTCTCCTCCTTTCTTTTCTTTTCCGTTCACTTTTCCAAGTTCCAATCATGCCCGGCCTAAAAGTATTACTAAATAACAAGTTTACAAGCATGCTCATGATTTACTATTAAGTTACCATAATAGCAAGCCACAAGGTCTTTGGTTAATTTGCAATTATTCAAGTTTAAATTGTGGATGTTAAGTCTGCTCATGATTCACTATGGGGTGAAATTTTATGTTTACGAGTGTAGATAGAAAAAAGGTTGATGACACCGTACATATATATGTAGTCCATAAGTAATTATTCAGTAGTTCCGAAATACAGTCACGCAGTGTTCTAAACTATTAGAAAAATAATAATTTAGGATAGTTTTATATTTATCAAGTTGTTATATTAGGATTAGGATAGAGTAGACTTTGAATTATGAGATAATTATTCAAGTATTTGTATTACTTGAGAACTCTCCAAACTCATGATTATATATTAGGATGATGTATTATTATTTCATACACAATAATATAATATTCATTCACCTTATTTGATGTTCCAATATGGTATCAAGAGCCATATAGCCTAACGGCAATTTTTTTTTCTTCTTCTTTTGATCCTCTATTTCCCCCTTATTCCATGATGTACGGTTACCTCCAACCTAAATTCTAGTTCTGCAATTCTGCAGAATTAGAATTCTGCAACTCTGTCGTTTTCCAATTCTGTAGATTTCTGTTTCGTTTTCCAATTCTGTAGATTTCTGTTTCGTTTTCCAATTCTGCAGATTTCTGTTTCTATTCTGCAGACTTCTGTTTTTGCTGATTTCTGTTTCTGCACTTCTGTTGCAACATAAATTCTGCAACACAGTTCTCCACTTTTTCAGATTCCATCTCTATGGAAGAAAATACTATTTATCCATCTCTAGATTTTCAATCCTCTCCATACGATCCCAAATGGTGGCTTGATCCTCCATCTTATTCAACCATTTCAGATGATTTTGCTTATGATTATTCTCATGAGTTGCAAGATAAATTTTCCATAAACAATCCTGTCTCCATGGCCGATCAGATATACGGTCCATTTCCAGATTTTGACGACTCCTTCGTTGATGAAAATGATGATTACAATTTTGCAAGTGAAGCAACATTAAGTTGGTATACGGATGATCTGTTTGATCAACTTGCTTGCTTACAAAAGCATCCTACTCAATCTGTTCGGAGTTATGTTTCAGAAGCCAAATCAATTCTAACGGCATTAAATAACGCGGGAGGGTCACTCTCTGACTCTGAATTCACTGATTTTTTGGTTGAAGGGTTAGATGAATATCTTTTTAAAAGAATTCAATCTTATTACTATTTGATGCATCCTTGTTTCACTTCTCTATGTACTTTGCTTCTTGAGCATGAAGTTGTACCACCATCTCTACCGGGCTTTCATCAGCCTCTTTTAAACCCAACTCCTTCCGTAGTTCCTGTGCCCTCCTCCTCATCATCTAGTACACTGCCGGTAATTCCAGCAACTCCAATCAAGACAGCTACTAATAACACAAGTCCATTTAATATCTCTTCAGATGAGGTTTCTTGTTTAGCGGTTCCAAAAAGTTGCACTATTCTCAAATCCCAATTATTAGACTATTTCTACGCAAGTCTCCATGGCCGTCTTCATTCACATGTCCTGGATAATTCATTTTTACTATGTCCTTCATCTTCATTCCATATGAAGCCAGAACCTATTCACTTCGGTCCAGGATCCTTTTTTATTCATGATGCCTTGTCCGACATTGGTACGCATGTTTCCGGAGTTTTATGTTGCACAGATGCAAACCAAGGATGTCAAGGTTCTTATTTGTTGCAAGTGTGCGTCAAACCAAAAGCTCAATATTTCTGGCTTGATATTATATCTATGCGTGTCATGCTCTTGTTCAATATGGCGTTGAGATTGCTCGTGTTGTCTATTGTTGGCGGTTTTGTTATTTCCTTGATTTTCTGTTTACGCAGATGTTCTTTCCAGTGCAAGCAAAAGCTTCAGTAGCTTACGTTTTGCTTGAGGGGGTGTATTAGAGAAATAATAATTTAGGATAGTTTTATATTTATCAAGTTGTTATATTAGGATTAGGATAGAGTAGACTTTGAATTATGAGATAATTATTCAAGTATTTGTATTACTTGAGAACTCTCCAAACTCATGATTATATATTAGGATGATGTATTATTATTTCATACACAATAATATAATATTCATTCACCCTCATTTGGTGTTCTAATATAAACTAATCACATATCTATTTTTTAGTAGGTCTCTCTCTATTTTAGTAGGTCCATAATTACATGCAATGGGACACAGCTAAAATGAAAAGATGTGATTGACCTGAAATACCACGTGAGTGTGCTCCGAGACTACTGAATAATTTTTCGTAGTCCATACATGTGCAATAAATAAAGGTCATTGATGGGATGCGGCCATGCGGGTCCTTCATTTGCAATATGCTTATTATATGGGACATGGAGGAAGTCACAAGAACCAGTTTTTGATTTATTAATATATAGAAAGGAGTTTTTTGTAGAATATTTTTTATCTTTGATGGCTATTGGAAATTTTTTTGTGAAAGAGATGAACTATATAATAACTAACTTTTTAAAATTTTGACGCACGCACTACATGACATGACAGATGATTATGATCTTAATTTTTCCTTCTCGATAAAATAAATAAATTAATGTGATTAGTCAGTTTATAAACAGGTAAAACAAGAAGGAATTTTTTATTGCTAAATGAAGGAAATTTTCAATAATTTATTATAAATATTGATTTATAGTTTCATATATCCGATATTTATATTATTGCAGAATGAAGCTCTAAATGGAGGTGGTATGCTATTTGTGAACAAGCATCCTAATCTTAAAGTTCGAGTTGTTCATGGGAATACCTTGACAGCTGCGGTAATTCTTAATGAGATCAACGAGGATGTAACAGAAGTTTTCTTGACCGGATCTACTTCTAAGCTTGGCAGAGCAATCGCCCTCTACCTATGTAAACGAAAAATAAGAGTTCTGGTAAGTAAAATACTGTTTTATTATTAATACACACACACAATGGCCTAAATGGGTTGACGAAAATGTGCAGATGCTAACCTCAGCAGCTGAGAGATTTTCTAAAATTCAGAAAGAAGCTCCTGCAAATTATCAGCAGTATTTAGTCTCAGTAAACAAGTACCAAGCAGCCAAACACTGTAAGGTATTTATGTGCCAATAAGCTAGTATAGTAGTGCATGTCCAATTAACAATTCCAGAAAAATTGTAACTCATTACAAATTTCTTTATGATGATCTATCTTGATTTAATTAATAGTATTAATTAAAACGATCAAGTGAAAATATGTAATTAAATATGGGATTTTTGTAACATGTATGATGTATAGACGTGGATTGTTGGCAAGTGGATCACTACAAGTGAGCAAAATTGGGCACCACCAGGAACACACTTTCATCAGTTTGTGGTACCGCCAATAGCAGCCTTCCGAAGGGACTGTACTTACGGTGATCTTGCTGGCATGAGGTTACCCGAAGACGTTGAAGGTCTTGGATCTTGTGAGGTATTTATATATATTTGCCTTTATTTAAATTTTATCTACAAGTTGACGATACACACTTTGCGGTGGTAGTATATATAATACTCTATTACTCTTAATTCTAAAATTAAAGATATATTTTAATTTTTGAAGTCAAAGTTGCATAATCTAAAGTTCAAAGTGAGACAAATTTATTTGATTATAGTACAAAATATTATAACTATTATAAATTAATTAAAAATAAATAGTACTTTCTCAATTTTAAATTATATGATTATTATTAACCTTTGAAAGTCAATTTGAGACATTTTCAAATTCAAAAATGAAATGACTCGTTAAAAATTATAAAACAATAAAATTTACAATGAGTAATATTTTTTAGATGCTATACAATATTAATTATTATATTGACTAAAAATAAAAAAAATATATGTCAATTTTAAGTAAAAATCTCTTAAGTTAACTTTAAAAAGTCAATAATAATAAAAGAATATAGAATGGAGGGAGTAATAATAACCATATCCGTTCCTTTAAATTTTAAGTGAATTCATATAAATTTTAGAATTTTGCATGCAAATTGACTTGAAAGTTTATTGAATTTGGAGACATATATATGTTGGAACATGCAGTATACAATGGAGAGAGGAGTAGTCCATGCATGCCACGCGGGTGGGGCGGTTCACCACTTAGAAGGCTGGAGTCACCATGAAGTTGGGGATCTTGATGTGGACAGAATCGACATTGTTTGGGAAGCTGCATTAAAGCATGGATTCAGCCGACCACTCTCAAACAATAATAACAATTCTGCTGCAACTCCCAAAACAAATTAAGTCAATCGTAAAAAGCTACTGAAACAAGAATTTCATTAGCTCACAATTATCCTATAGTTTGTTTGAGATGTAATTTAATTACTTTATATCTTGCTACAGAGTACTATTATGTGTTGTGACAAATTTATGTAAAATTAAAATTATGAAATATATTAATATATGAGATTGAATAAAATTATAAGAAAACTCTACTTATTGTGTCGTCTTTCTAAAAATAGTATCACTAATACTTTTTCATATAATTGATGATCAAATGATTGACTTGAATATTCGTAATATATTTCATTTTTCTTTAATATATGTGATTTAATTTACTGGCACGTTAAAGATTACAAGTGGAATCTCTTAATAATAATTAATAACACACAAATTTCAGCACAAAGTTAAAATACAGTATTATTTAAAATAAAACAGTACTCAACTGATAATCGTCCCCGAATGATATAAGGATTTGAGTTGTTATATTTACAAGAAAAAATTAATATTTTTATAAATTGTTACTCTCTTATTTATCGGGCGAGTCTTGTGAATATAAAAATATTAATTCCATATATATATATATATATGTAAGTGTATGCCCATGCCGATTCCATGCAAATATGCAATTGAGTTTCAATGTCTATTAAAGATTTCGTTGCAGATTCCCGCAGTAAGGCCATAATTATACACTGAGAAAAAGTGTATTTTGTCGAATACCGCTAACCAATGATAATAGGACTTTCACAACCATGGAGTCCAGGAGAGGAACTTGGTCCAGTAGCAGCCCCTTTCCATAGACTTGAACTTGAAAGTTCCGTATACCTTAATAGAGGTTGAATTAACTGAGATGCAATTAGGGATGAGAATTTCCTCTGTCCCTACGATAATTTTCACGTCCCGTTGTAAAGGTAAGAGGTAATTTTAATTTTGATCAAAAATGAGGCCAAAATAGAGAATCGCTAAATGTTATTTATGAAAATAAGGAGATTGAAGGGAATGGTATTTGCTTCTCCCGTTCCATATTCACCCCGGAATAGTTATATAGTAGTTAAATTAATATTTATACTATTTTAAAGGAAATTGATATTTTTTTAGAGTTATTCGATATTTTCATATAAAAAGTGTCGCTATATGTATAACGATAATTTTAACCGTTACTATAGATTTATAATAACAGTTTATATACGAAAATATCAAAAAATCCTGTGAAAATATTACTTCCTTATTATAAATTACACGATTAAAATACATGTCATTATCTCTATATATTATTATTTTTAATTTCACCTTGTATACTCTAAAATATAATTAATTTTCATGTATAAATTATTGTTAATATAATTAAAATTAAAATTTTTATTTAAAAAATCATAAAATATTAATTCTCAGTGGATATAAGTTTTTCGTGGAGACGAGGATGATTATTAAGTTTTAATCATTGTAGAGAAATGGGGCCAATATATATGGAAATTTTTTATAAGACCGATTATGAAAGTGGGATGAATAATTCCCACTCCCGCCTCGCCCCTCCCTGCCCCGTTGCCGTTCCTAGCTGCAACTTTTGCCCTACCAGCTTCTTGGGCTGGACTTGGTCAACCTGATTGACCAGTGCAACCGGTCGAATTTATATATTCCCTCTATCCTTTAAAAAATGGTTTAATTTAATTTATTTTTTTGTGAAATTGATTATTTCTTGTACTTAAAATTTATACAATTTTTTTGTAAATATAGATAGAGAAATTATAATTATAAGAAATTATATCAAATTTACTAGTATCGTCAAATTTTATGAATTTAAAAATATCACTAATTATGCTTAATTTTTAATTTTAAAATTAGTCAATTTGACCAAAAAATTAAAACGAAACTAATTTTTTAGGGATAGAAAGAGTTTCACATTTATTAGGTTTTAATCACATAATTAAATTCCCATTTGATTTGCCCATGTAGAATATGTAATTTTCACAAAATATTGACGATAACAGCTTTAGGGAGGGTAGTCGTAGGGTGGATATTTAATTCGGTATAAACAGTATTATAGGTATACTGAATCAGATTAAATCTATCGATCCAATCGTTTCAGCACCAGTTCAAAGTTTTGGTTGTTTGATAAATATTGAACTGTACAAGTTATATCAATTTTTTATTTTTAAGAAAATCTATTATTATTATTAATAATAAATAAAATAATCATTTAAAATTGATATTTAACTGACTCACCGATTCAATAATAAATTCGGTATTAACGATTGAACACCACTCGTCCCATATTGTCAAGCTTTGAAGTCCCTTGGAAAACAAAAAAGAGCAAGTCGCATTACACCATCAAAAAATAATCGCAATACTCACAAAATACACTAGAAATTATTGTAAATTAGTGTGCAAATTATTGCAAGTGTTATTTTCTTTTCTTTTTGGGGATAAAAGTGCAATTAAGGAGGGTGTATTCAATTAAGACTTTTAATAACTTTTAAAGACTCTTTTTAAGTGACAGATTTTTGTAGAGTTAGTTGACTTTTAATGACTTTAAAGACTTTTAAAATAACTTTTAAAGACTCCATGAAATAAGTGACATACTTTTATAGACTTTTTACTAAAGATTTTGATAGACTTTTATATACTTTTAATATATCTTATAGCTTACATCATTAAGTATTTTGTTGAAAAGGTCGGACAATATACTTTGAAGAAAACTATAGAAATGATGAACTTGATAAATTGGTTCGGTTTGGAAGCATCCCCATCTTTACACCTTTGACATAATAGAGTATCACATAACCCAATGATCACAAATGGATAAAAAATTAAGGGGATAACTGATTTAGAGAAAATTACACACTATCATATAATGAAAAAAGTTTATAAACCGCATAGAACTTTAAAATTTTCTATTGTTTTTTTAATGCTAGTACCTAAATATTGTAATTACAATTTTAACTCAACAATATAAAATGACATTTGCAACCAAATGAAAGGAGGGGTTACTCATGAAAATTCTCCATAGAAACAGTTGCTAAAATGCGAACAATTCTATTAGACAGTTTACTTAGTATATCATTATTTATCAAAAGTTTTATATGAGGCATTTTCAAATCACCAGTATAAATAACACCCAAAATATATTAAATCAACACTAACATGTAAGCTTACACAGCTGATGAGGATGAACTATGTTATATTTTTATTCCCTAAATGCTAAGTTTTTGTAATTATTTTGTACTTAAATGTATTAATATTTATTTTAATTTGTTTTTGATATATTTTGTGAGTTTTCAATTAATTTATATTATTTATATTGTTTTATGTTATTTTATACTATTTTTATTTGTTAGTTTTTATGTATTTTTATTATTTTAGGAAAATTATTTATTATTATGTGTTTTTATTAATTTTATTTGTATTTATTTTATTTTATTTTCATCTTCTCCGTTTCTCAAATATTTGAAAGTTTTTGGCAAATATTTAAAAGTCTTTGGGCATGAGGCCAAACTTTGGAAGACTTTGAATATGAATAAATCTTGTTTTAAAGTCTATCAAACTCCACCATTTAATAGAAATCTTTAAAATCTATGACTTTTTGAATACCAAAATACTTTTATAGACTTTGTAAAAGTCTTAATTCAATACCACATAACTTTTAAAGACATTAGAAAAGTTGTAATTGAATACCACTAAACTTTTATAAACTCTTTAAATGTCTTGATTAAATACAACTAAACTTTTAAAGTCTTTATAAGTCCTTACAAATCATAATTGAATACACCCCCTAAGTGTCTAAGAAATTTCTAAATAAATAGGATCCGAAGTGGCCGATAGACACGTGGAGCATTCATGAGGCGACACTTGCCAAACACGTTTCACCACCACGCATGACCCACTCCTCCTCCTTGTACAAACAAATATTGCAAACTTGTTTCAGAAATGGATACAAAGCATCGATTTTAATTTAATTGCGAAAAGAAAATGGGTTTGTCGTCGTCCTTAGGAGTTGAGAAGAAGAAAAGCAAGAAACACAAGATTAAGATGGAGTTGAAGAAATCCTTGAAGAAAGTCGTAAACTATCTCAAATCAAATTCTTACATGTATTCTCCTTTGCTTTCCTCTCATTTCTTTCCCCAGAACCCTATTTTTACCACCACCGGTAAGGATCCTTAATTTCATACCTAGGTTTAATTTCTGTGGTTTTTTTAAGGCTTATGCTTCAAATCAATGGTTTTTTTTTTGGTGGTGTCTGTCTGTAGGAGGATTGAAGGAGACGAAGGAATCCTCGAGGGAAAACAAATTGGTGAAGAACGTTGGGGATTATCTCAAGTCTGATAGTTACATGTATGCGCCATTAACGATTCTTCCTCAAACATCATCACTGTATTCTCATCCTTCCAAATTAACTACAGGTGCCTATTTCTTTTTCTTTGTTGTTTCCTAATTTATTTTTTTATCAATTTTTTTCCCATCTGTCTATCATTGGACTAGTCTGTTTCAATGCTTCCCATTATTCGGTTTTAGGGTTCTTTGGAATCTCTGTTTACTAATCAAACTTTAGTTATGTGTTAATATATATTATTAATGATTAATTATACAAGGAACTCAAAGGACCATGAACTGCTACTAAGGTAGAACAGACATACAATGTCTGACACCTTGTTAAAAATAACGGGACACTCGAGGGGATCAGTCCTCTCATGTCCAAAATTTTCATAAGCAAGTATTTATCGATAATCTACCCACATAATACATGTTATACAGTTATCCACGCCTAGTTTGACACTAAAATAAAATCTGATGGAGCTAACTATTTATCTTTATTTACTATTTAATTATAAATTAAATAATAAACAATTAATTTATTTACTTTATCTTTCTTATATTATTGAGGTAGATTTAATATAATTCCATTTCATTATTTTTTACATTACGAATCCTCTGTTTTCTGAGTCTCCATTTGCAGCCACGATGAGGTGAAAGTAGTTCGGATAGAATAGAATTTTTTTCCATCAGATTAGAGATAAAATAACAAGAGATGTGAACATAGAGTTGGAGGAGGACAAAAGACGGGGAAGTAGAAGTTTGAAACAGTGGTACTGTAATACCCGGTTTCTTTTTCATTTTTGTCCCACATCGCTAACTTTGAAAGCCATCCTCCATTTCCTTAGTTATATATAGGAGCCTACCCCCTTCCCATTTTAATACATAAACATTAAGGTTTTACCCAATTTGAGAAAATCTTTTTGTGCGAGGACCTTTTTAGTAAGGACCTCCCTAGTTAAAAATTTTGGTGTCGAGGACGTGGGCGGACTGCGAACCTCATAGTTTCGGGTATGTCTCTTTTTCTTTCTTTGTGTAATTATTTAATTTTCTGTATTCGTTTTAATTTTGTAGTTTTAATTTTTGTATGCTATTTAGTTTGTTAATATATATATTTTTGTTAGTAATTAGCATTTTGATATATTAAATTATTATTTTTGGTCATAATAATAATAATAATAATAATAATAATAATAATAATAATAACAATAACAATAACAATAACAATAACAATAATTGTTTCTAATAGAATTAAAAAAATGGAAAGAATATTTTTGAGAATATACTTATATGCATTTCGGAAGGAACAAGAATAATATTATTTATTAATACGTTACCATGATTAGAATATTTATGTATAACTTTAGGTAGAATTTTGTTTAGAACGAAAGGATTTCAGATTCGCCTAAGAGATAGAAAATGTGTAAAACTTAATCAATTGATTAACTATTTATTTATTTATTCATTTATTTTGTTTAATTAGTTCTGATGGAGGGAATTTAACGAGTCAGTTTTGCAATATAATTTTGGAAATTGCATTGCGTATTTCAGGTACGGATTCCGTACTCCTTCAGCAATATTCCTTTGATTTTAATTTGTTTGTTTTGTTTTTCATTAGAATTTGGATATTATTTCGATATATTGTTCATAGTCAAATGTATATGATAGTTTTGTTTGATTTTAGATATTCACAACTTATCTTGTACTCTTAAGCATGTCTAGTATTTATTTTGATTCTGTAGAAACATACATGCAAGTATAATTGGGAGACTTTGTGTCGATTTGTTTCGGTTTAGCATGTGCGTATTAGAACTCCTTTTGTGATATTGTGTCGCATTCGTTGTGACATGATATTTTTGTTAAAAAGTACCGTAGGGTATACCTGAGCTATAACCACCTGTGGGGGTACCACAGACATGTCCTCTTGGCACCGAGGCATGACACTTCCGTGGCAGTGTGATTAGTCCACGGCGTCTCCATTTTGTGTGCTCCGATGGGAGTTGGCCAATTGGTGTTTTGTTGTGGGAGGCGTATGGGTCGACCCTAGTTTTCTGTTCTGTTCTGTTCTGCGGTTTGGTGTTGTTTGTGCCGAACACACTTTCCGATTTTGTATACATTTGGATCTGCAGTCCAATGTGTGCCTGCCTGTGTGGCAGTATTTTGACTTGTCTTTGTGACAAGGTATATTTCTGTTTTGTTCTGAGCTCGGTATGAAATAAACACAGCCATTCAATTCAGCCTTTTATGTTGTTCAGTAAATCAGTTCAGTTCAGTTCAGTAGATCAATTCAGTTCAGTAGATCAGTTCAGTTTAGTAGATTTTGTTATTCAGTTCAGTAGATCAATTCAGTTCAGTAGATTAGTTCAGTTTAGTAGATTTTGTTATTCAGTTCAGTTGATTTTGTTAATCTCAGTTTGGTTCAGTTGATTTTGTTAATCAATTTCAGTTCTTATTTTTGTACTCTTTATCCGTACTGGGCATTTGGCTCATGCTGTGTTTTTCTTCCGACAGGTTTGTAAGGGGATTCAAGGGCAAGTGTGAAGAGAGTTTTCTTATTTGTTTTGACACTCTGTTTCGAGTTTGTTCGTACGTAGCCTCCCTTTCCACTAGTCAGGAAGGGGGTGTTACAGGTACCTTTATTAGTTTATAGTTTTGTTCATTGCTACCCTGGCTTTGTTTCTTTTCACACGGAAAGGTGAGAATCAAAAACTGTTTTGAGTCTTCGAGATGTTCTGGACTTTTTAAGAGTGTAGGTAGAATCAGGATGGGATTGAATTCTTATACCATTCTTGATTTTTCTATGAACTAGTCACACCTCTAGATTGTAATCTAAACTTTTTGACGTTGTTCCAAGAAACCTTGATATCATTCAACTCTTCAAGTCATTCCGGTTTGTTATCTGAACTGCTTAGCTATAAATTTTAGGCTGAATTTATCCAAGCATGTATCAATATTGAATTTAGTACTTTATGACTATGAGATTAAATGAAACTTTGTTTTATATTGTGTTGTGTATATGCTTGTAATATGTGTTGGCATGTAGACTAGAAAAGTGTGATAAGGCTTTAGATATCTGCTGTACTTTTTACACTTTCAATTGCTGAAATTCTTAGTATGTCATGACTTTTTGGTAATGCTTCCGAAAGTATTCATTCTACTTCATTGCCTTTCAAACATGGCAAAACAAAGAAAAAGGCCAACTAAAGAGAAAGCATGAATCATATTGTTACTCTTTGCTTTCTTATCACTCTTCTCAAGTTCTTGTTTTCTAAATTCCAGGAGGAGCGCAATACTCCAAGGAGACAGCTGCAGCCACTTCAAAAGAGAAAATAGCTGAGAAAACTAATTTGCCTCTCAAACAGACAGAAATTCAACAAGCTGGTGCATATTCTTCTCCAAGGAGTACTGTGGTTCGACATACTCTATCATACTGTGAGACGGTGAAGCACATGATTCCCCAGAATTGTCGCTCTTCGTCAGTGTCAGGTTTTTCTTCACTTGACCTACTGGTGTAAAATTTATCATGTGCATTTGGTGGCTGCATTCATCCCAGACTTTGTTTAACTAGGTTTTCCCTGTCCTCGGGGCTTTAATTGGTTAGTTTTTTATGTCATATCGAGTATTGGGCCTTTGTCACAAGTAGCTCTAGTTAGACGATGCATGCTCTAGTCTTTCTGTCGGATGCACGGGGCTAACAAATTCACGTATACATGCTTGTGGGGAAACTATAGCTAATTCCTCATCCATTCCTGCTCAAAAGCCATAGAAATGATGGTTTCTTCATAAAAATTTCCATTTGCGCCTTTTTATAATTTGAAGTCTTCATGATATGCCGAGTTTGTTCCTTCAGATTATCTAGGTCCCTTCAACTCTTCAAAATTTCTATATTTTCCCGAAAAAATGTGTCACCCTAAGTCTAGGCATAGCCTTCAAGAAGCAACGTAGCGCTCTGGAAACAAATAGAAACCTGGTGTAGTGTTTCCATTTTAGTTGCTTTTGCTTCCTAGAGCAATTCTTTGTCCTTGTCCCCATCAATTTTCACCTTCTTGTCCATTCACTCTAAGAACGTTGTCTCATCATTCCTATTTAAACCCCCATATGTTATTTCTGGATAACTGTATTTTTTGTCACAGGTGGTGGGTCTGTTGAAGAGCCAAGGAAGATTGTTGGGAATGAAGCACATTTTGTGAAGCTTATCCATGATAGGTTGTAATTCAATATAAAAGTCCGGTGGGTGTGATGTAAATCTTATTCTTTTTTTTTGGTGGTGGTGGTGGTTTTTATTGTCCTACTGTTTTATTATATACTGCAAGTGTTTTCTAGGTGAATGGTTTAAGTATGGTGGTGGTTCATGAATTGCTGTATTTTGCATATTTCATTTTTTGATGATGTAAAAATGGCGTTAGTTCATTAAGTGCATTTTATTATATTTCAGTTCACATTTTAGACAAGATTTATTGTTAGAATTTAAGATCGTATAATAACACAATTACACAAAATATTAGATGAAATGAAGAAAAGTAAAAATACACGATATATTCAGGCTCACCAATTTGGTAAGTCCTGCTTGTCTTAACGTATTCATTAGATGTTTCACACGCTTTATAATGATTAACACATCAAACAATTATTTTTATAGTAACTAAAAAATTTTAGTTGTTATATTATGAATTTAAGTTTAATACATTAGTAAATTAAAGATTAGACTATTAATGAATTTTTAAGTTTAATTATACTCTTGCACTTGAAAAATTCCGATTATTTTGTCGTATTGACTATTAGTCAAACTCACCACAGAAATATGAGCGAATTTTAACATTTATTAACTGTACCGTAGGGTTAAGTTTGTTTGAGGGGTTAAAGTATAGGACTGGACTGTGTCCCATATAAAATATAGTATTGTATTTGTTTTGTGATCTCTGGGCTAAACTGTTAGTTGGGTTTAAAAAATAGTAGTTTAAACAGTAGGGTACGTTTGAGCGATTAGAACATGAGACTGATGTATTAGTCTTATGTAAAAAATAATAATGTGTTTGTTTTGGTGTTTCTGGACTAGTCTGTCAGTTTCGTTTAACAAATAATGCTCTATATAAGGGATTAGTTAGAGGGAGGGGAAGGAATGGGTTTTATTGTCCAGAGTTTGAGACTAAAAGTAAAAATTATCCTTATTAATTAAATATTTCTTAATTAATTAGATTTTTTTTTTATAAATAATATTTTGAATAAATTTATTTTTATCTCTGAGGTTTTATCATCTTTATTTTCTCTATGTAAGATATTCATTTTTCTCTCTCTAAGTAAATGAAAAATAAAATATTATACAAAACTTTAACTGTGGGGGAGACTCTGTTTTTACCTGGACTTGAGATATGGAATTTCATATGTTTACTAGTACAGAGTGCGACGCAATGGGGTGTGTGTATGCGCTCGTGTGAGGAGGGAGGAAGGAAGGGAGACCCTGAAGTCTGAAGACTAGTGATTTCCTCAAGAGCATGCAGAGTAACTTGACTAAGCTATTGGGCTGAGACTTTGACTTTAAAAACTCTACCCTAATGATGGCCAAGTCAAAGAGCAACTTTGAGCAGCGTCTCTTACAAAATAAGTTATGAGCAGAGGAGTTTACGGACGTTAATGATTACGTTAATAAGAGTGTATCATTTTAATTTTATTATTCTATTGTCACTTAAAATTAATAACTTATTATTATAATAGTAAAATACTTCTTTAATATATACAGAATGTATAACCGAGACTCGTTTTTTTAGATTGTTAATGACTATAATTTTCTACAAGCAGTATTTGCTTGTGAATTTATTATATCTTTTTTTTTAGGTTTATAAATTTTGAGAATTGTTATTTCCATAAGAAAAAATTAATATTTTCACAAGAATTTACTCACGTGAATGTAAGTTTTATATACTGTAAGGAGAATCTTGTGGAATTATTAATTTATTGTGAAAGATTGAAAATATCAATTCTTTATACTTTTAGTTACGGAATATTTCTTTTATTTAATTTTATGTGAATATCATTTTTTCTTGATTACATTATAAATTTTAAGACATGATAAAACATATTACTTATTACTGCTACTTTTAAAATCAGCATTAGGCATTGCTTTTCTAAATGAAACCCTTTTCTTTCTTTTGTCTTTATAAATTTTTGGGCTTACACATTGTAATTAAGAAATATTTGATGTGTGCGATGTGTCTATTTATTTTTAGAGTGTTCAGAGTTTATGTTCAGACGTATAAGTATTTTTTAGCATAAATAAAAAGTAATATATATAAGGATATTGAATATTTTAAAACATAAATTCAAGTATATACCGAAAATTAAGAAGATCTAGCAATAATTTGTACCGAAAAGAATTACATATTTTACAATAAAATTTAAATGCAAAATAATAAATACGATCTATTTATAGTCAGACAACTATCACGGGAGTTTGTTACTTGTTTGGTCCCGAGTGAAGATAGAAATAAATGCAAAATACTCACAGAGAGCCGCTGGCCCGCTGAGCTGGAAAAAAAAAATACACAAAGGACGAGTGGGATCAATAAATTTGATTTGAAAAAGTCGTTGTGTTAGAAGTAATTATTCAGTAATCTTGATGTGTCTGTCACGTGATTTTTTATATCATTTATGTATTATTATTTCAGTATTTAAAGTAAAATGATTCATTTTAAGTGTTAAAGTGATAATACATGAGTAGTGTAAGATATTACGTGACATGTATTCTAAGAATATTTAATAATTTTTTATTGTAATGGGGTCGGGATTCTGAAATTTTCTTGATTGAATTACGGGGGTTGACCCATTCGATGTAGTAGTCTTAGCCCAGAGACCTTGTCCTCGTGCATGTGGATTTATTAGATTTCCAGCCCACCACTAATAATACTCTATACTTGAATTCTCCATTCGCCATAAATATTGAAACACGAGCAATGAAACATGATTTTCTTGTGTCCTACAAGATTGTTCATCTCGACGGCAAGCACACTCTAGCGTACCCCTTGTAATTATGACTATTATTATTAGGGGAAATAAGAGAAAAAAATTCACTTGATGCTTAATTTGATTTGGTGTTGTTATATTTTTGAATTTTGAGTAAATTTATCATGATGGCTGGATCTTTTTTTATCGGTATTAAATAACTTCTCAGATATGTATATGATACGTATATTTTGTTATTATTTTTGAAATATAACTATTTTCAGAAGTATATCTGAAATCTATTCATTGTTATTACGATTGACCCTTTTTTGACTATCTATTATTTTGTTTGAAAGAATTATTTTTTTTTAATTCTTTATATTGTATTTTTTTCATCATTTGTAACAGTTTACAAGTTTAATATATTTCAATCAATTATACTGTTTGATTAATATATATATATATAAAAGCACATTAATAATAATCTTATGTTTTGAAAAGATGAAGCACTGCCTCCATATAACAAGAGAAGTTATTTAATAGTTTTAGAGTACCTCCACGTGATACTTTGGATTACTAATATGCTATTATTTTTGTATGTACAGTAAATTCTTTCACCGTACATGTTGAAATAACAGTATATGAGTGATTTTGAGACACCGCGTAACCTTCAGGACCATAGTTTAATTTTTCATATGACAGGGTTGATTCACCAGTGATTCAGTGACCTGCGATGCCTAAGACGGGTTCCAACAGTGGCAAGAGAGGAGGAGAATCGGGTTGGGCTGGAGTTCTTTTTCTATTGCGCTTACTTTAGTAAAATTTCTTTAATTAATTACCAATGTGAACAATTTCATGGATAAAAATCAATTTCACGCAATCAACAATCATTTCCCCCCTATAATCTTGTGTATTAACTTCATTGTTAAGGATGCAGGATTGATTCTTTGCGTAAAATATGGAAACTAGTGACGGTCTACATCAATATATACTATAAGGACTATTAATTAAGTCACATTTATGTTCACAAAATAATATTTAGGTTAATTTTATTTAAATTTATTCTTTTATATTAAATTACACATTTAGTGTGTATGCAGGTAACTAGTATATATAAAGTCAGAGGAAGACTGACTTTGGTGTAAATAATTTTTGATGTTTTTTGGTTAATATAATTTTTATTTTGTTATTTTTATAATCTTTTTATTTAGTCTTTTAATTTTATAATTTTTTTATTTTACTTCACATAATTTACGTATACAATACAAGTGTTATCGGATAATATTATATATAAAATCCCTCAGTCGTATTTCATAAGGCGGACGGGATAATTAAAGAAGTATATGCGTTTAAATAAATAAATAATATAGATAAATAAATGGTGTTATTTGCGAGAGGTCTAGAGCCACACTTTGTAAAAACAGCCATGTGGAGACCATGTGAAGGAGTTCTCTGCAAATCCAAAAGTTGTGCCACAAGCATTCGTCTACATTTTATGGGACCCAGCAATTAACCATGTTTTCCGGATCCTGCCATTTCCAGTAGCATGCACCCTTTTTATTCCGCCGTGGACACTCAAAACCCTAACTATGCATGCCATTGCCGTTAATTGACTTCAAGCCTTTAAATTCGTCTTTTCAAAATATAAAATTAATATTAACTTTAAAATTTTAATTTAAAATATTTTTAAATTTAGAATCGATGTAATTTATTTAAGTTTTTAATAATAATAACATTTGCAAATTTTAATTGACTTTTAAGTAGTTTATATATTTATAATTGTATTAATTGAACTCTGAATAAATTATAATTTTTTTAATTTAAAATTATCTTAAGTTGATCTTAGTATACCAATATTAATTTTATATTTTAAAACAATTATATATATTAAAAGATTAAACACAAGAACAGAAAGGTAAAGGGACGTCTGGACGGTTGGTTTTACTGGGGATGATATTTATAATATTTATTAAATAAACCCATACACAGATCCATGGGAGGGAAACAGGAGACACAACACTAAAAAAATTAAGCACCTGACGATTTAACATGTAATGAATATTTCTGCGCAGCAGTTTTATTTTTTCTGGTGAGGCTAGTTAGCTACAAAATTCATCACCAAAGCAAAAAGATAAATGCATTTAACATGTAATCATGCATTCAGATCTCTCATAAGATTATGAAGTTTATTCTTCGAGAAAATGGATTTAATGACTCATTTTAATTATAATAAAATAAATTATTTTATTTTATATTTTATTATCAAATATATATTTTATTCTTTCGATGAAAACGTAACGTAGGAATTTACGACTCCACGAGTGTCATCAGATATTAAGGGAACTTCAAACCATTCTATATAGGGAGCTGAGTACTTAAAGGTTATTTTCTAAATATTTCTGGTAGTAGGTCTAATTAACACGTGTCACAAGCATAAATGTATAAAACTCCATTTTTGCTAATACGAACATTTCATTTGACTTTTGTTGCGGCTTACTAGTAGCAATAAGACATAACAATGAGACATGCAAGCAAATTTTATTCTAATGAAACATTTTAGTTTTAACTTTTAATCTTAACAAGAATATTAATTATGTAGATATGAAAAACCTTGCACATACATAAAAAGTGAGGTATGTATGTATATTAATTGTGAACCAGATTAACAAGGACCCCTCATTTTAGAAAGTGAGTATTATGTAGTATTAGTATTTTGGCACACACTCCGCGTGTAAAATGAATGAAAAAAAAAATTAAAGAGAAAACAGTAATCGATAAAGGGGTAGGAGAGTGAAAATAGAAGTTTTTAAATGTATAAAATAGTTGCTCCTAATTTTTAAAGAATAAATTTGAAAATTAAAAAAAAATCACAAAATTATTAACACAAAAAAAATGTAATAACACTCTCTCCCGCTTTCTAATATAGATAACACGTAAGGTACTCGTGTAACCCAATTACGAGCACAAGGAATTGGAGGCATCGGTGAATTAAATAAAACAGTTGGAATTGTTAAGTTTGGATTCGATTATTATGAAGTGAATTTTATGATAAGTTTATTTTTAGACTAATAAAGTATTAATACGCAAGTTGAAAAGTGTTTTTTCTATCTACATGTCAGAATTTTATTAATCTAAAAATAAATTTACTATAAAATTCATTTCATAATAACCGAATTCATTAAACTTGATATTAATTGGACTGACTTTTTAATTATTCCATCTTTTATATTACAACATTACATGAGGGAGGGCTGAGGCAAGAATAGAAAAATAAAATTTATAATTTAATAATTTATTAAAAATTATAAAATAATAAAATTTATAATATATAGTATTTTTTTAAAATAATTTATATTAATTAAAATTTTAAAAATTATCTTACTTTTAAATTTAAAAATATTTAAATTAACTCTAAAAGATTAGTATACCCTTATATTTTGGAACCAAGAATATATATATAGTGGAATTACAAATAGGTAGCGCCTCTTTGGTTGGTGGGCCAACCTCCCCATGTGCTTCCATGTGCCGTGTCCATCTCTCATTGCCGGGCCCCACCACCTCCCCCTCTTCTTAGTCCTTAAAGCAAATAAAGTGCCTGCCTTCTTCTTCTCCTTCTCCTTCTCCTTCGTCTTCTTCTCATTCACTTTCATTCCTCTCTCCCTCTGTCCTCCTCATGATCTGTTCTCATCATACACTTATTTTGTTGGATCCCTAGCTAGAGACTAAATCTCTTTGCTGCTACAAACTACTAGTACTATTTCTCTCTCCTTCAATACATTCTTTTTTAAAGGTAAGGATGGACCTTCTTTTATATATATATGCAGTACTCCACAAGTTGATTTGTTTTTCCTTGACCAAAATCCTATAATTTTATCTTTATAAGGTTTCTTGTAGAAAATGTCAGCTAAGTTTTTGGTATTTACTCCATTAATCCCTGATCTACTCTACCCATGCCATTTCTTAATTTTACACCCTTTAATATTTTGATTCAACGACATTTAGTTACATCTATATACAATCTCTAAAAGTAACAACATTAATCTATACTCAACCCATGCATTATATAAGTTTGTTTATCTCAACATATATTCTATTAATTAAATGATGTGTTCATTCTTTTTCATTTCTTCTTTTTTAATTCCCAGATAGCAGGATGCGCGGTCCAAGCCAACTGAAGCGCGAATTTATAAGGAAATGGGCAAAGGGTCTCCAAATATACGGCAATTCAAACAAGGGTATGAGCTTACTAGAGCGAAAGAAGGCCATAAAGTTGTCCGCAGATGTAGCCATGGCTTCCACAACAAGTGCTACAACTTGTTGGGGCCGTGCCCTAATTGCCGATGCGTCCAAAGATTACACTACTAAAGTTGTTGTGGAACAAGTGTTAGGTGATCATGATGAGAGTATTAATAATAATAATAATAATGTCAGCCAGCTAAAAAAAAGTTCGGCCATGTGCATTACAAGCAAGAAAGTTAGATTCAAGAAAATCTTGAGAAAGAGTTGCGCTCTTGGTAGACTACGAAAAACGGAGCCTCCAAAAGTTTTGGCTACTTGTATTGCCAGGAGATTGGTGAAGAAGCGAACCCAAATGCTGAAAAATCTGGTACCTGGAGGAAAATTGATGGATGATGTTTCTATTATACAAGAAGCCCTTGATTATATTATTTCGCTTCGAGTTCAAGTTAAGGTAATGCGGTGGCTGGCCAAATTTCCGAGCTTGTGAATCATCGTGATAAGGCCGTTACTAGCTAGTTAAGTTCTTGTTATATATGCTCTTATTTCTCCCCTTTTATTTATCTTCTTATGAGTAGAGATATATGGCAAGGAGAAATTAATTTAAAGAAGCTAGCTGTTATATGTTGCAGTACTTCAAGGGTTGTACAGATGAGCCATATATATTTAAGGCAATTTGCATTTTATTTTTATATTTTACTTTGCGCTACCAAGTTTACAAGCATAAATGATGATAAATTCCTTGGTATTGTATTTTCATTAGATTATGGCAACGTTTAATATAAATAAGGCCATGACCAAAATTTCTGTGCACCGCAATCGATGTATTTATTTGTGAGTGAAGAATGTGTACAATATATATAGGAAGGGAGTGAGGGATAATTTAGTTGTGTAAAATGGGATGGGATTGTGCATTCTTGGGACTAAAGTAAGAAGACAAAATGAAGTTGTTAAAATTTATATACTAATTAAAATGCTTGAACCCAAAAGAAGGAAAATAATAGAGTAAATGAAGCTTTTCTCTCATACAAATTTATCCCGGCCTCATCACAGCATGCATCAATCAAAAACATATAAATATATAATCAATATTCTGGCTGCAACTAAAGTATTGTGGACAATCCAAAAATTAATTGCCCGTGCAGAACCAAAAAAAAAAATTATACATGCACCACGGCCTCAAGAACTCAAAGACAAAAATAATTAAATTGCAGAAACAATCACGAATGATTGATTAAATAACCAGGTAAAGGACCCATCGGAATACAGATTTATTCAACAACTTGCAAAGATTCGTGTACATAATGGTGAAAAGAGAGTAATCAACATCAATTTGAGTTTATATGACCAGGATGCGGTTAAAACCCTATGGACCTTTTATTAATATGGATGAGACTGCAAATTCCATCTTTCATCGACTATACACACGCTTGAGAGTGACCCAAGGTTTGTGCTTCCCATGAAAGAGGATATATAAACATCAAAGTATTATAGCATCATAAATTGGCATATATAGAAGATTGGGACATATGAATTTCCCGTGGCTTGGGATTTTTATGCTTTGAATGCAATACCTAGCTCCTTCATAAGAAAAAGAGTATTATTTTAATATTTTTGATATTTTTCCCTAAATATTTTTTGAGGTTTACACGGTCATTTTGACATAACATTTCTCAAAATTTAGTTTATATCCTGATAATACTTTGCTGCAACTCGAAGGAAAAGAAAGAAAGATCAGGCGGTAGCAAAGGGCTGAGATCTAGTCCAAGGTTATTATGTTATTTGGACCTATATATTATATCTTTAGCCAGCTATATATACGATTATAATAGCTAGGGTTTGTTTTATTTTTTTTATTTTTAGTTGTCTTCAGAGAGAGAAATAGTTTGGGTGCGTTAAGGCTTTAGGTGTTCTTCATATATTTTATTCTCCGCACTTTGATATAATAATATATTCTGTCTCTCATCTGTAATTTTTTCAAAATTTTAAATTTAGATTTTTACGTAAATTTTTAATATTTCTTTAATTCATCTGTTTAGTCATAGTTTGTTGTAACATAACTAAATATTACTCCTTCTATTCCAAAACTAAAATACATTGTTTTTAATCTATTTTAAAATTAGAGATACATTTTTATTTTAAAATTATAAAGTGACATGATGTTCTTAATTTGTCACTATTTTTTTACTATCATTTTTAATATCAAATTAACCACCACAGCTAAATTCTTAATTAATACTAAGGCTATATTTGAAGACATAAAATTATTTTTAAAAATAGCCGTTTTACAAATGTATCTCTAATTTTGAAATTGAGGAGGGAGTATTATTATTTTTTATTATATCAAAATCTGTTTTATCCTATGCAAAGATGGCATTAGCTTCGAAGAAAATGTGCTAATTAATAGTATTAGGACTGAAGGAGTGTTAATATTCTACTCCGGCAAATGTAGCCTATAGATTTCACTCATAGATTCATCAATCTGCGAGTAGCATTCAATATACATTTTTATTTCTGTGTTTGCAGATGTTGTTCGAGGAATTTAAGTTGTATAGATTAGGGCTGAGTTGTTTTATCTGCAGGAACATTATTTACTGTTTATTTATGTCTATTCAGCAGTTCAAAATATTTTTTATTTGTTGCGTGCAAATTGGAGGATGCAATTTCATGTGGGCCGTTCTTGCAATTACTGATCAGCCCAACAGTATGTACTGGGCTCTGACAATATTCTAAATTTCTATACTCTGCACAGACCGAGTGCTACCCAAATCCTAATATATACTCCATCTCCATATAGTAAGGTTGAGTTATTTATATATATACTTCTGAGTTCTGACCTTGAAAGTTCTACACCCTTTGTCCTCAAAAAGAGGACTTAAAATATAACTTTTTTTGCTTTAAAAAAGATGTTAATAAGTACATAAATTAGAAAATAAGTATATTATTTAGTAGAATTCATCAGTATATATATAAAAAAAATTATCGTTTTATATAATCTTGTAGAGTCGTTAAAGATAAATTTAAAACATTGTTTACCCTCTCTCTCTCTTGTAGAACATTTTGATTATTTTAAAATATCAATTAACAACAGTTAGAAAAGGATCATATTTAACTTCTCCTAAATTATAGTTGTGTAAAAAATCTGCTATTAAAGTATTATTATGATTTATCAAATATATTAACCCAATTTGTTAAATAAATTATTTTTATGTGACCGCATCGCTTCATTAAATAGAGTTCAAATATGGCAGCTCTTAATACACAGGAGATAGTTGCAATAAAAAGAACAAAAGGTTAAGGTTGAGAGGAGGATGAATTAATTAATATTGTGTTCGAGATCACTTAAAAAATGTGATTAATAATTTTGACATTTCAAATTGTTAGTTGTACAATTATTAATTAAATCAATGCCTTGGCTTTTTATTTTTTTATAATCAAAATTAGATTAGGTTTGCTGCACAACTATTAAATCAAATATGCCTTTGTTTCTTCTTTTTTTTATTTAAAAAAAAATCAAAATTAGAGTAGGTTTTTCTTAATTTGGCGAGGTGCTTTTATAAATTTCCATCAGCTTGAAATCAGCTAAGCTGGAATTGCTAGATTATGTAATATCTGTTCCTGACTAAGCCTACTTGATCTGGCACCATATATATTAACATCCAATTGCTTCTATTTTATGGGTCCTCATTAATTGGATCTTGAGTTTTCTAATTTAATACTCTCAACTTTTGGTGGTGATCATACTGATCACAACCATTAGGAGGTTCATTACGGAATGGAGTATAATTTTAGTGGTTACATGAGCCTAATGAACACCTCTTTAATTAAGTGATTCACTCGCTAAGTAATGATCGAAAAGGTATTAAGTGATCCCATTAGCCCACTCCGAAATACTTGTAAAATGAAGGCCATTGATGAGTTAACTTTATACAATAGTGTTTCTTTAATATAATACACAACCCTAACCGATCCTTTATCCTTGAAAGGTTTTATTTAACCTTTAATTTGCTGATTGATCATGAGGGAGGCATTCTTTGTGTTAGTAAAAGAAATCTTTAACTTCAATTATACATGATATCTCTAACTAGACTAGCTTCTTTTTTTCGCGCATGTCGACCCCAAATGCGTGTGCCTTCATGCTTGCGAGCTTCATCATTCTCTCTCTATATATTTGCTTCGAGTTTACGAGTGAGTCAACCGACATAGTTCTAATAATACTAGTAATTAGATGCATGTTATTTTGTTGTCTTAAAATAAAAACGCATATTCTTTTCACAACGAATTTATTAATTTTGGAACTAGGGGAGTATATACAGTTGGTGATCCTACCTGATATCTTCATCCTACATGCTATGCTTAAGTTTATGGTTTGAATTTAAAGATGCGAAAGGAAGGGACCTCGTGCTTCTCTTTATTACTCCCTATATATATATATATATATATATGGTTCTAGGCTTCTATAGTGGTAAGCATGTGTTCACTACCCCGGTTGGAAATCTTGGGGGTGCTTTTAAATCCAAATCTACTTATCTATAGACACTTATTAATGCATAAATGGCCCCCTTTCCTTCATTTCCATGCTTATAATATATAGTATTCCAAAAGTTAAATATTCCCCCATCTTTTCCAACTGTATCATCTCATCTGTCCAATTCTCTTTAATTATAAACTCTCCATCTAGTTGTGGCTTTTATATTATTCACGTTCATTTGAAGTATAGTACATACGTAGACGAACAACAATATACTCCCTCAGTCCTGAGAAAGAAGTCCTAATTCTTTTATAAAATTAATTTTTTAGAAAAATATTAAGGGGTTTATATGATGACCCATTTCGAACTAAAAAAATTCAATAATTTTTTTTAATAATAGAACTTTAGTTTAAAATTTTAATATTGGAAAAGGATGATGCGAAATTTTTTTTAAAAAAAAATCATCTGTTCTACAAGAAGAGTCGCACTTAACTTGATTCTAATTAGTTTTCAAAATCTTAAAATTTTAATTATGATGAGAATTTATTTTAATTATATTTCATGATAATAACTTTGTATTTAATAATACCTTTTAGGTATTTAACAATATTAACTATTAATCAATCAAATAAATTCACATCAACTTTAATTTTATTTTAAAATTTTATAAATTATTTAGAAAAATAATCAAATAAGGCTCTCTTTGTGGAATAGATGTTTTCTAGGATTGAGGGAGAATTTTATATAGAGGATTGATAATTTCATAAATTCCCTCTTACATGGAGCTCATTCACTATTCACGTGAGAAAGATTTTTACTTGTAAAAATATCAATTCATATATATATATATACTCTCTCCGTCCTCAGAAAAATGACTAAAGGTACAACTATTTGTCTTTAAAATAATGAGATAAAGTACATAAAGTGAAAAGTAATTATGTCATTAATTAATGGGGTCCATTAATATAAAAAATAAAATTATTAATTACTTTATGAATCGTTTGAGATTACTAAGGATAAATTTTAAACTTTATTCACTCTCTTTTATCTACTTGTGTTTTTTTAATACGTGTGAAATTTATACTTTGCATTTGAGTATGGAGGGAGTATATATAATCTTAGAGTGATACAAGTGGTGCTAATGATGTTGGGAGGCCTATCTGTTCCCTTGCTCTCGTACGTATTAGTATCAAGTGCATACAGCTCTATATTAATTTTCAGGCTACTTTATAGATATCTAAGACGTATATGGACCATAGATATGTAGGCAATAAATGGTGATTAGTAGTGATTAAGCATGTCTATATAAGTGAGGCTAGCTAGCTCTCATATATATATCAAAGTAAGGTGCATGCTTTATCAAATTCTCTTTAACACAATCCTTAATATATATATATATATATATATAGAGAGAGAGAGAGAGAGAGAGAGAGATAATTATATACTGGAATGGATTTTGAGTTCAAACCAGGAGTTTCGGATTCACATTCTGAGACCATGGATCTTCTTTCGCGCGCATGGTGCAATTTTGCAGTTCATGAGGCTTTCCAGGCAGAATCACAAGACCGATCACTCGTTCTCCAGGATAACAACCCCATCAACATGTTTGAGCCCAAATCTCCTTCCCTGGTGAGTCAAATTAATTAATTAACCGGCATGAATTAATATCCAAATCTTGTGTATACTCTAGTCAACTTTCTTAATTAGACCCAAAAACAAATTAAAACATATTAATTTTTGTTTGCAGAAGGTGGATAAGAGCTTGAAAATGGAAAACACAGAATGGTCTATCCCTTCATGGAAATCCAATGATGTGAAGGTAAGAACTTTAGAAACAAACATTTGATACTCCCTCTTGTTCCAAAATTAATTTGTTGAATTGTGACTTTTTAAGTCTATCTATAAAGTTCAAAGATTTTACAAATTGATTAATTTTAAAGTCTAAACGTATGGTAGCATATATTATCACCAGGTTCATCACTATATATATGTATTATAATTTTTCCATTTTTGTTTTACCTCTAGTCATGGATATGGATGCAACAAGCAATGCACCCAGAATTGAACTACAACAGCTGCTTCCGAAAAAAATGGGTACATTTATTTGTATTTACACATATAGCATGATAAAATATACCATATATTATAATTATATACATATCTATTCATAATGAAACGACATCATGAATTTTGGTATACAACCATAAATGATTAGTTCGAGTGTCTATATATGTATATAACGCAATTTTCATGATATATGTATATATATATATATATATATATATATATAGTCAGAATGGAAGATTATAGTGCCATTTAAGCAAGTGTCAATCAAGAAATGGTTAAAGGAGATTAAGGAGAAGAGGAAAGAATATAAAAGGTTACAAAGAGCTGAAGTGCATGCAGCAGTATCCGTGGCTGGTGTGGCGGCCGCCCTAGCCGCCATAGCTGCAGCTGACCATCAGAAGTCCTCCAGCTCATCAGACAGCTCAAAGGAAGCAGCCATGGCCTCTGCGGCTGCTCTGGTGGCTGCGCAATGCGCTAAAGTTGCAGAGGCCATGGGGGCCAAGAGAGAACAACTCAAAACTGTGATCGGTTCGGCCGTGAGCGGAACAAGTACTAGTGACATTCTTACACTTACCGTGGCAGCTTCTACATGTAATTTACCACCATCTTTTCCCTTATATTTTAATTTACAAGAATCTCATCCATAATATCATCAAAAATTATAAATAAATTCTTACACGATGAAACTTAATTTCTAATTTAATTTGAAAAAACATAGAGTAAATTCCGGATATGTTTTGATAAAAACCCAAACATTTGAGGAGAACAGAACAAACGCGTGTGTGAGTGAGTATAAATATATGGAAGATGACAACCTTGTTCTTGTTGACTTAGTCAACAACAAATATTTTTTATTCCTTCATCTGTTTCAAAAAAAAGAAAGACATTTATAAAATTAAATTATTTCATTATCTTTTAATTGATAATATCATAAAATAATACAACTTAAAGTTTAGCATCACAATTTGATTATTATAACACAACTATTAAATTAAAAAGCAATTATTTTTATGAATAACTATGAAAAAAATTAATCTAAAAATTTTCAAATTTTATAAATTGAACTCTTTTTTAGATCGGGGAGAGAGAGTAGAACAAAAGAAGCCCGTTCTAGTCAAACAAAGATATTAATTCTGCGGATTTGACTTCCTAATGTAATTTAGAGTATACTCAAATGTATACATTAAATAAGGGGTAAATTGGTACATTTCATACTGAGGGTTTATCTTGGTAAACTTTTTATGGGTTAATTTAGTTATTAAATCAGATGAAGGGATATTGAATGGTCTAATTCTTTGCACGTTAGGAGATATATCAGTCATGAATTAATTAACTTATTGTTGTTTTTTTCTTTTCAATATTATTATGTTTTTAGCTCTAAAGGGGGCTGCTACACTTAAAGAACGCACAGTTTGCAAGAATAGGTTAAGTGGGAATCCAACACCGGTGCTGCCAATCGAGGAAAAAAATGATTTTGACTTGGACTCCCACAAATGTCGATCAATTCTTGCCAAGGGTGCCGACCTCAACATCGAGACATCAGATGGTAAAGACGTACAAAATTTATATATATATATACATAGGAAACTTATTAATAGCAAACGATTGTTACTTGTAGTACTATTTCATTTTTTACTAATTACTTGTCACTTTGGAAACAGGTAGATGCATGGTGAGGTCGGTATCTATTACTCTAAACAACGAAGCAAAGGTATAGACAACTGTCATTATTCCATTTCTAGACTTCTTGAAATTAATAGTAAAAATGATAAATAATTAAAAATCAAAAGGCAATTTAATAATTAGATTAGTAGTAATGAAAATGTTGAAATTTTGAAGAGATATATATTTGTAGCTAGCTAAGCTAACACAATGGTGGTACACGTAACTTTACAGGTTATTCTCAAAACAAAGAAGGTTAACCTACTGAATGCTTTTGCAAGCAAGAAGGAAAGTATGATTCTTCTTCTCAAATCTTTTTTTGCCACTATTTTTCTACTCAATTGGGCATAAAAAGCTGAGTACTACTTGATACTACAGATATCTTTATTCTGCTTTTCGCATTCTTCTTAAAAGAATAAAAATAAAGTAATCAAAAAATATATATGTACGTGTGTGTGTGTGTGTGTGTGTGTGTTATAAGATTATCTTTCCTCGTATATATAATTTCATGCTATCAAGATTTAGTAATGTATGCTGATTTTCAAACCGTATGCATGTATGTATGTAGGTGTTGTACTAGATCAATATGTGGAGTTTTATAAAGATTCAGAAGGGGAGGAAACTGATACATGTTTCCTCATTGTATTAACGACCAATCGGGGGATAATCAAGTTGGACATGTTGGATGATTATCATCGTTACAGGTTGTGGACCAGGACCATTAACCATATGATTTCGCTCTCTACATCACTTACAAATTATGAGCATCATCCGTATTACAAAAATTAAAAGCTGCGAGCTTTTGTAACTTTTGTGTAATTAACAAGTATTACATATATTCCTTGTGCTGATTTTATTTTATTTTTTTCTTCTGGAAAATGGATACCATTCCTTATTCCCAGTCAAAATATTATATTTTGTACATTTTTTATTTGAATTGTATCAATTGTCATATTATTGATATTTGGAGATCAAAATTAGTTGAAATATTAATCATTTACTATAATAAACATGTACTTAAAGTATAAGCAAAGGTAAAATGATTCACGACCGGAATTGAACTTAATGATCTGCATCTGATAAATGAGACAAGTCTATTTTCAATAGCAGGTGAATTTTTATAAAATCTCATCTTCAGCAGCTACTTTGGTCAAACAAATAAGAGATTACAGTTGAAGGAAGCTACACGATAAGATTTTTCAAGTTTTACATACTGGGAAAGAAATATGGTACTCATGTTGAATTAGCGTTTCATTTTCAAAAAAAAAATCACTTTTATTGATAGTAGCATAAAATGATACAATCTTCTCTAATTAGGTAGATAAACCAAACATATAATAAATTTTAAAGAAAAAAAATAATAATAATTGTTCAAAAGTAAGAGACTAGAAACTCAAGGTACCTTTAGTAGGATCAAAGCTAAAAGTCACTGGCCTTTAAAAGTATACAAAACAACAGATGCCTGGAGATCTCGGTCCACCTTGAAATGAGCGTGAAAGAACCTTCTCCTCTGTCAAACATAACCCATAACTTGAGAACATTTTCTCAACAAATTTATCTGTAGTCTTGGCATTAAGAGTATAAGATACCAAAACCATAGAACATACCTCCTGGAAAGAGTGCAAGACTAGGAAGTCCTTTAATAGTTTTTCTTGTGAATCAAATAGTATAATGTGACTTGGTAACAACCAATTCTTTGCAAATTTGGAAGCAAAACCAGCTGGGTCCATCATGAACTGGTCGGACTCGTCAGGAATTCCTTTCATTTCGCTGCTCAACAATAAAATAAAATAAAAAATGGGGAAGTGATAAATCGTCCCAAATTTCTCCATTTGCACTCCATTATAAGCTTAAAATAGAGATTTTTTGTTTTACAATGGAATGCAAAAAAATTGGAGGGCAAAATATAATTCCTGAAAATAATAACAATAATAAAAAAATAAAAAAATAAAAAAAAACAAGTAAACAAAAACTTAGAATTGGACCTCTAAATTATGTGCATCACCACAATATGCTGATCAATACAGTTCATAGTTCTTACCTTGGTGAACAGTCTAAGAACCGCATAGGAATATTCTGATGCAGGGTTGAGTAGTAAGGTGTAGCATGGCAGGGTGTCAGGAAAAGAACATTTTTCACTTTCCCAGTAATAGCTTCTCTTGAGAGATAGTTCATTACATCTTCAGCTCCTCTCTGTCCAACATATTGTAGGTAAGAATCAATTAATAAAACAACCAAGGGAGATAACTGTTTCTTGACGATGACAGTGAATTCTAGTGTTGCAAGTTTCTGCAAGGATTGAAGCAAGTAATAGAAAACTAAAGGAAACCTTTACACAACCAATTTAAGCACCTAAGCAGCTAAGAATGAATACAAGCAGTGTGTCTGAATCATGCCATTCTCAAAGAAAATGAGTTACCTGATGAACCATACTCATGTAAAAAGCCATCGGAAGGTTGGTAGCAAGCAGGAAAAAGATGGCCAGTTGAGATTTTGAGAACCACTTTGCATGATTACTTGGAGATCTTTTTCTTTTCATATTCGTAAAATCACTCCTGCTAATCATGGCCAACGAATAACCGGAAAACATCAAAGCTATTGGAAGCACAGGGAGGACAAACCTGTTACCCAGAGTCTAATAAAGAGTGAGCAACATACAGAAATCAAATCAACAGGTTGAAGATGTATTCTCCACAATAGGAGCACGAAATTGGATTCTAAAGGACATACCTGAATTCTTTGTGACCTAGTACACTATAAATCCCTAAAACCCATGCAATAAGTCCAGAAAGCTTCCATTGTTTAGATAGGATAATGCCATATATTGAGAATGGAATGAAAGTGAAGAGCATGATTGAAAATCCCTGAGTGAAGTACCAGTGCCACTGGTGAGTTCCATAGTAGTCTCCACCAGAGGAAAGAAAATTGAACTTCAGAAAGTTAAGAGGCACTACGACCCAAGAGCCATACATCAACCGATCCAATAAACACGTGAGTCCAAGCACCAAGCCCCTGATAACATGAATTCAAACACTAGGTATGTAATCACATGACACTCCACAAGGGGAACATCAAAGTATCTGCGAAGGCTATTGAACATTATTAGTCCTTCAACCCTTTCCAAATCCACTTGGAAAACCTTTATAACTAGTAGAAACATGTTAGGCTGGATGCAACAAAATTAGAAATAAAACTACCCCTTCAACTAGCAGGTGCTACATTAGTTTAGTCAAGTATGATGCGACAACTGACAACACAGGCTATCGCCCCCTTTAAACACATAACGTGCTCCCAAGATGATTATGAACATGGCATTTTACGTATTTGTAAATTTAACACAAACATAGTTGCATAGATGAGTAAACAACTAAGAGACGTAGATGAGTATGCATGTCAGAAATGAATGACAAACCAATTACTCTGATGCCTTAGATGCATGGACCTGTGAATTAATCCTATATGACTGTACCACATTATATGCTTAAACATTGTGTAAATGCCTAATATATATTCCTGTAACCCTTTCAATCTAATCCTTTATACTTCGCCTTATTTCAACTGCATACTTGTCCGACACAAAACTCTTCCCATTAGCTCCATGTCAATCTCAGTCATGATCAATTCATCTCATTTGAACTTATATCTCGGTAACATTTAGAACTTATTGGTACTTCATCATGCATACTCTAGCTCAACTTTATGTTAAATTGCTCTCGGTATGCCATTGATGCATTAAAACCAAAGCAGGCAGGGAAGATATTTGTGACATTATAGGCATAGATAGTCTCAGAGAAAGTGGCCAGCACAAACAGAGGAAATGCAATTATACCTACCCAATAGGGGCCACCTCAAGGAAAATGAACTTTAGTCTATCCCGTACCATAAACAGCTCTAGAAGACCAACATAAACCCATGTAATAGCACTTGTTGGTCTAATGGCACATGCTAAAGCTGCTGCTGCCAAACCCCACTTTCTCTGAACCAAAGGGGCTTTGCTAGAAGACTCTCTCATACAAGGCCAGTAGTATAGGCCCACAAGCGTAAGAACAGTCTCCATACTATTTGATAAAGTACGCACAGTACAATAAAACATAAACCAGTTTGTTATCTGTGCAAAGAGCTGTAATAGAGTTAAGTACACCCTTTATCAAAAATAATCGTTAAAATTTTTCCTCCGCCCAAAAATTGATTTTGGAAAAAGGAAAAAGGAAAAATAAAAAAGAAAGCAACTGTGACTTGTATCTGCCTTAATTTAACCTTGAAATCAATACAAGATAGGATACGGCCCACTGTGCAACATGGTCATCAAATAGAACTTTAGAGAGTTTGTAAAAGTACAGATCACCAAATGCAGAAAGTATGGACTGCAGCATCCGTGGAGCTTTCATCTGCGAAAGACGAACAGTTACTGGTCAAAAAAATAATTGAAGCTAAAGATAAAAGCACAAAAACAATTGTATCATGCACCCAGATTGTTGACCTTCAAGAAAAGAAATAAAACTATAGCGGTCATGAAAGAAAGAAAACTTATATTATGATCCTTGTTCCTGCCCATGGTTGTCCCAAATTGTAGAACATATCCAAACACACAGAATGGGAAAGAAAGAGAAAGGAAGATGGGAATTAAAGAAAAGGATATCCAAATCATAGTTTATTAAATATAAAAATTAAGATAGAAACAAACCAGAAAAATAATAAACTACCTTAGATTGAATCAACTAAAGCAATTACTTTGTAATAATTCATGAAGGACCAGTATTATGTGACATGAGAGTATTTTGTGTAATCTTTAAAAATATTAAAGCTAAAAGGAGCATTAGATAAATTGCTCCAGGTTTGTTTTTTGTACGTAGCTAATGCTGACATAATCTCTAAGTAACCATAGTTTGGACAAGACGGATAAATTTCACAAAGCTTCCCAGTCAAATTGTTAATGGAATTCTAGTCAAAGATTTTACAAGGATGATGGTCGTTTTCTGATGAGAATATACCAAGAATTACAGATAGATCTTGATTCAGGGCAACTTAGAAGAGAGAGTAGGGGATAGAGAAAAATGCTTGTCCCGCGGAGAAGGAAGTAGCAGACTAAAATGTGAGGAACGAAGATAACCCATGCATCATAAACTGGCTGTAGAGAGATAAATTTTGAAATGACGAGATTTGTCCTTATAATTTATAAGATATTAAGATATTTTGGTCCAAAAGTACGGTTGGCTAGTAAGCTAACATGTATCAAGTACTGGGAAGGTTAGCTTTCCCCTATATACATACATCTATAACTCCTTGTCCTTGCAGGTAAATATTCCAATGAAGCCTACAGTATATAATCAAAACCAATGAATCCAGACCATATGCAGGATAGTAAATTTACCATGAATAATGGTGTATCAAGACGTAAGAGTGCAAGAACTTTATACAGAACCGCAAACAGCATTGGATGCAGGTAGCTACGAATCCCCTTTTTCCATTCCCATGTTAAATGTCCATATCTGCAATTTTATCAACCAAAACATATTAACAGATTGCTAAGACAGAGTGAGATGAATTCAACAGACATCTAAATAATTTGAGAAAATTTGATGTACCCGAATGTAATTTGATGTGCAACTTCAAGTGCTTGCCAGTGTTCATCCGGGTTAAAATATGTTTGCACCAGTAAAGAATTCAACATGCGCATAGCCAAACAAAGTATAAAAACCCTCTTCGACGAAGAAAGTGGAATGGAGCTCAGCATTATCTTTTCTGCTCCTCTGAAAGGATTAAGTTTTTCAAGTGCATCTCTCTCTGCCACTGTAACAGCAGCCTTTCTGCGACTCATTATCTATTGCTATAAAATGAACCAAAAATTGAAATAGTTTTTATAAATCAATTCAATTTAATGTCAGCTACCATGGTAAGATTTAGAGACAGAAGTACCTACCTACCTATCGGCTACCAGCAGCCTAAAATGATGATGTAGAAAATCCCACTAATCCTCTGAGTTTGATCGACACAGATCAGTTACCCAACTGCAAGACTATAAGTTATGGGTCATTCCTAAAGTTCTCATATGCATGTGCTTGGGCTCCATTTCTTTCAACTAAAACATTTAGCAGAAAAATATTTTCAACATTTTCAGAACATTTAGCAGAAAAATATTTTCAACATTTTCAGATGTTAGGCTTGACAATGAAAAAGTGGTTAGTGAAAATTGTCTTATGTCAATATATCCAACCTTATTTGTTCTGAAATAACTGACCATTCAACTCGGTAAGTCATTTTCCTCAAAAATGTTTTCCTTAGAAGGCTTAAACAAATGGAGCCTTTACTGTGTGAGTGCATGTTGTTGAACTTCGGTGACACATTTCATCAAACAGTTCATGGGCAAAAGATGTAAAGTAAATCTTTTAGAGATCCACAAGACGTTGTAGATAATCCAAAAAATCTCGAACATAAGTAGTCAAACAAGTTGACTAAAAATAAAAATATTGGCCAAGTTCAATAAGGGATTCTCAAAGAGTTCCATCACTGTTTTCAATTATCAGAAGAATGGGTATGGGGGGAAAGTGCATTTATACCAAAAAGATCAAACAAAATTAAAATCCCTTGAATCTCTTGTTTAATTTCACAAGCAAGCGCGTTAAAGGTGAGGTTGGGGTTAAGTAAAGAGCAAAAAGAAGCGATCAAGATAGATTAGTTAAAGAAATCAAGTTAAGGATAAGAAAGAAGGTTTTAATGAACAAATTAAAATTTGAGCCATTCTCTTGATTTGGAGACTCAGAGCTAAACCCTAAGCTACCACTCAACATCCACTCAGCAACATAATAATAGTAACTAAAATGAATAGCATTAATTGATGGTCATTACTATTGCAAAATGAGAATTCCCAAATGGAATTGCAGATTATAAAGACTATTCAATAATTTGGAACGTGAAAATTACTCGCTCTATAATTTATTAAGTCAGATCAAATCCTGCGCAAGATTCATTCAAACTAAAGCATGAACAAAAGAAGATAATACAGCAGTAAAGATGACCTTGACGAATCACCCAAGTAAAAGTTTTTTTCTAAAAAAAATTCCTAAGCTTCAAAATTCGTACTCCAGATAAATTGAAAGAGAAGAACCTTTACTTGGGTCAATTGGTCTGGTTGGTCAATCGGAAATGATACGTTGCATCTGACGGCAAATGTGATGTCCCGATCTCGCTAATTGCTACAGATGGGCTACCCCGCGATTTCAAAAAACAGAGTACAACTTGGGGCAAAACTAAACGTGCGACTCAGCTACTATAACTTAATTTAAAAATTGTTCGCCATTATTCGTATAAATTTTTAAAATATCAAATTTTGTATTCCCTCTCTCTAATAAAAAAAAATCTTCAGTTTCTAAGAACTCAGAAATATATTTCTAAAATAACCACTTCTTAAAAAAATCTGACCATTAATATTAGTTAAATAACAGTGATATGATGTTAAAAATAATAGAAATAAAAGTAATTATAAACTACAAATATCTATTAACATTTTTTTTTGGACGGACCCAAATATATATATATATCTAATTTTAAACTTCAATAAACTTCCATGTGTTCCCTAAAACTGATATGTTGTTGACTAATTGTGTCATGCCTACATGAGTAATATAGTCGCTTTGACTCGCACAATCAATACATAGTATTTTCAGAATCACAATAAAACAGGTTTGGAACAGTCCATAAACAACACGAATCATTATTCTTGAATCAAACACTCAATGGAGCATTCAGACGAGCCACCAGCCATTTTGATAATTGTACAGAACTTGTAATGCTCAGTGATAACAAATTCACAACTATACAATCATATGTTATAGATACAACTTTTGCAGTGCTCTTAAAGTCATGAAATGATTATAGATTTATCATCTCATCAATAGAGCTTTCAACCTTAAAGAATCCTTTGACCGCTATTTCCAAATAATAATATTACTTGTTATTTGAAAAGAGCCTGTTGTTCCGGTCTCTTGCAAGACTTGTTTATTATGAGTTTCAATCTCCTGCACAACGGTACATGTCACAATGGTAAAACCCAGTCGTACATCTGGAGGAATCCAAAGATTGCTAAATATTATGATATGAAATAAGCCCCTGTAAATTACAATTGAAATGTCAAACATATAAGAATTACAATAATCAATAATTTCCAGATTAGGACATGGTGGATTGTTTGATGTACCTTTACATTAAAAGTTGTAATTGTTAGGGAGATCAGACCACAAAAGGATTCTTCGAGGCCGATCAAGAAACCTGGCTTGCCATGCAGGCTCATCATTCTCATAAACAAAACCACTTTTTATGTACAAATTCTTTGCTGGCTCATTGTCAACAGCCACATGAACATATAAATCACTTATTCCTGGAAATATCCAAAGAGTAACATAAGTTGCAGAAACCAAACTAACAAACAACAAATAAAAACCATTGAAGAAAAATCTTAAAACATCTAGAACCTCATAGATATCATGTATTAATGCAGTTACTTGGTATCATCAAAGTAACTATGTTGTTTAGACTAATCTTGATTTCCAAGCTTAAAAAGGGCCTGCATGAAGTAGGCCCAACTCGAGAGCCAGTCTTGCCCCCACAAAATAAACTAAAGTACCTTTGCAATGGCCTGAGAGTATGTGCTTTGGCTTGATTTGATAATAACCAAACTATTTATCTGAGTTTTGATATTTTTCCATCTTCGTGTATGTGATTCTAATAACCACATCATCTACAAATATTTAGCCTTAACAATCTTCTGTCCGTGTCACCATCATAAAGTAATATATATGTACTGGAGAGTAGTAAATATGTCACATATGGTACACTCCTTAAAAGGATAAGTGAATATAAGCGATAACTGTATAAAACTCGTTACCCCAATCTTCAGCAACCATCTTTGACTGTGCAATGAGTAAGTAGCCCAGCCCATTTCGGCACAGTTCCCTGGCAACGCATACATTACTCAGGTATGCCCTGGCAAAATCAGCTCCAATTCCCTATTGACAATCATTATAAAGCTTTATGTCCCTGGAGTTTTCACTTGAAATAAGAGTAACACAAGTTCAACAACTATGACCATAACAACTAATCAAATCAAGTCATCGAATTACACAACTTCACAAAATTAATGACATGAAATAGCTCCATTTATTAGGCTACTTTAAATTAAAGTTATTGTAATTGTTCAGGCCAATTTCATTATGTAGCTTATACTTTCTCATGAAAAAGTAGTTGGAAAATAGAAGTACACCAGATGCACACACCATAATTTTTTTAGATATCCAAAAAAACCAAACCACCATTGCATTTGGAATTCCGAAGAGCATTTACGAAACCTTCATCCTATCCCAGAACTGATATGAATTCAAGTAACAAAAGTCTTGCTTACTGATGAAATAGAGGTAATATTGAAGGAGAAGAAGAACAAAACTAGTGAGAATTGAGTTGGTAATGAAACTAACATATGCTAAAATATTATAGTTAATATTTAGTTTCCTATACTACAAAAATGTTCAAACTTAGTCCATAATTACTAGAAAATTAGTAATGAGGTTAGAATATTGAACTTTTTATAAGCTCAATGCTAGATCGAACAATACCTTTGGCTTCATCCCTGTTATCTCATCTGGAAGCCTAATACACTGGTTAAGATCCAAGGTCCCAACTACTACTCGATCTTCTCCATTTTTTGAGAACTACAAAAGATATAACACGGAAGGTTGAATACTTGAAACGTAATATAGTGAAGGAAGCATATAAAACCAACTCATGAATTGATACGTACAACTATCAAGATACACGTCTAATGGTTAAACACTGCATGATTCCAGAAATGAGTTAGATAAGAAACCAACAACACTAGATATGTTTATCTTTAGGGGGTAGAAGTCAGCTAAGTGCATCAAATCAAATTTACAGTGCAAACAGAAAAGTTTGAGCACAATGAAATTGCCTAAAGACCTTTAAAAGGGAATACTACTCTAATCTCTCTCACAATCCCCAACTAAGAAGAAACAAGAAGTCACAACTGCTTATTTATAATTTACCACACCCATAGTTGTTCAAGAAACACCTTTGAACAAGGTGCATTAAGCTCAAAGTCTTTTATCTAAATAAACAAATAAATAATTGCTCAGGGTCAGGGTGGCTGGGATGAAGCGACAAGGCCAACACTCTCAAGAAGGTGGACCCTTGGAGCCTACGTCCCCGGATCATGCCACTGCCTAGGCATGCCTGGTTAAATTATTTAAAACAGAAGTATCAGCAGCATGAATAGACCTATGATACAGTTGACTCACTTACATGAAAATGACTAAAACAAGTCCGTGAAAAGTAAACATGCTAAAGGACTATTTACTATCTCTCCGTTTCAAAATGCTATATTCCCTTACATTGAATAGAAACACGCCTAGTTCAAAGTTGTTAGTGATTCAAAACAAGAAAGTGAAGTTAAACAAATTGAATAATACAATGGAAATTAAAGCTCAAATCAACTACTGATTATTAATCTGTTTGTCCTACCACCATGCAAAGATTAGCTAAGATCAAATCAGTTTAACCTAGTGATGTAAGGTTGTATCACATTAGTTCATTACCAACCTAACTCGTATAAGCCATATGTCCAGGAACAATAAAACCCAGCAGAATGCGCGAAGAGAAGTATTGCACTTAATATTAGTTCAATCAGACTAGATGAAAGATAAGTACCTTACATGCAGTGCATAGATCATCTGAAATACTTGAGACTTGTGGCAACGGAAGTGTAGCATTAATGCAAGAAACTCTTCTGAAACCCAGCCTTTTCCCTGCAACGCGTTCCTTCAGTGCTTCAAACTCACGTTCGGCCAAGTACCTTTTATGATCCTAATAAAACTTGACATATAGGAAACACCATCAGTAACATATTACAAATTTGACAACTCAGAGGAGGAGAGAGAAATCTATAAACTAACAGAATGCCCGAATACTACAAAATCAACACTTACAGAAGTTATAATGGCTCTTGAGAATTGGACATCAATTATATAGGACTGATTCAATATAACAGGAGGAATTCGTTTATGCAGATTCTTGCGCTAACAGGAGAATAACAAGCTTCGTAGTAAAATTACAGTCCATCAATAAGAAGGCTAGTACTACTACTACTAAAAAACTAACCCTTGAAATTCACCTCCTCTATGAGGATATTCAAGAAAATCATTTTCATTATAGAATCGGCTGGAGTTCAACTTATTTTTGGTAAAGAGAACAACATAAAAACTCCCTTAATTATTATTTACTTTTTGTTTTTTAGTGCAAACCACATGACAAAAACAAGACCACCATAACGCTAGATGAGTCCTCTTGCATGGCCCTCCAAAACATCAGTTTTCAATTGATATTTCCTTTGCACAGAAAAAAGAAAAAGGACTTGATTATAAGCAACTTTCTACGGTAAAAATAGCCCTAAGAATCCTCGAGTATACAATATATTCAGTATTTATTCGAAACAAAAAATAACAGATTCATGGGATTGAATATGAAGTGGGAAAAGTAAACTCACTTCGATGCCAAAAGACGGCTCAAAATCGTAGAAAGATCGAACGCGGAGAATCGAAGTGGCCCAAAGCTCGGCCTCGGAGACTGCCTCGGCAACATTTAAGGCAGATTTGTCGAGTCTCAGCGTTTGGAGTTGCGATGCAACGATGAACGAACGTTGGCGATGATACCGGAGGCTTAGACTGCCGGAGATGGTGGATTGGTGGTCTAGTCTGTAGTCAAATAAACTGGAGAGAGATAATTGCAGAGGTGAAGATGCGTGGACCGCCATTCCTTTATCCTCCCAATTTTCTTGTTCTATATTCCTTTATATATATACTACTAATCACACTTAAAAAAATTGATAAAAAAATAGGAAGAAAAAATAATTATTTTAAAACAAAATAATAAAATTTGACAAAATTCAAAAAGACAAATTTTTTTTTCTATATATATATATATGCGCGAGCGCGCTATATTACCCTCTCTTTTAGGACACAACTTGAACTTCACGCTGTTTAGGACACAGCTATTAATACTACTTAATATTGCATAAGAAACCACGTCAAAAGTAACTGGGCCGGTGGATATTGGGTCTGGCACTGGCTAGCAGTCGAGCTTAAACTTCTATAATATGTTCGCCTGGCATGTTAATAACTAAATTCCTTAATGGGCTGCAGTGGGCATTAAATTCATCGCATCGGTAGCTGTTAATTAGACGGCAGACTAATTTCCTTCTTCCTGATTGGATTTTTGATGAGTCCATTCTTCAAAGTCGAAAACTTAATAAAATTAATTCTCAATATCACAATTTCCTTGTATATAGGCTGCAGAATATTATTGTTAGCACTTCATATTTATCTAAGAAAACAAAAATAATATTTTTTTTTTACTGATTATTAAACTTTTTTAAATTGTCAGGCAAATATAACGTATAATAAAATGTGCAGGAAAGGTACAAATTTAAAAGAAGAATCATTTTTGTGATGTAGAAAAATTATTTTAATTTCAAAATAGGAGTTCATTATTAAAAGTTAAGGGTTTTTGAGATCGCGATCTCCAACCCAACCTAGCTAAACACAATATTTTAATTAAGAGAAGCGTTATTTTTAGATGCATTTTTTATATTCTTACATAGTTCCCTCTCACGTGAAGGTGAAACTCACTTTATACTCATGTGAGAAATGATCATGTGAAAATATCAAAAATACATACGAAAATATCACTTTCCTTTAATTAATATAATCAACCTACAATATCAAAAGTTGCTTTAAAATAACAAGAATTGGTGTATTCATTTTGGAAATGAACGCAAATTTTAAAAGATTTTTTATAGGAGTATATTAATTGTATAAATAAGCTCCCACTACAAGTGAAAAGAGAAAAAACAATTTTAACATTAGTATTAAAATAAGAAGGAAAAATAAAATAAAAGAAATTTTAAATTTATTGAAGTTTTTTAACAATCTTACTAACTTTTAACATTTGTATTAATAGAGTTTTAAAAAGTATAGAGTAATATTTGAGATATGTCCATTAAGAACTTTTTATATATTTAATTATTTTCACTTGTACGTCGTTTCTTTCTCTTAACTTCCAATCATAGCGGAAAAAATGTGTATCATATAGTGATATAATTCGTTCTTTTTCATTTATTGTTCATGCTTGAATCTCACCCACCAATGATTGATAGCAATTTTATGTGGGTTAAATATACTTTTGTATTTGAATCTCAAGTAATATTAAATTTATAATTTGGCCTTCAAAATATTTGAACTTATAATTTATCACGTATAATACCTAATTTTATACAAGGTAACACTCAAATTTACATTTCAACCAAAATCCTATATTGTTGGCCAGCTACGAATTATATATAGGACAATTGAAGTTGTATTTATTGTACAAGTTGAAAAATTCAAGGCACCATTCATTTCCAAGGAAATCACTGATGTCACATGGAGCAAAAACTATTATCATTTTTGCCGAAAATTTAGGTATGCCAGCCAATTTTAGCCGAAATCTGAATTTGGGGGCTATATTTTATAAAATTAAGTACTTTACGAAGTAAATTATAAACCCAAATATTTTAGAGCCCAAATTATAAATTTAATGATACTTAATGTTACAAAAGTGTAATTAACGCATTTTATGTTTTATGCTTACTTGTAAAAAATAATTATAAAAAAAATTAATAAGTGGTGTTGCTCAATGTGTTTTGTTATTTCTAAAGGCCCTCAAAAGAATTTAGAACATGGATTAAATAGATTCTTTAAAATTCTTTTAGAAATTTATTGCCAAATAATTAAATATGTTAAATTTACTTGATTTGCATAACTGAATATAAGTTTAAAAAACTTCTTTAAAGATCAAATAAAAATCACAATTTTAAATTTACTAAATATGCATATATAAGTTACTAATAAAAACGTAGAGTGACAAAAATATAATATACAAAAAATAAGAATATAAATATTTTAAAGAAGTTCGGAATACAAAAGCCTCATAGTTTTATCTTCTACTTTATGAATAGGGATGATCCACTAAGGATGATTTTGATTACACAAACGAAGGTTTACTTAGAAGTCGTACAACAGAGATTCACTTAGAATCTAACAAGTCATTAAGACTTGATTTTAATAGATTACTAAAATTTATACAATCACTAAGAAAAATTTGTTATTTGAGTTGCTGCTATATTGTCTTAAGTACTTCTTAAATAGACTTAGCAGCAGTTTGTATTTTGTAGAATCGTAGAGTGAAGTTTTAAATATTTAGACTTTCATCACTGTTTCTTGATTAATCATTGTTCTCAGTCTTTGATGTAGCAATTCTTTTGTAATGTCTTATTGGGATTTGCTCGTTGGCTTATTACTGTTAATCCATTTTGTTTGGAGCACTTGTCAAAATTTAAATATTTGACTTCAAATTGTTGTCTGCTTGGACCACCTCGTGTTGTTTTCTTCAGTACTGTGTCTGGTGCAGTAGTAGACACGCGTCTTTTATTTTTGCAAATATAGTTGTTAGATAGAGCTGTTGTTGTCTTGTCGTTATCGCAAACCCACGTGATGATCGATATCAAGGAGTATGTGTTTAAGGTTTTTGATCATTATCATAACCCGCCATTGACTTATCAAAGTGTTGCACTCTACGATTTTGATTTTTACTGAGTGAAATCATTGAGTTGATTTTTAGATAATAGAGTAGTTTTGACTTTTACTAAATGAAATTATAAAGTTAGTCTTCAGATGATATAAATTAAATGATACAGTTTAATTTTAAAATTCATAATTAGAAAGGGGACTCAATTTTCCTATATATAAACATTGACCCTTTTCCTAGGCTCACAAACAAAAAATTAATTCAAAATTCTAGTAGTTATATTAATCTAATTTTTAGATCTATCGTACGTTATGTCTAATTTTCATGGGTATGAACCTATAAATCTTAAATTCACCTAGAATTTAAACAGTTGTAATTCAAAATTATGCATAAGCAATGCCATGAATTTTCACATGATTCAAAATAAATACCTAATTCACATACTAATTGAGAAGTAGAGATAATATAGATATAGAAATTAACAATTTTATATGATTCAATTGAATTTAAGAAAGTTAAAATTGGACCTTGTTAGCTTGAATATAGAAAATTGAATTTCAAAACTTGAAGTGGTTTTCTTACTCCTTTTAATTGATTAAATGTTGAAAAAGAGATGAATAAACGAAAATTTAATTGTGTTTTCTCTTTTTTCTCACTTTTTTTTAATGTATTATGAGGAGTTTTTCTCTTTAGAATTGTTTAGCTCTCTCTCTCTCTCTCTCTCTCTCTCTCTTTCTTCTTGTGCAAGAAATGAAGAAAAATAAGGAATGTATAATGTTGAAAGAGGATTTGGGGCTAAGCTCAGCCATATGTATAGTCGCGGCTAAGGCTCTGAGTCGCGGGTATAATCGCGGCTCGACTCTCATGCGTAATAAATTAATCCAAAAAGAGTTAAGAGATGTGACATCTTAATTTAAAAAACTTGTCTTGAGATGTTTAAAACAGTATCCCATATTACCTTATTTGAATTTGTCAAGAGAAAGAAAAAAGGTTGCAAGCTTCCTTTTTCCCCTAATAGGCTATCCCATGTCCCTTCATTGGCTGTCTTTGAGTCCTTTGAATGAGTTCCAATTTGGGATATGCATAGTGTCTTTTTCCCCGGATTTCCTCCCCCGTAGGCTTTTCAAGTGTCAAAAGTATTAGTTTGAGCTTCTTCTTTTTACATTTTAGTACCCTGAAATCTATGAGTACGCTCCAAATAACTCTCATTTCCTTTTTGAGTTATTTTTTGACATCTCTAATTTATCATAATTTTATAATTTTACCCTCGCTATAAATAATCAATAATTATTAAATATAGACATAAAATTTGGGTGTTTACTCTGCTGGTACGGTGGTACCCATTCATTTTTGAACAAATTCATGAAGAAAAAACCCCAAATCACATACCCTATTTAGTTTTGAATAAATTCAAGAAGAAGAAACCCGAATCACATACCCAATTTTCATGAATAAAAAACCTCAAATCACATACCCAATTCATTTTTGAACAATTCATTTTTGAACAAACCCATGAAGTAGAATTCACAAATATACAGACCCATTATGCTAATGAAGAAAAAGAAGGTGATGAAGAGCCACAAAACCTACCCAAGGCTTATGGCGAAGATGAATTCTGCTCAGTGAAGCTGCCGCGATGTGGAAACTCGTTCAGCGTTATGTGCTTGTCGGAGAGACGGCGGAGGGAGGCGGGATCGAGGTAGAATCCGGCGAAGGAGGTGACGGAATCAGCGGGGAAGGAAGCTTGGGAAATAAGAAGTAAATGAGAGGGAAATAAGAGAATTCTAGTTGCAGGGCTGCATGGGAAAAGAGGAGTGAATTAGAAGTAAACTAGATACAACCCCGCGCGTTGCGGCGGGATTATTCGTTTTTTTTAAAAAAATTAAAAATTGTTTAGATTAATCACCAATCAATTTGATATAATATAAAAATAAAATTATATAATACAATATCAATTTAGAATTAATGCAATTTTGGGATATAATATCAATTTAGATTTGTATTTATGAGATAATATTAAAAAAAAATTGTCTGATTAAGGAATTTAAAAAAAAATTAAATTATGCATGAATTTTTTTTGTAAATAAAGTTCTAAAGCCCAATGATGGAATAATATTACATATTTTTTTGCTTGAGAGTTATTAGCAAAAAATGAGATAATAAAACAATTCAAAAATCAAATTATTAGATAATATCAATTTGAAATTGCGGCAAGTCAATATAGTTTGACTGGTATATGAATACAACATTAGAACAAAAAATTCATACGAATCTATTGTATAATTGTAGTTTTGAGCAATATGTATAGTTTACATTTTATCAATTAATTCAATATTAACTCTCTTACATTGTTTTTCATTGTTTATGCTGAGTTGTAAATCTCCAATTGCAGTTAGTTGAGCAATAACATCTAAACACAAAACATTACAATTATACAGTTAAATAATAAAACTTGTATGAAAAAGATGGCTTCAAAATCATTGTGAAACATACCAACTAAGTAGGAATCATCAATCGCGTTAGCTAGTATTTGATCAAATGGACTGAATTCAGTCCATATGTATGAATTGAAGCATCATCTGACTCTTGCAATGAGGTGGAATATACGAAATTAATCTTATATGGATGTTTGGTAGTTTTAAAAGAACCATCGTTTTGACTAAACAATAAAATTGGTGATAATAAAAATTTTGTTTTTCTTGACCTATGGTTGAAATTTATTTTAAAGTGTTCTTTTGATATTAGCTTGTATTCTGTCATCCTACGAAGGAATAACTTGTAGATGTTAAGTTGTTATAATAAAGGTAAACAATTTGTAGATGCGTCAAATTGTTATAGTAAAGGTAAAGTTTATGTATGTATATATATCTTCTTATTCAACAATATCATCTTAATACTGTTTATGTAGTCACCTTTATAGAAGCAAGACATATTTCAAAGTTTAGTTATTTGTGCCTTAATTTTTCACGTTTCTCTTTACGGGATTGATGTTAGCAACACAATTGTATTTAGTAGTTGCGCCAGCTAAATAATCAAACAACAAAAAAGTTGAAGTCAGATTCGTGGTGGGACAAAGGTTCATAATGAAGTAGAAGTAGAAAGAAAATTTGAAGTCAGATTCGTGATGAGGTAAAGAAACAGAATGTAATAGAAATAGAAAAAGAGCAATAACAAAAGAAAAATAAGCTTACCACCATATAGAAGCAAAATATATGAAGAAGAAAACTGTTATGTGATGTGATTTAGAATGAAATAAGTGGTATATATTTATAGGGTTATTATAAAATTTGTGTAGACCAACCATACATAAAATTGGATTATTATCTATTTGGTATTTCTTTAATTTTACAATTTTATATGATTTGTGACAAAAAAATTAATATTATTTTTTGTGCAATACTTATATATTTTAATGGGATAATATTGAATTTTTAATTTATTGGATAATATTTGTAAGACCCCGAATTTTATGAAATACAAAATTTAATTTTTCTTCATATATATTTTTTTTTGAAACAGTAAGTGGTTAAATCGATCAAGTTAAAAGTTAAGTATGTTATCTGCAAATTTTATTTTGTCGGGGAATATTCGTTTGGTCGGGGAATATTCGTGTCGTACGACGGCGCCGAAATAACAAATTATTGGTGGACCCCACAACGGAATATTTGTCGGATATAGAAAACGACAGAAATAATCTTTTTAAATAAAAATAGTCAACGGAACTGTTAAAATACCGGTGATAAAAGAATAGTAGCATACGGTAGTTTTTGGTATTTTCTGTAGCACACGGTACTCTACAGTAACACACGGTATTGCATAGTGTCTCATATTATTGGTCTGATAATTGACACCGTAACTGTTACGCATCATTTCATCGATAATTGTCACTGCATAATATTTTATATTATCAATTCAATAATTGTTGTTACACAGTATTTTGCATTATTGATTTAATAATTGTCATTACACTGTATTTTATATCATTGAGTCAATAATTGTTGCTGCACTGTTTTTAAAATTATTGAACCTAATAATTGTCACAGTAACACATGCACAGTAATTCACATTATTGAATCAATAATTGTCATTACACAGTAACGTATGCTTTCTTTTACATTACTGTTATCTCTATTATGATGTTATTTAAACAGTTGTATTTCATTAATTTATTGACTTGATATCTAAGAGCTAACTATACTGTATTTATAACAATTAGTCATAATAATTGAATTGATAAAGTTATTTGTTTATAATATAAAGTTAGGTGATTATTAGGTGATATGAAATGAATGGTGTACATTAAAGTGTGAATTATTGTTGAATAATTGAATTGATTTGTTTATAATATAAAGTTAGGTGATTATTAGGTGATATGAAATGAATGGTGTAGATTAAAGTGTGAATTATTGTTGAATAATTGAATTGATTTGTTTATAATATAAAGTTAGGTGATATGAAATGAATGGTGTAGATTAAAGATAATATAAAATTTGAAATTGATGGTGTATGTAAGACCCCGAATTTTATGAAATATAAAAATTAATTTTCTTCATATATATTTTTTCTGAAACAGTAAGTGGTTAAATAGATAAAGTTAAAAGTTAAGGATGTTATGTGCAAATTTTATTTTGTCGGACAATATTCGCTTTGTCGGGGAATATTCGTTTGGTCGGGGAATATTCGGGCCGTACGACGGCGCCGAAATAACTAATTATTGGTGGACCCCACAACGGAATAATTGTCGGATATAGAAAACGACAGAAGTAACCTTTTTAAATAAAAATAGTCAACGGTGTTAACTGTTTAAATACTGGTGATAAAAGAATAGTAGCATACGGTAATTTATGGTATTTTACGGTAGCATGTGGTACTCTACAGTAGCACACGGTATTGCACAGTGTCTCGTATTATTGGTCTAATAATTGACACCGTAACTGTTGCGCATCATTTCATCAATAATTATCACTGCATAATATTTTATGTTATCAATTCAATAATTGTTGCTACACAGTATTTTGCATTATTGTTACTACACGACATGTTGCATTATTAAACCAATAATTGCCACAGTAACAAATGCATAGTAATTCATATTATTGATCTGATAATCGACACAGTAGTCGTTACATTATTTTGAATTATTGTTATCACTGTGGTAGAATTATTTTAGTTGTCATATTACTAATTGGTATTTTTGTTTTATTAAAAAATATATATATATATATAATATTATTATTTTTCAAAAGTTACTATTCACTGACGGAAGTTACTGTTCACATCGGAAAAGTTACTCCGGAGTCACTGTTCACTCCCGGAAATCACTATTCATCGGCTGACAAAAGTTACTGTTCATTACTGTTCACTTTTTGAAAATTTTAAAGTTACTGTGCAAAGTTACTGTGCAAGTATTGAAATTTTTTAAAAAAAAAAAACGTTTGCGCAGCCTCTCTCACCTACCAAATGCACAGTGCCCACCTACCACGCATAGTACCCCATTTTCCCCTATAAATAGCTTGTTCAGCTGAATAGAAAAATCACACCTAAAACATAAAATTTTTCTATAAGAATTTTATGAGTTTTCTCTGAGAATAGTAAGGTTATTTTGAGAGTTTGAAAGCCAAAAGGAGTGCAGAAATTTTTCAAGTAAGTCTTTTATTAAAGAGTAGTAATTTCATAAATTCCTATTTTTCACGGTATTCACAAATCTTCCTTTAGAAGACTCTTCTTTGAGAAGATTCATTTTTAAAAGCTTTCTTTGGAAGATTTATTTTGAACTATTATTTTAAAAACTATTCTAAAGTTATTATATTATACTACAAAAATTATGTTAAATATATATAATTTTGATAGTTCATAATATACGAGTTATTATACACTTTGAAATTTATATGTGGTAATTACTAATTTATATTATAAATATATAGGTTGATCAACCTCATTTAAAACAATATCCAGTCACGTGTTAAGGTAAGGAATATCATTCTTTTCACACTCTTAAATTTATTACGGTAAGGGGTATCACTCTTTTCATCATCATAAATGGATATTATTTTCTTTCTTACTTGAAGGGATTATCATTCTTTGATTCTCGAAAATAATATCGTTTCTTTCTTGTGCCATTTATTTCCATGTATTAAATTGTGGGAATAACCTTACGGCGCGGTTTACCGCCTGTTGGTGAATAACCTTTTGTATTCATTCCTTATTAATCTTTGAGAATAACCTTACGGTGCGGATTATCGCCTGTTTGGTGAATAACTCTTCGTGTTCAAATTCTATTAAATTGTGGGAATAACCTTACGGTGCGGATTACGCCTGTTTGGTGAATAACTATTCGTATTCAAATTGATGGGAATAACCTTACGGTGCGGATTATCGCCTGTTGGTGAATAACCCTTTTTATTTGTCTCGTGTGGAAATAATTTGTCTACACGAATTATCACATGACACTTTTATTCCATATTCGTAAGTGATATCATTTTCCTTTATACTCATAAGGGATACCATCTTTTTCATCTTCCATTATTCAAACTTACTATGGTAAGGGATATTAATTTCCCTCACCTTTTGTTAATCAAACATGCTACGGTAAGAGATATTATTTTCTTTCATACTCCTAAATCGAAACTTATTATGGAACTATTGCTTCTATAATTCCTGAAAATATTATATGTTCCATAATAGTTGAACTTCATTATTTCAACTGAACCTTCCTATTTACGTGAACCTTTCTATTGAACTGTAACCGTTATTCTGAACTGTGGATCTTGAATATCATTTTTAAATTTCACTCCACATCATGTTGGCAATTTGGACATTATTTGAATCTGCACAAAGTAAACTTCTGATACTTATTGTTTATCATGTTCTTCTGTTCATCATTTGTATCACTGTTATTTGTATTAATCATCAAGAATCAAGCTGTTGTGAATATCTGTGGCCGGGGGCACAGATGTGATATAATTGTTGAACAGATGATAGGTTAAAGGCGATATACTAGGTTAAAGGCGATACATCTGTTCGGTGTCTTTTATGGCACGTGGTGAATGTTCTCTTTGGCCCGTAGTGCAAAGATGAACTGTTGGTTGGTATGATTATGACCAAAGGCTGAATCTGATATAATCATGACCGTTGGTGCTTTATTGAATATCTTTGGCCCGTAGTGCAAAGATGAACTGTTGATTGGCATGATTATGATCAGGAACTGTGAATTTTTATTATCATGACTAATGGTATTTCAGATGATAAAAGTTGATGATATTTTTACAAAAAAGAGAAGCGAGTGGACATTATAGTCTGCATTATTCTTCTAATAGATTGCTCATTCCGCTGCTATTATTGATCTGAACGTTGTTTAAGAATTTAACTGCAGTTTTTGATATAAACCTTGTAGTCTATTGTATTCTATCAAGAACTCAACTGTTGAAGGCTAATGATAAATTATTCGTCATTATCTTAGTCATGATATTTCTTACTGGGCTATTTGAGCTCACCCTTTCTTTTCGTTCCATTGTTTTTCAACAGGAGATGAGAACGTAACGGGGTCTAGCCGGGGAATGGAGTGAGAGTGCGGGGATAGCTATCATAGTCTTCACGTGTTATAAAATAGTGTGGCAATAATAATGAAGACTTAGTTGTGTTGTATTATCCACTGTATTGTTGTACGTTGTATTTCATTGTAATAATTTTATTGTAGTCTTTTGACGACTCAAGTTTGGGCTGTGTGGGCCTAGATTTGGGGGCGTCACAGTTGGCATCAGAGCTTAGGGATATGGTCTTTAATGGAGATCTGGGGTTAGAACTAGGAGGGGAGAGACGAATATAATCAGTCACTAGTGTGTCACACCTAAATTAGATTTTATTATCTAATGAGTTGATTTGAATATAGGGACATGAAGTGATGAGTCAGTTTATTTGAACTAACATTTATTTTGTGACCACAGTTAAGTATGGCATCTGGAAATCAGGAGGTTAACCACGGAGTACCTGAAGTGAATGTAGAGGCCACAAACAATTCTTCTACAAACTCAGAGTTGAATAATTTGCCTAAAGCAAAAATTATTTGTATCCGATCTAAAGAAGAAGAAGGTGAAAGTTCTACCGTCGTTCTTCCAAATTCGTTCTTTAAAGGATATCCGGAACTTGCGGAAATTGTTGCCTTTAATTTGCTCGACAGTTGGAAACATATCATCACCTGGTTATGCTCGATAACAAAGGATCGGAATATATGGACGTTTCATATAAGTCTTTGGGATTTATGGTGTTCGAGCTATGATTTTCAAGATTATTTAAAAATGATGTATCTATACTTTTGGGCGTTACAATTTAGAGGAATTCAGGTTAAGTTAGTCACTATCGTGGAAACTGTAGTCTATCGAAAATACTATTTTAATGGAAATCATTGGTACGCTACTACTGATGAAGTTGAAGAATCTGAGAAACAGTTCGTTAGAGAACTATTTTGTGGTATCCCCATGGTTGAAATACGTGAAGATCCGGATGAAGTACATGGGACTCGATTTGATGATGACAGTCTTGATGATCAAGAAATCGAATGAGGTGATGACCGGTAAGCTATTCATCAATTCTCGAGAAGTCTATGCCATGTTAGATATTGGCTCTATCCACTCTTTTATCTCACCTATATGTACTCAACGTTTAAATTTGCCTATTGAAAACTTAAATCTTGTCTTATCAGTTGAAATCTCATTGGGAGAAATACCTATTACATTTACTATCTATAAATCTTGCCTAGTTTAAATCAACAACCTCACATTACCTGTTGACCTTATTTCTTTGGAGATGCATGAATTTGATGTGATTTTAGGAATTGATTGGTTGACTACCCATCATGCTAAAATTGATTGTTTTCATAAGATTATTAGTTTTCATATTCCTAATCAACCTGTCATGCAAATTCAAGCAACTAAACCATTGAAATCTATAACTATTATTTCTAGCCATAAAGTCATTCGTTTATTGAAAAACGGATGTCAAGCCTTTTTAGCCCATATCATTGATTTGAACAAAAACACGTCAAACTTGAATGATATTCCTATTGTTAATGAGTTCCTGACGTTTTTCCTGAGGAACTTTCTGGCTTACCCCTAAACCGTGAAATTGAATTCTGTATCGATCTTGAACCCGGCACTAAGCCCATTTTTAAAGTCCCATACCAAATGACTCCCATAGAACACCAAGAGTTGAAATTACTAGATATCGGTATCATTCATTCTAGTACAAAACTTATATCGAGCGAGGAATGCGAGAAAAGTTTTCAAGAACTCAAGAAGAGACTTGTTTCAACTCCTGTTCTGACCATTCCAATCAGGATCAGGAGAATTCGTAATATATAGCGATCATTCAGGCAAAGGTCTAGGCTGTGTCCTTATGCAACATGGAAAGGTTATAGCTTATGCCTCTCGACAACTCAAAGATTATGAGAAAAATTATCCTACTCGTGATCTAGAGTTGGCAGCAGTCGTTTTCGCGTTGAAGATCTGGAGACACTACTTGTACGGAGAGAAAGTGGATATCTATACGGATCATAAAAGTCTCAAGTATTTCTTCACCCAGAAAGAACTCAACATGCGACAACGACGTTGGCTTGAGCTGTTGAAGGATTATGATCACACAATCCAGTATCACCCGGGAAAGGCGAACGTTGTAGCTGACGCTTTGAGCAGAAAATCTTATGCGAGTACAAGTGCACTGCTGACAACACAAAAGCGTATTTTGTACGACTTGCAAAAGATGGAGATGGAGCTAAAGACACCAGGGACCCACTCGAAGATTGCTCACGTGCGAGTAGAACCAGCTTTAATCGATAAAATTAAAGCTGCTCAAGCTACCGATCCGGAACTGATAAACATGATAAAGAAAGTACAAGAAGGTACCATTCCCGAAGCAAGAATCGACGAGAAAGGAATACTTCGAGTCAACTCTCGACTCTGTGTTCCTAACGATCCTGAATTAAAGCATAAAATCATGATGGAGGCACACAACACGTCATTTGCAATCCACCCTGGAGGTACCAAGATGTATCGAGATCTTCGACATACATTTTGGTGGAACAATATGAAAAGGGAGATTGCAGAGTTTATCTCAAGGTGCTTAACTTGTCAACGTGTCAAGGCAGAGCATCAAGTACCTAAGGGTCCTTTACAACCACTTGAGGTTCCCGAATGGAAGTGGGAACACATCAATATGGATTTCGTGACGGGTCTTCCCAAAGTTTCTCAAGGCTTAGATGCAATTTGGGTCATTGTAGATAGATTGACCAAATCCGCTCATTTCTTGCCTATACGAGAAAACTTTTCACTTGAACGTCTTGCCGGTATGTACATAAATGAGATCGTGAGATTGCATGGCATGCCAGTTTCCATAGTTTCTGATCGAGATCCTAGATTCACTTCACGCTTTTGGATCAGTCTACAAAAAGCTATGGGCACTGAACTACGTTTTAGTTCTGCATACCATCCTCAAACGGACGGACAATCGGAAAGGACGATCCAGACCCTCGAAGATCTTTTGAGACTTTGCGTACTAGATTTCAAAGCAAGTTGGGATAAGTACTTGCCATTGGTGGAATTTTCCTACAACAACAGTTACCAAGCAAGTATAGGTATGGCTCCATTCGAGGCTTTATATGGACGCAAGTGTCGCTCTCCAGTATGTTGGAATGAGGTAGGAGAAGCAAAACTGTTGGGACCCGAGTTGGTACGCTTAACGACCGAAAAGATCCAAATGATCCGACAACGAATACAGACAGCACAAGAACGACAAAAGAGTTATGCCGATCTTCATCGGAGAGATGAGAGATTCAACGTCGGAGATCATGTATTCTTACGTGTTTCTCCATGGAAAGGGGTTACGAGATTCGGAAAGAGAGGAAAGCTCAACCCTCGATTTGTTGGCCCATTTGAAATTCTCGATCGAGTAGGAACCGTAGCCTACAGACTAGCCCTACCACCAAGTATGTCTCGCATCCATAACGTTTTTCACATATCTATGTTACGTAAATATGTGAAGGACCCAAACCACGTCATTGAGTTAGAACCGGACGTTATAGAAGAGGATTTAACGTACGAGGAAGTACCTGTTAAGATCCTAGATAAGAAGGAGCAGATTCTACGCTCAAAGGTTATACCTCAAGTTAAGGTTTTATGGAGGAACCAAGATATTGAAGAAATGACCTGGGAGCTAGAATCTGAGATGAAATCTAAGTATCCTTACCTCTTCGAAATGCCAGGTACGTCAATTTCGGGGACGAAATTTCATAAGGAGGGGAGGTTGTAAGACCCCGAATTTTATGAAATATAAAAATTAATTTTCTTCATATATATTTTTTCTGAAACAGTAAGTGGTTAAATAGATAAAGTTAAAAGTTAAGGATGTTATGTGCAAATTTTATTTTGTCGGACAATATTCGCTTTGTCGGGGAATATTCGTTTGGTCGGGGAATATTCGGGTCGTACGACGGCGCCGAAATAACTAATTATTGGTGGACCCCACAACGGAATAATTGTCGGATATAGAAAACGACAGAAGTAACCTTTTTAAATAAAAATAGTCAACGGTGTTAACTGTTTAAATACTGGTGATAAAAGAATAGTAGCATACGGTAATTTATGGTATTTTACGGTAGCATGTGGTACTCTACAGTAGCACACGGTATTGCACAGTGTCTCGTATTATTGGTCTAATAATTGACACCGTAACTGTTGCGCATCATTTCATCAATAATTATCACTGCATAATATTTTATGTTATCAATTCAATAATTGTTGCTACACAGTATTTTGCATTATTGTTACTACACGACATGTTGCATTATTAAACCAATAATTGCCACAGTAACAAATGCATAGTAATTCATATTATTGATCTGATAATCGACACAGTAGTCGTTACATTATTTTGAATTATTGTTATCACTGTGGTAGAATTATTTTAGTTGTCATATTACTAATTGGTATTTTTGTTTTATTAAAAAATATATATATATATATAATATTATTATTTTTCAAAAGTTACTATTCACTGACGGAAGTTACTGTTCACATCGGAAAAGTTACTCCGGAGTCACTGTTCACTCCCGGAAATCACTATTCATCGGCTGACAAAAGTTACTGTTCATTACTGTTCACTTTTTGAAAATTTTAAAGTTACTGTGCAAAGTTACTGTGCAAGTATTGAAATTTTTAAAAAAAAAAAAACGTTTGCGCAGCCTCTCTCACCTACCAAATGCACAGTGCCCACCTACCACGCATAGTACCCCATTTTCCCCTATAAATAGCTTGTTCAGCTGAATAGAAAAATCACACCTAAAACATAAAATTTTTCTATAAGAATTTTATGAGTTTTCTCTGAGAATAGTAAGGTTATTTTGAGAGTTTGAAAGCCAAAAGGAGTGCAGAAATTTTTCAAGTAAGTCTTTTATTAAAGAGTAGTAATTTCATAAATTCCTATTTTTCACGGTATTCACAAATCTTCCTTTAGAAGACTCTTCTTTGAGAAGATTCATTTTTAAAAGCTTTCTTTGGAAGATTTATTTTGAACTATTATTTTAAAAACTATTCTAAAGTTATTATATTATACTACAAAAATTATGTTAAATATATATAATTTTGATAGTTCATAATATACGAGTTATTATACACTTTGAAATTTATATGTGGTAATTACTAATTTATATTATAAATATATAGGTTGATCAACCTCATTTAAAACAATATCCAGTCACGTGTTAAGGTAAGGAATATCATTCTTTTCACACTCTTAAATTTATTACGGTAAGGGGTATCACTCTTTTCATCATCATAAATGGATATTATTTTCTTTCTTACTTGAAGGGATTATCATTCTTTGATTCTCGAAAATAATATCGTTTCTTTCTTGTGCCATTTATTTCCATGTATTAAATTGTGGGAATAACCTTACGGCGCGGTTTACCGCCTGTTGGTGAATAACCTTTTGTATTCATTCCTTATTAATCTTTGAGAATAACCTTACGGTGCGGATTATCGCCTGTTTGGTGAATAACTCTTCGTGTTCAAATTCTATTAAATTGTGGGAATAACCTTACGGTGCGGATTACGCCTGTTTGGTGAATAACTATTCGTATTCAAATTGATGGGAATAACCTTACGGTGCGGATTATCGCCTGTTGGTGAATAACCCTTTTTATTTGTCTCGTGTGGAAATAATTTGTCTACACGAATTATCACATGACACTTTTATTCCATATTCGTAAGTGATATCATTTTCCTTTATACTCATAAGGGATACCATCTTTTTCATCTTCCATTATTCAAACTTACTATGGTAAGGGATATTAATTTCCCTCACCTTTTGTTAATCAAACATGCTACGGTAAGAGATATTATTTTCTTTCATACTCCTAAATCGAAACTTATTATGGAACTATTGCTTCTATAATTCCTGAAAATATTATATGTTCCATAATAGTTGAACTTCATTATTTCAACTGAACCTTCCTATTTACGTGAACCTTTCTATTGAACTGTAACCGTTATTCTGAACTGTGGATCTTGAATATCATTTTTAAATTTCACTCCACATCATGTTGGCAATTTGGACATTATTTGAATCTGCACAAAGTAAACTTCTGATACTTATTGTTTATCATGTTCTTCTGTTCATCATTTGTATCACTGTTATTTGTATTAATCATCAAGAATCAAGCTGTTGTGAATATCTGTGGCCGGGGGCACAGATGTGATATAATTGTTGAACAGATGATAGGTTAAAGGCGATATACTAGGTTAAAGGCGATACATCTGTTCGGTGTCTTTTATGGCACGTGGTGAATGTTCTCTTTGGCCCGTAGTGCAAAGATGAACTGTTGGTTGGTATGATTATGACCAAAGGCTGAATCTGATATAATCATGACCGTTGGTGCTTTATTGAATATCTTTGGCCCGTAGTGCAAAGATGAACTGTTGATTGGCATGATTATGATCAGGAACTGTGAATTTTTATTATCATGACTAATGGTATTTCAGATGATAAAAGTTGATGATATTTTTACAAAAAAGAGAAGCGAGTGGACATTATAGTCTGCATTATTCTTCTAATAGATTGCTCATTCCGCTGCTATTATTGATCTGAACGTTGTTTAAGAATTTAACTGCAGTTTTTGATATAAACCTTGTAGTCTATTGTATTCTATCAAGAACTCAACTGTTGAAGGCTAATGATAAATTATTCGTCATTATCTTAGTCATGATATTTCTTACTGGGCTATTTGAGCTCACCCTTTCTTTTCGTTCCATTGTTTTTCAACAGGAGATGAGAACGTAACGGGGTCTAGCCGGGGAATGGAGTGAGAGTGCGGGGATAGCTATCATAGTCTTCACGTGTTATAAAATAGTGTGGCAATAATAATGAAGACTTAGTTGTGTTGTATTATCCACTGTATTGTTGTACGTTGTATTTCATTGTAATAATTTTATTGTAGTCTTTTGACGACTCAAGTTTGGGCTGTGTGGGCCTAGATTTGGGGGCGTCACAGTGTAGATTAAAAGATGATCTTTAAATGAATGGTTTAGATTAAATGAATGATAAGATTTTTGGCTATAAATAGAAGCCTTAACTTAAGGATTTTTCATAAACTTTCTTACTCATTCTTTCTTTCACTCTCTAAATACTTTTTGTGTAAGTTCTCTCTAAGTGTTCTTAAGTCATTCCTAGTTTTGAAATCTTTTGCATTCTTCTTTGAATTCCCGAGTAGAATTTTCTTATGTACAACAACTCTTTCGAAAAATCGTAGTAAATTCATTATTTGTCAGAATTTAATGAATTAAAAGCCTGTCTCTTCAGTTTTTCGTCCTCTACAACTTTGAAGAAGGAAGAAAAGTCATCTGAAATCATCTTCATGCCTTAAAATACTAAAAACCGTAACCTATTCTGATTTTCGTCACTATTTTCAGTCTTAGTTTTGAAAATTCATAACTCATTCATATTAACTCCGAATTGAGTGATTATTGAGTCTATGCCGTCTATCTTTCCGAGAGTAACATTATTTTAAAAGCATAAAGAGATTTTAAAAACTCTAGAAGACTCAAAAGTCAGATTCCTTACTGCTACAAACAAGGAAGGATTTGTTCGGCTATAAACTTGTTTCACAATATCAAGGTAAGGAATGTCATCTTCTTTCATCTTCTATTATTAAAACTTACTACGGTAAGGGATACCATATTTTTCATCTTCCATTATTCAAACGTACTATGGTAAGGGATTATCATTATTTGATTCTCGATAATAATATTGTTTCTTCCTTACTCATAAGACGTGCATTTTATTTCCATGTATTAAATTGTGGGAATAACCTTACGGAGCGGATTGCCGCCTGTTGGTGAATAACCTTTCGTATTCATTCATTATTAATCTCTGAGAATAACCTTACGGAGCGGATTGCCGCCTGTTTGGTGAATAACTCTTTGTACTCAAATTCTATTAAATTGTGGGAATAACCTTACGGAGCGGATTGCCGCCTGTTGGTGAATAACCCTTTGTATTAATTTCCTTCACCTTTTGTTAATCAAACCTGCTACGGTAAGGGATATTATTTTCTTTCATACTCCTAAATCGAAATTTATTATGGAACTATTGCTTCTATAATTCCTGAAAATATTATATGTTCCATAATAGTTGAACTTCATTATTTCAACTGAACCTTCCTATTTTATGAACCTTTCTATTGAACTGTAACCGTTATTCTGAACTGTGGATCTTGAATATCATTTTTAAATTTTACTCCACATCATGTTGACAATTTGGATATTATTTGAATCTGCACAAAGTAAACTTTCGATATTTATTGTTCATCCTATTTCTTCTGTTCATCAATTGTCTCACTATCATTTGAACTAATCTTCAAGAATCAAGCTGTTGTGAACATCTGTGGCCGGGGGCACAGATGTGATATATTTGTTGAACAGATGATAGGTTAAAGGCGATATAATAGGTTAAAGGCGATACATCTGTTCGGTGTATTTTATGGCACGTGGTGAATGTTCTCTTTGGCCTGTAGTGCAAAGATGAACTGTTAATTGGTATGATTATGACCAAAGGCTGAATCTGGTATAATCATGACCGTTGGTGCTATATTGAATATCTTTGGCCCGTAGTGCAAAGATGAACTGTTGATGTGCATGATTATGATCAGGAACTGTGAATTTATATTATCATGACTAATGGTATTTCAGATGATAAAAGTTGATGATGTTTTTACGAAAAAGAGAAGCGAGTGGACATTATAGTCTGCATTATTCTTCTAATAGATTGCTCATTCCGCTGCTATTATTGATCTGAACATTGTTCAAGAATTTAACTGCAGTTTTTGATATAAACCTTGTAGTCTATTGTATTCTATCAAGAACTCAACTGTTGAAGGCTAATGATAATTTATTCGTCGTTATCTTAGTCATGATATTTCTTACTGGGCTATTTGAGCTCACCCTTTCTTTTGTTCCATTGTTTTTCAACAGGAGATGAAAACATAACAGGGTCTAGCCGGGGGATGGAGTGAGGGTCCGAGGAATAGTTATCATAGTCTTCACGTTTTGTAAAATAGTGTGGCAATAATAGTGAAGACTTAGTTGTGTATTATTATACACTGTATTGTTGTACGTTGTGCTTTGTTGTAATAATTTTGTTGTAGTCTTTTGACGACTTAAGTTTGGGCTGTGTGGGCCCAGATTTGGGGGCGTCACAATATTCGATTGTGTTAAATTCAATATGAGATTGCTTAAATTAATGGGATTTTAATTGGATAATATTCAAAATTGAATTAATTTGATAAGATCAAATTGAGATTGCTTAAATTATGCAACATTTTTATGTGATAGATTTATTTGCAACAATTTAGAATTATTGAATGACAATCATATTTATGGGTTACGTTCTATTTTTTATGATAGTAGTCTGATTTGTTAAGATTAAATTAATGGGATTTGAGGATTTGAGATTGTTAAAATTAATGGAATTTTAATTGGATAATATTCTAAACTGAATTAATTTGATAAGATCAAATTGAGATTGTTTAAATTATGCAATATTTTTTGCGGTAGAGTTATTTGCAACAACTTTGGGAGGTAAAAAATAATAATATTATATGTACAAATCCGAATGTATTGGATAAAGTAATTATGGATTTAGTTTCAAATCCTAATGCAATATTTACGGAGAAGTTTTATTTTTGGTTGGGAGAGTTGCCAGAAGTTGGGGATCTAATAATATTATCAGATAATTAATATTATATGTAAAAAAAAAATTAGAAATTGTTGCATGACAGTCATAACATGGATTTAATGCAATTTTGTAATCGCAACATATTTATTGGTTATATTACAATTTTATTGTGTAATTATGGAATTAATATTAGAAATTGTTGCATGACAGTCATAACATGGAATTAATATTTGTAGTGATCGTGTAGATTATTCGTGTAGATTATTTAAAAATAATTTTGTTATTATTTGTGTGTGGTATAATATTGTAAATGGTATATAATGGTTAGTAAAATGTATTTTTTTACTTGTTTAAGGTATAATGTGTAGTATAATATTATAAAATATGAAAAGTAGGAGTAATGGTTCAGTTCAATTTTGTTATTATTTATTTAATAATAATATGTATGATATAATGTAAAATATAATATTATAAATGATATATAATATTTTAAAATTCTAAAAGTCGGATTTAATGGGTAATTATGGTTAGTAATTTGGGAAGTAAGTTATATGTATGGTATAATTATATAAAACGTATAATATTAGAAAATTACAAAAAGTAGAGTAAATTCCCAAAATCGTAGTAAGGATTGAGGGTATTAAATACGTAAGATATGTGTTTCATTGTGAGAAAACCACTTGTCAAGCAACGGTGTTATGTACTGAATTTTAGTATATATAATAGATTCCTTTTACTATTCATTTTAATCATTTTCCAAGGAGATGTGGAGCAGTTGGCCATCTGATTTTTTATTTATTTTAATTTTACCTCATTATTTTTTACATACATTAGGAATTACATTGATCATAACCAAAATTATATAATAAAAAATATATAAAGACTAAATTAAAATCAAATTAAGAGTATAAAGACTAAAAAAGTCTTTTTTCCGTTTATGAAGCTTGTACTCCATAAAAGATATTTGTTTATCATACAATTAAATATAGTTCTAAAATAGGATCTACTCAAAAGTCAAATGTATGTTTAGGATTTTCTGAAAGCGGAATCAGATTATACTTCATACATTTTTTATTATTGAAAATTTGAAGCATAAATTAAAAAAGATTCAACAAACAAATCATGCAACTTAAAGTATTCGAAAATAATATATGCAATATTAATGAGCAATAGCTAGCTTAAAGTCATTTGAATATGAACATACATATTAATGAATTGTTTGATATTATATGCATAAGGATATTATACGATATTTGTAAAGAGTTAATAAGACTTCAAAAAGAGATAATTGATATTTTTATAAAAAAATTAATAATATCGTAAAATTTTATTTACATGAATAGTACGTAAAGTCCACTTTTATATAAATTAAATCTTATAAAATTATTAATTTCATTTTTAAAAATATCAAATCTCAAAAAAAATATTATATTGAATAATATTAACTTACTTTGAATGGGAGTATAATATATGTCAAAACACAAAATTTATAGATACGCCCCTGCTATGCATTTCACGATGACGCATAATTACAAAAACGTAGGTAATTATTAGTTTCAGAGTTTCCAAAACTGCCACTTGGAGGATTTAAGAGGCCTACTAATAATGATTGTGCAGGTGTTAAATAATACTACACCATTATCCTACAATATTTATTTTATACAATTCAAATAAATATTAAATTTATATAAAAAAAATATATTAAATCATGATCATAACTCAAAATTCAAGACTTGAGAATGATAAAATCAAATACAAATTAACATAAACATCTATAGAATATATTCAATCAAATTCGGTAAAAAAAATAAATCTATTTGTACAATATTTACTTTATACAATTCAAATAAATACTAAATCTATATGAAAAGAAAGATATTAAATCATGATCATAATTTAAAACTCAATCAATGATACATTTAATCAAGTTCAAATGCTTAAATTTAAAATAAATAAAAAAAGAAGTAAGAAACCGATAAAATCGGTGATCGGGTCACTAGGTCAACCGGTCCGACTGTCGGGTCATTGGTTTTGACCAAAACTGATTTTTTGACTTGAACTGGACCACATGGCCAACTGATTTCGATTTTTTTTGATTGGATTGGACCGTCCGATCCGAATTTCAAAACCATGGTTCAAACTTCAAATGTTTAATTTTGAACACCTAGATTATCACCTAAATAATTTGACAATCCTAACATGTGACCACATAAACGAATTAACTATACTGCCAGCATTAAGGCTGGAAAAACAAGTCGAATCGATTCAAAATTTTAATTATTCAAATTCGACTCATAAGGTTAAATTCGTATTCGAATATGACTCAGATTCGAACTATATTTGAAAAACTTTACTCGAATTTGACTTGACTCGGATCGAATTATATTCAAATTACTTGTAAACTTCAAATTCAAACTCGAACTCGAGTCTCCACATAGTAACTAGTTTTATAATACATATAATTATTAATTTAATTTATTATTTTACTTAGAAATAAAAAAATATAATTATAATTACACTTTAAATATATAAAATTAAAATTACAAATAAAATAAAAAAGTAATAACTAATTATTCAAATTTTGTTTAATTGTGCATATATTATAAGAGAATGTATCGAGTATCTATTCAAATATGTATCAATCGATTTTGTATCGGATTATGAATAAAAATTTGAGTAATTTGAATCCTAAACGAGTCGAGTATAACCTTATTCAAATTCTATTCGTATTTTTGTTCTTATATTTGGATCATATTATTAACGAATTCGAGTCTCATTCACATCTTTTCGAGATAAATTTAAATTAAATTCGAATCGTTTGGTTCAATTTATAGCCTTAGCCAACGCACATATATATAGTAGCTCGTGTGCCTATCCCTTCGACCACAAGGATCAACGTAGCATGTTGGACCCATTGGTTCCTTACTAGTGAGGAAAGTTTTGTACGTACGCGCAATATTTTATTAAACTATTCGTGCCTCGGTCTTCTTTTTAACTTGTTGGTATCTTTATAAGTACTACTACTACATAAAAACAGAAGGGAAAAACAGACCTTAATTTTGAAAAAAGATTCCATCTTAATAAGGACTATCGCATGCCTGATCCTAGTCTTTCTTTTTCCCTTTTTTCTTTAATAATTGTGAATATCCGTTCCTCTTCCCTCTAAAAGAATATGCAAAGAAAATGGTCAAATATGATTCATACATATATAGCAAAAAAGCCAAAGAATAAGTGGTCCACTATGGAGACATAAAGTTCAAAGCCTTGCTCCTATGTGGATTTTTGGTTCTATGGCTGACTGCACTTTAGGCAACACAAAAAGTTGAACACAAGTTTATTAGAAAGTTTGGGTCTAGTGAAACTTCTATTACAGCCTTAAATTTTTTACTCCAAAATACACATTATCCTCTGCTACCCCACTTCCTCTTCTACTTTCTCTAGCTTTGGCTCTCTCGTTTTGTCCTGACCCACAAAAGGTCACTTTAAAAATAAAAATACTTGGAGAAGGAATTGAAGAACTGAACAGAATGTGATCAGAAAAAAAAATCTATTAATTCACAATTTAGAATCAATTTGAAAATAATTGTTTACTCCTATACATTAATTTTTTAATTAGGGGATTTAAATGTGCATTGAGGTTGATGCCCATTTTCTTGAAGTCAACCAGAGAAGCCTGGCAGTTGATGAATGAAAATCATAGAAGGATGATCTGCTCTCTGAGTGATTTCTTTTTATCTTCATTTAACTGTGGTTAAGGAATTCAAAATAACTATGTCATAGTAATTAATTTGATAATCAATGCCGCTCTATCAGCAGAGATTTATTGTTCTCCATTTGAATACTTACCATCTGGCATCAAATTTATGACATATTAATCCCCCTCCGGTCCTCCCCCTCCATCCCACCGTCCTCTCTCTCTGGCTGTCTCTCTCTCCCTAATATTCAATGGAAGCTCTATTTTACTAGAAAAATAATGGAAGACCCAGAGATCTCCATTAAACTAAACTAATGTTTATTGACTTACTAGCATTTAAGCTGTTACATTTTCTGGGTTTTTCGTCAAGTCTCAGATTTGGTCCACTTGGTAGATGGGATTCTTGATATCACATGATTTTAGCTTAAAGTCCCGATCTTGTTGAGTTTCTAACGCTCCCTAGAAGAAAATATGAACTGGGTTTTTGTTAAAATTAAAGACGGAAACTTTCTCTCTCCACCGCAGCCGGCGCCATCTTCTCCTCCCAATCTTGAAACCGATGGTTTCAGTTTGACCAACAAGGTGAGTCCAAGTATTCTGCTAATCATAATCATACTAGCTATTATATTCTTTGTATACGGTTTGCTTCACCTTCTTGTTAGATTCCTCTTGAGACCCCCAGACAGAGACCCGGATGATTTTGATGATGCCACTGCCCTTCAAGGTCAGTTGCAGCAGCTCTTTCATCTCCATGATGCTGGAGTTGATCAATCCTTCATAGATACCTTGCCTGTTTTCAATTACAAATCCATTATTGGGGTAAAAAACCCATTTGATTGTGCTGTTTGTTTATGTGAATTTGAGGGTGAAGATAAGCTTAGATTGTTGCCCAAATGTAGCCATGCCTTTCACATGGAGTGTTTAGATACTTGGTTACTTTCTCACTCCACTTGCCCTCTTTGTAGAGCTTGTTTGCTCTCCGATTTCTCTCCAAATTATAATTGTTCACCAATAGTCCTTGTTCTTGAATCTGGTAGCGAGAGTTCTAGAGAGGTTGCAAGTGACAGAGAGGGCATTTTAGGTACCACGGCCAATTCAGTAGCAAGTGCTAATTCCCATCTGGGTGTTCATTGTCGTGAGGAATTTGGGTCATCCCGTGTTGAGATTTCGCGAAAATCTTGCGAAATTCAAGTGAAAGAAGGCGAAAATCAAGAAAAAAAGACGGGGGCAGAGGAAAAAGTTGTCACAGTTAAGCTTGGAAAATTTAAAAATATTGATGGAGGAAATGGCGGGGAAAGTAGTGGTAACAGTAATGTTGATGCTAGAAGATGTTTTTCCATGGGGTCATTTGAATATGTAATGGATGAGAACACATCATTACAAGTACCCATTAGAACCCCCATGAAGAAACAATCGATTAAGAAGCCTTCTTTGCCATTGATCCCTGGTCAGAAGCCAGCAATGTCCGAGTGTGATTGTGATTCAAGAAGAGATTTTAATGGATTTGAAGCATTTAAAAGTGTTGATATTCATGGTGGTACTAGTACCAGTATTAGAAATGGTAATGGTGATAATGGAATTGGGAGAAGCAAGAGGGAGAGTGTTTCGGTGTCGAAGATTTGGTTACGGGGAAAGAAGGAGAAGCCTAATTCAACTGCAGGGGAGTCTTCAAGACGGGCTTTTTCCTTCCGGTTTCCGGTGCACCGGAATGTGGTTGCAGCTGATGAAATGAAGCCCAAAAATGAGGGGAAAGGTACTAGGAGGACTATTTCTGAAATTGATATTGGGAAGTGGCATCCTGGAGGAAGTGAATTGGATTGTGATGAGGAAAATCAGAGCTGCAATAGTTTGGATTCTCAAGCAAATCCACCATCTTTTAGCAGGAGGACCCTGCTCTGGGTAATGGGAAGACAAAACAAGGTGGTGCACTCAACTTTTCCTACCAATGTTTGATTTTTATTCTTTTTCTTTACTTTTTCTCTATTTTATTACCTACTTAAATTTCGTCATTCTGGGAGGAAAATTGGCATATGGCATTTGGATTTCAAGAAGTCTTTTAATTTTGAGCTTTCTCGCTCCATAAATTGTGCTCTTGTTCTCTGCATTTGTCTAATCTGTTGTTCGTCTTTTGGTGCCCGGATCTGGACCGGTACTACTGGTGACTAATTTTCTCTGAATTTAGTTTGTGGGGCCGTTAGTGATCAAATATGAGAGGAGTATTTTAGCGTAGTTTTTAAAACTTTGGCCATTTCATAGGGGAAAATGTGCTCGTAAATCTCTCTTAAAAAATCCAATTTCAAGAGAAGGATATTGAAAAGTTTGAAGAAATTTCTTAGAACAGGCGTTCCTTTGTTACATTATAGTATTTCTGTCCTAGTACGAAACAACTAACTGATTGTTACATTATTTTTTTGTCCTGGTAGGAAACAATATATTCATGTCCCATTAGGCAGCAAACGCCAAGATCTCAGTATTCCTAAAGAAAAATGCTCAGCAAATTTACAGATTCTTATAAATAGTTTTCATCTAGTATAAATAGCAACCTTTTTTGTTTTCCTGAAATGTTAGTTTATTGTATTTCTTCATTAAATGCTCAGAGATAGATGGTTGTTGTGTATTAATAATATTGGTAGATGAACAAGTTTGAAATGTGACTTTCAAGTCCTTCAGAGCAAATTTCCTTCTTCTTCTTCTTCTTCTTTAAAAAAAATCTTTTCCCTTATATATAAATGTTGTGTAATTGTTAAGTAAATACTGTGAATTCCCTTGATATTTGTTCATGACAATATGTAAATGCACTCCAATCTACTTGGTTAAATATTTCTAGGTATCACATAATCTTTGACTCAAGATCCTCCTAAAAATATCAATTCCCATTAAAATATACTCTTACTAGATTACTCACTATATCCTACTACTACTATACCACTAATAGTTTAGCATTCAAATATATAGGGTTATCTGGTGTAGCAAATGGAAAATGGGACTATTAGAATTCAAAACCTACAACAACTCTTCTTTAATAGCCTTGAAGCTGAATGGAATGGGCAAGCAAGAGTTATTGTGGTCACAGGCTGTATGTATGCATTTATTAAAAGGTGGCTAGCTAGCTATATGGAGTACTATATTTTATGCATATCAGCATATATGAAGGCTGAAGCTTGATATATTAGATGAACTAAAACATTAATGACTGCATGCATCTTTATTACGGGTCACGAGAACGTCCGGTTGAGGGACTAACATCATGTATATACTTCTCCCCATATAATATTAACCATCTGTATTGAGGTCATTTGATTACTTGAAATGTATACGTTTGATGCTTTGCTATGCATTCTGCTTTGCGTGAGAAGAAAATCCAAAACTGCTAGGTCAACAATCAGCATTCCCTGCACGTTGTTTTTATTACTATTATTATTAGTGGGACCATATTTATTATTGGATATGGAATATAGCCGCCCCACCCCACCCCAACTAATTATATATGTATAATTATTTTTAAAATTAATCTTTTTTTATATGTAAATTCATTAAAACTCCTAATATTTATAATACAAAGTGTTTTAGTACTTCCGTTGCCAGGCCATTGGTCTTTAAACATAATATTATAGCGTCAAAAAATGCTTTTATCTGCCTCTACAATCACTATTAGAGGATCACTTAATAATATGAATTAAATTTTTATGCGACAGAGATCATTGATGGATATTCATTGCAAGGAGTGAACTAGGTCCTCTCCAACAATTCTCTGCCGGCGGCACTGAATCTCTCTGTATGCTGAATTAATTGGAACAGCCTAGTCTCACTTTAAAGAAGCGTGAAACCTTGAATTACTATGGGTATGGTGCTTCCTTCACGCTAAAATTACAATTAAAGATATATTCATAAAACAATTATTTATCTTTCAAAAAATGTTTTTAACAATAGAAATATAGTAGTATGACAGATTATCGTTGTTGAATACATTGTCTATCATTATTTTACATCTTAATTATTGTGGTTTTACATAATGAATATATATGGGCTTAAATATCATTATGAATAATGGGATTAAATCTCCGGTCAACCCATTGCACAGAACCGGAAGAACTACCGAGTGCTGATCACCACTATTCTCATTTGAAGCCAGTGGTGTAGCCCCCGTTATGGCCGTGGTGGGCCATAGCTCCAACCGAAAAAAATAATAATTACTGTATTCTACTTGTGTGTTATTGTTTCAAAAATAGCTAAAAAAATATCAGTTTCTTATTGTTTATCACTTTTGATTTATTCAAAATCAATTAAGAGAAATTTATAAAAGTTAAAACCGATGTGAAGTCATAAAATTTTAGGCTATACCCTTATAAGGAAAATCAAGATAAATCTTAAAAGTAGTACTAACAATATTTATTGTTTTTAAAATTTAAGGAATCCCATCAATTTAACTTAAAGTAGTACTAACAATATTTATCTCTCTTTTTTCTTTCTTTCTTTCTTTTTTTTCCCATTTTCCTCTTTCTCATTTGTTAATTATCAAATTCCGAGTCCGAAATAAATCTTGGGTCAATCAAATTCATTCAAACAATGCCTTAAACCATTAGGTCAATAGTATTTTCTTGGATAATTTTATTCTAAAAGCTTACTCAAAATATGATGATTGAATGTACTATTGTTAATAACTTAATTTCTTATATATTAACAAATTTTTCTCCCAAATTTCGATGTGGAGTCAGAGTGTTACACATGCAGTTTATTCTGTGTTGTTGCTTCTTTTTTGCATTATTTATCTTTAAATTTAAGAGTTGCAGTGTTTAAATTATTATTGTGCTTATGAAATTTTAGTGTTGATTTTTTTTTTATCTCGTGTAAATATATGATAATTATTTTTTAAGGACTCGCTAATATTTTAAATTTCTCTTCAAAATTAATTAAATGACCTTATGATCATTTAAGGGAGCGTTTGATAAACAAATTGGCCCCTGCCAAGGCAAAAGCCTGGTGCCGCTCCATAATTTGGAGGGTGTTATCGCTCTGGTTAAGAAATCACATAACAGAAGAACAAAAGCAGGGGAGAATATGCTGATCTTTTTATTTCTTCGTTTAGTTGCATTAAAATCATGCTACTTGGCTAGCAACAAAATCATACAATTCTCTCAATACATTCCTTTTTACATGCGTTCAAATTCTCTCAATATTCTCTATTACAAACTGCATGAATTCCTTTCTGGATACTACGTAGAACTTCAAACCCTGAAAATCAACCCAACAAATAACAATATATTTAGTCAAATAGTTTACAAATAAATTAAACAAACAAAATTCTAAAGAAAATATCATAAGGGTACGCGTGTGTGTATACATATATACACGCATTTAAGTTTGGCTAGCTTACTAGTTATAATTAATCTTAATAATGCCAGCAACAGGGTCTGCAATAGTAGCAAAGGCTTCCCTTGAGAGATCTAGGGTTCCGCCGCATCCGGGGCAGTGATCAACGATTTTGACAGTTACACTTGCGCCGGTGCAGGGTTGAGGTACAGGGTTTGTTGGGCCGGTGCATGTAACGGTGAACGTTTTCCCACAAATTGCTCCATTATCCCACAACGGATCACTGGCTGCTGCAATCATCACTCCGTCATTCTGGTTCCCATAACATGCCGAAGCTATCAAAAAATTAAATTAAATTAAATTAAATCGTCATAATTAATCAAGGCAGGCAAGAGTTTAGAGATAGCGAGTACGTACGAACATAGCTTGTGTAGAAAGTGGCTGTCCCCGGTGTGGCAGTAGCCATTGTGAGTATGCAAGGAATAACACCAACAATTACAAAAAGAAGCATACCACCACCCATGGCCATATCTAAATTCTAAATTTAAATTAATTTGTGAAATTGAGATGTGTTACTGCATCAACTTAAGGGGGATTCTGACCATTTTATACTTGAATTAAATCTTATGGATTATCCTAATAAATAAGGTACTTAATTAAGTATAGTGATATTTCCACATTAGTAAATGTCATAATTAACTTAATGTAAAAAAATTAATTTAGGATACTAATATTTTCATAATAATAAATGTGATTAATTAAGTACATTGATATTTTTACAATAATAAATGTTATAGTCAACTTAGTGTAGAAGTCTTAATACATGACATACAGACTTGCAGCATATAAATTGTGCCTACAATAATATCAGCCTTATCCAAAATAATAAAAAAGTTAGTCCCAAGAAAAAAAGAAAAAAAAAAGCTTCGAACATGCTTGTTCAAGGTAATTTTAATTAAAAATAAAAAAAAACAAGGGTAATAATATGCCGATGTTCGTCTCCCAGCCCAAAGGTAGGACAGTTCAATGTATACTTAGGCCAGCCCGATGGATAATCTATATTTCAAGATGTTTGCCTATTTTCTTGGGGAAAACGCGGCTCAGTAACAATTTAACGGTAGTGAGCTAAAGTTACAACATTATTCTTTTCCTGGGGAACGGTAGACCCACTTCAGTCTATTATGTGGTGTAAAGGGTATACCATGCTCTTTCTGTCTACGATATAAAGTAAAACTAGATATAATTTCGCTTGTTGTACCGAAATTATTTATTTTGTTAAAAACAATATATAATTAAAAATTATTTAAATAAGTCACTCATCAATTTAAGATAATATTAAATTGAAAGTATGAAATATAATATTAATTTGAAATTAATACACTTTTTGGATATAATATCAGTTTATATTTATATTTATTAGATAATATTATATTTTTTTGTGTGATTAAAAAAATTTATACGTGAAAATTCTCTGTAAATAAAGTTGAAAAACCCAATTGTGGAATAATATTTCATATTTTTTTGCCTGAGAATTATTAGTAAAAAAATTAAAAATTTAAATTATTAAATAATATCAGATATTTATATATCAGAATTATACGCTAAAATGAGATAATAAAACAATTCAAAAAAACAAATTATTGGATAATATTAATTTGGAATTGCTAATTTTTTTTATATATAATCAAATGACACAAATTTGAAGTTAAATTTATGGGTGAGGCAAAACAATTAAATGTATTAGTAAAAGTAATGGAGGAATAAAAAAAAATTAAATTAGAAAATTATAAGAAGGAGAAACTTATTTGTGGTGTTTACATTAATCACCCATGAATTTGGGATAATATCAATTTAGAATTGCTTTAATTATGCAATATAAAATCAATTTGAATTTGTTGCAATTTTGAGATATAAATATCAATTTAAATTTGTATACTGTAATTTTTAACTTTATTATCTCAGTATTTTTTTTGTTTATGGAATTAAAATAAATCTTATAAATTTTATGTGTGAAAATTATAGGATAATATTACATATTTTTGGTGTGAGAATTATATGTTAAGAAATTAAAAAATCAAAGATTATCTGTATAAAGAACAAAATTTAATTTTTGGATAATTTCAAATACCAAATTATTAGATGATTTCAGATTTTTATTTATCCGTGTGAGAATATTATGATAAAGTGTAGTGAAAAAATTATTCAGTTGTAATTAATTTTACATTACATTTTTTTAGAGTTATCTGCAATTAATTATGGGATAATGTTACATTTACAATTTTTTAATTCTATACTCACATAAAAAGTGAAAAAAATTCTTTTTTTTTGTTGAGAATTATATATATAAAAATCAAATTTATATTTATGTTGAATTATGGGATAATATTACATATTTTTTTATGTGAGAATTAGCCGTAAAAAATTTAAAAAATCAAATTATTGGATAATTATATATTTTGATGTGTGAGAGTTATATGTAGTTATATAAAAATCAGATTTTTATTTGTGGTTATTTTCATATTTTTAAGAGATAATATTTAAAAATTAGATTATTAGATAAATATAGTAATAAATCAATTGTAATAAATGCAGTAAAGAAGTGGAGTGATTGATAAGTTTATAAATGTCATTATCTGGTGTTAATGTATTATGTTTTAGTATATATAATATAGATAATAGATAATAGATTATTTATTTTTTAAGTTAATTTAAAATTAATAGAACTCATTTATTTTAAAATTTAATAAAATTGGTGATTGTAATATTTTTAATATTATTTCCTAAGATTTATGATTAAATAAATACACTATTGTTAAAAACTAAAATATTCTAAATTAACTTTAAAAAACTAAAATAACTTGGTACTTTGAAAATAGAGGATGTAACCGTCTTTCTCATTTCATTTCGCTAAAAGAAAAATAAGAAGAAAAAGTCTTCAGTGTCGATATAATTCTCGAATATAAATTTAATATAATACAATCGTTTACATAATAATAAAAATTATAAGGTAATGGTAATTTATTATTATGATATATTTATTTGATTATTTTTAATATTTGTGTAATAATTATAATATTATTATGCTATATTCAAAATTATATTTGATTCATTAAATTTTATAATTTTTATAATAAATAAAGTAAATTGTAAGTTTAAATATTAAATCAGTTATAATTATTATTATTTTGTCTCTTGTAACTTATTGTATTACACATGTAATGGGCCAATACATTAATTAGAAGATATAATGAATTTTTTTAAAATTAATGTAATATCACTATGTCTGTAATAAGGTTATATATTTAATAAAAAAAAATAAACGTAATACATGTTACATCAATATAATAACTTATTGTATTACAGAATTATTCTATTGATTTGATGTGAACCAAATATGACCTATATGTGTATAAATCTTTGTTGGCAGTTTATTTCTTGTTTTTGAGAGGTGGAGCTTGGGTATATAGAATTTGAGCTATTTATTAATACTAAAATTTTTAATTTTGTGCTATTTATTATTAGTAAATTCATTTCTCTCAAATTTAGAATTAGGTGCAATGTAGATAGATGATAATTTTGGGAATATCACGTGTGATTTAGAGAGGAATTCTTTTTTAGAAGCAGCTTTTGCATTGGAATGGATCCATTGTGTTATTATACAGAAATTAGGCCTGGTCCTAACATATTGGGCCCTTTAGTTATAAGTGACCCAATATTAAGTTTCAAAATTCACCATCGATTATCTATCGGTCATACATCCGGCCCAAAAAAGTGGAGCTATATTCAAGAGAGCTTATGCGATTATTAAAAACGCCAACGACAAGAAGCAGAGGATAATTAGGATTTTTACTGAATACTTTAACGGTGAACCAACAGGGATTACTACGTCCTCAAGTAACATTAGGTAGCTAATTATTTGGACGGGTCAATTCCTGCTGGTTGTTGTTATGTATGTTTATGACGGTGACTTGATACCGATAATCACGTGGAATTATCAATACCGGGCAATTTCCTTGAGAAAATGGTACAAATGTGAACCACATGAGCATTGCCCAATTTATATATGCTTCATAAATGGCTGCAGGCAGGCAGCACAGGAAAATAGCATTATTGCTCAGCCCCAAACCCACAACAATATGACATGGACTACTTATCATCTATGCATACATACAATAGTCTCCTACAAACCATGTACCTTCATGGAATAGATCCAATAAATTGCATACGTAGTTATATTAATTTTTAATCGTGTATTGTATACATTAAAAATTGTACATAAATTTATACAAAATTGATAATCGTTTATTTCCCTATTTAAATATATATTTATGTGTACGTGTTACATGCATAAATAAAATATACGCTAGTATGATTAATATATATATATTGTGACAAGCAACTCCATCCCTCAAGGGAGAGGTTATTTCAAAGTCGTGGCAAAGTCATGTCTCCAACCATTAACATGTCTTTGAAAAGTATATATCCTATCTTTTAAAAGATCATGGTGGGCACCAGGTAGCTTTTCTTCTATATCTACATGTATGTATATCCAACAATCTTTGAACATGTGGTCCAATAGTGACAACATAGTTATGGGTTCGTGGTACGCATGTAGAATTGTGATTGGCTGGGTCCTCTCACAATTGAATTGATCAAAGTTTAACCATTTTCGTGGATTGTTTATTTATGTTTGTACGTGTAATGTGTTGGGTTCAATTTTTTTCCTACTCTGCCTTTGCGTGTGGCTTTGTAATGTGAACAACTTTTGAAGACTAAATTATGCCATGTACCAATTTATAGTTACAATATTCAAAAGTCTCCAATTTAGAATATTAAGGGAATTATTATTATTATTATTATTATTATTATTATTATCTCTATTGGCAGGGGAGTTTGAAATTAAATTTTATATAATACGGCCAGAGAAAAGTAAGAATTTATGTGTAATTTGTGACTTGAATTTCTATGTTTATCAACTTAAAACCTTTCCACTTGCCTTCCGTCACAAGTTCACAACTGCCTCGTATGGTCAAAGTCTTCGTTGGCTGCCTTCTTCTTGCCTCATCACCATCTTCATATATAAAGACCAACTTGAATTAATCTAGAGGCTACAAATTAATAAAAATAGAATTTTGGAGAGAGAGAGAGAAACGATTAATATGGGGGCTAGTCGTTATTCTTTGAATATTCTTTATATAAATTATTAGAAAGTGTAGTGCGGCGAGATAAGGTTTGGGATAGTTAGGGATAATCTATTTGATCTGAACGTTCCAAGTTGTAGTGGAAAGGTTTTAGAATTCTCTTACAAATAGCGTGTCTCATCCAATCACTACTTTTTCTACATAATTGGGTTGGAAAGTGACCTTATTTTGGCTTGCCTACCCAAGGACCAAACTTAAACTACTAAAATATTAGGTATCTAATTAATAAAGTCATATAGGCATGCTTAGTTAAAGCCAGTGCATTTGTTTGGATTACATTCCAAAAGTCATATATACACGCGTATAATTAATACACTCCAATTATATACATATACATATATATAGGATAGTATATGTGATATACCTACATGACAAACACTAAATTTATCTAGAGGGGGAGAATGTTATAGACTAAAGAATTGGATCTAGGTTATTATGGCTTATATCAAAGATTGAGACTACTTTTCAACTTACAGGAGTTAACATTCAAACTAGATTGTGACTTGTGTAAGAACAAGACGTATAAGGGTTTCCAATTAGGGTTTTCAGCAAAATTTAAGTTTTCAAATTTATTTTATTTTTTTAGATATGTTACTTTTGAATTTTAAGATTTTATAAATAAAAAAAAATTAAAATTAAAAACAGACATTTCTATGAAAGAGACGGTACTTAGCTTAGTTTAATTTGGGTCAAAAAAAGGAAAATAATATAATTAAACTTCTTAATTTACTAAATGCCATACAAGACTGGGTTCAAGAGACCTCATAGAACACCACCTAGGGTCTGTCATCGTCACTGGACTACATTAAACTAAATTATATGCACTAGACGGATAAAGCTTCTGAGCTATGTATCTGTACAATGACAGCTAGATGAGTTTATCCAAAAACAAAATTAAATATTTGTTGATCTCGCTGATAGTCTCATAAATTTGTTTTATTCAATTGTGATGCCGCCTCTGTCTCTCTAACGCTATATTTTTGTAATGAAAAAGATTAGTATGGACTAAAAATTACTATTTTTTTTATTATGGATATATATATATATATATTAATTATACTAGGACGTAATTATTTAAACCTGGTTAGAGTATAATCAAATTAATATTTTTATCCGACATTGTCGTTGGCCCGTATCTATTTAAAGGACTTGGCTTTTGGCTTAAAATGAAAGAGTATTCATTGAAAATCAATCAATCATTAAAGTGAGTCTAAAAATAATTCTTATTCCTAATTAATTTTAAATTGATATGACATCTATAAATACAATCACAAATAAAATATTGAAAAATAGAATATACAATAAAGAAAAGGGAGAAAATACAAAGTGTGACAATGAGCAATAGAGAAGTAAATAATTTTTACTCTCCATATTATTATTCTTATAATGGATCCTGTGGTTTTTTTTTAATTAAATTTTTACGTAAAATTTCTTGTGTTCATATTTTATATTTCTTATAATAAATAATATGTGTGTGTTTATCTGAGTGTATTTCGTGAGTCTGAGTTTACAACAATATAATTCATTATTTCAGTAATTATTAACGTTTCTTTGTTTATTTTTCGGTGATTTGGACAAACGGTATAAAATTTAACGTTAATAAATAGATATATTATTTATATGTTTATATTAATTTATTAATTATGTCATTACATATAATTATAACAAAAAATTGACATGTTTTTATAAAGAAATTTTTACGCACAGGGAAGTACTATTTTAGCACATAATTTTTATATTTTAAAATAATTTTTTATTAAAAGAAAATTGTAAATTTTACCTTTACACAATTTTTTTTTATAAAATATTAAAAATACATATAAAGATATTTTCATTTCATATAAACTATCATTTTCGGCATTTTATACCCTTAAAGTGATCTTTCTTCAAAAAAATCATCGATTTCAAAATTTTCTCAACGTTTCTCCACGTGGTAGATACGCGGTTCCCACAAAGAAGCTGCATACGCGGTTCCATCAAAGAAGCTGCTAACGAGATAATTATCCAACTAAAGAGAGAGAGAGAGAGAGGGCAGCTCTCTCAAAGTCAGCTCCACGAATCCTTAGCCACACGTTATCGAATGATATTACGCCATGTCGACCATATAGACCTGTGATAGGTGATGCGTCGGTATGTACGTGGGACGATCTGAGCCGTTAGATGCGTTGCGTCTACAAATCAGCAATCAAAGTGCGTCCGTGACTTTTGGCCTTACACGATCAGGTGCCACGTTTCATTTGGAAGTGCAACACGTAGATTCGGGTCCAGATAATTTGGATAGAGAAAAATACGAGATTACGATCCAAATAGTCAAAATTACATAAAGATAGAGAGATCTGAAACGGTATTTTATTATAAGAGTATATATCTACCTACACTCAAGTATAAAGTGATACTTCAATAAAATATTTCTCTCTTTTCTTAATAATATTTTAATAGTATTTAATTGTTTCTTTTATATTTTTTCGTTTTTTTTTTCTACTTATTTGATAAAAAATTAACTACTCTCTTTTTAATTATTAAAAAAAAATTATGACAAGTCTTTTTTTAAAAAGAGACTTTTTATTATTTTTTTTATCCTCACTATTCTAATTTTATTTTTTTAATTCTTCACTTCATTTCTCTTATTACACTTAGGAGTGTTCAACCGATAAAAATTGGATAGGACCGAATCGGTACTGAAAATGTATAAAATTCGTTACCGAAATTGGTACCGGTTGAACTAGTTCGATACTGATTTTTACCGTTTATACCAAATTTTATTATTATTATTATTATTATTATTAATAATATTAATAATAATAAATAGGAAACCATATACCGAACCAAAAATTATTTATTATTATTATTATTATTATTAATAAAAAATAGGAAACCATATACCGAATTAAAAATTGTTGAATTGGTATACCTAATCGGTCATTTTTATACTAAACCAAACGGTTCGAACCTATACGATAAATCGAAAAAATCAATTGAACAAAAATTTTTGAACAACCTTAATTACACTACCACCCAGTCACCCACCACCACCACGCACCACCCACCACCGCCACACATCAACACAAACCACCATTATTGCTCACCACCCACCCCTATCAACCACCACGCCCCATCACCTACCACCACTACTGTCACCATCATCATATTTTATATTAATTAAGTAAAATTGTCATAACTATTATTATATTTTATTAAATTTAAAATATTTTCCTAGTTATATATTGTTGGTGATTATATTTGAATTAATATTTATTATATTTTTATTCTCACTCTAAGTTCATATAAACTAATATAAGAGAAAATAATAAAATATTATTTTCATACATTTAATATTTTCATATATTTAATAAAAATTGGTTATCAAACAACTCTTTTATATTAAAATATATTTAAAAAAAAATCAACTATTTTATACATAATTTCTATTTTAATAAACTCTTATCACACACTTTTATCAAACATTAACTTTCTCTCTTTTTATTTGTTACTATTTTATATTTTAATATATTTCTAAATATCCACTTTGGGTGTGTACATCAATATATTCTTATGATAAAGTACTCTTTTTGCTCTTATTTATTTATTTTGTTTAAAAAGAAAAATATATGATTTTTATCGTCTATATAAATTTCAAATAAGTACTAATGATTTAGTTTTTACTAAAAACTTTAAACATCAAGTACTAATTTTTTTTATGTTTTTAATAATTTTTAAAAATTTATGCTTAATTTAATTGATTAAACAAACATTAATTATAAATTTTAATTTATATAATTTATTTTAAAATTTCAATCAGAACAAAGGAAAAAATAGAGAAATGATATTTTCATAGAGCCTTTTGATAGTTTTACATATAAATTATTGTTATAGACCTATAACGACTGTTAAAACCGCCGTTATAAAAATATAACAATATTTTTTATATAAAAATATTAAAAAATTCTGTAAAAATATTAAATTTCAAAAAATATTATACTTGTACTCGCATGCGCGTAGGGCTGTTCAAAGTAGCCGATTTTTTCGATTTTTTGGCTAACAGAATCGATCCAAATTGGTCGATTTGGTACAAAATTGACCGATCCGGTACCGGTTCGGTATACCGGTTGGTATCAGTTCGACGTTTTGGGGGTCCGATACATACCGGACCGAACCGGTTGTACCGGTTATCTTTTTTTTATATATATATATTTTTAATAATAATTACTAATAATAATAAAAATAAAAATAATAATAATTATTATTATTATTAATAAATAATTACAAATAATAATAAAAATAATACTAATAATAATAATAATGTGACGCCCCCAAATCTAGGCCCACACAGCCCAAACTTGAGTCGTCAAAAGACTACAACAAAATTATTACAACAAGACACAACGTACAACAATACAGTGTATAATAATACACAACTAAGTCTTCACTATTATTGTCACACTATTTTACAACACGTGAAGACTAAGACAACTATTTCTCGGACTCTCACTCCATCCCCCGGCTAGACCCCGTTACGTTCTCATCTCCTGTTGAAAACAATGGAACAAAAGAAAAGGTTAACTCAAATAGCCCAGTAAGAAATATCATGACTAAGATAATGACGAATAAATTATCATTAGCCTTCAACAGTTGAGTTCTTGATAGAATACAATAGACTACAAGGTTTATATCAAAAACTGTAGTTAAATTCTTAAACAACGTTCAGATCAATAATAGCAGCGGAATGATCAATCTATTAGAAGAATAATGCAGACTATAATGTCCACTCGCTTCTCTTTTTTGTAAAAATATCATCAACTTTTATCATCTGAAATACCATTAGTCATGATAATAAAAATTCACAGTTCCTGATCATAATCATGCAGATCAACAGTTCATCTTTGCACTACGGGCCAAAGACATTCAATATAACACCAACGGTCATGATTATACCAGATTCAGCCTTTGGTCATAATCATACCAATCAACAGTTCATCTTTGCACTACGGGCCAAAGACATTCAATATAACACCAACGGTCATGATTATACCAGATTCAGCCTTTGGTCATAATCATACCAATCAACAGCTCATCTTTGCACTACGGGCCAAAGAGAACATTCACCGCGTGCCATAAAAGACACCGAACAGATGTATCGCCTTTAACCTAATATATCGCCTTTAACCTATCATCTGTTCAACAAATATATCACATTTGTGCCCCCGGCCACAGATATTCACAACAGCTTGATTCTTGATGATTAGTACAAATAATAGTGATACAATTGATGAACAGAAGAAACAGGATAAACAATAAGTATCGGAAGTTTACTTTGTGCAGATTCAAATAATGTCCAAATTGTCAACATGATGTGGAGTGAAATTTAAAAATGTTATTCAAGATTCTCAGTTCAGAATAACGGTTACAGTTCAATAGAAAGATTCAGAAAATAGGAAGGCTCAGTTGAAATAATGAAGTTCAACTATTATGGAACATATAATATTTTCAGGAATTATAGAAGCAATAGTTCCATAATAAGTTTCGATTCAGGAGTATGAAAAGAAAATAATATCCCTTACCGTAGCAAGTTCAAGAGTGTAAAAAAAAAATGACATTTCTTACCTTAACACGTGACTGGATATTGATTTAAATGAGATTGATCAACCTATATATTTATAATAAAATTAGTAATTACAACATGTAAACTTCAAGGTGTATGATAACTCATATATTATGAACTATCAAAATTATATATATTTAACATAATTTTTGTAGTATAAAATACCAACTTTAAAATAGTTTTAAAAATAATATTCCAAAATAAATCTTCCAAAGAAAGCTTTTAAAAATGAATCTTCTCAAAGAAGAGTCTTCTAAAGGAAGATTTGTGAATACCGTGAAAAATAGGAATTTATAAAATTACTACTCTTTAATAAAAGACTTACTTGAAAAATTCCTGCACTCCTTTTGGCTTTCAAACACTCAAAATAGTCTTACTATTATCAGAGAAAACTCATAAAATTCTTATAGAAAAATTTTATGTTTTAGGTGTGATTTTTCTATTAAGCTGAGCAAGCTAGTTATAGGAGAAAAAAGGTTACTATGCGTGGTAGGTGAACTAAAAAAAAAAAAAAAAATCAGCAGAGGCTGCGCAAACGTTTTTAAAAATTTTCAATACTTGCACAGTAACTTTAAAATTTTCAAAAAGTGAACAGTAATGAACAGTAACTTTTGTCGGCAGATGAACAGTAACTTCCCCCGAGATGAACAGTGACTTCCGTCAGTGAATAGTAATTTTTTCGGGAATGAATAGTAAATTTCGGGAGTGAATAGTAACTTTTGAAAAATAAAAATTTTTATTTTTCCTGTGGGTCCAACATATAAAATAAAATAATGCTACAACAATAATGTAATAAATACGTTACAGATTATTATTAATTTAATAATATAAATTACAGTATATTTGCAACTGTGACAATTATTAGGTTCAATAATTTTAAAAAAAACAGTGCAGCAACAATTATTGAGTCAATGATATGAAATACAGTGTAATGACAATTATTGAATCAATAATGCAAAATACTGTGTAGCAACAATAATTGAATTGATAATATAAAATATTATGTAGTGACAATTATCGATGAAATGATGCGTAACAGTTACGGTGTCAATAATATGAGACACTGTGCAATACCGTGTGCTACTGTAGAGTACCGCATGCTACAGTAAAATACCATAAATTACCGTATGCTACTATTCTTTTATCACCGGTATTTTAACAGTTAACACCGTTGACTATTTTTATTTAAAAATGTTACTTATGTCGTTTTCTATATCCGACAAATATTCCGTTGTGGGGTCCACCAATAATTTGTTATTTCGGCGCCGTCGTACGGCACGAATATTTCCCGACCAAACGAATATTCCCCGACAAAGCGAATATTGTCCGACAAAATAAAATTTGTACAAAACTTCCTTAACTTTCAATTTCGTCAATTTAACCACTTACTGTTTCATGAAAAAAATATATGAAGAAAAATTAATTTTTATATTTCATAAAATTCGGGGTCTTACAAATAACAATAATAAAAATAATATTAATAATAATAAAAATAATATTAATAATAATTATTATTATTATTGGTTAATAGCCGGTACCGAATGGTACCGGTTCCGATTTTGGTATCTATTTTTTTTTTACTTTTGATACCAATTTCGATTTAATTCAATCTAATTTGATTCGATTATAACCGTTTGAACACCCTACATGCGTGTATGATTTTATTCATCCCTTTGTTCTCCTTTTACGAATGGAAGATATGGAATTGACTTTAAATGTTTGGTCAGATGCGTATCTAACTTGTACAACTTATTTCCCAACCAACGTAAAACAAAATAACGACCCGCATGTGATTTTCATGTTATCTATTTTTAAACCTCCAAGAAACATAATTCAAAGTGCAACAAATTTGTGATAAAAGAATGTGTAACAAATTCAAATTTAAATTTTTTTACAAATTAATAAAATTTAAAAAAGATGAGAGATTATAAAATAAATATTAATTTTGTTTATAATGAACCTCTTGCACACTTTTGAGAGTAAACTAATCTTTAAATTTATTTTATATTTAATTTGTATATTTTTAAATATTTTTTTATAAGAAAAATATTTTATATTTGAGAACATATTTTTAAAAATGGAGTGTATATATATTAAAATAAATACAAAAACGTAATAATGTATGTACACTCCATAAAGCGAGATTATTGTCATCTCTTCCTACAAAAATTATCGAGATTTCGCAGTAAAATTATTATGTATTACTTATTCTATTTTTTTTAATTAACGTGTTAAGGTCATATACTATAATAAAAGTATAATTAATTCTTTATTTGACTGATTAAATTGAGTATATATTTTTAATATTAACATTTTAAATTTTATTTAAAAAATGAGAGTAAAATAAATTAGTCTTTAATTATCAGAAATAATTTGGAAAAATAAATATTTAATTTTTTCTTAAAGTCTATAAATAAAAGATAAAAAATTTTAAAAAAAAAAACTTTCGGTCTCTAAAAGGACATTAAAAGTAACGGGAGGGAGTATTAGATTATAGACAGAGACGCCACATCCAAGACGTACGAGAAATTAAATATCATTTATAATTTTCTACCCCTTTGATTTAATGTTTATTTAGAAGTGGTTAACTATTGGACATGCACCGAATAAATCGCCTTAACTGCTGCTGTCTATTTTATATGGAGAGAAAGGAACTCAACGGTGTACGATGTTATCAGTACAGTACGCTTACTTTTCATGTACCGCTCATATGATAACTCATTTTATTAAATGTAGACCTGATAGTTATACTAAATTTATTATAAATATTATTGATATTAGACTTAAGAACATGTTGATTGATAACATTGTATAAAAACTTCATCGGGTAACTCTTGGGATGACTATTTATGCAGGTTCTAGAGAATGTCTTTTAGCTTTTGTACTCATTTCGTCTTTTTTAATATATATTTTAATTCTGCAAATAAAATAAAATCGCTAGATATACTTATTGTAACAATAAATCATATTTTTAGACATTTTTTGTGATAAGGGGCATTGAACTTACTGATAAACGATTTATAGATGAATAAGTCCATAATCTACGGTGCTCATGTATTATTTATTTCAATTTATGAAGGGTATATAAACTGATTTTTGTTTATAAAAATAAAAAAAAAAACTATAAAATATTTCATCCGTTCTAAATTAAATGTTGAGTTCTAATTTTTTCTAGTTAAATTGATTACTCTTAAAATTAATAATTAAATATATATTTAAAATAATAAAATTTGAGTTTAGTAATAAATTATCTATACTTTTTTATAATTATAATCTCTTTATTTGTATTTTAATAAAAATAATATAAAAAATAATTAATTTAACTCAAAAAAATAAAATTAGGTATTTAATTTGAGAGGAACAGAGTACTGTACTTTATAGAGAAAGAAAAAGTCACATGGATAAGCGTCAAGGCTGTTATCTAACTCATCACGGTCCAAATGTTATCTAATCAGATCTCTATCTACACAGGATTCCCCCACTACCAGTTGTAAAAGTAAATAGACTACCGACACCTGTCGATCCTCTTCGTTATTATCTCATTTAAAATCATAATTACCCATTTAATAACACTGAATTATATTATTGCGATTTGCATAATCCTTTTCGTGATTTCACTATCTAAACTCATACACCTTCATGTATATGGTTAGTGTCATAAGCCTAAAATTTCTATCAAATTTTTTGCCTTGAAATAGTCTGATTTATCGTCTTAAACCAACTAGTTAATGTCCACACACAACATACTTGTGTACTATTTATGCTAACAACATACATACACATGAACGTACTTAATCAAGCCAACACTATTAATCAATCAAACACACCCACACATATGCAACACAAATTAGAAAACACACAATTATAAGTAAGCATGATAGAACAAACACACGATTTACAGGTCAAAACGTCTCACTTTTATTGAACCAATTGATACAATAAAATTCTGTCCAAAGGTTTACAATACACTAGACAACCAATGTCTAATCTTATGTATTTTTTCAAAATATTTTGTGTTCTTGAGCACCAAACATAGCCAATAAATAGTTTCTATAGTCAATTGACACCCTCAATTCTCAAGAAATTTTCAATCAATTTCAAATATCAATAAATTGCTTAATTAGTTATTTTTTTCAAGTAAAAACAATATCTAGATTATTAGTAAATGTCACATAACACCATACCAATAACTACCTAACCACTGCCCATAATTGTATTCAACTGCTTTTGTACATGTGTCAATGCTCAAAATCTATAAGTTAAAATTACTTATTATGAAACTCAACCATGTGTTAACATTTTAATTGAATATCCCATATATGCATCTGGTTCAACCTATGATGCTCCAACTCGATAGTATAACACTGTTCAACTAAGTGTTGCTCAATGTCATCTGGCACGCAGCCCAATACCCTACATCATTTATCGACCATAATATTTCAAGCTTGTCGCGCTGCTAAGCCCATACGCCCAATTACTTTACCAAGCCCGGCCTATATGTCCTTTATTGTCATACACTGCCTAACATCCAAGCCCAACTGAATGTGTGTGTTAAGCACTAAGCCCATACCACACACTTAATGCTAATATCCAATTAAGCCAAACACCATGTCCAACCCATGATATTCCAAGTCATCCATATGTACAGCATATGTGTCATGCATGTTGGGTATCTGCCCATGTTATGCCCTAACTATTGTCAAGTCGTTATCCCACAAACCTTTTTCATCTTTGCTGCCACCGAATATTGCACTATCCAAGCACAAATAAGCCCCAAACATTGCCATCAACGTCTACCCATATGTGCAAGGCATGCATGTCATTGTGTACACGTAGCCCACATGCTGCCCGCATTCATTGTCAAACCAATGATACTTTTAATTAATCTAAGCCATCAATCTATATATTAGTATTATTATTAGAGGAGCTTAACAATACTCTAACACCCTGCACTCATAAGTTATGATAGCTTGCCCATGACTTAGTTGGATTTCACGGACCACCCCACCCCTATAATAGATATTAAGAAAAAAATTAAAGTGTCACCAACAGATATTCAATGTGCAACAGTCATAATGTAGCCTTGACACGTAGTCTCACCGCACAGCTTGTCAAGCCAGTGTCAGCCCATTAAAGGGCTAACAAACCACCGCTACTTGAAGAATTTGACGCCATTGATGCAAAAATAGCTCAATTTATATTTTAAATATTCACCGTAGAAATAATTACTCACAGGTAAAATAATTTTTCTCATCTCTTCTTAATTTTAGTTAAGTAGAACCACTTGGTCTAAATACCTTTACTACTAAACAACCTCCGTCACTTGCTAAAGATTTAATTTAATAACAACTTTAAGAATTAAAGAGATCATTGAACTAAATAACACAAGTCACTTGTTTGCATTTAATTTAGATAAATATTCTTCTAAGATATAATAATATTTTAATCTGAAAAATAATTATTAAATTTAGTTGTTTCACCAATAGCAATAGATTAATGCGAATAATAAATTAATAGGTATCCCTAGCAATTAAACAAATTAATTATAAAAATTAAGCACATAAAAATATTCAATACTCAAAATATAAATTGAACAATTAAAATAAATTATACCTCTCAGTATATTAATCTTGATGGTTTCAGTCACTTAAACAAAAAATAATAATAATCTAGTCATACATAGCAATGAAAAGTACTAAAGAATTCGCACGGAAGAATATTCAATATTCAAAATATAAATTGAACAATTAAAATAAATTAGATCTCTCAGTATATTAATCTTGATGGCTTCAGTCACTTAAACAAAAAATAATAATAATTTAGTCATACATAGCCATGAAAAGTACTAAAGAATAATAGAGATAATTTTTTAGCTAAAAGTGTACTCTCAATTGTGTATTACATTCTCTATTTATAGGCAACATAATCCTCTTAACCCTAATATAAATTATTTTTCAAACCCTAATAGAATTAAAATACAATTAAAATAAATTATTAATTAAAATCTTTTCCAAATTGTAATTGAATAATTAATGTACATGCTGGAAATTACGCATGGGATAGAACGGACATGAATCCCACATGAAAAGAAGCTGTCAGTTGATCGACACGCGCCTTTATCAAAATAAAACAAACAGCCGACCGCACATTGCGCGCATTTTCTTTTTAATCTGATGCATGCCCGCGCAGTGTGCGGCCCTTCCTTTCTCCTTCTGCTGACCAAACGACGTCGTATCACTTAAAGCTTCTCCATTCGCCTATTACGCGTATGTCACAGTTCCTTTTGAGTTGCTACCGCACAACGTCACTTTACCTCTGATGCTGAATACTTTAACGCGCATGGTGTCTCAACATGCCACTCTATATTTACGATTCTGCTATCAAGTTCTGTTGAAATTACAAGTTTATCATCGGTATTAATTAATTCCTACAAAATAAAATAAAAATTATTAAAAATAATAAAAATATATAAAATTAAATTAATAATTTAAAATATTTAAAAATTTATAAATAATTAAATATAAAATATCTAATAAATAAATATAAAAATCTACGTACCAACTGTCCCATAAACGGCAACGCCAAGCGGGTGGTTTGGTCACAATTCACGAACAGATAGACAAGATATATACTATCTACCATATCTAAATATTGTAGAGAGAGAAATATAGGTCGGTTACAATTTAGAAAAACATTTTTTTTTTATAAAAAAAAGTGAGAACTCGTTGATCACGATACTGATGATCATGAGCGTCAATCTTGACCGTCCAAAATCAACCCCTAAATTACGTAGACTGATGATATTGGTAAGTCGGTCTCTTCGTTCTTATCTCCTGCCACCACCTTCCTTCCTTCCTTCTGCCAAAAATTTAAAAGAGCTTTCTTCCTTATACTGAAAATTCAAATACATTTTTTGTATTAACATTTTCACGAGGATGTATATGCTTTTACTCTGTAACACCCATCGATAATAGGAATTACAATCAACAACACCCATTAACGTCTTCATAATTTCAGCTGCTGCTTTTTTCTTACTTCTTTTTGGTTTCATTTTCTTTTGGGTTTGGCTTTTTTCTCATAAAAGATAAAATAGTCCCAAGATTTGATCTTTTCTGGGTTTTGTTCTTATTAAAGTTATTATGCTGTCCAGATCATATTTCAATCTTTTAAACCTTGATGATTATTCGAGTGTCGATCGGACTCGAATTCCAAGAATGATGACTGTACCCGGAATCATATCTGATTTTGAGGGAGGAGATGCCTATGATGAGAATTTCTCCATCAACAACAATGATGGTGATAATTATATGACTGATGATAAGTCCGATGTCGTTTCATCAGTCAGTCAAGAACGAAGAATCCTTGTGGCCAACCAGTTACCGGTAAAAGCACGCCGCGACACAGAAACCAAGAAATGGTGCTTTGATTGGGATAAAGATGCTCTGGTTTTGCAGCTGAAAGATGGGTTCATCTCGGACGTGGAAGTTATATTTGTCGGATCATTAGCGGTTGAGATCGACTCCGGAGAACAAGAAGAGGTGGCCCAATTGTTGCTAGATAAGTTTCATTGTGTTCCTACTTTTCTTCCGTCAGATATACAGAACAAATTTTATCATGGGTTTTGTAAGCATTATTTGTGGCCTCTGTTTCATTACATGTTGCCTCTGACTTCACATCACGGTGTCCCGTTCGACCGGTCTATGTGGCAGGCTTATGTATCGGCGAATAAGATTTTCGCCGATAAAGTAATGGAGGTGATCAACCCAGATGAGGATTATGTTTGGGTACATGATTATCACCTCATGTTATTGCCAACTTTCTTGAGAAAAAGATATCAGAGAGTTCGACTTGGGTTTTTCTTGCATAATCTATTTCCCTCATCGGAAATTTATAGAACGTTACCCGTGCGAGACGAGATTCTTCGGGCTCTGTTGAATTGTGATGTTGTTGGGTTCCATACATTTGATTATGCAAGGCATTTCTTGTCATGTTGTAGTAGATTGCTGGGTTTGGATTACCGATCTAAAAGGGGTTACATTGGGCTCGAGTACTATGGTAGAACTGTGAGTATCAAGATTCTACCTGTTGGTATTCATATGGATCAAATTGAATCGGTTAAATCATTGCCTGATACTGGGAAAAAGGTACTAGAATTGAAGGAAAAGTATGAGGGAAAAATTGTGTTGTTGGGTGATGATGATATGGATATGTTTAAGGGTATTAGTTTGAAGTTTTTAGCTATGGGCCAGCTATTGGAAGATCACCCTGAATTGAGGGGAACGGTGGTTTTGGTACAGATTGTGAACCCGGCAAGAAGCCAGGGTCAGGATATTCAAGAGGTTCTAAATGAGACGAATAAAGTTGCCAGTGAGATTAATAAGAAGTATGGTGGTTCGGGTTATGAGCCGATTGTTTTTGTCAATGGTCCTGTTTCAACTCAAGACAAGGTTGCTTACTATGCCATTTCTGAGTGTGTTGTGGTGACTGCCGTGAGGGATGGGATGAATTTGGTCCCCTACAAGTATACAGTGTCAAGGCAGGGTAGCCCAGAATTAGACAAGGCCTTGGGACTTAACGGAGCTGAATTTCCAAGGAAGAGTGTGATTATTGTCTCGGAATTCATTGGCTGCTCTCCATCCCTCAGTGGTGCAATCCGGGTTAATCCCTGGAATATCGATAGTGTCTCTGAGGCAATGACTTTGGCTGTTACGATGCCAGAGTCTGAGAAACAACTGCGCCATGAGAAGCATTACAAGTATGTTAGTTCTCATGATGTTACTTACTGGGCGAGGAGTTTCGATCAAGACCTTGAGAGAGCTTGTAGAGAGCATTACAACAAGAGGTGTTGGGGAATTGGGTTTGGTTTGGGTTTCAGAGTTGTTGCTTTGGGTCCAAATTTCAGGAAACTGTCCGTGGGACACATTGTTTCAGCTTATAATAAGACTAATAGCCGTCTTGTTCTGTTGGATTATGATGGTACCATGATGTCACACGGTTCAGTGAACAAAACTCCAAGCAGTGAAGTTATCTCGGTACTAAATGGCTTATGCTGTGATCCAAAAAATGTGGTGTTTATTGTGAGTGGAAGAGGAAAGGAATCTCTAAGCAAGTGGTTTTCTCCATGTGGGAAGCTTGGTCTATCTGCGGAACATGGTTACTTTACTAGGTAACATTGTCTGTTCTTGTTATTGGAAACGTAGAAAATCATTGCCTCCGTGCTTCTTTGTTCTGTTGTGTTGTTTTATGTTTTCTTTATATTGTTCATTCTTCTATCTAATTGTTTCTGTTGTTATTAGGTGGACTGGGGATTCCCCATGGGAGTCCGGTGTGTCTGCGGTGGATTTTGAGTGGAAAACGATGGCACTACCTGTAATGGAGCACTATACAGAGGCCACTGATGGCTCTTTCATAGAGCAGAAGGAAAGTGCTCTGGTATGGCATCATCAAGAAGCTGACCCGGATTTCGGTTCAGGGCAGGCAAAAGAGCTTCATGATCATCTTGAGAATGTACTCGCCAATGAGCCAGTAGTTGTCAAAAGAGGCCAACACATTGTTGAAGTGAAACCACAGGTATGAGCATACTACAATCAGCTTTAGTTTGCTTGCCTATTAAATTAATATACGACGCAAGTATTGACCATTTGGTTTCCCATCATATTGTTAAGAATAGTTTGTTGCTGGGATAAAAGGGTCCAACACAATTTGGACGTCATGAATTGTTGATTTATAACAATTATGTCAACTCTCTATGCTTGAAATGGAAGGTAATCTTTTGGTGGATTGCAGGGTGTAAGCAAGGGTGTAGCTGTGGAGAGTCTTATTGCTACAATGCAGAGTGGGGGAAAGCCGCCAGATTTTGTGTTGTGCATAGGTGATGACCGTTCAGATGAAGACATGTTTGAGAGTATTGCACGCTCTATTGCCAACCCATCATCGCCTGCCATAGCAGAAGTATTTGCCTGCACTGTTGGTCAGAAACCCAGTATGGCAAAGTACTACCTAGATGATACTGTTGATGTTATCAAGATGCTTCAAGGACTCTCAGCTGCATCTGTACAGCTTCCGAAATCGGCAAATTTTCATGTCTCATTTGAAGGGTCTCTTTGAATCGTTGCCCATACATGTAGGAGCAACGAAATTCAGGTCTCTGCCGTTTTATGTGAAAGAATCATATGATTAGATTTAGAGCAGTGGACTTGGTCTCAGCCTGGTTAGTGTTTGCAGACGCAGGAACTAGTCTAAAGTTAGTAAGACACACAACTTGGTTCAAAACACACTTGAGTTTACAGGCCACATCTCAAACCAATAGTTACCAAATTAGTTGGAGCAAGGTCTTTACAGAGGGAACTTGTTCTTCTATGACCTTTTTTTAATTTAATCTCCTTTGTTTTTTCCCCTTTGTAAATACAAGTCTGTAAACCGAATAGCAAAATAGAATAAGAAGTATTGTGTTGCTTGTTTCCAGTGCATTTTTATGTAAAAATCATTGTATTTAACTGTTTCTATTTCATGTCGCTTAGATATATTCACTAAACTGACGTGGTAAAAGCACTCTAAATAGCAACTCCCAAATCTTCATGAATCTTGGTACTGTTGGTCTACTTTTTGAAGTTATCTATTGATTTCTATTCTAAATTTGTGATTCTTACGTTTCAGTTTTTAGTCTCAAGTCTAGAAATTTTTCGCCAGTTGTGTTAGCTAAAACTTTTTATCAGACGGCTACCTATTCGAGTTAATTGAGCAAGAAAAATGGAATTCATGGTCATCATGAGAGCAGAGCCAAAAAAGGAACACAAATTACAAATGCTACTTTTTCATTAGGGACCATAGAGAAATGGAATAGGTTCCTTTGTCGTTGGGTTAAAAATGCACCTTACTGGAACTGTGCAACACAAGTCTGTACAGATTACATGCTATGACAGAAATGCCGAAAAACTTTGGTAATCTTCAATATAACACGAGCATGACCATAATACAATGTGAGAATTTGTAAAACCCTCTTTCAATCTCCATCTATGTTTGTGCTTTCTGCCCGTTCTTTAATGAGCTAATACTTTCCAATGTCATAGAACTCTATATTCTTGTACTTCTGGGATATTATCTCTGCTTGAACCTTCCTTGCAGTGTCTGTTGCACAACCAACAAGAATGAGAACTGATGTGCCTGCGAATCCTCTAAAAGCAGTCAAGTGTGTAATTTGTTCAATTAGCGCAGGACCAGCAGCAAGAATTGCCAAAAAAGCAGAACCCAGGACAGATATTCGGCTGAGAACCTAAATTTCAACCATAAGTTAGTACGTAACCTTTTAAACTAGAAGTTGAAGAACACCGGTTGATCTCAGACATTCTAACTAATATTTCATTGTCCTGAACTGTTATGTAGGAAAACGTACACAAGTATGCCAGAAAAAATCTTTATAAATGAACTCATACTTTGGAGGATGAGATATGAAGAACCGAGAACACGGAATCATGATATCAGAAAAACCTCGGTGACAGTAGAGATAGTTATTGCTGATTGATTAGTTATCTAGCACTCTGCAGGATATATAGGTGGAATTTCTAAAAGTTAATAAATGCAATAGAAATAACTTGATTTTTCCTGAAACCATACGGCAAATTAACCTAATAAAAGTGAAACATTCTTATTTTCAGACAAGGAAAAAACTGTGTTAAGAAGGTTCATCGAAACATGTCCTCCAGGTTAGATTTTATCCATCTGATTTCAGAAAACACAAAAACGGTTTCCAAAAGCTATATAAATAGAAAATGGGAAGAAAAAAAAAATCTTATGTTTGTGGCTAAATGTGTACATAACTAACTGGCAGGAAGGACCAATTTGATGCCTTTCTTAAGGTTTTTTTATTTACAAAGGGAAGTAAAATCCTGTCAGATTTGCACAAAAAGGATAACTTATGCTGATGCTTATTTAAACTCATCAAAGAGGTGGCTGATAAAGCGCCATTTTATATCAATCTCCCTGATGAGAAATTTAAAAATAGCAACACAGCTACATAGCGTCTTCAAATCCCAAAAGGAAAGATTACTAAAATTAAAAAATTTAAGGAAAAGAATAAAAACTTGAAGAAGATTACATGTAATTAAATCAGAGCAGAGCATATTTCTTGGAAACAAAAAATTACCGTCTTGATGAATGTAGCCGTGCTTTTACCGGGTCGAACAAGTGGGATTGAGGCACCTTGGCGTTTCAACTGTTCACTCACATCATCAGGATCCAATTGCAGGAAAGTGTAATAGTAATTGAAGAAGGCTATCAAGAGAATGTTTGTTGGGACATATAAAGAACCTACAAATAATTTATGTGGTTAGATATATTCTGTTCCAGAAAGAAACTACACCAACAGGTTATGCTTACAAATGCAAACCCAAGCCAAACCAAATCAATTATACGGGTTTGGTTTGGTAATTTTTTTTTGAAAATACATGAATTCGGTTAGGTTTACACTTTCACCTCCCAACTCAAAGCAAACCAACTGACAAATTAAATATAATCGAAACTGCGACAAAAGCCAAAACCGAATCAAAACCATAAACTGTGATAGAACCTTCTAAATACAAGTAAATAAATATAAGAATACATAAATTAATAAATAGTAACAGTAGTAACTTATCCATTATATCCTAAATACCAGTTTCTATTTATGAGTCCAAACTCAACCATTGATTCTAGACCTAGATTCCTAGTGTATCCCATTTAAATCTATAAGAGGAAAAGAATAGAGGAAAAAATATATTGGGCCGAAGTACTCGACCTGGCTGGAATTTAATACAAAGGTAAAATAAAATGGAGAAGGAAAACATGACTCTGTAGTGCATCAGACAAAGCCATTAAATTAGCATATTATATTATTAAAAAAATCCTTTTTTATATTTTGCGAACCTATTAAAAAAATTCCTAATCGGTAAATAATGAACACTAGAGTAAGCAGCTGACAAAAAACATATATATTGCTTATCTACTTGCGTAAGCCAAGTTACTTTTACTAGTCAAGATTATAATGGACATTTTTTCTTACCCCCTGGGTTTAGAGCCACTGCAGCATTTTTTAGCACACCTAAGCCAGTGAATCTTGCTAGTGTGCCAGGAAGAGCTAAAGATGATGTGGAGAAGATGATTGGCATTACTCCTGAACTATTTACCTGATCAATTAGAATTATTAATGCAACAAATAAGATGAGTCAGCAACTCTAAATACAAGTTGAAAAATAGATACAACTGCATATAATCAAAAAGATAAAATAGCAAATCAGAAAATATTCGGAAGAAAACATTGCCAGCAACACGAATTAAAGCTAAATTCCATCTGACTGAGAGGTCTTCGGGTTAATTTGACTTGGACAAATTGCCATATGTAGAAAGGTAGGACCATAAGAGTTAAGACGAGGTGGAACGACAGTTGTTTGCTTGTCCTCCATTGCAATATCTCCCCACTCTAGTTCTAAAATTTTATTTTCTAATTATAAAAATAATAAAGTTAAAAAAAAAATTAAAATTGCTTACCTTGTCCGAATTGAAAATATGCTAGGCATGGTCAAAAATCAGATGTAATCATAATATATCTCGAAGGTCTAGCCAGATGATTTGAATGATCAAATCCTACTTCATAATTTGTAGGCAAATCTTTTCTCCATGAGCTTAATGCTACACTCTTCACAGTTTTGTGACAAGCTTTTTACAGGTACATGCACAAGGATATTCACTAGAGAACCAAAAGATTTGCAACAAGTTCCTAACAAGTACTTCTTTAGGCAGATAACAGAAACTATATAACCCACTCAAATTACGAAGTATTAGTCCTCTAAAGCAGACTAGCATAGCATGAAAATCTAGGATACAAACCTTAAAGGGTAAGTAAGCTGATTTCTGAAGCCCTCCTGCTTTGCTAGTGTACCTTGAGGCATAATTAAGTGGAATTTTCCTCTCTGCTTCCTGATACCCTTTGTTGAGAACATTGTTAACAATTATCTGCTTCCACTTACACATCCATTTCAAATATAATAATTATGACAACTTACCTGAACATAAACAATACTGAGAACTAGCAAGACAAAGGAGATAATGATAGCGATGAGCCCAGTGTAGTTGCCATCCTGAAATGCCTGTGCAGCTGTCCTACCAAAGGATGCTGGCAAATAGGAGATAATGCTTGTAAAGATCAAAAGAGATGTACCATTTCCAAGTTTTAGGTCAGAGATCCGCTCCCCAATATATGTTGTGCATACTGAGCCAAGTGTTAATAAAGTAACAGAAGATAGAACCCACTGAGTACTGAAATCATTGGCATAAGGGCGAAGGTACAGTACTTGGCCAATTGCCTGCGTGAAAAGGTAACGTGTGAAAGAAGATCAATAGCACTAGTGGTGGTGCAGCATAAAAAAATAAAAGAATCAACTTGAAATTGAAGCATTTGGGATAGAGTTACTAGAGGTCTAAACTCTCCACAACATAAGCATCCAGGCAACATTGACCTAATAATTTAACCCGAGTGAAAAGCCCAGAAGACCAATAGTCCAGAAGTGCTTGTCAGTTTCATGATTAAGAAGATTTTTTAATTTTTTTTTAAATGGAATCTTGAGACAATAAGTTTAAATTGATTTAGAATTGTTGCAATATGTCAGTTATTTAAGTGGCAGGTGAAAAAATTCTTTTATAATCTTTAAATTCGGCACAGGTAAAAGATGTCAATGGAACCATGAGACTGTTCAGAGGGTTTCATTACATTAGTTTGAAGGGGATTTTGGGTAAAAGTTCATTCTTTCAGGGGGATAGTAGGTATTTCAAAATAGAAATTGCATATAGCAATACAAAACAGTCTCTCTTGGATAACTCAGAAAAGGCTTGCATCAAAACTTTCCTCTAGCTAAAAAATGTTGAGTAACTTTAAAAAATGTTGAGACTTTTGTGCATTTTCATTGAAAGTAGTGTACAGGGTGGGCAACTGAACATGAATTTCCTCACCTGTACTATGGCAAATCCAACTGAAGCATAACGAGTATATTGAAGAATTTTTTTTCTTCCTGCTTCACCTTCTCTTTTCTGAAGCTCTTGCAACTTGGGGTAGATTTGGGTAAGAAGCTGAAACACAATTGACGCGTTAATAAAGGGAACAATACCAAGGGAGCATATCCCAAGTCGACCGATGCCTCCTCCAGAAAATGAATCTAAAGTGCTCAATAAACTGTTCTGATCTAAATTTCCAGCGAATGCCTCCCGATTTACTCCACCAAGAGGTATATATATTCCAAGTCGAGAGAGGGCCAAGTAGCCCAAGAGCTTGAGGAACTTTCCAGGCAATGGTCCTTTGAAGAAGTCCCCAAAATCAATGCTGGTATCCTCAATTGCAGCTGTCAATGTCAAAGGATCCTAATCAAGGGTTAAGAGCTGCTTGCATGATTTTTAACACGAAGCTATGCATAAGTAAATGACAAAGCTAGGAACAGACCTGCCACTCCTCTAGGTGAAGGTTTCTCCTTTCTTGAACTTGAGGCACTCTCGAATGTTTGTGAAAGCAAGCCTAGAACACTTTCCCAAGTAGAATCCAATTGCAGTGACTTGTCTAAACTGATACCCAGGGGATCAAAAACAGCGGTCTTGCAACTGAGGTAAAATACAATCAGCAACAGGATTTGATACCAAAATTTTGTATTGGTGTAAATTAAGAAAACTTCTGGAAGTTGATCTGGACAACAGTTCGTGTGAAAAGTATCTATACATGAAGAATTTTAAGCTCATTACACTTCGAAATCTACAAACACTTAATTTCATATAGCTTTCCACCTCAAAATTTAATTTCCCCACAAGATGGTCATAAGAATTGTTGGATATATTTTTAGAAACCACGGAGAACACCAAAAAAATACTTAATTTGACATGTAAGTTGAATTGAAACCCCATTAAATTACCATCTATTGGGAAACCTTTACATAATTCACTTCTCAATCTGAATAATTAACAGCTAAAACTCCAAGATTTTTTACGTAAATGGAAAACATTAAACTGGATTCATATTTCATATCAACCTTGTGTGAGCTGTTCAATTGATATACTACTAGATAATAATAAACCTTGAATATCATAATATATTACCCTATTTTATATCTCCACTTAAGGTTTTTGATTTTAATTAATAGAATTGCTGGTTCAACTACTTTTCAAAATTGAAGAGCATATTAAATAAAAACAGCCCAATGCATATTATTCTTTCATAATAATAAGTTATATACACATACCAAACACTCAGGTTTGTGATGCGTGAATGGTAATCATTCTAGTTTCAAATGTTAACTTACACATATTTGATTGATTAAACATGTGAATTACATTAGACTTAAACACAACAAATTTAGATTCAAATTACCTTAAGCATTTTGGTATGCAATTTAGATCTGTCTTTTCATACCCAAAAAATGTTGTTAAGCAGATTTGACACCCTGCTTTTGGTAGTTTTACATGGTTCTATGTAATCAACATAGAGTATGAATTTTTTCACCATAATTTTTTCTTATGAACGAGAAAATCAGTATCAGTTTCTAATCAAAACAATGTATAAGAGAAATTAAGGAATACGATTAACTTTTGAAGGGTAAAGCAGAACTCAGCAAGTAAACACAGATTCAAAAAATGAAAGGAAAACCCAGTCAAACCAATAAAGGATTCAGATTTCCCAATGAATAAGAGAGAATTATAAAATTAAAATAAAAAGACCCATTTGCGAGAAAATCAGAAATGGAAGGGCTGAGAAATAGTAAAAACTGAAAAGGGTAGGAAGCTCATACCTGTTGGAGTGAAGGTCAGTGTTCCATGATGAGGCAGTGCTGGGTTTTTGTCGGGCAGAAAGACTGTCTCTGCAAATATAAGTTCGAATCTGGGGACGGAATTTTGGAGCTAGAGAATGAGAGAGCTTCTTCTTCTTGTTTATGGAAATGTTGTTGAAGGAAAGGGACCAACAACATACCTCTCTCACACTTATCAACATTATCTCCTGCCTGGACAATCTCTCTCTCAACTCTGAGACTGGCCTAAGCTTGGGTTCACAAATAAATTTGGGAACTAAGATATAATTCATTATCATCAAGTTCATCCCTATTATACTAGTATCGAGAATTAATTAAACTTGACGTAAAAAAATATGTTTTTAAAAAAAAAAAATCTCTAAGACGTCGTAACACTTACAAATTATAGTACCTCGTAAACTCTTAAAGAATTAAACTTGACATTTAAAAATTACGATATCTTAATTTTAATTATTAAAATAAGATTTTATCGACAATGATAATTATTTTTAATATTGTAAAAATAAAAATGACAACTATTTTTAATACTGCATAAATAAAAATGAACATACGAGTATTATATTGAGTTTTTCTTCACGAAAATGAGAAGAAAAAAAAATAGGGTGATAAAACTAAAATAGAAGAAAATATTTTATTTAATTAAGGCTTGAATTTGCTTATTGTTCCTTTCTACACTTATTTTTTTATATATATAATTTTAATTATACACATGTTTAAATATATCGTAAATATAACTAAATATAAAAGAGTATGAATGAATAAATATGGAGGAGAACCGCACTCCAAAATAAAGCCACGACACTACTTGCCCAAGAGGCCGATCATGGATTTATCAAATAAAACTACTTGCCCAAGAGGCCGATCATGGATTTACTGTGAACCCATTTAAATTTTTTTATTTGTTTTTGGGTACAAGAGCCAGTTAATATTACCTGACTCAGTTAAAAATATAGTCCATCGGCCACTTAGCCCATTGTCCACTCTTGGATATCGTAGTAGGCCGGCCGGGTTAACTTTGGCCTATTACCAAACGTATCATCCAAAACGTTCCGTTTATCACTCAACCTTATTAGTTTAGGGCTAAAGTCCAGTAAGCCCTGAATTACTGATTTGTAATTTTATTGGGCTTTAACTTGAATGCGCATCCCTGATCTGTTGACAAGCACGTCAATGGACATGGCCAATCCATAAGTTTTCAAACTTATATGGATTATATGGATGGGTATAAACAACTACCAAACCCGAATAAATTTTGCTCACTGGATCTACAGGACTATAATTACAACCTCCTCTCATACAATGCCAATCCAAGAATTATCTGCTCACTATCAGAATGGCCTTTGAAATAAGAAAGCCCAACCCAAGCCAACGTAAATAGTACGCTTTTGTTTTATGTTTTTTGTCCTTATTTAAATTTTCTGGTGGTTTTCCTGTTAAAAACTAATGTTATGTTTGGATTAAAGAAATGAAACTTGTGAATAAATAGAATAGAGAAATAAATAAAATGGGGAGTAAGAATGATTCATTTTATTCTAAGTGAAATAAGTCATTTTATACCTTTACTCAATAATTAAAATTCATAAATTTAAGAGAGATGCGAATAGTCCATTATATTTTAATAAAGTAACTAAATATAATTTTTTTTTATAAAAATAAATTATTTTATTTTAACTTTTATTCTTTTAATTCAATCTTAAGAAAAAAAAAACAGATTGAATCAATTAGATGAGCAAATCTTTATATCACCGAGTCTAAGTTGGGATATTTAAGTTTTTGAGATATCACTAACAGCGTAGCTGTCACACTATGTCAACGTGGTCACAAATAGCCCGAAATGTGATGTATCAAATTATTTTAGAAGTCATCAATACACTCAAACAGGGCGGATATAGGAATTTTAATTAAGGTGAGTTAAGAATATTATAATATTAAAATTAAATGAATTATAAAAATAAATATAACAAAAAATGAGAATTTTATATCTATAATATAACATTTTAAATCTACATTTAAAAGTATATAAAATATATGACTTTGTGAAATGTCATATATCTAGTAATTAAGTATGAAATAGATTTGTACGAAAATTATATATATATAGTAACCTAACGAAGTGGTACAATACGATTCTTAAGAGAATCAAAATCAGCTACTATCAAATCTAAATTGATATCTTATGCAAGTGCAAGTTTCTTTTTAATGTTCAGAATCATGCAATATGCAAGAAAATCACCATTCATCTTGTTACGCAATATTGTTTTATTTTTATTGAGATTAGCATAAAATAACACAAATTTATCATCCTTATATATATATATAGTAATCTAACGAAGTGGTACAATACGATTCTTAAGATAATCAAAATTAGCTACTATCAAATCTAAATTAATATCTTCTGTAAGTGCAAGTTTCTTTTTAATGTTCAAAATCATGCAATATGCAAGAAAATCATCATTCATCTTGTTACGCAATATTGTTTTATTTTTATTGAGATTATCATAAAATAGCACAAATTTATCATCCTATTATTATTATTATTATATTGTGACGCCCCCAAATCTGGGTCCACACAGCCCAAACTTGAGTCGTCAAAATACTACAACAAAATTATTACAACAAAGCACAACGTACAACAATACAGTGTATAATAATACACAACTAAGTCTTCACTATTATTGCCACACTATTTTACAAAACGTGAAGACTATGATAACTATTCCTCGGACCCTCACTCCATTCCCCGGCTAGACCCTGTTATGTTTTCATCTCCTGTTGAAAAACAATGGAACAAAAGAAAGGGTGAGCTCAAATAGCCCAGTAAAGAATATCATGACTAAGATAATGACGAATAAATTATCATTAGTCTTCAACAGTTGAGTTCTTGATAGAATACAATAGACTACAAGATTTATATCAAAAACTGCAGTTAAATTCTTAAACAACGTTCAGATCAATAATAGCAGCGGAATGAGTAATCTATTAGAAGAATAATGCAGACTATAATGTCCACTCGGTTCTCTTTTTAGGAAAAACATCATCAACTTTTATCATCTGAAATATCATTAGTCAAGATAATACAAATTCACAGTTCCTGATCATAATCATGCAGATCAACAGTTCATCTTTGCACTACGGGCCAAAGACATTCAATATAACACCAACGGTCATGATTATACCAGATTCAGCCTTTGGTCATAATCATACCAAACAACAGTTCATCTTTGCACTACGGGCCAAAGAGAACATTCACCACGTGCCATAAAAGACACCGAACAGATGTATCGCCTTTAACCTATTATATCGCCTTTAACCTATCATCTGTTCAACAAATATATCACATCTGTGCCCCCGGCCACAGATATTCACAACAGCTTGATTTTTGGATGATTAGAATGATATAAATGATGAACATAAGAAATAGGATAACAATAAGTATCGGAAGTTTACTTTGTACAGATTCAAATAATGTCCAAATTGTCAACATGATGTGGAGTGAAATTCAAGATCCACAGTTCAGAATAACGTTTACAATTCAATAGAAAGGTTCACGTAAATAGGAAGGTTCAGTTGAAATAATGAAGTTCAACTATTATGGAACATATAATATTTTCAGGAATTATAGAAGCAATAGTTCCATAATAAATTTCGATTTAGGAGTATGAAAGAAAATAATATCCCTTACCGTAGCAGGTTTGATTAACAAAAGGTGAAGGAAATTAATACAAAGGGTTATTCACCAACAGGCGGCAATCCGCTCCGTAAGGTTATTCCCACAATTTAATAGAATTTGAGTACAAAGAGTTATTCACCAAACAGGCGGCAATCCGCTCCGTAAGGTTATTCTCAGAGATTAATAATGAATGAATACGAAAGGTTATTCACCAACAGGCGGCAATCCGCTCCGTAAGGTTATTCCCACAATTTAATACATGGAAATAAAAGGCACGTCTTATGAGTAAGGAAGAAACAATATTATTATCGAGAATCAAATAATGATAATCCCTTACCATAGTATGTTTGAATAATGGAAGATGAAAAAGATGGTATCCCTTACCGTAACACGTGACTGAATATTGATTTAAATGAGGTTGATTAACTTGAACAGTACACGTATACTTATAGATCTTCACAAATACTCAAGATGACTTAAGCACACTTAGAGAGAACTTTCACAAGAAGTATTTAGAGAGAGAAAGAAAGAACAAGTAAGGAAGTTTATGAAAAATCCTTAAGTTAAGGCTTCTATTTATAGCCAAAAATCTTATCATTCATTTAATCTAAACCATTCATTTAAAGATCATCTTTTAATCTACACCATCCATTTCAAATATTATATTATCTTTAATCTACACCATTCATTTCATATCACCTAATAATCACCTAACTTTATATTATAAACAAATCAATTTAATTATTCAACAATAATTCACACTTTAATCTACACCATTCATTTCATATCACCTAATAATCACCTAACTTTATATTATAAACAAATCAATTCAATTATTCAACAATAATTCACACTTTAATCTACACCATTCATTTCATATCACCTAATAATCACCTAACTTTATATTATAAACAAATAACTTTATCAATTCAATTATTATGACTAATTGTTATAAATACAGTATAGTTAGCTCTTAGATATCAAGTCAATAAATTAATGAAATACAACTGTTTAAATAACATCATAATAGAGATAACAATAATGTAAAATAAAGCATACGTTACTGTGTAATGACAATTATTGATTCAATAATGTGAATTACTGTGCATGTGTTACTGTGACAATTATTAGGTTCAATAATTTTAAAAACAGTGCAACAACAATTATTGACTCAATGATATAAAATACAGTGTAATGACAATTATTAAATCAATAATGCAAAATACTGTGTAACAACAATTATTGAATTGATAATATAAAATATTATGCAGTGACAATTATCGATGAAATGATGCGTAACAGTTACGGTGTCAATTATCAGACCAAAAATATGAGACACTATGCAATACCGTATGTTACTGTAGAGTACCGAGTGCTACAGAAAATACCAATAACTACCGTATGCTACTATTCTTTTATCACCGGTATTTTAACAGTTCCGTTGACTATTTTTATTTAAAAAGGTTATTTCTGTCGTTTTCTATATCCGACAAATATTCCGTTGTGGGGTCCACCAATAATTTGTTATTTCGGCGCCGTCGGACCAAACGAATATTTCCCGACCAAACGAATATTCCCCGACAAAGCGAATATTGTCCGACAAAATAAAATTTGCACATAACATCCTTAACTTTTAACTTTATCGATTTAACCACTTACTGTTTAAAAAAAATATCTATATGAAGAAAAATTAAATTTTGTATTTCATAAAATTCGGGGTCTTACAACCTCCCCTCCTTATGAAATTTCGTCCCCGAAATTGACGTACCTGACATATCGAAGATGTAAGGATACTTAGATTTCATCTCAGATTCTAGCTCCCAGGTCATTTCCTCAGTATCTTGGTTCCTCCATAAAACCTTAACTTGAGGTATAACCTTTGAGCGTAGGATCTGCTCCTTCTTATCCAGGATCTTAACAGGTACTTCCTCGTATGTTAAATCCTCTGCTATAACGTCTGGTTCTAACTCAATGACGTGGTTTGGGTCCTTCACATATTTACGTAACATAGATATGTGAAAAACGTTATGGATGCGAGACATACTTGGTGGTAGGGCTAGTCTGTAGGCTACGGTTCCTATTCGATCGAGGATTTCAAATGGGCCAATAAATCGAGGGTTGAGCTTTCCTCTCTTTCCGAATCTCGTAACCCCTTTCCATGGAGAAACACGTAAGAATACATGATCTCCGACGTTGAAACTTTCGTCTCTCCGATGAAGATCAGCATAACTCTTTTGTCGTTCTTGTGCGGTCTGTATTCGTTGTCGGATCATTTGGATCTTTTCGGTCGTCAAGCGTACCAACTCGGGTCCCAACAATTTTGCTTCTCCTACCTCATTCCAACATATTGGAGAGCGACACTTCCTTCCATACAATGCCTCGAATGGAGCCATGCCTATGCTTGCTTGGTAACTGTTGTTGTAAGAAAATTCCACCAACGGCAAGTACTTATCCCAACTTCCTTTGAAGTCTAATACACAAAGTCTCAAAAGATCTTCGAGGGTCTGGATCGTCCTTTCCGATTGTCCGTCCGTTTGAGGATGGTATGCAGAACTAAAACGTAGTTCAGTGCCCATAGCTTTTTGTAGACTGATCCAAAAGCGTGAAGTGAATCTAGGATCTCGATCAGAAACTATGGAAACTGGCATGCCATGCAATCTCACGATCTCATTTATGTACATACCGGCAAGACGTTCAAGTGAAAAGTTTTCTCGTATAGGCAAGAAATGAGCAGATTTGGTCAATCTATCTACGATCACCCAAATTGCATCTAAGCCTTGAGAAACTTTTGGAAGACCCGTCACGAAGTCCATATTGATGTGTTCCCACTTCCATTCGGGAACTTCAAGTGATTGTAATGGACCTTTAGGAACTTGATGTTCTGCCTTGACACGTTGACAAGTTAGGCACCTTGAGATAAACTCCGCAATCTCTCTTTTCATATTGTTCCACCAAAATGTATGTCGAAGATCTCGATACATCTTGGTACCTCCTGGGTGGATTGCAAACGGCGTGTTGTGTGCCTCTATCATGATTTTATGCTTTAATTCAGGATCGTTAGGAACACAGAGTCGAGAGTTGACTCGAAGTATTCCTTTCTCGTCGATTCTTGCTTCGGGAATGACACCTTCTTGTACTTTCTTTATCATGTTTATCAGTTCCGGATCGGTAGCTTGAGCAGCTTTAATTTTATCGATTAAAGTTGGTTCTACTCGCACGTGAGCAATCTTCGAGTGGGTCCCTGGTGTCTTTAGCTCTATCTCCATCTTTTGCAAGTCGTACAAAATACACTTTTGTGTTGTCAGCAGTGCACTTGTACTTGCATAAGATTTTCTGCTCAAAGCGTCAGCTACAACGTTCGCCTTTCCCGGGTGATACTGGATTGTGTGGTCATAATCCTTTAACAGCTCAAGCCAACGTCGTTGTCGCATGTTGAGTTCCTTCTGGGTGAATAAATACTTGAGACTTTTATGATCCGTATAGATATCCACTTTTTCTCCGTACAAGTAGTGTCTCCAGATCTTCAACGCGAAAACGACTGCTGCCAACTCTAGATCATGAGTAGGATAATTTTTCTCATAATCTTTGAGTTGTCGAGAGGCGTAGGCTATAACCTTTCCATGTTGCATAAGGACACAGCCTAGACCTTTGCCAGAAGCATCGCTGTAGATAACAAATTCTCCTGATCCTGATGGTATGGTCAGAACAGGAGCTGAAACCAGTCTCTTCTTGAGTTCTTGGAAACTTTTCTCGCATTCCTTGCTCCATATGAATTTTGTGCTTTTCCGAGTAAGCTGCGTTAATGGAGTGGCGATTCGAGAAAATCCTTCTACGAATCTCCGATAATAACCAGCTAGACCCAGAAAACTTCGGACTTCGGTTACTGTTTTGGGTTGTTCCCAATTTAGTACCGTTTCAATCTTCGCAGGATCGACTGATATTCCTTGACTAGAAATCACATGCCCAAGAAACGCGACCTCCTCAAGCCAGAACTCACATTTCTTCAACTTGGCATATAATTTGTTTTCACGGAGCTTTTGTAGTATCAATCTCAGGTGTTGTTCATGATCCTCGCGACTCTTGGAGTATATGAGGATGTCATCAATAAAGACAACCACAAAATGATCCAAATGTTCCTTGAATATCCGGTTCATCATGTCCATGAAAGCTGCAGGAGCATTAGTTAGTCCAAAAGGCATGACTAAGAACTCATAATGCCCATAACGAGTTCTGAAAGCAGTCTTTGGAATGTCCTCAGCTTTAACCTTTAACTGATGATATCCAGAACGGAGATCAATCTTTGAGAAATGTTGAGCGCCTTGCAATTGATCAAACATGTCATCAATCCGAGGTAACGGGTACCTGTTCTTGATGGTGACATGGTTCAATTCTCGGTAGTCAATGCACAATCTCATACTCCCGTCTTTCTTCTTCACAAATAGAACAGGAGCACCCCAAGGTGATGCACTCGGACGAATGAAACCGATATCCAACAATTCCTGTAGTTGGACTTTTAACTCTTGAAGTTCAATGGGAGCCATTCGGTAGGGAGCTTTGGAAATGGGCTTGGTACCGGGTTCAAGATCAATATAAAAATCAATTTCACGGTTTGGGGGTAAGCCAGGAAGTTCTTCAGGAAAAACGTCAGGAAACTCATTAACAATGGGAATATCATTCAAGTTTGACGTATTTTTGTTCAAATCAGTGACATGAGCTAAAAAGGCTTGACATCCGTTTTTCAATAAACGAATGGCTTTATGGCTAGAAATAACAGTTATAGATTTCAATGGTTTAGTTGCTTGAATTTGCATGACAGGTTGATTAGGAATATGAAAACTAATAATCTTATGAAAACAATCAATTTTAGCATGATGGGTAGTCAACCAATCAATTCCTAAAATCACATCAAATTCATGCATCTCCAAAGAAACAAGGTCAACAGATAATGTGAGGTTGTTGATTTGAACTAGGCAAGATTTATAGACAGTAGATGTAATGGTCATTTCTCCTAATGGGGTTTCAACTGATAAGTCAAAGTCCAAGTTTTCAGGAGTTAAGTTTAAACGCTGAGCACATGCAGGTGAGATAAAAGAATGGGTAGAGCCAGTATCTAACAAAGCGTAGACTTCACGAGAATTTATGAATAGCTTACCGGTTATCACCTCGTTCGAGTTTCGTGCCATTTGGGATGTCACAACAAAAGCTCTCCCTTGAACTACAGATTTTCCTTTATCCGCGCTAGCTTTTGGTATCATCATTGCAGCTGGACTTGATTTTGTGGCAGGACAAAACCGCGCAAGATGACCCTCTTTCCCACAACTGTAGCACTTTTTAGACTGCAGAGTACAGTTTGGGCTGATGTGACCTTCCTGACCACACCTATAGCATCTCACTGGTGGTCGATCTTCTCCCCTTGAAACTGGGGTCGGTGCTGGTGTTGGTACTGGTGCTGGTGCCCTTCCATAATTATTATGGAATCTCTTTCTTTTAAAATTGTTCCCACTAGATTCTCCTCTTCTGTTATTTGGTGTGGAATTACCACCGAAGTGTTGGTTACCTCCTCGATGGTTTTCGTTCCTGTGGTTGTTGTCACTCCTTTCTCTATGCTGATCATTAACTCTTGGCTGCAATGTTTCATCTGTTTGCTCCACCCTTTGAGCCCTATCTACAACATCTGAATACAAACTGAATTTATGAGAACTAAGTTGTTGACGAATTTTGAGTCTCAAACCTCTCAGGAACATTCGACTCATTCGTGCTTCGTCATCTACTAGATGAGTCGCAAAACGAGACAGTTCAGCAAACTTAGCTTCATATTGAGAAACTGTTATGTTTCCCTGCTCCAGCTTAATGAATTCCACTTCCTTCATATGGCGGATGCTTTCTGGGAAGTACTTCTCGTTAAACAGTTCTTCGAATTCTGTCCAAGACATTTCAAGTGCTGAAGGTTGGATACGTTTTACCGCTTCCCACCAATGGTCCGCCTCACCTCGTAACATAAAAGTGGCAAATGGCACCTTCTGATCATCAGCGCATTGTAAGACATCAAGTATTTTTGTCGTCTGCTTCAGCCATGCCTCCGCTTTGAGTGGGTCAGGCTTCCCGTGGAATTCAGGTGGTCCTAATTCTTTAAATTGCTTAACAGTGACCATCCTCAAATTGCCAGCGTTTCTACCGTTATTATTGACTGGATTTCCTCTTCCTTGATTCTGTATGAACTGCATGAAATTCCTAAAGAATACATCGTTCATCATGTTATCAGGAACATTATTTCCTGAGTTGGCAGGAGGATTGTTTGGGGCCTCTTGATTCTCGGCTACATTTGCTTCGGGTATTCCATAGTTAACCTCTTGATTTTCAGATGCCATACCTAACTGTGGTCACAAAATAAATGTTAGTTCAAATAAACTGACTCATCACTTCATGTTCCTACATTCAAATCGACTCATTAGATAATAAAATCTATTTTAGGTAGGACACACTAGTCACTGATTCTATTCGTCTCTCCCCTCCTAGTTCTACCCCAGATCGCCATTAAAGACCATATCCCTAAGCTCTGATGCCAACTGTGACGCCCCCAAATCTGGGCCCACACAGCCCAAACTTGAGTCGTCAAAATACTACAACAAAATTATTACAACAAAGCACAACGTACAACAATACAGTGTATAATAATACACAACTAAGTCTTCACTATTATTGCCACACTATTTTACAAAACGTGAAGACTATGATAACTATTCCTCGGACCCTCACTCCATTCCCCGGCTAGACCCTGTTATGTTTTCATCTCCTGTTGAAAAACAATGGAACAAAAGAAAGGGTGAGCTCAAATAGCCCAGTAAAGAATATCATGACTAAGATAATGACGAATAAATTATCATTAGTCTTCAACAGTTGAGTTCTTGATAGAATACAATAGACTACAAGGTTTATATCAAAAACTGCAGTTAAATTCTTAAACAACGTTCAGATCAATAATAGCAGCGGAATGAGTAATCTATTAGAAGAATAATGCAGACTATAATGTCCACTCGGTTCTCTTTTTAGGAAAAACATCATCAACTTTTATCATCTGAAATATCATTAGTCAAGATAATACAAATTCACAGTTCCTGATCATAATCATGCAGATCAACAGTTCATCTTTGCACTACGGGCCAAAGACATTCAATATAACACCAACGGTCATGATTATACCAGATTCAGCCTTTGGTCATAATCATACCAAACAACAGTTCATCTTCGCACTACGGGCCAAAGAGAACATTCACCACGTGCCATAAAAGACACCGAACAGATGTATCGCCTTTAACCTATTATATCGCCTTTAACCTATCATCTGTTCAACAAATATATCACATCTGTGCCCCCGGCCACAGATATTCACAACAGCTTGATTTTTGGATGATTAGAATGATATAAATGATGAACAGAAGAAATAGGATAACAATAAGTATCGGAAGTTTACTTTGTACAGATTCAAATAATGTCCAAATTGTCAACATGATGTGGAGTGAAATTCAAGATCCACAGTTCAGAATAACGTTTACAATTCAATAGAAAGGTTCACGTAAATAGGAAGGTTCAGTTGAAATAATGAAGTTCAACTATTATGGAACATATAATATTTTCAGGAATTATAGAAGCAATAGTTCCATAATAAATTTCGATTTAGGAGTATGAAAGAAAATAATATCCCTTACCGTAGCAGGTTTGATTAACAAAAGGTGAAGGAAATTAATACAAAGGGTTATTCACCAACAGGCGGCAATCCGCTCCGTAAGGTTATTCCCACAATTTAATAGAATTTGAGTACAAAGAGTTATTCACCAAACAGGCGGCAATCCGCTCCGTAAGGTTATTCCCACAATTTAATAGAATTTGAGTACAAAGAGTTATTCACCAAACAGGCGGCAATCCGCTCCGTAAGGTTATTCTCAGAGATTAATAATGAATGAATACGAAAGGTTATTCACCAACAGGCGGCAATCCGCTCCGTAAGGTTATTCCCACAATTTAATACATGGAAATAAAAGGCACGTCTTATGAGTAAGGAAGAAACAATATTATTATCGAGAATCAAATAATGATAATCCCTTACCATAGTATGTTTGAATAATGGAAGATGAAAAAGATGGTATCCCTTACCGTAACACGTGACTGAATATTGATTTAAATGAGGTTGATTAACTTGAACAGTACACGTATACTTATAGATCTTCACAAATACTCAAGATGACTTAAGCACACTTAGAGAGAACTTTCACAAGAAGTATTTAGAGAGAGAAAGAAAGAACAAGTAAGGAAGTTTATGAAAAATCCTTAAGTTAAGGCTTCTATTTATAGCCAAAAATCTTATCATTCATTTAATCTAAACCATTCATTTAAAGATCATCTTTTAATCTACACCATCCATTTCAAATATTATATTATCTTTAATCTACACCATTCATTTCATATCACCTAATAATCACCTAACTTTATATTATAAACAAATCAATTTAATTATTCAACAATAATTCACACTTTAATCTACACCATTCATTTCATATCACCTAATAATCACCTAACTTTATATTATAAACAAATCAATTCAATTATTCAACAATAATTCACACTTTAATCTACACCATTCATTTCATATCACCTAATAATCACCTAACTTTATATTATAAACAAATAACTTTATCAATTCAATTATTATGACTAATTGTTATAAATACAGTATAGTTAGCTCTTAGATATCAAGTCAATAAATTAATGAAATACAACTGTTTAAATAACATCATAATAGAGATAACAATAATGTAAAATAAAGCATACGTTACTGTGTAATGACAATTATTGATTCAATAATGTGAATTACTGTGCATGTGTTACTGTGACAATTATTAGGTTCAATAATTTTAAAAACAGTGCAACAACAATTATTGACTCAATGATATAAAATACAGTGTAATGACAATTATTAAATCAATAATGCAAAATACTGTGTAACAACAATTATTGAATTGATAATATAAAATATTATGCAGTGACAATTATCGATGAAATGATGCGTAACAGTTACGGTGTCAATTATCAGACCAAAAATATGAGACACTATGCAATACCGTGTGTTACTGTAGAGTACCGAGTGCTACAGAAAATACCAATAACTACCGTATGCTACTATTCTTTTATCACCGGTATTTTAACAGTTCCGTTGACTATTTTTATTTAAAAAGGTTATTTCTGTCGTTTTCTATATCCGACAAATATTCCGTTGTGGGGTCCACCAATAATTTGTTATTTCGGCGCCGTCGGACCAAACGAATATTTCCCGACCAAACGAATATTCCCCGACAAAGCGAATATTGTCCGACAAAATAAAATTTGCACATAACATCCTTAACTTTTAACTTTATCGATTTAACCACTTACTGTTTAAAAAAAATATCTATATGAAGAAAAATTAAATTTTGTATTTCATAAAATTCGGGGTCTTACATATATCATAAAGGAAATCAATATATTTAGTAATAACTATGAAAAAGAAAATACATCTATATATTTTGTGAATGAAAATCTCTTAGTATAATTAATTAAGAGAATTGATACAGCTATAACTTTTATTTGTAAAAATATAAATTTCCTTAATTAATTGTAATGAAAAAAATATACATTTATATATTTAACTGTGTAGGTGACACCCCCCCCCCCCCCCACACACACACACATATATATATATATATATATGTCAATCCTATTTTTTTTTTTTCATTGTCTGGATCTTTTTTATTTACTCTATAATAATATCTATATATTCATTACCAATCGTTTGTTTGGAGGTGGAGATATGGTGATATCATCTAATGGTGATTTTGAAAAGACAAGCCTAACAAGTGATAGTAGTAATAATTAATAAAACAGAAAATGTTTGGATAATTAAGAGGTTTTTGTTAAAGTTTGAATTTTGGGTACAAGGAATGAAGTATTTGCCATAGTTGGGGGGCCAGGCTACAACCTATCAAGCCTCCTCCTAGCTCTGCCCCTGCACTCAAAATAATGAAAAGTGAAGTACGTCGGATTTAGATTGAAAATTTTGAGGGGCGATCGAAAATAGCGATTAAGATTAAAAGTGATGATTGATCGTCTTTGATAGTATAAAAAACTCTTTTAGATTGGTTGTCGACCTTACTGACTCTACACTTGATTCTATTGATGTCAAAATTTGGAAAGGAATGAGACGATCGGTCGCCACTCTGATTGTCATTCTCGATCGCTGGAGAAAGACTCATTTATATTAGCTTGATACAAGTATTAGCATCGAAAAAAACAAGTTTGACAAGTAGGTTATACTATACCACTTTTTTTTTTTTTATTATTATTATTACAGATTTATATACAAATTCATAAGATTTGAATCAATGGAAGAAAAATGTTTAGATTTTGCCTTAGCTAATTAATTGCATAACTCCCACTTGAGGGAAAAAAGATAGGATATGTTGGGAATTAAGTTGTGCACTCACACCCCTCGACCGTATCCAACGAGATATTATTTTATATTTTTGAGACAAGTAAATAGTATATTTTTTCTTTTCATATATTTATGGGGTTCGTCTATAGTGAAGTCCACAAGTATGTAAAAATAAAAAAGTAAAACATACTATTCACTTGATCTAAGAGTATAAAATAATTTTTTTTACCCAACATATTATACTAATAATGTCCTCTTGATATGGAATCCGTATGGTACAGCATATATTTTTATATTGTTTTTATTATCCTAGCACCTCTTCAAAAGTAAAATGTGCGATTTGCATCCTGTATTTCAAATTTTGCATATATTGTACCTACCGAACCTATAAAGAAAAAATTCAAAAAAAAAAAAAGGAAAAATAATAATAATAACAACGACAATAATTATTTGTTACTTGGACCCAATTTCTTAAATTGAGGTTCCCAAATTGCCTAGTACTACAAATACTAAAAAAAAATAATTATTTCAAATGGGAGGAGAGAGAAAGGTGGTTGAATGATTTGAGCTACTCTTGTGACAGACCACAGGTAAGCATGGTGCTCTAAAAGCCTGCATATCTACAAAGAGAAGGGCAAAGTATAAAAAAAAACATGTTGTATATATGATCATTTGTCATCTACTTGTTCCATGGCTTTCTGGTAAAGTCCTTAGATTCTCTTATATTATAGTTTAATTATAAGATATTAGTAGTTAAAAAGGTCACCCCATTGATTCATGTAAACAGATAGCCAATAAAATATTACTATATATATATAAAATAAGTAAGTAGTGGGTAACAAAATAAAATATTATATGCAGGTATCCTTATCTTTGCCTTCTACTAGAAGGAATATTGCTCTAGCTACTAGCCTAAAGTGGTCACCCATCAGCCTCAACTTTTTGACTCGTAAAATATTTCAAGATAATCCTTTTTCTTGGGGGGCTCATTAATAAGTTAGTACCCATCGATCTGCCTCATTTTTTCCTGATATAAAATTGGACACTATTAAAATGTTTTAATTGTTTTTTTGTCAATTATATTTTTATAAAATAATCAATCACAAAGAGATTGAGGATGCAGGGCCAACTGACCCGCTAAATTTTCAAGGGGTCAAATTAAATTTTTTTCAGAGACAAGGTAATTGAGTAGGTCAAATTTTAAAACTGAATACACTTCTAAAAATCTCGTCATCAAATCACTTTTTATCGCCCTTAATTATCGATGCATTTCTTGGTAGACGGAACCAATCGCCCAGTCGGACTTTGAGACAGCCGCCTGTAACTACTGTACGTGCATGCTTCCAAAAGCATTTTACCTAATTAACCAAAAGCATGCTTGATTAGGTCACGTTGTTGTTTTGCATGATTTGTAACTTTGTATGATGTATGAAAGATTAATAGCGTCAAAATATTGGAACCTGCAGGGCTGCATCACATAATTAGTAGTCTTTATTTACACTAAAAAAGAAAAAAAGGTCATTTGATCTCACTTAAAGCTTTTCTACTAGATATTCCGGGTGTAACAAAGATTGAGCACCTTGAATTTTTTCTAGCACAACATCACATATATAAAGTCATTTGATGAGGTATCATATTATACTATGAATTAAGGAGGTGATATTAAATAGTCCCCGACTTATTCCATTATTGATCTAAAATTAATTAGTTCAGTGCTTACAAAGTAAACATAATACTGTCACGCATGAGATTGAAGGTATTAAAAGAGTTTTAATAATTAATTCAGTTTCATTTATAATTAGTACAAACGAACTCGGCGATAAAGGTGCTAAGACGACGACGATGATGTACTTTTATCACCTTGGCTCATGCACAACCAAAAGTGAAATTCCAAAATCAAATACTAAAAAGAAGTTGGTCATTAGGTTAATCTAGCTAATTAAGGCTCAAAGTATATATTACAATGTCATTTGTCTCCATGTACTCGCCAAAATTATATTTGATTTTCTTCTAACCTTGTGTTAAAAGAATTACAAGTAATAATTTGTTATCTAGTCCAAAATAAATATTTTTTGTAAACCTGGCATCTAATTTCAGGTATATATATACAATTGCATTTTTAATTAATACTTGTATCAGATCTTGATGATGAGTGAGGTAGAACGGAGAGAGGCCTACGTACACGCATGTGTACACACGGATACAAACATTATGGAGAGGGAGAGAGGGAGAGAGGGAGGAGGAGCATGAGAATTATTAAAGCACATGGGTGGTTTTGTTGGGGTGCAAAAATAAATTAAAAATTGAGATATTAAAAAATGGAATGAAGAAAGGGATTTTTTTTTAACAGTCTGATCTCAGTCGAGGATTAATTAATTAATTAATTAATTAATTAAAAAAGTAGTTGGAGATCAGATAGAGTAAGAAAGTAGTTGGTGATCAGATAGAGAGAGGGAGGGAGAATTAGGAAGTGGTTGAGGGTTTGTTTGACTTGTTTACAAAAAGTCAGAATTGAGGTGAGAAAGGACAATAAGTATAAAGTTGTAAAGGTACGTAGGGTTGGAGAGGAAAATGGCAACCCCCTGCATTATGCATGTGCATGCAGCCCTTCTTTCTTTCCTACTTTTTCTCTCTGCCACTACTTTTCTCATTCAGACAAATTTATCCGACCTGCTTTCTTTACTTGACGGAGTCATAGCATATATATATATATATATATATATATATATATGTATGTATGTATATATATGTATGTATGTTCACTAAATTTTGTATGGTTAACTGTAAAATTTGGTGACCGTGATTTTAAAACACATCATCATATATCCAATCATTCGTAATTCAGTGTTGCTACGTGTACGCCATTGTGCTGTGATGGTAAAGTCTCCGCTCGCAACACAATTTAGTACAGGAATAAGTTATCAAAATCTCCTATTACAATCACTAGCTGTATATGTTACATTAACAGAATTCTTGCATTTGTAAAATTTTGGCCGCAATTCTTGCAATGTAATATATAGTAGTAACAAACACAAACAATCACAATCCTTAGAAATGATTCGATCGAGAGATTTTAACTTTTGATCAAGTCAATTTGTGAAGTTTTAAAATTTTAATTATTACAACTTTGTTTGATTTTAGTACAAATAATTAAAATTATTGTAAATTAATTAAAATATGCTAGTATGTGTTATTGTTATATATGTGTTACTTTTAAAACTTATGTGGTCAAAATATTAAATATTAGAAATTTGTGAATTAACTTAAAATGTTAAATTATATTTCTAATTTTGATACGTACAGGAAGAGTAGCTAGTTGTTCAATCAAATTATTTGTTACACCATGCATTTCAACTGAGTGTGTTCGAAAAGTTAATTTATCTGTTTTGACATCCTTAACCGTACGTTGCTTTCGTTAGTTTTGGCTGGGATTAGCTAGCTAGCTGGGTTATTCTACTAATTTAGATTCGGTTGTGTGTTAAATTAATATTTGTTTATTCATTAAAGCAATTATTAAAAAATGGTAATTGTCACACCATTTTCTTGCGCTAGCTTTTGCATATGGGTGTACTTCAATCTAAACGAGCTTTAGGGTCAAAACTCTCATTTCATGCTTTCTTTATATATACTTGGAATCAACAAAATTCAAAATTCATGTACCCAAGCTAGCTAGAACTACGTTAACGTTTGAATTAATTTTCATGCAAAAAAATGTGGTTCTAAGATATCCTAGCTAGCTAATTAATTAAGCTCGATCGTGACAAATGAAAATTTTATTTATCACACTTTTCACGGTTTGCATGCCTTCATTTGAAATGACATGCACAAATTTCGTTTATCAAATTCCAAAATTCAAAGGAACAAACTGGCACGCAGAAGCTTCTTAATTCAATTCGTAGGAAAAAAGATTTTTTGCAGTCCCATGGATTGTCTTACAATTTCTTACCTAAGTACGTTGTTTCTTCTTGCTAGCTAGCGATCAAGAAAATGAAGCTTGTTAGATTGATATTGGCTACGCTACCCATATTTACAGCTACCGATAGATGGATGGAGTTTTTCGTTTTTTAAAAAATATATATATATATGAAATTTCTTTGTTGGAGAAAAGTTAATTTTTATTTACTTTTTTTTATTTTTATTTCTCTATAGATTCTCTGTATCAAATTAATTACTCTATTATTAAAGCCAACTTTGACTTTGCATTGCATTGGATTGATAAAGTAGTTTTGAACTGATCGATGTATAAAAAAACTTACATAAAAGTTAGGCACATTAATTTGGACCCGAGGTGAATAAACAGTGTTTAATTATCTTTCATAATTTACCCCCATTTTCTACCTTTTTTTTACTTCTGTGCAAATTTGCCCCAACACACATCAATTCTTGTAATTAATTTATCAATTCATGAAACATGCATACTTATGAGCAGATATATAGGAGTAGTAGCATAAATAAAGTTCCAGCTAACCAAAGTAGAAGTATTATAAATAAAAGGTAATCCATCCGACCATGCATCAATACTTAATTCTCTTGCTTCATCTACAGACAATTAGACAGAGACATATATGTCTAGGTTCAGAGACCATACATAAATGTGCACCTTTTGCAATTAATGTTGGGATGGCAAAGTTTGGACGATACTCGGTGCCTGCCTAGCTATGATCAAATTAATGTGGTGGTTGCTGGCTAGCTACTGGCATTAAAAGAGGTGGCTTGTCTCATAGCTAGTATGTATGTATGTATGTATGTTAGCTTTGCGAATTGAAAGTCCTTTCTTTGGGTGGGGGTTTACATTTTGGATATAGTAGTAGTAGTATAACAAAAACCATTTCCGGCTGATGGCATTAAAGTTTTGCTTGCCCGAAGACGCGTGTGATAGCCCACGTGACCATCTCGACTAATTATGTATAGATGTCTTGACTTCATTAAAGGCCAAGCGGTGCGGTGACCAACAATTAACTCGTTTGTTTTGTTTTGTGCTAGCTAGCTAGGTCTAGGACGTCGAGAAACACAGAAAGTGAGGATGACTGACGTACTACGCCGACGTTATTAGGATAGGAAGAGGACCATCTTGTTTGTTAGGTCTAGAATTAAATTTCCTCCATCTGTCCAAAATTATTATTTGTTCAAATAATTCTATATGTACCTATATAGAAAAGAAATAGCCCCCCATCCCATCCTTTTTGGTTAGAAGAGTTGTGTGGTTGAATATCAAATTCAAATTCTTCTTGCTAGAGTACTTAATTATTATTAGTACTATTTTATGTTATTATGTATTACTAAGATTATTTTGAGATAAGGGTAGAGACATATGTTTTCTATTATTGTATTAATAAAAATATTAACATTAAGATTAGTAATTATTTATGAAAATATCCGTTTAAATGTGTTCAAAATAAATTAAATACGTGTTGAAAAATAATAGTCAAACCCAATGGCCATTTTCAAATGGGGGTTCATGTTTATCTTAGTACTTGTGGTCCAAACGCGGCATAGCAGGTTATTATCAAACACGCGTCGGTCCATACATGATGATGTTACTTTACTTCTAAGTCTCACTGCTATGCTAGTATATATATATATATATATATGATATATAAGTCAATATTTTTTAAGTTATATATAAATTTTGATATTATCACATTTTTAACTAACATTAATCCTAAATTAAGAAGAATTGTTTTAATAAAAGAAATATGGCTTTGCAGATATATTTCTATTTTTATTTTTATTTCTCGATAAAAACACAAAGCACTTCATTTTGTATATATATATATATGTATGTATGTATGTATGGTACAACATTAGTACTACCTAAACTATTGCAAGCATACAACAAGCCACAGGCACCATAAACCTGTTAAACAAGTAAACATACGCTAGACCCACTTTAAACTTGCTATGCAAGCAGAAACCTAAACACCAACAAGCCACACTATAAAACCTGCTAAACAAACAAACAAAAAACTTGAGAGAAACTCAAGGAGACCGACTTCCAAGCCAACCATTGTTGAGAAACCATTATCCGAACTTTTACAATATAATGAACTAAATCTCAAACTTTCTTCAAATGTTTCTTATGCATATGTTCTATGGAATGTTAATTTTGACCTATATTACAAATATCATACAATATACGATCATTCTTCGAACTGACATCACCTGCTAACTGTATAATCAAATTAGTAACATTACTAAAAATATTCACATGCATGATATGATATGAGTAGAAATAAGTTAATGTAATGTTAAAACCAATGTCAAAGTAGGCACTACTACACAAGTCTCACGAATATTTACTGAAAAACATGCGGACCCAGTAAGATTATGATTCTCATTCCAGATAAACGATACCCACACCAAACATTTGATTCCTTATATTCCAAACACTCTAAACATCAATACATACTCGACTGTCAAGATACACGCGCACAATTTGAACAGGAATCAAATACTGAGACCCAATTATATTGATGATTAGGCCAAGTAATCTTCCAACTCTTTTTGATGTGTAAATAGATATAGGGGAAATCCATATAATCTATATAACAAAAATCAAAACAATAATACTCCTATGAAACCACCTATAGAACCATTCTGAGAACTGCTGACGAACTTCCATGTCAAACAAATAAGATATATGTTAAAAAATAATTGTCCACTTTATTGCCGAAATGAATTTCAAATAGACTATTGAATTAAATTATCTTTTGGATTGTCGATGAGCAAGGTCTTAGCTTCATGGTTAAAATTCAATTAAGTGAGTTTAATTTTTTCTTTATTATTTGAAACTTATCTTCTCTTTGATGTTTGGTTGTGAGTTTATTTCTTCTTGATTGGTTCTTGATATTGTAATAACGATGATATCCTTGATTATAAAATTATATTGTATTCTCCAAAATAGTGAGGATTTTAAAAAAAAATTACCTTTTGGATTGATTTTAATTTTATACTGCCACTGTTCCTACTCAGCTTAAACAGAAACCATCTATGGAGCCCGATGAACGCTTCATATCTTGTACAAATGTTTTGTAGGATTTATTTACCATGCATGTAGTAATATGTATGATACACACCCACTAATTAACACTCATCCCCACAAAACTGCTGGAGATAGTGTTGTGGGTAACATAAACAATGCCCTACTTAATTTTGAAGTTTAATTCAATAATACTTTTACACGCACTAGCTACGCGAATGTAATCAAAATAATTGCGAGTTGAGGCCAATTAATTGGAATTTAAGTGTCAACATAAGTTGAAAAACGAGGAATGCCTCATTTTATTATTCATCTCCAGGTAATAATTAACATATATATTTATAAGGCAACTACTATTACATGGAAAAACATAAAGAAATTAATAAATACCGTGTCTAATAAAGTACCAAAAAAACAGTGAGAACGTCAATTCTGTTATTGAATCAACGTTCATACTGCGTAACTGTATTCTTTACCCACACCCCCTAACCGTATGACTTGACTTCTCTCCTCGCTAGGTAGTAGACACCTATTTACATATGCATGCATGTAAAAGATAAAATACCAACAAAATCCCCTCACTCTATTGCTCCGTTAACCATTACCGTAATTTTGCTTGGAAGCCAATCTTCATCGCTCCCTGTTCCAGAAGCCGAATCGGATTCAAGCCTAAAGGCCATTGTTTCATCGGATGAATAATGTGATTTGAGCTGGCGTAAAGTCGGAACCAAAACTCTCTCTGCCCATGCTTGTAGACTTGTTCGACCAAACCATAATCCTGCAAGGATCTTTTGGAGAGCCTCCTCTTGTACTTCTACAGAAAGCTTTTCATCTACCACAGTGAAGGACGTTTTTGTGATTGTCTTGTCGATTTCACGACAAATGAGCTCCAAGTTAGCAGGCTTAAACACTATTGCAGCATCGACGGAATTGACCAACTCATGAGGCACCGATGCAATGGAGAACTGCCTATTATCAAGGCCAAGCTCATCTTCCCGATCGTTGGTTAGATCACTAGAATTATTCGACCCATCAGTCCTCTCATCCTCTACATCAGCCTTTTGATTAAGGTCCAGACACAAACCAGATCCTAATTCTTTCCTAGCCTTTGTTTGTTTGTATGCGTCTTGGAGCCAATTGGGTCGCCGCTTGCCGCTCTTTTCAACCATTGTTAACCTCAACTGCCAACCGCGACTGGCTATAGAAGCAAGCTTATTTTCATCAAGAAAGCCTCCATTACCAACTGTTTTCAGATTACCCGTTGACCAGTTTCCAGTTAGTATGAATATGACATTCCCAAGACTGATCTCACGGCCATAAGAATCAGTGAGTCGACCTCTCTCCATTGCACCTCTGATGCTCCCACGCACCAATATATCTGCTTCATCAATGTCCTCGAGCATTATTACAGAAAATGGGTTTCTTCGAACAGCCTCTGCAATCCGATCCAATGCTGTTTTACCACGGAAGCCTGGATCAAATTCCTCTTCATCACGTCGTGATCCAAGACATATTATCACTGGATTGGCCCCACATACATGCTCTGAAAGAACTGATGCCATCTTCTTCTTGCCAACCCTATCTGGACCAGTGAATAAAAGCCATATGTTACCCTTTGAACCGGCATTCCACCGTTTTCCATGGCCCAATTTGCACTGCGTCACGGTAGTTGCCACAGCAGAAGCTGCTTCTGGCTGCCACCATGCTTTCTCCATTAGACCCTTGAGGAGCTTCTTAAATGAGTTGGCATCTAATGCATCAGCAAATTTGTCATTCAACAATTGATTGAAATTGGCCTGTGGTTCAGAAGAGATGCATCCCAAAAAGTCTTTAACTACGGGCTCCTCATTGATTTTCTTAGGGCTGTTTTCAGTAACTTTTGTGGGCCCAAGAACCAAGTCTGTCCTTACAGGGCTACGGGGAGGGCTAGTTGCATGCAGGGATGATTGCATACCAAATTGATTTGGATGCAACTGTAGAGATTCACCAATTTTTCTGTTATGTTGTAACTTGGGTTGGAAAGATTGGGTAGGAATTTGATGCGATTTCAATTGCAGAGGGTTCCCAAGATTTTTGGTTTGTTGTAATTTGGGCTGAAAAGGTTGGCAAGCGAGTAATTTTGGATTATACAAGCCTAAACCCGTCATAGAGAGAGCTGTAGGAGTGATTCTCTCATGTCCAAGACTGCGAGGATATTTAGGATGAAGTTGCAAGCATGTATCATTCCATTTTTTCAGTAAGTCCTCACTTTTCTGTTTAAATAACAGTTCTTGATCCTTAGGCTGTAAAGCACATGACAACAATAACCATTAATTAAACTTTATCATATGAAATTAGATTGGTCCTTTGAAATTGTAGTTAAATGAAGATAGTGTTACCTCTGACTGATCTGCCGTTTTAATGTCACTATTAAGGACTTTGGCATTTTGCAACCACTGTGGTAGGGCTTGCCGAGCTGCTTCATTTTTAATTTCAGAAGATGGCTTCTCAGACTCCTTGGCTACTAGTTTTACAAGCTCTTGCTCATAATTCTCCAAACATTGAGGGCAACATGTCAGTTTTCGCGTAGGATCCAAGTTCTCCGACAAAAGCCTTGGTGTAGCTGTAGTTGCCGTTGGAAAGCTTTTTAAAGGGTTCAGAGATTCAACTGAACTACTAAGAATTCCATTGGTCCCAAACCTAAAATCCAAGGGATCAATAAATGTTTAATTAGACAATGCCATAAGAGGGGATGGACAAACTATCACTCCAATCTTATCATACGCAGCTTCCTAGAGGTTTTCAAACTTGTCAACAGTTAAGCAATCAGTGTGGGTAAAAGAAGAGCTCACAAGAATACAACAGAACAAACCAAATTGTTAGAGACAGAGCAGATAAGGAGCATTGCAAATTTGAGAACAGATATGCTATCCCAGTCTTGCAGCGAATATAAAGAAGAATTTTCTGTATAAGGCTTGGAAGCTATACATAGCTTAACAAATATTTTGCATCAGTATGCTTAGATGTAATTAAGTCTACATAACCTCCGAATACCAAGCACTCTTATGAAAAACATAAAGGACAATCCAAGGGGGGAAAACCATCTGAGTTCCAAAAAGAAAACAGAATTTTGATGCTTTGAAATTTAAAAATAAAAAACGAAACATTCAAAAATATTTCTAAAGCAGGGCAGCAGAGTTTTCAGAAATCTGAGACAATCCATACAAATACTATTCCGAGATTATCATATAATATTCAATCTGTATGATTACAGTATCAATCATCGTTTAAAAGTAAAGCTTATGACAGATGCTCCAAGCCTTGTCGCAATTCGCAATCATATAAAATGAAATTTGGCAAAAATACCTTGGAAACATCCCCGGAAGAGGTGATCTTGAAGCAATCGGAACAGCTTGCAAATCCCAGTCATTTTCCATTGATGGGTGATAGACTTGGCACCTCAAATAAGTTTCACATGTTGCAGTTCCAATCAACCAAATCCTGCCACTGTTACCATCTGCAAATCTTGCTATTACCTTGGCCATCTCTGCCACGGCTGAACGTGCCGTCTCTGAAACAACCTGTTGGGCCACTCCACCGGAATCCAAAATTCCAATTCCCACAGGCTGCTCAACAAGCCATTTCAGATCGCCCAATGCAAGAATTAATCCTCCACCATTGGAATCTCCAATTCGACCCTCAGCTAGTCCTCCCAATTCCTTAAGCTTCGCAGGTATTTGGGTTTTATCAGAAACAAGCTCCTTTTCTATTGGAATCACTTTAACATTCTTTAGTGGCCCTTCACCCAATTCCCCCTTCTCAATTCTCCTCATAACCTCATTTATCACAGCCTCCGGCTCCGATTCCCCGACCAAAATCGGATTCCTCTTCTTCGTACTTCTCAGTAAAATATCAATTACCTTTTTAACATCCTCATTTCTTTGATTTCCCGATTGAGCTGAATTCCCCTGTTGCAACCGAGGATTCATATACAAATTCCGATTTGGAATAGGCATCTGCAGCGGTAGCGGCGTTGGGTTTGGGTTCGGCCGGAACCCAATACCAATGGTTGAGGGATTAACATTCCCAGATGTAGAATTCAATGTCTGCTCAATTGTTGCCTTAACGGCAGGACTTGAAAAGCTAGCTTCACGCATAACTCTACTCACACCTGGGTCATCAAGAATTGAGATAATCAGCTGTTCAAGCTCAACTTTAACCGCCAGAAGCGGCTGCTGCTGCTGCTCGGGACACCCCCGCCGCTGATGCGCTTGCGCCCGCTTCAGCGCGGCCATCAAAGCATTAGAAATTGGGGGTTCAGCCCCAGGTGACATGTTCTGAGCTGTGGGTAGGCGCTCAAGGGCCACGCTGAAGCAGAGCTCAAGCGCTCTGCACTGAAGAGGGTGCGATGAATTGGGGTGTGAACGGATACAGGCTTGCCGGAGAAATCCAGAAGGGGAAGCCAAGAGGGTGGCCGCCACATGGAGCGGCGTGGTCTGACCGTGGTTCCTCCTTCCCGCCTCAGCGATCGAGTGGTTCAATACACTCGCCGCCTCCGGCGTGAGGGTTTGCTGGATCGTACTCAATCCAGCTCTCATCTTTGCATATACAATGGAAACTCTATCCGATAAACCCTAGAATTGGAATTGCGAACTGTATTCCTCCGGGTATTGATTTTTGGTAAAAATTTAAGTAAAAAACAAAAAGAACCAACAAATGTCGGGAATAGCTTTGATTCTCTTTGAGGTGGCTTTTCAGAATTGAATAAACTAAAAACCCCAGGTGAAAGAAAAAAAGCTGTTATGTTCGTGGGAAATCAATGAAAAAAAATGTTAAGCTGACAGAAAGAAACCGAGCGAATAATTTAAAACATGAAGAAAACTCCTCCTTTTACAAGACAGAAAAAGGAAAATCCAAAAGGGTACTGTAGCCTATATAGCTTTACTTGGTTCCGGTAGGATCTGCCTTTTCTCTCTCTGTCTCTCTCTATATATATATCTCCCTCAAAAGCTAATGTATAACAATTCAACGCGAAAAGGAAAGATCACACTCCCCACTCCTCCTTCACACAAACCCTCCACCCCATTTTAAAACCTTCCTTTTACTTTCTCTCTCTACAACCACTCCTCTCTCTCTCTCTACACTGATTATAAGTACAAGGTGGTGCGATCAAAAGGCCAAGAAATATGAAATACCGTCTCTTTCTCAATGACCCAAAAGATTGACGTAATAATAATATGTGAATAGTGAGAATCTGAAAACCCGAATAAAGAAACGGGTTAATAATGTAAAAAAACAAAACCAACTTTTTCAATTCTTTTAGTTTCAGTTGCAAGGATTTCTGGAAAATGCTTTCCGGGCAGAGCAACCTGCTCTCCTTTTCGAGTCACCTTTTTCATTTTTTATTCAACTCCTTTTATTATTACCAAGCTTTTGTATCAATTCATTAATAATTATTAAGATAATGGAGAGATAAAGCTGCCTTTTTTTAGGGAGATTCATGACTGGTAGTAGTAGATTACTCCATTCAACTTACTACTGCTTTATTATTTAACTTTTTCTCTCTCTCCGTGACTATAATAGATTGACCGCCTTTTTAAGCTCTCTGGTTTCTTTAATTCTCATGTGTTTATAATATTTTTATAAATATAAAATATATTTATTATTTATAAAAAAAAAAACTTTTAAAAATATCATTTTTATTTACAAAAATATCAATTCTCTAAAAAATTCTGCGCTGCGCTCTCTTCCAAGGAGCGTGGGGCACCTTCAGTCTATCATGTTTGCCTTTAACTTTAAACCTTAAACCAGTATTCTGCTTTTCACACGCGACTCTGCTGCAAAGGCATCGATCGCCTTTTCTCATACTTCCCTCTCCTGCCGAAAAGTTAAATCTAATATTCTCTCTCCGCCTTACAAAAATATCTCTAAAATTATTTTTTTTTAAAAATAAAATGGAGATACCGAGTACTTGTTAAATTTAAATTTCATATTTTTACTAAACACTTTATTAAAATAAAAAAAAATGACTAATGGGTGCTATTAATTAGTTAAAGAAGGGTGCTCCAACCGAGAAAATGGAAATGGAAATGGAGTGGGTGAATGATTATTTACTGTTGGAATTATACCAAACTACAACACTCCATGATGAATCAGACGACGACTGCTTGCTGCTGACCGACTGTTAAGTTTTTGGGGATTCTTTAAGGGGTACTTTTCTATAAGACTTCATTATTTTTCGCTACAGTTGTGTCAAGTCTTTAGAAACATAAAAATAAATAAATAAATAATGATCATCATATTATTCCCTTTTGGTAACGCACGCTCTCCCTCTCTTTAACTTGCCTTTTACGCGTTTTTCGAGTTTCTCTGTTCCTCCTCCTCCTAATACGTACCTCCTTTTCTCTCTGTCTCTCTCTCTCCACATATTATTCTCTTTACCTCCCACCCCTTCCTTGTCTAGCCTAGCTACCTCCTCTTAGCCTCACTACCAGCGGCAGCAAGCATGCATGTTCACTTTGAAAGGCTACGACATAGGGATAGAATAGAATAGAATAATTCTCTCTCTTATCATCTGATGGAAGTTGCTGGAATTTTTGAGCAATGCTGTATATAATCATCTAATCAATAATTTAGTCAATAACTTTTATTAAAAATAATAAATCTTATTATTTTTAACAAAAATTATTGACTAAATCATTATAAAAAATCATTATACATAATAATTCTCGAAATTTTTATTTTTTACTTTTGAGTAATCTTCAAACCATATTTTTTTTATTACAACAAATAAAATAATAAATGTATCTATCTATGTGTATATCCAAATTTTTACTTATAGAGGGTTATAAGTATTTACTCTATTCGTTTCATGAAAAATGATTTAAATATATTGTTTAAATAAATTAAAATGAATTTAAATAAAAATAAAAATAAAATAGTCTTAATTTGATCCACAATAAACACACGTAAGTAAAATATATATATATATATATTTTAAATTAATGAATCTTATAAGTACTTTATGGATAATATTGTTAATTTGAATTGAATATTTTAGATATCTTTTGAATGATGTATTTTCTATTTTTATATTTTAAATATTTTTGTGAGGCGAAGTAAGTATTAAGTCTATTATTACTCCTAAGCCTTTTATCCTTAAAAGTTTTAATTCCCCCTCACTCATGGGACGACTTCCTAACCATTCTGTTACAAATTATTGTAGATCTTATATTTTTACTACGGTGTGTGTGTTTTTTTTGTTAATTTATTATTATGACATACATTAATATATAAAATATAATAAAATTAATCTATTATATTATATATATATAAATATTTGAAAATATCAAATTAATATATAAAATTATAAGATACATATATTCATTAATAAAAAAGTGGAGTATATGATATTTATTACTATGTCACCGATTTGGATTAGTGGATCCCACTCTCGTGCAAGGATTAGATACCAATGTCAGATGATGCGGATCCAGACCGTTAATTTTCATATGTACTATAATGCTTATATCTCGTAAGATCTCGAACCGAGAATAAGGAAACAAATGAAATATCGTGAAAGAATGCAATTTAAATTATCGTATGGGACAAGAAACGCGTGAAGCGTAAACATTTCCTTTTCTGGAGGAAGGAAAATGTGAAAAAGCAGTTGAAAAAGAAGGGGAGGAGAGAATAAAATTCAACTTTTCGCATTTATCACCTTGCACGTATCTCTGCTCTGCACCGTACACCTTTTTACACCTATATGGACTGAAGGACCTTTCCCCGAAGAAAGTTGCATTGACGAAAATGCCCCTTGCAGTCGGAGCCCCCAAAACTCTCCCCGGCCGATTTGAATTTATCTATATTTAGGTAGCGAGAGCAAAAAAAAATAGTTACTTTTAAACTCTTCGATATTTTAAAATTAAATTATGTTTTTAAAATTTTTAGGCTATATTTATTCGTAAAAATTATTATTTTAAAATTATAATCTTAAGATATAGATCATAATCTTAATACTATATTTATTTGTAAGGATTATATTTAAGATAAAATTATTAATCACTAAAATATCTTGTTTGTTTTTAAATTTGAATTTGAGATTATTATTAGTCCATGAATTATAAAATGACTTAATAGTTTTGAAATTATAATTACTGATTGAATATTGTATTAAATTGTCTCCCATATTAAGTCATTTTATAATTTCTGAATTAATAGTCCAAAATTCAAATTTAAAAACAAATAAGAAAAAAATGAAATTAATAATATAATCCTTGCAAATAAATATAATCTTGATATTATAATCCAAGTATTGGATAATACTTGCAAACAAACATGCATTTAGGTTTGTTTGCAAAAATTATAATTCTAAGGCATAGATTATAATTACAAAGTTATATTTGTTTACAAGAATTACGCTTAATATAAAATTATTATTTTTAAAAATGTATTGTTTGTTTTTAAATTTAAACTTGAGATTATTAGTATAAGAATTTTAAAATAATTTAATATTCTTAGAATTATAATCTCTGGTTGAATATGATATTAAATAATCCCCACATTAAGTAATTTTATAATTCTTAGACTACTAGTCCAAGTTCAAATTAAAAAAAATAAAAATTAATAATTTTATTTCAAGTATAATTCTTATAAATAAATATAATATTAAAATTATAATTCATGTCTTGAATTATAATTTCAGAATTATAATTTCTAACAAATAAACGTGGCCTTAGTTTCTATTATTTAAGTTTTAGAGATATTGGTTGGATGGTATCACTACTCATTTACAAAAATTAAGAGTGTGAGTTCAATCTTCCTTCCTCAAAATTAACAACAACAAAAAATCTGATAATTTTTAAATTTAATGAAAGTGTTATTTTTTTATCTATTTTTTTTATATTATATCATCACACGCATCGTACACTAGTTTAACTACCAGCTACTGAGCACTATAAAATATATATAAATATTCTTAAATTACATTGTTATAAGTGTACTTCCACAAGCAAAAGTGACTTGCAGTAAAAAAGAAATCGAGCGTTTAGTCATTTGACTGCACTGCAAACAACTGAGACATGATCACCGTTGACTTGGTCAGATGAAATGTCGTATCATATACGGTACTTAATTATTTTTATTATACAAATTCTTTAAGACATAATTATATATATTAAAATAAATTTATAAATATAATTTTAAAATATAAATTTTTATCTTATTATTAAAAAATAAGATTTAATTTAAAAATTTTAGTCAAGTCCCACTTTTTAATAGTAAGATAAGAATTTGTATTTAATATTTATGTGTGTAGACTTATCTCACATATTAAGAAAATTGCATTGATACTATATGTTAGATAATTAATATTAATTTAAAATTTTATTATTATCCATACACTAATTAATTACTATTCATCATCTATCTCAATTACTCTATTTTCCAGGGGTAAAGTAAAAAATTACTAATTTAATTTAATTCTAAATATATATAAAATGTCTTATATTATGAAAAAAATTTATTTTAAAATAATTTATATAATAAAAAAGAGAGAGTAATTAATTTCTAAATTGTGATCACCGATCAACATGGTGTGGTTAATTAGTTCATAATAACCTTAACTACTGCGACTTTCGTATATTCTCTGTTTTTTTTTCCTTTCATTAAAAAAATGAAATATCTACAAAAGAAATTAAGGTTCATTTAAAAATGGAATCATATTAATTGTAATTCCACAAAGAATGAGGATGCTGCATGCATGCACGCTTCTCACACAGGGAAATTCCGACGAAAAACAGATGCCCGCTGTTAACTTCAATCTAGAACGACACTAGCATGCATGTTACGTTGCTTGAAAGGAAATTACTAGTTTGTATGTGTAATATTTATTGGGTATAATTTTTTTAAGAGAACGTGAGCTACACTAACTACCCCTTACAGAAAAAAATACCTTTAATCGTGCTACGTACGTTGAATATCCTTATAAAATATACCACAGTTAATGCTAAATATTGTACAGTAGTATAGAGGGCACGTACGTACATTAATTGCTTTTAAAAATTTCTTTCGAGGGTAGTTTACTCAAAATTTTCAATATTCCTTTTTTTAATCACAAATCTAATGTTTATAATGTTACTAATTAAAAGAATATTTTGCAATTGTTACCTTTAAAAAGAAATACCAACTTATTCATAGATCAACAATGATTTTCACTTTTCTTTTCTTTCCCTAACATGAACACATACTAATACATACATACATATATATATATATATATATACATACATACATACATATATATATATATATATATATATACATAGATTGATCAGAGAGAGAGAGAGAGTTTGTGGAAGTTTTATGCATGATTAAGGCTTGCTTTTGTGACTTTTGTTGAAAACATAACCACTTCTCAAGCATACTAGTATATGATAACAAAATAATTCCATTCCTTCCCACTTTTAAAAGGTGAAGTTTTCCTTGTCAACCTCAACCCTTCCCTCAAACACGTCCTTAGATCGATAATTAAATGATCTCTTTCTATTATCGATCGATCTGCTTCAAATTAATTAATTCTCCCATCAGTTTGAAGAGAAAGCACCCTCGCTCTCTCTCTCTCTCTCTCTCTCTCTCTCTCTCTCTCACATACATATACACATAGTAGTACTCCATCAAGTACGAACATCAACACAACACAGATGTTAGTTTAAGAGTTGGTTCCTTCATGAGGGAAAAGCTAGCTTTTCCCACTGCGCTCTAGTTACGTACGCCATTTCATCATTTATATATCACCCCACCTCACCAATAATACAAGGAAAAATCATTATTTAGAAGGAAAGCCAGCTTGAGTAGAGCCGCCACCTTATTTCTTTTCCTCATACTAAAGATTGCTGTATCAATGTTACGGGTTACATAATTGAAAGGAGTATTAAATAAAATGGATGGCTAAAATTATTTTCCTTAGGTATTTTCAATCAAGGGGTAGAATTAATCCAACTTTTAATTTTTAGTGTTATTATATAGCTCTGTCATTGTAAAGAAAGGGGACATGAATCAAATCTTTTCCTCCGATCTATTTTCTTCTTTGAAATCTTCTCCAAAATTTACCCGAGACTCTGAATCAATAACAATCAACCAATTAATCACCCGGTCCAATCTCATCCTTTTGTGGTCAATTTCTAAAGTGGCATTAGTTTTGATCCTCGGCTTCATGCTATCTATTATTGACAAATGTAAATTATTTACTCATTTAGAATTATTTTTGTAAATAAACAAAAAAAAAAAAACTTATTATCAATACATATAGTTAATGAACACAAAATGAGATAAATAAAATAAAATAAAATTTGACAAGACATCAAAATTCATAATATACTTATTAAATCCGGATCCGGTTAGTATAAAATTAACTTTTTAGTAAGTTGGACAATAAATTAATATAGTGATGATACGCAGAGAGAGAACACTCCCAACTTACTTATAATACTATATTGATCTATTATTCAACTTATTATGAAATTAATTTTATATTAACTAAATCCAACCCCTTTCCCAACATGTTAAAATTACCATCGCTTCATGATCTAGTAAAAAATAATTAAGCTTTACCCTCCAACTCTAACTGATTTAAAATTATGAGATACTATATATAGGCCCCATGTCATAACTAGTCGTTTCACTAATGACCCACCTCACCTTTATACATTAATCATGTCATCAAGTTCAAACTTTAAGCAAACAGATAAGAACACATTTTCACAGCTGTTTAGAGAGAGATTGAGAGACTATATATAGCAATTATTTATTTATATATAAGAAGTAGCATACATACATACATACATTCCACCATCCCCACAACAAAAAGGTTTCGGTTGCTTCTTGCACTCAAAAGCAACTACACTCTTAACTCTTAAGCCACCCCCTCCGGCGCCTAGCCTATATATACATATATATCCTTTTTCTTTTCCCTTCCTTTCTTTATACTAGTAGTACATATGTTAAAAGCCATTGGAAAGTGGCATCGCTTTTCTATAGAAGATGGATTTAGGCAAGAGGAGCACCAACCAAGTTAGAGATGGTCACTGGCTCTCCCCCACCCCTTTACAATAGAGAATAATAATAATAATATTGCTCTCTTCATTCTAAAATGTAAAGATCGAATTTGATTTTTTTTATATCTATTTGAGATATAATTTATTTAATTTTTAAAAATAATAAATCTTTTGATTATTAGTACTTATACATATTTATAATATGTATAATTTTCATAATTTTAAGTTGAAAAATATTCTGATCGACTTTAAAAAAATTAATATTGATTCTATAGTTTAAAACAGAGGAAATATACATTATAAATGTACATGGAAAGAAATTAAGGGTGCTAAAAAGGAAAAACTTAGAATATTATTCCCACTCATTCCACAATTGTGGCCTCTCGGAGAATCGATGACTGCATCTACAAAATAAATTTCATTTGTAAAATTTACAAATAATAAGAATATTTTTTACTCTGTATTTATTCTTAAAAATAGTAAACTGTTAGTTTAGTAATAGTAGTGTTATGATAATGACATAAATTATGATGACAAAGATCGAATTTTTTTTTTGTCCTTATTATAATATTGTGATTGGATACGTATATATTTGGTGAAGAGAATAATATTCTCCTTTGAATTTGAGAATATTAAAAAATAGAAAGTATTCAATTAAGACATAAAAACGTGACTAAATTGGTTCTAATTACTCTTCGGGATGGATTGAAAAAGGGGAGGAGATTCTTAAAAGCGAAAAATGATCCAATGATTTCGAAATAATTGAAATAAGGCCTTTTTAGAATATAGGGAGTATTATTTTCGAATCCGGTTAGTATGAAGTTAGTTTCATGATAAGTTGGACAATTGACCAATACAGTACTGACACACAGGCTGAGAACACAGGCTGAGAGTGTTCTCTCATTCTGCGTGTCAGTATTATATTAATTTATTGTTCAATTTACTATAAAGTTAACTTCATGTTAACCGAGTCCATTATTTTCATTTAGCATTGTTATACTTGAATGAAAAATTTAAATGGACTGGCACCTTATTAACTGTTTTTAATGTAACTTCACTCTCCTCATGCATGCATCCACAGAATAGTTTGTCTACTTGGCCGGAGTGGCGGAAGAAGCCATTGTTTCGGCAATCCACAGTCCACTAAGTCCTTGTGCTGTAGATATTATTTATAGTCGCATTACGTATATATATTTGAGGTGACCGAGGGGGATGATGGGTGGATCGATGCCATTAATTAGCACTTGAAAATAGTTCTATAAAGTTTTATTTATTTATTATAATAGTGTTTGTACCTCAAATTAATATACAAAGATTAATATATATTTTCTTGGTTTCAAAATATAGGATAGTACTATTATTAGTTTTTTAAAGAAAACTTAAGGCATTTTCAAAGTTAAAATTGACATGAATTTTTTCTTTTATTTTAGTGAGTACGTTTAATGATAAATAATACAAATAAACTATCTAAAAAGTATTTTATATTATAAAATTTATTGTTTCATAATTTTTAAATTTAAAAATATCTCAAATTAATTTTTAAAATTCAGCAATAATCTTATAATTTAGAACAAAGAAATATATCGTATCAACCTTAACAACTATACATTTATTATTCTTTCTTAAAGACCTAAATATAATTTCGGTTGAAAATTGGTTTAGATGAAAACATGGTTCTTCCTATGTATGATTTCAAGGTGAAGGCCCATGAATGATGATAGAGACACTGAAGCAGCCGTAATCATAACCTAATTAATTCAAAATTTATTTTTTATCAAAGAAATAAAAATAAATAAATATAGAAAGCCAAATCCCCACCTCAGATCGATTAACTCTTTGTTCAAATCAATTAAATGACCACACGGCATCTGGTTCCTTTAACTTTTGGAGTGATGAGAATCGCCTTATATAATTAGGACTTTGTAATACCATTTACTATCCTAGCTAGTTATATAAAATGATAATTGCTGAGATGGATCGAGAGAGAATAAAAAAGCTATATATATATCATCTACTTTTCCTCTAACTTAATCTAGCTCCACTATTAATGCTTTGGAAAGGTAGTTTTATTCGCACTAAACTAGCCAGACTTTACACACAAGCAAACATTTTCAACTTTCTACGAGAAAAGAAAAAGTTTTAATTAAAAGAATGACTTACCCCTTTGGATACATGTGTGAAAAGGAAGACAAACCTACGTAAGACACTTGAGAACCTTACACTAATATATATATATATATATATCCACACACACATATTGATCATGTCAAGCTCAATAAAACCATAAATTATGGAGGATTTTAAAATTTGCTTTTAAAAGTTCTGACATATATATATATATTAAAAAAATAGAAATGCTTGTACATCGATCAGATTGTATAAAAGTTTCTCCAAATCAATTAGTGGAGATAAACTAGCCCCACTTAATCTTTGTGCTGAAGCTTTATAACATTTTTGCCGAACTCAAGCATATATATATCCACACACATTAGGATTTATTCTAAGCATATATATATATATATATAACACACCGGTGTGCTTTTGATTGTCACAATCAATTGATTATGATAATTAGCCTGAAACAATATATACAATTTTAATTAATAAAATAATAAAATGACAACAATGTTATTAATAAAATTGATTAACTGAGGCAGCTACTTTTATTATTATACTTTGAGAGAATGAATTAATGTGATGAACACAATCATATATATATATATAATTGAATAAAAAAAAATATGTGGTACGTCTAGATATATTATATAATTAAACACAAAGATTTACTTTCTCTATTTCATAATAATAGTCATTTTAGTTTCATGCACATAGATTAAGAAAGTAATTTAATATTATTATTTAATAATTTAAATTTGTGTAAAATTTTATTACTACCCCTTTATGGGGAGTTAAAAATTACTAATACAAGAGAGATAATTTCTTGAGATAATAAGAGAAGTTATGAGTGATAAAAAAAAAAAAAAAAAATTAGAAAGTTGTAAACAATAAATAAATTAAAATAATATTTTTTCTTTAAAAAATCTATTGCTAATGAATGGGGGAAGTAGTTGGTCATAGAGTATGCATTAATTCAATAATTGAATTGGAGTACAAGTACAACCCACTTTCAACAACATCCATAAATGCAAACTGGTTGATTTCTATCCTTTGTCGAGCTCCTTATCCTCGATATGCAATTTATCATCAAATTAGGTGCCAGGGACTGTGGAGAAAGACAAACACTTACTTTTGTGATCCAACGGACTGCATTATTTTAACTAGCCAGTAATTGACACCAACTGTTTCCCACTTTCCTTTTCCTATGCATATAATACTCCATAATAATATTACCTATTTTAATATATGATTTTAGTTAATATAATCACGAGTATTATAAATTATTCATAATTTTTTAAGAATTAACTTAATTTTAATTTAAAAATATTTTAAATTAACTTTTAAAAATTAGCAATAATTTTATAATTTAAAATGAATGATGTATAATTTATATTGCTATTTGGTTCCAAAACATACACTAATAATCCAGATATTATTACTTTGCCATTAGCCTTTAATTGACCAAATAAGCATACAAGCTCTAAGAAAATTGGTCCAGATGGAACATACACTAATTAAGGAAAATTGGTCCAGAACATATACACACTAATTAATTAAATTTTTTTTTTGTCTAACATTAACCTTTAATTGACCAAAAAAGTATTAATTACAGGCTTCAAAATTGTACTCAAAATTAACTTGGTTCGTGCATAATAATCAAAGTCATTATATATAAGCCGGTTTTAGTAGACACTAGGATATTAGAATAAATGAGTAAGGGAACAAACACAGCGGCTTGACACATAATTAATGTTTACATCTACAAACACTCGAATGCTTTGATTAAGGGCTTTAATCAAGTGTGTCCATTTAACCACTTGTGGAGGCAGAAACTTTTCAAAGATATAAAATATTTTATTATGATATCTTTGCAATATTATCTCATTATATATATATATGTCATGTGTGTGTTATCGAAGGTATCATATTACTAATAAAGAAAAAAAATATCGTTAAACAATAGATGGGAGCTAGACAAATCTATCGATGGTGCGAATAAAGAAAGCGTAGCACTTTTAGAGGTTGCTTGTGTTTGTTTTTGTCTAAGAGAACAATGAAAAGGAAATGTACGTGTTCTTAGTTGGACTGTCATCTTCTTGGTTAGTCAGGTATAGAATCGTAATCTTTCTTAAACTCTATATTAATTAATCAATCTCCCATGTGATTGCCTCCTTTTAGGTCTAATAACAATATATATATATTAATTTAGATAATACTATTAATTACAACATCATATATATTGTATGCAAACTTATTATTAGTATTTATTACTTTACAACTGGTCTGCTATCTTAATTACAAAACTAGAAATATCAATTGCATCACTAACTCGTCTAGATCAGGAATAATAATCATTTCTGAATGACTTTAGGTCAAAAGGTTTAAATAAGCCAATCTATCGCTTCAAGTATGTTTAGAGGGAAACGCTTGGACATGGAGTTATTGATGGATATCTAAAGTCAAACCAATTAACATGGAAAAGCTTTTCACTTGTCAAAAGCTTAATAATCATGCACGTCCTCAAAGAAAAATATATACTAATACTCTTGTTTATAAAAAGAGTCTCATTTATAAAATTTAAAAATATATTTTAATTTTATATTTATTTATAAAATAGTAAATTATTACTTTAATAATAATTCATGTTAATATTATGAAAATATTATAATATTAATATTTATGATATTTTTTTTGACAAATAACATTCTTTTTATATAATATAAGAAGTAATAATAATTATGATGTCTCACGTCCCCTATCCCCGCCTTCCCACTGAAAGCCCATTCATTTAATAATTCTATGGTGACAGATGATCTCTCTTAATTTCTGCTGATGCAAAAGACGAGAAGAAGATAATAAAATGATGGAGTCAATTAAAAAGGAAATCCTAATTACTCCCGATCGAGAGGATGAAATCATGGTCAGTAAAACGTGCAACGAGGTTAAAAAATGCGCAAATGTAGTATTTACCATACTTAATTAGTAGACATAAAGCATAATTAAAATGATTTCCAAAGTTTTGTTGATTTTAAAATTATAAAGATATCGAAATGAAAGACGTTCGTTGTTCTATATTAGATCATTAATTCTATTAGAAAGAAATTGTTTATAAAAACAAAAAAGTTTTAAAATTTATAGAACTGGTCATTTTATTTGGTGATACAAAAAGCTTCGGATAAAAGGCAATTTTCTCACATGTGGTTTATAAGTTGTTGCATGTTACCACTTGTGATTTAGTGGTTTAGAAACTTTAAATTTTGCACGTTACTTTAAATTTGTTTAATTAAATGACAAGTGTTCCTCACTACTCGTCCAAATGCATGTGATTTACTTTCCAGCAGCTATATATATACTTTATTAAAATGTCTTTAATACCCTCTATAACTCCTCCTTAACACTATCCACTTTCATTTGTTTTTACTTAATTATTCACATCCTATATATATATATATATATCACCAATTTTTTACCAAAATAAATTTCAAAAAATTCATGAAAAATATTTAAAATGTCAAATCTGTTGCTCTACACAACGAGCTAGGAAGCAATTTTTTTTCATTAAAATATATGTGTTTTTTAATTGGTCACTCTAAGGTGTTTTAGTGTCTAATTCATTTTTATTGTGTGTTATTTGTCTAGAAATAAATTTAGTTTTAAAAATTAATATTCAAAGAATATACTTAAAAAGTAAATAAAATGTACTTATTTTCTTAACAAACATAGGAGTATGCATATGAATAATGTTAGATATATATATATACCTATTTTAAAGTCGTAAATAATTATCATTTGTATATTGAGTAATCAAATATCTTATTATCCTTTGGAATATTATATGTGTGTGTGTGTGTGCGTGTGTGTTAAATTATTAATTTAATTAATAATATCTCAAATTTGAAAAGGTTAGGTACACATAATACATATTATTATATAATTAAGATAGTCTATGTTTAGAATTTTTAATATTAAAGTATAGTAATTATATTTTTAAAATTTATCGACTAACCTGTTTAAAATATTTTTTTACCATATGTACTAGTTTCTTATTGAAAATAGTTCTAATTCCATTTTGTAACTTCGTTTTGAAAAGAATTTTTATTTCGTCCATGACTTGTATGCCATCTATGTTTCTGTAAAAAGATGAATCTACTTAATGGTCAGCGACCCTTAGTTTTTAGGAATTTATTTTTTTATTTCATGTAGCAACTTACTAACATTCTGTATTGTGTGATTGTTAGTTAGCAACATACTTAATTAATGGTCTATTAATTAACATCTTGTATGACTAGTATTCTTTTACATACGGACTTCAATCAATCTAATAATTAAATAAGTAATTAAATAAAATTAGGTCATAATATTATAAGTATTATCATATTTTATTTAAGCTAGATCGACTCTTTATGCTTAGATGTAAGAAATTATTCCACCAAGTTCAAAATATAAAATCACTTGACCTTTTAAAAGTCAATTTGAGATCATTTTAAATTCAAAATTAATATAAATTTATTTAATAATTTCTAAGTAATACAATAATATATATTAGAAATTGCCTTTAAAGTGTTCATAATTATATTATGAGGTTTATTGTCTCAGAATTTAAAATAAATAACATGTATTTGAAAATTCAAGTGAGACTTTTTTTTGAAATGAATATTTAAAATAGTTAATTTTTTAGTTTGTTATACTATAAATACACTCTAATAGTAGTGACAAGATCTTTACTGCTTGTGAAGTCATATATTTATAACTACACTATATGGTGACAAATAGAAAATAGAATGATGTATGTTGCATAGTGAGTGTCATAGAAAATAGAATGATGTATGTTGCATTATATATATATATATATATATATATATATATATATAAAGAGTAATTTAATAATTTTAACACAATAATTAACAAAGCTAGTTAACAAAAGTGACGTCAGACGCGTTGCAATTTTTAGAAAACCACGAATGATAAATTGATAATTTTTACATCACATATTGTAACATACTATATCTATAAATCATAAGTATAAATCATAAGTGATAAATTGCGTTTTACCTAACACTTTTGTCAACCAATATTAACACGTTAATCTTATTAGTAGTACATGCTTTAAATATTTCCACTTAATTCACTCGTTTTAATTTCCTATATATTATATGTAAGTATAATGAATTATGGGTCAGCATTTGAAAATGGACACGGGTAATTATAATGCTTACTTTAGAAGAGAAAAAGGGTTACTCGATCGCATATTGGTCATGATTATAGATACACGTTACTTTTTGGCGTGCAAAATAATGCTTGGTCAAATTGCCAACATGATGGTATGCATATAATGAAAAGGGGAGTTACATGATTTAGTTCACCATTTACGTGTTCAAGCGCATTATGGATTGTAATAATTATGATTAAATTAAAAACAATTTGACTATATATATGAAACAAAATAGTAGAGTTCATAAAGATTGAATAATTGGATGATACGAACGTCAAGATCTTAATGCTAAAAAACCAACAAATGCGATGAAAATTGTATTGATTTTACAATAAAACTTTGTATACCTTCTTATTTTACGATAGGTTTATCATATGCACGGTTAATTATTTTTAATTAACTTTAAATATAGTAATTTCCTCAGTTTAAGCATCTATTGCGTAAAGTTGAAAATAGGTAGGCGGTGGCAAAAGTAAAAGTGTGATCAAAACCGGCCGGCCGTGCCAAGAAGCAATCACGTCAGAGAGAAGTGAAGTAAAAGCAAGGCATTGGCGAGCGTACATACATACATATATATATATATATATATAAATGATAGCATTATGGTATAATTTGTTCAACCGCTATTCTTATTTGTGATTGGACAATTCTTTTTCACTTAAATTTTTATATAGACGGTTTAAGATTAATTTTTGAAAATAATATTCATGATAATCATTTATTAATATTTATGATAATCATTTGTTATGTATCATTCTTTTATATATATATATATATATATATATATATATATATATATATATATATATATGACAATAGTCAAACAAACATCTTTATAACACATTTAAGAGGGGGAGAGAGAGCATGCATGGTTGTGCTAGACAGAGAAAAGACACTTTCTACTTCGACCACAAACTCTTCTCAACATTGCCATCAAAAAGCTAGGGAATTGCATGTCTGTTCTATTCTTCTTCGTTCATGTACTTGTACGTTTGACTCTCTCCGTCTCTCTCTCTTGTTTTTCTTTTTGTAACGTGAAATTAAAAAACTTGAATTCCACATCACTCAAAAGGAAAAGGAGAAATAATTAATTTTCAACATCTTTTAAGTCAGTCTGGTGGTGTGAATGTCATGATATTTTCATCCAAAAGGCTGATAAAGAGACTACACTTTAATGCCAAAAGTTAGCTACGCGTATACGTCTTTTTAGATGCATCCCCCGATACTCGCGCCCGATAAATAAACGTCAAGAGCTTTGCACAGGAGGGGGGAAATTATTGGATACACCAAAAATAAACATGCCTAATATTTTGTTATGAAAACTCTCGCTAATTATTTTGATGGCCTGTAACAAACATTCAACATGTTCACACAACAGATATCATCTAAAAGAAATCTTAAGACGCAAGTTGTTAGCTTTTACCTACATTTTTTTTTCTCTTTTTATTGTCGAAAATGGGATAATTTATTGTCTTTATCTCTTTACTGTCGCCTTTTGAATCTATCTTCATAATAATTTGTTGTTAACAAAATTTGAACTCTCAATCTCTATATTAATAAAAGTGAATCATACCAATGAATCAAATGATCGTAGGATTGTAATTAGGACACATAATGTTCACATCTAACAATCACTAAAATCTTGGAAACAATAATGTTGAAATAAAAAGCATAAATGATATACTTTAAAGAAATTATTCTGAAAATATTTAAATCAATGCCATTTTTTCCTATTCATAGTGTTTTCACAAGTTGCAAGCATGGTGAACCTGTCTGACTTTCCAAAGAAGATGTTGGGCCATGAACCATCAAGTTGACCCAAACACTCGGACCATAGAGGAAAACACCCCTAAACTCTTTTCTTAAATATATAATGGAGTTATATAGAGAAAAACTTTCCTTTTACGTCACCGTATATATAGTATAGCTGGAATTTGTTTCTACCTCGATATGTTGCAACTTGTCGACCCTTCTTCTCGATTTGGGTTAACAAGCAAGGGAAGTGAAAATACGAAATAATAACATAGGAATGGGTTGACAAACGAACCAACCCAATCTATATAAATGGGCTTGAGATCACGGACATTGTCATGATCTGAACTTGGTCATAATAATGGAAAACAGATGAGAAAAAATAAACAGAGAACAAATCGTCATTTCCTAGTAAGTACAATGCTCGTCTATTATTTATACTAACAAGAAGACTAAATAGAGGAAATGAAAAGAAACGGAGTTAAATGAAAGGTAATTGACAAACACAGCCTTAACCTTTGGTTCACAGATTCCACGCAGTTAACATTTTTAGCCCAATTGTACTGAATGGGATACCACGTCAACATTTTTAGCTTATATGTATTATTGACCTTTAACTGAAACTCTGGAAAAGAAAGGAATAAAAAGAAAAAGGTTAGAAAACAGGTCATAAATCCGTTGTAGTCTAGTTGGTTAGGATACTCGGCTCTCACCCGAGAGACCCGGGTTCAAGTCCCGGCAACGGAAATAATTTTTTATTCACATTAAAGATCCTTCTTTAGAAAGAGTCCTACTTTTTCTACATTTTTAGTGAAATGTGCCTTTATGGAAGAGGGAGGGAAGGAGCATTTTGTTGGTCATCCCATATCATGAAATCCTTCTTTAGAAAGAGTCCTACTTTCTCTACATTTTTAGTGAAATGTGCCTTTATGGAGGAGGGAGGGAGCATTTTGTTGGTCGTCCCATATCATGAAATCCTATGCATGTGTCTTATTCAAATTTAGGAAATTCCAAGAAAAGGGAAAGCAGATCATGAACATTCAAAGCAGTATGAAAAGTTCATTACACATACTTATTCATAGAGAAAAAGGAACAAGTAATGGACAGGGCAAAAAAGAAGGATCAAAAACACTTTTACTACAATATTTTATGATACCAAAATCATTTCCACAGGATTAACAAACATATGTTGTAGTATGAAGATATGTAAAACTAAAATCCCCTCCATTGAGGGTCCCAGTGTCCAAAGACATCTTTTTCCCTCCAAGAATTCCGGTAGCAATTTGATCAAGGCATCAAATTGGGTTGAAGAACAACATGCTGAGAAACAAAACAAAAGGGAGAGGTTTGGTTCAACGTCAAATGAAGCATCAAGCGTTCTCAGGATAATATTGTACAAAATGATGAATAACACTCGGGATAATATTGAACGAAATGATGAATACAAGTATAATGGGAGGGGAAAGGGGAGGAAAGAGAAACCATCAAGGTCATATTATCATAATGGGATTTTCCATTTACAAACCACTGACATTACCTTAATCTGCGACCTTTTGTAAGTGTAAGTGATGTGAACCAGCCCATCACTATCTTGGATGACAGCAGGATAAGAGAACTCCATTCCCATAGTCTGCTCCAATGTTACAACATCGTGCCATGAGTCTCCATCGTCAGTTGAGAGTGCAACTTTTAGTACACCCCTGGAGACTGTGTTGTAAGCAAGCAAAAGACGACCATCCTTCAACTTCACGCCGTCAATTCCTATAAATGAAGTCATAGTATAAGCCACCACGGAATGTTTGTGGACAAAAATATGCATGAGATATTTATTTCATGCAAAAGTAGATATCTCACTGTTGTCCTCCTATAATTGAATGCAATGCATTCACCTTTGGAATAGAGTGAAAATAATTTAAAATTAACTGAAGAAACAGAATGAACCAATTCAAAAATCTTCAGACAAATATATCCATGACAGGGGAATTGACGTAATTTTTATTATTGAAATGGTGAAATGACTCGAGCGTCTATAAAGATTAGTTCATTTAGGGACTGAACACCAGCTGAAATTGGTGTGCAGTACCTCACTTTGATACCTATATAATCTGCCATATATTCTAGTAATTAGTTGGTTAATGGAAATTTTATCATTTCAGCCACAACCTGAATTTGGGTTGGGTAACTCGGTAGGTTTTGCGAAACTCCAGCTCTGGCCACCATCACAGGATTCTGACATACAAACTCGATCAATTCCATCAAAGGATCTCAACAGAACACGCAAGGTTCCATTCGCAGTCTGATAAGGAACTGGTTGAATCACACTAAGAGACTCATTCTCAATATATATAGGCCCGTACTTTCTCCATGACCTACCTGAATCTGCAGTTACCTGTTTTATAAGTCACAAAACTTGAGTCAAAAAAGCCACTTTACATAACTATTAGCTGAGTTTTCAGTATAACCTCCATCCACGCGCCCCAAGAATTCCAACTCTCAACAGAAGATCCACAGAGTAATTGCCCATTTTCTAGCAACAAAGGCTGAGGAAGAGAAGGAAAGTAGTATGAATTCTCATCTATAAGTGACTAGGAAGACAAACTTTGTGAGAAAATGGAGACATATAGTAGAATTCGGTTAGCACCTTATTCTTAATTGGTCCTAATATCCCAGGAGGAAGCTGTTCTCTTTCTGTCCAAGTGGTACCTCCATCATAAGACCGCTTCATGCATCCACTCCATCTGAAGTTACAAAAATATAAAAGAGAAGCCACGAGGGAAACGGTAAATGTACTATCTGTTGCCATAATTCACTAAACCGAGCCTACCCTTACTAGGCCAAAATTCTAATAACCCTAGTTCGCAAGGTCCACTTAAAGTCGATGGTGTTAGACACGAAGAGAAGATTATATTGACAGAGAATGGAAAGTGCAAACTTGTACATAAAAATCAAATAAAAATCAACAGAAGAGTGCCCCCAAGGACGTCAAGTGTTATTAGCCCTTCTAATTATAAATATTGCTAACAAAAGGTTAACTTAGTGACTCAAAAAGAAATTTTTGTATCATAATTCCCCCCAAGAATCAGACAAAGATAAAGAGATAACATTGCATAAAGCACTTACAAAGTACAATAATTAAAATTCGAAAATATAAAAACATCAAAAAACTTACTTTTGAACCTCCCGCCCAATTTTATAGAACAGAAGCAACTCATTGGATGGAAGCTTAAATAGTACAGGGTTCCACATTGGAACATTTACTTGTTCATCAACAATAACAGGAGGATGCCAACAACCATCCTGCCCACAACCATTCCATCATGTAAGTTGAAATCATTTTGGAAAATAAAAGACATCAAGCTCATATCTATATATGGTTAGATTGACATCAAGAGCAAGCCTCTAGTAATGAGTGTGTGCTTGCTTGGAAACACTAAAACTGGAAATGAGAGTGGATTGTGGAATTCCATGACCCATATCATAAAAGTGTAAATTGATGGTATTGGAGTATCATAGTAGACAAAACTAAGTTTCAAAACTCGTAAGAAGGGAAAGAGAATAAAATGTAATAAGATAGTGCAGTTTTTGTAAAGCTATATGGATACCAACACCGATCAGTTAACCAACGGTGCAATAAGATTTTCAGGGAGATTATACTTTTCAAGAATTAAGTAATAAGTTTACCTTGTAGGTCTGTAACCAAATTAACACATCAGGTGCCCCCTCTGACGAACCCCCAAAATAAGCTAACAAAAAATGATCTTTATCAACCTACATAAAGCATCAATTAGCTTCAACACAATAGAAATCTTTAATGGTTGAAGTACAAATTAAAACCACAGCTAGTTCAATTACCTCAACAATTGTAGAAGCATGACAGCTAGTGAAAGGAACTGAGTTTATTGCAAATGTGAATTCCTCTATCAAAGGCTCAAACGTGCAATTTTCATTCTTCAAATCCATACCCTTGGGCATCCAAGTTGTTGTGCTAGCATTTGTTCTATCTACCACACTGCACAGAGCTTCCAACACAAGTCAATGTGTTTTGGAAGTTCAAATGTCGACATGCCAATGTGTCTTAATTGGTGTGCATTAAAAAGAGAAGAAATAACAATAATGTACACTACAAATTTACAATTCAACACAGCCCAATAAATATTTTTTCCATTGCCTGTAAAATTAAATTGTTCCGAGTCTATGCTACTTGAAAATATAAAATCTGATTTTCTTCTGTTCTAGTGTCTAAGAAAAATCCATGCCTTTAAAGACGGTGCATGTCGATTGTACAATTCTGTAACATTCTCGGTATTACAAGAATTGAGCATGCTATAATACTTGGGATTATGTCATGCATGCAAAAAGATTTACCAAGACAAGGAAATACACACCTACCAAGAAGCAAACAAGTTGGTTGAAAAATTTGTAGGTACAGCAATGTAAAATTGGAAATGACTAATTTCGAGATAAGGCTGGCACTGCTTCCATGCCCAGATACAGGCTCAAATAATTTAAAATTTGACAACACAATCAACAACAACAACAACAATACTAAACAACTAAAGGCTGAACCTAATTTCCATATGTTTATGAATAACTTGATTCAAAGATGATGAATAATCACAAACTTCATGTCATTATGTAAACACCACCTAATTTGTCTGGAATAAATAAATAAATAAATAAATAAATAAAAGAAGAATAAGAAGAAAGAGGGCATTTAATAAAGTTTGGGTATTTTTTTTTGGCATTGCCCAATATGCATGAACAATCAAAATCAAGAAGCAATGAAGTTTAATAGAAAATAACATAGAAGCAGTACCTGTCGCAATAAACATGAAAAGTAAAATCATATACAAGAAAATTATGGAGCTCCCCCTAAAGACTTATCTGTCGATTTGGACTGATGCATTGTATCAGGTGATTAAATTAAAAATTAATGGGTGGCAATGGTTATTGCCTATGAATATTAATATGGGTTCTTTCCTAGGCCACCTGCCCTCCAAGACTCCAACTCCATTCTCGGGTTTTTGCATTAAATATGGAGTATTAAAAACATATGAATCTGACCTACCCATATAATTTGTGACCCCATCTATGCGTATGCAAGACTATCTCTTATCTCACAGGCATAGGATCCTTCCAAAGGGCAGAAACTCGAGAGGGAAGGGGAAGGGAAAGACGAAGCAACACTAGCCGCACTGCAGCTCAGATCTCCTTTACTGTAATATTTTCAATTTAGCGGTGGCAATTGGGAAACTGGATCCGCAATTCACCTTGATATCTCTAATTTTCATATGAGTGGGCCTTGTTTGTTTGTGCATTTGATATGATAAAACTTTGAATGATGGGTTATATTTTCCCCGAAGAGCTTTCAATCAATGTTTTTTTTATTGACAATAAATTATATACAGATAACTTATATAATTAAAAATATTTAATAATAATATAATACTTAAATAATTTAAAATAAAATTTAAAAATTTAAAATTTAATATGATCAATTAAATAATTTTATTATGATAAATAATAAATATAAAATATGTTGATATAGTTCATATTTTTTATTTTTTCTCTTAAATTTCCTTCATGCCATATTATTATTAAAAGGTGTAAAACTAACTAACTTATTCTCTTTTTTATTATTATTTAAGTTCCTTAAAACTTAAATTATATTATGAATTTATTTTAATATTAATAATTTTGCTTTTATTAATATGTTAAATAATTTATAATATTAATTATTTATTTTATTCTAAATTATAGAATCAATATTAACTTTTAAAAAATTAATTTTAAAATTAAGATAAATTCATTTTGTTTATGTTAATATAATTATAAATATCATAAACTATCTAAAAAGTACTATTAAATATAATATTTATTATTTTAAAAAATTAAATAAATCATATTAAATTTTAATTTAAAAACATCTTAAATTAATTTTTAAAAAGTTAATATTAATATTATAATTTAAAATAAAGAAAATATTATATTAATTTAAGTTAAATAAATACACAAAAATATTTAAGATCTTACAAATTAACTACTCCGGTAAAAAAATATAAAATGAAATATATTTTATTTTTATTGGAAGAGACGGGGTACCGTTTAGAGACCGACAAACTTTTACGTGAATTGAAAGGTTGATATTTTCGCAGTTAATATCACTTATAAAGAAAGTTTGTTCTAAATACGGGTGGTCGGGATGCGGGTATGGGCAAAACAAAACCCGGCATTGCCCCTCTGGGTTGACATTAATTAAGAGCAGAGCAGGCCTGCAGTGAATAGAAATTTGAGTTGATTTAATGGCGGCCTCCAACGAAGCAGGGAGATGGTTAACAATCTCCATAACACTCACCCTTGCTACCATTTCTGCTTCCACAGCCATCTCCGGTAATTAAACCCTCCCTTTGCGAAATCACATCACATTCAGTGGTATATAAAGAGCCGTGTTTGATTCGTTTTTATGTTTTGCATATTGTTTTTTAGTTTATTTATGGAGAAAAAAGTCGACAGTTTTGAATGTTAAACTTCGAGAGCTTCAGATCTCTCTCAAGGCATCCTTAAAAAATTGTGCAGCCGAGAGGCAAGGTCGTATTAGGGCTCAACAGGTACGCCCCCTTTACTCTCTCTTCTTTTATTTTCAATTTGTATAAGAAAGTGCGGTTAATAACAAAAGTGTCCCTCAAAGTTTCACAAAATTCCATTTTAGCTCCAAAGTACTAACTTTCTCGATTGTGTTCCAAGTTTAAATTTTTTACACAACTGTTTCCTTCTAACGTATTAGTGAAAGAAATTATAGGTCAGAATCCTTCGCATACATGTCCGAAGTCATTGGTAATTATATTATTTACGTTTCATATAACTTATATATTGTTATATTCATGCGTTTGGAATGGGTCAAATGTGTATTAAAAAATATAAAACATGAGTTTCGACTTATAATTTCATCAATATTTTAAAAAGGAACAGGTTTGTAAAAAATTTAAACTTGAAGGAACACAATTCAGAAAATTGGTACTTTGGGGCTAAAAGTGGAATCGAGTTAACCCAATAAATTTTGTATGCACAAACATAGACGAGAGAGAGCACAACTGAAGGATTTTTTTTTAATTTGAAGTTAATCTGTGTCAAAGACTATGACATTATATCTTCTTGAATGGGATTCAACATATCATTATGGGTTTATTAGTTATTTCAATTCAGTTCAATTCTTATATGGGAACACTTGCAAGTTTGTAATTACGTTACTATTATGAGGCCATCACAAGGGCTTGCAGTCCTCATTAAGGAGCCCCTTGCTCAAGACCAAAAGGGAAGCAGATATTCTATTGTCTTGTGAAATGTACTCGTCATGGGTTAATTATGCAACATTGTATAGTTAGTATGCCACTATATCTCCTGAGTGCTATTGTCTTGTAGTGCTCCGGTGCTGTTTTGAATATCTTATTTTTCTTAGTTAAACATTGTAGGATTTGAGGAAAGCACTGCTCCAACCTAAGTCTCACAATTTGGAGTTGACTTCGTATCCGATGGTACCCATTGGCATCATCCATTCATGCTTCTCTACAAGGTAATTAGGAACGATTAGTATCGTGTCTTTAAAAATACCAACAAAAATCATACCTATAAAAAGAAAAGTAGAATTAGTGGATATTGTATTTTTGACTTGCGTAACATGTCATATCCTTAAGTCAAGATACCCAAGTTACTGGGTACAGGGCCAACAAGCATATAGTCATTGAGGCAGTATATAATGATCACCTATGCATAGTATTGACAATACCGGGCGAGGTGGTTGATGGTTGTGGATGACTGGCTTGAACAATTCCTTTGTACTAACTTAACGAAATGAGAATGATAATATTGAGTCTTGCTAAACAAGGATCAGCCAAACAGGTCTACTCATTCACTGATTCACCTATCTTTCTTCTGTCAGTAGTGGAATTTTACATTCACACAGCATTGCAGCTCCTTGTGCACAATGTCAAAAACTATTTGGATAACCAAGTTAAAAACATGCAATTATTGAGATTATTTAATTTGGTACTAAAGTAGAGGACCAAGTTGATTCAAGAGGGGTATAATTTGTGTTGACTTGCCTGTAGGCTGCTGAGGCATGAGAATATTTTCGTTTGTAAAATTGAAGTCAAATTGATAACAAGTCAATGATGAAATGTATTGTTGTTGAAGAATAATATACTTTGTAATAGCCATTGTGACCATAGTCGTCAGTGAAGTTTTCTTCTGACTTTTCTATATGGTTTTGGTTGGCAGTCAAAATGTAGGATAACTTTTGGTTTTAGGATCCTAAGTAACTTCTTGCCAGTTCAGAATTAAGGCAGAACCAGTCCTAAAAGAATTCTGTCAGTGTGTTGGTAAAATTGTATCTTGGTATGTGTTAATTTCTAAGTTTCACAAATCTATTTGCTTTACTTATTGAAAAAGAAATTTCAACAAATGTACATTAGGTGTTGACTAGCGTACCCAAGTCAAGTTAGTGTCAGATCAAGAGTCACCTATAGAAAGAATCTCAGTCAACTGACTAAGCTTGGTTTGGCTTTATTGATGGATCTTTGGCTTTTTCACTGAGCTCAAGTAGGTTGTTACAAGCTTGGTTTCTCAATGTATAACTTTAATTGAGCCTGTAAATGAGGGCAGCATAAGTTCTTAGTTAGATTAATAAATCACACAGCTTCCTTACAAATGAAACCTTTATCTATGATTTATTTGATTTAACTTGTTAGTGTCAGGGTTCTGAAAATCCTTTGCCTAGGTTTGCTTAATCCCGCTAGGCAGGTGGTAGAGCCTAGACTTGGCTAAGTGCCTAGGCGGAATCAGACCTCTACCGCATCAACTTAATAAATGTTTTGAAACTCTACAATGCTTGATATAAATTTGTTAAATCTTAAAAGATTTTTTTTTATTGTAATTTTTAAGGTTTATCTTTGTATAGTATAACAACTATTAACAAGTTTATTCAATAGAAAAATAAATAAATGACACCGCTTATGAAAAGCCTAGGCGCTAAACGTTTACTTCGCCACCCAAGTTAGCTAACGATTTTTAGAACATTGGTTAGTGTTATTGTTTGGGTAAGTTTGTATTAGCATGATATTTCTTACTAAAATAAGAAAGTCAATAGTTTCTTGTAGCATTAAGTTACCGCAGCTGCAGCAACATGTACCTCAATTATTTATGAGCCGAGGGCTCATGAATCACGTACTAGTCAATTGAACTCCAAAATCATACTTGACCTTGACTTTTGCAAAAGACTTGGAATAAGTTTTCTACCAATCTGGCTTGTGGTATTCAAACCAGCTCATTTTTTGTCTCAGTAATAGATAAATGCAACATGCACTCTTACCAATGTTTGCATATGGATGCTTTATGCACACGAATATTGATACTGTATTTAGGTGCAATTTCTAATGGAAAAGCACTACTCATATTTACAGGAATGGGACACCGAGGCAACCTTTACTAGTTCCTCTTGCTAGGGCATCCTTGATATTTGATCCAGCTCGGGTTCCTCCAGCATCTCTTGAGGGTCTTGAAGAGTATTCTCATTGTTGGATTATATATGTGTTTCATCTAAATACAGATCTTGATAAGTTATGGAAGCATCCATCTAAGTCAAAGTTCAAGGCAAAGGTACGCAGTTCTCTGTATTGATTTTTACTGGAATCTATTTTTTGGTGAATTCCTAACTCTGTCGAATTGTTTGTTAATAGGTAAGAGTACCAAAATTGAAAGGTGGAAAGATGGGAGTCTTTGCTACAAGATCTCCACATCGCCCATGTCCCATTGGACTTACTGTGGCAAAGGTGATGGTTGAATCAAAATAAGTACATAGCTTCATTTTGTCTTTCTTTCTTGTTTAAGTTAGTCAATATTGATGTCATCTCTTCACCCCCCCCCCCCCCCCCCCCCCAACCCCCAAAAAAAAAAGAGAAAAAGAACCCACACCAACAAAAAACAAGCATACTTTCTGAGGTGGAAGAATCTTTAAAAACTCTAGAAGTGAGTAGATGCTGCAAATTCGTGGGAAAATAATCCACAACTCTCTTTTTGGGTGGGGGGAGAGTCCATATACACAATATGTATGCAAGTGGCACGGAGATGATAAAAATACACATATGGAATATATTCTATGAAAGAATGTATTATGATTTCAAATGAACTATATGCATTTGTGCTTCAGATGGTTACAACAAGGAAGAGTATATTGTGTTAAAACTCAGATGCTCCTTTTGTAATATAGGTGGAGGAAGTAAAGGGAAATTTGGTTCTACTATCTGGTGTGGATCTGGTTGATGGAACAGTAAGTTTTTCAGTTGCTTTATTCCTATCAACCTCAAGTGAAAAATCTGAAGTTTTAATTTCTTATTTGGTCAAACCTGTAAAAAGAAATTTGCTTATTTGTTCATAGTTTTTATCTACATTGATAGTGCTCTTGTACTTGGTTTCTTTACTAAATGTAGCTTCTTACTTTTATGTTTTCAATAGCCTGTCTTGGATGTCAAACCTTATCTGCCATATTGTGACAGCATCCACGGAGCAAAAGTGCCAAAGTGGGTAGAGGTACATCTTCATTATTTATTAGCAACTTGAGTCATATTTTTTCCATGTAAGGCAGTAATGTACCAAATCGATGGATTTTGTAAGTTTTGTTCTTTATATAAGAAAGATATTTTTTTTGATATGCAAGCTTGATTGGCATTTAATTCAATGTTATAAACCTCTGTGTAACAAGTCTATTAATAGCTGAGTTTAATAAGCTGCACAATTTCGTAGTGCAGTAGTTGAGCATGTCTACTGATCATGTGGCAGGTTTAAGGTCATAAAAGCTTGTATGTTTATGATTTGGCTTTATGTTGTCTTTTTCTTTTTTTTGAATTATTTTTTTTTTCCAAAAAAAAAAACTAGTATTGTAATATGACATGCATTTCAAAGACACTATCCTATTATCTACTGCTGTTCAGATTTTGATTTTAACACATTGGTGTCGGTCAGTATGTTTTGATAGGAGGGAGTGGGGTGGGATAGAGTAAGACAGAGAGACCGTTGAAGTATTTTAAAAAACTTGTCAACCACATGTTCCAGGGAGAATTCACTTCAACCTCGACTTTGGAAGATCAAGAGTATCATTGTTTTCATTATCATTTAGACATCAAATCCATTGTCAATCTCTCCCTACCTGTTGGTGATGGGTCCATGACATTGTAAACCAGTCATATGGGTTTATCTAAGGATGATATCTCAACATCCTTTCTTAACATATTTCACCTTCCGTTATTCATAAAATATATTTTGTTCTAAGACATGTTAGCAACAGGTGTTTAAATTCAGTATCTCTTTAGTGCCTTAATTGCCTTTTCCACTGAATAAGTAATTTACAGCCGTCCCCTCATACATGTTTATTAAAGGAGATTGAGAAATTTTGAGGTTTTTAATCAGATTGGTAACATGGTTGTTATGGATGTCCTGCTACAAAGAAATTGTTGTTTGTATTTTATTTTATTTAAATTTTGTGAATATAGAATATTATCTCCATTAACAGTGGAAAATATGTTTGTACAGGCAGACAGTCTGTTAGCTGTAGCCTCTATTAACTTCGCTGAGGGATTTTCCGCCACTCTAGCGGATTGTTGGACAAAAGTGGTAAGAGTTTTGATATGTACTTACTGAAATTTTTAAACATCCATCAAGTAATGTATTTTAGAAATAAAAAAATTAGTGGTGGCATCCACAGCTACTCTGGTGCAGCTGTGCACTTGGTAACCCGCCTGAACCCAAAGTGCTCCTGCGGAGTTTAGAACCTTGTGACAAGTATCTACTGAAGGCACTTGTCAAGAAGCCCACAGCTACTTGAATTTACCTCTAGGGGTTTCCGTCAAGTTATTTTTTATTTCAATTTATAATTAATAGCTTTAGCATATGCTTCCTTCTTTCATGCCTATTTTCATTCTGGTATGCAAGTTGTTTTCTTTCCTCGGTTTAGAATTTTATTTCTTTTTAAAGGCAAGCAGTTATTATCATCTAAAAGGAGAATCAGACCATGAAAATTCAAGGACAATACCCCCCCCCCCCCCCCCTCTCTCTCTCTCTCTCAATTAGAGACATTGGGCATCCACTATAATGGAATACGATAAACGTCAAATTACATAGTCAAACTCCATTCTGGAACATTTTTGGTGCTTTCAGTGCAACTAACATGAAATGACGGAAGATGATCTTGCAACATAGACAAGGATGAGCATTCCTTGAATGAAAAGGAAAAGTGATTAAAGGAATTCACTAAATTATCCCAGCAGGATGTCAAGCCTAGATAAGTACTGACCAGAATATGACCGAAAAAGGGAGAAGAAAATGACCTTCAAATGGTTGCAGTGGACTTTTTATCAAGGAAATCTGTTTATTTGCAGATAGTCTACTCTAAAATGATAGAAATGCTGAAAATTTCAGACTAGAGGTGCTATACTTATTTTTGTTTTAATTGCATGCTTTATATTCTCTTTGTAATGTTATTATTCCTTATTCCTGCATCATGGGTAACTGTCTGTACAAACATCAATCTCAAGCACTCTTTACACGGTTAGTATAAGAAGACCATATGTTAGATGCAACTTGTCTGATAAATTAGCTTCCATTTGCCACAAATAAACTCCATCTATGAATGGAATATTTGGTGTTTTATGCTATAAGTTGTTTATCTAAACTATTATCCCAAATGAGGTCATTCTTAATATGATTTCCCAGCATGTCGTCATTTCCTTTGTTACAGCCTTCTTTCTATCCGTGACTTTGCCTGGCTTTCTTTCAGGAAAAGAAGTCCCACTACGAATCAGCTGATGAATTTAAAAGCTTGATTGGGCAGGTCCTCTCATGGGATATACGATCACTATCACAGCGAAGCCAACCTCACGAGTCTTTTGTCAATCAACAAGATGGTAAAACATTTAATAACAGTGATTTGGGTGACGACCAAGAAGAGGTTGCTGACAACAGCGTGGAACAGGATTGTCTTCCCTCCAGTAATGATATTATTTATCACCTGATTCTGGAAGGCCTGAATGTGGCATACAGAATCGACTCCGATAGCAATGTTCATGTTTGCAAAGTTACTCTTTCATCTCACATCCAAAAGGGTGACAAAGTCATTTCAGTTGGATAATAGGAAGCAGACTTTTTTGCTAGTAAATTTGATTTAGACTGGATCTTATTTTCTGCTCCAAGCCATACTTGATTTGTCACCTTATCTATTAATGTTCTCCATCAATTTTAAGAAGTCGATTCATTTTGTTTGGACTTGATGGTAGTTTTAGTTCATGGGATTTTTATCAGAAGACAAGCTCAAATGGTAGTAGTAATAAATAAAACATAGCCCACCTGGAACAAGTTATCTTAAAGGCCTTGTTGGAAACCAAACAAAACATAAACTATTGGAGGAGTTTGAATTTATTAAACCACCTCCAACACACACTGGATTGCTTTTAATGATCATCTTTTATGCCTGCCGACTTTACTTTTCGAAGATGATACCTTTGTTATTCATAGTAATAATTGCGTTAATAAGCAAAGAGTGACTGAAACGACAAGTGGTGGGTGGTCCAAACAGCCATTACAACAGCTGTCAACATCGAATGTATTAATCTCGTAAGTCGTAAATCATTAAAATTTGTCCAAAACAACACAGTAGTATAATACTTATATTATTACTCAAACTTGATCGTGCGTGCGTGGATTATTCTCTAACACACAAAATATATGAAGAAATCTACGATTACATATACAAGGGAAGGATAAGATGGGTGGTCGCATTTTCACTTCCGAAAAATTAATTTAGTTGGATTTTTCTAAGTCAAATTAGTTAATTTTGGAATTAATAATTAAATAAATTTATTTATATTTTTAAAAATTATATATTATATAATAAATTAAAAGATTTTTTTTATAATTATCATCTCTTTACTTATATTTAAAAAAATGATTTTAATGGACCGAGTATAATGCTAAAATAGTGAACAATTCTCTTTCCTGCGTTACCTGTAGAACAAGATGGAAGAGAGCGAAAAGTCTATCCCATCCTACACAAAAACTCTGAGTATTGAAATAAATTGAATTAATCGGTGAAGTCTAATCTCTGACCATGAAAATGGAAAGGTAATCGTCTAGAAGATGATACGGTACCATCGTAGAACGAAGCCCATTTTGGAATTTTGAACATTGACGAATGTGCTCCATCACCAAATAAATAAATAAATAAAAATTTAGTAATCCATAAATTGATATTATTATTGTGGTGGTCCGTACGAGACCGCGGTTAGAAGATTACACGGCGTGTTAACGTTACAATTCCTTTACTAAATAACACACCTTTGTTTTTCTAAGAAAGTGATTTTTTCTTTCTTTCTTTCTTTCACTTGGCAAATCTAATCAAAACTTATGAAATAATACTCCTTTCCTTTTAAAATTATTTTGACTTTTTGAAGTCGGCACGAGACATTTAAATTTAAAATAAATTTATTTATACATTTATAAATATTATAAATTATTTAGAAATTGATATTAATGACAAACATTTCTATTTTCAAAATTTAAATAAACTACATTAATTTAAAATTTATTTTTTAGAAAATTAAAATTATTCTTACATTTTAAAGCGTAGAGAGAGTAATTACTCCTACTCTTACATATATAGCCTATCCTTTCCGGCGAAGGCTTTCCCTACCCGACGTACCAAATTAATTAAGATGCATGCTTCTTGACTTATCTTGGGAGTCCGGCTTTCCACTTTTATTATTCATCTGTTTCTGAGATTATAGTGCCTTGAAGTTTTTTATTTTTTATTTTTTTTGAAAAACTAGTGCTACTTTTAGTAATAATTTATGAAAACTTGGTTTTTGAAAAATAAATTTAAAAATTAATAAAATTTTAATATCAAACAAAAAAAAATAAAATTGTTTAGATGGAGGATTATATAGTTTCCCGATTCCCGTGATCATGGATATTCAAATACTCATTCCTTTTTTCCTATATGGCTAGTCTACATTAACGAATAGTACTTCACACTTGGTTAGATATATAAAAAGATAAAAATAAGGATATGCAAATATTGTCTAATTTTCTAGGATTAATTTCAAATATGTTATATTTACGTAATTTTGAAACAAAGCAAGTGCAGCAAATGTAAATCTATAATTTAAATGTGGAAAAAATTACATGTACGGTAACTATAGAGAGAGAGAGAGAGAGAATTTAAGTGTAATAAATGTGAAAAAAATATTACAAAATCTTTTAAATTTAGAAATTACAGAGTATTTGGACATCTAATTAACTTATTAGATATCCAATCAAGTATTTACTGCTCCCTTCTTTTCACTCAGTTATTGTTGTTGGTGTTGCTGTCCTTCATTGTATATTTGGCATTGGCATTTGTATTCAAAAAACGCATAAAAAAATAGAATAGTAGCCTAGTAGGTGTGTATGTTACTTATAATGTTATTAACTTAAAGAATAAATGATGCGCAGATCAGGTCTTAATCTAATACTTAAAATTGAAATACTGTAATTTTAAATTTCACTTCGGTGAGTTGATTTTATTTTTTAATAAAAATTTGTTTTCATTTTATGCGAGTCTTATTTATTTATTTTCTTATGAGATTTGAATAATTGTTAATATCACAATAGTGATAATATATTTAATTATAAGATTATATTATACTTTATCAAATGGGACTTAAAAATAAATTTAAAAAAAGAAGAAAAAAAATGATTATGAGTGAAAGAAATGGGAGAGAACAGGGTGATAGGTAGGGGTGAACAAGAAACCGAATTGCCTTCAAAATCGCACCAAAAAACGCACAAACCGCACCAATTAAAACCGCACCAACGGTTTCGGCGTATGTGGCGGTTTTAGGTGGTTGAAAAACCGCAAATGCGGTTTGGGTTTGGTTTCTGAGCAAAACTGCATCTAAGAAACCGCATCGCACCATACACTATTAAATGAAGCATATCAAGAAGTACAAATATTTAGAATTATCGCAAATTGTAATTATCTCTATTTAGAATTTTCATATATAAGGATAAATCATTATTCATGTTTTTAGATTCTATTTTGCTTTTGTTTAGACAAAATATTATAAGTAAAATTGTGTATTATCAAAGTAGTATTTAATATTGTGTGATGCTAAATTGTTAATTTCAATTGCATAAAATTTAATTATTTCAATTGGTTTTGGAACCGAAACCGCACCAAACGATTCGAAACCGCACCGCACCAATCGCAAGCGGTTTCATGTGCGGTTTTGAATTTATCAGACCGCACCTAAGCGGTTTCATGTGCGGTTTAGACTTTAAACTGCACCAAACCGCACCATGCTCACCCCTAGTGATAGGTGATGACGAGCGGTACCGTACCAACAATATACCTTATGGTGATTGTGTTGATTTGAGGCTGCCTTAAGAAAGGGGGGGAAAATATCTAAAAAGAAAAACAAAAGAACATGCGAGTAATTTTTAATTCCATGTCCATTTTCCCAATTTTAGAATTAAAAAAGTCGCATAACAAATCCGTTTCAGAAATTAATGACTATGGTGTCTCAATTTGTTCTAAATAGTTTTTTTTTTGAAGCTCAATCCTTGATTATAAAAAATAAATAAATTAATAAAAATAACAGTTATTGAAGAAACATATTTAATAAAATTCATGATAAAAATATTTGATCAATTTTAAATTAAGTTTGTCCCAGTTGTCAAACGATCAGTTGGGAGAGGAGAGATGCATATGGTGATGGTGACGATCTTAATTTAAACAAAAAGGAATGTTAATTTATGAGGGGTCTCATGTAAAATTTAATGTTGATGTACTAAAATTGCACATCATCATTTAGAAAATTAATATTTTTATAAATAAAAATAATAAATTTATAAATTTCCTTTCACATAAATAATAGACGAGTCTCACATTCATATGAGAATTTTTTTATAAAAATATTAATTATCCTAATTTAATATGATGTACTAAAATTGCACATTCTACCAATTATGTGTTGTTCAGTAACAAGTCCTAGTTGTACGACATTCTCCCTCTTTAAAGTGTTCTCGCTTTATGAAATTATTAAAGTGAGAACTGCGAATTTAACATGAATATCGATCAGCCCCCAACTACCAAACAATTTTCCATTTACTTACATCTACTAAGACAAGCTTTTCATGTATCTTCATTAATGCTTTATCCGAATTTGTTTTAATGGTCTTTCCCACTTTTTTAAATTTTTCCCTTTTCTTTTATGTACTTTATCCGAAAGTCGGAACGAGTGTTTGTCTCGACAAACTTAGGCAGCGGAGCAACCCGACCTTTGGTGACCAGATCAAGCGATCAACATTGCATTTACAAAAAGAAAGAGAAGAGAACAAAAATTAAGAAAGACGAAGAAGGAGAAGATCATAAAAAAGGGAGAGATCACCTAACCTGAGGGTCGAGGTTCTTAGTCGTCATTGTGTCATTAATGAAAATACCTTATTCATCTCTCATTGCTACCATCACAATTGCGTCTAAAGAAGATACTAGGGTTTTTCTTTTTGGTGTGCTATGAGTTCTTTGAGTTTATGTGCTAGATTAAAAAATAAATAATACTCTTGTTATCAATACACTCCTCAATTTATTTTTTCTTAATTATACTTATAATCTTAAAATTTGATACGTTTCAAACTACGTCTTATATTTTCACTAACAAAAGAGAGGTTAATTTATATTTTAATTATTGTATTAGGGATTAATTTTTATTGTAGTTACCGATTTTTTTGTTGTTATAAATACATTATTATAATTATAAAAAATTATAAAATGATCATTCATTAAAATTTTGTCTAAAAATGACAAAAATTATTGACTACACTGACGACTAACATATATTCCGACTAACATATATTCCTACTTATGTGATATGCGGGACCTATATTACGTGAATCAAAAGCAAAATTTTCCTTCAATATTATATTCACCCTAACTATATCGGAAAAAATCTAAAGACCGAAGCTTTTGTGAGCGATAATTGGTGATGGTTGTTAAGCATACAGAGGAGGGGTTTAAGGGCTTTCCGTAATAGAACACTAGAAAGAAGGGCAACACTTGGGAGGTGATAAATAACAAACGTTGACTTAATGATTAATTTTTTCTTAAACTTATATTTTTCTTTTCAATTTACTTCGCAAGCTCTATTTTTTCACTAATTTCTTTTTAAGTTTAATAATTGGACAAAAAATACTTTAAGCCAATCTATGATCAACTATAGTTAACTAAATATGAGTTGGCATCTTATATGACACACGATGTGTAATTAATGTTTACGTAGCATATTAAACTAAAGAGAATTATTTATTTTTTATTTAATACTTAACTCAACTAAAAATAATTAAAAACAATTAAAAAATAAACAATTTCTTGAAAAAAATAAATATATTTAAACTTGTATCTTCAATACATAAATCACATATATAAAAATTTAAATTATAAACATGACATTTAAAATAAATAATATTATAATTATTTTTATGTTAACATCAATCTTATTAATAATATATTTATCAAATTAAAAGAAAACATCTCTCTTAAAAAAAAAAAAAAACTCTCCTATTCTTCGATTTTATTATCCATTCCCCACTACACAACCATCACTCATAATCTTTCACTACCAGCCGACCAAAATCCGCCGCCGCCACCACCGCCACCACCACCACCACCACCCCTTCTGGCTATGGAAGGAGCGAAAGAGAGATAACGGGATAATTTGCACCAGTCGTGGTGTTTGTGCCAGGTTCCAAAAACATCGTCTCCCAAATTTGTATCGTCTCCAACCCCCAATTCCTTCTAGATCTATTCATCGTCTTCAATCCCCTCCTCCCAAAATCCGCCACCAGCTGACAAATTAAAGCCCACCACCATAACCAGTCATGGTGTAAATGAAGTAATGAAATTTAAATTTGATAAATCTCATATTTGGCGGTAATTAAAAATTTCTCTTTGCTTGGAATATATCCAATCTAATTAATTTGACCCATCGAATTGGGAGAGCTCGCAATGAATTGGCCAAGATTAGGGCAGAGTGGGTTTTACAATAGTGGTGATGTTATGGAGAGAAGGGTAATTAATAATTTAGTTTCTTTTTATTTATCGATAAGTTTTTTTTTTTGAACTATGTTTGTAAATTTTTATTTAATATTTTTAAAAATGTAAAATTAATATCAATAAATAATAATAATAAAATATTTATTATACACATTAACCATAGTTCATCATTTGTTGATTTTAAGAGCACTTTTCGCTTATTTAATAGACTGAAATGTTTTTTGTAAAATAAAAATAAAAATTTGTGAGTTATATTAAAAAAAATGTAAAATTTAATGGTTTTTTTTAGTTTATTAAGCCAAAAGTATTTGACTATAACTAGACCACTATTCAAAACACAAAACCTTGCCGGATGTCTCGATTGCCCTTGTCTTAAAGTTGTTAATTTCTCAACCCCACTCCCCTTTCTCTTTCTCTCTCCTCTCTTGCCAACCACTAGTACATATATATGTATATATATACTACCAGTATACACGATCTGTCGAATATATCCGACCTGAATTTACTGACGTGTCGGCGGGAGGGAGGTAGAGAGATATGGATTCGCCGGGGTGCGATTCCACCACCAACAGAGTCGCTGTTCGTTCATCGGTTATCGATTCGATCAAGGCTTGCACCCTGGTTGGGGCTCAAATTCCTAAAGAAGAACTCAAGAAGAGGATCAGTATGCCGCAGTACCTCCGGTTTGCTATCCGCGACGCCATTCAGTCCAAAAACGTTGACGCCGGTAGGTCTCACTACGACGCCGCTGGTGATGACCAGGTCGAACCGCCGGACTCTCCCCTTGTGGTGTTTATCAATTCCAAGAGCGGTGGACGTTACGGCCCCCAGCTTAAAGGCAGGCTTCAGCAGTTGATGACTGAAGAACAGGTTCCTGTTAATCTCCCCTCAATCCACGTTATATGTATATATATATATATATATATATATATATATATATATATATATATATGTCATATGACTGAAATTTTGTTGAATAGTTAACTCTGAATTTGTGAATTTTTTTTTAAATTCTTTTCCTCACTTTCTTTTTTGCTCTCCTGTAATAGTTGGCAATTGTTATTTGAACTATGATTAATCTGAGGCTTTTTAGTATGTCCATAATCTGTATTGATTTACATATATCAAAAGGAAATTGAGTTGAATGTACTCGAATGAAAATGTTTCAAATTTCTGTCATATACTCTCTTGTTTTGGTATATTTGGATACAAATGGTTGTGCGAGGACTTACATTGGTAACACTGAAAATCTTTGAATCAGTTTATATGTGTTCAAGTTATGATTAATTGTTTGCCGCCCTTCTTCCAATGTAGTGGAGAAATGGTTGAATTGTTTTTACTGTAGTTTTTTTTTTTGATGCTCTTAAGAGTTTAGAATTACACCAAAGGGATAGTGGGTAATGGGATTTGTTAGCAATTATTATCTGCCGCTCTGGTTGATTTCTGATGCTTAAACAGGTTTGAAAAAAATTCTTGGTGACGGAGGAAACAAAAATATTAGAAAGGTTAGTGTAGCATAACACAAAGGGAGAGTTGGAAATTGGAAATTTAGATGGGTGATGTTTAAGAAAGTATTTAATCATATTTAGGATGCTTTTTCATATTAGGATTACATGTCTTACCAGCTGTTTGACATCATAATGAACGATTATCATCTTGTAGATACTTCTAAGGGAACAACATTGAAGTAATGTTTCATAACCAGGAATTACTTTTAAAATTGAAAGTTATCATAGATGCTGTTTAGCAGGCTTCTTAAAGGACTAGAGTTTGGTCTACCTTTCAGTGAAAATAGCTTTCTCCATTTGTAATTTCCTTGATTCGTATACTTTGCCTTTCATGAGCGAGTAGATTTGTTATTCTTGAAACCTATGATAACTTTTACGAAAGTCCTTTACATGTGACAGTTCAATAGTATCGGGGAATTTATAAAACCATTATAAATGACAGGTCTGTAGTACTGGATAATTATCAAATACTCTTCGACAGTCATTCTAGCTTATTAGTTTACTTAAAGATTTTACTGCATGGAGATAATTTAATGTTTGTTAAAGTTTCTTTTTACCGAAAATATGTAGTTTGGGTAATTACCATTTTCCATAACTTTGAGGTGTACCCGAGCCACTTCTCCTTGCACCTTGTACTGGTACGTCAGCACGACCTAATTGACTGTTTGTATGTCATAAGTCGTAACTCATATGTGTTGCCTTAGTGTCTTCTTTGTGATGGTTATATAACTTATTTGGTTCAGGTATCAGCAACTTACTGGTGTATAGTTCTTTATATTAATTGGTATTCAGTTTCAAATTTAACTTTACCTATGTTAGGTATGAATATTGTTTTTCTTGCTTTTCAGGTTTTTGATCTTTCAATTGTGAAACCTCACGAATTTGTACAGTATGGATTGGGTTGCTTGGAGAAGTTTTCTGCCCTTGGGGACAGTTGCGCTAAAGACACTCGTGAAAAGCTGAGGGTTGTGGTATGTACTTGGCCAATTTAATTTTTAAATTTGTTATTTATTGTCCCAGTTTGAGAGTAATTTTTTACATATTGGGATATGATTACTTTGAAGTTTATATAAGTTTTATGTGCACTATATTTCTTGGAAAATCCAGTATATTTTACATGGGAATAAGGTACTACTTTTCTTTACAGGTTGCTGGGGGAGACGGCACAGTGGGTTGGGTCCTGGGGTGCCTTGGAGAGCTTCACAAACTGGGGCGAGAGCCAGTTCCACCAACAGGAATTATTCCTCTTGGTACAGGAAATGACTTGTCCAGGAGTTTTGGTTGGGTAAGCATTTGATGTTTAAACTTTGTCGATTTTTCTGATCGTGTCCACACTTGTTGAGATGTTACTTCACTTTTCTTCCTAGGGTGGTTCATTTCCTTTTAACTGGAAATCAGCCATCAAAAGAACTCTTGACAGGGTTACCAATGGTCAAATTTGCCGTCTGGACAGGTGAGTTATTCAGTGTACTTGCTCGTCATTATTCATTTCTTAATGAGGTTGATTCTTTTCATACCTTTGCTTTTGGCTGGAAAACAATGTAGTACTTTGTTATTATAGCATAGTAGCTTAGTTACAAAAACTTGGTGGTGTAATTTAATAATTAACATTTACGTGCGAGTATACACGATCAACAAGTAATATAATGATAAGCCAAGTATCGATCCCACATAGAGTTATATCTAATATTTTTCAAGTACAAATTTTATATCAATTCAATATTATTTAAACAGATGAATTTAACAAAAATTAATAAATAATACAAATAAATAACTAATATAATAAAACTAAATAATAAAATAAATCTAAGAATTCAATTTCACCCAATGTTTCATTTAAATATCTTCAAACCCTTTTTAATTAATTAATTATATAGAATTATTAATTGAGAATGCCTAGCTATTTATTAAACTTGTTCAAAAATTAATAAAAAGATTTATTCCAATTAACTTGCTATATTGCTATGCAAAATAACTTGAAATAAACTTATTAAGATCAAATTCTCACAAATTACATGTGACATATAGATATTTTCATCCTATACACTACCCAACTATACAATCCGAAGAAGAATAAATCAGTCACGTGTTATCATATTCGGATCTAATCCTAGAGTTCATTTTCTAATTACTTCTAAGATATCACAATTAATTACTGTGCAAATAATTATACATGAACGCATAAAATATTATAAACAATTCATATATAATCATCAATAATTAAAAATAAAATAAATTAAATTAAGCTACACATTGAATTCCATTAAAATCTTAAATTAAAAAGTCGTTCAAAGTAGATAAAATTATAAACAACAAAATATTAAACATTGATGAAAAACATAAATAATAAAAAGTTAGAGAAGAAAAATATTCTCCCGCCAATCATGCTTCCTTCACTCTCTTTTAATGTGGGACCATGATCTTTGAGCTTATCAATTCCTGATGCTTACTTCAATGCCCACGCACACTTAGCCATCATATGCTGCATGCCTGCACCATACAAAACCAACATAAAAATGATATTTATGCCCTTACGCCATAATTCCTACAAAATAATATTAAAATAAAAAATAATAAAAACACATAAAATTATAAAAATAATAATAACTCAAATCCAACTAAATTAAATAAAAACATATAAAAAACAAATAAAATACTTGAAAACGCACAAATAATTAAGTAAAAAGATAATTAATAAATAGATATAAAATCCAATTATCACTCCTAAATTCTTTTCATCTGGAAAAAACTCAAAACATTTCTTTCAAGTGTGATATTTCAATGACTCTAGTTGACCACATCTTTCTGCAGATGTTAAAATTGTTATTAACTTTCAATTATTGAATGTGGCATTTTCATCACCAAAATGATTTGAAGTTTTATACTTTTATGTTCATCAATACTTGGACTCGTGAACGATGATGTGCAACTTGGTGAGACAAAAAGGGAAAACACTTTTGCCTTTCATGTTGTATCATTGGTGTATGTTCCACGTTAAAACATGATCTGCATTGTTGGACTCATTCTCCAACAGGTTGAGCTTTTAGAGTAATGAGTAACTTGAAAATCCACATAAGACTAATAGGTATCTACCTAATTGGTACAAGTTATAACATATTTAAGTGATACTTGATTAGCTGATAAGATACCTGATACCATAGCGCCATGTTCCTAAGATTGACCAACAATTGAAGTTATATTCATGGAATATGTTCAAAGTTTTGGAACAAAACATGTTAGACAAAACAATGTTAAAGTAAAGGGCTGCCATATATGCTAATTTCAAAGCTTCCAAGCTAAATGATTCTGGAGGGTTCATTTTCCCTTTTGAAAACTCATTCTGGAAGGAAGTTACATAATTTTTTGGTATATGGGCCAAGTTTTCAATTAAAATTTCCTCTAAAGAATTAGAGTTAAAAACAATAAAAGAAAATTATGTTTCAAAGTTTCATTAAGCTTCCCACCAAAAAGCCTTCCTTTTGGCAAGAAGTAGACGTAGATCAAATCACTTAAAGTGTTGGCACAAGATTGTATTTTTGTACTTTGTAATGTGGTACTTGCTTTAGTTCTGAACTTTTGTAGGTCTTGATGAACATAGTGGCCATCCCTCTGTGTTTACTAGAGTCCCTCTTCTCTCTCTCTCTCTGTAGCCCTATATCGTTGTCAAAGCCGGTAGTTCTTTTTATTACCACTTGGAATCTAACCCCACTGCAAACACCAATTTCCTTCGTAAGCAGCTTTGTAGAAATATGTTTGAGCTATCATACATTGGAAAACATAATATATTATTACTTTCAGCAACACTGCATGATATTGGCTAGAATGGACCTGAACACAACAGACTTGACCAAAGAAGTAGATTATTTCAAATCAACATCTATATTTATTACTTCTACCTGCATTATTATCATTTTGTTATATCATGTTTCTTATACTTTTTTGGTTTTATGGGATATCATTTGTCATGCACCTGAGGTATGAGTTTTATCATAAGAGATAGCTCATGTGCAGTAACATAGGTATTGTCTAATGACTCAAATCGATAATTAGATTTTTTTTTATGATGTCACTATGTTTGGATTCTAGAGGTTGTAATAATGTTAGTTTTATCCCCTATTTGTGAACGTGCACTATCCATGGCATGCTTTCCAGAAACACTGATGCTTGTTTTAATTTTTAAAAGTTTATGGACCCTAGAAACTAGTACTGTATGTATATTATTGTATGTTAATAGTGCCTTACTCTGCGATTGAAGTTGTTTGTATTAATGCCCATCTTTGATCAGAAAATTATAATTTTTGTCACTCATTCATATGCTCAACAATTTTGTGAAATGACATTTTCTTTTTTGTAGTTGGAATATTCGGATATCAATGCCAGCTGGGGTGGAGGTGGATGCTCCCCCTTGTTTGAAACGCCAACCAGTGGAAGAGTTTGCTCTTGATCAGGTTGTGGTAGTCTGGTGGTCACAATTGTTTATAATCACTTTTAAAAAGCATTTGGTAACCTACTTCTTGAAACAGCTTATAAGCAATTTTTATAAAAATAATAATCAGATTTGATCAAGTAAAATTGGTACTTCTAATTATTTGCCAAAATCTAATAATCAGGTTTGACCTAGTATATTACTAATCTATCATTTTTTATTTTAATAATTTAATCATTACCCCTTTGTACTGCTCAAAACCTTCTTTTTTATAATTTATACCTGAAATAAGTGATAAGGAATTTCTTTAATACTGACCACTTTTTACTAGTTTAAGTAGCTTTTTTATTACCAAACACAAACTTTTTTTTTTAAACTGCTTATAATCAAAGCAGTAATTATAATGAATAATCACATTGCTCAAGCAATTCCAAACATATTCTTAGTTATTACTCCCTATTTTATGTGAACATTAGAATTTTCAGAAGAGGTTTCCTGTCACTACATTTGTGTTTTTTTTGCTTAGCAGCTTGCCTTTTATGTTGGTGCGTTCGGTAGAAAGATATGGTGGTGGGATATGTTCTATAGGTTGTTTGGGGAAGAATATAACCTTTTTTGGACTGCATTAGTCTTCATCAGGCTTTCAGTTTTATTAGTGATCCTATTAGCCCTCATTGATTATTCTTCATTTTATCACAACATATATTATTTTTCCTTTTTCATCATTTCATTTCTTTTTGTAATTATGCTGTACTTGTTGATCTCTACATAAAGTTTTTTACTAAGCTGTTACCTTGTCTAGAGTTATCTATATTAAATGAATATCAATTCCATTTTACCCTACTTATAAGGGATACCCCAATTGGTGTAGCTAATTGTTTTGGATGCCTTCAAATGGTGATATTTGACACTGTGTACAGCTAAAGATGGTAGAATTAACCACCTATACAGTTTGTTTAGTTTAAAATGGTAAAAGGAAACTTATCTAATTCCGTTTCAAGGAAAAATCATAGTAATTGGATAGTGTTATAAAATTGTTTTCAGCAGTCATCTAACTGCTGATTACCTCTTGGACACGCCTCTTATATGTGTTTCTTTCTTCACTTAGACGCTGCTAAATTCAAATTCAGTTATAACTTATATTCAGTTATACGATCTCTATCAAAACACACACACACATTTATATATATGTATAATGTCCGCCAGATTTAGATATTAATATTTTGTCAAGCTGCACTTTAAATGCTAAGAACTTATTTAGATAAGATCATATTGACAAATATAATCTTTAGATTTTAAATGTCTTTAATCTGTGCTAACATTTGATGACACTCAGTTTGGTTTGATTTGCCAAATAAGATTGAAAATGGGACTAGCTTATTATTTTGTTACTGAATTAATTAACACAAGCGATGTTTTATTTGCGATTTGGTGATCCATAATACTGCTAATTATGGGTATGTAGCAAAAGGCTGATATAGGTCAGCTATCAAATTGAATCAGCTAAAGTAATGCTCTTGACAAGGTCTCACTTTTTGGTTCTGATCAATTAAATTACTTCTCTTGGTCCTTTAGTGAACCATCTCTCCAGGCCTGTGGATGACGCTCTAATTAAATTATACAACCTACTTATTTTATTCTAGTTGGCAAAAAGTGGATCATGCTCTAATAGCTTGTGTCCAAGAGTACTACACATCAGTTTCTTTTGAAATGTTACTTTCTAAATTCTAACAGAGGAAATCTTTGATGCGAATTCTGACAGGAAATCTTTTGTCAATTTTTATAGTGATTGTTCTCAGTGTAGTATTAGAAGAGGAAGAGAGATTGAAGGGTTATAGTGAGAAAAAATAATTAAATATCACTTGATTTTTTCAATCCTTCATTTCTCGTCAAAATTTCACAAAGAGTCAAGTCTAACTTTTTAAGTTTATTCATGGTGTAGTATATATTTCTTTTTGAAATTTGAAGGTACTTCCTTTTTTTTTAACTGAAGTTACTTGCAAAGAATTTTTGTTTGACTAAAAAGACTTTGGTTCAGATAGGTATTTTGTTGATCAAATAGAAAAACCTATGCTCTTTTATGTGGTGCAAAACCTTTATTAAATTTTTATTCTGTAAATTGAATTTAGCAAGTGTGCACTAAATTCTGTTGCTTGAAAATTTGTATGTTGTGTTTCCTGTCTGATGGTGCGATAACAGCATAATGAGGCGGTTTGCAATTATTGAAATAAAGGTTGAAGACAATTTCTCGAATATATGAGATAGTAAAATAATATTTTCATGAATATCTTTAGTTGAAGATTAATCACTTTCTAAATGTTGCATGATATAGTACATGTCTGTTTTTTGATGGTTGAAACTTGATGGGGATTATACAGGAATTGGAAGTCGGAGGGGAGTTACCTGAGAAATTTTCTTGTTATGAAGGAGTCTTCTACAACTATTTTAGTATAGGTATGCATTTTGACTTCGCATAAATTGGTCCACAGCATCAGCCATTTTAGATTTTCTGTAGTTCAGTACAGGAGGTTTAAGCATGTCAATTTAATCTGCTCTCTTATTTTATGTTTTGAACAAGCAACATGTCAAGTGACATGGTTAGACTTGTAGCTGTGATTTATTGATTTCGTAAGTACTTAAGCATGCGAACCCAATACCTACTGCTAGGAACAGGGAACTCGCTTATTTGTTGCTGAAATTTGGCCCTCTTGCTTTTTTACACACCTGCTACCCAACATGACCCAAAAGCTTCAACTAGCTTAAGCTATTAGATCTTTGTCCCAACCTTTGTATAAGCTTTCAATTTCATACTTGAACAATAACGTGGGGCTATGTCAACTCACATGTTACCTTAACACTTGCCACTCCTTTTCACTTGACAGTTTTGACGAAAACATGGTAGAAACTCAGGCAACACAAATGCATCCTTCCCTTCCCTACCTGGTAATTGAAATTTTATCAATTTCTCCCCTATTTTTATAACCTAACCTTCCTTTCCCTTGCCCTTTCCTTCTCCTCCTGCAGTTAATTGGACCATGTAAACTTAATTCAATGTACGTAGATGTTGTATCACTTGTTTTCTGGATTCATTTAGTTTGATGTAAACTGGTCATGATTCAGTTCTGGCATATCCTCTAATTCTCTGAGCAAAGACCTTATTAAGCATTAAGAAATTATATACCTTCATTTTGCTTATCAGTATTTGAAAGTTGTTAGTCTTTAAGATTCTCTCAAATTATTCAGCCCAAAGTACTGACTTCTGATGATTTATTGCCTTTATCTTCTGCTTAATCTTGGTTGTTTATTTATTTAAATACAGGAATGGATGCTCAAGTTGCTTATGGATTCCATCATTTGCGTAATGAAAAACCTTATCTTGCACAAGGCCCTATTTCAAATAAGGTAAAAACTTATATTTTGCTGAGTACAGATATCAATTGATACGTTGATGGTTTCTTATACATGTAGAGCTTTTATTTTTCAGGTTTAAAAAGACCATATATATTCGTAATTAAGATTATATATACCACGGGAAAGCCCAATCAGGGAGCTAGAACGGAAGTAGGATAAAGCAATCTGAAAGGATGGGGAACCCAAATTCAGTGTATAATTCTTAATGAAGCACTATTAGGTTGTAGAAATGTACCACTTCCCTCACTTGGCTAAAAGCCCAAGTCCTGCCTAGATTTAGTATTTTGAAGTTCATTGTTGGTGCTCTTCAGTTGTTAAATCTTAGGGAGTAGAAACTTATTTTAAAGAAATAGAACTAATTTATTCTACTTGACTACTTCAGCTAGATACAAAACTTCCAAATGCATACTTCCTGAAGCCTAGTCACTAGTCCTTACCTCTTTGACCATTCTTTTTCTTGTAGGTCATTAAATTGTGAGCTAGATACTAATTTCCAATAGGATTTGTAACGGAGAGTTTTGAACTACAGTGAGGAAGTCCTGCTTATTTTGCCGAATAGTGTGGGAATTTCACCTCCAAGCGTGCTGTAGTTAATCTTCCGAACAGCCAGAAATCAGAATTTGTGCTAGTGACGAGTTTTTTTTTCCTTGTTGCCTTAAGCCTCTATGTGTCTATTGGAGAATGAGGTGCATGTTGTCCATTGGAAATGCTTAACTATTATGTCTGATGCATTCCTGGCTTGCAGAACTGACCTCATGCAAGAATGAGGTGTCTTCTTCTTCCTCCTTTCTCTCTATGCTAGTATGCACATTATTTAGCACTTTTGTCCCGGTCCTTTGCATTTTTCAATGAAATAAGGGCAATTTTTTTATAAGTGCTAACTAGGCTGCAAAATCCAAGTGAATATGAAGGACCATAGTTGTTAATGCTCGTCTATGCCTACAGCAACAATATGACAGATTTAGAGCACCTAGCCTAGCTCAGTGCCTTCAACCAGCACCTGCCTCATCCACTTTACTCTTTTGATCATGGCATGGCGAAGGGAAATCACTTGTCTCCGTTTTTTATCGTAGCATATATATATATATATATTTGCTGAGTTTTTTATCTCCCTAAAATTGTTGAAATTTCTGATTTTTCTTATGAATTGCTTCAATAATTGAGTAAAGATGTATAATTTGCTCAAATAATAGGAGAACATCACTCAATTATCGGTTATATGAACCAGGATCTGTTTTTTCACATATATTTCTACTATGTGTACTATGTCTGCTCAAATGCTTCAGGCTCATTCCTTGGCCCTAGGCTCTAGAAGACTTTGTTATCTTAGTGTGCCTTGATACTTTATAAACTTTGTATTGGTCTTTGTGAATTAGTATTTAGTCTTTCTGGAATCCATCTCCAAATTCTGAATAGTATTGGACTACTAAGCATTATATTATCTTGCTTGGCGTCACCTACTAACTCAAAAATCTCGAACTACCTCATAGCGGAGAAGCTAGCGGTTCACTTCTTCCTCAGCCTGGCTTGAAGCATTCATTGACAATGATTCAAACATAGTTTCATACTGAACAGAACATCATTGAGAAATTTCCACTCTTAAGTTCATCCGCCAATCAAGTTCTCTTAAGACGCAGCGCTCCAATCCCAGACTGAAACTGTTCAACTCCTAGGGACTATAGGAATCGAGTTTTGGGGAAATATTCCCTTTGTTCTCAAAAGGATGAGCTAAGTACATTTTTAACATAAATTAAGAAAACTAAAGTGGAGAAAAGAGAATAAAAAAAAGTTCTAAATTTATCCGTAATGGCCCCACAAGATTACATAAAGTGAGAAGTCCTTTTATTTTTTTATACTAATGGACCCCACTAAATTACATTACTTACCTTTTACTTTATGTATCTTACCTCATTCTTTTGAGGACAAAAAAAAATTATACTTTAAAGTCGAACGGAGGGAGTATCTGATAATCTCCTAGGCGATGAGACCCTCCTAATCCTTCACCATTCTTCAGCTAAATTTATATTCTTATATATTCAGTTTGCAATGTCATTTCTCTGATCTAGGAAAGAATAACTATAAAGCACATCCTACTTGATTAAAGCCTTAACGAATTTGTATTGCTATATTTTGAAATTGCAACTTTTAAATTGAATAGATTAACTTTCGTGTGTTGCAGTTGATTTACTCCGGATACAGTTGCAAACAAGGGTGGTTTTTCACACCTTGTATCGCAGATCCGAGTTTAAGGTCATAATCTCTCCCACTGAAGATTGTTCTTTCTTGCTTTATTTTTAGGATAATGTTGGGGGTCTCAAATTTTGAATTTCAAATTGGTCTGAAATGCATGTCATTATTGAATTGGTATGTAATTATTTCTTAGGGTCCACCATGATGTTGAGTAGCCAATTTAATGATGATGCGTATTTGAGACACATTTGAGACTCCTAAATTTGAGACCTTTAGCATTACCCTTGTTAGATAGGATGGTTTATATGCTTAAATGACAACTGTCCTCGGCTCATATGCAACTAACAACTTCATGGATACAGGGGACTGAATAACATTCTAAGGATGCACATTAAACGGGTCAACTGCTCTGAATGGGAACACATTTCTATCCCTTCAAGGTTGATTTCAATTCTTTCACTATTTTATGCCATTGGAAGAGACATGCTGCTGCTGTGCATCATTTTAACACTTACTGTGCAACCCCAAATACTTCATTTTATTTATGTTATATTTTTCATCTTTAAAGTTTAAGATAGCCTATTCATTGGAATTTTCTTTCCTGTACTTCATTTTCTTTTCACTGATGACAGATACTGCCTTTTTTTATTAAAATTTTCTTTTTCCTATATGACCTGATGATTTCTCTCTTCTCCAGTGTTAGGTCTATAGTTGCTTTAAATCTTCATAACTATGGAGGTGGAAGAAATCCATGGGGAGAGCCAAAGCCAGAGTATATGGAAAAGGTATCATTTATTGGTCACAATTATTATAGTTATCTTTGCAAGCACTAGGACTATTGACACCACATTGTTTCGAGTCTTTTGTATAATTTATCTCTCTTTCTTAAATGAATAAGAAGTGATGTATCATCTATAACCTTATTCCACTATTTTCATCCGGCAAAAAATACTCTAGAGATGGGACTATTTGAGGTTATGAAGAAAAATGTATGATGGAACTGATTTGTCCTGAACTTGGTAGCGTTACAGCAAGAGATTTTCTCCTGCCAATATTAATGTGTGTGATTTTCAAAACTGTGTAATAAAGGAGTGTGTGAATAATGTATTCTTGGTACTACGAGCATACTTTTAGATACTTGTTACTACGAGTATCAAACCTGGTTCTGGCTTCTTTGTATTGTATATCAAGTTGTCAACTCCCCCCCCCCCCCCCCCCCCAAAAAAAAATAAAAAATCAAGCCACACAACATAAAACAGAAATTAAAAGTACAATCAACAGAAAGGGACAAACTTTACTTGTTTGGTTGAAAATGTTTTTATCTAATTTGCCCTGTATTCCTTATGGTTTAAGTATTACAACTATATGCTTATATATTCCTTTTTTTTGTATTCACTCTGAGCTTTTTTAAGGATTTTGTAAACGTGAAGGATACTTTCGTCTTTCTACACATTGTGTAGTGCCAATATCCCTACTCTAGAATTTTTTAGCTTTTTGAACTGGTGTGCACCTCATTTGTTAGATATAGTCGTATTCAGGCATCAGGTTGTTTCAATATGATTATTTTCTTTGCCTAGATACTCATACGGCATATAACTATTTATATTGAATCATGAACTGAAGATTTCTGTTTCTTTCCTCCTTTCCCCTGTAAAATTGATTGTTTTTCTCAGAAAGGTTTTGTTGAGGCTCATGTTGATGATGGTCTCCTAGAAGTTTTTGGCCTAAAACAAGGATGGCATGCTTCATTTGTCATGGTTGAACTTATTTCTGCCAAACATCTCTCACAGGTACTTCAATTTGCTGATATCTTTTGTTGCGGTTGTTACTAGGGATGTAGTTCTTGAAAATTTTGATACAGAGACAACCAGGAGTTGTTTGACGGTTTGGGGCAGAGCTGCTGATGGTGTCAATTTTTCTATATCTATCTATGTAGCTATCTCCATCCTATTCTAATTTCTAATGGCCGACTTTGAAATTTCACAACTTAAGCAATTAGGCAAAATCATCAACTAAAATATTTCCTACTGTAAATTATAGACGTTCTTTTTCTTCCAGTTTTTAGTTTGAACACTACTAGAATGGGAGTGTTGTAGCCTTTGATCAGTTGGAGTTTGCTTACAAGTTTGTTAGCATGAAGGCAAGAAGATTCAATAATCCTGATCCACAATAAAGTCTATTCGTGTCTCACTGCCTTGGAAAAATATGATAAATTGGACTATAATAGGTATTACCTAGAGAAACATATTGTAAATGGTCTAATAATTCCAATATATACCATTTACAATATATTTAGCTCCTTCAAATCTTCTATTTGGATGTAATCCTGAAATTATATTAAAATTGGACATTTAACATTCCAGTAATTGAAGTGAAAGAAGGATCAAAAGTAAAGAAAATAAAATGGGCAAAGGAAAGCAAATCAAACAAGAAGTTTAAAAATGGAAAATTAAGAAGTAGGCATCTTACCTGCCACCATCGTCTTCAAATAGTAGTTTGAAATATTGCTTCATTACTCCCACTGTTAGTTGCACAAATAACTGCATCTAATTGTTTTCGTATTCTTATGTTCATTTTGGGAGCCTAGGGAAAAAGCTTAGAGCTCCTAGGACGTCAAGAAATGAATCTATAAGTTGTGTTTCTTGGAATTTACTAGCCAAGTCTTTACATTACAAAGAAACCAATATAAAGATGATCCCTGTCGGTTACTTTTGTGTTTTCACTCCTTCAGTAACTCTTACTTCTCAAGTTTTAAGATTTTTCTCACATTCATAGTTGAAAGTTGGCAAGCATGTAATTTGTGACTGGTAAAGATAGTTTCACACAATTGGCATGGTCTCATGGCAAGACTTGGTTCATGCGTTAACTAACGTAAGTGTGTTGCAACACTTGGTACATGCATTAACGAACATGATTCTCTGTGGAATGTTCTGTTCAGGTTTATGTAGTCTTGTAGCATTTTAAAATTGCGCTAGTTTATAAAACTTCTTAATTATTATAGAAAAATGCATGCAAGGGATAACAATATTTACTTCATTTTAATTTTATCTTTGAAGATTACGTGTCTGCCTTAACATATTCTTTTAACATTCAATACTTTGCAGGCATTTAATATCTTATGGGTTTGTATATGCTTAGAGTTTTCCTCGTTTGACATTCTTTTTATATAACTAGTTCAAAAATGAAATATAGGAAGATATTAGACTTTGAAATCCTAATTTTTAAAAATACTGATTTGCATTGTACATATGATAGAATTGGTTAGCAGCAACTGAAGGAACTTAAACTGTTATTTATTCAGGCTACAGCAATTCGATTTGAGTTTAGAGGTGGAGAGTGGAAAAAAGGTTTTATGCAATTGGATGGGGAGCCATGGAAACAAGCTATGAATAAGGATTATTCAACTTTTGTGGAGATTAAGCGAGTACCATTTCAGTCAGTTATGGTCAATGGAGAGTAATTTTAATATTCTCCAACTCAGATCTAGCCAATTGATTTATGTAAAGAGAATTCATTGTTCAAAAGGGCTTTTGTGTAGTAGTAGGCATTGTGAAAATTGTGATATGAAGTTTATTATTTGTATGTATTCGTATCATGTTGTAATGCAAAGCTTGTTCATATTGTGTGTTGTCTTGTGTCTATGACATGAGTATTTTTTGATCCTGGTATCCAGCTGCAACATTATGTTCTTATGAAATTAATTTATTAATACCACGTCTTGTGTTTAAATTGTGCTATTTATATAGGATATGCTTTCATTTTTTTAAATTTATTTTTGGTTATTTAGAGAAGTACAAGTTTTCGGAAAATGTGATGCTCGTTACATTGGAGAACAAAAACGGTTCATGTTCGAGTGTAAAGCAGTGCGGGTGCTTCAGGTTCCCCCTCTCCCGGTTTTGGTTCTCCTAAGATTTTAACCTTTTTTAGTACGCGTGTGCCAATATCAACGATGATAAACAAACAGGGTTAAAAGTTAAAAGTTCAGCTGGTTACATTTTTTGGTAATTATCAGAAACCTAACTACACTCACGTATGAACATATTTATTATTTAAGAATATTATTTAAACTGTTACGTTCAAGCGTAACTTTTTGCAAATATTAATAATATTTATGATAAAAATTACAAAACTGTGGATTCTGATTCTCCTTTTTGCAAGTATCATTGTATCACTAAAAATAAATAAATTTCAACATAGGAGGAGGAGCTACTAACCAAATCTCATCAGACTTTTTAATTAATTAATTAGGCCCGATCACCACGACTTAGAACCAGAATTGTCGTTCAAACGCTACTGAAGACTCAGCTCCCAAATTTATTCCACGCGAGCCCATTCAGTTGCTAGCTTGATAGAGAAGTCGTAGACGTAGTACTACTATTCTTATTGTCGTTCAAACGCGAGTCTTTGTTTGGAATGAAATTAATAAGAATAGTAGTACTACACCTTCTCTATCAAGCTAGCAAACAAGACTTGCCTGCATTGATTTTGTCAAAGGAGTGTTCATGTTTATTTATTAAAAATATATTTGGGATTAAGTTATTTATTTTAATTTAACACTATTTTTTGATTATTTAATTATTTAAGGAGGGACTATATATTAGTTCCTTGATGTGAGACTATTAATCTTATAAAACTATTTGATAGTTTAAAAAAAGAAAGAAGAGGGACTATTAATTTATCGTGAGATTATATAATTCCTTTTATAAATAGTCTTAGCAATAACAAAAATAGTCTATATAGTTATTTAAATGACTATTAATTCTCTTTCATAGAATAAAATAATTTAAACTAGTATTAAATTAAAATAAATAATTTAATTTTAAATATTATTTTTTTACAAATAAACATGTTCTAGACAACTGAGCTAATTAATTAATACGCATTTTCCTTCTGAAAAGTTGCTTATTAGCAACGTAGAATATACTCTATTTTGAATCTTCAGAAGTGGACCAGATTCCTTGACAACTGACATCTGAAAATTTGCTTATTAGCAACGTTTAATATAATAATATATACATTAATTATTTTGAATCTTCAGAAGTGGAATTAAGAAATGATATAATATATAACTGCTTCTCGTTGTTTCGGTCTCAGACACGGACTAACTACATTTCCCAAAGAGGAATACTGTACTAATTAAGTAAATCTCAAAATTAGTTAATAATTATTTCTTGCATTATAAAATTAAAAATAATTTTTAAAACGATTACTTTTATAGAAAATTTTATTTTAAAAACTTATTTCAAATATTTTTAAATTTTGTAGTGACGATATGATCGTGCTTAATTTACTTAACTTATAATTATTATCGGAATTTAATGTAATTTTATAGTTTAAATTTTAAAATGATGTTTCTTTAATTTTTAAATAAATTAAAAAGAAAATGTATCTTTTATTTTAAGAGAGAGAGAGAGAGAGAGAGAGAGAGAGAGAGAGAGAGAGAGAGAGATTATATGTATATATGGTTTGCCCGCTTAGTTATATATAAATTAATTAAAACATGGTTTCCTTGTCGGTTGAAAGAAACTCGAGAGTCGAGTACTAGACTAATTTGGTAATTAATTGGATCCATTTGACGGATGACTGCACGCGTAGATGTACAGCTAGGTAGCGTTCTAGAATTGGATATGCATGTTGAATGTTTCTTGTTTACCATTTAAGACGCTGACTGAAAATTACAGGGCATGATTTATATATATATATATATATATGAGAAGTTTATATATATAATATTTAAATAAAAAATTAAATATTATATTTATCTTAATTATTAATTAAAAAATAATTATGACACATATTTTAATGTCATGTTCTGCTTTTTAATAATTAAAATATGAGTCCTCTTAGCATGTGTCCTTAGGGCACATGCTAAGCGCGAAAAACAAGAGTAAATTTTATTTGTTTATATATTTGTACGGAATTTAATACATGAGATCTACTAGTATACTATTTTTTTATATATTAAATTCAGTGCAAATACATAAATAAATATTATTATGCATTGTTTTCAGCGCTAAAAAAATCTTTAAAATAAATATAATGTTTGAATATTACATATTTATACTAGTTCATAAATTTAAAAAGAACAAAATACGCAGAAAGTAGACAACAAATTAATACTTATATATTTATACAGAATCCTTTTGTAACCGGACAAGTCAACATATATAATATTAAAATATAAAATTAAATACTATATTTATTTTAAGGATTTTCTTAATGTGTGCCATTAGGGCACACACTAAGCGCGGAAAACGATGTATAATATTATTTGTTTATGTAGGCACACTGAATTCAATGTATAAAAAAATAATATACTAGTGGACCCCATGTATTGAATTCAGTGCAACTATATAAAGAAATAATTTTTAGCGGGTCCTATCTCTTATTTTTCGCGCTTAGTGTGTGTCCTTAGGACACACATTAAACGGACCCTTATTTTAATTGTATCTCATTTTTTAATAATTAAAATAAATATAGTCTTATTCTTTGTAACCTAAGCAAAACTAATAACAACTTTTGGTTGACATCATAGTATATATAAATATTTAAACTTATTATATATTTACTGACTCATTCAATTCGCATCTTTGATGCGGACAGAATCTCTTTTTGGCTATATATATATGAATCCAGGAAGCTAAAACCTACGTTGCCATATATATTTTCTTAAAGATTTATGACGGGTTATAACACCTACTTGTATTTTTTCCTTATCAGCGTCCTCTTTCTTCGGCGATTGGAATTATTTGTTTATGCTGAAAATGAAACAAATGAAAGTGGTTGGCATGCACATGCAGACTCGAAGAAGCATTCTGTTAATATTAACATTGGTTTAATTCTTGATTTCAATTCGTCGATGGGTGTCATGGCCGAGTCTTGTATAGCCATGGCACACTCAGATTTTTACTCCGCACATCCTCATTACACTACAAGATTGGTCTTCCACCCCAATAATTCTGGGGATGTTCTTGGTGCAGCTTCAGCAGGTAATTTAATCGTTTATAAGCTAATTAATTCCTGTTTTCTTGGTGATCTTTTTTCTGATTTTCTGCAAATGACTTTTCTTGGTGCATAATTAACCTTTTCAATTCAGAAGGTTAGACTTTTAAGTACAAAAAACTTGCACAGTGAAACTTAAGTGCATGCAGCTGGTTGCAGACATGCACAATTATTACTCTCTCCGTTTTTATATATTTTGACAAAAAAAAGGATAAAATGATAAAATTATTCATATTTAAATTCTCATTTAATTGTATAGTTTTCTGTACATAACTAGTAATATTCTATAAATATGCATAAATAATAAAAATATGACAATTAATACTAAGGACATTATAGGTAAATTATTATAAAAAAACAGATTATTTAAGATAATTAGACATTGAACTTGAGTCTACCTAAAATAGTACTCCCTCCATTCCAAGATAAAAGTTCTGATTGACTTTTTACGTATATTAAGAAAATATTATTATTATTATTTGATATCCACATTTTAAAAAATACCATTACAAATATAATGAACAACGAGAAAATCATAGTCATTATCACCCTCGCACAGAGGAAATAAAATTAATCTCACAAAGAGCTAGAAATTTGAACTTCAATTTTACATATCAGACTAAAGGGAAATATAGTAGTACTCCACTGTATTACCAAACTGCCAAAATACAATGACACAAAGTAATATTAATTTAAAAAATGAGTACTATTAATTTGTACTTTTAGTTACAATACATCCTTCTGAATTTGAATTAGCAACTAAATTTGGTGATCGATACTGGCCGCTCATTAATCTTACAATCTTGCTTTCTTCAAATGGAATGCAGCTTTGGAGTTACTCACCAAGGCAGAGGTGCAAGCCATTATTGGGCCACAAAATTCACTTGAAGCTAAATTTGTTGCTGAGCTTGGAGGAAAAGCTCGTGTACCTATTATCTCATCTGTGACAAGCTCTTATCTTTCGCCTGCGCAAACTCCTTATTTCATTCGCACGTCAGTGGCTGATTCCTCTCAACTGAAAGCTATCGCTGCCATTGTCCAGGGATTTTGGTGGCATGAAGTTGCCATTCTTTATGAAGACACCGAATATGGCAACGCTTTCATCCCGTATCTAACTGATGTTTTTCAAGAGGCAGACATTCAACTTCCATACATGAGTGCAATCCCATTACATGCTCAAGATTTTATTATTACAAAAGAGCTGACGAAGTTGATGACACTGCAGACTGGGGTAGTCTTGGTTCACATGACCTCTTTCCAGCTTGGATCCCGTCTATTTTCTCTTGCAGACAAGGCTGGAATGATGAGTCAAGGCTACGCATGGATCATTACCGATGGTTTATCCAACTCGCTAAGCTCGATGGATGCTACAACTATCGAGTCGATGGAAGGTGTTTTAGGCTTAAAGCCTTACACTCCTAAATCAAAAAATCTTGAAAATTTCAAAATGAGGTGGGGAAAGAAATTTAACATATTTGGTTTGTGGGCATATGACACAGTTTGGGCATTGGCCACAGCAGTAGAGAAGATCCAGGAAGAAAATTCTACTACGTTCCTAAAGAAGAATGCGAATACTGATGACGAAGATGCATGTGGTATTAGAAATTTGGGAATGTCCGAGGTAGGGCCAAGGCTTCTTGATGAAATCTTGCGAACCAGATTTCAAGGCTTAAGCGGAGAATTCAAGTTGGAGGATGGGCAGTTAGAAACTCCAGCTTTTGAAATAATCAATATTGTTGGAAACGGAGAAAAAATTATTGGATACTGGACCCCAAACAGAGGAATTACTCGAAAATTAGGTTCATCAGGTGCTGATGATGAAGATAGAGATAATTATTCGACTTCGACAGAGAAGCTCAAGAAGATAATTTGGCCTGGAGACTCAACAGATAGGCCAAATGGGTGGATAATACCCAGAACTGACAAGAAGCTAAGGGTATTAGTTCCAAAGAAACCTGGTTTTACTGAATTTGTCAATGTACAAGAAATTAGTGACTCGAATAAATACAATGTCACTGGTTTTTCCATAGATGTTTTCAAAGCTGCATTGACATCATTACATTTGGAGCTTGAACCTGAATTTGTTCCTTTCCTGAATGGCAGAGGTGAAAGTGCTGGTTCATATGATCAACTAGTCCATCAGCTTTGCACAAAGGTTACTATATACTCCCTTTGTCCCAAAATAAATTAATTAAAGATACATTTTTCCTTTTGGTCTGTTTCTCTCTCGCACACATATATACGTTGTTTTACTTAATTTTGTATGTCGGGTATTTAACTTGCATTAATCTTCCCCATGCAAATATGTACATGTAGACTTATGATGCAGTGGTCGGAGATGTAACAATCAGGGCACATCGAGCATCGGCTGTTGACTTCTCGCTCCCATATTCTGAATCTGGCGTGGTGATGGTCGTAAAAGTTGAACCTGATAAGCTAAAAAACATGTGGATTTTCTTAATGCCCTTAAGCTGGGATCTTTGGCTGGCAATTGCGGTGGCTTGTATCTTTGTCGGATTGGTACTTCGAATCTTGGAGCGCCGTGTAAAACGCAACCGCAAATTTGGCATGCTCTTTTGGTTTCCATTAGCAGCTCTCGTCTTTCCTGAAAGTAATAAAAAAGTGCTAACTGTCATTAGAACAATTATAAACTGTCATCAAATGTATATTTAATATAAAATATTATTTTTACTTTGACAATATCAACAACTCTCAAAATTTATTAAAAATTGGTGTATAAATATAATTTATTTCCACCTGATGATCAATCTTGGTTTGACAGGGAACATGGTGACAAACAATTGGGCTAGATTTGTGTTGGTTGTTTGGTTGTTTACAGTATACATCCTTATGCAAAGTTACTCGGCAAATTTATCCTCAATTTTGACAGTGGATCAGCTTACACCTTCACTAGACACGCCTGCCTGCGCGGGTTATCAAGTCGGTTCCTTTGTGAAGGAAATGCTATTAAGCTTAAACTTTATTAATGAATCCAAGCTCCACCCCTATTCAAGTATGACGGAGTTTGATGACGCCCTTTCCAAAGGATGCAAAAATGGAGGTGTGGATGCCATCTACGACGAGATTCCCTACATCAAGCTCTTCCTTCACAAATACGGTTCCAAATATAAGATGGTCGGAACTACATATACAACCGGTGGATTCGGCTTTGTAAGTTTTCATATATTTCTCTTTTATATTGCTTAATCTATTTGTTTCAAAAAAATTATGTCTAAATGTGTTTGAATACGAACTATGTATACAAAAACTATAAAAACATATACTAACTAGTATTAATTTCGTGTGACCAATTACAATTATTTTAGGCATTTCCGTCGGGTTATAGACTAGCTGGAAACATCTCAAGGGCAATCTTAGATGTGATGGAAAATGGAGCAATTCAAGAGATCGAGAAGAAATATTTTGGGGTTGGATATCATTCTCAATTGTATCAAAATGGGGAAATCTCACGAAATAGAAGTTTGACGCCTTATAGCTTTGCAGGACTTTTCACCATCACAGGATTCTTTACAATACTGGCACTAGTTTGCTCAGAATGTTCATTTGCTCTAAGAAAGCATGATCACAGTGCCCAAAATGATACTGGTGGCCATGAAATGGTTTCTTTGGAGACTTCACTACCTGATCATGAGGGTGATAGTGATCTTTATGATAATAATGATGATGAAGATGAAAATAAAGATAATGTAGTTGAAGGTGACCAAGAAGTAGTACAAGAACATAACAACGACGATAACAATAATGATAATCATGGTGGTGATGAAATTTGTGAGACAGAGACTAATTAATTAGTAATTATATATGCATGACATATTTGTATCCTCACCCGATGTAATTTGTATCTCTATTCATATATACTATTAGGGCGTGTTTGTATATACACTTATGTAATTCAAATAAATTACATCAATTTTGAAAATATATCATATTAATTTTTATATTTTAATATTTTTAATATAACAAGACAACAAGTTGATCCCAAGTTGACTCAGTATTTCAACAGTTTTTTTGTCAACTCAGTAGTCCCAAGATTTTTTTGGTTTTAGTATTTACAAGCAATGTTCATTAATCCAAGGTTTATTTATTTATTTATTTAGTTTTACTATTAAACATTCAATATATCCTTTACATTAATATTGTTACATGCATTGTATAAAAAAAAATTACTTTTAGACTTACCAAGAATATGTTATAATATTTTGACCTTTAGTTTATCTAATTCATGAACTTAATTAGTATAAAGTTATCTCATTCAACTTATTCTAATATATTTAAATAGGATTCTGACTAGACACAAAATTATACCCAAATTTTTTACACGTTCACTATACATGGTTCAACACATTCTGTTGGACCAACTATTTTTGGAAGAGTTAATCTTACTGTACAAAAATAATTATCAACATCAATATTATCCTATTGGATGAAGAGACAAGTATTATTTTTTTCAATCTATAAATCGAAATCTCAAAATATAAATACTTTTTTCAAATGACAACATAACTTATATAAATATTACACGCCGCATAGAGGACAATCAATAAAAGAATATGACTATAATTTTCTTTTCAAATATCAAATATAATATATATCCATTGTATAGATTAAAATAACATATTATAATCACTTTATTAATTTGAAATTGTAGAAATTATTATTATTATAAATATTTGCTCAAATATATTGTTTCTAAAATTTGTCCTTTATATGATTTTAAAGTTCTTTAATTTGCAAGAACTTAGCAAGCTTGTTAATTTTTAAAAGTCAACTTTAATCTTATTTTTCCTTCGTTTCAAATTATAAGATCAATATTGACTTTTGTAAAATTAATTTCAAACTCAAAATTGACATAAATTCAATTAATTTATGCCAATACAATTATAAATTACATAAAAAGTATTATTAATTATAAATTTTATTATTTTAAAATTTTAAATAAATTATGTCAAATTTAAATTTAAAAATATCTCAAATTGACTTTTAAAAAGTTTCGAAAGAAGAAAACAGTATTATCTTGTTTAAGATATTTTCAATAGAAATTAAAGATATCATCTTATTGTTGCTATTTTTAATTGCAGCAAGGTAAGAATGCTCAAGAGTAAATTATTACATATATGTTGAGTACATATGTATTATAATTAATGCAGTAAATGTTTTGGTACTCTCAGCTCCCCAAGAAAGAAAATAATAGTAGTCTTTTATACTACTCCATTAAATAACTCGAGCGATAATGGGAGAAGTTCTAACAAACTTTCTCATTAAATAGAAAATGAATGACATATGCAATGAATGCTGAATTAACATATAGCCGAGGTGACACAAAATGTCGCAGTAGTGTAGAGATATATTTATATGTTTTTTAATAATCTAAAAGTAAATTTAAAATGCCGAGAGACCTGCAAGCCTCCTTTTTATTCTCTCTCAATGCAATACATACATACAGTTGTTCAAAAATAAGGAGGATCTACTAAAAAGGATGATCTAAATAGAGTTGGAAGTTCCAATAGAGACTTAAATGAAAGGGAAAATGCTCACTAGAATAAATTAAGCAGCAGGTTCTTGTACTTTTCTTAAAAATGTATACGTTCGTACACCATCCTTCCGGACCTCCTATCAAGCTTCTATATATATAGCTCAAGATTTTTACTTTAATATCAATCAATTACTACTCGATCCCATTTTACTCGAATCATAGATATTTATACAAATACATAAATTAATCCACAAAATAATGAAAATTGAGAAAGGAGGAGAAATGGGGAAAGAAACCTGAACGTCGTCAAAGATTTACTCGGGGGAGGGGAAGTCGGAATCCTTCCTCTCGAATTTAAGTTGGGTCTCTGACTCTCTGCTGTGGCCCGTTTTCCGTCGATGGACAGCAGCGCTACAGGGTGGAGCCATCACCAGGAAGTGTGACAGACTGACAGCGACAGAGCTTTCTTTGGGAGCAAGGGAGGGAGGGAGGGAGAAAGATGAGGATTGGGCCTTGGCTTATATGTCTCTTCAGTCTCTCAATTGGAATGCTGAATCCCAACCGTCACTCGTGGCGCCCCAAAATAAAAATAAAAAATCGTACCACATTTTTTTTATTGATAGTATTATCGTGATATAAAATAACACAATATTTAAAATACTACTTATGAATTATGATTACTTAATAAAAAATAAATAAATATTATTTTTTTAAATTATAAAATCAATATTAACTTTTAAGAAATTAATTCAAATATTTTCAAACTCAAACTCAAAAATAAAATAAATTTATTTTATTTATATCAATATAATTATAAATTACTTTAAAAGTAGTACTAGTTATGATATTTATTATTTTAAAAACTTAAATCAAGTCAATTTTAAATTTAAAAATTTCTCAAATTAATTTTTAAAAAGTCAATAGTAATTTTATAATTTGGAATAGAGATAATATATCAGAACGATGAATTATTAAGTTTTAATAATTTTATAATTCAGAACAGAAAGAATATATTAGAACGAGGAATTATTAAGCTTTTGATTGTTTTAACATTTTATGAAGCCCGGATCTCACTGATTATTAAGATTATTACCTAGCTAAGGAACAAGTTTTGCGCAGCAGATGATAATAAATTGCATACCAAAACTTCTATAATATGCAAAGAAAATTTTAAGACCTTCTGTAGTCAAGTAACTAGATTTTTTCTTTAATTCATGAAGCAAACCCCGAGAAAGGTTGTCCATGCCTGAATTTGAACGTGTACGAAGAGTAAAGTACGCGAGGGGAGGTACATAGATCTGTTAACTACGTGAGGGAACAGTGTACCCGTGAAATCAGGCCAGGAATTTGGGTGTGAGCCTGTGAGGTGGTCGAATTTTTTTTAAAATATTTTAGAGTTAAAAATTATTAATTTAATCTTAAAAAATATAAAAATAAATAAAGCTTTATATATTTTTAGTTTTAACATATATATAAATTCATCTAGTATATCAAAAAAAATTAATATTAGAATAAAGTTAAGAGTCTCAATTTTTTTTAAATATACATGTTATCATTATATTTGTTTTTATGATAGATCTTAAAAATTTGTTACATAACAATACAAAGGTAAGATACATATTTAAGATAATTTGAGAGATCAACTTTCAGACACCTAATATTAGCTATAATATTAGTCTTATTTATTTGGCTTTAAAGGTAAGTTACTTTTTTATTATATATTAACCTTATTTACTTACATTTTGAAATTACAATTAGACTTTGAAATGTATTGAAACTTGAAAATAAATTTAATATATTATTTTAGGTTTAATATAAGTATAAATTTATATTTTCAAAGTATGAATCCATTACTAAAAATATTTAAACAATAAAGAGAGAGTCATGTCAATATTAACAATTTTTTAATACTATATTATAAATGAGTAGGTTTAGATATAGGTCGGAGGGAGGAAAAGAGGGTGTAACAACTCAATCTCACATCAGTTAATATAAAATAATTGAATATCTATATAAGAATTCAAGCTGCTATTATTAATACATTTAATTATGATATTTTGTTTAAGTTTGTGATGAATTAAGATGATCCAAGAAAATATTATTGAGAAAGCGCTCATTAACACAAAAAGAATTATAAAACTTATTTGATGGCTTGGATTATCAAAAAATATATCTACTTGAGAATAAGAACAAGTTTCAAGATAGGATCTTTTAAAGATCTTATTGAAAAAAGTAAGTACCATACGACACTTAATATTAAATATGATAATTGTATGATGCCTTGATTGTCTGGGCAGTGACTGAAGTCTGTTTGACTCGAGAGTTTATTATGGACACCTAAGAAATAATAAATCGACTGAAAATAAAGCCCATTAGAGTGGCACATAAATATACGGCCCAACACTCGTTTTATTAAGAAAGTGGTACCGTTATGAGTTTTAAGCAAATCATCGATGAGGTAAACCAAAACAGTGATAGTGCTAAGCCCATGATTTCACCAACACAAAATTAGAAAAATGACAGAGAAGTTTTAATATATCATTACTTATATATTACTCCTATGTAAGTTCGGTATTTATATTATCGTATCATCATTATTATATTTTTTATAAATATTAAAAAAAAAATTATAAGTAAAGATTTTTTTTCAAAAAAACAAAATTGTATAAGAAACTTTTTCGTTCAAGTATTATTCAACCACCTAATTGCAGTAGTTTATAAGACTCAACATGGAGACATAGAAATTACAGTGAATACAAATTAAATCAAGGAAAGCTATGTCACGCATATATATCTGTAATTACATGCACAATAGTGTATTATTTATCTACACTAATTAAGATGCAAAACTTTATTTGTGTTTATGTGACATTTTCGTCTTTGAGTTTAACTAATTACCAAATCTCTTTTTTTAACATACAATTATTAGTGTTAACTGCATCTTGAGTGAGAATTTTGACTAATACTTAAATTCACGAACAAAACATCACAATTTGATTAGCTAAGGGAACAATATTTTACGTTGTACCCTATTATCTTATTTCAACCACATCTTCATGATCGTCTCCCAGTTGATGATCGATCAGATGAATCATTTGGACGGTCATTTGTGAACAAATTAGTTTCGAGAGAAGTCATTTCAACGCTAGAATTGTGAACTCTTGATCCAGTCATGCTAGGGGCAGTTGCATTGATAGTGTCTGGGTTTGGAGTTGTATTAACATTGTCTGGATCATAAGCTGCATTGACATTGTCTGAATCGAAAATTGTATTGACGTTGTTTGGATTGATAGTTGCATTGAAGTTGCATGAATTGGGAGTTGCATTAACGTTGGTTGAACTGGGAGTTGCATTGACCTTTTCTGGATCGGGAGTAGCATTGACGTTGTTTGGACCAAGAGTTGCATTAATGTTTTTTGGTCCGGGACTTGTATTAACATTATCTGGACCAGGAGTTGTATTGATGTTGTCTGGTATGGGAGTTGTATTAACATTGTTTGGAGCTGGATTTGCATCGACATTATCTTGGCCGAGGGTTGCATTTTCTGGATTGGGAATTGCATGGACGTTGTGATCTGGATCAGAAGTTGCATTGACGTTGTCTGAACAGTTGGGAGTTGCATTAACGTTGTCTGGTCCGAGAGTTGAATCAATGTTGTCTGGTCCGAGAGTTGCATTAACGTTGTCTGAATCGGGATTTGCATTGACATTGTTTGGACCGAAAGTTGCATCGACATTTCCTGATCTGAGAGTTGCATTGACGTTTTCTGTTCCGGCAGCACGTACTTGTATTAACATTGTCTGGACCTGAAGTTGTATTGATGTTGTCTGGTCCTGGAGCTACGCATAGTCAATCTTGAACTAGTGGCGGGATTTCGGGAACTTGATATTGAGAAGTATACCCATGCCCAAAAAATTTCTTCTCAATAGTTTGAATAATACCATGTTCCATCACTTTTAAGATTGCCTTCGAGATGTACGGGACTAGAGGAAAATCGGATGGAAATGGCTACAATAACCCAACAGCAACTTATAACTTATTTTTCATCACTTTGTCTGTTTCTTTTTTAAAAAATTTCCTCTTATCAAAGAAAGTGTAGTAGAAGAGAGAGACTTACAAAGCCGAATCTACCAGTTTTATTAGTAGGTCCGACCATCCTATATTTAGAACCATGCATACTTGTGAAGGAATAGCTTGATGTAGGGAATCTCGTCATAGATGGCATCAAAGCCTCCATTTTTGCGAAAAGGCATCATCGTATTCTTCCATGGTTAAATATGTCTTGGGGTTGGTATAGTCTTATCAGCAATTCTCGCTCAAAAGAATCATCTTGATGACCCGCGCAGGCAGTCTTTTCTATCAACCAACCTGCAGTCACAATTGAGGATAAATTCGCTGTGTAGTTCTGCACAAGTATCTATGCCATAAATACCCACATCACCAACACTAACTTAGCCCACTTGTTCGCCACCATGTCCCCTGCACTCAATCAAGTACATATTTATGATCAAATTGATTAAAGAAATACTACTACTAAAATTAAGTTTGATTTTTAAAGTTAGATAGTAGTTAATTTATAATTACTTTCAGGAAAGGCGAGAGCCGCTATTGCTATGGCTAATGCAAAAACTGTGTCGTATGCCCACAAACCAAAGATGTTAAGCTCAGTTGCATTAGGTTGCATCAACAAACGATTCTTTTCCCACCTCATTTTGAAACTTTGAAGATTTTTTGATTTAGGTGTGTATGGTCCGTCGACTCGATTGTTGTATCATCCATCGAACTAAGTGAATTGGACAAACCGTCAGTGATGATCCATACGTTGCCTTGGTTCATCTTTCCAGCCTTGTTCACAAGAGAAAATAGATGAGATCCGAGCTGGAAAGAGGTCATGTGAACCAAGAATACCCTAGTTTGCATTGTCATTAGCTTCTTTAGCTCTTCTTCGAACAAGTCAGAGATTTTAATACAGTATTATTATGATTCACTCCCATACTCAAAAAAAAATATAATTTAAAATAATTTACTTAAAACATTTGACATACTTCGTTTTTTATTCTAATAAAATTAAATTTTAAATTAACATTAATAAACTATTTTATCAATCTTTTTTATGTAATTATTAGATTTATTATGAAATTAATATAAGCGATCACTTTAAAAAAAATATGGTGCTTAATTTTTAGGTAATGATACTATATATCAATATAAATTGAGTGTATAAATATTTAATAACTAATATAAATAATTTATATATTTCATATGCTGAATAACCTATTGATGAAATTCAGCTTAAATAATACTTTAGAGTTAAATTTTTGTTTGTTGAAACTCGACTCGGCTCCGTTTATTTCCGAATTAAATTTGAGCAAACTTTTAATAAATCGAGATCCGGTCCTACCTAAGACCCTCGAGAACCCCCCCCCCCCCCCCCCCCAAACACTACTTTAGTTTCAGAATTTATAAGGGTTTGATAACAGACGCTTTTCGCATCTCCTTCAACGTATGTTCGTAAAGTGGAGCAGAGGCAGAGAACAATTGGAAGTTTGCAGCCATGGCGAGCACCAAAGTTCAGAGGATTATGACTCAACCCATCGTGAGTATCAAATTTATTAACACCCAATCTCCCTCTTTATATAAATATTTATATCTATCTATCTTTCTAAACTACTTTCGTTTTTTAAACTACTTTCGTTTTCTGGATGCCAGAATCTGATCTTCAGGTTTCTCCAAAGCGTAAGCCTTTCTTCGCTTTTCATAATTTATCTGGGTTTTCTTTATTTTGCTGCTACTAATATTTTTTTTTGATGATTTATAATTTTGCCGTTGTTTTCCTTTTGAATCGACACAGAAAGCGCGCATTCAGATATGGCTTTTTGAGCAGAAAGATTTAAGGATCGAAGGCCGAATTATAGTATGTTTTTAACTAATTTGTTTTTTATATATAAAATAATGGGTCGTATTCATGCTATTACTTAGGTGCCCCTTTAGGTGTATACTTGCTAGCTCTATCTAGGGTTTTCGGTTTCTATTGATTAGCTTGTGAGATAATGCTAATTTGGGTTTGGATTCCTTTTATTATTGTCATGACTAAATCGATAGGCAGTTACCGAGACATGAAGATCTAATTTGTAAATGTGTATAACTGTAGATCTGCTAATTACTTTGTATTCAAATGACAAATATGGATGAGTTTATAATTAGGCACCTAAAAAGTTGTGGGATGAAGGCTGTAGTAAAGGCATACAAGCATGGCGTTAGAGATGAAGAGTTTTGGTTGAAGTTGGATTCAATTCTTATTTCGTCTGCCAAAGTCCCTTAAAAAATCAACAGAAAAATGGAACTTATAACTTTTACGGGTTTCGGTTTTAGTAGAAGTTGATATTGTTGAATGCTTGTCAGGAACATGATATGGTTGTAGGATGAACAGAAATTTGTCACTAGATAGCTACTTATCAAATTTTATTTTTGATTACCCTTACTAATCGATTTGTTTTTTGTTGTTTTATATCATGTTACTCTTAGCAGTTGTTTGTTAATGACATATTTAATGTTCTGGATTCATTTGGAGTCAATTTAAGTGTATCTTGTAAGTGTTAAGAACATAAATGATGTGCCTTCCTACTGGAATTTAGAATGCTCAAAAGTATCTGTGGTTTATCTATAGGGCATGGAGTTTCTGTTGACGCTTTTGTGCTGCATCTCACTTTCTTGGTTCTGTACTTTTGAAGCTTAGCTATTGCTAGATCTTTTTTACTTGCTCTTTTAGTTATTTCAGAAGTTGACATATTGAGCCTCGGAGATCTATATGATGAGAAATGTGGAATGTGGCCCTCACATTTATAGAATAGAAGTCCTTTCTTCCACAATAGGTGAGAAGGCTCATCTCGTTGGATTTTCAGTGAAATTGATTAACTGCAGGCTCATGCCGCTCATCTCCTCCCTTCATTCCACAAGCAAATAATTAAAATTGATGTTCCTTTACTCTTTCTGCCTTCCATTTCGTCGTCCTTTCAAACAAGGGAAGGAAGGTATCCCTTCCCAGTAGGTTTTTCTCCCCTTGGGATACATCCCCTTTTTTAGTCCCTTCCTGTATAGTGATGTTAGTGTCATCATGTGAAGCGATAGTGTCTATGTATAAGTCAAGTGATGTGACGTATCTTCATTGTCCATTGTCAAGTTTTCACCGTCTCTGAAAAGTTAAAACTCAAAGGTATATTCCTAGTTTTTAGAGATCCTGTATTTGAAACTTCTAAGGGCTAACCAAGATAGTAGAAGGTTTTCTTGACTAATTGCTCTCCGTTAAATTTTCAAGCTTCCAAGTATCTGATAATCACTATAAATCAGATTTTATGTTTTATGCTATTATTCTCTCTCTCTCTCTCTCTCTATATATATATATATATATATATATTAAAGGAATAGGTAAACGTGGCCCAAAGCGACCCTACATACATTATATGTAAGAACAATCTAGGCACTATAAGATTATTATTTTTATTTAAACTTCTTTTTGTGCTGAATATTGTACCCCCCCCCCCCCCCCCCCCCCCCTCCCTCATTGAAAGTTGGAAGCATTGCCATATGTACATATCATCTACTGTCGTTGACTTTGATACTTTTGCTTGGGCATATTTTGTCTAAAATATTAATTGGAACTTTTCTCTAGCGTGTCTTCTCAATAGGTTCTCATGTTATATAAGATGTTGCCGAGCACCTTTGTAAAACTGCTTCGGACTTTATCTATTCATTTATGAAATATGGACTGGGACACAAACATTATAAATCCTTTGAAAGTAGGGTATAGGCAAGTCGAGGCAAGTTTATGAAGGATTATATTTCTTGTACGTCCATGTTATTTTATAAAATTTCATAACATCTAATCTTATACCTTATGATGGTAATGTGTTATTTTAATTGTTGAAGTGTGATAATTTCCTTGTTATATAAATTGTAAACAACAAGCGCGCGCGCATACACACACACACACACACACACATATATATATGAATGTGTTAATGTATATGTATATGTATGTTATACATACTTGTGATGATGACTGTCTTTCCTTGTTTACTCAAATTAAATCTCATTATTTTACTTTATTATGATAACACTACTTTTTGAAAAAAAATAAAAATAAAATTACATCTTATTATATATAAAAATAGTACTCCATTGCTTCAAAATGAGGTCCACTTTCAGAATCAATGTATCAAATCTCAAAATATTTAAGTGTTGTGATACTAGGCTTTGATACGTTGAACGGATGAAGTCATGATCATTTTAAATAACTTTTTGATATGGACTCTCATTTTGGGTGGAGTGATCTTAGGCCTCTTGCACATGCTTAGACAGATGATTAATAAGTTTCTTGCATGTTTTTGGCAAGAAATGTTTTATATTTAGTTATGAATACATTGAAATAAATGTCTTGGATGTGTCCCAGAGTGCTCATGAAGTTTCAGTGTCTTACATATATTTGACATAATCACATAAACTTTAAACTTGTAGAAGTGTTTGTGCTTCTTAAATGTATGTAAATTATCACAAAATACTATTTTGAATTGATATTGTTTTGATTTTACTTATTATTTGAGATCTATATAGCACAATTTCAGAAAGGTCCCAAGTGAAAACTTTTAAATGCTTTATGCATTGCATTCTTCAAACACCAAACATCAAGCAATAGATATATTTTTATAGAATATAGGGTGTATTCAAATAAGACAACAGACCACAAACTGAAACGCTGAATGATTGATAAAACCATGGTCAACTAAAAGACTAAATGTAAGTTGTACTCTCATTTTATGTGAATTGACATACTAAAGCACTCTGCATACTTGTTATTTGATTTCTTACAAAGCCTCAGATCGGAAAGCATTGTGGATTGATGAAGTAAAGAATCGTTGATTAATATATTGTTCCATTGTCTATGCTTGGGATCCATTGACCGTTCCCATTCAAACTCTTACATACTGCTTCAAACTCTGCACGTGCTGACTTTTGAATTTTCAGGGATTTGACGAGTACATGAATTTGGTTTTGGATGATGCAGAAGAAGTCAGTATTAAGAAGAAAAGCAGAAAATCACTTGGTAGGTCTCTTAATTGTTATATCATAGTTTCTTTCTTGTTAAAGATCCAGTATTTTGATTTTTTAGTCTTCTGGTAAACTTTTTTCCACATTTGTACAGGGAGGATTTTACTTAAAGGAGACAACATTACTTTGATGATGAATACGTAAGTGAAATCTCTCTCTCTCTCTCTCTCTCTCTCACCCCCTCCCCCTCTGTCTCTCTCACACGCTCTCACTCACTCTATCTGTCTTCCTATTTATTTTTTCCAAATATTAAATGATTTACTTTTTAATTTCCAGGGGAAAATGATGATCGCCAATTCTACTCTCATGGTCACATGTAATGTTACATTTGTATGAAAGCTTGTCATTATTGCTCTATCAGATTATTTGATGGTCCACATCTATCAGATTTTCAGTACATTAACTAGAAACTTGAATTGTTGCTTTACATTTGGCTTATAATTTTTGTGATACTTGGATTTTCTTGGTGCGCTAGCAGTGATAATTGTGTCATGATGTTTTTTTTGGGAGAGTTGACACTTCCTGTATGCTGTGTCCTTGGTGATAGGTTTTTCTTAACCCCAAACCCGACGATTACTAATTGAAATTAAAAATAACGTGTATCTGGGTATGTGTGTGTCTGCGTAAATAAAAAACCCTGAATCTTTCTATTCATATAGTAATGAAATTTGTAAAAGTACAAAGGTGTTAAATGTCACCAAAGGGGGTTGTGAAATAATCTGAGTGTTGAAGGATACAAATTGTATTTGGCCTGGGTGTAGAAGCTGGTGTAGAAAGGATATAGGGATGGAAAGGAAATTGCTATTGATGAAGAAAGTTTAATAAATACTCCCCTGCTCGTATTAGCTACTGTCCTGGTAATGTACTCGTAGTTTATGTTATTTTTGTTATTAATAGTTTTCAGTCGATATTGCTTTTGAAAGCTATGCATAAAAAAGCAACAATAAAGTAGATTGATTGAGCGCCTGGTTAAAGCCAATTTGCTTAAAGGAATGAATATATGATAGATCCGATTAAGGAGGCAATAAATTACCCTTTACAAGGGGGGATGGATGATAGATATTCAACCCAGTTATATAGGAGCAGCAGGGCAGCCCGCCCCGTCGGAGATCTTATGAAAGCCATATCCAAATGCTCCTGTTAACTAGATAATTCCTTCGTTTTGCAAAATATAAAGAAATAAATTCTGGTTTGGTTTTGATCTTACTTAATTTGAGAAATTTTAAAAATTCATTAATTTTGATTAAATAAATTTTGACACGGGAGGTGATTGTTACTTTACGCTTTTGCGTGAGGTATGCCTTTATAATAACAATATTTTGAAAATATATAAAAATACCCTTTTACACATAACATGATAGAGAATGTATTCAAGTATGTAAAACGACGTTGCTTGAGTTTACCTTGCTTGAGTTTACCTCTGCAAGAGCGTGAGGTAGTCCTTACTTCTTTTTTTGCCATAATTTTTCATCAATTTTGAATTTTAGATTTTTGCAAATGGACTAAAAAAACAAATCAAGAGGAACACTTTTTGCGAAACAAAGGGAATTATTTGTTTTTGGCTTGCTTGAGATAGTTTTATTTTTAAATTGTAGTATTTGGTATAAAAGGAAAAAGTTAATAAGAAGAAATCTTATTTTTTTCCCCTATTGGTTTACAAAATAAACGAGATAAGTTAAAAATGGTGAGAAAACATAGTTAATGATTGGTTAAGCAGAGAACATCAGAAGATACCCACAAAGAAAGTGGGTGGGATTGCAAGTTGTGCTTGGTCATTGGTGTGATAATTCCCATATATATATAATTGTCGTAAGGAATTGAAGGCCAGGGCGATGAGATAAAGGAAGAAAGTGACTTGAGTAATCAAAATCAAATAAGGAGGAGGAAGAGCAGGGACACCTTCCCTGAGGGTTGGGGTACGGTTAATTGTAGTAAATACTCCTATAATAATAATCCGATGAGTCCGTACAACAATATAGGAGTATTTACTAATAATACTCCCAAAAATAATATAGGAGTATTTGGAATGCATAATACTCCCAACAACAATATGCATATGGTGGTGGACCGGCGGTAGTGGTGCAACCCTACTGGTTGTGTTAGGTGACAAATTGTACATTAATTTCATGCGTCCGTCCCTTTTAATTTGTGTTCGTTCAGTTCTCCATCAAAATACTAATTTCCATCAACGTCGTTCCTCATTTCTTCTACCAAAACACCGAGCAAGGATCAAGATTTAAAACTTCCTTCTAGGAAATTAAATTATTATTACAGCTATCTGGTGCCCGGATGGATGATTTTATGCACTGCATGTCCTCCTACGATGTTATCTGCTTTTTTTTTTTTTTTTTTTCTGTGACCAAAATACTATTAATATCATTAATTATCGTAATTGACTTCGAGAAATGCAACCATAGTGCGTTACTGCACTTGCGCGGGATATTAACGAACGTTCATCCTCTGTTGTCCCACCCTCTGATTGTTTATTTTTCACTGCTTTGCCATAATTTTGTTGCCTAGACATAACAATAACTTATTAAAATTATCTGCTGCCCAACTAATTGATATATTTGTGTTTTTTTTTAATATTTTAATATTAAAAATAATCTTATCAACGTAAATATATATTTGTTAATAATACTTTTTATAATTATTCAAATAACATTTGACACTTTTAGTAATATTATTTTTATTCTAATAATATTAGTTGCTTGTATATATATATATATATATATATATATATATATATGGTGCTAAGAGAGATTCAGTTTTGTAATAAAAAAAGATTGGACGTTGTTTGTCAATCCACTGTGTTGTATTTCTGCTCACAGTTTTGAACATTATCCAAGCAGATGTACTACGTCACTCCTCTTCTTTTTACTTTGGGATGCTAATTAACCTTTTCTTATTTAATCAAGTCTAATAATGATATAGTTGGCTCGGGCCTTAGAGCCTACTGTATATGTCTAAACTAGTGGTCCACTCTATATATCCACCACATATATATCATCAATGTTTCGGAATAATGAGCTATTAGCTGGTTTTAAGATTATGATTTTAGTCTCTCTTCTTTAGCGTTTCGATATTTTAATTGTTTAACAATTAGTATATATAAGTAGTATTCATGATCAACAAGAAAGAAAAACTGCTTGAAAAAAGAGAACATCCAGAAAGAAATTATAAAAGGTGGTGGTAACCCAGATCAATATGTTGAGCTGCCAAATAATCGTCTAGGCAGTGGAAACTCCACTTCAACACAATGTATTTTAATTTATAGCCGATGAGGTCTTAACATAATGATTAAAATTGAGATATTGTAACTTTTAAATATCATGTTCGATGCACGTTTGATTTTCAATTAGACGAGTTTATTTTTTATTATTATGGGAATCTTATTTTCTCTTTATGTAAAACTTGTTTGTAAATTTATTTCTTCCACTTTTATTGAGGTTTGATTGATTCTTGATATTACAATAGTGATGATATAATTGAATTATGAAATTATATTGTATTTCCAAAAAAATGGGACTTTCAAAAAAATTAATTAATTCATGTCATTTGCAAAAATGGTAAATAGAATATTAACTATTTATATTAATTTAATGCCACTTTTACTCATTAGTTTTCTATTTAATTCCATGATTAATCTTCTATTTATTCCCTAAGTTATTAATTCTCATCATTTTTGAGGTAATTTGATACTCCTTTAAAATTACCATACCACGTCTCTACTTGAGATAGTAGTTCATCAAATTAAATGACCTTAAAGATGAATAAAAAATAATTTATAAAATTAAATAAAAAAATAATTATGAGATAAAATAGTTTATTAAATTAGTAAAAATAATTTGATCACATGTCTCATTTATGCAAACAAACATACATAAGCTATAGAGTTTATATCTAGTACGCAGAACATGTTCGGAATTTCAAGAGCATTTTTGGACCGGAGATTATCTGATTGATGTAAATATTGATGATATTATCCATGTTGGATTCTCCATAATTAATTAGGTCAATTTACATTCATGCTTTATGCGGGCGAATCTGAAGGTTCATCAAATGACAAATAGAAAAATTGTCAAAGCTAGACTGGATGTATATGGAATCTATATATTCACCTCTTCGGCCACATAACTAGGTTGGCTGCAGCTAGCAGCTAAACCTATCAACTTGTCTAGTTCATATTGTATACGACCGATGTATTGCAAATTGCTGGATTCCTCGTATTTCTTATCCATACCATAAGGAGGGGGCTTATGAAATGAATTGGATTAATTTGAATACAAGAGAAGTTGTTTTTATTAGTTGGTAGAGTCTACGGATCGTCTGCTTTGATACCATTTGTTATATGTTATGGTATATGTTCAAACCCCAATTTCTCCTTAAAATAGCTATCCAATAGTGAATGTTCAAGCTTATATCAACTGCATATATTGATATTCCATATTAATTACCAATGTGGGATCTGCCTTTTACATGACATGTAGGCTCACATATGATATTCATAATATTTTATATTTAAAAATATATTAAATTTATCTTCAAAAATCAATATGATTTTATAATTTAAAAGGAAGGGAGTGTTTGATATTAATATTTGCCTCCGACTGACAGAATGTCTCTAGTCCACTATTTGCTTTGTAATTTTGTATGATTAATATATGATCCCACATGTTGGTCTAATTATATTCTAGTTTGAGAATGATATATGGTTGAAAGATTTTTAAATTTTAATTACGCTCAACTTACAAACAACGTTATTTAAATGGCGGCTTTTATCAGCAACCAAAGGACGGACGGAGGATCATTAAGAAGATCTAGTTTGTTTGATGCATGTTGAACCCTAATTGTAGGTTAAGGTGTCTGTTCTACTTTTAATTGACCAATTAAGCCGAAATATTTTCTACTACTCCCTCCTTACATTAAAATAGTTTCATTTATTATAATTATTATTTTTAAAATCATGTTTATTCTCAAGTATAAAAAGTGTTAGTTTAATATATATATATATATATATATATATATATATATATATATATATATATGTATAGTTGTGGTATTGTAGTAAAATTGTGATGTTAATTATAGGTTTTTGATAACTATTGGGAAGTTTAAACTAGATTGCCTTGCACTCGATATTGAATTTGCCTCGTGCGTTTTCTTTCACTTTTGTTCCAAGACAACTTAATAAATCGGTGAATTGGATTGTCTAGACGTGGCACTGAAGATCTGTTAGAATTAATTAAATTTCCCGACTTTCAGGCAAGCGAATTAAGCTTGATCGATCCTTTTATCTGATTTTGGTTAACTTTGAATATATTTTATAACTTTGTAATAGCATAAAAAAATTTGTAAAATATCTTTTCTTCTTACAACTAGGTGTGTTTTTGAAACGGAGTGATCATTTGTTTCCATACAATTTAACGGCAACCCACATAGCGAGATGTATCTCGATCAGTTGGTGCACATCAAAGCTGAGCTATAATGTCACCCCTAAAACTAAACCAGCCCTCATATTTACTCCTACTGTAATATATATATGTCTACCAGGTGCTTCACGATGCAAGTACCGTCTCTTTCAATCTCTCGATCGGGATTTTTATTCACGTATGCGTGGTATATATAAATTTGTTATAAAATTTATAATATTATTAACATTTCATACCTTTTATTGACTATGGATATCGTAAAGTGGTTTCCCACATTGATTATTTTTCTATTACCCAAAAAAAGAATAAGGAAAAGAAAAAGATTCGTGGCAAATTTCAGTTTTACTTGCTCACAAGTTTCTCTCTTCTTTCCATCTTTCGTTATGTTTTATTATTTTTTCCAATAAAGAATTCCATTTGCTATATATATAAATAAAACGTACAAGGAAAATGAATAGCATCACATATTCACATCTATATATATTAAATTAACTTCATCTTATTGTAAACTTCTCTGGATGAGAATATTGCTTATATAGGACTCTTTATCAGTCTAGCTATTTTAGACACAAGCTTAGAGAGAGAGAGAGAGAGGGAGGGAAGAAGGCTTCGGATCTTATATATACAATAATTAATTTAGTGGACATATATGTTGGTGACTACATTCTCTTTGAGGATTAGAAAGGAGGTGGGGTACATACCCCCAACATCATGATGTGAAAATTGGCTGCAAACCAGCCAGATATATAAAATTATTCTCACTCTCAACTTGGATTAGAGGCTACTGACTATATAGTCCTGCTGTAATAATTGGCTGGATATATGGCTGCTCCCTTGAAATAAATAAATAAATAAGAAGAAGAAAAGACAACATATGTACGAGTCATGAAATCAATGATCATTTCCAGCTCTTTTAAGGTACAATTAACCTGGGAGTGCCACAATCAGATGTGAGATAAGATCTGAGATAGCGTCAATATTTTTATAGTACTGGAATTAATGTTGCATCAAAACTACCTACCGATTAATCATATATAAAGACGTATACTGTAGTTTTGCCCAATTCTATTCATTATTGTAAAGAGTAATGCTACTAGTAGTAACCTTTTTTGTTTTTTAATCCGAAGGACCAAAACCTGAAATAATGGGTTAGTAATGACGAGTCACTTTCACTGCCCGGCCCACCATGACTACACAATTCCAAAATGGAACCAATTATTGGATCAACTTTACTTTATCCATATATCTATCTCAGGTCTGTGCTCATATATATTTCTCTACATGCATGTATATATGCGAGTCAAGTTAATTAATTACTCGACAACGTATAAGAAGTTGGTTGTGTTTTTAATGACAACATTTTATGTTGTAGACCAAGAAATTGAGTTAACGGTCATCTATATATATGCGGGACTAGTTACTTGTTGCCATCACTATTCAGTGAATGAATACTGATCAGCTTTCTATAAAGCTAATAGTAGTGTGCAAATTAAGTATACCTACTCAACAACTAATATATGTATGTATATGTATATGTGTGTGTGTATATATCACCAAGTGAAATGAATATATTTGGTTCCAAAGCAAAGTCTAGAGGTAATCTAGCTAGCTATACGTACGTTTAATTAGTAGGTAGGGAACATAATATACGTTTCCTGCCTTCTCTCTCTCCCTCTGCATATTATTTGCTTTATTCAACAGTGGCTTGTTGTTTCAGTAGATTCCACATCACCCAGAGGCTTTCTTTACTTTGATAATTAGATTTAGCCTTCTAGATATGAAGTGAAAGTGAAGTCCGTACAATCCTATTCGCACAAGCCCTACCACCGCAAAACCATATACTACTATTATTTATAAATCCACCCAAATGCTCTCTATCTTGTTACAGAATATCTCCTCTATTCTACGATTTATAAATAGCGTCTTATTTATTAAAAAAAATATTGTAAAACATAAAAAACACTTAATATGTCATCATAATTTCATTATTATATATACCATTATTACTCAATTAACAACTTATTACTTTTATGGGTAAATAGAAACAAAAATATAATCACTAAAATTTATAACTTTTGTAAATGAAATTCTTGTGGAAAGAAGGGAGTAGTATTAACTTATTAAGACAACTTTATTAATTTCATAAAATAATTACTAATCATAACACTATGATCCTATCTTCATCTTTAAACTTTAATGAAAACAATTGTTAAATGTACATAATTATGAATAAAAACAAAGAAAAGCTGTTTGAGAAATGACAGCAGCCAAAAAAAGCAGTCATGTTAGTGGTGGCAACCCACCTGGTGATCAATTAGCCAAAAAAAACAAACAGGGTCGCGGAAATCCCACTTCAGCAATATATATAATTTTTTATTTAACACAGTAGCTACTTTTAATATCAGTACCATGCATAATTGGAAGTGCGCTGATTACGTAAATTTCCATAAAGATTATTCCATTGATCTTATCTATGAGATTAACCTAATTTAAATTTTGGATTCCCCTTAATTTGATTATTTAAAATTGATGCTGAATACGAGAGAACTAATTCGAGCATCTGTAATAAAATTAGTATATGGACAGACTAGTTAATGTTTCTGGTAGAACTTTAATCCATGATTGGTCCTACATGGATCGGTACTCTAATTATCTGTTAACACAAAACCCTAAATTAGGCAGCCATGCAAGCTGCTATCGATTCTTGATGAATTCGTTTTTCACGTGAAAGAGATTTATTGTAAATTGTTAGATTCCCCATTATGACTATCAATTAATTAGTTTCAATCTATATGGTTTGAGCAAGTTAGAAGTTTTTCCACTTTGCTTAATTAGTGGTGGATAAATTAAAGCGGAGTAATTTTCTTATTAATTAAGGAATCGATCTATCAAAGATTGGTTGTATATGGAATCTAATCACCTTCGAACATAGACATAATTAAGCAGTGCTAATACACTTGTAAATTTTCTTGGTGATATTGCATTTAGATTTATAACTGATTTGATGTGAATCTTAATATATAGTTTAATTAATCTATTAATTCTTTGCGATCCAAAGAAATCCAAATGCCTCTCAGTTATTTTCCAAATTAAGATGCCTTATTACCCTCCTCCCAGACTTGCCAGATTTGATGATCTAATTCACTTGAAAACGGATTATTACTAGTAATTAAGCTGATGTGCAAATATTTTTTTTAAGTATACGTTTAACTGAATTTCATGCTTGAAAAGGTAACTTTCCTTAAATTTGCCCAATTATTATGCCGATTGATCTAACCCAATTAGAAAATACCCAAACAGGTTATTAGTGAATGATTAACTGGTTATTGAATTGTTATTGGCTAATAACTCACCAAGAATGATAACTGAATGCATATATACATACAATTTTTAAAATTCATAATTAAGTATACCACCATTATTACAACATGAACCAATCAAATCTCAATAGAGAAAAATATCTTTACATAAAGAAACTGTGACACACTCAAATTCGGGTCTCAAATACCCGGATTCGGTCATCACGATCCAATACAAACATCCACCTCTAAACAACATACAATAACTAAATGTGGAATAATAAACATATGTTGTTCATTTAAAAGGTGTTACTAGTCCCAAGATACGGTAACCTTACACAAAAGTACACAAATACCATTAATAAAGTACTTAGGGTTTACATTACAAAACAAGTAATTTTAGTTAGACGAATAAACTAAAAACTGTCTCTTGAAGTCTATCACTTCATCTTTTCCTTACCCTTGTTCTTTCCAGAAGTCTCGGGTTTCACTGCAATAAGGTACATGATATAGCAAGGGTGAGTAACTAGTTTGCTTAACAAGTTTAAATAACAACAAGAGACAATATATATCATGAATGAAAGGGATTAGCTGAAACAATTCAACAATATGAATAACATAAGCAGGATAAATGATTTGCTTTTAAAATCAAGATAGTCAAATAGACTATGAACTAGGAACATCCACTGGAGTCAATAGCAGGTTGACTCATTGGTTATTACCAGAAATATGTACCTGAGGGATCAGACTCAGTACAATATGTGTATAAATAACATTTAATTTTGGTATTTTGTACCTGATAATAGACACAGGGTACTCCCCTATAATAGAGGGGTGTTCATAATAGTCTAAGAATTTGCATCTTCAATGATTTGGATAGCTTTTAAAATCTTTAACATAAATGTCTAGCCGAAACAATGGTTTAGACCTACTTTGAACAGTTCTTTAAACAGTAGAATAATAAATAAGATACAAGTCAAAGACTATACAAGATCAAGTGCGCTAAATGCGAATAACAACAACATCGATGTGGAATAATTGTAAAGTAATTAAACCACTCAAAGCATACTTGGAATTACAGTTCAAGTTTAAATAAATAACTTGTTCAATAAAATGAGTTTAGAGATAAGGAACTTGCCTGTTTTCTCAGCTATAACAAACTAACTTTAATTAAATGGCTTTGAAGAACCTAACATTAATCAAGTTAGTCTAACAATTAATATAGCGTATACTGGTACGTTTGTATGCTAATTAGAAACTTATCTATCAAATAAGTCTAACACATAATTCGATATGCAATCGGTAACCCTATATACACTTAAACAACTTAGATTAATGATTTAATAAGTTAAAAGTATTTTTCTTAAGTGTTAAACACTAAATTAATCTTTAAACAATTTAATATAATTATTTAATTGGTAAATTATTAAATACCTTATATTTAATTAACTTTTTCTTTAATTAATTACTATTTATTACTAATTAAATAGTAATTAACTAACTACTTTTAGTCATAATTTAGCTATAAATAATAACTAATTAATCTTACCTAAATGATTTGTTTATTTTAATGCTTTTTAATTATTACATAAGATTAATTAGGTAATAATTAATTATTTATCTTTATTATAATCTTATGAAATTATTATTTAATCTTAATTAAATAATTAATTAATTAATTAATCTTACATTTCTATAATTATTATTTAATAATAATTAATTTCTTAATTATACTTATTTATTATTTAATATAATAGATAATTAAATTATTAACTTTATTTATCTTTAATTATTATTTATTAATTAAATAATAATTAATGACTTCTAAAATCTTATTAGTTAATATAAATCAACTAACAATTAACTAAGTAATTATCCTCACTTATTATTTAATTTAAAGAAATTAAATAATAGTTTATTAATTTTAATCCTCTTTAATTATTATTTAATATCAATTAAATTAATAATTAATTATTTATCTAATTAAATTATTATTTAATATTAAATAATAATCAATTTATTTATCCTTATTTATTATTAAATTTTTAATTAAATAATAAATATTTAATAAAATTTGTATTTATGTAACTTAACCATAAATTTAGCTAACTAGATAAATATTTAAAATATTTAAATATTAATCAAAATGAAAAATATAATCTCAAATATCACTTTTGTATTATTATTATTTTTTTAAAAATTTTAAATTAATTTTTAAACATTTAAATTAATTAAAAATATGCAGAATGACAAACTTTTAAATAAACTGAAAAACCTAACGGAGGGGCAAAACTGTAATTTTGCCGGAATTGGCTCCCGCGCATTGCGCGAGCCTAACACCAACCAAGTCCCAAAACGATGTCGTTTTGAAAAATCGAAAACAACTTCCGCGCATAATCGTTGGCGCGCAATGTGCGGTCAGCTCCTTTTTTTTTTTGTTAAGCAGATTAGCTACAGTGCTCGGGAATACACAACCTTAAGAAAAATTATACCTTCAAGTAAAGTTTAACTCCTCAATAAAAAATCCAAAAAAAGTATCAATCACTTAATATCAATTTATAACATGAAAAATTAATTTCCCATAATTTAATACCATTTTTTTCATAAAAATTATTGTACCAAATAAACTACTATAAATCATAACTTTCTGTATATAACTCAATTTTGAGTGATTCAAATTTTATTTTTCTCATGATTTAATGTTCTATAATATTAGAACATTAAATCTAAATTTTATAAAAAATATTTTTGGTCATTATTTTCAGACTTGTTTACACACTACCAAACACATGTTTTTAGCATACAAAATATACCAAAATACAAACCAAACATATTAAACTCAAGCACGACATAAATACTACTAATACACATTACTAACTATATTAACATGTTTATACTAAAATGATGGTTTATTTAATTTAAAAATAAAGCTAGATTTAAAATAACAATTACCTTGTTTTAATGGCTATCTTCTTTTTTCTTCCAAAATAGGTTGTGAAACTTGAAGACATAAACCAAGAACTCCTTCTCTTTCTCTTAGTATTTTTGCTCTCAAATGTTTTCTTACACTCTCAAATGCTCTTTAGCTCTCTTTAGCTTGAAAATAAAAGATGATAAATGACTAACAAAAGCTACTAAGTTGTAAGTATAATTATAATGAGGATAGATATAAAATCTATATCTATTAAAAATACCATCATGAAGATAACAAGGATACTTATACAAGCTAAAAGCTTTAAGGACACATTAGGTGAAAAGAGTGACGTTGTCCATGTACTATAAAAACAAAACAAGCAACCAATATTTAAATACATGAAAAAAAAATATATAAAAAAAAGCATCATTTCTCTCTTTCTTCCTACCATACATGGCTGATGGGGCACATTTTGTCTCAAAATTTTGGTCACATGCTCATTTTTTAATAAATAATTAACAACTACACAATAAATTTCAAGTAGACTAGGTTTTGGATTTCTTTTTAAATCAATTTGGGCTTACTAGTTTGCCAAGTTTTATTATTCTTCACTTGAGCTACCAATTGATCCATGTTGGGCTAATTTAATAGTTTACACATTAATTATTCAATCCATGATTAAATAATAATTGAATTGATTAATTAATTAAATACTCTAACCCATTAGTGTTAATTTACTAAATTGACTAATAAATATTATTATTAATATTTCACATGTTCACATTAATTAGTAATCATATTAATTAATTTATCAATTTTAATTAACTCATTATATTCAATTTAATTGAATATTTAATTAATAAGTAACTTAACAATTATTTTGATAATAAAACTTTAGGGTTTGTTCACTAATTTAATTAACATATTAGTGACTCCCTTTAATTAACTCTAGCAATTAATCACATAATCATTTAATCATGTAATTAATTAATCACACAAAAAGATTTAAATAATATCGTAAAATCAACTTGTTAGAATTTAAATTAATAATTTAATTAATAATGACGTGAAAATTCTAGGACATTACAGAAACTCCCCAAAAAATAGCACTAAAAAAAAACCCCTTCTAAGACGTACTTATTATATCATTAAAATTTCACGGCAGAGTACATATACGGATAAACCTAAAGAGATGAAAAGTTACTACTGACTCTTTAATCAGATAAGTTAAATTAATACCAAGTGGGATTTGGTCACAATTTGTTTTCAAACTTTTGGTGATGTTAACTTTGTAAATTAAGTATATAAATAAAAATAAAAATAATTTTTTTTGTAAGGAATAGGTTCTTAATTTAATATATATAGTACTAATAATAAAAATAAAAGAGAGGAGAAGAAAGATTTGTGCAACATTATACATGTAAAACTAAAGGGATGGCATTGGCATATATAACATTCATGTATATTACGGTGGACGTACTGTATGGAAAGAGAATATCAGTTTGTCCTTGGCGTGTACGTCGGTGGTGGTGTTAATGGTGGCGGAAGCTGACGATGTAATAAGTGGGTGCCATTTGCTTTAATATTTCTCCGACGAACTTGAGTTTTTAATTAAATAAAAGTTCGTCAACCCGAACGACGTGAAAAAATAATTTATTATATTAATATTTAAAAAAAAATAATTGTGATTTCAAGAATATAATAATAACTATTAAATAGTTAAATATTTATTTAAAGAACTAATGATTGAATTATAGGAGTATATTTTTGGTTTCTTCAATTAATTATTATGCTGAATATTTAAATGAATTATTATATATTTATTTAATTATAATTATGAAAAAATAATTATTTAAATTTTATTTAAATTTATAATAGAATTCTATATTAGTGTTTATATTGATAAAATTTGTTTGAAATTCTAATCCGAATAGAATTATGAAACTCAAGTTTTAATTTAGTTATGACAATTAGTTAGAAGTAAATCCACTATAATTTTTTAACTAATGTTATATTTATTATGTTTCAAATTCACATATATTATTAATACAATTAATCATGTGATTTTGTGACGACCCCAAATCCGGGTTCCATAACCTCGAGTTTGGTTCTCACTATTCAACACATTACTAACAATTAAATACATACATTGCATTTAAATATCGCGGAATAATACATATTGGTTCCCTTACAAAAAGGTTACAATACCAGGGTCTATTAACCTTAACATAAACAGTTCCTATCATAAGGAATTACAAAAGGTTTAACAACAGTAAACACAAATTTAAACATCTAATTAGCATGCATAAACTAACTTAAGCTCTGGCCTTTCCTTTTCCCTTATCCTTCTTTGAGCAATCAGGATTATCTGAAAAATGGTTCATGATATAGCAAGAATGAGCAACTAGTTTGCTCAGCAAGTTTAGAACAATCATATAGATTTAATATATCATGAATGAATGAGAAATATCATCAATGATTCAACAATAGATATAACAGTTGTGAATGAAACAGGATTCAAATTTTAATAAACAGAATATTTGAATCTTAAAATGCTGAGTGGTCACTAAGGACCCTGAACTAACTAGGGTATAATAGAGTTTCCTCTGACCCTTTTAGTTGTTTGGTTTTCAAGGGGATCAGCCTATTCAACCCGCTGTATATGCATTACATTTAGTCACTGGCGCCCAAAGTCGGATTCCCGACACAAAATCCCCTAATTTAGGGTTGTTCAATTCTCAGACTTAATATAAGAAATCCGCACCCAACAATGGTTTGGATAAACTTTTAAAAGTATTCAAGTTATTGAATTTAGAAACGTAATGTCTAGCTGAATTATTAGCTTAAGACATTTTTAATACAGTTCATGAATCAAGAACTAATAAGCTTCAAATGCACTAAGTGCGATTGTATAAACAATATGGATGTGGAATAATTTTAAATAATTAAACCACTGCAAGCTTTAACAATAAATACAAGTATGAAAACTTGTTCAACGATAATAATTGAGTAGGGTTAGAGAACTTGCCTGTTTGCTCAGCTACAATAATTGTCTAGCTTTAACTAACTTGCTTTGAAAGACCTAATATTAATAAAGTCGGTCTAATAATTAGTACGGCGTATTTGCATAACTATACGCTTAATAACGAACTTATTTACCACACATAAGTACTAACACATAATTTACATTAGTCAAAACAATATTATTAACCTTATAGACACTTAATCATTTTAGGTTAATCATTTAATAAGTTAGAAAATATTTTTCTTAAGTGTTGGACACTTATTAAACCTTTAAACAACTTATTACAATTGTTTAATTAAATCATAATTAAATTCAATTTATTTTATTAACTCAATCTCTATTTAATTACTATTTAATATTGATTAAATAGAAATTAATTAATTAACTCTAGTTATTATTTAAAATAAATAATAACTAATTGTACTTACTTATTATTTAATTATAATTAAATAATAAGTAATTATAACTTAGTTTTAACCTTCTTTAATTTAATGTTAATCAACCAATAATTAACCAAGTAATTAAACTTACTTATTATTTAATTAAGGAAATTAAATAATAGTTTACTAATCTTAATCCTCTTTAATTATTATTTAATGTCAATTAAATAATAATTAATTATTTAATTAATTTTAATTATTATTTAAGGTTAAATGATAATCAAATCATTCTTATTTATTATTTAAATTAAATAATAAGTTATTACTCTAATAACTTAATTTCCATTAATCGTTATTTAATGCTAATTAAATAATAATTCATTACTTAATTATCCTTATTTATTATTTAATAATATTTAAATAATAAATAATTAATTTATAAATTTTATCTCTCTTTAAATATTATTTAATAGGCATTAAATAATAATTGCTAATTTATCATCTTTATTTATTATTAACATTTAAAATAATAAATAAATAATAATTTATTTAACTTAACCATGGTTTAGCTAACTAGATTAATATTTAAAATATTTAAATATTAAACTTAATGAAAAATATCCTCCCCAATATTATTTTTGTATTATTATTATTTTTGTTATAATTTTAATTTAGTTTTTAAATATTTAAATTAATTAAAATTAACCCGAATGGCATTTTCGTAATTAAGTTGAAAAACCGGACCGATGGCATTTCCGTAATTAATTCGAAAACTGAACCGAGGGCAGAATGGTAATTCTGCCGAAAAAAACACGGAGGGGCAAAATGGTAATTTCGCCGAAAAACAGTTTCTCGCGCATTGCGCGCGTAAGCCGATGCAGGACCAAAACGGCGTCGTTTTTGAAACCCCGGAAATGGCCTCCGCGCATAACGCGCGGAGTAAAATTTCACGGACGCCAAACGACGTCGTTTGGCTCCGCGTCCTCGGTGAACAGTGGCAGCCGCGCATTGCGCGGAAAGCCTTAAAATTTTTTTCTTCCCGCAGAACGTGAACAGTGACCAGAAAATACCCACTTTAATGAAAATTATACCATCAAGTAAGCTTTAAATGCTCAATAAAAATCCAAAAAAATTACCAATCATCTTATATTAATTTATAACATGAAAAATTAATTTTTCATGATTTAATATCAATATTTTTTTATAAAAAATTTTACATCACATAAACTACCATAAATCATATCTTTTTGTGTATAACTCCATTTTAAGTGATTCAAACTTTATTTTTCTCATGATTTAATGTTCTATAATATTAGAACATCAAACCTAAGTTTTACAAAAATATTTTTGGTAATATATTTCAAAACTTGTTTACACACTACTAAATACATATTTTAGCATATAAAATATACCAAAATACAAACCAAACATATTAAACTCAAGCATGGCATAAATATTACCTCTACACATTAATAATTATATTAACATGTTTATACTAACATGGTGATTTATTTAATTTAAAAACAACACTTTATTTAAAATAACCATTACCTTGATTTAATGGCTATCTTTCTTTTTCTTCCAAAGTAGGTGATGAGGTTTGAAGGCATGAACTAAGAACTCCTTCTCTTGGTATTTTTGCTCTCAACTATAATTTTTCTACACTCTCAAATGCTCTCTAGCTTGAAAAATGGAGGAAGAAGAATGACTAACACAATGCTCCTAATTTGCAAGTATACTTGCAATATTGATAGATACATAATATATCTAATAATTTTAGCCCATCATGCACCTATTGGATACTTACACAAGTTAGCCACATTAGGTGAAAAGAAGCATGGTGTCTATGTACTTTAAAAATCAATCCAAGCAATCCTTTAATTAAATAAATTAGAAAATCAAATAATAATAATAATAATAATAAAACAACACATTCTCTCTCCTCCTTCTTGCACATGGTCGGCTGATAGCTTCTTTGGTTGTCCCAAAATGAGTGTCACATTCCACTTTTATTCAATTAATAGTTAATTTAAGTATTTTCCAAGTGGGCCAATCATTGGGCTTTAATTTAAAATATCAATTGGGCTTCTATTAAATTGTTTGGGCTACTAAATTGTCAAATTTTATTATTCTCCACTTGGGCTACTAATTGACCCATGTTGGGCTAATTTAATAATTTATACATTAATTATTCAATCCATGATTAAATACATAATTAAATGGAATAAATAATTAAATATTCTAACCCATTAGTATTAAATTACTAAATGGACTAATAAATATTATTATTAATATTTCACATTATTTACATTAATTAATAATCATATTAATTAATTTATTATATTTAATTCACTCATTATATTCAATTTAATTGAATATTTAATTAATAGAAAACTTATCAATTATTTTGATATTAAAACTTTAGGGTTTGTTCACTAATTTAATAACATATTAGTGACCTCCTTTAATTAATTTTAGTAATTAATTACATAATTATTTAATCACATAATTAATTAATCACATGAAAAGATTTAAATAATCTCGTAAAAATAACTCGTTGGAAATTAAATTAATAATTTAATTAATAAAGATGTGGAAATTCTAGGACATTACAGATTTTATAAATTTCAAGTTTTAATGAATTAAATTAGTTAATACACTATTTTAATAAAGAAGTTCATGACTAATATTAATATAATTAAATCGCATGATATGTTAAGAGTTTTTTTGACATCTTGATATTTTAATAAAATTATAACACTAAAATTATCCAATATAAATTTGTTAAGATATATAAACTAAATAAAACTATTAAAAAATACACATATAGTAATTTTTGTTATTTTTTTAGCGATATTCTTCTTAGGGAGGGTCCCCAAATTCGGAGAGCTCACGAATTTTTTTTTGTGTATATGTATTTTTGTTATTTTTTTTCTCTCTTCACAAATCAGCCCAAAGAATTAAAAAGAGCAAGTTGTTATTTTTTTCTCTCTCTTCACAAATCAACCCAAAGAATTAAAAAAAGCCGCAAGCCAGCAACCCAGAGGCCAGATCAGGACGTTGACATTTATTATTTTAATTAATGATGAATTTTAATATAAATTGTGCTTTATATATTGGTGCTGATAAAAAAATTAGTATTTTTATATGCGAGAGAGGGCTCCTATTTGTTTCTCGTACATGACCTCCAAACTCTGATTCTTCTCATCTACAAGTATGCTTGGTTTTATGTTCCTCAAATGTTTCTTTTTGAATCATTACTTGATAACGTTTTTAATCAGTAATTTTTTTTTTTTTTTTATGTTTATGGTACCAATGCAGCCTTAATTGAAAAGTGAAAGAATAAAGTAAATATAATATTAATTATAAATCAAATCAAATAATATATATATATTTCTCTCTCCTCGCTTTACAATAATTTTTCTCTTTTATTTTATTTTTGTGTATCTTTAAATGTAGTATTGAATGTACACAAATATATTCTCTCTATATAGATGCATATATCAAAACGGATGAAGATCATTTATTATATGTTAATCTCCAACGCACAAATGGAACAATCATGAATTGCAGGTAGATTCAAGTATATTCATGCATGACGATGAGCACGATTATTCAGGTGGCGGCTACAACACGCTAAATACTACTACTACTACTATCATATTCATAAATCAATGGCGGACCGGATGTGTATATATATATATATATATATATATATATATATATATATATATATATATTTTCAAATTAATTACGCACTAAAACAAATTAGCAAAAAAATAAAATAAATTACGCACTAAAACAAAGTAGCTAGCTTTAGCTACTACGTACACCACATGCAGGGACCACTGCCTTGCAACCGCTAATTCCGGTCCGTTGTGCTAGCTTTTTACGTTTCATTTGCCGTTCCATCTAACGTTACCGTTCATGATTCAACCACTTGACTCTCTCCTATTGGATCATTAACACCCTTTGCCCCCCGGTTTTCAAGGCCACATGTTTGTTTATACACACGTACAATTCAAATTCACGTAATTAATTTTTATGAATTTATAAAATTAATTTCACTGTCGACTAACCACTAGGTCCAAAATTAAGTTGATCCCATTTGGACAGAGGCAGGCTGCTTGCTTGCTTCGATCTTTTAATTCAAATTTCTTCTAATTTCTCTAATATACGCCGTATCTGAAAACATCAAATGACTAGTAGTATTGTTCTTTTATTTCCTTTCTTTTTGTCTTTTTAATTCTGTCTAGTGCGCTTTTACTATTCACAGAGATTAGATTTCATAATGAAATGTTGCCAGCCTATATGAATGGATCCCACCTCTCATGCCACTGACGTCTGACGACATCAATCCACCAAATTCTCTCTCTAAAATCCAAAACTGCTCCCTTTTTCTCTCTCTATAAATAACACCCGAACCTCCCGCACTTAACCCCATCTATTCCTTCTCATTTAACTCTACCAGCTTCTCTCTCTTCCCCTTCCATTCTCTCTCTTTCTACATATTACACACCCAACATAAATATGACGGCGGCAGCAGCAAATGCACCCTTGTCGATGACGGTTCAGAAATCGCCGTGGCACTCGCCGGTGCCGTACTTATTCGGAGGCCTGGCGGCGATGTTGGGCCTCATTGCTTTTGCTCTGTTGATTCTCGCTTGCTCTTACTGGAAGCTCTCCGGGTACCTTGAAAGCAGCGAAGGCTCTGCCGAGCGAGACCTCGAGGCCGGCGCCGGCGACTCCTCCGGCGACCTCAAACTTTTTAAAGAAAAATTCCTTGTTATCATGGCGGGTCAAGAAAAGCCGACCTACTTGGCCACACCCATTTCGGGCAGAACGCAGTCGTCTGGTAGTAACAGTAGCTGTACCGAAACGACGGAGAAATCGGACGAAAAGGTCGAGGAATCGAAAAATGATGAGAGTCTTGATCAGGTGCAAAGAAGTATCATGCATGGAGAAGCATGAGACCACAGATCAGACCCCTTGAAATATTTTCCTTCTTTTAATTAATTAGCTTGCTGTTTTGGGTCCTATAAATTTTTCCTCCTTCAGATCGGAAATGTAAATATATTTTTGAGAATGAAATGAAGATTCATGAAGCTGCTGTTCTTCTTCTTGACAACTTCATATTTGTTGTTTTTGTGCTCTTGAATTTTTCTCCTCATTAAAATATAAAAAGTTCATTTTAACTAGAAATTTGTAATTTTGATTACAAACAACGGTATATTGGAGGGTGACGCCAGAGACACTGATTAGAATTGGAAATTAAATTATGTGAAAACGGACGATTTAAAATTGGAATAATTAGTTGAATGACCAAATTAGATATATTAAACCTGACAAACGGGTTAGGCTAAATTCGGGCTGGGCCAAAGTGACATAGCATTTTTTGGATTGAAAATAATAGGCCGTGGCTCGGATTGGGCAGGGTCGGGCCCCGGGCCATACTAACCAACCCAGCCAAGATCAAGTTTTCCTTAACGATTTGAAAATCAGATATCGGTGCAGCCATAGTTGGAGTTGGATAACAAGACAATACCCTGAAGGCCCTAAACAGAGTAGTAGAGAAATACCAAAACCATAGCAACCCAGTTTAAAATCAATTAGACCTCGTCCACCCAAAACTCGAAAAATCAGATAGATCCAAACCCAAACAAGGGTTTCGATTACATGGAAATTTTTGAAAATAAAACAAATAATACTACAAAGATTAAGAAAAATAAAGTGAAATTATTTTTAGAAGTTCCTTGCCTCCCTGAAATAGGTGCTTAAAATCGAGAAGTCATGGAACAATCTTTGCAGGGGCCTTATACTTGAAGGCTATAGCATAAATTCCTGCAGATATTGAACGACTAGTCAGTGGTTTGTCCACTTCACGTCTTCAACCTTCTCGAATAGCTGCTTGGCAAATTTCAAGGTCGAATCTCAGATACAACAGTAATAGATTTCAATCTATTTGACATGTTTTGAAAAGGGACGAGAAAGAACAAGCACTGTAGTCTTGAGACTTGAAAAATAAAAACCTTAAGCAAATGTGCAAGCAACTAGGGGTGCACACAAAACTGAAAATAATCGAAAAAACGACCATACAAAACCGGACCGTTAACAAACCAAACTGAAAATCACAAAATCGAAAAATTGAAACTTATAAAACTAAAAAACCAAAACTATATTGGTCAGTTTTGGTTTGATTTATTCAAAAATCGAAACCGACCGAACGCCTTAATATTATAATATAATTTATTTACTTTTCTAATAATTGTTTATTTTATATAATATTATATGCAATTTTTATAATTTGGTAACATATCAATTCCCTGTTATCCAATAATACATTGTTTGACATATCAATTTTATATTTTACATATCCAGGCAATTTAAGTATGATTTCTTCTAGTTTTATATACCAAACAACCAAGTTGTTCAAACATGTAATTGCTTATAAACCTTATTTTGCACCACAACATACACTAACCCAATGTCATAATCCGCGTCAAATTGATTCTGAAGCAATTCAGCCTGTTTAAATAACATACAAATAATCATTGATGATGCATTAAAAAAAGAAAAGAAATGCAGTAATGTTTTTACCGATATCTTAAATCAGGAAATAATGACTTATGTTTTAATAATTGATTAAACCGATAACCGATTACACAGTAAAAATTTGGCTGATTTTAATTTTTAATTTTTTATAATCAATTTAAATGGTTTGATTATTTTTTTATCTATCAAATCGGCCGTTATGCACCCCTACAAGTAGCCAAGCGTCACAAGTCAAAACTCTTTAAACACATTTTGTTTATAAAAAAAAAAAACCGTGGACCCAGATAAAATAGCACAAGATCTTATGGGTCTCTTATGGGCTAAATAAATAAAACCCAAGTCCAATTTTTACGGGTGAGCCCGGCTGGACCCAGGCCAAATTTACTGAGTGATTGATTTGTATCCAATCCTTAATTTGACAGATTAGAGGTGATGGAGGAAAGTAAATTCATTAATTAGTTTCTTAGTCATAGCTAGCTCGGCCATATTCTCAACTGTTTGTTGGGCTACGTTTTTTTTGGAGCTGTGGTATCATTATGGAGTCATTTATTGGAAACTGTGATTATAGTGGATAACTTTAAAATCATTACTAGTATAACAACAATTATGAGCGGGATATGGACAAGATTGTAAAAAGCAATCGACAAAATTGCAAATGTGATAATTAATACTATTTTTAATTTTATCTGCTACATAAAAAGAGTTTTACTTATAATTTTTTTTTATTTTTAAAAAAAATGTGAGAGTAATATAAAACAAAGTAATATCTTCAAATTTATTATCATAATTTAATTATCACGCGTGTATGCTATTAAACTAATAACTTACAAATTAAGTGTACACATGTAATAAAATATATATTTAATTTTTGCAAAATTTATAATTTGGATTTTATTTGTGGAAGAGTGAGTGAGAATAGTTAATTTATTTGTTTATATTTAAATTAATTAATTTTAAATATTAAAATTTCACAAATTATTTTTTAAAGATAAAAATATATTTCTATGTTTAAAACGTACGTAGGGAGTACTCCGACAATTGTCAATTTTTCTTCCACAATTGCTCAGTATTGCCGTAGCTTTGCTTGGTGTAGTACTCCATAAGATTTTTGGTAGTAAAATGGGCCGACTGGGATTCGTGAATTGACAACTGTTCACGTATATGCCTCTTGGACCGGTCAGTGTAGTTATTTCTGTAGGGAGCCAACTCACTTGTTGGGCTCCAAGCACACTGCAAAGCCTGGCCGAAGAAGCGGCTAAGGTTTTTGAAAAATTATTGGTCTCTTAAGGTGTTTGTACTAATAAATAATTGGGTTGAAAGCCCAAAGACTCTTTTGTGAAAATTTTATGTCTACTTATTATTGCAAAGTACATCAATACATAATATTGGATATGATAATTATAAGGTTGGCTCACTATATTATATATTCAATTAAAAGACTTACTATTAATAGTTTTTCATATAAGTGACAAAAAAGAAGGTTCGTCCATAAAGTCGTAAAATTATTATTTTCAAATATAAAAAGATAAAAAAAAATATTTCTTTTGCAAAAGCAAAAAATTCAAAATTTTATCCCAAATTACCCTTTCTATTAGGTTTAATATGTAGTCAGGTGCAACTACTTTTCTCAAAGTTTATCAATCTATTATGACAGTTAGTTGTTACGTAGCATGGGAATAACCTCGTTAAAATGGGTTTTGGGTTATATAGGGCTAGGATTAATCCTCTAAAATAGTTATGAGATTCAATTGCAAGTAATAATATGGTTACTACGATGATGTACTGTGGTGTTTTTTGGGTATTGAATAGTATAATATATTAGTATTGATATATATAATTGAAATTTCCTATATATATAAGAAGACAATTTGTTTTGTTCTAATTGCATGATCTCTAACCATTTTCTCTTTACCATTTTATGCCTCTTCAATTCTTGTATAATGGCTTGAAGAGTTCCCAATTAAGTGGCAACGAGTTTTATTTGTATAAAAAATATTTCATAAAGGAATCCTTTTGTTGATGATAAATAAAATGATAGAATATCATTAAATTTAGACGAAAAATATTGTTATAGTACAAATAATATTTTTAAATCAACAAGCGTCACATAAAATATTAAATGTTGCTAAATAAATTATAAAAGTACTGTCACTAAATATATATTTGTTATGACTAAATTAAAGTTATTATGATAATATCAATTACCTAAATCTAACATTACCGTTTCACTGTCCTATTATTATTATTAAACTAAATACTTATTTTATTCAAGAATTAATACAAAAGAAAAATATATTTTTAAAATTTATAAATTTTGTAAATAAAATTATTTTTTATAGAATGGAAGGAAGGATCTAGGGCTTTTGTATCCAACCCACCGGCCACCACTAATTAATGATTCATGTTCATTCAAATTTAATTTCAAAGCTATTATTCATTATACTCGGGTACTATTTTTGAGAACATACTCGGGTAGTGGTATCCTTCGCGCACATGCGATAATTTACAATTTAATTTTAGGACTTGTAATTTGAAATTTAATAATATTCGAATAATTTTTTTTTAAATTGATGGAAATAAATTGTATGAGATAATTTAGAAGATGGTTGAGAGCGGAAGGAAGAGAAGACAATTAAAAAATAAGAGGCAATAAAATATAACGTTTGTTAATAAAATATACAATTACTAATTTATTTCAATCATATGTTATTATTTAAAATCATCAAAGAGAGGTTATTAAAGTCTCATGCTTTATTAATATTTATCCGCCATGTACACGAGATGCACGTGTATAATTTACGTTTTAATTTTATGATTATTATAATTTAAAATTTAATAATATCTAAATAAAGAGTTCTAAAGTTTATAAAAATAAATAATGTAAAACAATTTAGAAGATAATAAAGAGTGAAAGAGAGAAGAAGAAACTTTAAAAAAAATGTATATATAATTATTGCTAAAAGAAATAATTTTTTTTTTCAATTATAAATTGTGGCCCAAATCACTAAGGCTATGTTTGTTTGTAAAATACATACTTGAGATTAGATTATTTATATTAATTTAAAACTATTTTCAACTTTTTTATCCCATAATGAGGGATTAATAATCCTTTAAATAGTCATTGGACTATTTTTTATCATTCTTAAGGTTATTTATAAGGGATTATATAATCTCATGATGAATTTGGGATTAATAGTCCCTCTCGTTTTAAGCTATTAAATGACTTTATGGGACTAATAATCCCTCATCATGGAATAAAAAAGTCGAATATAATTTTAAATTAATACAAATAGTCCAATCCCAAATATATATTTTACAAACAAACATAGCCTAAAGAGTTTACAAAATCTGGACGTTTTACTAATGGGGATACTTGGGTACTTTTTTTTAGAACATACTCGGGTACTTAATTATAGGGTTCTCTTAACATGTGTTTTAAGTGTATATATTAAGCACGAAAAATAAAAAATGAGACTCATTAAATATTATTTGTTTATATATTTGCATTAAATTCAATATATGGGGTCCACTAGTATATAATTTTTTTATATATTGAATTCAGTGTAAATGCATAAATAAATAATATTTAGTAGATCTCATATCTTATTTTTCGCGCTTAGCATGTACCCTTAGGGTACATATTAAGAAAACCCGTACATAATTATAATGTCTATGTATCCGTAGCTGTCATGTATATACTCCCGTGTGGTACCAAAATTAACCCCGATGACAGTTTTATTGAGACCCCACAAATCAAGAAACTTGTGAATTCATACGGACAATAATGGAATTTCAGCTACAAACTGAAAGTCCAGTGTTAGTAGTCTTCACGCTTTTTAATATATATTTCCATTATTCCCATAGCCCAGACTGTTTTTCGGTGTTCCCAAATTTCCAAGAAGTTTCACCCCATTACTAGTGAATATTTTGAATTGACCCTCAAAACTCGAGATCAAACTTCGTAAGCAGAACCTCTCCTTTTATCCGGTACGCAATTCCTCCATATCCTATAGTCTCCAAACTTCTTTCTCTCTCTCTCTATATATATGCAATTTTATGTATGTAATCTCACATGAATGCGTATTATTACACGAATTGTAAGACGTTGATGCTGTTTTGGTTTTACAGAGAGGGTCAGGGTTAGGGTTCTACTCTCTACAGATCTGATCTGAATTCAATTTACGACTCTTTCATTCTTATAGCAAATAGTAATGGGTATAGCGTTTACGAAATTGTTCTCTTCTCTGTTTGGCACCAAAGAGGCTCGGATCCTCGTTCTTGGTCTCGACAATGCCGGAAAAACCACTATTCTCTGTATGTTTCTTCAATTTTCCATTATTGCCCTTTTTATGTCTGGGTTTTATTCATAATTTTGGATGAGTTAATTAGTTTGCTTTCCCTTTTGATCAGATCGCCTTCAGATGGGCGAAGTTGTCTCAACAATCCCAAGTTGGTACTCTTTCTTTGTTTATTTACTTTTATTTTTTAGGGATGAAATTAAAATTTATGGATCACAGCTGAAGCTACTTGTTACATGAGATCAGTTGAGGCTCAGCCATTGTCTTGCCAAGTCCTTTTTATGGATATATGAAAATATAAATGGACGTTAATTGCTTTCTGTTTTAGTTGATTTTTTATTTTTTTATTTTTATGGATATATGAAAATATAAATGGATGTTAATTGCTTTCTGTTTTAGTTGATTTTATTTTATTTTATTGTTTTTGTTTTTGTATGGATGGACTTGTGATTGATTCATGTATAATGTTTTTTGATGCAGCAATTGGATTCAACGTGGAAACTGTACAATATAATAACATAAAGTTTCAAGTGTGGGATCTGGGTATGTTAATAAATAGTTATTAATCTTATTTATCTTTTCCATAAAGTATTTAGTATTTGAGAAATTCATTTATGCAAATATTAGTGTATCTGTTTATGAATATCGGCATGAAATTTATGTAAGCTAGTCTAGTAAAGTTTTGGTGCATCAGTGGATGTAAGCTGAACTCAGTGGCATCTGGTTTTGGGTTTTGACACTTATGTGACATTTGCGGTTGTATTAATTGTGTCGAGAATCAACGTTCCACAAACCCCATTTTTCAGATCCCTATCGTCAAATAAAATGTGATGCTAATTTTAAACCTTTTAAAATTGACAAATATCTATTGAATTTTAGCAACAAACTCAATTGGAGAAAGTCGAACTCTTGTTATTAACATCATCGATCATTCATGTCTCAAAGGGTTGCAAGTATATAAGACTTCTAAGCATATATTATTCAGCTCTTAAAAGGAAGTTATCATGTAATTTATTTTTGTTATAATCATATTTTCATACCTACTTTAAACATATTATATTATTTTTTCCAAGATCATACATAACACTGCAATATCCTAGAGTATTAAGGTTTACTCTAGATGTCACCCATAATCATCAGGGAAACTCTCATGAGTTTTACCACCAGATTGATAATCACCAATCTCTTCTTTTTGTATCCATTGGAGCAGTTTCTTCATCTTCAAAACCTGGTTGTGAACTTGTGATCTTGAAGAATCTTAAATTTCCATTGATCTTGCATTTGGTCTCGTGTTTCTTATTGGTCTCCAGCCTTAGCTGCGGATGTCGCTTAGAGGCATGTCAAATTAGCGTCATTAAACACTAAATCATCCTCCAAATTAGGGGAGAGCCTCTCATTTTTTTATTGTATGTTATCCAAGCCGTTTTATTTCTTACGGTCAAGTCTGTTTCATATTTACGTACAATTAATTAGTCTTTACTTCTTTCCCACACAGAATGCCACATTTGAGGATTGGACTATAAGAAAGTTTTTTTTATGTTTTGTAAATCTTCTTCTTTTGTCAAGCAATTTCCAATACTAACCTCAGGGGAACATACATTTAAATACTTGTGTTACAGCACTAATATTCCATTGACTTTGAAAAACTGAATATTGTTTTGGGATAAAATATTACTTAAGTGTCAGAGTTGAGCTTATACTATAATAATACTAATCTGATTAATCTGAAAGTCACATGCTCAGACAAAGTCTTATTATTTCTTTGACATCTGAAGCACTGCATGACAAATATAGAATCTTCTATTGCTAGTTGCTGCAAATTCATATATGAGAAATATTAACTCCACCATAAGCTATGTGTTTGAACAAATGAGGATGGTTAAAAGGCCTTATAAATTTCTGTTCATCCGTTATTTTACTGTGGACTGAGGTACTTGGAACCAATTTGGTCATGCAAGCATACAATGTCTTTATAATTTCTACCTCAATTACATAGTTGGATCGTCATAAAGTGATTCTGCGTTCAACATTTAATTTTTCTATGTAAGCATATTTTGATTGTCAAATTCTGTATATACTTGTACCGTCAATGGTCATCTGACTTACTTGCAGAGCGGTGAATGCAGGTAGTTTATTGGTGTTATTTGGGTTTTGGGGAAAAGTATCATGTCTGATTGTTGACAAGTTGGGTATTTGTTTGATTTATAAATAAAATTGTATATTGACTTTCTTAATTTTTTTATAACGTGGCTACTTTTTAATATTTGTTTCATAGTTCACATTTAGAGTCATGTTACTAGCTTAATCAACAGGAAAAGAATTTTTTGCATTTGATGTTCTGATATAATCTTTTTCTTCTTTTCCCCTTTTAATATGGGTACAGGTGGCCAGACAAGCATCAGGTAACTTTTCTGTTATATTATATTATTTCTCTTGCATTGTCATCTCAAGTCTGGTTTACTTTTTAAGGATTTTTTTCTACCATGTAACACATCTTATACTTATGTTGCAGTTTTTATTGTCTGTTACATTTTCCTTTTTTTTCATTGTGGAATTGGTTTATACTTTATTACAATCTCGTAATCCATATGTAATCGTGGACTCTGATTAACATTCAAAAAGAAAGATAAATCTTTTCTTTCATTTTAACTTGTGTTCAATATCTTGTGCGTCACTCTAAATCCTTATTCCGATACTCACCTATCAAGAACAGAGAAAAATAAATGTTGTGTTTTAAATCTGTCTGTAAAATATCTTGAAGATGTCCGTTGGCACTCTAAAATTTCAATTTAATATAGTAACATCACCTTGAGATAATTGCTATACTTCCTGCTTGTTAGCTGATGGTGGCTGACATATGATATCATGGTTGACCAATTCCTGGAATAGGCTGGCTATTGCATACATTAAAGATGAAGTTGCTAGGTTTAATGCGTTTGTTTGATTCAAATAGTTGACAACTTAGTCAACATTCATCTTGTTTATAGATTCAGGGTTCTGAATTTCTTAGTCTTAATTTTATGGAGATCCGACAGTTGTATTTTTGTGACTAAGGTTTTATCTAGTTTTCTTCTTGTGTCATGTGTTGTCTAGTCTTTGAGATTTTTAGGCTATTTAAAATTCTGAAAGTGTTTTTATAGTTCTGTGGCTGTTACACTCCTAATTCCAAATGCTATATCTAGATCATGTTTAATGTTTCATGATCTTTTTCCTCTATATCTCTGGTAAGGTGATGGCAATTTTTTTTATCTCAAGTAGAAATGCATCTGCTCCTTAAGTCTGTGAAGTGGTTTTTTGGTATCCCACTCCTTTGTGATGGTTTTTCAAAGAGCATATAATGTGTGTTCTATACTAGGTCTTATTTTATATGCTAGGTTGGATTACAAGAAGCCTTTACTAATCAAAAAGAGAAAAGAAAAGAAATGAGAAAGAGTCTTTTCAGTAGAATGGGGTTGGGAATCATTAAATTATAGTAAATTAGTAATGGGAAAAAGATCTCCAACTTCGATCAGCAGCACTAAATTTTATTGTGCCATCTTCGTTGGTTATCTTTTATGATATTTGACCATCTACTTCCAATTCAAACTGCCATATGTCATAACTTTTTGTTTCATACTAAGACTAGGCTTGCAGGCTACATTTTATCAAACATTGTTAGATTGGTATGTGTGCCATCATTAATAGGGAAGGGAATGCAAATTAAGAGTTGTTTATTCATACTAGTTGGATGACTTGAGCTTGGTTGAACAAATGTCTGCTATCTTTCAAGTACTCTTCTTATGAGTTATTTTCCTTGGTACGATCAACATGGGAGGGAGTATGTATCCAAGCTTTAGTTACTGTATTTTGCGTTTCACTTGGTAATTATGACTTGCATACTGGGACTTTATAGGATTTTCTTTAATTCTGTGTCAATTGAACTTTCCATGTGCAACCGTGATCTGCTTCTTTTGCACTTGTATATATGGCCTCTTTAGTAAGTTGGTTGCATCAATTGACAAGTTGATTAGCTGAAATGTTGGTTCCTCCAGGCCATATTGGAGATGTTATTTTCCGAATACTCAAGCCATAATCTATGTTGTGGATTCAAGTGACACAGATAGACTGGTAATTGCTAAGGAGGAGTTTCACGCAATCCTGGAGGTACTCTTATAACTGGTTTATTTTTGCTTGATTTAATTAAATCACTAGAAACTATTGTGAGACTCTTAATTCTTATTTCAATTTACAGCAGTTTAGTATACCCATTTTATCGTCCTTTCTTAATACATATATATATTTTTTTTGGTCGAGGTGTGTTATGTTGCGGTGTTGTGCAGTTGAAGCCACACCATGAATGTTTTTGAGTGTAATAGTGTTGTGTTGTTTATGAGATGCTTTGTTGGTAGTCAAATATTTTCTTACTGATTATTTTGTAGGTTTTCTTTTCCCAAAATATTTGATAGGCGATAAACTGAATTTATATACGGTAATGTTAGGTTGAGATTCACTAGCATAACTTTGTACGCAGACTCTTTCGCTTAACAGCCCCCTCCTTTTTTCTCAACTAAGTTTTAAAAAAATTAAGAAAAATATAAAAAAAAATATGTTACTAAATGCCAACTCTTTTTGTTCCCCATGATAAGGGGAGATCACATCGTCAAATCCTACCTACTCCGAGGTTATCGTCTTTGCAATAAAATAAATAAATAAAAGAAGTAAGAACTTTTGTCACATTTTTTCAAATTGTAAATCATTGTTTGGTTATTTGACCTGTACTTGATTTTATCTATAAAGAAATGTACTACATGAATTTAACCTTAAATCTGTGTTATGAGTCTGAAATATGTATTCTTTCTGCTTTCTTGTCAGGAGGAAGAATTAAGAGGTGCTGTTGTTCTTATTTTTGCAAATAAACAGGTTAATGTTATTGATCTGATTTCGATTCATTGTATTTTACACATCAATATCAAAGTTATACCTGTGTCATGGGGAAATTGGCCAGAACATTGTGAATGTCTTTGCTTCAACTTCATGTCTTAGAACATTCAAACTAATTACCCTTCTCTTAAATATTGGATTTTCTGGATTATAGGATCTTCCTGGTGCACTTGATGATGCTGCAGTTACCGAAGCCTTAGAATTGCACAAGATTAAAAATCGCCAATGGTCTATTTTTAAAACTTCTGCCTTAAAAGGAGAAGGACTCTTTGAAGGCTTGGACTGGTAAGCATAATTATTGGCAAAGCATTGTAGATTATTTAAATGTTCCCAGGCATTAGTACAAAGAGAATTCTTTTCCCCCTGTTTCACAAAATCGGATCCATAATTGACCTTTTGAAGTCAATTTGAGATATATTTTAAAATTTAAAATTGATATGAATTAATGTATGTTTAGACAGTACAATTATAAAAATTGTAAACTATCTAACTATTTTCACTAATTAAAAAAAAATAAAATTTGAAAGTTAAAATGAATGACATCAATTTTGAATTTGAAAATTTCCTTTGAGTCGAACTTGATCATGGAGAGACTAGTATTTCTAAACACTACTTGCATCACATGTGTTTTTTTTGGATGCGTCTCTTCGTAGTAGTGCTCCTTAACAGTACTACAGTAGGGTAACAATTTATTTTTGTATTTTGTGAGTTTGATAGATCTATTCCTGTTTCAATTTGGAAGTGCATTTTATTATCGATTGGAATCATTTTTTCCCCTCTTTCTTTAAAGCTTATTTATAGAGGTTTAAACACTGCTTACATCATGGTTTATCCTTGGATGTGGCTCTTCTTTACAGTGCTCCTTAAAAATAGCATCACAATTGATTTTGTATTTTGTGAGTTTGACAGATTGATTCGAATTTCAATTTGGATGTGCTTCCCCCCACCCACACCCACACCAAAAAACCCAACCATATTATGCGCATGCAATCATCTTTGTCAATTGATTGAAGAACCACTGGGGCTGTTATTTTATTTCATTTGATAATGTTATTTTATCGAAATCTTTTGTTTCAAGTTTTTCCCGATTTAATCACAAACTTGAATCACACAAGATAAAATGCTATTTATAATATTAGTGTCTAAAGTGTTTGATTGCTGTTTACAGAAACTTTTCAGAGAATAAGTCCTCTTGTTTTCTTCCAATACATATATACAGGTTGAGTAACACACTTAAGTCTGGAGGTGGCTAGTTTTCTTTGAAGAAACATGAGTTTGCTGCCTCTATAAATGAATCCTGCTGTGAGAATGGTGTGACTGGCTTTGTCATGGGATATAAAGAAATTTTATTCATGCCTGAAGTTGTATCTTCTGATCTTAGTGATTTTTTGAGCAGGCTGCTGATACAATGGCAAAGATGATATGGTCCTGGCCCCTCTTACTACATGCTAATTTTTCTCTTATTTTATCGAGTATTACTACCTTTTGGAAGATTCCCATCCTTTATCCATCACACCTTGTTGGTTTTACAGATTCCCGATACTAGTATTTTGTTCATCTATTCTGGACTCGTGCATCACTTTATTAGTTTTTCCTCGTAAAACATTTGTTTTGCCCTTTCCAGCATTTCAAGTTAAAAATACTTAACGAAAACACAAGTTAAAAGCTTATGCTAAGAGCCATAGCAAGTGTCTGGACTAAAATTTGGGTTGAAAGTATTTGCCATAGAAATGCATGGACTGGTTGCCACTATCTCTATGGTGGTGGGCATCTCACCTTGAACCTCTACTGAATCAGATGGTTCCGTGTAAAATTCCCCAATGCCTTAGCAAGATGTATTTTGAACAACTTGTGTCCATGATCAAATGCAACATTATCCAAAATATATTGATGCCGCTTCTTTAAAAACTATATATAACATTATATTTTGATTGTTATTATACTTTTTTAGAAGATAGAAAATTATATTTATTTTCATTTTTCTGTATTTTTTAAAAAAAAAATTCTCCCAAGTCTTTTCCAAATTCCAAACCTGGCCTAACAAGATGAACTTATAATTTTGTTCCTTACAAAACAAAAATGGCATAAATGCTCCATTCTTCCTTCCTGATCATATAATGAAACGTATAGATGGTAAACCATGACCCAAAGTGCAAGTGCAACATCCAAGAGTGGTCACCGGTCCATTCAACCCAAGCATACTGAGCCGGTGCAGAGAGAGATAGAGATAGAGAGAGGTAGAGAGAAAGAGAGAGAGAGTTGTGATGATGAAAATTAATGATCTGTATCTGAACTTTTCTTCTGATCATCAAGTGAACAACACTGATAACTGGCTACATTCAATATTTACCAAGATGAGAAAACTAAGTTCAATTTCGACATGGGGTGCAACTGTGCAGCTATCATCATACTATGTTATTACTATGATATGCAGACCGTGACCGCCAACCACAATTCTGTTCTCTACAGAGCAGATTGGAAAATCATCTCCGCTAGTTCCTGCAAAAATTTACATCAAATGCCTTTTATAGTGGTTGATAAATGATATAATACCTGTTAACAGTTTTCAAGGAACGCTCAACCACATGACTTTACTTGAAGATTCCAATACCTGCTTAGCAGAAGGAACTTTGGGTTCTCCCCACTCCAAGGCCGCCTTCTCAAGCAAGTCGAAATCAGTCTTTCCAGCCTGTGGATTAATAAGAACAGATCAGAGAAAAAAAAAGGTACTACACATTACACAGAAGGTATATATATAAATATTAAATCAAGAAAAGAGAAAAGAGAGAAACTGTACTAAAGCAACAAACCTCTACTTGAACCCCAATTTCAGTGTCAAAGCTCTGATATCTCTTCCGAACAAGCTCAGCCAAAGAACCATCCTTTTCAGATCCAAGGAAATTCGGTTAGTTTCTCATAAACAACATAGAAACACAGAAATGAAGAGTGAGAAAAATCACCTCAATCATCTTGGCAACATTTTGGAGACCGCGGGCCAGAGTATCCATACCCGCAATATGAGCTATAAACAAGTCCTCAACATCTGTGCTCTCCCTTCGCCTAATCATATAATCCAAATGTCAGTAGTACAGTATCTCCAAGCCACATTTTTCATAAGTACCAACTAAAGCAAGCATTGACCATAACTGAAGTTAAATTTAAATGCAACGGCATCTCTTAACCTAGACCCAGCTTCTTAGAACTAAAATTTCATATTCTTAAATAAATGATACTCATGCACATTTCACTTCAATATCAAGTCCAAAAACCAAAAAGAATAATTTATGTATCACTTCACAAGAATTCTTCTTAGAATCACTTCATACTACTTACTACTATGTAAAGAAAAATGTGGTACACATTTTACACAATAGATAAAGTAATGGTTTAAAGTCAAAAAGAAACAGAGGTAAAATCCAATTGTTGGAACAAACTTCAGCTTCTGTAACCTTGTGTCATCAACTATCAACATATAATTATTAAAATTATTAAAGATACAATTTTGGCTCGTCACAAACTTGTTTGATCGCATATTTGGATTGTCTTTCACTTCTAATTAAAAACTCTATAACTACTAGAATTTATAAACTCATTTCAATCTCGATTAAAACTCTATTACGTTATGATTTAAAAATTACCCTGTTTCCTAAAAATTAAATTGGATTACGTATCTAATACATATTATCAAAAGGTTATATTTAGGCCATGTCCAATCAGCACAATATACTAAATAAATATATCAGTGGCAGTCTTCTATTTTGATTAATATTCATATTCCTTAAAATTCTAACAAAATATCTGAACTATACATACACTAATAAAAATTTTATTTCCCTATAAATATAACTAGTAGCTGACATTTTGTGCAAGTGACGCAAGTCGCAAAAAGAACAACCATGAAAGTAACTCACAATTTGGCATCAAAATTGAATCCTCCTGGCGCCAGTCCTCCCTGTAACAGAAAGAAAAATATGCAGTAGGACCAATTAATAAAATCCAAGTGTCCAACGTAATTGCAATTGCAAGCTTTCAAATGTTTTTCTGTAGATTAAAGGTATACCAAATACTGCACATACATTTCTGACAACGCTGAGCATCACCATTGTAGCTTCCCCTATATCCATCAGAAACTGATCTGTATCCCAACCTATGATTTTGACAAAAGTTCTTATTTAAAAGTTCAAAGTTGATGTCACATTATCAAGTTGTAATTGCAGCTTAAAAAGGCTCTCTCTAGAAAAAGTAGATCTGTCGTAGTAAAAATATACCAATCTGAGGGTCGCCAGTGTTAGCATCAATATTTCCTAGCAAACCATTTATTCTCGCAGTTTCGAGCTCATGATGGCAGCTGCATAGCAAACATGTACATACTCAAACTCAAAACCAACTTTTCGCTAAACTAATAGGGGATAACAAACACGTATATGTGGGGAAAGGTTATAGACACTCGTTCATTAATGGTATTTTTGTCTTTTCATCATTTTTACTAATGACATTGCAGCCATTTCACTATTTTATAACCAAATACTACGTCATTTTGGGCTGATCTATAGCCAATCTTGGTGGCAAGCCATATATTTCCTTTTCCACACACCCCCACACTGTTAACTGCTAATCTGTAGGTGTAGAATTTTGTATTACTGATGTTCCATTAATCTACATCTGAATTGAAATCTACATCTTCAATGTCTATCCAATGTTTTGCATTTAACCAATGCATCCGTATTCAAGTTCAAATTCAATTGTAAGTTTAAATATTCAAAAATCTACCCAACACACAGCGTTTCAAATATAAACATCAGGTAACATTCTCTAATGATAAATTTCAAACAAACATACAAAACAAACAACTCCAATTTACTAAACTGTGAAATTATTCTCACTAAAATATGAAATTAAAAAGCTTTTAGGGTTCAGTTATATCATTATAAATGGACAAACATGACCCTCATAGATAAAATTCTTGTGGGATCATCAAGAAAAACATGACTTCAAGTTATCTAAGATTATAATCTCAGTGAGTTGAATTTTTCTAATGGAAGATATCATTCAGTTCCACAATTGATAAAATACATTTGTGCTCAGATTACTCAAAACCTTTGACCTATCCTTTGGATTTTTAAAAAAATATTTTAAAGCTTGAGACTTTTTTCTTGTGAGAGAATGAAATTGAAAGGCTGCCACAAACCTGTGTCCTGAAAGGGTGGCGTGATTGCACTCAATATTAAGTTTAAATTCTCCTGCAGAACAAAGACCAACAATATGGTTAAAAATTAATTCACTAATTAACAAATTATTGTGCAACATCTTTTTCACTGTTTTAAAAGCATATCTTGTCATAGTAGCTATAGGCTGGTTGGTAAACCAGGATAGCAAATGCTATTAAAAACCAAGCCAAGAGGGTGACGTAAAATAAGTGTCCGGTTAACATTTCCTTCATATTATGAAAATATCAACCTTCCATTAGTATTTTTATGTTTTTAAGAAGGTAAATGAATGAAATGGCATACAAAATTAATGCATTCAAATTTACCCGAGAGAATTATTAAAATATTTATATATGAGTGTGGGTGTGAGTGTGGGTGTGGGCGCGTGTGAGTGTGTGTGGATATTTGGCCTTAAAGTAAACAGGACCGGCTAGCTTAGTCAATACCAAATTTACCTGACTTTAGATTTTAATTAGGAGGTACAACTCCCAAAAGAGAGGACAGACAAAAACACAATAACCCAGCATACGTGAAAATCAACCGATATGTACAAACAAGTAGGGGTGATCAAAATGTTTGGTACAATCGGTATTTAGGGTGTACCGGACCGGTCCGAACCGGCCGGTTCAGTAAAAAAATACCTGTTTGGTATACTCGGTACCAACCGATTTCGGCGTTTTGGGAGTTCAGTATATACCGGACTGTACCGGTTTCTTTATTTTATTATTATTATTATTATTAATAAATAATAATAATAATAATAATAATAATAATAATAATAATAATAATAATAATCTGTTTTTTCCGGTAAAAACCGGTACCGAACCGGTTAGCCGGTTCGGTATACCAGTTCAACTAGTATCGGTATCGGTACCGAGCTTTTTATGATTTTGGTACCGGTTCGGTACGTACCGGATGAACACCCCTACAGCAAGTACAAACATCTTACTGGGAAAAAATTATGATAAACAATACATTACTAAATTAAATAGTAGATGCATTATTAAAGTAATCTACAGGTCAAATTAAAGACAACATATTTAAAAAGAACAATGGTAAATGGAAAGGCAGATAACATAGCCTAATCCTCACTTTGAAAAGAAATCAATATGTAAGTTGGAATACAAAAGTAACAGAGGAACTTAAAAGTGCAAGAATAGTAGAATAAGGATTAAGGTTATCACCGATAAGGCCATATTTGCGCAAGAAATTCGCTGATGTTGCAGCATCCCAATCATACCTGACATTATCAATATATGTAAAGAGAGAGAAATCATAAAGCATACGACATACTGAAAGACTAGATTAAAAGCATACTGGTGCTTGGTAGGTTCTTGGGGCTTGGGTTCGATAAGAAGTGTCCCTGGAGAGAACAATAGTAACAAGAATTGAATTATATCTCAAGTTTTGGTAAAGATATCTAGAAGATATACAATTATTAATAAAAGAAAAGGGCTTAGACAAAGTACTCAAACCTATCAAAAGAATAAATTACTGGCATTTGGTCCAAGTGTATGATAAGATGTTATTTCAGTTATTAGCTGTAATCACTTCTGTAGTAGAATTCTATCAATTATTCTATTATAGTATTATATAGATGACCGAAAAATATACCATTGAATCCAATTTTTTTCTTGTGGGCAACAGCAGCTTCAAAAAACCTTGCCTAAAACAAACAAACCTTAGCTTAATATAATTATAGAAGGATAAAAGGAAGCTAGAACATTAACCAACTAGAGAAGATGAACAAAAAAATTGGTAAAACAGTTCTGAAAAAATAAACAATGAAGATTGTTACTAGTGGTTCTGAATGCCCAATTCTTTTTTAAACAATTAGCATCGTAAAAAAAAAAAAATATTTTAAGTAAACAGAAGATACTGAAAACTGAATGTAGGATAAGTATTTTACCATATGATTAAGCTCTCTTTCCATATCAGTGTTCAAGAGAGATTGATAACCCTCCCGACCACCCCAGAAAACATAATTTTCTCCCCCTAGATAATGTGTTACCTGTAAATATATGCAAATAGGCACAGTGGCCCTTTCATTCAATACGTGATATTATAGATGTAAAGTTCTATCACATGTAAAGTTATCTGCACGTAAAAGAACATTTGTATTTCAATAACTCATGCACAATCAACCAACCTCCATAGCTTTCTTAACCTGAGCTGCCGCATATGCATATACACCTAATTCAGAGCTGTAATTTTAGATCCGCAAAACAACAAGGTCATAGTTAGAATATGAAAAGATTCCTGAATAAGGCAACAAAAAAAAACATAAAATACCTAGTAGCAGCGCCATGCATGTAGCGGGGATGCAAGAACAACTGAGCGGTGCCCCAAAGAGGACGAATATTGGTACCCTAGAAGCCACATTAAATGGAAAACTAAGAGAAGAACCCTTAAGACGGCTGTAGTAATTAAAAGCACACAAGTGTTTGATCGAGGAACCTATTTACAAATTAATATACTATAAACATTTTAAATTACAAGGAGTGTGAAGGCTCATTATTCTCTATTGAGTATGAAGACACATAATGTCTAATATGACGAAAGATATTACAACATATCATATATAGCTTCATTAGTTGAATTACCTGAAGCTCTTTGGCAAGAGCTACCACTTCATCCAGATTTGCATTGGATTCCTGTGACAAATATAATACTTTAATTGTATAGGATCACACTGTAAGAAAAGAAAATTGTTTAAGTACCCTTCATCAATTCAAGGGAACGAATATAATAAAATAATTAGACAAACAGCAAATGGGCATGTAGAAAGGGAGTTGAAAACTAAGACATTCTACTAAATTGTGTTTCTAGGAATTCACACATAAGCAACTCAGTTCCCTTCACCCGTCATTATTGCTCAATAGCATTAGGTATGAAGTCTAAACAATAATCGAGAAGGCGATAAACACAATATGACTTCAAGTCTACTTGCCTCCAATGTTTTACCATCTGGAGCAATGTCCCTATCGTGGAAGCACCACCTGTCTACTCCAAGCTTGTCCAAAAACTCAAAGTTTGCTCTCACTGTATCATCAATTATCCGGTGGCAACACTAAATTTCAACATGACTAACAATCAAAATTAAAATTTGATAGTGGATTAAATAATATATATATAACTTACTCCTCCTCTTGGCCATAGCCAGGGAATTAGTGCCATCTTCCCATGGCCACATTTTTGTAGCTGAACCAAACGGATCACCTCCTGTCCCGCGAAATGTGTGCCAAAATGCAACACTGAATCTCATCCAATCCTAAGGTGAAAAATGAGAATAATGATCACATTACATACATAATCCCTTAAAAAGTTAATTAAACAGTAACATAGAGAAACCGAAGAACAAAAATACAAAACAAGAACCTTCATTTTCTTCCCAAGAATCTCTTCATTGGCATTATACCATTTAAATGCAAGGTGATTTTTGGTAGGACCCTAACCAGACAAAAGAAATAACATGTAAGAATACGTAAAGGGTAATTCTAGGGGTCTCATATAATTAGTCTCAAAGAGTGTCTCAAATGATATGGTATCATTACATTCATTTGGTATATCTCACATAACTGGCTACGCCGCAAAATATTATAGAAATATTTAGTAACGCATCATGTGATATGAGACCCATTTGAGACCCCTAGATAAACCAGTCGCATTGAAAAATCTAACTTGTGTATCATTTTTCCATATTTTTAAAGGCAAATTGGGAATTAACTTTCTCACCTCGTACTTAATCTTGGGAATCCCAGGAAAGAATTCCCCTTCCCATTCACCTGAATCAGTGCATTTGCTACCAACATCAGCAGGGCAGGTTGGTGGACCGGCAGCAATCTGCACAGAAAAAGAAAGGAAAAAAAAAAGAAGGCAAATATAGCCAGCCGAAAAAGAAAAAAAAAAAAGGTGAACTGCAAAAGTGTCCCTCAAAGTTCCACAAAATATCACTTTGTCACAAATATCAGTTTTCTCAACAGTGTCTCAAAGTTCCACAAAATTTCAGTTTGTCCCAAATATCAATTTTCAGTTTAAATTTTTTGCAAAACTGTTCCCTTTTAAAATATTGATGAAATTATAGGTCAAAACTACATTTTATATAATTGAATACATATTTAAACCATTCCAACAAAATATACGCGCTATATTTATATGACACAAATAGCATAATTACCAATGATTTCGGATTTGAAAATTGGTACTTTGAGGCTAAAAAAGGAATTCTGCAAAAGGGATACTTTTGCAGTCAACCCAATCAAAAAATTGTATACTACACAGAATAGAGAAAGCTTCTTCACCACTGTAAAAGCGACCAAATTTAAACCCAGAAGAAAGGGCAATAACGTCCTATACTTCATCTTTTTCATGTCAAGAAATCTACCACTTCAACCTAAAACAGTAAATCAACAAGATGAACGCATGACTAAACAGACATATATTCCTGAGGAAGCAGAAAAAAAGGGAAAATAGAATAACATAAATTTAGCTTTAGGGCCATAGGGCACCAATCAATTCAGAAATTACGAAATTACAAGAAGAGATGCTTAACCAGAAGTAGCCCCACAAGTTCGTGCACTAAAACCCTTTTGTTGAACGTGAAACGGCCAGTAATAAATATTTTCAGAAGAAAGATGAGTAGTACTTATATTAGTGAAACCCCTCAACAAGAAGATCAAATTTATTAGAAGAGACCCACACGGATCCCAATGCCGTAACAGATTGCGTAAAAGAGCAGACGCAACGCAAGCAACGATAATATCTAATCTTTATTAATTAATAGTTTTACTAATTTAACAATTATCTAATCTTGAAATTAGCTTGACTAATTTAGATTGTGTACTTATATTTACAAAAATAATTTTAAAAATGAAGTTTTACTTTTAACTTAAGTCTAAAATCTAAATTTTAAAAAATGTAAAATTGTTATACATTTAATTAAATTTTAAATATAAATTTCTTATTTACTACCATTTCAAAGTGTTAACATATTAAACATGCAAGTAAAGGTAAAAGACAAATGATTATTTTTACAAGTTATTTTGCTAATTTTATAAGATCCTTCTTCTTATACGAGGATAAGACCTAATATTATTATTTATATTAAAAACTTAATAAAACTAATAACCTAATTACTGAAAATATCATTTCTTTTCATAATGGCATGACATATGTTGAATCTAAAATTAATGTGCTGACATTAAAAATAATAAATATAAGTAAATTTATAATATTCACAATTGAACATTATTATAAAATAAAACAAATCTTGCAGGAACTTAAAAGTTATGAATGTCTTAAATTAATTTTTAAAAAAATAATCAAGAGCATAAAATAAAAATAAAAATATTGCATGAACTTAAAAGTTATGAATGTCTTAAATTAAATTTTTAAAAATTAAAACCTAGGTCCTTAATTTGAAGTGAGGAGTATATATTCTATCATTACAATTAAGAAATTGATATTGTCATAATAAAAAATATTTTTGTCAGAATAATAAATATCATTTAAAATATTAAATATTAATTAAATAATTATAAAATATTATTAATTATATATTTATTATTATTTTTATTTAACAATATTAACAACCTTAAATAATTGTAGAAGGAAAGAAAAGCCAACAGAATAGGCTAAAATAGCAGTCTTAATAGGCTAACGTGGCTGAATTTATCAATATTATTATCGTCACTCAGGAAGCAGCTTACACGTAAAACAGAGGTGGCATCCTTACCCTCCTACTAACGGAGAAACTATTTCATCTCTTATAATATGATAAATAATTTATTTTTCCTCTTAAACGCATATAAATTTTCTATAAGTTTTATCACAAAAGATCTCATATATATATATATATATAAAAGAGAAAAAATATATTATTCACTATATTTTAAGAATATAGAATAATTTTTCCCTACTAATGACCTCCGAATTGTAATTAATATCTCACAATTTTTTAATTTTATTTTTGGGAAAAATATCTCCTACAGTTTAAATTGAAATAATTAAGTGAAACACAAAAAATAAATTAATAATAAAAATCTTACTTCCTGAAAAAGGATGGAGAATTAAGCATCCATTTCATTATAAAACACCGTGAAAACCTCATAATCACTAAAATATCAACTTGTAAAGAATCTCACTCGTAAATGAAGAATTTGAAAAAGGCAAAGAAATAGATCCAAAAAGATCAGAATTCTTTTAAGTTTTAACTCCTCTCTCTCTCTCTCTCCCTCTCTCTCTCTCTCTCTCTCTCTCTCTCTCTCTCTCTCTCTCCCTCTCTCTCTCTCTCTCTCTCTCTCTCTCTCTCTCTCTCTCTATATATATATATATATATATATATATATATATATATATATATAATTATTTTTTTTCATTCCAACAATATATATACATTTTAAAAATAATTTTGTTTCCCTCGGTATTATTTAAAGTTTAGTAGGGCTGTGATACTAACCAAATGTACCAAATAATTTTCCATTTCTCTTTTTATTTAAAAAAATTACTCCCCCATCTCAAAATAGCATTTGCAAGTATAATCTTACTCCTCTCTCTCGCACTCCCCCCTACATCTTCATATTTAAAGCTACTAGCATGCAAATTCATAAATGCTGGTTCTGTATTTGCTTCCTCCGTCGCTTGAGAAATACTTCATTGTGGAAGATTTTATTCTCATAAACCTTCTTTTTTTAGTCCAGTGAAAGAAATACTTTGAGCAACTAATTGCTGTGGAGTTCATTTTTATCACAGAGATCTAAAGCGTAGATGAATAATTTCTCGATAATGATATTAATTAAAAGGGCTAAAACTATGTGCACAGGGTAATTGATAATTGATTTCCTCTTTTTACTCGTTAAAATCACACACAAACTCCCATTTACTGAAACTGCATTGTCTATCCTGTCTCTTCGTCTTTCATGACGACATCACCAGGCACCATCATGACTCTGAATACGTACGTGTATGCCTTCATAATTAACCAGTTTCTTAACCTCGCTCCTCAAATCTCTCTTATATACCAATCCATCTCTTTACACTAATTTATAGTGCAAGACCACAAAAATAAAAATCATTTTTAGGTGGAATGGGTACCCTTGAAGTATCAAATTTTGAAGTCAGTACTGCTATCCACTGCATGTGGTTCTCAGGTAATTGAGACAACACCCACACATTGTCATAGAGATAACCAAGTCTGCCGGGGAGCCATTCTCAATGCAAGAGCCCAAGGAAGTTGGCATTAAGTGGCCCAAGAATCTGGATGGTTGAATAATGTACAAACTGCTAGTATGCTTACCAACAAGCTAATATTGTAGCTCCAACAAGAAAGATAAACCAAGAGCATGAGAATCTTTGCCTCAACATTCAACTTGTAATCATTACCCCCACAAAACTGGAAAGCATGCTGAATGATAGTAGATGGCTAGGGAAGGAAGTTATCAATCATGTGGAGAACCACGTCAGCACCATCAGAATTCAACCAGTAGCTTTTAACCTGAACTTATGGGAGCAGTAGAAGGGAAAACAGTAAAGTGAAGACCAAGAGAAAAACATAAACTTATGGCATATTTATCAGTAAATATCATCTCGTCTTGCTTGCCAAATAAAACCATACTTGTTACAACTATATGTCAAAGACATGCTATATCTATAATGATGATCTTCATGCTCTTGAAGATTATTATCTATAAACAAAAGAAGCATATAATAAAATGTAAATCTTAATTACTTTATGGAAAATGGTAATAAGTGTGCCCCTAGTGCACTCATTACATTGTGTTTTAAAGATCTTTTAGCAAGTTGTGATCTAATGCAGATAATTTAAGAAAGCAATTTCATGGAAGTTTGTTAAAATAATGCATTTAATAGAATAAACCTAATTCTGTTAGTGTGAGTTCCCATAAAAACATTATATGAAATTAAGTGCTTAACAAGTGCCCTTAGAGAACTTGTTAAATGGACCGTTACTTTATTAGAGCGTCAAAGTTTGTAGTAGATTTAATTAGCTATAGTGACACATACAGAATAAATTTAGGAGGCTTGCCTGGATGGTATTGTGCGCAACATATCGTTGCCTACTTTTGCGAAAGCTAACATCAACACGTTCCCAAGTAACTTGAGTGAGACCTCTGATCATCTCCTCTACATAACCAGAATATAGTAAAATATGTATCACAAGATTTTGGTATTAAAAATAATGATATGTATAACTGGACACAAAAAATTGGTACACAGCAAGAATAAGGATAAATAAACAAAGTTGCAAGAACTTGGCTGCAGTGGAAACACTTGATACCTTCTACTCCCGAAATTTAGTCAAAAGGGAAATCATGGTTTGGAAAAAACTGAAACTAACAGCAACACACCTTTCACAAGTGACACACGGCAAAAACTACAAAGATCAACAAATTTCATCAATAAGCCATTCATATTGATGTTTCCCTGTTGATATTCCACAAAAAATCTAAACAATTTCCAAAAAATCAGGAAGTTGTAGTCAAATTATAGATGGGATCAGTTAAATCATGCTTTCATTGGAAATAATGTAGCTTTCAATCGCAGCAGATACGAGATCCTCTTAGAATACAATACAGCACAAGGTCTTCGTGCACAGGGGCAATAATTAAACAAACCAAAAAAATGGCCCTGATCTGTAGGATATTGGAGGTGAATTACATGAGTTGAACAAAAGTTGTCAAATTGGTAGCTCAGATGGAATGTGGATTTAAGGTCTTTAATATAGTATACAATATGGATCCAATTATGTTCATCTTTTCTAAGACATTTGATAGTTCACCTTATTAATCAGTTCTTTTCCATCATTTGTTGTTTAGCTGTGGTCCCAGATAATGGCTAAAACCTACATATGTGAATATGTTTGACCACTGATATACAAGCATTAGATCATTTTTCCAGATAAGTAAGGGAATTTTATTACAAGGAAAAAGGAATACAAAGCAAGGAAGGACAAGGAGTCTTCCAAAGAGAAACAAGAAGTGGGAAAAACCAGAATAGCTTGCAAATCCCTGCGCACACATCTGATACTTCGATATCCCTAACTGCTCCCATTGTTGAACACAGAGAGGTAAAGAAGGGATATTCTATCTCATACAAGGTGAAGATGAGGATAACTACGTCGGAAAATTCTAGTGTTCCTTTCAATACATATAACCTAAAGAATGACAAAACACACAACACTACAAGATTTCCCAATATTGTTTCATAACGCAAAAATGGACTTTTACTTACCAGAAAAAGGTGTGTGTGTGTGGGGGGGGGGGGGGGGGGGGGGGGGGGGGGAATCTTGTGAGTAACTGATGAAAATGAATGAAACAAACTTTTGTTCCTTGCTGCGATAATTTCCACTATATCAGTTGGAAGAGAAGAACCCCAACAAAAAAAGGCTACCCTCTCCAAAACAGTGTTTATATGTTCATTCACATTAGAAACCACCAATAAGGCAAAAATCAACAAATTTATTAAAACATGAAGACACTTCTAACAGCAACAAATAAAATTTAACAAACCTTCCAAGTCATTTGGTTGTGTGCTGGCAAAGGAGGATGCTTCACTCTGGGTATCTTCAGTAGTTTCTAATTGGACATGCACAATATGTGGGTACTTCTCATCCTTGACAAGAAGATTGGACTAGAAAAAGGGAAAGGCAAGGAACTTTATGCAATGATTTTTTTTGGCTTTCTATAGATATTCAGAGGCAGCAAACAAACTAACCTTTGGGAGTTCATGTTGACGCCGAATTGATGATGTTCTCCACCCAACAACATCTTCAAGATCAGTAAAGATAGAACAAATGCCACAAAGTGGTCAAGAAAAAAGTGCAGTTGTGTGAAAATATTTGAGTTAGGAAAGCTAACAAATAAAAAGGATACGATCATAGTTTGCATTTGCATATGCCACACGACGTTTAAAAGAGCGCAAACCTGACCTACACAAGTTATAGATGATGCCATTACCAAAGAAGATGAATGTATACAATTCAAATTTTGTTGAAAAATAAAGGATTATTGAGTACAACGCCCAGAATAAATCCATGCTTACATGAATTTAAGGTCATCAAAGTCGTAAACCATCCGAAGGAGGAGAGGTCTCTCATCGTCTTTATCAGTCAGAAAAAGATGAGTCCCAGATCTGCCCGCGATCAGGTGAGCAGTTTGAGATGCTTGTTTTTCGAGGAACGGAAGACCACAAAGGAATGGGAGCTGTGGAAGCAGAAACAACGTAACAAAATATAGGAAAAGGATTACAATTTTCATAACTTAATAATGAAAGATCTAGAACAAGTACACCTTGAGGATATGATGGAGAATATGAACTTCCAAAACAGTATCAACTTTGCAGCATGCATTTTGACAACCAAGTGAATATAGAGATTTAAAAATGTAAATAAAATTCAAAACATATACCTTGTTTTGGACAGTTGTGTCTATAATAATTTGTTTGGCCAGTTTTTTAATTATATTACAGAAAGCGAATAAAATTTCAAATCACTATTGCTGATGATTTCAATCCGCACTCCTTATAAAAATAAAAAAGAAATAGAAGACAAGGATCAGTTCTTAATTCTGCCACAGAACTTCTGCTATTTGGTTCACTCTCCAAATTTAGTGATCTCCCTATTCCTCTCTCTTGTTTTTCAAAATCACATTTTTTTTCTTTGCTTCATTTCCATCATCCCTCGTCTCTAAGGTTGCCCAAGACGAACCCGGAAATCAACATAACAAAGACGAAGATCTATTTCGCGCAGACATAAATTGACTTAATAAAGAAGCATTCTTTGGTTGTGTCGAAGAAGGAAAATACTACCTCAATAATGAACTCTCTGATTTGATTCAATTTACTTGAATTGTCTCTAATATTAAGTTTCTTGCGGTACCCAAATAATAAAAGTGAGACCCATTTGCGTCAAATATGGCAAAATGATCTGGGATTTGGTTTTCTTGGGATGCAAACAGACTTTTTGGGATCTAGAAACAAGAGGCGGTGTTTGGCTAAAGAAACTCTTTACTGGCCTCTGGCCGGACGTTGATCTGGAGAAGTGCTTGGGCCTTGGAGGTGAGTCTCGGACTTGGCCGATGCAAGTGATGGTTCTTGGGTTTCAGTCACTGCATTCATTTTACATCAAACCTGGGGCTTGAACATGTTCTTCCAATGCTTTTGGTCCTCAGATTGCCCCTCAAAAACCTCATCCGGTTGAAACCTCTGTCCTGCTTGGAGTCTAAATTGGTTTAGAAGTAACCTTCATCGCTCTCTGTCTCCAAGTACACACACCCGCATGTGTGTGTGTGTGTGTATATACACCACTAAGCCTCTTTATCCTCTTATGTTTATTTTTAGTTCTTAAAAGATACACACACCCACACACCACTAAACTTCTGTAATCCTTTTATGTTTCCTTTTTTTTTTTTGGACCTTAAAAAAAAGAAATGAACAAATACACATTTATATGTGGCTTCCTATAATTGAGTATGTAAAAGCTGGCCAAGCAAAAAAATAAAAGGAATATTTGAAATTATTATTACTATAAATAATTTGAAAACAAATTTCAAATAACTGTTCAAAGAAGTCCTTAAATTTTTCCTAAAGACTACCTTTAAAACTTTCCTTTCATGTGTTAATAGTTAACAATACAGCTCTCACCATCCTACTGATAATGATTACCACAAGCAACAAAACTATTACAAAGTAATTAGTATCGAAATCCAACAATTCTAGAAAAAATTAAAGAAAAAAGTTGTATGCATAAGCTCTAATTCGAAAGCATATGCAAGTATAGTTAACCTACATGTTTATTTTATTTATTTATTTATAGTTTAGACTGAATTTAAACACAACCTACCTGCTTATTTCCCCGTGAACCAAGATGCGGTGTTGCAACTGTTATAAAGTTCATTGGTTCCAATCCAGCAACTTTATCTTCATAATGCTGATATAGCCTCCCTATAGCATACCTTGCAACAAGACCACCCAAGGAATGGGCCACAAAAGGATATCTTGTGTACGTCAGGCCATAGTGTGACAACGTCCAACACCTACACCAAACACCAGACACGGTCTATGTATAAGAATTCTTAAACAAGTGATTGCAAAATATAATCCTTTCGGCACAGAATTTAAATAAACAAGTAAGTTAAAGAATATGAAGATTAAAATGCTATTGCCCAAATACCTCTTCAGATAACCTCTCACCCATACGGTCTACACCATCAAAAGTCAACCTCAAAGAATTGCACTCACTGCCTGCTCTAACAAAACAAAATAAAGTTTAAAAAACAAACAAACAGGAACTGAATTGTCAGGGGAAGAAAAGCCAACATAAAGTCACGGTGCATTAAAATGTTCAGCCATGGTATCAATTATAGCTCAGAAGCAAACCTAAATGAAGAAAGTAGACGGAATCTGAACTAGAATAACCATTCAAAAGCAGGACGGAACTATCCCCAAAAGAATATAGGCTATCAAAAATATCTTCAATGTAGAACCAAGAGCCCTGCAGGTCTAACGTCTTGCAAAGCACACTCTTCCATCATTTAATTATCTGAAAATGTGACAGAACATTGACACTCTCATACTCATTTTTTAATTATTTTTTATCGATGACATCTCAGTTTATTACTATTTGACACTTGGTTGTCATAAAATTGACTAGCAGATACTCTTCTGATAGTATGACTAGCAGATACTCTTCTGATACGATTTGGTGTAGATATCATGGAGTGAACCTTCATCCCTGGCATAGTTTTGTGTATGGAAAGCTATCCCTTGACTGAGTTTCTTGAACTGTACCTATACACGGACTCTGTTCACCATTTAGTTAATAAAAAGAAAACACCAATCAATGAAGAAACTAATTGAAACAAACAAATGCAGGTTTCAAAATATATTCCCCAAAAAGTATAAACATTCCATCAATGTAAAGAAAAGAGACTAATTGATTCAAGCAACTAAAACTTTACACAACATTTATTCCAAGACTACATACTCATAATTAGCCTGCACGTTGCATTGGAATATTAGTAAAGAAGGTGAAGTTAAAAAAGGAAGGGTCTTCTTAAGCACCCCCAACAGCCAATGTATATCAGTCACCAGCATATAGCATATAAAAACTGAAACTGAATTAATGTAAACTTTAATCATGTAAATTTGAAGATGTGAAAATAGAACTGAATAGGATTTTTAAGAATCATTAACTATAATAAGATGAACTGAAGCAATACAAGCACTTACGATGAACTATAACTTTATCAGAAAGTTTCTTCACAATTTGCTCAGCTGCATATTTCCAATCTTCAGAACTGAACATATTTCAGAAGTAAAATCATGTTCTGGGAACGAATGCCTTATCGCGCAGTCTGTTTTTCTCTGCCCGTCCCACCATCTGGCGTACTTCTTTAGCTGAGTGTCCCAAATTAGTGGTAATTCCCACTTGGCTGCCCTCACCATATTATGAGCAAATAAGAATTGGAAGGACTCTCCAATGCAACCCCAACATAGCTGCTTTGAAACTCTGAATACAGTTTCATTATTGGGCTTTAAGGGTTCAATTTTTGGTGCTGGATTAGATGAGGAGACTGCAGAGAGAACAAGGTTGTTTACTGCGAGGGACATGAAGAGAACGTCGAGTAGAAGAAGGAAATTGTATAAGGTTTCGTTATTTGGGACTTGGGATGAGCAAGACAAATGACGGTCAGCCCTATAATTAAGTACGGCACTGATTAGGAAGGCATATGGGATTACTACTATATATGTATTGTGATCAATTTCAAGAAGATATGGTTGTCATTAATTGAGAGAAATTTTCCAGGCATGAGATACATTTATAAAGTCAGCTTTTTCAAAAAAAAATTTAAAAATTTATGCCAGTTTTATGAAATATTACTGCTCTCTCTATCCCACAAAAAAGAGCATGTCATTTGCAAAATTTGTAAATTTTATGAAAAAGTATATATTTTTTTTCATTTTAATCTCTATTTTTGTTGATAATTAAATAGTAATTACATGATAATGAAGTTATGATAATAATTTTTGAGATTACAATAAAAATAAATAGTACTCATATTTTAGATTATTTTTTTTGTTGAAAAATGAAACTTTTATTGTGACACAAAAAAAGTATTAGACAAAATATAAATAAACTTACACAGCGTAACACCCTTTTGACATATCTATAAAAATTATAGTTTAGTTATGTTCATATTTGTTTAACTTCTATAATATCAATTCTCATGAATAAATATGTCCGTGACATTTAATTCTTTTTTTATGGTAATTACGGTGACCCGTAATATTTTAACTTATTTCTCTTAAAAACAGTCCTGCAATCTTGTTTATTTATATCAACTCCGTAAATAATTTATAGTTGCTTTTAAGGATCAAAGAAATGAAAATAAATTGAGATTTAAAAATAAAAATATAGAGTAGGAGTTTTTCTTTAGCAACTTTTATTAAGTTGAGTAAATCAAAAAACTAAAGGAGTGTGCAGTACACGCCCAAGAAAGCGGTTGCAGAACAAACACATGTTAAAGGAAGCGCAGGAACTTTACGCAGCCCGTAAATATACTTAGTGGGCTTATCATCCAAATGGACTGCCACGTGTTAATACAAATTAATGGATCAAAAGATAAGCCCATATTGATACTTGCTCAATGGGTATTCCATTTTAATTTAGTGAACATTCCGCTCTCAAATCTCACACCAATCTTCCAAACCTCCCTCCACAAACTGACAATTGATCATATTATACCGAGCAAAGGTTTGCCTATCGCCGGCACATTGGCTAATGTACTTTCCATCATGGAATTATAACCGCAATGCGTTACATACATAGACGCCAATAGATGGATGTGCTACTAATACTTGTAGTTGAGGAGTCCATGGCACTATCTTTCCTAGGTCGCTCGTCTTTAGTCAAGAGAATAAAAATCTCTTATTTTTAGAGGAGAGAAAAAAATAAGAGAATGAAGAATTTTTCTTAAAAATTCTCCCAAAAAAATTCTTCTAAGGTTGGAAAGAGTTGGAAGAAAATTTTACTAAACACTTAAATAACAAGTTAAAATATCAAAACTACCCTTATAATAATTTGTAAAATGTAATTTCACAAGGTTAAAATAGTAATATGTTATTTTAAATTAAAATTTTCTTTCAAATCTCACAAACACAAGAAAAATAAATAAATTTCTTTTCCTTCACTTGAAAATTTTGAATTTTTTTTTTTTTTTCTTCTTCTCAAACTCTCAAACACAATTATAGTGTGGGGAGACTCTTAAGCGGAGAGAGTTGAGAATTAGGATAAAATTTTGCTTGTTAATTTTTTTATTCTTTCTTAAGGGTACTGACGTGCATGAATGGTTAGGTTAGGTACCCGCGTTCGCTGACGTAGAAATGGCTGATGTGAGATGCATCATGGTAATGATAGGGGCATGTTCCAAGTGTAAAGTTATAACTATTTATCGATGAAGTTTAAAATTTTATTAATTATTTATCCTTGTAATACATTAATTTTAATTAATACTCCATCCCTATTATATATGTTGTTTTCGAAGATTTTTTCTCTCTCCATACGCTCAACATATATTTAATCGCTTTTTATTTTGCTCCTATAAAAAATTTCATCAAGAATTCAAGATGGAGTAATTAAGAGAGAGGAGGAAGAACAATTAATTAGTGCATGGATAATAATAAAATTTTAAATCAACATTAATTACCTAACATTAGAAGTAATGATACTTCTTAATATATGTAATTATGTCTTGAAAGTCGTATATAATTAAAAGGAAAGAGTACATCAATAAGGTTTAAAGTTTTAATCAATCACTCTTGATGTTTTATAAATATATTTAACTAATATACATCTTGTTTAAATTTTCACTTTCTCTAAATTTTATTATATTATGTTTTATAATTTTTATTTTTAATATTTAAAATTTAAAAAATAAAAGTGGGGATTAGACTGGGTTAGACTGGACCGACTTGGGCTTGGCTAGCAAGCCACAACAAACCTCCTCTTGTATAGTCAAACTTGAGCCAATCTAACCTAACTTAATTTGGGCATAATTTAAGTTGATTAAAAAAATAATAATTTAAAATTTATATAATTTTTATTTAAATATAAATTATATGAGTTTTAAATTTAAAATTGTACTGACTTTAAAAAGTCAATACTAATCCAAACTTCACATACTTTTCAATATGAATTATTTTTGGCGTATATTTTAGATTCTCTTAGTCCCTTTAAGAATGTCATTCAATTGAATGAATTAATTTAGTTAGCCCATTTAATTTAAATGAGTTGACGATTGATCATGAACTTATTAAAGAGAGTTCAAATATGAGTTAGTGACGAGTTTGTAGAGATTTATTTTGTGGAATACTTTATCTTCTTGTTTTTTTGTATCACAGTTGTCTGTTTTATCAAATCACATAGTTGATGGTACCTTTTAGTTTTTTCCACTAATAAAATCGCTCTCCTTTATGCATCACTCTTCTCCCAAATTAATCAATATAAGACATTTGATGTTAAATTAAAAAAGTCAAAAATAATATCCTAGAAATTAAGATATTGATATAGAAATGAACTCAGGAACTTGCAACTTAATTTAAATATAAGATGAAAAAGGTTCACTAATTATTTAAGTTATAAACGTTATAACATAAGATCTTAAAAGTGATAGTCATGTGTCGTATAAAAACTTCTAAGAAATTAAATAAAACTATTACATATAAAATAATAACTTTATAAATTTTAAAAAAATAAAAAATTCACAACAAAAAATAAAAATTATTATCTCAAACTAGCACATGCGAGTCCAACTTGTATTATTATTAAACGTCGAAATGCTTGAACAATTACAAGTTGTAAATGGCTACATTCTCTTCTATGGTTCTCAAACTTCTACGTGTCTTTAAAATGATGTTGTAGGTAGTATACCAAGATTTGGTTGTATATACGTGGGACTTGCCATGACCAATAAACTAAAAAGTTATAGACATAAACCCTCCGAGTTATAAAAAAATATCTTTAACTACAATTTTTATAAAAATTAAGAAAATAAAAAAAAGAATATAAATAAGGTCCTATTTTATTCGAACTAAATTTCACATGAGTAAATTAAAAAGAATTTTTAAAAATTAAATTGTGAACCCTATTTAAATATATGTTAAGAATAAAATAAATTTATATAGTATTTTGAATTTAAATAATATTTTTTAAATATTTTTTGAGAAGTTTTTATACTGCAATTATTTTTTTGAGAGTAGTGTCACAACTATACAGACGACTTAGGATTCATATATCCCGTCCCTCCGTCATTAAAACTATATTTTAAGTATGTATATATATATATATATATATATATTTATAAAGTAAAATAAAATAAAAAAGTATAAGAAAACGTTAAATTTATCTTTAATGATTAGTGATATTAGGGGTTTTAAATTTTTGGTCTTAAAAAATGTCTCAAATAATATGTTATTGTAACATTAATTAGGTAAATATCATATTATTAGTTATACCATAAATTATCATTAAAATATTTAATATTATCTCATTTGAGATAAAAAATTTAAGATCTCTGACATTACTCTATATAAAATGATAAGTTTTTTATATTAATAAATTTTATTAAATAACGTACTTATATTAATTGTTATCTTTTTAAGTATATGACAAATACCGATAAACACTTAACTCGTTAATATGATTCACAACATCACAACGTCACAACAAAAATTTTAAAGACAATAAATTATCTTTTCTCCTACCTAAACCCCTTTCTCCCATCTCCCATCACCCACCTAAAAATCCCTTTCTCCCATTTCCCACCTTAACACTTTCACTCTAGAAATCACGGTGGTTGGCACCATAATTTTCGAGGAAAGTAAATGTGGCAGGATACCATCATTAATTATTTAAAACTTTGCAGTCTACGCTATGTTTCATTAGCATCCCTTAAAAATAATATTCCTATATTAAAATTAAGAGATTGGTACATTTATTGCAACTTAATTTAAATATAAAATAAAAATGTTCAATAATTCTTTTAAGTCGTAAATATTATAGCATATTGTGACGCCCCCAAATCTAGGCCCACACAGCCCAAACTTGAGTCGTCAAAAGACTACAACAAAATTATTACAACAAAGCACAACGTACAACAATACAGTGTATAATAATAATACACAACTAAGTCTTCACTATTATTGTCACACTATTTTACAACACGTGAAGACTATGATAGCTATTCCTCGGACTCTCACTCCATTCCCCGGCTAGACCCCGTTACGTTCTCATCTCCTGTTGAAAAACAATGGAACGAAAAGAAAGGGTGAGCTCAAATAGCCCAGTAAGAAATATCATGACTAAGATAATGACGAATAATTTATCATTAGCCTTCAACAGTTGAGTTCTTGATAGAATACAATAGACTACAAGGTTTATATCAAAAACTGTAGTTAAATTCTTAAACAATGTTCAGATCAATAATAGCAGCGGAATGAGCAATCTATTAGAAGAATAATGCAGACTATAATGTCCACTCGCTTCTCTTTTTAGTAAAAATATCATCAACTTTTATCATCTGAAATACCATTAGTCAAGATAATACAACTTCACAGTTCCTGGTCATAATCATGCAGATTAACAGTTCGTCTTTGCACTACGGGCCAAAGACATTCAATATAACACCAACGGTCATGATTATACCAGATTCAGCCTTTGGTCATAATCATACCAACCAACAGTTCATCTTTGCACTACGGGCCAAAGAGAACATTCACCACGTGTCATAAAAGACACCGAACAGATGTATCGCCTTTAACCTAGTATATCGCCTTTAACCTATCATCTGTTCAACAATTATATCACATCTGTGCCCCCGGCCACAGATATTCACAACAGCTTGATTCTTGATGATTAATACAAATAATAGTGATACAAATGATGAACAGAAGAACAGGATAAACACTAAGTGTCGGAAGTTTACTTTGTGCAGATTCAAATAATGTCCAAATTGCCAACATGATGTGGAGTGAAATTTAAAAATGATATTCAAGATCCACAGTCCAGAATAACGATTACAGTTCAATAGAAATGTTCAGAAAATAGGAAGGTTCAGTTGAACTAATGAAATTCAACTATTATGGAACATATAATATTTTCAGGAATTATAGAAGCAATAGTTCCATAATAAGTTTCGATTTAGGTGTATGGAAGAAAATAATATCCCTTACCGTAGCAGGTTTGATTAACAAAAGGTGAAGGGAATTAATATCCCTTACCATAGTAAGTTTGAATAATGGAAGATGAAAAAGATGGTATCCCTTATGAGTATAAAGGAAAATGATATCACTTACGAATATGGAATAAAAGTGTCATGTGATAATTCGTGTAGACAAATTATTTCCACACGAGACAAATAACAAGGGTTATTCACCAACAGGCGATAATCCGCACCGTAAGGTTATTCCCATCAATTTGAATACGAATAGTTATTCACCAAACAGGCGTAATCCGCACCGTAAGGTTATTCCCACAATTTAATAGAATTTGAACACGAAGAGTTATTCACCAAACAGGCGTAATCCGCACTGTAAGGTTATTCCCACAATTTAATAGAATTTGAACACGAAGAGTTATTCACCAAACAGGCGTAATCCGCACCGTAAGGTTATTCTCAAAGATTAATAAGGAATGAATACAAAAGGTTATTCACCAACAGGCGGTAAACCGCGTCGTAAGGTTATTCCCACAATTTAATACATGGAAATAAATGGCACAAGAAAGAAACGATATTATTTTCGAGAATCAAAGAATGATAATCCCTTCAAGTAAGAAAGAAAATAATATCCACTTATGATGATGAAAAGAGTGATACACCTTACCGTAATAAATTTAAGAGTGTGAAAAGAATGATATTCCTTACCATAGTAAGTTTAAATAATAGAAGATGAAAGAATATGATATTCCTTACCTTAACACGTGACTGGATATTGATTTAAATGAGGTTGATCAACCTATATTTTTATAATAAAATTAGTAATTTCCACATATAACTTTCAAAGTGTATGATAACTCGTATAATATGAATTATCAAAATTATATATATTTAACATAATTTTTGTAGTATAATATAACTACTTTTAAATAGTTTTAAAAATAATATTCCAAAATAAATCTTCCAAAGAAAGCTTTTAAAAATGAATCTTCTCAAAGAAGAGTCTTCTAAAGGAAGATTTGTGAATACCGTGAAAAATAGGAATTTATGAAATTACTACTTTTTAATAAAAGACTTACTTGAAAAATTCCTGCACTCCTTTTGGCTTTCAAACTCTCAAAATAACCTTACTATTCTCAGAGAAAACTCATAAAATTCTTATAGAAAAATTTTATGTTTTAGGTGTGATTTTTCTATTCAGCTGAACAAGCTATTTATAGGGGAAAATGGGGTACTATGCGTGGTAGGTGGGCACTGTGCATTTGGTAGGTGAGAGAGGCTGCGCAAACGTTTTTTTAAAAAATTTCAATACTTGCACAGTAACTTTGCACAGTAACTTTAAAATTTTCAAAAAGTGAACAGTAATGAACAGTAACTTTTGTCAGCCGATGAATAGTGAATTCCGGGAGTGAACAGTGACTCCGGAGTAACTTTTCCGATGTGAACAGTAACTTCCGTCAGTGAATAGTAACTTTTGAAAAATAATAATATTTATTTTATTTTATTTTATTTTATTTATTCTACCTGTGGATCCAACATATAAAATAATGCTACAACAATGATAACAATAATGTAATAAACATGTTACAGATTATTATTAATTTAAATAATATAAATTACTGTGTATTTGCTACTGTGACAATTATTTGGTTCAATAATTTTAAAATACAACGCACCAGCAATTATTGACTCAATGATATAAAATGCAGTGTAATGACAATTATTAAATCAATAATGCAAAATACTGTGTAGCAACAATTATTGAATTGATAACATAAAATATTATACAACAACAATTATTGATGAAATGATGTGCAACAGTTAGGGTGTCAATTTCAGATCAATAATATAAGACACTGTGCAATACCGTGTGCTACTGTAGAGTACCGCATGCTACTGTAGAATACCATAAATTACCGTATGCTACTATTCTTTTATCACCAGTATTTAAATAGTTAACACCGTTGACTATTTTTATTTAAAAAGGTTACTTCTGTCGTTTTCTATATCCGACAATTATTCCGTTGTGGGGTCCACCAATAATTAGTTATTTCGGCGCCGTCGTACGACACGAATATTATATTGCGCCGTCGTACGGGCAGAACGAATATTCCCCGACAAAACGAATATTCCCCGACAAAAAGAATATTGTCCAACAAGGTATAATTTGCACGAAACATCCTTAACTTTAAACTTTATCGATTTAACCACTTACTGTTTCAGGAAAAATATATATGAAGAAAAATTAAATTTTGTATTTCATAAATTCGGGGTCTTACACATATGACTTTAAAAATAATATCTATGTATCATAAAAATTGCCAAAAAATAAATTATTATCTATTAAAATAATAAATTTATAAATTTTAAAAATAAAAATAATAACAAAAAATTAAAACTATTATCTCAAACTTATATTATTAAACGTTGTAGATGCTCTTCTATAGTTCTTAAAATTCTTCGTGTCAATAAACTGATGGTGGTACGTGGAACTCGCTATAACTGATAAACTAAAAAGTTATAGATTTATTGGAAATAAATAAATTTATGCTCCTTTTATTTTAAAATTAAAAATAATAATTTTTTACTTTTAACTTTATGTTTTAAAAAAATTATACAGAGACATGAACTCATGAAATAATACTCCAACCGTTTCTTAATATATGTCGTTTTACAGTTGTATACAAATATTAAAGAAATAATTGTATAATATTAAATATAATATCAATTATTTAAATTGTCATTGCCTTATAATAAAAGAATGTTACTTTATTAAATAAAAAATAAAAAGCAGTGAGAGAACATGTGGCTGTGAATATCCTACGAACTACGTTACTGTTTCCAGAAATTAATGATGGGGGTAGGTAGTAGGTACCATAATTTTCAAGGAAAGTAAATGTCGTGGGATATCATCATAAATTATTTGTAACTTCACAGCCTGTTGTTGATTCACTGGTATCCTTTATATATGTACAGTTTTGCACAAACCTACCATTCAATTATTCATTGTCATCAAAGTACGTACGTACGCATATCCCACAAGCTAGAATGAGTAAAGCCTCTCACATTGCGTTCTTTGCATTCCCGTTCGGGTCACACCCTCACTCTCTCCTCAACATTGTGCGACGGTTGGCGGCCTCTGCACCACCGGGCGCGATTTTCTCTTTCTTCAGCACAGCAAGCTCCAATTCCAAGATTTTCTCAGCTGGAAGCCCCAAATTAGCTCAAAACCTGAAGGCCTACAACGTGTGGGATGGAGCGGAAGTTGGACTTGATTCCCCAAAATCACCCATGGAGGCCATTGGGCTTTTCTTAAAGGCCACCCCCCATAATTTCAAGAAGGGAGTACAAGAGGCTGAGGCGGAGACGGGGGTGAAGGTTAGCTGCTTGTTAACCGACGCATTCTTATGGTTTTCCAGTGAGATGGCGGAGGAGATGGGCGTTCCTTGGGTGGCTTTTTGGACTGCTGGAGCTTGCTCTCTGTCTGCTCACGTCCACACAGATCTCATTCGGAGCACCACCCGAATTGGAACAACTGGTACTCCCTCCCTCCCTCTGTTTCACTCTTTTGTTTATTGATTGTCGAGTACAGAACTATACAAGATTTTTAAATTTGTCATTCTAATTTCTTTATGACTCCATCCCTAAATTAACCAGGAACCATCATAAAAGATTCAGAAGCAGATCTTGAATTCCTCCCGGGATTATCAGCAATTCGTATAGGTGATTTACCAGAAGAAGTTATATCCGGCGACTTAGAATCTCCATTTGCAAAAATGCTTCACAGCATGGGATTAAAGCTGGTTGGGGCAACCGCTGTTGTGCTCAATTCCTTGGAAGAACTTGAGCCTACGGTCACAAATGATTTGAAGTCAGTTTTGAAAAATGTACTTAATGTCGGGCCATCTCCAATTACTGGGCCACAATTAGATCACGAGGATGAGAGTGGGTCCCTTGTGTGGTTAGACAAACATAAAGCTTCATCCGTGGCATATATAAGCTTTGGTACTGTATCGGTACCGCCTCCAAATGAAGTAGCAGCATTAGCAGAAGCCTTGGAAGCTAGCAAGATTCCGTTTCTTTGGTCTCTCCGGGACGACGCAAAGAAGCTATTGCCGAAAGGGTTTTCGGAAAAAACGAGCGGCCTAGGAAAATTAGTGTCATGGGCTCCCCAGTTACAAGTCCTCGCACATAGTTCAATCGGAGTTTTTGTAACACATTCTGGCTGGAATTCAATCGTGGAAACTATTTTTTCCGCGGTGCCTGTGATTTGTAGGCCTTTTTTCGGGGATCAGATGTTGAACTGTCGGATGACGGAGGCTGTGTGGAAGATTGGTGTCAAAGTGGGGGGCGGAATTTTTACTAAAATTGGAACCATGAATGCTTTGGATATTTTTATGTGCAGTGAAAAAGGAAATGAAATGAAAAATAACGCCGGAATATTGAGAGGGCGTCTACTTGAAAGTGTTGGACCAAATGGAAGCTCGACTAAGAATTTCGAAGCCTTCACTGATTTACTGTTCAACACTTAATAATTAGGCACCGACTGTATTTTATTTGTGGGTGCGCGTCCCCGCGTATCTTTGTAATGTAATGCTGATGGGAATTTGGGGTTTAGGTTGTGTGCCCTCCTTAGTCCCTACTCCCTACTATTAAATACACTTTAATATATATATATATATATATATATATATACACTTGGCCGAGCAGAAATAATAAGGGTAAAGGATGGTAACTTTTAACATGGTCTGTAATGGAATTAATTGAATTGGGCAGACTGATCAGCTGTATTCAAGGTGAATCAAAGATTAGCCATCCTTTATTGATCAGCTTCAATTCTCACAACTTTTGATCACCTTGCCACCCAAAAAACTTCACACAATTTTATTTTTGGAATTTCTCAAACTCAAAAGTGATGGTCTAGCAATAAATACATATCTTTTTACGGTACAAGATTACAAATTTGAATTCACTCTTCATAAATAAGGACACTACTACACACACAATATTCAAGCACAACATGGAACATTATATTGATCTTTATCATTAAAAAGTGACTCATTTTTTAATAGTGAGGATCAATGTAGTATTTCATGTTGTGTTTGGATATTGCGTGTTTATACTTATCTTATAAACAATTAAAAAAAATCAAAATTAATCAAAATACTACGGGAAAAAATGAGTTTTCTCTAAATTTCTCCTAATTTTCCTCCTAATCCAAACTCCATGTTCCCTCTATAATATATATCCCCACAATGAAATGCATCCTTATAAATTAATTTTAATAAAATATGTTCAAAAAAAGAAAAAAGTCAAACGTTTGTCAAATAGTGATTCACAACCCCCACACTAATTTTCTTCTTTCCTTCTGAAAGCTTATTTAAATTATGTAAACCGACAGCGTGTCTACTGGGCCCACTGACATTAATATAAATAGTGATATTTTATTTTTTAATGTGTCACACTCCTACAGAGGTGTTCAAAAAAATCAGTCAAATTAATATTTTATATATATCGAAGAATAATAATAATAATAATAATAATAATATTTTTTGATAAAAAACTGTACCGAATCGATAAACTAGTTCAACCGATACCAGTATCGGTACTGAATTTTGAATAAATTCAATACCAATTTGGTCAAATTCAATTTTAACTGAATGAACAGCCCTACACTTAGGGGTGTCCATCGGTTTTTTACCGAACCGGAACCGAAAAAATCGAACCGAAACCGAACTCGAATTACCGAAAAACCAAGAACCGGTACCGGTACCGAATTACCGGTTTCGGTACCGGTTCGGTACAAATTCGGTTCGGTTTTTTCGGTTCGTAATATATATAATTATAATTTATAAATAATAATTATATATTAATTTATTTATATATTATAATAATATATATAATTAAATATATTATTTTATATATAATAATATATATAATTATTAGAATTATTATAATAATTAATAAAAATTTAATATTATATTATTTATTTCGGTTCTTTCGGTATACCGGTATTTACCGAAATGCAAAATTGTCCGTACCGGTACCGAAAAGTATAAAAAAACCGAAAAACCGAAACCGAAAAAACCGAAACCGAAAAAAACCGGTACCGCCCGAACCGGTACCGATCGGTTCGGTAAAAAACCGAAAAAACCGGTACCGCTGAACACCCCTACCTACACTCACCCTCACCCTCACCCTCATATATTAGCATAAAAATAATTTCACTCTCTAAAAACCATGGTGAAAACCAACCTTATTCTCATTCTTTTGTTGCTATCTTCTTTCACTACTTTATGTATGTATACTTTCCCAGCTCGGGGCTTCACACGCTCAAAAATCTTTTCAAACTTACATTTTATCCATTTGAATACACAGTTACATAAGGGAAAAAATGGTCACTAAACTTAATTTCTTTTTTTATTGATATTTTTTAATTTAGGTATTAAAGGCAGCGAAGGAGGTTCAAAAGAATTGTGCAGTCCAAAGGATATTCGGATATATCAATGGCAATCGGGGTACACAGGCATTCATGTACCCAATTTCACCGTCCAAATTATCAACGAGGCATGGCAAGCGAATGCTGTTTATGGTGTTGAGATTTCTTGTGGTCCTTTTGCATCCACCGGCCTAATTAACCCCTTTATTTTTCGACGCACCTCCGGCAACAATTGCCTTCTTAAAAATGGGGGGGAAATTAATCCGGGAGAAGTTGTTTCCTTTCATTATTCCAATATACTTCCCTATTCCTTTATTGTTTTAGAGGTTAAATGCTAAAATAAATAGCATTCATGGTATTGATTAATAGAAAGAAATTGGGATGATTTTTAATTATTGAGCAATGTTTGATTTGTAATTTAATTATGGTTGTAAAATCCGTTTTATTATATGGTGATACTGATATTATTTAATGCATTAATTGCTGTACGTTATTTTTCATCCACTGTTTTCAAAATTTAAGTTCTGTCCAAATTTTTTCCGTAAGTCGCTAGCTCCTTGATAGATCAGCATTCGCATATTCTTCCATTATATATACGTCTCTTCCTCTCAAGTTTCTTTTTCATATTATTTCCCTATATTAATTAGTAATTCCTTTTCCTTTTCTTTTAAATTCCAAATGCCTTCACACATTCATGAGCGAAGGTCATGTAAATTTTCCTTTGGACAGGAGAAAAACATGTAATTTGAATACCTTAATCTACGTATAGAAACGTGACTCTTGTACTTACCGTGGGAAAAAAACGTGGCCTCTTGGCAATTAGTATTGTTTGGAACTTTGAAATTTTGCTTAGAAGCGAGTAATACAGCGTTATATAGCTGTTAGGCAATTAATTATCTTTAAAATTTTATCGGCTAACGAAAACAATTTTTACTCTATTAATTTGTACTAGTTTGACACGTGGAGCGGCGAGCCAACGTGTTACGGTTATATTATAATTATTCAAATAAGTTGAATATCTCTTGGTGACATATAAGATATTTTCTTAATTTTAATAATAGGGGAGAGGCGGTCTGTGAAAATCTATTCCAACCATGGTTAGGCTGTCATGGCCAATGTTTGCGGTGTATCAAGACATTGTTGGCATCTCCTAATAACAATGTTAGCATACGGATTGATGACTTGAATTGATTAAATGTATCATTGGTTTGACATTGAATGCGAGCATTATGCAGGTTGCACGCGTGCAATGATATATATGCCTTGCACATATGGGCAAACGTTGATGGCAATGTTGAGGACTTAGTTGTAATGGGATGGTGTAACATTTAGTGGCAACAAGAAAGACCAAGGCTTGTGGAGTAAAGGCTTGGCAATGGTTGAGGGCATGGCATACAAAGTGGCCTAGTGTGCCAATACACAACATAGGCTGATGCTCAACGTGTATGACACTTAACACATGGGCAGAACATGTGAAAGGTTTAAAGCATCATGGGTTGGACATGGTGCATGACTTAGTTGGACATCGATATTTAATGTGTGGCATGGGTTTGGTACTCAACACACATATTCAATGGGCTTGGGTGTGACGCTCCCAAATCTAGGCCTACACAGCCCAAACTTGAGTCGTCAAAAGACTACAACAAAATTATTACAACAAAGTACAACGTACAACAATACCGTGTATAATAATACACAACTAAGTCTTCACTATTATTGCCACACTATTTTACAACACGTGAAGACTAGGATAGCTATTCCTCGGACTCTCACTCCATCCCCCGGCTAGACCCAGCTACGTTCTCATCTCCTGTTGAAAAATAATGGAACAAAAGGGTGAGCTCAAATAGCCCAGTAAGAAATATCATGACTAAGATAATGACGAATAAATTATCATTAGCCTTCAACAGTTGAGTTCCTGATAGAATACAACAGACTACATGTAAGACCCCGAATTTTATGAAATACAAAATTTAATTTTTCTTCATATATATTTTTTTTGAAACAGTAAGTGGTTAAATTAACAAAATTGAAAGTTAAGGATGTTATGTGCAAATTTTATTTTGTCGGACAATATTCGCTTTGTCGGGGAATATTCGTTTGGTCGGGGAATATTCGTGCCGTACGACGGCGCCGAAATAATAAATTATTGGTGGACCCCACAACGGAATATTTGTCGGATATAGAAAACGACAGAAGTAACCTTTTTAAATAAAAATAGTCAACGGAACTGTTAAAATACCGGTGATAAAAGAATAGTAGCATACGGTAGTTTATGGTATTTTCTGTAGCACACGATACTCTACAGTAACACACGGTATTGCATAGTGTCTCATATTATTGGTCTGATAATTGACACCGTAACTGTTACGCATCATTTCATCGATAATTGTCACTGCATAATATTTTATATTATCAATTCAATAATTGTTGTTACACAGTATTTTGCATTATTGATTTAATAATTGTCATTACACTGTATTTTATATCATTGAGTCAATAATTGTTGTTGCACTGTTTTTAAATTATTGAACCTAATAATTGTCACAGTAACATATGCACAGTAATTCACATTATTGAATCAATAATTGTCATTACACAGTAACGTATGCTTTATTTTACATTATTGTTATCTCTATTATGATGTTATTTAAACAGTTGTATTTCATTAATTTATTGACTTGATATCTAAGAACTAACTATACTGTATTTATAACAATTAGTCATAATAATTGAATTGATAAAGTTATTTGTTTATAATATAAAGTTAGGTGATTATTAGGTGATATGAAATGAATGGTGTAGATTAAAGTGTGAATTATTGTTGAATAATTGAATTGATTTGTTTATAATATAAAGTTAGGTGATTATTAGGTGATATGAAATGAATGGTGTAGATTAAAGTGTGAATTATTGTTGAATAATTAAATTGATTTGTTTATAATATAAAGTTAGGTGATTATTAGGTGATATGAAATGAATGGTGTAGATTAAAGATAATATAATATTTGAAATGGATGGTGTAAATTAAAAGATGATCTTTAAATGAATGGTTTAGATTAAATGAATGATAAGATTTTTGGCTATAAATAGAAGCCTTAACTTAAGGATTTTTCATAAACTTCCTTACTTGTTCTTTCTTTCTCTCTCTAAATACTTCTTGTGAAAGTTCTCTCTAAGTGTGCTTAAGTCATCTTGAGTATTTGTGAAGATCTATAAGTATACGTGTACTGTTCAAGTTAATCAACCTCATTTAAATCAATATCCAGTCACGTGTTACGGTAAGGGATGTCATTTTTTTTTCATACTCTCAAATTTACTACTCGTAAGGGATACCATCTTTTTCATCTTCCATTATTCAAACATACTATGGTAAGGGATTATCATTATTTGATTCTCGATAATAATATTGTTTCTTCCTTACTCATAAGACGTGCCTTTTATTTCCATGTATTAAATTGTGGGAATAACCTTACGGAGCGGATTGCCGCCTGTTGGTGAATAACCTTTCGTATTCATTCATTATTAATCTCTGAGAATAACCTTACGGAGCGGATTGCCGCCTGTTTGGTGAATAACTCTTTGTACTCAAATTCTATTAAATTGTGGGAATAACCTTACGGAGCGGATTGCCGCCTGTTGGTGAATAACCCTTTGTATTAATTTCCTTCACCTTTTGTTAATCAAACCTGCTACGGTAAGGGATATTATTTTCTTTCATACTCCTAAATCGAAATTTATTATGGAACTATTGCTTCTATAATTCCTGAAAATATTATATGTTCCATAATAGTTGAACTTCATTATTTCAACTGAACCTTCCTATTTACGTGAACCTTTCTATTGAATTGTAACCGTTATTCTGAACTGTGGATCTTGAATTTCACTCCACATCATGTTGACAATTTGGACATTATTTGAATCTGTACAAAGTAAACTTCCGATACTTATTGTTATCCTATTTCTTCTGTTCATCATTTACATCATTCTAATCATCCAAAAATTAAGCTGTTGTGAATATCTGTGGCCGGGGGCACATATGTGATATATTTGTTGAACAGATGATATGTTAAAGGCGATATAATAGGTTAAAGGCGATACATCTGTTCGGTGTCTTTTATGGCACGTGGTGAATGTTCTCTTTGGCCCGTAGTGCAAAGATGAACTGTTGTTTGGTATGATTATGACCAAAGGCTGAATCTGGTATAATCATGACCGTTGGTGTTATATTGAATGTCTTTGGCCCGTAGTGCAAAGATGAACTGTTGATCTGCATGATTATGATCAGGAACTGTGAATTTGTATTATCTTGACTAATGATATTTCAGATGATAAAAGTTGATGATGTTTTTCCTAAAAAGAGAACCGAGTGGACATTATAGTCTGCATTATTCTTCTAATAGATTACTCATTCCGCTGCTATTATTGATCTGAACGTTGTTTAAGAATTTAACTGCAGTTTTTGATATAAACCTTGTAGTCTATTGTATTCTATCAAGAACTCAACTGTTAAAGACTAATGATAATTTATTCGTCATTATCTTAGTCATGATATTCTTTACTGGGCTATTTGAGCTCACCCTTTCTTTTGTTCCATTGTTTTTCAACAGGAGATGAAAACATAACAGGGTCTAGCCGGGGAATGGAGTGAGGGTCCGAGGAATAGTTATCATAGTCTTCACGTTTTGTAAAATAGTGTGGCAATAATAGTGAAGACTTAGTTGTGTATTATTATACACTGTATTGTTGTACGTTGTGCTTTGTTGTAATAATTTTGTTGTAGTCTTTTGACGACTCAAGTTTGGGCTGTGTGGGCCCAGATTTGGGGGCGTCACACTACAAGGTTTATATCAGAAACTGCAGTTAAATTCTTGAACAATGTTCAGATCAATAATAGCGGCGGAATGAGCAATCTATTAGAAGAATAATGTAGACTATAATGTCCACTCGCTTCTCTTTTTAGTAAAAACATCATCAACTTTTATCACCTGAAATACCATTAGTCATGATAATATAAATTCACAGTTCCTGGTCATAATCATGCAAATCAACAGTTCATCTATGCACTACGGGCCAAAGAGAACTTTCAATATATGTCATAAAAGACACCGAACAGATGTATCGCCTTTAACCTATTATATCGCCTTTAACCTAACATCTGTTTAACAAATATATCGCATCTGTGCCCCCGGCCACAGATAGTACCAGCGGTCATGATTAAACCAGATTCAGTCTTTGGTCATAATCATACCAAACAACAGTTCATCTATGCACTACGGGCCAAAGAGAACTTTCACCACGTGCCATAAAAGACACCGAACAGATGTATCGCCTTTAACCTATTATATCGCCTTTAACCTATCATCTGTTCAACAAATATATCACATCTGTGCCCCCGGCCACAGATATTCACAACAACTTGATTCTTGATGATTAATACAAATAACAGTGATACAAATGATGAACAGAAAAACAGGATAAACATTAATTATCAGAAGTTTACTTTGTGCAGATTCAAATAATGTCCAAATTGTCAACATGATGTGGAGTGAAATTTAAAGATGATATTCAAGATCCATAACTCAGAATAACGGTTACAGTTCAACAGAAAGATTCAGAAAATAGGAAGGTTCAGTTGAAATAATGAAGTTCAACTATTATGGAACATATAATATTTTCAGGAATTATAGAAGCAATAATTCCATAATAAGTTTCGATTTAGGAGTATGAAAGAAAATAATATCCCTTACCGTAGCAAGTTCACGAGTGTAAAAAAAATGACATTTCTTACCGCAATAAATTTAAGAGTGTGAAAAGAATAATATTCCTTACCGTAGCAAGTTCAAGAGTGTAAAAAAAATGACATTTCTTACCTTATCTGGTGACTGGATATTGATAAAAATGAGATTGATCAACCTATATATTTATAATAAAATTAGTAATTACCACATATAAATTTTAAAGTGTATGATAACTCGTATAATATGAACTATCAAAATTATATATATTTAATATAATTTTTGTAGTATAATATAACTACTTTAAAATAGTTTTTAAAATAATATTTCAAAATAAATCTTCCAAAGAAAGCTTTTAAAAATGAATCTTCTCAAAGAAGAGTCTTCTAAAGGAAGATTTGTGAATACCGTGAAAAATAGGAATTTATGAAATTACTACTTTTTAATAAAAGACTTACTTGAAAAATTCCTGCACTCCTTTTGGCTTTCAAACTTTCAAAATAACCTTACTATTATCAGAGAAAACTCATAAAATTCTTATAGAAAAATTCTATGTTTTAGGTGTGATTTTTCTATTCACCTGAACAAGCTATTTATAGGAGAAAAGAAGTTACTATGCGTGGTAGGTGGCTGAAAAATTTTTCAGCCGAGGCTGCGCAAACGTTTTAAAAATTTTCAATACTTGCACAGTAACTTTGCACAGTAATTTTAAAATTTTCAAAAAGTGAACAGTAATGAACAGTAACTTCTGTCGGCAGATGAACAGTGACTTTCCCGAGATGAACAGTAACTTCCGTCAGTGAATAGTAACTTTTCCGGGAATGAATAGTAAATTCCGGGAGTGAATAGTAACTTTTGAAAAATAAAATTTTTTATTTTTCCTGTCGGTCCAACATATAAAATAAAATAATGCTACAACAATAATTCAACAATAATGTAATAAACACGTTACAGATTATTATAAATTACAGTATATTTGCAACTGTGACAATTATTAGGTTCAATAATTTTAAAAACAGTGCAGCAACAATTATTGACTCGATGATATGAAATACAATGTAATGACAATTATTGAATCAATAATGCAAAATACTGTGTAGCAACAATAATTGAATTGATAATATAAAATATTATGCAGTGACAATTATTGATGAAATGATGCGTAACAGTTACGGTGTTAATAATATGAGACACTGTGCAATACCGTGTGCTACTGTAGAGTACCGCATACTACAGTAAAATACCATAAATTACCGTATGCTACTATTCTTTTATTACCGGTATTTTAACAGTTAACACCGTTGACTATTTTTATTTAGAAAGATTACTTCTGTCGTTTTCTATATCCGACAAATATTCCGTTTTGGGGTCCACCAATAATTAGTTATTTCGGCGCCGTCGTACGACACGAATATTCCCCGACCAAACGAATATTCCCCGACAAAGCGAATATTGTCCGACAAAATAAAATTTGCACATAACATCCTTAACTTTCAATTTCGTCAATTTAACCACTTACTGTTTCATGAAAAAATATATATGAAGAAAAATTAAATTTTATATTTCATAAAATTCGGGGTCTTACATTGGGTATCAGGCAATGTAGGACGCTAGTTTGCGCTTTACGCCAAACAGCACTAGGCACTAAACAGCGTTGGGCGTTAAATAGCACCAGACGATGGGAGCTAGGAATTATTGGGCATGCTAGGTCAGGTAACGTTGCACATCAATTTGGAACATCTTAGACTAAGTTAAATGTATAAATTTGGTGGGTCAAAAGAATGTAACAATACTCAGACAATTGTGACAAACAAACAAATGACAGTAGTGGACTTCAACACATGGGTTAACTAAAGAGCAGTTACAAAGCAGTTGAGCAATTAATTGCTCTCATCTTATGTTGGCATAATCAAATTGTTGGATACGTTTGAATGCCAGATAGGAATAATTGATGGGGAAGTTATTTATGTATAAACTATTCCCAATATGTGTTATAACATTCCTATTGGTTAATAACCTCTTGGTAGTTGAGGGTGTCAACTAGTCATAGGTAGATATACAATGCTTAGTGCAAGAAAATTGTAGGTGCTTGGTGCACGAAAATTGTAAGTATTTGGTGCACAAAATTGTGAGGGAAAACACACTGGTTAGGCATTAGTTGTTTAATGTTTATAAGCCTAAGGAAAGAAAATCCTTATAATTGATTGGTTCAATTAAAGGTTCAGCATTTTGGCTTGTAAATTGTATGTGTTTATTTTTTGTGCGTACTTACAATTATGTGTTTCAAATTAATGTTGCATACATACGTGTGAGTGTGTTTGATTAATTCATAATGTTGGTATGATGAATTGCAATTGTGTGTGTGGAGTGTTGGTAAAAAAGTACATTGGTGTACTGTTTGTGGGGTTGACTAGCTGGCTTTAGGTGACAAACCAGATGATAAGGCAATAATTTGGGTACATATTTTTGTCTTGTGATACACACTATACTGAGTACGGTCATGCACAGTTCATATAATTAATTAGTTAAACTTTTAAGGTTTACAAAATGAAATGATATAATAGAGGAAATTAAATGTGATAATTAAATGAGTGATGACGACCTATTCCTTAGGGGTTTATCTCCAGCTCGTGGTGCCCTTACTCGTCAGACCTATACAAAACGTCCACACTTTGGTCAATTGTTGAACCACTGTGGTACGCCTCCAATGAATGAGGTTAGTGAATAAGGATAAGAGATAATATATCAATCGTGTGTGGGTTTTTTGTATAACATTGTACATTTTTTTTTACTCTTTTGTACATCTTTTTATATTTCTTGTGCTCCTCATCCCTTCAGTCTTTAATCAAGCACGTGGGCTAAGGGTTAGGTGAAATAAGTCCCACCGTCTGACACTTGCGCTGCTCAATGAACGGTTATATGGGGCCCTTAGTCAGATAGTGTACCTTGAGCTTTTTTGGCACGCTACACCTGAGCGGGTTATAGTTCAATGTTGTGTCGGTTTGGGCCTGAAGCGGGTCTTGCCTGATGCAGTTGGGCCTATATCTTAATATTGTCTTCCACTCTCTTATTCTACTTCAGCAGGATAGGGGAGTAGAAGTAATGTTTTAAATACACCAGAGGGTAGTGATTCCCGAGTGATATGGCTTACTAACGGAGAATATGATGTGTCTCCAATACTAAATCAAGGGATTCTCCATGGTTGGCAGAGTTTAGAATACGTAAGTAATAAGGCTACAAAACTGCTTCCAATAACTACCCACTATAAACGTGCAAACGTAAGGCTTTGTTCCTCTTTATTACACTGTGTGACCTTTGGTTTTTCCATATTATCAAAAACATAGATCAATCTTTACCATCCATTTTAAATTGGGGTTTTCGATCCTCACCCTCAGGATAGTATAAATGTGATGGAAAACCTCAAGAAGTCACTTTTATTCTCTTTGTTCCTATAATTGTAGTTAAAGCCTTGAAATTTCAGCTTTAAGTCGACACTTTCTGTCGAGTTTGGCTCTCTTACTGGCCTTTTTTCCAAGTTTGAACAAACTTGTTTTTGCTTTGAGTATTCTCTTCCGTTGTGTGTTATTCAACTGTTACATAACTTATTTTGCTCCCTAAAAGCAATTTCTGTTGTTTAGAAGCAATTTCTTCCATTTGGAAGTCTTTTAGTGTGAAAAATGTATCACTATTACTTGTGCATGTAGTTACAATAGATAGGACTTTATATTTTTATAACATCGCTTCCACCAGTGGGGGCGATGATGATGTGGTGGTGGTTACCCCTCAAGTAAAAGAGGCTAAAGGAGGATAAGGTAAAATAGGAGAAGGAGCCCCCGAGGTCTATTCTAGTGGTGACGACGAAGAACCTGCCTTCTTCAAGGAGGAGAAAATTGAGCCCTTGACCTTTAGTCTTACTGATTTTGAACTCAATGCCCTTAGGGTCTTAGATATTTTCAAAATTTGTTGTTATATAATAAATATATTATATTGTTTTAATAACTAACAGATACATTGGTTCAAGAGTGAATGTGTGATTACTGGTTTGAATAGCTGTAACGTTGAACCGGTGCAATGGTTCAATATGGGTCACTAGTTTGAATCGGTGTGATTGCTAGTTTGAACGGGTGTAACATTGAACCGGTGCAATTGGTTCAATTTGGGTCACAAATTTGAACCGGTGTGATTGCTAGTTTGAACGGGTGTAATATTAAATTAGTGAAATGGTCCGATTTAGGTCACAAGTTTGAACCGGTGTAACTCTTAGAAAGGGTGTGTTGGATCATATCTTTTCCAATTGAAAAGGTGCCTTTTTAAAGGAGTGTTTGGAATCCTATAAATGGATTAGAAAACTCTCATTTGGGAGAACAATTCATTCACAAGAAATGAATGCATAATTCTTTTAAAAGAAATTATGGTGTTATTATTTTCTTTTATCTTAAATTATAGTTTTGAATTAAATGCTATTCTGCGCATAGTATTTAAAACAGATTAATTTTTGGGTCTGTCTTATCTTGGGTGATAAATTCGCTTTAACTCTGTGCAGTGTATATAGAGGGTGAATATTGTCTTAAGAAAAGAGTGGTCAACTATTCGATTCAAACGATACTATTATTATTTTCAGAATTTTGAAAAGAGTAGTTCTACATGGACATGAAAATTGGACATGAAAATTGGACATTTTCATGTTCCCTTAGTTTTTTTTTTTTTTTTTTTTTTTGGTATATATCCAAACATATTTATACTATGGATTTAAAAAAAAAAAAAATTAAAAATCCAAAAAAATTAGGTATAATTTGGATATATATCAAAAAAATGGTTGTATGGGACCCATACAATCATTTTTTTGATATATATCCAAATTATACCTAATTTTTTTGGATTTTTAATTTTTTTTTTTTTTAAATCCATAGTATAAATATGTTTAGATATATACTAAAAAAAAAAAAAAAAAAAAACTAAGGAAACATGGAAAAAAGGGGGACCGGTCCAATTTTCCTGTCCAATTGGCCGGTCCGCCCAGACTTATTGTTTTGAAAATGTTCTAGGGCGAAAGTTCCAACAGGGTCAACGTGATCATGACCTTTTCTTGATTACGTGAAGGCACTCTTTGCTGAGGCCGAGTACGAAGCCGTCAAAAAGGAATGTAAGTTGGTCACCCACGTACTTAGGACTGCCATTCTCCTACCTGAGGAGTATGACATGAGGATGTCCAGTGCCTCCGAGCAGATAAATGATATCCCAACGGATATATAAGTAGGCATCCAGGTTATGCGCTTCAGATATGAGATGTGGGCTTAGGTTTCCTCTTTACCGCTTCATCAGGGTACTTCTTAGGGATTTTCTTCGAATTTCCCTCGGGCAACTAGCGCCTAATTCTGTCCTCCTACTAACGGCCTTTTTAGCCCACTGTGCTGAAAAGAAGCTTAAAATGATGTCTAGGATTTTCTTTTATACTTTCAAAGTCCAACATCCCAAACAGAGGGGTTTTACCAAATCTACCGTCAGGATGGGGGCCTTGGGTTGGTGTCAGCCCTTCAAGGAACAAAGGATGGCACCAAGAATGGGTCTTCGTCAAGGGAAGCAAACTTTTGAGCTTACCTCGATTTGTCAGCCTGAAAGATCCTAGAGTGCTTCGGGTGATAGAATACTCTGTTCCAAACCATAATCGGACAAAATTTAATAGCTTCCGCCATACCTATCCTGAGAAACTGTGGTCATTGAAGGACCTCTGAGATCAGTATTTCCTTTACAACCATAGAAGGAAGGCTATTTTAATCATGTATTTTTTTTTTATCATTTTAACATTCGTTCTGTACTAAATAGTGTTATTTATGTATTTTGTAGTCGTTCGGGATAATTCAGGTATGGCAAGCAAGAGATTCAAAGTGGATAAGAAAGCGCTTGCTGCGTATCCCACTCGGCGCTGAGCCCGACTCCAAAATTGCTGCTAGAAAAGCCCTTAGAGACTAGGAGAGCTTGAGAAGTGATCTTCCGAAGGAGAAGAACCCTTCTAAAATGCTAAAGTTTATGCTACTGCTTCTCCGAAGAAGTCCAAACAAGGGCTTTCCAACAAGGCTAGATCGAGCAAGGGGACTCCGTCACTCCGAGCTCGCTGCCCCCTCGTAAGGAAGCCATGCCAGTGGTCAGCAAGTCGATCCCCATTCCACTACTTTTTCTGCGAACCCTCTAAATCAAATACGCTATGTAGGGGGGAATTTTTTATATTTTTATTTCAGTATATATTTATTGAAATCAAATGAAGACTAATAAAATCTTTAGCATACATCACGGAATCAAATAAGGTTTTACATATTCTCATTTTTTTTCCCAAATTTTTTCTATCCGTATGGTTGATTTTTTTAATCTTTTATTTTGATAAATTTATATGTAGATGGAGTTGAAAAAGTTAAATACCCAACTTGATATCTCCTTATTATATATATATATATATATATATATATATACATATATATATATATATATATATATTCGGGTTGGGTTTGAGAGATTTATGTGAGGATCTAAATAGACCCCAAGCAATGATTTTTAGTGATTTCTGTACATACCAAACATGACTTTAATAGTTTGTTTGTTTCAACACACCTTTCCTTTCATAGAAAGAGTTGAACAATATTTATAACGTTTTTAAATATTAAGAATATATTTTTTTTCAATGTTTATCTCTACATATGATGAGAGTTTTAATTTACTAGCAGTAACATGTTAGTAATATTGTGTTGTCTGATTTAAGAATATTATGTTATTTACACTATCGTTAGATTTATTTTGTGGTATAATTTTAAAAATATATAAATAGGTTTCTTTTGGAGGAATAGATATTACTTTACAGCTATCCCTATTAGCCCCGAAATTATTGTTATCTCCCCCTCCAGCCGAATTAATTTTGCCCGAAATTCTAACCCTAAATAATGGCCAAAATTCTAACCCTATATAATGGTCAAAATTTCTGCCCCTGAAATATGGCCAAATCTTCCAACGTACAACGTATTCTTAATTGTGAAACAATGCATGGACCGTTTAGCTTCCAAACCCGTTGACCATGATAAATAAACGGTTTCTACTTTTAAGACTATTTACGTGGGTCCGACTAGTAGGGTAGTTGAGGGTCTTATTTTTTGCTGAGCAATAATTGTCCAACTCGTTGGTGAGCTTGCGGGATTACAAAAGGTCCTGAAAGTCAAACATAAAGTGTAATTGGGTGAAAGATTTATTAATAACTCGGTCTTGAATTTTATTAATGTATTGGATTTCATGAGTTTGAATCCATGCTATAATAATTAAGATTTTTTAATTATTATAAAATAAAAATATTATTTGTGGTGTGAATTATTGTAAAATGTGTAAAATATTTTATTATGTGTTTTTTTCTCTTATTCTTTTCTATTTTCTAGTGAGATTGACATGTGATTGATATTAAATTCCAGCACCTTATATTATGGTATGGAACTCTGTGCCGATAGATGTAATTTATTCCTGTATGGAGTATGTGCATGAACAAGAATTTTATAGGGAACTACGTACAACTTCATCAGATGATTATCAAGGACGTTCTATTTCACATCAAAAATCAAGGAGATCTTGGATTATATATCTACACATATAGGAGTATATATGCGACACTGAATTTAGCTTATGTTAACTTGAAGACCATCCAGGAATATATCCAAGTAATGGCTCATCAATGGTACCATGTTTTGGCTAATGTTGTTCGCTTCTTAAAAACAGTGACCAAAGTGGCAGCATATGGCTCAGTGGTTATGGGAATAGCAACAACCATTGTTTCACTAGGAGTGGCGGCAATGACGATGACAGCCACCGATATAGCGGCAGCAATGATGGTGGAATCGATCAACCAGAAGGTGGCTGAGGAGGCAGAAATTTTGGACGATGAGAGGTACTATTCTTCTGAGGGAAACTTAAGTCTAGAAGTTTCTTTCTATATATATCGTACTATTAAACTTTCACTATTTCACAAAAAGAATTTTAATGACAAAGTTTTTGCCTCGTAAAATCTTTTTTTAATGTTGTAGTATAAAATAACGCAATTAATATCTTTAAATTTGTTCTCTCAATTTCATTATTATGCTACTACTATATTTAAAAAAACAGTAACTTAATAATATAAGAGTTAAACATGCACCAAAACAACTCATCCTTAATGAGTGCAAACTTTGTAAATATAATTTTTAATGTAACATATGGAGTATTAATATATTTAACATGCATAGCTTGCTTGTTCTTGTTAATGATGTTGCTAAATAAACTGAGTTCATGAATAAGGTCAATTTAAATTGACATGTATACTTATATGATCTTTCATAAATTAAACTCTAATTTCAATCTTCAAGAAAAATGATCATTTGTTGGTACATTAGTCACCTGATTAATCAATTTAAGAAATAATTCTGACATTCGAATAAAACTTAGATTTGTTACTTTCTTTTCAGTAATAGTATACAGTAATTAAATTAGATGGTTCCTCGCCCTTAAAATACAAAAGATAAATAATTTAACTAATTTTAAACTCCTGTTCCTATGATTAATATAGTAAATTGGGATTAAGTGTCTTGAAAACACGGAAAATATCAACGGCGAAACAATTTTTTTCCATAAAAAAATAACTCGGTTAAATAAATCAAATACGCTAGGTAGAATTTTATAGGGAACTACAAATTCATCTGACAAGGTAACCAATCCTATGGATTTAGTTATGGTGAAGTTGAAAATTAATTTTACCATAATAAGTTATAAGTTTTTTCACCACATTAAATGTATATTAGTAACAATGTAATGAAAAAGTTTATAACTTACTATAGTGTAATTGATTTTCAACTTCACCATAACCGGATCACAATCATGCGATTAATATAGTATTATTATGTTAGTAATATTGTGGTGTTGTACTTGAGAATATTATGTTATTTGCACTATTATTAGATTTTTTTGTGGTATAATTTTTTAAAAATATAAATAGGTTTCTTTTGGTGAAATAGATAGTATTTTACAACTATCACTATTAGCCCTGAAATTATTGTTATCTCCCCCTCCAGCCAACCGAATTAATTTTGGCCGAAATTCTTACCCTACATAATGGCTAAAATTCCAACCCTATATAATGGTCAAAATTTCCAACCCTGAACAATGGCCAAATCTTCCTACGTACAACGTATTCTTAATTATGAAACAATGCATGGACCTTTTAGCTTCGAAAACCGTTGACCATGAGAAATAAAAGGTTTCTACAAACTTGACTTTTCAAATCATCGTCGCATAATGATATTTGGATTTTATTATACTGTAGTATTATTTAAATAACTTCTTCAAAAAAAAACATAACTTTCAAATGCCATATTAATTTGAGAGTAAAAAAAAAATCAGTATATATTTATTGAAATCAATATTTTAGGAGAAAAAATGAATAAATTTTATTCAGCTCAAGGGAAGTACCTAATAGCTAAATTATTATGTTCTTAATAATACAGTCCCATAGAATAAAAGAGACGTTTATTTTTATATTTTCTCATGTAAAATCATTTAAGTTAAATATTGGAAAACCTGAAATCAAAATGAAGTCTTTAGACATGGAAATATAGTCAAAAACTCTGATAACAGTCATGTCCAATATACATCTAGCAATACAATGAGATGACAATGCAAATTATTCAAACCAATTTACAAAACCCATTAATTATCATCTTCTCCATCTCCTTGTGACCATGAAATAAACTTATGAATCCCACTCCTTAATATATATCTTGTACTCATTGCGGCATATTGTATCCCAAAGCAAAATCTTGGTACAGTACTTGATCCGATTGATGAATAACAGAAGTAGAGTCGTCCCACGAATTTGAGGATGCAGAGTTTGTGTCAAATTCATTAGACCACCAAATCATGCCGTCTTTAGAACCTTCCATTTCCTTGAAACAACCAAATTCACCAAATCCCGGTATCAGTTTGTTGTCGTTGAGAAAATCATCAACTTCAGCTTGGAATGTCTGAATTCCGGGGTTCACTTGTTGTGCATCTGATTTTCGGACAATAGTTGAGTCAGGAATATTGAAGGCAATCGGCATGGAATTCTCCAATTCATCCATTTTCGGCTCATAGAATTCAACAGTTTGTCCTTGTCCAAGCTGAGGAATAGGCTGCATCAAAGGGTTAGAATTGTCATTGAAAGATTGGAGGGTTCGGATCATCCTTTCTTGAAGGGGATTCAACTTGGGCCACAGGGCAGGATTGTTAAAGAGAGGAAAATGGTTTTGAAGGCTCTGAAGCTGCATGTGGAGTTGAAGCCTTTCCATGGCCGAGTTGCTCAAGGAATTATCGTCTACACCGTGATCGGCTTCTTTTGGGTCCTGACTCGAAGCTGCAGCAGATAGTCGATTGATGTGAGAGTTTTTGCGCCTTCCGAGCAACTTTTTCTTCAGCCTAGTGTTCCAGTAGTTTTTAATATCATTATCGGTTCTTCCAGGCAATTGAGCTGCAATAATGGACCACCTGAATAATATATATACAAAATAAGTTAGCCCCCATAAAGAATTGATAGATGGACCTAAGAAAGAGGAATTTAAAACTGATCAAGGATTTAGATCTTTGTGCCGTGCTGAAGCTATACATACATAATATATATATATATATATATATATATATATATATATATATATATATATATATATATATATATATATATATATGTATGTGTGTGTTTGTGTGTGTTCTTGAAACAAATGCAGCATGGACAATAACAAAGGACAAATGAGGATATAAATATATATGTTGAAATTAAAGTTACCTGCTTCCAATACTAATATAGAGACTGCAGATGATGTTGTCTTCTTCTTCAGAGAATCCTCCATGCTTGATGTTGGGTCTCAAGTAATTTAACCACCTTAATCTACAACTTTTTCCACATCTCTTCAACCCTGTCAATATGTAATTATAAATTAATACACCAATTACTTAGAAAATCTAACATGTTCTTTTCTAAAATTTGTAATATGAACCATTTCAAACATAAGGGATCTTCAGTACTAGAATAGTAACAGAATTCTGACAATTTTAAAAAATAATCACAAAAAGAAGGTGACTTTTCAAGAGATTACAAAACCCTTTTACGTTTTTGTAGTCGTTAAAACCATCATGAAAGACTTTCATGATTAGGACATATTACATAACAACCTCCGTGACAATAAAAATGTATTTTGAATTTCTATGATGAATATGGGCAATTCACAAATAACCATTTTTCTAGTAGCATCTTGTGTGTGTGTGTGTGTCTGTGTGAGACAGAGAGAGAGAGAGAGGACGAGGAGGATTGTTTAAGTACCAATTTTTTGGGGAAGAGCAATCCAGTTGTTACCGGTACCATAATTGTCTATATAAGCCTTGAGCTTTGCATCTTCTTCCGGTGACCATGGACCCTTCTTCACGTTTGCTTTGTCACAGCATGGAGCCCGACCCATATCTGATATCCTAATTCTTGATTTCTTTCTGATCTCTACTATATCTGTATGTGCTAGCTAGCTCCTTCTTCTTCTCTCTCTAAATATCTCCAGCCAATATATGAATTAATTGGAAGCTATCTAGGGCTGTGTTTGATTGTTGGGAAAATAAGCAGCCGAAGACCAACCATTTATAGGTAACAATAGTTTGGTTGATGATGTGATGCTTAATTTTCAAGAAGCAGAAAAGTCAATCATCTCTCCTCTCTAGCTAGGGTTTCTGCATCTCTCTCTCTCTCTCATATTTTGGATTTTTTTTTCATATTTTATTGTTAATATTATTATACATACAACGTGACAAAAGAAGTGCACAAATTTCTCTCATATCTTATTTCATATTAAAGATTCAATTGCTTTTTGCTTTCATTAATGAATTAGTTTATTATGCTAGCTACACGTAAAATCAAGAGATAAACCTCCATCCCATAAGTTTGTCTCTAACCTCCGTAAATGGTTCCATTATTGAACTACCCTCTTTAGCTAGGTTTTTTTAAAGATATAATAATAATAATAATAATAATAAAGCAGTTTGCTGTATATTGATATTGAAATTAAAGAATTAATGACCCGTCAGAACAGTGAATTTTATGTAATATATAAATTACAATCTTTTTGGGTTTTTAATTAATTATATTGGTTCTAACAGAGAGAATTTTCACCCTTGAGATTGAAGGCACCAGATTAATAATTACGATCATTAGTTCTAAGTTGCACATCCACTGTTAATTTTTATAAATACGGCCGGTAAATAAATAAATAAATATATATATATATATATATATATATATATTGGAATTTTCCCCATTCATTATGCATTATCCAGTAAAATGGGCACAATTTGTAAACCAAATGATCGTACCTAATATGATGTTTAGTAGTTGTGTTGAACAATATGCTAGAAGCTGCTTAGGACAATCAACCACAATTATGCATGCTCCTTGCCCAACCCTTAGCAAAGCTTATCCTTCTGTTAGGAGAAAAGATTCTTGTTTCTTTCTCAATTAATTTTCTTAAGGTTAATTTGCGTGATTGCTTGCTTAGAGTTTTAGTTCCATCAACTTTGCTTTAGCTATTACTGTATCCCACTTGGGAATTCTGATTAGGGATAAGGCAAGGCTATTATATCCTTTAAATTATAGGGCTACAATTTTATCATATCAATAAAATCCGAAAACTGAATATTAAAGTTTGCATCATTCACACACATTCATTTTTATTTTTTTACCAAATTATGTTGAGTGAGGACAGAGCCACATGAAAATCCATTTAAAAGACAATATGCTTGGGTATCTATGTTTAATAATATTTCGATATTAAACTTTAACAATTAAATTATTATTGAGAAAAAAATTTAAAGCTGAAACAACATATTTTAAAGCTGGCAGCGATCTTAATATTTATTTCCCCATAAGGAAATTCAGGTACATTTTCCTGGGAGAAAAACATAAGGAATAATTCACATGATTTTCCATGAGTAGTTCATATATAGACGTATAAGTTTTGGCTGGTCGAATAGTTTTCTTAGCTACTCGTACTTACTTGTTTACAAAATAGAAATATCCATTATACATAATCTTGATTAATCGTGCTTGTTCCAAGTTGGCTAGAGTTTTAGACAATGTTTACACCAGAAAAGAATGAGAAGAAACAAGAAGGAAGGGCCTTCAGAATTTAATAACTTTAAATTAAAGGGGAGCAGTAGCACTCATTGACCTTGGTTTCCTACCATGACATTTTCTTAATCAATTTTAAAGTGAAGAAACAGAGACAAAAAGGTCCAGAACCGCACTTGCATAGAAATAACCAAGCACAAAACTATCAAATTTTCAAAAGGTACTAAATAATATATATATATATATATATATATATATATATATATATATATATATATATTTCTAAACGTCAAGTGGAGTCGGATCTTTCGGAAGAAGAAAACATGCTTCTGCTTGTCTTTGTCTAAACCCTAGAATCTCTCTTTCTCTCTCTCTCCATTGACTCTGCATTACATGCATCATCATCAAGACCAACCTCAAGACTTTTATAGGAGAGCTGGTGAAGGTTTTCTCGATAACAAGATAAGCTTGAGCAGGATTGGCTAATATACTACAATAGTATGGAATGACTGGTGTTAACCTAATTTGACTTTATTCGTTGAATCATTACTTAATTAAGTAATCTCTCTCGCACATATAATTACACACACAGCAACAAATTAACGTACGCATATTATTTGACTCTTCTTCTTTTTTTTTTTTTTTTTGGTGGAGCACTATAACCCTGTACTTGGTTCACTCATGATCTCCGTACACAGCCGATTAATGAATTAATTAAGAAGTACCACTACCATTAAATTTAAGAAGTGAAAAACTTTCTCAGGTCTAATTAAAGTGTGCATGTAGACTCCAAAATAGATTTCATAGAGTGAAATTTCTTTTAGTAAAAGTAACATTTTCGTTTTAAGTTTGTCACAAGGGTTATAATCATTCCTAAACTTAATTGAAGACGTTAGTAACTTGCTTAAATTTACAACTCATCGATCATAACCAATATTTGACTATGATATATTGAAGTGATCATATAACTATACTTTTAGTTAAGAAAATAATTTGACAATTAATCAAGCATTCCGTGGATGAGAATGATCCGTCGTAATTCCTGCAATATAAGAGCAAAGATCAAAACAGCTATGAATTAAGTAAATGCAGTATTATATACTTATTTATATATGTTTGTTTCTCTTGTGGTTATTTCTCTATGTACATATGTTTGAAGAATCAAAAAAAGAAAAACATTAAATTATGTTTTCATTGATATATACGTGAAGTCTTCATTATCAGAAACGAATTACGGATATGAATTGATGTCTTAAAAACATCTTATTCAAAATTGTTGTCTTAAAAACCTAAAATTGAATCCGTCTTCCACATTATCATGGTGTTCTTAAAGAAAGACCCTAAAAGTCATGAATCCATCTGCCCTGGTGTGTACGTACGTAGTCCTGCCACTGGACCAAAAATGAAGAACAATATTTCCGCCAAGGTATAAATTAAAATGACAAATAATTGCTGCCTTCTTATATTTATATATTGTTACTTCAGGCGAGCATTGCCAAATTTCAAATGGTAGACCCTGTATTTAGAATGTTAGACTCTTCCACACGATACCTTATAATCAGGTTTTTCAATAAAGTTTAGTGTATCAACGTGCCAAATGCGTGTAGAGTTTGAAAGTCAAAAATTTTAACGTTACATATAACAAACGACTAAATCCTAAACTAACGTTAATTAAATATAATAAGATTTGCTATGTTTATACGAAATTCAGTGTTCATTTGGGGCATTCTAAACGATTGGTTTAAACTCTGACCAATTTCGGACTGAGAAAAATACTAGAGATATTCTCCCTTAATCCCAATTTGATGTCATTGTTGATCAGACCATTCATAGAATAAATTAAAAAAAAATAGAAAATTAAGAATAAGAGAAGTTCTTCTTCTTCTTTTTTGGCTATTAAAACTTAGAAAAATTTTAAACCAATGATAGTGGGATATCCATGGTTGAAGTACGTGGAACGGAAGGAATATATATTGTCAATTAATAGATTATCAGCAGTACATATATCTATCATTAATTATTACTCATTAGGGTTTTAGGGTTTATATATTGTCAAAGTGAAGGGCATCCACTTCCCACTTCCCTTTCTCCCCTCCATTCTTTCCGAACGTTAAATATATATTTTTTATTTTTTCAAAAAAAAGTGCCATAAAATTTTTAATATATTATTAATTTTATTAATTATTAGTTGATTAAATCATGTCAACGCTAGCAAATTTTTATACAATGCTAAAAATAAATTTAAAAAAATAAAATGATAGATATCTCTAATTTTATAACAAACATGGTATAATACTTTGTGAAGGCTAAGTTATGTCATCTACATTGCTAAACGAATCCCAAATAAAAATTTAATTAATTACATCAATTTATGTTTAATGTGAAAGTATACTACAGTATATTAATTCGATTTAGGAGTGAGAAAAAGGTCAGTACCCCTCGTCACTAAAGTTAACAAAGATGTCAATACGTTAAATAAAAGAATCATTACACTCAATAATGTATCTCGAAGTAGATGGCTCAACATATATATAGATGATTCCTTTTTTAAGACCCTAATGACTTGTGTAGGTTTTTCTTCTTCAAAATATAGTATTAATACATAGTAGCATCCATATACACACAACCTGTAGCTACCTCTCATGCACTTTATGTAAATTAATACCAGGAAGCTACAAACAGACGCAGTTGCTGAGCTCAAATTCAGCCCTTATCACTCAACCCCTTCAAGTTGTTTAGACAATTGTCAACTGAACAAACCCATCACCTTTTTAGCATCCAAGAAATTGACTTGCTCCTTATTATCACTTGAAACTTTCCTTTCATCCGTAAGGAAAATTTGGATATCCATTATTTAAATTAATTGTCCAAGTACTAGTGACCAATTGTCCAACAACATGTCAGTCTTCAAAATATTGAAATTTCACATATAATAATTTAAAGAAATACGTGTCACCTTATAATATATATTACAAATTTAATTCTCCATCTTTTGTCAACTTGATTTCTCTTCAAATAGGATAAAAGAGACATTACACAATGGTACGTAGATCTTTGGTTGAATTCTTTATGTGGTATATCTAATATCATGTTACAAGAAGGTTAATTAAGTTGAAATAAGGGCATTACCAATAGTATCGCAATTCCCAAATAACAGTAGTTAATTTATTTGAAAGAGACCGGCACGTGTTGAAATCAAATGGACATGGTACGTGGGTAGTTTGACCTAAAAACGAAAAGTCAATGGAGCGTGTATTAGGTGCAAAGTTTCTAGAGAGATAATTATTAATTAGGAGGGAGTAGTAATGGTGTCATGGAATTTGACCTTGAGACGTTTATTGTACCAAGTAGGTAATGACATTGTCTCTCGGTCCGATCCCTTAATTTATTATACACCATTTCAATAATAAGCTAGCTTAACCGAAATCAATGGCATTTCATGAAGAGAAAGGGAATAAAGTCAGCGAGGTGTTTGGAAAATCTACAACTTAATTCTTATTGTAATATTGTTCTAAATTGCTTTGCTATTATTATTATAAGCTTGCAACCGTGTGAAAAAATGATTTTATTTCATACGCGTGTTACTAAATAATATCGAATATATGTAAATTTTGTGACAGTAAATAATATGTACAAATAGTGTTGAGAAAGCAGTTACATGAATTTGAAAATGTGAATGATATTTTTTTATTCAACATAAACTATTAAAGTTGCGAGTGTATGAGCCGATGAAATTAAAAAATATCAGACTTTTGGGTTTTCTTGTCTAATAAGAAAGGGAAAAGGAAGTGACAAGTTTTGTTGTCCAATAAGAAGGGGGAAATGAAGAGAAAAAATCTGATATTGAGAGAGAGAGTGAATGCAATGAAAAATGAAAAATGAAAAATGAAAGAATCCGTCCCATCTCAAAGGCAAATATATATCTAGTTTCTGTAGTCCTAGGCGTATACAATACAGAAACGTTCCATCTTATTAAAGCAAATTTCCAGCTTGCATGCATATAATTTGGAGCACACCATTCAAATATCCACTCCATGTTATTCAGCCTACATTCTATGATACGAAGGTAACACGATAGCAACCGAAGAAATGTTCTGGTTTAATTGCATTATTGTATAGATATAACATGCATAAAATGAGCCAAAGACCAAGTTAGGCAGCTTCCACAAGTTTCTGCTTACAAATAAGAATCAGGAGTGAGCATTTTCTTTATATTAGTACCAATCAAATAAAATTAGTTTCTTTATAATGGGCATGTTTTGCATTATAAGTAACTAGGGATAACTCGTGCATGAAGGCTAGGGATAACTCGTGCATGAAGGCACGGTGTAATTAATATAAGAACTGAGTACTGTATTCAATATTTCTAAATTGAAAAATTTAAAACTGTTGTGGACTCTTAGTTTCATAATTGAACTGACTCCAACCATTAATACAAAAAGATTGATACTCAATCCAATCATAATTTTTTTTTAACACAAACATTAGTGTGTTGCTACTCATTCCCAACTTAGAATTAGTTCTTGGCAGGTTTGAACAATTAATTGATTGACGATAGCGGGCTCAAATTTGTGTAATATAGTGTTTTCGGGTATTCCACACACCTTTTTTTTATTGACAAAACGGAATAAGAAGTTTGACAGCATTTATTTGTCTCCAGTATCTCTAACCATCGATCAATATGATCCATGAACAGTATTTTCTATGAAAAAAGGATAGTACTGTAAGCCATTTGGTGGGATCTAATGAGGGAAAAAAAGATGTAAAAATCCAAAAGAAAAGGCTTTTGCATATATACCCAAAAGTATAAAATGAGCCCTCTTAAGTCAAAATAAAAAAGTATTGTCATAACACCAACTAAATCGCATCACCATAACATTTTTTTCTCTATATTTTTTTTCTTAAAATTGGACAAAAAATTCTTATACCATGAATCAAAGCATACTACAATAGTTGCTCTCGATATAACCTCAAAAACACCACAGATATACACACGTAATTGCCCGTGCCTGAAGGCACGACGTAGATTAAAATTTCAAAAATACTATATTACCTAAAGACTCTTTTTGCAACCTAAAATAACTTATAAATCAATTAGAATGAATCTGAACTGTCTCTGTAATTTTCCGCCCAAATCAATTTGCATGTAAAAACATAACGACCGCAATACCCAAAAAACAAAAAAATTGCGTCAATGCTAAAAGAGTGACTCATGTTGTTTACGTGCAATTTTTTTATTTTTTTATAATAATAATAATAATAGTTATAATAATAATTATTATTATTATTATTATTAGTAATAGTAGTAGTAATAGTAGTAGTAGTAGTAGTATAATTATTATTATTATTATTATCATTACTATTACTATTACAATTATTATTATTATTATTATTATTATTATTATTGTTGTTATTATTATTATCAGTAATAGTAGTAGTATTAGTATTATAATAATAATAATAATTATTATTATTATTATTATTATAGTATAGTGATGAATTTAATTTTGGCGAAAAATATGAGTGAATAAATTTTTTTAAAAAAATGTTGAATTAAAAAAAAAAATAAGAGATAAATTAATGATCATTGAATGTTAAAGCCTTAAATAATTTTAGATTGTTTAATATTGAAACCTAAATTGATTTGAGACCGTTGGATGTTGAAACCTTAAAATTTGAATCACTCTGTTTTATTAATACACCCCTCCAAGTTTCATAGGGATATTCTAAACATCACTACGGCCAACTAATCTATAGACACATTTCTGATAGCAACTGCAGGGTTCCATCTCAAGGGATGGGAGAATAAAGAAAAGAACCATAGCAGGAAGACTGCACCCATCACTATAACTGGAGCAATAACAACCTGCAAATGGAAGCTGAGAGCATTTCAACTCCAAAAAAAATTGAGAAAGAGAAGGGCACTTTACATAAATAGGGAGGATAGACTTGCGCCTTCTAGTTGTGATTATTCTTAGCTCTGATGTACAATATAGTCTTACTTATTCCTTATAAATACCGAGTTAGGAGCACATCTAGTTGCAATTCATAAAGAAAAACTTGTTTCCATGGATGTAATATAAAGGTCCGTGGAAGAAGAACAAGGGCATAATAATCCATTATTAGCCCATTAAATACACCACCTTATGAGCCAGTACATGACCCAAAACTGCAAAACTATGCTTTCTTTATTGGCCCCTTTGTTAACATCTGCTGACAGCATTTTGTAAAGCCAGAGAAGGTAATTGCTTTCAGGATTAGCATCACTTCACATTAATTACTGCAGCCATATTTCTCAATCTCTGAGCGATTTCCGCAAATGATGGCCTCTGTGCTGGATCAGAGGCCCAACAACTTTCCATTAAAGACTTCCACTCAGGATCGCACCATGTTGGAATCTGAGGGCGTAATGAATTGTTCACAATTCCTCCTGCATATTATGATGAAGAATTGATAAACAAGTACTATGACAGGATGGTCATTTTGACATCATGCTTAAAATAACATCTGCTATTTCTCTTTACTTTCTAGTTAGACCTTGTTGGTGGCAGGTTTTTCTTTTTTTCCTTTTTTTGAGAGGGATGGGGAGCATCAGCATCACAAATATGGAAACCTTGTTTCAGTGAACTGACAATTAAATAAACCACCACTTATGTCTTGAATCAGGCAGTAACTCATAGATACAAGGAGAGCTATAAACACTATGCAACTGAAGGCAATAAAGTATTTGCATCATAGGAAAATCTAAATTGCTTCTACAAAATTTTAAATAATGCCTTAAGGCCCTTAACAGAGCTCATGGCCTGAGCCATCAATCCAAATATCTCAACTGTGAATTGAAGCACTATGCATTCTTGTGCAAACTCTCGGTGGGGCTTTCGTAGATACCAATAATCCAAGCAGAATAAGACCAGAACACAGAATGGGGGCACTGAGCTCTGAAATTAAAGCGCGACTCACAAGCAGTGTAAAATGAACCCTCTTGTTAGTCTTACATGTTGCGTTAAATTGGTCTGAGCATCCGTTTCACAGTGGTAGCCTCAGCCTTTCTTACCAGAGTTGAAAAGTGACCTAATCTAAGATGTCATCATCCTTTCACTTGTTAAGCACTCATCCCAACAGTAACTTACTAATTTCATATACAGGAACATGAATCGCAGATCATGGATAATAGTAGCAAATTTTGTTATATTGAATGGAAAATATCAGCAAGCTCTAACCAGAATCTTCTCTAATACAACCCTTTTTCTCTTAAGACATTAAATTATGATATATTTTACAAATTTATGGAACCAAAAGACCAAGTACATGACAAAACCAACATACAAATTTTTTAATGAGCTACAGAAAAAGTACATAATCTTTGAATAATGGAACATACCAATTACAGATGCACAATGCATATCTGCATAAGGTTCGTCGCCCGTGAGCAATTCCCACATGACAATCCCAAATGAGTAAACGTCAATCTAGATTTCAAAAAGGAAAATTTATGATGAGCGAATATGTGCAATAAAAATCAAAAAATAAAATATAGATTCAGAGAATTCCCTAAATGAAAAGGAAGATAAATGGAAGCTAAAAACTTTGATATTGATGCTAGCTTTAATATACCTTTTCTGTTACCATGTTACTTTTTCCGCTAAGAAGCTCTGGCGCCATCCAGGGTAGAGTTCCGCGAACGCCACCAGAAACTAAAGTGTGCTGTTTTACCTTTGATAAGCCAAGATCCCCAATCTAAAGAAAAAAGTGGACAGCTGATGAGCTAGCAACTCCAAGCCAAAATCAGACTACATTAGATTGTAAATCAGGCTTGTTACAGTATCAGCATGTAAAATATTAAGAAACAGCAAATAATTATGGTAAACTTCAAGAGTGGACTTTAATAATTAGAGAAAGCTTGGAACAGAATTCAAAACTTCTAAAAAACACCAAAGTCATTCTAGTTACAATGACACAGGACTACTATAAAGGGATCAAAGGTTCAAAGTTGCGGTATCAGAAGACGTAATCGGATAGTCAATTCTTGATGTGATATCGGACAATGTGCAACAAAAAACTATATATTGCTTAAAATTTTTAAAAAATTACTAAAAAATATCAAAAAGTAAAATAATGAATAAATACATACAAAGTTGTTATTTAACACTTATAACATTCTATAAGTCATAGTTGTTGGTAAATTCTGTTTATATCTTGCATAGATTGATATCGGCCGAGACATTACGTATCGGTCGATACGTATGTGCTGATATCAGCTGGTACTTTAGACCATTAAGGGATACATATACTCAAAAATGGATTTCCCAACAACTAGAAAAGATAGTAACATCTTTACCACACAGTTGATTTTAAGCATACCTTGCACACCGGTCGATGTGGATCTCTCATATTTACTAGCAGGTTTTCACATTTCAGATCAAAATGCACAATGCTCTTTCCGTGCAAATACTCCATCCCAAATGCAGCATCCATAGCTATAATTAGTCTTTTGCGGCGATCAATTGTTCTGACCATTGAAATAACAATAGCATTATCAAATATAGTTTGTTAGCAACAAAAAATTGTTTTACTGCCTTTGTATAGGAAGACGTAAGAAAATTAAAAAACGACATCTCCCTAAACAGTGCACAGGCATCAAATATGCTACCTGTCCTTTTTCTGCAAAAACTGTTTCAAAGATCCATTAACCATGAATTCAGTCACTGTAGCTAAAGATCCATCAGGGCCGTCACGAACAATACCATAGAAAGAAACAACATTTGGATGGTGCAATGAACCTAATATCAAAGCCTCCTTCCAGAAATCTGCAATCTAAAGACAAATAACATGGAAGTCAAAAACTGGAACAGAAAGAACTAAAACTGTATCACGTCAACCCTGAAAAACACACATGCATATTACTTTCCAACAAAACTTGTGCAGAAAAAATGTTAGTTCCATAATTAAAAAGCCGAGTATGTTCTCTTTTCCACTGAGTTTACCGAGAGGATGTTCTCTTTTCCACCAAGTTTACTGAGAGGAACTAAATTCTGTAAACAATGTTCAAGCAATATTCTACTGCAACAGACTCCATAAAGACTCGGCACATATTGCAAAATCAATGACCCTTCTCTTAATGTTCTTTCGTGTTTAGCCTGGGGTTATTTACACTATCAACTCGATCACCAATTATGCTTAGCGCCCACACATACTTAGTGCCCCCACATACTTGGCCACTACTCAACTTTGTAGCCTATATATAAGTCTTTAGTACTCTTTCTAATAACACAACAACAATATTCAATACATCTTTTTATCTCTAACATGATATCAGAGTCTGATTTGATCTTGGGAGGCCAACTAGAAATCTTGTTTCCGCCGACGGCAGCACATAGCCAGCGGCGGGTATCTTTTCTTCTTATGGTTCTTTTTCTGATTTTTTTTTTTTACAGAAAAAACAAAATAAAAAGTCCATGATGATGTTTATTTTTGTGGTGGAAAAAAAATGGATTGTCCTTGGATCTGGTTGAATTTGTAAATGGATTGTAAAAATAAGGATTGTATGGGGCTGAGATTTCAAGAAGGAAGGCGTGTATCCTTCAATTATTTGGGAGGCTAGAGAGTTCTCCGTTGTTAAAGAAGGCGATAAATCTTTCACAGTTGTTTTTTAAGGATAGAGAGTCCTTCACATTTGTTGTAGGAGACAAGAGTTTTAACCGTTATTACCAACACATGATATCTTCGGAAAGCAGAAGTGTGAAATTATGTATTGAGAGTGAGAAATCTAACTTTGGACAAAAAAAAAAACTCTGTTCAAATTATAGTGGACCTCAATTTTAGGGGGCGTGATGAAGATAAAATAATTTTGTGATGTGGTTGGTTCAAGTCTTTTTGGGATTATGTTATGTAACAAGTTGTAAGTCGTGATATAAGACTTTCAACTTGATGAAGAGTGCTAGAGTATATTATTATTAGAACTTAGTCAATAAGAATGCTTGGTGCCCACACATACTTAGCCACTACTCAACTTGTAGCCTATTTATGAAGCTTTAGTACTCAGTACATCTATTTTATCTCTAACAAACCTCAATTCCATCTGAGCTTTAGTACTCAGTACATCTATTTTATCTCTAACAAACCTCAATTCCATCCAGATTAAACTAAAATCTCCCATGCTTCAACCTGGTAACACTTTAAAATCCCTAGGACTCTTTATCAAATGTAAAAACAAACATTCCATTACAGATGCCCTGCTACAAATGCCTTTACTCATACCTTCCTTCTCATTCTCTCTCTTCCTTCTTTCCCGTAACATTTCCTTTAATCAGACAAAACTCCTTTGTGAATTTTTTTTCCAACCAAATTACATTAATATATTATACTATCCTCACAAGTTTCTGTGGAGCTATAGTTTGATGTTTCGTATATATGGATACACACAACACACAACAACGGTGTTATGAAGCTGTATATATAGCAAGAGGAAACATTCAAAGAAATTGCTTAGGAACAAGCTTCTGTTTTGGTATTCAGATTTTAAATACATGAATAACGCGCACTGTACATGGTTTGTAACCATTACTTAAGGTTAAGGTACTTTTGTGAGGTTTTAACATGAAGGAGAAATCAATAATATTAAATTTGAGGGGTGTGAGGGGTGAGGGGGGGGGGGGGGGGGGGGTGTTTAGTTCACTCCCTCTCCTGTATCAAACATAAAGAAATGTTTACAGTGGCTCAATTATTTAAATATTGTAATGTCAGAAGTTGGAAACTGTATTTATTAGATAAGGCAGCATTAAATCCTTTTATAATAATAAAATTTACATTTACTCCTCTTCTATAATCACATAAATTGAAGATACTATTATGCACACAGAAGGAAGCATTTTATACGACATACCTCTGAAACACATATTTTATAGCATATTTTTAGAAGAATCCTTTAACTCACCATATAAGAAAGTAATATTGATAAACTAGGAGATTAAAAAAAGGTCAATGCATGTTCTGGTGATGCTGATAGAGTTGGTAGAAGTGCTAACATTTAACATTATGAAAAGAAGGCAACTGCTCTGATATTTTACCCCCCAAAGAATGGTATAATAATCAACAGAAACAACACAATCACCTATTACCTAGCAGAACTAGAATTTATTTCTCAGTAGGCCAGGGATCTTAAGAAATTGATCTACGCCAAAACAAGATCCATAATATAGCCAAATCAACAGTTTCTCTAATAAAGGAAAGTGCGATGCTGAGAGTAAGAATACCAGGCGCTCTCTTTCAGCTGGTCTCCCAGCAAAACAGCTTGCTTTGATTCTCTTTATTGCCACATCTGAGCCCTTCCACTTCCCGTGATAAACAGCCCCATATGTACCAGAGCCTAATTCTCGGATTTCCTCCAGATCGTCATTTTTTATCGTCTATAGAAAGAGTAAATATGCCGATGAGGAAAAAATTATAGTGCAATTTATAAAAAAGAACAAATATACATAGAAAGGAAGTCACTATATATATGCTAAAAATTTGAATGTGATGGGAGTCAGGAACCTGCAATCCCCTAGCAATAGCTTCTGCCTCAGCCTTTGTAGGCTCAATCTTGGAATTATTTAGATTGTCATTACCAGAACGAAACTCCAAATCTCCTTGAGTGTCCTGTAAAAGAAAGAGAATAGTAAAACAGAAGTAATACTTTGTACAACTCTCCTATAGATGGGAAATACAATTAGCCCTCACCACGGCATCTGATTCATTATGAATTTCTTCATTTGCATTCTCATTATGCAAATGGACAGAATCAGCATGTTCTTGAACTTCAGTTTTTACCTCCTCAACACCCTCTAATGCTGCCTTCTTCACAGATTCAATCAAGTCAGGTACGAAACTCAAACGATCAACTTGAAGCTGCTCACTATCAAGAGAAATAGGACCTCCATCCCCTTTTGATTTCTCAACTCCACTGCTCTCTTCAGCAGGTCTTAAGCAATTTGAATTTATAGCTTCAGAAGATGCCGTGTCATCAGGTTTCTGGTTTTGCAATAGGCCAGAGATACATGGCATATCGGAGTCTTCAATTTTTTCTACATGATTTATTTCCTTTGATACTTCGTTAATACTTTTTTCTTTCATCCTGACTAAATCAGCTCCTGATTCAGAACTGGAAAGAATCAAAGAAACCAATTTATCATCAACCAATATTGATGCTGAATCAGGGCGAGGCATGGGATCTGAAATTGCGGTAGAGTTTAGCATGTCATGTGACGAAAGGATGGACTCTGGAGTAATCAGGTTCTGGTTCTCCATATTATAAGTGTTTGGCATCAATTTTAAGCCAAGACCATTAGCATATCCTGGGACAGAAGAACCTTCTAAGCCACCCAATTTCGATGAGGATTCGACCCAAGGAGTCTGATTATCAAGCCCAACTCGAAACCTGGGACTACTGTCCAATGTACCCCTAATGAATCCTGGACTACGAGTACCATCTAGTTGCTGAGATGTACTGGATGCTTCATAAGTGGGAGCGCCATGCAAAGGGCTATTAAGATTCCTCCATAGAGGGTGTGCAGGTACGTTTCCATGTGGCACTTGGTAAAACTTCTCCACTCCATATGCATAAGGCAAATTTCCATATCGAACTCCTTGCTCTTCGAGAGGAATGTGGATGTGAGAAGCTCCTGTGACCCCAGATTGATCTGGAAACACTTCATTCCTCAATTCAGGTCCAGGTCGCATATACAGTGTCTGGTCTTCATGGTGGACATAATGGGAGGACACATGATGGCCATCAGGAAACTTACTGTGTCCAAAAGGGATGTTCATGCCATTACCATCTATAATGTATTGATCATTCAACCTTCCTGCTCCAGATATACGTAGTCTTGGTTCCTCAGCTCTTGGAATCGAATGATGCTGTGGAATCCAGCCTCTTTCATGATTCTGAGTTTCTGTGTGGAGGGATCGAGGATCATTCTGGTCTCTGGAATATAATGGACTGTGCAGTTTTGCTTCTGTATTCAAAATGAGAGTTTCCCTACTTGGAGGACACTCAGCACAAGGACTGACCTGCTGAAACGCATTCACCATGTTAGGCCGCTCCATATGTTGCTGTTCTCCATGCTTCCAAGGGGAATCAGGATAAACTTGATTTCTTGGGAAAGTCGTGTGACAGTGCTCACATATGTTGTTTCCTTCAAATACACTTGTGCCCTGAAGTACATTCCCTGGAAAACCAGTACCATCACCTGATACAGTTCCAGTCGGAAGCCATACTACATTTTCTGTTAATTGAGGTTGGTGATCATATGGGGATTGACGATTTACTTCAAGTCGACTGTATTCCTCAGGCATTCTATCAAAACTTCTGTCTGAGAACTCACCGTACGGTGTACAATAATGCGCTGATGAAGGTGAAGTTGGAAATTCCGCCACCGGCCTTGTATCATGGTGCATAGGGGAGTAGTATACGGGACTCCATGGAGCCTCCATCTCATTATACCTTTGGGTAACGGATTGTTGGTGCTGCCCTGAACCCACACGAGGAATTGTGAGATTACGCAAGCTAATCTGTGGCATGGGTATCTCATTATTCCTCTGGTTATGGAGGCTGCCCTCAACACTCATCTGGTTAAGGTACTGTTCTGAAACATGGTAATCATCTTCTGAACCCAATACTTGAGACACACTAGACTGTTGCCTCCTTAAATCAGGTGATTCATTAAGGCTGTTCAGAGCATCCACATATCGCCGCTCATTATCCCTTTCATCCCCATCAACAAAATGAACAGAACTATCCTGATCAGAATGAGAAAACAGAAAAATCCTGAGTCTAGTGAACCCATCTCCAGAACCTAACTTATCATACTCCTCCATCATGTTTGTCACATCATCATCATTAACTACGGTCACAAGAGCATCAAGATCCTCATCAGGCTGCTGATATTTCAACACAGTCACACCTTCAAAGAGTTCCCTCATCCTCCCCATCAGGCCCTCATAAGTAATATCTCGCGGTGCGCTCACGATCCGCGTCTCCCCACCCACATACCTAAGCTTCCCATCCTGGGGTCGAGGCAATATACTGCCACTAAAGCTACACAAAAACTTTACACGTGGGTTTTCATCATTAGAACTCCGGTGTGACCCAGGAGTAGTTGTAGTGCTGTCCATAGAGTACACAGCAGAACGTTGTTGCAGATCAATTTCTAACTCCTCCAATTGCAAGAATGACTGCCTCAAGCATTCATTTTCTTTATTACACATGAGGTACATTCATGTCCAATTGCCTTCAAGTTACATTACCCCATCACCACAGCCTGAAAAATACAGTCTTCGTCACTCTTCAGCTAACTTCTAGCCTACCAAATGTATTGCAAAACTGATAAAGCACTCCAGAAACTTTAACATTTCTCATTTTCGATCATGAAAACCCCGACAATCCCCATAAAGAATAGACAAAATATTCAATAAAGTACACCAAGACAACTGTATTCTCTCATGTCAGCCCAAAAATACCTTCCAAATTAATCTCAATTACCACAAAACCATTAAACACTTCCCAAAAATACCGTACTTTCACACTTAAGCTTCGTAATTCAATAAAAAGAACCCGATAAATAAAATCTTATAGCTGAAACCAAATCATACTCACGAAATCCAGCTCCACTTTTCCACAGTACTGGAACAACAACAGAATCCAATACATATTAATAATCCATTACCAAAACCAAAAAATTCCATAAATAAAATAAAGAAAACACAAAAACATTACCTCAAATATCTTATTCTGATTATACCAGGAAAGTTTAAATTTTGGAAAGCTCAGTTCGAGAATAGAAAAAAAAAAACTAGAAATCTTCTAATCAGTAATCGACAACTATTTTTTCTCTCCTTCGTACTTGTGTCACGTAATACGAGCTCGTAAACGATCTATTTCTATATGTATGATATAATAATTAGAGAGAGAAAGTGGAATGACAAATTTTTTATGGGAGATAAAATTATGATAGGATGATGAAGATGACGAAGGAAGGACCGCCATTGTGGGTTCGTTTGGTTTCTGTTTGCTTCAGGCTTCGGGGCGAGACCCGGCTTGGTTGCTTGCCAGGTACTGTCACGCGTGGCGATATCTGCTCTCTTGAAACCTCGGCACCTCTTTATCTAGGGCTGAGAAAAAAAGGGAAAAAAAATTGATAACCAAATCGTAAATAATCGTAAATAATAAAATATTCAATAAATCGTAATTGAAAAAAAAATTAAATTGCACGTATAATTACAACAACGGTTATTAATAAAAAAAAAACATCAAATTAATCAAATCAAAGTAATAGATATATATATACAGACACACACATATGTAGAATAAAACTCTAGTACATGATTACTAAATTAATAATATAAAGTATATTAATAATTAAATTAATTGTCTATATGTTTTTAATTTTTTTAATTATTTATATAATTTTTCTTCTACTTGTTTATGTCAGACATACATACTTGGCATACAGGTCGGGCAATAGTTGGGTCTGGCCAAATATGACTCAAATTTTTTTAGATTTAAAATAAGATATCTGTAATCTAAATTGGACCAGACTTAACTAGCCTGTGGACTATTTTTTTTCCACACACTGTAACACTAAAATTTTAAGAATTCAAAACCTATGAATAAGGAATATAATAGTCATAAGCATAAGTACAAACAACGATTAATGTATTTTTTGTAGAGTTCATTTTTTGCATTAATTATGTAATAGTTATATTTTTCCAAAACTTATATTTAAAATAAAGGATTTTATAATTTTACTAGGCTAAACCATACTCTTAGACATAATAATTCTCAGTATAATAATTCAACATAAAATCACTAGTTAGTGTTTATGTTATTAAATAATAAGATACATTCACATTCTTATCCCTTTTAAAAATTAATTTAAAATTAGGCCATAAAAAAATAATACATTAATTTAAAAAGTAATAAGAGAAGTGGGTAAAAGGATTATTTAGGCAGGCTGAACTAAAATGACTAAAAATTTTATAGGCTACAAAAATAAAACTCAAAGTCTAATTTTTAGTATACTAGTTGGGTAGACCCGCAGACTTAGATTACTTTCGTTAGGTCTACATTTATGTATAATAAATTTATATAGAGTATTCATAATTTTTTTTATAGCATAATATTACTTCTAACTTCTAATAATTTTATAAATGCATTAGTAATAATATTAATAAAAAATAATAGTTATAATTTTAAATTTTAAATTATTTTTATTATTAACTTATTTTATTCTACGAATAACACATTATCTCAAAAATAAAATAATAATTATAAAATATTAACTAATTATTAATAACTAAATAATTTAATTAATTATAATTACATTTATTTTTATAATATTAATCCCGTTATACGATTTAGTTATAATTATACTTTATAATGGCATTAAATTCCATTATGCACAATTCTATCTTTATCCCAAGGAGCCAGGCGCGTGGTCCTAGTTGGGTCTGATCGGGTGTTGATATTCTTAGGTACACAGGCATATTCGGAAATCTGAATTATTTGCAATTCCTATTTGTGTGGTTTCAAAAAATATGAAGTTAATTGTTTTTTTTTTCTTCTCTTCAGATCTTGAAAAGTACTGCCGACCGCCGAGTGTAAAGACTTGGACGCATCCTCGACAAGTAGGGGATCAATATTTGACTTCTAATTTGGTCATTTCATTTATGCTTTTAAATTTTTTAAAAAATAAAAATTATTTTATAACTTTTTTTGATTTTTTTTTTATATATTGAAATAAATAATATAACTTTTGTTATGACTATATATAATATTAAATACGCTATTTAAATAGATACAGACAGACACATAATAATATGTGTATAACAAAAATCGCATATATATCATTTTCAAAAATTAAATGGCGCAAGTCTATGGTAACTCTTACGGTGAGCAAGAATTTGGCATGGCCAAAAGCATCTCTCAGTGGTTAATATTTTAAGTTAATTCGCTCATTGGAAATTAAAATTATTTAAACATTTAATTTTTTGTGATCTAATAATTTATATAGATCTAGAAAAATTTACCTAAAAGTCTTTAAAATACTGTTAAGGATTAAGATTTGAACGAGTTGATAGTCTATCACCGTTCAAAGTATTTGAATAATCCCCAAGTAGTACGTTGCTGTTTTTTTTTTAATTTTTTTGAAAGAAAATTTAATATGGGTAAAAATAAGTCCAGGGGGTTTGAAGAGGCTTGGAAACTCCGGCGACCGACACGAAAATAAATAGGAGTCGGCGGCGCCACTCGCCCTCGCTGGTTACCACCAGCGTAAGTAAAAAGGCGCGGAGGCTGCTGCCCGCATGACAATTATGACCACAATAAACAGTTGCAAGCTGAGGCTCCTAAAAAGGAATCAAAGATTACCTTTTGATGGAAGAAGAATTAGTTGCCAATCAAGAAAGACTCAATCCCCACGAATAAAAAAAAACAGAGAAGGATCGATCAAAAGTTACGTGTTTCGCCTATGACTGTCGGAAATTCAGAGGAGCTCACCGAGGAGAATCATATCGTCATAATTTCGTAAAGTTCGTGATTTATGCATAATAAGGTTTGAGATTTTTTAGTTATTGGGTTGGTTGGTTAATTTCATGGTTTTGATTCGTGGGTTCTGATTGTTTAATTGATGATTATTTGCTTGGATGTTAATGAAAAAATAAATTAATGCCCACGAGTAATATCTTTTCTTAGTATGTGTTTGGTTCTTTGGGTTTAATTTAATTGGTGTTGATGATTGCTGTTTGTGTGTGTATTCATGGTTTAAGGATTGGATTGTACTAATTTGAATTAATATTTGCCAAGAAATTTGGAAGTATTGTTATATTAGTAGTGCATCTATGCTATATTACTGGACTATTTTAAAGGATCAAAGGATGAATTCTTTTGTGGGATTATATAATAACTGAGGGGTTGATATTGCATGGTACATACCTTTTTTTTTTTTGGTGCATCGAATAATTAAAGGAAAACTAACAAAGCCTAGGGCTTGTACCCCTGCGGCTTGCAGCATCTAAAACAAGTAGTATCAGCCTTGCACTTCCATGAACTCTTTTTAGGGCATTCTGCAATCCAGATTATGGTCCAACAAATTTGATACCCTAACATAATCTAAAGGCTCATAAAAGGATCACAATACAATTCACTAAAAAAGCCCCTACAAACGAACATGGCAAAAGAATTATGTACTCGGTGTTTGTTTTTGTGCAACTATGTATATGAAATGCCATCTTTTGGTGGTTGGTGACACCAATTATTACCTTTTGTTGGTAAGGATCAGCTAGAATCTGGCAGGTGCTGTATTTATATGCGAAACAAGGTCTGTGATTTTCTTATGTTTGCTTGTTGTGACTGTGTGTATTAATTTTTTATTAGATATGATGCTTCATCTGAGAAATCTGTCAGTTTTTTATTATTTGTTTAATTATATTGCTTTTGGTAGTTCTTTATTTTGTTTTGGGTGTGGATATTTGTATTCTGGTCTTTGGAATATGGGCATGCGGTAGTTACATGGTTTGTGATTATTTGGTTCGGTTTGCTCCATTCATATTTTATGCTTTGTGAATTCTACATTTTATCTCCTTTTTTTTTTTTGGTTTAATTGTTTGATCTCTTAGATTGTTTCTCTTTGGGCCTGTGTGAGCCTTAAACTGATAATAATTAACCAAGAATATCGTGCAGTGGTGGTATACTGGTAAATGAGTAATGTATACTAATCGATACTCGATACACCTTATGCATGTCTAATATATATGCTTGTTTGTGTGCATTATACGTATGTAAATGCGATTTTCCAACTTGACACAAAGAGCCTTTTCATGGTCCAGTGGCAAAGGCTCGGAAGAAAAACAATGAGGTTTTGTATAGAGATACACATCAAGTTCATTTACATGTCCTCATTGATGTTCTTCTCTGCTTTCTTCAGATTCTTACTGTTGTTGCTCTTCTTCAAGATGATGTGGTCCATGTGGATCCTATGGTGTCTGTAATGAAGGTTGAGTGGGCTCCACTGGAATCATATGCTGACATTGATGGATTAAACACCCAAATACAGGAAATTAAAGAAGATGTTGAGCTTCCTCATCCTGAGTTGTACGAGGACATTGGTATCAAACCACCTAAGGGAGTCATACTCCATAGAGAGCCTGGAACCAGGAAGACTTTACTTGCTAAGGTGTAACTTTTTTCCTCATGTTTTTTCTATTTTATGAATACTGCCTACTTAAGTTGCTCATTCTAAGAATGTGATGTTATATCTTCTAGTCTCCCGTGTTGGTGATAGCAGATGCTCAAGTTGGATAACAAGAATGTGGAAAGCGTGTTTTAGTGCCTTAAGTTTGAATTAATTTCACTGTCTGCTGCTTGTTGGTATGTGGACTGATTTCTTAACACCGTATATTGCATTTGCTTTAGGCAGTACCAAACTCAACATCTGCAACTTTCTTTCTGGTTGGAGGTGAGTTGATTCAGAAATACTTGGGTAATGGCTGTTGGCACAAAAGATACTTCTGATCATCTTTCATATCATTAACTGTCTTCACTGTTGAAATTGATGCTGTTGGCACAAAAGGTACTTCAAATATAGATGCCTGGCTTTGGATAACCATATCTATTGTGGAAGAGCAGTGCTTCTGTGGTATGGCTCCTTGACTCAAAGGTATAGATGAAGCTTTGCCGTTAAAATATAGTGACAATATATGCAAATTACTAAGATTTTCAATGCCAGAAGTAACTGATCCGAAGAGCTAATTATGGCTTTCTCCCAATTGAAATAGAATAGTGCTGTTAATATATATAACAAATGAAATAGCATGTCCATTGCAAGACTAACAGCACTGTAAGAATAGAGTTGTTAATATATAACAAATGAAATAGCATTTGATAAATGCATTTAACAATACTTTTTAGTGATAATTTAGGAACAAAGTTGTAATTTGGCCTTGTTCAGCTTAGCAACCACATCTTGTCTCACTCCTCTCATCTGGCAATTCTGCAGAACACTATTATCCTAATTCCATTATTGCCAATAGGTAACCTTGTATAGCAGCCATGTCTACACCTACACCATCTCTGGTTCTGATTTCCACCAAACCACAATCCACTGCTTCCATTAACTTGTCTGGAAGCAAAGAATTCACCCATTGCCTCAAACTCTTTTCTCCAGCAAACATGTCATCCGTTGGTTTCTTTCTCGTAAATGTCTCCAATAACATTATTCCATAGCTGTATACTTTGCCTTTCCTCGACACTCTTCCTTCAGCCCCATACTCTGCTAAACATGCATTCATAGAATTCAACAAGTATTATATATACATATACGAAAAGTCAATGAACTTCTGCCAAGGTGAATGATAAAGGATTTATCTGGTGTGATGTAGCCGAGGGTGCCTATAGTATTTGCTTGAGCGTCAGCCTTGTTTTCACCCAAAATCTTTGCAATGCCAAAGTCACCTACATGAGCAACTATGTCTTCATCTAGCATGACATTGCTGGGCTTCAAATCACAATGAACCACGGGCTCTGAGTGACCATGATGCAGATATTCCAATGCTAATGCAACATCAAGCATGACGCTTACCCTTTGAAGGAGATCCAAGCAGTAGTTGTGAGAATATAACCATTTCTCAAGACTTCCATTCGACATGTACTGCAGATTTGGTTCCAAGATAGATCCATGCTTTCTAGGGTTTTTAGCGGCCTAATGTCTAGGCTTCCACTCAAGTAGTTAGATGATAAATTCAAGAAAAAAAGAGATTTTGAACTCTCCACGAGGTCAGAGGTACTGATGCGTTTAGTGAGTTGGAATTTAGTAACAACTTTTGCAATTGCGGAATGTTTCTGTTGCAGGAAGGTATTGATCCCGAGAGCTAGTTATTGAAAAGAAAAATCTCCCCCACGGTAACTCAGGAGACGAATCCACCTGGAATGTGCCCTTCAATAGCATTACCGTCAAAATATAGCCTCTGTAATATTTCCATACTTGCTACTGTAGATGGAATTGTTCCATGAAGATTGTTGTCACTCAGTTGAAGTAGATTGACATTTTAAAAACCAATTCCTCTTGGAATCTGACCAATTAATTGACAAGAAGACGGCAAGACGCAATAAAACATTGCAGAGAACTTGGAAGTCTCCCAATAGATTCGCCTCCCAATGGATTATCAGCTATAACTAAGAATAACAACGAGCTGCAGTTTGTCACTGCGGTAAGGAAAGGAAGTTCGGACCTGTCATGATATGAGCTTGGATTTGGAGAGAAATTCATAGTTGAGAAATGATAAAGGAAAGCATAAAGAGAAGGGATGAGAAGAGAGAGACACAAATTACCAAACAGTAAAATTTGATATTCTTTTCAAGCCCTTTTATACTAGAAGAGGAAATGTCCAGACAGAGCTCTACATAATAAAAGTCCCCTATTGGTCCAGCTTTACCTAAAACTTTCAGTTCTCAACAACCCAAACGATATCAAGGACTTTCCTAGATGGCGAATCCTGTCTCCAGCACATGACAGGACCTTCCTGCCCTAAAACTCAGTTCTCAACAACCCAAACGATATCAAGGACTTTCCTAGATGGTGAATCCCATCTCCAGCACATGACAGGACCTTCCTGCTTCGTTTCATAACTGATGATTATCTTTCAAGCTGAACCTTTCGAGGAGTTTTAGCTGTCCTAAATTTGTGGGAATTGTTCTAGTAAAAAAGTTAGTTGTGAAATAAAGTGTTTGAAGCTTTAGACAGATACAATGTAGGTATTTTTTCGCTAAAACAATTCTCATGTGCTATGAGTTTTTCAAGATTAGGCAGCCACAGCCCCGTAGTATCAGGAAGAGTTCCTGAAAGGCCATTATTTCCTAATTCAATCTCTTGTAGAGATGAGATATTGAACATTGCTGGAGGTATGGATCCAGAAAGATTATTTGATATGAAACCGATTCTTTTCAAATTTGAAAGACGTCCGTTCCCAGTAGGGATGATTCTATGAATGTTATTGTATTCTATAGTAAACGCTTCTAGGTTTGTCATGTTAACGAAGGAAGGTGGAATTTTACCTGTACGTAGGAAGGGTAAGGTGGTGGTTAGCTCGGTATACCACCATTTAACTTATTACCTTGAAGATTTTGACAACAGCATATACTTGTGGGAATTTCTCCTTCCAGTTGGTTTCCGTATAGAGAGGGTTTTTATCAAGCGTGGTAAATGAAAGAGCTTGTGTGGCAAGTAACCGTGGAAGTTGTTGGCGAGCTTAAGGTAGGCGAGGAAAGAGAGATTTCCAGTTGGGGGGAAATGGTGCCTCTCAGACCCAGCCCAGGAAGGTCCAAGGTTGTGACTCTTTGCTTGCGTCCACATGATACCCCAAACCAGTCGCAGAAATTGGAATTCTCAGTCCAATTACTCGTTAACACATTGTTAGGATCCAACGTGATTGAGGACTTGAAGGCCATTAGAGCTGACTGGTCCGAGAATGATGTGGAAGAGATAATTATGGCTAAACTAGAAAGCATGAAAGACTGAAAGAAAAACAGTAACATTGCCAAATGGAGGTCATCATGTAAATGCCTTGTATGATCAGATTCGTAAGGGTGAGAAAGATAACTAAAAATGGATGACTGTGATAAGGTATATAGCGAATCAATCCAGAAAGCTAATCGCATTGAATTTTCAGTTCTCCCGGGTTGATCAAAAGGCAGACCTCATTTGGGCTTGATCCTTTGAGCTCTTTATTAGTAAAAAGGTAGCCTCTGCAGACTCTTTTTCAACTCTCCAATTCTTGATCCATCAAGAACTACTACCGACATTTTTACTGAGGAAGAACTAAACCAGTCGTATTCCACTATGCTAACTACTTTAATCGCCTCATTATCAAAAAACAAAATAACATCCCAGTTGCATCGAATAATCGAATCCAAACTCAAGGGAGATTCAAGTATAATGGGTACAATATATAATTAAAAAGGAAATAAAGACAATAAAAAAACACACTCTTGTTTCAAAATTAAAAATACAATTCCTTTTAATAATAGCTTTATTTTTTCTTAACACGTTATCAACAATAGTTAGAAATGTAGTGGTGGCAAGACAATAACCAATCTACTTGGAATTTAGGTAACAAATTTCGTCTCATTTTATAAATATATTTTTTATTTTGAAAAAGACTAAAAAAAAAAGGAAAATATAAATTTAGAACAGTGGGACTCATCCCAAAGACTAAACAAATGAAGTTCAGAAATATATGGCCAAAACTCGCATGAAAAGTATAAACAATTTCATCAGAAGAACTGAAACATGATTAGATTAAAATTAATTTGGAGCCCATGACCCTTGAAGAAAACCCAAATGAGCTCATTAGCAGCAAAACATTACAAACAACTCCGAGTGGGGGTAAGCCTACGACGAACAAGTACTAACCAGTAATGAAGTTGAAGTAACCAAGTTTAACGGTTAGCTTTAACAAATATATTGGGCAACAAACCAAGTCAAAATGCAACTTACATACATGAAGACTTAAACCTGGAAAGACGAAATCTCAAGTTCAACTTATAGCTTAAGCAGAGGGTGGCACATCTACGCTCCCACCAAACTACATAACTCAAAGCTTTAGACAAATTGGATAAGAACAATTTAGGCCACTTGTAAACAAGTATACTTAACATATAAATCCATTGCTTACACCACTTCCACGAGATTACATGAAAATAAGTTGTCTAGAACTAGGAGAAAAGATCTCAAAGGAATTCAATTTGACAAATTCTTTTGAAGCCCTTGGAAACTTCAAAACTTCCTTGCAGAAAGTTACCTCTTCTTCCAGGGTCAAGTTAGGAGCCTTAATTTTCTAGAACTTCAGCATTACCTAGTAGGATATTCTACCAAATCCAGATCGTAGTCACTCCCTTGAAATCCTTCCATCTCGATTACTTTACGGTGTAACAACAAACAAGAAGGTACAGGTGTTTGTTTAGTCCAATATGAGTCTTCTAATTGAACATAACTCTATCATATAGAAGCTTGACCTGTAAAGGGGGTTGAAACTCACAGAAGGCAAATGTCAGAATTTTTAAAACTTGTCAAGGAGAACAAGCGAATAACCTTGCTGGAAAATCTTAATTTCAGATCGACTGCCTGCAGCAAAGTAAAAACTTCCAGATTTGGTGAGCATCGAAGTAAATCAACCAGCATTTCCCACCCATAGTAATCTTGAATGGCTGCTTCTAAGCGGGTCAAATTATGAAATGTAGGTAGAGGACCATCATTAGCAAAGTGTAGAACCTTCAAAGAGATAAAAGGAAGTTAACGGCTCGAAAACATAACCAAAATACACAATATAGAAAGAAAAGTTCATATGAACAGTTTCTCTTTTCTTTTTCTTTTTTTTTTTTAAATAAAGGAATAATCAAAAGTACAATATTGAACATAAAAGAAGGGGATGCATTCATCAAGGCTCCATTTGGTTTGTGCCTTTTGTCAATGGAAATGAGAAGTAAATGCAAAGCAATTCAGATTTCAAGAGAGGGAGGAAAATAGAGAAGAAATAAAAGGGAGAAACTACATGTTTACATTTCACTTTATTTCTGCATTGTATAACCTTTTTAAGAAACTTTTAGCAGGCATGAATATTATTTAAGGAAAAGAGAAAAGATTAGAAAAACACAATTCAATTTTTCTTTCATTTTCTATTTCCCTCAACATATCAAATAACCAAATTAGACGGCTACAACATGCTAAAAAAGGAAGAACCAAACTTACATACAAAATGCATTGCCCCGGTCTTATAGACTTAACATCACTAATTCCTCTGAGAAGCCCAAGCGCACGTTTAGCATATTCTTGGTTTTCCTCATATTCATCAAGGGAATTATAAAGATTAACACTCGCCTCAGCGGATATCGCACCGACATGAAGGTATACAAGGCTTGGTGCAACTATAATAAATTTTGGTTCCACGTCCTCATAAATAAACTAGATGTAGCTGTATGTGGAATCCACTCAGAGCGGGTGCATAAACATTGAAAATCACGTCTCTTTCATCCTCTAGATGTCTCGTTGAATACAAATCCTAAAGTACAGGGCAGCTACGAATGAATGAGCTTCTGTGCAAAGTTGGTAACGGGAAATTTTGAGACACAGGAGACAAAACGAGGTCGGAATAATGGGTGCAAATATAGGACCAATATAAAATTTTAGAACCGGGAGTGTCTTGCAAATGAAAAAACTCACAGGCAAATCCCGCCGTGAATCCATGTTAATGTCAGGTTCATAAACATTACCCTTCACAGCTTCACTGATCCATGTGGAGCAGTCATTCTCAAGTCTCTCAGGATCATAGTATACATTCACACGGAAGTTGTGAATTTTTTCATAGAGTTGCTCAGGTGGAATACTTTATCCACAAAATGGGTAGGGCTAGGGATATACATCCTACTACTAGTTCTATTAGATCAAAGTCGGAATTGGTAATAGAATTTCCTAAGGCACTTCCATATACATGTTCTAACAGCAACCTCAGTTGGGAGAAGGGAGAGAATTTGAGAAACAAGATCATTCGGCAATATACTTATCCTATCTATTTTCTCAATTCCATTCTATCCAATCCATTTAGCTAACCAACCAATAAAATCGTCCCTATGCTTGTTGGAATAAGCAAACTGCAGAAATTACTAACTAAGCTTATGATCTCAATTAAAATACAAAAAAAATCGATTCCATGCAATCAAACAGAGTGTTTGGGGTCACAAGAAAAACCTGATTACCACCAACTCCACATATTAACCTGAAAAAGAAACGAAAACGAATTAGGGTTTTTGCAAGTAATTTTCTTGATAAAGAATTGGACTTTTTAGCTTCCGAATCTCGTTTGTCTTTCTTTCGAGTTCGAGTACAAAACGACTAACTCAATTACAAAGATTTTTATGTTGGGCGCCGAGTGCAAATCGACATTGTAATGATAGTGTGTTACTCGAGTAAAATCCTATTTAGTTAGTAAGACTTACAATCACAAATTGCGAATACTAGTGATAAGAATTACTATTTTTTTATTTATTTATCTAATAGTCGAATAGACTGAAATATATTTAAAATATAAATTATTATAATGATAAAAATATTATAATATAAAAAAAATTAAAAATAATTCTCTTAAACAAAATAACAAATCATCTATATTAAAAGTGTAGATTGTTACAATAATGAAAATATTATAATATAAATATTTGAAAAAATAATCCTTTTAAACAAAATCACATTTAATAAAATAAAATATCAATTGTAACAACAACTAATAAAAATTATATAAAATCTTAAAAAATAGTTATATTCTAAAAGTGATAATCGAATATACAGATCTTAGGAATTACAAACAAAGAAAAAATCAATCATCAAGATAATTTCACACACAAATTTGAATCATTTGTTTTTAACGATACACGTATCAAATTTTTTTTAATTAGTTTAAGATATAATTTTTTTATTAATTTAAGACATAATTTAAATACAAGCCCAACTTTTGTAACCGCAAAACTCACATAAGTGACATGACACTAGATGTTAGTATTAGTTTATAATTTAATCGAATTATTTATTCGATTATAGTTGTATATCCAATTTTATAAAATTTTATTATCCTATTCGAATTATATACTAACCAAAATTTAAATAATTGAATTAACATATATATTTAAATAATAACATATAATTCAATTATATATACTCAAAGAGTATCGAATATATATTAAAATAATAATATATGATTAATTTGAGACCGAATATATTTTTTTGTTTGGTTCGATAAAAAAGACTGCGGTGACGTGGCAACTGTAATCATACATGGCAAAATCAACGGCCAGGATCCCTTGTTAGCTCCACTATCCCACCAAACAAAAGCGACAATTCCGAAAGATATACAGAAGATCTCAACTACTACAACTCCTGCTCCGCCTCAGCTGTTTCACTCGTCAAGAGTATGCAGCCATCCTCTTCAATTTTTAGACTCGAATTACTTAATTACATACATTGCTCCGCAAATATATATATGTATTTTATATATTGTTGAGTTCACCGATATCTTATTAATTTGTTAATTAGGGTTATATACTGTTTAGTATTTGTGAAATTGGGGTTTGGGTTTGTCGATTTGTGTGTCTGAATTTGAGATTAGTTAGGTAATTGAGTGAGTATTGTCGGGATTTCCTGTGGTGCAGATCTTGTGGATATCTAGCTAGGGTTTTGGGAAATTGGGTGTAAATGCGGACAAGGTATATGGAAAGGATTAACTCTATGAGAGAGAAACGGAGTTTGGAGAATGATGACGTGCAGCAGGAGCCTGAGCGGAAGCGCCCGGCTTTAGCTCGGTAATGTTATTTTTCCCTTTTTCTCCTCGTGTTGATCGGGTACTGCGTGTGTTTGCAGTTCTCAATTTTGAGATTGAGTTCAAATCATATCTTGAACGATTTTAATTTTAATTTTATTTTTTCGTAAAACCTATTATTGGTGTTTCATCTAATATGTCAGCCTAAAAATTGTCCAATACATGACATGTCTGTAATAGAAGATTTATAAGAAATTGATGGTTGCATATATGTAGGAGAATCAAATGATACCTTCAAACTCGTGGTTCAATTTTTGGTACCTTGATAATGAGTATACTAATCGATAATGAGTTGCTATGGTTTTCTTGTATGATTAATGAGGAGTCTTGTAATATTGCAACATCATATGCATCTCTATTGTTGCATAAGGAGTTTAAGTTCACCTTTTTTAGTGCTTACTATTTAACAATATGTTTCCACATTTTCCTTAATTGATAGTTTAGTTAACTTTACACTATTTGTTTCTCCACCTATTCTAGATCTCTGGGCTCTCTGTTGTTTTCTTTAAATGGGGTATTCTTGTTTTTGCACGTTCTTGCTTGGGCTATTAGTTTGCTGGAAGAGCAGTTGTGCTTGGAAGTTCTAGGCCGGTTCTTAGTCAGCCGCTCCCTTAATTTTTTGGTGGTGCATTTGGCTGGACAATAATATGAATTCAGCGGGGATTGAAGGTTCTTCTTGGTCCTCAAAGGGGATGCTTCTGTTGGTGATGCTTTATTAAATGTTTGGTTAGGGTTGTGGGGTTGATTTTAAATAGCTTTATTGGCCAGGGTAGGATTATTTTGTATGGCATAATTTTTTTCTTCGTATTCTTGTGTTACAGGACTAGCGCTCTTTGTGAATTGTGACACTTTGTAGAAATTTTATTTATTAAAAGATAAACAAAATATGGAGTTATGCCTGAGGATATTACCCCATACATATGCATTTGTGTTTGCCTCCAGTGTAATAAAAACTTTTTAAATTTGGCTTTCTTTTGTATAAAGTTCCAGTTTTTGAAGCATTTGACTGAAGCTTTGATATCTGAGATGTCTTCCTAAACCTAATTGCCACTAGCTGGCACAGAATCAGTTGTTTGGCAAGCTATGATAAGTCATTTTTCTTATCAGACTCTCTTATGATTTACTCAAGTTAACTTTATATGCAATTTAATAATCTATGCTCAATGTCTGTCGGTTCCATTTCGATAAAGGTAAAAAGGAAAAAGGAATGTTTACATTATTTCTCACAAACAAATGTTTCATGCAGCGTAATCGTGGAAGCTCTGAAGATGGATACTCTCCAGAAGCTTTGCTCGTCCTTGGAACCAATTCTACGCAGAGTTGTAAGATAAATACCTGTGTTCTTTCTTTGTCTATTTATTTACTATCTTGCAGGGCTGAAGAAGGGTTACTGTGTCTTTATGCTTCTTTTATTATCATGACCTGCTTTCTAGTCAAATATTTATGATAATTTTTTTCACTATATTAGCTACTAGTCCAAGTGCAAAATCAGAATACTTCATATGGTTGCGATCTGTCCAGATTGACTGGCTTGCTCCAACTAAAAGTTCTACTGCCTTTTTCATCCTTATTATTTTCTATTATCAGGGTTTGGATGCACTGTTTTACTGATTTTAGTGGATGCATATCCAAAAGCTTGAACTTTAACCTGAATTTAAATTGTAGTGAGTTGTGATCTTTTTACTGGTGTCACTGATCCTTACTTTAAAGCATATCAGCATATGAATGGTCAATGGCTACGGAACCTACACAACGCGGTCTTCCAGTTGTTTTATAAAGTGGAAATATTTCTTTGTTTCTTAAAATTCTCATTCTTTTTATACTAGAATTCATTGGAAGACACCTTTTTGTATACTTACTTATTTGTCTCAATCAAGGAAAAGTTGTCATGGTACTCTCTTGTTTTCAAAAGAAATCTAATCAAGATAGGTGTAATTAGTTACAGGACATTTGAAAGAATAGACTTCCAGTTTCCTTGTCTACTTATGAATTTTTAGAATAGTATTTCTATTCCCTTCTCTGTATATCTCCTCTCTCGTAGTTGTCTTCTTTCTTTCATTTCTTCTTTAATATGTAAGTTTATTAATGGTCTTTGAGCACGATGGTGTCTATTTGACTGATTTGTGCTCTATGAAGAACTGACACAAAACACAGTCCTACATATGCAGACGAATATTAAGTAGTTATGCAGTTGCTAATCTAAGCCTACTATCTTGGGTTAGATTCACGCTTGTCATTTGCATATATACTTATAGTTGGAGCGACCCAGCCAAACTGCAGAGCTTGAGAAAAGTGGATTTTCATTTACAAGTATTTGTTGCACATTCACAATCATTATACTTCTTTCAGAACTTTATGTTTTTAAGCCCCATTCCCCAAAAGGGAAAAAAGCTCACCAAATCTTCTTAACCTCTCATATCCTACCGATACCATACAGGTTAGTGAAGAAGTGGAACGTGCTTTGGCAAAGCTTGGCCCTGCTAGAATCAATGGAACTGGAAGGTATGCATGTTACTGATTATACCCCTTTTTAGTGTAATCTTTTTATTTTTCCTGATTTTTTTTTTGATATTTTTTACTGCGACGTGTGTACAAATATTCTTTTCGACATAATATTATCAAACCTTACTTGCATTATGCTGATTTGAGTATAATCTGTGGTTAATTTTCTCTGTATTAACCTCCACAGTATGAGTGTTAAGGCAACAGTTTATCTATTTGTCCTCTACCGGTCTATCTATGTTGTTCTCTCTTTCTCCTCTTCACGCGCACACTCACACACTCTCTCCCTCTCTCCCTCTCTCATTCTCCCTCTCTCTAAATATATACATGTTTGTTCTTGTGCATACTAGAAAGCTATCTATAATATCTATATGATTGTGTGTGACCTGTGGGTTTACTAGAAAGGTCACATTTACTATGCTTGTTATTTTTATTAGCTTTCTATTTCCCTATGTCTCTCTATGTGTATGTGGGAAATTAACTTCTGACATCAAGTCAACTTGTTTGGTAGAAGCTGCAGATTGAGAATTCTGAGGAAGGATAGTTCCTTTTTAGTTCTTAGTGGAATTTTGCGTTATTATGACTCTATAATAGTATTTTGTGTTATTATGACTCTATAATAGTAATGGTAATAATTTTGCAGATGTTATTTGCATTATCTGTTTGTACTTAATATCCGTTCATGCAGTGAGGCTCTTCCCATTTTCACCCTCAAACACCCCAAATACCAAAAAGGAAAAGACGGAATGCGTTTTTTGTTTTTAAATTCAAACAGGCACAGGTTGTCATTGTGTTGAATGTACGGTTACTAACTCGAGTTCTATATAGGTTAAAGATATAAGCCAATATAAGTGAGCAGCACTTTTTGGTTGGTCATTTTTCATTTGCTCAAGGTCATGATGTCTTGATTGTTTAAGGTGAATGTGAATATGGGCCTCATAGGGGGAATTTGTTATTGGAATGTCAGGTTCATCTTTATATTGTTAGAGAGTTCATTCTGGTTCGTGTTATAGAAGTAGCAATTCCCTTTTATTTTTCTCTTTGAAATGTATGTTTCCAGCATTTATAAACTCAATAAACAATTGTTAAATAGGTCTTGTTAGAGTAACTGTTTGTTTTGTTTTTCAAACTCAATTTGACATTTCTGCACCCTATAAGTATAAAATTATTGTTTTGCCTTTGCCCGTGTGGTTTCTTTCTAAAACTTGAGATTCAGGTCTTCCCCTAAACGAATTGAAGGTCCAGATGGTAGAAACTTGCAGCTGCATTTCAGGTCCAGGCTGTCTTCGCCCCTTTTTACCGGAGGTAAAGTCGAAGGGGAGCAGAGTGCTGCAATTCATATGGTCTTGATTGATGCAAACACAGGCCATGTTGTCATGTTTGGACCTGAATCCGTTGCAAAGCTGGATATTGTTGTGCTGGAAGGTGATTTTAACAATGAAAATGATGAAGATTGGACTCAAGAAGAATTTGAAAGCCATGTTGTGAAAGAGCGTGAAGGAAGGAGACCACTTTTAACTGGAGATCTACAGGTGACACTCAAGGAAGGTGTAGGAACACTAGGGGAGCTTACATTTACTGATAACTCAAGTTGGATAAGGAGCAGGAAGTTCAGACTTGGATTGAAAGTTACCTCAGGATATTGTGAGGGCATACGCATACGTGAGGCAAAGACGGAAGCTTTCACTGTTAAAGATCACAGAGGGGAATGTAGGCTGCTGTGTGTTCAGTCTATCTGTTTGGTTAAGGTTTTATTTCATACTTTTGTTGAATAACTTTCTTTTGTCTTCATAACAGTATACAAGAAACATTATCCGCCTGCTTTAAATGATGAAGTATGGAGATTGGAGAAGATTGGCAAGGATGGGTCATTCCACAAGAGGCTAAATAAATCAGGGATATTCACAGTTGAAGACTTTCTTCGACTTGTAATGAGAGATTCCCAAAAGCTAAGAAATGTATGTGTACATGATTTAGTTTTAGAATTAGGATGTACATGCTAGACTGTTTAGAGGAAATTGCTCTTCTTTTAAACTGTTGAGAGATGGGATTATTTTTTTTGCTTCTCTATGGGCTTCTTCTATGTGGGTCTTTAGAGGTATCTCTATGACTAATTTGTGTAGAGATTGGAGGGCTGCACCTTTTTAGGTGCTCTTTTTTTATTTCTGTTTTTTAGTTTGTTGAGGGTGGACTTCTTGTTCCCCCTTTTATTGTATCATTTTTTTTTATTAATAAAATTTCTTCTTTTATCAACAAAAAAAAAATTAGGGTGTACATGCCCTTTAATTGTCTTCTGACATGATACCATCGGTTGCAGATCCTTGGAAGTGGTATGTCAAACAAAATGTGGGAGGCTCTCATAGAGCATGCAAAGACTTGTGTTGTGAGTGGGAAACTTTATGTTTATTATCCTGATGATACAAGAAATATTGGTGTTGCTTTCAACAATATTTATGAGCTGAGTGGCCTTATAAGTGGCGAACAATATCAGCCAGCTGATTCTCTTTCCGACAGCCAGAAGGTTGGTGATATTTGCACCGGGCTCAAAATTTTAGTATGCAAGAAATTCATTCTACTTATTTATTTCATGACATCACATTAAAATAAAATGATACTGCATTGCTTGTTCATAATTTTTGACATATTGTCTAAATAAAGAATATAAAAAATCCCTATTAATATCTTATTACTAGCGCGCGCGTGCATGTGTGTGTATATATATATTGGAGTGATCAGTAGCTAACGTTGGATGAGGGATTACCCTTCCAACGCACATCCATCCATCCATTACGTGATCAAAGAGCTGAGATTTAACCAATCTGCACAGCTATTAGTAGGACGAACACAAACAGTTGTGCAGATGGGGTCCCAATTAGAAATAACTTTTGTGCCCTTTCGCTTAAAAAAGAGACTCTGCATAATAGTTGTGTTAGTTTGTAAAGAACTTAAAAAAGAGGCTCCACACAATAGTTGTGCGGATTGTAAAGATAAAAAGGTTGGTGAGATTGAAAGCAAAGGTAGACAGTAAAAACTCCCGCTGGTACTTCTCGGCAGTAGATGCTGACTTCCATGGATATGTATACCCAAAACAAGCTACAAATGCTGCACAACAAACACCCACCATCGAAAAATAAGCCGGGAACATTTTACTCTGTAGATTCCCAAACTGATGCCTCGAAAGATTTCTAAAAATCATATACAAAAAACACCCAATTTGAAAATCAAATATGAAATAAAGAAGAAAAGTAAAGGGTTTAAGGAAACTGGGGATTACTTGAACATTATGATGCCACCGATGAAGGTGACCCAAAGAGCAGCACCCTATCCTTGTAGCTACTCGTTTCAATATCGCCTTCGCTCCCACCAAATTAATTAGAACGTGGATTAATGTAACCACCACCATTTTTTTCCAATTAGAAAGAGAACAACTTTTATTGGCATAACCCATTAACTAAATTATGGATTAATCGCTGCGATCAAAGGAAAAAAAGAAGAAGAAGAAAAGAACCCACCATTTTTTCCGTTCGAAAGAAACCTCAATCATCCCATTTTCTCTCACAATTTTTCTAAAAAAATTGCAAATCTTTGGGATTTGATTAGAGATCGGTTCATTAATTTTATCTCTAGATTTCTTCTTTGATATTTTATGTTAAACATAGGATTTAGAGGATACAGTATTTGAAATTAAGAGTGATTTCAACCAACAAAAAAATAGAGGAGGATTAATCAGGGGAGATAACTGATCTGATAAATAATTCCCCCTATCGCACAATAGTTGTGAGGAGGCTCTTTTTTTTAGTAGGGGCATATAGGTCATTTGTTAAGTGGGCTAAGTTCCGCACAACTGTTTGTTAGGTTCTCAACAGTTATGCGGATGGTATTAATTCTAGTCTTTGGATCAACTAATAGACGGCTAAATCAAAGTTGGATGGATAGAAACTCTCACCCAACTTTGGGCTTGAATCATTCCCCATATATATATATATATATATATATATATATTTCCATAATATAATATAAATATTCTTTTTAAAATCAATTTTTTAAATATTTTCAATTCATAATTGATATGATTATGTTTAATTCTAGTTAGTACTATTATGATTATTTTAAATTATCTAAAGAGTACTACTAATTATAATATTTATTGTTTTCAATACTTAAAAGAATTATGTCAATTTTAAATAAAAAAATGTCATAAACTAACTTTTTTTATTAAAAAAATCAATATTAACCTTATATTTTGAACTGAGGGACTATTATATTTTTAACAAGTTAGGGGCTATTTGTTTAGAACTTAATGGAGGTGAATGGTAGAATCGGTCAGATTTTTGGGCTGAATAGCTAAGTCTAATTTTTTTAGCTGAATTAATAAGTCTCGACTGAATGAAGTAAAAAAATAATAAATAAAATTGATTATTTTATTAAGTAATATTAAATAAATTTACAACAATTTTGAATTTTTTCAGAGAGGTAAAATAGTAAAAATATGTTATTTAGATGTTTCAAACATGTTAATTATCAAACAATTTTTTTCATTCAGTATTCAGAATTCCGCTTCATTCAGCTCATTCAGATTACCTAAACATTCAGAACTATTTCATTCAGCTTTTATCAAACACCCCCTTACTGACATTAAGATATTTCCATTACGTGTATGAGTTGTATAAATGGTACAAGTATTTTCATGAGAGTACTTGTGCCACATTGGTAAGCAAAGCCTCCCAAGCTAGTATATTAAGTTACGGTCTACTGTATTCATTGTCATGTAATTCCATTGGATGCTCTAACTTGGTTACAAAGTGTTCAAATTAGCATGGTTTCACTTTGTATGTTTGTTACTTTTTTACATTCCACGATGCCACGAGGTCCATGTGAAGGAGTGAGAGCATGTTTTGATATTGGCATAATAAAGCTCCTAAAGCTACTACATGAATATGGATCCTGTTGGTTACCTACTCTTTCTGATGTAATAATCAGTCAGAACAATAACCATCAGATCGCATATAGTTATGCTTATACATATACGGATATAGGAAATTTCTGTTTAACAGAAGAGAAACACGTTAACTATAGTATCTGTTTTTCTGGTGAAAGTTTGTCTAGAGATTTGGATGCAATATTTCAATTTATAATACATTTGTTTCTACAGGTATACGTTGATTCTTTGGTGAAGAAAGCATACGACAATTGGAACCAAGTTGTAGAGTATGATGGCAAGTCACTTCTGAGCTTTAAACAACTTAAGAGGTTGAACACATCTCAAGATGAACTCTCAATGGGCGCAATAGATTTTCCTAATGCCTTGGGTAATCAGATTCCCCCACGTTTTCCCATTCCAGTTCCTTCTGAACCATCTACAATGGATCCAAGCCTGCTAATTGCAGGTAATCAATTTTTCCCTCCTCCCCACCCCTGCCTGCTTTTGTATAAGTTGGTTGATTTCAGACAGTTGACCAGAACTTTGAAATTGTTTGGATTCAATGTTAATTGTTAACATGTCCTGCAATTTCTTCTCAACTACAATATGCTTGAATTGTGTAAATATGTTTATCTATAAATCACAGTGTTTGGGGAAGGGATGTAATTGCAAACAAGGAAAAGAGGCAAATAGTTTTTTTTTTTTTTGGGTGGGGGTGGCGTGGGGGGTGAAAGTTGTTTGTTGAAGAGGTCTTTAATTTTATTTTTATGAGTAAATTTTTTGATCATTTCTTGATTTGTTCATGTGCCCAAGGGATGGCCTGTCTGCCGTCATGTCAATTTTATCAGATGTCCCCAAAGGGACAATGGGTTAAAGAGTTCTCTTAATTAACAACTTCCTCAGCCTAATTCTGAAATTGTAAAATCTTTCCCGTAGGATCCAGACCTAGACCTTGATCAGTTTTACAATTAAGGCTGTTATCATAGAGAAGTAATAATCTTCTACTTTAAACATGCTACTTGATTTATGCTGTGAAATTCAGTAAGATTGTTTACTAAGCTGTTCAAGAAAACGTATTAATCTCCCTTTAATATTATATCAAAATGGTGTTATTATTGTAATATTAGTAACAGAAAGTTCAGTCTTGCTGGGTCCATTGCTTGGTACAGAGACCGTGAAATTTATGGTACATGTTTTCTAGAACAATTTTTGGTGTTGATACTGTGGGAGTTTATCTAGTGTTACATGGCTATATAGTGTTAAGTTTCGATAGTGAATCTGGGCTGGATCTGTTTCAACAAGATAGATTCATCCTCGTGCTAGTTGGCTGATGCTACAAATATGTGTACCTTCCATGTGTTATGATTATGATTATATTTTTCAGCATCATTTAGGAGGTTATTTCACCAGTTAGGATGTCCCCAAGAAAACGAGAAAGTTATACGGGTTAAGCAGGGCTTTACTCACACTAGAATTAGATTCTTGACTGAAGCTATAATTGTTGGGCACCTGCAAAGTTATGGTTGCTTTGTTACTTGCCGCATAATCTTTTGTTGACGATCTCCATCTCTCTCCTCTCTCTCTAACACACACTAAGACATGCAAAAAGACATATTTGAGGTTATTTTTGATAATATATAATGCATATGAATCGTCATTATTTTATTGCCATTCAGGTTATAATGACATTCTGGTAACTAGATACCCGAGTCAGTCTCAGTATGCAAACTCCAATTCCCGTGCTCAGTTTGATAGCACTCCATTTGCTTCACATGACCAGCAAATCAGCAACTCTCAGCAGATGCACGGCACAAGATATGATAACAGGGTTGGACTGGTACTTGGTCCACCACAATCAGCATCATCATCATTTCAGACACTCAATTCTTCTGTTCAGCACTCCAGTCTTAACCCGTTTGAAGACTGGCCCCAAAATCGGGACAAGGGTGTGGAGGACTTCTTATCAGAGGAGGAAATTCGCATTAGAAGTCATGAGATGCTTGAGAACGAAGATATGCAGCATTTTCTTAGACTGTTCAGCATGGGAGGTAATGCCTCTGTTAATGGGCCAGAAGATGGGTATGCTTTCCCATCGTACATGCATTCACCATCACCAAATTTCAGTTTTGATGAGGATCGGACCCGGCCTGGAAAAGCTGTTGTGGGTTGGCTGAAAATTAAGGCTGCGATGAGGTGGGGGTTCTTTATCCGGAAGAAAGCGGCTGAAAGACGGGCACAAATTGTAGAGCTAGAAGATGATTAATCTTCAGTGTGAAAATGTTGGGTATTGGATGTTGGAAGATCTTTGTCGCTGCAATTACCAACTTGCAGTTTGATGCTCTTCATCATTGCTAGTGTAAGGTTCTCAAGACAAAGGAATTTTAATTTTAGGAGTCCCAGAAGACTCAGTTATGTAGCAGACAAAAATTATTTCCATGTACAGTTGCCTGCCCGTGCCGAGAATGCTGCTTGTTCATTTCTTTTGAACTGGTTTCTGAATGATAAATGGGTTTCAGGACCCGCAAAGGTTATTGGTTCTATAGTTGATTGTAATTGGTACCTTTCGGATGTCTTTACATTTACAACTTATTTAATGATGGAATATTTATGATAGACAATCATGTAAAAGAAATTGTTGGTGTGTTTTGAAAGATTTCTGTTTGTGACAGAATTCCATTGGCCTCCTCCCAGTTAGTGTCTATATCAATAAAACTAAAATATAAAAAAATGTACTTATTTGAATAGCCAGGACATCCCCAACCGGTGCACACAATTGGAATAAAATTCTGTTGTATAAATGTAAGAAATGAATTGAACAAGTTAAACAATCCAATAACTGAAAGTAGTCACGCCAGTAGTCAGAAAACTACAAAGCACATTCTGAAGGGAGGCCTTGTGGGTACAGCTTTGTAAATCATAAATTTCTGTTGCACCCATTCAAGCCTCTCCTGGCTTACGCTATCCAACTCTCGAGTCATCTATGCAGTTGATGATGAAGAATTTGAAGTGCAAGAAGATGCTCCCGAAGATGTTATTATGCAAGCATTAGCGCTGAAGTTCCTATAAGATGTGGTGAAGGGAGCCTGAGTCCAGTCGGTCTTCACTTGACCACCTCGTGTTGCTCAGTCATCTGCGTTCCAAAGGCTTGAGATTATCCTCATCGGCTGGTTCGTTGGGAATGGAGCACCCATCGATTCAGCGTTTTTGTAATCTCCAATGGTTGTGCCATCCACCGAAAATCTGAAACTAATGGAGAGAAAAAAAAATCTCTTTTAGTTGAGAAACACTAGTAACTAGTGTATTTGACTTGAGCAGAATGTTTGGGTACTGACATAATTCGCTGGGGATTCCGTAAGATGGAGTAGGTGTGAAAATCTGCAGCTGGATCAAACCAAAGATGGAATTGTTGCTCCCTGTTGGCCTTGCCTTGGCTAAAAACATTAGTATGAACAACGTATGGCTCACCACTAGTGTTTCCAAAAATTCGAAGTCTATCCCGTTATGGGTTGATCCATTTGATGCCAACTGCAAACAAAACAACCGAGTGACTGTGATTCTACCACAACTTATTTGATTATTCACTTGCGATATTCAAAACCCATCTTTCTTGCATTGCCATAAAAGTACTCAATTTCATTACAAAATTAGGCATACATTTCTAAAACGAGACTTCGGACAAAAGCCAAAGTTCTAAAAGAAAATATATGACTAATTCTAGAATGTAGCGAGTATTAATGTAGCGGCTGCAGCCTGCAGCTAAGAAATTAGGGAACTCGACTTACGTAAAAAGTGATCACTGCCGGCTGAGTTTCTAGGTACAAGCTTGATTTGCATGTCAATCTTACCGCCATAGTATACATCCAGTGAGAGAGTGACAAGGTCTCCGTTGTCAAGAATCTTATCGCGGCCTTCGCCCCAAGTGATTTGAATTTCTTCATTGAAGTTGCCAGCTGAAGCAAGCCATGAAGCAGCAACTAGCTAGAAGAAGTAGCTTTGAAATTGAAGAAGTCTACTTATACATGGAAGAAATAAGACGATCATTTTACACCCTGGTCATAATTTCAATAACCGGAAGTTTGAAAAGGTTATATTCCCAGTCTCTGTGTTGGACTGAGGTCTTAATTTTACAATAATATTTTACATTATCAATGAATCATATATTATATATATTTGTTAGGGATTTTCTCCATAAGCATGTTATGGTTTGTCGAGGATATTGTTAAACATAAATATTTATAATTTCCCTTTCAATGTTGAATTTAATGATTATAATCTGTTATTATAAAGAATTATTTCTTAAGACATGTTTGTCCTAGACATGTTTTAATATGCATAAAAATAATATCAAAATATCACTTGAAATTTTCTCTTTCAGCCACCACCAGTATTACAAGTTATTTCTTGAGCTATTTCCAACAAGCTGGATAGCAGCTCTTTGAGAGCCTACTGCAGCCACTTTTTCATACATGATGATCATATAAAGTCAGAAGTTGTTGGACAGTAATTTATTACAATTCTTTTGGTGTAGATTTTCTTTCTGAAATATTGCAAGCTCCGTTTGTTTCTAAGTAAACGTTTTTCGAATTTTTTTTTTTTAATTTTTCAATATTTTGCACGTCAAAAAAAACATGATCAACCGTAAAATAATTTTCTAATGGAAATCTCTCTCTTTATCTTAAGACAAAGATTTACGAATTCGAGATTCGTAAGTCATTTTTCGGAAAACAGGTCCAACTATGTCTTCCTTTTTATTCGCTTTATTTTTTCCATCACTCTTTAGCAAACTAATTCATTTTTTCTCAACTAATTCAATTATTTTCTTCATATATATCTCTTATTCATCTTTAAAAGCTCTCAAATTTAGTAATATTTCTCTCTTCCTATTTTGTCTATCTTTTTTCTCTTTAAAAGAAGTTATAAATATATTACTTCTTCCGTTCCATATTATTTTATCATTGTTGATTTTTTTAAATCAACTTAAGAAAATTTTAAATTCAAAATTGACATAAATTATTTTAATTTTAATAAATACAATGATGAATATCGTAAACTATCTAAAAAATATTTGTTATTGTAAGTTTTATTGTTTCACAATTTTTAATGAGTTGTCTCAATTTTAAATTTAAAAATATCTCAAATTGATTTTCAAAAGTTAATAATGATCATATAATTTAGAACAAAAGGAATAATAATTATTTACTTTAGTGTGACATATATTTATTAAAAAAGAAGAAGACAAAGTACACTAAAATAATTTAATTAATTAATTCAAGTAAAAAGTATGATGATCCTTTTCATCTCATTATCAATTTAGCAACCAAACAAAGAAAACTAAATCATTTTTAGTGAAAACAATTTCATTAGAAAACATTTTTGGAAAATTATTTTTCGAAAAAAGTTTTTCGTGAAACAAACGGTGCCGCAATTTTACTCTTTTACTACTGGGGCAAAAGAACCGTACTTTTTAAATAAATTACAGTATTAAAATAATCTCAATATTTGATCACCAATAAATATTACTTTAGTTTACTAGATAGGTAAGAAATTAAGCTGGCGGTGAAAATAAAGTGGATGCCACCTAAGTGACAACCTATTACTATTCTTATTTTTATATGATGACGCTTGAAGAGGAGTAGTTGATTGATCATGACTGATGCCATCATCCAGCCATTGAATTTTATAAGAAAGAAACTTTTCCTCTCAGCAGCCGGCCCCTCCTGTTCTGCATGCATGATGCAACTCCACAACCACCGTGTATACAAGTCCACATTAATATTTCTATTAGTTTTATTTTTATTTCGTTTTATGATTTTAAACTATTTGTTCATTAAGTTTTAGCACAACCAACAGTTAGGTTACCTGTATATTAATATTAATGTCCCAATTTTTACATATATTAAATTTGTTTAGCAAGGACGACACACTTAGCCATAATATTTTATATAATTTTTATTTAAAATTTAAAGTTGGTATCACCAACTTTTACGTGGACCAGGCGATTCTAAACCTACCATGCATTTTCTGAACCAAACCTGGTATAAAGTTCTACGTATTATGTCATAACCGTACCGGCACTTCACTTTTGTTAATGTCATTCTATTTAAATATATACGGGGAAGGTTATATCAATAAGTTTAATTGTTCTTTCTACAATATATATATATATATAAAATAATCAACAAAATTACTATCATAATTATTTTGATGGTGTAATGGTGTCTATTCGTTGCAAAATATTAAATGTATTAGTTTTTTTTTTCTCAAGTAAGCGTACGTCTATGCACTTGTTTTTATTTTGTTTTCTATCTTGCTCTCTATTCTTATAATTAAAAACTTATATAACAAGAAATAAATGGAAAGATGACAGTTGCAGAAAAGAAAAGAAAAATAAATTAACTCGTGGGAGCATGTTTCACATCTTTAGGACATGTTACACTCTGCGGGTATCCCTTGAGGAAATCTCTTGGCGTCCGTACAGTAATTGTAAATCATATAGTTTTTCTGCACCCATTTTAACCTCTCCTGGCTTGTTGCGTCCAACTCTTCTGAGAGCCACCCACCGTCGCTGGAGGCGTCAGCGTTGAAGTTCCGGTATGAAGCAGTGAAGGGTGCTTGAGTCCAGTCCGTCTTCACCAGCCCACCCCTTGTAGCCCAGTCATCTGCGTTCCATAGGCTTGAGTATATCCTCATGGGTTGGTTCTTCGGGTATGGAACTCCGATGGACTCTGCAGTTTTATACTCCCTAATGGGTGTGCCATCCACGAAGAATCTGAAATTTAATGGACGGGCCGAAAAAAATTAATTTAAGTAGTGTAAATAATTAAGTACTACTACAAATTAAGCTACCTCATGTTATTTGGCTTGGAAAAAAAATGAGTAGTGGCGTAATTTTGAATTACGAAGTACTTACATGATGTTTTGTGGATTCCAAAGGATGGAATAGGTGTGAAAATCAGCAGTTGGGTCGAACCACAGGTAGAATTGTTGCTCTCTGTTACCCTTACCTTGGCTGAACACATTAGTGTGAACAATGTAAGGATCACCGCTCAAGTTTCCCAAGAATTCAAAGTCTATCTCATCATGGGTTGAGCCTTGGGAGGACAACTGCAAATTAATTAACCACGCAGGATTTAATCATTAGACAAAATTAATATAGGCATAAAATTTCGAGTATATACGTACTGACACTGTAACTGTGCAAACACAAGCGATCGATAATAGGGTTTAGGTTTGTGACACCATATTAAATATAAGGGTGTTATTGTCCAAGCATATGTTCACTAATTAATGACGTATTACAATTATTTTAACAATTATTATAAATTTTTCTTACATTGTTAGAACTTAGAGGTTTACAAAGATTTGAGGCAGAGATTTATGTGCGTTTGCATGACTTTGAAAGAGAAAAATACGCATGCACTTACATAGTAGGCAGTTACAGTCCCGGCAGAGTTTCCAGGGACAAGCTTGAGCTGCATTGATATCTTTCCAAATAAATACTCTTTTTTGGACTGGAAGCCCGAGCCCGAGGTCTTGTCAAGGGAAAGCGTAAGAAGCTCTCCGTTGTTGAGAATCTTGGCGCGGCCATCGCCCCAAGTGATGTCGAATTCTTGGTTTAGGTTACGAGCAGCTGAAGCAACCAAAAATGCGCCAACCACGAGAGCTATCATCAGCTGTATTTGAGTTGAACAAAAAATTGAAGCCATTTTCAAGTTGGTGTTGTGAATAACAAAAAGAGGAACTGAGAGTGGAACTTTCTGTGAGATGATGACAAGTAAATGAATACATACATGGGTGGGTATTTATAGCCAGGGATCCGACGGAAATACATTAATAAAAAGGAACTAGAGAGCTGAGGAAGGCTCTGGCCAATTTGCATGCAAAATCAAATATGGGTCCGAGGAGTGGGGATATTTGTCAGCTGCCAACTGATGCCTAAAATAATGCGTGCCAATCTGGTGACAACCCGAACTTATTTTATTAATAATTTGTTATGCTGCACAAGCGGTTTTGGAGAGCTGTTGGAATAATTAAGCTTTTTGAGCAGTCACAGAGTTTCTAATAATGGTACATTTGAAGCTTGAAAAAAGGAAGGTAATGGTAAAAAATATAATGTAAATAAAATAAAAAATTGTGTTTTAACAAAATTAAAAAAATATATTAGGTAACTAGTCAAACATTAATGTCTATGTAAACTATACATAGGTTTTGACCTAACATTTTTCACAAAATATATCTATGTGGTTATGTCTCGAAAAAACTACAAATATCGAAAACAATTTTTGTTAAATATAAAATATTAAGTGGTTAAAAAAGTTCCAATAAATTTTTTCTTTCTTTCATTTGCTCTTGAGTTTTGAAAGTTCCAAACATCCACAAGAGATCCGGTGTTTGATTAGGTATATAAATTATTAAGAATACTGCGATCATATTATCTTGAAATGACCTAATTAGTTTGGGATAAATGACATTAAAAGAAGAAGAAAAATTCTGCTGCTATGTAACTATATACAATTTTCTGTTTTAAAAATGAAATTCACACAATCATATTAAAAATTAAAGCAGCAAACTTCTGGATCCGTGATTACAGTACTCAAATATATATCAACAAAATGCTACGAAAGCATATGTCAAACCAGTACCTGTAAAAGACAATGGAGAATACAAGTTCAAAAGACCAAAATGCTAGAATGACCCGACGTTTACGACCATGCTTCCCTAAAATAAATCCCCGTTGTGCAGATTTAGCAACCGCACCGGCAAATAATAGAATGGCACACAAAGTAACAAATATATTTTATAAGACAATATGCAAGTTAAGCATAATCACCCTTCAATGAACAAAAATCAGTACTAAAAACTCTGAAATCAGCCCCAAAAAAATACTTCTCAGCTTATCTAGTTGTGACATTTTGTCTATGAACTTAGGCATTAGCCGAATCCTCCCTAGCTAGTAGCACAAAATTGTCTCATTTGAATTAATTTTGCGCTATTTATTACTTATACCTTAAAAGGTTTGAACTGAACTAAAAAAGAGTCAACAAGCTAAACTTGCCTAAAAAAAATAGTCATTAGTACTGTTGGGATCAGGAGCAGGAATCTTTGAACATTCATTGATATGAGAGTGATTGATTTCATAAAGGTATGATTAGGTTGTAAATTTGAAAGTTTAAATGTACAAATAAGAACGTTAGATAAATTTTTGAATTCACAAAAAAAACATAAACTTACAAAGAGAAGGCGTAATTGTTAACAAACTCTAATAACATATTTATAGTACTAAACTAATTTCTTATATCAATTAGAACTAGAAAATCTAAAATAACGAAAATAAAAATAAAAAACAATCTAAATTTGATCAAACTTTGACCAACGACTATACTATTTAAAGCAAATAACAAAAATTAAAAAAAAGCAATCCGAGTTTAACCAAACTTTGACCAACAACAACTAGACTACTTAAAACAAATTTTAGACTTAAAATAGTATATGTCATGATTGAAGATGATAACTCTTGTAGAGCTGATCGTAAATTTCAATTTGATATATTATGGGTCTGTAACTCTTTCGATAACAAAAATTATGTCAATTTTACCGACCCAAACGCATTTGAACAATATCTATTCTACTTCTTAATAGGATTCTTCTACCTCGTCATTTCAGATTGTGCTGAAAAATAGCCAAGGACCTCCTTTGTTTCTTCCCCGACTTCCACTTGATCATGTACTTCTAGTTTAACACTAGAATTAATGATATGGGTAATGATTATTGATCTTATTAGGATTGACATCGTTCTGTGTGGAATAGGGCTGCTGCAACTGATCTATCGACGATGGTGATGGTCTAATCTGCAACTGATCTATCGACGATGGTGATGGTCCAATCTGCAACTGATCTATCGACGATGGTGATGGTCCAATCATCTGCTGCTGCGTATGATTTGAATAATCAAAATGATCAAAAGGACCCATAGCTTGATTTGAATAATCGAAACCAATTGGAACCATAGCTTGATTTGGAATGAAGTGAGCAATATCATATTGAGGTGCTCCTGTAAACTCATTCTGGAAATGATCTGCGAATCCATGATGATTATCTAAAGGGATGAAATCTCCCATAGATGTTTCGTCGTTGCCATTATAACCGCTAGCCATTCGATGGGAGAATATGTAGCTTTCTTCGTTTAAGAGCGCATTGTCATTATAACCGCTAGGCACTATTTGGTTGGAGGGCATGGAAGCGGGTTGGATGGCCGAATTCAGGGTTTGAGCATTGTTATCAAGTACTTGATTTTGAACTTCAATAACCTGGGGCAGATTTCTCATAGTGCTCGTTGAATTTGAATTATCATATATCTTGCATAAAATACAATCATCCAACTACAAAACCCAAAAAAAAATGAAGAGTTCGTTACCAAAAAGGTCTCAGCAAGTAAAGGGGAGGGATAGGATAGGAAATGAGAGAAGAATAAGTGTTACTTCACCGGTTGTAAATAGTCTCATTTGTAAAATTTACGAATATTAATTAAGTATATATATTTGTTACATAATAAATTGTTTGTTTAATAGTGTGATATGATAATGGATGATCGACGATGACAAACTTAAGAATTATTTTTCACAATTATCATTAAAAAAATACTATTTCATTTAAACAAAATTTTGACAAATTTGACAAAATACCTTCATGCAATCGTCTTTTTCTGTTCTTTGAAACGCGGGAGGATTCTTGACTCTATATTCATGCATAAGCCAAGAAGTTTTATTGCCATCTGGAGGTTTTCCCAGGTAGAATACCAAAGCCTTGCGAAAGCCAACCTCCTCACCGTTATGTTTGATGGGTTTATCGGCTCCCGTAGCCTTCCAGTATCCATCACCTGCAGCGCGATTCGGTCGGCCTCCATTCTTGTACTTTTTTTGTCTTGGAGTAAAAAAGTACAACTCCTTCTCATTACTTGACTTGTATTCTTCTGTATACATGAATCAACAAGATATTATTTATCAGTTTTTCTACCCCTGAAAAATGTTAAGGAACAAAAAAAAAAAAAAAACTAGCCAGTAATCTTCCGTCCTATAAAAAAGTATGACATATTTAGGTATAATTTTTTTCAGGTGTATTTTAGACTTTAAAGATTAGAATATTTTGTAAGAAAAAATTTATTAAAAGAAGTTATGTTAAATTTGTGTTTTATGCAAACTTTAATATTCTATAAAGGAAAAAAAAAAAACTACAGAAAAATGTAAGACTAGTTTTGTGAGAAAGAGGGTGTACTATTATGAAAATTGGGCAGGATCATTCTTAGATATCCAATTGCACATTCAAATTAAATGATCAAAAATAAAAAATGAAAAAGAGAAGAAAAAAAAACAGCTACAAATTTAAGCCAGTTCATCCTCTGACTTCTCTATATTTAAGCTAAGTTTGTTAACAAATATATACCACCATCTTCACAATCATATATAGCAAATAGGTACACAGTTTAAAAGTTGACAATTTGTTTATTTATAAATTTCATCAGATAATGGATTCGTTTAGTTTGAACTGCCCATCTTTTAATTTTCTTAATGAAATAAAAACAGAAAAGGATATGTCTATATCAAGCTCGCTATAATGATAGACTGCGAAGCATGGAAAGCTATATTCAATTCCAAAGAAAAATTAAATTAAGTAGCATTATGCAGAAAATTTTATTTTTTTGTAAAATTTTTATTGACAATATTAAAATTTGCATATGACACATTAATTAGGTCTAATGTAAAAATTGATTTTTTTTATATACGTGTATTTTAAACTTTAATGATTAGAATATTTTGTAGGGAAAAAATAATTTGCGAGACTCATCGGTTCATTAATTTTTTTGACTAACTGATTTCTAAATTGAGTTGATTATCTATTAGGAAATCATATTTAGACCTCTCGGATACTATTATTTTATGATTGTGGTCGGGGTTTGATGTTTGAAGATTGTTCTTGTAAATTGATATATTAAGATGCCTAATAATTAAATCATGAAGCTATGAATTAAACCCTAATTTAGGTGCATTAAGAAACTTAGTTAATTAAACCAAGAAGCCCTACATTGCATGATCGAGAAGCTTAATTAAATCAAGAACCTATATAAAGTATCCTAAGTAATTTGCATTCTAACAAGTACGTAGTCGATCCATCTACTTTTCTCTACTGAAACGAAGCTATATATATATATATATATCAAAAAGAGCAAGAAAACTAATAATAATTGCAGTGTTCACCTGCTAGTTCTTGAGGATTTTTTAAGTAGATATTACATTCATTGATCTGATTGAGAGGGAGCCGTTCGTTGTTGATCTTTCTTTGCAAGTAGTGGACGATGAGCTCTTGATCGGTTGGTTTAAACCTATAACCAGGTGGAATCATATCGAAATAACTCTGAGTAGCAGCAACACCATCATCAGTAAAATTTTCTTGTATGTTTTGGTCTTCCATTATAATAGGCCTCAGACATACAATGAACTGGTAGAAGAGAGGGAAGGAGATAATAACAACGCTAAATATGGTGAACAGAGAAGATTAGGGTTTCAACATAATAAGTACTCTTTACGTATGCAATTCTATTTGGATTTAGACTCGTATCCATCTGCTAACCGGAAAATTAGAGATAAACATGCATGAGTTTTTGTGTATATCCACTTGTATTAAGATAATTTTGTAAATTATATAATTAATTACAAATACTATTTAATTAAGTTTGATATTATCCTTTAACTAATCTAAGTTGGATTTCATTTTTTTGAACCGTACCGAAATATTTTATCTTCAACTATTGCAATTTTTATTTGGGGGGCTAAATTAAATTGCAATTACTTAAGTGGCTAAAATAATTAGGCAATTATCTTTTCTTTTTATTAATTAAACAAATTTGCGCTTCTTCTCAAAACTTACCGAACCAGTTCTCTTTAGCTCTCACTTAGGGATGCATTCAATTAAGACTTTTAAAGATTTTTTAAGTGATAAATTTTTGTAGAGTTCATAAATTTTAATGACTTTTAAATACTTTTTTAAATTGATTTTTAAAGACTCCATAAAATAAATGACACACTTTTATATATAGATTTTTTGTCAAGACTATGGGAGACTTTTTTATACTTCTAATATATCAATTAGCCCATGTGTACAACATCTAGCTCTTTTTTCATAAACTAGAGGAAATCTCATTATTTCATTGAATTCTTGTGGCATGATATTTTATTTATGTTGAAAGCCTTCATATTATTCTACTCATTTTATGATAAATTTGAATACTCAAACTTTTTTAAAAAATTATTATTAAAATGAAATAGTATTATGTAATTTAATTTCTCACTAAATTTTTTTAAATAGGATTATTTAGAAAATTCTATATTTAAATGAAAAGATAATTAAGTAATATTTTAATATTGAGTAATTAATAATTTTTCAAGGGAAGGTATAATTCGTATATTTTAATTTGATACTAAATAACATATAAGTCTTGGAAAGATTCTATTATAATACTAATTATATAAGATTAAGTTTTATATATATATATATATATAACATTGATTTAATGCTCTTACAAATTTTATGTATATTTTTATGCTTTCAAATAAAAACACAAGTTTTGATAGGAAATTGAGTCGGTAATTGTGCAACTATTACCTTCTTAATATAACTAGTAAAATATTAATAAAAAATATATATATTCAAATTAAATTATTCTAAACAAATTGTTAGAAAATTAATATTACGCTATACTTATATTTAAATTTTGTATATACCTAAATATATGTAAATAAGTCCAAATATATTTTCAATTATGAGTGTCAACTATTAGATATTATACATTCTTATATTTTTTATTTGTTTTTTCAATTTTATTTAAAAAATAAAATATTTTTAAACTCTAATTATTTGAATTATGAATGGCCAAGAAAAAAAAAAGATAATATATGCATGTATGCATGTGAGATTCTCAAGATGCATGTAGGTGAGGTTAAGAAAAAAAAATCTAATAATAAATGTATGTAGGTGAGATTCTGATGATAAAGCAGATTATGAGTGAAGTATTTTATGTATGTGAAAAGTTTGAACGTTCTTTTTTCTCACTTCTCACGTTTATTCATATTTTCTCTCTCTCAAATATTTGAATGTCTTTGGACATGAGGTCAGACTTGGGATATAAGTTGATATTTATAAAAGTTTGTCAAACTCTACCATTTGATAAAAATCTAAAAAGTCACAGACTTTTTGAATACCAAAATACTTTTATAGACTTTGTAAAAATCTTAATTCAATATTACCTAACTTTTAAAGACATTACAAAAGTTGTAATTGAATATCACTAAACTTTTATAAACCATTTAAATGTCTTAATTGAATACAACCAAACTTTTAAAATCTTTAAAAATCTTTATAAATCTTTAAAAATCTTAATTAAATACATCCTCTTAATTACAATTATCTGAAATTAATTATTCTGTTCGTTGTTTTGTGTCTATTATTTGTAGTAAAGAAAAAGTATAAAATGATTGCACTGAACGTACGTTGGAGGAAGAGACGGCCATGGTGTAGTAGAGTGCTTCTCGGTAGTCGTATGTGACGAGGGTTTCGATCTGAGGTGAGATTCTTGTGTCTGAGGAATGTGTAGTTTAGAAGAAAGGAGGAAAATTATGGCGGAAGACAGTAAGAACAAGGAAAGGTAAAGAAATTCACCATTTATCTAATGTGAAGGCTAGGGTAAATTTTGTAAGAGATAAATTAATTGCCCTGTGGATATTCAACTTACTTGTTCAGCAAATATTTACTTACTTTAAACTTAAATTACAAAATTATACCTGCTGCTGCTTATTTTTACTCCATGGACGATATTTTCGGAAATTTAATACCAAGCGAGATAATAAAAAGTTAGAATTCGGGGTAAATACTTTCCTTTTTTAAACTAAACACAAATTAATTTAATTTTTTTTATAAGATCAAATGGGATTAATTTATGAAAATATTCAATTACTTTGGAGAAATATCAATTCCCTTAATATATTGACAATGAATTAGACTTTCTTTTTCTATTTTTGCGTAGGGAGTAATTAAGCAGGGAAGGACCCAGCTGGGGATAGGCATGCCGCCTTAGGAGCGGGAAGCATCCGTGAGCCTGCCTACCTGCCCTGCGCCAGAAGATCTTAAATTTCCAACAAAACCGCGTATTTTAGCTGATCCACTACTAGCGTTATTCAAGATGCTGCACCATCTTGGTTTTGTGTGACCAACATTTCGCAACAATTAAAAACTATTCTTTATTTCTACTTGCTACTCCTCCTCCATCATTTTGTGCTCACCTCCAGCTGTTCTACACAACACCATTCTCACCAACTCATCTCACTTTCCTTCCTCTTAATTAAATAATTAATCTTAATACTACTGGCCTACTGGGTATATATATAAATGTAGCCCATTCACATAACCTCGATCCATCCATTATACACAAAATTAAAACATCTCTCACTCCAATATCTATCAATATTGCTCAATCTCTTTTCTTCTGATCCTGTTAAGCCCAAAAGTATAAATATTCAACTATATAATGGCGGCTGCTGCTTTCAGCAATTCAAAAGTATTATTGTTACTGGTATCTTTAGTACTCCTGGCTGTGTCAGCTGCTTCTGCTGCTGGTAACTTAAATCAAGAATTCGACATCACTTGGGGAGATGGCCGCGCCAAGATTCTTAACAACGGAGAGCTTCTTACGGTTTCCCTTGACAAGGCCTCGGGATCGTGCTTCCAGTCCAAAAAAGAGTATTTATTTGGAAAGTTCGATATGCAACTCAAGCTTGTACCTGGAAATTCTGCCGGAACTGTCACTACATATTATGTAAGCATTCATATGTTTCTCTTTCCGAAATTATGCAACACTAACAAATAAATCTGCCTCAAAACTTGACTTATTTATGCCTACAAGATTTTATTTACTTATAATTTATTTCTAATAATAAATCCTGTCGTGTGCTGAATTTGCAGTTGTCCTCACAAGGATGAGATTGACTTTGAATTCTTGGGAAATTTGAGCGGTGATCCTTACGTTCTGCACACTAATGTCATCAGCCAAGGCAAGGGTAACAGAGAGCAACAATTCTACTTGTGGTTCGACCCAACTGCTGATTTTCACACCTATTCCATTCTTTGGAACCCCCAACGCATTATGTAAGCAGCTAGTATTCCAAATTAAATTTAAATTCCCAATCATTCAATTAAGTTAAAAATTAATACTCTCTCTGTTCCAAAATTACATATACATTTTTAAAAAGAAATTAGCAAACATAAATAAAGATAACTCTGTATTTAGTCTAAATGATTTTCTTTCAAATTTCATGGATGGCACACCCATTAGAGTATAAGAATGCGGAGTCAATCGGAGTTCCATACCCAAATAACCAACGCATGAGGTTATACTCTAATCTTTGGAATGCGGATGATTGGGCTACAAGGGGCGGGCTTGTCAAAGACAGACTGGACTCAAGCACCCTTCACTGCTGCTTATAGAAACTTCAATGCCGATGCTTGTATTCAGTCTTCTTCTGGGAAATCTTCTTCTTGCGCAAACTCTTGCAAAACTGCCAGCTGGCTCTCAGAAGAATTGGACACAACAAGGCAGGAGAGGCTGAGATGGGTGCAAAACAATTACATGATCTACAATTACTGCACTGACATCAAGAGATTCCCTCCTGCCACCAGAATGCAACATGTCTTAGAGATACCGAGCCCATATATTACACATTTTTTAATACTATGATTTTTTTTAATTCTATATGAAATTCCACTATGTAATTCTTTTGTAGAAATTAATAAAAAATAATTTTAAGTTTGACTAGATGTGGTGATGTTAATTGGCAAGGTGAAACACTATGAAGTACTTCTTCGATTTTAAAATTAGAGATACAATTGATTTTTAAAATCAAACGATGACATATTAAACTTAAAATGATATGATTTTATTTAATTTTAGTTAATATAATTATTATAATTGTATAGTATATAACAAAAAACTATTAATCACAAAATTTATTTCATTTTAAACTTTTTTGAGACATATCAATTTTGAAGTTTGTATGTCGTTTGATTTTAAAAGTCAAATTATATATTTAATTTCATAAGGGAGGAAGTAAGTTACAATCTTTTCTAGTACTCTTCATCTTCTTTTTATTGCTGAAAACAGAGCAAGCAAAACTTGATTGAAGAATTCTTTGCTGCCCTGCAAGCGATGCACATAAAATAGGGGACTAATTTTGAGTAGATAGGGATGCCAATCTATTTATTGCTCCCTCGTCTTGTAATATACTCCCCATCCCACCAAGAAACTTCATTTACAAATACCGTCTTTCATTTAATATGAAATAGTAAATTGATGTTTTCTAATATTCAATCTATTTATTAAAAAAATAATAAATAATTTCCATTTGTAGCTTTTAATCTCCTATTCTCCTTCCTGCCACCTATCTCGCACGGTGGCTATTTAATATTTTAATTTGTGTTGAACAATTTTTAAAATTTGCATGAGATATTGACGCATAATTTCTATAAATAAAAAATAGTAGTCGATACAGTTAATTTTAAAAAAAGTTACAAAAATGAAAGTATACCACCAAAATTGCATACCGTATCTTTTCAAAAAAAATAAAAATAAAAATAGAACAAGAAAAAGGGAGTGTATGATCTGATCACGCGCGTAATTATCACGATTGTGTACTCATGGACAAGAGGTAAAAGAATGCCCACGTGCTGGGATTGCATGTAGTTGGGGGTTTGCGAGCCAACGAATAACAGCCTTAGAAATCTCAGAGCAAAAGAAAGAGAAAACAGAGGGAGGGAGATATGAAACAATGGTGGTGGTGGTGGTGGTGCGCATCCCAAATAGCCTCCTCAAGCGAAGAAAATATGCTCGAAACGCTCGCTTCTTCTTCTCCCAGTTGGGCCCTTTCCTGGCATTTCTCTCCCTCAGCTTCTACCTCCTCTACAAGGTCAGTTTTATTTATCTATTACTTCTCCATTACTAGTTGAAATAGGGCGCATTATCAAAACATAATTTTGTTTGTTCGGGTAAAAGAAATTCTCGTGCATTATGAAAAAGATTATTATCTATACGTGAAGTGAACAGGGGACGAACCTGCAGTTGGATATGCCGGATCCTTCCCGTCCCCTCTAATTTATGTCATTGGAGCAATTCGTGAGAATGCGTAATTTATGTGATTGGAGTCTAATTTATCAAACATGTAGAATTAATTACATATGGCTTTGTCTCTGTGCGTGTCTAATACAATGGCTCTCGTCGACGTTTACATCTCTCGGAGCAGAGCCTTTGCGCGGTACCAGAATGCAGAGTGAAATATAATTAATTATTCACAGTTTTAACTTTCAATGGGATGTTTGGAATCAGTCTTAACAACTCCAGATTTTAGAGTAACTAAAGTATTTTATTTAAGCATACCTAATTAATACCTTGAAATCTAATGCCCCTTCTAGAGAAAGGAAAAAAGAAATTACTCTTGAAATCAGAGTACTAATCTTTATTGCCTATTTCTTTCAATTTACATTTGACACAAAAGACTTTAAATTTTTTATTACGATTGGGATTCAACATTGTTCTGATGATGAAGAACATCTATTTGTTACAGGAGGATTATTCTCACAAAGGAGGATTATTCTCACAAATGGAACATTTGACCGAAACTTTGAGATCTCATGGGGAGACGAAAATGCTAGGATAATCAGAAATGGCGAGATTCTTACTCTATCCCTTGACAGCATATCAGGTTCAGGATTTCAATCCAGAAATGAATATCTCTTTGGGCAGATTGATATGCAGATTAAGCTTGTCCCTGAAAATTCCGCTGGCACTGTTACAACCTATTATGTAATCCCCCAGACTACTATTTAATTCTATCACTGATCATACAATTAATTCTAATTCTTTGATTATTATTTTTTCTCACCTATACTTCTAATTCTTTTATGTAATATAATCTGTTTGTTTTGCGTATTAAAGTTGTCATCAGGAGCTTTCAACCCATGTAGGTGACAACCATGACGAGATAGATTTCTAGTTTTTGGGGAATTTAAGCGGAGAACCTTACACCCTTCACGCAAATGTGTTCAGCCAAGGCAGCCAAGGCAAGGGCAAGAGAGAACTACAGTTCTTCCTATGGTTTGACCCCCACTGCTGATTTCCACACCTATTCCATCGTTTGGAACCCTCAATGCATTATGTAAGTTGGTACAAACAGGTCTCAATAACCTGCAGTTGTTCAAGGTTCCAAATTCATTTATTCTCTCTTTTCTAAGGAAAAACAAGAAAATTGAAAGATGAAGAATATACTAAAGAAATAAACATTCAAATGGATTTATGCTCTTTTAGACATTACGTGACATGTCTGTGGAAACTGAGACGGTATATGTTTAGATTATATCGTCAATATATTGTAACTCTAATACTATAGTAATTTTCATCAACTTTTCCATTTCATTTATGTATGTATGTATGTGTCAGCTTCATAGTGGATGATACACTTATAAGAGAGTTTGAGAATGTCGAGTCAATAGGTGTTCCATTCCCAAAGGACCAGCCGATGAGGATATACTCTAGAATATGGAATGCTGATGACTTGGGCGACGCAAGGTGGGCGAGTGAAGACTGACTGGACCATGGCTCCGTTCATAGCTTCTTTTCGGAACTTCAGTGCATTTGGTCTTCTGGTGTTAATTCTTGCGATTCAAATTCTCCTCGTAGAAAGGTATGTTTCACACAGAAGTTAAACACTGCAGACATGAGGAAATTGAGATGGGTGCAGAAGTATCATATTACCTATGATTACTGCAAAGACACGTATAGGTTTCCTGAAGGCCCTGCTCCAGCATGCAGATTTTCATAGAAATGTAGAGTGATTCCATGGTCCACTCTTCCCTTCTTTACAATCCAATTATGAGATTCTTTTGTATATAACTAAATATACAAGTGTCTTGTAATTATGTAAAAAATACTACTAATTTTAATATTTATTATTTTTAAAAGTTATATGAATCACATTAGTTTTAAATTTTAAGAGTTCACAAAGTGATTTCTATGGACAAAATATCAAATATTAGTTTAATGTTATTGTTGAAAATTTATTTTAGACAATAAACAATTTAGTAATAAAAATTATTTATTAATGCACCAAACACTTGTGTGTTCGATGTCATAAACTTAAGAATTTCTTAGAACACAAAACGACTAGTACAATTGTACAATTTTCAATAATACGTAATTAAAAATTATTTCAACTACAACAATTCCGTAACACAGGAGTGGGAATAGTTCACAGAGACTACAACTAAATTAATTCCTACAGGTATCTAATCCTACTCATAAGATAGTAACTCTGAAAAAAGTTGTTGCATTGATTTGTTGATGATGAGTTCGTGTGTCATCTTTGACTGGGATGTGGTCATTTATAATTTTTCTCTTCTTGATAATTTGTGTAACTTTCAGGTCTATGACTCTCTAACTTCTCATAACAGTCGATAGTACGGATTAAGACCTATAATCGTTTCAATTCTTAGCTGCTTCAGTTTAATTGTCATGTGTTATGGTATTAGTATTGCAGTAAAATTTATGATACTTTTAATAAATATTTAATATATTTTATTAATTCAAAGACATTTTGATCTTTTTTTTAATTATATTTTATCAATAATATGATAAAATATGGATACTCAACATCTTCGAAAGGTGGAATGAAACTTTTACTTTTTATATTTTGGGGTGAAATAGAGGGGGTAACATTTTCGGACTATTAATAGACGATAGCATTACTCTTTCCAATTGCGTGGTCAGATTTTAGTGGCCTAGGGCTAGCCTAGCCTAATATTTAGGTACGAATGAGTTTATCTTGTTGCCGATCACCATTTGTATTCGCTTCTGTACCTGGTGGTTGGCGGAACGTCAGGTACGACATTTGCTTGTTTGGATGTTTTTGTTCAACGAGTTTATTGAAGTGTAACCCACAGTCGCAAAAAGATATTACTCACTATTCTATAAAAATATAATCGTTCGAATTTTCTTTTGATCTATATAAAGAATTATTTGATGAATAATAGTATAAAATAATAATATATATATATATATATATATATATATATATATATATATATATATTAAAATTTACCTTCATAATTTTATTATCGGACACTATTCTTAAATTAATAGAGATAAACATGAAATTCATATACATTTTTAGTATTTACAAAAATAGAGAGAGTATTATTTTCAATCACATAGGGCAACATTTTACCTTTTAGTGTCACCAATATTGGGTTTTTTTGGGAATAGAGAGGTTAGGTGGCTCGTACTAATTTGAAATTAGGTTTTTGGGAATAAAGAAATTTAGGAGTACTGTTACACTTATAAAAAATTTTTACAAAAAATAGTTTATAAAATGATACCTCAACTCGTAGATGATTTACCATATATAGTGGATCCAATGGTAATAATTAACTATAATTATATATTATTTTATATATATTTTTTAATAATCATTGCTTAATTACTATAATATTACTGGAAGTTTAAGCGGGGGTACTAATTTGATATTGGGTTTATGGGATGAAAGAATTAGGCGGCACATACTAATAGAAAAAACAAAGTATTGAATTGCTGACTATTTTGAAACAACCCAGCCGACCCGACCCATTTATATACTGGCAACAATTCTGGGTTGACTTAAAAGTCAATCCTAGTGAGGGTTCTGCTGCTGCAAGTAAGCAGAATATGTTGGCGTTGTTAATGAGTGAGATCATGTGAGACAAAAACTGAAGATGAATGTTCATCATATATTGTCTTTCACAAATCAAAATTTCCAACAGAAAAAATAAAATAAAACAAAAAAAATACTATTTCCAGCCCCAAAAAACTTATCTTAAAATTCTGGAATTAAAAGAATAACAATATCTATCAATAGTGTGTTACCTCTAAGGTATATGATACAATTTAGATGGTTTCAAATTCTGAGTAACATTAAAATACTTCAACGTGCTAATCCACTTCTCCTGAGTCTTCAAAAGATGAACAGCCACCGTGTCCGGCCAAAGCTCATGCGTACACCTAGTCGGCGGCTCCGGATAATTATACATCGACCACTTAGCATTATATCGATTCTTCCCCCGCCGGCCCTCTCGAATCCAATCCCCAAATATTTTATCCTCCGGACCTTCCAAATTATTTTTCGGAATATCCGAAACCTTAATCCACTCAACTATATCCCACGACACTAAGTACCCCATGCCAGACATATAATGTACAAAAGGGTCCATGCTAGGGCATGGAATAACATAACCATAGTATAAATCTTCTCTAGGTAATGGCCGTAAGGACTCCACTAGCCTATCTAACCTAAAATACACATCATCGTCACCTTTCATCACGTAATGGTAAGGCGGGTCGGGTTTGTCACCTGTGTCAAACATTTCGGGTAAGCTTGAAAAGTAGGTGAAAGTTTTACCTTTGTTCATGTTTTCTTTGCAGTCGAGGATTATGATATCGTCGTATCGCATTATTTCTAGTGCCACCAGAACCTTTTGGTCCTCCTTTGTTAGGTTGCAAAACACGAACTTCACGTCGACTTGCGTGCCGGCCGGAGTCGATTGTATGCCATAGATGAGACGGAGGAAGTGGCGGCGGTGATATTGGTCGGGAAGCGTCAAGATTCCGAGAAGGATTCGGATATCGTTGGAAGATGAATTTGAAGAAGAATTTACCTCGAGAAAATTATCACTTGTAGTTGAATTAGAAGGCATGTAGATTAGAGCACATTTACTGAAATTTAATAGATTATCAAAACGGATTTCGTTGAGAGAAGCGAATATGCAAAGGAAAAAAATGAAGAAAAAAGAAGAAATGATGAATCGCCGGCTGTTCGGCCTCATAGTCTTCATCATTTTGTGTAACATGAATTGCTTAGACAAGTTTGGCTTGAGAACGAAAAGTGATGTAGGCATGGTATATGAATCTAATCTATCAAAATGCATGATTTTATTTAATGGATTGAAAGTAAAGGTTTCTTAGATGTAAAGCTTTTCTAAGGCAATTTCGTGATATTGAGTCTACCATTTTGACTTTTCATCCTTAATTTAAGAAAGGTCCATGATAGAAGAAAAGCACATTTGCATGCGAGTAATAAAGACTACTGTACCCTTCACATTATTGCAGCTGAGTTAATCGGCTGACTCTAGATCTACAATTAGTACGTAAAAGATCTCGATCATAAATTAAGGTTGAAGACGCAATTTTTGATGGTTAATTTCCTGGCCAAATTAAGAAGTTAATTCGACTAAAGAGCTGATGCAACTCAAATAGTTAAATGTACTCAGAAATAAAATATACTACTAAGGAACAGAGGAAAACCGGAAATCTTTTAATTACCGTTATGGATTATAACTCACCGAGTTGCTCAAAGATACCACCCGCTGTATATAGTTCGGATTTGAATAAGGGGGTTTCTAGTCATTTTACTACACCCTGCTCTTCAATATCCTGGTATGAACAGATGTTGTATATAACACGGGGCGGCCAACTTAATTTTTTGCAGTTGAAAATCAAGATGGGTCGTGGATTTTAGCCAAACGTTGGCTTCACTTTAGCGAGGGATTAATTACTTTCTGACCGAAGAAACAAATAAATGTATAATGGCTGGACGTCAACTTTTCGTAATTAGGTAATTTTGCACGAACGTGGTGTGTGCGCCTCAAATTACGCACTAAAATTATTCGTCATACTTGAATAGCAGTCAAGGACGGATTCAGAATTATAACCCAATAAAAATAAATTTCAACTAATTTTTTTGTTAAAATTAAATAAAAAAAATTAAATTAATCATAATGTTTACAAATTACAATGCTATCCTCTTATTCCCCATAACTTAAAAATATTTTAAGATAGTTTTATTATCAATAATTTAAAATATATCATTTTCAATATAAGAAACTAAACAATCACTCAACCATTTATCGTCCATTTGATTTCGGAGAGTGGTTTTAACAATATTCATCGTTAACTAATGCGGCCACAGACCAAAACCAAAAACAATGTAGTCTGCTTGACCGTAACCAGGACTAACGGTTAAGCCAAAAAATAAATAAATAATCCCTGATCGTTATTAGAATTAGTAATTAGGCCCCTCTTAGCTATTAGATCCTGCAATTAAGGATACAAACAAGTCGAATCGATCCGAATTTTAAACTGTTCGGCTTCGACTCGTAAGGTTAAATTTGTACTCGAATACGACTCGGATTCGAACTATATTTGAAAAACTTTGCTCATATTCGACTCGAATTTTCGTTACTCGAATTCGATACGACTCGGATCGAATTATATTCAAACTACTCGCGAACTTCAAATTCAAACTCGAATTCGAGTATCCACATAGTAGCTAATTTTATAATACATATAATTATTAATTGAACCTATTATTTTACTTTAATGAAAAATATATAATTATAATTACACTTTAAATATATATATAATTATAATTACACTTTAAATATATATATAATTATAAATAAAATTACAAATAAAATAAAAAATAATAACTAATTATTCGAATTTTGTTTAATTGTTTATATATTATAAAAAAATATATCGAGTATCTATTTGAATATGTATCAATCGATTATGAATTGAATCATTATTAAAATTTTGAGTAATTTAAATACTAAACGAGTCGAGTATAACCTTATTCAGATTTTACTCGTATTTTTATTCAAATTATTTTTTGTGCTCAGATTTGGATTATATTATTAACGAATTTGAGTCTCACTCACATTTTTTTGAGTTAAATCCGAATCGAGTCCGAACTATTTGATTCGATTTGCAATCTTACCTACAATAAATAATGAGAAATGAGCTTATTAAAATAATATTTTTAATTAATGTGAATTGTGAATCAGCTCCCATGTATATATTAGTAGTACAACGTTATACTACGTTACTAAACTTATCTAATTAACCATCGACGGAGTATAACGTTATTGTCCACTGACCCATGAACCCCTCTTTTCAGCGATCCAAGAAGACCACTATTCTACGCAACCAATCCGGATATATTCCGTGGCCAAAGTGTCCCGAGCCTAAGTGACAGTTTCATTCTCCTCTTTTTTGCAATTTATTTATTTCAAATAGTATAAATTTTTTTTTTATAATTTTGTAACATTAAATTATAAGATTAATAAAATTTAAGTCTCTTGGTTAAGCTTTACTAATAGCATTAAATCACTTTTTTCTAATAAATTAGCCACAATTTATATATATATATATATATATATATATCACTGAATTAATTTTTTTTATAATCGATTTATAAAATTAAAAAAAAAATTATAAAATATAATTTTTTTGTATAAGGGTGTTAACATTTAACGGATATTAACCTGGCAGGTTGGCACTACGTCTATGGTTAATTAAATATTAAAAAAATTAAAAACAAACAATTACACCACATTTGACCTTAAAAAAAAAAATTAAAATCAGGCTTCCTTCCTCCGTCTTCACTATTGTTCCTCCTCCACCCCCAACGGTAGCCCGGCGGTAACGGCAAAGTTGAACTTTTCTAGTTTTACCTTTCCCTTCTTCTTTTCTTTTTCTTTTCTTATTCTCTTCTTTCTTTTGTTTCTTTTGATTTCAGATCTGATGTTACTTGTTACTGTTCTAGATCTAAAACCCAAGGCGCAGCACGGCGGTGATGGCTGATTTTGCGTTGATGGTTGGGTTTTAGGTTGCTGTTTAATTATTTAGTACACTTCTCTCCAATAGAGCTAGCCCTTTGTATGGATTGACAGATGCTACAATTGATGAGTCTGGATTATGGGTTATGCTGCAAATTAATCTGGATTTTTGAAGGTTAATTATGGGTTGATCTTTGGTTATATTTAGTTTGAGGTGGTTATATTACAGTACTTGTGGTGTAATTGTATTGTGTTTCATGCACGCTGAGTTATTTATGCAAAGCGTAGTCTCTTTAGGCCAGATATTCACTGAGGTTGCTGCATGCAAAGATGAGTCATAAGTTTTCTGCCTATGAAAATAATTTTAGCATTGGAAGCGCTAGCTAGCTCATGTGGTTAAATCCTTTTACCGTGGTGAAATTAAACACGATTCTCCAACAATGGCAACGAGAATGGAGGCCCAAGTCTTTTGTAACTGTGAAACTATACTACGAAAATATAACGGAATCCCAAATAAATTTTTGGCATTTTTATCCACGCTAGCTTTTTCCTTTATTTTGTTTTCTTCTTTCTCTCCTGTATAATCTTTTAATTATGCCTCTTTACCCATCCAGGACGGATTCAGATTTTTTTTTCAACCGGGGCAAAATTTTAACCGACTTAAATAATTTAATTTTTTTTTATCTATCAAATCGACCGTTGTGCACCTATACATCAATCTACAAATCCTCAAGACTAAAAGTGAGAAAAAAAAATTAAGTTACTTTGTCAATCAAGACAGACCTAAAAGACAGATAAAAATTCAAGGCAAACATAGAGAAAAATATTCGAATTTTATAAAGTGATCACACTTCTCCATCATATCTATATTTAAAAAAAAAAAAAATTAATTTATAATTTTTTTTTGTTATATTTATTATAACAAATATTATATCCGTGTGGACATACTTGTCCTCTTGTTATATCTATCAATTCTTCAATCCCAAAAACTCTATACTTATCCAAACAATCTAAAACATCAGCCATTAAATTCACCGGCACATCTTTTACCGTCCCCTTCCCTGTTTTACCCACTTCCTGATTCTGTTCATCTTTCTTCTTTCCTCTTCTTTTCTTCTCCAAAGCCTCCCTATAACCCCACAACCCACCAACCAAAATCAGCAATAAACCACAAATTCCCAGCCCAATTGCCAACCCTATAACCTGTCCTTCTCTTTCATTTCTCTCGACAGAAACAGGAGCAACAACAGGTTGTGTAAGGTTTGGGAGTCGTGAAACTGGAACAAAAACAGTGTCGAAAGTCTGAATATTATTTCCATTAACATCAATTATAGACTGTGGTTGATCCAAACATTTCAACAACTTCCGTCTCTGGCTGCTGGGGCACTTAGTTACCAGAAGAAAAAGCAAACAAGCAATGACTGAAGTGGCCGGTCGGCGGCTGTCGGGACACTTGTGCAGGTATGCTAAAGAGTGCATCCGTCCCGTACCCATCCAATTTCTAAAACAAACTCTTTTTACTTTGGGCTAAAGTTACATTTCTAAAAAAAAAACTCTTAATAGCTGTTTTTTCTTAAAACAAATTAAACATACTCCCCCATGTTCAGGAATGAGACTCTTACTTTCTTTGCATTGAGTTGTTTTCTTTGTAATTTAACAAAGAAAAAGTCTTCTTCTAACTAAGACTGTAAAATAAATCAAACGGATCAAACGGTTTAAACTCAATTTTTATTCGTTCAACTAAAAATTCGATTCGAGCTCGATTTGAAATATAAACGATTCAAATATTAACAAAATTTAAAATTCGATAAATTACTCGAATATCTTCAAATTATTATTTTCTATTAATATTCGAATCATATTCGCTTGAAAAATTTAAACTGTTCATGTTCAATTCAAGATCGTGTCTGACTCAGTAGTTAAACGAGTCTTAATTAAATTTTATTTTATACTCAATAAATTTTATGAACTAAATTTAAACAACTCAATATTCGACTAAATTCGATTTATTCACACCCTTATTTCCAAGGTAGCCTTTGACTTTATGGCGAAGCATTTAAAATCATTTTATAGTCTTGTTAAGTAGCCTTGGTTTAGGCTTTGCCAATACAATAAATGAAAAGTAAGTCCTTTCAAATACAAAGCTTAATTTTTTTTTATCTTAATGGATTTTGACCTTGAAATCTTCATTCTTATCTTTTGATTAGAATTTGACTACGAATAAACCATGTTTTTTTCGTTGAAGAACTACAAAAAAACTTGAACATGAAAAAGTGAAGTCCTTACTAAATATAATTAGCTGCATCCAAATCTCATTTTAACATTATTTTACTTTTTAAGAATTTAATTTTACAAAGTATTTTAAACTTAATTTCACAAAAATTATACTAAAATTGAAACTCTTAAATAAAGAATATAACTTCACTACTTAATCTATAATTATTTTAGCCATATTATACACTTATCAAATTTAATTAAACTAATTCAATTTTTAAAAATAAAACGTACCTTGCACTGGGTTAGGGTAGGTATATTATACTTCCTCCGTTGCATAAAAAATAACTTGAGTACACTTTTAACAGAATAAAAAAAATAATTAATTTACTCATAATGAACTTTACATAAATATACAATATAATTCTTTATTTTATGAAAGTAGTATACTAACTTAGATATTTTTTCTAAGAGTAAATAGTCTGTAGACACCCAAATTTTGCACTTTTGTACTAACCCTGGCAGGAGGGCAAAACCGTCATTTGACCCGACGAGCGAAAAGGAAGGTGGACCCCAACACGAAGCCACCCCAACAACTTACGGTCAAAGCCGCCACAGCAAACAACGAGCATCAGGCAAGGCAAAAAGCTAATCCCGAAGAACCTGTTCGGATCACCAAAGACGACAAATGGCCACTACGCTTACGATGTTCGGGGGTCTCGCTCCCCGGTGAGTGAGCGGCTGCCCAGCTCGCCGATGAGCTGGCGGGGGGGGTAGGGGGCAGCGCCCCCTGAAAGCCAAGCACAATTATCAAATTCCATATCAAGTCGCATCCCTCCGAACTAGCCTCCCAGAATAATATGGCACGTTTTTCGGGGATTTCCGGACTGCAAAAATACAGCTTTCCAAAATAATACCGCAGAAATTGGCGAATTAAGACCGCGTGGCACGAAAATCAAAAAAAGCAAGCCGGACGGCCGCGAATGCAACCGCTGCCACCGACAGAAGTGACAGGCACGAGGCTCGAGAACGGCACACGGCAGCCGAGGCGGCGGCCAGGCGGCCACAGCAGGCAGCCGCAGATGCATCTGCGGCCAGCCGCAGATGCATCTGCGGCTGCCTGCTGAAGCCTATATGCGGCCATTTTCCACCCGAGAAGAAGAAAGAGAAGAAAAAAAGAAAGAAAAAGAGAGAGAGAAATACGCGAGGGAGAGAGAGAGGAGCTCGGTTTTGGCTTGTATGGAGTGAAAATTCTTGTTCTTTTGCTAGATAGTTGTATACTCTTGTGGTTAGGCTCATTTCGTGGAATATAAAGCTTCGTTTGGTTTATTGCAAGGTGAAAAGAGAAGTGTGTTCTTGGGTTTTTTTGTGTTGTTATTAGTATAATGTTGTGATTGAGTTATTGGATATAATTTATTGTTATATATTGATAATGATCCGTGGATTAGGGGTTGTTAGTGAGGTTTCCATCGGAAAGTAACTCCTCCTAACACCCCGATGACATCCGTACGGCGATATGTTGTTCGTTGTGATAATAGATGGGTTGTAGTGATTAAGTCATGATATTTGGGTTATGGGATGTGATAGTGATGTTTAATATTGTTTAGTTTTAGCTTATTATCGGTTATGTATCTATTTGGGTGATTGTGAGCCTAGGGAGGAGATCCTAGCGGTCGAATCCCGATGATGGACGTTTTGGGTATATGTAATCATGATATAGGGTCCATGTATGTGTATGTTGTAAAATCGGGCCTTAAAACGATACCGAGTCGTGTTCGGGTTAAGGCCCCGTGATAATAATAAAAATATGTGATTGTGGGTGTTTGGGGTTTGTCTGGATGGCTCACATGCCCTTGGATAGCCCCGACACGTTGTGGATGCTTGTTTTAATTTACAACACAAAAAGGGTTTTCAAAATAAGGCAAATAATGAAGATTTTGTAAAAGTGATCAAATTTAGGATATTAGATTCACGAGGTTTAAAGGTTAAGTGTTTTGGGCGAACTTTAATCCATGATTGATGAATAGGCTTTAGTTGGTTTTAAAAACATCACAAAAAATGATTTCGTAATATAAATGAATGTTTTAATTAAACTTTGTGCATAGGGTTAAAGAGTTCTAGAAGTTGCCCTCGTTTTGTTTATATTAACTGTTAGAAGGCAATGTATAGTCTCGATTCCTATTTGACAAAAGTTTAAAACTATTGTTTTCTAAAAAGACGTCTAAATAAAAAACCCTCAACGCTTTCGAAATTAAAATCAACATTTCTTATAAAAAGCGAAGCCTCGTCATTTGGGTCAAAGAGCATCCAAAACACTTTCCAGATAAACACTTTTACCATATAAAATAAAGCAAACTTTTTATGCAAAACGCACCACAAACGTCCATTTAGGCACACACACACACACACACACACACATTTTAGGATTTAAAAGGATAGGAAAACATCGAGATTGCGGTAACCGTGTTTCACGGAAGTCGGGGGGTGCCTAACACCTTCCCCTCGCTTAAGCAAGCCCCCGAACTCTATGAATCTCGGTTTGCGGACCAATTAATCGGAGTCACATATGAGCCAGCAATTACGAAAACTAAATCCGGATGAGTTGGTACATCCATTTCAAATATACCAACTGGCGACTCTGGTCAATTGGCTCATTATAAAATCGACATTTCAAACCCCGTCGACATTAAGCCGACCCTTTTCAAAAACACATTTAATCTAAAAGGCTAAAATTGGAAAGGGCATTTTAATAATAAAAAACGAAGCGACGGAAATCCCGGCGTCGACAGCTGGCGACTCCGCTGGGGACATTAGAGGGCTTAAGCCGCATTTAAAATCCTGATGTTTTCCTATCCTTTAGAAATCTAAAAAATGTGTGTTTGCGTTATTTGCGTTGATTTACCTTTTTTGCGCGTGTATGTGGATGGTGTGATTGCGTTTTCCTTTCGAGTCTTTACTTTATTAGCATCATATGCATACGGTGAGGAACGATGAATGTATGATTGAATGTATGTTGAGCAGTTCCTCCTCCTGAGGCGAACCCGTCGGATGTGGATTACTGGACTCAAAGGGGTGCTCCCCGGCGAGGCTCAGGAAAAGCATCCACTCAGATCCAATCCAATTGAAAGATCGGATTTATTCCCTTCGAGTATGTTGCGAAGATCTGGGAACCTTCATGCCGAAAAGCCCGCGAGAGTAACTTAGGGTAGGTCAGCCTCAGATAAACCCAACGAATGGAAAGTCTCTTCATGCCCTTTTACGCTTTACGCGCATGATATCATACTGTAGTCAATCCTTTTGTACCAACCAAATTTTGTCAAGATAAGAAGTACTAACCTCTGTCTTACAGGGACAGCTTGGAGAGCATCATAATTGCACACTGTCATACTTTGGTTAAAATAAAGGGATACTGACCCTGTTTTGCAGGAAAAGATTATAAAACTCAAAAAACAAAAAAATATATATATTTGCTTTAGCATGCATCCACCAACGTCATTTTCCGAAACTAAACTTCGATTGTTTCATACGCAGGATTGCTCCCCAAACCCGTCTCCGATCTAAGAAAGCCAGAGAATTAACAGTCGAGATGGCTGAGAACCCTAATCCTGATCTGGCTCCCGTATCTCGGGAAGAGTTCAATGCTGTAAAGAATCAAATGACCGAGCTGACCATGTTGCTCAAAGAGCATTTCAAACTGAAGTCAGGGCCACAGCTCGAGGACCCGCCGGGGCCATCATCTCAAGGGAATGTATTGACCCCCGAAACTCCAAAAGTAGAGCTACCAAAGCAAGTCATTATCATCCCGGAGGACGAGGTGGCCAGTGGCGTCAGTAAGAAGATAAAGCAGATGGAAGAGGCCATCAAAACAATGAAGGGGATCGGGTCATATGGCAGTGTTAACTATTCCGACCTGTGCATCTTTCCGGGAACCAAATACCCCGAGAAGTTCAAGCTCCCTGAATTTGAAAAGTACAACGGGTCGGGGGATCCCTACACACACCTGAAAGTATACATCGGAGAGCTGGGGGGATATGCTGAGGACGAATCACTGAGAATGCAACTGTTCCAGAAAAGCCTGACAGGGGAGGCTAGGACATGGTATGCAAGATTGGATAATGCTAAGATCCACAACTGGGAGGAGCTGGCCCACACTTTCCTAACCCAGTACAGCTTTCAGTCCCAGATGGCCCCGGACCGCTACCAGATGACCAAAATCAGAAAACAGGCCAGTGAATCCTTCAGAGACTATGCTCAACGGTGGAGGAGGATGGCAGCCCAAGTGAACCCACCCATGAGTGAGGCAGAAATGGTCATGACTTTCATTGATATCCAGGAGGCTCCCTATTATGAAAGAGTAATGGCGGGAATAGGAAAGCCTTTTGCGGAGATGATCAAGCATGGGGAAATGGCGGAGATGGGTTTGAAGTCAGGAAAGATCCGAGACCTCACTGCTCTTGAAGCTGTTGCTGAACAAATACAAAGCGGAAACTATGGTAGTACTTCCTGGAGACCACATGAGAGCAAAGAGGAAGATGTGTCCCTGGTCTTGCAAGGGCTATCTGGGAAAGCAATGACCAGCCCTCCTGTCCGCATGCAAAGGAATGAGCCCCCGCGTCAGTCAAATTTCAACGATCAAAGGTATGAGGGGCGAAGGAGATTTGAAAATGCCCGAGATAGGGAATTCACCCCGTTGGGAGATCCATTAGAGCAAATTTTGGCCGTGTTAATCACCCAAAAGAAGATTACGGAGCTGGCACCACCGACTGACCCAAAGGGGAAGAAGCATGACCCAAGCAAGAAATGTGCCTATCATTCCGGGTCCCCGGGGCATGACACTCAGGAATGCTGGGCGTTGAAACATAAGATACAGAACTTGATCGATAGGGGGGACATTGTAGTTCAGCGACCAGATGTCAACGCCAACCATCTGCCACAATACGGAACAAATGAGGTAAGCATGATTGGGTCAGGAAATATCGTGGTGGATCCTAATCGCAAATACATCCGAAAGGTCGAAGAATACCCCCCAATGAGCGAAACAAATGTCCTTGAAAGGGAATGTCTGGAGGAGGTTAAGGTCATTAGGCAAGAAATGAAGTTGGTCAGGCATCAAATGAAGCAATTAGCAGACCTGGTGGTACACCAACATAATCTGACGAGGCAACTCTTCACCCAATTACTGAGAGACCAGACGGGAGAAGAGGACAAACAAGTTTCAAACCAGGATCCCTCCCACGAAAACCAGCTGGCTCAAGAAGATCAAAACAGATTGAAAGGACAGGGAAGTGAACATAATAAAGATGTCAGACGATCCCACCAGTGGAGCCTTGATAACCGCTCGGATAGAGGTGAACCCTCGAAAGGGAAAGATCAAGCAGCATTCTCCAGAGATCGAAAGTTCACCCCTTTGAGCAAATCAAAAGCGGAAATATTGCATCTTCTGATCAGCCGGGGAAAGATTAGGGAGTTGCTGCCACAAACCGACCCCAACTCTAAAAGATACGATCCTACGAGAATATGCCTCTATCATTCCAACTCACCAGGGCATGATACTGAAGAGTGTTGGGCGTTGCGGCACAAGATCCAAAATCTTATCGAAAGAGGAGAGCTAAAAATGGCAAACGATATTGAGATCACCGCAATGGGGAACCCGAACACCGACGAATGGATTGACGAGCCTCCGCGAACTATGAAATGGTGAACTTAAATGATACGATTGCGAGTCCCAAAAAAGGGGTGGGGATGTTATTGGCTGCTTAATATTATGCCTCGTTTTATTTTCTATGCATTATTATGTTATGTTTTCTTAAAAAAAAAAAAAAAAAAAAAAAAAAAAAAAAAAAAGCAATCTGGTGTGCAATGAAAGGCCTGAACTACGAAAGACCTGATCTCCTCTTCCTATAGGAGTACGTAGGCAGCCACTTTGGCGCGGTCTAATCTTTGCAAAAATTCTATAGAATCCTTCGATGGTTTTACAGTTAACGATCAATGACTCAGACAAACCTGTTCTCCTGTCAACCCATCGGAGTGCACTTCCTACCTGATCAAAAGCAAAGGATTTTGGGTTTCCAACATTTCATCGGCCCACCTGTCAGAAACACCACGAAGCAATGACCTTGACAACAATCAGGACTGGGGCAATGTTGAAATCGATGACGACTCGACACTGGGGCATTCATCAACCATCCATGGAAAGGTAGTGCGCAATTTAACATCTATGGTACGATCTCATCAGCGTACAATAACATCATCAGAGCTGTACGATCAATTGGTCCTTTCCAGTCAGAGCTCTTTCAGAATACGAGGACCCACAGGTAAGATACAACTCATCTCAGTTATTTATTTCTTTCCTGTCTTCATGTACATATATTAAGACTGTACATAGTTTAACTCTAACATTACTTTTGGAAAGAGAAAATTTTATTTGACTTGTTAGGAATCGAATTAATTCTGACAAGCATCTGTGGAGCAGACTCGTGAGTATAATTAGATGATTAAAACTGATCAACCTATTAAAACTGTACAAAGACCTGATTTCGAAGTGTCGTTCGAAGCAGAATCCACCTCATAGGCAAGTCTGCACTTTGCGTTTGCGCCAACTTTCAGATGTGGGGTATAAAGCTATGACGATAAGGATGACAGTTGATGCAGAGTCGGAAGATAAATAAAAGTGAACCAAATGTCTCGAATCGTGGCCTGAATTATTCGAGCAATTAAGCCTGAGGGGTGTCTTTACACCTGGCGCCCTAAAGTCATCTGATTTGGGAGTCGCCGGCCCAACACTCGTTACATGGGTAATTCAGAGCCTAAGAAAACGAGCATTACAGCTGCAGAGACCTGAGCAGATTCGAATCGTGGCAAGGGTTATTCGAGTAATTAAGCCTGAAGGGTGTCTCTACACCTGGTGCCCTAAAGTCGTCTGATTTGGGAGTCACCGGCCCCAACGCTCGCTACATGGGTAACTCAAGCCTAAGAAAACGAATCTTGCACAAGGTCAGACGAGGAATGAATGCAGTAAACCACCTAACTTGTATCGAAGCGTGACCTTTGTTACTCGAGCAAGTAAACCCGAAGGGGTGTCTTTACACCTAATGCCCTAAAGCCGCATGGTTTGGGAGTCATTGGTCCAAAGCTCGTTAAATGGGTAACTCTGAATAGCCTAAGAAAACGAGACAAGTTAAGTGGACACGAAAAGGAAAAGGCGTAGTCGAAAAAAGAAAGAGAAAAAAATGTTCGATCAGAGAAAGAAGAGGCTCGTCTAAAGTCATGGAAAAGAAACCCCTATCGAAGGATGCATCGCACAGTGCACTTGCCATATGACGTTAATTCTGTGAATAACGATATCGAGAATGAAGACAAAATACATCTGATAAAGGAAGGTAGTTTTGAATTTGATCATACTCACGTATATTGACCATGAATACTTAAATGTTTTTATTATGATTTCCTAACTCGTCAGATGAAAAAAAGAAAAAAAAAAAAAAAAAAAAAAAAGAGAAAAAAGAAAAAAGAAAAAAAAAAAAAGAAAAAAAAAGAAAAGTGAAATCGAGAGTGAATTAATACATTCGCAATTCATTCAATGTCAAATTAATCCACTCACGATTTACGAAAAAAGAGATCCATCTCGATGTCGAGTTTCTTTAACGATAAGACACAAACATCACAAACACGAGCCAAATTACATAATCATGAGCATTCCATTTTATCTGCTCAACTGTTGAGATGTTTAGTAATATCGAAGTTAACCCCGCCGACCCGAACGGTCGAGCATTTAGCGTTTGTTGCTTGTGCAGGATATGAATCGGTGTAGGTAACTCGGCATGACCAACGAAATGACTTCCCGTACGAATCCGCGACAAAAACATGAGTAAGGCTGGGGCATTTTAAAGATCATGGAAATGAAAGGAGCACAGGTCTATATCAAACTCCTCATCAACAAACCTTCCCCCACGACCATCAATGGATTTTGACAAACTCAGCATGATGTACGTTAACATTACCTCGATACTCAAGCAAGCATATGCAAGAGCGATATAATTCCCGACGTCAGAGCTGGTCAATTAAAAGGCAAGGAAGGGCAACATGGTCGTCGGTCATCGAAAAAAGAGGAGCCAAGTGGACTGCATTAATCAGATGAAAGTCAAAGAGCTATAAAGGCATACGACTAACGGACCAGGGGATCACCTAGATATCAACCCAGAATCTAGGCATAATCCTCTAGCATAAGAGGAAGTCCCTGCACCCCAAATTCAAAGACATGACGATCTGCGAGCAGGATGAGAAGCCCTGGATGAGTCGATTGGGCATTCAAAACGACATATACAATTCCCCAACAGAGAAACGATCAGGGGCATGCGATTCAACGAACAAACCTTGAAGTCCAGAAACTGTCCTCCCAAATAAGGCATGACACAACTGAGTAGTAAAAAAGGAACGACACGTGGAAAATTGTATCATTTGACTAAACAGGGGTCATTTCCTTCCAAGCATAACTATTGATCCATGCATAACATCTGCGCATCCATGTATATATAAAAATAAAATATACATGAAAGAAAAATCACAGGTACGAGACTGTCAGCGTCACGAATACCGGTGCCATTTATCAGAGGAACATGACAGCGGAAAACTTCCACGATCCGATGCGCCCAGAATCTATGAAACATCAAGGAAATTGCAAAATGACTGTCCGAAACACCCTCAGCTAATCAACAAGGATAACAACTCAAAAGCGATGGCTGTCAAGAGCGATCTACGAGGACGAACCCCAAGAATGACAAGTCAAACCAAAAGAAGTGGCTGGCAAAAGCGATTTACGAGGACGAATCCTAGGGAGGCCCCACAAACTAATCAGGTACGCTTTCCTTTTGAATTTCCTCTAGAGTTATTGCATTTTTATGATGTACAATACGATGCGAGTCCATTTAAGATAGTACACAGCGATTCCAGAGACGAGACCTGGCAATTACAATAATGACCCGACAGTGAAAACCTGACCAAACCAAAAAAACGACCAGTCATATACAATACCTGACCAAACCAAAAGCGACCAGTCAGAAACGATACCTGACCAAGCCAAAAATGACCAGTCAGATACGATACCTGACCAACTCAAAAATGACCCGCCAGTTAAAAGAACTGGCCGTCCAAAATGACCAGTCAGTGAAAATCCCTGACCGTCCAACATGACCCGCCAGTCAAAAGAACTGGCCGTCCAAAATGACCAGTCAGTGAAAATCCCTGACCGTCCAACATGACCCGCCAGTCAAAAGAACTGGCCGTCCAAAATGACCAGTCAGTGAAAATCCCTGACCGTCCAACATGACCCGTCAGTCAAGAGAACTGACCGTCCAAACATGACCCGTCAGTCAAAAGGACTGACCGTCCAAACATGACCCGTCAGTCAAAAGAACTGACCGTCCAAACATGACCCGTCAGTCAAAAGAACTGGCCGTCCAAAATGACCAGTCAGTGAAAATCCCTGACCATCCAACATGACCCGTCAGTCAAAAGAACTGGCCGTCCAAAATGACCAGTCAGTGAAAATCCCTGACCGTCCAAACATGACCAGTCAGTGAAAATCCCTGACCGTCCAACATGACCCGTCAGTCAAAAGAACTGACCGTCCAAACATGACCCGTCAGTCAAAAGAACTGACCGCCCAAACATGACCCGTCAGTCAAAGGAAACTGACCATCCAAACATGACCCGTCAGTCAAAGGAAACTGACCGTCCAAACGTGACCCGTCAGTCAAAGGAAACTGACCGTCCAAACATGACCAGTCAGATACAAGAACTGACCGTCCAAACATGACCCGTCAGTGAAAATCTCTGACCGTCCAAACATGACCAGTCAGATACAAGAACTGACCGTCCAAACATGACCCGTCAGTGAAAATCCCTGACCGTCCAAACATGACCCGTCAGATACAAGAACTGACCGTCCAAAAATGACCCGTCAGTGCAAATTCCTGACCGTCCAAAAACGAACCGTTGGGAAAAGATCCGACGATGACCAAAACAATGCGATGCAATGTGCAATGCGATGCGATATACGACTTCATATGCGATGTAACGCGTTTTTGATTTAGTATGATATGCGATTTGATATTTAATATGCGATATGCGATAAGCAAGAGAAAATAATTTTGGCGAATATGCGATGCGAGTCCAGTTGAGGCAGTAACCGGTAATATTAGTGTTGCGTCATTAACGTATATATGTTGCATCAATGATATATATGTTGCATCATTAAAATATGTACTGTCATCATCATGCATTGGGTGCCTACTTCTTTATCATGTTCATTTCACTTACCATTCCATAAACATGATAAAGAGGGGCAGCTGTAGACACCCAAATTTTGCACTTTTGTACTAACCCTGGCAGGAGGGCAAAACCGTCATTTGACCCGACGAGCGAAAAGGAAGGTGGACCCCAACACGAAGCCACCCCAACAACTTACGGTCAAAGCCGCCACAGCAAACAACGAGCATCAGGCAAGGCAAAAAGCTAATCCCGAAGAACCTGTTCGGATCACCAAAGACGACAAATGGCCACTACGCTTACGATGTTCGGGGGTCTCGCTCCCCGGTGAGTGAGCGGCTGCCCAGCTCGCCGATGAGCTGGCGGGGGGGTAGGGGGCAGCGCCCCCTGAAAGCCAAGCACAATTATCAAATTCCATATCAAGTCGCATCCCTCCGAACTAGCCTCCCAGAATAATATGGCACGTTTTTCGGGGATTTCCGGACTGCAAAAATACAGCTTTCCAAAATAATACCGCAGAAATTGGCGAATTAAGACCGCGTGGCACGAAAATCAAAAAAAGCAAGCCGGACGGCCGCGAATGCAACCGCTGCCACCGACAGAAGTGACAGGCACGAGGCTCGAGAACGGCACACGGCAGCCGAGGCGGCGGCCAGGCGGCCACAGCAGGCAGCCGCAGATGCATCTGCGGCCAGCCGCAGATGCATCTGCGGCTGCCTGCTGAAGCCTATATGCGGCCATTTTCCACCCGAGAAGAAGAAAGAGAAGAAAAAAAGAAAGAAAAAGAGAGAGAGAAATACGCGAGGGAGAGAGAGAGGAGCTCGGTTTTGGCTTGTATGGAGTGAAAATTCTTGTTCTTTTGCTAGATAGTTGTATACTCTTGTGGTTAGGCTCATTTCGTGGAATATAAAGCTTCGTTTGGTTTATTGCAAGGTGAAAAGAGAAGTGTGTTCTTGGGTTTTTTTGTGTTGTTATTAGTATAATGTTGTGATTGAGTTATTGGATATAATTTATTGTTATATATTGATAATGATCCGTGGATTAGGGGTTGTTAGTGAGGTTTCCATCGGAAAGTAACTCCTCCTAACACCCCGATGACATCCGTACGGCGATATGTTGTTCGTTGTGATAATAGATGGGTTGTAGTGATTAAGTCATGATATTTGGGTTATGGGATGTGATAGTGATGTTTAATATTGTTTAGTTTTAGCTTATTATCGGTTATGTATCTATTTGGGTGATTGTGAGCCTAGGGAGGAGATCCTAGCGGTCGAATCCCGATGATGGACGTTTTGGGTATATGTAATCATGATATAGGGTCCATGTATGTGTATGTTGTAAAATCGGGCCTTAAAACGATACCGAGTCGTGTTCGGGTTAAGGCCCCGTGATAATAATAAAAATATGTGATTGTGGGTGTTTGGGGTTTGTCTGGATGGCTCACATGCCCTTGGATAGCCCCGACACGTTGTGGATGCTTGTTTTAATTTACAACACAAAAAGGGTTTTCAAAATAAGGCAAATAATGAAGATTTTGTAAAAGTGATCAAATTTAGGATATTAGATTCACGAGGTTTAAAGGTTAAGTGTTTTGGGCGAACTTTAATCCATGATTGATGAATAGGCTTTAGTTGGTTTTAAAAACATCACAAAAAATGATTTCGTAATATAAATGAATGTTTTAATTAAACTTTGTGCATAGGGTTAAAGAGTTCTAGAAGTTGCCCTCGTTTTGTTTATATTAACTGTTAGAAGGCAATGTATAGTCTCGATTCCTATTTGACAAAAGTTTAAAACTATTGTTTTCTAAAAAGACGTCTAAATAAAAAACCCTCAACGCTTTCGAAATTAAAATCAACATTTCTTATAAAAAGCGAAGCCTCGTCATTTGGGTCAAAGAGCATCCAAAACACTTTCCAGATAAACACTTTTACCATATAAAATAAAGCAAACTTTTTATGCAAAACGCACCACAAACGTCCATTTAGGCACACACACACACACACACACACACATTTTAGGATTTAAAAGGATAGGAAAACATCGAGATTGCGGTAACCGTGTTTCACGGAAGTCGGGGGGTGCCTAACACCTTCCCCTCGCTTAAGCAAGCCCCCGAACTCTATGAATCTCGGTTTGCGGACCAATTAATCGGAGTCACATATGAGCCAGCAATTACGAAAACTAAATCCGGATGAGTTGGTACATCCATTTCAAATATACCAACTGGCGACTCTGGTCAATTGGCTCATTATAAAATCGACATTTCAAACCCCGTCGACATTAAGCCGACCCTTTTCAAAAACACATTTAATCTAAAAGGCTAAAATTGGAAAGGGCATTTTAATAATAAAAAACGAAGCGACGGAAATCCCGGCGTCGACATAGTCTTTGTATAATATTTTGAGTTTATTTTCAATATTTTTTGGGGATATTGTAATTGAAACATTTTTTGTGGGAGAAAGGGAGCGAGGAGTACCGTATACTACTACACTAGACAAAGTTTGTTTTCCAGTGTCCAAACAAAAATAAATTAAAAAAGGCAAAATATAATATTTACCTCATTAAAATTAATGCTTTTTATTTAATATATTATTAAATTTTTAAACAAATTACACCAATAAACTAATTAAAATTTTGTAATTGTGTCATTCCGTCAAATAAATTAGACAGAAGTTAACTTTTTTTCTACATGACATTTTTTATTAATTCAAAAATAACGTGGAAAAGCCACGTGACTTGTGTTGTTTTTTTTAATATTTTTTTATTATTATATTATTAATTCAAAATAAAATATATGAAATTAAAATTATTTAAAAAAATTAAACAAAATAATAAAATTCTTAAAATAAAAAATATATATATTTTTTTTAAAATTAAAATAAACTTGAAAATTTACAATAAAATAATAAATTTAAAAATATAAAATAAAATTAAAAACAAAATAATAAATTTAAAAAAAATACAAATTAAATTAAAAGGACCTTGAAAAATTACAATAAAAAATTGAAAATCTAAAATATTTTTTTGAAAATATAAAATAAATTTAAAAATTAAATTATTAAAAGTACTTAATAAAATTGAAATCTATAATTAAAAAATAATAAAAAATTTTAAATACAAAATAAAAAGTAAAAAACTTTTTTTCTTTCTTCTTCTTCATCTGAAGATTAAGACACAAACCCAATACATCTCCATCATCTACCGCCTAATTTTCCAACGCACCACCATCATCTCTGATCAAAAACCAAACTAGTGAGCAAATTCATAGTCTTGCCAATCTTTTTTATCTTCTTCATTTTTTATCTCCCTAATATACCAATGATGGTTGGCTCCACTGGATCTCTTCAACGATCGTCACCCGTGTTTTACAAAGATTCATCGCGAACATCTCATTTTTAGCCACCGTCTAAACTCCATAGCCAACGTTCGTAACTGAAATTATAAATCTGAAACTAAAATCCATAACTTTTTTCATAAATATATGTGTGTGCACATTCATTTATTTTCACCCATTTGAATTTCAAAAACTCTGCTTGGATCTAAAGTAATAAGCATCGGGAGTTGTGCAGCTTAAATCTGGTGATCTGGAATGATTTTTTTTTTTAACTTAAAGTTAAAATTTTAATAATTTTATAAATTAAAATTTTAGTAAATTTATAATTAAAAGTGTTCGGCATCACTTTTATTTATAAGTCGGGAATTATAAATAATAGTTGTTGATGTGTTTGACTAATAATGATTTATAAATTAAATAAAATATAAATATTATTAAAATATTTTTTAATAAGAAGAATATTAAAAAAAATAAAAGAGAGCATTTTTATTATTTTATTAGAGTTGACTAACTTAAAAAAAATGACTTATAAGTCATTTATTTTAAAATTCCAAAAACTTACTTCTTTTTTTTGATTATTTTTTTATAAATAAAAAAAAAAAAAAAAGTGACCAAAACTTATTTTAACTTATCAACTTATAAGTTGGGTTGACCAACTTATAAGTTGGCGCCGAACACCCCTGAGTTTAAACTGAAACCTATTTTTTTTCACCAAATTAGTTATAAGGAAACTTGAGAAAGAAAATGAAGATTTGAATTTTGATGATGGAAATGTTAAGATGAAGGTCACCTATATTTAGACCCAGATGCAAGGAGACGTTAAAGAGGGAGAACGAAAAGGAAGAGGGAAAAAAAAAACACAAATGATGTTGAAGAGAGAGGGAAAAAAGGTAAAGGAAAAAAAATCGGCAAAATTAATGATTTCCCAAACTAATATCACTTCCATCTCCAGAATTCGATTCTATTGCAGAATTATAGGCTACCGGAGAAGCCATGGCGTCGGCGAGAAAGGGAGAGAGGAGCAGAATTCTATTTCCAGAATTCGATTCTATTCAAAATTTTACTATTTTATTTTTAATTTTATTATTGTAATTTTTCGAGTTCATATCACTTCCATCTCCATCTCCAGAATTCGTTTTCCAATTACCCAAATCAATTAATTATTTAGCAAAAAAAAAAAAGAAGAAGAAGAAGAAAGAATAAAGAAATTGTATTTTTTTTTATTTGCTTATTTTAATTTATATTTTTATTTTAAAAAAAATCATTTTTTATTGTAATTTTTAATTTTGTTTTAATTTTATTACGTACTTTTAATAATTAAATTTTAAATTTTATTTTATATTTTCAAAATTATTTTATTTTACTTTTAATTTTTGTATTATAATTTTTTAAGTTTATTTTAATTTAAATTATATTTTTTTAAAAAAAATTAATTTTTTTTGCCGTATTTTTCAAGTTTATTTTAATTTTATTTGTTCTAAAAATTTATTATTTTATATTATCATTTTTAAAGTTTATTTGAATTTTTAAAATTATCTTTTGTTTTAATTTTTTTTAAATAATTTTAATTTTATATATTTTATTTTAAATTAATAACATAATAAAGAAACAATATCATTTTTGAAATATTAAAAAAATAACATAAATCACGTAATTTTTTTACGTTATTTTTTAATTAATAAAAAATACTACATAAAAAAAAATTAATTTCCGTTTGATTCATTTAACGAAATAATTTAATTATAAAATTTTAATTAATTTATTGATATAATTTATAAAATTAAAAATTTAATAATATATCAGTCAGTAATAATATATTTTACCAATTAAAAAAATTAGAATAGTGCAAAAGTTGGGTTCCTTAATTGAAACGTTTTCGTGAAAAAGGAACGACGGGAAGAACAAAAACTAAAGAAGAGAAACTCAGAGAACAGAAGACCTTCTCTCTTCTCCCACTTTCCACTCTACCCACCACCCTCCCTCCCTCCCTCTTCTTCAAATCCCATTACCATTCAATAAATTTCCAGTAGATCGATCTGTCCCCCACCCTAGATCTTAACCCAATTCCCAGAAAACCAAGAAAATATGTCCACATACAGCGACACAGTGCCACTGCACCCTTCTTCCCAATCGGATATTGACGAGATCGAAAACCTAATCAATGTGAGCCCTGCCACCGTCCTTCCAGCCCGCCCACCTAGCCCTCCACGCGCTTCCATCCCAGTCTCCTCCTCTTCCTTCATGCCCTCCAATCTCCCTCCTCCTTCCTCCTATGAGAAGCCGACACCTGTTCGTCAGGTCCCACCTCCTCCTCCTCCTCCCCAGCTCTCTTCGAATAATAATATTGGGGCTACTGGGTTCGGGTCGCCGCCCAATACGTTGACGGAGCCGGTTTGGGATACGGTGAAGAGGGATCTGTCTAGGATAGTGAGCAATTTGAAGCTGGTGGTTTTCCCCAACCCGTTTCGGGAGGATCCAGGGAAGGCGTTAAGAGATTGGGATCTTTGGGGCCCTTTCTTCTTTATTGTCTTTCTTGGTCTCACCTTATCCTGGTCTGCTTCTGTCAAGAAGGTTAATTTTAACATCCATCGTATTTCTGTATACGAGTTGAGCTACATTAGTAATTTTCAAATGGATTGATATGTTTTGCTTATATATAATGGGTTTTATGTATTTGTGTTATAATGTTATTGAAAAAGGGTTTAACTTAGTTGTTATTTTACCTGTTATAGAATTATAAATTGGGGATTTTAGGTTTAGTAGGAGGGTTAAGTTTTGTTCATTAGACAGTTTTTTAGTTTATGATTAATGGCATAAAGTTTTTCGGATGTGATTTTCATATGCGTATGTGCATCTTGATCTTCAAAGCTAATTATCTTGTCTTTATTAATTCTAGTTAACATTTGATGCGTTGGGTCTATTATTTGATTTAGAGTTGTTTTGATATTTATAACAGTCCATTTGTGTTTTCCCAATTGTATGGAGAGGAGATTAGGTGATTCAGTGCCTCTAATTTATTACAATCTGAGTAGACCATCAGATGCTAAGGCTGTGTTTGTGAGTTTTGTTTCGGAGGGAAGGGAAGGGATAGAAAGAGAAAGTTCTTCAATCCAAATTCTAACATTCTCTTATCATCCCTTCCCCCACAAAATAAAACTCACAAACGGAACTGGGGTTGAGGTAAACTCAAGCAACGCAGGTTGGATTCGGGGGACAAAACAAAGAAGTGGACTGAAATTAGCAGTAAAGCCTGTAATGGTTCATAATTATATGGTAGTATCACATTTTTTGTGGAACGGGGTATGAAGATTAAAGGATTATTGGTAAATTATTACTCCATATATTATATTATTTATAGATAAGTTGAGTGTAATAATATAGATCTTTTATTACAGTAGGTTGTAATTAGGAGTATGGGTTAATTACGTTGTTTAATTATTTTTAGGTATCTACTTTCTAAGTATAAGTTGTTCAGGTAAATAGAGTTATTTCTTTACTATGATACTTATCTTAGTTGTATTAGAGTTTTACTTGGTCTCTAGTATTAAAATTTATTTTGTCTTTACATTTTAGGGTTCCTATATAAGTACCATAAATTTTTTTGCCCATGCATAATGAAGGGAGTAGAATATTAATTTGAGGTTGAGACTTCATGCCATTGCGTTTGGGTCCTTTGAGCATAGTTCTTATTTCTTTCTCCTTGTACCTTCTTAAACCCTTCTTATCACTTTCGTTTACTTATCCATGGTTTTTTGTTATCCTAGTACATACTAGCTGTTCCGAAGTTGTCAATGTAAAAGAGGTAATGTGATCTAGGATAACAATGTGTTCAGTAATAGTGCTAGGATGGATTAATTATAACTCAGGCTATAGTAACTCAGGCTTTAAAACCTTAGTTTATTGTCAATATCTTTTGAAGCCATTAAAGAACATTTATTAGCAAGCCCTTTTAAATTTGTCATTTTTTACAAGTTGCTAACTGGTGACAAATAATTGAAGGAACAGCAACATCCGTCATCTTTACAAGTTATTTCTATACATCATTCGTTCGTCATTGATATTGCTTTCAGGGAGTAATTCTTCTGGAGGCTCTCATTTTTAGTAACAAAAAAGAGGATAGTATGGTATAAGTGCTCGAAGAGTTTCAATATTGCCTTGGTAACTAAAGAATATGTAACAAGAATAAAATAATGTATTTGGTTGTCGTTGGTTATAAGCACTAGACAGGTACAATATGTTGTACCATCAACTAATTACACTTTTGACACATTATTTTGTAAACTAATATTTTGTAAGAGCTTTTTGTATATGTGGCAATACTTGTAGAGTTGTGTTAGATTGGGTGTCACGGAATTTTTACTTGGTCTCGTTTTTCTTTTTTCTTTTGTGTGAAAAGGGGTTCTTAATTCTGCTTATAAAGGATTTTATTGATCCATAGTGGACCCCCACATAACTATACTCATGTTTGCTTTTCTTTCTCAAAACTAGCGGACCCCACCCAAGTGCAGGGTGAAGTATATAACATTTGGCATTTGATTTGTGTACTTAACATATTTTGGGGGGATCGTTTTTTCTTTTTTTGGGTACTTCAGACATAGTTTGGGTTACCGAGGTAGTGTTTCTTTGCATCATTCAGTTTTTATTGTTCTCTAACTCCTGCCCTACTATATCTGTAAATAATTTGGTTTGGTATGTTTGTAATTAAACTATTTGCTCTACTTAGCACCTCTTCAGCAATGATGAAAAGGTTTATCATTGGAGAGGGCAGAATCTGCGCCTTGTACCTCACGTTATTTTTCAATTTTATTTGTTACATATGGGGCTGATCTGCGCATTCACTTATTGATGGTTCTTTTTAATTAATGAGGTATTTAATTGTCCTGCAGTCTGAGGTATTTGCTGTTGCCTTTGCACTACTTGCAGCAGGTGCTGTAATTTTGACATTGAATGTATTACTGCTGGTAAACTCTCTCTCTCTCTCTCTCTCTCTGTGCGCTCGCGCACGTCTTTGTTACAGCTTTCCAGTTTGGGTGTAGGGAATTATTCTTACTGAATTTGGAGTTTTAAATTAGATATGTATGGTAAATTTGGAAGTTGAAACCAAGAAATGTAAAATTTGACTTTGGTGGTTGGCTGAAAGTTTATCATATTCATGGTAACAGGGTGGTCACATAATCTTCTTCCAGAGCTTGAGTCTTTTGGGTTACTGTTTATTTCCTCTGGATGTTGGCGCCCTAATATGCATGTTGAAGGACAACGTGATAGTAAAGGTGGTTGTGGTGTGTGTTACATTGGCCTGGAGCTCTTGGGCTGCATATCCATTCATGAGTACTGCTGTCGACCCTAGGAGAAAAGCCCTTGCACTTTACCCTGTTCTACTCATGTACGTATCTGTTGGTTTTCTCATCATTGCCATTGATTAGTGGCTTGATTGTGGACTGTATGGTTCAGGAAAGCCTCAAAACTTCGCAAATATAGGGCACTTATAATGTGGTGGTCATTTTTCTACTTTTTTGGGATAATCATGTATCTTTTTTTTGTCACGGCTTTTGAATTTGATAACTTCGGAGGTTCATTCTAGAAAATAGTGTTCTAGCTCTTAAGAATTTTTTTGCTGGACCTTTGTAGGTATGCATGTAATCTACTCTGCCACCTTTTGAAAAAAATCATAATTTTTTAGAAATATACATATTAAGTACATTATTATAATCATTTATTCATGATAATCTTAATGACTAAGTTTTTTTGAGGAATACTATATATATATAGACAAAACCAAAAAATAAACCACCATTTTGTCAACTTTTTTATTTCAGGAGAAAGAAGTTCACTTTCTTGTGTTGATCAATAACTAAATATAACTAGCATTAATAAATTTTATTGAGTTATTTTATTTGGTTATGAGTCAATTATTATAAGATTTTTTTATTATTTTATACAATGTATAAATTTTTTATATAATTATATCCCATGAAATATATATGTATGACATAATTTGATAACTAAAGGATATGGAAAGGCAACTCCTTGGTTTATATAATTTTGCCCATGACTTTTATAAAATACAACTCAAATTAAAAAATTAATTATTTACCATCAAAATTGAATAAAAGTAATTAATAATAACTCTAAATTAATATTATAGAATTTATTGGTCAATACAAAAATGCATACTATACATTAAAATAATGATTCAAAAATTTGACATGATTCATTTATTTATAATGATTTTCATATAAAATATAATTGAAAAAATACAAATTTTATATAAAAAAAAATTATACCTTGCACGGATTACCAATATAGTATAATATAAGATAACAAAAGATCCTTAACATCATATTTTTAGCTTCATATTATCACTTAAACTAAATACTAATTAAATTTCGCGTGATTAGGTAAAAAATATAGTTTTAAATCTTATAAACTTTAGAAAGACAACATATATCGTGAAATGGAAAGTGAATGATGAAAAATAATTTATGAAAATAGCTATCCCATATTCAATTCAACCATCAAATTCAACTATTATAAACAAGATCATTAACTTCGTGCGAAGAATGTGTGTAGATATATTCAGTTAAATTTTGAAAAGACCATTATTGAATTATTAAATTTTTAGTAGAGTAATTAATTAAACTATTTAGTGTAGGTTTCTTCATCCATATATTAATAATAAGTAATTTATTGTAGGATAAAGTTATTAGAAATCTAAAAAGATAAATAATGTTTGTGTGAAGCTACCTACTCTAAATAGTTAAAATAATTACTCTAATAAAAATTTAATAATAATATTTTCAAAGATTTAACTGAAGATATCTAAACTTATTCAATTTAATAGCATAATAATTAACCAAAAAAAATCTCCACACATACCACATGTATTTCACACGAGGTAAAACGATGACTTTTAAGAATAATTTTATATTTTTAAATATAATTTTAGTATTAATTAAGAATTTGGTTGTGGTGGTGTGATATAGAAAATAATAAATAAAAAAAATAACAAATTAAAAATATTATGTTACCTTATACTCTTAAAATAAAAATATATTCTTAATTTTAAAATAAATTAAAATATATATATTTTTAATTTTAGAACAGCGGGAGTAGGAACTACTTCCTAGTTGTTACAAGGAAGTTATAAACAGTGGAGAGCATCGGGCATTTGTAGCCGGATTAATTGAGTTGGACTGATCCTACTTTTTCAGGCCCAAGCGATTATAGTCACACGGAGGCCCATTGACACTACTCTCCTGAGTACTCGTCATCATCAGCAACTAGACCTGATAATTTTGGCCTAAGTCCGCGGGTCGGGGCTGTCCACCCAGAAAAAAGGAATTACGGATTAATTTTTTCAGCTAAAAAAAAAGTAGACCCCGTTTTTGGCCCGGTCCGTGGTTCAATTTTTTTTTCTTTCTTATTTTTATTATTTGATATTGGCATATTATTCATAAAAAAAAAATATCAACTTAAAAAATGAATCAAGTGAGAAATTATAAAAAATATAAGAGTAAATTCTAGCATGTGATCTTAAATAATAATACAAAAAATATTATGAATATAATATATATATATATATATTACTTTTAGTTTTTCTTTTACCCTCTTATCTTTAATATTAATATTATATACATTTATCAATTAATTAATCACAAGATTAGTTACATTTTAATATATATGACTATAAAATGTCTATAAAATTATTGATTGTTTTATTTCTAATACTATTAAATGATTATGTATAAATTATGTGTTATAATTGTAAATAATTAGATTTAATATTTATTTTTAAATTATGTATTATATTTGTAAATATATATATATATTTTTAAAAATACTTAAATGACCCGCGGGAGGGCTCGGCCCGGACGGGTCACGGGTTTAAGATTTTTAGCCTGCAAAAATCCGAACCTTTTTAATTTGACCCGAAATTGGTTCACCCCGCCAAAACCCGGCCCGTTTGCCATCTTTATCAGCAACTAAGCAGTCTCTCTCCTCAAAGCTCATTTCTGCCGGAATGAACGATCAAGCATCAAGCAAGAACTGATCTTCCAACATTTTGCACACCTCATATATAAAAGTAAGTATATCCGTTCCTCTCCTATCTCTATCTCTCTGCATATATTTAAAAAATCCCAATTTGCATATAATTTACAGTTTTTCTATCCCGATTTCAATTTACGCTTCAACTTTATATCTCTCACTAGATCCGATGCTCAAAACTTCATGAACCCTGAACACGAACCCGAGATCAAAATTACACTCTAATCAGAATTAAAAAATCTTACACCAATTTAACAAAAGCCCTAGATCTAAAAAACTCTAGGGTTAGCAATGTCCTGTTTAGCTCTGTCTCTGCAACCCACGAATGGATCCGATATCTTGCTCCAAACCCGTGAATGGTTCCCACCCGCTCGAGCCCTCGTGGCGCTTTCCGCCTTTCGTCAAACCCGGTTCGCTTTTGCCGCCGGCAAGCATCATTCCGCGGAGGATGGTGACACATCGCTCGGAGATGACCCACTTGCCGCTTCTAGCGGGCAAGTCATTGTTGGGGTAGAGAGCCGGTACCGTGTTATTTACAGATTGGTTAATTCAATTTATGTATTGGGGATTACTACTGTTGATGATGATTGTGTGAACAATGTGTTTGAGTGTATTAGTATTGTTAATCAGGCCGTGACTGTAGTTGTAACCGCATGTCGTGGAGTTGATGTTACCCCTGAGAAGCTAAGCAGGAAATATGCTGAAATTTACATGGCATTAGATATAGTTCTGAGGGGTGTTAGTAATATTAGGCTGGCAGCAATGCTGGCATCTTTGCACGGGGATAATCTTTCCAAAATGGTGCACTCTGCTGTACATACGGAGAGTAAGATTAGGGGGGCGGATAGTTGGACTAATGTTGAAATTCATTCTATTGAGCATGAGGCCAGTGTGGAGTCGTTTTCAAATGCTAGTTTTGAATTGCCTACGGAGACTTTGGAAGCAGGCGATGAGGTTGCGGCAACACTTGTTTTAACTGGACAGGGTGTGTCTGCTGAGGCAGATCAGAAGGAAAAAGCGGAAGAGGATGAAGTGGAGAAGGATCCATTTGCAGCCAGTGAGAAGCTTAACAAGCCTGAGGAGCTTGTGGGTGGGTTTAAGAAAGATAAAGAGCAGGCCAGTTCTGATTTGTCGAAGGCATTGGCAGGTCTTGACGTTACCACATTACCACCAGCGGCGGCCACACAATCAACACACATTGGGGTTGAAGGATTTGAAGGGGAGTATGGTGGTATAGAGTTTGGTCATGATAGTTCCACATTGCCAGAAGATTTTGAAGGGCTCAATCAAGCTTGGGGTGGTGGTTTGGACGCATCAGAGTTTGTTGGGCCGAAGAAAGTTGCAAAATCGCAGGGTCTCGGTGGGCTCGAATTGTTACACACCAGTGAGGCACCAAAAGCTACTGCAGATGGTGCTGCCACTCCTCTTGAAAATATTTTGGTAACTAAAAGTGAAATGAAGGGTCCTGAGATGTACATATCAGAAGAGATTAGTGCGGAGTTCAGGGAATCTTTGCTTGCTAGAGTTGGATTGATGGGCACGGTCTACCTTAAAACACTTCCCCCGAAATCTACTGATGATAAAGAAACTGAGTTTTCCTTCAAGGTTGATGGTACAAATGGTGTGAAGAGATTTGTTATGGAAAGCTCTCGAATCAGTAGCCTTGGGAATGGGATGTTTCACGTGAGGACTGCACCCTCTACTGAGCCTATACCCATTTTGAAGTATAGCTTTTTACCCAGATCAACTCCACTGCCTTTGAGGGTTCGGTTAATCATACGGCACAGTGGGACTTTACTTTCTATGATGATTCAATATGTTTCCAACCCAGATTTGCCAGCCCCACTGAAAGACGTGACATTTATTCTGAAACTACCGATGGACCCAAGACTGTTAAAGGTTTCACCAAAAGCCATTTTGAATAGGTCAGCGAAAGAATTGAAATGGCATCTTCCAGAGATTTCTCTAAAGGGTAGCCCTGGAAGGTTGAGAGCTAGGATGCCTGTGGATTCTAGTGCAGAAGATGTTTTGGAAGAAATTGAGGTTATCGGTTATGTGAAATTTTCTTCCCAAGGCAATAGATCGTTGTCTGGGATATCTCTGCAGCCTGCTTCTGAGGGTAGCACAGACTTTTATGAGGTTAACCACAGGTATGAAAGTGGGGTTTATATGTGCAATTAATGATGTCTTGTTCATGTTTCACTACTTGTTTGTTTCCTTCTGTTTTCTATCCATGGGATTTGGAAGTGTCTGTAGCATTCTTCGAACTTTAGCCTGTAATTTAGTTCTGTTTAGGATGAGAAAGTTTTGTGTTTCTTTGTTATGAGCCATTGGTTTCATGTATGAATAGTGAAATTTGTTTCTTGTGCATGTGCTCCTTAAACTCCCCAGTTTTAACTTCTTGCCACACTTGTCAATCTTAGATGTACATGTCTCTGCTAACATCAACCATTCCTGTTGTTTGAAAAAGTGTCAAATATTTTGGTTCTTGTCAATCCTTATCATTTACGGAATAACATATTACCTTTCCTTTTTGTCGAGGATTATTTTGTAGATTCATTAAAACCAGAATGTGTGCTTCGGATGAGATTTTTATCTTTATTCTTTGTTCTCTTTTTTAGACAAGTGCTTTGCATGAATTTTATGTTGCAGCTAATCTCTTTTCAATATCACATAAGAAGATGATAATTACAATTGTTGAAGGACCATTATACAAAAGCTACCAAAATTTCAAGATGTTCAGTGCTATTTGAAAGTTGGTCCAAAAAGGACCTGTGCTTCCAATTACAGAATTTGAAGAATTGAATTTTTAAAACCTACTAAATCAATCTCATAATTATCTAGAAAATGTTGCCTGTGAGATTTATAATCAAATGTCAGGGGTCTCTAAATTTTATTTTAGTTATCCTTCCGAGTAAGTAAAATGTATAGGGAAATAGCTAAATGCAGTTTTGCATTATATTTTGTGTTCCATTGTTCTTTGCCCAATGAGCTATGGGTTCTGTTATTGATTCTTTTTGGTTCTAGTGGGTCATGCCTGTTTTGTTTTAGGTTTTTGAGATGTTAGAGAGGTGGTTGTATAATGAATAGGTGATTAGATAATTGGGCTGTCTTTGTTGGAGTTTATGTTTAGAGCATCATTGCAAATGCTCTGGAGGGATGGAGTGTTTGTCCATTGACTCTGGGACTGTCTTTCTGCTGTCTATATTATTTTAGACTTCATCGTAGCAAGTTGTTGATATATATAGCTCTGTGAGTTAGGGTGGGCTTCCATCGTCCAGTAAAGAAGTTCTTTGTTTATGCTTCCTTTGTATGCTTCCTGTGGACATGGCTTCTCTGCTCCCTCATGCAATTTTGTTTATTTAGAAATGCAGCAATCAGTTATTTTCTTTTACTCTATCCAATTAATCTATGGTACGAGTTCTGAATTATAATACAATGGTCTGTTTAGCTAATTACAACTTTTAGGTGACTAATATTTTCTCACGAGTTTTTGATATTTTTATATGGTTCTCTCTCACATAAGAATAAAGTGAGTCTCACCTTCATATAAGACACAGTAAGAAGTATCATGAATATATAGTGCTATCCCCAACTTTTATTGCCACAGGCCTCACGGTGGTTTAAAGTCATTGGTCATGAATGTGGCTTACGCTATTTTGCCCTTTGGAATATTTCCCTTGCTAGTTTCATGGAAAACATTTCAACTGACTGTTTTAAAGAGTAAAATAGACTTCGAAAACATTTCAAATGACTGTTTTGAAGAATAAAATAGTCTCAGAAGTAACTATTGCTTCCACCAATATTCCTCATTTGGCTGGTACATGTCATACTTCCTTCGTTTTGTTGTTGATGTTGGCAAGTTTTTTGTTTATTACATTTCTTCTTCATTATGGAGTGTTTATGTAATTGTCTTGTATCCCACAACTCATTCCTATCTCTTAAAAGAAGCTTAATTATACCTGTGTTGTATCCATACCTCTGGACATGTGTGTGTATATATATATATATATATATATATATATATATATATGTACACACGATTAATTATTCAGTACGTGTCTCACACCACTCATGTGTTGTTATTTCAGTACTTAAAGTGAAATTGTCCACTTTAAGTGTTGAAGTGGCAGCACAAGAATGATTTTTTTCCATACACACACAAGCAATTCATTGTTTCTTTGTCCTTCGCGTGTTCATTTATCAGCATTAATTTTTTCAAAAACAGCAAAGCCAGGCAGAGATCTTTCAAGTCTAATGAATCCAATTAACAATTTCTTCGAATTTAACTTCAATTCAAATTTTAAGGTTGTAACAAGGAGTATTTAACCATCTTTTTATTTATTTATTATAACATTTTTCTTAAATTTTTAGTATTGCATGGATAATATATAAATATTTAAATGAAAAGTAATGTTTATTTTCAATTTATTTTTATTTTTTGGGGAATCTATACTAGTACAATTCAATTTTAGAAATATATTTTATCCTAGCCGCATAGGAATTTTACAGACATTTGTTGGAGGGTAGTCTTGAATTTGTGAGCAAGCTAGCATTTGTAAAGTGGAAGGGAGGAATAGGTCATTACCAACTTTGGTCTCTGTCTACTTTCAGTTGGTGCCATTTTTACTTTTGTCACAAAATGAGTTTTTTTATTTTTAATTGAGCTTTTTTGAACGGTTTGGCTTCTCGTTGAGTAATTATTTAGTGGTCTTGGGACACTGTCACGTAATGTCTAAAGTCAATCATATTTTTTCTATTTTAGTGGGTTCAAAATTATAAATAATGGGATATTAGTAAAATAAAAAGATATGATTGACTTGAGATATCACATAACAGTGTTTCAGATCATTAAATAATTTTTCCTCCTCACAACAGGAACTGGCATGAATATATATACATATATTTATAGTTCACCAACTTAATACTCTCTCCTTTTTATTATATAAATCGTTTAAAATATAATTACATATATTAAGAAGTCTTATTAATATTAATGTTAGATAATTATTATTGATTTAAAAATTTATTACTATTCATACATTAATTAATATTTTTTTCTTCTATCTCAATTATTCTCTCTTTAAGAGTAAATTACTCTATCTTTAAGAATAAAATAAAAAATGATTATATTTTTTTAAATATATGTAAAATATTTTATATTTTAAAAAAAATTTATAAAATAACAAAGAGAGTACTATACGTGTAGAAAAATCAAAAATAAGTATATTCCGATGTAGTCCCTTTTTACGTCGATGCCGGGAATCTTGTGATTGTCTTTTAATTTAATGGCCCAACTAACCACACCAATTATGAGGATACCATCACTAATCATGTCCCGCTGTAGTTAGGGACGAAATTAGATGCGGAATTGTGGGGTTATTTAATTTTTTTATTTTAATACATGATTATATTTATAAAAAAATTAAATATAATATATAAATTGATCCTATTAAAATTTTACAAGTTTTATAGTATTTTGAATTAAATTAAAATTTTATAAAATTTACAATTAAATATTTAAAAAATTAAATATTTATAAATAAATTTATAATTTAAAATATTTATTACGGGTTAATAAAAAGTATAATATTATTATGGATTAAATATTATTCTAATCAAATATTTTTTTATTTTTAAAATTATATAATTATTTTAAAGACAATTTTAAAATAAAATTTGATTATAATTTTTAACATATTTTTAATATTTATTAATAATTTAATAATAATTAATTTACCTAATATATAAATGATCTCATGTTAAAATTTTAATATCTTTTATAATTTAAAATTAATTACATTGGAAGCTCCCGAACACTTCCCATCTCTAGGCTTTGTGTAGTCACTTATTCATTCTCCAATTTCTTACAAAAATCCAAAATCAACGGCCGACTGAAGAGAGTCCTCAACAACAATTGGAAACTATCAAATGAAAACAAACAAAAAATAACAAAACTAACAAAATCATTTATTCATTTATTTTTATTAGAAGGACAATGATATATCTCATCTCCAAAATTATATTAGACTTGCCATTATTGCCCATTTGAAATTTCGCTCGAGTTCAGTCTCATTACTCAGCGGCAACGAGTAATAACACAAACAGTGAACCAAACACCTCGCAAAGATATAATAAATAAAATTTAAAAGATACGAAATTCAAGCTCATAAAATTTCCATTCAACGTCATAAGATTGAATGATCAGCACTAAACATTGATCAATTACACTACAAGCAAAACATATAATCACTTTACATTCACAATCACCGCACACCCAGCCCTAACTAAACAACAATTCAAACACAGATCTGAACCACATCAAATCCCCCACCCCTAGCCCTTAACACAACCCTAACCGCCAAATCCATAAAGGGTGCGACCTTGCCTCTTCAAAGCGTATACGACATCCATGGCGGTGACAGTTTTCCGGCGAGCGTGTTCAGTGTAGGTAACAGCATCGCGAATGACGTTCTCCAGGAAGATCTTGAGAACGCCTCTTGTTTCTTCGTAGATGAGGCCGCTTATTCGCTTAACGCCGCCACGCCTGGCCAGACGCCTGATAGCCGGCTTAGTTATACCCTGAATGTTATCCCTCAACACTTTCCGATGCCTCTTTGCTCCTCCTTTGCCTAACCCTTTGCCTCCCTTTCCTCTTCCTGACATTTTTCACCCTCTTTCTTCTTACTTGTTTGATGGTACTGTTTCTTTGGAAGATGTGATTGTTTGTGAATGGGGTTGAGCGCATATATAGCAAAATCTGAATTCGACTGTGTTGCATTTCGAGTCGTTGGATTTGAGCTGATCTGTGCTTCTCTAACAATGCCGAGCGGGGAATCCGTGTGAAGGTAAATCTGCATTCTGATTGGTTACGAGGCTCATTACTGGGATGGCCTCTCCTTTTTAGTGATGCAGACGTGGAATGCACGTGACTGATTCTACAGAAGCCATCTGAGATTACTTGATTATTTTTAAATATGAACAAGGTTATAATATATTAGCCTTTAAATTTAAAAATTATCCAAACAAGCGTATCCAAACAGTTTTTCATATTATATTTAAATAATTCCAACAATCAAATTAGTATCGTATACATTTGGTTTGAGACTTTTAGAATTTTTGAAAATTTTCGTCTAAATACTATTTATTTTAAATAAAAAAAATTTAATTTTTAAATATAATTTTTTTAACTCATAAAAGTAATTTTTTAATTTGACGATACCTCATTTGATTACGAAAGTTTAAAAAAAAATGATATTTGTGGTTAAAGTAACATTGTCAAAACTTTCTCGAATTTTGTAACAAAGAAAATGTGCTTTACCCCACTTTGTGTACACAGATGCCATGATCCATAATTAGACTTGACAAAAAATGATTTGGCTCGCGAGTTGACGCGGTTCGTTAATAAATTTTTACATTTTATTGCTTAAGTTTTTAATATATAAAAATTTGAGCCACTTTAACTTGGCTCAATTTTGATATGATCCGTGGATTAACTTAAATTTTTTTAATAAGATTAATTTAACAAAAATTAGAATCATACTAAGGATTAAGACTTGATATTATTTAGCCTTGTATTTAGTTTGTGGGATGCTTCGGTGCTTGTCATTTCTTTGATATAATGCAGCCTTGATGAAAGAAACCGACATTCTGAAAAACACCCATAACTGTTTTGTATTTAGTTTAATAACATGATACTCTCATGCTACAAGCCTAATGCTTATTTTGGAGGGATGTGGCTTTGTAGGTTCTAGTTCTTGATCATTTCTCCTGATGGCCCTATTATTTCACATATATTATACGAGAATTGATATTTTTTTAAAATAAAGTTGATATTTTTATAATATTTTTTTACATGAATATTAAATAAAGTCTATTTCATATGAGTGAAATCTTATAAAAATGTCAATTATTCTTGTAAAAATGTCAATTCTCTATAATATATAATTATTATAACAATGGCCTACATCAAAATCTAATTTTTAGTCAATTTATTCATCATCTTATCACTTATCCTATATATATTTTGTAATTGTGGGATGGTGATCTAGGTATATTTGATATAATGGTTGTTATACTCAATATATACAGTTACAACTTATAATCAAACAATATTATCTACCGTGCCTACATTTGAAATTATAAGAAAAAGAAATTATATTTTATATGTATGTTTCCAAATAGAACTCCATCCTAATATTTCTTGTAGTATACTATGAAATATTTACTGGTTGAAAAATTATACTTTTTAGAATGTCAGTTTGTGGATTTACCTTCCTACATTAAACATTTACTAGTTGTATTTTCTTTCTTGAACTATATCATATTCTAGGTACTTTTTAGGTAAATAAATAAAACTCTTTCTTGAAATAAAAAAAATAATGAAGTTAATTTATTAGTCTATATAACATAATTATAATTGTTTTAAAAAAAAATTGTCTTATCAGACCCAACCCAACTTGGACTACAAGTTTTTTATTTTTAACAAAACAAAAAATTAAACTATTTTAACCCATCTTGAATTTGGCTACCCCCATTTGCCAAGTTTATTCATAATTATTAGATAAATAGTATGCTTGAATATGAAAAGCACTTATAGAAATAACAAATATACTAAATAAATAGATATATCTCCTACAAAGGGCAATTAACAATTTATGGAAAGGCGGTCATTGTTTTAAGTATATATAAATGTATGGGAATTGATATTTTTATAAAAAAAATTAATATTTTTATAAAAAAATCGTCACTATAGGTCTACCGACATTTTTAATTATCGATATATGTCTATAGCGACGGACGATTTTCTTGTGAAAATATTAATTTATCTAATAAAAATATCAATTCCCAAATTTATTTATCCTTCAATCACATATAAAGCATTGGATATTCCATTAGCCAGTACGATTTGATTTCCTTCATTATACTTTCGTTATTATTTCTTTTAATATATCACATTTTTTATTCATAATATTTTTATTAATAATGATCCAACTAACATAGATCAATTACACACAAAAAAAAACCATCTTGAATATATTTTTATTATTAAAATTGTAATAAAAAATGTTAATATTTATTAAATAGTAAAAAATGTTGGACTAATTTTATTTTTAATTTTTATAAATCAAAATGATACGTGTTAATATTAAATATATTTATTTATTAAAATATAAGTATTGAATGAAATTTGAGAAAAGATGTCTGGCAAGTAGTCAATAGATTGTCCGTCCAATAGATATGGAGAGGATCCGAACCCGCACCAACGACCCAATGGAGCAGAACTACCAAGACCGGAGTGCTACAAGATCTCTGCCTTTTGCACGCCAGACGGAGAGTGAGCAACCTAATTGGTGATTTTCCGAAATGTCGAATCCTTCCGGCGCCAATTCAAACAAACAAGTATCAATTACTCACGTCATCTTCGACATGGACGGCCTCTTACTGGGTAATTTTCATTTTTGTAATTCAGCGTTTTACTTAATTTGCTTAGTTGCGTATCAAATCCTATGATTAGTCAATGAGTGCTTGATTTGAATATGTATAAGTAGTGCGCCTGGGCTTGTAGTTTATTATGGTAGTCATATTATGAGAGTTACTGGTAATCATATTATGCTGTATTTCGACATGGACGGCCTCTTACTCGGTAGTTTTACATTTGGACAATCTGAACGGTCTAGATATGGACTTTGCAGGATAGGGTTTTCTGTACGTGTATCTCTACCACAATTTCATGTTGTTGTGAGTTGAGTAGTAATGTTTCGAGCCCACGTTAAGGAGTTTATCATTTTGAAGTCGGTATTTAATAATCATTCGTTTTCGAGTTTGAACCAGACTCAATCACTTATTGAGTTGCTCGTGAGGCTGTTGTGCGTGGAGCAGTGATGATTCGAGCTTGACTTACTAAAGGATTTATATCTTGAGTTGAGTATTTAACAATCATTGGTTTTCAGGTTTGAAATCAACTTTGATTAGTTATCAGGTAGCTCATGATCAACTTAGCCTTACCGAGTCTAATGCAAGTTTATATAAATAAGAAAACATCTATTAATTACTCCCTCCATTCCAAATTATAAGATCATTAGTCAATATTAATCTTATAATTTGGAACGGATGGAGTATATAATACAAAAAAATATACTCCCTCCGTCCCAGCAAAAAAGTCTTATTTGCAAAAAATAGCTATTCCAAAAAAGGAGTTTTCTTTTTGTTGATGATAGTATAAAATGACACTTGTAAGGCTTTATTGTGGGGTTGAGAGTTGTTGGAAAAATGTGGATGACCGAGGGGTTTCAACCTTTAGAATGTGAAATTCGGAGGACTCAAAGATTTTTTTTCTATCCAACTCTAGAAATCCCTTCTTAATTTGTTTATTGATTATTAGGCGTATTATCTCCTTTGATGGACTTGGCTTACCATTTGATATATCTCAGTAAACTATTTAGTGACCCGATGAATAAGAAAAGGGTCAAAATTAGTGTTTCTAATTTATAACCTATGATTTAGAATCCAACAATGTTTTACTTTAACTCTTAAGAGTTTTACCTGTCCCATGTTTCTTTTTCCTTTCACTCTACTATTGTGCCTCGTTGTTGTTTTCAATTTCACTTTCAACTAAGATTTAAAAATTAGCTAATTGATCCGATTCCGTTCTTGTGCTGCAGACACGGAGAAATTTTATACTGAAGTCCAGGAAATGATACTGGCTAGATACAATAAAACTTTTGATTGGGCCCTCAAGGCAAAAATGATGGGGATGAAAGCAATAGAAGCTGCTAGGGTCTTTGTTGAAGAGACTGGAATTAGTGATTCTCTCACCGCTGAGGACTTTCTAGTGGAAAGAGAAGATATGCTGCAGAAATTGTTCCCGACAAGTGAGCTAATGCCAGGTATAAAGCATCAGTAGTTTTATTTAATTTAGATTATCTTTTGATTTTCTAATATCTTAGCACTTGTATCTGTTTCTCTCTCTCTCTCTCTCTCTCTCTCTCTCTCTCTCATTGCTAACCTGCTTTATTATTCCTCGTTTTCTGTTATCTATGAACTCTGAAACAAGAGTAGGTAGTTTATAAGAATAGGTGAAGAATATAAATCTCTTTCCATATTTCAAAACCCTCAAGTCTCCAAAAAAAAAGGAAGGGAAAAGATTAAAATGAAGAACCAAAGTTTACTCGCACAAACCCTAGAACTGGTCTACAGAACAGTATTTTTTTCATTTCCTAACTCGCAATATAAAAAGAATTACATTAAGTTCCTTTTATACCTTGATAGCTTAATAAGCACTCTTTACCACATATAAATATGCGTAACGAGAGGGATATACTCAGTTTCTGGTCTGCATTTGACATGGGCTCAGCTTTTCTTTTTTTCACTAATTCAGTACTACGAACTAAGGTTTGTGGCCACATTTTGGAAATAAGATATTTTGGCGATCCACAATTATTTTTATGCGGGATCATTTTTGGTTCTGCACTTGCTCCGAAACCAAATTTTCCGTTGCGTATGTACTTATGAATAATTCCTTCTCATTTTGAGGAACTATAATTAAACAAGTAGAAAGTTGATCCAATAAGGACAATCTTTTAGTGTATACTTTCTGAGTTGTGGGACGCTTGGCAATGATGATTTTGTAACTCATTGGAGGGTTGAAGTGTTGAACATGCCAATGATGCTGAATTTCAAATAAGTAGGTATCTTTATCTTAAAAGGATTTTCCAGAAATACCAAAAGTAAATATATCGCAGATTTGCAATATGGGCTTCTTTTTATTCGTGAAATTTCTGATTATATTGACTGGCAATTTATAGAGTGATTTGTTTTAATGGGTCAAACTATCTTCTAACCTATCTATGTATATACTTTAGGAGTAAATAGAGTACTTACAACTCAAAAGAACAAATATTGATTGATAATTGATAATACTAATAATTAATTACCTTGTCTTATACTAATAGTTTGTATAGCGATATATATATCTTGGTGATTGAAAGCTATTGAATTAGAAAAGGTTTTTCTTTTTCATTATTTTCTTTGCCTGTTTTAGGGGCCAGTCGTTTGATCAGGCATCTCCATTCGAACAAAATTCCAATATGTTTGGCAACAGGGTATGATACATGCTTTCAAATTACCTACTTTTCCCTATTTCTTTAAGTAGAGATAATCGGAGGAAGAAAATACACTTGGAAGTACCAAATGTAAAGAATTTCACAAGCATTATTCATCTTATGTGTTTTTACAGTTCTAAGAGACATCACTTTGAATTGAAGACACAAAGACATGGAGAACTGTTCTCATTGATGCATCACATTGTTACTGGTGATGATCCTGAAGTTAAACAAGGCAAACCATCACCAGATATATTCCTTGCTGCAGCCAAAAGATTTGAGGTAATTATTCTCATGTACTTTTAACTAATTAACAAGTTATTTACGTGCAAAACACCTAAATGATGAGCTGTTTATATAAAGTGTTGGCTTCCCTTGTAATGAAAATTTGTGAGTGAACAGGGCGGACCATTAGAGCCTCAGAAGGTTCTTGTTTTTGAAGATGCACCATCGGGAGTCCTTGCAGCTAAGAATGGTGGGATGTAAGTGTTTTATTAATTGTTTTTAATAATATCTAATTTTCAGACATATGATGTGTACCCAACACTTCCGAACACACACAAAAAAAAAATGTGGACTCAAACATTTACTTTGTCTGTTCCATGAACTGATTACTTCTAAGCTTTAGTTATTGGTTAATAATTTTAGCATAAAATAAAATCATATTTTACAATCGAATAAACTAATCCCTCTCTGTTTGTTTCCACAAACTGATTACTTCTAAGCTTCAGTTATTGGTTAATAATTTTAGTATAAAATCAAATCATATTTTACAATCGAATAAACTAATCCTTCTCAGTTTGTTTCCTAATTTTAGAAGTGCCGGTAGAATCTAAAAGAAAATTCAAGAATAAACTAGCTAGCAGACCCACCTCCTTCACCGTGTGAGACAGTCAAGTAGTGTGACTTGGTCTACAAATTGTGACTCACATTTTTTTAAAGGTGACCTGCTCCCAGGTTGGTAGCAACAAATGTATACGGTTAATACTTTGAAGATAACCAACTCTATAATTGAAACAATAGGAAGGCGATAAGGGATCCCAGCTATAAAAAGCTAATGAGAGGGCAAGGGTTCATATGGTACATAATGTATGACTTCTGGAGGGAAATACGACATAAAAGCAGCATGTATCAAAGAACTTGTAACATACTTCCCTCTTAGGATGGGGGGAGGGGGGGGGGTGCTCCTTCCTGTGCTCTTTTTGGCAAGATTCAAAAGCCTACACTCCTGTCATCCGCATTTTGCCTCATTAACATAAGAATCAAGTCCCAACCACAAATGGAAAATGATAAACTTCGTAGTACCCCCTCATTTATCAACTCTACATTTCTTCATGAAGCTGCATTTTGATTGCAAAGTATTTACAGCCCTTGATGGAGTTATCTTTAGGCCATCTGAAGTAGATTGTCTTGGTGGTTGGTGATTTACAATTCTTAGCATATACAGTGTGCTGTTCTAGATACGTAGCAGTTTATTCACTTTTGACTATATATATATATATTTTTCTTTTATTATCTTGACTTCCAGCATGACTCTTCCTTGGGGTGCATCGTGGATACAAGATCTCTCTCTCTCTCTCTCTCTCTCTCTCTCTTAACAGTTTAAATGTATGTATTCACGTATTGATAACTGTGAATACATACATCTAAACTGGTAATGAACTTTGATTATAAATTATAAAATATAACTACTCTTGTTTCATTTGGGCTAATATCTCAGCACACATGTGATGCAGGTCCGTGGTTATGGTTCCAGATCCAAGGTTGGATAGCTCTTACCATGAAACTGCAGACAAGGTTCTGAACTCCCTATTGGATTTCAACCCAACTGATTGGGGTCTTCCTCCATTTGCAAATGCAGAAGGCTAAATACCAAATCATTTAAAGTGGTAAGCGGATAGACTTGCATTTATTAGAGCCTTTTGAGGAAAATTTAAAGGCAAATATGAGTTAGGTATCGGCCGAAACTTTGATGTTGTACGGATTTCGCCATTAAGTCTGCATCGTGGAACCATTATTAAGGCTTTGATGGTAGACGTATATTAGGAAAAAGTTATCAGGTATGACCCAAAAAGAAAAAGACGATGATGTTAGAAACAAGAAGGCTTCCAATAAAATTTGTTCTAGTGCTCCAATCAATCAAGCTACTTAAAACAAATTTCAAAACACTTTTGTTTTTATTTTTGCATGATGAAATGCAATTATCTTTACTTTTTTCTTTTTCTTTTTCTTATAAATTAATTTCGATCGGTCTGAAAGAGTCCCAAGGCTCAAGCATTTATAAAATGGTTAATGGTCAATTTTAGTAACCCTAATGCTCAAAATTTTATTTTCTTAAAAGCTAGAATATAGTAATGATAATATGATACTACTTGATCAATAAAGAAGAAAATAAATCCAATTGCTGCATATATTAATTAGAAGCTTTATTTATTTCTTGGCTGGAAAAGTTGAAGGTTGATTGGCGGCGTTATCTTTTATTTTCTGTTCGTAAATATGCATGGGAGCATTTTAATTTTGGACTGGCGGGAAGCAGTAGTTAAAGTTTAATATTGTAAAGAAAAAAATAAAAAATTGTATTTAAATCTGTACGTCTGATACTTGTTTTAGATAAATAAATATCAACATCTAAAATTAGGAACAAAATGCTTTTCTGTATATCAGGAAGGAGCCAATTAAGCCGCCGCAGATGATTCATTTCATAACTTGCATAAAAGGATTGCCCGATTAAAAATAAAATAAAATCAATCTCAACATATGTAGGTAACAACATATTAAATACTATGTGTGCGCGCACCCGTGCCTGCGTTGGATTTGTATATATATTTGTAGCATTATATATATATAGGTTATTACTATATATAATTGAGCTCCTTCAATTCTTTTTTATTCGTCTTTCTTTCTAGAGAGAAAATTATTTCATGTTTGTAAATTTCAATTAATGACCTAACTTTTCATATCATCCTTAGATACTACTTTTTTTTTCTTTTTTTTAACCAATGAATTGTAGAAGAGTCATCATAATGAGATTATATATCAAATTTAATCAATTAAATAAATTATTAATTTATGTATTTTTTTAAATTAAAAAGAAACAAAGGGAGTAATGTCAATTTTTTAATTAAAAAAAAGAAATTAAAATAGTAGACAAGATTAAATTTTAATGATTTTACATTAAGAAAACCATACCACATACATTTATATTAACCACAAAAAACTTCATTTAATTCTCGTCCTCATCACAGAGCTAGAAGCTAGAAAGGTTTGGACGGCCTCAGGATTCATATGACCAACACCTTTGACAATATCATCATATCTTTGCGTAGCAGAATTAATTAAAGGATGCTAATTAATTAATTAATCCCTCCCCCTTCTGCTCTTCCCTTTCTTGAATTTGTCTTTGCCGGCAGTATCCGAATTCTCTTTGCCACCCTAACAAAATCCCTAGAGAAACAGAAAGATAAAGAGGAGGGAAAAAAAAAAGACAAATTAAATAAATATATAATATCAAACCGTAAAGAAGGTAAGTACTCCCACAGCCCTGTCCCAAAATAAGAGTTTTATTCAGTTTTTTGGATATAGTTATAATTTTGGGAGCACTATTAAAAAAAAGTACTATATATAGATTAAAAGTGATAACCTAGTGATAGGTTTTTCCTTTAATTGTGCATTTATATATCTAAAATCAATAAGACACTTCTTTGGAAATACAAATTAATTAGTTCCCCTCCTCTCGAACAAACAATGTAAGAGTACAGGTAGTTCAAAAGTAAATATCTGGGTAAAGCGGGAGGGAGACCCTTCCTTAATTATTGCTGGACTAATTAAAGTCAACCTTATGTTAATTATTAACGTTTAGGTAGACATATTCTGAACAATTAATAATAATAAAGAAGAAATTAAGAATGAACTTACTTCCAGCTAAGATCACCCACAAGAAGAAGATCATTTTCCATATCTTCATAAGCAATTAGATGACCGGGAATAGCATTAGAGAGATTAAGATTATCATCATCAGCTGTCTCAGAAATATGATCGAGGACGAACATTTGGCGGAGAGCTTTGGCAAGGCTTTGGTAGCTTGCATGCTTATGAAGGCTGATGCACTGGCAAATCGAACGGCCTTCCAGCACCACCGTCACTGCAGGTGGTGGTGGCGGTGGGACCATGCTAGGAGAAACTCCTAGAGGATCATGATGATCATCAACAACAAAACCCGCCCCTCCTCTTGCTACTGCAAAATTGTTGTTAGGCATGAAATTGGTGGGTGATAATAATGATATTGGACCCGCATTTGCGCATGCACCTATATTATCAGTAGAATAGAAGGTGGAGCGGGTAATTTGGTGGGGGTGGGGATTAAGATTGTCTTCAATGGCGGAGATTAATCTCCTCTTTAACTTCAAGGACGACTCCTCTTGTCTTTGAGACTCTAAGCTATTACTACTACCGTTCATGTTTTCCTCTTTTGTTTATTAATTGAACCGGCAAAGGTAGAGTTTTGTTTTTATGGGAGTTATGTTGGAGAGAGAAAAGAAACAATCAAAAAGCTAGCTAGCTAGGGTACTGGCAGTGGGAGAGAGTATAATAAATGATCAAACTTGGAGTTATGTGTTTGAGACGTGTCTGCAATTTTTGCTTTTCTTTCTTGTTATCTATCCGTCTGTTTATCTATCTATATATATATATATATATATAGGAGACTGATTTATGTTCAAAGTTGGTCATAACTATACAGGATGAGTGTGCTAACAATTAAATATTTTATAACGAATAATTATAAATATACAATAATCAAACACTACATTCATTTGCACTATTAAAAAGTGCATTATGACATTGAAATTCATGTCATATTCCATTTTTAATGATATAGATGGATATAATATTTGATTGTTGTGTGTGTAGACTTGTCGTTTTGTAACTAACTTTAGCTTTGAATTACTGATTTTCTTATTTTTTATTTATATTAGTACTATATATATAATACTAGTATGTGAGAGAAAAAGAAAAGAAAGAGAGATCAAATGTCTGGAGCTCAGGAAGGGTGTCTGAAACCGTCCTACCCTTGAGCTATCCTTTTCCCAATTGAATTGAATGAATAATAATGTTAATTACACCGCAAGCTAGTCTCAGTCTTCTTCTGTCATCCTCATGCTGCCTGCAAATTTTTTTATTTTTTTTCCTTTTTGCAGTAAAGGTCTGTTCTGTCCGGACAGATTTGGTCCCTATGGCTGTAGAATGGAGCTAGCAGAGAAAATTAATGTAATTAACACTACCGTAAGTCTACCAGAAAAGTGACCTAATTAATAATTTAATTATTTTATGATAGTGTACGTAACGTACCGGAGTCACCAGCGTGTGTTAACGTTGGCCTTGCATGCACCTAATATCTAACAAATGAATATTAATGTACACATACAATCAAGTATGCTAAAATGGTAACCGAAGAAGTGGTTGCCTGCCTGTCTGCCTTTATGAAACTTGTTTTATTCAAACACTACTTACAAGTTAACTCTTTTGGTGTTAATAAGTTACAAGTAAACTAGTAACTTTAGGACAAGTTTATATACACAACAATCAAATATTATATATATTTACACCATTAAAAAATAAAATATAATACGAATTTCAATATCATGTTCTATTTTTTAATAATATAAATAAATATAATATTTAATTATTATGTATTTATATGTATTCATAAGTTTTGGGGTGGGGGGAATGAAGAGGATGGTGCATTGGTGTGCATTATATGAATTAATTATTCGGGGGTACATGCACCAGTTTTGAGGATTAGTTGAAAATACTAGCCAGCATTTGTTATTGGGATGGGGACAAAATGCGTATAGAAAAAGCAAGCTCAAAATTATAAATTATAAATATATATATGCATGCATTTGTACCAAAGAACTTATTTTATAACTAATAAAAAAATATAACTTTAAATTGAATAGAGAAATTCTTGTAACTTGAAATTGCATAGGCTACGGAGACGACCCCGCTGTGGTCGGCGACCGGCTCGCATTTGACTCACAGATATTCACGTCATGTTTTACTAATTTTTATTTCTTTCTAAACTTTAAATTAAGCCGCAGTAATATCTCATACTCATAGTATTCATCATTTTAGGTATCCTTTAAGTTTAAACCTTGTATCATATCACTATTAAAAATCAATTTACCATTATTCCAATTGATTATTAATATTTGTACTATGTAATAATACATTTACGTCTCAAAAGATGAATTATTATAATATATACATATATATTGGGGGCATCCCTAGGCACCTAATCCAGCATTAATGTGAAGTGGGAGGAGAAGGATTCTCAAGGGTTCTTGATGTGCTTTTGCACTTTTGAAACTACGTGTTATCTCTTTAATCAACTCAGAGATATCGTCGAATCAATCTATAAATTTACATGAACAACTTTTAGAAGCTTAAAATTTTTATTTACAAATAATTGATTTTAGCATATATGATTAGTTCTTAAAATATGCTTTAACTCCGTTCTAAAATTAAAAATATATTAACTTTTTAAAGTCAATTTGCGAAATCCTAAAATTGCAATTCATCCTCGGATCCTCACGATTCTGGTAACCAAATCCAAAAAATTCTACAAATCTTTTTGGTTTCTAAAATATATCTAAAACGACTTTTTGAAACTTCTAATCAAATAAAAGAATGTCGTTCAAATTCCCATATTTCTGATACAATTTTATGATTTTCTTCTATTTTTACGTAAAGGTAAAACATCTACTATACCCAAAGCACTAGTCTTCTTTTATTTTCACTTGTTGAAAACAATTATGGTGAGTTTGCTACATTAATTTTATAACAAAATTGTACATTAAGACCCATAAAAGGAAATAAAATTGTTTCGTCAACTTTGCATCTCCATATATAAATGTATCAGGGTTTTATTACAACAAAAGTTCTACAAAATCCTATGCTACCGAGACCATTAAATGTTTGACTAATCTCGTAATGTTTATATATAACTGACAAGAACCACAACAGAAGAAAGAATAATTGGACGACAACATGCTTACATGCACCCTTCCGTCTTTCAAGTTTGATAGCAAAGAATCAACGGAAGGCCACATCTTATATTTCCTACGTCTTGGCACACCTCAATAAGATGACCACAGGCAAGTATGCTTTAGCATGATATACATATATATGTATATATAATTCCTCCCCTAATCACACTAAAAGAACAATTACCAATTTACCATACATCACGCAGATACCTCCCAGTCATTTGAAGATTTTTCACCAAGCTCTCTGCCTTGCTGCTGTCTAGAACTCCCTAAAAACCAAATTTGTGCAACTTTTTAGTCAAATTTTATTCTACCTCCCCACAATAGGGGGAGGTAGAGAGGAGGGGGAAGATATGCATTTAAAAATGGGAGCAGAAAGGCACAGCACAACCAAAGACGATCAAGACAATAATGATATGGCTTTATATCATCATCTTACTTTTACGTTCATCTTAGTCTGTCTTCACAGCTCTAGCAAACATCGCAGCCATTATACACGTACTTTACAGTTCTAACATAATGCCATTTGCTTCAAATAAAAAATCGTAGCCTAATGACCACAACTAAGTTGATATTCCCCCTCTATTCTACAAAAAGAGCCCCACTTGATTCTTTCATAGACAATTTGTGGAATCTTAAAATTCAAAATTGATGCGAATTTATTTGATTTTGACTAATGCAACACTTAATACTACATAAAAATTATTACCAAGTCCAAAACTATTATTTCGAAAAATTAAAATAAACTTGCATCAGAATATGATTTAGGAGTTGTAAAATAAACAGGACCAAAGGCAAATGGACTCTTTTTGTGGAACATTGTAACTAATGTGAAATTGTGGACATGCACGAGCCAATGGTAGGACAAACTTCTAAATACAGAACTCTGGTATCTTCCTAACCAAGCACTGAAGGTGGGGTAGGTGTAAAGGACACCACAGGCAGATCTTACCACAATATTATTTGTAGCAACATACCTGCTCTTGTGCAATTGTGTGGAGCATTCGATGAACATCCCTGGCCATGCCTTTGGCATCACCACAAACATAAATATATGCTCCCTCAGAAATCATGTTCCAGACCTCCGAAGCCTGGACAAACATAATATAAATTCTCAAAATCTCCAAACAAATACTTGGGTAAGATATTAATTTATTTTTTAGCAAGCAAAAGAATTCCCTACTTTCTGGCTCATCTTATGTTGCACATATTCCTTAGTGGGGCCCTCACGTGAGAAAGCCACTACCAGCTCAGAAATTGCACCACTGTCAACAAAATTGTTTAGCTCATCCTCGTAAATAAAATCCTACAATAACAGGACAAATTTCATTAAGATTTTCATAATAGAAATACATTACACTTAAGGCAGTAAGAAATAAATAAAACCATGATCAGGAAATCACTTGCCAATTTTCTGTTCCTGCACCCAAAGTATAACACAGCAGGTCCCATCTCTGCTCCAGCATCTTTCAGAGCTAACCTTTCCTGGAATGAAACAGACATAACTCGACTTAAGTTTTGATTAAACATTAAACAAATCAAGGACAGCATATATAAAAGTCATCTCGCACATACCTGCAGGAAACCCCTAAAAGGAGCCAATCCAGTGCCTGGGCCAATCATAATGATAGGCACTTTGGTATCAGAAGGAAGCTTGAAGTTAGATTGCCTAACAAAAATGGGTGTCCAGCTGCAATCATGGCTTTCCTCCAATGACACAGCATTCTATAAAGTTAACAAGAGTTAAATGAGAAGTAAGAAAGATTTAATATGCTCACTACCTCCGTTTAATCTATTTCACAGATTCTCATCTTAATAAACTCTAGTACAGATGTAGACGGGACTCTTCATTCCTCTGATAATGGAAAATTTGACAATTAAAAATCTAAACGACCCATAAATCAAGATTCCATGATTATACTATGTATTCCCCTGGAGGCCTGGACTAGAATGAAAAAATTCCGTTCTATATAAGGTCTGCTCAAACAGGCATATCCACAAGCCAGGTTTAGAACGTCAGCGGATGATATTATCAATGCAGAAAAGCCATTTTCAGACGTTATTACTATATTTTACTACTGATGATAATGTGTGTTTACCAATTCCAACTGGTGCTTTCAATGACAGAATTCCCAAAAAATTTATTTTATTTTTTGATATCTAAAATCACAACATTCCCCAACCCACTTTCAATATGTTACTTCATTTCATAAAAGTCAGGAGACTTGGGAACGATTAGAAAAACAATACCTTCATCCAAGTCGAACAGACTCCTTTGTGAATTCGTCCTGTAGGTGTTTTCTCATAAACTAATGCACAAGTAACATGAATTCTTGATGGAGCCATCCTGTATAACGTAATAAAAATAGTAAATACGTGCAATTATGAAAAGAGAATTAAATTAGGTCACAAAAAAAATCTCTTGCTACACAAATACTGCAGAATGAAGGTAAGAATAAAAGAATTTTGACTAGGCATAAAAATTATAGTTTCACAGAATCCTCTTGATATATCGCGTACTTGTTTTTTCTTTTATGTTGTTTTTATATTTAATATCTTCAGCTAAAAGACAAGAATAGTTTGGTCACATGGATATCCATCTTGTAAAAAAATATTGCATGTAAAATGCAGCAAAAATATATAATTTTTAAGAGAATCTGCAAAAAGCCCAAAAATTATACTCGGTGTGTTTTCTAGAGAGATTAAGATGAGTAATGCTAGGGTAACAAATTTACACCCAAATGAGTTTAGTAAGACACATCAATTACATGACAAATCACTAGTAATGTAGTCAAATAATGGAATAATGACTACTTGGAACCCCAAAATTTTAACATCTGAAATTATTTAATTAAGATCTGGGGAAATCCTGTACTACTACAAATGAAGATCAGATATCTGAGTATCTACTTTATGAGAAAATGGAAATCTATTAATCTACCTAGGTGAGGAAGAAATAGAATAGTATCTGGGCAGCAAGCGTGGGGCGACTGATGCAAAGAAAACCCCGAGTGGGGACTTGGCTGATGGGAATTCAGCCAGGACCTCAAGGAGGCTTCTCTGATTTGCTACTAGCCATTGTGCATACTCATCCTGCAAAACATAAGATTAATTTTAATAGAGCATAACCTAGGAACCAGTTTAAATAGTGAAACATTAGGAAGATCCAAACCTTTCCAGCAGGAGATGCTAGAAACCTTAATCGGTCAGCTTCACTAGGATCAGAAGCATGTGCCGCAAGAGCAAGTAAAGCAGACTGAAATACATATGCAATAAAGCAATCCTTAAGTGTGCACATGTAAAGTTAGACAAACAATGAATTAACGAAAGAAATAAGGACCTACCTTCTTGGGAGAACTCAGAAGATCTGCGTATCTAGTCAGTGCCGTTCTTAAAGTGCATGGTGGAAAGGGAGGTGGCAGGGAGCCTCCACTAAGTGGTGTTCCATCCTCTTTATCAGTGTGAATGGAGAAATAAGTAGCTGGAGATATACCCAATAGCTTTTCAGCCTCCTCAACAGTTTCAATCAGATTCTCACAATACACTCCAACATGATCCCCGGTTTCATATCTGAGTGGAAACCAGTAAACACAATGATCAATAATTACATCAACTCGTAAGCAACTCCCTCAGTTGTCTTTACTATTCGACCAAAAGCCAATTACCAAAGAATACAGCAAGAACCGAGTAACTAACATATCAAACTAAGTACTTTAGAAAAGCTACGTACGCAAGTCCAGTTTGGGAAATGTCAAACTCCAGATGAATGCAGGAACGATCAGATACAGGGGTATGAAGCTCTCTTTTTACAGCCACATTAGATCTTCAATCAGAAAACAGAACATATCTTAGGACATCAAGAAATGAAGCATTTGTATGTTGGAAATAAATAAAGTTAACTATTTTCAGATACCTGCATGGATGTTGAGCATCAAAGACAGCATGACCATTTTGCATACTCAAACTCCGATCTAGTAAAGGTGTGTCAGTTCGGTCATGAACCACAACCCGGTATTCCAAAACAGCAGCTGTGTAAGGAGTGGCAACAGCTGCCTCATCGTCCAGAAGTAATTTATCCAACTCAGGCCAGACCAACTCTCGCCTGTATTGACAACATTAATAAATGTCGCTTGGCTTTTATTTAGTAAATTTATGAGGAAAACAAACTGTTAACATAATTTCCAAATGACTTTTCTTATTTGGTCATACCATGCAGTAAAGTCATCTTCAATGCATTGATCATCATCTCCCATACCCACTTGAACAAGACGCTTGGCACCTGAATATGGTGGAAAAGATCAGACAGCTAGATAACAACACAAACAAAAGATACTGCACAATAAAAAAGTTCTAAATGTGCCACTGTAAACATAACCTAGAGAAAAATAGTTATGTCTCCAAATAAGCTGTACTTAATTTTTGTCATCATTATATTCATTCTCACAGACTCCAGCTGACTATCAACATCATCTTTTTATTGCAATATAAAGAAAATAACAGATTTCTCCATCATAGATCCATAGAGAGCAAACTCTATTCAATGTTGCCACTATACTGGAGGCAATGCACTAAACCCATTTACAACACTAACAACTAAAGCATAATCTAAAGAAAAACAGCTGTTTTCATTACCAACTTTTCTTCATTACCAATTCACGTTTATAAACTATAGCTGACTGGCATCATGTACTTTCTAATGCAGTCAAAGTAATGACAGATCTCCATCATAAAGACTAGACAGTAAACGCTAAAACAATATTGCCACAATACTGGCGGCATGCAATACAAAGCCCGTTGACCAGAATGAGCCAAAAAAGACAAGTAAGTATTTATATGCACAAAAGATGACAAGGATCTATGACAATGAATGAATTACTAGAATTCAGCAAAATGTAGTACGTATACAGATATAAGTAAAATACATCTACAAATCAGTAAAAGTTTAAAAGCAAAAAAACTTGAATAATTAACATGTCTTCATCACACAAAAACGAGAATAATCTAAAAAGAAATTAATCAACGAAAGGAAGCAGCTGCCAGCTATAGATAAAAGCCAAATAATGTCCCACTTTACAATATATATAGTATGTAGAAGGCCTCTACTAAATTTTGTTGTCACCAAAATAAGCAGATAATCAGACTCTAACATAATTTCTTCTTTCATAGAATACAAAACATAACAAGACAAGAATCTAAAAGTTGCACATATGGCAATTCAATAAAATGAACCAACTACAGATAAACCCAAATAATGTCCCCCCTTACTAGAAGAATCTCAAAAATGCATATACAACAATTCAAAGAAATGAACCGGCTATAGATAAAATCCAAATGCTATCCCACTTTACAAGATATAGCACCCAAAGGCATCTACAGCCCACTAAATTTTCCATCTCACCAAGTGAAGCAGATATTTGATCACTAAGACAATTTCCTTTTTTGTAGAACACAAAACATAAGGAAAAAATCTCAAAATGAACATACAACAACTCAAAAAAAAGAAAAAAACTATAGATAAAATCCAAATGATACCCCACTTTACAAGAATAGCACCCACAAGGCACGTACACTTCACTAAAATTTACAAGCTCGGCAAAATAAGTAGATAATTGAGAACTAATATAATTTCTTCCTCCAGATAACCATTAGCAATCACTAGCTTAGCATCTTATTAATAAAGCTTCATGATATCAATTTAAGCAACGTATAGGGGGGAAATTGGAGGTAAACATACCCTGCTCTGCAAGACCATCATCCACAACCTTCGCGATCTTTTTGCCCGAAAGACGACCACAAATCAAACTTTAGTAAACTATCAGATAAACAAGTAAGCAAACAAAAATGAAACACACATCAATTTCTAGGAAGATAAGATGGTATCTATTTCAAACCTTGTTAAAATGCTCATACTGCCTGTTGCCAAGGCCAAACACTCCATATTGAAGATTACTAAGCCATTCTCTATTCTCTTTCCCCTGTTACAAACCATATAATGATATTGGGCAAAATCAACCCCAGGTTACTCTATTATCTTAATTCATAGATAAATCAAATTTACCTCTGAAAACCACTTATAGAATCTCGCTGCATTGTCTGTTGGTTCACCATCACCATATCTACACCATCAACACCAACATCAAATACTATAAATCAATATAAACTTTCAACATAAGCATGCTATTCATGTTATTTAGATCCAAGCTAAAGTGACAGGTAATTATACTCACGTAGCTAAGAAGAAAAATGCGAATGATTCTTTCTTCAATTTTGACTCATACTCATCATCATCAGCAGCATAATCATCCTATTATACCATTCATTCATTCAATCAGAAACATAAGAGAACTACAATTCAAGTGAAATCAATCAACTAACAAAGGTATCAGTCAGGAAACAGTCAAACTCACCAAATCAATTACTTTAAATTTAGTCTTTTCATATCTTGCTTTAGCTTCCTCAGAAAATGCCTAAACAACAAGGCAATTCATTACTAAAGATAAACAAAAAAACGTTGACTATTTTCAGCAACAAAAAAACGTTGACTAAATTTTTTTTTTTAAATATCACAAACCTTAGCAAAACCTTCGGCAGTACCGGTTTGGGTGCCAAAGAAAATGGTAACCTTCTTCTTGCCGTCGTCGACTTCCTCCTCCGGCTTAATTTTCGGTATCACCAGCTTAGCCGGCTCGAGGCTTTTAGCCGATCGCTGGCTCGACGATCTCCTCCACACCAAAACGACGACGCATCCAATTAAAATGGCGACGGAGGTAGTCAGTAGCATCAGTAGTTCCTGATTCTCGACGAGCGTCGTGGCCATCAGATCGCTCAGAGAGGGAGATTTCATTCTATTTTTTTACCCTCTTCTTTTTTTCGTATTTTTGGTGGTTAATGGGAGCCGGGAGGGGCACCGCACCGCACCGCACCGCCCCGCAGGATTACGAAAGATTATAATCTGGGCGTCGTGAAATTGTCCGGCGGCGACTTTCTTTCAAGGCTTACAGTTATGATTGGGCCTTGTAGACCCATTCACCAACACTTTCATAGTATAAAATTTAGTTTGTATTTTAAAATTTTGAACATTAAGAATTAAAAAATAACCACCACCTTCTACCACCATTTAAGCTTGTGTAAAATTATAGCCCAATTGTTCCACGAGAAAGCTCCATTTGCTTTTCTATTACGGAGCATTATTTTATTTAAAAAATAGTCAATATTATTGATAATTAATTAAAAAAATAACTTAATATTTGCAAATTTTCATCTTATTTTCATTATCATGCGTCATCACTATTAAATATTAACTTATTATTTTTAAAAATAAACATTAACAAAAAAATATACATTATTAATATCTCCAAATTTTGTATATGAAATTGTTTTTGAAAAACAAAATCTAAAAATCATTACTATAAATGATAGGTCCTGTATTGTCTGATCTAAAAATCATTGAATAACCTTTTTAAGTATTAATTGTAAATATGAACGTTATCTTGACACGATCAAATATCCAAATATTACATACTCACTCGCTGTAACACCCCCTTCTCAACAAAAAGAGAGATCACTTTTAAAATACAATAAACTTTAAGACTATATTTATTTACAAAATATATACTTGGGATAGGACTATTTGTATTAATTTAAAACTATTTTTGACTTTTTTATCCCATGATGAGGGATTATTAATCCCTTCATTTTGAAATATTAGTCTCATAAAGTCATTTAATAGCTTAAAATGAGAGGGACTATTAATCCCAAATTCATTATGGGATTATATAATCTCTCATAAATAGCCTTAAGAATGATAAAAAATAGTTCAAGGACTATTAATCCCTCGTCATGGGATAAAAAAGTTAAAAATAGCTTTAAATTAATACAAATAGTCTAATCCCAAATATACATTTTACAAATAAATATAGCCCAAAATAAATAAACAGAGCATTAATAATCTAAAATGTCTAATGATGTAAAATCCACAAATGAATTAAACATAATTCTTCAAAATTTATAAAAAATAAAAATCAAATTATTCTAAATGGTCAAATATAGCTTTCTTCACATGAAATTCTAAATTGATTTTGTAAATCTGTTGGAAGAAAAATACAACATGAACCAAACGTCCAGTACAGATATAAAGAAACACAAATATACCACAATATAAAATGTAATCAAAAGAGTCGAATGAATGATCGAATGCGAATTACGAACGAACTATAAATATAACAAAATTAATGAGACAAGATATAGACGATGAACAAAATTGATTGAACAAATATAATCAAAAGGACTCTAACACAATAAGGGTTGAATCAAAATAGTTAACTTGTGACAATTTTATACTTAGCTCAAATACAAATAGTCAAAGGCTAACCAAATACATCGGTACTATGATGTAAACAAATCAAACCGGATAGTACGTACGACACAAACATTACTAATCCGCAAATCAAATCAAATCAAACATTAGGTCGACCTATACGTATTTTGAATAAATATATCAAATGGTCAAAACTCACATCCAAAGCATAGAAAAAGATATGTCGTGGACTAATCATACCGTTACAGAAAGTGTCATATACCGATATTAAGAGGACATGTTTGTGGGTATCCCACAGGTGGTTAGCTCAAATATACCCTACGGTTCAAACTACAAAATATAAGATAAAAGGGGTTTAAATCACAAGATTTATATGACCGTTTTCAAAATATATCAAATTATTTCAAATATGAACATAGTTAACTATCATAAGATACTAATGACCAAAATAACTCTCAAATATGAACAAAATATACGAAAAATGATACAAACGAATAAAGTCTCAAAAATATCATTTTCCAAATGACAAGATATCACATAACTAATAAAAATTATATCCACAATCAAGATACGAGGAATTCAAAACGAACAATTTAAAAATCACAAGAGTATCGCCGAAAGAGTACGGAATCCGTACTTGAATATAATACCAAATAATTCATTGAATCTAAAATATTATCACGCTACTAGAACTCCTCAATCCGATATAATAAACACAATAATAAAATATAATTAATTATAATGTTTAATTATTTAATATTTTAAACTTTTATGTTATTAGATTATAAAATATTATTAATATCGTCATTTTCAATTTTATTATTATTATTATTTTTTTCATATATATTCCGTACCACTCAAAATCATAACAGAGAGCATACATGAAGATTATGAATCTTTACGCTGCCTAATTCATTAGACTTGATACAGTCATGCTTTATAATTATTAGTACTATTATTATATCTTTTTAAATCAATTCCATCACCATCACAGGAAGCCTGATATGTTGTCACCATTACAGAAAACCCAATATATATATATATATAGGTTCATGATAAGGCATAGACCGATCACCCCAACCTGCTCATATATTTATATTTATAGTCACATATTTCAATTATGACTTAAAAAGAATAAGTCTTACAAAAGTTTAATATACAATAATGAAAAGAAACACAAACCTGCCTTTAATTTATTTTTCTTTGACAATCACGGCACAAAGATCTCTCTCACACTATATAAAATTTAGGTTTTATTTATTTATTTGTTTATCAATATATTTTACTAACTCTTCAAATTTTGTTAGGATTTAAAATTAAATAAATATAAATTAGATTCAATTAGTTTTAAGGTTCAACTTGACAAAATTAATGTTATACATTATTTATTTATTAGTCCACATAAATTTGACTCAAATATAATATAAAATTCAAATAAAATGTTTAAAATAAATTTAACAATTATTTTATTATTTTAAAATTTTGGAGTATTACATTCGGTTCTAAAATTAAAAATATATTTTGACTTTTAAAAATCACATTATGAAATTTTAAAATTTAATACAGATACAAATATTGATATTAACGCCAACAATTATAATTATTATTGTTGAACTTGAGTAAATAACAAATTTGGTCTTCGATTGTTGTGTAGCTCAAGAGAATTATTTTTTAAACTTTAAATGTTTTTGAACGGTAGCTATTAAAGAAATAGGAAACTCAATTGAGAATGACATCCAAACGGACGGCGGAAGAAAGAAGAGAGCCAAGTAGCTCCCGATATTGCGTGGTAGGGCATAGGTCACCGGAACGAGATGTTGGCAAAACCACTCTTATATTTTGACAAAGGTAAACGAAATCAAGTTGACTGGACTAATTAATTATTGTTGAACTTGAATAAATTACTAATCTTCTGTCATTAACTAAAACAAATTCACCAACTCCGTGCCGAGGACGGTATGAATAATAACTTATTATTTTAATTATTAAGATAATTAGTTAAATATAGGATAAATATTTTATTAGAATTTTAAATAAATAATTATTGTTATTAAATTATTAAATATTTATTTAAATAATAAATTATTGAATTATATAATGTAGGTTCCTTCAATTAATTATCAAGCTAAATATTTGAATGGAGTGTAAATTTATTTAGTTATAATTATGAGAAAATAATTATTTTTATTTTATTTAATCTTTTAATGAAATTCTATGTTAGTGTTTTTATTCACAAAATTTGCTTAAAATTTTAATTCAAACAGTATTATGAAATTCAAGTTTTAATAAATTTTCATTTAGTTATGACAATAATGGCCCACTATAATATTTCAACAAATTTTACAGTTATAATGTTTCAAAAAAAAATCACGTATATTGTCAATACAATTAATCATGTGATTTGATAAAATTTTAAGTTGTAATGAATTTGATTTAGTTAAGACATTAATTTAGTAATGAAATTCAAGACTGGTGTGAATATAATTCAATCATGTAATTTGTTAAAAGATTTTGTCGACATCTTAATAAAATTTTAATAATAAATTATTACATATAAAATTTATAAAGTTATATTATCTTAAATAAAATTAAGATTAAAAAAAAAACTTGTTACAGAATTAGTGAAAGCAAAAATAATAATTCTGTTAGATTTTTTTTTTCTATTAATGATATAAATATAAAAAATAACTTAGTTTTCTCTAATTAGGTGAGGTTTCTTTTGAATACTTTATAAATTTGGATATAATTTAATAATTATAAATTTGGATAGTACTTATATTAATTTAAATTGAAAAAATAAAATAAAACTAAAATTTTTAAAAAATTAAATTTATACTTTTAATTATATAGTTAATCCGTAATAAAGGTAATAATGAAAGTTTTCACGTCCACCAATTAATCTTATATGATATGATCTATGAATTATTAGGCGAAAAAACGGGGGGGGGGGGTTTCCCTTTTTGGTGGTTGATTTGAAAGAAAATTTGTCCACTTTTACTAAAAGGCACAAACAATCTTTAACGTTGAATACGACACCTGACACAAAAACAACACGCTGGTTAATGACAAGATAGGGAATTAATATTTTTATAAGCGAATTTTATTTAATTTTATAAAAGAGTTTTATTATATATAATGATTCATGTAATGATTAGTATAATGATCTAATATAAAAATAATAAGATTTATTATTTTTATATTATGAGTTTGACAATTTTTATATTGAATCATTGTATCTATTATTGCATGAGTTATTACTTATAGTAAAAGGGTCCGCTTAATGTAAGGGCACACACTAAGCTCGAAAAACAAGAGATGGTACCCGTTAAAAATTACAGTATTTATTTATATAGTTGCACTGAATTCAATACATGGAGTCTACTGGTATATTATTTTTTTATACATTAAATTCAGTGCGCCTACATAAACAAATAATATTATACATCGTTTTTCGCGCTTAGTTTGTGCCCTAAGAGCACACATTAAGAAAATTCATAGTAAAATTACTTGTAAAAATATCAAATTAATTTATAAAAATATTAATTTTCAATTAATATTATTATTTCGTATAAGTTCCCTTACTTTAATTACTTATTCTCAAGTAGTAGTACATTTTTCTTGGAGTATCTTTTAAGCAATATGATCCTATTAAATGCAAATCTGCATTTCTTATCTTTTACTAATAATCAGTATGATACCATTAAATGCGAATCTGCATTTCTTATCTTTTAAGCAGTGTGATGATATTAAATGCAAATCTGCATCAGAATGAAGAATAATTCTTCTTTTAGTTGGACATACTTGAAGTCTCCTTACACAGTTGAATTAAGATACCAATACACTAGCATAGTAGCATGGACAAAGTGTGGCATCGTCTATTTGTTTTGGGAGGATAATGGAGAAAAAGAAACAGTTGCTGTACTTTATTTCCCTGTTCTTTTCTGAGAATTTGAGAAGAGGAATTTTCTATATTTTTTTCGAATACTCGTGTTTGGACAAAATAGACAACAACAATAAATTACATATGTTTCACTTGAACCATCTCTCGCTGCTCGTGCTACAGTCCGTCCACTCACTATCCGCCTAAACTTCATTACTACCGTCTTATGTTTATGTATTGTGTATATAACTTGAAAGAACAAAAAAAATCCTTCAACCGATGAAGTATGAGACGAGCAGCACAAAGTTGCAAGTATGTAGTAGTCTTCCACGTTTTGCATTTCCCGCGTCTTTTCAGTGTCTCACTCCGCAATGAGTTGGCCTCAGCAAGTAGATAATTAATTTACCATGATGTTCTCTTTTTCTTATTACCCTCAAGTAATACCAAGGGCTGCAATGTAATAATGATTACCATACATCACGCAGATACCTCCCAGTCATTTGAAGATTTTTCACCAAGCTCTCGGCCTTGCTACTGTCTAAAGCTCCCTGAAATCAGAATTTTTGCCACTTATTAGTGGAATTTTATTCTAGACCCAAACACACCGCGAGATAATTTAAGAAAGATAGGAAAAAACAAACACAAAAGACAAACAAAATCGAAGACTGTCTATCTTATTTCTTCCCAATCTTACCACCAGTACCCTTTGAAATAATTTGATAGTCAAACAATAGTAGTTTACATCTCAGCCTAATCTGCCCACAACGGAAGTTCGTATATATATGTGTGTGTGTGTGTGTGTGTGTGTGTGTGAACATAATGCACAGAAAAACTCGTGGTTTTTTCTCAGGTGGAGGATATGTGCTATGCATTAACCGTACTTTAAGATGGTTACATGAAAACCCAACACATGGCTAACGGACTTTTTTTTTGTTGCTAAATTTGGCTAACAGGCTTTGTTGCTTGCTTTCATAAGTACGAGTGTCAACATACCTGCTCTTGTGCAATCGTGTGAAGCTTTCGATGAACATCTCTGGCCATGCCTTTAGCATCACCACAAACATATATGTATGCTCCCTGAGAAATCATGTCCCATATCTCCGAAGCCTGGACAAACAAACAGAAGTAGGCTTAAACTCTCAAGAATAAAAACACAAGTAAATAAATTACTCCGTAAAATTTATTTCTATCAAGTCAAATGGTTTCATACTTTCTGGCTCATCTTATGTTGCACATATTCCTTAGTGGGGCCCTCGCGTGAGAAAGCTACAACCATCTCAGAAATTGCACCAGATTCCACGAAATTATTAAGCTCATCCTCGTATATAAAATCCTACAATAATGGGACAAAATGGAATCATGTTATCTAAATTGAAATGCATCTCAGATTGGACCGGCATATATGATTACTGAATCCTTACCAATTTTCTATTCCTGCACCCGAAGTACAATACAGCAGGTCCCAGCTCTGCTCCAGCTTCCTTGAGAGCTAACCTTTCCTGGAATAAAATAGATATAACTCTTTTAAGTTGATTAAACAATAAGAAATACAATGATGACTTGTAGCACCCATGTGTCAGATCAGACCTGCAGGAAACCCCTAAAAGGAGCCAATCCAGTGCCAGGGCCAATCATAATAATAGGCACTTTGGAATCAGAAGGAAGCTTGAAGTTAGATCGTCTAATGAAAATGGGTGCCCAGCTGCAATCATTGCCTTCCTCTGATGAAACAGCATTCTGTGAGGAACCAAAAATTAATATGAGAAGTAAGAAAGATTATCAATGCCAGTACCTCCATTTTATCTATATCACAGATACTGGTCATGAACACCAATACACATGTAGAAAGGACTCTTCCTTTCTCTAAAATAGGAAATTTGATAATTAAAAATCCTAATGACAGATAATTTGGAATTCCATAATTTTCCCCTTAAATTAAAAGAAAACACTCCATTTTTCTAATGTAGAAAGTCTTGCACAAATTAAAAGTCCTGCAAGCTGGGTTTAGAGACAGAGCAACTTGCAGACATTACTATATTGAAACGCTTGAGACACTCAATATTTACAAAATCCAGTTGGTACTTCACAATGAAAGAAACCACAACAAATTTTATTTTATTGTTCAACATCTAAAACCACAAAATTTGCCAACCCTATTTCAAGATGTTATTTCCACTCATACAAGTCAGGAAAGATAAGAAAACAATACCTTCATCCATGTCGAACAAACCCCTTTGTGAATTCGTCCTGCAGGTGTTCTCTCATAAACTAATGCACAAGTAACATGAATTCTTGATGGAGCCATCCTGTATAACGTAAATAAAAATGGTAAATATATGCAATTATGAAAAGAAAACTAGTTCATACAAAAAATCCTCTTCCTACACATACTGCAGCATGAAGATAAGAATAAAAGAATTTTGAAAAAGATTTGAAAATTTATCTTGTAGTAATATTAAGAATAACTCGTTAAAATTTTGAGGATTTCCTGTAATACTACAAATGATCTTTAGAAATCTAATTATTTACTTAGTTTTGCCAAGTAGAGTAATTTTTTATGGACTCTTTCAGTTGGGCGATCTAGGAGTACATATTAATTATAGACATTGCTCACACAAAAGACCTTTTGATGCAGTCATCTGAACTGAATGCCTGTGGCAAGTATTGCACCATTACTCTCGACAAAGGAGGTCGTTGACCGCGTAAACCTTAAAATGGCTTTCCTAGAACTCTTCTAAATATTTACCTCACAGTTGATAGACTCTTTGCATTGTATAATTATACAGCACTGATAAGGGTAAACAGATTACTTATTTCTTTAGTAAAACTACAAGTAAATTAAACTTCTAAGAAGAAGACGCCAAGTGGGGGAGGAGTGTATCTACCTTGGTGAGGAAGAGATAGAATAGTATCTGGGCTGCAAGCGCGGGGCAACAGATGCAAAGAAAACCCCTAGTGGGAGCTTGGCTGATGGAAATTCAGCCAGGACCTCAAGCAGGCTTCTCTGGTTTGCAACTATCCATTGAGCATATTCATCCTGAAAAACATAAGACCAATTTCAGTAGAGCAAAAAGAGGTACCAATTCAAATTTGTGAAACTTCAGTAAGGAATCCAAACCTTTCCAGCAGGAGATGCAAGAAATCTTAATCGGTCAGCTTCACTAGGATCGGATGCATGAGCCGCCAAAGCAAGTAAAGCAGACTGGAACATATACGTAATTAAGCAGTCCTTAGTTGAGTGTTCACATGTATATATAGATGTACAATGAATTAACACGAAAAAAGAACTCACCTTCTTTGGAGAACTAAGAAGATCTGCATATCTTCTCAGTGCCTCTCTTAAAGTACATGGGGGGAAGGGAGGTTGAAAGGAGCCTCCACCAAGAGGCGATCCATCCTCTTTCTCAGTATGAATGGAGAAATAAGTATCTGGTGATATAGCTAGTAACCTTTCAGCCTCTTCAACAATTTCAACCAAATTCTCAGTGTAGACTCCAACATGGTCACCGGTTTCATATCTGAGGAGAAGGCAAACAAATATAATTCAACAAGAATGATTTGACATCAACTCACGTCATGACACTTGTCTTTAATATTCAGGCGTAAGTTAGTTACTAATCAAAACTAAATGTAAGTAATCAACTTATACATCATTTGTTGGCAACAAACCATCAACAACTAATTAATTTAGAAAAGCTACATACGCAAGTCCAGTTGAGGAAATGTCAAATTCCAGATGCGCGCAGGAACGATCAGATTCAGGGGTATGAAGCTCTCTTTTAACAACCACCTTAGCTCTTCAAACAGAAACAGAAGATATGTTAGGCCAATGAGAGATAAAGCATATCACATGTTGAAAAATAAATACCAAACGTGAAATACTATCATCTACCTGCAAGGATGTTGAGCATCATAAAAAGCATGGCCATTAGATACACTCGTAGTCCCATTCAGTAGAGATGATGAATCGGTTCGATCATGAAACACAACACGGTATTCCAAAACAGCAGCGGTGTAAGGAGTGGCAGCAGCTGTATCCTCTTTGTCCCCAAGCAATTGATCCAACTCAGGCCAGACCAACTCTCGCCTAGATTGCAATAGTTTATAAATGTGGTTAAGCTTACACTTAGTTAATTTATGAGGAATCCAAATTGCTTATCATACTTTTCAGAAAAATTTTCTCAAGTCTTCATACCATGCAGTAAAGTCGTCTTCAATGCATTGATCATCGTCTCCCATACCCACTGGAAGAAGGCGCTTGGCACCTGCAAATGTTGGAAAAGATTAGACAGCCGGAAAATAAGTTAATAACATAAACACTGCTGCAAATGATGGAAAAGATTATACTCGCAGACTTCAGCTGACTGAAAATCTGATTTCAACCACATCCTAATGCAATAAAATTATAAAAGAGAACGGCAGATTTCTCCATCATACAGACATGGAGAGTAAACTTCAAAACAGTATAGCCGCTATAGTGGGGGCATGCAATGCACTAAGCCTATTTACATTTTACTTTTTGTTTACATTGCTTAAACTCTATTTTCTGCTCATTTTGGTGACATCGAAATTAAGTGAACCATTGATCCCTTGTAGAACCTTATGTTTGTATCTGCTTCATTCTGTTGAATTGTCGTATATGCAATTTTGAGAGTATAGTTGAATTATGTTTTATGTGCTGAGGTCATGTTTATTTAATCTTTAACTGATTTTTAACTAATAGCATAACCAAGAGAGAATTGTTTATAGAGTTAGCTGTAATTTAACTTCTGTCATTAGCATATTTAAGCTTACATAGTTTAGTTTGACTGGTATCATCCACTTTCTAATTCAGTCAAAAGAATAAAGTAGATTTCTCAATCATACGACAGAGATGGTGAACTCTAACCAACATTATTGACACTGGAGGCATACAACACATTCAGCAGATTTAGCAGAATAGCAACTAAATGTAGATAATTAAATGAATAAGGGATCACAAGTGTCTATGGCAGCTAATAGAATTCAGCACTGTGTAGTAAATTTAACAATTTATAGTGTGATCTTATGTACAAAACGTACCCTGTTCTGCAAGGCCATCATCCACAACCTTCGCGATCTATTTGCGCAAAAGACAAAACAAAACAGATTTAGTAAACTATAAAATAGACAAAGAAACTTTGTAAATAGCAACAAAGTAGTTGCTCAGATGATAAGATGCATCTATTTCATACCTTATTAAAATGCTCGTATTGCCTATTTCCAAGGCCAAACACTCCGTATTGAAGATTGTTAAGCCATTCCCCTTTCTCTTTTCCCTGTTTCAAATTAAATAATCCAAAATCAGCCACCATTTCTTATTTACAAGTACAATTCCAGGTTCTTAAGTTAGTAAGCAAATGAAATTTACCTCTGTAAACCACTTATAGAATCTTGCTGCATTGTCAGTTGGTTCACCATCTCCATAACTACACATCGCCAACAGCAAAATCAAACTTTAAAAATGGGTATATACAAGCCTTCCAATGCTTATTATTAATTTGTTTTAGTGATCCAAGTGGCAAATAATTAGACTCACGTAGCTAAGAAGAAAAACGCCAAAGATTCTTTCTTCAATTTGATTTCATAATCATCATCCTCAGGAGCATAATCATCCTATTCATCAACCAATCATTGAATTAATCAGAAACATCAAAATTACAATTCAACTGCATACATCAATAACTAAACAAACATATAAGAAATCAACCAGTCAAACTCACCAAATCAACTACTTTAAATATAGCCTTTTCATATCTTGCTTTAGCTTCCACAGCAAGTGCCTACACAACAAGGTAATTCATTTAATTCGTCGCTCAAAATCAACAAAACAAAAAGTTAACTCAAGTTATTCTAAAATATAACAAACCTTAGCAAAACCCTCAGCGGTACCGGTTTGTGTGCCGAAGAAAATGGTAACCTTCTTCTTACCATTGTCAACTTCCTCTTCCGCCTCAATTTTCGGTATCAACAACGTCGGCGCTTCGAAGCTTTTAGCAGGTTTCTGGCTCGACGATCTCCGCCACACCAAAACGACAACGCATCCAATTAAAACGGCGACTGAAGTCGTCAGCAGCATCAGCAGCTCCCGATTCTGGACAAGAATCGCCAGCGACGGCTGCATCGACGCACCGGCGCCGGACTCCGAGGAGTTGGACGGTTCTATGCCCCCTCCTCTCATAATCGCAGTCATCAGCTCGAAGGGAGACACTTTCATTGCTCCTGATTGCATCTTTTCTAATGGTCGGCCCGCGAGTTAAGGAATTCTAGAGAGAGAAAACAAGAAAATGTTTTCAATCCTCTTCTTCTTCTCCTTCTCTATCGAGTTTGGTAGACCGAGAATTGGTGATAGTTGGAGAGAATCTGTTATCCGACTTCACGTAGGTGGTATTTATGGAGGAGTTGGAGACAGGAAGAGAGAGAAACTAAGCCGCCCAAATCACACTAATTGACCCCACTAACACACAATTAAGCATGGTTAACTCACTTCTTTTTGTACCATTTGCTTGCGCTTATTTTTGCGAAGAGTGGCCGTTGTATATTTGGCCTTGCAAATTTTCTTGGTGGTGGTTAGACCTGCTAAATGAGTCGGGTGAGTTTAAACGAGCCAAGTTAATGATGGGTCAGGCCAAAAAAGTTTAGAATTTTTTGAACTAAAATTTTTCAATCCGTGGCTCGAACGGGTCAGGTCAAACCAGCATGCGGGTTAATTAATTTTTTTTATTTTTTATAATTATGATATATAACATAATATTTTGATTTTAGATTATTGAGTATAGCATACAATTTGTTTTATTCAATAAAAATATATTTATTAACAAAAAATATTAAAAAACTTATATTTAATATTTTAATTAATAAATAATTTTAACATTATAAACTATTGTGAGTATTATTTATTTGATTAAATATGTAAAATTAATAATTATAATTAAATATAAAGTGACTAATTTTAAAAAAATGCTAGAATAATACAACAAACATATTACACATATATGTATTTATATAGTGACAATTATTTGATTATACATGTAACGTATTCTCACTATTCTACTATGTGCAAGTATATAAAAATATAATTAATTATTATTTTTTATTAACATTTGCTAATCAATAATATTTTAAATTTGGTCTTATTTAAGTTATTTCATATCTAATAGTTATATGTTTTGAGATAATAGTATTTTGAACAAATGAATAGAAGTTTTATTCCATAAATTGATATAAATAATTAATGAATTAAGTTTTTTTTTGTATTGATGTATTTTATTTTTATTTTTTTAAATATATATATTTTTTTGGGCCACGGGACGAGTCAAAAACGCTTGTGTTTTTTTGAGCTAAAGAATAAAAGCTCATAATCCAATTTTTTTGGGTCAACCCGGCTAGGTCCGCTAACCCGAGTCTTTTTTGTCAGGTCTAGTAGTGGCTGTTTTGTTGATTAGCCATTCATATTTTGGCACGTTTGTACTCTTTTTCTCTTAAGATTAAATATATAATTTAATTTATAAAATTAAACAACGATATATTAAATTTTAAAATTAATATAACTAATAAAAATTTAAAATAAAATAAAATTTAAAATTAATAGTTTTTATCATATGTTATACAATTATATAAATTGTATCAATTAAAATTAAATAAATTTATATTAATTTAAAACATAATATATAGTCGTTAGATTTTAAAAATTAAATTATAACTTTAATTTTAAAAGAGAGAAAATCTTATTTTTGACTACCACCTCAAATCTCTTCAAGCAATTTGTCGGCTGAAGGTCATTTTATTGATGAATGTCCGGCCCTAATTGTTTTTCTTCGGTTAATTTTTGTCTGTGTTCTTTATGCTATTGTTTCTGGTTCTCTTGTCAGGATTATTTGTTTGTTACGAATTTATTTTTAGGTACAGTAGATTTCCCTTCACTTCAAATTTGTTTAGATATTCATATTGAATAAAAATTACAGACCTCTTTTTTAGGATTTATAAAAAGTAAAAAATAAATAAATAATTAGGCAATTATGTTTTTGCTATATTTTTAAGTATTATTTAAAATTTAAACCATATAAGTATGCATAAATCACAAATTCGTAGATAAATTAGATTACTTAATTGATCACGTTACGTTTTGGAATTTAATTAGTTAATAAATTTGTTATTATATTTAATCTTATGATATATTTGTTTAAAAAAAATATATTTGGTATTAAATTATTTGTATTAATTTAATATTATTTTGGATTATTTTATCATATGATGAGAGATTTTATTATTTTAATGTTAGAGTATTAATCTCATAAAGTCATTTAATAGCTTAAAATAAGGGGGACTATTAATCCCATATTCATTATGGAATTATATAATCTCTCATAAATATCCATAGAATGATAAAAAAAAAAATAGTTTATGTGACTATTAATCCCTTATTATAGAATAAAATAGTCTGAAATAATATTAAATTAATACAAATAGTCTATTCTAAAATATTTTTTTTATAAATAAATATAGCCTTATAAATTAATGAGGGGATATGACCATTTAACTCTTCCAAATTTTAATCTCATAGTTTGTACTAAATTCGCACCATGAAATACTCCTAGAATATCCCATAATTAAATACTATTAAATACCCAAATTTATAAGTAGTAACCTCCTTAAATTAAATTCCAATACAAAGTACAACGGTTCTCGTAATTAGCATTAAACATACTCATATCAATGACAAAAAAAAATTACAATAATCAATCACACCGAGCACATGATATGAAAAATTAAAGAATAAAATAAACTCAAACAAATATAAAATTGAATTTGAGACCTACTCAGTCTCAACTATCATGCTAATATATCATTTGTAGATATTTCATATATAATTCCCTGTTTAAACAGACCACTACCTTTTTTAAATAATAAAATAGTAACCATAATCACTAATTCTATTGTTTACGGTAATGTAATCTCTATAAAATAATATCAACAAACAAACATATCAATTTAGTATCATATATATGGTTAAATGAGCTTTTATATTAACATATTCACCAACTTAAAAAATAACAATAAGTATTTTGAAGGGTCAACGTCCAAATTAAATCAATGAAAAATTGATTTGGTACTAATTAATACTTACCAATCATGTTTAAATTTCTCATGTATATCAATTAATTAAAGAGAGACAATTCAATTTCTCACAAAAATAATAGTTCATTGGCTTAATCATGATTTATTGAATTTATGTAAAAAAAATGAAATTCTTTTTCTTTAATTAATTGCTATAAATTTGATAATCCGTACAAAATACAAATAAGTTTTAAAAACTACATATCATAGAAATTTAAAAAACAACATTTTGAATCAAATGAAATTAGAATAAGTTCAATTCTTCGTGACAAATAATATATTGTATGTTTAATAGTAAATACGTACTAAAGTTTTGTGAAATTTTGCCTCTTTTTGCTAAAGACCCATTCATAATAATTTCGGCTATTACTTATTCCAGATAATTTCTATATTAATTTCTATACTAACCTTATTTCGAAAAATAGATTTAAGATTTTGGCATAATTTATTCTGTACTTATTTAGACAGCAATTAAGTGGGCGACTCTAAAGTTAGAATTTGTCGTCCCTCTCCACATTGTTCGAGTTCAGTGCTCCTCCATCTATATGCCGTTTGCTGCTCTGCACATGGGTAAGCCGCAACCTACATTGACTACCGGTAGCCGGCAGTTGTGGATTCTTAGCTTCTTGACAATCGGTCGGATTCAGAGTATAAAGAAAGAAAAAATTAAAAATATAAAAATAATACACAATGTAATAGTTATGTAAAACGTTTAATTCAGTATGTCTGGATTTTCTTTAGTTTATTATCATTATTGCCCACGTGAGAAAAAAAATTATGACGATCATCGAATAATGCCCTCTCGCATCTAAAATATCAAGAAAATATTTTGTTTTATAAAACTTTTGATTGATGTTTGTATAAAAATTCATAATATTTTAAAGCTTGCTTATCATCATAATTTAATGTCATGTCCTAGTTATTAAATTAATAATTATTTTAAAAAAAAATAGATATTAAATAAAAACAATTTTGTAATAATTAAAGAAAATTATTTTTGCTTTTCGTGAAAAAAATGGAGAGGGAGTAACATTTAATTTACATACACAAATTTAATTTTGAGAGATGACCTCATCAAAGGATTAAACGGTTTGATCATATCTTATTACAGGGCGTGATGTTTGTTGTGGTCGTCCTTGGGCGACCCATCTTCTAGTATGTTTTAGTCGAGACCAGAGGAGCAGCAGCAGCAGCAGCCATATATTAGTGAGCTCACAGCAGAAAGAGAGAGGTCAGAGGAGGGTGTAATGTTTAACTGTTTCCACATGGGAGCCGCCAGTCAATGGCGGGACCCATTACATTACATTTTTTAAATCAAACGGTTGGGAGGAAAGGCCGTTGACAGCCATTATGGACCAGCTTCTTCATCTTCACGGCTGAAATGATCTCTGCCTTTTCGTTATTTAATTATCTTGCAGACTTAAAAAATATAAATAATTATTATTCGAACGTACTTTTAAAATTTGCTAAAATGGAGGCAACGACAGCATAACAATACTCAATTAATTAAGAATAAAAAATAAAACACTGTAAATCTTTTTACAATTTTATTATTTAAAAATATAAATATATATTTAATTTAAAAATAATAATTTATATGCAATGTAGACACCCAAATTTTGCACTTTTGTACTAACCCTAACAGGAGGGCAAAATCGTCACTTGACCCGACATGCAAAAAGGAATGTGGACCCCAACACAAAGTCACCCCAACAACTTACGGTCAAAACTGTCATAACAAACAACGAGCATCAGGTTACTTGAGGCGAGGCAAACAGCTGATCCAGAAGAACCTGATTTGATCACAAAAGACGACTAATGGTCACTACGCTTACAATGGTCGGGGGTCTCGCTCAAATAGCAAATTCTATATCAAGTCGCAGCCCTCCGAACTAGCCTCTCAGAACAATATGGCATGTTTTTCAGGGATTTCTGGATTGCAAAATACGAGCCTTCTAGCGAAAAAATGAAAGACCGACATCAGTACACGAAAATCAAGGAAGCACCGAAACAGGTCGCAGCTCCACCTGCGGCCAAGATCTGAGTTTCTAAATCGCCTTTTTCAGTTTCATTTCTTGATCAGACGAGAGAGGAAGAAAAAATAGAACGCGAGAAGGGAAAAAGGGGGTCCAGCCGAGAGCGAGAGAGGGAAGAAAAAAAGATGAAAAGTAGGGAGGAAATGTGAGAAAATAGAGAGAAAAAGCGAGATTTTGTATCTAGTTTGTTTCATTTCATATTACAATCTTGTTTTTTACTTCTTGTTCTTCAATCTTTCAAGTGTTATTTATTTTATTTGCAAGGTGAAGTGAAAATCTTCTTCTTTTGGGGTCATTTTGCTACATTAGTCTATTTCTTGTTTATATTGTGATTTTAGATTTAATGTAGTTGTGGACATTTCTTGTATGATCCATGGGTTAGGGATGATTAGTGAGAGTTCCTACCGAACGATGTTCCCTCCTAATATCCCGATGATACTCGTATGGGTTTTTTATGTATCGTATCGTTAATGTCTTAGTTTTGGGTTTTATCATTTAGAACTCAACCTAGTTTCCGTAGTGTTTTATCGTTAGATTTATGTTATGTTTTGCCTTGTGATTTGTTGGGGTTGTGAGCCTAGGAACGAGGTTATCCTGACCAAATTTCAAATATGGACGTTTGAAAATATGTAAATCACGACAAAACATTTCTTATTGTAAATTTGTAAATTTTGGGTCTTAAAACAACATCGAGTCGAAAGTCGGGTTTAAGACCCCGTGATAGTGAAGTGTGCGATTGTGGGTGCTTGGGGTTATTCAGATGGCTCACATGCTCGTGAATAACTCCAACGCCATTTTAATGTTTGGTTTTCCCTTTTGACGCGAGAAAATGATTTTGGAATGAAATGGTAAAGATTTTCATAAAATCAATCAAAGTAGGATATTAGATCACTCGTAGGCAAAAAATAGAATCGAAAGTATCGGATGAGCTCCATTCCTATTTGACGAAGGATTCGAAAACTTTATTTTATAAATGTCCTCATTAAAGATTTTGTTATCAAAACGAAAGCTAAAAAAGAACTTTTCAAAGCGAATCGAATCCTTCGTATATAGGGTCAACGAGATTTCAGAAGTACTTTCGAGAAATAAAGCATTCCAACGATCTTCACAGGCACACACACATACACATGCGCACACACACATTTTAGGATTTAAAAGGATAGAAAAACATCAAGATTGCGGTAACCGTGTTTTCACGGAAGTCGGGGGGTGCCTAACACCTTCCCCTCGCTTAAGCAAGCCTCCAAACTCTATTAATCTCGATTTGCGGACCAACTAATTCTGAGTCACATATGAGCCACTATGATTACAAAAACAAAACTCGGATGAGTTGGTACATCCATTTCAATTATACCAACTGGTCAATTGGCTCTGGTCAATTGACTGATCATAACATTGAATTTTCAAAAATCCCATCAACACTCAAGCCGACCCTTTTCAAAATCACATCTTAATCCAAAGGCTAAAATTGAAAAGGGCAATTATTAAAAAACGAAACGATTTTCCCGACGTCGACATGCAAATTAATTTCATATCAAGTAAAGTAAGTCCTTTTTTTTAATTCCCTATAATTTCACGTATTCAGGTACAACACTTAGTTTTAAAATATATAAAAAATAAAATATATTGTTTAAATTTAGAACATATCATGAAGTACCCGTTATAGAAGATAATTAAATTTTTTATTTTAAAAGTAGAGATATATTTTTATTTTTTAAATATAAAAGGACATGGAATTTATAATATGTCTTTAGTTATATTTTAAGTTGATTGAATATTAATGTATTATCACGCCAACATGAGATTTAACTAATGTAATTAAATATATATATATATATATATATATATATATATATATATATACACACACACACACACACACACACACACACACACACGTTATTTGAACGGATGAGTAGTATATTCCGTTTCAAGATTTCCTCCTCATTTTACTTGACTTTATAAAATTTATGGAATTAATTAAGCAATTCAAGGATAATAGATAGATCGAATACGTGGCTAAAACAAATATATTGAATGAATATTTTAGTAATAAAATATTTAAACAAGAATGCAACAATACAATCTAATACTAGTATGTATGCTTCTTAATAATTGTGGTATCTTTTTTATCAAGGGCGGATCTATAAATTTATCCCAGCAGAAGCAAATTTTAACAGAGCTAAACCTTATTAAAACAACCCAAAAATATTAGACTATGGCTCAATTCACGAATTGCTTACCCAACTAACTAGCCAAACCTCTTATATCTCTCCTGACTCTTATATACTAATTTTTTTCCTCCTATTTCTTTCTAGTTTTCGATGTGGGACAATTGGACAAGGTACCCATGACAATTTGAAGACAAAGTTGTTTATCCATCATGTTATTGAAACCCTCCAACATTCTCTCAGTTCCATGACTCATATTCATCCAGGGAAGGCAAGATGATGCCATCGCGTTTAAAAACTTTCTTATTGAGAAACATGATGTTGATGGAAATGGCTTCACAAGCGTTATGAGTTTACTTTCCTTCATTGATGAGATCAAGCAGAGTGTTTTGGAATACATGAAGTAGAAAACTCATACCTTACAACATTACAGAAAAGTTTCAACTTACACATTCTAAAGGGTTTGCTTAATGAGATTAGCATTTTCGCAAAACAAAGCACTAAATCAACAGTAATATGCTTAATAAGCTTTGTTATCCTTGTCATCGGAGAAGCAAATTTCAACTTGGATTGGCTACTTGAGAATAATTGGTTGGAAATAATGTCACAAAGCATTGCACATGCTTTAGTTCTCTTAACACCATACTTGTATGTGTGGGAAACTAGGATATCCATTGTCGTCCTGCTAGTCTCGAGAAATGTGGTTTTTGAGACACGAGCTCTGGAGTTGCACTACATTCATTCTGTCCATCTTCTATTTGTTCGGCCAGTTTCTTCATAACTCTATATAATTCCTCCTGAGGTTTATTGTAACACCCCCTTCCCGACTAGTGAAAAGGGAGGTTACGCACAAAAGAACTCTAAGTAAAATGTCAAAAGAAAAAGAAAGCTCTCTCTTCATACTTGCCCTTGAATCCCCTTGCAAACATGTCGAAAGAAAAACACAGCATGAGCTAAATGCCCAGTACAGATAAAAAATGCAGAAATAAGAACTGAAATTGAATAACGAAATCAACTGAACCAAGCTGAGATTAACAAAATCAACTGAACTGAATAACATAATCTTACTGAACTGAAACTGACCGACTGTACTGAACTGATTTACTGAACAACATAAAAGGCTGAATTGAATGGTTGTGTTTATTTCATACCGAGCTCAGAACAAAACAAAAATATATCTTGCCACATAGGCAAGTCAAAATACAGTCATACAAACAAAATAATACCACACAGGCAAAATAATGCCACGCAGGCAAATCACACATTGGACTGCAGATCCAAATGCATGCAAAATCGGAAGGTGTGTTCGGCACAACAATCACCAATCCGCAGAACAAATAGCTAGGGTCGACCCATACGCCTCCCACAACAAAACACCAAATGGCCAACGGCCTCCTGAACACAAAAATGGAGACGCCGTGGACTGATCACACCGCCACAGAAAGTGTCATGCCTCAGTGCCAGAGGACATGCCTGTGGTACCCCCATAGGTGGTTATAGCTCAGGTATAACCTACGGTATAATTTAACAAAGATATCATGTCACAACGAATGCGACACAATACCAACAAAAGGGTTCTAAATGTACATGTCAACTGAAGAAATATACAAATACAAAGACCAAAGACATGTTAATATTTATATCTATACATGATTAGAATAAATTACTATACACGATCGAAAATGAAATTTGATATGCTCAACAAGTCCAAGGAGTATAAATACGAATTTTTGAATATCTAAAATCAAACGAATTATCAAATGACTTTAAGAAACAATAATCATATGAGATATTATCTGAATTCAAAATGAGAAGCAAAACGAACAAATTAATTTTCAAAAGAATATCGCTGAAGTACGAAATACATACAAATTGTAATTGAAGGAAATATATTCAATTTCCAAAATATAATCAAGGTATAAAAGATCAAACTTCTACTCCAGAGTATCAACGGAATATAATAAAACAAATATAAACGACAAGATATCACGAGATATATCGAATATAAAAATGATCAAAGGAACTGAGCACGAAATCCGTACCTGAATCAAACTATCATATGAATTTATGAAGCAATAACGAATTCAAACGATAAGCAAATTGGACAAACTAAAATTCATAAAAGTAATGCTGAAGAAGTACGAAATCCGTACATGGAATAAGCAATGTAATACCCAAAATTATATTGCAAAATTGATTCGTTAAATTCCTTCCGTCGAAACTAATAAAGGAACAAATAAATACTACATTAATCAATTGATTAAGTTTTACACATTTTCTTTCTCTTAGGCAAATTTGAAATACTTCCGTTCTAAACGAAATTCTACCTAACGTTATACATACATAAATATTCTAATCATGATAACGTATTAATAAATAATAGTATTCTTGTTGCTTTCGAAATACATATAAGTATATTCTAAAAAATATTCTTTCAATTTTTAATTCTATTACAAACAAATATTATTATTATTATTATTATTATTATTATTATTATTATGTCAAAACTCTAAAGTTACAAAAATACTAATTTAATATTCCAAAATGCTAATTACTAACAAAAATATACTAAAATATATTAACTAACAAACTAAATAGCATACAAAAATTAAAACTAATACAGAAAATTAAATAATTACACAAAGAAAGAAAAAGAGACATACATGAAATTATGAGGTTCGTAGTTTGCCCATGTACTCAACACCAAAAAATATTTTAACTAAGGAGGTTCTCACTAAAAAGGTCCTCACACAAAATGGTTTCCTCACATTGGAAAAAATCTTAATGTTTGGATATTAAGATGGGAAGGGGGTAAACTCATATTTATAACTAAGAAAAGGGAAGATAGCTTTAAAAGTTATCGATGTGGGACTTTTAAGAAAAAGAGGGCCGGGTATTACATTTATAATAAGCAAGTTCAACCCGCCTTAATGCTACCTTTGGTGCAGCCTTGTTATCCCCAACCCGTTCTAAATAGTCCTATACATTTTGAGTAAGAACAAAAAACAAAGGCTCATATCCGAGCCTCTCAACGTATTCACGACTGTAAGGATCAGTTATCTGCAGGCTCTTAAAAAACTCGACAACTATATTTTCAAGGAAAGCATCCAAGTTTCCCCAGTATATCCAAATCGTCCTTTGAAGTCTGGCCCTTTCTGGGTTTCATTCTCATGAGGCTTCACCGTGTCATCAACCAGAATAACGGGATACTGGGCAAGAATGTCAAGTATAACAAGCATATTTCGCATACATTTCTTCCGCCCATTTATGAGCATATGCCCACTGAGACTTGGATTAATATCAAACTGTTCTTAGACAGCACTAAAAAGAACCTCTAGCTTTCGAGCAGGGGTTTTAGTCACCCTGGTCTAGAACTGAGTCAATATTAATTTGCCTCTGTCCTTACCAATAATGGCTGTAAAATTAAAGAAGAAATTTTTTTAGTATAGACAGCTGCTTATGCTGCCCTCTGAATGGCTCCGCCCCTGTTTCTTATTCTATTTCAGGCCAGTGGAGACGGTAAAATTAAACAGCTAAGATTAAAACTTAACTATGAAAGATTTTCTGTTGAATTTTTGGTTCGTTCGTGTATTATTAATGGCAATATTTTATTGCCGTTTCTATGGATGTGTGGGTTAATTTCGAAAGTTCCAAGATGCGTTGAATTGTTGCCATCTGATAAGACTCCATGAAAGGGGGACATGTCCTCCAAGTATCAACAAGCTTTAGTGTATCAACTAACCACCAAGGACTACTCTCCCATTCCAAAATTTTAATTATATTTTATAATTGGAGGACTTTTAAAAATAATTTTATATTTATAAACATATTTTTTAATTATTATTTAAAAAATTAATAGTGGTGATATTATGACTTTAATCTATGTGTATGACTTTAAAAAATTAATTAAGTTATTATTACTCAAAGATGTGCATAAATTGAAAATTTTACTCGTAGTTATCAAAATAAAATACAGTAACTTTCTATGTCGAAAGATGCTTCTAAAGTTTGCCGTCCTAAGTTTCAGTCAGATACGTGGTCAAATGTTTCCCAGGACAGGAAGGAACGAAGAACCAGTAAGCGCCACAAGAAAAACTGACAAAAGAAAAATAAATAAAACAAAAAATGGGACCACGCACTTTGCAAGTATCGTTGCCAACCCATTCCTCCCGTTTGGTACGAATGTTGTAGAGTCTGTACATTCTTCAACAAACAGATTAATAGATTTTGATTTTTAAAATTAAGATAAATATATACATTCCTACATTCTCATATTCGGTAAGTTGGTTTGTACAATTATATTATTTTTGTATTCCTATTTTATTATTATTTTGGGTCATTTCCTCTGTATGTAAGCGATAAGAAATTGCATCAACACCAAATACTTTATATATATATATATATATTACTATTTTAAATAATTTTTTAGCATAAAACATGAACAATTTTCTCAAAATTGCTGATAAGCAAGTACGCTAAAGTAATAAGTGTTCATTTTTTTCGTTGTAGTTATTCTTTCTAAGAAGTTCAAATCGTGTGTCTTACGGAAAAAGACGATGTCACAAAATTTCAGAAGTCAGGAACTTATAAAATACTAAGCACAAAATACTGTCAATTACCATAACAACCCATCTTAAAAGATCTAGTCACAACCAAAATATAAATTTAAATAAATTAAGATTTATTATAAATATCATAATGGTCAAAACATTACTATAACTCCCATAATCAAAATTAGGTCTTAAAAGTCACACCAAAAAATAAGCACACCCCTTAACATAAGCAAAATTATAATTATTATTTAACTGAAAAGTCAAAAAATAACTAACAAAATTCTCCAATTATTTTTGAAAAATCCATTTAAAAATAAAAAAAATAAAACTAATAAGGTCCTTAATCTTAGCAAACGAGCTCTCCACACAAAACTCCGATTTTTCCTTTATTTCTACACATTAAAGTTAATTAAAACTCTAAAAATATCGTCCTAATATATAATAAAATGTTTAAACTTGACTGGATTAATTTATAGAGCCCAATATAAGAATAAAATATATTCATTTCTTTTTGTTTTTCTTCAATTTGCTCTATTTGCAATTCCATTCGCACCTTACATTTTATGTCTTTTTTATTATTATTCAAATAATTTATTAGTGATTTTTTTTTTGTTAATAACTTTTGGAACTCTCAATCTAATATCAATGTTTTTTCAAACAATATTTTAAATATTTAATTACCTCACAATGTCATTAAGGATGGGTTCAAGCATCCAAATGTGAAAACAAGGCAAATATTTGAACTTCGCGCGTATTTTATTTTATTATCTAAATAGATTTGAAATAGAAAATGCATATCTATTACTAGTAGGAGTTCTGTTTACTTTCACTTTTAAAACGTCACACTTTTCTTTTTAGTCAAAATATCCTTTTGAGTAATATTATCCTTTTGGGTTTAAAGAGCTTTTTAATTACTCTTTTAACCCGCATGGTTAAATGGTTTTACTGTATAACCAAATTGGTTGTGAAGGTAAATATAACTTAAGGTCACACTTATCATATTACTTTTTTTAAAATTCTTTTTTTTTATCATAATTTTTTCGAATAATTATAAGTATACAATATTTATATAATATTTTTATTATAATTATTAAAAAATAAAATATAATATTAAAATTTATATAATATTTTATTTTTTAATAATTAAAATAAATATAATATTTAATTTTATATTTAAATATGATGTACGCGAACTTGTGGGATTTTCTTTTCTACTCTTTTCTGCCAACCATAAATTTTGATTTAACATATATTTTCAATTTCAAATTTCCCCACCCCTCAGATCTACTCCAAACAATATCAGTCATCGCTGTGCTCTTAAAACTTCGCAATCCGCCATTAGAATCCCGGAGCTCTCCGATATGCCTTCAACAACAGACACAGACTACGATATCAGAGTAAGATCTTTCCTTACCCTTACAATGCTCTTCGAAACTTCTCGAAACTTCACTTTCTTTCTCTAACTCATCTTTCTCTCTCTTAATATCTCGCAGTCATCAACTCATTCCAGTTTCGCGATGAGGTAGTTTTCTATGTGATTCTAGGGTTTCTACATTTGTAAAATTTCGATGTACTATTCTGATTTGCCTTCTATGTTCAGCGAGTACACATTCGCCGATGTTGGAAACTTAGATCATTGCACCAAGTACTTTAATCAAACACTTGTCACCTTCGGATTTCCGGCTTCGCTTGATCTTTTCGCAACTGATCCGGTGCAGTATTTTTTATTTTTTGGTGGTAATTGTAGTTTGTATATTTGTGATGTTTAATTTGATTATTATCGTTTTAATTTTGGATAGGTCTCAATTGCACGAACATGCAACTGTATATACTCGCTGTTGCAGCAGAGACAGCGTGACATTGAATTTAGAGAGTCTGCTAATGAACAGAGACAACGGTACTGATATTTTATGTTTATTTGCTTCAGTGTAGGGATTTTGATCTATTATATGATTCAGTTATTAGTATAGTTGAAGAATTTCTTAGTACCATGTTGCCAACATTAACATGTAATGTCATTGCTTAAGTTGGAAATATCTCGGGGATATTTTTTGAAAAAGCCGTAAAATTGTTAAGATACGGAGAAGGAAACTGGATTGTCAATTAGTAAATCGCTAATATATTTGAATAATTTAAATCTGAAGAGTTTTTGGGATGGACTTATAAATAAGTAGAAAAAAATGAGAAGTATGTTTGGAATGGTTTATGGAAAGGTGTAGAAATTGGTAGGGTAACTGGAGAAGCATTTCCGCTTTCATTTGTGTATGGATGTCAGAAACAAATTGAGAAAAAGTGTTTTTGAGTGCATTTTATCGAATATGTTTTGTAAAAGAATTAGGAAATGTATGTGAGAAACCTCTTTTAGTTAAACCAAATGAGAAAACACTTGCCAAAATTCGAAATAACTTGTATTATAATTATTTATAAGAACTTATATATTATAAAAATTAACTCTACATTGGAGGCTAAGTTTTTCTGTGGACATTGTGTTTGCACTTATGCAATGCTTATTTAAATTTCAGCTGTGCAGTAACTCCCTCTTTTATCTACTTTTACAGACTTATGTCGGACATATCAAGATTTGAGGCCAAAGCAGGGAGGCTGGAAGCACAGTTATCTGCTAAAGATAGAGAAATAGCAACTATTACCAGAACGGTTAGAAACATATGGTTTTAATGAAGTGAAATAGCTCTTGATATGAGTGGGCAACCTGTATTGGCATGTATTTTTATTGATTACATAAAAAATGACAATGCCCAGGAAGCTAAAGCTGCGGCAACTTTCAAGGCCCAAATTGAGAAGTTGCAACAGGAGAGAGATGAATTTCAAAGGATGGTTATTGGTAATCAGGTTAGATTCTTTGTACTCATTTGCTTATCTGTTGGTAGTTGTTATGTTAACATGCTCCACTTCTAACACGTTCTCAATGTTGCAAAAGCAAGTGAGAACTCAACAAATACATGAAATGAAGAAAAAGGAAAAGGAGTATATCAAGCTACAGGTAAAATTTCTCGCTTGTAATGTTTGCAAAATGGGTATATACATATTATAAATTACTGACTAGATAGAATTACATTCTGGTTCGAAATGTTTTTTCCTTGTAGGAGAGGTTAAACCAAGTACTAATGGAGAAAAAGAAGGAATCTAGATCAGGCCTGGAAATAATGAATCTACTTCAGGTAATAGGTAAATATTTAATGTTCTGATTCAAGTATATAGTTCACTGTCAATTGATCTTTATGCCGTGTAAACAGAAAGAAGGGCGGCCGCGTGGGACATGGAATGGAAAGAAGGCTGACAATGATTTCTATAAAAAGATTGTATGGAGTTTGGATTTTGTTCTTTAGAGAAAAACTTATCAAATTTTTGTCACCAGTTTTAACTTGTTCATGTCTAATTGCTATTAGGTGGATGCTTATGAGGCAAAAAATCAAGAACTGGTTGCGGAGAATGCTGATTTGAGGGCATTATTACGATCAATGCAGGTATTTAACAGTTCATTGTAATTTTATTTTATTTATAAAAAAAATACTATTTCTATGGTGAACTAATTGTTGCTGATGGGTGTTGGATATTTTTGCCTTCTGTTTGAGAAGGTCATCAAGTTAGCATCGATAGAATCATGTTGGTGTACGGTTTTCCTTTTAGTGATTGGGATGACAAATCTGTATGTAAATCAGTTAGATTGGAATCATGGTTTTTATTATTTCCCTCAACTGAGAATCTTGATACATTTTTTATTGATTGCTAGAGAGTATAAAAGTGCAAGTAAACACCGAATGGAAGTAGTGTTCTGATAATTTTATTGAATGTAAATAACTACTTACGCACTAAAGCTTTGACTGTTTTTAGTTTTCCCTTCTATTTTTTTTAATTGAGATGATAAGAATGCTTTGTTGAATAGTATCAAGCTGTAAATATGCTGGATTGTTATAAGAAAACTAGGACAAGCTATAAGGGCAAACAAAAAGTGGTTACTGAACATATTAAAGTTTATAATAGAGTAGATTTTAGTCAGAGTGACCATTGATTGTTTTTTTATATATCTGATGGTATGGTCATCATAGTTGATGAGCTGAGCTACCCAAACATGGCTTTTCACTCCAGGTACCAGTGTCAACATTCCGCGTCACTTATTTCCCTTTTTGTTTGGAATTTTTATTAAAAAAAATGTTGTGATAGGGGGATATGCGTGATTTTCTAAATGCTCCAAATGGGTCATCCAAGCAATCTTTGCCTGTCAATGAAAGGCTGGATGCAGATTCCTCGCAGTCACCATTGGGTGGGAAGACGGTATGGTACACTATTGGAATTTTGGAAAAATGCAACTTGATTTTTTCTTGATTATTAACTGATAAATAAAGAAATAAAATTTAAAGAGTTCATAAAATGCAGGATGTCTTTGACCTGCCCTTTCACATGGGTAGAGATCAGATAGAAGAAAGTCTGCGGGCTAAGATTGCTTTTATAAAGGTAGTTTTCTGTGTTTTTTTTCCTTTTAAAAAATTATTTGCGTGCATGTTCACATTGATGAGGAATCCTTAGTTGTATTTCCTGCATTTAGGAGCGTATGGTTGAGCTACAAGATGCGCAAAAAGGAGCTGAAGTCACCTCTGAAGTGACTGAGAGAGAGCTGGAGCTGGAAGCTCAACTTGTTGAGGCTAGGAGCATTATTCAAGAGCAGGTTAATTGCACTTTCTAATAATATTAATGTGGATGCTAAAGGGGATTAGCATTTTGATATTATTTTAATTTACAAAATACTCCCTCCGTACTTTTTAAAAATCAATTTCAAACATTTTCAGATTCAAAATTGGCATGAATTCATTTAGTTTAAGTTAATTCAATGATGAATATCATAAACTATTTAAAAAGTACTACTAAGTACAAGATTTATTGTTTTCAAAACTTAACTGAATCATGTCAATTTTAAATTTGAAAATATCTCAAATTTACTTTTAAAAAGTCAATGTTGATCTTATAATTCGAAACGGAGGAAGTATTAATTAACAGTAGTATATGTTGAATAATTTCATCTATCTGCACAATGCCGCATCTTTCCACAGATTTTTTTTTACACGGATTGCATTTCAAGGGATATCTCTGACTATATACATCGTGCTTCTTATTGTTTTCTTGAATTTTTGCCTGCTCCTTACTTTTTACTACTTTAGTTCAGCTCAGCTCGCTGTAGCTACTATGAAACTGTTGCTGTTTCAAGCTAAAATGTTCTTCTGTGTGTATATGTAATTCTTTTTTTCGAAATTTTTTAGATACTTTTTGTGGCATCTTCCAATTATTCAAGACTTGCCTGGAAATAGGGACCAGTTTTGGAAGTACTAAAGCTCAAATTTACTCATTAAATAAGATTTCGGTCATATGGGGTTCATGTGCAGCCTAGGCCAACTGGTTTGGGATAAGAGGTGTAGTTGATTTGAGTTGAGAAATATAGAAATCTGATATTATTAAACATGGCATTGGAGTTGCATTCTCATGGATACAAGGTATTGGGAACAAAAATTTCTTAAATCTGTGCCCAGTATGTTTCTTTATTTGTCATGTTTTGTTAATTATCAAATCAAACTCGACTATTCAAGTTGATATTTTCCATAATTGATCTGGCCTTTTTCCCATTGTGGGGTCCATAATAAATGCCAATGCGCTACAAACACCTACTATCCCAGCCCCTCTCCAAATCTGGAGTAATAGGACACACATTATATGGTACTTATTAAAAGATTATTCAGTTTTTTAGGTGGATGGATGTGACTTAGAGATCAGAATACTATTGAATGTTTCATTAAATCATGACAAACGTTTTTGGGTTGGGTGGGTATAAATCTGGAAATAATTGAACTTTGTTTGAAGTATTGTAATTTACTAATTTTATGTCTGATGTACATCGATGGCCCCCCCTTTTGGCACCTTTACACTTTAATACTTATCCATCAAAGAAAAAGGAAATAATTTCGATCTGATATCGATTTTGAAAGCGCCAAACTTTTTCTTTTGCATGCAGTTTGATGATTTATTTCCTCTTTATTTACTCCTTAATAAGGTTCCATATATGTGTCACGCATGAGTAACATGGGTGTTGCACCAAGAAGTCATGGTAATAGTGTGAAGAAGTGCTGAAGACTTGTTAAAGAGAGACTTCTTGTATATTAGTAACTTGCAGGGTGATATATTCCGTCTTTTACGACCTGCATTCACGGTTTTGGTTGCTTTTGACCGTTTAACAATGTCAATTTATGTTTTCATTTACTTTCCCTACCCTGATTTTCTTCCCTTTTTGTACTTGATATAATGTTAAGTGTTGACATATTCTTGAATTTTGATTGCAGGAATGTCTAAACATCTTGCGAAGTCTGAGAGGCCAAGGTATTGCTTATTTGCCTTTAATATATCTGTTCTTCTTATGAGTAAAGATTTAAAGTACTTATGACTATATATGCAGAAGACTGAGTGGGCTTTTGAATTCTGAGAGGGATTCAATCATTTCATCACCTCCTGAGGTATAAATTATGAACTCTCTCCTGCTTTTAACGTATATATACATTGTGTTTTTTCAAGTTTCTCATTTGTTACATCATATATTGAAGTTGTTGCTGCAGTTATGTTGTAATTAAACATTTTGCTAACTTGAAGTAAAAATGAGTTTTGCAGAAGAACTGTATATATGATAAAGATACGACTTTTATGTTTTGGTTTATTTGTCTTACTTTTAACTGGTAGGAATTAGAAAGACCACATACGGTTTGCACAGTAATTGGTTGTTAAATGGGTTTACAGTGAAGCATAAAAATATAGCTTTCTTCTATCAGGAAAATTATAAAAATAAATTACTAGAGTAAGCTATATTTAGTTGGAGCGTCTTATTCCATTTAAAATTTTGATTAAACTTTCATTTGCCGATGAAGCATAGAAGTTTGATCCATGCGACTGCAGTGACATTGAAAGTGACCAAGCTATAACAGAACTCCCAAGTTCCCTGATTTTGTTTGATTGATTTGGTCCCAAGATATGCTTTGTAGTGAATTGTGTGGCTTTTCTTGGTGGCATTGAATTGAATATGAGGGGCAAATGGTTAATGGTGAAAGTCAAAGTTTGTGTTGTATATTCTACCATGTTTTGCTGCTACTGTTAACCCTACTGATCCTGTGGTTTCTGTTTAGGGTAGGAATTAACCAAACCAAACCAGATTAGCGTAACTGCTGCCAGCTTAGATTGTCAATCCAGATTGACATGAAGCATGAGTTCAATCGGGCAAGGTCAAATATCAGCGCACTAGCATGTAAACCTAGTATACTTTTTAGTGATCAGGTTATCCTGGATCATCATATTATTGGTACTATCTATGTAAGTCCTGATGAGAAGTATTTCAAGTATGAATACGAGGACTTAATGATCTTGTGTGTTGGATTACTTAGTTTTCTGACAATCCGACAATTTTACATCAGTTTTTAAAGCTCTACACACTTTCTAAACTGTTCTCATTTGAATCTAGGCAAGAACAGTGACCTTGTATATCGTGTTCCTTTTGGTCCCGCGGGGACCTTGTTAATCCTAATGTATTGATGTATGGATTGTCTTCAGCGTTGGCTAGGCAGTCTATTTTGCAGGCTATTTGGCGTTTAAATAGTAAGTAGATTATATACTCCGCATGTTTTTTTTTTTAAAAATAAATCTGTTGGATCCTTTGGCACAGTGACATTGCGTTTGTATATTAGTTTCTGAAGAATCCTTATGTCCAGGCTGACTAATGGGACTTAAATATAGTAATTCTATACTAACAAAAAATGACGTGTCCCATTCTTCAAATGACAACTTCACTATCATCTCTCTTTAACGAGACGAAAATACATCTATTTTAGATCTTCTCTCGAATTCTTTTGGTTATTGTATTGTTTATTTGTCCAGAAATTTGGAGTGAGAATTTTTTAAAGAGCAAAATACGTCATACTGGTACCCAATTCAAAAAATGACTACATAAGACTTTTACTTATGGAAAATATTTAATATCTGAAGTCGATCTCTAAAAAATCTGACTCCCGAAAATGATTCTCCACGGTTCAAGCATTGATTTGAGCTATATATGCTTTTAAAGATTAATGTATCAAGTTTCTAAAATTAAGATTTCCTCAAAATGCTCTACTTTTAAAAGATGTCTCTCATTAGAGAAGAGAACGTTCTAGTAAACTCAAACACCGTGGTCGTTAATTATTCTTCAGTGAACCACACCAGTATGTCACATCGGTGGTGCCTATGTTTTTTTAGACTTTTAGCGAAGTAGTAGGCCGAATGCCCCGATACTAGGAAGGAGAATAATTTTAATTATATGATTGTAATTACACCATCGTTATTATTAGCATTATTATTGTAAAAACAAAATAGTGAGTCGCTTAGTGATTTCCTAATTGATTAGGTATTCAGTCGCTCTAGTGTGACCTTGTCTACGTGCTTGATCAAGCAGTACTAACTTGAGAGGAAAAGAAACCCTAAAATGTCAATCCCAAAATGTCAACTCTTTTATAGAAATTCAATGAATCGATCCCCCATCTCTCTCTACAATATAAGAAGAGGTTCGTCTTCTTTCGTGTAGTTGAATTATTCAATCAGTTGTGTTCTCAACTTGAAAGGATCCTAACCATGTCTGCATTAAACGAGGACGAATCTTATGATTTTTATAGCTTTATTCAATTAATATTAAGTAATTGGGCTGAATATAATTTAAGAAATATTAAAAGTGGAGCTGAACTACAAGTAAATAACATAATTACAGCCTTATTGGGTTAGTTAATTGAGATCCTTAAATTAATTAATTGGCAGCCTAAAAGGGGCCTAAAAATTGACAGCCTAAGAAATTATTTTCAGCAGCTAGCAAGCCATTTGGCAGGCCCAATTCAGTAGTTTATGTTTCTAAAGTTACAGCAGGTTTTACTGTTTTAGGAAGCTAATTCCAGTATGGAGTCGGCAGCTTCTCAAGGCCCAAAATCAAGGAGTCGGCAGCACAAAGGATAGCTAGGACACGTCAAGTGCATAGAGTTCTATTCAGCATAACTTCAGTACAAGAATCGCAGGCTAGTAAGTCCAAGAGACGGAATAATTGGATGATTCTAGACATGATAAATCACGACAGCTTATAACAACCAATTCAAGTCCAAATCAGCTTCAACTCTCGCCAATCTAAATCCTAAGCTTGGCAGGAAAATTCAAGGCATCTAATAGCTACACCACAAGCCAACATTAGGTGGGAAATTAATCAAGTCACGCGGAATTAACAATAGTTATGTCGCGGCAATTAGGAAAAAGGAGCGGTAAGGAACTTTAGTTTCCTATTGTAAATAGAATTCTAGTTGTTAGATTTTTATTTTCCTTAGTTATTTCTAGTTTCCATGTAATTAATTTTCCAATTGTATATAGGAGTTTTAATTATTAGGGTTACTATAATCTTTTATGTAATAGTATAAATAGAGATACAAAGCTAATGTAAATTACAAGTTATTTATTAATAAAATTTTGAAAGTGTTACAGTGTTATCGTGTTTTCTCTCTAGTTATTTGTTGGGCAAGGTGTGAAAATGGACGTCGAAAGATTGAGAAATAAAATCTGATTTGATTTATTCTTAATAGCCATGATTTTTGTCTTGTTTTTAATAGTGTATGCCAGTTTTTGCTCGCAACTACTTGCTATGAATTACTCGTTATATATATTTTGTTGAAATGCATTGCGTATGTGTTTAGATGTGACTGAGCGCGTGGTAGGGAAAATTAGGTATATCGTAAAGGTTTAGTAATTGCGCATGCATGATGCAGCAATATCAATTAAGCAGAGCACTAACTTGCCAGCCGATAGGCGATAGGTAGCTGTATATATGTAATGTAACACATTAACACGACCGCAACCTTGATTAAAAGGAAGGTACGTATTAAGATATCTTTGCTTGCCATTGATAAAAAGAGCTACCTACGTACACCAAGTCACTCAAAAGAAAACGTTAAAAAGATACAAACGAAGAAAACAAGATATATCATAACAAGAATACTCTGTAATTAAACTCTCCAAATCGTCCAAACTAAAGGATCATGTGTCCTAAAACCACGTACATCATTTGACGTTGAAATTGGATTACAATCGTTTAGCTTGCATATATAAGTATTTGATAATCAACATACATGGTTGGCACTAAATTCGATAGAGTATATATCCCCCTTTATATATCCAAGTCCATATACAGTTGATCATTAGTAACATCTTCCTACAAATCCTAAAAAAGCCTTTAAAAAATATTCCAACATTAATAAGTTTTATCTTCTTCTTAAAAATGGACCACGATGATAGCATTAAAGGAAAGTCAGATTCTGTACTAGAAGTTGATAGGTTTCACTTCAGTAAAATTATATCTAGAGAATCCTCCGTTGGACAATCTTCGCGTATTTATTATCGGAACCCTGAAGGCGTTCCTTTCAAATGGGAAACGCAACCGGGAATACCAAAAAATCCGCTGAGAGAAGAGGTGATTCCACTGCCTAATCCTCCCCCTGCAGTGCAAAGCTTGTGGTTACCTAAGCCGAATTGTGCAATGCAAAGCTTGTGGCTGCCTAAGCCGAATTGTGCAGACCAATTACCTAAAGACTCCAAACATTTGATATCAAAATTATGGTTTTGGAAAAACCACAGGAAAAGGCAAATAGTGCATCTTAAGTCTCAAAGGACGGGAGATCATGCAGGTGAAATGAGGTCGGATAAATATGAAAACTTTGAGTTTGGTGATTCGGATGGGGAGATTACTGGGTCGGTTCAAGATTCGAGGTATTCAGCATAATTGACTGTGTGGACTTCATCAAATGGTCATTCTTCTTTGCATCAGTCAAGGTTTGGAAATGAGTACAATAATGTGGTTGATAAACCATTTGGTTGCGTCCGTGGAACATGACAGAACTAAGGGTTCGTGGTTGCAAGACTAATTTAGTTTTATTTACTCTTATGTGCGTTTCTACAATATATATACTACTATGTACGATTTATACTAATATATGTTAAACCTGTAATTTGAGTTTTTATGCATGATTGTTTGAAAAAATAAAAATAAAAATAAAAAGCATTACAAGAAAAATGGTTATCGACGACAGCACGTATTAGCGACCGCCCTTGTCCGTCGTTAATACTGGGTTTTAGAGACCGAATATCTGCTACCGCATATGTTTTCCGTCACTAATTGCGTCAGCGACCGATGTCGGTTGCTATTATCGTCGCTGTTAATAATTTTATCGCCTAAATTTCCCGAGAAAGGTGGCGCCAAAATTAGCGATCAACTGTCTATCGCTAATATGATTGTTACTGACAGTCCATCTCTAACACAAGATGCTAGGTCATTAAGTCAGTTAGTGATTGCAGCGGTCGCTATTGTATTTAAGCCCTAATAAGGATCAGGCAAAAAGAAAGAAGAAGTAGAAGAGCATGTGGTCGCTAAAGGTCGGTCGTTGACACGAGGCAACACATCATTAAAACGCTGACTAGGCTTTAGCGATCGATTCAGTCGCTAATAAGTCGATCGCTAATTTACTATTTAATGACCAACCTATTTGCGATGGACATCAGCGACCGAATACGATCGCTAATGCCTTTCAGTGACTAATTTCAGTCGCTCATTGATCTTTTTTTTGAAGTGAAATACTCTTATTTGCACCAATTGTTGTGTGTGTGTGTGTGTGTGTGTGTGTGTGTGTGTATGTATTGGTGCTTCTTACATAAATGATCGACCGGTGGATTCAATGTGTTTGTACTGAAAAATTATTCTGGCAGATACTGTAATCAAGGGGAACAGTCTTGGTCTGCGTCTGCAAATCGAAGCGAGCTTTATTTTAAAGAATATTTTGAACAAGTTCGTCGGTAAACAAATCTTGTCGGCTATACTATCGAATTGCTGAGGTTGAGGGTGTTCCCTTGAAATGGGAAAAGATTCCGGGAATGTCCACAAATCCAACAAAAGAAGTGATCATTCCACCACCTACCCTTCCACCGGCACTACTAAGCTTGGGGGGCTACATATAACAACCTCATCAGTTCTCAAAGTTATACCGGACAAGCTTTGTAGTCGAGCATAAATTATGTATGTATGTATGTATATGTGTGTGTGTGTATATGATTATGAATATAAGTTGGGTGAAATTTCTTCTTAGGATAGTTTTTAATTTCCATAGTTGTATTACTTAAAACTAAATTAATTTATATTAATATTGTATTAAAAAATATTTTAAGTTAATTTTAAAAAAACAATATAAATATTATAGTTTGGGCTGTGAATCACAGTTCACAGCCCAAACTTGTTAAGGCCATGTGGCAGGATCTTAATCAAAAGTGTGCTGGCCCATGTGGTAGGCTCTTAATCAAAAGTGGGTTGGCGACTTTTTCAATTGACTACTACAACAGCAGCATTTCTTCTGTGGACGTGTTTGCTACTAACAAACCCAACCCAAGCTAAGTTGACCACTTGTTTTGATTATTCGGAATATCTGATGGCCCTCAACAATACAGAACCCTTATTCGAAGGCCCAAGATATGCACACCCTTGATTTTGGTCTGTCTTATTCTATACTCATAAAATTAATAAGCTTTTTAAGATATATTCTTTATCTTTTATCTCCAAATCTATTAATTGAATAACATAATAGTGATAATATAATAAATAATTTATTAATTTGACTATATTATATTATCTTAAAAAATAGATAAATTTGTTTCGGGTATATGAGATTTTTTTTGTGAAATAGGAGTACAAACTAACACAGGGCAAAATTAAGAAAAGAAAAATGAAGAATACAAAAGTAAAAAATAAAAATAAAAATGCCGTATTGATAATATCCTGGCTATTAATCATCCTTGCAGCGGGAAAAGATGAAAAGGCGGGAACCTCGATATATAACAAGTGGACTCGAGATCGAATCATTTGGTTTTTGGTTTACTGTTTCCTCTATTTTTCTGGTTCACTTTTAGGGTTTCAGAAAGAGATGTTCACGAGCCAGTTCGACGGCAACGCCGCCTTTTCTGGCGGCGGTTTTATGCCTTCTCAGGCCACTCAGACGGCCGATCCTTCTTACTCTTTCTCCAAGGTATGTCTTTATTTATTCTATGCATCATTCGTCGTCAATTCGCTTCTTAGCTTCCTTTTGACTCTAAAACCGTCGCGAAAAGATGAAATAAAAAGTAAACTATGTCTTAAACTTCAATTTTAATTTCCTTAATCTGTCTTATCCACAAAACTAAGCACAATTAGGGGATTCTGTTTTGCAATTTTATTTGCAGAGTCGTGAAAGTCAGCAGCTGCTTCCGTTAACTGTGAAGCAAATAAACGAAGCGTTTCTGTCGAGCGATGAGAAGTCAAATTTTCTCATTGATGGGGTTGATGTCAACAATGTAGGGTTTCTATGTAATTTCCTTTTTATTGTTGGGATCATTCTATTTATTTTTCAATTTTGATTTGGTGTTTGAATTGTTTTAGGTTAAGTTGGTTGGAATGGTGCTTAACAAAGCTGAGCGAATTACTGATGTTTCATTCGTGATTGATGACGGGACTGGACGTATTGACTGCAATAGATGGTAATTTAGTACTTTAAATAGTTTGACTATTTAAGTTTCTACAATATTGAAATGTATATGCCAGTTATAGCTGTGAATTGCAAGTTGAAGTTTCTGCAATTGTGTTTATTGTGCTTAATTTCGGGTATACTGAAAGAAAAAATTGTGTATTTACTAGGGTAAATGAATCTGTGGACACAAAGGAAATGGAGGGAATAATGTAAGTTTGTATATGTACCTCCTTTTATTCTGATTGATTTGGCATCTTTTGGATTTCTACAGCTGAGTGGGTACTTGTCTTTCCTTTTAACTTTTTTGTTTTTTCAACTTTTTAATTAGGGATGGTATGTATGTTTCTGTCCATGGACACTTGAAAGGCTTTCAGGGTAAAAAGCAATTAGTAGTCTTCTCTATCAGGTATTTATGCGCAAGGCATTTCTGTATGAGTTGGACTCTTTCATTTGTTCTAAGCTTGTAGCAGTTGTGTTCTTGTGCTAAACTCCTAGAACACATCTCTACCTGCCATATGATGTTTCCTGTATTTATATGATTGTTTTTATTTTATCTTAATCAATAGTAAATTGATATTCAGTAGTTGTTGGGTGAGTTTGGGCTTTATTATCCTGTATAGCTTATTGAGGTATGATATTATGATGCAGGACAAAGAAGACTTTTTGGGAGTTTTATTTTAATTAGAAATTGGTTTATTAAATATTTTATTAAGAGTTGTATTTTAGTTAGGAGTTTATTTTAATTAATTGTAGTTACCTTATTTAAGTTTGTATTTATCTTTTAGAATCCAACTTGGATTAGGAAGTTGTTTATGACCTATTATAAATAGGGTTGTAACCTGTTATTTGATATAGATTGATATTAATAATTTTTGAGTGTGTAACTCTCTGTGTGAGAAATTCTCTTCGTGAGACGGTTCCCATTATTTGGTATCAGAACCAAACCCTAGTCACCTTCTGCCACCCAAACCTAAGCCCCTACCAAATTTGTCGTTACTAAACCCAAACCTTAACAATAATCTTTTGCCGCAGAGCCAACAAATCCCCAAAACCTTAACTCTTGACCACAGACACCAGAATCAGAACCCCCAGATTGTGACCGTAGACACCCGCAACCACAAGCCCATCCAAATCGTGACCCATCAATTTCGCAATATGGAAAAAAAAAAAAGGGTAGAAGCAACACAGGAGAAGAAAAAAGCAGAAAAAGAAATAGAAGAGAGAGAAGACATACCTTGGAGCAGCCGCTGCCATCGTGCCTCCTGCAGCAAACTTTGATAGCCCCAACCAAACTACCAACCAGGCGAAAGAAGAAAGAAAAAAGAAGAAAAGAAAACCAGGCGAAAGAAGAAAGAAGAAAAGAAAACAGAAGAAGGAAGAACAAAAAAAAAAGAACGCACAACTCTGTTGCTGAGCTGATCTGTGGATATAATATCTTGGCAAATTACAGTTTGCACCCCAGACACTTACAATAAAAATTGATGCAATCATGGAACGATATGGAGTCAGTGAGACAGAACAAGAACCTCAACATGCTGAGATTTGTGAAGATCTTAACGCGGTTATTGAAGTAATTGAAGATGTAAAGGTGGTTTGCCAAAAAGAAAGTGTAGTACAAGCGGTGAATCACGAGGTTCAAGAAGTTAAAGACAACAAGAAGGATACTAGTAAGGTAGAACATGTTGAATTTCTTTTGCCAGATCCTGTATTGGAGTCCAAAGCTGTATCTACTTTCGTGCTTGAGTCTATGCTATTTCCGAAGGTTGTGATCAAGAAACATCGGATGCACATGTTTTATTGGGATGTTTCTTTTATGTTTATTATTCTTCGCTATTTCAAAACTTGTGGACGAGTTTTTTTTAAAGGAGAGGAGAATGACGCAGGACAAAGAAGATTTTTTGGGAGTTTTATTTTAATTAGAAATTGGTTTATTAAATATTTTATTAAGAGTTGTATTTTAGTTAGGAGTTTATTTTAATTAATTGTAGTTACCTTATTTAAGTTTGTATTTATCTTTTAGAATCCAACTTGGATTAGGAAGTTGTTTAGGACCTATTATAAATAGGGTTGTAACCTGTTATTTGATATAGATTGATATAAATAATTTTTGAGTGTGTAATTCTCTGTGTGAGAAATTCTCTTCGTGAGACGGAAATTCTCTTCGTGAGACGGTTCCCCATTATATTATTCGGCAAAGTTTACATTTTCAAGCCTTTATTCTTTTGCTGGTTTCTTATGTTTGTGTATATACATATGGATGTAAAAGGTTCGAAACCTGAATTATCTTCTATACATGCAAATTATTCGCTTCATGATATTTATATCAACTCCGTGCTTTTCCTTGTAACTAAACACCAAATAACTTCTTATATGTGTGTATGCAGATATGGATGTAAAAGGTCTGAAATCTGAATTATCTTCTATATACACCAATTATTCGACCCTTATTTATATCAACACCATGCTTTTCCTTGTAACTCTACACCAAAAATAACTTATTATCATGTTAGGGAGTGTTCTTCATTTGTCGATGTCAAGCAAAAAAATAATGAGCTCTGAATGCACCGGATTATAGGATTGTTTAGCCTAAATGAAAATAGTGCTATAGTGGTCTAGCCTGTGGGTGAAGTTTTGTTCTTTGCAGTTTGGAATGACCAAGACGAACACTTATTCTGTTTCTTTGATAGGTTCTGAACCATGTTCATTGCATGCTGCAACTAGTGACTAGAAGAGCTCGTAATGGATAATAGTTGGTTCGTTAATAGGCTAAAACCAATCTCTAGCTAAAACTAATATGCAAATTGATATAAATAGGGTTTAGCATCTCTAGAGTACGCGTACCCTATGACTTGATGCACCTTAAAAATGTCAATCATTTGAACTGTATGTATTATTATTCATTTACTATTTAAATGTAACTAATTCGGCCCAAAAATGAATTAGCTTCTAATTCAGGTTCAGTTTGGACTTTAGATTAGAATCCCTAGAACTAATCTGAGTTGCCTTGTTTTGGGTTGAGATAGTTGATTTATCTGGTTCCATGCTAGTTCCTTTTAACATTTCTGGGTTTTGCCCAAGGAAGAAGTGGAGAGGTGGACTACTTTTTTTCTTTTTGGTGTGGGATGGGGTGGTAATTGTCTAGATGGGGTTGGATATGAGGATAGTTCCATAATTGTACATGTGATACTTGTGTGTTCCGGCTCTGGATAATAACGTCCTGGTCACCAAGAAAATTGTCCATTACTATAGCTTAACTATGATTGCGACATCCAATAATGGCTTTCCCCATATTATTCATCAGAGTGCAGACAGTAAGTGATTCATGTTTGCCAAAATTGTCTGTTTTAGGGGATGTGTACTTTTAGGGCACATTTTCAGTTAAACTTCGTCTGTGGTGAACAGAGAATCAATCCAACCCAACCACCTTAGTTTGCTTTAGTTTCTGATTGCACGGGTGCAATTGTGTATATTTTTATGTAATCCTAAAAGTATTTAATGACGATAACTCATTCAGATGTTATTTACTGATTGCACCGTTTCACTTTAATGAGGAGCATAATAAACATAAGTTATAGTCTGAAAGTTTTCTTTTGCAATTTTCTTTTTGATTTATAGTTGGCGTATACTCCCTCCGACCTCTGTACTAGTTTGCATGTGAGACCTTTCCTTAATAGGGTGTCCAAAAATTTGTGGCCACCTATCAACATCAAGATACTTTTTTAATTAGAATAGTTTGTGTTATCCTCATTTAAAATTGTATATACAAAGAAAGCTAATGTGCCTTTTTGTGTTAAAAGAGAAGACAATTAGGAAATATAATGTTTAAATATTTCTCAATTAGAAATACGTGCTCATGGCCACATAAACTTGGACAGATGGAGTAAATTTTTTCTTTTGTTACAGGAGTAAAAATTTATACGATTGCAATATGAAACTTAGGAGGAAAACACTACAAAATTAACCTACACTGACAAAATGAAAGTTTGTATGATTTAGATTGGTATTATTCAGGCTGAATACTGAAATTAAAGAAACCTATTTTTTCATTCTATTGCATGTAATTTTTTGTTCTGCTTCTATACCAGGATTTTTTTTTAATGCTTCACCCTGATATACAGGCCGGTGACCGACTATAATGAGATTACATACCACTTTGTTGAGTGTACTTATGTCCATTATTACAACACCGGATTACGGGTATGATTTAGTATAAATATTTTCGTAAACAAGTGTTAGGAAATTTATGCTAGTTTGTTCTGCATTAACGGTGAAGATTGTATTTGTATTTGTGCTGATAGAAGCTACAGGGTGGTGCTCCTACTGCAGGCCATATACCTAATTCTGCCCCATCAAATCAAGTGAGCTAGCCAACATTGTTAATTCAGTATTCTGTTAATTCTGGATCAATGTATAAACTCAATTATATTTATTTTTGCTTTTTAGTTCTCTGGTGTGCCCTACAGCATGGATGGACTCAATGGCATTGATAAAATAGTCCTAAATTATTTGCAGCAGCCTTCGTGCCTGTAAGTCACGTGTATAAAATATCACCAAACTGTTCTTCATATGCATACAGGTACTCGGTAGAGATATAGTGTCTACTAATCAGTGAAAACATTCTATAGATAAGAAGGCAGCGTATTTAGAGATGCAATACCATATTTGATTCAAATTGTAACTGCAAGTATTTTCTGCATTATTTTCTTCTATTCCAGGGCCCATGTGTAATTTTTATTATTGATTTAATTTTCTCCATGTACTAGTGGTTGATGATTCATTCTATATTTTGGTTTTCATTTTAAGTTTCATTTAAAACTAATCCATTATATCATCTCATAATCAGAGCACCAGAAATGGGGGTACATCGGGATCAAATTGCGAGAGATCTAAATATTCCTATAGAAAAGCTCATGTATCTCTCTCTCCCTGCCTCCCCCCATCCTCCCATTTTGTGATCCATGTAGTAATAATCCTCTTCCCATATAATTTTCTTGTGCCATTGACAGGGACTCTATTGCAGCTCTGGAGGCCGAAGGGCTGATTTACTCATCAGTTGATGAATACCACTTCAGGTCAACTCACAATGGTTGATACTTGAGATGCAAGGCAAAACAGATGAAGTGAAATTTGCTGAAGTAGAAAGCAGACCACACACTAGTACCCCTTTCTCTTTATTCTTTTTTGCTCTCTTGTAATACTGGCTCGTGAGTTTGATAGAGATAAGGTCCTGTATGGATATCTTATGTGAGATATAGATGATGAGATATTGAATTGACTTGTGATTCTATTAGATCTCAGAATTAGAGTAGAAATGTGATTGAGATTCAAGCTGTTCGAGCTTGTATGGTACTTGTAGGTAAAACAAGTTGAACAGCTAAATCAGTTAGGCTGAATCTAAATAGGATCTGTACTCTTTCTAAGACGAGAAAATCAAACAGGGCCTAAGGTACCGTGCTACAGGGGACGGAAACATGCTAGACGTGGTACTCTTGGAAGATATATAGAACTAGTGTAGCATTTGGTAATAGTTGTAAAAATCTAAATATGGGATACGGATGTTCTTGTTGTGGCACAGGGTTTTGAAGTTTTTAGGGTACCGTCCTACAAGGGACGAAAACATACTAGGCATGGTACACCTCTCGGAAGATATATGGAACAAGTGCAGCAGCGTAGCATTTGGTAATAGTTGTAAAAATCTAAATACGGGATACAGATGTTCTTGTTGTGGCACAGGGTTTTGAAGTTTTTGCTGTTGCAATGAACAGTGGCCCTTGTCCAACAATTGCTGCGATGGAATGGCTTCATAAAGAAAGCCATATATAAATAAGTTTTCAATTTAGCTTGGAACTTGCGTATCTGACGGGAGATATTTAAGTGGGTATACAAAGTTGCGTAAAAGTATAATTTTGGATGTTTTTTTAAGTATGGATACGAAGAGCACTTTAAATAAAAAATTAACCTTTTTCTGGTTATTTTATGAGTTAGTAATGTCAAAATAAAACCTAATTAACTCTCTCCGTCTCTGCTGGGTCTGCAAAATGGCTCGAGGTCGTAGTTTGGTCTTACAAAACCCCAATTGAAAATAATGAAGAGTTTTTGAAGAATAAATGTGGAATTCCACCAGGCTTGGGCCTATATAGTGCCATATGAAAATGGCCTATAGATATATTTCCCATTTTCTGCAAGCCTATTGGGTAATGCACGACGTTTTGAAAATGAGAGTTCTGTTTCGCTTGCGTTTTCTCTACATATGCACTGCACACTTACCAAAAATTAATTTTTCAAAGTTAATTTAAAATATTTTTAAATTTTAAATTGATGTGATACGTTTAATTTTAATTGTATTTCTTTCTTTTCAAATTATAAGACCATTATCAATTTTTAAAAGTTAATTTGAAATATTTTTAAATTTAAAATTAAGAAAATTCATTAAAAATTATGAAATAATAAATTTTACAATGAGAAATATTTATTAAATAGTTTATGGTACTTTCTCTGTATCAAAATTAGATATACATATTCCTTTTTAGTTCTAAAATTATAGATACATTAATATTTTAAGATTATAAAGTGATATGATATTTTTAATTTGTTATTATTTTTTTACTATAATTTTCAATATTAAATCACTACAACAGAATTTCTAGTTAATACTAAAGTTATATTTGAAAATATAAAACGTAAAGAATATTTAGCATCATATTGACTAAATTAAAAGTATTCGTGTCAATTTTGAATTTAAACATATTTTAAATTAATTTTAAAAAATCAATAATAATCTTATATTTTAAAACGGACGAAGTACTATTTAGATAATTTATAATTGTCATAATTATATTGCTTAAAACTAAATTAATTTATATTAATTTAAATTTTAAATATATTTTAAATAAATTAAAAATAATAATAGTGATATTATATTTTAGATCAGAGAGAGTATCTATCGAGCTGCTAGCGACGTATCACGTTACAGTTTTCTGTATGTAGTAACGAACACGGGCTAATGGCAGTCACATCTGCCAGCCACACCTAGACATGCACAAAAAGCCCGCGGCCTGACCTTGATCTGGCCTGGTCCGGCCTGGTCAAAGCCTGACCTGGTCAAAGGCCTGGCCCGTCCTAGCCCGGCCTGCAGGCTTTAAACAGGCCACGATTTGAGTACAAAAGCCCGGCTTGGCCTGGTCTGGGAAAAAGCCTGGCCCGACCTGGGCAAAAGTTTGGCCCGGCCTGGTCAAAAGCCTGGTCTGGCCTGGCTAAAGTTTACCTTGATTTTTAGTAAAGTGACAAGAATACTGAACTGGGATACACTAAATACTAAATTGTATTCCTCTTTCTCCTATCATATTATATTATAATATGATTATTAGTCTGTGAGTGAATATTTAATTCAAATTGGGGTAATGGTGATTTGCAAACCACCCTATATTATATAATTATATAGTCATTATCACTGTGGGTCATTTCTAATTTTTCTGCAGCACTACTAAAAACTATGAAAAATGATGATTTTGATGAATTTTTCAATATTTGGTCTTCTTGATTTGTAATTTTGTACACGTTCGTACAAAAAAATCTGCAACCGACGATTTCGGGGCTCCCTCATTCTCTTTTTCTTCTCTGTCCCTCTCTCGGTCTAGGCCTGGCCTGGCCTGGCCCGCAAGCCTCAACATGCCCCATTTTTTTTTGAGAAGCCCGGCCCGGCCTGGCCTGCAGGCTTAAAAGTCAAGGCCTAGCCTGGCCTGGTCAACGGAAAAAGCCTGCCAGGCCTAGGCCAGGCCGACCTGGCCTGGCATGTTGTGCATGTCTACAGCCACCTACAAAAGATAAAAGTTGATTGAACTCCTATATTATCAGGAAGTTGGTATATAAACTTTACAGCAGTAGTATGCAAATTCGACTAAGATGAAAAACTGCTAAAAATATATTGGTGAATTACAATTTACAAATAACTTAGGTTAGTTTTTGCGATCATGGTTTTATAGTGCTGTTTTTTTTGTTTTTGTTTTTTTTTATCAAACAGTCTAATATTAAAATTATAATCTGTTACAAATAATAAAAAGATTCTAATATAAAAAATTAAAAGTATAATCTTTTCAAAAAAATAATAAATAATTAAAAAAAGAATCAATCGTAACAATAACTAATGGACATCAGATATATTCATGAAAAACAATCACATTTTAAAGTTAATAATATAATATACAAATATGAGCAGTTCTTTAATACGAGCAGAGGAAGAATCGATAGTCGTGATAATGTCACACCTAAATCTGAACAATCTATATTCAACGATTTACACACTGAAAAGATTCTCTCAAACGAAAAAAAATCTCTCAACCAGAGAAAGCAAAGTTTCACGATAAATGATAATAAAATATTCTCATAAAAGATAAAGAAATTAATCATATCATGGAGAAAATAAGTCTCACAAAAGAAGAAAACAAAATCCACAAGGAGGGATAAATTATTATAACACAAGAAAAAAAATCTAGGAGAGGGTCTCTCCAAAATAAGAATAGCTCTCCCCTAAGATGGAGGTGTTAGAATTTTTGTCTAGAGAGAATAGAAGAAAAAAAAAGAATCACTTCATATATATAGTGTTGAATTAGTTTTAATATCTACACAATATTGCTCGATGTAATATTTATTGTTTCATAATTTTTAATGAATTATTAAAAAATTTTATTTAAAAATATCTCGAATTGATTTTTAAAAATTAACAACGATCAAATAATTTAGAATAAAAAAATATATTAAAATTGGTTGTAAAAAGTATTTTTAAAAATTATGTGCAATTGTGCCCAGAACAAACCTTAACACGTGGGGAGTAAAAACAAAGATTAGACGAGACTTTCATTTTACACCGAGGGAGTAGTTAATAACATTAGTTCTTCTCAACCGCACTGGCCCGACTCTATATATTAATGAAAAATTTCTTGTAGCTAGGGTTTTTGTTAACCAGTCGCCCTTAGATGTTACTTTTCTTTTTTATAAAATGATGAGTTTAAATTATTTAATTTATAAAGTTTAAAGATATATGTATTTTCATATTTATTCTTAAAAAGTAAGTGCTTAGTTTAATAGCGGTGGTAAGATAATAAAAATTTGATGTTAAATTTAATTATATTATATTATTATTAACAAAAATTAAGTAATCAATTAGAATAATTTGTTATTGTTGTTGTTGTAAATAAGACTCTTTTTATAAAATATAGTAATAATTAAATACTCTAGTTTGTAAAATACAAACTTGACTCATCTGCAAAATATATTTTAACCAATTTCATGGAATATTGCACTAAATTTTTGTCACAACTTTGTTAATAATTAATGATCCAAATATTCACAGATATATAGTTCATAATATAGAGATCATTTTTGCACAAATTTCTTTTGATTGGTCCACAAATCTCTCCCTCGTTAGATCCTCTTGCTTGCAAAAATGAATGGATTGGAAGGGAGCTGAATAATAGGACCCTCTTATTATAATGTGAAAATTAAAAAATACAAAATCATTTGAAACTATCATATATAGCGATTGTGAAAATAACTACTAGTATTTTCTTAGAAAGAGAACCTAGGGGGGGGGGGGGGGGGGGGGGTGACGTGATTTACACTCAACGACGTCCTTCTTCTATTATATTACACTCTGCTTTAAGTGTAAAGTTAATGGTGTAATTAACATAATGTCCCACTCATGCTTTATTGTTTGTGCGCATTTCTAGGAGTATAAATTATTAGGATTAGACAATGTTTTAACTATAAATTTATTAATTTTAATGCGCCCAGTTGTTCCGTTTCACACTTCAATATTTCGCCCGTACGTTCTTTTTCAAAATTGGAGTCGGCATTTTTTCACAAAAAATATACTTCTTCTGTCTACTGATAAAAGTCATAATTGATTTTTTATATATATTAAAAAAAACAAATTATTTATATTTAATTATATAATTTTTTGTACATGACTAGTGATATTCCATAAATATGTATAAAAAATAAAAATATGACAATTAATATTAAAGATATTATAGATAAATTATTATAAAAAATAAATTATTTAAGGTAAATAGACATTTAACTTGGGACTACCTAAAATAATAATAAAGACTTTTATCTTGGGATGGAGGGAGTATTACTTTTCTGATTTCAAAATGAGAATTGATATTTTTACAAGTTAATTTGATATTTTCACAATATTAAATGGGACCCACTTGTGAAAATATTAAATTAACTTGTGAAAATATCAATTCTTCTTAATTTGATATTTTCACAAGATCAAATAAGAATCACTTATAAAAATATCAAATTAATTTGTGAAAATAACAATTCTCTTTCAAAATTTGAAATATAATTTTTTATTCTATCAACTATTAAACTTTTTAGCTAATAATATCAATATTATATTTAAAAATATAAAAGTATTATTAAAAGTCGTTATTTTAAAAATCTAACTACAATTTTAGAATGTAACAAGTATAAAGGATAAAACTAGAGAATGTAGCTAATTTTAAATTTCAAATGTCGGGACACTGTATTAATTAACGCATCGCCATATATAATTTAATGTGATTTTGTGTCTTGAACTAATGTTAAGTGTCACTAGCTAGCTAGTGTCATTTGTGAATCATAATTAAATAAAAATAATATGACTCTTTAAGGGAGGATTTATTTGTTCGTTCCAAATACAAATATGACTATATTTTGTGAAAAAATATCCCGGTTAATTTAACGTCTTGAAGGCGATATCACAAAGATTAATATTTATAATATTTCAGTATTAGGCAGCTAGTTTGGATAATTATATGGAAGAAAAGTACTTAATAATGGATAAGAGCATAGACCTAGCTAAACTGGATGAAAATGTCAAATAAATTTAAGAAGCAGGTGTTTTTTAATTAGGAGAACAACTGCCACGCACAATGACCAAAGAGGGGAAGAAAAAACTGCCACAATTAATTATTAATTGATTACAATATTTTTTCTTTTGTTGTTGGAGGGATTGGTAATCATCATGTTAAGTCAACTGCCAAAATGTGAACCAGTAATTACGAATACATAAATATGATTCTTGTTCTCTTGGCAGATAATATAGTCCCATGAATGGAAGGAAGGATAAAGCATATTGAACGTAGGATTGATTCTAGTCTTAGACGGGCCACAACCAACCTAGCTAGCTACATAAAATCCGAATGTGTGGCTTGTATTCTGTATAAAGGATTAGGCTATGTTTGTTCGTTATAATGACGTGAGGAATAACACTCTTAGTACCAATTATATATATATATATATATATATTAATTAATTAATTATGTATATACACATAATCGGGTAGAGGAGAATATTCGAATCCCTACCTTATAAATTTAAGTAATCGGGTTTCATTAAAGTTGGAATGAGACAGATCTCATCGAATTTGGATGAAATTATTAATTATACTTGCGTGATTCTTCTTTCGTACAAACAATAATTTCATTTATTATTTGACTACAAGAGGAGATTGTGAAGATGTAGTTTGCCATATGAAAATATCGTTTTCCGATAGAATATGATGTCAATTAGAAGACAAGAATTGAACAAGTCGAGTATGTATCTCAAAGACGGTCCAATTGATTGAGAAGGGATGAGTGCATGTGATGTGAGTTTTTTTATTAATCAAACACAACACTTCGGTTTCATTCCCAACAAATTAAGAAAAAGGACGAGAAGGCATTTTGCATTTGCTTCTCTACCCGAAACTACTGCGCAACCACCCACCGGCCCCTACTCATGCATTTTGTTTTCTCTATCAATTCATTTCTCAATTCTTTATACTACTACGTAACGTCGGTGACCAATCACTAAAACAATATTATCTCCTTATCTCTCTCTCCTTTTCTTCTTTGACTTTTATATGACCTTCTCAATTTACGTATATACCCTTCTACTAAGTTTATATTATATTATATTATATTTATTTATTTATCTTAAAGCCATGGTTTGATTTGCGATACAATACAAGTATAATGATCAAGTCTCATAATCATTAATTACACCAACACAAGGTATCACATATACATCACAATACCAGTGAAAAGTTACAGTAATTAATTAAACCTCACGAAAGATTTTGAGATTATTGATGATCCCTGTCCGTTGGATCTTGGATATTTAAATGGGGCGCCCATGGAGGGTCCGACCCATTTGGTTGTTAGTCAGATGACTATTGAGACTCAGTCTTTAACGTTATAATTATAACGTTATAATTATAACGTTAAGTTGACTGAGTGGTTGGAGGTTTTATAGGGAGTGGGTTAAACCACTACGCCTATAAAACTCACGACCTCAGTTCATCTGAGATTATCCCATCATCAATTATCAATATACTGGATATTGATTAAGCCACAGTTCTCCTAAAATAACAACTGAATTCCCAAATTTGTGACGGATCGTGAATTAGTTCTCCGTTCTCATTCTGTAGTTCGGAGACGACTGTTTGGGTTTGGCTTTGGTTTTTCAACCGTACGAGTTCTTCCGCACCAAAAGATCACGCTTCGAGGGTATGATTTTTGGTTCTCGTTAATGTATTTGTGTAAACATGTGATAACATATATATTATTAAAATCCTTCATTGGTATCAGAGCATGGTTGTAAGATCATATGTATGTACTGTTTACACAATATGCCATGAATGCATGTATAAAAATGAAAACCGCATGCTTTAATTTGCCATAACTTTCTGGGTAATAATCCGTTTCATGTGATTTTGGCATGTATGCGTAGAATATTTTATGGGCTTTCCGTAGATATATTATATGCATGATTTGGATAAGAAATGACCAAGTTATGGCCTCTGTAAGAAAAATTCGCGATCTGATGGCTGGAGGTTGAAGATGAAGTGCAATAACCACTCTCAGTGGCTTGCACGTTCATTACAATACTATCATGGAAGCTCCCAAAATTGTGGTTGAGCACACCATTGAACTCAGCTCATCCAGACGATCACAACGGAAAAAACAACATCGCGAACGGAGGTCGGGAAGGCGGCGCGTGTTATACACGCGCCTTGTGCCGCCGCGAAAAAACCACGCGCCCGCGCAATGCGCGGACGTCCTTCAGCAGCTGGCGCGTGATATTCACGCGCCTGACCCGCGCGCTGACCCGCGACCCGGTTCCGACCCGCGTTTTTTTCCTGTTGACCGCCCGGTTGTTTGACCCGCCCGGTTCATTAATTAATTTCAGAAAATGTTTTTATTAATTATTTTATATAAGAAAATGATTTATAAATACTAAATGAAATTAATAAATTCCGAAATTTTTACAGAAATTAATTATTTGCATATAATTGATGTTTCCACTGTTTGTTTTGGAAAATTAATATGTTTGGATATTTTTGTTAATTTCCAACTTAATTGTGCAATGATTAATTAATTGTGATAATTAGAATAATTATCAGAAAAATCCCAGAAAATTACAGCAACCTTTTATGATGATAATACACTGTTAGAAATTTTTGGGAATTTTTTTGATGTGTTTATAATATACTTGGTATATTAAATTGTGTAATATTGCTTATTATTTAATTCCTTTGTTAATATTTTGAAATATTAATTGTTTGATACATGGAATTAAAATGTTATGCTGTAATTGCACATGCACACATATTTCTAGTGGGAGTGATTTAGGTGGTAGTAATTTAATTAAAATTATTCCCTAAATTAAATGTCTTAAGCGCCGAAAATTAAGTTTAAATAATTGGACATTTATATGAATTGTGATTCCTAAGCTTGGCGAAGTCTCCCTTTTATATTTATGTCCTAATTATTTTTATGTTAATTTGATTCGTGCGGCTAAGATATAATTATACTGTGGTGAACTATGAATATCTCTAATCAATTTTTTCCGAAACAGAAATGGCTTCAAAACACATAATCGCAGATCTTAATCAAGGAAACAAGTTAGACGGAGATAATTACGATGTTTGGCACCGTAAGGTTAGGATGGTCTTGGAGGAGCAAGAGGTTGAAGAAACCCTGTTGTCCAAAATGACAAAACCAGACGGTGAAGATGCAAAGGATCCGGTCAAGGTTGTAGCCTTCGAAAGTTGGCGCAAAAAGGACCGAATCGCTCGCATAACGTTGCTGAGCTGCATGAACAACGACTTCCTGTTTGAGTATGAACAATACTCAACGGCACATGAGATGTGGGAAGCTCTCAAGACGAAGTTTGGCGGCACCTCGCTGACAAGGCTGAGAGAGTTAGCCATAAGATTCGATGGTTATAAAAAACGTGATAACCACACTATGAAACAACACCTTCGAATCATGGCTAACATGATCCGGGAATTAAAATCCGGTGGGACTCAGCTGTCAGACGAGCAGCAGATTTCAGCAGTGGTTCGCTCTCTTCCCGACAGTTGGGAACATATGCGGGTCAACATGACCCATAACGAGAATATCAGAAATTTTGATGATATTCGTCGCCACCTGGAGCTCGAGGCTGAGCGCCTTGACGTTGTCAAGTCCTCCAGGGCATATGTAGCTGAATCGAGCTCTTATAAAGGGTTCAAGCCAAAGAAGGGCAAGAAATCTGCTAATCCTACTGCGCCTAAGATGGCTGCGAGTGGTGGTGTTAGCAAACGGAAAAGAGGCAAGCGAGGTGCTGGCAAAAAGGACAAGGCCAAGATGGCATGCTACAATTGTGGCAAGGCGGGACACTTCGCTCGTGAATGCACTGAGCCGAAGAAGGTAATTCCTAGTCCTAATCTATCTATGTGTTTAGTATCAAGTACTGTAATGGTTGCTCATTCTCTCCATATGTGGATTGTAGATTCAGGAGCAACGGACCACATAGCTAGAGATCGGAGTGGATTCGTGGAATACCGCCGCATTCCGGCTGGCAGAAAAGTATTCATGGGGAACGATTCCAGTGTAGACGTGCTAGGCACTGGCACTTACAAACTGGAAATGCGAGGAGGCTCTGCATTTACCCTACATGATGTACTTTATGCGCCGGATGTCCGGCAAAATTTATTTTCTGTTTTGTCAGTACTTCGTTTAGGCTATTCTGTTAGTTTTGAGAACAACGTTGTAATAATTTCGCATGGGACGAATATTTTTGGATATGGTTTTATTAATAATGGTTTTATGGTTTTGGATACTGTTGATTCTAGCATTAATAGTAATGATTCCTATTCCTTGCTTGTTGAGAATGATAATGTTAGTTCAATTCAATGGCATGCTAGATTAGGCCATATTGGACAGGATAGAATGACTAGGTTAGCTCGAGCAGGTCTTTTAGGCCCACTCGCTAAAGTCAATCTACCCACTTGTGAACATTGTCTAGCAGGAAAGTCAACTAGAAAACCATTTGGTAAAGCCACTAGGGCAGAAACGCCATTGCAACTCATTCACTCAGACATCTGTGGCCCTATGAATGTGAAAGAAAGGAATGGACGTTCCTACTTTCTCACAATGATAGATGACTATACGCGCTTCGGATATACCTTTTTGATCTCTCATAAGTCTGAGGCATTAGAATGCTTTAGACGTTATTTGATTGAGGTCGAGAAACAGTTGGATAAAAGTGTTAAGGCACTTCGAACTGACCGAGGCCGCGAGTATCTATCCGATCAGTTCAAGGAACTGTGTGAAGAAAGAGGGATAATCAGGCAACTGACAATCCCTAGAACTCCGCAACAAAATGGTGTGGCGGAGAGGAGGAATCGAACATTATTAGACATGGTTAGGTCTATGATGGCGCAAGCAAATTTGCCTATCTCCTATTGGGGTGATGCATTGTTGACTGCGACATATATACTTAATCGTGTACCTTCGAAATCCGTTCAGTCCACCCCATATGAATTGTGGACCGGCAGAAAGCCCGAATTGGGCCATATGCGGCCTTGGGGATCAGCAGCTTATGTGCACAACACTTCCCATGAACATGGGAAGTTGGGCCCGAGGGGTAAGAAGTGTATCTTTGTAAGATATTCTGAACACTCCAAAGGCTACGTGTTCGTTGGAGAGCAAACTGATGGGACTGTATCGGCGATAGAGTCACGAGATGCAGATTTCCTTGAGATGGATTTCCCTAACAGAGGTGATATGAGCAAAGAGATGAACTTTTATGAGATGGAGGAAGATTTGGGCGCCCCAACTCGTACAGTAGAGTCCGATGAGGCTATTCCTCAGGCTCCTGTAGATAGTGGGAGTGACATGCCTTCAAGCAGTACTCTTCCATCAAATGAAGAGTCTCTTGTTCCTCAAATGCGTAAAAGTCAAAGGGGCAACATTCCACGTCGTCTCTTTGAGATTGAGGGGAATGCCTTTCTGGCCGATACGCATGAAGATGAGGAACCTCGATCTTATCGAGATGCTCTATCATCTACTGCTAGTGATAAGTGGATGACTGCAATGATAGATGAGATGGAATCCATGAGGACTAATCAAGTCTGGGACTTGGTTGACCTTCCACCAGGGCGAAAGGCTATTGGGAACAAATGGATTCTTAAAGTCAAACGCAAGGCAGATGGTTCCATCGATCGGTACAAAGCTCCTCTTGTAGCCAAGGGCTACACCCAGCAAGAGGGAATTGATTACGAGGAAACCTTCTCACCGGTTGTGAGGTTTGCCTCAATTCGCCTCATTTTAGCAATTGTCGCACATTTGGATCTGGAGTTATATCAAATGGACGTTAAGACAGCTTTTCTCAATGGAGATTTAGCTGAGGAGATATACATGGATCAACCTGAGGGTTTCATCATAGAAGGACAAGAGCGCAAAGTCTGCAAGCTCAAACGTTCTATCTATGGTTTGAAACAGGCATCTAGGCAATGGTATCTAAGATTCCATCGAGCCGTCATTAGTGATGGGTTTACGATGATCGAGGAAGACCATTGTGTGTATATTAAACGATCCAAAGATAAATTCCTTATCTTATCGATGTATGTCGACGACATCCTACTAGCTGGCAACGATAAGGAGATGATTGTTACCACCAAAGGGTGGTTGTCCTCTAACTTTGAGATGAAGGACATGGGAGAAGCAGCTTATGTTCTTGGAGTTAAGATCTATAGAGATCGCTCAAGAAAGCTTCTTGGTTTGTCTCAAGAGACTTACCTTAAGAAGGTTCTGGAGCAATTCCAAATGAGCAACTGCAAACCCATAGACACTCCTATCGCTAAAGGTGATGCCATTGGACCCGAGCAATGCCCTAATTCTCCCGAGGAAATTGAGAAAATGTCCCACTACCCGTATGCCAGTGCTATAGGAAAGCTAATGTATGCAGTTGTGTGTACTCGGCCTGACATAGCATATGCAATCGGTTATCTCGGTCGTTATCAGTCAAATCCTGGAATTGCCCATTGGAGGGCAATCAAGAGGATCTTGCGATATTTGAAAGGTACTTTGGACTACATGTTGTGCTATGGAGGACCGAACCTGCGCTTGATTGGTTACTCTGATGCTAGTTGGGGAGGTAACCAAGGGGTGCGCAAGTCGACCTCAGGATATGCATTCTTGCTACATGGTGGTGCCATCACTTGGTGTAGCAAGAAACAGACTTGCGTTGCTCTTTCAACGATGGAGTCGGAGTTTGTAGCATGTACGTCAGCTGTTCAGGAAGCCATGTGGTTGAGGAGATTCTTCGAGGATCTTGAAGTCGTCCCTCATGCTTCAGATCCTGTGACTGTTTACTGTGATAGCACAGCGGCCCTAGGTTACACTAAGGACCCTAAGTATCACGGCAGGACGAAGCACATTGACTTGAGGATGAACTTCATTAGAGAGAACATAGCAAATAATGAGGTGATATTGGAGTACATGCCCACTGACCTTATGGTAGCGGATCCCTTGACGAAACCGATACCGAGAGATGCTTTTTGTAGGCATGTTAGTTCGTTAGGGCTTCGTAGGGTTTGATGTACTTTCTTATTTTATTGTATATCACTCATTATTTGGCTTGTATTAAAGATATTCATTGTTGTATCGAGATATTTATCGTTTATGCGAGATTCATTTGTTCATACTTATGATTGTGTTGTTTTAGCGCATATGATAAATATTAATGGTTCACACAGTTATTATGCATATTGGATATGCACACACACTAAATATATGTCAACAGGTTGATTGGCTCACTCACACGAGCAATCACCCTTGGCGCTTTGAAGAGCGAGCAAGGTTGAGACAGTTCATATTGGCGCTTTGAGTAGCGAATTTTGATGTTTTGGATAACAATCAATTGGCGCTTGATAGCGAGCAATATGAAATATTATGTCGCCTTGGCATGAGCCAAGATGAAGTTAATTTGGATTAACTGAATATAGAATGCCCCACCATCTATATTAACCTGCATTGATAGCCGGATGCGAAGTTTCAGAGTTGGCGCTTGGGAAAGCGAGCAATCTAGAAATTCGAGTTAGGCGCTTGTAGAGCAACTGAACTAAGATCCGTATGGCATGACCATATGACATATGCTCATATAAATGAGATTGTCTGCCATAACATGATAACCGGACGCGAAATTTCAAATGTGGCGCTTTGATAAGCGAGCATGTTTTGAAATGTTCGAGTTAGACACTCTAGGAGTGACTAGACTAAGGTCCGCACAACAAGGCTATAGAATAGTATGTTGTGAGAGTGTTACATGTGCTTAACGACCATGTAAAGGAGGTGAGTGAATGGATCCCTGTTTCCTCACCGCGTGAGTCCTGTAGGACAAAATCTTTATTCCTACATCAAGTGCTCTTTGTGATCTTTGACTATACTACAAAGACATGGATTAGTGTTGCTACTTTGGTTTCGATTCCTAAGGTCAAGATTGATGAGACTCTAAGGACCGATTCTGGGAAAGCAGTTGATTCATATCTGAATAGTATTAGGGCAAAGAGAAGATAATTTGATTTCACCTCGTTCTGCACTTATTGTCGACAACTATAGCGCTTCGATAGCGATATAGTAATAAGTGAGATACGAAATGGACTTGGGCCCAAAGGTGGTTAAGTATGACTCTCTGAGGGATTAGAGATACTTAACCTAGTGAAATTCAAATGTGTCTGGGGTACTATGAGTTTATAGGTTGTAGTCTCTACGTAAACTAATTGAGTTTGACGTGAGAGCTCCCGCACTGTTTTCTTGAAAGGGTAGATGCCTCTATGTTGGCCCTAACGGGTTTGATGTAGAGCTCCCGCATTACAGGTGAACTCAACGGTCACACGATCCGGCAAATATGAATACATGTTATTTTGGTTTGAGCTAATTTTTAGCAGTTGTGATGATTACGTCGTCCCCGCCATGGGCGAGTGGGAGATGTTGGATCTTGGATATTTAAATGGGGCGCCCATGGAGGGTCCGACCCATTTGGTTGTTAGTCAGATGGCTATTGAGACTCAGTCTTTAACGTTATAATTATAACGTTATAATTATAACGTTAAGTTGACTGAGTGGTTGGAGGTTTTATAGGGAGTGGGTTAAACCACTACGCCTATAAAACTCACGACCTCAGTTCATCTGAGATTATCCCATCATCAATTATCAATATACTGGATATTGATTAAGCCACAGTTCTCCTAAAATAACAACTGAATTCCCAAATTTGTGACGGATCGTGAATTAGTTCTCCGTTCTCATTCTGTAGTTCGGAGACGACTGTTTGGGTTTGGCTTTGGTTTTTCAACCGTACGAGTTCTTCCGCACCAAAAGATCACGCTTCGAGGGTATGATTTTTGGTTCTCGTTAATGTATTTGTGTAAACATGTGATAACATATATATTATTAAAATCCTTCACTGTCTTTGAGAGCTCTGATCACATGTTGAAAAGGTAAATTTAATTTATAAGATAAGAACTATTAAAATATCTTTAACGATTTGTAAGTGAATCCGATTTGTAAGATGGGAACTATTAGAATATCTTTTAACGATTTGTGTTGTCAAAAATAACTCCAGTGTGAGAGTAAGTATATACCGAATCAAAAAGAATATATAAATCAATAATAGATGTTTAGAAGTTTCACTAATAAAAATAAAATATGAGAAATTAACATTTTCTCATTGACAAGTCTTGGCATTTATACGGATCTACATGACACCTCTCCCATGTTCGGCAGATGCCCTTGATGATGACGTCTCACTCTCTTACGAGTTTTAACCACTCATTACATGTAAAGTCCACCCTTCTCTCGGGGAATTTCTAGTAGGTGGTAAGAACGTGTGCATGCTTTCGATCAGCAATGAATAAGATCACAGAATAGATGTCAATCAGAGGAGGCTTCGGTCTCGATCTAGCCTTTCGGTACGGGCCTTCTAGTCATCTTTCATGTATACCCTAAGAGGGATTTTATATAAGTTTTTTATTTTTAAAAACAACCCTGAATGGTTAACTGAAATATCATTAAGCCTGTAAATCAGCAATAACAACAGAGAATTGAGATGAAGTTGCTAACGCTTGTGCTAGAAGGATTGGGATAAAGTTGCCAACATGAGAAAAACTAATACTTTTAAAATATCTCCTTAGAAGCAGACAATCATTAATTAATAATTAAACCTAAACTAAAAAGATTCGAACAAGGTTACAAGTTTTATTAAGAAGAATATTTTGATAGTGTTGTTGTTTTGTTGAAAACTCGTAGCAGACCATGTAGACTTTTACTACAAGGGGATACAACTTTTGAGCAAATTGTTAAACAAAAAGAAACGACACCCACACATGTTAATTTTTGTATATATTATATCAAGAACTCAAGTACGAAATTTTAGAAACTAATGTTCACACGTTAACTCAAAAATATATATTTAATTAATCTCAAATTAATGAGAATAGGTAGGCAGTGAATTCCTTATACGAGTCATGTAGTAAAGGATGGAAAATGTTGGAAAGACAAAACAGACAAACAATAAAAGAATAAATAAATAAGTGCACTCACACGTAGAAACACACACACACACACACACACACACACATATATATATAAAGTTAAAATGATGGTGTCTGGATGTAATACCCACTTCATAGTTTTCATAAAATTGGAAAATTTAATTTTGATAAAATCAAAATTGTTAATTTTTTTTTAAACTAAAAAAAAAAGAAGTTAAAAATGAGAGAGGGAGAAACAAAAAAATATGCCAGCTATTGTAGTACTTGGTTTTCGTCTTTTCAATATGTCGAATTGTGGATTGCGTATTCCTCCACTCATCCTATCGAAGGTAAAAAATTATAATAATAATTAAACCTAATATATCACTCTGTTCTGAGGACTGAGGTACGTGGTCAAAAGTTTGAATTAGGAAAAGAAAATTTACTTACAAAAGCACAAAAGAAAGAAATAAAGAAACAGATAGATCATTAAGGGATTGACTTGATGATTTCAAATTAAAACTATTCTATGTTTCCTATATATGTTTGTACATTGATTTGAAAGAATGACTACAAATATATAAGAATGACTACAAATATATACATCCACAGGCTTAGGTATGGTTTTATATATTCTTGAGGGTTTTCAAGATCTTATTTAATCACATCTTATGCATGAATCCAATCGATTAGCTTGAGTGGTAGTGAGCCTCTCATGACATGGGTTCACATCACTTATATTCAAATTTTATTTCGTATTTTTGTATTTAGAGACATTGTACTATAAGATATGCGCATACTTATGGATTTAAAATATGAGATTTGTGCATATCTCATAATTCTTTATGTTTCCAAATACAGAGATACGAAACAGAATTTAAATACAGGTGATTTCAGGCCTCATGACATAAGCTATGTCATGGATTTTTTAACTTCCAAACAGTAATCTCCTTTGCCCTCCCAACAGAATTTCCTATGTACTTGCTCAGTCTATATGATTTGTGAAATATTACATGCACTAGTAATTATAATAAATAAAAAATTTAGGGGCACTAGGTACACATTTAATTGGGTCACAAATTGTGTGCCGCATGCATGCATTGCTGTTGGGATGCAGAATTTATTTCCTGCTGCTATTTCTCTTTCTAATTTACAGAGTAAATTTATCTACAAGTATTTTACAGCTTTGCTGAAAAAAGAAGTAAAAAAAATTACTCTCTGCTTTTCGTTTGGTTAAGTCATGTCTCTTCTGCAGACCTTACTCAAATAAGCTTGATTATAAGTAAAAAAAATGAGAGAGGGAGAAACAAAAAAATATGCCAGCTATTGTAGTACTTGGTTTTCGTCTTTTCAATATGTCGAATTGTGGATTGCGTATTCCTCCACTCATCCTATCGAAGGTATGGATATATGGATCAGTTATATTTTATCCTTTTGAAGTCCAACACTTAATCTTTCTTCTAATTTTATTTAGCTTTTCCATAAAGAAAAATAAGAACTTCCATATTGTCAAAACTAGCAGAGGCTTTACCGATTTAAATAATGTCTTCAGCAAGCACTATAGTTCTACTAAACTATAGGGAGTAGCTGAACAACGAAGCAGCGATATATATTTTAAATTTATATATTCTTACCAAATAAAAAAAGAAATAAATACTATTAACGCTCGAATTTCGTCTGCACGTCCTGTTGACCGTCTAAAAAAAATACCTGCACAAAAGTTCTAATGGCTTAGGCCGTTGGTGGACTCCTCCAGTGTGAGTGTTAGTGAAAATTTCAAGATAGATCAACAATGGAGGTTTAAGTAGTTAGTATAGTAGAATAGCGTAACCCTTACCTCTATTATTGATTGGGTATTTATAATATTTACTTAACACTTATCAATCCTAATAGGAATGTCCATCGGAGAAGTAGTAATTGAATAGGAAGGTAACTATCTTAAGCCACTTAGGATACATAACTCATACTCTAATTACGATTAGATGTAGTAAGTAATTATCATCTGAGTAATCTTAGGAACCCAACCCAAGTCTATCGGACAAAGAATCCTCATAAGAGACTATTAAGCTGATAATCTATACAAGTACGTTTTCTAAAAATTCAAATCGAGAATGAATTCATTTTTTTGAAAATTTGATATAAAAAAATAGATATTATTCCCAAACATGGCATAATGTTTATACAATATAAATTAATTAATAAATGAGCAACTCCTATGCGGAATCAATGTTAGAATTATCATAACCAGACCGGGTGTTGAATCGAAAGAACCGGATCTGATTAGCATGAAGTTAATTTCATGATAAGTTGGACAATAGACCAATACAATGTTGACACGCAGATTGGAGGTATTCTCTTTATGTATGTCAAAACTGTATTGATCCATTGTCCAACTTATTATGAAGTTAACTTCATGCTAATCGGATCTGAAAGAACCTACCTTTAGGGGCATTCAAAAATATTGGGTTTTTCGATTTTTTATTGCATCGGTCGGTATCGATTTTTTCGATACCGATAACGGTATGAATATTTTTAAATTTCGATAAAAATCGGTATACCGAAAGAACCAAAATAAATAATATAATATTAAATTTATAATTATATATATTATAATATATATGATAATTATATATATATATATATATATATATATATATATATATATTATAATCTATAAATAAATTAATATATAATTATTATTTATAAATTTTAATTATATATATTACCAATCGGTATAAACCGAAAACTGAACCAAATTTGTACCGAACCAGTACTGAAATCGATAATTCAGTACCGATTATTGTTTTAGCGGTATTTTCAGTTTGGTACTGGTTCGATTTTTTCAGAACCGGTTCGATTTTTTATCGATGAACACTCCTACCAATCCCTCAATATATTTAATTATATACTCCAAGACTATGTTTGTTTATAAAAAATATATTTGAGATTTAATTATTTGTCTTAATTAAATACTATTTTGTATTATTTAATCATTTGATGAAAAATTATTAATCTTTTAATGTTGTACCATTAGTCTCATAAAATCATTTAATAATAGTTTCGAATGAGGGAACTATTAATCTCATATTTTTTATGAAATTGTATAATTTCACATAAATAATCTTATAAATGATAAAAAATAATTTATAAGACTATTAATCTCTTATTATAAAATAAAATAGTTAAAAATAATATTAATAATTTAATTTTAAATTTAATTTTTATAAACAAAAAGTCAACACAGCTGTTGTTACGTTGTTTTCGATGAATAAACTAAACGCATGAATTGGATGAGTTATGTAAGGGCTAATAATAAATGAACTCCTCCAATGCGCATGGATTCCTTGTCCATAAATAATTGAAAGGTATGGTGGTACTTGCCCTTATTTTAAAACTGTCAAGGCCTTATAATTAGTATCAAATTTTATAAATTAATTATAAAATATGGATAATTGATATTTACATACTCTTAAGTAATAATAGTTTTTTTGTTGATAAATTTAAGTCTTTGATATGTAAAGTGAACAACGGGGAGGAAGAATTTGAACCCCATACCATTCTAGTTGACATGCATATGCAATACGATATCTTTTTTGTTATTAATTTAGACTGAAATTTAAATACACTCACACATTTATCTTTGGCATATCAAGGTTTTATCTTCCAACCTTATAATTATTATGGGTTGAATAGTATTACTCGGGATAAAGGTTTTCGGTGTTGTGCAATACAATTGCATAATACATATTGAAAATTGATATCTTCATAAAAAAAAATTGATATTTTCACAAAAATTTCCTTATATAAATAGTAGGTGAGATCTATTTTATGTGAGAAAATTTTTGTGAAAATATCAATTCCATACATATTTAATTACCTGGGCTACATTCTTAAAACTTTAAGATGCCAGGAAATCAACAGCCTAAAATTTCTGTAAAGAAGGGAAGGGAAGGGAAGGGCAGCTAGCGAAAGGGAGTTGTTCCTGCGGGGGTCTAGGTGAGAACTAATCAGCGAAAATAAAAATTAGGTTATGGTCCAATAATATATGATATTTATATGCTAATCAGCTAATGTTTGGGCACGGGCAGCACCATCATTGTTGTACAATTAAACTAGTGATCAATCCTTGATAACTAGGTACCCACGCTATTTTTGGTCCCTTTCTGCATTTATTTGATGTCTGTGGCCACTACTAGTAAATGCAGACTTCTGTCCTCCAATCTTCCTCCCCTTTCCCTTTCATGATATATATATATATATATATATATATATATATATATATATATAGTATGAGATAATTTAATGTATTTAAAGAGAAAAATAAGAGATAGCTGTATTTTTCTTTAATTATTTTTTGTGTGGTTCGGATGGGTTGAAATGGATTTTTTTTTCATAGTAGTACTATTATGTATGTAGTGTAATTAAGGCATATATCATCTACCTGATTTAATATACAGCAATAAATATGGGAAAATTAAAGTGCAAATTAAAAGTCTACCATCTATCTATAGGTCATGTTTGTTCTGCATCTATTCATTTTGAAATTGATAGACCAGTGTGCTAATTAAATTAATAATAATAGTACTAGCCGAGCTGATTTTATAACTTTTTGCTAAATAACATGCAATTACGAGAGTGGATAAGGGAAAAACTGTTGATATTGCGAATGTGGTTGCAGGGGAAATTGTGGTGAGAGAGTGGGTGAAAAAGAAAGATGACATGCAGCCGCTTTTGTCTCTCTCTCTCTTACATAATTATTCAATAATTTTGAGATATTTATTATTTAATTTTTTATATTATTCATGAATTGTTATTTTATTATTTAAAATAAAATAATTTATTTTAAATATTAAAATAATAATATATAAATAATATAAAACATTACATAACAATGCCTCAATAAGATTTAATAATTTTGCTCTCTCTCTTGCCATCCGTAGTTTATTATTTCCTTTTCTCTCTCTCTCCACTCTATAACCTCTTTCCTTTCCAATTTTCTCTCTAAACCTGTGTATAGTCTCTCTCTCCCTCTAAAGAATGGGTCTTCGAATCTCTCCTTTTGCTGCTTCGGGTCCTGAAAAACCCACGTTAAGGACCCAGCAATTCATGGATTCCTTGCTAGTGGCAGAATTATAAGCCCTTCCATTCCTTTCTATTTCTGTTCCCCTCTTTCTCTCTCTCATATATGCTTTCTTTGTCAATATATGATTCTTTTTTTGCCCATGTACATATCTTCTGTTTCTTATATGTATATGTTTCCAAGATTAATCTGTTTCAGGCCGAGAAAATTTGGGATTCTTATGGTAATGTATTGAATGAACAGGGTGGGTTAGTTATTTAATAACAGCAATGGATTCTTCTTCTTTCGAGGGTAATCACTATCCTTCTCTCATTTATTGAGATTTTATCTTGTTTTATTGATTACCCAATTGTCTTATTTATTCTTTGACGGATTTGTTGATGATGGGTTGCAGCTTTTAGTTGGATCTGTTCTGCATGAGTACTTACAATTCTAACTTATGATTATTAAGATTTGGGTCTTTATCAAGTCTAATTATTTTCTTCAATATTAGATATTAGTGTTACATATCTATCTAATGCGTTTGTGTTGACAGATTTTGAGCTTTTTGTTTGGTGATATTATGCATTTCTCAATTATGTTTTGGGTGAATAACTCCCCTCATCTAGCTCTATGTATATAAAGTTTGTCCTGAGCTTTTGTGTTGGCTTGTTGCATTTAACCTGATTATGAAATTCCAGCAATGTCTTTTCTCTCCTAGAATCTATCTCAATCTATAATGTATGGAGGTTGCTTATTATGTGCAAGAAGTAAGCTTGTTTTATTTGATGATTAATGTTTGTTTTTGTGTATATATGTTAGCATATACATATTCTCAACGAGTGTGTATTGACTTTTCTTGAAAATATCACCTTGTGCAATAATTAGTTTGTCACCCCTTAGCAATGCGTGAGCTACTACTAGATAAAATTTGCACATGATTTCGTTTTTGTTTATTTATTTATTTTCAATAGAAGTATATGATCTACTTCTATGAAATTGCCCTGCAATATTGTGACTTTATTTAATGTGGATGGATGTCCATATCACTTCAAGTTAAACATATATTTTATGTGCGGGTACAACTATCAATGGGGTTTCTACAATTATACAAAACTGGAACTGTGAAATTAATCTCACAACTGATTAATGGAGGTAAAAGTTTGCAGTTGAAAAAGGAAACTTTGGTGAATTATTTGTTGGCTTGTTGTTTGATCGAAGAGAATGATCCGAACATAAAAGAATGATGTAGTTGAGGTCATTTAATAGATCCTACAGTTGGGAATAGGCTCTACTCGGATGTCTAACTTCTCTTTTTGTTCTAGCCAGTTTTTCTTTTGATTTTATTGAGTCAGCATTCTAACAAGCGGAAGGTACGCAGTTTGATAATTGCAAAATTTAGGGTGAAAGGTTCTGATGCCCAATCTGATTTATTTTATATTTAGAAAAATACCATCTTCTATATAGTCTTTAGTTTTTGTTCTTTTTTCTTATTACTTAGGTCCCAAGCTATGGTAATTGCTCAGGACTCATAAGTTTGTTTCAACATGCTAGACTTGTATATTAGGAGCACTATACAAATATGTAAAATTTTCTCTTTTGGTTCCAGGATTTGTGCTCGACCCATCCAAATGCAGTAAGTTAAGTATAGCAGAAAAGAGGGAACTTGTATATGAACTGTCAAAGTGGGCAAATGGTGCTCCAGAGTTGCTCCACTCATGGAGTCGTCAGGAAATTTTGCAGATTCTATGTGCAGAGATTGGAAAAGAAAGGAAATATACTGGTTTGACAAAACTGAAGATTATAGAGAACCTTCTGAAAGTTGTATCTGAAAAGAAATTACAAGATCATGGCTCTGTGGCTGACCTTGAACCACAGCCTTCAGCAGCAACTGGTCAAAGGACTGCCAAAAGGCAGAGAAAAACTGACCACCCGAATCGACTACCAGTAGCTGCGAACAGTTCGTCAATCAGCCCAGTTAACAATGATTTAGGTGTTCCTGTATTGTGCAAAAATTCAGCTTGCAGAGCTAAACTAAGTCAAGAAAATGCATTTTGCAAGAGGTGTTCATGCTGTATCTGTTATCAGTATGATGACAATAAGGATCCAAGTTTGTGGCTAACCTGTAGCTCAGAGCCTCCCTTTCAGGGTGAATCATGTGGAATGTCATGCCATCTTGAATGTGCTCTGAGGCATGACAAATCTGGCATTGCAAAGGATGAGCAAGACTTGGGACTTGATGGAAGCTTTTATTGTTTATCTTGTGGGAAAGTGAATGATTTACTCGGGTAAATTTCCAATTCCCTTCCATATATTAAAGTTTTAAATATATGTCAACGTACCATTATTCTTCAAATTTAATCTTAGATATTACAGGATATGTTTGTTCATTTGCCTGATGGATTTGCATTTTTGTGGGCTATAAAGCTTTTGATTTTTGATTGACGCAAGGTAGCATCGCCGATGTTGTAGCCTGGTGACAATATAACCACAATTTGATATTTATAGATGCTGTTAAAATTAGAAAGTAACATATGAAAAAGAATTTGGCAATGAGAAAATAGTAAGCGCTTGGCCTGGATTTTATTCAGTCAAACTGTGTTGCACACAAGTTAGTTTAATTGCTCATGTATTTGTATATGTCTACACACACGAATACCACATCCTCTCTCCTCCGATGCTGATTTTTATTTTTTAATATTTCAGATACCTTGAATTTTTTTTGAGTTGTATGTCTTTCAGTATTTTGAGTTGGTTTCTTATGAAATGTTACTGTTGGAAATTGAGTGCTTAATCTCCGAATGGTGTTCATCTGAAATCATGATTGCCTGCTTCGACTAATTTTTGTCTATAGAATCATTAACAAATTTTAATGAGCCTGTTTTCATAATAAACATGTAGATGTTGGAGAAAACAAATGATAACAGCAAGGGATACCAGGCGGGTCGACATATTGTGCTACCGTGTTTCCTTAAGCCAAAAGCTTCTTACAGGTACCAAACACTACCAAAAACTTTCTGGAATTGTGGCCGAAGCAATAAAGAAGCTTGAAGCAGATGTCGGTCCTTTATCTGGATTACCTGTGAAAAAGGCCAGGGGTATTGTAAACAGACTTTCTTCAGGTCCGGAGGTTCAAAGACTTTGCTCCTCTGCTATTGAGTCACTGGACTTGATGCCTTCTGGTGCAGGAATCGGTATGTCATATGTTCCTGTGGTCCATGGTCATTTCAAATTTCAGCTACTTGATACTGAAATTCACCAACTATCTGACACACACACAAACAACCTTACAATGAGTTTTCTTGGGTAATTTTGCATGTAAAGAGGACTGGATGACTTGTAGTGGCAGTACAACTTATGTCTTTACCGGAATTTTTCCGGTTAATGAACTTGATGGTTGTCCAGTGCCTTGTTATAGACATGTTGCCCATCAACCATGAATACATTATGCTCTTGAAAAATTCATGAAGTTTGTTTTGGGAAGTACATAGGTGCGATGTATCTGTATTTTTGGATTATGCTGTCAAATCAAGACGTTCATGCTATTTGTCGATTTGAATGACTGCAGATTCCTGCTTGGTAGCTCCACGTATCAGATTTGAAGATGTTTGCACCTCGTCAGTTACTGTGATTATGAGTTATGAAGATCCATCTCTGGGTAAGGTGTCGGGTTATACCTTGTGGCATCGCAAAGCTGATGAAGTGGACTATCCAACAGAACCTACCTGTACATTGTTTGAACCTAATGCAAGGTTTTCACTCTTAGGTTTAACTCCAGCTACAGTTTATCTTTTCAAGGTTGTTTACTTCGATAACAATAAGAAGTTGAGGACTTGTGAAGTTCAAATGCAAACATGCAGCGATGGAGTTCCAAAGTTAAAGGGCTTAGAAGTGGAAAGAAGTTGTAGCCCAGCAGCAAACTGCAGTAGCCTTTCTAATCCTTCGTCAATGGAAGATGAAAGCAATAATGTCATTTCCTGCACAAATGAGAATGAGAGTGAGAAGAATGTTTATGTGTCTTATTGCAAGACAGCTGATAACAATAATTCAAAAGATGTGTTTACTGAGGGGCTAAACGGCACTGCCACAGCCCAGAGAGGACCCCAGAAAGATTTTGGGTCTATGTTGGATGAGGAACATGCAATCGATAATTCAATGCCTACTTCTGTGAACCTAGAGGATAAGCACTCACCAGAAGGGCGAACCACCGAGGAGACAAGCCCCGAAAATGGGTCGAACACCCCTGTCCAGAGTGGCATGGATTGCGTGCCTTTTGTTCATATTTCAGAAGCTGGCTTACCCAATACTCCGTGCAAATTGGAAAATTTAAAGGATGGGCTAGTAAGGAGCATTAGACCTAAACTCAACAAGGATCTCGATAATAGGTCTGGGTCCTCTCGGAAGGAAGAGGATCCCCAAGATGGAAGCTCATTTAAGAAGAGGAGTGCAGAAAGACGAGGCAACGAATGTTCTGAAAATGGTGATAAAGATTTTGGGTACTATGTGAAGGTGATCAGATGGTTGGAGTGTGATGGGCACATCGAGACGAGCTTCAGGCAGAAATTCCTGACTTGGTATAGCTTGAGAGCAACCCCAGAGGAAGTGAGGGTCGTAAAGGTGTTTGTTGATACTCTCATGGAAGATCCGTCATCTCTCGCTGGGCAGCTTATCGACACCTTCTCTGAAGTTATTTCCAGCAAACGCTCTTCTGTAGTGCCAACGGGGTTCTGCCTGAAGCTTTGGCATTGACAGTAGTTTCAGAAGATTCCTGGTATCATATAGTAGAATGATTCTTGAATGTGAAACTCCTAATTTAGGTTTGTCATCCATAATTTTTATATTAAAACTTTCATCATTAGACTATCGTCATTCATATTGATCATTAGTACAAGCATTTAATCATTTTCTTCATGTTGTATGAACATTAGTACTAATCATTTCCTTCATGTTGCATGAACATTAGATCTGAAAAAAACTCCTTTCTAATCTATAAATGAAAATTTATTGATTGCGTGATCTCAATCGTCTGAGAATGAATGTGATGTCAACCAAATGAGTCGTGGGTTCAGCATTCAAAGGGCAATACAGGATAAATCCATGGGTACACCCTACTTACTCCAACCTTTCCGAAACGCACCCCTTAAATGTCGTTTTAATAAAAAAACAGCTTCCTCTCTCCAACTCTTTCCCTTTCTCCTTCCTCTCTCCTCTCTATCCCTTCCCCTCCTCTCCGTCCCTTTGTCTTTTCCTTTCCCTTTCCCCTTCCCCTTCCCCTTCCCCTTCCTCTCAAAGGCTAAATCGGATTGTGGTAGTAAAAATCAGGTGATTTTGAGCCATCATTGAGGAAAGAAAGCTGTTCTTGGATATGAAATTCATCAAATTATATCAGTCTCAATCTCCCATTTTCCATAAAATGGAGGAGCCAATGAATTCATTGTGGAAGATGATGAACACCCAACTCCCAATTTACTGACTCCATTAATATTATAGTGATTTGGGTATGAATTTGGACTGATTAAATCATCTGGGGTTTGGGGAAATTCAGAAAAATTTGAACTTGCAGCCCAAGAGGAACTTGAAGAAGATGGGTTTCGCATACTTTGTGGAGATGGGAGATTTATACCATTCAAAAGCCTAGAAGAAGCTGAAGAATTAGAGGAACTATGCCGAGAAAAAGAAATTGAACTACCAAAAGACAAAGGATAAGGTGTCGAAGGAGTATTTGATGATAATTAAAGATCTTTTCTTGCTTTGAGAATGATTGAGTGAACTGAAGATTCAGGCCCAAAAGCTAATCTTATCATTTCTTTTTCCCCATGGTCTTGAATTAAGAGAAGACCCATGATTTTTGAAGCATTTTCAGGATCCAAGTTTTGGATCCTTGAAAAAATAACCCTTGTTGCTTCATAAGAATCCATGGTGTTTTCTTTGGTGGGTTGGTAGCAAGATTCTACTACAAAACCTTCTTCAAATTCTGCCTCTTCTTGTCTTATCACAACTTCAGTAAAGAGTGAACTTCTTCAACTACCTCAAAAAATCATATCATCCTACCAATTTATGACATCTGAGAGGAGAGAGAAAAGGGAAAGGGGAAAGAGAAAGGACGGAGAGGAGAGAGGAGAGAGGAGAGGGAAAAGGAAAGGGAGGGACGGAGAGGAGAGGGAAGAGGAGAAAGGGGCAGAGAGGAACGGAAGAGAGAGAGAGCTGTCTTTTTTGGAAAACTCACGGGCGATCGGTCCATTTTTTTAATTTGATTTTTAAAATATTTATGATATTTATTTTAACAAATTTTTTTATAAAATTTATTAATTTAGATATAATTTTGATACATATAAACTTTAAATTACTCATAAATTATTAAATTTTATAAAAAACAATTATCAAAATAAATATTATAAATATTTTAAAAGTCAAATAAAAAAATAAAAAATAAAAAAAAGTTGGACCGGCGCTAGGACCGGTTCCGTAGAAAAGTCCGTCTTCTTTTTATTAAAACGACATCTAAGGAAGCATTTCAGAAAAGTTGGAGTAAGTAGGGTGTACCGTAAATTTATCCGGATAATAAATATTAAAAAATAATATTTTTATATGATTTTTTAATATTTTTACACGTAAATTATAGTTAAAAACTTATAATATTAATTAAAACTGTCGTTATAATTTTATAGCGATATTTTTTATATAAAAATGTCAAAAAATTCTGTAACAATATCAGTTTTCTAAATATTTAGACACATTTACTGCCACTCCCAAACTCACGAAACGGCAGTGAATGATACCGTTTTGGTGATTAATTAAAGAAGAGCCTACAAACCGACAATGACTCTCTCCCCATTCTTACATGAATAAATCTATTCACATTTCATAAATCCACTTACAGAGTACATGCTTCCTGCTTTCAAATTATAAAATTAATATTTATTTTTTAAAATTTAAAATTAAATATTTTAAAATTTAAAATTAACATAATTTATTTAAATTTTATAATTAATAATACTTTTTATAGAATTTATAATATTCATAATTATATTAATATAAATTAAATAAATTTATATTAAATTTAAATTTAAAAATATTTAAAATTAAATTTTATAAAATTAATATTAATTTTATAACTTACAACGGAGAGGGAACATTTTAACTGTTGCAGGTTTGCAGCAACACTTTGGTCGTAAGTTGTCATAAATACATAACCATATGCTACGTACTTAGCATTGCACCAAAATTTAAAAAATTGCTACTTAGCATGCAAGAACCTAAATCTCCTTTTTGATTTATTTTCCAAAAAAAAGTTATATTATAAAAGAAAAACATGTTATTTTTTATTACCATTGACGTGATGATTAATTATTCATGTATTTGATTTAATCTATAAATTTTGCCAATGTGTTTACTCGCTGTTGATCGACACTTATTTATATGGTACCGTATAGAAATTCTTTTTATTGTCTGGTGTAACTTTATTAGTTAGACTTAATGACCCAAAAAATTATTGGACTTTATATTTGTTTTTCATTTTAATTTATATTCTCTTTTTATTTCACAAAAATCCTTTAAACTTTTGTAATTGAAAAAAATATGCTACTGAAAGGAAAATTAATTAGCTAGAATGTTGGAAGGAAACGGATTCGGTTACTATAAAGTGAATTTTATGATAAATTCACTTTTAAACCAATAAAGTGATGACATGAGAACACTTTTTAGCTTGCGTATCAGCACTTTATTCGTCTAGAAATGATAATTCACTTTATAGTAACCGAATCAAAGGGTACATGTGTTCAGATTGTGCTGGATAGGAAATTTTGTACTGGCAATATCAACTTCCTTAAAAACAAAAGAAAGGGAACAGCACCACAATTTGTTGATTCGTTCTTTACTATACATTACGATAAGAGTTTCAAGGACAGGTCGTTGTTGCTTGAAGCACACCATGATTCATTCAAAATTACAAGTGAAAATTTACCCGTTGGGTTGGGTGCAAGCAGAGCAAAAGCTGGATTAATAACAGTAAAACCTCCATCTATGTCCACTCACATATCGGCCACATCTTCAAATCCAAGCGGCACCACTTTAAGGTGTTAGAAGGTTAAAATATTACCTTTGTGCTCGATGAATCATCATTCTTTAAAAACTTCCCCGGCTAATTTTGATGGAAAAATATAGGGTGATATGCAATTCACAAGAATTCTCGACGGTCCGAGCTCGGCCGCAACATTCTTGGTCAGCTCCACCACGTCGTGCTTTGAGCTTGTGTAGGCATGTGTTGCTCCCCCATCCACCGCCATTCCGCCACGATGGAAGCACAACTTGGTATTGTAATTATGCTACCACTGCACGCGGGAACCATCACACTCGCCGCGTGCCTTGTTCCTAAGAACACTCGTATTAGATTGACGTTAATCGCCCGCTCGAAATCGGACAATTTGTTGTCCAGAATGCTGGGCTTTATTTCATCAGTAATTGCGGCATTGTTGATCATAATGTCTAGCTTTCCGACTTCCGTGCCGGGTAACGGTGGCGTCCACGGGCCACGGCCTTTTCGATATCGGATTCAACGGACACATCTACTTGGACAAAAGAAGAGACTTGAAGACCCAATTCATCGCAAACGTGTCGGCCCTAGTTGTCTAGGACACCCTCGCAATGCCCTCTCCCAAGCCACGAGCTTCACTTTACTTGCCAATCTACACCCATATAATACAATATAATTACTATTTCTGATATAAATATACTACTTCATGTTACACACTACATGTTCATTCTATTACGGTAAATGATATTTGTACCACAAATTTCTCAATTTGTGTTTAATTATTAAATAAAATTTGCTCATTTTATGCTTACAATGGAGCATACATGATTACTTTCTATGATTTCTTATGAATTTTCTTTTCACAAGCCATGGTTAAGTTGTGAGTTCTCACAAACCATAAACTTCTTTAATTTTAACGGGAAGGTGTTAGAGAAGGTTAACGTTTTTTCTCCCTCCTGTTAGACATATTTTTGAATTGGACTCCCTGGTCCCCCTTAAATAGAATGCTAGTTGGTTATTTATTTATAATTTTATATATCTTGAGTGGAAAAAAACTATTGTTGTTGTTGTTGTAGTGTTCATTTACAATCCTAAGATCAGTAGCATCGTGTCATGACTTTATTGACACCTGCAGTTTTTAATTACGTACAGTTTCCCATTTCCACCTGCAACATCAAAATGATACTACACGAGTTTCATATTCTTGGAAGAGCCATATAATTGGTTCAACCTAAAACTCGCCAAAATTGCTTGCATGCAATATGCATGCACGCTTGCCTTCCTCTATAATTTGTATAAATAGAAAACAGCCACATGAAAACGAGGTCACTAAGCAGGCCCATTTACATTTAACTTTTTTTAAGCAAGGTAGCTGAATCTTTCACCTCGTTTAAAGTCTCGATTTAGGTCTTGCTCACAGACTACAACTATGTCTATACGGTTCTACACGTCACTCGCGGAGTATTTCTCAAGTTCATCCCAGATATAGGTGCAGTGGAGATTTCTTTATCTAGCTCTTATTTTTTCCACCCAAAAAGAGAAAAGAAAAAAACTTCAAACAAGGGAAGGCAAGATGTTAGCCATCCGGTGATGTAAAGCTCTAGTCCCTAATATTCCATCTATTACATAAAAAGAATTGTATTTATGAAATTTATAATTTTAAAAAATTTAAATGTGTTCCATGTTAATAATAAGTAATTATTATTATAGTTACACAATTAATGAAATATCTTCAACGAGAAGTTTATTTCGCGCAGAAGACTAGAAAGAATGGAGTAGTTACTATTATAGTTACATGCACGTACAATTAATCAATTATCTTCAATGAGAACACAAGTATTGTGGTTACCAAAAAAAATTATTTCATGTTCTTGGAGTATGGTGAATAGTTTGTCTCCCTCTTACATGTGACTCCTATGTGAACTCCACCACAGAGGATCTCAACATGCCACAGGCATACGAGAGAAGGAGCAAACTATTTACCATATTCCAAGAGTATAAAATAATTTCTCGGTTACCGATCACCGTCTATCACACTTTTTTTTTGTACTCGCTATATAAATTAATTATTTGGATCGGGGAAGCTACTTTTAGGGGTGGTGGTCCGGGAGGTTTGGTATTTCACTGGACTATCACCTTTACTTTCTTAGGGGAATCATACTTCACTTCAATCTACTTTCTCCTCCTCTTACTTAAAGTATCAACCATCTTTAACCATATTTACTGTTGAATTCAATTACTCTGCTCAAACATATATATATATATATATTCAAATTATTCTTACTAACTAGTGATATGTATTAATACGTTAATTTATTTTGAAAGTAAGAGAATTAAAGAGAAGTGTAACTGTACCATACAATAGCCAAATCTATTACATGTAATAAGTTGGACTTGATAGAAGGAGGTTAAATAATGGCAAACAATTTGCCCAAAAAAAAATTTACTTTTTCAAAGAGGCTATAACAGACTTGAACAATATAGTTTTCCCAGGAGGATTTTTTTTAATCCTGGACATATATAGAATGAAAACAACGTGTTTGGCAATATAAATCGGATACACAAGTAAGAACAGAAATTTCTGAAATTATAACAAAACATGCCCACCTTACTAAAGACAAAAAAAAGTGGTGATAATGGAAATATAACTTAAAATTTGGCACTGTTAAAGTTAGCAGTGCATTGATTAAAATTATAAATAACTAGTGGTACATTCTTTTTCCCTCTGGTTTGTTCTTCAATAGGAAAGTAGATTCCCCATAAACGAAGAATGGAATATGGGGGGTGGTGAATTGAAGTCTAACTAAAACCATCCAAATTCCTATTGTTTTCTAGTCCCAACTGATACAACCAAACTACTAAACTTCATGCCATAAAAAAATGGGTTCAATAATTGAAGGGTCAACCCCAATCCCCACAACCAGGACAAACAAAATGGGTTCAATCTTGATGATAGTTTAGGTTGGTTGGTTTCCTCAAAAAACGAGCACAATGCTATACCCTAATCCCGTTTAAAAATTAAGGATATATATATTTGTAAAAACTATGATTTTTAAAAATAGTTTTATTTTTTTATTTTTCTAGTATTGTCCCTTGTTACTAATCAAGAATAAAAATAATGACATGCTAAGTTATTCATAAAACTTTATAACGTAAATATATCTTTAATTTGAAAGTTGAAACAAACAAGAAAACATATTTTTAATTTTGGGAGGATGGAGTACTTGCTAATTGCTACCTCCATAATTCATATATCTAACTACTCCTTCAATCATTTATGAACCCCGAACGCCAGAAAATTTGACAGGGAGAGAGTTTTTAAGACCCTCCAAACCACCTCTTCATCCAACAGTATCAGTACTACAACCCTTTTTAACTTTCCCTCTCAAGTATTAACAGTTTCCCCATAATCCTTACAAAAGAAAGACTCTTTTTCTCATCATTTCTGTGTGTTTATTTTTTTCAAGTCCTCTGCACATACCAGAGGCTCATTTGCAAACTAATAGTTCTAGAAATATGAAATATATTGGGACGGGAAGCTTCAAGAGACTCTTCTCCATCAAGCGCAGAAGCTTCGATGAAAATGAAGAAGTCCCAAAAGTATGTTTTTCTTCTATTGATCAAGAAGACAACAATGGAACTTTAACAAAGAATGTTGAGCCTTCTCAAACTCAAAGGCGTGCTTGGAAAAGCTTCTCCTTCGAAGAAATCTTTCAGGCAACCAATGGTTTTACATCAGGTTTCTCTCTCTGTCCATAAATTAATGACTGGGTTCTGGGGTTTTTTTTTTTTTTTTTTACCTTTTCTTTTTGTTTAAAAATATTGAATTTGTGAAATGGCTTTCAGATAATTTGGCTGGAAAAGGTGGATATGCAGAGGTTTATAGAGGAGTATTAGAAGATGGGCAAACAATTGCTGTAAAAAGGCTTACAAAAGCATCAAATGATGAAAGGAAAGAGAAGGAGTTCTTGACAGAAATTGGAACACTTGGTCATGTTAATCATCCAAATGTATCATCACTGTTAGGCTGTTGTATTGATAATGGACTTTATCTCATTTTCCAGTTCTCTTCTAGAGGCTCTGTTGCTTCTCTTCTTCATGGTATATATTCATACTTCAATAGCTTTTTTTCTTCTTATTTTTTCCCTTTCACTGAAACTAGCTGTTTGGTGCTGCAGATGAGAATTTGGCAGTAATATTGGATTGGAAATCAAGGTACAAGATTGGGGTTGGAACTGCCTTAGGCCTTCATTACTTGCACAAAGTATGCCCCAGAAGAATAATTCATCGAGACATTAAGACTTCCAACATTTTGGTCACTGCAGATTTTCAACCACAGGTACCTTGTTGGGTACTAAGATTCTGAGTTTTCATATGATTTTTCTTAAATGAGATTCATAATTTGAGAATGATAATGTTGCTTGTTTAAATGTTACAGATATCTGATTTTGGATTAGCAAAATGGCTTCCATCACAATGGACTCATCATTCCATAGTTCCCATCGAAGGGACATTTGGGTATGTTAAACTTTTTTCCTACTATTCAATCATTAAGTAATGAATTTTCATTGTTGGACATGATTGAATAGCGATTGTTTCATAATTTTAGGCATTTAGCACCAGAATATTTCATGCACGGGGTTGTGGACGAGAAGACTGATGTATTTGCTTTCGGAGTCTTTCTACTCGAGATTATCTCTGGCAAGAAACCGGTGGATGGTTCTCACCAAAGCTTACATAGCTGGGTAAACAACCCTTTCTGTTCAGTTTACTTGTCTCATTTTGACACCCTCTAAAATATGTAATTTTTTAAATTTACAGTTTCATATATAATTACTTGTTGTCAGAGCCTCGCACCATGCACCAAATGTTTTCCCTTATCTCTGTCCAGCCCTCAAAATTTAACAACGAGTGAATTTTTTTTTAAGTAAAAAATAAAACAGAATATGCACATTTTCTTATTGTTACATAAAAATTCAATAGGCCAAACCTATATTGAACCAAGGGGATAATGAAAAGCTAGTTGATTCAAGGCTCGAAGGGGTATATGATATCAAACAGCTGAACAGACTAGCCTTTGCAGCATCTCTCTGCATTCGCGCTTCTTCTGCATGGCGTCCCACCATGAGTGAGGTACCTAATTTCTTTCCTTTTCTTCTGCTAGATGCTTAAACTCTCAGTTCCCCAAACAACATAGGAATATTCCTATAAATAAAGATAATATTACACTTGTTGTAATATTGACATCCTGTTCTAAATTAAGTGTATTCAATTGTTGAAGTATAAAAAAATGGCAACCTAATTATCCTAACTTGATTATTTAAACTCCCTGATCTCATATTTGTATGTCGTGTTCGTGATTTCAATGGAACTCTGATAGTAACATAGTTATTTTCATGAATACAGAGGAGCAGGAATTAATAGCTCACCTGCATAATTCCAATTAGACTATTTATTTATATAAATGTGGCAATCATATGTAACATATGCAGCGGTGGTTTGTCTGTAATAATCAACACTTTTAAACACTTGAACTGAATCAAGTAAAATTATAAATATTGTGGCATACTGCACTGGAGTCAATATTGCTATCACAATTTATGAGCTATATAGCTAAATTAAGGCTCGCTGATAATATAATCTTAGATTGAAACTAATTCCCATTCATTAATAAGATGCTGGGATTAAATTAAGTGCAGGTTCTAGAGGTAATGGCAATGGAAGGAGAAATAGATGCAGAGAGGTGGAAAATTCCAATTGAAGATGAAGAGGAGGATAAGTTTTGGAGTTATGAGGATCTTGAATGCGAGTGCGATAGCACCTTCTCAACCTCTCTCCACGACGACTCAATATTAACCAGGAATTTATACAACAACTAGCGTTCACTTTTGTCAGCATGAACATATGAAAACCTTAGCCATGTATGTATAAATTATAAAATTTAATTGCAACTATGTAAAGATCAACACCCTCCCTCCCCCCACCCCTCTTTCTAATCAACCCTCTCAGTATATATGTGCAAGAAAAGTTTTGTGAATGTGAAGGTTGTGTTTAATGATTAGATTAGACTCCATCCATTTTTGCCAACTCATTTACACATGCTTTTATAGCTAGCTTTTGCTTCTACAACTCACTTACAGAAATCCAACAGGGGAAGTAGCCTAACCTAGCCTAGCTTTGTCAGCAGATTTGCTGTTTTTCCATGCACTAATCAATATTATGATTTCAAATATTTGAAAATCGTGCTTTTATGAACTAGCTATTATATAAATACACACTTGAATATAATTGAAATACTGTGGTAATGCGATGCATTAATGATATACTATTTCATAACAATCAAGTTGGATTAATCTTATTAGTTAAACAATCATGCTCACTATGGAGCTTTTGTATTATGATTATAAAACAGTTGGAATGTTTGTGTGTAACAAGCAATTATGTTCTTGAAATGCTTGTTTATTATGAGGTAATTATTTCAAGATACGCCAAGTCAATTTCATCTAAATAATTGAACCATCGATTCCGCTTGTAATAATTAGTCGAAAGTTGAGGCTCCTCGTTTCATTCCCCAGCAAAAGTTATTTTATATCCTTTGAAAGGTAAAGCTTTGACGAGAATAAACTCCCAATTGTGCAAACAAATATCAAGACCTGAGAATGTGATTGAACAAAGCTTTTTGATGCAGCCATGGCACGAGGAATGGCTGCAACTTAGTTGTAATGACCCAGGCTCTAACTACAATCCAAAATAAGGCTCAATCTACTCTTGAAAGCATCAGCTGAGGGTCATCTTTCACCACAATCTCAATAGTTTTGGAAGTACCGGTTGAGGGTTATCTTGGCTCACCACAATCTCAATATTTTGGATAATAAAGTTGAGGTTTTATTAAAAGGTCACTCCTATAATTAATGTGGCTATCGTTTTATCTGCGACATATATGATAAACGATTAAACGTAAAGCGATTTACATATTAACATCCTTTTCACTATACTTTTCACCTAATTATTCTGCTACATGTTTAACAACACGACTATGGCTTTGAATGACAGCACAAGCAGTACAATTAAAACGACATAACTCACCCAACCCATAGAGAGCCGGAGAATTTCGCTGACAATAAAATTAATCTAGCAAGTGGTCTTGGTCTTTTTTGATTGTAGTCATATGTGTGGATATGTGAAGTGTAGGATAAAGACGTTGAGTTCATTTGGAAGTAGCTTGTAGGAATACCCAGCTGGCATTATAGTTGGGTTGACAAGCCTCTTTCAACTAACAAAGGACTGGGCCTTAATTATGATCACATATATACTATTATAAAGGAAAAGTTGGGTGTCCCAAATACAGTTGATGCCTCGAAGCATATAGTATTATCAATTCTTCGACATGGATTCTGTACGTACTAGATAGATCCTATGCATATGTAAATTTTAAAACATACCCGGGACAAATATATATTTTTTTCTAATTAATTATACTTAATTCACATGGCAGCATGAAAGAGTGGCAGTTGATGAACAGGTAAGACATGGGATAGTTATAATGGGGTAGGCACTTATTATGCACCAAACCACCACTATTCGGAAGCCAGATCATCTTGTGTTGGTTGAACTCTCAAGTCCTTCCATATATATATATATATATATACTAAATAGAAAGAATGAAGTTGAAACTTGAGATTGAGCATCTGGAGCCTTTGTTTATGTTGATTGAGAATATTTTTTCGGACTTCTAGTTTAGTGGTGCAACGGCAATTTATTAATCAAGAACATATATAATACGCCAAGACAAAGGCGTGGCAATTAATTCGGGAGAAAACTATTTCAGCAAAATAAATAAATAAATCGGGAGAAAACTAGTGAGTGCAATAAAAGAACTTGCAAAAAGTCCAGTGTACGTACTTAATACTAAAAGAAAGAATAACGAAAACAGAAAACCCATTAGGCCGGTTTAGCGGCACTTTAGCCCCACCAAGAGTAATGGTTTTTAAGGGCCAACTTTAACTTAACTACCTCAGTGGTGCAAAGTACGAGTCTTATTTTGTTATAAAATTATTATATTATTTATATTTTTTTATATTATATTATATTATATTAATAATAACATTAATAAAATCACTTTTGTACTATTTTTCACTAAAACTAAAGTACAAAACATAATTTAATAGAATAATGAGTGAGAAAAGTCGCTTACCTTACGCTAAAATCCAAAATATAACGACCTTAAACTTCCTAATTGCCGATCCGTGGATAATTCTCCTTTTTAAACCTTTTTCTCTTCTATTTTCGATCTTCTACTCTTTTAATCTCACATCCCGTCGCACTCTCTCCCTTCGATTAATATTGTGTATAATAATTTTTATAAATAAAAAATATTTTATTTAATTAATAATGTATAACTAATTATTGATAAATAAATAAATAAATTTAAAATTTTATAATAATAATTCTTCTACTTATGTAATATAAATGATAGTATTCCTCTTTAAAATGATTTATTTATTTCTATATTCCTATGTTCATTTATTTATTTAATAATAAAATCTTAATTAAACTCAAATAATTATACTTATATAATTTAATAATAAAATATTATTATATAATAAAATATTATTGTTATCAATATGATTTTTTTAAAAATAACTAAATTATAAAATGTATAAGAATAAGATATAGTGGTAAGTAGATAATTATGATAGTAAAAATATAGATGAAAAGATTTTGAAATAAAAAAAATTAAAAATAAATCTTTTACTAAAGTTTAGGTTTATATTCTAACATTTTAGGTTGTAGAACCATTTCCATATTTTCGGGTTGAGATAATATTTTGTACTATTTAATATATATATAAATTTTATTTATAGTTAGAATTTATTGATAAATTTTAGTGTTGAAATGTCACTCCTAAAATTTAGAGTTGAACGACAATTTTGACTTAATTATTACTAGCTCTCCAACACACACGGTTTATGCAAGTAAAATATAGTGGAGAGAAATTAGGAGTTGATAAGAAAGTGGAAAGAGAATAATTATTTTAGAGAAGCTAAAATGTGATAGTCTCAAGAAGACATTCTTTTTCCTCTCTCCTTATAAAATAGATATATATATATAGAGAGAGATAAATTGGTTAAATAGAATTTTTTATTAGGAAAAAATAAAATTTTATTTATAGTTAAAATTTATTATTGTTAAATTTTAATGAGTCACTACTAAAAAATAGAATTAAACGAGTACCCCAAAAATAGTTGAACGATAATTTTACCTTGTTATATATATACATAAATGTGTGTGTATGTGATTGGTTGGATAGACGAGTAACCTAGATGTTAGAAGTATATGCAAATATATGAGTGCAAAATTAAACGTGTACAAATACACTTGCGGACATAGCCGAAATTTATTTTTCCTTTTTCAAAACATTAGTTAGCAGATAAAGTTTGGTCAACAATAATTTTTTTAAGTTTCATATATATTATAAAATAATAACAAATTCTCGAGCATATATAGTACTACTTATTTGTCAAGTAAAATGATTCTGTTAGACCATAAGAATATTGATGTCAATCGAGAAAGTTTTTTATTTCGTTATTTATTCCAAAGTTACAAATAAAGAGATAATTTAGTGTAAGATCGTTACGTTTTACTTTATTTAACCTAAAAAAAGAGTAATTATATTATCCTCGCATTCAAAAATGCTTAAAAAAGAACTCTACAAAACAACCTCACTTGCCGAGAAAGTATAGTCAGCAAAACTATTTTAAACTAATTGTTGAATTATATTTTTTGACTTGAGAGCAAATTAATTTTTAATTATCAGTACTATTAATCCCTTCTATAGTAGTATATATATATATATATATATATATATATAAGATTTGTCTAAGAAAGACTTAAAACTATTTTTTTTAAATATTAAAAAATATTTTAAATATTTAAATTTATATCAGTATATATCAAAATTTAGAGGATTATGTTATATATCCTACGCACAAACTTTCACACATTAGGGAAAATGTCAGAAACACAAAAAAAATAAAAATCAATAGCCCAACAGGACTTCCTAAGAGATCCTTAACAATAAAGTGGTATCTGTTGGGCCTAGTCAATACTATTTTTTCAAACTCAAATCATAATTCGGTGTCAAAATATGAGAAAATTATATACCCAACCTAAGCCCAAACTTTCTTTTGGACTTCTATATTGGGCAAATTCACAAAGTAATTGAGAAATAACCCATATTTTCACAAGTTTATAAAGTTTGTTTGAGCAATCACAAAAGGAAGGCCCTTTAGTTACTGGATTGGAATTTTTATTTTTAGCAGCTACAAACCCTCTAAGTTTGCGTAATTTGCAAGAAAACCCAATCTCTTTTAAACATTTTAAATTTATGTTTACGAAATCTATCAGCCAAATTTGTCAATTAAGGGGTAGAATGACTTTTCACCGTCAATTATTATTCGGTGGCCACCCTACAATGAAATGAATTTAAATTGAAAGGGCGTATATATGATACATAGCACAGACTACTCCATGTTAAAAGATTCACATATTAAAGTATGCGAGGACTAAGCCCCTGCCCTAACCTTGAACCCTGGAATAAAAATATTTTATAAAGGAGAGTGATATTATATTATAACAATTATTGTATATTTTTTTCGTTTTGAATTATAAAATTAATATTAATTTTTTTAAAGTCAATTTGTGATATTTTCAAGTTTAAAATTGACATGATTCGTTTAAATTTTTAAAATAATTAATCTTATAATTAATAATACTTTATAGATAGTATATAATATTCATAATTATATTGACGTAAACTAAATGAATTCATGTCAATTTTGAGTTTGAAAATATTTAAAATTAATTTTTTTTAAATTAATTAATATTAATCTTATAATTTGAAAGAGACACTATTTTTTAAAATGGAAGAACAAGTCACTAGTAGCAGTAGCATGTTCTATATAAGACTGCATTAGTGATATACAGCCGTAACAAGTGGATTAACAACAATGGTATTACACAGTATCTGAGTACATGTATCGAACACCTATACAAGGAAATGTGCATCAATAAGCAACAAAGAATGAAGGGAAAGCATAAACAACAAATACAAGAAAAATCCTCAGACTGCTACTAGTTTAGATAAAATACCTTAAACAAAGCACAATTTGCAATTCTCATCTTAGTACATAATACAGAATGAATATCAATTCCTTGGGCTTTCACAGAGAGTTATATCCTGGAAGACCTGCAGCCTCCTGTTTCTTGTGACGTTTGTTCCATTTCCAGACGTATACTTGATTTCATTTGCCACCACAGAACTATAACTGTCAAAGTTAAAATCTTTCTTCAACAAAGGTGATGAACAGAACTTTTCTTCTCCATCTGGTTTGTGCTGCTGGTCAAAACACAATGAACGTTGTACTTCTTGGTTCATAGAAAGATCAGCATTACCGGGCTGAGAATAATATCCATCTTTCAGATTCAAGGACTCCATCTTTTCACTTAAATTTTCAGTTTGATTCAGTTGAACCAGACTTCCAAATATGACATTGCAATTAATATTTTCATCACAATACTTTTTTGCTGGAGTTTGGAGAAAAGGTAAATGTTCAGGGCAATCTCTTTTCCCACTAGGCAACTTTTTCTCCTCTTCTTCTACCATATAAGCCCGACTCTTCTTACTTACAGAAAAGGAGAAATCTTGGCAAACCTCCAGATTCGGTCTAACAGGCTGGTCTTGGCTTTGGAGTTCCTTGGTTTCCTTTGGATTTCCTTCAATTTGTTCAACTGGTGCTACCACTCTCACTCTGTCCACTGCAGTAATATTGGAACCCTGATCATAATCTTCATCAAAGAAAGTTTCACTTGCATTGATATAGCCAACAGATCCTGCAGGCACACTAAACGCTTTCGAGTCCAATATTTCTTCACAGTCAATTTTCTCCGATTTTCTCTCACACTCCCCAATACCAATAAATGATAACTTCCTGTTACAACCGGTGACTGCATCCTCTTGTTCCCATGCACGTCTCTGATCTCCATAGTCAAACTTATAGGATCCTCTTCTTGGTTGTGTAAATGGAACTGTATGGCTGCCTCCAGCAGGAATTGGAGAAGCATACTCTTTCATGAATGTATACCCTGCTTCTTCAACTCCAGCTACACTTGCCCCATTGTCATTCCTTTTGCTGCCAAAACCATTTCTTCTATTATAAAAGCCCTCTTCGTAAGATCCTCTCTTCAGTTTATCTGATAAAAAATTATTAGGGGAAGACTGTAGTCCACTTCTTGGCCCCGATGATGCACATTTTGAATTTTCTTTGTCAGAACCAGAGAAATTGTTATCATTCTTACAGCGATTCGAAAAACAAAATCCTTTCTTCTGTTCATCCAGTTGCACTGTTTCTTTGTCATCACCATCTGCTAACTTTCTAGATACTGCAAAGCCAGAATTATGATTCTGACTTCCGTTACTGGGGATAGGAAATTCTTCCGAGTTAATGCTAATAAGTGATGAGAAAGGTATTCGGGTTTCCTCACAGCTCTGTGATTCTAATTGAGCCAGTATCTGAGTAGCACGGTCAAAAGACTTGGCATGTGTTTCGTCCATATATCCATTTTCAGATGATCTTGTAACTTCGAGCAGAAATTTAGCTTCAGTCATCTTGTTCATGTACATCAAACAGATGGCCAGATTGCATTGCTTGTTCTTGTCTTGCTCAAGAGACAATGCTTTTCTGAATTGAGAAATAAAACCCATCAAAAAGTGCCCTTTTGATTGCTTAGCAAACAACTTAGCATACAAAATTATTTTAGTGTATGACATTACCTGTAAAGCTCTTCTGCTGATTTGTAGTTATTTTGCTGTAAATAGGCCCAGGCCAAGTTCCCCAACAACCTGCACTTTTAAAGGCAAAAATAAAAGCCTGTACACATACACAACAAAAACTCAGAAGCTACAGAGGGTTAAAATATAGGTTGATATTTCACCTCGAATACTCTTGTTCAATTGTGATCTGAACCTTCTTCCCTTGAGATCTAGCAGGCTTCGTCCTTCTCCCACCAAAAGCTATACCTTCTTCTATGTGCTTCAATTTTACTCGAAGAATTTCAATCTGTTCTTCAATCCTACCAGATCTCTGCAGTAACATGCAAATGTCCATAACTTTAGATGTAGGCATGAAGAAATCAAGACGATATAGGTGACTAGTAAGGTTTCAGTCATGAATATCCTTCCTGTGAATTTAAATTTAATCTCCACAAATCATACCATAAAGTTAAATTTATATATTTGGACGTTTATCCAACATGTCAATTTAGAAAAACTAGATTTCATTCCGCATTCTTGAATGGCTAAAACATAAATACCAGTTAAAATTAAATAGAAAAGTCAGTATTTTAAAGAAAATCGCCAAAATAGAAAATGGTCTTCGAAACTTATTGTAAGAAATGAATTACCCTAGCCTGAACCAATTTTTCATACATATGGTATGCAATAAATGCACTATCAAAGGGCTGGTATATTACAGAATTATCTTCCCCTACAGGTCCTTTTCCTTGTATGGTCTTGCAAGAAGAAAGGGGGATGGGAAAATGAAGAATGATAGTTTTCAATAAGCCCAATCAATATAAAGAGGAAAATTTAAGACATGGCTCACAAACACAGAACCATGTCCCAAAAATCAATATAATTTCACACACAATACAGCCTATACAACTTACAGTCTAAGAAAGATATACAAAGCTCTAAAAGGATGTGGTTTACCTTGTAAAGTTCAACTAGTACATTGTCAAGAGATTCCTGTGATTCAAAAGGGCATAGATGGCGGAAAGACTTAATTGCCTCAATCGCCTCGTCTGATCTGTTCAATTGTTTCATCACTACTGCCATGTCTTTCAGGGCACTATCAACTCGATCACCAGAATTTATTGCTGCCCAGAACAAGGAAATTGCCCTGCTTGGATCCTTGTCCACCAACTACCGTTGGGAAAAAAGAAACTATCAACACGATAAATAAGCATGAAAAAATATACCCATTCCAAAATTATGGATACATTTCTAAAATGACAACTTTTAAGGAAAATTGTATTATTTCAAATATATCTCTAACTTTTGTTATAAATGTAGTAGTGGTGGAATCATAGTATTTAATCTACCTAGAATGTAAGTAAAGACATGTTAGGAATTCACGTCTCTAGATATATAAATGTATCTCAAATTTTATAACCGACTAAAAAGGAAAATATATCTCTAATTTTGGGATACAAATAATTCAACTCAGACATTTTACCAAATATAGAGCGATCTCAAATTTTTGGACTATTTAACTTCTCTGTCAATTGAAAAGGTTTAGTTCTATATGTGAGAAAATATCAGATTCCAAGCTAAACAAGGCACTGAACTTTTGGCATTAAATTTTTAACTAAAGAATCAATCCATATGGCTAATCCTTGACTACAGTAAAAGATATATCTATCACCCAAACAAATGACTCTCAGATTATCTTACCATGCAAAAAAATACATAAAATTCAAAGAACGGAAAATGAGAGATGTTTTCTAACAGGATTATTAATATTCAACCTATCTTGCAATATATCAAAGCTCCAAGAGAATCAAATTATTCCACAAACAAATAGAAACAACAGATCATTACCAAAACCAATAAATCAAAGCAGAAAAAGAACAATTCGAAGTCCAGAATGGCAATTTAACAAACCCCAAATCAACATTACTATGAAATTCGATTCAATCCCATCAAAAAACAACAAGAATTAAACAATATATAAACAGTATAGTATAATAATATCAGACCTGAACATGTTTGGCCCTGCCATAGGGAGAGTCACCAGGAGGAACTTTATGAATTACATGGAAAATATCAACAGCGTCTCCCTGAGGTGAATTCCTCTTTCTCTCCGACCTCGGCATAACCGGAGCCTGCCTATTCGAGTGCCACGTCGGAGGCGGCGTGTAAAAACCCCTCGGCGGAAAATTCTTCTCGTTCTTCCACATTGCCCTTAATTTCTCTCACTATAATCTGATGATCACTAACTAGAGTTTTCGTTGTATCCCTTTTCTTGAAATTCTTGTCAACAAAGAGAGAGAGAGAGAGAGAGAGAGAGAGAGAGAAATAGTAAATTAAACTAGAAGTGAGTAATAAATTCCATTTATATAAACCCTTTGAAAGAATATGCAGGACGGTAAAGTGATTCTGAATACGTAAACCCTTCAAACCCGTTTTCTGGATATCAACGAAAAAGTAATCAACGACCAGAAAATCAAATCACTTTCTGTACTGTAAGGAAAAGCCCCAGAGAGGGAGAGAAAAGGAGGAAGGGAAATGAAGAAAGAAAAAGGCAAAGGGTAGCCGTTAATAATATAAATATCCGTTGGGGCTTTATGGACCACTCTCTTTTCCAAAATTAAATAGTGCCTGCGTCTTCAACATTGATTTTGGCGTTTCCGTGCGCCATCTGTCTTTTCTTGATTAAATTACTCAGCCATTGTTTTTTTTAAAATTATATATTAATTAACATTAATGAAATTGATGAAAAGGAATATAGTATTTGATTCCAGGTAAATAGTTAAATGTCATTAATGAAACGGATAAAAAAACAAAAATATTATTGATAATTAAGTTCAATCGTAACAAGTCATATATTCTTTTTTTATATTAAAAAAATTATATTTTTTATTATTTATTTTTAAAATAATAAATTCTTAATTAAATGACAATGATACGATAATAAAATTATAATAATAAAAATAAGAATATCATGTTATTTTTATACTATTACTACTAATAAAAAGAGCGCTCATATCATATAAAAGGAGGAGTATGATTCAACCAATCAAATTTAAGGCTTTACCAAAGATTAAAAAAGAATGAAAGAGCAATTTATAATATTAGTACCCAAATATTTTTTGGCATGAACTTTTATCAAAAAAAAGTAAATGTAAATAAAAAGGAAAGAGCAGGGGAGTCGATTTACTAGTAACTATTTGGCAATAATAATTCATGGGTTCAAACTTGAAAGAAAATCCGTATGAAAATTATCTTCTTCGGTCAAAATATCATAACTTATTGTAGTCAATGACCCTCAATTAAATTTTTATAATCGTGCAGGAATAACATCAAAACACTAGTAGTATTTTTCCCCCACATAACACGCATCAACTATACCTTGAATTGATGACCGACTTTTAACAGTTTCGCTTTGACTGTAGAATCTGAAAGCTTCCTTATACGGTGGTGCTAGGATCCAACCGTAAAATAGTCAAACAAATAAATAAAATTAATTTACAAATTAAAATGAATTGAATAATTAAAACCCAACATTTAACGCTAAAAATTCGTCCGTCTTGGATACATACCCATCATAGATATGCTAAAGAGAAATCAAATAGTGTCACTAATACATAAACCACCAAGATATTATGGGTAAAAAATCCCACGGATGACAGAGACATTCTGTAATGGTTTGAAATACAAGCCAAAATTCTGGGATGTAGAAAACAGGTCGAGTTAATCGCAATTTCCTATTCTAAACCATGTCTATCTTTTCCATGCTTGCAAATGATCGATCTTAGCATAAATGAAAAGTAACACTGATTCACTATCAATAGGTTCTTTCTTTAAGCTAATAGAATTTTGGTGGTTGCTCAACAGAGGACATCAACAAATAACTTCGCACCAAAAAGAGCAACCAGAGTAGATTACAGGACCAAACAACATTATTAATGTTGCTGCATAGGAGCTAGAGAATTGCAACATGCAGATCCTACAACATTTACTAAAATATCTTTAAAACGAATAGACAATTGTGTATGTCAATAAATTTGACATATTCATAAGGTATATAAAGAAGATTCTCTGGTCCTTTCTTGATAAATCCTGCATGACAATAATATACATGTATTAAATTGTAATCTGACAAGTCAAGTAAATGAAAGGGGGGATTTCAAAATGTACCTGCCCAACAAGCAACAAGCTTGTTACACACTTTGGGTTTTGCTAGACATATCTTTCGCTTTTGCATCTACCTGATCCTGTATAGTTCAATTTTTAACATCTATTTAAACTTTCACTAAAAAAAATGAAAAGGATCAGAGGTACATTGATCTTATAAACACCAAGAAATTTTCAGAACAATCAGGTGTACGTTCTTTAGCAGAAGATGAATAGCGTCAAAAAGTGCAAATTTGCCAGCTGCATAAGTATTGCAAGCAACCACTATGTTTATGAGCTATACCGTGAAAATACAAAATATTAATGCCCCCTAACAACCAAGATCATTGTTCAAACTTGCCGTACCCAATACTCGTTGAACAACCAACTGCCTCCAACTCTCAGGTACTCACACTTCAACCATTTTGAGAACACATGGCCTAAATGTTCTTCGTTGCTAGTTATAACACTAAAAAGAACAAGGTTTGCATAATTGCATAGGCTAGGCCTACAATTTATCAAGTTAAAGCATTTATCTTATTTTTGAAGTATGCATCAGTACCACTAATAAAGCTTCTATCGAATTGTTTTGTGCATTTTCTTACATCAAACCAATACATATGTCCAACAAAATTTTATAAATGATGATCATTCTGGGGTGAATGTGTATACTTCTCCTTAATTAATAATTATCATTCCAATTAGCACCTTGCAAATTTATTCATGGGACTATATATCACCTAAGCTCCTCACAACAGTAAAAAAATATCTTCCATTATTATTGTGAAAAGAGGCTACATCCTGTGTGGCTGTGTTCTAGAAAAAAGCTAACCCGCGTGACACTAAATTAACCAAATTTCTAAACCCCGTAAAGAATTTATGGATAGAACTGAAGAATAGACTGAAAATCCTAAAGAAAGAAAGAAAAAATGAGTTAAAAATAGGACAAAAGCATAAAAAATTGAGTATATATACAAAATTATGGAGGGGGAGAGAGAGAGAATATCAGATTAGGGAATTTGACTTCCATGATTTGGGAAATCCATTAAAGCACAATTACATAGGTATTTCATTCCGTAACTTAAAAAAACAAAGAAAAAACTTAATAATGAAATACTCCGTCAAGTTCAGTACGAAATTACTTGAAAAATAAATCAAATGTACCTTTTTCTTTCATGACTACAAAGATAACCCACCAACATAAACTAAAATTGAGCAATAAACATATTCTAAAAAGAGTTATATAGATGAAGACAGCACTCTATTGTCCGCAAGAATGGATACACTTCATCTTTTTATCTTTGCAACTGTGCAAAAGCCATGTTTGTACTCAATATAGTAGCTGCTGATTATGATAATCAATTGCATTCTTAAGATCACTTGAACATGATTCTAAAAATTTATAGAACTATTTTATACAAGACCTAACCATGTCTCCAGAAAGCTAGAAAAATTGCACAGGCTCCATTAAGAATAAAAATTGTACTGGAACACTAGAGGCACAAAAGTATAAATCAAACTTGTAAGAGACTAATTTTATATTGTTGAAAAAGCTTACCACTCCTTTGCTTTCATAATAATCATCCAATGCCCACTGATACTTTGACTGATTCAGTCCAAACCAACGCGCCACATACCCATCCAAACTCGAATGCGCTGTGTAAAATTCAGAAATCCCAAAAAATGTTTGACTACGTTGTTAGCAGATAATGAGAGAGCCAAAAGGAAAAGCCCTTTTAAAACATTAGACATGGATGTGTTTTATCAGCAACTAAAAACTCCAATTTTAACTTTTGGCGGCCTGAAAAATGTTTGTATGAGACCAAAATTAACAAGAACAAACGACTAAACAAAAGCGGGAAAACGTGTGGTTAGACTAAGAACAAAAGACGATGATTGGAGCATAACCAACAAAAAGATACCGTTTTGGACTTTGGTGACCGCGTTCCAGAAGAAACCAAAAGGGGAGGAGTCCGACTTAAGAGGATAGTGCATCGGCGGCGGGAGTACCGGCGGAGGGGATTGAAGCGGCGGGGAATCGTATTTGTTGGGCGGCAAATCGGAGGAGAGAGGTGATTGGTGATGTGAATTGGGGGAGGGTTTAGGCGTTAGGGGAGGAGTGATAAAGACAGTGTAAGGTCCGATCTTTCCTATCATCGGTGGAGGAGGAGTGATTGGATCCCCGTTCATCGACATTTTCTCAATTTGGAGAGAGAGGAAGTACGAAACTCAACTTGAGACGTAGATTCTCTCTCTGAGAGAGAGAGAGAGTTTGGGAAAGTGAAAGGAGTGAGGTTGTCGTCTTTGTATTGGGGAGGATGGATCATAAGCAGCAGCATTTTGGTCTTGTTTTGTCCTTTTTGGTCTCTCTCCTATTTTCATTCAACTACTGTTTCCTTCCTTCCTATGAAGTACAATTTTGAGAAAATTTAAATTCATAAATAAATAATACTACTGGTATACTTCCCCACAGTACAATTTTAAAAAAAAATTATAAAAAAAAACTAATAAGATTTACACATAATAATACGTTTAAAACACTGCCATTAAGTTGTTTTATTCTAAGTAAAGCTTTTTTTAATAATTTTAGTGAATACTACTAAACTAAATAATATTTCATCCATTCAATGGAATTAAAATATAAGTAATGTCACGCTAACTATTTCATGACAATTTTATAAAATAAAAATAAAAAAGTATGTATAATTTAAAATTAAATATATTCTAATTAAGAATGGACGTAGTAGTAAACAACTAATAAAAAGGGTCACCTTCCTCTACACAGGTTTTCTTTTCTTCTCCCACAGGTTTGGTTTAACTAATCTATCTATCTATCTATATTGAGAATAAATTTTATAAAAACTGTCAAACTCTACAATTTAATTGTAGAGAAAATCAAGAAATTTTAATTATATTAAAATTATTAAATAAATTTTATCAAGATAAATAATATTACATAATTTGTTATAAAAAAAAAAACTCCTCAATTTTCTCTAAAAATACAAAATTACTTGATTCCTCCTGTTGAATGCTATAAAAATACTAACTTACAGAGATGGTCCGTATAAAATTAATTCGCATCTATATTATAAAATGGGAGAAAGATATTAACGGTTACTTTTGGTGTAAACACATGCTATGAAATAAGGCCTTTGTTATATTCTGAAGGATTCTTTTAAAACCAACATCCATTGGAACCTCGAAATGGAGCTCTTACTCTACCCAAGTGTGTGTATCAAGGAAAAATAACCCAAATTAAAGCAGCGTAGCTGTAATGTTTCCAATGTACTCTTTTGTTGTAGGCCCGAACTCCTCCTGCATCCCAGCGCATTTTTAAGCCCCAATGCAGAACCAAGATTCCCTTCAATAATAGAACACATTGCTAACAAAAGTCTTATTTCTCTTGATATCAACAGACCATAAATGAGACATATTCCGTTGTTTATTTAAAAAGGAAAAAGGAAATTGATGGTAGAGATTTATTGATCTAAAGAAACTTTATCGGGGAACCCTCTGAAAGTAAACAACAGCCTCAATAGGTGATAGGATTTCACTTCGTTATAGGATTTTGTAGGTATTATTGTTACAGTTTGTTCAAATGTATGCAAAGACAGTGAGATCTGCCAGCTACCACAATCGCACGAAAAGATTACAAGTTAAAACACAAAAATGGCCTAACCACAACAAAAAGTGATAATATTGCAGAAAATGAAGATGTAAATAGCACAGCAGGTGAACAAGGCTGGAAAAGGACCATTATCACGTCGAGCAAATGAATAAGCCTCTTCTCATATATTCATCAAGAATGGCATCCTCCAGTGTCCTATCAAACACACCCCTTGCAGTGCAAACTTCATCACGGCCAAAGAATAGGTTCTATACATCCAGCCAACGGTGGGGGATTAAGAATGCCGACTGCTTCTTCAGATTTCCACCTGATCTTTGCAGAGCCTTTCCAAGCTGATGAGACATTCTAATAAGCATTTAAATATAGCTAGACATAGTTTTTGGTACAGATTAAAGGCACAGAGCAGTTTGCCACGTTCTATATACATCCAGTGAACAATCTACTAGTCGTCTTGTTTTTAGTTTTTCTCAATCTTTTGCTCTCTCTTCCAGGAGTTCATATTAGAGAACCAGAACATCAAGAGTAACAACATTACATTTGTCCATACTAATAGAAACAGAATCTAAATATATAATAGCCAAACAATCTATCCAGTACTACTAACCTACAAAAGGATTGCATTGTAGACAGTTCCATACAAATAATTTCCACCATTCACCAGATTTACATCTGTACAAGGAAACACAGACACTGAAGAAGAGTGCTAACCACAACCATCAGTCAGGCATTTTGCAGATGCAACAACTTCCCCATGAATTGATTACTTGAGACGACCTTCTTGAAGCCAAAACATCCTTGAGGTTTCATCCCCCAGCTTGACATATTATTTGTTCAGAATTAGATAATAGAACTCGCTAACGATAGCTCATGAAGCTCACCTAGCATCCACTCCTCTCCAGTTTGACCCCCAAGGACTATAGCTCTTGTCCCTCCAACAACGCATGTACTATGTCCCCAAGCAAATCTTGGAGGTCGCCCAGGTACATTTAGTATCCTCCATGTAGGTTTCTCTTCAGTTGGGTCCAGAATATAAAGTTGTGAGGCTGAATGAAGACCAGCCACAGACCCACCAAAAACCAGGATCCTGCCACCTGGGAGGCTAAAGGCTACATGATCGAGTCTTGGGGGAGGAGCTAAACCTCCTGGATTTCCAGCTCCTGGCATTCCACTCCCAGTGACACTTCTCCAACATGGTTCATCCTCACTCAAATCCATTGTGAATACATCACTTGAACGAAAACGGAGGGGCCCACTCTTGGCGAGACCACCGAACATCAGAATTTTCCTACCCCCATAAACAGATAGAGTGTGACCAAGTCTAGAAGGTGGGGTCCAAGCTGCCGGTATCTCTCTCCAAATAGGCTTCTCAATAGAAAGATCTAGAAGGAAAGTGTCACTAAGAAGTACTCCAGAATCTGCACAACCACCAGAAACAATCAACTTGCTTCCATCAAGGGTGCAGGAGCTATGCCAAGATCTTGGAAGTGGAGGAGCCAGACCAGAAATTTCACGCCATGTTGGATGCTTGGCATCCAAATCCAACACAAAAACATCATTGAGTAAGCCTTGCCGTCCACACCCTCCAAAAACAACTAAATTAGAGCCATTCACACAAGAAAGTGTGTGGCCCCAACGCCCAGGGGGTGGGGAGCCTACTTTGACATGTTGCCATTCCGGGTTGCTGGAGTTTAAGTCCAATACGAATGTATCATTCATTGGTTGCATGTTGACTCCTTCCCCACCAAAAAGAACCACACGATTCCCTACTGCACAAGCACTGAAGTTGCAACGTGAGGGTTCAACCGCTCCTCCAACAGTTAGTTTCCTCCACGCTGCCGCTTCAAGAGTGGTCAGCTCCCTTGCCAATCTACCCCACCCTAGTCTCTTAGCCCCAGGAACCGTCTCCAAAACCCTAGTTGTTTCACTTCCCCATGCATTTTGGCAGACCATTCTCCAAAGATCCTCATTCTTTGTCAGCTCATAAAGTCGCCTACTGACAGAGCCAACGGACGCAATATCTCTTGGGGTCAACCGTGAAAGAATTTTAAGGGACAAGACTTCATCGCTCAACTGTAGTATCCCACAAACTCCATGAGTTATATTCCTGTTTCCACCTGGACCTACTCGACCTGAAGAAAGACTGGAACGGAACCGATCTGATGCCTTAACAGCTTCCTTAATTGAGGATCCAAGCAGTGGGCCCAGTTCCAGATTTGCTTCTGTGAAGAATTGAATACCAATTATATGGGTTATTGTGTCATCGTCTCCATATATAGGGGTCATGCGTAACCTATTCATTAGTGGAGATCCATCCTTTCTAAAATTCAGCAATTCGCCCTGAAATTCAACCCCTTTATCGATGCATTGTCTTATTTCCGAAACAACTGAAGAGTCCACCAGTGGATGCCTTCTTTTCGCATATGGACCTCTGCATTGCAAGAAACGACTGCCACAAAATCCCGCAAAACCCAAAAAAAATTAAAAAGTTAAGTCGTTCAATTTTCAACATACAGTGCTAATAAACAAATGAAGGTGAAGCACAATGGACAAACAGTAAAATACATAAGAGACATTTTTGAATAAGGTAAGAGTGTCCTATTCATAGGAAGAAAGAAAAATACCCAGCGTCCAACTTTAGTTTTGCCCACTAATCTTTCACACATTTTAGAGAACACAAAGAATAGCGTCAAGCGTTATTTTAATTTAAAATAACCCTCTCTTTGACCCCATTCTAAGGTTCTTTTAACTCAAAAATGACTTTTATCGAACCCCGCTCTAAGGGTCTTTTAAATTAAAATAAGAGGATGGAAGTTTTGGAATAAATATAAAATTAAAAGGAAAAGATTTGGGGACATCGATGAAGTCAAGTGTGCAAAGGAGAATAAAATTTCATCACAAAGGTTTTATAATTACATAATTTTCACTTTAAAGTCAACAATATCCTGCTGTATAAAAGGTGACACAAAAGAAATGACAAACCTGCATTCAACTGGTCTGCCCCAAGAAACCTACATCAATAACTTTCTACACTATGGACCTCCATAATTCTTACTCCCTCCATCCCACAAATATTGCAACATACCTTTTGCACAAAGTTTAATAAACTTTCAAATTCTCATTTGGTTTCCTAATTGGTCCCTATGAAGTGTGTGGTTGAGAGTGCTTAAAGAATGTGAACCGCAAAAATTTTAGTTAGTAGAGGAACCCACTATATATTCAAATGATAAAAGTAATAGGACTGGGGATAATTTAGTCATTTAACGTAACAAAAGTTACTAAAAAAGAAAGTGTTGCAACCTTTTTGGGACTTCTTAAAAAGGAATGTTTTGCAATATTTGTGAGGTGGAGGGGGTATTTTTTTTTTCAAGAAAAAGAAAACAGTCATATGGTAGTATGTGCATACTAGAAACTTAAGAAAAGTTCCTTAGACAGCTGGATTTTAACATGCCCGAGTGGGGCAAGTTTCCCAGACCATGATGAATTTGAAATATAACGAGTGCTAACCGTCTTGAAGACAAAAATATACAATAGAGTAAAAAGTAAGAATAAATTTACACCCGGCAATTTGCAGTGCTATTTACGGATAGTTCTCATAATGGTGAACTAGAGTTCGTCAAAACTAATACACTTGTATGAAATTTGAGAAAATCCAAAACAGCTGAGCATGTAACACATCTTTAATATGCTGTCTCTCTAACATCGCCACCAATCATTGTGATGGCGAAGGTCATTAATATATATATATATATATATATATAAAGCGTCCAACTTTTTTTAACCGCCAATTTGATGATTTTGGGTCACACTTTAGGTTAAAATTTAACAAAGTCAAATTAATTCACCGGCATGTATAAAGTTTTATCCTAAAAAATACATGTTTACTCCCACTTCCCCACGTCTGCTCCAAAAAACTGTTTTCACAAGATATAATGTAATCTCCTATTTTATCTCCACTAAATCTCTCCCAACTCCTATAATCTCTCTCAACTCTTATTTTATCTCTATCAATCTCTCACACATAATTAAATTAGTTCCTTTTTTAAACTCTATTTTATTTTGAACATGGTTTTTCATTATTTATTTTTTTTTTTAAAATATTTTTTATATTATAATAAAAAAAATCAAGCACACACATCGTGATATATGTCAAGGATTTTAGATGGTACAAATCTTAGAGTACTTGAAAACTATCCGAAACAAATGAAATAAATTTTATACTCAACTGTAGCAATCATATGCATGTGTTAATCATATGACAGTACATGCATACTAGAAACTTAAGAAAAGTTCCATAGACAGCTAGACATCAACATGCCCAAAGAGGCTAAGTCTCCTAGACTGTGATGAATATGAAATATAACAATGAATGCAATAAAGAAAGAACAAACTTCATATTGAAATTTGAGAAAATCCTAAACATCAAAGAAAATCATTAATCTTGTGTATTTCTAACACCGTCAAAAACACCAATCATTGTGATTGTTAAGGTTGTTGTGTAAAAAATATATACTATCTCCTTCATATATTGATATATTTCAAGGATTTTAGATAGCACAAAACTTGGAGGATTTAAAATTATGCGAAACAAATTTTATACTCGACCATAGCAAAAGGCTAGTTCCGTAAAACTTCCAAACAATTGGTTACTCAAAGTCACAATAGTAAAATCCTCCTATTTCAATTCATCAATCCTCTTTTTCTAGCAAATGTATTTTAATTCATCAAGAATGAAATCCTAACCATTTATTGTTTTATTAAATATTGTTCAGCCTCTTCTTGAACATGTTCTTTTCTTTTATCTTATTTCATTGGTTTTATGTCCGTATTAAATTAAACAATTGCGGATTAAATTGTTTCAGTATGCTCCAGTTTTTCACATGTTTTAGGTACAATTTGGTTCGAGGAATAAAAATTTGATATAATACAATAGTCTACGTAATGCAATAGAGTTGTAATGTAATGGTAATATGTTATTACAACATATTTGTTTGGTTGGTTCTTGGTATTTGTATAATAATTATAATGTTATTATATTATATTCAAAATTGTGTTTAGTTCACTAAATTATATGATTGTATGTAATAATTAAAGTAAATTGTATGTCAAAATATTAAATCAGTTGTAATCATTACTGTTTTGTCTTTAATGACCACATTACGGATGTATTAGGCCAATAAATCATTTGGAGGATATAATGAAATGCTTGAAAATTGATATAATAGTATTACGTCCGTAATGGGTTAATACATGTAATAGGTAAACCGAACATAATAAATATCACATCAACGTAATAATCTATTACATTACGGAACTATTACATTGATTTGAGGCGAACTAAACGCCACCTTAGTACGTAAAATATTGCTTATGTTTATGATTGGCGTCAAGTACTTAAGGAGCTATTTCTTGCTCAGGCCAATTATAGGAACTAGCACAGGTGGCACACGCGTTGCGTGTATAAATTATGTGAGAAAAAAATAAGAATTTTATAAACTTTGAAATACCGAGTAGAAAGATAAAAAAATATAATAAAAAGACAAAATAATAATATAATTAAAGTTGTAGGGGCAAAACATAAAAGAAAAGACTGTGACACGGTTACACCAAACCTCCCATGGAGGTTTTATAATATAGATGTATGTAGTCCCTTGTCAATGGTTGACAAAGTGAACCTACCATAATGTGGTCGGGAGAGGCTCTATAAACAACAAGAATACGAATTTGTTCTATACTCCTACAATGCATGTTGGACGTAAAACACAGGAAATTTTGCCTCACATGCATCTCTCATAAGATGTGCCTAATGCCAAAAATATACTAGATCAGCTGATAGCAACAGATGTAGGTAACCAAAGAAATCTCACCATTTGAGTGCAAAAAAAAAAAATCTATGCTCCACCGCGGTAAAGAACTTCAATCTAATAAGATTTTTCCCAACCATCAGTATAATAACATAAGCAACTTGTCAGTTTGACATTTACAGTAAATTATTCTTATGGCGCACTGGACATAATTTTTTTAGATAAAATAAGTTATATTAGAAAGTAGGGAAAACAACAAGGGCAAGGAGTCGACTTACAAGTGAAACTATAAGTACTAAGTCGTAAGTCCTGGTGAAGGGCAATGCACCAATTACTATGGTCATTCAAAACAAATACACCTGTAAATGCCACATGATGCCCAAAAGGAGCGAGAAACGACACCCTATCCCACCACCATAAGGGAAGAGGAAAGTGGATACAACTAATAATTCTCAAAGTCATCCTCGCGCTACATGATAGAAACCAAAGGTTGTAGCATAATAGTTGAACACAGTTTCTGAAATCGTACTTGTAGCTTGTTTACTAATCCTATAAAGTAATTTATCTAAGTAAATTCGAACCCGAACCCAAATTCAAACCCGCACAATAATGCATATGGCGTCTGGCAAACCTTCAAGCCATGAATATAACACTAGAATTTTACTTTGCTAAGTGCAGTAATGAAAATTTTAGCAAGAAAAGGACAAGGTCTAACATTCAAACCAAAAGGGCGAATATGTTGAAAAGGAAGTACTAAAAGCACCTTGAAACACAAATCTTTCATTCACCTTTCGATAATCATAGTAATAGGCATATACAACCAGAACATAACAATTTAAGAAAACACTGGAAGTTACTACCTTGGGATAGTACTATTTCCTAATTTGCAACTAGCTTGCTTTAAAACAGTAAAGCCCAAATTGAATCTGGCTTGGTCTCAAAATTTCTCCAACAAATTAAAGAGTTTGTTTATAGATTAACTATATTCATTACTTATCAAATAAAAATAGCGCAAAGGAGAACTGATACAACTCATATCAAGATTTTATGCTTTCAAGAAAGATGGAAAGACGAACCAATTCAGTTTTAAATGGGTGCCAAAAATAACTTGAGGTTGTCTATGAAAATAACCGTACAGGAGGATGTACAAGAACTTAATATTTTTTACGAATGCATATTTAATCATTTACAATATGTGCATTCCATAGTCTGCAACATATGTAAACATGGAACTTCAACTTAAGGGTGTGTGGGTGGTGCAGGGAAGTGCTAAACCCCAAATTTGGGATAGAATCTCTAGCTTCAAAAGTGCCCAAGTACTGAATGGTACAGAATACAGGTGCGTGTTTGTTATACTTATGAAAATTCTGGACTACTAATGTTCAGAGATATGCATTAGTGAGTTTTCTATTATACAGGCTACATTGAGAAAGATGAGTCATATTATTGGATAAAAATCTTTACGAGGATAGGATTGTCCAACTACACAAGGTAAAAAGGATGTCAAACACATATCCCATACCCCTGGTATGAGTGTAGAGTTTCCAACGAAGGTAATCTAACGCATTTAAAAGAGACCATGCAGGATGTCTTTGAAATGGAGGAATAATTTCAACCAGCTACTGATATATTGAAGGCTTCAAAATTAAGTCCATAAATAACATATTCTACTCTTATATCAGAGAACTAGAATCCAATACCAAAATACTAGTCACGAATTCAGCCCAAAGAACCTACAAGAAAAAATAAACAAACAAAAACTAACAAAAATAAAGCCAACAAAATGTGAACAGAAAGATATTAGAAGTGAAAAGGCAAAACTAACCAATTACGACCAAGGACTTCTTCAGCTAGATATCCAGTAACCATCTCGAAGGCGGAATTGACGTAAATAATCGGATGGTCCGGCTCCAAGGCATCGGTGACAACAAAGCCGCAAGGCGCCGGTTGAAGCAAGCTGTCGACAGGAAAGGGGAGGGGGCCCCCATCGTTCAAGATGAAGCCCTCCTCGTCTCCACTCAAATCAGAATTACTATCCCACTCCATCAGAGAGAAGTAATCCTCTCTCTTCAACCCATTCCGCACCTCAAATTCGAAAACCCTAAAGACTGAAGCTTGGCTGTGTGTGTGGAGAGAGAAAGTGGAGATACAAAGGGTTAGGAATTAGGGTTTGTTTCTGAGGAGATGGAGGAGAGTCGTGTGCGAAGAAACAAGTGGTGGCGAAGGTTGGGAAATTAACAGACCGATAGAGAGAGGGATAAAATTGTTAATTTGAGGAGAGAGAAAAGAGGATCTTGGCAACTGGATATTACATACATATACGTGCCCTCTCTTGCAACGTCTCTGTAGTAGTGGGGTGGAAATATCTGGGACAGTGGGTTTGGAATGTTACGGGTTTGGGCTTTTTATATTCGGGACTTTCGCGTTAAAACGCTTTGGGACAACGCAAACTTGGCATCTTACAATATGCTCGCTGAAACTCCACCCCGTCTATTTTTACTAATCCTTTCAATTAGGTCCAAGTTGAGAAACTATGGTTAGCCTGATTGATTGGAAACTCCGAAACCCAATTCTATAGGCGATATTTTTTCTTTGGACAAACCGTATGCGAGACTTGATTAGATAATAATTGGGACAATTATATATTTTAGTACATTTTTTAAAAATATTAGAATAAAAGTACATCTTAAAATTATTTACAGAATAAATACATTTTTAATATATAATTTTAAAATTAATGCAGTTGGTTTCAGTTTTAATTTAATTGAAATTGAAATAGAATGCATTTAGTTTTCTAATCCCTTTAATTTAGTGATTACGCATTTAAAAATTAATTAATTGTCTCACTTTTCTTGCGTCAACATTCTATCCATATCACTTTTCTTGCGCCACTTTTTTCGCATTTTCTAGACGTGGATATAGAGTAACAGTGGGGCGTGAATATGGAGTACCACTATATATATATACTCTACATTAATTAATTAATGTTATATATATATATATATATATACTCTACACATGTATATATAAATTAATTAATGTTTTACCTAAATTACTTTTTAAAAATAAAATTATTTTTGAATATGATGCACTTGGTAGCTAAACTTTTATTCAAAAGTAACCATTTTAGTTTTAATGGGTAAATAAAAAAAATTAAATATGTTGCAGTTACTTATAAATAACATTTTTCTAAATAAAATTATTTTCAATATGGTACAATTGGTAGCCACACCTTTATATAAAAATAATCATTTTAATTTTTGTGGGTAACCAAAAAAACTATTTTAAATATGATTTTATTGGTTGACAATTTTTTATTGGGTTACCAATTAATTATTAAAAAAATCAATTATATTGGGTTACCAATTAATATAAATGTAACCAATTCATATAAAGGTAACCAATTTATTTTTATTGGGTTACCAATTAATTATAAAAAGTCTATTATACATTTTTTTTTCATACTACAGTTGGTAGCCAAACTTTCATATAAAAGTAATCAATTTAGTTTTATTGGATTACCAATTAATGATAAAAAATCTATTATAGAATATTTTTTTTCGTAGTGTTGTTGGTAACCAAACATTCATATAAAGGTAATCAATTCAGTTTTATTGGGCTACCAATTAATTATAAAAATTCTATTATAGAGTTTTTTTTTTCATACTGCAGTTGGTAGCCAAACTTTCACACAAAGGTAACCAATTCAGTTTTATTGGGTTACAAATTAATGGTTAAAAATCTATTATAGAATTATTATTTTCGTAGTGTTGTTGGTAACCAAACATTCTTATAAAGGTAACCAATTCAGTTTTATTGGGTTACCAATTAATTATAAAAAATCTATTATACATTTTTTTTTTTCATAATGCTGTTAGTAGCCAAACATTCACACAAAGGTAACCAATTTAGTTTTATTAGGTTACCAATTAATGATAAAAAAATCTATTATAGATTTATTTAGTTTATTTTTTTTGTAGTGTTGTTAGTAACCAAACATTCATATAAATGTAACCAATTCAATTTTATTGAGTTACCAATTAATTATTAAAAATCTATTATACATTTTTTTTCATACTGCAGTTGGTAGCCAAACCTTCACACAAAGGTAACCAAATCATTTTTATTGGGTTACCAATTAATTATAAAAAATCTATAATAATTTTTTTTTATAATGCATTTGGTAGCTAAACATTCATAGAAAGATAATCAATTCAGTTTTATTGGGTTACCAATTAATTATAACAAAGATCTTCATCTCCTTTGACTCACCGCCATGAATGTGCCAATAACATTACCGCCATGAACGGCCATAAAAACCTTAGATCTTGTCCCCATCGACAACCTTCCAAAGCCGCTCACAGTCACTGAACTCTTCCCGGTACTGATGCTCGGCTCAACAATTTGTGTCGTTTACCAAGGCGTTCCCGGATCCTACAGCGAAACCGTCGTCGACAAAGCATCTCCAAAATGCGAAGCCATCCCTTGCGACTAATTCGATGTCGCATTAAAAGTCGAGCTCTGGATTGTCGATCATGATGTATATGGTTATGGTCGTTGTGATCGTGGATTTGGACATGGTGGATAGTCACATGGTGCTTATAATGCAGACTGACAGTATATATCTAACATGAATGAGAGAGAGAGAAGGATATCGGAAATAATGGTGAGAGAAAGTAGAGAAAAAAGGAGGATGCTGAAAAAAAATAATGGGTGTCATTAAATAGAGAGGAGTAAATAGAGTGGTTATAATTCTCCTTGATCTAAGGGATAATGATTTAATGGGTTTATTATTGTTGCACTTTTTTTGTAATTATTTTGTTAGTGCACTATTCTTGTAATTTTTTACTAATTATTGTATACTTATGTAAAGAACCCTAATTTTACATTCTAATATTGTGATCCAAAAGTGATAACAATAAATAATTCGAAAATAAAAATTATTTATTAAGGACTAAACAATTGTGCGTCTAATGCCTTAGACTTGAAAAAATTTTGGAACACAAAGCCACTAGTACAATTAAAACTAAGTAACACGGAACCTAAGATTGTTTTCAACTAATACAATTCCAATAACACGGGACTAGTAATTGTTTATAGACTAAAACTAAGTTAATTCCTATCTTACAAACCTCATGACAATGCGCCCTGCAACTATCTAATCATACTCCTAAAATAGTAACTCTAAAGAAAGTTGTTGTATTAATTTGTTGATGATGAATTTGTCGTATCCTTCTTTCTGACAGTGATGTGGTCATTTATAATTTTTTTTCTTGATAAGTTGTGTAAATTTCATACCTATGATCTCTCAAAAATTTCATAAATGTCGATAGTGAGATTAAGACTCTTAACCGCTTTAATTCGTAATCAATTTAGCTTATCTGCCACGTATCATTAAGATAGTGGTCATACAACAAGGTCCATGATACATTTTATGAATGTTTAATATGTTTCACTAATTTAAGGGTATTTTGGTTTTTTTCTTTTTTATTATATTTTATTAATAATCTGGTAAAATATATGTGACGCCCCCAAATCTGGGCCCACACAGCCCAAACTTGAGTCGTCAAAAGACTACAACAAAATTATTACAACAAAGCACAACGTACAACAATACAGTGTATAATAATACACAACTAAGTCTTCACTATTATTGCCACACTATTTTACAAAACGTGAAGACTATGATAACTATTCCTCGGACCCTCACTCCATTCCCCGGCTAGACCCTGTTATGTTTTCATCTCCTGTTGAAAAACAATGGAACAAAAGAAAGGGTGAGCTCAAATAGCCCAGTAAAGAATATCATGACTAAGATAATGACGAATAAATTATCATTAGTCTTCAACAGTTGAGTTCTTGATAGAATACAATAGACTACAAGGTTTATATCAAAAACTGTAGTTAAATTCTTAAACAACGTTCAGATCAATAATAGCAGCGGAATGAGTAATCTATTAGAAGAATAATGCAGACTATAATGTCCACTCGGTTCTCTTTTTAGGAAAAACATCATCAACTTTTATCATCTGAAATATCATTAGTCAAGATAATACAAATTCACAGTTCCTGATCATAATCATGCAGATCAACAGTTCATCTTTGCACTACGGGCCAAAGACATTCAATATAACACCAACGGTCATGATTATACCAGATTCAGCCTTTGGTCATAATCATACCAAACAACAGTTCATCTTTGCACTACGGGCCAAAGACATTCAATATAACACCAACGGTCATGATTATACCAGATTCAGCCTTTGGTCATAATCATACCAAACAACAGTTCATCTTTGCACTACGGGCCAAAGAGAACATTCACCACGTGCCATAAAAGACACCGAACAGATGTATCGCCTTTAACCTATTATATCGCCTTTAACCTATCATCTGTTCAACAAATATATCACATCTGTGCCCCCGGCCACAGATATTCACAACAGCTTGATTTTTGGATGATTAGAATGATATAAATGATGAACAGAAGAAATAGGATAACAATAAGTATCGGAAGTTTACTTTGTACAGATTCAAATAATGTCCAAATTGTCAACATGATGTGGAGTGAAATTCAAGATCCACAGTTCAGAATAACGGTTACAATTCAATAGAAAGGTTCACGTAAATAGGAAGGTTCAGTTGAAATAATGAAGTTCAACTATTATGGAACATATAATATTTTCAGGAATTATAGAAGCAATAGTTCCATAATAAATTTCGATTTAGGAGTATGAAAGAAAATAATATCCCTTACCGTAGCAGGTTTGATTAACAACAGGTGAAGGAAATTAATACAAGGGTTATTCACCAACAGGCGCCAATCCGCTCCGTAAGGTTATTCCCACAATTTAATAGAATTTGAGTACAAAGAGTTATTCACCAAACAGGCGGCAATCCGCTCCGTAAGGTTATTCTCAGAGATTAATAATGAATGAATACGAAAGGTTATTCACCAACAGGCGGCAATCCGCTCCGTAAGGTTATTCCCACAATTTAATAGAATTTGAGTACAAAGAGTTATTCACCAAACAGGCGGCAATCCGCTCCGTAAGGTTATTCTCAGAGATTAATAATGAATGAATACGAAAGGTTATTCACCAACAGGCGGCAATCCGCTCCGTAAGGTTATTCCCACAATTTAATACATGGAAATAAAAGGCACATCTTATGAGTAAGAAAGAAACAATATTATTTTCGAGAATCAAATAATGATAATCCCTTACCATAGTACGTTTGAATAATGGAAGATGAAAAAGATGGTATCCCTTACCGTAGTAAGTTTTAATAATAGAAGATGAAAGAAGATGACATTCCTTACCTTGATATTGTGAAACAAGTTTATAGCCGAACAAATCCTTCCTTGTTTGTAGCAGTAAGGAATCTGACTTTTGAGTCTTCTAGAGTTTTTAAAATCTCTTTATGCTTTTAAAATAATGTTACTCTCGGAAAGATAGACGGCATAGACTCAAGAATCACTCAATTCGGAGTTAATATGAATGAGTTATGAATTTTCAAAACTAAGACTGAAAATAGTGACGAAAATCAGAATAGGTTACGGTTTTTAGTATTTTAAGACATGAAGATGATTTCAGATGACTTTTCTTCCTTCTTCAAAGTTGTAGAGGACGAAAAACTGAAGAGACAGACTTTTAATTCATTAAATTGTGACAAATAATGAATTTACTACAATTTTTTCGAAAGAGTTGTTGTACATAAGAAAATTCTACTCGGGAATTCAAAGAAGAATGCAAAAGATTTCAAAACTAGGAATGACTTAAGAACACTTAGAGAGAACTTACACAAAAAATATTTAGAGAGAGAAAGAAAGAACAAGTAAGGAAGTTCATGAAAAATCCTTAAGTTAAGGCTTCTATTTATAGCCAAAAATCTTATCATTCATTTAATCTAAACCATTCATTTAAAGATCATCTTTTAATCTACACCATCCATTTCAAATATTATATTATCTTTAATCTACACCATTCATTTCATATCACCTAATAATCACCTAACTTTATATTATAAACAAATCAATTCAATTATTCAACAATAATTCACACTTTAATCTACACCATTCATTTCATATCACCTAATAATCACCTAACTTTATATTATAAACAAATCAATTCAATTATTCAACAATATTTCACACTTTAATCTACACCATTCATTTCATATCACCTAATAATCACCTAACTTTATATTATAAACAAATAACTTTATCAATTCAATTATTATGACTAATTGTTATAAATACAGTATAGTTAGCTCTTAGATATCAAGTCAATTAATTAATGAAATACAACTGTTTAAATAATACCGTAATAGAGATAACAATAATACAGAAAATATGTAAAAGAAAAATACGTTACTGTGTCATGACAATTATTGATTCAATAACGTGAATTACTGTGCATATGTTACTGTGACAATTATTAGGTTCAATAATTTTAAAAACAGTGCAGCAACAATATTGACTCAATGATATAAAATACAGTGTAATGACAATTATTAAATCAATAATGCAAAATACTGTGTAACAACAATTATTGAATTGATAATATAAAATATTATGCAGTGACAATTATCGATGAAATGATGCGTAACAGTTACGGTGTCAATTATCAGACCAATAATATGAGACACTATGCAATACCGTGTGTTACTGTAGAATACCGTGTGCTACAGAAAATACCATAAACTACCGTATGCTACTATTCTTTTATCACCGGTATTTTAACAGTTCCGTTGACTATTTTTATTTAAAAAGGTTACTTCTGTCGTTTTCTATATCCGACAAATATTCCGTTGTGGGGTCCACCAATAATTTATTATTTCGGCGCCGTCGTACGGCACGAATATTCCCCGACCAAACGAATATTTCCCGACAAAGCGAATATTGTCCGACAAAATAAAATTTGCACATAACATCCTTAACTTTCAATTTTGTTAATTTAACCACTTACTGTTTCAAAAAATATATATATGAAGAAAAATTAAATTTTGTATTTCATAAAATTCGGGGTCTTACAACCTCCCCTCCTTATGAAATTTCGTCCCCGAAATTGACGTACCTGACATATCGAAGAGGTAAGGATACTTAGATTTCATCTCAGATTCTAGCTCCCAGGTCATTTCCTCAGTATCTTGGTTCCTCCATAAAATCTTAACTTGAGGTATAACCTTTGAGCGTAGGATCTGCTCCTTCTTATCCAGGATCTTAACAGGTACCTCCTCGTATGTTAAATCCTCTGCTATAACGTCTGCTTCTAACTCAATGACGTGGTTTGGGTCCTTCACATATTTACGTAACATAGATATGTGAAAAACGTTATGGATGCGAGACATACTTGGTGGTAGGGCTAGTCTGTAGGCTACGGTTCCTATTCGATCGAGGATTTCAAATGGGCCAATAAATCGAGGGTTGAGCTTTCCTCTCTTTCTGAATCTCGTAACCCCTTTCCATGGAGAAACACGTAAGAATACATGTTCTCCGACGTTGAAACTTTCGTCTCTCCGATGAAGATCAGCATAACTCTTTTGTCGTTCTTGTGCGGTCTGTATTCGTTGTCGGATCATTTGGATCTTTTCGGTCGTCAAGCGTACCAACTCGGGTCCCAACAATTTTGCTTCTCCTACCTCATTCCAACATATTGGAGAGCGACACTTCCTTCCATACAATGCCTCGAATGGAGCCATGCCTATGCTTGCTTGGTAACTGTTGTTGTAAGATAAGATTTTCTGCTCAAAGCGTAAGCTACAACGTTCGCCTTTCCCGGGTGATACTGGATTGTGTGGTCATAATCCTTTAACAGCTCAAGCCAACGTCGTTGTCGCATGTTGAGTTCCTTCTGGGTGAAGAAATACTTGAGACTTTTATGATCCGTATAGATATCCACTTTTTCTCCGTACAAGTAGTGTCTCCAGATCTTCAACGCGAAAACGACTGCTGCCAACTCTAGATCATGAGTAGGATAATTTTTCTCATAATCTTTGAGTTGTCGAGAGGCGTAGGCTATAACCTTTCCATGTTGCATAAGGACACAGCCTAGACCTTTGCCAGAAGCATCGCTGTAGATAACAAATTCTCCTGATCCTGATGGTATGGTCAGAACAGGAGCTGAAACAAGTCTCCTCTTGAGTTCTTGAAAACTCTTCTCGCATTCCTCGCTCGATATAAGTTTTGTACTAGAATGAATGATACCGATATCTAGTAATTAAACTTTTAACTCTTGGTGTTCTATGGGAGCCATTTGGTATGGGACTTTAAAAATGGGCTTAGTGCCGGGTTCAAGATCGATACAAAATTCAATTTCACGGTTTGGGGTAAGCCAGAAAGTTCCTCAGAAAAACGTCAGGAAACTCATTAACAATGAGAATATCATTCAAGTTTGACGTGTTTTTGTTCAAATCAGTGACATGAGCTAAAAAGGCTTGACATCCGTTTTTCAATAAACGAATGGCTTTATGGCTAGAAATAACAGTTATAGATTTCAATGGTTTAGTTGCTTGAATTTGCATGACAGGTTGATTAGGAATATGAAAACTAATAATCTTATGAAAACAATCAATTTTAGCATGATGGGTAGTCAACCAATCAATTCCTAAAATCACATCAAATTCACGCATCTCCAAAGAAATAAGGTCAACAGGTAATGTGAGGTTGTTGATTTGAACTAGGCAAGATTTATAGATAGTAAATGTAATAGGTATTTCTCCCAATGAGGTTTCAACTGATAAGACACGATTTAAGTTTTCAATAGTCAAATTTAAACGTTGAGTACATATAGGTGAGATAAAAGAGTGGATAGAGCCAGTATCTAATATGGCATAGACTTCACGAGAATTTATGAATAGCTTACCGGTTATTACCTCATTCGGTTTCTTGACTGTTATCGTCAAATCGAATCCCAAATACTTCATTCGGATCTTCACGTATTTCAACCATGGGAATACCACTGAATAATTTTCTAGCAAACTGTTTCTCGGGTTCATCAACTTCATCAGTAGTAAGGTACCAATGATTTCCATTAAAATAGTGTTTTCGATAGACTGCAGTTTCCACGATAGTGACTAACTTAACCTGAATTCCTCTAAATTGTAACGCCCAAAAGTATAGAAACATCATTTTTAAATAATCTTGAAAATCATAGCTGGAACACCATAAATCCCAAAGACTAATATGAAAAGTCCATATATTCTGATCCTTTGTTATAGAGCATAACCAGGTGATATCACTCTCCCAATTAGTGAGTAAATTAAAGGCAATAATTTCCGCAAGTTCGTTACTTCCTTTAATTGCTTCTAAGAATGGATCTGGAATGACTGTAGCAGAGCTTTCACCTTCATCCTTACTGGATAGAACACGCATAATTTTTGCCTTAGGCAAATGATTCAACTCTGAATTTGTAAGAAGATTATTCGTCGCCTCTTGTTTTGCAGCTACATTTGTTTCGGTAATTTCATAGTTAACCTCCTGATTTCCAGATGTCATAATTAACTGTGGTCACAAAATAAATGTTAGTTCAAATAAACTGACTCATCTCTTCATGTTCCTACATTCAAATCGATTCATTAGATAATAAAATCTATTTTAGGTAGGACACACTAGTGATTGATTCTATTCGTCTCTCCCCTCCTAGTTCTAACCCCAGATCTCCATTAAAGACCATATCCCTAAGCTCTGATGCCAACTGTGACGCCCCCAAATCTGGGCCCACACAGCCCAAACTTGAGTCGTCAAAAGACTACAACAAAATTATTACAACAAAGCACAACGTACAACAATACAGTGTATAATAATACACAATTAAGTCTTCACTATTATTGCCACACTATTTTACAAAACGTGAAGACTATGATAACTATTCCTCGGACCCTCACTCCATTCCCCGGCTAGACCCTGTTATGTTTTCATCTCCTGTTGAAAAACAATGGAACAAAAGAAAGGGTGAGCTCAAATAGCCCAGTAAAGAATATCATGACTAAGATAATGACGAATAAATTATCATTAGTCTTCAACAGTTGAGTTCTTGATAGAATACAATAGACTACAAGGTTTATATCAAAAACTGTAGTTAAATTCTTAAACAACGTTCAGATCAATAATAGCAGCGGAATGAGTAATCTATTAGAAGAATAATGCAGACTATAATGTCCACTCGGTTCTCTTTTTAGGAAAAACATCATCAACTTTTATCATCTGAAATATCATTAGTCAAGATAATACAAATTCACAGTTCCTGATCATAATCATGCAGATCAACAGTTCATCTTTGCACTACGGGCCAAAGACATTCAATATAACACCAACGGTCATGATTATACCAGATTCAGCCTTTGGTCATAATCATACCAAACAACAGTTCATCTTTGCACTACGGGCCAAAGACATTCAATATAACACCAACGGTCATGATTATACCAGATTCAGCCTTTGGTCATAATCATACCAAACAACAGTTCATCTTTGCACTACGGGCCAAAGAGAACATTCACCACGTGCCATAAAAGACACCGAACAGATGTATCGCCTTTAACCTATTATATCGCCTTTAACCTATCATCTGTTCAGCAAATATATCACATCTGTGCCCCCGGCCACAGATATTCACAACAGCTTGATTTTTGGATGATTAGAATGATATAAATGATGAACAGAAGAAATAGGATAACAATAAGTATCGGAAGTTTACTTTGTACAGATTCAAATAATGTCCAAATTGTCAACATGATGTGGAGTGAAATTCAAGATCCACAGTTCAGAATAACGGTTACAATTCAATAGAAAGGTTCACGTAAATAGGAAGGTTCAGTTGAAATAATGAAGTTCAACTATTATGGAACATATAATATTTTCAGGAATTATAGAAGCAATAGTTCCATAATAAATTTCGATTTAGGAGTATGAAAGAAAATAATATCCCTTACCGTAGCAGGTTTGATTAACAAAAGGTGAAAGAAATTAATACAAGGGTTATTCACCAACAGGCGCCAATCCGCTCCGTAAGGTTATTCCCACAATTTAATAGAATTTGAGTACAAAGAGTTATTCACCAAACAGGCGGCAATCCGCTCCGTAAGGTTATTCTCAGAGATTAATAATGAATGAATACGAAAGGTTATTCACCAACAGGCGGCAATCCGCTCCGTAAGGTTATTCCCACAATTTAATAGAATTTGAGTACAAAGAGTTATTCACCAAACAGGCGGCAATCCGCTCCGTAAGGTTATTCTCAGAGATTAATAATGAATGAATACGAAAGGTTATTCACCAACAGGCGGCAATCCGCTCCGTAAGGTTATTCCCACAATTTAATACATGGAAATAAAAGGCACATCTTATGAGTAAGAAAGAAACAATATTATTTTCGAGAATCAAATAATGATAATCCCTTACCATAGTACGTTTGAATAATGGAAGATGAAAAAGATGGTATCCCTTACCGTAGTAAGTTTTAATAATAGAAGATGAAAGAAGATGACATTCCTTACCTTGATATTGTGAAACAAGTTTATAGCCGAACAAATCCTTCCTTGTTTGTAGCAGTAAGGAATCTGACTTTTGAGTCTTCTAGAGTTTTTAAAATCTCTTTATGCTTTTAAAATAATGTTACTCTCGGAAAGATAGACGGCATAGACTCAAGAATCACTCAATTCGGAGTTAATATGAATGAGTTATGAATTTTCAAAACTAAGACTGAAAATAGTGACGAAAATCAGAATAGGTTACGGTTTTTAGTATTTTAAGACATGAAGATGATTTCAGATGACTTTTCTTCCTTCTTCAAAGTTGTAGAGGACGAAAAACTGAAGAGACAGACTTTTAATTCATTAAATTGTGACAAATAATGAATTTACTACAATTTTTTCGAAAGAGTTGTTGTACATAAGAAAATTCTACTCGGGAATTCAAAGAAGAATGCAAAAGATTTCAAAACTAGGAATGACTTAAGAACACTTAGAGAGAACTTACACAAAAAGTATTTAGAGAGAGAAAGAAAGAACAAGTAAGGAAGTTCATGAAAAATCCTTAAGTTAAGGCTTCTATTTATAGCCAAAAATCTTATCATTCATTTAATCTAAACCATTCATTTAAAGATCATCTTTTAATCTACACCATCCATTTCAAATATTATATTATCTTTAATCTACACCATTCATTTCATATCACCTAATAATCACCTAACTTTATATTATAAACAAATCAATTCAATTATTCAACAATAATTCACACTTTAATCTACACCATTCATTTCATATCACCTAATAATCACCTAACTTTATATTATAAACAAATCAATTCAATTATTCAACAATATTTCACACTTTAATCTACACCATTCATTTCATATCACCTAATAATCACCTAACTTTATATTATAAACAAATAACTTTATCAATTCAATTATTATGACTAATTGTTATAAATACAGTATAGTTAGCTCTTAGATATCAAGTCAATTAATTAATGAAATACAACTGTTTAAATAATACCGTAATAGAGATAACAATAATACAGAAAATATGTAAAAGAAAAATACGTTACTGTGTCATGACAATTATTGATTCAATAACGTGAATTACTGTGCATATGTTACTGTGACAATTATTAGGTTCAATAATTTTAAAAACAGTGCAGCAACAATATTGACTCAATGATATAAAATACAGTGTAATGACAATTATTAAATCAATAATGCAAAATACTGTGTAACAACAATTATTGAATTGATAATATAAAATATTATGCAGTGACAATTATCGATGAAATGATGCGTAACAGTTACGGTGTCAATTATCAGACCAATAATATGAGACACTATGCAATACCGTGTGTTACTGTAGAATACCGTGTGCTACAGAAAATACCATAAACTACCGTATGCTACTATTCTTTTATCACCGGTATTTTAACAGTTCCGTTGACTATTTTTATTTAAAAAGGTTACTTCTGTCGTTTTCTATATCCGACAAATATTCCGTTGTGGGGTCCACCAATAATTTATTATTTCGGCGCCGTCGTACGGCACGAATATTCCCCGACCAAACGAATATTTCCCGACAAAGCGAATATTGTCCGACAAAATAAAATTTGCACATAACATCCTTAACTTTCAATTTTGTTAATTTAACCACTTACTGTTTCAAAAAAAATATATATGAAGAAAAATTAAATTTTGTATTTCATAAAATTCGGGGTCTTACAATATAGGTACTCAACACCTGTCCCTTTTATTTAATATGATAAATGCATTAATTTATCGTATTAAATAAGTTTGTCTTTATTTTAGCTCGAAGAAAAACATTTAAAAAAATAATCATGTAGATGTATAACTCCTCACTACTTCTCTAACTCGCTTCAGTATTCAAATAGGTAAAAGATTTATTGCTTATAAATTGAGCCATAATCTTAGTTCTGCCGACACATTTCTTTTCTCTCAAATATTCATCCTCTTCAGATCAATTATGATAATTTATAGTATAGTTTGCCATATAAGATGTACCCAAATAATATTATGGTGATATATCATATGATATATTTTTTAGATTAAAAATTTAAGACCCCTGATATCACTCATATTTTAATGATAATTTATTGCATAGTTAAGTACATGAGATCTACACAATTAATGTTATGATAATACATCATTTGAGACACTTTTTGAGAAACCTAGCATAACAATTACTAAAAATAATGTTTTGAAATGTAAAGATGGATAATGAATGGAACAACTAAAATAAATAGGGAAAGATAAGTAATATATTTTCTCAAACTTAATTATTAAATATGACAAATAATCAAAAGATGCAAATTAAAGTTTCATAAAAAATTATTAAAAATAATTTTAAAATGAAATTATCAAATACTTTTTATGTTTTAAAACTGATTATAAAAAAAAATTACTTATAAATTATCTCAAACATCCTCCAAATATAATTTTAGACAAATAAAACTCATAGATTTGAAATAGTGGGTTCCCTCCATCCATATTCATTTCAATTTAGGAGAATTGCGCTACCAGTTTTGAGATTTCAATTCCAACACCGTGTCGTACCGGTGTGGCGATGTGTCCCGTAATTAAGTAGTAGTCATTTCGATGTTGTTAGGATTGATGGTCAATCCTTCTAATCTAACCACATTTGCCCTCCCTCCTCCCCTCGACCAGTTGGCAGTTGGTATTAAATGTGATACAGAAAATACAAGGCCTATTGCATCAGGTCCCCATATATAAGTGATATTCTTCTGCCGCATTACATTGTCTGATGCTATGGACAATCTCTCCCTTTCCAACGAGATTGGAGGCGGTTCGTGGACTGGGCACCCACTCCTTTCCACCAGTTGTCAACTTTGTTAAATATCCGTAATAGATGGTGTTAAATATGATACAGAAAATACAGGCCTATTGCATCATGTCCATATAAGTGACATTATTGAGATCGGAGTCGGCCAAATAGAGAAAAGCCGTCGAGAGAGAACTGGGCGGGCACCCACCCCTCTCCAACAGTTGTTTTCTATCCGTTTCAAGACCAGTCATGTTGTCTTTTTCGCTTTCGTTTTCGTATTGTTTAAACTGCCATCTATAAAAGATAAAATTAATAAAGTAGAGTAAAAAAAGAACATATAAGGTTTTAAGGGGGCGATTGATATATTATCCGAATAAAAACAATGTTATCAAAATAATTAAGTGTTCTTTAAAATATTAAATACGCTAGAATGATTATAAAAATAATATTGTTAAACATATATTAAATTTAACAATATATTTTTTATTTTTAAAATGTCAACCGGCCTTTAAAAAAAAACAAATAAGCAGATATCCCACAAAAATATCTACAGATGGTTGAGGGACTGAAAAACGGGTACGCTCTAGGGGGAATTTGGAATTAAGAAAAAAGACGAGTCAATTTATTCATTTAAGACAACATTTGATTCACCTCAAATTACTATAATAATTTCATAATATAATAGACTATTATATTAATATGACATTTAATATGTTTAATTTACAATGACGACACCAGAATTTTGAATCGGGAGGAGCCAAAATATATGAAAACAAATATTTAAATAAAAACTATAAATAAAATCATACATGCTAGATTTAAATGTCATTTTTTTTTATTAGACTCTCCTTTAAATCATGAAATTTATCTTTAAATTAAATTCGTAATAAAATTACGAGCAATTTTTTTATCATACAATATCAAAGACTGATATGATATATATATATTACATAAAGATCGAAATAAAATATTTCTCACTTACATGTTATACTTTAAAATAGGGTAAAAAGTATCAAACCTATACATATAGAGGAAAACTTAGTCAACTACATTCTCACCCTTAGAAACTATATTAAGATAAAATAAATAATTGTAATGACTTAATTTATGATTTATAATTTATAATATATATTGTAGAATTTTAATTAATTTCATATATTTTTAGAAGAGATGCGATAACAAAAATATTAATACAAAAAAATTCATAAATTTAAATAATAATATACTCATCACATTTTTTAATTTTAAAATAAATTATAAAAATTAACAATAAACTTAAGTGATAGAGAGGGATTTTATAGTGAAGATAATGTATGGTAGACGAAATTGATTGGTTGGGAGAGGGGCCATAGCCCGGCCCGACTCTATGTAGTGGTGCCATTGTTGGTTTATCTATTACATAAATTTTGGGGGGGGCATAGCCCGGCCCCAACTCTATGTGATGGTTTATCTATTATATAAATTAGCTTATTACGATTATAATGTTATTGCATTAATTTTTATACTTTTTATTATATCCTCCAATTAATATATTAATTATTATGGTCGTAGAGCAATAAATCATAAAAGACAAAATAATTATAATTAATTTGACATTTTAACATATATTATTTATTTATTTATTATAAACCAAACAATATTTTAAATATAATACTATAATTACTACACAAATACTAAAAATTAACCAAACAAATATATTATAATAATCTATTAATACTATATTAATTACTATAGTTTTATTATATTACATTACATCAAATTTATATTTTAATTACTACATAAATACTAAAAATTAACCAAATAAATATATTATAATAATTTATTAATATTATATTAATTATTATAATTTTATTACGTTATCTAAATTATTACATTACATCAAATTTATATCGGTCAAACCAAAACTCACCTTAAACATATGCACTAAGCGGGGATACCACCCATTAATTCAGTGATCAGGATCATAAATTCACAAATACAAGTACGACTAGAGTACTAGTAACTATACACCAGGCGGGGGTCCCACCCATGAATTCAGGAATCAGGATCCTAAATTCATAACAAACGAGTAGTAATTATTATCTCCCTTCGCAAAAAACAAGGCTTTTAAGTGACAAAAAAAAAAAAAAAGTATGTTTGAAGTAGACAAGTCAATTAAATAAAATTTTATATTAAGATTTTATTTTTGATCATATTATATCTTATTCAAATAATAAATTAATCACATAATGAATAAATAGATTAAATTAATTCTTTTTGACTATATTTATTTATAAAAAATATATTTAGAATTTGACTATTTATATTAATTTAATACTATTTTAGATTATTTTATCCCATTATGGGTCCTATAGACTATTTTTTATTATTCTTAAAATTATTTATGAGAGATTATATAATTCTATAAAAAATATATGATTAATAGTCTCTCTTATTTTAAACTATTAAATAATTTTATAGGACTAATAGTCCAATATTATGAGACTAAGAATTTCTCATCAAAAGATTAAATAATGAAAAGTAATATTAAATTAAGATAAATATTTTAATTCTAAATATATTTTTTATAAACAAATATAATATTTCTCTTTATAAACTCAATAGTACAAATGAATGGCTTTTTTTTTCACAAATTCAATAATCAATTAAAACAATTAGCATATATATATAACAGCAAAAATAAAAAAATCAAATAAATTGTCTTTTTTTGGGACAGAGTCACAGAGAGGATACCTATTTATGAGGGCAGAAGAGAATAAGGCATCAACGTCAAATATCCTTGTAGGGTAAGTAAGTCACTTTAGCGGGTGGAGGAGAAGTCTTGTACGGCCTATATCTATTAAATTTCACATAAAAATCTAATTTAGGACATCCCCTACTCACATTGTTTCAAAATAAAATATTACGATAAAAAATAGAAGTAAGGGATACAGCATATAATTATATAAATTATGGTATAAAATAATCTCAAGTTATATAATTGTATAGAATTACATTTTTTTTATATGTTGTGTACGAAATAGTATTTTAAAGTAATACTTTTTTAGAGAACAGTTCGCACAAAAGTGTGAATTGTCTCTTATCTTTTGTGTCTTTCAATATAAATGTTAATTTTTAAGGATTAATTTAAAAAATAGTATAATTTATTTAATTTTAAACATCATTCTCATATTTAATAGCTATTTCTAGATAAATTTAAATCATTTTAAAATTAAAAATCTCACAAATTGACATTAAATGTTCAAACTTGATTTTATATTTGAAATAAATTAATACCTATATTTAAAAGTATGATTTGAGAATAACTTTTCAATTAATTGAAAGACTAACCGAGTTGATTCGGTTGTAATTCATATTATTCAATCGAGTTGGCTTGGTAATATTAAATATTTAGTTAAATAATTTTTTTAATTATTAATAATAAATGTATTGTTAAGATATTCATGTAACATCCATGTCTGTTTACTTTTCGAGCTATATTAATGCATTTGATTATAACCACGTTTAATCATAAGTTTTATAAAATTGTTAACAAAGGTAGAATGAATAAATGAAGAATCGTAGAGTAGAAGAATGAATGAAGAATTCTGAAAATAAAGAAACTATATTCTTTTCTACTTTGAAAAAAGGTTCAAAATTGCCCATGAAATTTTGGCAATAGACACATTTAGCTCTCAAACTTTTTTTTCCATAGATGTCGTTAACGTTGTAAATCGTAGGTCTACTATGCTCCTCCTGTTAATATATCTTCCAGTTGGACTAACGCCGGTTAAAAAAACTCAATTTTAAGGGTAAAATTGTTTTTTCCATTATTAAAATACAAATTGAGATCATTAGATTATCTCAGAAGCAATCATAACCCTTAGATCCAATTGAATTAATCTGAACCATCCCATTCAATTCATTTCTTACATCGCTTTCTCTCTTTTAGTGGCGATCTTTCTTCATTCTCTCTAAGACCTAGCTTTTTAATCGACCAATATTATGAATCTAAGGCAATTTTTGGCAAGATTTTCCAATTAAAACTTTTATACATGTTTTTTCAACACATAGTTACCAATTTGTACAAAACAATTTATTTTCCAAAATCAAGATAATTTTTTGACTAGATCTTTAACAAAGTTGTGGATCTATAAAAAAAAAAAAAAAAGGGATTTTGATCTGAGCAAGAGATTTATGGGTTGGTGAAAATTTTCATAATTTTTTTTTAGATTTACTAATATGTTTTGAAGTTATTTAGAAATTCAGATTCACACAAAAAAATTGAAATAAATTTTAGCCTCAAGAATGTTTTATAGATTCCTTGCAGTTTTTATTTTATTTTATAAATAAATCATAAGTAGAGATCTAGTAAAATTATATGTTTGGTATAAGACCTTTCTAGATTGTTAATCGGTGAAATCTTTGGATAATATTACATATACAAAAATCGATGACAAATGTAAACACTATATTAATCTCAACTATTAAAAAGTAGGGCATCAATTTTTATAAACTTATATTTTCTCGAAATCTTTTTGTGATGCATGATTTGGGCATTATTGCTGAGTTTACTTGGACTAGGTAACATTAAATTATCTTTTACTTCCAATCTTGGTTCCCTTTTCCTCTCTTCTTTCTCTCTCTAGATTTGCTCCAAGAAATGGAGTTGCTTTTCTTGCCCTGTTTTTGATGTTAACTGTAAGAAACTCAAATTGAAATTAAAATTTGATAGGAGTATTATTCGGGGCTAAAGGGAAGGATTGATTTTGCTGTAGAGGTATTCTTCCTCAAAGAAGTAGAGAAGCTGTCCTTCTCATTTGGAAGAAGAAGAAGAAATTTATTTATGTTTAAAATTTTAATATATATGTTGAATAATGGAAAATATAAATTTACTCTTAAAAATGCGTTTTTTTAACATGCGTTGTAGAAGGTGTTTTTTACGGGAGGGATAAAATTGAGCCACTTTTTACGATGTCAGAAATATTTATAGAAAAATAAATTCCACAACTGAATGGGCCTAAAACCCAAACATCAAGCTTTCTACCTTTCATTACAATCAGTGAACTCTTATTTATACTGAATGGACAGCTTTCTTACAGGCTAATTAACTAACTCAATTATTAGCTTCTCTCGTAAGCAAGTGACAGTTGGCTACTAAACAAATTACTAACAAACTAATGCCACGTTGCTACTGCTATCCTCCATAGCTGGGGCAGTGTTTTGTAAGCATTGCATCAGGCTTACTTTGAGGAGCTGTAGCCGGTTCTGTGTATGTATGTCCAACTATATTATATATTGTTGTTTTCACTTTTGAGTTGTTACCGTCAATAAAAATAAAATAAACTTACATTTATTATAAAATATTATTATTATTATTATTATATATTTAAACAATTACTATTATTTTTATTTAAATTTTATAAATTATTATGCTATTATTTAAGACATATTTAATTATAAATTTTTAACTACTAATTATACATAAAAATTATTAAATTAATCAATAAAATATTAAATTAACAACAAAACAAGGGCCCGGCTAATAAATTGGTAGAGTATAATGCGTATAGATGTAGGGGCATGCACTTAAGTAATAATTAGACATTTAGGAGCTAATTAAGTACTCCACTGCTTTAACACAATTACTTAATCGGTAAACTAGTCAAACAATCAGACCCAAGTTTCATTGTTCAAACTTCAAATCTGTCCTACTTTTTCATTCGACTATTGATTTTTGCTATAAAAAAATGCAAAAAATATAGAAGTATCATATTCCTTTTTGTAATAATATTAATATTTTATTCGTTTTAAATTATAAAATTAATATTAATGTTTAAAAAGTTAATTTTAAATATTTTTAAACTCAAAATTGACATGAATATTACAAATTATCTATAAAATACTATTAATTATGAGATTAATTATTTTAAATTTTTTAATAATTCATGTTAATTTTAAATTTAAAAATGTCATAATTTTTTTTTTAAAATTAATATTGATTTTATAATTTAAAATTGAGAAAATATAAATTTAAAATTTTATTTTTTATGTGTGATTTTAAAACGGGAAACATTCAAAGCTAAAACAATCCTCGTGAATTGTTGAAACTTAATACGTAGAATATTTGTTACTTTTAAAAATTAAAATAAATTTATATAAATAGAATATTTATTATTTTTAAAACTTAAATAAAATTATATTAATATATGAATATTTGAGATATATCTTTAGAATAAAAAAAAAATTAAAACTAACCCTATTTACAGAATTTAATTACATGTAAATATTTTTTCATTAAAATTAATCAACCCAAGCCAACAAATCGCTAGATATGCCAACCTGGAGCGGCCGACGCTTGACAAACAAAAGCTCGTGACTTGGCCCATGAGCCCCACCCACACACAAGAGTGGTCCTGGGACACGGTGCTCTATAATCTATAGTAATCACGTCTCTTTATTTTAATGGTGTTTTATTATTTATAGTTTTGAACTTATTAAAATGGACTGGGACACATTTGACGGTGCCCGGCCCGCTGAGTAATTACTCCGCGGACAAAGACGAGACTGACGGCGACACAGAGAAAACAGATTGTGTCTTTTCTTTTATACCCGACTAAATCAGAAGAACAAAACACAGAAGAAAGCTTGTTCCCTCTGTACTAATATATGCAATAGCTGGGAAGAACTAGTTTGAAGCACTACTGATTTCAGCTCTGTTTGATTGATTGAAAGAATCAAATGGAGTCTATGCTTATTGGGTCCTTTCCGAAGCCTTCGTACCCTATTTCTTTTCCAGTTTCCACGGGTATGATTTCTTAGTCGGAGTTGTTTACGCCTTGCATTTCCATTTCTGTTGGTTTGAATTATTGTGTGCTTCTTAATCTTATCTTCTTGGTTTTGAGTTTTGTCACTCCACAGTTTAATTTTCTATAAAAAAAAATTGTGCATTGAGTAATTTAATCAGTTGTTGTTGTTGTTTTTATTAACCGATGTGCTGTCTGCTTATTGCGATTTTCACTTTGCTGTTTAGATGGATTATTGTATTTCTGCTTTTTGTTTCTCCAGTATATACTATTTGAGTTTGCGTCATGTTTTTTCTTTTATTTAGGTTGTTCTTTGAACTGTCTTCTTATTTGGCATTTTCTTCTGGGCATTGGCTATTTTTGCCTGATAGATAATGTTTGACTTCAATTTTTAATATTTCTTCCACTCCACATTTGAGATCAATCTGATATATTTTTAAATTTAAAATTAATATGAATTAATTTAATTATAGACAATACAATTATGAAATTTGTAACTAACCAGTACTATTAATTATAAGATTTATAGTTTTTAAAAGTTATTAATTTTGAATTTAAAAATCTCTTAAATTAATTTTAAAAAGTCAAACTTAATCCTATATTTTGTAACCGTATCTAATCTATTTGGTGATTACTTGTTGTTGGATCATGGATGATCAGATATTAAATAAAGCTTTAACCTTAAAAGGGGGTTTTCTAGACAGTCCTTTCTAAACATATTTAGTCCTTTACACTGTAAAGTATTGGTTTTCTTAAAGTTTTTATTGGTTGGGTGGTTCAGTAGTGAGTTCAGTAAGCATAGATTTAACATAATTTTTTTGTGTTTTCCACCTCATGCACTGAAGCTCTTGCTGCAAGTTGTTTAATCCAGTTATAAAACTAGTCCCTGTGTAGTGTTTGCTTCTCCATGGCTGCATGCTCTTTTCATTTGTAAGCTACATAATTGATAGGCTGTCTATCAGATCTACGAAATCCAAGGTGCCAAGCATGGAGCACCCTAGAAAAATACACTGTAAAGAGATTTCAGCAACATATTATGATGCATCATCCTGGAAGCTTTGATGGAAAATTGCTACTTTACCGGAGACGCAACACAAAGTATCTGGTGAACGCGGCCTCTGAAAGCCCCCTTGAATCTGAGCCTGCAGCTTATCGTCCCAAGAGCCTTTGGGAATCTCTGCAAGATGCATTAAATGCTTTCTACAGGTTTTCCAGACCTCACACAGTGATAGGAACAGTAGGTTCCATTTAATACATTACAATTACATTAATGAACTCAAATTATTTGGATCGTTTCCTTTCTTCCTCTAATGTGTTGAATATGAAGAGAGACTTACATTATTTTTCTCTGAACAGGCGTTGAGCATAATTTCAGTTTCTCTCCTTGCAGTTGAGAAACTATCAGATTTTACTCCATTATTTTTCACTGGGGTGTTGGAGGTGCTTCAAGTTTGATTATTTGAATTATTTTATTATTCACTTGATAAATATATTTCCTTATCCTTTAAAGCTTTATTCCAGGCTATTGTTGCTGCCCTTTTGATGAATATTTATATTGTTGGTTTGAATCAGTTGTCCGACATAGAAATAGACAAGGTAGCTCATGCATTAATCTTAATTTTTTGCATTTTAGTAATTATGTGTGCCTTTTTATATACTGTATGGGTTGTCTCCTTCGTCTAATATTGAGAGGTACAGTAGTCCAGGAGAGGAGTATCAGTAATGATAGCAGACTGGTGTATCTTTCTAGACCTGAACTCTTCCAGAGTAAAGGCCTTAGGTTCCCTGAACCATTATCCTTAGATTCCAAAGTCCGGGATTCATTATAGGCGTTATTGATCTCAACCATATTCAGGTCACTGTTTCTATCATGTTTTGTTTTGATTGGGAAATCCAACAGTTTTTTGACTTTTCCATATTTATCTAATGTTCTTCAACTTGCGAAGTCCTATGTATTGAACATTTCCCCACGCACTCTCTCTCTCTCTCTCTCTCTCTCTCTCTCTCTCTATATATATATATATATATATATATATATAGATATAGATATATGGGAAATGATCCATAGCAAGTGTTTGCTATAGACATTATTTCAACAAATACATCTTGAATCGTTGAAATTATAATTTTAATGGATCTCACCCGCTATGTAAGATAACGGGTAGAAAAAAAAAATTCAATCAACCCGTTATCTTAGATGATAGGTGGGAAGGAAAAGAAAAAAAAAATTCTTCAACCCGTTAATTTTGTTAACGGGTGGTGTGAATTTGTTTTTTTTTTCTTAAACTAACTTTAACAACGAAGAAAAAATAATAATAATTTTCTCCAATCCGTTAACTTAGTTAGCGGGTTGAGTGAATATTTTTTTTTAACTAACTTTAACAAAAATAAATAAATAAATAAAATTTCCTCCAACCCGTTAACTTAGTTAGCAGGTAGAGTGAATTTTTTTATTTTTTTAAAACTAATTTTAACAACAAAAAAAAGTAAAAATAAAAAACAAAAAATTTCCTCCAACCCGTTAATTTAGTTAGCGGGTGAAGTGATGTAAATAAAATTATATTTTTTTTACTTTTGTACTTTTATTTTTTTTATTGTCCACCCGACATCTTAGCTCGCGGGTGGGATAATTTTTTTATTTTTTGTTTTTTTTCCCGTTATGTATGCAGGCATGTACTTTTTTTTGAATTTTTTTTTATCTCTCCCGACATTTTAGTTAGCGGGTGAAAGTTTGATTTATTTTTTTTATCTCACCCGGCATCTTAGTTAAAGGGTGAGAGATTTTTTTTGTTTTTTATTTTTTTCCTGTTATGTATGCAGGCATGTACTTTTTTTTGAATTTTTTTTTTATTCCACCCGGTATCTTAGTTAGTGAATGAAAGATTTTTTTTTCCCCATTATGAATGCAGGCATGTACTTTTTTTTATCCCACCCGACATCTTTGTTAACGGGTGGGAGTTTAATTTTTATTTTTTTTAATCCCACCTAGCATCATAGTTAGCGGGCGGGAGCTAATTCTTTTTTTTTTTTTATCCCGTTCAAAATGCATGCATGTATTTTGTTTTGATTTTTTTTTAATCCCACCTGACATCATAGTTAGCGGATGAATTAATTTATTTTTTTTCCGTTGTTAAAGTTAGTTTAAAAATAAATAAATAAATAAAATTCACTCCACCCGCTAACTAAGTTAACTGCTTGGAGGAGTTTTTATTTTTTCTGTTAAAGTTAGGTTTAAAAAAAATAAAAATCACTCCACCTACTAACTAAGTTAACGGGTTGGAGGATTTTTATTTTTTTTTGTTAAAGTTAGTTTAAAAAAAAAAAAAATTCTCTCCACTCGCTAACTAAGTTAACGGGTTGGAGATTTTTTTTTTTGTTAAAGTTAGTTTAAAAAAAAAAAAATCAGTCCACCAGCTAACTAAGTTAACGGGTTAGAGGAAATTATTATTATTTTTTTCATTCGTTGTTAAAGTTAGTTTTAAAAAATAAAAATAAATTCACTTCACCCGCTAACTAAGTTAACGGGTTGGAGGAATTTTTTTTTTTTCCTTCTCATCCGTCATCTAAGATAACGGGTTGACTGAATTTTTTTTTTACCCGTTATCTTAGATAGCGGGTGAGATCCATCTCATCTATTAAAATCATTATTTCAACGGTTCAAGATGCATTTGTTAAAATAGTGTCTATAACAAACGCTTGCTATGGATTATTCCCCTATATATATATATATATATATATATATATATATATATATATATATATATATATATATATATATATATATATATACTAGTAATTGCCGCATAACGAAAAATTAAATAAAAATTTAAAAAATAAAAATATGATTATTATCTGTATTATTATTAAGAAAATTATAAAATATAAAAATTATAAAAATTATTATTATTGGTATTATCATTATTATCGATATTATTATTATTATCGGTATTATTATTATTATTATGGATATTATTATTATCAGTATTATTATTATTATCGGTATTATTATTATTATTATTATTATTATTATTATTATTATTATTATTATCAGTATTATTAGTATTATTATTATTATCGATATTATTATTATTATTACTATTAGTATATATATTATTATTATATTAATTATTATTATTATTATTATTACTATTATTATATTAATTATTATTATTATTATAATAATTATTAGTATTAGTATTATTATTACTATTATTGTTATTACTATTACTATTACTATTACTATTACAATTATTATGGATATTATTATTATTATGGATATTATTATTATTAGTGTTATTATTACTATTCTTGTTATTATTATTATTATTATTATTATTATTATTATTATTACTACTACTATTATTGTTATTACTATTACTATTATTGTTATTATTGTTATTATTATTGTTATTATTATTATTATTATTATTATTATTACTATTATTATTATTATTATATTAATTATTATTATTATTATTATTATTACTACTACTACTATTACTATTCTTATTACTATTATTGTAATTACTATTACTATTATTATTATTATTATTATTATTATTATTATTATTATAGTGTAGGGGTGAATTTAATTGGGTGAGAATTTTTTTGTGAGATAAAATGTGAGTCATTATTAGATGAAGTTGTAAAAATTTGAACCGTCTTTGTATTTTTAAATTTTAAATAGGTTATGTTTTGTTATACAGGTATATATTTACACACACACACATCTATATCATATAAGCTGTTTCACTTATGTGTGGCACATCTAATTGTAAGCATATGGCGGTGTTATATTTCAGGTTAATAAGCCATACCTTCCATTGGCATCAGGGGAATATTCCGTCCCAACCGGGGTCACGATTGTTTCATCTTTTGCTATTATGGTATCAAATTTAAAACTTTTCAGCAATGTAGTTTATATACATGAATTAAGTATTCTCCTTGGTGAGCATGATACGTTATATAGCTCTCATGCGTCATGTTACAAAGAAGGGAAAGTACTTTTAGTGGTTTAACTTATTTATTTTTCTAGAATTTGATGCTATGGAGATGATAACTTTAGACATACCTAATTAGTTTGGTGAAATTTAAAAACGATGAGGCAGTCTAATGAGGAAGTCTAATGAGGATGAAGTGCTGAATACATATGGCAGCTCTCCCAGGTTTCCTCATAGCTCTGTGTAGGAAGGATACAGTTTTTGAGTCAAGTTTTTTCATTTTGATTTGTATACAAAGAATGTATATTCTTGAGCACAATGTCTTTGAGACATGAATATACTTTGAGCCTCTTCATTTTTTGTCTGTCTTGTTATATATTTTACTAATTTCGCATTTATTATACTACTGAAGTGCACCTCTATTTCATACAGCTTGGTTGATGAATATGTACTTCATTGTTAAAAACTAACTTTCATAAGTATAGCTATCTATCTATATAGGTAGGATGTTCTTCTTCATTCAACTACTACTGAGGATTGCAGTGTATTATTGACTAACCAGGAAATTATCTTTATGATCTACAGAGTTTTTTGCTTGGATGGACTGTTGGTTCATGGCCGTTATTTTGGGCTCTTTTCATCAGTTTTGTACTTGGAACTGCATATTCAATCAATGTGAGTTCACTGAGTTGTTTACATGAATGGACTTGACATTGCTGAATGGAATTTATTCTGTAAAAGAGAACATATATACATGGCTGTAGCTCTGATCTTCAACCATAAAGCTGACAAGTTGCCTCCATATATGTTGAAAAGAAATGTTTGGATTGAATGGTATTTTTGTCAAAACTTTGTATCTTAAAAGAGGCGGATAATGATTATGGTGGTGAGAGAGTTGTTGATAGGGAGAACAAGCGTGGTTTCTGGATGGGATTTTTGGTGAGGGTATATAAGTATATTATTATATGATAAAGCGATTTTGTACTTTTTGTTGTCTGAAGTTCCAGTAAACACACGTCTCCGTTATGTTTCATGTTGGTCCAAAATTGCAAGATAGTCTTGACTAAATACAAATGGGTTGATATTCCATATCAAATGTTCCAGTTAATGTTTTTTTTGGATGGTTGCCAACTGTCTTTCTTCTGGTAATATCATCTAGAACGGCTGTAGGACACCCTCATTTCAGTTTTCAGCTCATCTTTTTTGAGAGATTTCTGGACACTTTTATGAGTATATATTATCAAAGGGCATATGCACTCTTGCTTCCTTACATCCTTTCAGTAGAGGAGAGGAATCCCAGTTGACAGGAAGCAAATGATATCTTAGAAGAAATTTATGGCATTAGCATCTTGTTACATTCTTAGGATAATAAGCATGAGGTTAGCTCTAGGGTGTTGAGGTCTTTAGATTTTAAGTACACAAACCGAAACTTTATGTTCTTTGATGTAGAAAAAAAAATTCTATCGATTTTTCAAAAACTGCCTTGTCTTTTTCTTCCATCAATACAAAACAGGTAATAATCTAGTTTGTCTCCCTTTTATGCATATTTGATGGCAGACAATTCTTGCTGCAGATGAAAAGAGTCAATATAGTATGCATACATATCTTATAAGTTATACTGTGATAGTCTGTTCAAATTGTGGATGAGATTAAACATGATATTGAGTTAATAGTTGTTTGACGTGGAAAATATCCATTTTGGCTACGAGATAATGAATTTATATGAATATCAGAGAGTTGATTTTCATTACTTGATGCTTTTAATATATTCTATCGACTCAGATGCCGCTTTTGAGATGGAAGAGAGATGCTTTCGTTGCGGCAATGTGCATCCTGGCTGTAAGAGCTGTGATCGTTCAAATTGCATTTTATCTGCATGTGCAGGTTTTCCCTTTTCCTATATACTTGTATATCTGGAGTGTTTTATTTCTTGGTGATATCTGCTTCAAATATATCTATGATCTTAAATCTGTTTATTATCATGAGGCGTATTAACTATGCTTGTCTAACTAGGAGACAGTCTGCTGACTACGGCAAAATAATGAAAATTCCTGAATCAGTGTTGAAGATACCAATATTTAGCTGTCAATATCCTTGGGTCATGAATTATTTGATTGTAGTTTTGAACTGCAACATATAGAAGGAGAAAAATTACAAGGAGAAAAGGAAACCAACAATTTTTTATGTTAGGTCGTTTAAAAATATTGTTCCTTTAAAATGCAGTATCAGCCTTTGATTACTAATGTACTAGTCAATTTCCAGACCTGTGTGTACAGAAGAGCGGCTATCTTTACAAAGCCTGTGATCTTCGCAACTGGATTCATGAGCTTCTTCTCTATTGTCATAGCATTGTTCAAGGTAAAAGCTATTCTTGTGAAACTCTAACAAATGTGTCAAGTAGAATTTACTTCACAAAGAGTAGAAGTTAAAAACAATTGTTTTTCAACACCCAGAAATATGTTGAAATGGTGTAAATTTTTTGCATAAATAACAGTTCCTTAGTAGCATATGTTACCTCAAAAAGGTATATTCCAACAAAAATGATCAGTATCCTCTTTTTGTTCTGATAGTAGGCATTAAATATTTTGCTGATTTTCTTTTGTTTGGAGCTCTTCATTTACCTTTTCTTTGATGTTACAAAGGTATATGATACATAGATGCAAGCTTTAAAGAATCTCAGACTATATAAATATCATCATTTGTTTATCCTTGGTTGACCACATGAACCATAATGTCATTATCAGCTAATAACTGCTGAAAACCTGACGTTAATATTGTTTTAATATTGATTTTGAAATTTGACGCAGGGATATGAAGATAGATGAAACCAATTTTACTTGTGGCTAGTGTTCATATTGTTTGGTTTGAGTTGCATGTTACTTCTTTTCATTTACAGATTTTAATTGGATTTCTTGTAGGACATACCTGACATCGTAGGGGACCAGATATATGGCATTCGATCCTTTACCGTTCGGTTGGGTCAAAAGCGTGTAAGCTGTCAATTACGTATTCAACGCTGATCCCCTACAAGCTGTAGGTGCAAAGTGTATATTTATCCATTATGCCAAATCTAACTTTTGCAGGTGTTTTGGACTTGTATTTCACTACTTCAAATGGCTTATGCTGCTGCTATATTTGTTGGGGCATCATCGTCCTGCCTCTGGAGCAAATTAATTACGGTAATGCAAAATTATTTGTTCTGAACTATTGTAGTGGGTGCTTCTTTGGGTTTGGTTTTGTTTAATTTAGCAGATTTTCTTGAAGTTTTATGCAATGTGTAGACTTTTATCCCATATCAGTTGTCTGCTTTTCCTTAGCAGGGGAGGCCTCAAATAAGGGCCATTTTAAAACTTTTGGAATAATATTTTGTTTTTAAATGTTATGAAGAATACACTTGCCATACTTTTGATTACATCTATGCCTAAATCAAGAATAGAATGGTGTTCTTTACCTTCAAGTAGATACATATTTCTGCTTCAGCCCAGTTTCTAAAAGCTACTGAAGTTTAAAATAGCAAATTCTTCCTTTGCATTGGTATAGGTTTTGGGTCATGCCATGTTGGCATCAATACTTTGGAGCCGTGCCAAATCAGTTGATCTGGAGAGCAAAGCTGCAATAACAACATTTTACATGTTTATATGGAAGGTAACCTCTTATTTAAGCTTATTAAATGCAAATGCTTCAGCAAGATTGTTTAAATCGAATTCTGCATGGAGCTGTTAAATAAACATGTTAGAAAACTCGATCGACATGTTAGGAAACCCATTCAAGGAAGACATCGTTGTTAACAAACATATAGCAAATACTATTTCACTTGCATGAGGTTGGAATGCCTGCTGTACTGTGTGATGAGGGCTCAGCAAGCTACCAATATCCCAATGATTAATTCTTAAAGAACCAATTTAGTTGCATATTGTGCTCAACCTTCTTCTAATGCTCATCAACAAACATGGATATTGCTTGAAGAAACGATGAATTTGTATCATAACATATTGAGAGCCCATTTGAACTTCTCATCCTAGAACGACTTGCTGTTAATTGATCTCACTCCGTCTTCAATTTGCTTTATAATTTAACATTATTTGAAAGTAAATCTCTACTTGATTAGCCTTTCAAGTTAGAGATGGGAGTCCCTCGCAGGGCCTTTACCAAAAGTTTACTCGGAGCCTCCATGACCATAATCGCGTGGAGGCCTTCTTATCCAAAAGCCAAAGATCATTTCATATTCAGCCGCCTTGATCTTATCCAAAAGCCAAAGATCATTTCATATTCAGCCTTCTTGGATTGGATACATGCCACTTTAAACAATATATATCATAAATTCGAAGGAATCCAATTTTTCTCCAAATGCGTTGACCTTTAATAGACTTGATTGATGTCCGGATTGATTTTGATTATGGACCAACAGTTTCCATTTAATCACCGTTGAATCTATTTTAATAATCTTTTGAATTTAAAATGTCTTAGATGCATGTTTGGAACTATATTATTGATCAGCCATTTATGCCTAATCAGAATTAGACCTGCCAACCTGCCTGAAAAATACTGCCATCGGTTGAATCCAAAAGCCTAGTGCTGAATTGTTTATACCCAGAACCGTAATCTATTTCATTTCCATTCAAACTTCGATGTTAAAACGTCCTCATTCATTCATCTCTCACGAATTAACAATCTACCTTTTCTCTTGCAGCTCTTTTATGCAGAGTACTTGCTCATACCACTTGTGAGATGAATGTATAGAACTCTCTCTCTCTCTCTATTCGGGGCATATGAACATATTTTTAGCTATTGCATGAAACTGTTTCTGTATTAAAAACTCCATTAATTGGATTGTGAAGCTTGTTTTGATAGATTGATAGCAACAATTGTATAGCAGTAATGCTAAGTGCACAAACAGAACAGTTGTCCACAAACAAATGGAGTAGTAGTATATAGTACTATTATATTATATATAGGTCTTATCATTTGAATCAATGATAAGATTGTTTTTTTTTAATATTTAATACATGAATAATAATGTTGTGCGCAACTAGTTACAGATCGTCTGTGTGCGCGCAGGACAGTAGGAGTATGCATCCTGAATACAATAACATATAATAGAGAAAGTATAAAAATATTTTAAAAATCCCTTACAACCCATTTATTGAATCATAAATTTTAAGGGGTTTTATAAAAAGTTTGTTTATAGAATATAAGAGAGCGAAAGAAAGAAAAAAAATTTAAATTTACATTTTTTTTAGGCAAGTTTTGAAAGAAAAATTTAACTTTATATTAGTATTTTATTTTTATGAGATTATATTTGAAAACTATTACGGAGATAGTTTTGATATTCTAAAATATCATCTAAGTTCTTAATAAATTTCCTTTCAAATTTTTTTAAGTTTGAAATAAAACTTTTTGGGGAAAAGTTTGTAAGAAATCTCTTTCTTAAAATGTTCATCATTCTTGTTTTTTATTTTTAAAACCCACAAATATTGTTAGAGAAAACGTTAATTACTAAACTAAACAAAAAAGGGAAAGGGAAAATGAAATTAGAAGGTAGAAATTTCGTTAGTTTTCTAAAGTAAATCCTAATTATCAAAAAAAAAAAAAAAAAAAAAAACTAATGTACAACATAACTTGCAGTTGTCCGGTGAAACAATCTCAGAGAGAGAATGATTCTAAAGTAAAGGATATTGTCCGATAAAATATTTTCACTAATACTACTGTATTATCATTCTCCCTCTGTTTTATTTTTAATAAAAAAGAAAGAAAAAAGTGAAGCATTATATTCCCAATATAAAAAGTAATACAGTAAATGAAAATATTTAAGTTGATGAGTTCATGTAGAATTGTTTGGATTTTGAACTTGTAAAGCGCAATATAAGGTAGAAATCGAAAAAAATAAAAATCTATTAAAACTAGATTCTTGTTATATTGTACTACAATGTATTCTCTCTGTCCCATAATAAACGTTTTAGTTTGATTTTAGTGGTCAAATTAACCATTTTAAATATAAATCATTAAAAATATTTATATTGAATTTTTAAATTATACATGTTGACATTAATAATATATTTTTCGTATTTTATTATGATTATAGATGTTTATTATGGGACAGATCACATAAGGGGTAATATTTTATTATAATTTTTTAAAATTCTAAATAACACTCGAGCTTATTATATTTTTCCTAAACGCAACCGTAGATAATCAAAGCCCAGTTATCAGGCCCATAGAAAATGCTTAACTCCCACGCGTTACCTGTCTCCTCATTTTACTCATTTTGTAAAAACCTTTAACCACATTGGTCCCCGCACACCTCAACGTCCTGTATCCCTGTTCATCTTCTCCACTCAGCCGTCACCGTAGCAATCAGCGAAGAGATAGAGAGATTACGAACGGCGACGTAAAGGGGTACCTTTCCCTTCCCTTCTCTCTATATACATGCCTGCTTCTTATTCTTCTACACTCGCACTTTTTCTTTCAATATTCTACTTATTGTATGTATGCTTTTATCTCTCTGATTGTGCATACATTTATGTTTATTGGATGACCCTTACAAATCTTTTGTTTTGAGTTTAGAATTCAAGTGTTTCTCTTTTAATTCTAATTATTTTCTGCATTTCATTGAAACATTTGTTCAAACAGCAAAATTTATTAGTTTGATTTTTTCAAATGTTCTTGTGCAAGGATTGAGGCTGTGATTTTTGTTAATTAAGTTAGTTTTTGGATCTTTATGTTTACTTGTTCTCCAGAAGCCACTTAGAAGAAGAATATTAATAAAAGATGCTAACACCCAGGCTTACTGCAGCCCAGAGGATACTTGTAACAACCGGGTCAAATCCCGAGTCCGAATCAAATCGTAGCACAATAAGACTCAACCCAATGCACTTTTCAATAGTATCTTCTCGGGTCATTTTAGCCCATCAGGTTCACCCAAAAGATCATGACCGAAGCTAATAATGATAGCAACTTGAGTTCTTATATACACATTCAAATATCCCACATTTACATTGCTAGGAATGGTAGATTGTATTAAAAACTTTGGCATATTTGCAGAAGATGAACGTGGTCTTGAACCTGTATTCTCATGCTTGATAGCACAATCACTTTGCCATTATTCCATTAAACTAAGAATGGCCCTTTATACTCCCTCAGTTCCAAATTATAGTATCAAAATGAGATTTTTTTTGCTCCAAAATAAATGATCAAAATGCGCCAAAAACACTGCTAACTTAAAGAACAAAAGATCTGTAAATACATCAATCCCGCTGCAATCTCTATTCTCTACAAAGTCAGTTAAGGTGCTGCTATCTCTCCTGCAATCTCTCCAAAGTCAGTTAAGGTCTGTTTGGAGAAGGACTTTAGTCACATTCCTTAAATAAAATTTCAATTTATTTTACTCTTATATTCTGTAATTTATTTAAATATAATTCCTCAAGATGTCTAAAAAAATAAAAAAGTCTAGATCCATGTAAATAATAAATATATAGTTAATTACAGTGATTTATAGCTCAATATGATAGTTCTTCTTCTTAATATTTGATTTTTAAGCAAAATGGTCTTATAATGTGGAACGGAGGAAATATTTATTAAGCAATGAAACCTAATTTTCTAAATAAGTAATCATAGTTATTTCTTTAATTGTTATTCAGGTGGGCATATCATTGTGTTGTGATGGTTAAGCTGTCACATAATATAAGCGGGTTTATTTTTATTGTTACCTTCTGTTATGGAATTTGAAAGTCACCATCTTGCTAACTTGTCCAATTATAATCTTAAACCTTTGATCTTAATGATGTGATGTGACCCAAATTGAACAACTTTAATTTCATTGATGATATGTTTGTTATTGTGATCATCTAAGATCATTGTCATAAGTTTCAAGTATTATGCAATTTTGTTAAAAAAAATTAATGTGGCAGCCACGTATAGAAATTCCCAATGCTTTTTTTATGAAATGATTTTGTCTATAATATAAGAATTACAACAATAAACTGTTTCCGTATTTATTATTTTGATAACAAGAAACTGGAACTTAGGAATCTGCAAATTTTGCTTATAGCAAATTTCTAAGACTGCTTCTGCCTTCTACGATTTCACTTTACAGCTTTCTCCACTACCTCTCTTTGTATCATATACAAAATGGAGGGAATAATTGAAGAAACATCTAAAGCAGTTGCTGATCTATCTGTTGACAACTCTACTCCTACTCAATCAGAACCAGAAATTCTCAGCAAGAAGTAAGTTTGCATACTCGGGCAATAGCTTTTTGCATATATATATATATATATATATATATATATACACACACTCACACAAACATGTATCTATCATATAGCTTCTATGATGTTAGAATCTTATTTATTTTCCTTTAATTTAACAAATTGACTGCAGCGCTCGTAAGAAAGAATTGAAAAATAAGCAGAAAGAGGAGGAACGACGACGTAAGGAGGCGGAGAAGGAGAAAAAGGTACACTCTCAGCTCTTGTATTTCCATCACCTGCGAGACACAGTAACCTTTCTAGTATCACTTTCAGCTTCTGCCTTGGGGCTTATTTTGGATTGGCTATTTCTGATATTTAGTGATTTGCTGTCATTCATTGAGGGCTTTGCTCCTTTTTTCTATTTGTGTATATTTATGCACTTACAATATCTACTAAAATTTTCTTTTATTTAAACAAAAATAATAGACATGTCATAAAACAAATACATTCATTTATGTATAGATGTATTTATTTATGGATACTTGATTATTCATGCTGCGGTTGTGTGATTGGTTTGGACAAGTTTAGATGTTTATCAAGTTTCAGTTTCTACATTGGTGAGTTCATTACTTCTTATACATCTTTTTTTTTTTTTTTTTCGTTTTGTTCTCTTCATCTTTTAGTTTAACTTTTCAAAGAAGAGTCTTTGAAACTATTTGAGGTAAAGTAGCAATTCATCTTTTAAAGTAAATTCTACATTTAGCTTCTGGGGTTTGCATGATATCTTTCTGGGGTTTGCATGATATCTTCCAGAATTTTCTTATTTCATTAAGGACTCTTACTTTTCCAGGGCGCTGCAGTGCCAAGCTCACAGGTGCAGAAGCCCTCAGCAACAGATGATGATGACATTGATCCAACGGTATAAATCTCCGTTGCAGTATTTCTTATATATTCCTCCATCCAGGGAAGATAGTTGCTTGTTTTTTGGGTGTTTTGGTATAGATTTCAGATGTGCGATAAACACATTTATACATTATTTTTAATATTATCAATGTATTTATTTTTATATTTTCAACTATATTAAGTTAATTAATAAAAAAAATTATAGAAAAAGATGATTAAAATATAATTTATAATTTTTTTTTTGCACATTTAAAATCCATGCCGAAATCCTAGAAGTGATTATCTCTTTTGATGGGAGGCAGTAATTCTATTAGTGGTTTTGAACAGACTCTCTACCCCTAGGATATGATGAATGACTTCTACTTTTTTATATTTTATTTTTAATTTATACTTTTATTTTCCTTGCAGCAATACTTTGAAAATAGGCAGAAAACACTTGCAGCTCATAAAGCAGCAGGAAATAATCCATATCCTCACAAATTCCTTGTGTCCATGTCTGTTCCAGAATACATAGAGAAGTTTGAAGGCCTAAATAGTGGGGAACATCTTGAGAATGTCGAAGTATCTTTGGCTGGTATAAAAAATTAAACCTTTTTTTTATATTAAATATAACTTATAATTCCTTTCATTTATATTTATACTTGTTCGGCACATGCTAGGACGAATTATGAACAAACGATCATCATCTTCAAAGCTGTTCTTTTATGATTTGCATGGTGGCGGTACCAAAGTCCAAGTAATGACTGATGCAAGGTACTTCATTAGTATTTACTTCTCCACACATTATATACTTAAATGTGCATGATGTCTGGGTCAAATACCTTTCCTTTTTACCGCAGCTACCTTGCTTCATCTTATTCTTCTCATACGGTAAATGTGAAAATAAATATTTTTTTATTAAGAAAATTGTTTTTAGCTTTTTTTAAATGTCGATAATTCACTTAAAACTGCTGTTGTAGTGTTGTTATTATATGAGATGAGTATGTAAATGACTAAAAACTTGTAGTGTTGGCAGAGAATGACCTTGTACGAACTTTCATACTGCTTAAGCATACTATATAATGGAAGTTATTGAGAAATGGTAAATATTACCAGCTAAGAATATGATTGAGCTTGGTGAATCTATGCGAGTGACCTTGAATGAGGTGACCTTGTGTCAAACTTGATTAAGTTGGTTGATTACCCGATTGATTAGCCAGCTCTATTAGGGATAACTTATGACAAGAAATATATAAATTTAGGCTTAAATATATTTTGCTACCCTAAACTATCGCTTTTTTTCGCTTCGATGATTTTCCTTTCAATTTTTTCAATCAGATGAGTAAACTATTTTTTTTTATGTCGTCCAAGTTAAAGTACATGTTGGAAAATTGGTGATGTGGCCACCTAGTGGGGTCATAGGCAGGTGATGTGTATTTCCAATTGCATGTGTACAATTTAATTAAATAAAACGAGGATAAAATTGTCATTTAATTTTTCCCCCCTTTCTTCTTCCCATTGCTTTGCAGCCTCTCTTCTCCTTCATTTCATCGAGCTGTAATTTCTCCCTTCTTCCTTCGTCTCTCCCGTCCACAAAAATTATCAACTCAATTATTAGTAAATCTCACAAAAATTCCACTAATAAAGTTTACCAAAAAATTCCCCTAATGAAAACATAGTAAAATTTTGTTTGGGGAGAAGAGGGGTTTTTTGTGTGGGGAGAAGAAGAGTTCACCGTGTGTGAGGAGAAGAAGGATTTGTATATTTGATGATATAAATTAGAGAAGTGTGGACAGATGAATTCAATTTGGAGAGAGCTTTAATGGCAGACAACTCTTTCTTCTCTCTACCTTTTCAGTCGGCTCTTTCTTTTCCATCCTCCCGATTTGAGATTTACAAGGAGAAAGAAAAGAGATTCAATTTGAAGAATAATTTTTGCCACTGAATAAGTAATATACTAGTATCATAATTGGATTCTAGAATTAAAAAATAGCACTATATGAAGAAAAAAAATTAAATAAAGAAAAAGAAAAAAGGAATGAAGAACTTGACTAGGAATTACCTCCAATGGCGACTAAGGGAGGCGATGTTGGCCGGAGATGTAAAAGGAATCGAAGAAAATACCGTAAAAGGGTTTGGCAACCGTGGGGAGATTGGCGGAATTTTGGAGCCTGAAGGATCTGGAGGGTAGAAGAGTCCACATGAAGGCCATCTTTGAGGATGAAATTAACACCCAACCATGGCAAACACCTCATTCCCTGTCCTCAAAATCCAAAACCCAACAAAAACATTCTAATTCTCATCTTCTCGATTTGAGATTTTGACGGTGATTGGTGGTGGGGGACGGAATTGATTTTGAGGGAGTTGATGATGATGATGACCGGGAGGGGAGGGAGTATATTTTGATAATTTCATTTCTTTTAATTTTCATCAATATTTTGAGAGTAAGAAATGAAAGACTTAATGAAATTAAAAAAAATCTCATCAAAGTCTTTTTTTTGTATGAAATATAATTTATTTATTTTACATAATTTTAATTCTATATATTTATTTTGAATTAATGACATAATATACTTTTTATACATTTATAGGTATATAAATATTTTGATACAAATGTTTTGAGCAAAAAAAATATTGTTAAAGAAGTAGTCTCATTTTTATTTATTAATAATAGTATAAAATTATATAATAGACTCAAATTTATTATTAAAAATTTATTTTACACTATGCCATAATACTAAACTAAATGGTATAAAAGAAATAGTGAAATGCTCAATCTAACCCTACCTATTTTATTAATTCTGTCCATATATGCAATCAGTTGCCACATCAGTTGTCTATGACCCCACTGGGATCACTAATTTGCTGATGTGTACCTTAATTTGGACGACATTGAAAAAAATTAATAGTTTACTCATTTGATTGAAAAAATTGAAAGGTGAATCACCGAAGTGGAAAAAAGTGATAGTTCAGGTATATTTAAGCCTTAAATTTATGCCTTACCTTTTCCTCCTTCCTGTAAAACATAAGCGTAAAACATGAGCACACTTATATTTTCATTTTGGAACAAAGACCGTAACTGTATGCATAATTCTTTCGGTAAGAACATCAGTTGGAATTTGCTGAATAATACCACTGAAGAATATCCAAATTCGTCTTGAATGTAAAAGTTAGAAGTATTATCTGTGCATATTTTTATAGGTATTTTTCTAATCCATGTTGGTCCTAGGAAGCTTCAAATTCTTCAATGCTTTGGTTGCTTCCAAACTTGGTGAAAATAGGTTTTTTTTTGTATGCACTTCCTAAAGAGAAAAGTAAAATAAAATAAGATAATACACAGTCACTCACTCGTGCCTCCGTAACAAATAGTAAGTGATTATTTATGTGTTCCTTTTTTTGAAAAAGAAAATAAGGACTCTTGATTTTTAAATTGATCTTCAGCCTCATATTTCAAAATTTAATAAAACTATTGTCACCTAATCCCTTAGTTAAACTGGACGAAAGAAGCATTCCCTTTGCAATCTTGCAGGTCTTATCATCTTTTACTTTATCACTTTGCCGTTGTTTTTGTGGTTATTACTTTATTATCATCAGAATGCAGCACATTACTAAAGCTTCTTTTTTGGGTGTCGTTGCAGGAGATCTGATTTGGATGAAGCTGAATTTTCAAAGTTACATGCTGGTGTGACGCGTGGAGATATTGTTGGTATTATTGGAATTCCAGGTCCGGGATGTTTTGATGTTATTATTAATGAAGTTGTACCTGCTTGTTGCTGATTTCAAATTATTTAATATATGGTCTTTGTGAGTAAATTGGAGGATGGTAGTGTTTGAGTCAATTCTTTTTTGCGTACATTCACAATCAGCATGATACCTCGCCCTTCATAAAAATGTTCATAATTTCAGGAAAGAGCAAAAGGGGGGAGCTGAGTATTTTTCCAAAATCATTCATAGTGTTATCGCATTGCCTCCATATGATGCCAAGGCAGAAAGTTTCTTCTGGTTCTGATAACGCCAATGTGAAGGTGAGCTCTACTTTGATTGCTACAATGCTTTTGGGATTTTAATTGACTGGATAACTTATATTATCTGTACAGAAAACTGATGTATGGGTCCCAGGAAGTGGCAGGAACCCTGAAACTTATATATTAAAAGATCAGGTATCAATTATTGCGTCTCTTTTCTCCCGCCTCTTTCCTTTCCTCTTGGCTCGATGAAGCTTTTGTCTATCATGGTAGGAAACTCGATACCGTCAACGATATCTAGATTTAATGCTGAACATAGAGGTTCAACATATATTCAAGACCCGTGCGAAGATCATTTCTTATATTAGACATTTTCTTGACAATCTAGATTTTCTGGAGGTATGTCGTATGTGCACTTTAGATTGTTTTCCTTTCTCTGATGCTCAGTTCCTTGAGAGGTCTGCCATTTTCTCTCTGTGATTGATCATATGATTTTGTTACTCCAAGGTTGAAACACCCATGATGAACATGATTGCTGGAGGAGCAGCTGCCCGTCCATTTGTGACCCATCACAATGACCTGAACATGAAGCTGTTTATGCGCATTGCACCAGAACTTTATCTCAAGGAGCTTGTTGTTGGTGGACTCGACCGTGTCTATGAAATAGGGAAACAATTCAGGAATGAGGGAATTGACCTGACTCATAATCCGGAATTCACTACATGTGAGTTTTATATGGCTTTTGCAGACTACAATGACCTGATGGAGCTAACTGAAAGAATGTTAAGTGGTAAGTATCGAAGCTTAATACAAAAATACGGTGTTTATGTCTATGGCAGTTTAAAATTTTGAAAATTTAATTTTTACTCCTGGAATTCTTCTTGACAAAATTAAATTGGAGCAGGGATGGTCAAGGAACTTACAGGCGGTTATAGAGTTAAATATCATGCGAATGGGTTAGACAATGACCCAATTGAAATTGACTTCACTCCCCCTTTCAGGTCTCCGGACTTTGTTATTATTCATGTCAGGTTAGGTTGCTATATTTTTTGTAGAAATTATTGAAAAAACTTACTACTTTTTAACTTATGCAGAAGGATTGATATGATAGAAGATTTGGAGAAGATGGCTGATCTTAAAATACCCAAGGACCTTTCTAGCAATGAAGCAAACAAATACTTAGTTGATGCATGCACAAAGTTGGAGATCAAATGCCCTCCACCTCAAACAACTGCTCGTTTGTTGGATAAAGTAAATACTTCATATTTGAACTGTATCTATATTAAAATCAGTCCCACTGAGTCTATCTTTGCAAAGAAGTTTGAGGTAGGGGTTTAGGCTTATTAGAGGAAGTAAGAGAAATGATTTCTTTCAATAGTAGAATAAAATCCCTTGCACTGCTAACAGGTAGATAGTTTTTTTTCATTGGGTGGGTGAGTTGGAACATGCACCTTTTCCTTGGACGCTGTTAGCAGACTGAAGCTAACAGCTGAATGGCTGATAGCTGAAATACTATGAATATTAGCTCTTGATTATGGATTAGCAGTTGTGCATTTTAATGAGCTGTAGTACAACAACTGGTGGTTTATAATTATCTCACTGTAAGTCTGTAATGTGCTAGAGTTTTGCCACTTCTCTTCTCGGAGAGGGTTGGTTTCATTGTTCAAAGAAGAGAATCATTGGTTGATGAGGTGGGAGAAGGGGAGAAAAGTGGGATGGATATTTGCTTATTTGATTCTAAGCTTAAGTTTAATCAGCCTTCACCGGTAAACTATTGCAACCTGAGGTCTATTACATTGTATGTATAGTAACTGTAACTCTTTCTTTTTTAAAAGTATAACCTGCTCAAGAGTAGGCTGTTCTCCTAACGTTCTGTAATTTTACATTTCCAACACATCTACATATTATTGTAACATCTGTTGTTCTTCTTTCTCTGTCAATTGGAAACTATCTTTTTAAGTCCTATTTGCCGCATGATTGTAAAAGAACTGGTAGCATTCTACTTTTATGTAAATTGTGGTAATCCCTAACTCAACTTTATGTCCTTTTTGCAGCTTGTGGGGCACTTTCTGGAGGAGACATGTGTAAACCCTACTTTCATAATTAACCACCCAGAGATAATGAGTCCACTGGCAAAGTGGCACAGGTCCAAGCCTAGCCTGACTGAACGATTTGAATTGTTTATCAACAAACATGAAGTATGTGATACTTTTATAAGATCTCTAGATTTATGTACCTATGTCCCCCCCCCCCCCCCCCCCCCTTTTTCTTTAAAAATAAAAGAAGATAAATAAATAGAAGTTTTCTAATCCATCCCCCTTTAACTTTTGTTCAATGACTGCTCAGCTTTGCAATGCATACACGGAACTGAATGATCCTGTGGTACAGCGCGAACGGTTTGCGGACCAACTTAAGGTATAAAACATCATACAGGAGCGTGTCATTTAATATACTTGCAATTTTGATTTCTGTGTATTTCAGGATCGGCAATCAGGCGATGATGAAGCGATGGCTTTGGATGAAACATTCTGTACAGCTCTTGAATATGGGCTACCTCCAACTGGTGGGTGGGGATTGGGAATTGATAGACTTGCAATGATTTTGACAGATTCACAGAACATCAAGGTATGTGAATTACACTTTCTATTTGTGTCCATGTGTTTTCTTTCTTAATCACCCTTCCTTTTTATATGTTGTTGGGGCGAACAGGAAGTTCTACTCTTTCCAGCCATGAAACCACAGGATGAACCTCCAACTAAAGGTACACATTATTTATTTATAGAGCCAACTCTCATGCTTCTAATATTCTACGGCTTGTAGTATTTGTATTATAACCTGAACCTGTCTTGAATAAAGTTGTGAAATCTAATCGTATTCTCCACAATTTTTTGGCTGCTACAGCTGCATAGATAATTAAGAGGGTGAAACTATACCAGATTAGTTTTTTGTGAAGCTCAGTGGTAGGACTCTTCTCAACTATTGGTATGTTCAAATTTTGGTAAGACAGTCACTAAGAGAACTGACAGTCAAATCTTTTTCTTTTCTTTTTCCTGACTCACATATTTGGTTATTTAATACCCAACTCACCATGTGATGTAATGTTATTCATTGGTTTTACTCCTTTCAAATGACTAGTGGTTGATACGCTTTAAATCATTTGCAAAACCACTGAATGCCAGCAGAGACTCTCCTTCTTCCTCACCACCCTTTCTCTCTCTTTCTCCCTCTCACACACACACATGCACACAATGTGTGTGCATGAGAGACTATGAGATAAAAGTTGCAGAAAAAGGCTTTGTGCTTTGTGAGATGATGAATTATTATTGTACTTGGCAATGGTAAAAAAAAACATTATTGTAGTTAATGTGAATGTTTGAAGATAAAGTTTCTGTCTACTTAGGTAGTTGATGGCAGTTTTTCTCATCCATTGATTTGAGATATTATGCTCGCCAACACTGCCTAAGGACGACCTTCGGCTTAAGATGGATCCTAGGGCTCTTATGGTCAAAGGTCGATGGTATCGGGCCAGAACATTAGCCATCCTGACCCGATGGTATCTTGAATACCCTTGGGTAGAGTCCTAACATTTGGCAATTTTTATTGCATCCGATGAGTAAGTATACCTTGAAATAGACGATCATGGGAAAAATGCGGGCAAGTGGAAGATTAAGATTTGAGCATTCGAAGGTAACAACTAGTGATATCAGAACGTGGGGAATATTTCCTGGTTAGCTTCTCGACCCTTTCTTTAATTTTTTGTTCTTGCTACCGGAGCCCGGAGGGGCCATATCAGGAAAAAAAAATTATTTAAAAATAAAAGCATCCTCAGAATAATACGGTAAAAGTTGGAAGGAGAGGGAATATTTTCCCGTGGCAAAGAAAAAGTAAAAACTTAAAAAATAATGGAATAATAATGAACTATATATATATATATGATGGTTGATGGGCGGGGGAGAATGCAAAATTAATATATGAGCTGCTGCTGCTGCTGATTCTTTGGGACAATCTCTTCTGACGACGAAGCAGCAGTTCAAATCAACGAATTTCTCTTTCTTTTGGCTAAATAAATAATTGCAAGTTTTACTCATACGCGTCAAGTAAATAAATTTTGACTCGTAATTTCCATTATAGGTGTGGTGTACGTAGCTACCTCCCTCCCTCCCTATATATATATTATTGTGCGGGCAGCAGGCAGCAGAATACATACAAAATCAGTTAAAAAATTTCAAACTACATTTCTAACTCTGTAGGATTAAAAAAGTTGCGAGAGAGATGATGAACAGAATCACGAAACAACGGCAAATGCTAATTTCAATAAAGAAATGGAGTGGGTAAGTGGACCTTGTACACTTTCCAAATACTCTCTTCGCTTCTGAGAGCCAGCCATCAGTAGCGGTGCACAAATGACCTGCGACCTACGATTCGGTCCATTAATTATGATAAGAAAGCATCCACCCATCCATCAAACAAATTAAGACATCCACTTAGACCTTTTCAACTGTTGTTTAAGGACCATACGACTTCACAGAATCTAGCCAAACCATGCCTGCCTTAATTTCCTTTTGTTTTCTTTCTCTCTCCTACCTGTCTTTGTCTTCTCATAAAAGGGTTAGGCAATCAAATCCCCCTTTGTTTCAAGAATCGCCATTATTATTATTCTTAGTGTACGTACGTAGGATAGAGATGATGAGCAGTAGCTAGAATAAAAATAAGAATAATAATAGCCCCCTGGATAAAAAGCACGTCCAGACAAGAAGGGGTGGGCACAGGCACCTACGTACACTACACTAACTAGTATAACTATTTTCTCGCTGGATCTTTTATAATGCATGATCAATGTATTATTTCTTTCTTTTTTTTGATAATTAATGTATTATTTCTTTCTTCGTGACAATAATTTATCAATACTCTCTAATATACATCATACATGATCATTATAATAGATTGAGTGAGAAATTATTGATGAAAGAATCCTCTATCTTTTCTTTTCTTTTAGCTAGGGTGCTGCTGATATTTTTGATGCATATATATATATACACCTTACATTACAAATGTATACCATCTGGTGCACATAGTATGACTATATGCTATATTTGCATTCTTGCGTCTCTTTGATGTGCTTAATTATATATAGCGTTACATGGAACAACTAGGTGTGGGGGGGGGGGGGGGGGGGGGGGGACCTAGGAAAAGTTGGATGACCATGAATAATGAAGTAATTAAAGTTGTCAAAGTGGAGGTATGAATGGGAAAGTAACTTCCCGATTACAAATTAAAAAAAAAAAAGTAACTTCCCGCAAGAAATATAATATATATATATATATATATATATATATAGCAATATTCATAGATCAAATGCACGTGTTTGCCTAGCTCTCCCCGTTGCATCACAAATTCATGCACAGATATGTGTGTGTTACTTTAGGAGGAGGGAAAGAATGAGATCTATCTATCTTACACGGAAGTGCTTTCTTATCATTACTCCATTATTACTTGAAAGTAAAAAAAATAATAATAATAATTCATTTTTCATGGTTGGGAAAATGATTAGCATATCAAAAAAGCCCGACCTGTATTAGATCCAACTATCAGACAAAACAACATAATAACCTTTAGGCATGGTAGATAAGTAATGAATACTACTGGGACACTAACAAACCTTATACCGGCCGACTCACTTCTTTGGATACCATTTCAAGTGTTTTTATATGCCATTTGTAGAATATTATGGGGGCCAAATTGACAATTTAGCTAAAATATAAGCAGCAGCTTGTAATTTACAGTGTTATGTTTTGAGTTGTATAATCTTTAATGGTTAACAATTTAAATTGTTTGAAATAATAATCATGTCACATAAACACGTAGTACTTGTTCGTACCCTTGCGTTACAATGGCGTCTCAACCTTTTTATCCAGAGAATAGATTCAATTTTTTTTGATTCTCCATCATGTCAATATTTAGTTTTAGAATAAACTATATATTTAATTACATATAAACCCTCTGTTAGGATGGAATTTTAAAGTCAATTTGATACACTTTGGAAGTTAAAATTAATTTGTTAATTTAATTTTAGGTAATACAATTATGAAGATAGTAATTAAGCTATCTAAAATATATTATTAATTAATTACGGAATTTATTGTTTTTAAAAATTAAAAGAATCACATTAATTTTAATTTTGAATATATTTTAAATTGAATTTAGATGTCTGTATTAATCTTATATTTTAAAGTAGAGAAAATATTAGGATTTATTCACGCAAATTGAGAAAATAAAAATTAAATTGTGTAGGCTATCACTTGATTTTTTAGGCCATCACTCGATTAAAAACATATGATATATATAGTTCTCTCTCAAGCATGAAGTGAGCGTATTATATATATAAATAATGACGAGAGAAAAGATCGATCAACTTATATTAAATATATATATATGGTTATTGAGAATATTATTGTAACAATCATATGTAGAGATCAATTTGAATAAAAAAGTGTCTGCTGCTATAGTTAATTGTTTTTAGCGGTACACACTTTTTCAATTAAATTAACCCCAATATATGATTACTATAATAATAATTTTAGCAATCGATTGCTATGGATGAATATCTTCTATCTATCTATCTTGTATAGTTAACTAAATTCATGTGAAGTGCTGCGTCACCATAATTTGCAAAGTGTGCACACGCGCGTGCATGCATGGTGTATACGTACCATTTCTACTTAAGTAGTGAATGATATATTGTGATGGATAGTAATTTTGGAACAAATTAATTAAATTTTCCTAATTTTGTAGAATCTATTAAGAGTGCCATTAATATGTAATATCACATTTTCTATATTTTTTTCCTTTTTAAAATTTGTATGCATGCCAAGAAAACGTGATTAATAAATTGTAATGAAAGAGTATACAACTATAGCAAAATAAAAAATAAAAGTTAGATAAGATATATGCTTAAAACGTACGACAATACGCAATAATTCATATTAGAGTATTTCTAAGAGTAGTAATAAAAAAAAAAAATTTAAATTAAAGTTTGTTGATTTACGTGATAATTTGAAAAGTATTATTTGCTATTTTAATATTTTGTCCTTCATCAGTCTCCCCAATTTAATTAAGGCAAAATAAATAAAAAGAAATGATATTAAATTTTAAAATGAGTTGTACATTAAACCCATCAAGCAAAATAAATATTTTTAGCCTTTTTTTATATAATTTTGATTCTTCCAAAATAAAATAAATATTTTGAAGAGACGATATTAATTTATCAATTTTAAAGAGAGAAAATAAAGTTACATATTTAATGACTATGGTCGAAAAAATTGTTAAAATTGCTCTTATATGATCAATCGATCACAATCGGCAAAAGCTAGCAGAGATGATATATAGGAATACTTTAAAAACTAGAAAGGAAAAAGGAAAGGACGTACCTTACCTATATATATATATATACCCGATCGGCTATTAATTTTGCATAAATGCCAAAGCTAGCTTTCCCTTGAAAACACTACCTTTAACATCGTTTAGTACATAATAAGAATTAAGAAGAGTACGCACGCGTAAGTATCACTCAAGCTAGCTACCAAGCTACTTGAAGATTTAATTTTTGGTTTAATAATTAATTAATGGTATTGGAATATCAAGACAACATTAATTAATTTGTCATAATTAATTGTGGGTTTTTAAAAACACTGTTAAGGAATTAATTAATTATAGAGAAAATCAAATAAAAAAAAGTATGTATGCATATGTAGTCGGCCTTTAATTAAAAATAAATAAACAATAATAAGTACGTGTTCAACTTGAAGTATTTCCTATATATATATATATATATATATGCAATCATTTCTTCTTCTTTTTCGAGTTTTACTCTCTTGTTGTCTAATTAAACCATGAAATATAAATTTATGAGAAAATTCTATTGCTAAGTCTCTATCTATTATTAAAACTTAATTAGCGCTTAATTATACGTTGGTCTAAACAAACTCACTCTCAGAGAGGTTTGGAAAATGCATGCAGTTATTGGTCTTCTGAGCATACTTATGACGACATATAGTGAAATAATCAATCTCTAAGCACTTTAAATATTATTCTTAATTTGAGGTGCTTAGAGATTATTAATAATAACCACAATTATTAAGCGATAATAAAAATTTAAATAACACTAAAATTCTAAAAGACATTAATAATCATGGTTAATAATAAAAACTAAAGAAAATATAAAATAGTACGAATTATTTTTTAAAAAATAAATAAAATGACTCCGAAATTTTAAAATGGAAATTACAGAAAGAAACACCCACTATTACCAAATTTACATGAGTTAACTACTAGTGTCAGATTGGTTTATATTGTGTAGTTGTAATAGTGTTTAATTCCTTTAAAAATAAGAAATTAATATTTTCACAAGTTAATTTGATATTTTTACAAATAGATTCTATTTAATCTTGTAAACATATTAAATTAGTTTATGAAAATATTAATTATATATAAAAATTAATATTTTCATAAATTAATTTGATATTAAAGTAACTTATGAAAATATCTTAATATATAGGTAGTGTCTTTTACGTAGTGTGCTAGCTTAGCTTGATACAAATATAAATTTTGTTATGAATAATGACCCATGTAATAATATGTACAATAATCCAATATAAAAATGATTAGAGTCATTATATATAACAAAACTCTGCAAATATTGGATTCAACGACCACTTTATAATTAGAAAAACGATCGTTAAGTAATGATTCACATAATGATCTATATAATAATTCATATAATGATTTATATAATAATTTTTTGTAAAATAATAAATTTTATAGAGTAATTAAAATATAGAATTTATTATTTTATAAAAATTTATTGTATAAATTATTGTGTATAGTAAAATTGTTTAACGGGGAAGGCTGGAGGGCAGGTTAGCTATCTGCAGGTGGGCCCACAATAGCATTAATTGATCTCACTCATTGGTTACGTATTTTAGTATCTAACAAAGTAATAATTGTTGTTTGGTCTATGTTTCTCGTATTTGACGTACAAATTCACCGGCTCCGTACTACGTACGGACGACGATATAAATAATAAATTTTTATATTAATTATTAAAATATTTATTTAAATGTAAATTAATATTTAATTAAAATTTTAAGAAGATAATTATAATTGTTAAGTATTTACTTACCTAATAAAATTTTGAATTATATATTACATATTTTTTCGATCAATTATAAATTAAACATTTGAATGACGTGTAAATTTATTTAGTATGATTATGAGAAATTAATTAATGTAATTTTACTTGAATTTTTAATGAAATTATATATTAAAATTTAGATTGATATTTTTTTTTTAAAATTCTAATTTAAATAGAATTATGAAACTCAAATTTTAATAATTTAAATTTAATTGTGACAATTGGTTACTAATGAAAACACTAAAACTTTTTAATTAATTTTATAGTTATCATATTTTTAAAAATAAATTCACATACATTATTAAAATAATTATTTGATTAAATTTTAATAAATTTAATTTAGTTACTACATTAATTTAATAGTAAAATCTATAGCTATTAATAATATAATTAAATGCGTGACGTCTTAATATATTAACAAAATTATAATAATAAAATTATATTTGTTAAGATATATTATTTTTCTGATATTTGGATAATAAATATTTAATTATTATAAATTTTATATAGTACTTATACTAATTTGAATAGGAAAAAAATTCTTTTATTTTTTTGTTCCTATTAGAAATAAAAGTATTTTTAAATTTGGATTGTATTTAATGGATACAAATTTGGATAATATTTGTGTTAATATGAATAGAAAAGCTGAACAAAAAAATTGTGAAATCAAAAATTATGACAACCAAATCAAGTTTTTGCTTTTAATTATCCAAGCTCACCAACTCCGTGTGAAGCACGAATGACATGAATAATAATTTTTTATATTAATAATAATAAAAAAATTAATTGTGATTTTGAGAACATAGTTGTAGCTATTAAATAGTTAAATATTTATTCAATAACTAATGATTGAATTATATATTGTTGGTTCTTCCAATCAATTATTAAGCAAAATATTTGAATGAATTAATGTAGATTTATTTAGTTATAATTATGTGAAAATCATTATTTTAATTTTATTTAAATTTGTAATAGAATTATATATTAGCATTTATATTGACAAAAGTTGCTTAAAATTCTAATTCAAATAGAATTATGAAACTCAAGTTTTAATTTAATTATATTATGACAATTAGCTATGAATGAATTCACTATAATTTTTCAACTAATGTTACAATTAATATGTTTCAAATTTACATATATTATTAATACAATCAATCATGCGATTTGAAAAAATTTCAAGTTTTAATGAATTAAATTAGTTAAAATATTTAATTTAAAAATGAAGTTTGCGACTAATATTAATTTAATTAAATGGTGTGATATGTAAGATATTTTTTTAACATTTTAATAAAATTATAGTAATAAAATTATCCTATATAAATTTGTAAAGACATATAAACTAAATAAACCTATTAAAAAGAACACATATAGTAAGTATTGATGGATAATATATGTACCTCTTTGATTTTGTTGCAAACTATTTGTTCGTTATCTTTTTAGGCGATATTCTTCTCATCTTCGAGCATAATAGGTTTCACATTTCTCGAATATTTTTTTAAACCATTACTTGATTACGTTTTTAATTAATGAATTTATTTGATTTATGTTTATGATAAATATAATTATAATTATAAATAAAATCAAGTCATACATATGATAATAAAATAATTTTAAAACGGTCTAATTAAAAAAAAATGTACTAAACTCAAGACAATGACAAACACATTATAAATATTAGACGTTCTTGTAAACTTTAAGTATATACATTTTAAGTCGCCAACTTCAAATTTCATTGAATGATCGGTGTACAAATGTGTTTATTATTTTTTCGAACAATATTGTTATCGTTTTTTTTAGCTATTTTGGCCTCTAGGTATTTAAATATTTATTTCTCAACCATATCTTGATAATGTTTACGTTGCATGAAATTGTTTTGTTCTTTTTTGTGTGGAATCCACTGAGATTTAGTAAAAGTTAACTGTTGTGAGTAAATTTATAAGTAATAGAAATAGAAAGAAAAAAAAAATCCTTCTTTTTTTCTATTCCTATTAGAGATAGGAATGTGTTAAAATTTAATTGATAAAAATTTGTAAACATTAGGTATATATTTAATTACTATAAATTTGTATAGTACTTATACTAATTTGAATAAGAATATATATATATTTTTTTTACTTTTTTTCAATAAGAATATTTTTAAATTTAGATAGTATTTAATTGATACAAATTTGAATAGTACTTATGCTGATATGAATTAGGAAAGTTGAACAAAAAATTGGTGAAATCAAGTGAAGTTTGTATTTTTAATTATATCATTGACAAGCTCACTAACCTCGTGCGAAGCACGGGCGATAGATATAATAATTTATTATATTAATAATTAAAAAAATTAATTGTAATTTTGAGAACATAGTTGTAGTTATTAAATAGTTAAATTTTTATTTAAATAACTAATGATTGAATTATATGTTGTAGGTTCTTTCAATTTTGAATGAATTATTGTAGATTTATTTGTTATGATTATGAAAAAATAATTATTTTAATTAAGTTTGTAATGAAAGTCTATATTAATGTTTATATTGACAAAATTTACATAAAATTTTAATCCGAATAAAATTATGAAAGTCAACTTTTGATCATTTTTAATTTAGTAATGACAATTAAATTATAAATAAATTCACTATAATTTTTTGACTAATATTATAGTTATTATGTTTCAAATTAATATATATTATTAATACAATTAATTATGTGATTTGAATAGGGAAAAAAAAGATCTTACTATTTTTTAGTCGTATTATAGATATAAATATTTTAAAATTTGAATAGTGTTTAATTAATATAAATTTGAATAATATTTATTCTAATATGAATTGAGAAGGAAAAAATTGTAATCGTATAATACTTAGAATTTATTACGTCACCTCGTAAATAAACATTAAGTAACCAAATAACTAAATCATATATCCTTTTATACTTCGATCGGACTCAAACTAATATAAAATTGGAGTATATGACATAGTATAATGTATTATATTGCCTTAATTAATCACATAAAATTGTGATAACTTTTTTGTAATAAAATTAGTAATACCCAAAATAAAAATTCTTTGAGAAGTTACTTTTTCTATTAAAGATTGGTTGAGTTTTTTTTTTTTTTTGAATACTTTACAAATTTAGATAGTATATATTTAATTATTATAAATTTGTATAATACTTATCTAATTTGAATAGGAAAGAAAAAGATCTCTTTTTTTCTTTCTATTCCTCTTAGATATAGGAATATTTATAAATTTGGATAGTATTTGTGCTAATGTGAATTAGGAAAGTTTAATTAAAAATTGGTGAAACCAAGTCAAGTTTGTGCTTTTAATTATATAATTGATAGTTATCTTCTTCTTTTTTCCTATTCCTCTTAGAGATTGGAATATTTTAAAATTTAGATAGTATTTAATTAATACAAATTTGGATAGTATGTATGCTAATATGAATTAGATAAATTGAACCAAAAATTGGTGAAACCAAACCAAGTTTGTGTTTTTAATTATATAGTTAATAGTTGATTTGCATTAAAAATAATTCAAAAAAAATCCTATTGGCTATAGTTGCTTCAATAATTTGGGTAATTTATGTTATTGACCCTCTGAGTATGGCTTAATTGATGTTTGGGGTGTATTTATATAAAATGAAAGTGTTTGTGTACAATTACGCAATATGGTTCCAATGGTTACTGTTCTGGCTAATGTATCTTTGATGGGAGAAGTTGACGCATCAAATTTGATCATATTTACCTTTTCGTCACTTTTTTTTAAAGTTTTTGTAATTATTTTGTATTTTAGATAATTTATAATATTTTTTGCGTAATTAAATTACGTAAAATTAAATGAATTCATATATATTACTTTTAAATTTTAAAAAAAAATCAAATTTAATCTAATCTTTAAAACAACAGCAATATGTCTCTAATTTAGGGGGGGAAAGGTATGAGTGAGATGGTTTATTTTTATTTCAAAGAAAGTTAGGACGTACTGAATTTGCACATAATTTCAAAGATCGAAAAGTCTTCAAATCAATAAAGAGTTGGACTAAAGTGTAAAAATTGAAAAGTAAGGATGTGTTTGTTAAATGGTGAATACTTTTCTAAATTTATGGCTGCTTTTTCTGTTTTGCTGGCCAATAATATCCCAAGAATAAAAAATAGGAAGACTAGAAAAGTAAGCTGGCTGAGTAGAAATTCATCTTTTGTTGTGACATGATCATGTAAATACCAATTCGACCCAAAACATTTAGCATTCGAACACTATTACTACATTAACTACCAAGACACTTGATTTGACTAATTAATAAAACTATATATATATATATATATATATATATATCTTCTAGTCAAAAGTGTGATTTAATTTAATCCCCAACGTAAAGGAAAGGCCGGGGAGTGAAATATATATATATATATATATATATATATATATATATATATATATATAGTTGTCCACAATTAGCTAGCGTGGGTGTGATTATATATTGCGTAAAAGTTTGTCACGTACACTTCACCAAAATTTGCACGTATTTCACATGACAATTAATTCCGCCAGAAATTAAGTTGATGATCGAGATGGCCATGCATGTATGTATACATATTCAACCCCTCCCTACCCCGCGTGTCTATATACCTGCTTCACAAAAGTCATATTTACATTACTGAATCCATGCTTCTAGCTTCTTTATTGTCTTTTTTGATGACTTTGCGGGTTGTTACTGTTATTCTTTTTAGCTATGAATTTAATATTTTTGTTCATTTGTACAGTAAATTAATAACTCAGTTGCTCCCTGTACTTACGAGTTGTGTTTTGTATTTGCATTGAATATATATATATAATTGCGACAGTAGCTTCAAGTTACCTTGATAAAAAACAGTCTTTTTAAGGGGACATAGATATTAGATTGAGAGTGATGATCGGTCTCATTTTTTTTTTTTTTAATTCATAAATTTTTATAATATTTATTTTAATTTAAATATTTATAAAATTTATTAATTTAGATATAATTTAAATATATATAAATAATTAAAATTGTACAGACTTTTTGTAAAATAAAACTTACCATTCGTATTCGTTGTAAACGGAGAAGGTACGTAATTATCGACCGACCGACCAGATTTAAATTATTGTCAATGTCAACAACCGTAATTTTCAACTTAAATTTCCCATTCAACTCCGTACCGTTAACTCTATGGCTAGACATATACGACTGTGAAAATAAATTTAAAAATACGGTAGTATATACTAAATTAGTTTAATTTAGTCTCCAAACCAAATACATACATACATACTTCCCCAGGAATGAGATATTAAATTAATATGCGTATATATATTAATCTATTTTAAAAAAGAATTATTTACAAATTTTTTTTTTAATTTTGTTGTTTATTTACTCATAAAATAATAATTTATTAGTTTAATAGTGGTGACTTAATGATCGAATTATAATAATAAATTTGAAAATTTGTGTCAGCTTACTATTAAAATATGATTTTTCTTGTAAAACCTAAAATATATACGACCTCAATCCCATAAAAAATGACATATATAGGTACACTTTTCATAAAAGTTATGAAAAATTAAGGTAGAGTAATGAAAATAAACAAGTTTCAGTTTTATCCAGAATTAATGAACTCCACGTAGTAAATGATTTTATCTATATATGTTTTAAAAAAATTAGTGGATCTCACTTAATTATATACTTTTAGAGGTAAAGGAGTTTTATGCAATATTTTTAATTTAAATCGTATATTTTAGACATTTGATTTTGAAAGAAAATAATTAATATATAAATGAGGTGTTTTTTTAGAGGATAGTAATTGGTATAAAAAAGAAAAATAGGAGATGATGCATGACGTCGCAATTTTTATAAACATTTTCATTACTCATCACGCAACCTTAATTCATGACCTAAAATAAGTGCAACTAGTACTATAAGAAGATTAATGCATCTATCAAATTTGAATTTCTTCATCATTTGGTCCAAACTGCAACTCCCTCCCACGTGACTAATTAATGTTGGCGCCTGCTTAATTCTTTTAAATTTAATTTAATTCTAACTGTATGCGTTGAAATCGTTACTTTTATTTCAAATTTAACCAATAATTCGTTGACTTAAAGATAAAAAAAATTAAAGTAAACCCACCCCTATATTTGTACGTGATGAAATTGACGGGGACTTCATACTACTATTTTTTCATTTTATGAATTATCGTAGAATGTTATTTTAAGTTAAATTTATACGACACATTTAATTTAAGTTTATTATTAAATTAATAAATCATTCCTTTCGATACAATTCTTTTTTAAAGCCCCAATTTGGAAATGTAATACACATTAAAATAAAAAATAAGGACATCAAAGGGGTTTTACCGAGAAAAAAAAAGTAAAAAAAGTGCACCGAGGTACCTTAATTTTGTGGTACCGTACGGGATGCTTTGCACTTTTTTTTGTTTATGTTATATTATTATTTAATGTATAGTAGGGATCGATTTAGACGAGAGGATTGACTAACTTTTAAGGGATGGATCCAACGGAGGGGAAGAATTAATGGAGGGTAAAGCAAGTGGGATAATCTATTTATCTATTCATTTTTATGAGATAAATATAAATATATAACATTAAATATAATATTTTGATCTCAATTATTAAAAAATAAAATTTGACACCAAAATCTTATATTTTTTATGATTAAAATATATTTAATATTTAATATAATATTTAATTATAATATATATAAAATTGTCCATCTATATGTGACAGGCAGAAATGAAATGGTTATTCTCCATTCCGTATTTCCTTATTCAAGAAGGGGGACCCCCCTACGTTTATGGTGCCGAGGACGGCCCACCACTTTCTCTTGGGGCCTACTTCTACTCAGCAATCAATTTAAATAGTAAATAGTGATTAATATGCAGAATAGGTAAGAAATAAAAATAATATCATCTTAATTTAATATGTTTTATCAATTAAAATTTTACATAAGTTATAATTTAATTTTGTCATAATTTTTTTGACATATAGATCGTATTTCTAACTTATTTTTTTGTAAATATTAAGTCATCTCATGTACTATTAATATATTTTTTGTATGCGACTCTTTCTTTGTCTTAAACATAATAATAATAATAATAATAATAATAATAATAATAATAATACACACTTTTATAAAAAATAAAAATATTTTGTGAAAATTTTAAATATAAATTGTGCATTAATTTAAAATTAATATAAATTTATTAAATTTTAATTAATGCATAATTAATATTGTAAACTATTTATTTAAAAAATTATTATTTTAAAAATAAAATATAAATTCACTTCATAATTTAAAATTTCACAAATTAATGAAATCAATAGAAATGTTATATATATTTTTTGTAGAATTTAAATCCACTGTCTCAATTCCCATCCCATCACCAAACTGTATATGTGTGTGTAATGTAAATATACACACACACATATATATATATGATAAAATTTTAGTATATAATTATTAATTTAATAATAATAATATAAAATAATGAATTAATTATTTATGTGTTGCTCGTTTTTTAGTTATTTATATAAAAAAAAATTATTTGTTCATATTATACATGTATAATAAATTTGTGAGAAATATTCATAATTTATTTTTTCTAGCATAATGTTGTTTATAAATTTTACTCTCTTCGTTCTTTTTTACTTGCTGTTTTAGGGAGATAATTTTGTTAAATTTTTATACATAATTTAATTAATTAAATAAAATATTAATTATATTTATTAATTTATATGTATAATTTTAAAATATAAAATAAAAAAAAAGGAGTAATAATTTCATACATGCATTAACAGAAAGAGAGAGTATTGCGTAGGGCCACCAGAGACGAGAAGCGAAAGAAGTGGGTTGGTGATAATGACCTGATCCTTCATTCCCTTCAACGGGTGATGATGGCTAAGTATATTGGCTTCTGCCAAATAGTACAATGTTGCAGCTAAGGTCAGCCCCTTTCCCAGTTAGCGCCTAGTTATTTAGTACTAGCGATTAGTGGGAACTCTCATCATTACATTACATTTTGAATGTCATCTTAGTAAATTAGTGAATGTCCACAAATTCACAAACACGATTCTCCCCTAAAATTAGGGTGACAAGTATTATCTCCAGGTTCATGAAAATATTATTAAGATATTAAAAAATCTTTTAATAAATGACGTGATTTGATTATGTTAATATTATTAGTGAATTTTATTATTTAAATAAATTAAATTTATTAAAATTTAAAATTTTATTAGATTATATGATTAATTATATTAATAATAAATCTAAATTTTCGTAATAGCTATAAATTAATTTAAAAAATTATAGTAAATTTATTACTAATTAATTGTTATAACTAAATTAAATTTATTAAACTTTAAATTTCATAATTTTACTTGGATTAGAATTTCGACAAGTTTATACAATTTAAATAAAATTAAAGTAATTATTTTTTCATAATCATAACTAAATAAATCTACATTATATTTAAAATATTTAGCTTAATAACTGATTGAAAAAACCTATAATATACAATTTAACAAACTTTTAATGAGATAAATATTTAATAATTTAATAACTATCGTTATCTTCTCAAAATTTTAATTAAATATTTATCATACATTTAATTAATTATTGTAAGAAACCATGATTCATGTTACCTGTGCTTTGCAAGAGAGTGATGAACTTATTCTATCAATTCTATAAAAAAGTCTTATTTATAATTAAGTTTAAATTATTTTTTTTGGAGAAAAACAATAAATCATTAGTTTAATACTACTATAGTTGGAAAGTAACTTTTTTTTGTTGGAAGAAATAATACCCTTTTTATACAAGGAAGGGAGTATTAATTTTCAAATTGTGTTTCAGTTTGTATCGGACATCCATTACATTAAGGATGTTGGCATGGTCCAAATAGTGTATTCTTCCATTTTAATTTTGACTAGGGTGTAAAAAAGGAACATATCATTATTTTATTTGAACACTTACAATTTTTATGTTAGTCATAATTTGTATTGAACATAAAATTAATTAATTTATTTTTTAATTTTTGTAAGCATCTTATAACATGCACTACAAAAAACAAGGGTCATTGTAGACGGACAGGTTCGTCGTCAATGACCTAACTGCCATCGACAATATATAACGTTATTGGAGACGGTTATGTCCATCGTCCCAGAAGTCGTCGCCCCACATCCCGTCGATCAACAACAACGACAGAAATATTCGCGACGGACATAATGTAGCCAATGATGTTATTGGCGACGACATTAGCGACGGATTGGTCTGTCGTCAATGAGTAATGTAAAATTAAAGTTCTTTAATGACAGACTACTCGTCGCCAATGACTATTGTCTGTCGCTAATAAGTTTTTTTTAAAAATTGAGCCAAGCATTTACAACGGTATCGTCCGTCACTGATATATCATTACTGAAGAACCATGCCGTCGCTAATGACTTTTTTTAAATTTTTTTTTATAGAAAAATTAGCAAATTTTTTTTTATTTTTTACATATACATAATTATACCTGTTATAAACCAAAAACAACAAATAATTATTGACTAACGCATACTAATAACCATTCAAAAATATAAAATCAATCATCAAATGTGTACACAATGTAATCACATAAATTATAAAATGTAATCACCGTATAACCAAACATAAAAGTAAATATAAATCATCAAACTAACAAAGTACAATCACCTAGTCTGTACAACCCAAAAAACTAATTATAGTTAGATACATCAAAGTAAAAAATCTACAATGTGTTATATCCCTAGGTCGTTATCATTATCATCGTCATCGGCTGACAAGTGAATATTGTCCATCGTGCCACTGTTGGTTCCACCCTCAGCACTATTATCAGCATTTGCTCTGCAGTCCTCACCATTTCCTCTAGGGTTCTCGTCATCGTCATTGGCTCTACCCATGTCACGAGACTTATTAACAATAAACTACAAAATTAAAATATAAGTAAGGTAAAAGAGGTTTTAATTCGGTTATCAGAACTCGTAATAGAGTCCGGTAAATTGTCACGTGTTAAAAATATGTAATAGGTATTACACCTACAATTTCGCGTTGTTTTGATATCCGGGGTGAGTTTTGGTTTACTTTTTCTACATTTGTCTAAGTTATTTTAAAATAAGTTAGGCAAACGAAATTCTAACTCGATCATCGGAACTCGGAATCAAGTTCCGTAAGTTATCACGCGTTTGAAATATGTAATAGGTACTGTGCCTACGGTTTCATATTATTTCTATGCCCCGGGAGAGTTTTGGTCTGCTTTTCCTATATTTGTCTAAGTATTTTTAAAATAAGTTAGGTAAACGAGGTTCTAACTCGGCCATTGGAATTCAGAATCAAGTCACATAAGTTGTCACGCGTTTGAAATATATAATAGGTGTTATGCCTACGGTTTCGCGTTGTTTCAATGCCCGAGGGCGAGTTTTGATATATTTTTTCTATATTTGTCTAAGTTTTTTGAAAATACGTTAGGCAAAAGAGATTTTAACTCGGCCATCAGAACTCAGAATCGAGCCCCATAAGTTGTCACACGTTTAAAATATGTAAGAGGTGCTACGCCTACGGTTTCACATCGTTTCTATGCCCAAGGCGAGTTTTGATCTATTTTTCTTATATTTGTCTAAGTTTTTTTAAAATAAGTTAGGCAAACGAGATTCTAACTCGGCCATCGAAACTTGGAATTGAGCTCCGTAAGTTGTCACGCGTTTGAAATATGTAATAGGTGCTACGCCTACGGTTTTACATTGTTTCAATGCTCTGGGTGAGTTTTGATATACTTTTTTTTATATTTGTCCAAGTTTTTTTTATATAAGTTAGGCAATTTAAATAATCAATATAATATATATTAGTACAAACTATATATTTAAAGACATAAATTAAGATTTTTATTTACATGTCCCATATATAGGGGGAAATAGGTTTGCAAGTACAACCATTACTATTCAAACAACCTCATGCTCTACTGGACCCCATAACTCGTCTCATGAAGCTGGATCAATAAAATCGTGTATAATCTCCTGAGTGAGATGGTAGACACGCTCACGTGATGGTGCACATGATCGGATTTGACTGTTCGCCATACACCCATCGACAATCCTCTGAAAGAAATCGTCCGATAAGGATGGACCGGCTCCCAATCCACTCGCACCATCTGATCTAGTAGAGGGGCCACGTTTGACTCTTGCACCAGGCATTACAGTGTACGCTGAGACTCGTGGCATGCCCATAACTTGATTATTCTTCGGTCATCCTATAACCAATCATTAATCTTATTTTCTTCACGCGTGGAGGGATCTACCTCAGTATCAGCTCTCTGAGTATTCCGAGCCTCAGTAAGGTCTTGAAACCTAGTCCGAAATATAAAAAAAATAAAGATATGAAAGAATATGAATACTAACTGCATAAATTAAAATACAAACAAAATAAACCATGATATTTACTTACAGCTATTTCCCGTGCCTCAAGTAAGATAAACCACCATCACGTTTCTTCTAGTGGGCGTGCCACCAAAACTCAAAGTGAGAAGGTGGGTGCTTAATTTTATTCTATAGTCTTTCCTTGTAAAAGTCGTAAGACTGGACCACGTGCAGTGCGGAATCCGACTTTGCGAGCGGGCTGCTTAACGTTGTGTTGACATCTTCTTAAAAACATCCCCCTCCCAAATGTCGCACATTCAATCCCAAACTTTGGCCCCAATGAAATCAGGACAGACATCTCTAAAACTATGTGTTTTTCATGTCCATCATACAGTGAAATCGTTGATTCCTGCAATAACTGATAAAAACCTTTAGCCCCATCATTCGGATCTTGCTCGATGCTACCGTCATCCTTATTTGTATTCCACTTAAAGAATGAACCTGTAGCTTTGACTATCATGTTAGTACAGTCATAGGTTTCATCAGCTCTAGATGCTGGTTCAAATTCACGTTCATCTAACCAGGTTTTCCAATGATAGATCCATGCGTTATATCCCTGCTTTAACCCATACGCAAATAGGTCGCACATGACATCACTCATTTTCTTCCACACTTCATTCACACATCTCTTACAAAGACATCTGATCTCATCGATGCTGACTTGCTCAAATATATAATTGAGAAACTGTTCAACTCCACTACGGTACTCAGAGCTAAGTCCACTCTTATCGGTGGCTATCCTACGCTCCATCCAACTTCAATCAACAGACATTTTTGACTACGGTCTGTTTATATATATATATATATATATATATATATATATATATATATATATATATATATATATATATATAATCAATACACAATCAAGTAAGAGTGTTAATGTATATGTATGCATATGAGTTTCCTAACTTCACCTCCCACTTTAATGGGTCAGACTTCTATCCCATTCTCGAATATGTTGCCCTATTGATGCCAACAACTTAAACACATCTTTAAATTTTAAGAAATTTTGACAACACCTCCCTATGGTCTTCAAGTGCGTGAAATAGACTAACACATCCTAGTCTAAATACGCACCCAAAAAAACATTAAGAGATATATACTGACCGAAAATTCTCAAAATTTAAAGACGTGCTCAAGTTGTAAACATTGGTCTAAGTGAGATCGAAACATTCAAGAACAAACCCAAGACGGGGACTTTTCGAGATTCATTCATACTAAGTGAATCTCGAACGAGTTTTTAAGCTTCATAAACTATATGAAGATATGCAAATGGAATTAATAATTTTAAAAAAAATCAGAGATAATGGATTAAGTGTAAATGATAACAATGCAGGTCAGTTAATATTTGAAAATCAATATGTGAACTTGATATATGTGGGCAAGTTATATATATTTGTTGTTCTAATTTTGGATTATTATTATTATTATTATTATTATTATTATTATAGACTAACACATTGTAGTCTAAATATGCACCCGAAGAACATCAAGAGATATATACTATTCGAAAATAAGCATAGGGAACTACCTAGTAAGTATATGGCAACAAAACATGTGAGCTAATATTTGAACATATATTATTATTATTATTATTATTATTATTATTATTATTATTATTATTATTATTATTATTATTATTATTATTATTATTATTATTATTATTATTATTATTATTATTGTTATTATTATTATAGACTAACACATTGTAGTCTAAATATGTACCCGAAGAACATCAAGAGATATATACTATTCGAAAATAAGCATGCGGAACTATCTAGTAAGTATATGGCAACAAAACATGTCAGCTAATATTTGAACATATATCATAACATATGGTATCAAAACAGACAAACCGTGAACTACCTAGTAAATATATGACAACAAAACAGGCCAGTTAGTATTTGAATATATATGGTAACATATGGTATCAAAGCAGACAATCTGTTAACTACCTAGTAAGCATGAAGAACTAACTAGTAAGCATGGGAGAATGTTATGAATACTAATTATTATTATTATTATTATTATTATTAGTAGTAGTAGTAATATTATTATTAGTATTATTATTGTATTTTACTCATCTTCTGGGATAGAAGGAGTATGTATAAGCGAAATTTGTTTAACAACTAGCTAATATTTTATAAGAAAACATATTCAAATTTTTATTACTAAAATATTCATATTTTAGTAATTATGTAATTAGTACATCTCTGGTATTCAATATAACAAACATTGTAGTTTGAGATTTATATATTACAGTAATTTTATAAAAGGATAGTCATAGACTTGTCATATTCATTTCACTTAGAATGGCAAATGGGAATAACTCAACAATATATAAATTTTATTTCACCCATTTTTTTATCAGGCAAACACAAAAGTAGAATTAATAACTCCAAAACAATGCATAAAGTTAACAAAAATCACAGAGACAAGCTAAAATTTTGACTAAAAAAAAAAAAAAAAACAAATTTGGAACCGGAAAGATAAAAACATAGATGGTTAAAGAGCTATGTGTATGAAGCAGAGAGAGGAGATGGAAAAGAAGAAAGGCAGCCTCTGTCGTCTCCCTTGGTCATGCTCTATCGCCCTCTGCCGTCACTAAGTGTAATCGATAAGCCGTCACTAGTGGGGGAAAGACGATTAGAACGGGGGGAAAGATCGATGTTGCAATGGGGAGGAATTGGGAGGGAAAGGGAATCAGAGGGAAAAAAGGATCCATGGAAGATAAATAAAAATGGGGAGGGAAAGGGAATTGTAGGCGGTAAATCTCCAATTCTCATTCTCAACGGACTTAAAATATCAATCTCAACGGCACGTCTGTCGATATTAACCAAATATTGGGGTCATTCAATGGCGACGGCGTAGCCCATCAACCTCAACATATATATCGTAGTTGATGGTCTTCCTTCCTTCGCGTTTTTTTTGGCGCCAAATTATTGTTATATTATCGACGGATAAAACTCAGTATCGACCAATTGTCGTCAACCACCTGGACAGAAACAACCCATTGGCGACAACTTCGCCGCCGAGAATAACATCATTAGTGAAAACATTTAACCCGTCGACCAAAATTTCTTCAGCAATGACCAGCTTTTTTGTAGTGACGCTGAAGGCACGCAATATTATATTTCTTTTATATGCCTTCATGAAAATATTATTACACATAAATATGTAAAAATATATCACAAATGTGGATATTTTGCAAGTAAATATGATTACATAAATTTGGAAGTAGTAGTAGTTCATTAGAGGAGATAATTACGCCGGTAATATAACAATCAATAAAATGCTTAATAATATAATAAACAATACCGAGGATAGAGAGAGAAAATTTATATATGCACAAGTTAATTTAATATATTTTTATAAGATTAAATAAAATTTATTTATAAAAATATAAAATTAATTTATAAAAATATCAATTTTTATATAAAATTAATATTTTTACAAGTTATTTTGATATTTTTATAAAATTAAATAAAATTTACTTATAAAAATATTAAATTAGTTTATAAAAATATTAATTTTGTTAAAAAGACTGCAAAATATGACAAAAATTATAAAGGCTTGGGGGAGTTGGTATTTGATGCGGGGTCAGACAAACACACCGCAATTTGGACGGCAAGGTTGACACCCCAAGGCATCATGAACCGACAGGTCACCGGTTAGAAGAGAGAGAAAATAAATACACCTGATTTTTTTAATTATTATTTATTACTACTATTTTTTAATGCCTTAGAAAGAGCGAGAGGGGTATATAAAGAGGCTCAGAGGCTAGACTTGGGTACCTCAAACCCGTTCTTTTGGTTGGGATCGTAGTAATCCTTAAAAGTTTCTTGGGTTTGAGAAAGATTTATTTAATTAATCACCGGAAACCTCTCTCTCTCTCTCCTCATCGAACTCGGTCTCCCGATGCTGGCCTGGCGGTGGCGGTGGTGATTTAGCTATTTAATTGGGGTTTTAAATATATGTCCCAATTAGACTAAGGACTCCATTAATTTGTTTTCTTCTCGGAGGGCGTTGGTGCTGGTGTCTGTAAACTAGCTAACCAAGATGGGCATCAGTCTTGAAGAGATAAAAAATGAGACCGTTGATCTGGTAAATATCCCCCGCGCCCCCTTCTGCATGCTCTTCTTCTGTTTTTTTTGACCAGACAAATACTTGCATCTTAATTTGAGATCTATGTATTGATTTCCGCTCAGATTTGTTATGTTTAATTTATTCTGGTGGATTAACAATCATGAAAAAGTAGTACAACTAGTTAATTTGTTTGAGGGAGAGAGGGAGGTATATATTCTAGAGAATATATATGATACTTTTTTCATGTCTATGCTACCTACGCATATATGATGTATACTTTAATAACTTTTTGTTGTTGTTGTTGTTGCTGCTTAAATTACTCTAATAACTTTCCACTTGCATGTATGTATGGAGGATTGGATTGGGGTTCTTCCATCAGCTTGTTCTGTTTTTTTTCCTTCTCTTCTGTTAGGGGTATTTCCTAATTTCTCACGTCTCCTTTACTTTTCTTTTTCACCGAGAGAATTGATATTTATTCTCTTTTTTACCATGAGAATATTTAAAAAATAAATAAATAAATAATATTTTCGCAAAACCTTGAGCCCTTGCAAAAATATCAATTTCCCTTACAATTCTCTTTTACCAATCCTTTTGTTTTCGACTCTTTATTTCGTTCAAGTAATTATATGTAGCCGAAATTTTCCTTTATTTGGATCAATTCTTTCTCGACCAAATAACTTGTTTGATCCCTTTTTCAAGGGATTTGGTATCCGGAAATCTTGTTTTTATTTGTTGCATATCCCATCATTTATCTCCGTACGTCCGACCTCTATCCATCAATTCGATGATATTCCAACTCTCTCTCTCTCTCTCTCTCTCTCTCTATATATATATATATATATATATATATATATATATATATATATATATATTTAGTACTCCCTTCTTGAAGAGTTGCGCGCACTTGCAAAATTAATTATAACTTTCGTTCATGTTTATTTTTAAATTCAAAAGCTAAATATATAATACAATTAAGTAGATAAATCATGTTTCTTGGTGGCATTATTATGATATCTTTCAAATATTCGGTTACTATTTTATACTAGTATATATATTATTAATTAATTGAAAAGGACGACTCTTTATGAAAGTATTATTTTACAGATAAGACTTTTTCAAGAATGAAAGAGAAAATAACACGGAAATACCTCTCTCAATATCCCTTACCTACCGATATCTTATTATTTCTATCTAAATATATTTCGCTCTCTATATTTATCTCTATCAATATCTCTCTATATTTAGCGCCGTCAATCTCTCTCTTAGATGGAGTATTCAACTCGTCTTCTTTCACGTATAGAGATATACATACTAACTACACCCATCTGAAGGGGAAGAGTATATGAAAGACCTTGTGACCTTTAAGGTATGTAATTAAAGTTCCAAAAACGACCCTTCTAATTTGCGGACCAAAAAGTAATTTAAAATGAAAATTGCATTAAAGGGAAAAGTCCTATATATTAGGTACATGTAGAGAGGGATGGTGTGCACTTATAGTTATTCATCTATTATTATTTTGGTTATTAATAGTAATTATTATATTCCAATATCGGTCCCCTATTATTTGGGTAAATTCCATATAATAAATTTAAATATTAATTCATTAATACTTATTGTATTAGTTGCTTGCTTAATATTATGGTAAATTTATATTAAAAAATTTAAATATTAATTAATACTTGTTTTATTTTAAAATATAAAATTAATATTAATTATTTGAGGTGTTAAAATCAATAATTTAATATTTTTACTTTATGGTTCACATGTGAATACATGCCTAGTTTGGTAGGCCTCTTTGCTTATGCTTTTTGGTGTGATATAGTGGTACTTTCCGTGGTACCCTAATTTTTATACTCCACATCCCATTTAGCTTTTTTAAATGGTCCGACGGTTCTGACACACTTATAGGATTATTAAATTCATCGGAGTAATTTTAAATTGTATGTCTGAATTGCCCCTCGAGTTACCTAGAATTTTAAAGATGCCCCTGATGTTGGGAATCTTTGCGACTACGAGGGACTAGACGACTTTTTTAAGGGCGCCACCAATAGAGATTACTTTCTTATCGCGTCAATTAAGTTGAGGCAATGGTGATTGGTAGGCACTTTGTGGCCGTTCCTTCTAAGATTGCAACTTATTCTTTTATGGGACCCACTTTGTTAGTGGAAAGTCAACTTGGATGACTACTAAGTATCCGATCCTAGTCTAACTTATTATTCAAATGGATAAGTCTCAGGTGATGTTTGAGTATATGTTAATGTATTTTAATAATTTAATCTCTTAATATATTTTAATAATTTATATTTTTGTATTAAGATATCTTTTGAATAGTTCAGACTTATATTTATATCTTAACTATTTAGAAAACTTCTTAATACAAAAATATAAGTGGTTAAGATGTATTAAGAGATAAACAGTTAAAATGTATTAAGATACAATCAAACACTACCTTAGTGTTACTAAGAGATTTCTTGTATTTAAATTTAAATTGTCTATGTCAATTTTATGTTTAATTTTTTTATTAAATTGATCTTAAAAAGTCAATATTAATATTATATTCAGAACCAGAGGTGGGGGAGTATGAATAACGTCACCACTTTAGAATGAAAAATTAGAGAAGAGGATAAAAACCAAATAAAATATTTAATAAAGATTAACCAAAGTTACCCACACATATTTTCTGAGCTTGAATAATGCAACTCCATTACATTACTGGGTGATGCTCAAACTCGTCTTTTCCGCTACGGGTGGGTCTTTGCCCAATTGACTACAACACATGTCCACCACTATCAGGAAACGATGGGAGCTCTTAATATGATTGATTTCTCCCGGTGTATTTGTTACACTTCAAAATCAACTAGATCTGTTTAGTTTTATTCAATGATGTGTGATATGGCCTAATCAAATTATAAGATTCTGTTCTGGAATATAAAAAAAGATAAAAAAAGCTGTGCTACAAACACTAAATTTGTGTGAGGTTGATCTATTGGTACCATGAGGTTTCACTTATATCTACTATCTGCATCTTGTTTTTTGATATGATATCCAGTGGTAGTGATGATGGAGCTGCACCGAAGTAAATAAACTTTTAAACTAAAATAATTGTAATGAAAAACAAAATGTTATTTATATGATACTGAAATAGCTTCTGAAGTAATCATGGTTCAGCCAAGTTTGGTTTTTGAGTTCGTCAACTACAGTTTTCAGCTCATCGATCAACTCATCAGCTGCTTTTATTTCAAATCACAGGAAAGGATTCCAATTGAGGAAGTGTTTGAGCAGTTGAAATGCAGTCGAGACGGGTTAACTTCAGACGAAGGAGCCAACAGGCTTCAGATCTTTGGACCCAACAAATTGGAAGAGAAAAAGGTATTCACGTTTGTGATAAATTGCTTTGTATCAAAATTTTGTTCACAACTACTTATACACTTTTACTAAGATTGTAATGGTTACATTTTTATTTCTTTGGAAACGCAGGAAAGCAAAATACTCAAGTTTCTTGGGTTTATGTGGAATCCACTCTCATGGGTCATGGAACTTGCAGCTATAATGGCAATTGCGCTGGCTAATGGTGATGGGAGGCCTCCAGATTGGCAAGATTTTGTTGGCATCATTTGCTTGCTTGTAATCAACTCGACCATTAGTTTCATTGAAGAAAACAATGCTGGGAATGCTGCTGCTGCACTTATGGCTGGCCTGGCTCCCAAAACTAAGGTATATAAACTAAACATCAAGTGCGTGTATACAGAAATGTAACTTAATTTGAAAGAAGAAAAATGAAATATGAAAGGACCCTTGGTAAAGTGATGTTTACTATTGAATAGGGAACATATACTGTAATTTCCTCATGTTTCATGGTGGTGTCGTGTTGTAGGTTCTTAGAGATGGTCGATGGAGTGAGCAAGATGCTGCAATTTTGGTTCCTGGAGATATAATCAGTATTAAACTGGGAGACATTGTTCCTGCTGATGCTCGTCTTCTTGAGGGTGATCCTTTAAAGATTGATCAATCTGCCCTCACAGGAGAATCACTTCCAGTGACCAGGAATCCTTATGATGAAGTTTTCTCTGGTTCAACTTGCAAACAAGGTGAAATTGAAGCTGTTGTCATTGCTACTGGAGTTCATACCTTCTTTGGTAAGGCTGCCCATCTTGTGGACAGCACCAACCAAGTTGGGCACTTCCAGAAGGTGCTTACCGCAATTGGAAACTTTTGTATCTGTTCCATTGCAATTGGAATGGCGGTCGAGATTATCGTCATGTACCCAATTCAACACAGGAAGTATAGGGATGGAATTGACAATCTCCTCGTTCTCTTAATTGGAGGCATTCCGATTGCTATGCCCACAGTTCTGTCAGTTACAATGGCTATTGGATCACACAGGCTGTCGCAACAGGGAGCCATCACCAAGAGAATGACTGCCATAGAGGAGATGGCCGGAATGGATGTACTTTGTAGTGATAAGACAGGCACTCTGACCCTTAACAAGCTGTCCGTTGATACAAACTTGATTGAGGTGTTTGCCAAAGGTGTGGATAAGGAACATGTGTTGCTTTGTGCTGCAAGAGCTTCTAGGACCGAGAACCAGGATGCCATTGATGCAGCTATTGTTGGAACACTTGCTGATCCTAAGGAGGTCTATCCTTTTATTTTCTAACCTTACTTTTGTATCTTTATTCATTCAGTTTGAAGAAAAAGCAGGGAAAAAAAATGAATTAGGGCTCATTGTAGACATTTATTCCTTTTCAGGCTCGAGTTGGTATTAGAGAAGTGCACTTCTTTCCATTCAATCCTGTGGACAAAAGGACTGCCTTGACTTACATTGATTCCGATGGCAACTGGCATAGAACTAGCAAGGGTGCTCCTGAACAGGTACCTTAATATTCTTATTTTTCTTAGACTACCTGCTTCATGTATCAATAGAACAAATTGAATCATAATTGATCACTAAGCTCATTTTTTCCTTATATGAAATCAGATTTTGACCCTATGCAATTGCAAGGAAGACCTTAAGAAGAAGGTTCATGCCATTATTGACAAGTTTGCTGAACGTGGCTTAAGATCATTGGGTGTTGCTAGACAGGTACAAAATGCTAATTTCTTGCATTATAGATTTTTATTCCCATGTATTTGTGCATCTGTTTCTTTATTGTCAGTGTGCTCTTTCGTTCTGCCAATTGACAACACACTCTCTTACTGAGACTACTCTAAAATGTTTGCAGGAAGTGCCTCAGAAATCAAAAGATAGTGCCGGTGGCCCATGGCAATTTGTTGGATTGCTATCCCTATTTGATCCTCCCAGGCATGATAGTGCAGAGACTATTCGCAGGGCACTCAATCTTGGTGTAAATGTCAAGATGATTACTGGTAATTTAGTTCTTCATCCGTCATGTCAATGCCACAATCATATTTTTTTTATTTCTTCTTAAATTGTTGCTTTAATGTCTAGGTGATCAACTTGCCATTGCAAAGGAAACTGGCCGAAGACTTGGAATGGGAACAAATATGTATCCATCTGCTTCTTTGCTTGGTCAAGACAAGGATGCATCAATAGCTGCCCTTCCTGTAGAAGAGTTAATTGAGAAGGCAGATGGGTTTGCTGGAGTATTTCCTGGTGAGTTCTTTGGCTTACACTTGCTTGAGACATGCATAATTCTAATGAATTTAATACATATTTGTTTTTATATAAATTGTCTACAGTATTCTATCACTAAATTCTTTAAATTTTTCAGAGCACAAATACGAAATAGTGAAGAAGTTGCAGGAGAGGAAGCATATTTGTGGCATGACTGGAGATGGTGTCAATGATGCCCCTGCTTTGAAGAAGGCAGACATAGGAATTGCAGTTGCTGATGCGACAGATGCTGCACGAAGTGCTTCTGACATTGTGCTTACAGAACCTGGGCTTAGTGTTATTGTAAGTGCAGTCCTGACAAGTAGAGCTATTTTCCAAAGGATGAAGAATTACACAGTAAGTGCCTCTCTTCTTCTTTTCCCAATTAAGACCATACTTTTTGTGTTTAACTACTTATGATTCTTGTCCTTCTGGTTTGACAGATATATGCAGTCTCCATCACAATCCGTATTGTGGTAAGTTGGTGTTGGCAGTTTGAACAATGTAAAACAAGGATTATTGACGTGTCTATAGAGTGATTTGACTTTCTCTTCACTCTTTGTTTTGTAGTTTGGATTCATGTTTATTGCTTTGATATGGAAGTTTGACTTTTCTCCATTCATGGTGTTGATCATCGCCATCCTAAATGACGGTGAGATGTTATGCTCAAACTTTTTGGATAATTCACAGAATACTCTTCCCATTTGTCCTCTTATATTGCACTACTTGATGATTTTTTACTGACACATTCCTTTATGTCTATAAGGAACAATTATGACAATCTCAAAGGATCGAGTAAAGCCTTCCCCATTGCCTGATAGCTGGAAACTGAAAGAGATATTTGCTACAGGCATTGTGCTCGGAGGTTACTTGGCTCTGTTGACTGTTATATTCTTCTGGTTAATGAAGGATAAAGATTTTTTCCCGGTAGGAAAAAATGTTTTTTTATTATACAAATTAAAAAATAAAAAATCTCTTTCCCTATAAATATTGGGTTTAACATTATTACGATGATTTATTTATTTAGTTTCTCGTGTTGATACGCAGGACACATTTGGCGTAAGACCTATCAAAGATAGCCCCGAGGAAATGATGGCGGCTCTTTACCTGCAAGTGAGTATTGTGAGCCAGGCTCTCATATTTGTCACCAGATCTCGCAGCTGGTCTTTTCTTGAACGCCCTGGATTGTTACTATTTGGAGCCTTCCTAATTGCACAACTGGTAAGATTTGCTTGCCTCCTAAATTCCCTTCCAAACAACAAGCTTGTTCTCCTGGCTTATTGTTGAAGTTGTGTTCTAAAGAAATAGCCATGTTGATTTCAGGTGGCAACTTTGATAGCTGTATACGCAAACTGGGGTTTCGCAAGGATACACGGATGTGGATGGGGATGGGCTGGTGTCATATGGATTTACAGTATCGTCTTCTATATCCCTCTTGACATTCTGAAATTTGCTACTCGTTATATCTTAAGTGGCAATGCTTGGCTCAACTTACTGGAGAACAAGGTAATGAAAAAGCCTTTATGTTTCCTTTCTGTTATTTCTGTTAACTTCCATCTCTAAACATTTCATTGTTTTCTTTTTTTACAGACTGCTTTCACCACCAAGAAAGACTACGGAAAAGAGGAGAGAGAAGCTCAGTGGGCTCTTGCTCAGAGGACTTTACATGGGCTTCAACCACCAGAAGCCTCTAACATCTTCAATGAGAAGAGCAGTTACAGAGAACTATCTGAAATCGCTGAACAAGCCAAGAGGCGAGCTGAAGTTGCAAGGTATATATATATCCTGACTGCTGCCACCGATAATTTACTCAAAGTCCCAATAATCTTGCCCATTTACTGGTATGATCTTAGGTCTAGAAATAATAAGGATTGAAATAATGTATACTTTAATTGTGTTCTGTAGGCTTCGAGAGCTGCTCACCCTGAAGGGACATGTTGAATCAGTGGTGAAGCTGAAAGGCCTGGATATTGACACAATTCAACAGCATTATACAGTGTAAGAGAACCAAAACAAGTGTGACCTGAGAGGAGAAAAGGGGCACCAAACTTATCCAACTGCAAAGATGAAGAGACAGAGAGAGAGAGAGAGGCCTTACTAGTTGAAAGTGTCTAGATATGTAGTGGGAACACTGCTATAATTCCAACAGTAGTTAACGTATCTGTTTAAAGTTTCTTACTTATGATGCGTTTAAAGTTCCCTTAAAAATGGTTTAGTATGGTTACCTTCTTGCTACAATGTCAATTTAATTAAAATCTCATGCAACAGTTTTTCCGGGGTAAATTATCCTTTTTCACAGTTCCATCTTGTTCACTCTTGTATGCCTTATAACTGTGTCTTCCTGTGCTTTGTTATTGTCACACACCTTTGGAGGCAAATGTCAAAACCAAGAACAGATTTCAACTGCCAAATGTAATATTAAAGCTTGGATTTTTACCAATGCACCAGTCAATATTGCACTTCTCTTGTTAACGTCCAAGAACAAAAGTTTTATCCGAATTAATCACCAGACTCGGTCATAGTACGATATCAATTTGATTTTAAGACGACATATCTTTTCCATTTTTGTAATTATTACAGTCACTCAGGGTAGGAGAATTTGATTCAAGGGCAAAAGTTAGGCAACCGTTTTCTGGGAAAGTATCATCAATCCGATAAAGGGTAATCTTTCGAGATAAACAGCAGGAGAGGGTCATTACCCTCTACTATTGGACCAATACTAACCAAGTCGAAATTATGTTTTAGTAGTTAAGCTGAAATTTTTTGTGCAAGATAATATGAAAAAAGAACAGATCAAACTATTATTAGGAACTTATTTTATCAGACTACTACAATTAACTTTAACTAGTTTGTCCGACCTCAATAATTGAATAACTTGAATATAAATCGAGTTGAAAAGTAAGAATTAGAAAAGATAAATTGAAACTGTTGAAAAAATTTCTGTTCGTCATTTTATAGTAAATATATGTTCTTTACATTGTATTTCATTACTCTATTAACTGCACAGCTGCGATAGAAGGTATTTTTTCTCTCAGCTTCTGTGTAAGAGCGACACGAACAGTCATTACGCTAGCTGCAGGACCACTGAGCCGCACTATGACAACATAGTCATCGATCTGCACAAACTCCAGTATCCCACCGCCCGTGCCAGTTAGGTATGGTCTAATCTCTCCAAGAATCTGAATAATATGCAAATTACAGTCTCAGCGATGAGGGAATCACTTTCTATTATCCATCACTGATGCAGCAAATTATCCAAAATAAACTTATAATTTTCTGTTGGATTTATTAGTTAGTAGATAATGAAAAGGAAATCTTCAGCCCCCTAACCAAAAACAAAAAAGAGAGAAAAAAAGAACCTGAAATCTTTCAGGAAATAACCAGTTTGACACGCATATAAGAATGTATGTGCATGTTTATAAACAAATATGTAGTTTTACATATTTATATCGTAAGTAAATTGACAAACATAAAAATGTAATACTACATATATTAATTTATTATATGAAGACCTGATTCCTCTAACCTTTTCAACATTCTCTTTGTTTAACTCGAGGCCAGTCTCAGTGTCTAGGATTTGCTCAACTTCTAGAATTTCTGGAATCTTATCCCGGAGTCGTGTTTCAATTCCCATCTTTAGTGTCATAGTTGAACTTGGACAAGACCCACATGCGCCTTGTAGCTTTAGTACCACAACAAGGCCATCAATTTCGTGCAGTGCAACATTCCCTCCATCAGCCATCAGGCCAGGCCGCACTTCATCCAATACCTTCTCAACATTATCCTCAGTTAACGGGAGAACACATCTTGGTGAACTTACAATTCCTTCACGACAGAATATTACTCAAAAATAAAAACTTCAGTAGAAAAATAACCACTTTTGCTACCCAGAGGATAGTGGAAACACTAAATGAACTAGAAATTTGACAGTGATGGGTTATCTAAAAGAAACTTACAAGGGAATTAGGGTGACACGTCACAGCTGCTATTTTGTTTTGGAATTTTTTTTAAAACTTAATTTGGATGAGATAAATTGCAAAAAGAAAGGACATAAACCCGGCAAAGTTTGCACACCCTTTTGACCTAGGATGCGCTGGTAATGAGTTTGCTCATCTCATTATTTGATGACATTCTTACACAGCTTGATACAAAAGTTTAAAGAACTCAATTATACCAAATTTCCTCCTTAATTTATTTGTGTTCTATCCAGTAACCACAAGTTCACTCTGAGGACTTTTCCTTGTAGCTTCATTTTATTAGAAAACATACAGAACACTTCTATCTATATAACTGACTCCAAATAATCAATTGCTCTGCTTTCATTTTCATTATCTTTAAACCATACCTCTTTTGTCTATAGTTGGGAACCTATCCAACAATGTCTTTTTTTTTTTTTTTTGCCATGCAAAATATTTGAATTAACCAAATATTTTAGTTGTCATTTCCTATTAATCTTTTATCCTCTAACTTGGACCTAAGCTCCCCCCTCAAGAACGGAAAAAAGAGGAAGAAGCTTAATTTCTACATTGTCCATATCTGACGTTAATCAAACCAAACTGGAATTTATATAAGACTTATCTTGCTGCTTCTTGTTTTACCTACACATTGTCAGTTGCCGAAATACAAGTTGTTAAATCACATGAAAAAGAAAAGCTACAAAATTATATCATCCAAACTTTTGTTCTCTAATTTTCTCACGGCCAACAAAATAAAATTACATTTCAAGAAAACAACATAAAATTAGGGCATGGATTGGAAATGAGCTCTAAAGTTTCAACTTGATCGCAATAACAAACATGTACAGATTAAAGAAGATAAACCTAGCTACCTGCATGTTTTTTAATTCGGCGGGTTGAATGGAATCCAAGCAAGTGCCTAGCATGGACTTCACCTCTGAGAAATGACTTCTGTTTGAATAAAAAAAGCAGCACATACAGAAATAATTAATGGGTCAGATAACAACATTATCAACCGTACAAAAACAAAAACCCTAATGAAATTGAGTCATCTGTGTAAGCTAGCTATGCTTTTTATTGTACCTTTAGAAGGGAGATATAGGAAGGAGAATTAGAGGATGTAATTTGAGATGAATAATTAATAATTTTTGAGGAGGAGGTTGGTGTTTGTTTGAGACCTTGCGCTTGTTTTGAGATTGAGAGGCCACTCATATTTTCAATCAAATGAAATACTAAAAGAACTTGTAACAGTTTGTTTAATCATCTTCATCCAGAAACTGGACAAGTTGAGTTTTTTCCCCAGTCAAGACAAGAGATGAGAGTTTTTGTTTGATTGGCTGAATTTGCAGATACACAACATTCAAGTTTGTGGAGGGAGGAGATGCCACGTTATTTACTCTAATTATTTTCTTGTCCTAACTTTTAAATTTTATTTCTTTTTCTTTCTGTTTTTATTTATTTAAATTTTTCTGCTATATAAATTGCCAACTCTAGTACTACCTCTGTCACACGATGTAAATCTCATTTATCTTTTACTACCACATTGAAGTTATTTAAACATAATTTTTATAGATTATTTTTAAATATATTAATTTATATATAAAAAAAGAAGAAGTTATTGTTCGGAGTCAACTTATTCTAAATGTGTATTTAAATCTGCACAAATCCTAATATGAATAAGATAGAGTTAAATATAAATGAGACTTTTATTTTGAGAGAAAAAAAAATGGAATAATTCATCATTTGGTTATATTTTGAAACCTTTTTACTGTTGTAACCTTAAATTAAAAAAAAAAAATCTTTTAAACAAATAGCAAGAGGGCTGACTATAACAATGCAGTGAATATTATAAATATTTTTAAAATTTTAATTCAAATATAACAATGTATGTAACAGTGATTGAAGATGGATTAAACAAACGAAATTGAACAACAGTTGAGTTCAATTCAATCTATATTTCGACAAACTTTTAGTCTTGAACAAGTCTAAGAAAAGGGAAACATGTGTGAAGATAACAAGTCCAAACCATAAAATGTTATATCTTCAGTGTAAAATTGGATTAAAAAAAACATATTAATAGAAATAATGCAGCAAAATCTTCTTTTTCCAAACTAATTTTTGCACTCTTCCACCATAAAGAGTTGAATGAAAAGTTGATGGTATTAATTATTGATCAAACTTACATGTCTTGATGATTCATCAAGAAACAGAACATGTAATAGAACCAATGCCAATGCTATTAGTAATTATTAACCATGAAATTAATAGCACAAAGAATTAATTACTTCATACATATAATATCATGGAAGTCAACAATTTCACTCTCTCTCTCTATATACACACACACACACACACACACACACAAATATTCTTAGTTAATTGCACTGCAATCACGTCGAATTTCACCCTGATTCCCAGTCAAGACTCCAATTCTACCGAGCTTGGTAATAGCAGTCGCAAAAGCCTGTTTAAATGCAGGATGCAAAAAGGTTGACGGCGCTCCTCCTCGATCGACTCTGTAAACAATATCTGAACAGAAGTGAGCAATCCCTTTCCCTGTAGAAGATTTTGGTAATAGGCATTGTCGAATGTTTGGTGTCCATGATAACGGAGATTCTCGGGGTTTTGGTAATAGGCATTTGTCGAATATTTGGGTCCATGTTAATGGAGATTCTTGGGTCAAACTTTGCTGGACACATCTGCCTAAGCTGCGAGGCATATCCTGAACTGAGGGTCGGATCAACTTTGCTTTTGGGACTATATTCTCTTGGAGAATTGGCCACAATGTGAGAGAATGTCCACCTTCAACAACACAAAATGCAAAAGCTTTAGAAATTAACACCACTGATTTTTCTCCTTATTATTTTCTTCGACTCCCTTTAATTAAACAGTCTACTTTTGTAATATATATGTTTCTTGTCTGGACTACTTTGAATCTATTTATACATGATGTATAGGTTTGAAAATTTTAGAAATAAAAATATTTTTTTTTTGTCAAATGACACAATTGTTTGACACCACTTGCACGAAAACTACAGTCTTGAGGTCTACAATTTGATGGGAACTAGCAAGGAAATCGAGCAATACCCAAATTATTTGGGATAGAAAAATGGAATATTACAAAATTAAATTCAAAACAATAAACATAAACAAGCCTTCCATCATGAAATACAGCAGTCAGATTCCCAGTCAGACTTTAATGCAATTCATACCCGGCAGATTATTTCACTTGAAAAAAATTTCAACTATCAATAAACAACTTTGTATTACACCTTTTAATGGATATAACCTTGCAACTTTAGAACACAACACCTAAGGCTTGAACTTTAGAACTTTATGTCTGTGTTAACACCAAAACCAAACCCCAAGGGGTGGAAGAAATGGCAGAGGCCTTGACGAATAACCTCAAGGTCGTTGGTTCCAATCCCCATACTTGGGGCCAAAATTACCTATCAAAAGAATAAACATCATAACCATCAACAAGGGAATATAAGATTTTCTTCTATAAAACAGTGAACCTACTAACACATTGCAGCTTGGGACCGAAGATGGGCAGTCTAACTATTCAAACCCAAATCCAAGCTCTCAAATCAAATCAACATTCAATCCACTATTCCAAGAACACATGAGTCATCTTAGCCCACCGCAAGTTCACCCAAAAACCATAACACATTGCAGCTTGGGACCGAAGATGGGCAGTCTAACTATTCAAACCCAAATCCAAGATCTCAAATCAAATCAACACTCAATCCACTATTCCAAGAACACATGAGTCATCTTAGCCCACTGCAAGTTCACCCAAAAGCCATAACAAGTTATCGGTGGTATTCATGGTAGTAGAGTTGAGAGACCTTACGTACAGGTAAAGTACATCCATATGTTTCAATGTTGAACTGGAATATTACATACATATACATGATTTTATCGATCTTAGAACACCAAGTCAGAGCCATATAGTTAAAAGAACGACTGGGTTCGAGGCCAGGTATGAATAATTATATTTTTCTGCAAGAATTACTCGGAAGGAAAGGATAAACTAAATTAATACAGCCTTGAAGGTTCCTAATCCCAATCACCGGGTAAAAGCAAAACACACCCATGCATGCACACAGATCTCAAATACATGCAAAAATATGAACACAATTCCAAATATAATTGATAAGTTTCAATAACCATACCAACTAATGTGCCCTCACATATGTGCACACATAGTGAAAAAGAGGTTCATGTCTGAGGTTTAGAAATGGAAAGGGGACAACAAGATAATGGAAATTTATAGCAAACGCAACCAGAATACATTTGATATAAAAAAGAATAAAAATAAGGTAACAAGCTATCTCCTAAATATAAATTTATATATGGCACCCAATGTTATTAACATAAGCATTCATCCATCCAATTTTTTTAAGGGAATCCTACTACAGATAAAATGGCACATTTGATTAAGCAAAAGTACCTGTACACCTCATGGATCTGCATGATGGATATTTAGCTTCCCAGGACTCTCCGAGGATCAAGCTGCCCACTGCAGTAACTTGAAGGAACAGTAGAGAGTTCCTGCCTTCCTCTCCACTCCTCACCAGGCTTCAGTGTAATAGGTTTTTCCACTGCTGCAGCCTCAACACAAAGCATATGTTTGTACTCGTCGTCTCCAAAATCAGCCATAGTCTTTGCCTTCTTTTCCCAAGGATTCCACACAACTGATGTTGGAAGAAAATGAAGAAAGTTGGAACCAGTCTTTACCTTCAGTTATCATTTATCAAACTTGAAAAGCTACTAACTGAGGGAACATATCAGAAACTGAATGAAGATCAGATAATTCTTTAACATAGAAGCAAACACTGATACTACATTAGTCAGCACCTTCATTTCTAAGTTAACTTCTGCTTCCAGGGTAATATACTAATAAATTTCTTATAACTTGAAGGAGCTGATATAGTGTGGATCTCTTAGGTTCATGAATTTAGCTGTTTACTAAACGAAGTTATGTACTGCAAAATTTGCAGCGCTGATGTCTAGGGATAAGCATTCCAACTCAAAATTTGAACGAAGATTCTAATTAGACAGATTTCTGACTTCAAATTTCAGAACCTTCCAATTATGGTAGTTCATTATCTGCTACCAGGCTTGCCTAAAGTAGTACTTCAGTAAGTACATTTATAAAGGTAACTATACAAGCCATTAGTCAAAAAGACTAAAAGCACATATACAACAAGAGAAGAAAAGAGAGTGTTACCACATTACCTAGTAATAGTTCAGGTACTCTATAAATATATAAAAAGAATAACATGACTAGTTTTTATTAAATACAAGGCATATTGTCGAACTAAGCACTTCAAAAAGCTACACCAACATGAGAATATACTAAGAAGTGGATATTTCTAGGTATAATACATGAAGTAGCATTTCTTTACCAAAAAAGATATATATGGTCATCTCACCAGCATCTGGAAGTCCATCTTTGCAAATCACAAATGTCTGTTTCTTTTCATGATCCAGAATTGCTATCTTTGTTGGTGTACTGAGATATATTTTGTCCACCTAATTAAGAATGGTTAAATAATATAAGAATTAACTATATGTGTGGAAGCAGAACAAGGGAGAGTGGGGAGAATGATAGTGAGACGGTGGGGCAGGGGGGGACAAGGAATGAACTCCCAATCTTACTTCTGATTCAAAAGTTATTGCATCCCCTTGTTCAGTGAATCTCTCCTTATTCTGCATATTGTCAAGATAGTCCAGCGTCTCCAATCCTTCAACCCGTACTTCACTGAATACGAGTAAAGTAATTAAAAGACAATCAAAGGTGAGGGTTGTCTATTCCACCCAAGTTATCCAACATCATTATATATAAACATTTGAGCAAGAAAGACCGATCTATTTAAACTAATTTGTACAGATATAAATTATTAATGTAGAGAGAGTAGACCAATATTGATGCTAAGGGTAATTTATGTTGCAGGACACACTTATATTTCCCTCCCGCCCATGTACAACGTAGAACAGGTTAAAAACCGATGAGCAAAGTCATTAAACTGCAAAAGTAATAAGAATTTCACCAATAGTTATGAATTCCATATTTTTTTAAAGAATGATGTGTTTATTCTGTTTTATTTTTATTTTATTTTTATTTGGTAGGTAAATTAACTCCAAATATGGGGTTTGGAACCAATGACCCTGAGGTTCTTCCTCAAGGCCTCTGCCATTTCTCCCACACCTTGAGGTTACGTGTCCATTGTTTAATCTAACAAGATTTTTCAAAAAATGAGCTTCTGGTAGGGTTTACTTTTAATCAAATTTAGGGCAGTGTTATCTTGAAACAACAATTAACACTTCATTATGAGAAGGCTACCAAACCTCCAAGGATAGCTCCCATGTCCTCTTTCAAAAAGGAGAAATTAAAAATAATGAGAAAGATTACACTGACATTAATGGAAAAAAAATATAAACAGACTATTAAAAATAACAGAATCATCAAATTTCAAATCACATCAAAGTGAAATAAAAAAAAACCATGTAAGTACCTGATATCCGACACAGAGAAATAGGTATGATATGCAAATGAAAATGTAAATGGCTTTCCGTCAATGTTGGTATTTCTGATATGAGAGGTCAACATCAAATCTCCTCCAGGTCCAAGGGCAACCCTCAACCGGAACTCGAAACTATGAAAAATATATATATAAATGTAAAAAACATCTATAGAAGTTGCTATTTACCAGTATTCAATTATACAATCTTCATATGCAAGAATTCAAGGAAATCCTAAAATTTATACCAATGCGGAAAGATCTTTAGATCTTCTTCAGAGGGCTTAAGGATCAAATCAACAAAAGCCTTTCTTGAGGAATCCATTGGGAAAGGAGGAGGGTCAGTGTCAATGCTCCAAACCCTGTTTCTAGCAAACCCATGCTGCTCAAGAGAGCCATGGTTCGAGAACTGCAGATATAGAGAAAGTTTCCTTCAACAAGGTGAACCAGATCAGTACAAAGCACGAAGGTAAAGGTTCGAGAGGCACGTACTTGAGGGAAGCATATAGGAATACCTCCACGTATGGCCTTGGGAGGCTTGAAAATTGCCTGCATAAAGATAGATAACAGAAGTAGATATGTAGATGGATACCTTTTTTAAAAGATTACCTAATGCACCAAGAAATGGTTTGGGAGAAAAGACAAAGGATATATTCATTTTACTAGATAAAAAATGAAAACTGCAGTAAAAAACAAGACTAGCGAACCTATAAAGAACATTAGGAGATTACATAGAGAAACTCCACATCCTGCACAGGATTTCTAACATTATAGAATTGAAAATTTAAATTTATTTCAGGCTTAATTGATGAATGACCTATAATGTTTGAGCAATGAACCCCACAACGGCTCATGATATTGCCAAAGCTAATATTGTTATTCCAACAACAAGAAAGTCATTTATCTTGTGTTTAAACAGTGATACACTTTACCATAACATTAACAAAAAATTCTTTGACAATCACTTTCCTATCATTTTAAACAATAATTTCAAACCTGATCTCTGAAATTGAAACTTAGAACAATCATCCTATCTTGATCTATTTGTGAGTACACCTTTTAGGGGTCCCAACATACAACAGACGTTCTCCTTAAACAATGATAGGGAAAACAATCCATTCACTACAATGGTTGATGATATTGCCAAAGCTAATATTTGTTATTCCCACAATAAAAGCTTAGTGTTGCATCTTGTGCTTAAAGAGTGGTACTTTTCTGTGACATTAACAAATATTTCTCTGACAATTAACTTTTACCTGCCCTGTTTTTGTAACTCCGTGTTCGTACATGGGTGGCACCCCCTTGGTGCCTCTTTTAATAGACTTTTTTACTTAATAAAAGAAATGTGCTCAATTTTCAAAGTTAAGTACATTCCTATTTTTTAACAAGGACCAGAAGCTTGACTCAACTAAATTTTATTTGAAACTTGAAGATTGGAGAGCATGTTAGATTGAACAAATAATTATCCCATAATCACAAAGATGTCAAAGTTTGAGATGTAAGATTAACATCTTTTCACTTGTTAAATTAGCTTTGTATAAAAGCTGGCGGCCGCATGTTGAGCCTGTTTGTATTGGCTTTTTTAAAATCAGATTATTGCTTTTTTTAGAAACAAAAGGCAATACCTCATATGTTTGGATTGGCTTATTTGGCCCAAAAATTCAGATATTGCCAAAATCTAAAAACAGGAAAGGATTCTCTTAGCCTTTATTTTAAACCATCTCCTTTAGTTTAAGAGTAATGCATCTAATTCATACTAAAGCAAACTTTCCCAGCATTTGCAACCACTCTCTAACTTCCAATCTCAATTTCCAAAATTCTTTACAGAAGAATTAGTTTTAAACATTTTTCAGCACCCACTCTAATCTCCTTAAATACCCATTTCAGATTTTAGCCTACGAATGGAACAAGCTGCCATTTAGTTTCTATATAACCCCCAACTTTCTGGATAACTGCCAGATCAATTGAAGAACGCCCTAGGGAACTCTGAAAAGTTGTCTTCAGTCAAGAACCTAAACAAACCAGCCTACAGAAACTACTGAGTCCTGACACATAAACATTAGAACCTGAACACATCTCGTGGACCTTTATTCAGCACAGCATAACACAGTTTACAGCAAAACTATGAGCTAAATACCTTTAAAAAGAGGATATAGTCATGAAATATAACTGTCTGCTTCACGCAATGAAATTCAACTACTTTGTAAGAGATATAAACTTAAGTGGATGATTAATCTACCGAAAGCATTAAACACAGAGTAGACATATTTATTGTTGTGCTTGTCTTTGTCTGCGGGAATTCAACAAATAAAGCAATAAAGTAAAACAGCAAGGACGTGAATGGTACCTTACTACTGACAAAAAGTAACTCCTCCCCATAATCATTCTTCCAAGACGTCACATGGCCCCCATACAAATATACCTGTGTAAAAGGACAAGAACATAAACTAATAAACTCTATCAATCTGCAATGAGAGGATGAGCTATTGCGATTGTGGGATTTTTTAAACCTGGTTATCTAAGGACTTTAACAATATAAATTGTTGAAGGCCAAACTTCATTAAGCCAAAATAAAAAAATAATAATAAATAAAATGGTGAAGACTCTTCAAATTTTGAATAATATCTTCATATGGAGGTCAGCACTACTAAAGGCCATCTGCATGCTAGTTTATATCTATGTGCACATAATTATAACAAATAAATATAAATATACAGATACAATATCTAATATCTACCCTGCGTTTTCGTATCCCAATATTCTAAAATGTCATTTTGACCATATCAACATATACGTAACTTATTTTATTTGTGTCTCACGTCCTTATCCTGTAGCCATTCCCATGTTCTTAGTATTGGAGTTTCCGCTGACTTGAACATTTAGCCTTAAACAGTCTGCAGACAATTGACAGCCACAGCATAACCCACGCTGAACAAAATCAATATATTTATAAATGTAGGTATTCTTTTGGCAAAATTCTTGGACGTGGTATGAGTACTTTTAAAAATCTTTCCACTAGTGTATGTTAAATCTTTACAATGGTATAGAAATAATATGATTTTGATTTAAAACTAGTCGGTACCAAAGATCTAATTATCTAAGATCGTCAAAACCGTATAGCATCTTAAAATTTTGTTAACGAACACATTTTTAAGCCAAAAAAAGATTTAAACAATGCCTTAAGGAAACAGGTATCAAAAATCTTGGTTAATATGCCTGTGAACTTTTTGGATTGCTCAACATATGCCAATGTGCAAATGGAGTACTTTCCTCAATCAAATTTTGTTGGCGCCACCAGAATAGATCAATTTCTCACCAGGATGACTGCCTATTAGGACTTAAATTTCTAATTTGGTCTAATCATTTAGAAAGTCATGTTGTTATCTTTTTTTTCCTTCTCTCTGGTTCTCTCCTTTGTCCTTCCTTATGCAGCTACTATATTGTACAACTGAGACTTTACATATAAGTTATAGTACAACTGTTACTTATTAGGAAATAGGAAGAAAGAGAAAAAGAAAAACCACTGGGCATTTTCTGGAATTCAGTAATTGGCCCATATAATCCTGAGATTTGATATTTAAAATTAAAAAAGTAATAAGAAGAAGAGAAAAAATTATATATTCATATCATGATGATTAGATACTCACAATATCAAGTATCAAATCCGAAATATCCACAAACCTACCAAAACTCAAAAATCAGAAAATCGTATTCCACGAAAAGATGATCACATCACAATCGCAACTTAAGCATAAACAGAAACAGATTATGTCTAAGAATCACGAATCGAAATAATAATACTCAACAAAATCAGGAGAGATGAAGGAATTAGTACCTCAGCAGAACTGCCGCGGATTTCACGGAGGACGACTTTGTCGAGGCCATTGATGCCCTTACAGAGCTCAACGTGAACCCTTTCGCTCGACATCTCTCTCACTAATCTACTCCCATAAACTACCTCTCTCTCAACGTTTTATTTTCTCCCAATCACCCACTCCCCGGCGGCCCCGCACCACAACTCTTTCTCTCTCCTCTCTTCTGTGTGTAGAGCGTGCTTACAGCGTATCCGAGGGATGGACTATTTCATTCGTCTATATAACATCATCAAATATTTTTTACTCTTTAATTATTTCAATAAATGAATTATCATATGAATTATAATATTAAAATAATTAATAAATTTAAAAAAAAATCAATTATCTTCCATCATCCTATTTAAATATTATTAAAATTATAATATATAGACTATTCCATTTTTTGATTTAGCCTTTCTTTTCCATCAAATATAGTCACAGACTATATATAGTCTAACTGTTGGAGTTCTAAGATAAATCTTGAACTATATTTAGCCTAGAATTTCATTTATAGCCATTGCTGGAGATGATCTTAGAACGTATAATAATTAATGAGTATATCTATACATACATCCATCTTACACCCAAACTCACACTTTTATCTATTTTTAGCAAAAAAGAAAGCAAGAGTTTTTGTGCCAAATTAAATATATTTTTTTATTACCAAAAATAGATAAAAGTGTAAATTTGGGTATAAATTAGAATTTAGATGTATGTATAAATTTATTCTTAATTAATTAATATGGTAACCGAATCCAGTAAGTAATTAATATCTCCAGTAAGTAATTAATAGCGTTACTTTTATTTTACTTTCTAATAGATTTATGTAATTTTAAATTAATATAAATTTAATTTAATTTTATAAATAACAAATATTATAATTAGTAAAAAAAAGTAAGTAAGTTTATTACAGATACAGGTATTTGCACTAAATTAAATAATTGAATTATATATTTTGTAAATTAACTTAAAAGGTCTAAATATATGACAACTATAGGTTATTATTATTTAATTGAATTATATATTTTGTAAATTAACTTCAAACGAAGGTCCAAAATATATGTATGTCAACTATAAGTTATTTCGGAAATGAGTTAATTGATTGGAAACCGTACTACTTGTTATAACTCCTACTTCGATTTCATACATTTGTGTCAATTGAAATCTTCAATTACCGAAGGAATAAAATCCAAAAAATGAATTTCATACATACATATACTAAAGAGGAAAGCAAGCGGGAAGGGAGAGAGATCGGCTGTCTGTACAACTAAGACCTAAGAACAACCAAAATGGTCACACTTTATTGCCAAAACCAATAAGGAGTTTTAACTGGTTTTTTACGCTCACTCTGCTATACACATTTTCATCCTCGCAGTACAAGACCACCTAAAAAAATGTCTGCATAAAAAAGAATAAATAAATAAAGTAAAAATTGCAAGCCATCAACAATCTTGTGACATAAAGAATCCCAAGCAAGTAGCTAAAAAATAAGGAAAAAATAAAAATTGCAACCCTCTAATTGGAGAAGAAATTGAATTATTCCCCAATTCTTCCTTCAATCATAAACCAAGCTTCTTGGGAGCAGAAGCTGCTAAAAATGCACTGATGCTGTTTCTCTCACATTTGGGAAAACGCATGCCTCCCTGCAGGAGCTGCATTGGACAATATTATGAGTGAAACCATACCAATTGCAGAACATGATTTCCTTTATCCACAACACCTAAGCAGAAGCTGACATAAATAAAGCAAACAAATGAACATAGAAACTCAGAACAACTGAAGTGATATTTTTAGCTTGTTCTGTTTCCATTGGGGTAACTTATAGAATGCATTCTTTGCCATCCCAAATTTCTCTCCGAACTCTTCCGAGGACAGATAAGCCTGCGCACAATTGATTTTCAACTCTCAGTAACAACAGTACAAAAGATGTAAACTCATTAAGGTGTTGGAGAAACATACCTCTCGCTTACTCACGTCAATTTCTGTAACAGGATCCATAGAGAGTATTTTAAGGCGTTCGTAAGGATATACCGGGAGTCCTTCCTCATCATCAGTTTCACCCTCTTTCACATCTTCCTGTATTGTTAGGGATTCTATTCTGCTGTTCATCGAGTTTTTGTCTGATTCTGGGGTGGTTGCCTCAGGCTCAGGGCTCGCTTCACCATGAGAGAAGAAAACTTATAATTTCACTTGTCAAAATACCAACTTGATCTAGTTTTAAGAATCTCAAGCAATGCGTACCTTTAACAGAACGGGGCATTAGATTTTGTCGTACTGGTTTCTCGAAACTTGAGGTTAATTCTGCTATAGCTGACGATCTAGAAGCCGATTTTGCTGAATCAGGGGTCGCGGATTTTGGATAAAGCTTCTTTACAACTGGGGGAGGAGTTGACAGGTTTCTTGCATTTGGGTTCTCAAAATTAGCAGCTAGTGCATTGAAGGCTGGAGACCTGCCCCTTGCACGGACTTGGTCAGGGCTGGATGACACACTTCTGGAACGCTGTGATTTTTCTGGCACATCAGCAGACCTTGCTATAGGCATTCTCCTTTTGGGTTTCTGATCATGGAACATATATCAGACCAAAAGACCGAACTTAAGCATAACTATTTCCAGAAGAACAGTAGTACAAACAACTCAGATATGTGCACAATTTTTAATGGTAACATGTTAGTTGTTGCATACACCCATGGCAAAATAATGTCAAGGCAATCCTATTAGGAAATGAAAACATCTAGAATTGATAGATATGATCTTTTGTTGCTGCATTCATCTTTTCAAATATCTTAATTGGATCTCTTGTGCCCACCAATAAGGCAACAATGACTTACAAGCCCAAGGTATTTCTTGTAATCATAGACAACAAAGTATCTAACTTCTGTTTCCTAAGGGAACCATGTAAGTCAGCTGGTATATGACAACTCTTCAGTTGTTCATTATCAATTCTCAGTTTCAACTTTCAAGCCTTTAGAATTATGAAATTTTTCTGAAAATGGAAAGTCATTCTGATCACGCAAATATGATCAGTGTTCCTGTAAGCAACAACTATGCTTATACATCATAGATAAAGTCAACACAAAGTAAATACAATGGCAATTGTACATTTACTATATCATTGAGAAAGCATCAAGAGACAATTACATATCTAAATATATATGATGAGACAAATTTGGGGTGTGGTACATATACTCCATAAAAAGTACGCCAAATTTGTGTGCATGTACTTGCGTCAAGGATGAGATAAAAACCTTGTATATTGAAATATTTAGGAGCAGGTTGCTTCTAATTATATGCCTAAGACTGAAGTTTCCTAATAGACAATCATGCTTTGACAATTAGTAGACAGAGCATACAATAAACAATAAACAAAGATATAAAGCCTTCTACACACACACACACAAAAAAAAAAAACAGAGGAAATTTAGAATTTAGAACTATATCACCATAAAATGTTATCGCTATTCCAGGAAAATTCTAGACATTAGAACACTTCTGCCATAAAACCTGAATCCCACCCAGGGAATGACTTGTAAACTTCATTTTAAATTTATACAAGTAGACGACTGGAAAATAACGAGCTTGCTCCAAAATGATATTATCCTTCTCATACAATCTAATTATCCATAAAAAAGTAGCTGTTTCACTTCTTTTTGGGGTCTTCTAAGCAACAGTTCATTGCTAATCTAGCTCACAGCAAATCAAGGGTGACACGTCAATGAAGTTGCATGAAATCATAAAGGAAACCTACATATAGGTCATCGGGTCGTAATTATATTATCCTCTTGGCTTAACATTAGAAGAAATCATTTTCCCGTGACTACACTAGATAATTAATTAGCTTTATGCAGACATTATTTGTATTCAGGATTTTCTTTATCGCACATCGCACTCCTGTTTCCAATTGGCTTGTTATCTACAACTGGGTTATACATCTTATCCAAGTAAAGTCCCTTTTTCTTTTCACCATTTTTGGAAATGAGTACAACTGGAACAAACTTCTTGCCATAGAGAAGAAGAAAGGGAACTGTTATTTCCACAGTATTTTTGTTATTTTCGCATGTGGGCCCAATTTTTTACCTATAGCGACAGTTTTAAAACCGTCACTAAATACCTATAACTACACTTTACATGTTAAAACCGTCGCTATAGACCTATTGCGACACTTTACATGTGAAAAGTGTCATAGGTCTATAGCGATGGTTTTAAAATAGTCGCTATAGGTAAAAAATGGGGCCCATGTGAAAATAACAAAAAACACAGCGGAAATATTAGTTTCCAAGAAGAAAATATATTCTTCTAAAATGGGCATATACCAAAAACAACTAACAACACATGATATATGCTATCAAATATAATAATATAGACCAAAGTGCACAAACAAGGACAGTGGTAGGTATATTGATAACTAGCGTCACACAACAAGTGAAGGAAAGAACAAGATAAAAAGTCTTTACAAATGACTCCACAACACATAAAAAATGGGGGAGGGGGAGAAAAACCTTTCATTCATAGTAGCAGGTCAGGAACAAGATATAAAATAAACCAAAGACTTACATCCAAAATTGGAATCCCTCCATTTTTAACTATAGCAAGTTTCCTCTGGAATGAGTTTCCATGAATCTGAAACACGTGATAACATCAAGCTCATTAAATCTAGTGCGTTTTCTGCAAACACTTCCTGAATTTAGAATTATTGTCACATCACTCACAGCAGATTTTGTGGAGTCCCACGTAAAGAAACGTGTGAAGAATGTTGGTTCATTCCCTTCCGTAATGATATATATTGGAGCTTTATGAGATAACTTCTCAAGAAGAAAATCGCGTTCAAGAAATTTCTGGTTGTAACTAAGAAAAAACTTAAGAATGTCTATATACATAACTTACCGATCATCAAATTCTAAAACTGTCTGCTAGTTGTTACATAGCAGCTGTTACACATTTATCTATCACTAGTTCTACAAGCACACACTGTGTGTGCAGTTAAACTATAGTAGGGAAAAATTCGAGCTTGATAAGAAAGTGGGAAGAAAAAATAATTATTTTTTTAGAGAAGTTAAAATGTGACCGAGCCTCAAGAAGCAGCTTTTTTTGGCCCTCTCCCTTTATATAATAGATGATCTGAAATTTCAAGGGTTTAATTTTCATACATCGGTATTTTAGAGACCAAGAAGCAGCTGCATTCCAGCAAGTGAAACGTATTCAAAGTTTTTGTTAATACTTAAATTAAAAATATAGACAAAGATGTGACAACTGCATATCACTACGTCAGGACATATATAAACAAAATTGGATACACTGGGGCTCAAGTTCTACAATTTTCCCATTAGGATCATGACTAACCAACATGATTGTAGTTTCTATAGCAATTTAACCATTAGATGTGATGCATGAATCTTTCTTCAGAAAAAATCTGGTTGAACCTTACCTCTCCAATAGTTAAAGCATCCTTTCTATTTTTGGAGTTGACATGTTCTCCTACCCAGACAAAAATATCTGAATGACAATCCAGGATGAACATATCTTCAGTCATCAGATCATCCTGGTTGAAGTTGTATATCTCTGTCACCTGCAAAAAGTAAACCTACTTCAAACCCATGGAGCAAAGATTCTTACGCTATAAAGTCATATGATCCAGCTTTATGAAAGATTAATAACACTATTTTTCCATTGACTACGCGTCGAAGATATTAATTTATGATTCAATTTATAACACTACCTCCATCTCCCAAAGATTGCTACTTTTTCTGGAGTGCGTTTGGCATTAATTTAAGACATACCAAAAACACATTTGTAAATAATAGTTGGAAAAACAATAGACAATTATAAAGAATATAAAGATATATCAAAACTATAATGTATAATAATGTTTATTCCACGTCCTAAAACCCATGCTGCATTCAGACAATGCTGGGACAAAGCAGGGCATTCACGAGCATTTGGCATGTAATAAACAAATCCATGCTAACAAATGAGACATGGGAAAAGGTGACTAGGAATTAGGAAGCTGAGATAAGCATCTGTATCAGATACTTACAACTTTATACTTATCGAAACTTTAAGGAAACATATCAACTCACAATGGCACATAATTTATAATAAATGAATGATATATTTTATGACCATGTTAATATAACATACGGTAGGTTAGCTATTTTTGATTTACTATGATTATGAAATACAAGCTCATTTTATAATAAATGAATGATATATTTTATGACCATGTTAATATAACATACGGTAGGTTAGCTATTTTTGATTTACTATGATTATGAAATACAAGCTCATTACCCCGTGCCACGGAATCTTGCTGTACAATTGTTATATTGTTGATGCTTTTATGGTTAATACACTTTATTAGATAGAGTAGTTAATTTTTATTTTTGGACTTAATAATTGAATCATATGGTTGGTAATTGTATTATATTTTTCCTTATATGTAAATAATAGTAATAGATCAATATTGAGTAAGATAATCTGCATAAGGAAATTGGTTCCTTTTAAAACTATATTATCCGATTAATAATTAATTATATATAATTAATGACAAAATTTTAAACATATTTAAAAATTCTAAAATAATAATTCAATTAAAAAGTTGTTATAAATGCGTGTTACTTAATATTACTAATAGATATGCATTACAAAATACATTAAATTATATATTATTAGATATACTTATATTTTAGTTAATATTATGCAAGATGATATTCATAAGAAAATTGTTTTATTTTAAAACATTATTATTTATGTAATAATAGAATCTGTATTAAACTCTAATAATTTATATATTCTAATAATAGCAAAATAATTACTAATTAGATATTATTGGCAGTAAGAATATGAATTGTAACATGACACTAACTAAATCAAAAATCGTATTAAAATATAAGATGATGAAAAGGACATTATTATAATAATAAGAATATGGATGAAAATAGAGGTGGAAAGTAAAGTCAATGATGAAAAACTAGACGAGAGAATCTTTCTCCAAAAATTTTGGGTGGAATGGCCAAACCGGATCATTTTCGTGCTTTTTATTATATAACAGATAGATGGTAATGGTAAAATAACCCAAGGAGTAAATTTAGAGTAGTGAGCCTTATGATAAGTGTGTTAAATGGCATGGGTCATGGGTTTAATATTCCACGGCGACAATGACCTTCCTTGGGCCCTCACACATAATTTACTGCGAGAATATACGATGTGCCTGGTTGGTGAAGTATTGCGAGCACCCCGTGGCTTATAATATAAGCACACCAACAATCCTTTGATGCTAAGATATGAATATTTATTGTAATCGAAAAATCATTGTAAGAGAAAATGTCATATTAAAATTTAAACAAAACTAAGACAGGGAGAGACATTGTTAAAGGGGTGCAAGTAAAATGAGAGAGTAGTCATCATAAAAAAATGTGTAAACGGATATTGGAGAGCCATGCTCCATAACAACTGTGATGTCTTTTCCACATGTAATGATTTTCATTTTTCGTTCGGTGGTATCTTATCCTCCTTTACATTGTATTTTACCTTCTCTTGATCCTAATAGTCTTTTTCTTTTATCTATATAGTATAATGTGTACCCAAACGAATGAAATATGTTGAACTGATATATCCATCTCGGATCATGTCGTATCCGGTATTTGATATATCCGTGCTTCTTAGATTAGGAGAAACAAGCATAATTGAGCATAATAAGGGTCAGATAACATTTGCAGTCCTAAAATAGATGGAAAAGGAACAGATCAAAGCAAAAGACGAACCTTCAAATCTGAAGACCAGCAAGCATTTCAGCAGTAACCAATAAGATGGGAACAACAAAATAATCAATTACTACAATTTAGAACATGTAGAAGAATCTGAAGAGTAGAATATTATCGTACGAACAAATAGTTTTTATAACCTGTTGAGAAGGAGCACAAGAATAAATGAGGATCACTTTCAACATTACTTCCAACCTTTTGGCTGGGGTATTCTGATTTTCCACCTAAAAAATCCCAAAATTGTTCAGATTCTGAGCCTTCTTTTTGTGTTTTGGACTGCATATCTGGCTGCAAGTACAGAAAATGACAAATATAATATTAAAAAAAACTTCTTTAGACCAAGATAAACCGTCTAAAAACATGTCAGTGACTTAAATGAAGTGCCAGAGAAAGGGTGAGTGCATTTCTTGTAGTGAAACTAACGCCAAAGGTTCACCTTATTACCTAGTGCTTGTCCCTCTATCTATTAAGCATGGACCGAGTATCAACTAATTTTTGCATTATTTGCAGAAGATGGCTGCTCTTTGGGTCAAACCTGCAATCTTATTCTTATCTTAGCATAGTTCAGACAATATATTCATACACTAAGCAATGGCCTCTTCTATATTAAATGAGGGTTCAGATGACATGTTCAGCCTATTACAATTTAGTGGTTAATGAACCAGCAAGATATTAAACATGCATAGACAGTGAATAATCACTCTGTAGCACTTCAAACCATGAAAAAACAGTTGTATGGGAACACAACTCCTGTGCAAATGAAACCTTGGAGCTATAGAACTTTTACAAATGGAAGAAAAAATCTAAAAATTTATCAGACCTTTATCATATCCAGTTGCCTCTCAACAAGTTCCTGGTCCTCTGAGGTTGCAAGGTTTCCCAACCACGTAAAGACAGAGGCGCCATTATGTAATATGTAACAGTAGGAGGAATTTAAAGATGATGCCACCTGATTGTAATAATGAAGAAAATTAAAAAAATTCAGATACATGCAAGATATATTACTTAACAAAAAAAAACAGGGTACAAAAAATTTATTAACTTTAGACAAAGCCACAATAATAGTAAGCAAGTGGATTATTATTTTTATTTTTTTCACTGTTAAAAGGATTTCTGATAACAAGCCATCACCAGGTTTAACCGGGGAGAGAAAATCAAGGTTCTCCGAAACTTATCAAAATTTAGTCCCTAAGGTTTTTCTAATGCTTATTTGTTCTTCTCATAAACCGTTAGTGTAATTCCAATCTACACTGTAATATAATAATCCCTATGTTCCAAAATTAGAGATACATTTAAAAAATGACAGTGTTTTTATAGACAATTTTTCACTTCCAGCTCTACCCTTAAAAAATGTTCATATTACACACGTCAATTAGGACATTTGGTTATGCACGTGATAAAAATTAAAAATATTTTGTCAATTAGATTAAAGTAATAAACCTTATGGATATGAATATTTTATGAAAAAAGGGCAAATTGGGTATATTATGATATTTTATGTCTCAAAATAAAAATGTATCTTTAATTTTAGAACAAATAAGAAAGAAAAATGCATCTCTAATTTAGGAGTCGAGGGAGTATATTTTTTTCTAATTTTTTTTCTATAGAAATTCCTGGTGAAACAACCAAACAGCCAACCAAGCATATCATATCTCAATTCCATTAATGCACCCCTTTAAAAATTTATCGCTAGAGGTAACTGTATTTAATATTACTTAGGTCTGATAAAGAAAACTGAATCTTGTATTCTCCAGTATAAAACATGAAACAGGAATATAATATTCAAGGAAAACAGTTTAAAATATTAAATTGAGTACCTAAAATCCCAAATGCATGAGTATAAGAATCTTAAACCATTGAAAATTACTTGCACTTATTCAAAAGGTAGCCCAATGATAGAGCATTAGCAAATTACACTTTGGTATGTCAGAAGAGTGGCTGGTCTTCGACTCAACTCAAAACCACTTATATGCATTGGCGGGCTCTAACTTGAGGATGACACACTTTAAATTAAACTTCATTATTTACATTCTTCACTAGACACAATACCAATGAATCATTTGGACACAACATTCCCTGCAAATGACATAAAAACCACTGGTTCTTCCCCCCACTACCTACTCCCTCCTTTTTCTCCTTTTAGGGAGATAGGTATAAAAGATGATATTATTAGTGAAAGTACTGAAGTAAAGAAAAAAATTGAAGAGAGTGATAAACAGATAACCCAACTAGGGTTTAAACAAAAACTAAACAGGATGAAAATCCCTCAAAAAAAATTATGCACCACCAAGTGTTTGGCATAAACTCTGTTGCTCTCTTTGACAATATAAATGATTGATCTAATTTTGCTTCTGCTTCTAAAGACACAAAACAATTTACCCTCTCTTCTTAGATACTTATATGTTTGATAATTATATGGCCGCGATTCGTGATATTGTAAGTTTAATACTTCAACCTTCTACCATAAAATCAGAATTGCTATCAATGAAACACAAAGAAACAAGTTAAAAGCAAATGTATTTATTTCTTCCAAAAACAATCATGAAATGAATTGGTCAACATTAGAGCTGAGTGTCATTTACCCTCTCTTCTTAGATACTTATATGTTTGATAATTATATGGCCGCGATTCGTGATATTGTAAGTTTAATACTTCAACCTTCTGCCATAAAATCAGAATTGCTATCAATGAAACACAAAGAAACAAGTTAAAAGCAAATGTATTTATTTCTTCCAAAAACAATCATGAAATGAATTGGTCAACATTAGAGCTGAGTGTCATTTTCCCTATCAAGCATGTGCTTAGACGTTCGTTAAAATTCATTGGCCACACCAGCATACACCCTACAAGAATAACATAAGATAATAGTGACTCCACATCGAACCTAATTACAGGTCAATTATGCACTTTTACACATGGTTTGCATGATGACCACTTATATGAAAAAAGTTGATACCTTATGCCATTCTTGCACATGATCAAGCAATTTGTAGATAAGAAAAAGGAGAGTCGAAACCACTCACTTGTTTATATCCATTTATAATAATGGTACCGTTGAAATAAAAATACTACGATAATTGTTAGAGACCAAGTGGAAGAGGGATTCTATCAGTAGGAAATGATTTCAAAAGACATGCAAAAGGGAAGCTGCAACAATTTTTACTAAAAGGGTGTTTGAGATCGCTTATAAGTAGGTAAACTTGCTTATAAGCACTTTCAAGAAGCAAAAAGTGTTTGGTAAATTAATTTTAAAATTGCTTATAATCACTTTTTAACGGAAATAATTAGAAGCTTCAATTTGGAGCTTCTGATTATTTGTCAAAACTAATAATCACATTTGACCAAGTATATTACTAATTTGTCCTTATTTATTTTAATAATTCCAAGCATTACCCATATTTACTTTTCAAAACATTCCTTTTTAATAATCTACACTTGAAATAAGTGATTAACAATTTTTTTATACCAAACAATTTTCACTTATTACTAATTTAATTGTTTTTTATTTACCAAACACAAACTACTTTTTAAAAATTGATAATAATCAAAAGCACTGATCAAAATCATTAATCATATTTTTTAAGCAATCTCAAACATACTATAAAAAAAGAAAAGATGCAAAGGGAACTAAAAACAAGGACTTACCGCTTCAACTTGAATTGCTTGCATGTTTTCTGGTCCAGTTCCCTGAACTCGAAACAATGCAAGTCCATCCTTTGAATAAGTAACATCCGGAAGTTCCTTCTCTGCTATATATTTCTTGTATCCATCATTAACACCACCCTGATAAATTTACATAAATTTGTATTTCCGGTTGAGGAAAAAAACTAAACGTGAACTCTAAATGAAAAGGAACTTAATTCTTTAATTAATGGTCTCTTTCCACATTTATAGTTTCTCTCAAACCTTGAAAACAATAAAGCTCTGGAAAATTGAAAAGAACTGGATAGATTCGTTTCCTTCAAAAATGCGCGCCTGAATTTCCAGTAATAACACAACTATTAGAATAAACATACACACAGAAACTCATTGATAAATAACACACTAGAAATCCAACAAAATTACCTGAGTGGGTAAGAACTTCAGTGACTCAACTATCTTGCTTGCTTGTGCAGTTGCTGAACTTCTATCTTCCTATGATGTATTAGTAGTTCAAGGAAAATAATTAGATTTATAGATTTTGATGGCTACCATCCACCAAACTCCTAAAGTAGCTGGATTCTATCTTCTTTTAATGCACCACTAGTTCACAAGGTAAAGTAAATAATAAAATTTATCGTTTTGTGATGGCTACTATCAAAAAGACTCTAGGACACATGTAACTATGAGTTTGAAAGTATGATATCTGGTCTGAAAATTATGGATGGAGGCTTGTCAATAATGCAATAATTATCAAAAATATTAATTGTCTTCTATTTCTAAGTTGTTCCGAACAATCATTTTTCAATAAGTAAAATGTTGATGTAAAATTACATGGAGAAGAACATAGAAGAATTCAATCTCATGAGGTATTCAGATGTTTTTTAAGTTGAAATTCTGTAAGATTTCAATTCCACACATCATAATTATGACGGAATTGTGAGTGTTTTATAAAGCTATTGGATTCACTACAAAGCAGCTTTTTACCATGATTTTTTAGAGCAATTTACCCCCTATTTGGCTAGTCTTTTTGAATGAATGCTACATTAGTGTTTCAGAATGTACTGTACCATGATACCGAACCACAAAGCCTTTCAATGTCAAGTTCCTAAGGTAAAAATTCTCTGTACTGAAGTCTTTCCTATAGTGAATCTACATAAGTCAGTAATCAAAATGAAAGAAAGTTCATACTGGCCAACTCACTATAATTTAATGTTAGCAGAACCCCTTCTAGTGCTTAGCAGAACCCCTTCTAGTGCTTAGCAAGTTACAGAGTGGTTGTATTCTTGGGCAACTGGCTGGTTACGTGGGTTCATAATTGTTGTTTTGTCATTAGTTATTTAAGGTTATAGGGTTAAAATATATGGTTTGAACCACCGGTTTCCACATCAATGTATTACAATACACTATTAGATAATGATGAACAATTAATTTATAATGCAGGACCATTAAAAATGAGTTTGGTAGATGTGCACTATTCTTTCTTTCTCTTCTTGATTTTTATTGGTGATGTATTTCTACTTGTATAAGCAAATTTAGACTTGTAGTCTTCTTTTCTCATATCTCAAATTTAGAATGATATATACATGGAAATTAAAAATAAAAAATAAAAAAACAAGGATATTACTAAAAGCAGTAATCACCTCAACACTTTGATCTCCAAACCATGTCCCAACAAGGTACTCCTCTCCCATTTCTCCAGGATATGAATACTGGAAGATATAGCAATCTCCACCATAAAATTTTGACTCATCAGAACCTGTAAGAAAAGTCTTTCCTTCACCATCCACGAGCCAAACCTGTCCAACCATGATGAAAAATACAATTAACAAAGCGCAATCTATATAGCTTGATTTACGGTTTGCTTATTGTTCCTATGCACATAATTTCTAGGAAGTGACAACGTACAGAAAGTATTCCCAGGTTGGTAGTTTCTCAAAAAAGTGAAGTAAAAAGAGAATGGTAGGATTAAGATATGCTTTAATTGCGAGAGTACGTTGCAATTTGCAAGTTTGATAGATGACACTACATCATGAAAAGACATTTTTGAAGAAGCAAATTCCCTTTAGATAGTCGCATTTCCTACAATTGACAAATTTCTAATACTTTCTTTTTTTCCAACTCTAAAGATTCGTTTTGGTATCCATACAATTTTAATGGACTTTTCTTATTCCTACAAACTTTCCCACTTCTAAATTCCAACTTCAATTTCATATTCATTATCCTATTTTAACTTCTCATTCGATCTACCATAGATAGGGGAAAGGAGGCGTTGACTCAACAGTAATATTATAATATAATAAAAAGTGTATAAACAAAACCCAAAAAAAAAAAGATTTTATGAAGATGAGAGAGAAATTACAAACAAGTGGAGGAAAATTCCTCTCAAAGTAAATACAAAAGAAAGCAAGAGATAGTGGGGAAAATCATCCTGGCGTTATTCAGCACAACCCATCAATCAATCAATCTCTATTCCTTATGTAAATTTGGGGATGGCACTCCTCAAAAAGCTCCCACTGAGCAAGCCCAAAGAGATGCAAAGAAAGAGACTTTGTCCCAAAGTAGACCATCACTCGTCTCCTGATCACAAAAACCTTAGCATTTCTCCCCTTTAAATTTTTTTGGGATGGAAATTTAAAGTGAAATCGATTCAAAACCTACCAGTTAAATTGCATTGAACCAGCCGATTTTTATCCGAATTGATAACCTCACCGGTGCGGTTTTGGTGGTACATAAATTTTTAAACCAAGACCGCTTCTTAAACCGGTAGTGCACCAATCCTTGAACCACTATATATATACTTGTATTTTAATTATATCTCTATATTAAACAGTATTATATATAGAGTTACTTAAACATATATTTTTTACTTTTGCATATCAAAAGTTAATTTATGAATATTTTTATATATAGCTGATATATATTAAAACTATAATAAGGTTTAAATTATAATAATGTTATCTTAACTAATTTAATAAAAATTAAGTCAAAAATATTATTAATTTTTGACCGGTGCAAGTCGGTGTAGTGCAATTCAAAATATAAATCGGATGATGCAATTTTGGTATATAGAAAAATCTTGAACCGGTGCCGGTACGGTATTGTTCCGGTTCAAGATTTTTTAAGACCAGTGCAATTCCAAATCGTTGAAAAACTGAAACTGCACCACACCATTGCCATCCCTAATTAAAATCCCCCACAAATTGAAAAATTCAAAGAATGCTCTTGCGCATCCCCCAACCAAATCCCCTATATTGCAAGATAAAATCTTTCACCAAATGGGAAAACACACATTTAGGTTTTCTTTCTAAAACAAGACCTCAAATTCTACCAACTAATCATTCCTTGAAGCATCCTTATTCCTCATCCTATGCATTGCCCTTCCTTTTAATGAATTTTAACATATAATCAAGGAATGCAATAAAAACAATGTGAAAAATAATGTGTGTCCTCTGACATGCATATTTAACATTACACCCATTTTTGGGATTGACATTTTACTCGATACCTGCAAGTCTCCTGTGCAGTCAATATGTGGTTGAGGTTCTTCCTTTGCAGGAGTAGATTTCAGAAGACCCTTCACATTCACCCCTTGGCGTTTTAAAAGTGCTACAAAACAACCAACAAAGAACTAAGCATCAAAAACATTAATAATTATAAGCAGAATGAATTAATAATCGAACAATAGAACATATGAAATGTGTCATGATATTGAATTTCTCGTAAAGAGAACCAAAACTTATAGATATATAACTCACCAGCAACCTTGCCTTTACCATCCTCAGATACTGTTGCATCTGTTGACTGAGGCCACAAATCAAATTGCGATCGGAACATAACTGTCTCAAATCCCTCCATTACACGTATCATATGACTTTTTGGTCGATCAGCACTATGAAGTAAGTCCTATACAATCAGATTAAAACAATAAATGAATAACTTAGAATATACTTCCAAATTAAGAAGCTTAACTAAACAAACAGAAGAAAGCAAAACCTCGGCAGCGTCACTTGCACTTTTTCGTTCATCTAGAGAAGTATTTCTCCCTATCCACACATAGACTTCCAATCCACAATCCAAAATATAGCATTTATTAGTGTCTAGTAACTCCTTTGTCAAGGGATCAGCATCAACAGGTTCTGCCTGCCCCTTTGCAACACTTAAAGAGCAAACACATTTTAATTCAGAACAGGATGTAAAGATCAACAATATACCAGTTTAACATTTATTTTACTAAAAGATAGTAATTATTATAAACCTTGTATTTTGAATGTCTTCCCAAAGAGCTAAGATCTAGCTTTCCTCTGCTCTTTTTCTTCTTTACTTTCTTCACTTATTTATTAAAGAGAACCATGAAGAAATATATATGACATTTACTAAACAATCTTTAGAGGGGGCTAGAATAAAAGTGAGTGGTATTTGATTATACAATAAAAGTAATTTCAAATTATTTCTATCATTGATAACAATAATCACCTTCCCTAGTTCCCTTTTAGATAGATAGATTACACAGGATAACAAGGGGGAAAGAAATGAACTAATATAAGAGAACTACGCATAACACATAAATCTATGACGAATTGGATATCCGAGGCAAAAGTCAATAGCAAGATTGTATTACCCAAGAAGCCTAGTAGGAAGATTATCGATACTGTTAGCATCAGTAGCAGGGGTTTTCCTTGGCAATGGAGCAAAACCACCAAATAAACCCCAGAATTCTCCACTTTCAGCATCAGCCATCAATTTTCCATCCTCTACTTGGAAAAAATCACAAAAATTACTTAAAATGTTGATGATGTATCATCACTTAATATCTAAGTAATTATATCCTTACCGATGGAAACTATTTCACATTTTCCATCGTGATAAGTATCTTTGATGTACTGCACAACTTCCAGCGCTTTAGCCCTCTCTTGAATAGATGAGTTAGAACCGTTAAACTGGAAAATCTTAGACTCCGTATCAAGGATAAAGATGTCGTCATGATTGAGTGAGGATCGAGCAAAAGCAATCTGGAACCAAAAATATTAAGGTTCAGAATTAACAATTAGTGCTTCATCATCAATAAAGCAGTAACATAGACTTACCTCTTTCACATGAACAACATGTCTCCCTTTACAAGCATATAAACTGGTCTTGTGCTCTTTGGCTTCAGCATGTTTGAATCCAGATGCAACTCCACCTTCTTGAGGTATGATACAAGGTTTGAAATAAGAAAGGAATTTCTCAGTTTCATGGCCTTGCACCTCTCGGTATTGAACAGCCCGCCCCCCAAGAACTGCATCCAGTTCAACAGTCTTCATAGCTGCAGTGCCAGCTTCATCCTATTTAAAACAGTGCTTTAGCCATCAAAAATAATTATTCTGGATACTTAATAGGTTAATACTACGGAAATAAGGACTTACTTGACTAGTATCTTTACCAAGCCAATAATGAATATCATAACGTAAGGCGCCACTTTTTAAAGCAGTTGTCTGCAACAAATAAGCCACAAGATTTTAACTTAACATCAAAATGTAATTTCCTTGGCATGAAACTGCCGTCATACATTTTAGATGCCCGTAAAGGGTGTTTAATTAGAAGAGCCTTGTCTGGACCCCAGATTGTGAGACAATTAAGAAAGCTTCTAACCAAATGAGATTAGTATTCAACAATAGTTACTGAAAACACACAATACAATCAGGTTCATTCTTCTGTAATAAACTAACTAAATAATCTATAATTACATAACTATACAGAAATAAAGAAAAAATGTAGTGGATTATTATTACACCACTTGCCTTCAAAATCACATAGGAATCCCCAGTAAAAAACTTTCCGTGAGAAGATGGCGGCGCAGGTACTGGATGAAAATTCTCAATACGCCATATCTCTAACCCACTATGCATTGTCAAGGAAAGCAGAAAAGATGAACTTTCATAGATTAAAAAAAAAACTTAAATCCCAAATAAAATGAACTCATATATTGATTTGAAAAATAGCTGCAGATAATAATAATAATAATAATAATAATAACAGATGACTGAATGCTCAATGCCCTCCCATTTATTCTTCTTTTGTAATGATGCCATTAAACATTTGATTTTCATTAGGGGAAGATTGATAGACAAATGAAACAAATTGGAGATACTGAAATTTACGGGAAGTGAAAAAAAAAACAATATATTAAGACAAAGGATACGCCTTTTGTCCAGCTCCTTGAAAAGCCGGATCCAAATCTTTCATTGAAACAGCCATATCTGTTTTACGATTTCGTCAATTTGGATTTCAGAACTTTCTCCTGAAGATTAAAGATTACAACCTGAAACCCATGGAACGAGTATGCCTTAATAATAAAGGTTAGAACCAACTCTCAGAATAAATAATCAAATATATCTTTAGTATAAGGTAACATTAGAAACAATGTATTTGGAATTATGTTTATCAACTAAACATAAGCATTAAATTAAGTGGACAAGGAAATGTCAATATTCAGGCAACCAATTCGAAGCAGATGCTGACCTCATACATGGTCAAGTATCCTACTGCCATCGTGACAGATTGCCTTACATTTCAATCCCTTGGGATCTAAACTATACCACTAGACCTTAGCCACTTAATGAACATCGTTAACAATATTTGATTACCCAAGCCAGCAGTTATCAAAATGGATAGAATGATGTCTATGTTAGAAACCATATCGTTATATATGCACACACTACAGCAGGTCATCTTCTAGAGTATTTGTTCCTGATTACAGTTCCTACTTAAGACATGTTTCCAGGTAACTCCTTCACCAAAACTAATCAATATTTTGTGTGACTGTGAAGAGAAACCAGATTCCAGTGAGGATGTCACATCATTGGAAAAGACATGTGCTTTTCCTCATATGAAATGCTTATCAAATATATATAAATCACATTTTAATTTCTTTTATAAGATCAAAATCTTCTATAAGTTCGTTCAAATGCTTGGTACCATCCATTTTGAAATAGTTAAAGGAAGGGGCTGTTCTAAATTTAAATTCTGGAACTATTTCCACTCTCATGATTCTTATCATTCTAGGTTATGCTTCTTTCTTTTGTTTCCCATGATGTCTTACAGGTGGTATAGCTGCGCGTGGGCAGGCGCATATGGGTTGCCATGTATTTTGCATCGTACTGGCTAATAGTATTTGATGACCAATAGTATAAGATAGGAATGGACCCACACGCAAACTGGTATGAACTGGATTTTTGCATTTCAAATTAAAAGTTTTATTTTAATTTCTTAAATTAAATTAATTATTTTTAAAATTAATTATTATTACACTATTTTAAATAAATTAGATTAAAAGATCATAATTATAAAATATATATATATATAAAATTTACTATTAACTGTAATTTTTATAATAAATAAAAAAATTAATATAAAATATTTTCTAATAAAGATGTTCTTTTAGTTCTATTTTATTTATTTTATAAGTTCATAATATATAAAAAACGAAAAAGATCATTTCACATTTCATTCATGATGATTCTATTCTTGATGGAATGAATGAACAAACCAAACATAAAAATGAGGAATGATCATTCCATTCCATTCCTTAAGTCATTCCATTCCTTACATGCCAAGGAATGAAAACCAAACATATATTAATTCTTCCGAAGTAGCCTTAACCAGTGTACTAAAGAGACTTGATAATTATAATTAACTTTTCCCGGTCATTATAATTTAATAATACCACAGCTCGGCAACTATATTAATCAAACCTAACCAAGCATGTATAAAATGCAACACTAATTAATCAAATAACATGGAATCCCCCAAATTCAATAATAAAACATATCACACGTCCAAGTAATAATAATAATAATAAATAAATAAAAAGAACAAAGTAAAAAAACGACATAATTGATTACCTCGAACTGGAAAATATGAATGAATGGATCCAGGCGTGCTCATCACTAACGGCAGCAAAAGAAGCCCTAATGGAACCTTACAAATATTTAACAAGAAATTCACATAACCGAAAGGAAATAAGGGCCATAATTACTTTTCTAATTTGATCTAAAAATAGTAGAAAGAAGAAAATTAAAATAGTGTAACCGAAAGAACCAGTGCGTTTTCAGGTAAAATTTGTGTATTCTTTCGATACTAAATTTTCGTATCAAAAACAAAAAATTAAAAAATCCAAAAAAATAAAAGAAAGAAAAGGGTGATATATATAGATACAAAAGTATGTACGTAAAATTCTCCGAGAAAAGCTTTATGGTTGGTGATGGTGCTGACTTTCCGATTTGAGAGGAAGAAAGAGTAAATCGGGCATCATTCATTCATGCAATACAATTACGTTCAGGCTGCCCAAAATTTAGATGGACCCTCCTCTTCCTTCTCCACTGGGATCAACAAACCCAATTTCCTCTCTTTTTTCTGTTTGTTTTGTATATATATGTATTTCGATCTGCTCTACTTTTATCGAAATTTACACTTTTCTCGATGTGGTTATTTTGCACACAAGTCCTCTATTACGCGGAAGATATCAAATTCTAGCCGTTAAATTTACACTTTACTCGGTGTGGTTTGATTATTTTGCACGCAAGTCCTCTATTAGGCGGGAGATATCGAATTCTAGCCGTTAGAATGTAATAACTTAGGGTTCTTTTGGCGGTGTGCTATGGATTAAAAAAAGAACTTTTAAAATAAAATTTTAATTCTTTTATTATTTAGTTAATATTTGAAATTACTTTCACGGGTAGAAATTTTGGTTACGAGAATATCGTGTCATTTTTTATCAAATACTAAAATTAAGATCCTCTGTCATATTAATCTATGTATTATTCAAGTATCAAACCTTACAAAAATCTTATTTTTTATTTGTAAAATTATAATTTTCTTATCTTAACTCTTTATTTACTATAATTTTTTTAAATGAATAAGTATTACATGTCATTGATACAATGAGATGTAACATTATCTGAGACATCAAAAAAGAACATCATATTTCAATTTTTCTTAACTCGTCTCTTTTACGAGTTTAAATTTAATATATTAATTGTACAAATAATATTATGATCATGATAATATTATTAATGACTATTAATTTTAAATAAATTATACTTATTTGAATAATATATCATAATCTTAATAATACTCATGTATACTCTTAGTCTCTGACAATATATTAAATTTTAATTGTTCCTTTTTATCTTAATTTATTTTTTTTCTTTAAAAAAAAAATCATTCCAAAGCACCCAAAACCGAACGGGGGCATAAAACTGGAATTAGATGGTCCCACAAGACCACAATATCCGTACATTAGCAGATAATCCCACGTAGGAAAAGTCTTGGGCCATAGGTCTAATTTTTTTCTCTTTTTAATTCTTAAAATATTTATAATATTTATTTTGATGATTTTTTTTTATAAAATTTAATAATTTAGGTCTTAGTGTTATATAGTTTATACAATACTATTATTTATATGTATTCAAATTATATTTAAATCACTAAATTTTGTAAAAAAAAATTGTCAGAATAAATATTTTAAGAATAAAAATAAAAATAAAAAATTAGACGGTCGCTAGGACCGGTCCCCCGAGAAAAGCTCTCCCACAAAATATTTTCTGACATTTTTAAAAATATTATTGAACAAGTCTACACGCATAAACACCGACTATAAATTCAAATACAAACATCCATCTCGCAATTAAAAAAGTTGAGTTTTACACAAATTTTTATGTTAAATTTTACTTTTTAATAATAAAATAAAAATTTATATTTAAATTTATATTTTAAAATTATGTTCGTAAACTTATTCCATATTATTACATCTCGATCAATGTCATAGTTTTAATAGTCATGTTAGTATCTTGACATATGAAGTATACTTTTTGGATAAGTTATATTCTCGTGTTAAAGTTTAAAAGATAAATAACAAAGAATAATTTAAAGAATAAACATACCATTGGCATCTCCTTTCTTATTTTATGAAAAATTTAAGACATGGACATTAAGATATAAACAATCAACCTTTCAAGTGGGAGGTAATATGGCCCCACAAGGCCATAATATCCGTTTATTACCGGATAGTCCCACAATAATCTTTCTTAACATTTTTTTTTAATATTGCATTTCAACATCTTTGTTGGTTTTTTTAATAGTCGTGTTAGTATCGTGGGATATAAAATACTTTAAAGTATATTAGATCCCTTTGACTGTTTGGTGGGCTAGTAATGTACGCAATTCATTGCACCTTTATAAAATGTTTAATAGTTTTTTGATTCCATCGGTTTTCATTTCGACCGTTGCTTGGCATGCATGATGATATATAATCAGTAGGTGATGGCATATTCATATGTTAAATTTTTGTTAGAATGATGTAGAGAGAGTTTGCTATCCACTAGGACCACTACACGCTGGTAATGCATAAATATGTATATATGAGACGTTAAATATATTATATATTAATATTGGATAAGAAACGGTGTGATATTCGAGGAGTTTCGACATTTCAGAGTTGTGTAGATTTTGTTAAAAATAATAACGTGGAGGTTGGACTGTTTTGTTGTATTTTAAAAGTGATATATCAATAATTCATTACACCAGATTGAGCATTAATTTTTTCACAATAATGTGAATTATTTTAATTTTTTATATATATATTTCAATTCAGTGCCACGTTATTTCTATTATTTTGGTTGTAAATTTTTTATTATTTTTATTTGTGTATTTTATTTATTTATTTCTAATATTTTTATGTCGAAGGAACGACGATATCAATCTCGTATTTTTATGTCCTGAGATCATCAATGAAAGACTATACAGAAACCAACACTTATATTATACTAATTGGCAGACATACATGCATATTAAAATAAATAACATCACCTACCTATCAGAACAATATATCAAAAAATATTGATTACAGGAATAAAATAGTGGGGATAAATTTTAGTAACTTGGATTAGTAGGTGGGTACATTTTTTATTTCATTCGTTTTGTTTCTTCATATCTTCACTTATTATATAAAGCTATAAGAGAATCAAGAGAGGAGTGTAGCCGCAGAGACCAGAGATGGTCTCTTAAGTCTTAAGGGGATGACCACTCTTGTTACTGGTGGTACCAGAGGCACTGGGTTAGATATTTTCTCTTCTTCTCTCTCGTGTTTCTTGAGTAATTGCTTCTTCTTTATTTTTATTTTTGGCCTTTTGAGTTATTATTGCTTCTTAAAATTTGTTCCTGTATATCTCGTAAAAAGAGTTCTGTATTTTAATTTTATTGTTTCACAAATAAAAAAGTTAACGTTGCGAGGGATAATATACAACGGAGTATAAAATTAATACAGTATTATCAAATTTATCATCATAATTTCATTATTAGATTACATTACTAAATTAACAATTTATTATTTTTAGCAGTAGACAAAGAACAAAAGTGCATCTTTAATATTTATAAATGAGACTCTTTCGCTGAATTAACAGGCGGATTTTTTATTATTATTTAATTTATAAAATAATTTCATTTTTTTTTTAACACGTATAAATGATGTTAGATATGCCATAGTAAAAAGGAACTAAAACGAGCTCAACGAAAATTTACAGGAATGGAAAGAGGCAAGGAAGGGGGGTACACAGTTAGTGGCTCAGTCTGCTATTTGTCCGAAGAGAGGAACTTATTAAAGCCGTCTGCTCTGCATTTAATGGAAAGCGCAACATTCTTGTAAGTGTACTTAATTAAGGATTAGTCCATTATTTGATTTGTTAATTTCACACACATTATTTCAGATTAGTTGGTTGTTTGAAATTTGTTAGTTGTTTTCATGTGCAATCAATCAAGTTACAAAGAACTTGGCATGCGAATGGGCCAAGGACATGATTCCCATCAACCCGGTTGCACCATGGGCTGTCAAAACCACTATTCTCAGTGAGGGAGGTACACACAATTGTTTTGTTAATTCCATATATGCACTTGATCAGGAGTACATAGTAGTGTGGGCCCGAATATAAATTAAAGTTTATATTTAATTTAAAAAATTAAATAAATTAACAAATAATTAAAGAATGAGATCCGAGAGAAACTCCCACGAGTCTCGAGGCAAAAGGCGCGTAGAGGCAACTCGTTTTGAGAATTGATTGAAGGACTGAATTGACGGCTAGAAGAATAAAACGATTTGGACATTATTTAGATAACAAAGGGTATTTCAGGAATTTCTTCACGACTAGAGGTATTTCTAGAATTTTTCTATAACTAAGGATATTTTGAAATTTCACTGTCTTAGAAAACTATAAATTCTCCTTCCATTTCATAATCTGGGGGACTTTTAGACTATGAAGGAATTCTCTCTCAACCAAGGAGCCTGAACTCTCTATGGACTGCAAGACATCTTAACTGAGAAGGTTTTTAGACATTAAAAACTACTCTATGATTCTAAGAATTCTGTCACGTATTATTCGAGTAATAGTTTACCCGTTCTTCTCCCCTCTTCAATCAATCAACCAATTCTGTACTTTTTATGAATTTATCGTTTTCTCAATCGACACGAAACACGTACCCGAGCAAGGTACGAATCTCCTTGGCTACAAGTAATAATAAAATTATTTCAGTTTTCATCAGGAGGCGGTCCATGAATACATTCCGAAGGAATTAATGGAACGAACCCCTCTGTGTCCTATATATACAGCGGAGCCTGACGAAATTTCATCGATAGTGGCATTCCTTTGTCTTCCTGCGGGCGGCTTCATTTATCACTGGACAAGTAATTGTTGCTGATGCATATACGGCTGGTAATTTCAAACTCCAATCTTGAGGCCAAAAATTTCAAGTTTATGTTGCAACTTGCTATACTTTTTCAGCATTTAATAAATTAATTTGATACTTAATTACGCACAAGTATTAAAGATGTTGGGTGTATGTAATCATTCATGTTTTATATCAATGTCCTAAATAATAATCTTCCCCTTTCAAAATTAAATATATTTAAATTCTATTATTGAGAATTGACTCAAACTCTTACGCAATAGTATAAATTACAATATTATATTTTGTTACTAAAACTGGGTGTGAGTGGTGATATATATTTCTAGTTACATACTTAAAATTAAGTAATTAATTTATGCTTAAAAATTAGACCTCAATTTACTTATTTATCATCTTTTAATTTTGCCCTTTATCCTATCGATCGTAGTAACTGTAAAACAAAAAACAACTTAAACAAATATATAAGACTGTTAAATATTACATAATTCTTTTAAAAAAATATGACAAACATAACATCATAATTGTCTCGTTGAAAAATATAAAATTTTAATGTCTTAAAAGATAATTAGTTAAAAATAGGTCATTATTTTTTTATATTAATATTGAATAAAATACTATTCATGCATCCTATACTCATTCATCATCGGTTCAATTATTTAGTTATCAAATAATGACTTTATTTAGTATTATTATCGAAAAAATAGGATGATTTTTATTGTCCAATTTTCTTTTAAGACCGTTTAGAGCGACGATATATTTGTGTTTATTTTTTGATAAGCATTATATAGTATTTAATCATCTTACATAATGATAAATAAGTCAATTGAAATTTCATTCATTAAGGGCAAATTAGTCACTTAGTTATAGTTGAGTGTGTAACTAGTAGTTTAAGGTTCTATCACTATCCCTAAAAAATAGTATATTTTATATACAAATATTACTATTATTTTTTTTATATCTAGTATGACCGAATTTGTTTAATCCTGTAATCTATAAGAATTTGACTTGATTAAAAAAATTATGAAAAGTATGAGAGAAACAAAACTCGCCTTACAAAGATCAACGTGTCTTTATTAAAATGTAAAATTTACCAAGAGATTAATCATCACATATATAATTTTTTAGAGCAAATAATTCAAACTTAACACATTTTTATGTTGTTTGTTCCACACTAAGAGTCATATATACAAATTTTATAAATATTAAATATGTATTTTTGTTGCATATTTAATCTTAAAATTAAAAATATAAGTTAGTTATGCATTACATGAACCCTACCATTTGTATATAATTTTTTGTGTATGCATTATATAAGTCTACCATTTATATATAACTTTTTACGTATGTTTGTGTGCATAAAATTATTCTAAACAAAAAGAGAAAATAGATATATATAAATTTTTGTGTATATTTATGCATGTACAATTATTCTAAAAAAATAGAAAAAATAGAAAGCGGGAATGAAAAATATAAAAGTTTATATACAAAAAATCAAGAATAAGTCTATATATATAGGTACACAAAATTAATCATAAAAATCAATCACTATATTAATCTTAATTATTAAAAAATAAAATTTTATTTTGAAATATGTATTATATTTTATTGTTTAATAGTTAAAATTAATATAATAATTAATTTTGTGATGGATATTGTGTATATACATTTGTCTGAAAAACAAATAAAAAACAGTAGTAGTCCCGGAAATGAAAAAAAGTTTAGGTTAGTTTTACCTTTTTTTACTTTTCCACAAATACCCTTGGGTTCCCTCTCTAAATTAGTATTGCGTATGGGCCGAGATATATGAGATTTAAACCCGAACGGTCAGTTTTACTAGGGTTTAACCCAAAACTGGATCATAGTCCCAGCTAACCCGTTTTCATTGGCCTCCATTTTTAATCTCCAATTAATATAAGAACTACGCTTTGTATTTCTTCCATCCACCGCAATCAAACCTAGGGCTCGAAAATGGAGAAACCTGAAGCCCTAATCCCAGCTTTCCCAGCTCCGATCTTGTTAAAGCACTTGGCCTCCTGCAACAAATCCACAAGAGATAGAGCTCTCCGACTCCTCATAACCTGGCTTCCTTCCCAGCAAGAAATCCCCGATGAAGACCTCAAAAAGCTCTGGAAAGGCCTCTTCTACTGCGTTTGGCACGCCGATAAAACCCCAGTTCAGGCTGACCTCATCAATTCTCTCTCATCTCTCGTCCTCACCCTCCACCTCCCACTGTCTCTCCACTACTTCTCGGTTTTCATGCTCACTATGAGGCGTGAGTGGTCCGGGATTGATGCCCACAGGTTAGACAAGTTTTATCTCTTGATTCGTCGTTTTCTCTATAGCTTTTTTCAACTGATTAAAAACAGCAATTGGGATTTGGATTTCACTCGTAAAATGATTGGTATTTTGGAAGAGACGACTTTTTTTGCGAGTGATAAATTTATGGGGAATGGTGTTAATTATCATATTGCCTCTATTTTCCTTGAGGAATTTAAGCGGTTTCTTCCTGTTCGAGGTGAAATACTTGATATTTTGTTCAAATGTTTTTTTAATGTGATGGGTAAGTGTCAAGATAAGGTTTTGATTGGTAAGATTGAGCGTTATGTGTTTGATGTGTTGTTGGAAATGGGGAAGAGTTTGTTAAGGAAGAAGAAATTGGGGGATACTGTTGATGATGAAATGTTACGTTGTGGTACAATAGCTTTGACTATGGGGTTTTCGGCCTGGTTTTATGAATTGGGTTCTTCTCCTGATTGTTTTCAGGGAAACAGGAAGATTTTGTTTGGTTTGCATCAGGAGTTTTTGAAATTGGAGAAGGACTTGGAAATGTCCGGGATTGAAATTTCTCTTCACGTGGATGAAGATGTTCCAAAGTGGATTCCAATTGTTTCAAGTAAGACCGAAGTAAACGTTTCTACTAGCAAGTTGATCCCCGTTGCTTCTGATGAGACAGAAGTTGGTGCTTCCATAAGTAAGTCTTCAAAGAAGAAAAAGAAGGTGAAAAAGGGGTCAGATGGAAGTAATAAAAAGACTAAGACGAAGAAGAACGGAGATTCCGTAGCGAATGAGGATGCAGTTATTGGCAATGGCTTTGATTCAGTCAATGAACCAACAAATGAAGTGAATGTTATGGATTTTAATGAGTCTGTTATATCAAATCTTCAGATGCAGTTTGAAAAGGTTGCTGCAGAAGTCGGCTTCGACAAAGATGGTTCAAATTCACTTGATTCTCCTACAATTTCTGTTAAACGTGCCATCTCAAAGAAGAGAAAGAGAGCAAGAAGTGTGGATGGACAGAAGTCTCAAAATACTGACCTTAGTGGTCTAGAGGTTGTTGAAAGGGATGCTGCTGCAAAGACTGACGAGAAGAGTGCAAAGAAGGTTAGATTTTCAATCAAGAATAACTTGGTCTGGAAACCGCACAGCCCAATGCCTCCCCAAGATTTGAGATTACCTCCCTCTGTTACTCCTAGAGGTAGTGCTCTTAAGAAAGGGTTATCTCCAGGTCCAATAAGAGAGATGGCTCCTGCTACAAAGAAGGTGAAGCGAAAGAAGAAGGGTCTGAAGGGAATTAAACCCATTGCCCCAGCCATCAAAAGACTTCGGAAATTGAAAGTTCTATCCATTTAACAAATTTCAGGTCGGAAGAACCATCTCATGCACTGATTTACTTTACCTTTTTTTTTCCTCATTAGTTTGCTAAATTCATGAACCCTTGAAGCTTCCAAAGGGGCTGGTTTGTCCTGGTTTGATGTTCGGCAGATCTTTCTGTTTTATTTCTAGTTCTAAAGTAGAGCAACAAATGATGAGATGTGGTATGCCCATGTTTTATAGACATTAATTTAAATGATTCTCATACTTTTTATGCATTAATTTATGTACCCCTCCTGTCTTTGTGCACGTGCTTGTAATGTCAATTTGGAAACTACCAGTTTTATGCTATTTGAACTATGTTATCTATTCTTAATTTTTTCATGAATAATAATATTGATACTTAAGAAGTTATGGATTTGCATACTGGTGGTGTGTCCTCATCAAAATGTCGGAAGTGAAAAAGAGAGGTCTTTCGTGTGCTACCACAAGGAACATATATTAAGTGGAAAAATTAGTTACCTTATTTTGTTGTGCTCCCACCTTAATATGTAGAAAAATTAGTTACCTTATTTTGTTGTGCCCTTATGTTTTCTATACCAGAATTGTAGTCATCTTTGATGTTGAATTTCTGCTATAAATTCATTTCAACGTGAGCATGTCACTTGAAACAGGATCATTCTTGATCGATATTGAAAATCCCAAATACAAATGGGGTTTGAAAGTTGACACTTTTGAAATGAGTATTAACTGGGTATTATCTGCTACTCTACACTTCTCTAGTTTAGGCTACCTAGTATTCGGTTCACAGATATTAGCTGGTGTTTAAGTATATGCTTTGGTTTAATCTCTTATAATTTTCTAATTATTAATGTAAATTTTTATTATGGGTCTAGCTCAATGAGCATGTCCTTGGAACCGTTCCATAGCCAAATGAGAGAGCCCAAATGAGCATGTCCTTACTCAACTGTGTTGATCTGGTATCTTGCCATTTTAACTATGAAAATAAAATCCTAAAATTATCTTGTTAGCATTTAAACCCCCACCCCAACCAAACTCTCCTTTGGCCATTTTTAACATGGAGTTCGAGCATATTTTAGTCTATTTTTCCTCTTATAATCTTATTGAAAAAGCAACCTTAGGGGATAGGGTTTGGGTATGAACCCAATGTATCAATAGATGAAAATAGAAAAATACATTTCCATGTAAATTTTCTCAAAAGTAATAGAATCCTTAATAAGGAGAGGTACACTGATGACTAGGTAAATATGATAGTCTGTATGTAAGGGCATTTTTTTTCACTTTAAAAACAAGCTAACCTAATATGCCAAGAAATGGATGCTGACACATTCTGTTCTTCTGAGATTTGGCCATTTAGTCGATGTAATAAGCACTAATGAAGTTGAAATAAACTGCAACCTGCAAAATCCATAAATTGCAAGTGTTCCGTCTGTTTTATTATACCATTTACTTTTTCTTTTCTTTTTTCTAGTTTTAAATAATAATAATAATAATCCATCACAATACCCTGAAAACAAAAGGCAATTATTAATCGGCAATACAAGATAGAAAAAAGTCTAAATAGGACGAGATACGTGTACAGTATCCTAGTATTACAGCCCACGTTGGTGTTGATTGTGTTGTAGTAGGTTGTCAGAGAAGCATAAGCTCGGCTATGCTGGTCGAATGATAGTAGTTAAAATTAATCTAAATTGGAAGTGGTTCAAGAGAGGTAGACACAGAAAACATAGTTTGATCCATCTTTTTTTCTTTTGGCATAGTTAAAATTGCAAGATTTTAGCCAATATGGAACCATAGCTATATGAAAGAAAATTGAAGTGAAGAAGACGAGGTCAATAAACCTTTCCACAAGGTTGCCTCGATGACCATTCAAAAATTTACAAGAACATACAAAGTAAAAGCACTAATGAATATACATAGATGAAAATGAGTGCTAACGTCACAGTCGAAAAACTTCAAATTTCAGTTGAGTAATGACCTCAAAAATAACTGTTAGGTCCAGTGCCAAATTTCATTTGCACAAACTTGAACGGACGAGGATCGCATCATTAGATCTGTTGCCATGAAAAACTTTTCCGAGCAAATGTCATGTTTCTTCATGTAGCATAACAGGTATTTGAAAAAAAAAAATAATAAAATTGTGCTCCTTATATGGCTTCTGGTTACCGGTGTATGCCTCTTACCACTGTAATTAATTTGGTTGAGCTTTCAGAGGAGGCAACTTGGACAATGCCCAAGATGGTGAGTTAATAAGCCATAGTGCTTTACCCGAATCTCTGTGTTTAAAATCTGGAGATTTTTTGTTGATCTACATAAAAAATTATGGCACGGAATTAGAATACAATGGCAAATAACCATAAAATATGATAGTGATTGTTACCACATCACCAGAACCCCCAACAACCCTGCAAGACTTGAAGAAAAGGTAAAGGATCGAGTGTTACCTTATGTGATCTGTTGTCCCACCAATTTTTGGGGTTTTCCACCAAGTCCTTCCAAGAATCATCATCTGAATTCAGGCAAAGAAACATTACATAAGTTATATTCAAACACAATGCACAAACAGATTCTTGAGTAATCATTTCCAAAATTTAAAGAGGTTAAGAAGTAAGCAACAAAGAAATTGCATCACGTCTAGAGTGGAAAAGAGTTGTTGAACTAAAAAATATTCTCCACACCTCCCTAAGAGATTTTTCCAAAAAGGAACAGAAATTGAAAGCATAAGCCATAGATTTGTCCTAGTTGCCTCAGAGGCGGCAACTTGGACAATACCCAAGATGGTGAGTCAATAAGCCATAGTGCTTTACCTGAATCTTTGTGTTTAAAATCTGGAGATTTTTTGTTGATCTACATAAAAAATTATGGCACGTAATTAGAATAAAAGATAAGTGAGCAGAGGAATGAATACAATCGCAAATAACCATAAAATATGATAGTAACTGTTACCACATCACCCAAAATCCCCAACTCGGCAAGACTTGAAGAAAAGGGAAAGAAGATGAAGAAAAGGATTGAGTGTTACCTTAGGTGATCTGTTGTCCCAACAATTTTTGGGGCTTTCCACCAAGTCCTTCCGAGAATCATCATCTAAATTCAGGCAAAGAAACATTACATAAGTTATATTCGAGCACAATGCACAAACGGAATCTCGAGTAATCATTTCCAAAATTTAAAGAGGTTAAGAAGCAAGTAAGCAACAAAGAAATTGCATCAAGTCTAGAGTGGAAAAGAGTTGTTGAACTAAAAAAAATTCTTCACACTTCCCTAAGAGATTTTCCAAAAAGAACAGAAATTGAAAGCATAAGAAAGGGGTGGAATTATCTCTATATGGATTTTTGTTTCCTGAAAGCCAATCAAAGTGACAGATTCCAAGGCTTAAATTTCTCAGAAAAAAGAAAAATAATATATTGGGAGATGGTAATTCTCTTACATCTTTGAAACAAATTATCCATTCTTCACATATTTTTAAGGTTGACTTAATTAATATATAATCATTAAAAAAAAGAAAAAATACCTCCAAGAATTTGTTTGTTTTTTAGCTAAATTCCAAGAATTTTTTTTGTTTTCTTAAAGCATCCAATGTACGTGATACTAGACAAACAATACAGCTATTCTCAAGGAAACACTCCTCACTTCAGCCTATTCAGGATCCAAAAACTTTTTAACATTTTTCCTCTCTAAATCCATGTAGCATATTTATATCAAATTCTTAGAGACCCTTTTAGCCATGTCTCACAGCCTATTTATATTGGAAACTAAGAAATCCGACTTCTAACATACACTTGATTCCTGTACTGGAACTCATGTAACATATATATTAGGATCAAAGCAGGAAGTGTTAACTAGTTTGGCAAGAACCTTTGTGCTAGAATACGCAACATATTGTGTCTTCAAATATGTAATGTTTTGGATATGCAACGTATTTTTGTACTCGGATATGCAACATGTTTTTATACTAGGATATGCAATGTGTAACAACTCCAAATTAAACAGCTAAACAAATTTTACAAATAAAGTGAATCTACAGAGGAATCAAAGTTCATGTTCACTCACCACCTTTTTTCATTTTTTGATATGGGACATCAAACTCTAACCCTTCAAGTCCTGGCAATACCCATTTTGGAGCACTATTTAGCCAGATCCCGACACCACTATCCTTGTGTTTAAAATCTGGGTATTTAGGTTTCACCTAGAGTTTAAAACAAGAGGAGACGTGTAAATTTTGTCGGCAGAAAACATCAATACAAACAAAATTCGGAAGAGAGGTAATCACCAATCCTTTAAGTTTACTTTCACGATGATCACGCCATTGCTTGGGATTTTTTAGAAGGTCCCTCCAAGGGTTCAATATGAGGTCTCCATCCTTTGTTGTGCTAACTGGGAAGAGAGAAATGAAGTTCATCGCCAAAATTGAAAAGAGCAAACAACATAATAGTCACGCAATAAAGGGTCATATATATACTTGAAATTCTCTAGAAAATTAACCACCTTCCACGCTTTTTGTATTGACTTTATGATCAAATTGCAAGCACTCTAGTTTCTTTGTGATCCAATCTGGAGTAGTCTCATTAATCCGGACTAACTTCCCATCAACCTTGTGTTCAAATGCTGAAGATGTAGAATTGCCCTAGTCAATTTTTCAAAAGAAGTGTGAACATAGTCACAATTTTCCAGAAGTAGATTATTTTATTGTGTGTAATGCAAGAGAACATTATAAACAAGCCAAAGACTCTGATCGAAGTGAGATGATAAGGATTTACTCCCTCCGTCCGACTTATTAAATATAGACACAAAATTATTATCATAAGAAAGTACATCGAATATATTATCAAAGTCAACTTATTTGATTTCAAAATTTCTAATACATTTATTTAACTATTAAATTTATTCTTGAGTTCATTAGATATAGGCACAAAATTATTATCATAAGAAAGTACATCAATATACTATTAAAGTCAACTTATTTGATTTCAAAATTTCTAATACATTTGTTTAACAATTCATCTTAAAATTAGTCAATTTGACCACAAAAAGACTATTAGGACAAGTAAAGTCAGACAGAGGGACTACTATTTAGTACCTGTTTCAACCTGATGTCCCACCATTCATTAGGTTTAGTGATAAGATCTATGAGTGACTGTTCTACAGAGATATCCTCCTCCACACTTTCTTTCTTTAGGTAAGTATCGTCCTTTGCACTTTCTTTACTTTGGTAGTCATCATCCTGACTTTCTTTCTGTAGGTAAGTATTGTCCTTCACATTTTCTACAATTAAAAGAAGAAATTTCACGAGAAAAAAATTAAACATGACAGGATATTACAAAATTTGAAGGTCTAAACAAAACATGCAAAATAAAATAAAGGAATCGTATGCACTAAGCCGAGTTGATTCAGGTAGTTCCTGATGCTAATGAATAAGAGAACATCACTAATCACGTATACATCACATTTTAATTTGATGAACATAGATGGATAGATTTTAGATATTTATAGGGTTATACTAACCAACCCAAAGATAGGAGGTGATTAGCTTTGTGGCCCAAGAAAAATTTACAAACATTCCCAAAAGCCTTCACCAAATCATTTTAGATGAAGATAAAATAGTAAATTGAAAGTGGGAAAAAAGTTAGCACATGTATATGTGTATATATATACGCATGTGTACATATTTTTATACTCTTATATCTTTAACAATATTCATATGTAGAAACATGTCGTAATCTGTACCAATTTTTGTAGGGAAGATATAGGATGAATCAAAGAAACTTTATGGAAGCTTTGATGAAAACAGCAAATTACATAAACAAACACACACACGCACACATACATATATATATAGAGAGAGAGAGTCGTTGCAATTGATACTTTGCAGCAGTACTGTATATAACAAGCATAAGAAAATCAAAATCAGTAGAAATGACGTAGAGAAGAATCAGATCGATATAGTGTAAATGAAAAAGGGACTGCCAAGCCTCTGGTATTTATCAGATGTTCTGAATTTTTTCTCTCCCACCCACCATTAACAGTTTGCGGAAAATATTTTTGGCTCCCGCCCCATCATTATTTGTTCTTGAAAATTAGAATCTCTTGAGAAATATGGGAAGTTGTTTTTCAAGATTTATCTACTTATTCAGATTTTATTTTCCAATTTTTTAAGAACTCTAAATCAACCAAACAACTGAAAATTTGTTTGAAATTCCCCACCCCAAGTTTTTTCTTGAAATAAACTAAGGCATTGGGAAATTCCATATCTTGGCCGGGTCATGGGTTTTGGGCATACACAACACAGACTTTTTATAAACCAAAAGGATTTGATCTGAAACTTTACACAAGTATTAGATTTACCTAAATGAACTAAGATTTTGTGATTGCTAAAGCTTTTCTTTGGTGGAGAAGAACCGTTGACAAAGTTGACATTATGCACCATAACCTACATAGCAAACCCATGTGCAATTTATATTAATAACAATAAATAAAGATAGGGAATCGAAGAACATAGAATAATGACATTACCTGCTTCATTTTGTTTAGGTTAATACATAGAATGGCTATAGAATTAGAATTTAGTACGAGATGAAATTTATTTACACCTTATAGAAGGAAAACAGGTTGGAACATATTGATCTTCAATATTACTGTTTTGCAGGATAGTAGTCAGGAAAGGTAGCTGGAAATTTCTGGCAGCTATTGTTGAGGCTGTTAATATAGAGATCCAAAGGTCACCAAAAATCTAATTTTTCATATTAAAAAGGGTCACAAAAAATATTAAGATTAAGGGTGCACTTAGTAAGGTATTGGTAAATGAAAGACGACGGATTTAAGGTTTTTTCACACTTATGTTACTCATGTGATGCGAAAAGTAACTTGCAACAGTGGTGTTCAAGGGGTTTTATGAAGGTAAGGGTCAGCTTTTGAGCAAGGCAATTACGGGGTGTATTCAATAAGGCTTCCACAGTTGAAAGAACTGCATACAAAGTCTTCTTGCTATATGAAGTCCAATAAACAAAAATAAATATCTGACTGGCAGTACCTTAACCATTATTCAACATCAAGTAGAGTCGCCGTAATTGTGTTGGAAATTGGATGTACAATTAATACAAGCAATATTTAGTGTCAAATTACCAATTGCCCCAAAGCTTAAGATGTTCAATGTATATCATGCTTTAGCATTCCCTTAACATGACTCTCTCTCACACGTGGAGAGAAAAACCATGGTGCATAAAAGTACACAACAAACTGTGAGGTAAAAGAATTGGATGCAAGTGTGAAGACTTGAACCAATCCTTGTGAAACCATAGCTGTAATACCATGTCCACTCACCAGTTGAAAAAAAATTCGGGTCTATATTTGTAAAATACTCCCATTGGAAACTAGCTATCCCTAATTCATGTGGTAGGTTTAACTGATTTCCATGGTCAAAGTTAAGAAATTTTGATATATACTACATTACCTGGAAACTTGACTGCTCACAATTTAAAGTGAATGGTGGGGGATCCACACTTAGTTGTCCATCTATATAAACACAATCTTTTTCCTTCAGATGACAAGCGGCAACATGTGCTAGATCACCTTCAAATATTAATGGAATCCTGATTTTCAAAAGAAACAAGTTAGTTCAAAATTAGAAAAACCATATCACAAATGAAGGTGAACTCAGAAAATAAGTAAACAACATACGAGAGAAAATAATAGCAAGATATGACAAGCTCATTCACATTTACAGTGAGGTTAACATTCCTACTTTCATATTACTAAGAAACAGAACATATTTGGTGTTTTTATATGAGATATTTAATAAACAAATCCATATCCCATTCAAGGGGGAGAGAAAAAAATTAATGTAAAGGACCTTTCTACTTGGTTTTCTTTCATTGTATAATTCCACCAACAAATCCATGAACCCTAAAAAATACAAGTAAATACATAATCATTGAACAACTTCATAATCATTATCTTTAATATTACGGCAACAAGTAAATAAAACAAGAAAAGGAAATTTAGCAACAAAAAAAGAAGAAAAGGAAACCCTCAAAATTACTGGGATCACATAGTTATATTGCATATGTATATTTCAAGATTAGATTGGGATGTTGCACCGGAGAGAAATAGAGTCCTGCTGGGCGATGATGGTTGCAGCCCAATACTTGCCATCAGAGGAAGCTTGAAATTGAACAGGCATTTCGAGGCGGCCAATGAGATTGACCAAATTGGCAGCCTTAGCCTCCCATGGAATTTCGCTCGGCCTAGGCCAATATACCGATACAGACGAAGGTTTCTTCTGAATTTCTTGGACAGGACTCAACAATGAAGAAGAAGGTGGTGATTGTTCTACTGGGTCTTGAGTTTTGGGTTTTCTGGGGTTGGAATTTTGCTGCTGCTGGTTTTTTTTCTTCCACCCAATAATAGTTGCAGTTATTGGAGTAGTAGAGTAGAGCGAATAGTGCTGCAGAATAGCATTGGAATACAGAGAAATTAGGCGCTTTTGTGAAGAATCAGAAGAGGATAAAAGCTGCGCTGCAATTGCTCTTCTACTACTACTTATAAGGAAATTCATAGCTATCAGGGAGAGAAATTCACTGGAAAGTCTTCTTCCGCCGGTGTAGGGCAGGACAAACAGAAGGTGGTTCAGAGGGGTTTTATCGCTTATGAGAAGACGAGGGTTTTTTGTACTACACGTTTGCGTAATTTTTCTAACGGAAAAGATATACTATATTTTTTCTATCTAAATATACTTTTCCTCTTGCAAGCGGTAATTTCTTTTTTTTATAAAAAAATTGAGATGAAAATAAGTATAATACTCCTATTTTTAAAGAATTTAAATTCTTCAAAATTCTTTTTAAAAAAATAAAATAAAATAAACGCATAAAAACCTAGCGAAGAAATTATTACTTGCGTGAGATTTCTGTAAATTTTTTATCTAACATATTTTGAATGTGATGTAGTAAAATAATTATGCTATGTTTGAATTGTAAGATTAGAGGTGAGAATAAAATAACAGACAAAAATTATATTTGATTTTTTATTAGAATAAAATGAACAATTATCATTCATACTAAATTTGTAAAGTTGATTTTTTAAGGAAGGTAAAGTATAAACATTCAAGCATAGAATTAATTATTATGTTTTTTTATTTTATTTCTTTATTTATTTGATTTCATTTCATTTTTCACCAATTTTATTTGAGTATACACTCCCATTGAGTTAATTCCTTCGGTTACAATCATTTTTTACTTCCTCGAATTATGTTTTTGTGATTTTATTGACCAATTAAGAGTGACGAATATCATGCATGTTCAAGTAAAGGGAAGCTCTTGAAAACCTTCAAGAAGCTACCTACAATTTGCAGACTGTTTCGAGTCCAAGCATTTTTAATAGAATTGTATAGTATCATTTGTTGGTATACGTACACTTTCATTTGTCTGTCAGGTTCTTGGGTTATTACTTCCGACCGATGTTTTGGTGGTCAAAGAAAAATTCTAGGCCAAGGTAGTTAATTGGCAATGTATTAAATATTCAAATGGAAAATCATGCATGCATATGCATACTCCTTTTTTATCAAATCACAATTTGAAAATATCAATAGTAGTGTACGTACGTAGTTTTGTTTCGTATATACTTTTAAAAATATGAATTATTAATATTAGTGGTATAATAATAAAATTTAGATAAAAAATTTCAGAATTTTGTGTTATTTTTAAATGCTGTCTTCTCAAATTTTTTATCTAAAAAATTATTAAAAAATAATGTTTCTCCATTAGATCACTTTGCTATAATATAAAGTCTCATTTGTTTATTTTTTTTAAAAAATTATTTTATTCGAGACACATTTGATACAATAAAAGAGGGCGTCCTGCCAGATAGCCAGCTTTTGAATTAAATGCTGACAGGTGTGGGTGCAGAAGAAGAAGAGCAATAAAGGGGGTGGATCATTTCAGTCGATTCTGACCAAAATTTGATTTAAGTCAATGTTATCTATAATATAAAATAAAATTATTTGGAGCTTCAATATCTAACGGTCATTAATTTATTACATTATAATAATAATAATAGTAATAATAATAACATTAATTATTATAATAATAGTAATAATAATAATAATAGTATTAGTGTGTCACTCATTCTCAACTTAAAATTAGTTCTTGACAGGTTTGGATACAATACTCAACTGTTATATTAGTTGCACTGTACTTTCAGACACAGATTATCCCTAGTATTGTCATAACACTAACTAAATCGCATCATTATAACATTTTTTTCTCTATATTTTTTCTTAAAATTAGACAAAAAATTCTTATACCATGAGTCAGAGCCTGCTACAATAGTTGTTTTCGATATAGTCCGCAAAAACACCATATAGGTGTCACGTAATTCCCCGTACATGAATGTGACGCCCCCAAATCTGGACTCACACTGTCCAAACTTAAGTCGTCATAAGACTATAACAAAATCATTACAAAATAGTACAACGTTCAACAATACAATGTATAATAATACACAACTAAGTCTTCACTAATATTGTCACACTATTTTACAACACGTGAAGACTACAATAGTTATCCCTCGGACTCTCACTCCATCCCCTAGCTAGACCCAGCTACGTTCTCATTTTCTGTTGAAAAACAATGGAACGAAAATAAAGGGTGAGCTCAAATAGCCTAGTAAGAAATATCATGACTAAGATAATGACGAATAAATTATCATTAGCCTTCAACAATTGAGTTCTCGATAGAATACAATAGACTACAATATTTATATCAAAAACTGCAGTTAAATTCTTAAACAACGTTCAGATCAATAATAGCAGCGGAATGAACAATCTATTAGAAAAATAATACAGACTATAATGTCCACTCGCTTCTCTTTTCAGGAAAAACATCATCAACTTTTATCATCTGAAACACCACTGACCATGATAATACAAACTCTCAGTTCTTGGTCATAATCATGCAAATCAACAGTTCATCTTTGCACTACGGGCCAAAGATATTCAATATAACACCAACGATCATGATTATACCAATATTCAGCATTTGGTTATAATCATACCAAACAACAGTTCATCTTTGCACTACGGGCCAAATATATTCAATATAACACCAACGGTCGTGATTATATCAGTATTCAATCTTTGGTCATAATCATACCAAACAACAGTTCATCTTTGCACTACGGGTCAAGAGAACTTTCACCACGTGTCATAAAAGATATCGAACAGATGTATCGCCTTTAACATGTTATATCGCATTTAACCTATCATTTATTCAACAATTATATCACATCTGTGCCCCCGACTACAAATATTCACAACAGCTTGATTCTTGATGATTAGTACAAATAACAGTGATACAAATGATGAACAGAAGAAACATGATAAACAATAAGTATCGGAAGTTTACTTTGTGCAGTTTCAAATAATGTCTAAATTATCAACATGATGTGGAGTGAAATTCAAAAATGATATTCAAGATCCACAGTTCAGAATAACGGTTACAGTTCAATAGAAATGTTTAGAAAAATAGGAAGGTTCAATTGAAATGATATTAGATGAAGCACAAACTATTTACGAACATATAATCATTTCAGGAAACTTTACCAAATAGTACTTACCATAGTAAGTTGAGAGTATAAAAGAAATAATATCCCTTACTATAGTAAGTTTGAATAATATAAGATAAAAAAGATGGTATCCCTTATGAGTATAAAGGAAAATAATATCACTTACGAATATGAAAGAAAATGATATTACAAACGAATATGGAATAAAAGTGTCATGTGATAATTCGTGTAGACAAATTATTTTCACAAGAGACAAATAAAAAGTAAATACAAAGGGTTATTCACCAACAGGCGGTAATCCGCGCAGTAAGGTTATTCCCACAATTTAATAAAATTTGAATACGAAGAGTTATTTACCAAACATGCGGTAATCCGTGCAGTAAGGTTATTCTCATAATTTAATACACGAAAATAAATGACACATCTTATAAGTAAGAAAAAAACGATATTATTTTCGAGAATCAAAGAATGATAATCCCTTACCGTGGTAAGTTTAAGAGTATGAAAGAAAATGACATCCCTTACCGTAGTAAGAAAATAATACCATTTATGATGATGAAAAGAATGATACCCCTTACCTTATCACGTGACTGGGTATTGATAAAAATGAGGTTGATCAACCTATATATTTATAATATAATTAGTAATTACCACATAAAAATTTCAAGGTGTATGATAACTCATATATTATGAACTATCAAAATTATATATATTTAACATAACTTTTGTAGTATAATATAACAACTTTAAATTAGTTTTTAAAATAATATTTCAAACTAAATCTTTCAAATAAAATTTTTAAAAATGAATCTTCTTAAAGAAGAGTCTTCTAAAGGAAGATTTGTGAATACCGTGAAAATAGGAATTTATGAAATTACTACTCTTTAATAAAAGACTTACTTGAAAAATTTCTGCACTCTTTTTGGCTTTCAAACACTCAAGATAGCCTTACAATTCTTAGAGGAAACTCATAAAATACTTATAAAAAAACTTTATGTTTTAGGTGTGATTTTTCTATTCAGCTGAGCAAACTATTTATAGGAAAAAATATTTACTATGCACATGGTAGGTGAGCTTGTCAGTGCTGAAAAAATTTCAGCAGCCGCACCTCACCAACCCAGCAAATACTCACATTTTCCATACTTCATGTGGCCCCCACAATGGGTCCACATACTATTCACGTTATTATTTACATAAAATAATAATTAATTATTTTTTATTTTTATTTTATTTTTTTTCTTCCTGTGGGTCCTGCATATAAAATAAAATAATGCTACAACAATAATTCAACAATAATGTAATAAACACGTTACAGATTATTATTAATTTAATAATATAAATTACTGTGTATTTGCTACTGTGACAATTATTTGGTTCAATAATTTTAAAATACAGTGCACCAACAATTATTGATTCAATGATATAAAATACAGTGTTATGACAATTATTAAATCAATAATGCAAAATACTGTGTAACAACAATTATTGATGAATACTGTCCAATGACCACGTTATCAGATCAATAATATGAGACATTGTGCAATACCGTTTGCTACTGTAGAATATCATGTGCTACAGTAAAATACCATGAATTACCGTATGCTACTATTCTTTTATCACCGGTATTTTAACAGTTAACACCGTTGACTATTTTTATTTAAAAATGTTACTTCTGTCGTTTTCTATATCCGACAAATATTCCGTTGTGGGGTCCACCAATGATTAGTCATTTCGGCATCGTCATACGACCTGAATATTCCCCGACAAAATGAATATTGTCTGATAAAATAAAATTTGCACATAACATTCTTAACTTTTAACTTTTGTTAATTTAACCACTTACTGTTTCAGGAAGAAATATATGAAGAAAAATTAAATTTTGTATTTCATAAAATTCGGGTCTTACACTGAAGGTACGACGTAGATTAAAATTTAAAAAATACTCTATTACCTAAATACTATTTGCAACTTAAAATAACTTACAAATCAATTAGAATAAATATGAACCGTCTCTGTGATTTCTTGCTCAAATCAATTTGCATATAGAAATATAACGATCACAATACTCAAAAAATAGAAAAAATGCGTCAATGCTAAAAATGTGACCTATGTTGTTTACGTATAATTTTTTTATATTTATTATTATTATAATTAAGTCTTCTTCAGATATACAAATATTAGAGTCTTGACCATGTGCATGACACATCCACACACACACACACACACACACACACACACACACACACACACACACATATATATATATATATATATATATATAGATTGTGTAAATTAATTTAATTTTAATTAATGTATTAGTTAATAATATAAATTACTTATAAAGTATTATTTAATAGTGATTGAAGTAAAAAATAATTAAATTATACTTTCTAATTGAATTAATTTTATTTTTTTGTATGTTTATTACTACTAGGACATGATTCTTTAAATATGAAAGGCAATAATATACCATCAACTTGAGTTAGTTATAATATGGAAAATAGAGATAAAAGTCAATATTCAATTTAACTCATACGTAAAAAATTTATAAAATTTCAGTAAGTTCATTTAATATATTACACTCAAAATTTATAAGTTTGTACATATATTATTAAAATAAAAAGATAACCGGTGGGATCAATTGACCCGAGTATCACAAAGGTGGAGAGAGTGAGTGACAAATAAGATAAATTCAATTGCACTAGCAAAGAAAATTGTTTATTTTTGACCCGAGTCGTACATATTTAATTCTGTTTTATTTTTCTATTCAGTTGTATATATAAACTCATCGTTCAATTATGTTGTAACCTCCGGGTTAAGAAAGATGACTATAAAGAGGCATAAATATGCAAAGCAGAGCCGGTGGGAGACAAAAGGACTAGGGCTTGTTATAAACAATATAGTATACGTACGGAAAATGTATATTATGACCCAAAAAAATATATTCCATCCGTTCAAAAATATATTTTCTTGTGTTCTGTTTATTGAAATGTTGTATATACATTCCTTACTTGGAACGTTGGAATGAGAAAAGTGATATGGTGAGGACTTAAATTGGCTAATATTAGAAATGTTTAATTGTCTCTATTCCTTCTTTCAGTTTCATAGAAGAGGACAAATTGGATATATTATTGATATTTTATATTTTAAAATAAAAATATATTTTTAATTTTAAAATAAAATATATATATACAAAAAGAGTACCTGTTAGTGCATTTAATACAACAACTTCTCTATTAAACTAAATTAAAATGGTAATTTTCGAGAATTAAGTGTTCCGTACGGACAAATTACATCAACAATGCTTCAAAATCGAAAGACTGCTAAACAAAACAACTGTAACAAACATACCACCAAGACCAAATCAAGAACAGAACATGCTAATACCCAGAAATGGCAACAACCCCTCCCCACAAGAATCGCTACACGCTTTCAACCGTCTCCCTTCTGGTTTTGCTTCTCTTGAGCCTATTTTACTTTAGCAAACGAGCTCTTGAACCTAAACTCTCTCTTTACAGAGATCTATACTCTGGTCTCTCTTCCCCTCTTCTCTCTCCTCCAAGATCTGATCATTCCTTTCATTACCCTTCGCCCCAATCTTCCCCCACCATTTCCAAGATACCCATTTCCCCAGATGAAGATGATTCAAGAAATACTACAGAGTCGGTTGATGATGCTGAGGTTAAGGTTCAAGAAAAGAAATACCCAGTTCTTGATAGTGGTTCAACTGTTGACACATTGGTTCAGACCAGTGAGAATGCTTTGATGGAGAAGATGAAAAGTTGCAATTTTTATGTTGGGAGTTGGGTTAAAGATGAAGAAAATTACCCAATTTATAAACCAGGGAGTTGCCCTTTTGTTGATGAGGCTTATGATTGCCAACGCAATGGAAGAAAAGATTCTCAGTATACCAATTGGCGATGGAAGCCGGATGGATGTGATATTCCTAAGTTAGTGCTATTTGATCCCATATTTAATAACTCGATAAAGATTTTCTTTCATTATATTTCTTTCCCTATTGAATGTTATTAGACTACACTAATGTATGGAATTATCTAGATGGTTTTCCGCATATTGAATTTCCTCATTGTGCTTTTGTATGTTAGTTGGTGCTAATTATATATCATCCGCAATGGTATAATGATGGTCATGTGTAAATTTTCAGATTGCTATTTAAATGAGCTGGACTTTGTTCAAGTCTGGAGTCTATGTTGTGACTATTTAAAAATTTGTTTCTACCAAACTTTTATAACATAAGAACCGCAGTATTGACTAGCATTACTGGTCTTGGTAGTGAATTCAATATAATACAGTCTTAATTCACGTTGACATCAGATGATTTGCTGCTTTAGTGAATTCGCATTAGGAAAGGAAACACAAATAAAGAAGTAAAGAATACTAATTATGGGTATACATTAATTAGTGATAAATAAAAGGTAGACACCATGTATTTTTTGCTTAAAGGGTCATGTAGGCACCACAATGGTCAACCACGATATCTGGTTTCCAAAAATACAGCACCTGCCTATTTTGCACCATGAACCTTATATCAGATTAGTTGGAATATATATATGTTCCAAATCCTTTTGAAGGAGTAGTAGTATTTAAAACTACAATAATTCTATTACTGGAAACATTACTTGAACCAAAGAAACACTTACTGAAACTCTGTTTTAGCAGGTGGTCTGGACCATTTGGTTCAAGTTAAGGATAAGAAATGACCATACAGTCACTTTAATCTCATTATTTTGGTATCTCTAATTAAATGTTGAGATTGTAATTGTTTCTACATTGTCGTTCTCTTGTATTATCACATCCATCATAACATCTGTACTTGTAGAAGTACTGTGGGTACACTTTTAGTTATCTAACATCTTCTTAATATAGCATCACCTTTACTTGATCTTCTCTCCATCAGTTGTACGTAAAGTGGTCCAAAGGGTTGCAACTCCTCAGAGGAATTTCCTCAAAAGCTTCCTTTGACCAGGAGTCCCTTCAGGCTCCCAGGCTTCCAGCTATTGATGCTTGGTGTCATTGTGCGGGTGTTTATGCACTGTGCACTTGTTTCATGTAATTTTGTAATGCTTTGGTTTAAAATGGATGCTTGGATTGGGTAGTATACTAGTATTTGATCCAACTAAATAGAAAAAAATTCAGTCTTTGCTCGGTCTGAACTCCTGTGTCTCTTTAGCAAAGAGCATCACTTTGTTGAATCTCATCTCAGTGGAAAAATGGTTAAGGCTTAAGGGACATCGTTATCATTTTCACTGTCCATTTCTAGAATCTAGATACTTTTGTACCATGATTATAATTAAAATTAGTTCTATAAATTTGATTTATTTATTATTATTTTTTGGGTAGGGTAGGTTCAATGCAACAGACTTTTTGGCAAGAATAAGAGGCAAAAGGTTGATGCTGGTAGGAGACTCCATGAACCGAAATCAGTTTGAGTCACTTCTGTGCCTTCTTTATGAAGGCCTATCGAATAAGAGCAAAATGTATGAAACCCGTGGATACAAAATAACCAAGGGAAGAGGCTACTTCATCTTCAAATTTGAGGTAATAATAAAAGTCGAATTCCTTGTATCGCCTTTTGTGGTTAATACCATGTCTTTTTTTTGGCATATATGGAGAGAGTGTGTCCCCACACATGGGCCTAAGTATTAGATCGCCCTAGACCGAGCTAGGCTTGCTTCACCCCACTGCTCGTCTGCTCTATCGGCCAGCAGAATGAGCCCTCAATCCTATGAATTCAAATGGGGCATATCAGAATTTCTTTTTTTTTCTTTGGTAGATGAGCACTATCATTAAAAATTTATCTTTTGCTCTTGTCTCTGCATAATGTGTTTTTTTCATATGTATAGTTAGTTGATTATCAGAGAAATGGTAACAGGTTGCATTACTCTGCAACTACTGAACTTTATCGACAAGAGATACCATATTTTTCACTTCCAAGTTTTGACTATTGAAGCAGTAGTTTTTAGGTTGTCTGAATTAGCACAAGTGAGTATGAGCTTGTTCTAGAAAAGACCAACAGCATTTTCATGTCCCAACTTTGAACAGAATAAGTACATTAAAAATGCCACAAGGGCAGGAAAACAAAGTATTGATTTGTTGTCAAACTTCAAAACTGCTTGTGCAGGACTATGACTGCACAGTGGAATTTGTGCGATCCCATTTCCTTGTCAAGGAAGGACTCCGCATCAATGGACAAGGAAACTCAAATCCAACTCTATCAATAGACAAAATTGACAAGTCAGCTGGACGTTGGAAGCGGGCTGACATTCTTATCTTCAATACTGGGCATTGGTGGACTCATGGAAAGACAGCTAGGGGGTATGTCAATTCTCAGCTTGTCTTCTCTGTGAAATATTTCACCATTAATGTATTTTTCTCTTCCCCTTTCTATATATGCTTTCATTTCTTCAGCATAAACATCAAGTTTTCAAGCTTCATATATTCTCTGGGAAGTGTTCGGAGAATGGTAGTATAAACTTATGCCTTTCAGAAAAATATAGAGTTGCTCTGTTGATTATGAATTTGTTCTTTCCTATAAAGCAGGAGATGGAATGACTTTGTTAGATATTTTGGTCTGTTGATTATGATATACTGTATGCTGCTAGCTTGATCCAGCATTACAGTCTCTTTTTGTGATTATGGTTCTGATCCAAGTAAACAGTGGGAAAAAAAGGCATGAAGTTGTTTTTTTCCCTCTCCCTTTTTGGGGGCTAAAATGATGCATTGTTGTTATTAGGAAAAATTACTATAAAGAGGGTGATTATATCTATCCCAAGTTTGATGCAGTGGAAGCTTATAGAAAAGCAATAGGAACCTGGGCAAAGTGGATTGATAAAAACGTGGATCCAGGAAAGCTGGTCTTCTATCGTGGTTACTCATCTGCCCATTTCAGGTACTATTTGTTTCTCTTTGTTTTTACTGTTCCCTAAGCATTGTTTCGGTTGATTTTATAGACAAATAAACAGGAAGCAAGACTGTTTGACACTCCAACTGTCCGGAAATGAGAGGACAAACTTATGTTTAAATGTTTTATGTTAAGCCTTAATATGAGTATAAAAAAAGAAGTCAAAAGGTTAAATAAGACTATCATTTCCAGAAGGAGTATTGTTATTCATTATCGGGGTAATGGAGTTTCAATGAATGTAACAGTTCAAATGCCAGATAATTAAGTCTTAAAAATTGGTTCAAGGTGTATATAAATCCTCTGTTCTCTTTAGGCTCTTCTGGAGCCACTCATCGAGGGACATATATAAAAGAGTAATGAAACAGAATAGTGTTTTATTTGAAGTTGTAACGCCAAAAAATAAAGGAGTAGGAGTAAGAAGAGATGGCTCAGTAGTGAAACAGAGCATCTGCTTAAAGATGTTGGGAGTATTTAAAGTCTTTTACTCTTTTAATAAGCTTCTTTTTATTTTATTTTTTATTTTTTTCAAGATGAAGATTGTAGAATAATTTTCTTGTGCTTATATTCCTTGAAAAAATTAGAGGCGGAGACTGGGATTCAGGGGGGACTTGTATGGGAGAGACTGAACCAATCAAAACTGGGGCCATTCTCGACAACTATCCTTTGAAGATGAAGATAGTGGAGGAGGTAATTTGGGAAATGCAGTTTCCTGTGGTGCTACTGAATGTGACCAAGTTGACCAATTTTCGCAAGGATGGCCATCCATCAGTTTATGGCAAGAACATAACCATGAATGGCGGAAAGAAGGTCTCCACCAAGCGCCAAGACTGCAGCCATTGGTGTCTTCCCGGGGTCCCCGACGCCTGGAATGAGCTCATTTATGCGACTTTGGTTCTTCAGACGAGTTAGTTAATTAATACCACTCCTCATTGATCATCTGTAATGTACTGCTTTTGTACATGCTTATATATTCCCATCTGTATTGGGAAGTTTCCTATATATAAAGAGAAGGGACAATCCACGGAATCACAGAAACAGGTGCTTGTTATATTCAAGTCAATATGACATTCAAACAATTTATTTATATTTGATGAATTGTATGAATTTACATGCATCTTTGTTTGTTAAGTCTCCAATCCTATGGATCAAGGTAGCTAGCTAGCTATATATCTGTATATCATCAACACATATATTGCTAACCAAACAACATAAAAAAAATTAAAAATTAAAGCCGGTCTAGCTAGCTCAGGGTTTTATTATGTAGGGTCATGGAGGAGCACATCCCTCCATAACGGCTGCAACAACTTTCTTTGCATCATCGCCCCCAACTTTAAAAAATTTATGGCACGAGGGACACGTTGTTAGGGTGGCAACCTTTGGGAGTTGGATGTATAATGGCGCAGGCTGTTCTAGCTTTAATGCCACTAGTTCTTGTATTTCTTGCCTCAATCTTTGGTTCTCATCACTAAGATTTTCAGAACATTTCTTCAAGAACCCACAGTCTGCCTCAGTTTGCTTTAATTTAGTCCTGCATAATATTATTATTCATTTATAACCTCCTTTCTTGTTATTAGCAATTAAATAACAGATCAAAAACCACAGCCATGACTTAATATATTAATTAGCACTGTTTTCAGCTGGCAAAAAAAATGAAGAAATTAAACCATAGTTAGGGGGAAATTAAAAACAATATTATATTCACACCTTGCTCTTCTGTTCTGAAACCAAACTTCAACTTGACGCGGCTTCAGATTCAACCTCTCAGCCAGTGCTTGCTTTTGAACCTGCATGCCAATTAATGCATTGTTCATGAATGAAATTAAAGTAGTAAATTTGTACAATGATAATGTGTAACGTTAAAATATTTTGACCAGCCCATATACGTATATTTTATGAACCAATCACCTTTTCTTGATGCAATGACAGTTATTTTGTATGCATTGGATCTATATGTTTACAATACCTTTAATTGTGCACGTCATTTTGAACACAAGCACTCGGTATAATTTGGTATTTCTAACTTTTGCTCACCCACGCATAATCTTAATGAGACTTGAATATGCGTACTACCAGATAGGATCTTAATGAGACTTGAATATGCGTACTAGCAAATAGAATGAATTCATCAACACTAGTAGATGATCAAATTATACATACATGCACGATTTTATTTTTTTTATTTTATAAAGAAAAATAATAAAAAAGAGTTAAATGAAAAGTAGACGTTACCGTATTGAGGATGGTATGCTGCTTGAAGCTATCTTCAAGCATGGAAGTTTGTTCTTTGGTAAGCCTTAGCTTTTTTCTACTGCACCTCTTGTGTTTAATACCATTTGCTTCATCATTTTGCTCTTCCTCTAAATTAGTGTTGGAGCTGAAGAATATTCTTTCCGTCGCCGTCTTATATAATTCTGATATATGATCCATGGCTAATTCCTCATCTTTGGGGTCAAGTGGAAATGAAAGACCTAAGCAATTAGCAACACGCTTATTTTTGTGCTCTTCCTTTTTAGGCACATAATATTGATCACCCAACCCAATAGAAAGACCCAGCCCCACGTCCCATACTTGTTCATCATCATCATCCTCCATTCTTGTGTGTGTATTTTGTGTGTGTGTGAAAGAGAGAGAGAGAGAGAGAGAGAATGAATGATAACTGGGAGACGGAAAAAGTTTAGGTGGGGGAAAACAGGAGTTTATACGGTTTTAATTGAGAAATGTCTGACTAGTTTATTAATTGGATATCAGTTTTTCAATTATGTATTTATTATAGATATAAGTCATTAATAATGACCAACAAACTTATACTAATATAAAAGAGTTAAAAGCATGCGTTAGACTCGGAAGAAATTAATAGCTCGACTTATTTGACATTCCCATCCCGTATATAATTCTTATTTTAATATTAATATTTTTATTTTCTTATTTAATCATATAAATTTTATTTTATCTCATATAATTTACACACTAAATACTAATTATATATATAAACAACGCATCATTTATCATATTTTCTGTAACAAAATGTTGATTAATTTTTTATGGGTATTCAATGTGGTGAGAATGAAAAAGGACTCTCGTCTTGCAACTTAATTTATAAGTTAAAGTAATTATTAATTATAACCAATTAATGAGATCGCCAAAATTATTTAAAAATAATATTTCTTCAGGCAAAAAGTCATGCTACACTTTGACTTGTAGCTACGAATTATGATGGCGTATTTTTAAGGACGAAATGAGTGGACTGTTTACCCGGTTGTAGAAGAAGTTTAGGGAACAATATTTTTGTTAACAAAATAAAAATAAAAAATTGATGGTTCAGAATAAGAAAATGGTAAGTGGACATAAAATTAATAGTAATATTCTCTTCGTTTCGAATTATAGTATTAATATTGATTTTTAAAAAATTAATTTAAGATATTTTTTGAATTTAAAACTGTAATTAATAATTTAAATTTTAAAAATAATAAATTTTATAACTAGTAATACTTTTTAGATAATTTATGATATTTATAATTGTATTGACTTAAATTAAATAAATTTATATTAATTTTGAGTTTAAAAATATTTAAAATTAATTTAAGAAAAATAATAATCATTTTATAATTTAAAATATAGAGAAATTTTAATTATCCAAACTGTGATGATAATGATCAGGGGGAAGAATGCAATGAAAAAGGGAGCTCAGTTTGTAATAAACTCAGCTCACATCCAAATGATAGATAATTTCACTAAAATGATAGTTTTATTGTATTAAGAAAAATAATATACATGTTAAAAAATATCTTATAAAATTTTATAATATAAGATAGAATAATAATAATGCAATACTTCCCTTTATCCTTGATAAAAATTAATCTTGCTCTATTCATGATTTTCTAGCCCGTGTCAAAGTTTGCAACACAATTATAAATCTTTTAAATTAATTTTATTTTTAAAATTTAATATTAGAAAAGATTATTATATTTAAGTCAATAAGCGGGCAGGTATCCTGACAAAATACCAACAAAAAGGGGAAATTATTTTACCCCATATAGAGGACCCAGTGAGAGTGTGATATGTCCACTATTGGTTGTCACACCTCCACATAATAAATTCTCTGTCCTCCTTTGTCTCAGTCAACCAAAGAGAAAATAGAATGTAAAAGAATGAGAGATAAATACAACTTTTGACTACCAGTGCACTATTTGATTATTTAGCGTAGCGAAAAGAATAAGTATAAATATATAATAATTAAATATTATATTTATTTATATTATTCCTTTTTCCCAAGGAAAAGATTGACCGGTAACGCATACTCTCTCCATTCCCACTCCCACTTTGACCTTCCATTTACCCCAAATTTCACTTTAAAATTGTAATGATTGAAAATATAGGGTCTTAGTTGTAAGATAAGGTTCATATCCCCATTTTTTTTTTTTGGTAAAATAAGGTTCAAGATTGATAAATTTTGATACCATAACGTGATTTCGAAGGGAATATCATCGGCTCTATATACAGTGCCCTCATGGTTATTTGACAAGCGAACACGATCAATCATTTCATGTAGAAGAATCAAGGATGCCTTCATTTTTGTTGCTAATGGATTAAATAAGAAATTATATTAACAATTATTGTCACTATTTATTGTGCATTAAAGCCAAAATTGCACCGGCAATAAGATATGATATCACAATCAACTTGATAGTTCCAATTGCTGAAGTGCAACATTGTATATATTAGGTCATATAAACACAAGAGAGTAGAGATGGGCAAAAACAAAGGGAGGATCATGCATCAATTTTGAGTGGTTCTATCACTTAATAAGCCTTTTTGGGTGCAGTAGTAGGGACGGACTACATTCCTTCGGGGACTTTGGATTGTTGTAAGCCATCTCATTGTATAAACCGGCAGCATCACAGCATGGCCTGAGACATGTCTCCCACCCTCAAATCAATTATTGATTCTCTTTGTCTCTCTCATTCTCTTGTGATTGCACAGCATAAGCTTCCTCTATTTATTTGATATTCTCCCACTATTTTTCTCTTCAATGATAGAAAAAGATGTACCTCCTTTTCGGTCTAATAATGTTACTGAGATCATCATACATCATTTTCCTCTGTCTTCTTACCGCTGCTCATTATCTTCTTTGCAGAAGTGTTATCAGCTCTTCTAATTCTCCAGTCACGGTTCCTCTCGTAGGAAGGCGAGCCATGAGAGATTTGAGCATGTTGTCCTCTGGCCAACAGGATGCACATCACAAGATCAAGGTGGAAATTTATAACGGCTCCATCCCCTTTTATTTCCCAGACTCTTATTATTTACCATAAAATTGTAGTTTCAGGAATCTAAAGTATGTTGTAAGTTCATGAAGAAATGGAGAGATATTCAAACCAGCCTGGTTCGTTTTCAAATGAGTTTGCAAGTGTGTACAATGAACCAGAGCTTGTCTACCACATTTGATTATCATGGGGTGACAACTCATCCAAATCCAACCCCCAAGCATCCAAAACCATAGGCTATGTTTGGTATATGCAAACAACAAAGACATGCTCTAGATAGGATAAATTATGCTAGCCCCTGTTGCCCTTTACAGGGGAGAGATTATGAATCTGGAGCAGTTTTTTAATCCCACAATAGAGAATAACACAAGACTACAGTTTTTATCTCATTCATGAATTGTAAATATATGTACATCAATGATCAATATTCTATCAATAAAACAATGTATCTTCAATAGGGATTTGTTTAATTTTTGGTGGAGAAGTTTTAGGTTGATTTTCTTTAACCATTTTCCAGTTTAAAGTCCGCTTACTAACTCGATAATTTAATAATGAAAGAAGATAATGTTAATAATTCTAAATTCAAGTTGAGCTAACGCAGAACATACCTATCAGGTTTACCAAACGGTTGGACAAAGATAACTCTCTCTGGAGATGAGCTTTGAGCCCTACAGTGACGAGCTTAAAATATATTTATCCCTATCCTATGATTGCTGACCGTCGTCCTGCATGTGATTAATGAAAATGCGTCTCCTGGACCATAACTGCAAACAAGGCGCCATACCCACTTGGAAAGTAACGGACAAGATAATGGTCATAAATACGGCACAAGGTAGTTTCTATCAACTGTCAATCACAATGCAGTGAAAGCATCCTATTCATGTATTGCTTTCTAACCATCCTGTACTTCTCAAGCAGCATCTTGTAGCTGTGTTCTACATTCTCAAATATTACGTCACCACAAAATTTAGACTTAGCATGCATGAATGCAGCTTCTGCCTTGTCCATATGATGACCTAGTAGGTGAAAAAAGGTTTCAGTCTCGATTGAAGGACTATTCCAGTTCTGTACTTCAATCATTTCTCCTTCCCTGTTGAGATGCTGGAGCCATCAATAATGTCTTTTAAGGGATCTTCATGATTCTGCATAGCCACTTATACACCCCTAAGCACATCCACAAACCTTGTCTGGGTGTTGACTGTGTTGAGCAAATGCCTGAAAACTGTTCTTTGATTCACATCAAGCCAGCCTTCAGTAACAGAGGGTAACAATATTGCACCGACTAAGCAAGCCTTTCGAAATGTAGCATCAGTATCACCACTTGTTTTGATTGCGATATGCATTAGGTTTACAGCCAGAACATTCAGATTCCAAGATAAAGTACAGCAGATGTATACTCGGTGAGATACTGGTTCTGACCCCAATGATGGAGTGCAACATGATTGAATCCTTCCCACCTGTGTATAAACAGATTATCATCAATGAACATGTTTGAAATTGGTATCAGGAGGTCATCTTTTATGTAATGTTGACAAAAATTAATTGAAACTAATTAATTAAAAGTATTAAGGCCATTTACAATTTGAGGAATTCCTTTCAATCATGAGCTGGTTGAAATTCAATCCGAAGCAAAACTTGAATAGTGGAAAACAGTAGAAGGAATCTAGTCAATCTTCCTAATTCATTCTGTAATGACAATTTTTTTCATGCACACATAGTAACAAACCTGCTCGACTAAAAACTAAACTTGCCTTTTTATTTCTATTTATAATTTTAAAAGCCAGGAAAATAACTTGAAATTTATGCAAATTGTAGGTTATAATGCAGCTGGTACCGTTACTAGGAAAGTTTGAAGCACTTTGACATCAATTAAAAGATTGTCAGCTACACTTTGCAGTCGCCTGTCACCATTTTGTTATTTTGAGACATGAACCCGAGTAAGCCTTTTTCAGGACATGATGGGACCAAAAGTTTTGTATGCCTGCTTGATTAATCACATGTCCATATAATATTATTGGAACAAAGTAGTTCAAGCCCACATGCATTGTTCCAATGGTCCTCCGCACACTCATTGCTAAGATTTTGTGTTAAACAAAAAACTTCCAAGCAATTAAAAGATACTCTAAGCCTACACATAACTAGCTCAAGAGATCATGGAAACATAGTAACTTAATGCGAAGTATAAAATACAAAATGAATGTAAACAGAGAAACATATGCAGTTAATCAACAACAGCCTATCTATGAGAAAATTCCTTTTATTTTAATCTTAAATATCAATGCAAAGAGGGGGCCAGCAAATTACAGAAGGAAATATAATGGGGAAACACAAAAAGTAGTTGAAGAATAATATAAATATATCGATAACACACACGCACAGAGACAGAGAGAGTGCCTATGTGCGTGTATGTGTGTGTGCTCTTGAAGAACAATTACGAGGTCGCTTGGTAAAATAGTCAAGTTTCCTATCAAATTGATTCTTGACATCTCCCAAGACCAAACATGGTTTTGAAGTTGAGGAGGGAAAATAAAGCTCTCAATACCTTCTTGACATTGTAATTTTCTACCCTATTGAAGATCCACAATTCATATTATAATAGAGTGAAACAGCTACAGCACGACTAAGAGAGGGAGATTCTCGAGGTAATGTTGCTATGTTTTCTCATACCATATTAGTGGATCCACACAGGAAGCAGTGGAAGACAAAGTTATCCATTCAAACTGAAACCACTAGAATATTCCAAGGTTAACAAATTACATTATTCCATTGACTGGATGATGACCTTTACTACTTTCAATAGACATATGGCTCAACGCCCTTACAAAGGAATGCATACAGTTACGAGAACTTTGATCAAATTAATCAGCGGATCAAACTTGCTACCTGCTTAAAATAATTTCAAAATTACAATACGCAAGGTTCCTGTAGGGTAAAAAAATTATTTTTGGCAGCATTATAACCAATTCACCATTAAACATAAATGTGACACAGTTTGAAAGAATCACTAAAGAGGCATAATCTTCCTAAGACAAGGTTAGGTCATTACATGTGTTGGTCCACATAATTACTATTAATTAGGTGTTAGGAGGAGTAGGCTAGATGCAAGCCTAACCATTGACATACAAAAAATTCAAATGTGAGTTTTAATTCTTCCAATTAGAGACCACTGGAAAGTACGGGTCAAAAATTAGAAACTGATGGAAGCAAGAACATACTCAAATGGAGGCTCAACTTCAATAGCAAGAGTTAGATGTAAGGAGAACCCAGCATTCCCATCAGGTCCATCAGTATCAACAACTGTACATGCCTCATGAGGGAAACCTCTAGGAATATACAAAACATCACCTTCTCTCAGTAAAACCTGAGTGGACCCATCCACCATCATGCTTCCACCCTCTGAATCATGCAAGCTATCAACAGGTTCATACAAGCGAGGTAACTGAAGATTTGATGGAGGAAAAACCATCCATCTTTTACGCCAATAAGTTGGCACACAAGCACACAGTGGTCATCATAGTGACGAGCCAGTCCCTGAGAATTTGGTGGCGTTAGATACATATTGACACCTGCTGATGGCTGACCAAAGAGAGATGCTAAACCATCTGCAATAGCAGCAATATTTTCAAAACGGAACTCCATACCTCGCAGAGCGATTGAATAACCCTTTTCGCATGCTTCTTCACATTTCAAAATATCATCGATGTACAGAAAATGAGGATCCTGGGGGAAGCAAGAGCTTGAACGCTCTGGGAAGAAATGCAGCTCTCTATTTAAATATTGTGTTTTCAGGACCCTGATGTCTTGTTGGTAGATTAAGGGACAGCCAAAATGATTTCTCTCTTCTTCCAAGAAATTAAGGACATCTAGCTCATCTGAAGAGATAGGTAGAGAAGAAGTACATTTCTGAAGTATTGGAGAAAGAAAAGAAGGAAATGCATCTCCGGGCGTTAGAAATTCTTCAAAAAAACTGAAAACATTAGTTACAGTTTTTGAAGGCCTCCTAATAAGCAAAGGTGATACCTCCCAGTGGTTCAACACAACATAGTCGAACCTAATCTCGCCTAAATCAAAAATTCTTCTCTTAACCTCCTTGTGATTGGAAGGTTTGGTCAATTGACCCACATTAATGGAGAGCCTGAATATACTTTCCACCAGATTATTGGGTCTAATTTTGCTTAAATAATACTGTTTCCTCAGGCTGAATTCCAAAACATTGCCAAGTAACATCTGTTATGTATTTCTGCCCATAGACTTTTCAAGTAAATAAGTAAACTTTCAGATATGTGCCTAGACATGTTCTCCAGCTGCTCAATTGTGCAGGTATTAACAAGAGTAACTATAGCGTGAAGAAGCAAAACCAGATACTCATCTTCCTTGAATCCTATTCTAATACAAGCGGCACTGCCCTTTTCCTCAGTGAATAGAGAAACCATTGCTCCTGAACATATAGGAACCTGATTGAACCAAGAACTAATACATGCTACATCAGAATTATATAATCACATCATTTATATGATCAAATGTTACTTAGCAAATTCAAAATGAACTTACACGGGATTAAGGGGACTACAAATTAAAAGAACAACCATGAAGACAGTTGGCATGCAAAAAAGGGAATTATTCAGCTTCAACCAAAACATAGGGGATTTTCTAGAGTGTTCATCATTTTAGTCCTTGCCAACCTACTGATCTCATTCCTTTTGCAATGGTTGCATTTTGAAGGAACAACCAAACCCTAAAGACAAAAATAAATTTGGCAGAATACTGTATATGCTAAATCTACACTGACATTCACTAAAAAAAACTGGAGGGAAGCAATTTAAAGAGTAAGAAGAGTAAAAGAAGCTCACATTAGATTTTCAAGGCAGAAAATAAGAGCAGCCGCTGTCGGCCAATGGACGTAATGGACAAATCGAGAACAGCATTACAGGCAGCCAATGCTACAGTCTTCTTCTCGGAAATCCCCACCACAGTGATTAAACCCTTGACGATTTCATCATCCAAAGAAATTTGCTCATTCATCTCCAACGAATACAGAGAAGCTTCCCCCATAATCTCTACGCTACTGGTTACAATTTCAGCATATCTGTGACCACATACCTTGAAACATATATATATATATATATATATATATATATATATATATATATATATATATATATATATAGAGAGAGAGAGAGAGAGAGAGAGAGAGAGAGAGAGAGAGAGAGAGAGAGAGAATTACTTGGAATGGAGTAGGAGTGGAAATAAGGAGAGGAAGGGATTGGGGGCTTTGGAAAGGAGAGGGAGAGAAAGTCGGCGTATGGATTGGTCGAGTGTTGGAGTTGATTCGGGATTGTGATGATGGTTAGAAAGGGCTGCCAACATCAGAGCGAAGAGGGTGTCCGCCCTTGTACCGGCGTGGCCGGAAATTGACGACGATGACGACTTCTTTTTCCGGTTCCTCTTCATGCCTTCCTCCTGTTTGTGTATTTTCCCTCTCTCAAGTCGTTTGCTGGGAAATATAAATTCAAAATGAAGTTCCACAGGAATAATAGTAGGAATGGACCGAAGGGTTTATTCGAATTCACGTTAACTAAATTAATTGTTATAAATAAATAAAAGACATTTTTCAAATTTTATTCGTTGCTAGAATATGTTATTTTCTTATTGCTAATATAATGCAAGTTTCATTTTGTATTATGAAAATTTTATATTTTGCAAAGTGATTTGCTATAAGTATAAGATTTGTTTACTCTATATATTATTAAAATATTATCAATTATAATTATTCATAGAATTTGTCACAAAAAAATTAATATATAAAGTCATAAATAATATCTTTTTTTATATATTAACACAATATTTTTGAATTTATAATTATAAATTTATTATCAAATTATTACAAATGAAAATAATATTTGTAATTTTACTGATAAAAGAGTCTCATTTTATAAATTTATACATATTAAAGATGTATTTTTATACTACTTTCATCTCAGGATAAAAAAAATTATTACTATTTTAGGTAGTTCAAAGTTAAATATCTACTTATCATAAATAATATATTTTTTACAATAATTTGTCTATAATATCTTTAATATTAACTGTCATATTTATATTTTTTATACATATTTATTGAATTTTATTAGTCGGTTATAAAAAATTATATATTTAAATATGAATAATTTTATTATTATTATTTTTTTAATATATATAAAAAAAATTAACAAAAACTTTTATTCTAAGAGAGTATTTTCTTTTAAGTTTGTTTCAAAAAATATAAATAAATAAGTCAAAATTGATTATTATATTAAAAGTAAACAAAAAGATACAATTTGATGGAAGCATACTGTCCACCCCCATGATGTGATATTTTCGTAATATATTTGATATACTGCAATATTTATGAAGAATTGCTTCTGGTCAACTTCCTTATGATCGACTGTGTGTAGTGGTTGCTAAAAAGAGATATACAGCTATAACAAATTTAATGAGGAACCTCTATCAAATGTCAAAAGGGAAAGCCTATTATAAAATTATAAAGTCTTACCCTCTATTAAATGTCAAAAGGGGAGGCCGGCTACTTGCTTGCTGGCTGCTGCTCTATGCATATTTTAATTTTTACGGGTTAATATATATTTTGGTGAGTATATTATAATTTAATTTTTATTATAATTATTATTTTTTTATGAGAAATACATTATTATAATTGTTAAAAGTTATAAAATGGTTATTCCGTTAAAATTCTATTTAAAAAAATAACAAAAATTATTGACTCGATTAACATGTTTACGTGGCACGTTAAATTCATTAAAATGAACAGCAAAACAGACCCCTGTATGTCAACTTTTTCTCTTTCTTTCTTAATGACTTTTTTTATGATAAATTTAATTTATAAATAATCAAAAAATATGTATAAATATATATCAAATATAGCCATTAAACTTTATATTAACTCTCTATGTTAAGAGGATATCACTATAAATATAAATAATTTAAAAAATAAATATTATATTAAAAAATTAAATTCACATATTTTAATTCCTCAAATTCATTTCAAATAATATATTTGACTCTTATATTAAGGCTAAGAATAATGCTGATAAAAAGAAAAGACTTCATTTTCAAATAAAAAATTATTATTAAATTTTTAAAATTAATATAAAATATTTTTAAGTACAAAAACTTAGTTTATTTTAATTAATATAGTATTAAATATTTTAAAATATCTAAAAATAATAGTAATAATAATTTTATATTTTGTAATGGAATAAAAAATGAAAGACAATCCATTTTTTTAATAATTAATTATATATTTTTCCAATTTTATATAAATCAAAAAAAAATTGTTGTTTTTGTTTCTTTGATTTTTTTGTTTAAATATTATTGTACTTTTAATAATAATTTGGTATGTTTCTTTGCTTAAATTTAATTGCTGTTTTGAATTTTTTTTGTTCAAATGTTATTTTACTTTTAGTAATAATTTTGTATGTTTTTTTGATTAAATTTAATTATTGTTTTGAATTTTTTTTTGTTTAAATATTATTTTACTCTTAGTAATAATTTGGTATTTTTTAAAATTTAAATTTAAATGTTTGTTTGAATTTTTTTGTTTAAATATTATTTAAATTTTCGTGATAATTTGGTATATTTCATTGTTTAAATTTAATTGTTGTTTTGAATTTTTTTCGTTCAAATGTTATTTTACTTTTAGTAATAATTTGGTATTTTTTTAATTAAAATTTAAATGTTGGTTTGAATTTTTTTGTTTAAATATTATTTAAATTTTCGTAATAATTTGGTATGTTTTTTTTGTTTAAATTTAATTGTTGTTTTGAAATTTTTTTGTTCAAATGTTATTTTACTTTTAGTAATAATTTGGTTTTTTTTCCGTTTAAATTTAATTGTTTGTTTGAATTTTTTTGTTTAAATATTATTTTAATTTTTGTAATAATTTGGTATATTTCTTTGTTTTGATTTTTTTTTGTTTAAATATTATTTTACTTTTAGTAATAATTTGATATTTTTTAAATTAAAATTTAAATGTTGGTTTAATTTTTTTAGTTTAAATATTATTTTACTTTTAGTTTAAAATTTAAATGTTGGTATTTTTGGTGATTTGAAAATGACAAGGCACGACAAAAAGTCATATCAACCGTACAATCAGTCAGTTCTGTTACCTTTTGGATGAAATTTTAATGAAATGACTATTTTGTAATTTTTAATGACTATAATAATGCGTTTGTCCCAAAAAAAAATATTAATAATCATAATAAAAATCAAATTATAATACAGGGATCAAAACATATATTAACCTAGTTTTCACTAACACGCGAGATTGTTACTAAAAATACTAATAAAGATATAATGTTTATTAATAATATAATTGAGTTGATTAGCTTACCGTGGTACTTAAAATTGAAACAATGATATTATTAGGTCTATAGTTAAATTTTCCTCAATGACGGGACTTTTTTTTAATGGTGATATTTGTTTATTTTGTTACCCGGCATTATGGTGACATTTGTTTTTTTAAATTTATCTCCTTACTTTTTTGTCAATTAAAAATTCTGATATATGAAACTATTTCACACAATTCTAATATGAATTTTCAAATAAAAAGTTTATAACTTTTAGTGCCGATCTTTTATTTTTTCTTTCATTTGTTTCGTAAGGCTACATCATTAAATTACATTATTTATATCATCAACTTTTTAACGTTGACTATTAGTAGGAAAAAAATAAAATTTATTTGCGACGTTCATACAAATTAAAAACATGATAAAATAAAAGTCAATTCCTAGCTACCTCTACTAGTTTGATTTAGGGGTGTGCGTTTTTTCTGGTTAATTCGTTTTTTCAGACATGTGCGAATCGAACGGTCCGATATATAATTAATAAATCTAATATTAATATAAAAAAACAGAGATATATCGATTTATCGATATATATTTTGATACCAATTTTTTATAATTCAGTATTTATCTAACTGTATCTGTTATACTGATTTTTAATTTTATTTATTTATTATTATTAATAAATAATTAATAATAATAATTATTATTATTATAATAAAAAAAATAATAATTATATTAATTTTCATTATTTAACCGATTTTTACTGATATCAATTTATCGATTCAATCAATATCAATTTTTTTCTAAATTCAATACCAATTTAATTTCAACCTATAAATACCGGTTACAAAACCTTTGTTTGATTGAACATTGAATTCGTTACAAAACCTTTGTTTGATTCTCAAACGGAATCATCTTTATTTCACTTTCAATGCTCTTCATTCTATAATATGGATTTATTTTAATTCTATTCAATTGAGAATAGTGCATATACTTAAAGATATTACACCATGTTAAAAACGTATAAAAAAATAGTCCCCAAGATGAACTATTACCACTTTTTCTAAATGATTTAAAATTATTTGATTGGACATAAATTTGTTGAAGAATAATTTGTTAGACAAAATTGAATGAATATAAATATTTAAAAGAGGATAAAACAATCGTGTAATTTATAGTGTAGGCTTAATTTAAAAATACTGTTTCAGTTTCTGATAAATTTTTTAATTATTTTTTAAAATAATTTTAAGTTAAATATTTATTTATTTTAAATAATTTATTTTTTTATAATAGTTTGTCTATAATATTCTTAATATTAATTATTATATTTATATAATTTTTAATGCATATTTATAAAGTATCACTAATAATACATAAAAAATTATATAATTAAATGATAATTTAAATATATATATATATATATTTTTTAATATATACAAAAAATTAATAAATTTTTTTATTTTAAGACCGAGAGACTATTAAGTTGCCATAATCACGTGATGGAAGTAATAACAAAAGATAAACCAAATAAATCTTTAAAATAATAACAATAAAAAAGAAAAAGTCATAGCAATAAGGCAGTGTGGAATCCGGCTGGGACCCGCACGCCTTCAACCTTTTGACCTTTTCAGGCGTGTCTACTTTGTTATTTATTGGAGACTCGAATATAGGGAAAGTTTAAATCAATCTGAACCGTTAGATAAAAGTAAACAAGTTTGACTTTACAGTTCGCATCTTCCTTTTTCTTCTCTCTCTACTTTCTCCTTTATAATAAGTAAGTCCCCATCTTTAATTCTTCCCAAACCTCTCTCTCTATATGTCTCAGAGCTCTAATGGCGATTGACCTTGTAAGCTTTCAGAAGATGGAAAAGCATATTAAGATTCATGAATCTGCAGGGTCAGCTGAAATGAAAACCATAGAAGAACAGCTTCTTCGCATATTACAATCTCATCATCAACAAATTCAATTGGATTGCAAAGACTTAACTGTTTCCGATTCCAAACAAGCCGTGAATCGGACCGGACACGCTCGGTTTCGCCGTGGTCCATCGGATCTGTCTACTTCTACTTCGCAATCGAAACCGGTAAAACCGGTTCAGGTGAAAGCAAACCCTGGCGAGTCAAAATTCCTATATGAAGAATGCAAAAGCACAGATACTCCGATGTCGTCCGGCAGCTCGTCGATCACCGGAGAAGAAGGCACCGTTTCGAATGGTAAGCAAGGGTTATTAACAACCGTAGTGACTCCGGCGCCGCGGACTTTCTCGTCTGGGAAACCGCCTCTTCCGGCATCTCACCGGAAAAGATTCCGTGATCTAGAACCCTCACATGGAATTTCCGGCAAACACTCCATCTCACGCGGTTGCCGCTGCTGCAAGAGAAGGTACTGGATTTTTGCTTTTCATTTAGTTAAATTATTGATATAATAATCGTAGTTCTATAATTAACAAGGTTAAAAATACTAGTCGTTTAACACTAAATTTCTAGAACGATAAATATTTATGTAGCTATCTTAATGTTTGGCAATAAGTTTAATTAGCAGGATATCAATTGATTATTAGCTTGTGATGTGATTGATGAATTGGTGATTGCAAAGCAATCGACTTGAATTGCTGAATTAAATCTCTGTTACTTTTCGTTTTTCCTCAGGAAAATAGTTAAGAGGGAGATTCAAAGAATAACAACGAAAGGGTCATCATCTTCGTCCAAAGTAGTTGCAGATGATATACCAGCGGATGAGTACTCGTGGAAAAAGTATGATCAAAAGTTAATCCCGGGCACACTCTTCCCACGGTATTATTCTCTTCCATTTTTTTTTTATCGTTCTCCTCCTGCTTGTTAATTCAATAAAAGTCAATTTTACTAGTAAAATCTTTTTCAGCGCTAATATACGGTGGGTTGCACTTGCAGGGGATATTACAAATGCAATAACGTAGAGGGATGTCCAGCGAGGAAGAAGGTGGAGAGGGCCCACGATGATCCGACGGTGCTAATCGTGACATACGAAGGAGAGCACCGTCATCATCATCATCCTCACCGTTGGATGAAGCCGGAGATGACTTTGACTAGACTTAATAATGGCCTTAGAATGCTAATAAAGTCAAAATAGCAAAAAAAAAAGTGGGGGAAATAGACCCCGCGTATGTTGTTGGGTGTGGGACTGGATGTACATTGAATTTTTGATTTAGTCAATTAAAATAGTGAAGTACTATTAATGGGAAAAAAAGAAGAGCAAACGAATTTAATTTTTTTATATGGAAAAATACATAAAGTGGTTTATGGAATCAATATTTCATTGACTTAAAGATATTCTATTCTATTCTTTCTAAAATTATTCCATTATATTAGTAGTAGAGTACTATTAAAGATCTGGTTTTGTTTCCAAAAAGTCAAATTGGTAGATATGGTTGGTGGTGCGTGTTCTTATGGAGTATTAGGACCGGTGCCCGGTAGACCTCACAACATTGTTGATTGCACCACTTTATTTTATTCTTTGTTGATTGGTTTCTATGACTGGATGCTCAACGATACAGCTGGGTGGGGCACAATTCCAGCTAATACGTCCGCTTTTGTTGGCAGAAGATATTGTTTTAGGGAATTACTTTTTCCAACTATATATATATATATATATATATATATTCATAAACTCTCATTCACTTTCACATGAAAATGAACTTCTCTTATTATTAATATAAAAAAAGTTTTACGAAAATATTTTTTTTTATAAAAATATTAATTTTCTTATTTTATTATGATTACATGATGCCGTCCATGTCTAAACCACGTTATTTATTATTTTTTTTGTCTCGTAAAAATTATCTTAATTTAAAATTTGAAGTTAAATTACTCAATTTTAAAATTAAAATTAATTACATTTTTTAAAAATATAAATAAAGAAATTTTAATAATAATAAAAATTATGTTTAATTTGTGGCAATAATTATTTTTTAAAAGTGTAAAAATATAAATTTTAATTTTAATTATTAATTTTAAAATTAATCAAATTAAGTCAAAAAATTTAATTATAAAAAATAATCCTTTTACCTATACTCGACTTTGACTCTTGTGTCCTGATGTACCCAAAAAAAAAAGCCCTCTCGCTCGCTTCTTCCAGAAAAAAATAATATATACTAGTACGTACTTTTTGCCACGATATGGATAGACATGATAATGTTTAATGTTGTTTTCATTTTTTGTGAGATAGATTTACGTACACAATCTTGACTCTTGAGACATAAATTTAAATATAAATTTTATTTTTATTATTAAAAAAAAAGGATCTTATACGAATTTTGTATTAAATTTAAATTTTTAATTATAGAAATAAAATTTATATTTAAATTTAGACACATAAATTTATTCTTTTTTGTGTGATTTTGCACTTTTACTTCCATTAATAATATATAATCGTACGTACTATATCCTAGCTTGCTAGCTGGATCTCCATCGATTATTCATATATGTGTTATATAATACTATCTCCCAGTACCCTTCAGTCCTTCGTCATCACATTTTCATACATCAATAATTTAAAGATTATATTTTTTATTATTATTAGAGATGCTCTAATAAATCTGAATGTGACAGTGAATAGCACCAAACCAACAAAACCGGCACACTAATCAATCCGAGTCGGCGGCTATCCGCCCACCTATTTTAATTACACAATCAAATAATTAAACTCATAACTTACCTTACCTTCCTTTTTTCTGGTAAAATAGTCTTCCTTGTATTCTCTTCTTCTTTCATCTCCAAGCATATCATCCGTACCCGCCACCAACTTCTCCCTCTTTCTCTCTCCTAAAACCCAAATCAATCAAAACCCACAGATCTTCTTTTATTACTTCTTCTTCTGCAATAGTAGAAAGAATTAATGGCGTATGTAGACCAGGCCTTCTCAATAACGGACGACGATTTAATGATGGATGATTTTTCTCACACAGTTCATAATCGCCCTCCCATCAAAGAGATCGCCCTCTCCGTCTCTCTCCTCATCTTTGGAACCATTGTTATCGTCTCGGGCGTCTTCATGTCCCTCTATAAGGTTGGCGGTGACCGAGCTCACGGTCGGTACTTATCTCTTCCTCCTCTTTTTTTAGTCCCTTCTCAAGTCACTTGTTTGCAACTTTGCCATTTACTTCGCACTTCTTTGTTTTGTTTTTTAAAAATTACCAGGGGTGTTCTTCGCTATTCTGGGTTCGGTTCTTTTCATTCCGGGGTTCTACTATACGCGGATTGCCTATTACGCATACAAGGGTTACAAAGGCTTCTCCTTCTCCAACATTCCCCCTGTTTAAGTCTAATTTGTAATCCTCCCAGATACAAAACATTACCCAGTGAGAACTTTCTTGTACATATCTATACAACTTTGTTTAGTAACCCTGTGTTTTTATCTTGATCTTGCTTCAGTTTCTAGTTGTTGTATTATCTTCTTTTTATTTTTCTAGGATTTGTTGTTTAAATATTAAATTCATGGTTTTACTACTTCATGGAGCTGCTGCTATTTGCTAAATTAATCTGTCACGATTGAGTTTCAAATATTGCGGATACCTTTTAATTTAACACATGTTTATTGAATCATCCAATCCTTCGTCGCACTGATCTCTACTCTATTAATGTATTTTTGTTCTTTCCCTCTTTAGCTATACTTAGAATTATGAGCAATTGGGATGCTGTCATTGTTGTCGAAGATTTCCTTATTGAGTCTACAACAAAGTCTTTTGTATTAGTACTAAAACCAATACTCTTTAATATAATTACACCCTTCTTAAGCAAAGCTGGTAACTGATTAATAAAATTGTTCAATATGGAAAGTACACTGACTCGATTGTAAATGTCCGTTTTGTTATTATTATTATTATTATTATTATTATTATTATTATTATTATTATTTTGGTGTGCATGTGGTCAGTATTAGCATTACACCTTTAGGAATGGGGAGGGGGAAGAAGGCGTGGGGGAGACCCAGACTTTTGCCTGTCCACTGCAATGTACAAGATACAAGTCATTGATATTAGGCTATCACTAGAGTCTAAAATTTACAGTTTATACCTTTGTAATTAAAATATGTACTTCTGTTGGAGGTAGGTTAAATGAATGTATGCAAAAAGTCGAGGTGGCCAAAATGTTTCTCCCTTGTAAGGTATTATTTTCACGTGCTTAAGGAGCAAGGAATCACTCTGTAGTTACTAAATTCCTTTTTAACTTCCTGACCTTAGTTGATTGTTGAAGCAGATAGAGAAATTACAATAAATAAGACATTCTAATAGTACAATTGCATCAGTTAAACCCTATCTAACCATTTTATCTACTTAATGATTTCCTAAATCAGTCTGTCTGAATACCTAAGATGTCAATTTTCTTGTTAGTAATTCCAACATCAATAAGTTTCCCATTTGCTATGTTGTTGATTATTGTTGCATTGACATGGAAACTCCTGTCGATTCATGGAAACTCCTGTTGATTCATGGAAGAGATATTTTCACTTGAGCTTTATGGATAATTTTTATTTAAGTATTGTATTTATTGGAAGCTTAAAAGTGGTTCTAACCTAATTCATAATGCTTTTGTCATGCCTGGCTGTTAAGGTTAAACTCATTGGAGAATTTCTTTGTCCTTGCGTGATTGGAATATTTGGATAGAGGTGGCCCTAAGATATCTTTGATTATGCTAAAGCTTTAATTTATAGGTTTAAGATATAGATGGAGATGTGAGCTATGGTGCTGGCATCTATTTGAATTACTCTGAAGAGTGATTTGTTGTGCTTTGGGAAATGTTGTCCTACAAATGAAATATATGAGAGTGAATCTAGAGGTGTTGGATATATCCAAGATCTAGGGGAAAACACCCAAAAGGTCATAAAATTCAAATTTTAAAGCGTCTGCTATTGGCTACACAAAGTTAAGTACTGCAAAATGAAAAAGATATACTCCTTAACCTCTCTTAAATCAACATCTTCTCTCTTGTTTTCATTTATACTTCTTTTCCATTATTGTCAATTTTTTAAGGCTATGATGTAGAATTCTGTAAAAAGTACTATCGGAAGTGCTATATTCATTTGATACATGATTACACTGTGCCTGACGCAGGTAGTTGCTTAATGCTTTTGGATGTAGTTAGCAGAAGGTATTGTTATCACATTATTTTGGGCTCATTAGTACTAGCTGGGTATTATGTCCTGCACACCTTTGCATCTTGCACTCCTTCCTTAAAGGCGGCCTTACTATTTACGTGTGATACTGGGCATCACTAAAGAGTCTAAATGTATCTCCATTTTAATCAAGTCATGAGCCGAGCACTTAAGGGCCTGTTCGGGAATGACTTTTTTTTTTTGACTTAAAAGTTAAAATTTGAGTAGATTTATAAGTTAAATTTAATAAAAGTGTTCGACATCATTTTTACTAATAAGTCGGGAATTATAAGTAATAATTATGGATGTGTTCGGGTAATAATGACTTATAAGTTAAGTAAAACGTAAAAATTATTAAAATGTCTTTTAGTAGGAAGAATGTTAAAAAAACAAGGAGGGATAGTTTTGCCATTTCACTGCAGTTGCCCAACTTAAAAAAAATGACTTATAAGTCATTTTTTTTAAGTAACTAAAACTTACTTATTTTTTTTAACTTTTTTTTCGACTTATAAGTCATTTTTTAAGTCATTCCCAAACAGTACTTTTAGCAAACTAACTTATAAGTTGGGTTGACCAACTTATAAGTTGATCCCGAACAGGCTCTAAGTGCATGTGTTTGGAAACATCATATGGGCCATCTCTTGTCACTCCACTTCCCCTTGCTCGGGACCTAAAATGGGTTTAATGAGAAAAATCATATGTGGGAAGGTGGATTCCACGGTGCTCTCTCGTGGGAAAACTTTACCTTCGATACCAGCTATCTCTCAGAAATAGAACTAGGCTGTCAGTTGCTCTTCTATACAGTCGAGTTAGATCGTGCAAGTATTTAAAATTTCAAAGATCCTCAATGCAGAGTGTACGGTAGGGATCGTGCTTTAGTGAGCAATTATGTACCTCAAATTCGTGGCACAGGGTTTCCAGTATTATTCCAAAACATTTATGATTTTTCCTTGGAGTTTTACATGCACCTTAGGCATTTAGGATCCATATGCACTAGCAAAGAAGTATTTAGATGTGGGTTAAATTGTATACGCAATTGTATGGTTTGTTATAACTTGAGCAGGACTTCTCTAGATACACTCATAAAACAGTAGTCCGACTTTTGAATTTCGACAGGCTTGGGGCTCGAACAAGTAAACCAAGGTAATGACCCAGTTTGATGGACTCACAACCCCCACGGGGAGTGGGTTCAAGCAAACAAGGAAAAATAATCCAAGAGCCTTACCCCTCGCTCTCTCCCCCCTGAACCCTGATGTCCTGATCGGTACGTGACACATCTCTCACAATATTCTGGATTTTTTAAAATACGTGTTTATAGCCAGCCTATTTAATTTTTCCAAAGTATGCGTTCACCATTTTTTCAAGAAAATTGAGATTAGATCATATATATTTGTTTGTTTTATTTATTTATATATTTTCGAATGATGAGTGATGATAGTCACCTAATGTCTGAACTCAAGTCATAAAAAATGATGAATAAAAATGATAGTCGAACTCCCCACATAAATAGTAGGTGGAGTAGAGGAACTTGTGAAACTAATATTTTTATTTATGAAAATATTAATTTCCAATAAAAAGAACAACACTTGTAATGCTTTCTGATTCACTAAACGAAAGTTCAAGAACTTGTACTATGTATATGACTTGAATAGACAAATCATATCAAAATAAACAAATTTATGAATGAAGATAGATACTTACGATAGTGCACGCTTTGTGCTGCCTATTACTTAATTGGATTCCTTATCATCATACAAATAAAAGCAAATATGGTACTACGTATAAAATAAAGGATTGTACCGCTGCAACTTACAATACACCAAACAAGGAGTACTGTAAGTGTACCCCAGCAGCATGCCAAGCTACCTCCCGACCCGAGTGCCAACAAGCAAAAGAAAAGTTACTTTTAAACATAATTTTGATGAAGCTTGGTAAATTAAGTCCGAAAATAGTAAGAGAAGAAGGAAAATTTAATGAGAAGAAGCATTTCAACTTTTGAGTAAATTAAGAAGCTGATGACTTCAGTGGGAGAAGAGATATCTGGCTTAACTGAGTTTTGGGGAAGAAACTCTCTAAATTACTTTTGCAATACTACTCTACTCTATACAAATTAAGATTTTTATATATTTTATTAGTTATGGAATTTTAGTCTATTTGATATATTTTTATTTTTTACTTAGAAAAATTTAGTAGGATTTTGATTTACTATTTTTACTTTAATAGTTTTCAACTAGTCTTGGGAAACTTAATTAGTAGTTTTATTATCCTTTTCAAAGTAGATTAGGAGAATTATTTATTATCCTTTTTAGAGTAGATGTAGGAAAGTATTTAGGCTTATGAAACTTCTTATGTAACCAATTAACACTTCAATTCATAATAATATTGTGTTTTCTCTTAAAAAATTCATTATTTTTTTTTTACTTTTTCTTGTGTGTAAGGATTTTTTTATATTTGTGTGAGAGCGTTATAGTCTAACCATCATAATTTGTTGCATTAATTGGCATCAGAGTCTGAATAACTAGATACATTGGTCATTATTTAAGTAGCAGATTGAGTAAAGTCTCATGTGTTATTGAGAATTTTTTAAATTTTTGGTGAAAACTAAATTCTAGAGCCAAGAATTATGTAATTCATGAGGTTTTTACCTAGATCAAAGCTGTGCGTAATTTTTATTTATATAATTTTTTTTTGTCATCCTTGATTCAAGTGGAAAACAGCGAAGTGTTGCAAATCTTCATGCCTTTCAAACGCGCCGACAACACCAGCCGAAGACATTAGTACTAGAAGTTTCGTACCACAAACCATAGACCAAGAAGGAGAAAAAGAGGTATGGATTTAATACGAGCTCCGTTGTATAAAGATATTCCTTATTTTGACCAAAGGTATTATGACACAAATTATTTTTTTTATTGGTTATTTGATATTGAGAAATATTTTTATTTTTATAAAATTCGTGAAAAAACTAAGACCAAGTTTATAGTTGATAAACTTGTTTGGTATTCAGCTAAAAGTTAAACTTAAATGAAATATGTGAGATTACATGATAGTATGAGAAATAATTTTTTTTTATTGAAAATGTATGTGTTAATGCTCGAATTTGTCTATACGTTTAACCATCGGTTCAGACTGGGACTTGCACAGAAAGAACTACCAGAAGTGTTTGACGGCTTGGGCAGCCGGGGGATACCTCCGGTGTGAGAGTAAATACAGATTTTAAGATGTGTCAACAATGGAGACAGAAAATATTTAGTAGGTAGAATTAGATATGTGTACCTCTATTATTCACCATGTATTTATAGTACTCATATTACTCAACAGGACTCAAATTCCTAATAGGAATTGTGTAGCAAAATTCTTGTTAGAGAAGATAACTGTTACGCTAATCAATACTAGATAGGTAATTTCCATACCAATTAATAATTAGATATGGTAACTAGTTAGTATCTAAATTGATAAAGAAAGCGATCCCAAGCTTATCGGACTTAGAAGTCCTCTTGTGCGCGAACTAGACTTAATGGTCTGCAGGGCCAAGTCCATCATTAGTATTCCATTTATGCTAGTAAAATACATAGCTCAGCAGTATGAAAAATATATTAGTTTTGGAATATTATTGACAACATGTCACATACATTCATTGTAAGTTGGATCAATGAGTTGAAAAATTTGTGAAACATTATCATGAGTTTCATGTTCATTCTTTGATTAAATGCTAGAAAATTTTATAGAAGTTTCAAAAACACACTATTCAACATATCTACCACCATACAATATTGTGAGTTCAATAGACCTATTAGACCTAGGACTGAGCAAAAAACGGATATAATCGAATTACCGAACTGAATTAAAAAAATTTAACCGAATTTTTTCGGTTATTCGTATATTTTATGTAATTCGGTTATATCCGTTTTTATTTTCGATTTTTGGGTTCGGTATTGAATTTTTTGTTATTCGGTTAAGTGAATAACTGAACAACTCGCACAGACATGCGTCAGTCATTTATTCCTTGCGCTAATGGTTCAGCATCTATATATTAACCATCCTTTAATACATCAACAGTGGGCCCCGCGTGAAGCAAAACAAGCATAAACCACGTTGGAATATGAAGATACACATTTCCCTGCACGTGACGCCAACCGTGGGTACCATGGGACCCACTAGCATGCTTTGTTTTGAAAAGAAACATGGATACATGGGACCCAACTACTGGGGCTTCTATACCTTCATCTTCTAGAGTCCAAACCCTCACGATTCCCACTATCTTATGCATTTTTCAGTTTATTCTAATCTAGACTTGGTCCGGGAACTTCGGCAGGAGATGCAGGCGGGCCGAGCAACGCTGGCGACGGAGCAGGCGCACCGTGCTTTTTGCTATTGCTCTTCCTCTTACTCGGAGAGGGAGCAGAACCGTAGCAGGTGGAGTGGACTCAGGTGTAGGAGGACTCTTCAGTGCCTGAAAAGGAGGAGACAATGTAGGCGGAAGGAATGGAGGAAAAGTGCAGACTTAGCAATTGAGGACAAGGTATTTAAATTCGGGTAATAACCGAATACGAAATTCGATTATTCGGTAATTTGTCAATTCGGTTATTAATTCGGATAGTAATTCTTTGATAAATTCGATTTTCGGTTATAACCGAACCGCCTATTCGGTTCGGTTATAACCAAATAATCACCCCTAATTAGACTTGGCAAACGGGCCAGGCTTTCGACGGGTCGGGCTAAAATTGGCCCGAATTTTGGCGGGCTATGAAATGTTGGCCCGTGGCACGCCCGGCCCGTGGGCTATTTGAGTATTTTTTTTATTATAACTTATAATTTAAAATAAATACTAATATTAATTATTTATAATTATGACACATAATTTCTATATAATCGGCAATTATTATGGTCTTCTTTCAATTATTCTATTAGTTGCAAAAAACTTTTAACATAGAATTGGGTATAACATGCTTGATGTTCCGGATATATATATATATATATATATTGTCGACGGCCTGTTTCGGTAAAGCTTGAATTAGGCAGTAGCATAGAATTGGGTATTGATTACTAGTTATTTTATATATAGATAAGTAGATATTAAAGCTGCATGTTTTCGATTTTTTGAACCAAAGCAAAAGAAGCACTTTTTCGGATTATTAAAGCAACACACGGTTTATGTATATATATACATGTTGTTGCTGTTTCGACTTGTCCCGAATTGAGTGTCCTGGATTTCAAAAGCAACAAAAGTAATAATTAATCATATAATATTATTACTAAGTAAAATAAAATAATCAATTTATAACAATGTCAAGCAATAAATTTTTTAACAATATAACAAATTTATTCTTTATTTGGTTTATTTTCTATGTTTTTTTTTATCAATAATGTCAAGTAATAAAAAAAAAAAATTATAAAAGCCCGCAGGCCAGGCCAAACAGGTCGAGCAAAAAACGACCCAGATTTTCTTAGGCTGCTTTTTTTAAGCCCAAAGCCCGATTTTTTAAGGTCAGCCCGGCCCGGCCCGTGGGCCCCGGGCCTTTTTGCCAGGTCTAAGACCTATTAAGACACCAAAAGTTGATGATCGAGAGTCAAAGACTAATGTTACAAATTGTGAGTTGAAGATATTTGCTAATACTTCAGAAATTATCGAATGCACAACGAAAGAATTCGAAGCAGAATTTATAGTTGATGATATGTGTAAGACCCCGAATTTTATAAAATATAAAATTTAAATGTTTTCTTCATACATATTTTCATGAAACAGTAAGTAGTTAAATTGATAAAGTTAAAAGTTAATGATGTTGTGTGTAAATTATATTATGTCGGACAATATTCGTTTGGTCGGGGAATATTCATTCTGTCGGGGAATATTCGTACGACGGCGCCGTACGAATCAATCATTGGTGGACCCCACAAAGAATAATTGTCGGATATAGAAAATGACATAAATAATTTTTAAATGGTCAATGGTCAATGGTACTATCACTTTTAATTGTTAAAATATCCGGTGGTAAAAGAATAGTAATATACTGTATTACAAGTAACATACGGTATTGCACAGTAGCACACGGTATTGCATAGTAGCACAAGACATTGCACAGTGTTTCGTATTATTAAACTGATAAAGTGGTTATCGTACAATATTTGATTTTATTGTCACATGCACAATAATTCATATTATTAAACTGATAATTGTCACAGTAGCATATGCACAGTAATTCACATTATTGAATCAATAATTGTCATGACACAGTAACGTATTCTTTCTTTTACATACTTTCTGCATTATTGTTATCTCTATTATGGTGTTATTTAAACAGTTGTATTTCATTAATTAATTTACTTGATATCTAACTCAGAGAACCAACTACACTGTATTTATAACAATTAGTCATAATAATGAATAAGTGTGAATTATTGTTGAATAATTGAATTGATAAAGTTATTTGTTTATAATATAAAGTTAGGTAATATAAAATGAATGGTATAGATTAAAGATAATATAGAATTTAAAATTGATGGTGTAGATTAAAAGATGATATTTAAATGAATGGTTTAGATTAAAGAAATCTTAAAAGATGAAATGAATGGTATGGATTAAATATTATCTTGAAATGAACGGTTTGGATTAACTTAAGGATTTTTCATAAACTTCCTTACTTGTTCTTTCTTTCTCTCTCTAAATACTTCTTGTGAAAGTTTTCTCTAAATGTGCTTAAGTCATCTTGAGTATTTGTGAAGATTTATAAGTATACGTGTACTGTTCAAGTTAATCAACCTCATTTAAATCAATATCCAGTCACGTGTTAAAGTAAGGGATTATCATTATTTGATTCTCGAAAATAATATCGTTTCTTTCTTACTCATAAGATATGTCATTTATTTCCATGTATTAATTTGTGGGAATAACCTTACGGCGCGGATTACCGCCTGTTGGTGAATAACCTTTCGTATTCATTCCTTATTAATCTCTGAGAATAACCTTATTGCGCGGATTACCGCCTGTTAGGTGAATAACTCTTCGTATTCAATTTTTATTAAATTGTGGGAATAACCTTACGGCGCGGATTACCGCCTGTTGGTGAATAACCTTTCGTATTCATTCCTTATTAATCTCTGAGAATAACCTGACTACGCGGATTACCGCATATTTGGTGAATTACTCTTTGTATTCATTTCTTATTTGTCTCTTGTGAAAATAATTTGTCTACACGAATTATCACATGACACTTTTATTGCATATTCATTTATAATATCATTTTCTTTCATATTCGTAAGTGATATTATTTTCCTTTATACTCATAAGGGATACCATCTTTTTCATATTCCATTATTCAAACTTACTATGGTAAGGGATATTAATTTCCTTCACCTTTTGTTAATCAAACCTGCTACCATACACCTAAATCGAAACTTATTATGGAACTATTGCTTCTATAATTCTTGAAAATATTATATGTTCCATAATAGTTGCACTTCATCATTTCAATTGAACCATCCTATTTACGTGAACCTTTCTATTGAACTATAATCGTTATTCTGAACTGTGGATCTTGAATATCATTTTTAAATTTCACTCCACATCATGTTGATAATTTGGACATTATTTGAATCTGTACAAAGTAAACTTCTGATACTTATTGGTTATCATGTTTTTTCTGTTCATCATTTATATTATTCTAATAATCCAAAATCAAGTTGTTGTGAATATCTGTGGCCGGGTGTGGTCGGGGGCACATATGCGATATAATTGTTGAACAGATGATAGGTTAAAGGCGATATAATAGGTTAAAGGCGATACATCTGTTCGGTGTCTTTTATGGCACGTGGTGAATGTTCTCTTTAGCCCGTAGTGCAAAGATGAACTGTTGTTTGGTATGATTATGACCAAAGGCTGAATCTGGTATAATCATGATTGTTGGTGTTATATTGAATGTCTTTGGCCCGTAGTGCAAAGACGAACTGTTAATCTGCATGATTATGATCATGAACTAAGAAATTGTATTATCTAGACTAATGATATTTCAGATGATAAAAGTTGATGATATTTTTCCTAAAAAGAGAACCGAGTGGACATTATAGTCTGCATTATTCTTTTAATAGATTGCTCTTTTCGCTGCTATTATTGATCTGAACATTGTTCAAGAATTTAACTGCAGTTTTTAATATAAACCTTGTAGTCTATTGTATTCTATCAAGAACTCAACTATTGAAGACTAATGATAATTTATTCATCATTATCTTAGTCATGATATTCTTTACTGGGCTATTTGAGCTCACCCTTTCTTTTGTTCCATTGTTTTTCAATAGGAGATGGGAACGTAGCTGGGTCTAGCTGGGGAATAAAGTGAGAGTCCGAGGGATAACTGTTGTAGTCTTCACGCATTGTAAAATAGTGTGATAATAATAGTGAATACTTAGTTGTGTATTTTTATACACTATATTGTTGAACGTTGTTCTACTTTGTAATAATTTTGTTGTAGTCTTTTGACAACTCAAGTTTGGGCTGTATGGACCCAGATTTTGGATTTTAGAGAATCTTAATTAAGATTAGTGTTGTGGTGGAAAGATAACCTAAAATTGAAATTAGTACAATTGAAGAATTACAAGTACTTGCTGAGTTATTTAGTATTCAACGCGAGTATGAAATTTTTTGTGACGTCTAAGGATGAGGATATATAGCAGACACTATTGATTCAGAAGTTGCTCTTTTTCAGGTGTTTGAGGACATTGAAATTATTGATTTTGATATCTCTAATTTTTTTTTGTCATGCATGTTAATTGGAAGATTGGTACGTATTTTTTCACTTATTTTCAGGATTATTTTTTGAGAAGAAAAGACATAGAGTTTTGTTCCTGCAAAGATTAAAGATTCGTTCTTGGTGTTTGATTATTGTTCGTTTTAAATTTGAGGACGGATTATTTCTAAGGAGAATATGATATAGAGAAAAATATCAATGAAAAGTATGATTTTCAAATATTTTATTATTTGTGGAGCTTTAGTCTTTTTGATGTATTTTTATTTATTATTTAGAAAAATCTAGTAAAATTTAGATTTACTTTTTGTACTTTAATAATTTTCAACTAGTCGTAGAAAAATTAATTAATAATTTTATATATTATCCTTTTCAATGTAGATTAGGATAATTATTTATTATCCTTTCCAAAGTAGATATAAGAAATTATCTAGACCTATAAATATAGATTGTCTTAATATTTCTTATGTAATCAATCAACAATTCAATTTATTATAATATTGTGTTTTTTCTTGAAAAATTCATTAATTTTATTTGTGTGTAATAATTTATTCACTTTTGTGTTAAAACGTTACGGTCTAATTACATATTTCGCTGTGTTAGAAATAGGGTTAGCAACAATAACAATTGAAGAACAGAGATAAAAGGATCGGGATGTGAGAGAAATGCTGCTTATTTTGAAATCAAAATAGGAGTCTAGAGAGCAGAAACATTTTACATTTTCAATGGAAATTAATTATAAGCTATGAATTATATATAAACAATTATAGTTTGGACATGCAAGTCCCTTCCTTGCACTTCTCTCACGTGCATGGACGTGTGCTGTGGCGACAAATGAGGTGTAAGGTCTATCCGCAAACCCATTTCATTCATTCTATTATTATAATTATCATATGCTCGTATTTCGTAAATCTATCGGACGAAACCCATTTTTTCTTGGAAAAGAAACGAAAGGATTCTTCAAATTTTGTTTTGGCAACGGTATATTATAAACCCTCATGCACAAACAGAAATACAAAGACACAATTAACCTTTTCCCACTAATCTCCTTATCATAAGGAAAAAAGTTGTTGCTCCTCCCCAAGTTACGTTCCTTTGCTCATTACTTAATTCTCTATTAAACCCTTTTTCTACCAATTCACTCCTTTATATCTCTTTCCTCCATTTTTTTTTTCTCTCTCTCTCTCTCCTCAAACTCTCCTTATAAGTTTCATCAAGCTAACTAGAAAAAATTTCTCTCCCCCTTAGCCATGATCACCGGAAAAGATATCTACGATGTTCTTGCGGCGATTGTACCTCTTTATGTAGCCATGTTTCTGGCCTATGGCTCGGCCCGGTGGTGGAAAATCTTCACCCCCGACCAGTGTTCCGGCATTAATCGCTTTGTGGCATTATTTGCTGTCCCATTACTCTCTTTCCATTTCATTTCCTCTAATAATCCTTATGCCATGAACTATCATTTCATTGCTGCAGACTGTCTACAAAAAATAGTCATTCTTGTGGCTCTTTTTGTATGGCATGCCTTTAGCAAAAACGGCAGCCTGGAGTGGATGATCACTCTCTTTTCTCTCTCCACCCTCCCAAACACTCTAGTCATGGGAATTCCCCTTCTGAAAGCCATGTACGGAGATTTCTCCGGAAGCCTAATGGTCCAAATTGTGGTTTTACAAAGTGTTATTTGGTATACCCTAATGCTCTTCATATTTGAATATAGAGGAGCAAAGCTCCTAATATCCGAACAATTCCCGGAAACGGCCGGTTCCATCACTTCTTTTCGTGTCGAATCGGACGTTGTTTCGCTAAACGGACGTGAGCCTTTGGAGACGGATGCCGAGATTGGAGATGATGGGAAGCTGCATGTTGTGGTGAGAAGGTCTAATTATTCGTCGAGATCGGTGACTTCTTACAACAGGTTTCATGCAATGAATAATGAAATGACACCAAGAGCATCTAATTTAACCGGTGTAGAGATTTACTCGGTTCAATCTTCACGAGAGCCAACACCTAGAGCCTCAAGTTTTAACCAAAATGATTTTTATGCCATGTTTGCGAGTAAGGCTGCGAGCCCTAAACATGGCTACACAAATAGTTATGGAGGAGGAGGTGGTGGGGGGGATGCTTTTTCATTGCAATCCTCGAAAGGGCCGACGCCAAGGTTATCGAATTTTGAAGAGGAGATGTTGAAGATGGGAAATAAGAAGAGCCGGGGAGTAAGGAGTATGAGTGGGGAATTGCTTAACAATGGGAGCTCAGGTTCATCCTATCCGCTTAACAATGGGAGCTCAGGTTCATCGTATCCGCCTCCGAATCCCATGTTTTCGGGGTCTACGAGTGTGCAAGTGCAACCTAAGAGGCAGGAAAGTGGGGGGAGTGGTAATTTGCAAGATAAGGAGCTGCACATGTTTGTTTGGAGCTCGAGTGCATCTCCTGTGTCTGAAGGGAATCTAAGACATGCCGTTAATAGAGCTGCTGCTACTGAATTTGGAGTTGTTGATTCTTCTAAGGCTGTTCTTCAACAAGAAATTGCTGCTGCAAGAGGTATAATAAATTTTTAATCATTACAAAACAATCTGTGGGTTTAAATTTAATCAATTGATCGATTCTATATGCAGGCATGGACGATTCAATAGAAAATGCAAGTCCTGCTGGGAAAGTGAATGGAGATCATAAGGAGATTGAAATGGAGGATGGCGTGTCGAAATTTGGTGCAAATGGTTCTCCTTTTACGTGGCAGAAGAAGGTTGAGATTGAAGGAGGAGAAGGACAGAAGAATCAGCAGATGCCTCCAGCAAGTGTAATGACTAGGCTCATACTTATTATGGTTTGGAGGAAACTCATCAGAAATCCAAATACCTATTCCAGCCTTATAGGTCTCATTTGGTCTCTTGTATCATTTAGGTCCTCTCTCTCTCTCTCTCTCTCTCACACACACACACACACTCAGATATAGCAAAACCTAATAAGTGCTCCCATGGTACTTTCTTTTTGAGAAAATAATTTAAAGTGTTGTTTTTGGGATATGTAAAAATGTTTTGATTAATGAATTTAATTTTAGAAAGTATTGTTTGGAAAATTTGTAGAAGAACATTTAACCTAGTGCACCTGATTGTAATTTGTAGGGACAATTTTCACTTATTATTATTATCATCATTTTTATTTTATATTTTTGTGATTAATCTCACTAAATATGCTAATTTATTGACAGGTGGAATATTAAAATGCCAACCATCGTGAGTGGGTCCATATCAATATTATCAGATGCAGGTCTAGGAATGGCTATGTTCAGTCTGGGTATTAATTTTATTTTAACTCATTAATTACTTGGGGAATCTAATGAAAGATAAATTTTAATTATTATGTTGATATTACCGGCAGTTAAAATTTGTTGGTGTACGTAACAGGATTATTCATGGCCTTGCAACCGAAAATCATAGCCTGTGGAAAAAGTGTTGCTACGTTTTCAATGGCGGTGAGGTTCTTGACAGGTCCTGCAGTGATCGCAGCAACCTCCATTGCTATCGGTCTCCGGGGAGTTCTTTTACACATAGCAATTGTTCAGGTGAAGAGCCAACCAATACTCTCTCATGCCATGCAGTTTCAAAACTAGATATACATAATTTCCTTTCATGCACTCCTACTTGAACAGTTTTCTTTGCTATTGATACACAGGCTGCTCTTCCCCAAGGGATAGTTCCTTTTGTATTTGCAAAAGAATACAACGTCCATGCAGATATACTTAGCACTGCGTAAGTTTTTTCACCTATTATTGCCACTGTTTTTTTTACACTGAGGAATCCCCTAGTGATTTTTATAATTTGCTTTTGAGCTCCAATTATTTCCCCCTACTATTTCAATCACTTACTTCCAAATATTCAAAAAGAAACCGTACGTCTTTTCCATGTTTCATTTAACTTATAATTTAACGTACATTGGGAAAATGATTTTTTAAGTCTAAGATTCTTTATCGTGCAAATGATTCGATACGTGATTGTAATCGTCCTTTATCACTAAATCAATAAAAAAAAATTGCATTGAAATATCTGCTCCGTTTATAATCTCCACATCATTGTATTCATAAATATGCAACACCAAATTGATTCTCCTTTTTGAATCATTTCAGGGTTATTTTCGGAATGCTGATTGCGCTGCCCATAACAATACTGTACTACGTGCTTCTTGGGGTGTAAGTTCTGGAAAACTAAACTAATTAAGGGAGATCTACAAATGGGAAATCCAAGGAAGACTTCTGAAGATCAAAAGTGAAATATATATGGTATTGGATTCTGTGCAAGACTAATTGGAAACTATATTCTCTGTCACTGCATGTGATTGTCGATCAATGCCACTTATACTGTTTTGCTGCAATATTTTAGTTCAATTTCTTGTCCTTTTCTTCTTTTCTTTTAATATTGTCTTTACCCTATTAGTTAGGCAGAAAGTACTGCTAGATCTAGATCTTAGAATTTGGGCACCGGACAAAGGTAGAATCATTGATGTACAGCTCGGTATAATATTGTAGTTAATTGTCTCTTATCGACTAGTGATGCTACAGTGCTACATATATATGATATGTAATTACATACTTTTCGAACACAATTCTTGTAACAATTCGATTAAAGAAAATTGATATTTTAATAAGTAAAATTTGATAATTTTATAAAGTTTTTTTTATATAAATGTGAAATTTATCTATTATTTATATAAATTTTTTTTTATGAAATTATTATTTTTACTTATAAAAATATCAATTTTTGTAAATTAATTTATAATGAATTGACAGTTGACTTGATTTAAAGTGAAAGATTCCATTAAGATAATGTTATTTTCTTTATATATAAACGTTGTTTATTTGGCATTAGTGTTACTATGCGATAGATCCTGAGCAGCTGTTGTGAATGGTGGTCACTGGTCAGGAGTATTAAGTATACAAGGGCCACAATTAAATTTAGTAAAAATTACTACTACACAAGGCACTTTTTTTAAGAAGAAAAGTCAAATAAGAGGAACTACTATTGAGTTCAAAGCAACTAGTCAAAATATTCTTTAAAATAACCCAATTCTTTAATCGGACGATCTTGGGGGTTAATTTAATTACATGTATTAACTGAAGCTAGAGTTTAGAACTGGCAATATTCAACTCGATCGTGTGACCGGGAAGATAGAAGAAGTGTAGCTTCATTCCATTGTTTCAAACCCCGCCTATTTTTTAAAATGCATTTTTCTTTATCTGTGCATCAAAATATTTATTAAATGGTTGAATCATGTGGCACATGTATTGGAAACTAGTAATTAATTAATTAAGTTGATTGCTCAGTTCCAAAACTAGCCAACTGGTTTTCTTTTAATCGTTTTGTACTTCCTATATAGTATAAAATTATTTTCAAAGACGAGACACATTTGCTGCAAGCATTATTCCCCGTAGACAAGAGAGTTTTGTTTAATACTTTTTTTATTTTAAAGATCGATATGACTTTTGAAAAGTTAATTTTAAATATTTTTAAATTTAAAATTAAGATGAATTTATTTTATTTATGTTAATACAATTATAAATATTATAAATTATTTAAAAAATTCTACTAATTATGACATTTATTATTTTAAAAATTAACTTAAATGAATCGTGTCAATTTTAAGTTTAAAAATATCTCAAATTGACTTTTAAAAAAGTCAATAGTGATCTTATAATTCAAAACGAATAGAGTATTACAATTTCTCAACATCAATTTTATGCCTTATTAATTTGAAGCATCTAAGAACAAAATCAATTGTGCCCAAGAACATGATTAATTTAATTATGCTTTATTATTTAAGATTATAAAGTTATGTTTAATTGTATTCTCTCTCACACACGCGTTCACACATTGTCGGAGAGATAAGACTTAAGAGGGAGCTAGGGTGAAGGTGAGAATACATAAAATTACCAAGGGTGAGGGCAAAAATTAAAGCATGTCGTATATAATTATGTATGTCTTGTTGGGCTCTGTGGAGTCTAGTTATGTTTTAATTCGATTGACGATTCGATTCGAGTAATGTTGCGTGGCTTTTTAATGAGATATTTTAATGTAGCCCATTGAAAATTTGTGTGCGCATAATGAAGAAAATAAGTTTTGTGATTAGAGTTTTTTGTGTGATTGTTTTTGGAGAGTGAAAAAGACTGTAGTACGTACTGTGCATCTGTAATTTTTCTCTAATAATAATGAAATTACTGTAACTTCGTGGAGTAAGCAAATTGCCGAACCACGTAAATATTATCTTGTGCGTGAGATTATTTTTTGAAAACGTTTGTCTTTCTTCTATTTTATTTCTCACATGTTTGGAATTTTCGGGTTAATTCCTTATATGCCTCCTATTTATTCTAGGCAGTAGTTCAAGTAAAGTTAAGATGGAACCTCCAAAATTTATAAAATCATAAACAGAAAATTGACGCAGTTCAAAGTGGAGTACTCTTTTGTGTGATTAGTTACTTATAATTTGCCCTCCATTAATTTCATGTGTACTTTCTGAATTATTTGATACTCGTAATATTAAAAAAAATTAGTCAACTTAATTATGTGTTGTTCAATAATTCAATGCTATATAACACACAGAATGTACAATCCCAGTTCATCAAATCCCAATTAGATATGGATCCATGAACGTACTTGAAAAATAATTCTGTGCAGTAATTATATATGTGAATTCAATATAAATAATGAAAACGCGCTTTAATTATATGAAGCGTACATTAGGATTTATGAGTTGCTCGATATATCGGCTAAATGCAAAGCATGCATGTGTTTATGTTCCTCACAATCTACCAATCAAATATATATATATATATATATATATATATATATATATATACATATATATATATATATATATACATATATATGAAAATTAATTCATAATAAATGATAATTATAAGAATTTATATGACCACCACATCTGATACAGTGCAATTTATTATAAGATTAATTTGATCGTTACGATTTAAAAATACAACTCTTGTCTCGTAACACAGTATTAAAATAAATAAGTTTATCTTCAATCGCTATTGTTTCAATAGGGAGTGTGTTTTTTATAATGCGACCATAAAATTTTAAAATGGAAGGTCTAAATGTGAATGTCAGAAATTAATTTATAACTAGCATTTATTATGAATCTGCTTCCTATATATTTATATATATAAACCCTACCAGACTACATGTCTATATCTTCGTAGTATATAATTATAGCATATATACATGGTTTGAGAGGCGAAATTTGTAACAAATAATGAACATATATTAATGCAAGTATGGTAGTGGATATGTGTAAGACCCCGAATTTTATAAAATATAAAATTTAATTTTTCTTCATATATATTTTTCATGAAACAGTAAGTGGTTAAATTGACGAAATTGAAAGTTAAGGATGCTATGTGCAAATTTTATTTTGACGGACAATATTCGTTTTGTCGGGGAATATTCGTGCCGTACGACGGCGCCGAAATAACAAATTATTTGTGGACCCCACAACGGAATATTTGTCGAATATAGAAAACGACAGAAGTAACATTTTTAAATAAAAATAGTCAACGGTGTTAACTGTTAAAATACCGGTGATAAAAGAATAGTAGCATACGGTAATTTATGGTATTTTCTGTAGCACACGGTACTCTACAGTAGCACACGGTATTGCACAGTGTCTCATATTATTGACACCGTAACTGTTACGCATCATTTCATCAATAATTGTCACTGCATAATATTTTATATTATCAATTCAATTATTGTTGCTACACAGTATTTTGCATTATTGATTCAATAATTGTCATTACACTGTATTTCATATCATCGAGTCAATAATTGTTGGTGCACTGTAGTTTAAAATTATTGAATCTAATAATTGTCACAGTAGCAAATACACTATAATTTATATTATTAAATTAATAAAAATATGTAACGTGTTTCTTACATTATTGTGGTAACATTATTTTATATGTTGGACTCACAGGAAGAATAAATAAATAAATAAATAAATAAATAAAAAATAAAATAATTAATTTTACTATTTGAAATAGTAACGTGAATAGTGACGTGAATAGTAACGTGAATAGTGACGTGAATAGTAAGTGAATAGTAAGAAACATGTGGGACCCATTGTGGGGCCCACATGAAATGTGAGAAATGTGAGAATTGCTGAAGAGTTGGTGGAGGCTGCTGCGCAGCCTCTGCTGAAAATTTTTTATTTCACCTACCGTGCATAGTAACTTCTTTTCTCCTATAAATAGCTTGTTCAGCTGAATAGAAAAATCACACCTAAAACATAGAATTTTTCTATAAGAATTTTATGAGTTTTCTCTGAGAATAGTGAGGTTATTTTGAGAGTTTGAAAGCCAAAAGGAGTGCAGAAATTTTTCAAGTAAGTCTTTTATTAAAAAGTAGTAATTTCATAAATTCCTATTTTTCACGGTATTCACAAATCTTCCCTTAGAAGACTCTTCTTTGAGAATATTCATTTTTAAAAGCTTTCTTTAGAAGATTTATTTTGTAATATTATTTTAAAAACTATTTTAAAGTAGTTATATTATACTACAAAAATTATGTTAAATATATATAATTTTGATAGTTCATAATATACGAGTTATCATATACTTTGAAATTTATATGTGGTAATTACTAATTATATTAAAAATATATAGGTTGATCAATCTCATTTAAATCAATATCCAGTCACGTGTTAAGGTAAGGGGTATCATTCTTTTTATCATCATAAATGGATATTATTTTCTTTCTTACTTGAAGGGATTATCATTCTTTGATTCTCGAAAATAATATCGTTTCTTTCTTGTGCCATTTACTTCCATGTATTAAATTGTGGGAATAACCTTACGGCGCGGTTTACCGCCTGTTGGTGAATAACCTTTTGTATTCATTCCTTATTAATCTTTGAGAATAACCTTACGGTGCGGATTATCGCCTGTTTGGTGAATAACTCTTCGTGTTCAAATTCTATTAAATTGTGAGAATAACCTTACGGTGCGGATTACGCCTGTTTGGTGAATAACTATTCGTATTCAAATTGATGGGAATAACCTTACGGTGCGGATTATCGCCTGTTGGTGAATAACCCTTTTTATTTGTCTCGTGTGGAAATAATTTGTCTACACGAATTATCACATGACACTTTTATTCCATATTCGTAAGTGATATCATTTTCCTTTATACTCATAAGGGATACCATCTTTTTCATCTTCCATTATTCAAACTTACTATGGTAAGGGATATTAATTCCCTTCACCTTTTGTTAATCAAACCTGCTACGGTAAGGGATATTATTTTCTTTCATACTCCTAAATCGAAACTTATTATGGAACTATTGCTTCTATAATTCCTGAAAATATTATATGTTCCATAATAGTTGAACTTCATTATTTCAACTGAACCTTCCTATTTACGTGAACCTTTCTATTGAACTGTAACCGTTATTCTGAACTGTGGATCTTGAATATCATTTTTAAATTTCACTCCACATCATGTTGGCAATTTGGACATTATTTGAATCTGCACAAAGTAAACTTCTGATACTTATTGTTTATCCTGTTCTTCTGTTCATCATTTGTATCACTGTTATTTGTATTAATCATCAAGAATCAAGCTGTTGTGAATATCTGTGGCCGGGGGCACAGATGTGATATAATTGTTGAACAGATGATAGGTTAAAGGCGATATACTAGGTTAAAGGCGATACATCTGTTCGGTGTCTTTTATGGCACGTGGTGAATGTTCTCTTTGGCCCGTAGTGCAAAGATGAACTGTTGGTTGGTATGATTATGACCAAAGGCTGAATCTGGTATAATCATGACCGTTGGTGCTTTATTGAATATCTTTGGCCCGTAGTGCAAAGATGAACTGTTGATTGGTATGATTATTACCAAAGGTTGAATCTGGTATAATCATGACCGTTGGTGTTATATTAAATGTCTTTGGCCCGTAGTGCAAATATGAACTGTTGATCTGCATGATTATGATCAGGAACTGTGAATTTTTATTATCATGACTAATGGTATTTCAGATGATAAAAGTTGATGATATTTTTACAAAAAAAGAGAAGCGAGTGGACATTATAGTCTGCATTATTCTTCTAATAGATTGCTCATTCCGCTGCTATTATTGATCTGAACGTTGTTTAAGAATTTAACTACAGTTTTTGATATAAACCTTGTAGTCTATTGTATTCTATCAAGAACTCAACTGTTGAAGGCTAATGATAATTTATTCGTCATTATCTTAGTCATGATATTTCTTACTGGGCTATTTGAGCTCACCCTTTCTTTTGTTCCATTGTTTTTCAACAGGAGATAAAAACGTAACAGGGTCTAGCCGGGGGATGGAGTGAGAGTCTGAGGAATAGCTGTCGTAGTCTTCACATGTTGTAAAATAGTGTGGCAATAATAGTGAAGACTTAGTTGTGTATTATTATACACTGTATTGTTGTACGTTGTGATTTGTTGTAATAATTTTGTTGTAGTCTTTTGACGACTCAAGTTTGGGCTGTATGGGCCTAGATTTGGGGGCGTCACAATATGAAAGGAATGCAGGCATGTAATTAGTTTTATTGGATATATATGTAGGTATGTATAATGTTAATATCATTATTTCAACAATTAATATATAATAGTTTCCCAGCCCCTCACGTGGACAGCCAAAGATTGTACAATATATTGTTCTCAAATAATTAGATGGTTGTACTTGGGAGTTCACATGTAGATTTTAATCACTGATTTCTTGTTTGTCATCTCCCTCTGTCTCAGACAATACTAGCAGTAGTACATGAAATTAATTAATTGAAATAAAAAAGGGGAAGGAGGGAAGATTGAAATTGAATTTGTAAAAGGAATAGCAGACACCATGGATCCAGGGACAGCTCCCAGCTCTTAACCAGGTGGGGACATTCACATTTTCCCTATCATCCCCTTCTCTCTCTCTCTCTCTCCCTCCCCCCCCCCCCCCCCCCCCCCCCCCCCCCCCCCCCCCTTCTTTCTCTTTCTACACATACACAAGCACACAGTTGCTATCGAACATCTTCATTAAGTAAAATAACTAGTTCTTCATGACTTCCAACATTAAGGCACTATTAAAATTAATGCTATCTAATTGTAGCCGCTGGTCCATGCATTTTAGATTGAATAAGTACAAGTACACAAAATTAACAATAAAAATAATTTTGATTATTAAAAAATAGAGTTTTACATTGAAATCATCCGTACTATACTCTACTTTTTAATAGTTAAAATAAATATAGTAATTAATTTTGTAATTAAATATTGTGTACGTAAATTTATCCTTTTAAATTTGTAGCTGTATTAATTTGATTGGAGATGGAGGATGACAAGTCAACGGATTCACTAGACTTTCGGACTAATATATTTACATATAGCCTACTAATAAATTCCCTTTTTTTTATTTATATACTGTGTAAAGTCGCACAGATTTGAGTTATCTCTCACATAAGTCAATTTTTTTTAGTATTAATCAAGATGCTATATAAAAAAGTTAAATTTCTTCAAGATTCTCTCTTGGCCCGTTTCATATTGTCTCTCCTATGCCGTAGAATAAAATATTTTTTAGAATTAAATTGTAATAGAATGAACTCTAAAAATAATCATATATACTACTCATGACAAGTATTTTAGGAATTAATTGTTTTTTTCAAAAATATATATTTTAAATATTTTTACATACTCTCTCTTACATGATTAGTATGCGAGACTTACTATGAGGTCATGAAAAATATTAAAATATTTGTAAAAAGAAAAAACTTACTTTATTTTTTAAGAAGGAAATGTACACCCTCCATCACAATGCTTAACTATCTAAGTAGGGGTAGTTGATAGCTCATGAGCACACTTGATAGATGGTGCATTTCCGCTTATTTGTTCACAGCGGCCGAATTAACAGGCAAACAGTTGCATAAAGAGGAAATTAGGGCATTGTTTTAGCACTAAAAGTCGTCATAACGCACTGAAATTTTGCCTACTATCCAAAACTTGGTATCACTCGTCTTTATATATTTTATAATCCAGTTGCAACATAAAGCAATATCAATAGTAATAATTAATATAAATATCATCGTCTGATGTAATTGCAAACGTCATACAGAATGTGGACCAATGAAGCAGGTATAATCTAGTGAGTTGTGCAATATTTTTTTTATTGTAGTCAGGTGTGTGGAAGTTGTATCATTTCATTTTTTGCCTGCTATATCATTTTTTCGGTGCAAATATTCATTTTTTCGCCACAAATGGTGTATGACGACACAGTTATATCATTTCATTCATTTGTATAAAGTATTTTTTCCGTTTTAAATTATTAAATCATTTGAAAAGTTAATTTTAAATATTTTTAAAATCAAAATTGATATTATTTATTTAAATTTTTAAAAAATAAATATTATCATTAATAATATTTTTTAAATAATTTATAATATTTATAATTATATTGATATAAAATATATGCATTCTTGTCAATTTTACATTTAAAAATATTTTAAATTAAATTTTAAAAAATTGATATTGATCACGAATGGAGCATTATACATGTCTGCATGAAATATCTGCACCATTTGGATTGGAAGAAAACAAATTCCAACAATATCCTCATAAGTATACTCGTTAGATTATTAGCCAGCGTGCAAACCAGCGTGAACGGTGTGCAGCACATATCGCCAACCAGAATGCACGCCGTGCCCACCCGCAGTTCATTTGAATCGTCTCATTTTCTATTTTCTTCCTCTGCTATTATCACATGTTTAGTGGCGAAATCAACATTATTCTTCGGTAGGGTCAAAATTATTATTAAAAAATAAATAATTTAACGGAATTCGAGAACAGCTCTCCCGACCATTTTTTTTGTGTGAATACTTTTGCATTTTTGATTCACACATAAAATACATATTTTTTTTGAATACTTTTGAATAACATAAATCCAAATTTTTTCTTGAATAATTTTGTACTTTTGAATCACATATATATAAAATATATATTATATTACAATAAAAGTATAATAACTAATAACATATAATATATATACACCATATTCATCCATAATAAACTTTTTTAATCACAAAGGTTCATAATTAATTAATTGTTTTGAAAAATAATTTAAATTATATTATTATTTAGTTTTAAAAATATTATAGAGAGATATACATATAGAGAAAAAAGAGTCATATGGTGTTAAAATTTGATTGAGAAATATATAAAATTTTAATTTGACCTCGTATAATAAAAAATTATAAAATTTGAATGAGGTCAATTTGAGAGAGTTTTAAGGCTTCCAATTAGTGTGAAGTATTAAAAAGATAAAAATTTCAATGGGATCAAATCTATAAATTACACCCAAATAAATTTAATATATCATATATATAAAAAAAAACCAAAAAAATCAGTAGAGTCAGTTAATCTCACACCATTACACCGAGCTTCTCCACTGCACATATTCATTATCCATCATCATGCTAATATTTACAATTCAAGTAAATAAGACAAATAAGCCTTGTTTAAAATTGAAACCGGAAACTTTAAACTCGAAACAAGTATGAAAAACAAAAGGCACACAGCAAATCGGAAACTAATTTAAATCGAAAATCTACTCCTACTACGATGATCCTAGGTTAGTAATTAGATTCCATGACTTCAAAAACAGATGTTGCCACAAGTTCAAAGAGCTCAAAGTTGTAAAAACCCATAAATGATACAAAAACAAATGAAGCAATACAAAGGTTAGCCAAATATCCTCTTCACATGTATACAGTTTTGCTTTCTGTAGTCAATTGTAGTATTAGACACATTCATCTTGAAGAACTCGATCATGACTTTCCCCATTTTCTTTGCTGAGCTTAGATTTTGGTAAAAATGATGCTTGTCTGGAAGATGTTTTGATTGATGGCTGCTGTTTACGCAAGTTAAAATGAGTGTAGAAAGACATGCCCCCGAGAGCTGTGATTGCTCCACATATGCTAGTTGTTCCTGGATTAGAACCAAAGAGGAGAAAACCTCCGAGAAGAATTACACAAGTTTTGAACTGCCCGAGAATAACATGGGTGATTGCAGAGGTTTCCCTGTTTTTTTTTTTTTTTGGGGGTGGGGGAGGATAGAGAGAGAGAGAGATGGCATGTCAACAACTATCATTAAAACAAGCTAGCATCATGGAAGAAATCGTTGACTCTATGAGAATTAAAACTCGAAGTATAAAATGATATATAGAGTAGACTATATGATGAAACATTAATTTTCCTGGTACATATACAAAAAGAATACTGTTAGTAGAATCGTCCATGAAACTTAGATTTATGAAACTTTTTTAAACAGATCCCCTCCAATGTTAGTTAACCCACAAGGCTAAAAATTGAGATTAGAAGAAACACTAAACATTTGACTTCACAAAACTCGAGTATTCACGATTTTGAAACTTGTAAGACTAAAACTCCATCCCTCCGTTTCAAATTGGAAGTCAAAATTTCCTTTCAGGAACGCCCTAAAAGGAGAGACGCTTCCAACATCAATATACCAAATATGATGGCATTAGAAAAAGTTTTTTTATCTTAGACAATAATTATGTAAAAAGAAAACCTTTCTTAAATTTTGACTTTGATAAGTAAATTCTCATTTTGGGACCAAGGTAATATAAATATATTTGAAGGCAGGATATCACTAGAGACTGTTAGGTCAACATCTAAAAAGAACATTATTAGAGGTTTGATGAAGCAAGAAATCTAATTTTGCTGTGTATTTCATTTAAGCTATATATTAGACAATCTGATATTGGTAATTTCTTCATTTAGCACAATTTTTGCACAAAAGCAACATCCGGAGTCTCAAATATTTGGCCATCAAGCTCAAAAACCACATCTCTTTACAATCAAAATTTAGGAATGACCCATGTTGAGGATGAAATCCCAAAGTTTTTTAACCTTGAAACTTTAAAGGATTTGATACAAGTATCGAAAGAATGACAGAAAATACTCACCCAAGCGCTAGAGCACCAGACCACTGAAGCAAGAAGCCAAGGACTGCAGAAGCAAAGACGATGGAGGAGGTATGGAAACTCCATTTGAAGGAGAGAACACCCGGAGGATCAAGATATGGCATCAAAATCAGCAGAAAAAATAAAGTAATTGGTGTGGTCTTCCACATTAATCTGTGCAAAGTACAAAACTTTTTTATATGAACTGTCAAAGGTATATATACTACCTCCATTTGAAATAGAGAGTCCTACTCAACTTTTTTCTTTGACAAATTTTGAGGTTTGCATAGGACAAAGACAAAATTAAACATATACTTATTTTTCAATAATAAATTCTAGTCTTTAGAGTATAAGATTTGGGAGAGGGAGGGGGGGGGGGGAGAAGGAACATGGGGAAAAATCGTGTAATATGTAAACCTTGATATTTCTAGGAAAAAGTCAACAAGAAGGTATTCATATATAGAAATAGAACAGTGAAAAAGAAATAGATGTTTATGAAAGAACTTTGACATACGCTAGAGCATTCCAATTCTCTTGCTGTTGAAGATTGGACCATAATATCTTATTGACTGCACTTGGTATAATCCATGCCACTGCTATACAAGCACCAAAGAAGTGGAATTGCAGATCCGTCACTGTAGCAACAGCAACGCCAATGGATACTATAGTAAGCGCAAGCACCTAGTGAAGTACCATACTACAGATTAGAGACATTACCAAAGAGAAGCAACAGCTCTTTGATATTAGAATTTATAATATAGTGAAGTTTGACAAAACGGCGACTATTTGTGTCATACACATGAATTTCAGTGCTTGTTGTAAAATAGGTATACCACAGTTTCCGCCATCGGGAAAAGAAAGAAATAGTTGATTGCAACTACAAAAACAGAATGATTTGTTAAAGAAATGAATCCATATAATGATGACAAAGTGACCCCCAGTATTTATTAGGACAAGACCTTATCATTTGTATCTCTCTTTCACTGCAAGTATACACAGATATCATGTCATGCAGGCTGGACTTAACATTAAAACTAGAAGTCTACAAGCGTATTTAACGGTCTTAAAAGCATCATAGGCAAGCTAAAAAAACCAAAAATAATAATAAAAAATAACTGACATATTTAAAGAAAACAAACTGAGAGAGAAGAGCGTGCTCTCAGGAAATGCTGTAATTAATGGATTTGCCATATTAGGTCTTAAAAAAAACTAACATACAAACTTGAAGAGGGATATCTACGTCAAAGTTAGAATTCGATTTTGTTTCTCGTTATGAAGCAAAGACGAAAAAGATGGGCCAACGTTAATCATAAAGAAACAAAGATATAGAAGTATACAAAATGAGGTATATCTGAGTGCAATTAAAAAATGCTGTAATTTCAGGTATTCCAAATTAGTAAGTGAAACATTGAACAAGATAAGTTTTACGATCATCTTGAATTTACATACTTTAATATGTCAAGTAACAAATAGTTACCTTTTGGAAAGAAATTCTTTTCCGGAAGATAATGAATTCAGCTAAAACAATTGCTGGGGTTACAGCAATCTTAGCCATCTGATAAAATCCTACACTGAAAAGGCAATAATTTAGTAAGGCCTTGCCAAAAAGTTAATAGGGGATTAAAGGACTAAAAGGAAGGCATGTCTTACCTATTAAACTTTAAGCTGACATTAGCAAGGCCAGTAGAGAGAGACATGACTACACCAAGGGCCAACAACAAAGAGTACTTGGTAGACTTCGCTGGAGGAGCCGGAAGAATGGATAGAGCTTTTAGCATGGCCATTAATAACCAGCTACAAACGTAGTGAATAAAAGTGAGGAAAATTGGATAATTGAATCCCACATTGACAAGCACCTGAAGTAGATTGAGAGGAGAGAAAATAAAAATTAATCAGGTTAGCATTAGTGTGTGTGTATATTATATATATATATATATATATATATATATATATATATATATATATATATAGAGAGAGAGAGAGAGAGAGAGAGAGAGAGAGAGAGAGATGTGTGTGCCCGCGCGTGCGCAAGAGGAAATCAAAGGCAGGTAAGTAAACTGACCAATTTGTTCATCAAGATAATACTAACAGAAACCACAAAATTGAAGGTCAGAGCTACGGTGGGCCCCAACAAGAACTGCTGTTGACGCCGCAATTTGCTAAACAAAGAAGCCCGTACTTCCTCCAAGGCTCTTCCTAAATCAGGAAAGAAGAGGGACAAAGATCATCAAAACATAGAAAGGAGACAATGTCAAATTGTCAATGCAAAATATACCTCATTAGAATACACAATTCCACAAAGAGAAATTCATTCGAGCCAAACATGGGCTTATTATGATTTCACAGCAATCAAGACTCTCTAGCCATAAACACATTGGTGGACATAAGTAGATATGCCAAGTATAACTTAAAATATACAAACACTGTAAGAAAGGGTTTTCAGTATTATATGTATTAGTCTGGTGTGCAACAGCATAGAGGAGCTTAGTCCCTCTTAAGCGTACGATTTGCAGCAGCATAAAGAAATTCTTTCATTTCCCACAAAGAATGCAACATTGTGGTTTGTTTTGTGATTTGTTAAACCAAGGAGGGAGAGAGTGGGAGAAATAGAGAGAACTGTGACAACCAATTTACTTGGGGTCGACATCTGATAATCAGTACAATTATTGCAGTTAACCTTATAATTTAAAGTGCAGGATGGGAATGAGAAGGCGTGTACAGCATTCACGCTGCAGAGACCTCAATCACGTGTGAGGATATAAAACAATGAATGTGAATAAAGAGCATGAAACAAGAGAGGTGTCATGAGGCCCCGGACTCACTCCTTAATAGACAGGCTAGACATGACCCAGATTGCAATATACACTCAAATTAAGCCTCTACCATTGGAGTTTGTACTTAACTCATGCAAGGCAAGTCAAATATAGACTAACCTTTGACGCAAGGATCAATATTTGTTTCTGAATTGTTGTGCAGATTAAGGGGTGTTTGATAAAAACTGAATGAAATAGTTCTGAATGCTTAAGTAATCTGAATGCGCTAAATGAAGTAGATTTCTGAATACTGAATGAAAAAAGTTATTTGATAAATGACATATTTGAAACATTTGAATAACATATTTTTACTATTTTACCCATCTGAAAAAATTCAAAATTGTTGTAAATTTATTTAATATTACTTAATATATTTTTAAAATTAAAATTTTTTTTTTACTTCATTCAACCGAGACTTAACCATTCAACAAAAAAAATTAGACTTAGTTATTAAGCCCAAAAATTTGACCGATTCAGCCATTCAGCTCTAAACAAACGCACTGAATGACTGACCAATTCAGTTATTCAGTCTCATTCAGCTCTAAACAAACAACCCCTAAATTGGATTAACACTTCGGGTCCATTATGGAAACACAAGCTAAACAGGAAAAGTTTTTGAAATCAAGTAAACACTTTGAAACATGAAGTAAATTACATAAATGAGTTATTAAAAGTCACACAATGGATTAATTTATTTTATTTCAAGGCCATACATTCATCCGTATAAAAATATACTAGAGTGCATTAAATAACGAAAGGCAAATCTGAATTAGTAATGACAGCATGTCATGTTTTTGATAGGTAGTCAAACAAATAATCTTTTAGTACTAAATAGATGTACAAAGATTCTAAAGGTAATGAACTTTTTACATTGAATTGCAAGCTATAATTTTGTTTACGTAATATGAAGAAATACAGTTTAAAATAATTTCCATATAAAATAACAATTCGTATTAATTATTTCTCAGTTTTGTGATTTCTGTTGACACAGGAAATATGACATTTTTGGTTGGCTTTCCAGCATCATAGCTCACAATTTTGGCACAAATAACCCCCTTCTGGTAGAAGGTAGAACATGAGGAAGTTATATTTTACAACCTAGATTCCGTCCTAGTTTATTAGGAATGGGACACATACTTATCAACAAAAGGAATGGATGCATTTCTGTTCTTTCAAACTGAAATAAGCACAAGTCTTGAACTTTGCTTAAAAGTACTGACCGAATCAAGTGAATTTTATGGGCAGTAGGCTATATCCCCGTGGTAAAATATTTAATCTCAAATACATCAAATAGACCAAAGTACCAATACTGACTACCAGACAACTAAATGACCCCAGCACACGCTCATGTCAAACAGCTAGCTACCTTCAGCATACTCCTCAGACACACACACACAAGAACACTAAATTTGTATCCAATAAGCACTCAAGTCTTTTCATTCAGATCAAACAAACCTCAGGGCTTTGTTTCATTAATATAGCCGTCTTGATAAAACTATATTCCTCAGCAGATTTTTTTCCCAACAAGTTACACCTCCCAATTTCCAATTAATACTTGAACAATTAATTTTCCCTTAAAATTGAGCTAGATTACTCGATCAGATCAATTAAACCCATTACCATATTGCAACTGCATTGCAATATAAGAGGAGCATAGATTGAGAAAAAACCAAAACCCTAAGCTAAGAAAAAACAGGAAAATATGAGAAGAAACAGAGGAAAGAGTGAATGTGGGGAAACGGGTACCTCTTTCTCCAGCATCACTGTCTTTGCGCTTGAGAATTTTCCGGAAATCTTTTCTATTAAAGAAATTAAACATCTTCCCCCCATACAACATTCCCCTCCACCCCAAAACCAAAACCAAAACCCCTTTTTGTATCAACGATTTAGAAGAAGAAGGAATCAATCACAGTAACAACAATGATAGGTGCATTGCTTTGTATTGGGCTAATGTCTAATCGTGACCCAACGAGAACCGAATCCGCCACAAGAAAAGGGCGTAAAGATTTAAGAGAGAGAAAGTGAGGAGGGACAGGTGGGGCTGGAAGAAAACGGTGATTGCGGAAAATAGAAGAATTGTCGGAGTAGAAATAAAGAAAATCACGCAAAAACACACCGACAGTGAGTCAAGTTTGATTGATTTGAGGAGTAAAACTCACGGAAGTAGCAGCATACAGCAGAGCAGCAGTACGAGGACTACTGAACCAGGACTAGGATTAGAAATTTAGAATAGAAGAATAGAAATTGAAGTAATACTGATGAGTAATTTGCTGAACTAAATTACTTATTTCGTTACTTTTATTGCCAATCTATCTTCCAAACGTAAATTTTCAGCTAGGTGTAAAAATAATAAATAAGCATTTATTTGGATATAATAAATCAACAGTATTTTGAAACATAACGTTGACAAGAAAATAAAAAAAAGAGTATTTAAAATTTATGAAATAATAAGAAGAAGAAAATGAGGATCAATATTGACTTATTAGATTACTAAAATCAAATTTAAATTCTAAAAATTTTAAGTTTTAATAATTGATATATTAAGTTAAAATATATATCTAATTTTGTAGCTGAGGAACAAGATAAATTGAGAAGACAATATGAACCAACAAATTATTGAATTTTTATATGTTCTTATCATTTTAAAATATAAGATTAATATTAATTTTTTAAGTTTAATTTTATATATTAAAATTTAAAATTAATATAATTAAAAAATAATTTTTATAATTAACACTATTTTATAAATAATTTATAATTTATAGAATTATATTACCTAAGATTAAATGAGTATATATATTAGACCACTCACTGATGTAATAATGATTTGAATAATTTACGATATCCGTTAAAAAAATATATGGAACAACTTGCATCATCGGATAAAGTGATTTTGTATTTTAATTTTCATCAACCTACGTATCTATTTCTGTCATCTATCTCTATATATGTAGCCGTAGGTGGTCCATATTTTTCTTTCTATATATAACTAGTTTGTTTTTACCTTTTTTCTTTTTTGGTCTTACCTATGGGTTTTTTTAGGCTTGAGTGGCCAGGCCAGGCTTGGGTTGCCGAGTGGGCCATAACAATAACAACATATATACCTGTAGTAAGTGTTTGTTGGGCTCCGCGTATATACGGTTGGCTTGACTTTGTCAACATTGTAGATAGAGGAGTAAATATTTGGTTTGGTATACAAAAATATACTACCAATCATTTTTTACAGGGATGGGTGATACTATATATATATATATATATGTATGTATGTATGTATGTATATATATATATATAGATATATGTATATATAGGTACTGTTAAATCAAGTGACTTTCCAATCTAATACGGTTAATATCCAATTACATGACCATTTTCATCATACTGAGGAAGATTTAAGTGATGGTCATGCCTGGATTTGTAAAACTGAAACAAATATTTTACTACTTGATAGTGAGAATTGCTTGTTGTGTCTAAATTTGAAAGACGTTAATGCAAAAAGCCTACAACCCAAAGGCCTAACGGGCCAATGGCCCAATCAATTATGAATCTCATTTAAGTCCATTTAGGATCAGCCCGCCCTTTAGCATACCTCGTTAATTAAAACGGTCGGTTGATAGAAAGAAAGAAAGAAAAACTTTAGCCTTTCATCCGCACAAAAGAAACTCTATTTCGACTTGTAAAATATATAAATAATTATAAGTTAATTTAATGTAAAATATATAAATAATTATAATTTAATTTAGTTTTAATCAAATAGCATATTATTCAAAGTGTACAACTAATTATAAATTTTACTCTCCTTTTTTCTAAAGTTAAATATATTACTTAGAAATTGTTATGAACCTAATTGTAAGACATGAGATTTTGATATTGGATTTTTATAAAATTTCAACTCTCCAACCTTAACAGTTATATCTTTTAATGAGTGATTTTTTTCAAAATTTATAACCATTAGTATCAGAATTGTCCACTATTAACATAAATTTATAATTTTATAAATTGACTTTTTAAATTCAAATACAACTCGTTTTGTGACAAATAAGGAAATAATAAATTGCAACTACAGAACTTTCTTTATTTCAAATTTTCCGAAATGGATGTTTAATGGACAACTTTTGTTATTTATTTATTTATTTTTTATTTTAAAGATAAATATATTTTTTTGGTATATAATTAACACTAAAATATTTCATTTATATATCTATATTATTAAGAAAAAACAAATTTAGATAATTATTTTATTTTTTACACAATTATTATTATTATTATTATTGCTAATTATTTTACACAATTATTGTGTGCCACTGGTAGACATGCACAGTAGGATGGTCTGGTCCGGCATGACCTGGGCTTGGTAGACTTTGGCTGTTGATCAGGGCGGGTCAGACTTTGACTTTTGAGCCTGTAGGCCGGGCCATGTAGGGTTTCTCGATAAAAGTCTGGCCTTTTTAGGCCTGTAGGCCAGGCCGGGCCAGACCTGTAGGCTAGGTCGGGTCAGGTCAGTCTAGTCTTTGGGCCGGGGCGGACCAGGCCTAAAAATATAATCAACTAATTTTTAATGTGAAATATAAATATTAAATAAGCTAACTACTATATTAATTAAATGTATTGACAAAAAATTAAAAATGAGTAACTAATCAATAATAAATAATGAGTCGGTTATAAATATTTTGCTTCAAAATATTTTAAAAATATTTTCAAAATTCAAATCTTCAAAAAATGTATCTTTCTAACTTCAAAAAATATCTCTTCATTATATCTTCAATCCTAAAAAAAAAAAATATCTTCAATATTCATGAATGTACAATTTCGTGTAGGCTGTGCCGGGTTTTTTCGTCAAAATAATAGCCTGTTCAAAGACGGTAGGCCGGACCGGTCCGAACTTTGATCGGGCCAAATTTTGATCAGGCTGAACTCATGCCAAACCAAATCGACCTGTAAGCGGTAGGCTTTTTGTGCATCTCTAGCTAGGCAACGAATTAGAATAAAATAAGCTAAAACCACAAGCAAGAGAAGGTGATCACACTACCCGTAGAAACAGTCCTCCGGAATTCCCCAAATCGGAACCCTAACCCTAACCCACTAACCAAATCCTCCATGGATCCGATCCTTAACGTACTCCAAATCTTCCCATACAGCTTCCTCGGCCCACCGCGCCTCCGGCTGAAGCTTCCATCTTTCTCTCTCCCCTCCGCCATGACCGTTTACTCGCTCATCCTGCTAACCTACTTCATGGTCGTCTCCGGCATTGTCTACGACGTCATCGTCGAGCCACCTGGCATTGGATCCACTCAGGACCGAGCTACCGGCGCCGTCCGCCCCATCGTTTTCCTCCCCGGCCGAGTCAACGGCCAGTACATTATTGAAGGCCTCTCAAGTGGGTTCATGTTTGTTCTCGGTGGCCTTGGCATTGTGCTTATGGATCTTGCACTTGATCGTAACAGTGCTAGGAGTGTCAAGATCTCGTTTGCATCAGCTGGAATTTCCTTCGTCGTTATCGGTTATGTGATGAGTATGCTTTTTATTCGCATCAAGATCCCTGCTTATCTTCATTGATTAGCTGCTTGGTCAGTTTTTGTAATATGAGCTTTTAAGTTTTTATTGTGAAACTGGTTTTTCTATGAAAATTAAAGAGTATAAATCTTTAAAGGTAATTAGTTTTTGATATTAAATGTGTCGGATGAAATGGGGAATCTGGGAATGGAAATTGGAATAAAATTTGAGCTTACGGCTTCTTCCATTTACTCATTTAGCACCTTTTTCCCCCTTCATGTTTATAAGAAGGTGGTTACCACTTACTGGAAATATGAAATATTATTTCTACTACATGTTCCTCTGATTGATGCTGAGATTGTTTTGGAGTCTGCAAATATGATTGGAATGTGACAGATTGACCTCAAAACTCAGAAGTCTTGCTATCTCATGGAGTTTGAGTATTGGTATGAAGTCTTGCTATCTCATGGAGTTTGAGTATTGGTATTTCATATGAGGAAAATAAAATTTTGAGTTCTGAATTAGAGAATGGGTGTGATAAATTTGGGAAGTTTATGTGGTCTGCAGTTTTGTGAGCTTTCTCAGTTGTACTTGTATTTGTCTTGAATGATTTTTTTTTTACTTTCCAAGATCTTTGTTAGGACTGTAGGAATGAAGAATTTCATATGAGCAGGTTGAAAATGAATGATTAAATGTTCGATTGCTTGTTTGATTCTTTGCTTTGTTTTTCTTAGTTTTTTATGGCGACTTAGTACTGTGATATATTTGATTAGGGGTGCACAAAAGCAGTCGGTAAAAACGGTTTTTTACTGAAATCGGTAATGCAGGGCTGGCTTGGTATATTTCTCAACTGGTACAGTACCGGTAAATATCTTTGGTAAATACTGTCTCAACGAGACCGGGACGGTAGGCACTTTCTTATATTTGGTAGATACTGAACTGGACTTATTTTACCAGTTGTTTGTGTGTGTGTGTGTGTATATACATTTATATGTTGTATATTACATCATGCTTATTGTTTGTGTCAAACATATCAGTAGAGAAACTTAATTAAATTGAAAGATTGAAATCAAATGTTAGGCTCTCAAGTTTCAACAATACGCATACGTATGTGCTTGCTCATGCCTTCATCATCTTCAATGTGATTACAACTTCAGTTTTCAATCTTTCAACTTCCCATTACCAGATCTAACTCTAATTTCAACTACCCATTACCAAATCTAAACTCTAATTTCAACTACCCATTACCAAATCTAACTCTAATTTCAACTACTCATCGATCCCTCTCTCTAAACAGATGTAAAAGGTCACATCTTCAATATTTCAAATTTAGGTATTTTGATTTTACTTTTTGTAGAAGATAAAGAACTTACCCCCTTACTGTGAGTTTGTGAGGTATGAAGGAAGAAGATAACTAAAGGATGACTTCTCCTAAATTATATTATTTGTAATATAATACAATAATTGTAGATATGTAAAGTTTAAAAACTCTCGTTAGCAGTGTTCCTACAGTTATACAATTGGGCTACTTACAATTTGGGCTTATGGTCCTCCTAGTTTTTGTGTCACTAAGACTTGCAGATTATTAGATTTTGTATAAAAAAAAATCAAAAAAATAATAAACAAATAAATAGGTATACAACCAGTATCTAACGGTACCATAATGTACCAAACCGGCACCAACCGGAACGGAATACCAGTAATTCGGTGCCGGGGTATAGGTATTTATTTTCACAGTAATCGGTGCGGTTCGGTTCAGGCCAGTACTGTCACATCCCTATATTTGGTAACTTAGTTGTTGGGTTTTTATGAGCTCTCATAAAAGCTACTTGTAGCTCATTCACCTCATTGTCATTTTGGTGGCCCTGCTTATGACAGTTGCGTTTGAGTGAATTTGGGCAAAAAGTTTCAAGAGCTCAAGCGTAATGTTGTTAACATTAGGCTGCCTCCCCATCTTCGGTGAACTGTGTGTGTTTTTTTCCCCTCTTGTTTGGTGTGAAGTTTTCATTGTTAGAAATTATGGATGTGGATATGATGGAAATTGTGGATGTTGATATGAAGTTAAAGAGATATCTGCTTTATGAATCTTTTCGGTATTGATATATGTTTCATATATGTATACACATATATGTGTATGTGTATATGTATATGTACATATGGAAATTCATCTATGACAACCGGTTACTGGAAATACTATTACAGCAATCACATCTAAGACCGTTTATCATAATATCCAAGAGCTGAGATTAAATTGGATTTGGACCCTTCCATTAGAGGCTCTAGTGGCAGTTTGGTTATATTAGACAAACGTACGTGTTATTTACATGAGATTATTTAATATGATAGCCAAGTAGGAAAGTGTATTTATAGGGAGTTATTTAGTTTAATATGATCATATCTTAACAAGTTATCTATAAATCTTGATTTTGTTGATCGATTATATATCTTATCCTAACTTGTAAATAAATTATCTAGTCGGCTCTTTATATTAGTCTGTTACTGTTTATATTTATATAATTTTTTATAGTAGTCTATTCCTTATATTCTAATTATATAATTCCTTGTACTATTCATATTTTTGTATAAGGAATAATTAGAAATAGACTAATTAGAATTTTTGCTCTTTAAATGAAACAAAAACAAATTTTTTGTGTTATAGATTTGTTTATGCAACATGTGTGGGAGCCTAATTTCTATCCTTTTTTCAGTATTGATATATATATCTATATATTCATTCCAGTACTTATAGAGAGTAGGTAGCTGCTACAAATTTACTGCCTTTCAGTGATCCTCTGTTGAATACTGAGAAATGAGCAAGGAATGTAAGAAATGATTTGTGGTGTTTTGGTAGCGGGAAAGTGAATGGTTTGATTCAACTGCTGAGAAATGAGCAAGGAATGTAAGAAATGATTTGTGGTGTTTTGGTAGCGGGAAAGTGAATGGTTTGATTCAACTGCCTTATACTGTTAGATTTGGAGAAACTGAAGGTTCTTTTATATGGTTATATTGAGCTCAATTGGCTTAAGAGTTTTGCTGGAGCGATTCAAAATCTCATGTCATTATACTGATGTGCTACTACTAATTTAATCTTCTTCCAATGTGCAAATGAGTTCTTTGATTCGAATTGCTTAAAACTAGTAATATTAGGACAGTTATGAATTGTCTAGATACCAAGAGGTACGTAATTGCATCTTGCCTTTGTCTGTGATGTCTTGGAAAATTCGAACTATGTATGGTGAATTGGTATTTGCGACCCTGTATTATATTGTCATAGAAGCCAACATTTTGTGCAAGTCTAGATCATGGATTATGCATTTACTGCTGTTCTAGCTCCTCATGGTTAGCTACCTTCTATTTCATTGACCAAATTTATTCTTGGATTTACTCTATAAGCATTTTATGCATTACTGCTTTTATAGTTCTACACAGTTATCTTATCTTCTATTTCATTGGCCAAATTGATTGTTGGACACAGTGAGGCTCAGTGTAGCTCAGCCAGCATGGGCTTTAGGCTGATTCCAGGTGTTCTCGCACAAGAATACAAGAGATGCCAAGAGATGCGTGTGTTATATTGAGCTTTACTTTGAGTTCATACTGTTGCAAGACTTGGGCATTTGTCCACTCAATTCAATACAATACCTCATTGTAATTGAAGAATATTGCCAAATGTGAATATGTGGAATTACAAAAATGAAACTGGGAAAACCAGGAGTTCAGGTTTCGGACCTGAAAGATTTAAAAATTGTGCACCAAATAACAATCAAGAAAAAGTGAATGGTCGAACCAAACTGTCATTTTGGGAATGAGGTATATTCATCTTCCTTCCAATTCTCCGGCGGTACCTATGAAGCGTGCCTAACTTTTTTATTTAAATTTTTTTATTACAGTGCCCGTCTGTTTTGTTCTTAGTAGTACAATTTATGAAACGAGAGATTAATATGGGAAAAATAGAAATTCTCAGAAATGCTGCACTCATGTACTATATATATATATATATATATATATATATATATATGTATATATCAAACATATGAAACAATACACTGACGGCCCTATTTGTGCTACAATCATGATACATGTTTCTATGTTTTTAGACGACATAGATGCATACAACTGTTACAGATAGAAACTTGCTGTTCAAAAGTTGTAACTCTATCTCTAACCTAGAAACCATGCTATTAGTCACTATCTTAAACATGTTGAAAAAGTAAACCACCCTAATAATACTCTACATGAATTGCCATGCCCCAATACCAAACAAAAAGCAAGAAAACTTGAAATTAACCTTTGACAAAGTTATTCGCAAAAGATATGATTGACCAGACACCATATTTCACTCGATCTCATCTTGTGAAGTGAGATTTAGGAGAGAAAAGTCGTAGCGGTGAAAATATGCCCGTGTACCTGGGTGAAGCAAGTGTCTGAATTTGATTATACGTACCACTACTGGGAATAATAACTAACCCTTCCCTCTCCTCATTATTTACGTTAATATTAACGTTTGCCCCGTTAAACGTACTATATTTTCTCAATTTCCCAATCCAGGACTTCTTCTTGGGAGACTTGTTGTGTCCACCATTTGTCTTTTCACTCAAGTACTCTTTCACCTTGTATAATCCCTGCTCAACCACGTCCAATGGCGGCGAAACTAGTGGATTGCCTTCAACGCTGAGCTTCTGTAGTTTTTTCAGGCAACCAAGCGAGTCCGGTAAACTAGTGATCTTATTATAGCTCACGTCCAACTCGACAAGGGAGCTAATGAGGCCTATAGAGTATGGTAGGGTTGTGAGATACTGGAAGTTTTGGCTGACGTTGAGGATTTCGAGGTGGATTAGGTTTTCGAGGTCGTCAGGGAGGGAGCGAAGGCAATTAAGGCGGGCGTCTAAGATGCGGAGGTTGGTTAAGTGAGAGGTGGAAGAGGGAAGGAAAACAAGCTTGTTGGAGTTGACGGAGAGTTTCTTCAAGCTTATGAGCTCAAACCCTAATGTGTCTGGAAGTTTGGTTAACAGGTTAAAATTTGCATTCAGCTCTTCCAGCGATCTGCATGAATATATCATATCATGTCAAATATGTTAGTAATTAAATGAGAATTGATTCGATTTGCAAACGTACAAATCGTAGTATTATTTTTACCACCTCGATGGATCAGTCTTGTTGTTAGATTGAGAAAGTTTTTTGTCTTTGAACGGTTCGGGGAAAGCCGGAAAGCTTAAATAAGAATTAATTTACCGGAAAAGTTTTGTCTTAATTGTTTGGTAATCAAGACGGATTACTTAAAGCGGAACAGATTAATTGGCGGCGGTTATTTTATGTTAATCCGCAATTAATATACGTAGTAAATATACGTAGTTGTAGTAGTACGTAGCATGCATAAGGATATATATGTAGGAGTATATAATATGACAAATTAAATTATAAATAAAAAAGAAATAAGATAATAATTAATTAACCTGCAATTCTCAATGGATCTAGGAAGGGAGTGAAGAAGGTTTGCAGAGACATTTAAGAACTGGAGCTTTGACAAACAACCGATTGAATTGGGAAGTGTTTTTAGCTGATTTGAGTGCACATCCAACACCACAACGTTAAGGAGTCTTGCTATTAGAGACTCTGGTATGCTCTGTCCTCCAATATTTCACATCCAACAAAAAATTAATATTGATTATATATGTTGCATTTGCATTTGCATTTGCATGTGCATGTGCATGTGCATTAAATTAAATTATTAGCACACATGAAATGTATTATTATCAATTAATTAAACATCAATAGTTTGGCCGGCATGGAATTAAAGCTAATTAAGGTCTGTTTTAAGAAATGATGCATGGATATTGAGATGGATGGATTACAATTATTACCTGAAGATAATTGTTGGAGAGGTCTAACCTGCAGATGAGTGATAAATTAAGAGAAGGATTAGGGAGAGAGTGCAAAAACATTCCACTCATATCCAATACATCAACTACCATCCCTAATTCCTGCCCCATTGATGATTTACTCATACTCTCCATCAAATCCATCCTTGTTACTTGCTGTCGCGCCTGCGCCAGCTGCTGTTCATAGATCATCCTTTATTTATACATACATATATATAGATAGATAGATAGATAGATAGATAGATAGATACACACACACTCCTATATAAATTATACTATTTTTTTGAGAGAGACAGAAAGGAATGGCCGGAGGGAGAGATTTTATGTGACGGGTGTGTAATGTGATGTCTGTCGACAAAAATTACACTCCACCATAAATACATATTAGTAATTAAATCCAGCTTATACGTACGGATGAGCAGGCATCAGGTACAACGCACGTATGCATGACGCTCTTGAGGAAAGTACAAGCCGTATATTGCGTAACCAATTAAGTTTCCTACCTACTCTCCTTCCCAAACTCAAAACCCCATCCATACTTCATAGTTCATACCATACTTTTGTTTTAGAGACCAAACGTAGGGTGAACATTCAAATTGAAAATTTGTCCGAATGGAACTAAATTGATAACAAATTAATTTAAAAATTAGAAAATCAATAAATTGACAATTATAAAACAAAAAAAAAAACCGAAACGGCTATTTCCGGTTTGCATATATGAAAAAATCAAAGCCGACCAAATATAAAAAGTTGTAAATATATTTATATATTTATATTTATAAATATAATTATATATAGAATATACTTTTATTTATATACAATAATACTCAAAATTTTTAGTTTATGATACAATATTTTATTTACCATACTATAAAATTTAGATTTAATAGATGTTTATTATTCATGTATGTTTAATCTCCTCTTGAATGTTTTATTAGTATTTTGATCTTAATTAATCTTGAGATGAAGTTTAAAGTGTTATTTCTAATGATCATAAACATTTGTCAAAATTTGAGGAGTAAAACTCTCTAGTATAATATATTGTGTTTGGTTGTTTGATGATTTATGATTTAATTTTATATTTAATTGTTCATTTATTCTTAATTCAAACCGTCTAAACTGACCAATTTAGTCGATAATCGAATAGAATGATAACCGACTACGAAATAAAAGTTCGGACGATTTTAATTTTTAATTTTTTATAATTATCTTAAATGATTTAATTTTTTTTTAAAATACAAAATCGGACAACGTACATCGGTACATGCATGGTCCAGAATGGATGGATGCCCGTCAATTGCGGTCCCCCTGCCCCCTACACCTTTAAAACCATTTATAATTAATGCTTCTACTCTCCTCACTCCAAATCTTGTATCTGATCCGATCCGGTGTATCAAGGTATATATGTCTTGTAGGTTAACATGATTTTCTAAAAAAAATTCATGAAATATTAAGGTGGTTCAGATCGATAAAATATTGTGATATTGTCAAATGAATAAATATCGCTTAAAACATCATATTATGGTTAGAACCAAATGTGAATAAAGTTTGTGTTTAATGTTGTCCTTTAAAAATTAGAAAGAACAAAAAACAAAGTAGTTAATGTCATCACTTGGTTTAAAAATTTCCAAAAAACAACGAGTCCGTGTTTTCAAACATCATGTCAAATAAAGGTTTAGGTACAAAAAAATATAAGAAAAGATGCGTGATCTTGTCAATCTCCTAAGAGTCTATGACAGTAAAGTGGGAATCGTTCTAATCCGCGTGCCTTGGAATTTTCTAACATAATTAGTATATTCGATAGTGATTTTCTATACATTAAAGTCAAAAGTTGGACTTTAGAGGAGGAACGAAAGATGCAGGGGAGAGAGAATATGAAACTAAGACTAGTATTCCAGCAGTCACTGATATTGAGAATTGCATTTTATATAATGATTTTGTAAGGAAATGTGTGATATTTTCAAAGTGATTCCATTTTATATGAGAGTTGCGTTTAAGTTTTATATTAGAGTTACGTTTAAGTTAAGCAAACCTGAATATGCTTAAAAGAGTTCAAAATTGAAGAATAATAAGAGTTTTTTGCCTTGCATGCCGAATTATGATTGCGACATATATTAATATATAAAATTATAAAAGATTATAAAATTGGTTTATTATATCAAATATATTGTTAAACTATTATCTATTATAATTATTCACACAACTCGCAACTAAAAAATCGACATATAAACTCACCACAAGATATATCATTATCCAAAACTGAATCAGATGAAACTCTCATTTTCGAAAAGAAAAGAAAAAATCATACATCACATCTCGCGACGACAAAAAGGTTATATACATTTAAGGCAAGAAAAACTACGTGGACAACCCAACAGCATAAAACTTTAGAATAATACAATCTAGAAATGTAACGCTTCTGTAGAAATGTATATATGATTGAAAAACTGTAAATGCTTCTGTAGAAAATGTAACGTTTGGCGTTCTGACCGATATCAATTTCTGCAGCAAAAATAGATTCTTTTTTGAGTTGATGTTCAAATACTTAAAATACCGAGTAGATGTTCAAATGAGCAAGTGAGAAAAAAAGAAGATCATTGCACATATAAATATATAGTTGCAACACTAATATTATCATTGATGAAAATAAGTCAAGGTTATTACAACTTCACACAACCTTGAAATGATTTCAGACCAATAGGACTACAGATTTACACATACCAGTAACACTTGGACGACTCTGGGGCTCATTTATTTTTGAGGACATGGTGTATTAACATTTGGAAAGAGAACTGGGTCAAAAGGGGAGTTTATTTCAGAAATCTTCACCATAAACCTCAGCAGAAACATGAATAGGCCAAGTGACTTTTCTGAGATATGTAAGGTGAAACAAAATCGACGGCGGCAACTGAAGAAGTTTCTGCAGGAACAAGAACCTGAGTCTTTCCTGCAGCAATTCTCTCCCCAACGACATTTTCATAGAATAGGCTGGCTAATGCAGGTACAAATACATCACTTTGTGAACATATATAGAAATCAATGACCTTGGTGAATTCAGTACTTTCCCAGGTCAAGAACTTCGCAACCTTTTCTTCAGGCATCAAGCTTTCCTGTGCAGTTTAAATGCATACAGAAAAGATCTTGTCAAGGTAAAATCTGAGCATTTATCAGTTTATAAAAAAAACTACATAAATCAAATGAATTATCTTTCTTATGGAAACCGAATTTTGACATGGCAAATAAGATACATTACACTTTCATAGTTTTTTTTCACCATTTCAATGAAGAGAAAAAGAATGAAAGTTCCACCTGCTATTGGAAGATGGAGAAGTGGGACGAATGGAACAAACATCTTATGATAAGATTTAATGAAAAGAAAATGTATATCAAACACGACTGAAAATTGTTTTGCATCTTCAATATACTTGAACTAACATCCCCTCAATCCCCATTAATTAATGCCAAGAGGACAGAATACTAGTAACAGAAGAAGAATATGCTCAAGTAAAATATTAACTCCTAATGGTAGCAGCAATATGGATGCCCAAATTTTAGATGCCTACAGATAATAACCATTGGACATGATGACACTCGGACAATATCCCAGTACTTCTGGATGGCAAATGTTTGCCAACTTGCATTCTTGACAACTTCATTCAAGAAAAGCTTCCGATATGGAAGCGGTGCGCATGGTGAAAGTAGAAACTGTAAACCAACTAATTTGATGATCTTTCAAAGCCAAACATAATATTAATTAGGTTTATATAATTATGTATTAATGTTGGGAATAAAAGCCCTTACCTTTGTATATGTGTTGGGGAAGATATCTGTCAATGCATCAAGACTATTGTGCCATCCATTCTGAGTCAAATAAATTGTTGTGTCTCGTTTAAAACCAATCTTCTTCAGAAATTGACCAATCTCCAGGGCATTGAAACAACTTTTTCTTCCATTTGCTCCAGTCTCCTGACACGCATTCGTTCCCAACATCTCAACCCTTAAGTCCACTGCAATGAACTGACCATCTGATTTTTGGCTCAAAGTTCTTAGCGACTCAAGCATTGATTCAACGACTTCCTGCAACCCAGCTTGCAACTGGAGAGCCTCAAACACAGCCAAACATGAAATGGAATTCTTGTATTTCAGCCCTTCTATCTTTGTCATGGTTGAAGTGGGGAAATAAGTTACAACCTTCAAATTTCCCTTCCTTTTGAATAATGGTTCAACCTTTGCAGTAACAAAGTCTTCAGAAACCCCGTTTGGAACCCTTGCAAGAGTAAGCATTTCAGTTGACACTTCATGTGGCTGATAAATTGCTATTTTGATTAAACCATTAAGGCTTGTTACGAATTTGTGGACATCATAGATTTCTCCAAACTTCCTGAAAGATGATAGTGTCAGTCAGGGCAGTTGTTGACAAGTTTCAAGGCTAATACAGCAACTCTACATAACAAAATGTTACCAAGTTCCAAAGTTTAAGAGGTTTATAAAGAAATGGCTAATCATTTTTTTAATACTAAAACGAATATGTATTAATAACATTTCTATCAAACCTTTTCATTATCGCAAAGTTATGTAAAAATGAGAATTCAATCATTTTGCCAGAGATAATATACTTCAATATATCGCAATTCTATCAAACCTTTCACATCTCAAACAAAGCAGCGAATGATTAACAAAATGGATCCTTCTACATAAGAATGAACCACATTGAGCATGGAATGATTCCTCCACCAAAACGTGCAGATTATCTCAACAAATTTTGCTTAATACTAGAATTTCAGTGAAACCTCAATGATACAATATCCAAGTAACTAATAATCTCCCACTAAGTGAGAAAATCTTTAGGGCAGGGTGGAAGAGGGCAACATGTAATTCCTTGAGAACATGCCCTACTCTTTATATTACCTTACTCAAACTCATGTAGCAACACACAACTGATCTAAAGCTCATAACATATGAAGTTGGCATATAAAAAAAACAGCCCAACGACGAGAGCAACTGTATAGAATTTAAGGAACATATTGCAACGTTATGTTATCTGCACTAACCTCTTGTCTCCTGGTTTATTTCCAGTGATATCAGGAAGCACGAGGGTAGCTCCAAGATGTCTGGCTATCAAAATTGCATTAGCAACCTGAGGAAACCAACCAGAAATAAAATCATATACGAAAATTAAAGATGTGGTATAAAATTATAAACTGAAGATGAAGAACCTTCTTTTAGAAAGCAAAAACAATGGAGTTATATGGTTTGTTTTAAACAATGTTTACACATGAGACAAAAATATAGGACTTCAATTTATATATTAAGACTTTAGTGAATTAACTTATTAGAGTTATATTGTAAATAATAATTTGAAAGGGAATATTATATGATTTGCCAATAAGCCTCCATGAGAAAAGATTACTTTAAATGCAATACCCTATAACTTGCATAAAAAAGATAACATTGTCTGAAATTTGTTTGCTAACGTTCAAGCTAAAACATTGAATCTCAAACAAAGAAAAGGACAGTGCTAGAAATAACTTCGTTTATCATGTATATTAACTTCATAAAGCTAATTTAAAATAGTACATATATCGCAAAGGCTTTTTTTCTGCATCCAAGCAAAGTCATCATCTCTTCAAACAGTAACTTGCTTGGCTGCAAAGTATACAGTAACTGGCACGACTTGCAAGCTGACTCCACTCGTGAGCTAAGTTAGCTGAGTTCAAGAAGTTAGACTAGATCGATTAAACAAGCGAAACTCAATGCTCATCTAAGTTCATATAAAGTCCACTGAGTTTGAATGGAAATACAAACTATACACTTAATCATATAGGCTCAAGCTCAATATAATGACCTATATGAGAACCTTAACGAATTAAGTTCAATAATTCGTAACTTGACTCAATTGCTTCATTTAAATATAAGTACCTAGGATTATTAATTACCCTTGCACTATCAATTTCCTTATAAATGTAATCCCTCCTCAACCCCTCTCCTCCCCATCCTAACTCCAAGTAAAACCATCAAGAAAACAGATAAGCAACCGATAACAAGAACTGTCGGAAAGAGGCAGAGGAGATTCAAGAAGGCAAATGGAAGCCAGGTACTGAGGCACATACATGCTCGTGTTCACACAACAACATTTCCCTTTGTCAAAAAGGTTAGTAAAAGGAAAGTGATTACCTGCGAAACATGATATTCTGGGCCACCCGACAATGAAAATATTATAAAACCGTTGGGCTGCTCCCACCCTTCTGTCAGTGAAACATAAAAAAAGACAGAGAAAAAGTAAATGCATCTACAAGGTACCTAAAAACTAGGGTATTTTATAAATCTCAACTTAAATTTAATTTGTAGTTACTTAATGATGGCTTCTTCCAACACGGTTTCAGTGCTTCATCGTGACCCTTCCATGGCTCTGCACCGACACTTGCAATGTTTTCAAGTCTTTGCTTTGATACCTTGAAAACATCATACTGAACTGATGTGAACCCCGGGGATTTCACCTACAGAGCAAAACAAAACCATAAAATTAGATCTCCATTAATCATATTTATTGCTTCAAGTATGCATATGTCCAGTCACATAACAATGTACCCGATATCCTTCACAAATTTTTAGGGGCAAATCATAAAACTAATAAATAGCAAATATATACTTTAAACTTTCATCGCATGTTTAACTAATAAACTTCTTCAACAGCTCGAATTTCATACAAGCGAATATAACTCATTAACTTTACAAAAGAAAAACTGTGAATTTGGCAATTGGCACCTAAATTTAGTCACCATCCATTTGTTTGTGTTTTTTTCAAATTGGATTCACGATTAAACAAATGCATATAACTAACGATATAAAGACATATATTGAAACTCATTGGATAAAAGAAAGAGTTACAAAAAAAAAAATTAATGCAGGACGAGGAAGATCCCGACAAGAAAATTGTTTAAAGCAGTATATTAAATGTTTTATTTTAATTAGGAATTGTATTGTAATTAGAAGTTGTATTTAAGTTAGTTTATAATTTGTAATTATCTTATTTAGTTTTTATTTATCATTTAGAGTCCAATTTAGATTAGAAGAGTTTTATTGGAGTATTATAAATAGGGTTGTACTTCAGTATTTTTAATACATTGAATTATTGAGTTTTGTGAAATTCTGTGAGAAAATCTCTATGTGAGATTATTTGTGACCCCATACCCGTACCCCACCAAAATTAATATAACGTGTAACAATAAAATCATAACCCCAACCATTTCTTTCTTCCCCTCATTTAAGTTCATGCAATTGGAAGCATCCAAAATAATCATCAACAACAAAAATAGTAAATGCATTGTAAACGTGAGATTCAATAAAATAGATTATTCACTGAGATGATATCCTCTAGATTTCTTTTGCACAATCCATTTAATTCAAAGCTGTCTAAAAGAAGGAATAATGATATAATAATTATTAATTTCAACCAACAAAGGAAAACATAAAATAATCAAATAAGTGCTTACAAACAGAGGGTACTTACAATAGCTGTATCGAAATGATCTCTTTTGATCATATTCCCAAGCATTACAAACATGGAGAATGTAAGAAAACCTGCCATCAGCTGCCTTATGTCTATTCCTGCCATGTTTTGCCTCTCTCTCTCTCTCTCTCTCTGTATCTCCCTCTTTAACTCTGTGTACAATGTATCGGTTCTCTCTCCCTCTGGGTATATATACACGTAAATATATCTATATCAATAAGTGAGTATGTACACGTATGTCTAAGTCTTTTATTTCTATTTAAACATCCCAGACAAAGACAATAGGATGCCGACTAAAGTAGTAAGTAGGGAAACAAAAAACAGGTAGCTTAAATCTAATTTGTGACAATAATGACAGCTTGCTCTTTCCGAGTAAATCCAAGAAACTCATTAAAACTTCCCCCGAAAAAAATTTGTTAGCCTTTTTTTTTTAAACATAACTATGAGAAGACAAGTGGCTAGAGGAAGAACCGTAGAGTTGTAATGATAGAACAGACAGATTATTTAAGACTATCCTCATTACACGTCTTCTATTTTGATAGATACTTCAGCCCAACCCACTTGATACAACAAATTTAATACTCATTTTTAACTTTAAAAGTAAATTGCACTTAATTGCTCCGCTTTACCTCTGTTTCATATTAATCCCCTTGATCTATCAAAACTGTTCTACAATTTGTTTGTTGTAAGCCTAATTTGTTTATAATTAACCCCATTAACTGTAATATCAAAACGACAAAAGAACTATATAAGGCAACTATGTACTTCAATCCTTAGACTTAATAAGACACCCATATTTAACATTTAAACAACAGTAAATTTAATCTATATTCGTGAGAAAATAGTGAAGCACACTTTTACTTATAACCAGATCAAAATTTATATGTTACTGACCCATTATATTTGTTGATTTGCATATGTATGAATAAAGGATTAGAGACAATACTAGTTTAGGAAGAGATGAACGAGTAGTAGTCCATTTGTTGCCTACTGGCATTGACATGGTGTCAGAGCCCAATTAGCTTTACTTTTGATAGAGTCTGCATACCCACCTTCATCTATGTCTACTTGTGAGGTTATACTTTGTATGCTTATGAACTCTTTTGTTAAGCTTTTAACTAGGGATGTCTCGTTAAAGCCAATATTGACGTGGAGTCCTCCCTAGTATTTGATGGTTTTGTTTCTTTAGTTAGGTGGATCAAATTAGTTATGGTCAAAATCTTTTTAACTAAAAAAATAAAATACACCCCTAAATCCTGATTGACCCAAACTACATTTAGAATGTAGTATGAGCCCAGATACCAATCTATCAATCACATAAAAGAAGAACAGCCCAAACTCTTTTACAAGACAAAAAATTTCACCTAACACAACTTACGTTCAATTCTTTAGCACCTATATGCCAGGTAGACGATGTTCTAAAAATCGCTAGGCAGACTTACGCAGCAGAAGGGGTGCCTAGTGCTTAGGCGGTCTCATTTTTCTATTTTTCTATTGTATATACTTCTTATACTATATAAAACATATACTAGATATAATTTTTAATATTTTACATGAAAATTACCAAAAAAATAATTTTTTCATATTTAATGCATTGTATTATAGAGCTTCAAAACTTTTATTTAATCGATACGGTAGATGTCTAATTCCACTTTGGCGCCCAAACAAATTGAGGCAGGAAAGAACCTATGAAGCACCTAGGCAGGGATTAAAAGGACCTAGACAGATTTTTAGAACACTGCAGGTATGATAGTAGTAACACAAAGATAAGAACCATCACCTTGGATTAACATTTGTATTTTGGCCTACTATATTTGAAGAATCTATATTTAGATACACCTAGAATAAAAGAATTTCTAGGATGTAAATTTATTCTTTCAAATTTTACTCCACTTTTTATTAACTTATAAATGTGTTCAAAAATTGTCTTTGGAAGGACATGTTATATTTCCTTCATCGTAATTGGTGGGTATTGATATTTATATAAAACTTCTCTTTAATATTCTCATTTAAAAAAGAGAAAACCATAATACTGTTTAAAATGTTCAATATTCCTCCTTAGAAATTAATCCTATTAGGAACTACATAAACTTTTTACATGTGTATATCTCAAGTAAATTATTTTGCAGAACATCCAACTTTCCTGCTCCATAGAATACAAATGGTATAATATTATTATTTGTTTATCTATTTACGAATTTAAGAGTACAATTTAACTAATCATAATCTTATCCACATTATTCAAAGTAGTGATAAGATTTGTATATTCCACTTCAATAAAGGTATGGTATCCACTACTTAGCAACAAAAAAAGAAAGGTATGGTATCCATTAATCGTGTAACAAATTAATTCACCACATTCATTTGATAAATTTGTTGTTAAGTGATTTATAAAAATTACAAATCTTTCTATCAATTTTTAAATATTGAATCATTCTTAATTTCTTATATCCTTATTAGCTAGCCGTAAACCCATACAATGCACAGAAAAGCTAAACATGAAACAAAAAAGTATGGAAAACTTTAATAAATAAACAAACATTTATGGAGGACGTTAATAAATAGGAAAACTTTGAAATGAAAAATAAAAATACAATTTATAAATAAATGTTCACAGCACGAACATAATATGAATGAAGAACTATACTAACCACTCCACAGCACTCGAAATAATTCAATTACAACCTTTGTTTCTAACATGTAAGATCTCAAATGGAAAACTCAAGAACGGGTAAAAACATAGACAAATATTGTGAGTTTAAGGAGTACCTAGCATTTCACATTATAAAAAGAACAAAGTTAAAGAAATACATAAATTCATAGACTAAGGCTTAGCTTACCATGTGCTAACCTTGAAGAAAAGGATCATTACGGTGCTGGAGAATATGCATGAAACATTGTTCCGAAACAGAAAACAGAAATACATCAAAAATGCGACCTGCAAACTTAAGGAATTAGAGAGGCTGAAACTTATGCCAGACACGGGATGAATATCATACATATAACAATATATGTTCAACCAAATTAAATTAATCCCCATTTCATCATTCATTCATACTCAACTGTCCACCCTTAAATCTAAAATTAGCAGAAATAAAGTAGCATCTAGTTCTATATATACTTTAAATGATTAATTTTTTTTAATTTATTTAAAGAAGTAAAAATATGTACGGAACACATTTTCCTTTTCATCAATGTAGATGGTATATAGACTTCGTAATATACTATTAGGTTAATTAAATTCAATTTGAACGTCTGTAGTTTAAGGAAGAACCAAACACTGCCACAAACTGATTCCGGCATTAAACAGAAACTCACAGATGGTCATAGAAAGAGGAGGAAGAAAAGAAGCTCAAAACAGATCATCAATTTCGGAACTAGCAATAGGTTTACATGAATGCATATATTTATATTTTATATACAGAATGTGGTTCAGAGAATTATAAAAAATTACATTAGAAAGGGAAAAGAAAAGATACAAATGGTAAAGCCCAAGTTCCGAGAGTAAGTCTTTGCCCAAGTTCCTTCTCCTGCGCCTTCGTCTTCCCCATTTCTACGGTTTTCTCTGTCCTTGGGTAGACACGAGCAAAGATTGTCATTAGAGTAAAAGAGAGAACTCGTTAGACAAGTGAAGTGAAATTGAGGGTTATTTTGGTAACTGCATCTGTTTTTATATGGTAGTATTTTTTATGTTCTTGAAGTTAAATTCGCGGATCACATATAAGCATTATATAATTTGTTTATAAATTTATTGTATTTTTACCACAAAGTAAAAAAAAAAAAAAAAAACGGGCTGATTTTAATAAAATTTTATGGCTGGTACCTCATTAAAATTTAAATGGTTTAACATATTCCCAAAATTAAAGAAATAAAATTTTGCATTTTTAATTTTTTTTTCTTTTAAATTGAATTTTGCTTCTACTTTTTCTGAAACAAAAATAATTACCGAACACATTTTTTGCTATTAATTTTAAACTTGGAGCATAGACAATTAACTAACAAAGTTGTGATATTTTATGCATAGAAAAAATGAAATTTGTATTTTGTAGTTCTCAAGCTACAATATATGTAATTAAATTTACGAGGAACTAAATAAAACTAGAGTCGTTGCGCTGTATGTGATAATCAAACAAAATAAATAAATAAATAATATATATATATATATATATATATATATATATATATATATATATATATATCACATGAAGAAAATTACGTTTGACACGGGAGATATAGATAAAAATTAAGAACTTTTTACAGAAATTTATCACAAACAAATCGAAGAGGATATGAAAGGAAAAGGGATTAGAAAGTGTGATCAACGAATGAGATGAAAAGAACTAGAAATGATAAACGTGAGAGAGATTTATTAAAATAATGGTATGTAACAAATAATATATTTTTCTTATAATTTAAACCTTTTTCCTAAGATATATGTATTATGTATATAAACATACATTGCTACCAAAAAAATGACGAACAATGACTTTCCTAATGCTGCCTATAGTCCTGTTCAAACAAGCCAGCCAGCTCATGCCGGCGGCTATATCTAACATTTGCATCAAACAGCATATATTTTGCCGAGTAAAAAACCCGACTACTTTCCTACAATAATCTCCAGAAATAGAATGGTTAGAATTTACAAATAATTTCAGTCTAGCAACTAGGAACTTCAAGAAAGATTAAATCAGTAATATATGGTCTCACCCATAACTTTGGGCTAGCAATTAAACAAGGGAGAATGCTGAATAAAGTAAACGACAGGAAGAAATCACTCTTTTTGCGACTTAAAAGAAATCAAAACAAAGAGCCCATCACACATGCTTTGAACAGGAACTGTATTTTTTTACATTCTGGCAATCTAAAGTACACATTTTGTATGTTTGGTGATGTAAGGTTATTGTACTTTTCACTATGCTAGCATGAAAGTTGTATATGACATCCGTATGTTTAGATGACCATCAGCCTGTACACGTGGCCAGAGGTCGGGAAAACATTACAAAAAGTAACCACCAATCGCGAAAATACATAACATTCAGCCCGGAGAGCCTGAGAGGGACAATAATATTGAAATTCAAACAAACAGCATCATATTATTTCTCAAGGCTGAAGAACAAATATTTAATTTGCACCTCTGGAAGTTCTGCTGGACAATTTTCTGGTGAAGAACTCACTAAACGGTCTCTCTGGGACAGGTATCAATTTTCCAATAATGGCAAGAGGCCAACTGCATAAGGAAAAATACAAATAAAAAAAAATGTCAATAATAGTTACAACTACACGAAAAATCGTGTGCTGATACTGAAATAAGGAAGCCACGTCTCTAGAGATTATATCAAAATGCCTTCAAAGGCAAAGTTGTCCTTGTTCATAACACAAGAAACAGTATATCATGTAAAGGTGCCCAAGTAACAACTCAAGAGTACAATTTTTAAAACTTTCAAACATAAATTCAATACCAAACATAGGCTGACCTGATAAAGCCGATGGCTATGGAGACAAGCCATAACTTCCAGCTAAGCCTAACTGTCGTAGTAAATTTCCCAAGAAACATGATAATAATGACCTGGTAAACAAAAAGGAACAAATAAATATTAATGCTAGTGTGCCAATTGTCTTTAACTTCACTCCTGCCACAAATACAGCCAGAGACAGGTGGATGTTCACCTGAAGAACTAAAGTTAATCCCACAATAAGCATGAAAAGACGATTCTTAGTGACTCCTTTGAATACATTAATCTCATCAGGCTTCCTTGCATTGAACTCATTAAATATCTGCAGTCAAATGGAACTCTTGTTAAATACTTAAAACAAGAACAGAGAGGACAGCAATTATGCCAACTGCATCTTTCCCCAATCTAAAGATTCACGTTTTCCATCGCATGAAAAGTTTACCAGTTGAGCACAACAATCAGGTCCCAAAAATATTTAATTATCAGACTTGGATAAGAGCTCAGCTCAATTTATGTACACAGATATTTACTTCCAGACCCAACAATCTTTCCATAAATTAATTGCATATGCATATATTGTATTTGTATCGACATGTTTTAAACTAAAGTAGCAATACCTAACAATAAACAAGGAATCATCACCGTAGGTCCATAACTAGTAATTTAACTTGTGGAAAATAAGTGCAAATTGAAAAGAATATGAACTAGGTAACTGATAGGAAGAATAGTTAGAATACAGATGTGCCATACTGGCAAGATGGGTCATGTACTACATCAAGAAATAGCTCTGTTTTACTGTGGACCCTGATATTTTTAGCTCATTTCAAAGCTAAATGTGCCCCTTCCATGTTTGGGAAGAGAAATACTAATTGCGAAAGGCATGAAAATATTTGACTGCACTCGACCATTCTTACAGAACAAATGCATTGAATCACCACATTCGTGACTTAGTTAGATCACATCTTGAGATATCTTATTTAAGTACACTTACCTGACACAGAACAAAAGTATTGAAAATCAATGTGTTCTTCACTTTATCATCATGGTCCTTATTTTCAAGCTTTAAATTCAAAATACTTTTTCCTCGAAAATTAAGGACAAGGAGAACGGAGACTTGGTACAGAGCCTGAAATTTCCAATCAACAACTATCATTTTTAACAAATAATTATTTAAGTAAAGGTTTTTTTATTAAAATTATTAGTTATGAGAATAGTTGCCATAATATAGATAGAACACCTGGATCAGCAAGTTTCTCCACATGATATTCGTTATGAGAGGTTCTCTGACAAAAAATCCATAAGAAATTGTCAACGCAAATCTTATTAATAAATGAGCATTTCTTACATGATAGTTATAGAAAAGGAACAGGATTGCAGAGAATAATGAGTTGAAATAGGATTCAATTCCTAAAATATTCTCAGTTTTTCTCATGAGAAGCAATGAATAGATTAATCATCTCTAATAATTAATTCAACAAAATCAGTGGTGACTCCATGAGAAATAACCATATTGCAGTCATAATTATAGGAGTCAAATAATTAAATTCTGGATATTACAACTAAATCCACAGCAAAATTATTATCATTACTTCCGAAATACACCACAGCAAGGACATTATAATAGCCAAAAGAAGAAAGAGGGCAGAACTAAACATATGGGGATGTTATGATTATTCTTTTCATTCACAGTTGAGCTCCCCGCAGTCATCATTTATATTCCTCCCTGTGTTCCATAAAAAGAGTCCCATTTTTCCAATTTTTTATCAAACAAAAGTCTATTTCTTTTGATGGTAGTGTAATTTACCAAATGTCCTCAAGTTTACCATTATAATATCATTCTCCATCACTAATAAACTAAAAACACAGACACAGTAAATTTAGGGTAAACATGGAATAAAATACATCCTAATTTTAAAGTTTACATATGGGACTCTTTTTGTCTTTTTGTGAAAGGGAGGGAATAAATATACACTGTAAGGGGGTGTTTGATAAAAACTGAATGAAAGGGTTCTGAATACTTAAGTAATCTGAATGAAGTAGATTTTTGAATACTGAATGAAAAAAGTTGTTTGATAAACGACATGTCTGAAACATATGAATAACATATTTTTACCATTTTATCCCTCTGAAAAAATTCAAAGTTGTTATAAATTTATTTAATATTACTTAATATAATATTTATTTATTTTTTTAATTTTTTTTACTTCATTCAGTCGGAACTTAACCATTCAGCCAATAGACTTAGTCATTCAGCCCAAAAATCTGACCGATTCAACCATGCAGTCCTAAACAAACGCACTGAATGGCTGACTGATTTAGTCATTCAAATACATTAAGTTCTAAACAAACACCCCCCAAGTCTGATTGTGAACAAAGCACACTGGTCATATGGTGAAAGAGCAGTTGTACAGGGAATGATGGGCATATTTTATATACATTTGTTTCCTCTGAAAATAGATTTATTAGTTTAATTTTATATTTAATTTTATGTTAATTGGATTTATTTTGGTGTATAGGTTTAGAGAAATTAAAAAGCCCAAATGGTGGAACCAAGTAAAGCCCAAGAAATAAAAATAAGCCCAATATTGAAAACATTAGCAGACAATAGTAGGTGGTTTCAATTCTTTTAAAATGGGTTTGCCATAAGGTGGTCCCACTTGAGTTCATGGATTGCAAAGAGGACTCTACGCTGGATTATCTCTTTATGAGATAAGGCTGCACAAAAGATAAAGGATTAGGAGAAAAGAAGCAGCAGCTTCGCGGCACCTCAACATCAGTATTATAAAAGGACCCAAGCTGAAGCAGAAAATAATATATACAGCAGCAACGTTAGCAGCTGCGAAGTAGAGCATCTCGGCAAACAGAAGAATTGTAGCAGCGGCAACGTCACATCATAGCAGCCCATTGACGCAGCAGTTCTGCAACAGATCCGCAGCCTAGCGACGCAAGACCAAACAGATCGGCGGTATCACAGCATTCGAGTAGCAGCAGCTTGATCGTGACAAAGCAAAACAGAAACGGAATTGCAACAGTGCACATAATCACAATGGTTTATTACTTATTCTTTGTTTCTGTTTTTTTCATGTGTAGCTAAATTAATTTAACTAGATGAGGATTAAAATTAATTTAGATTTAATTAATTTAATTTGTTCCCTGAGGATTAACTAGATTAGGATTAAAATTAATTTAGATTTAATTAATAATTCAATAATTCTCGTGGGCTTTAGGGTGAGTTCAATTAGTTTATTAATTTGAATTTTTTTCATTCAAATTCAAGAACAAGAAGTGCGACCCCCCTCTAATTTTTTTGTTTTCTTTATTTGCATTTTGGGGACTTATATTGAATTTTGTTGTGTCTCACAACCGAGAAAAAACTCGTATTTTACGTAAAACTATTTTATGATAGATTCGTGCACTTGCGAGTATTTTATAAAATTTAAGCACAACAGAGAAAATAGAATAGAGAATCCTTTAGATATCCAAACAAACCACGAGCACACTAAACAAAGCTATTATAAGAGGGAAAAACCTACAGTTATAATCTCTGTTATTTTGTAGAATTGAAATTTATTTAAGTTCGCTTAGGCACATTCAGAAATTAATTTCTGAATCTCTTAAATAGCAAAGCACAAAAATTTAATTTCTGAATCCATATAAGCAACCAAATCTGCAGCACCGGTAAGTAATTTCGTGTCAAGAAAATACCAACTAGCCAACCAAAAGACCAATATATACGACAAGTTTGCATTGTTGTTTTAACTTTCCGATTTAGATGAACAGATTACCTTAAAAGAAATATAGACATGAGGTTTTTTAGCATGACCAATTTAGACATAATACAAAGAGCAAAAGAAATTATTGGTGCAAAAAATGAAAGAATAGCATCCAAATGAGTGTAGGAGTAGCAGTTTGTCTAAGATTAGTAGAAAAAAGAAGGCGTTATTAGACAAAAAACAAATACACTAATTATGGAATAGACAACTGATACATTAGAGTTAACAAGAGACATACTCAAAATCCAATGCCGAGCCAACTTAACCAAACAAACCTCAAAACTGACGTACTTTCTTGACTATAATATTATACCTTTAACATGCTATACCTAGTATTACTTGTCACCTCAACTCAACTACACCTTGCTTAAATGAGTGAATGAAAACCCAAATCAATGCCAGATCAAAATTGCATAATTGGAATCCAAACAGAATAATAGGGAAGTTCTATATCAGGCATACACTATATATGTGCACTTATCAACGTCTAAAGAAGTCTAACCTTCGACCAACTGGAGGCCTTTGCATGAGGTGATCTGTTGGTGGTTCGGTAGCCAGCGCAAGTGCTCCAAGAGTATCCATGATAAGATTCACCCAAAGAAGCTGGTAGATAAACGTAGTACAGTGATACACATGAACACACTTGCACACACACACACACACACACAGAGAGAGAGAGAGAGCAGGGGTTAAACCTGCACTGCATTTAGTGGAACATCCCCAGAGGAAACTGAAGCCACAACGTTAATTATAAGAGCTGCAACATTTACAGTCAGCTGAAACTGGATGAATTTTTGAATATTAGCATAGACAGATCGGCCCCATCGAACAACCTGCATTTTTAACACAGTATATTTACCAATGGTCCAAAGCAGTAATTTTATGCAATCCGTGATTATTGTACCAGAATTTGACATATTCTAATTGATCTAAAGAAACCATTATAAATAGATCACAAAATGGCCTACTCAAGTGACTTGTGAATCAAAAAAGAAGACAGATAGGAAGTGTAAAACTAAACTTTACAGAGGCCAAATAATACTTGAACATAACTCAATACAAGTGCAATATTTGATCATCTTCCCTCCCTAATCCAATGGCAAAACTAACTATATGTACATAAGTATTTTGAATTTCTAAAGGACGTAATACAGAAAAAGTATGTATGGTTGTGGCCAAACGTTCCTCAATTCATGCAAGTCCACATTTGATTTGTGGTTGCCAATAACATCGTCACAGTTCACAAAAAGGTGCATCATACTCCCAAAAAAGTTGGAGCTAGTGAAACATTCTTTTAATACCCAGTTCCACATCAGAACATGTGGGCTGGATTGATCTGTCTATAAGGACTTAACTCTGCAACCACAAGATTTTTTATGACTTTTGTGCGGGCATATGGGTGGGCCAAGAGAACCCAACTGGTGTTCCCAACTGGGAAAGGATTGAACCTTATTTCAATTTGGGTTTAGACCTGGATCATCACAAATAGAATCAGAATCTTGCACTTCTGGTTGATCCTGAGGACTGTGGATGTGACTAGAGTTTGATGGGGCCATCAGGGATTTAAGACTGTAACTACCCTAGACCACATCGAAACATATGGATGTGGATGGATTGGTTTGTTATAAAGAATTAACACTACAACAAAGGGCACCAATAATTTGTCATGACTTTTGATTGGGGCTGTACCCAAGATAACTCAAATATATATATACATATATATATATATATTCTGCGGCCTTCCTGAAACTCTTGCTCAAGAGGGGAAAGTTTTCTTCAATTGCTACGAAGCCGCTAACACAGACTAACCTTTACAACTGAAGCAAAATTGTCATCCAATATAATGATGTCTGAGCTTTCTTTTGCAACCTCTGTTCCTTGGATTCCCATAGCAAGACCGATATCAGCCTAGAGTCCACAAAATTTGAAAGTAAAATCTCAGCTTGGTAAAAAGATACAATAATGTCAAGAAATACCTAAGATAAAACCGACAAGCTACTATAAAGGAGACAAGGCAAAGCAAATTGATGATAGAAGACCATCAAACAAATCATGGTTCATACCTCATGTAAAGCAGGAGCATCATTAGTGCCATCTCCAGTTACAGCAACAACATGTCCCCTCTTCCTCAGTGCTTGCACAAGCAAGAGCTTATCATTAGGTGATGACCTTCCCATTACCTACATATCAAATGGCAATGATCAGTTTATAAAACTGACCAGCTTTCACATGGTAGATCGATCACAACTCCATGAACAGAAACAATAAGCTTGATAAGTAAATGGTTCAATCATACTGATATCTTCTCTGCAATATCCAGTCTTTGCGCTTCAGACAAAGCACGAAATGCCTTTCCTTCAATGAGATTTGGCTCAGTAGCATCTGCGTCTGATCCTAGTATGCCACATTCTAAAGCTATTGCTCTTGCTGTTTGGAGATTGTCACCAGTGACCATTCTTACCTATATGGACCGCCCCCCACCAAAACCCAAAGAAAAATTTAAAAAAACATAACCGTCAGATCATACTGAAGCTAATACTTATTTATAATGCATGACAGATGCCTCTACTTTTACAATAAAGAATATTTATCTTATAAAATAATAATATATTGGAGAGCAGTATCATACAAAAAGTAGGTAGTTCCCACCCCAAACCCCTCAATCAAGTAAGAAGCCTGACCTGGAGAATTTATTTTAAACAGGCATAAAAGTTACATTAATACTGGTGCACAGAAGGGACATGACAATATCCAACTTACATCACTATGGCCCACAGCTGGAAATTCAGAATCTAACAAGCAAAGGAATATTTGTGGCAAAGATTGCCGGACAATTCACATTTTAAAAAGGATTTATATAAAAACAAAGCAGAAGATCATTCAAATCCAGAATGAAACACTACAAATACCTTAACACCGGCATTTATGCAAAGTTGAACCGCATCTTTAACATTTGGCCGGCAAGGATCCTGCATTATTGAAAAAGCAATCAAGAAAGGAAATCGTTATTATATATTAAAATTCAAATCAGGTCACAGATGAAATGGTTAAAGAAGTTATGAACCAGGATGATTTGTAATACCTTCAGGCCAACAATTGCTAGCAAGACAAGGTCGCCCTCAGGTAATTCCCAATGAGCCAGCTCCTCTTCATTATCTGGTATGCTTGACGCTTCACATGTTCTGTAGGCAATAGCAACACAACGCAAACTTCTTGCAGCCATATCTTCAATTGCATTCTTAAAAAATGTTCTCTGCACACAATGTTTAACAACCAGCAATCTTGAGTTAAAAATTCAAGAAGATTGCCACATATCACATGCATGCCCAAGTAAAAATTAATCACTAACATGAGCATAATTCACAAACTATTCACCAATCTCGTAACACCTACCAAATAAGAGCAGTCATTACCATCTACAAGGTGGGGAATCCATAACAGAGACATATCTAATAATGAAATATGCTTTTAGCAACTAAAAAATAAAACCATTTGGAGTTTGAGCCTCACACTTTCAGAAAGAGAAGTCAGTTATGTAAAACTTTATCTTCTTGTTTTGTGACAGTTCCTTAATCCTTATTAACTTAAAGTTGGATTATTTTAGGCCAACTTGTATCCCACCTGACTTTGCTTTAGGGCAAGGTTATAAGAACCCACCGCGGGAAATGTATTCTTTTTTTTATGTTCTAAAAAAATTCCTGGTAGATCCATTTACCCAAAGAAACAAAAAAAGATATTCCTGGTAGAGAGCACTACAGTTTGAGCCTAAAAATAAGTTCTGATTGTAAAATTAGGGCTATACTTTGGCAATAGATTTTCCAAATTTACAATTATGGCTATTTTTATTATATTTTTGTACTATTGCTAGAGGTTTTCAGTTAAATTGTTACTGATACAACAATAAAGATTTGATATTTAATACTCCCTCTGGTTCAAAGTAAGAGCATCTTTCAAATAAATTAAAAACTGGGGAGTTTTATCAACTTTTGCATAAATCACAACTTCTTACTATCTAGAAGGATTAACATTCATTTATATTTTAAAAATCTCTAGAAACAACATTTAGAGATAAATGAGTTTTTATTTCTTTTCAAACTAACTTACTGAAATTTTGAGAAATAATATTTAGATTTAATATATGAAATTAATTTACAAAACTTGTATTTGCTTTACCTTGTTTAAGGGAATGTTTAGGCTGATGATTTTTGAAAAAACAAAGACTTTGTTCTTTCCAAAATTCACTTTGTTCATTTATTTTGGAACAAAAATTAAAACTCAATTTGCTTTTATAATTTGGAATGGAGGGAATATATATGTATAATTAATGGATGTATCCTTCTGTATCTAAATCCTAATTTTCCAAAATTTCCTGTGTCCTTGAACCATAATGTATGGTTCCCATAGTCTGCATCTGTATCAATGTGTCCTAGGTTAACAATATAATAAAGTAAAACAATATAAATAATTATCTTCCGGGAAAGAAAAGGAAATTTTAAAAAATTGTGATTTTGAAAGTAAGGGTATTTAAAATGCACAAGGCCTTTCTCTTGCTAAGGAATGATTTATAAGTAATGTAATTCTGATGACAAATACAATCAACCTCATGAGGAGACTAAATTCTCAAACCTCAACTTCCTCCATAGCCACCAAGCTCTCATTGACATCGATGTAGCTTTTACAGCAAGCTAAGACAATTTCAGCAGCACCTTTCCAATGTACGTGAACTTCAGAATTCGGCTGTAAGTGTAACAAAAAAAGGGAAAAGAAAGGAAAAGTGTAAGGATAAGATTGCAGAACTTCAAGGGTACAACAAAAAAATTGTTTTGATTCAGAAGCTCAACATAAAATTTCAACATGTGATAATTCATACATAACATCAATGCTCTAAGCTGATACGATACATTGAATATTTACTTTTTAGTAGTCCCATAAGTATAACATGGTCAGGGAGGGGAGAGGGGGATAAAAAGAGATTACATGAATGTTTAGACAACAAAGGTTTAGACACCAAAGAGTTCTACACTTAAGTGTATGTGAACTTCAGAATTCAGCTGCAAGTGAAACCAAAAAAAAAAAGGAAAATGACAAGATTGCAGTAAAACTTCAAGGGTACAATTGAATGTAATATCAATGCTCTAAACTGATACGACACATTGAATATTTACTGTTTAGTAATCCCACAAGTATTACATGGTAGGGGCCGGGTGGGGGGAAATGGGAAGAACAGGTTATTGAATGTTTAGACATCAAAGAGTCCCACATTTACGTGGCACCGAATAACTGCCTACCAAGGCACCAGACAAAAGCAAAGCCCAATTAAGAAGGCATGAATCCCTTGGAGGGGAAACCAAAGGTCTTCACATCCAGTTCTAGGTAGTAAATATAAAACAAAACTTTCAGTAAATATTTATGCCTGGAAATAGGAATAAAAGAAAAAAAATCGCACAAATCTTAATTTTCAATCGTTCCATTGTCTGAAAATTAAGATATGGACAGTACATGGAAGTTTCATACCAATGCATGACCCTGTTCTCCAAATAAAAGGATCAGGAAATAATGAAATAAAGACTTCAAATTGATCTCAATTCCCTTCAACTAATCTTTTTCACTTTCCTGAGCCAAGCCTCCTTTTGATTTTATTTTTCTCCAGCGTCATTAGAATTTAGATTAACAACTTCAGTCAAGGAGTCCAGAAAGGATACACCGACAGGTTTTTCTGTTCTGTATTTAACCTAGTGGGGGACAGGAATTCACCTAACATGGCTTCCTTGATTACTAATTTACTATTCGAACATCTACAATACGTCTTTCCACTAAATTCAGCTAGAAATAGTCAAGAATAAGTAGTACAGATCTATATCATGTAGACCATTACCATCTGTACTGCAACACCCCCTCGTTTTTTCTCCGAGTTGAATGGGAAAGCATGGATAACCGAAGAACCTGATCTGACAGAATCAAAATCCATCCCTAGCTGCAAAAGAATATACCAAAACCATGATACTCAAAGAGGGGAGAGGGAACATCAAAGTAACAAGAAGTTAGCAACTTTACATTGACCCCCCACTGTAGAATGGCTTTCTCAGTTGGTGATCCAGAAACCTCTACATCACCACCCTGTCAACAATGAGTCAATGCAAATACACAGGACGCGTCAATACTCAAGTTCCTAGTCAATAGAAAAAAAACACCCAAGCTCACAAATTACAACACATGCAGAAAAGAGAAGAAAAAGAAGTCAATAATTCAAAGCTCAAAATGTAGACAGCTATTCCAATTTCAAGATTGCAAAAAAAAAATAAAAAGCAAAACAGAGAAGAGGATACCAAAAAAAAACACTCTACACCATTAAAAGGAGTCAAATACATATTCACTCGGGGATAAATTAACATTTTTTGTACAAACACTCAAAAAAGTTTAGATACATGTCGGCAAGAACTTTTGCCTTTATTCTTATCTTTTGAAGACGGTACAAATCTCAAGAGTATCCATAAGATATCATAACATAACCATTATGTGTTTGATATATTTACCTGAAGTCCCTAAATCACTCAACTATTCAAGGCTTACAATCACGATTTATTTCCTTTTTATAATACAATGACTTCAAATTGAAACATATTTCTGTGTCAAAAGTAATATAAATTATACATGCCTCGTGGTGCAGAACTTTGATGGAAAATCAAATTAACTAATAGAGTAATGCTACGGGTCTCAAATTTTTTGACTCTTCTCAAAAAGAGTCAAATGATGGGGGCGTCATTACATTGGTTGAACAAATCCATTGCGATTGGCTATTTCGTAAAATACCTTTTGTCTTATTCATATCACATCATCCACATTTGAGACCCCCTTACATTACCCTAACTAATAAGTGTGCTAAACGATGTATATATCTTTTAGACATTTCCAAATGGACATAGAAGTCCTACTTTAACAACAAATAGTCATCTAAGGAGAAAGGAGTTAAACCTCTACATGAGGTTTCAAGAAGATATATAACATATTCAGAATTTCTAACAAATTGTATAGGTGATGCAATCTAAATGAAGATAAATTCTCCTGAACAAAGAAAATTACGTCATTTTCACATACCTCAAAGGCAAATACACTGCCAATTGTATTTTGCGCAATGCCTTCAATCAGTAGAGATGTAACCTTGGGAGGTAATAGTGAACTACTTTCCAGGGGATCAATTTTCTTTCCACAAATATAGGCCTCGACCACAGTCATCTATAAAAGTATAAAAGTTGACACAATCAGAAAAAGGCAAATATGACACCATAAATTTTTACCACAAACTACAATCACACCTCCATAAAAATAAAAAAGGAGAATAGAAGGGGAGGCACCCAATAGAAAAAGTATCGCCTTTTAATCCCTCTGATATCTAAAAAGTCCAACATATTTTTATTTTTTGCAAAAAGATCATATTAACCTTTTGGGTGATGTGCCAAGGTAAGGGATATGATGGGGACCAACGTGTAAGTAAAACATATGACGTATCTCTGGCTATAGTAACTGAATTATAAATTAAAGTGTCTTCCAACAAAACTTTGTGTACTTAATCTTTGTGAAATAACAAAAAACAAAAAGTTACACTTGGTATGAAACGGAGGGAGTAACTAGTTTCATATGAACCAATCCAAGTCGAACTCAACAGAGTGAAAATTCAGTACATCAGCTTTCACATGATTAGAGGTGGCAAATGGATTGATTTAATGGGTACGGGATAAAATTTAATGGGTAATGAATCACTAATGGGTTGGTCATAAATGGATAATTTTAAATGGGTCTAATATAGGTAAATTTAAATGGATATGGGTTGAACCCATCAACCCGTATATAACCCAAAAGTTTAAGTTTTTCATTTTTTTTCCTCCATACAACTGAAAACTTTACTGACCTAGTTTCGGGTTTGATCTCTGTTTTGTTTTTCACCCTCACTCTCTTTCGTCACAATTTTCTTTATTTTTCTGGAAGCTAGAAGAATTGTTTGGCTACTCTAATTTCTCAGACTATTACTAACCCTCACCCTCTTCCTCAAATCACAACTCATTTATTTCCAGAACTTGAAAAAAAAATTAAAACTAATCCCATAATTCAAGAAAACACAACAATCATACTGTTGAAAAATTAGCAATTGAGTGATGTATTGAAAAATTAGTAATTCAGTGGTGTTGCTTGTATATAAAACTCATGAATTGATACATATGCGTTATTTATAGGTCGGAAAAACTTAGCTCTTGCTAAAATTGGATTAAATTAGGATTTAATTGCTAAGCTAGAACTTGGAACTAAAGTTGGTGACTTTGATGGATTTGATAATATCAATATATCACACTCAGTTATCAAATTTATCAAAGTCAGATGAAGGACAGTAGATGGAGAGAGTCAAGAAGACAGGAGATGGAGAGTAGATAACCGATCAAGACGATGAGATTTGTCATTTATGTGGGTTGGTGGGTAATAACCATCTAATCACCTCTATTTATGAAGGACCTGTATAAATAAATGGATAATTTTATCCATTAAATCATGAGTTTAATGGACGGGTCGATGGGCGGGGTTTCAAAATTTCCAGCTCACACATGATTATTATAACTGGAAATTCAGACAAATTATCATCCTATCAAGACCCTTCCTCTCCATGTTAAATAACCAACTCAAATCTCCATGTTAAAACATAAAGAAATGAAGTAACATAATCTAAAAATAGCATAAGAGCCCACCAGATTCAAAGTCAAGGTTCCAGTTTTGTCACTGCAAATGGTGGTAGCAGAGCCCATCGTCTCACAAGCAGAAAGCCGCCTCACCTATCCAGAAATTGTCAACCAATATAACATAACACAAATTAGCACAATATCAATCATGTTTATAATAGAATGTAATAAACACAAGCATCAAAGTGTGAAGCACATTTCTCGTACATACCAAGGCCTTGTCGGCCATCATTTTTCTCATCGAGTAAGCAAGCCTGCAATATTACATACAATGCAGAAACAATGAAAAGAAACATAATAAAGAGGAAAGGAAAAGAAGTGTTGGCGATAAAAGAAAAAATAAACAAATGCAGGAGAGGTGCAAATTGACTACCATATAGATTTTAGTAGTCTGAGCTGATGACAACAAAAGCAGGATGAGAAAAATGGAACATTCAGTCAAACATTAATGGGTTCAGTGAGCTAACATGATTAATTTGAGGATGCGTACTAGAACAGGAAATGAATCCAAAAGAAATCAGATGTTACTGGTCATGAAAAATAAAGTCCAACTGAAGTTTGAAAACAGTGCCACAACACTTTAACACAGTGACATGAAGTACAAAAAAAATAATTAAAAAGATAAAAAAAGGTTAGACTTACGTTAAGGTAACAGCTAAAGGAAGCCCTTCTGGCACTGCTACAACGACAATTGTGACCTAGAGGTTCTTCTGGTATTAGTTAGAAACTCAATATCAGGTACAAGAATACTTGAAATTTTCATCTATACAAGAAATGCATACCGCGACAGTGAAAATTTTTACAGCTTCATCAACAGCATCACCACCTTTGGTCTTGCCAGCTTTAAACGGCTTTGATCCATATGTATTCTTGCTGTGACCAGTAAAATATCTGTAAAACGCAAATACTATAAGTAACATATAAGGAAAAACAATGTCTACTGGGACAGAGATCATCAACCAAGTTTAATTTACCTTACTAGAAGGACAACTAATACAGCTAAAGCCACCGCTAGGCCAACTATACCAATAAACGTTGCAACTCCATTCAAGCGTACCTAGTGTAAGTCATTACGTAACTGGTCCGGTGTAAAAGGAATTTATTAGCTACTTGACATATATAAAGATATTTGGAAAACTAACCTGCAACGGGGTTTCTTCACCATTATCTTCTGAAATGCTTGCCATTAGCAATCCCCATTCAGTATTTATCCCAACACTGGTAACCTGTAGAAGTATGAACATGTAACTTGGAATCAGAGAACAAACAATCAAGAACCAACCACCATAGGCTTTGCAAGTATATCATTTAGATAAATACATATCTATAAGAAATAGAGAGGGAAAAGAAAACATGAGCATGAACTTATCTATAAATGAGTTTATGAATAACTTGTACATCCAGATAGGCACATAATAAAACATCTAACTTTTAAATGGTCCGCACAACTTGTGGGGCACAGTGGCTTTTGAAGAACTACTAGTATAGTTCTCAGTTTTTACGGTTTTGACACACAATAACTCGGTTTTATTAGCTTTCACATGAAACCACTTAAACTATAAAATATGAAAACAAAAATATTGCCCGTTGAATACATCAAAAAAATAAAGAAAACTATTATTTCCTGAATGAAATTTGATATTTCCACACAGTCCAAGCAGCTAGTAGAAACAACTATAACACTCCTCGAGTTCTTAATTAACTTGAGATGGCTGAAACTCTCCACTATTGAGAGCAAATAAAACATCTACTACTTACAATAGCCTGATAAAAAAATAAAATCATTTATTAGATAGGTATAACACTAAGTTATAGTGTAGTGACACTGAGACTTTTACTACATTAGACCATGCCCTTGCTCTGTCTTTAGACACTTGGCAAATGTGGTACAGAATTACAAATCGGTACTGGGCAACAATCAACCAAATGTACAGAGTGACAAAATGGTATATCTTTCAAGAGACATCTTCACTGAAAATTTTAACAGCTACAAGTAAGTGGAGATAGAAGATATAGCTTAGAAATTTCTACCAGCATAGTACCATAACCATCGGCTACTTTGCAACCAGACATCAGAAACGGTGCTTTCAGATCCTTGTGTACCTGCCAAAAACAGATTAGGCTGTAAATAAGAAACTGATATCAAATCAACAAGCAGATGAATAGCATGTGTTCGAAACTCACAATCTTGCTCTCCCCAGTCATACTGGACTCATCAATTGCAAGGGATTGCCCAGATATTAACACTCCATCAGCAGGGACCTGGGATAAGATACATCAATACATGTACCTAAAATCCAAGCACCCAGAAAAAATTAATAAATCTCATTCATTCACCTGATCACCGATTTTGAGAGGTATGACATCACCGACAACAATATCAAATATTGAAATCTCTACTCTTCTACCACCTCTAATGACCTGCGCATGATATCTCATATGTTAAGCATAAGAGAAACCTATAGAGAGTGACAACACTTAAAAATTCTAAAGCCAACCTCTAAATGTATATTCTCTTTCTCCTCATTTAAACTTTGAAACTGAAGGGATTGTTTATAGTCACTGACAGCTGCAGCAATGAAATAAAAACAAAAAAAAATCTATGATATATGCAAATTTAAAAGAATGCATAACCAAACATCAAACATTTATGGTGGCATCAGTAGTTCAGTACAACAAGAGACGTTACTAAATGTAAATGAATGTCGTGGTTTCAGCATGTTGAGTTCTTGCAATGTTACAATAGATTAAGATGACAGATCGAGCAGCATAAAAAAACCCTCAACCCCCCTACGGACCTCTCTCCTCTAAAACACTTCCAACTCTGAATTAGCATGCGAGTAGTAATAAACAAATGAAAAATGCAAGGAATACTGTGTAAAATTTCCAACTTATACACTCTAAACCAAGGTTACCAGGGAACTCTTATTTCCCTTGGTACAAAAACTAAATGTCTTGTGCATTCTACCATATGTATTGTTACTCATGCCCAATTTCATGCCACATACTCGGTCGATCAACGATCCAGGTAACCATGCTCTAAACAAGATGAAATTATAACAATTAATGGAATCCAGAACAAAGCAAGAGAGAGTATGTCGACTCCTACTCTTAAAAAAACTAGGTAAGAAAATAAATTCTAACAATTATAAGCTAAAGCAAGCAAATATGAAAGGGAAGGGGTGAAATCAAGCCATCTCCCAAAAATATAGCCATCCCTGCACCCTCACATCAATCTCAATGAGCCTCTTATCCATTCTCATTCAATCACAGCAGCGAAGCAGAACATGTGCAAACAGTGGTGCAAGAAATTTCGTCAATGGGCATCATACCTTATTCAGATTTTGCCAAGAAAAATAACACTAAAATGATAATAAGTACTTCATGACAACAAAGTATTCACAAAAACGAGTCCAAAAATATACAAGAGAAAAAAGCATCAACTTAGTTGAAAACATCGTGAACTTTTTATTAGTATAAATTATGTAAAAACAAATGAAAGGAAAGGAAAGAAATGTGAACCCGAAGCCACAAGGAGTGGAGTATGTTCCTACTCTGTTTGAAATCACCAAACTACTAAGATCAACCAAGAGGACATCTGAACAAAGCCAGAAGAATTGACTAAACCCTATCATTAGAAGTCATTACTACAGCAAGACATGGCCAAGCCTTTAAGTTGTTTATTTAGGTTTTTGGAGTTATGGTGGGGGCACAATTTGTGTTTTCTGGCTTGTGCTTAGCAATTCTAGCAATGAACATAATTGGTCTAGAAATATAATGATGAATACACCAGAAACCTTCTTTAGATTTGCAAATGGTCCTTTGTTTAATCTTATTTTTTGTTTTCTCCTATATAAATTAGTGTAGTCTACTTATGTAATATCAAAGATTACAATATTTTATCATCTACAAATATTTGTCACAAAACATATGGAGGGAAATTTAAATGCTAAAATAAATGAAGAAAATAATCTCTGTTACTAGGTAGTCTAACTAGATGAACAGATTACAGGATCCACTAAATATATATAAAAAGATGGGTATGCAATTATATCTATATCAACTAAACTGCATAAACATCACATGCAACATACTAACTAGGTGCACAACAAGTATCAACAGTTTAAAAAATAATACTCACATCTAAGAGATTTTAGACAACTTGGTAACTTAACAAATAACAGTAAAACGATACCTGTAACAACTATAACAATAATTACAGCCAACGCGATGCTTCCACCATCATACCATCCTTCTTCGATACCCTAGAATAGACAGGTAAAAAAGCTTTCTTTAATACCCAAAAAAGGATGTGAGAGAGAGAGAGAGAATCAAGTGAGACAAGTAAATGGATGATGATAAGAACAGGTCTTAATCATTCCTTCATTAACATTATAATGCATCCTTTGTCCAAACTCCAAATTATAAAGGTCCCCTTACCTTTTTCGGATGTCCCTAACCATTTCCTATAGCTTTTAATAAACTCAACGGCTCCCACTTTATCATTATTCTGAAATTTAAAAAATCCTTCTATGGGGTCGAGTAGTTATTTTGGAATTCCGAAAAAAATTCTACAGTATTTTCAATGTTCTCTTAAGATGCATGAAACTTTATATGGGAATGATTAAAGTTGAATATAGGGACAATATGCTTTTTAGGAAAAAGAAATTAACTTAAAATATAAAATTCTATTGAAGTATATAATCTTGATAATACTAAATTATACTTAAATTCACCTCTGTCTTTATGCCCAATGCCAAAGAAGCAGCTGCAGCTACCATCAAAATTATCAAGGTAGTGTCACGGCACGCATCCAAAAGAAACCTCTATGAAAATTATAACACATTTAACACGGTAGCACATTTGTGTGTTACAAAAATAAATATAAAATTTAGCATTACAAACAAATTAGTTGCTAAAGGAGCACCCCAAATTAAAATGTATGCAGTATATACCCAAAAGCTTCGTCCTTTTTTCTTGGGATACGTGTTTGATCCATAATCATTCTTTCGTTGTAATATATCAGCCTCATCCCCATGGATTCCCTTATCTGGACTTGTTTTCAATTTATCTGCCAATCCTTTCACCTGACGGTGAAGCCAAAATATTTTGAAACCAGAAAAGAAAAGTCCCAAAAGATAAAGAATAAGACTGTTGAACAACATCATGGCTAATTAGAGAGAGAGAGAGTAAATATATAAATGAAGAGCAGTGATAAGACTTTACCCCGCCATAATTTTGCAAAGCAGAAAAATCATGATCCCTCGTCATTGAAGCAAGTTGCTCAGGTCCACTAGGACCACTGCCAGGAGGGACTGCAGGAGAAGGTAATTTTGGGCCACCTGCTACGGAAAGGAAGCAAGTGAATTAACCCAAACATGTACACGAGAGCAGTGCACTTAAGAAGAAAACAGTCCAATTAGTTTATTGATAACACCAAACTTGACTAGAACATGATATTGAAACTGCAATTGCATTACTCCTTCCTACATAAGAAAATCTACATCCCAATACTACCCTCAATACCAAGAATAAGACCAAGCCGACTACAACTGTAAACAAGAAATAGAAATACAGATAGAAAGACCATGTATGTCAACAGTGAATCCGAAGATAATACACAAGTAACAGGCATATGGGAGGGGCCATATTTGTCCGGCATGCATTTACTTTCCTTCTGTGCACATAAATATACTAGCAGAACTTGTACATGAATTCTTTAATAGATTCTTAAATAATTCTCAACCTCACTAGATAATTCTCGATTCTCAATGCACTTCAAATCGTTTCGTATTCATAGACACTGACAACCACTGTAACCAGGAAATAGAAATACACACAATGTGTATGTGAACTGTAAATACCGAATCGTGTAACTAATAAGCCAATACTTACCAATAAGTATAATTAAATGATAAAAAAACACCTTATATATCTGAATAAGATGCTGATTAAGAGTAATTAACACAACAAGGTGCACAAAGAGATGTACCATTCACTTGAGCCCCAGCTGCTTGGAAAAGGTACGCAGCCTAAAAAGCAAGTATTATGGATCATAAACAAAGAAAAAATGTCAATATATAATGTAGCTGCAGACAGGTGAAATTATATATTACTCGTATGACTTGTGCATGTGTTCTAATCTTTGCTATAATTTGCTTCTTCTCTTCTTCCTTTTTCAAGTCCAAGGTGTATCGAAATCGACGAGAAGCATTTAACACAAGTGCGGCTTGCTGAAAAAAATATAAATCAGTCACTTCAAGTATTAAGGCGGCCCTCAAATAATAAAAAAGTGACATAAAAAGTTTTTTGTAATCGACTATAACTTGTACACAAGAAACAGAAGTTAATCATGCTTTAGCTGCATGATGGAGATAACTAAAAGCAAAAGGATGTGCATATATAGACATTCGGCCATCTATCCACGTAGCTAATGTAGGACCTTTAGATTTCTGATGTAATTTCTTTCCTTAATCAGTGTGAATGTTCAGGCTTAAGTTTAGCCTTCTAATTTCCGTACTTTCCCTTATTTAGCCTCAAGTTTAGCATTGCATATTGTCATAATGTTAAGCGTAATTCTAGTACAGATTGTCGTCACCTAAGGTTTATGTTTAGCATTGCCTAGTTTCATTACATTTCTCAATACTTTGTAAGCTTGATCCTACAAACTTTAAAAAGATTAATATGAACCTTGTTGGACACACTTGATTTTTATATAAAAAATATTTGTTTAAGAATTTCCTCATAGTTTTCTATCTAGATTCTAGGATTTTGTTATAATCCTAAGTTATTTTACCTAGTAGAATCTTAAATCTTTAGCATCACAATTATATCTGACATACCATAGCTTTCATGTGTGTCATAAATATCAGGAAGGCAAGAAATACGGAGCAGAACACAGCGATTATGTGGTGCAAGCCATTATGGATGTATTTAGTGCTCAAGATGATTTTCAATAGTTAACCATAGAATAAGAAGAAATCCTGCTACGTGTTAGGAATGATCGGAGTGAGGGTCGTAACCAATGGCAACCTGCCAACGAGGAAGTTACAGAAGGTGAATTGATAGTGAATGGAATTGTAGCGAGACATACCAGAAACATTGGGGACAGAATAGATACTTTAATGTATACAAATTGAGGGTTTATTTCCAACTTTTGTTGAAAACCTGGATATGGAGACATTTCTTGACTGGGTTTTATGAGATTGAAAAAAATTTTGACATAGCAGAGGTAGCATAAGAGAATCAGCTCAAGATTGTGAGCTACAAGCTAAAAGGGTGAGTGTTAAGACTCGCAAAATTCTCTCCCTGGAAAACACTTATCAAGCACCAGCATGAGAAAAAGCGAAAGTTAAAAGGTAGACTTTTCCCTCTGAGACTGCCAGCCAGTTTTTTATAAATCCTTCAAAATGCTAATTACTTTTACATTTAAACATGGTAAGACTTTCATAAATATATAAATTTTTCTTCTTGGCTTTGGACTCAAAATCGATCCTCTGCCACCTCAATTAGATCATGGCCCTGAAATTTTTAGGTTTATATATTAAAAATTATAATGATCCAATGTTTTCTTTGATTTTGGTGATACATCATATTTTTGAACATACAACTCTATCTAGACCACTTGTTAGTTTTTTCAAATTATAAATGAATTTTACAAAAATAATAGATTTGAAATTAAAGTCAATAAAATTGTCTAAAAAACGACAACAAATATAATGAAGGTTTTAAAGCTCTATAAAGCTTATTGTTACTTATTACTTGTAACTTGTAAGATCTTCTCTTTTTGGTAATTTTCATGTACGATTTAAATTATATCTAAATCTAGTAAATGCTTCTAACATATGCTTTATGTAGTATACACTAATATACAATAAATAAATAAATTAGACCGCTTACGAAAATGTGTGCCTGCCTAGGAAAATGTCCGAGAATTTTACATTACTTTGGAGGGTCCATAGAATTTGGGGGCTAACTTCGTATTATGTACACAAGATGAGAGTTGTTGAATTTGAGAATGTTGTGGATGTGTGACCATAATATTAGAAGAATCAAAAATGAGAATATTAGAAAGGGGAGTGGGATAGCACCGATTGAGGAGAAGATGAGATAACTTCGGTTGAGATGGTTTTGTAATATCCAACTTCGCCTTGTAAATGCTCAAATGAGAAGAGACTTGTACAACAGAGAGGTATACCTATGATTACTTGGGGAAAGTAGTTCAAAATGACTTGAAGGAGTGCCCGATAACGAAAGACATAGCCTATGTAGGAACAAGTGGAGATATGCAATCCGCATAAGAGAGACCCAGTAGGGTGTTGTACATTTTTGTTATATTTAATGTTTTTCCTTTTCTCCTTTTTTTCCTTGTGTTTTCAGTTTCACTTTTTGATATCTATGTAATACGTAGCAATGGCAACAACATTGCATCTAATATATGTTTTATATTCTAATCCTTATATCAAATATATGTTTTATATAGTATATACATAGTTGTCAAAATCTTACGATACGCGATACGTATCTTACGAAACGGAGACAATTTGATGTGTATCGCAGGATAAATCTAAAATGATACCATATCTTACGATATGATATAATGCACGATACTTTTTAACAGCAATCAACTTAAAAAAGTTTTCATATAGATCCAAAAGACTAAAAACAAAACTTTTAAACCTTTTAACATTTCAATTGAAGAGGTTTGTTAGTACAAACATATTCTATATCGCTTCATAAGCATTTAATCACTTTTTAGAGTATTAAATCTAATTGAAAATGTCGCTCTATTTTTTCCACGACACTTTCTATAAGCAAATATATGAATTTTTATTTGTTAATTTGAATTATTCTGTTGTATTTTATAGATTAAAGGTGAATCTGAATTTTCGTTTTCTCTTGTTACTCTATAAAGATTACTGAAATAATATATAATAAATCAATTTAGAGTATTTTGACTATTGTTTAACTTTAAAATTTATTTTTAGTCTAGAATAATATTTACTTTACTACTCTTATATATAGTCAAACTTGTGTTTTATATGTTTAAATATATATTACGATACATGAAACACAATACGGAGGGTTTCGATACACAATACGATTCTTGATTTGACAACTATGAGTATATATAAATACATACAATAGAAAGATGAACTATTAATTAGACCGCCTAGATGACACCCCTTTTGTGCCTCTTATCAGATCAGTTAACCCTAATATCTTTTTTTTCTCTAATACAACTCCAAAAGTTAACTACATATATGTTTACCCAACTATCACTGTCAACAGCATATGGCTTGCTATAAATCTGTTTTCAATTTAACCACATTTTTCTAGGATAAATCCAGAATGAAGCAATCAGATAAATCATCCCCAAATTTCAAATGACATTCAACAACTATTTATCTTTTGGCAGAATTAAAACATGAAGAAAGTTAAGAATGAAACAATTACACATTATCAGAAAAAATGAAACAAATCACTATAAGCAGATATTAAATGCGTCCAAGAAAAAATTATAAGTAAAGGAGAGAGAATATAGCGAGGACATACTCTCCATCTTTTGAGGCGGTCTACTGAAGCACTCTTTGTCCTCACTATGTCAAATGGTCCCAAAACCTCATCATCCTCAAAACCACTTCCGCCTACCTCCGGATCAACATTCTTGTGTCGCCGGTACGGCGAGCTCTTAAAATCTTCAGCCATTCTACTAAACTGTTTGTCGCAGGAGAGATGACACCACTCAATTTCTTAATAACATACATACAACAACAAATCAGAAGCCACACACATTCCCAAGTCCTCTCTAACGATTTAAAATTAACTAAAGGATATTCAATAGAAAACAAGTAAGAACCGACTAAAACTCAATTATGGTTTTAAAAATCATGTATCCACCATATACCATTCCTGTTATGCAGAGCTAAATCGTAAAATACGGTAAACTGAAAAACACGTCCGATGGGATTCGCTCGTACCTTCTTGCCTTGACGTCGTGTGTGTGTGTGAAGGGGGCTGGAAATTGGGAGGGAAGCTGCGGAGAAACTTCCGCAAAGTGTACTACAAAAGTTTTATTTATCAATTCATCCGTCCACGTCAATTATCATCGATACAACACATATTTATATAAATTAATTCAATAAATATGTTAAATTATTTTTTTATTTAAAAATTAAGACTCTATTATATTTATTAATTTAATTATATTTTTAAATTTATTTAAAATAAAATTTATATAAAATATTTCAACAGCATATTAATTTTATTACTATAATTACAATTTCTGTCGGTACGGTGAGAAAATAGTTTTTTGGAATTGGCGTGAAGAGTAAAGAACGCGTTTATAAGGAAAATATTGTAGCAAATATCGTTTTTATTTTTCTTGGAATTTTTGCTTTTAAATTTTTTATAAGAAAAAAAAAACGCGGTTTTGGAAATTTAATTAAGGGAGGCACGATAGGGTTTGGCGGTGTGTCCGTTCCTCGAGTTTAAGGACAGGTGGGTCGCATGACTCGCATGCATAACTGCAGGAAAAATTGGATAAGTATTAAAATATATATATATATATATATATATTTTTAAAACACCTATGCATGGTTAAAAATAAAAAGAGAGACGCAAATTATTATATTAAGTTATAAAAAAATATAACTTTATCCAATTAGTATAGAAATTATTGTTTCTTTTTATTTTATTATTTGAAGTTCGTCAAACCGACTTTTTCCCTATTTGAATTTTTGCCAATCAATGGAATGAGTATATGATACTATCTGTGTCTCTATTACTTGTGCCAGTGGTTGAAGGAAATATGCATGAAAAAAGTTCCTTGATACAAAAAATTTAATGTTTTAAAATATTATTTTATTCTATAATTATCGTTTAAGATACTAAGTTATAATGACGTCCCACAGTGCTATATATTCGCGATTAGAGAATTATAAATTGAATATAATTAAATAGTTCCATATTTTTAATTATGTCGATAAAAGGTGATATATATATATATATATATAGCAAATCTCAAGAATGAGAAGATAATGCATTAATTTAATAAGTACCAAATAAGAGGGAAGGAAAATGAAATGCATCGATCCTTAAAGAAGCTTAAATAAAGAGATGATCAGAATTTATTTATTTATTTATTTTTATTATTATTATTTAGGAGTAAAAAGAGTATGTATGTAGGTAGGTAGGTATGTATATAGTGAAAAAGGAAATGGGTCACCAGCTTTCCGCAAATTCTGATCACACAGATTGTCAAGGACAAATTCTGATCACGCAAATTGTCAAGGACATGGTGCAGAAAAATGAAGCTAGCTAGCCAGCCATACTTCGAATCAAAATCTTACACCACTCAACCTGCGTGTTTGCAAGGCAACTAGCCAAGTGCAGGCTTAAAACGTGAATTAAATGGCAAGTTAATTGTATTTGTCAAATTTGAGCAACACATTTTGAGCAAAAGGTTTCATGCATGCATGATGTTCGTGGATGCATGCCTAGTCGTCATTGTAAGTGATAACAAAATTATCGTCCCTCGCTCTTTTATATATATATAGCTGCTAGGTGGCACAAAGATTGCCGGCGTACGTACGAAAACTTTCTTCCGGTTCTCCACGGCGCGCGAGCCACAAAAAATATACAAAATCTTTTGTTAGTTGGCAATTAATTGATCAAGAGCAGGCCAACAACATCCAAGTTGTTCAAGAAGATCGAGGAAACTCTATATTTGATGTCTTCTTATTGTTGGTTTTTAAAAATATTACATACATGTAATTAAATTACACAACGCATCGAAAACATTCAATAAAACAATTTTAATTTTTTTTCTTTAAATCAAAATGTGGATCTTCCTTATGCGACATTATTAATTGCAGAAGGACAACGAGTTATAGCTTTATATAACTAATTCTTCAACAGGTACGAGTTCACCTCCAAATTATTTGCGCTCCTCTTCAGTTCTACCAAATAGAATATGTAGATCAACATTAGCCACCTAAACGTGTAGCCTCTAAAGGTGATTCACCAAGAATAATATGAAGTGAAGAAGTAATTTAAGTTTCTCTAAATCTTTTGTAGCTAATCATAATTCTCTCTCTCTCATTTTTTAGGTGTAGAAAATTATTAGAAGTATTCTCTCAATACTATTTAATCAACCCTCCTAAACTCGTTAAGAATAGGGTTTTAATTTAATTCATAATCTAATTAGGAACTAATTTAATATAATAATTACAATTCCTAAACTCTTTAGGAACTTAAAGTACTTTTTATTAATTAATTTTTAAATCATTTAAGAACTAAATAATAATAATAATAATAATAAGACTCCTCTTATTAATTTATAATTAATATTTTTAAAATAGATAATTATAAATATTAAGTTATTTAATTTATTCTATCATCATAGTATAAATTAAGTATAATTAATTTATTATTACCATTGTGTCATTACTTCTAAAATAAATATTTTTCTTTTGCGACGTGACCCTTTAGATTAATTATTAAACCGGTTGTATAATAAATAAATTAAAACTATTATAATATTATTTATAATAATAAATTAAACTCTTTTAATTTATTTATAAATAAATACTTATTTATTCGGCAATAATGGTAAAACTCTTTAGCAGCACATGACTTTATGGATAATATGAATATTATCGTTTGATTTCAAATAATCTATTTCGCGAATGTTACCGTACAATTCAATATTTCTGTCACACAATGTCTCGTTCAAATATAAGACATGAAATTACTGTCAAGTTTTATTTAATTTGATCATATACATTTCAATTATAAAATGCACAACTCCAATTAATGTAAATTAGAAACTTCTTTCTAATTTACATTATGCTTCTAATTTACATTATGTCTTAACCAATGACCACTGATCGGAGTTATCATTTATCAAATCACACATGACTTCATCTTCCTTTACTAGAAGTGATAGATTATTAATTGATCGTTTATCTATCTCTATGCATAACTTATTATACCCGAACATATCATTTGTTATACCCATATAGTATTAAGGAGTATGAAAAAGTATAACTTATCATACACAATATACTATGATGAACTCAAATCCAATGATCACTTGTACTACTGTCACATTAGAAACTTCTATTGACAGACAAGTAAAACTTCATTAGGTGTTCCTTAAGCGAGTCACATTCAGTAAACTTATTCTTCAATAAATACCTATATACTTGTTTTAGTGTCTCCACACAAACGATTTATAAGAGCAATCATTTTATTCATAATAGCAAGCATAATATGTATTAATCTATCCGAAATCACTAATCCCCAATTTAGTGATCCCACGATTAGGAACATTTTAGTTTTGAGCTATATAAAATTTAGATCTCATTAGCACAATCAACATTATAATTTTAAAAGCATTGTTCTAAAACTATGGATTTATCAATTTAATTAATTCAACCAATTATTCATGAATAAAAATGCATTTAAATAAATAATTTTATTTATTAATAATTGAATAAGATTATAAAGTATTTGTTTATCATATCAACATATGATTGACTTAAAAGCATATTACTTTCGCTTATTGCATATATGTCTTTGACTAATATTAGCTCCCATTATATATATTTATATATTTACACATACACACACGCATCTGATTTTAATATATATACGCACCTGATGATTTTTGAGTATATTTAAAATAGATGGGTGCTTTTCTTAAAGATGAATATTCAATTAGCTCGATCACAAATGAATATGCGCTATCATTATTATTTAGCTTTGTTTAACTCAAATTTGATTGTGATTTCTTTGCTAATTAAACGCATTTTTTCAAAGATTTTTTTGGAGTCCAAAGCACAATCTCAAATGCGCTCTAATTTTGGTGAAATTTTATTCACATTAGGTATGTATTTGACATATATATATGCTCCATATATTACACAATACAATTAATGAAATGGATAGTAATCAAACCTCAGTCGTCATCAAGGTTAATACTTTTATCAACTTGGCTAAACTTCGTACCCTATTACCCAAAAAAAAAAAAAAAAACCTCCGAACCCAACAAAAATCAATTTGTGGGGATTTCTTTTATACTAATAATCTTAATGAGGCATAAATACACATGCATGAGATATATAGATACTTTTGCAATTTTCATTTCCACATGCAGAATGGAAATATTGTAAAGATATCAGGTGAATGTGTGTGTGTGTGTATATATATAAGTATGTATTTCTGTATTTATGTATATATACCTTTGAATATAATGTTGAACTTGATCCGGCATGTGTTTTTTTCTTTAGTACAGGAGAGAATTGAACAACTAGAGTCTAGAAGGATATCTGCATCACAAAGAATTGCTACAGAGATCTCCGCTTTACACTTTATATATAGACCATATATACATGCAACGAAATATCATATATTAATTAAGAATTAATAACATGATTTGCGGATGAACTCAGTTACATATCCATTTATATTGTAATTATTTACAACATAACATGCATGCTCGGAAATAATTAACATTAATATACTCTGATCTTTTGTTCCAAAATTAATTAGATTAGATATATATTCTTAAGATGACAACCTTTAATTAGCAACGGTGATTTGATGTTAAAAATGATAGTACAAAAACAATGACAAATTAGAAATCTGATCATTGCAATTTCATAATCTTAAAATTAATGGAATGTATTTCTTTTCAGGATAGAGTAGAAATTTATATTGAAGTATCAACAATAAATAATTCTCATTCATTCCACATAAATAGTTACATTGAATTTTAATCCTAGTTAATTTGCGAAACTCTAATATTTAAACTGTGATGTGAATTAATTTAATTTTTTAAGAACAATATTGGATTCAATAATATTTCTCAAGTAATTTACAACATTAAATATTATATTAAACAAATATTCATTAATTTTGAATTTTAAAAAATTGCAAACTAATTAAGGAAAAAAATCAAATAAAACTCTTTTTGTGGAAGGGAGTATATATACATGTGTTTGAATACCTTTGATCAATCGACATGCAAAATCTTTAATTAATCCAAAAATATTTGAAAATTAATAAATAATTAAGCAAAACCTTCCTGCTGAAGCTAGCATATCTATACTTGCCGTGCGTATTTAGAAAGCAGTAAACAACCGACGTCTCCACTACAGCAACCTAGCTATATAAATATCCGTCAATTAAGGGAGCTTCCGTTGTGAAAACTACTGCAGTTGGATGGTCAAAAGAAGATGCATGCATGACACAGCTTGCACTTCCATATAATTAAGCTGGAATATTATATATATACACATTGGACTGCCTTTTCTTCATTTTGATACTTTAACTGCCGGCTTCTTAATTGGAGAAAAAATACCACTAGGAATTCAATTACCAATAGTGTCACTTGCTTTCATTAAATTTCCAGCTTATAGGAATTCCTATTTTTATGAAATACATTTTGATGCGAAGCTGCAACTATCTCATCAGCTAGAGCGGTATTAGTCCTTTTCCCTTTCCCAAAGAAGTCATATGAAGATCGTGATTAGTCAACTGTTGGGTCATTTGTCCTTGTGACCTCTCTTCGCACTTGCTCATCATATCAATATATGGTGGTGTACAGAACATATGAGAAGTTTACTACGGTGTAAGTTAAGAAATTAATATACTCCATTACAGTGCGTCCCGGATTCAATTCTATTTTCATTTTTTAGCTAGCTAGCTAAAGATTAGAAACTAATAGCAGTCCTACTTTTATTTTTGCTTATTCCTATTACAATGGAGAGGGTGTAAATTTGGATACTGCCTTAAAAAGGTGAGTAGGAAATATGAATAAAACAAAAGTAGTCGGTAGAGTAGACCACAATTTTCAAAATCGGATCGGACCACCGGTTTGACCGAAAAAATCAAAATAGATCGGTTCTTCGGTTCGTTTCAAATCAAAAAATCATTTTTGGTCAAATTCAATGACCCGGCGGGTGGACCGGTTGACCCGGTGACTCGACGGATGGACTGAGCCGGTGACCGGGTCACCGATTTCCTTTTTTAAAAATTTAAACATTTGAATTTGATTAAATATATCATTGATTGAGTTTTGAGTTATAATCATGATTTAATATATTTCTTTTCATATAGATTTAATATTTATTTGAATTGTATAAAATAAATATTGTACAAATAGATTTATTTATTTTTACCAAATTTGATTGAATGTATCATAGAGATGTTTATGTTCATTTGTGTTTTATTTTATCACTCTTGAGTTTTGAGTTATGATCATGATTTAATAATTTTCTTTTTATATAGATTTATTATTTATTTGAATTGTATAAAGTAAACATTGTAGAAATAGGTTTCATTTTTTTTTGTATAGATAAATTGATTAATTTTATATATTTACTAAATATTATATATAACATATAATAATAATTAATATGTTTAATTATTTATTATTTATTATATATTAATGACGTCACCAATTCTATAAAAATTTGACCACTACTTGGACCAATGACCCATCTATCCGATACCTTTTTCTATTCGATAACCGGTCTGAGTCTGAAAATCAGAGAGTAGACAACTAATAAAAAGAAAAACTAGTCATAATCTTTTAAATCCATATATATATATATGGAATTGATATTTTTAATATTTTTTTAAAACTCTATTTACATATATAAAAATGTGCCTATTTACTATTCGTGTGAATAGAAACTTACGAAAATATTAATCCTATATATATATATATATATAAAGATGTCAAACTTACAATACTAGTTCTTCACCATTCATATTACCCGATGCTGTGCATATTCTTAATTAATCTTAGAATTGTACGAATCATGGGAGGAACCGAGATTTATAGTAAAACTAAATAATTAAAAATATGGAGTACTGGAGAATTTATTATTTCCGCATATAAATTTCTAGTTAAACAAGATCTTCGCTTGGATAGATTATAAAAGGAAATTTAACTCTTTTTTTCCTTCTAAATTTTTAGAAAAAACTATACTATATATTATGCTTTAATCCTATGGGGCCAACGAAAAATTTAGAAGAAGGGAATTAGTGGAAAACTTAAGAAAATATACATTTGTTATGCGATGCAGGCAATATTTCGCTAAAATATATATTCAGATTTATAACAATGCACAATAAAAATAGTTCAAGACATATTTATAATTAAGAAAAGGGGAGGTGAAAGACTAAAAACATGGTAAATTGATAGTACGTCTAGTAAAAATGTATATAGTGACATAAAAGGAAAAAACTATATTATATATTACGTGTTAATCCTATGGGGCCAAAGAAAATTTAGAGGAAATAAACTAGTGGAAAACTAAGAAAATATACATTTTGTTAAAGAATATATATACTCAGATCTATAACAATATATGCACAATAAAAATTAGAGATCAAGATATATTTATATATAATTAAGAAAAGGGAGGTATAAGAGACTTAAAACATACTCCTACTAAATCCTTGATGATAATCTAGTAAAATTGATCAAATGACATTAAACTAACATATTTTTAAAAAGGTGAAAGAAATATTAATTTTACAAAAATACACTTGCGCTATATTTATTTGAAAAAAATATATTTAGAATTAAATTATTTGTATTAATTTAACACTATTTTGGACTATTTTATCTCATAATGGATGATTAATAGTCTTTTAAATAGTTTATAAACTTTTATTTATTTATTATTACTTTTAAAGTTATTTATGTGGAATTATATAATCTTATAAAAAAATTATGATTAATAGTTCTCTTTATTTTAAGTTATTAAATAATTTTATAAGACTAATAATTTAATATTATGAGATTAATAATCTCTTATTAATAAATTAAATAATATAAAATAATATTAAATTAAAATAAATAATTTAATTCTAAATATATTTTTTCCGAATAAAAATATCCCTAGTGGTGGACTCCAATGTCAGCTCGTCACTTGATTCTACGTGTGTGATTAGTTTGTGCCCCTATGGGAACATGGCCTTTTATCGTGGACCCATCGGAAGAAGGGGAGAAGGTCTTTAAAAAAAGATAAAAAAATCTAAACATATTCAGCGTTTATAATATTTAAAACGTTTGAAAATTTAAATATATTTAAAAATATTATTTATTTAGCATACAAATATAATGTTTGAGTTTTAAATGCAATGTATTAAAATTAATATGATACATTTAAAATTTAAAAGTCCAAACACTAACATCGTAAACGTTATTGTCGTAAATATAAATGCTGTAAATATTATCGTTACAAAAGTTAATATTATAAATGTTATAAATACTAATAATCAAACGAACTTTATAAATAAATTAATAGAATCCTTAATTCCGCCGAATTATTCACTTACACGAATTTTGATTTGAACGCCTAAAGGAAAAGGAAGAAAAAATTGTCAAACATTTACAACGCGAAAACTACCCATAAAAGCTAACCGTGTTTTTCTATAGTCAAAAGGAGAATTAAAAGTAAAGCGATCAGTTTTATGAATTCAAATCAAAAAATATATTCTTCAATTTTTTATTTTTTTTAATGCATATATTCTTAAATTCCGAAACAAACTGAATAAGTTGCGTGAAAAGAGAATAGTAAAGGTAAAATAAATTAATTGTAGATATTGATTACTTATTATTCTCTTCTTTTTCTTTTCTTTATGAAAAAGAATCATATATACCCCTCCTCTAATATTAAAGATATATTTGTAATAGTAATTTGCCAGTATTAATCAACGAAGAATAAATATATTAATATTATTTATATATAATCTAAAAATATAAATTTATCTCTAATTTTAGATTAAAAATAAATAAATTGTATTTTGATTTTGAAAATATGGGAGCATCATTATCTTCTATAGATTGAATTAGATAGACACTTATATCTGGCCAGTGGCCACTAAATAATGTGCGGCAGAATAAAATGAAAGTTTGGTACCTATGTCCCTTGTGCTGTTTCCTAGAAATTTCTAGTAGGAGTAGTATATTGAGTATATTCAGGAGAGAAATTTCTAGGAAACTACACAAAGAGACATAGCTACCAAACTTTTATTTTATTTTGCCAGACTGCCACATATAAAATATAATCTGGAGGACTAAAATATGAGACTAGGACATGCGGTGATTCTCGCTTAAACTAGTACCATCTCTGCATGGAGGAGTTAATTGGACACTTATATATATATATATATATATATATATATATATATATATATATATATTATTGAATTAATTTTTTTTATTCGACTCATTGTTCTATTATTCTTTAATAAAATGTTATAAAATTCGTCCAAACCAATTGATTATAAACCGCAAAAAAAAGAATGTATTCTTATACACGTGGAATTACAATGTGTGTATAATGATAAAAAATAAGTATACTAAAAATAAAAATGTGCTAAAAAGGTCAAAAAAAACCTTTTAATTTTTTTTGTATATTACAAATTTAAAACAAGTTTAAAAAATGTTAAAAATTAAAACATATTAAACAAATTAGAAACTTAAAAAATTCAAACCATTAAACAAGGAACTATCTCCATCTCTGCAACAACTCTTGAACCTTTAATCTTTATAAATCACCAGTTAGATCTATTGTTACGTTTGGATTGAGAAAATAAAATAAATGAAGTAATATAATGAAAAATAATGTATTATATGATTATTTTAGAGGATAAATTATTTTAATAAAATGAAAATTCATTCAATCTCTTTGAATTTTTTTTTCATGTGAGAGATGGTGGAATAAAATTCATTCAAATTGAATGAATATGTATGATAATTTTACCATCATATTACACAACTCATTCCTATCAACAATCAAACATATACTTAAAATATCTTAAAATTATTTAATTCCTTCATTCATTTAATTTCTTCAATCCAAACATAAAATAAGCATTATCGTCCTTCACCAACAACCCACAACCCAGATTCTAAGCACAATTTCCATCTCTATTTCACTGTCAAACATGACACCCAATTCTCTGAATTTTGCCCCACACAGAAGATGATTGGACTTCACAAAGAAATTTATATTATGGCGGGACTAGAGATGGTTGAGTTTTTCTCTTCTTCTATCCCTTTTTGCTTCCACAAATTGTTACTTTTGTCACTGTCGATGATTGATATATAGGAACTTTATTTCGCCAAAGTCTTCGGCGTTGGATCTAAGATTTGGTGATGGTGATGTGTTCTATAACTTCTTCAAAACTATTCACTCCGTTGATAGGACTGGCAGAGACTTGTGTATTGGTGTTTATTGGCGATAGCTGATCTTTAGATATCATTTTATCACCTGATATAATGTGCCCTAAAGAAATTTGGATTAGATTCTTTTAATTAGCAACCTTTGGTAGTCAGATTTGTTGCAAAATCATGTTGGATCCATGATGATTATTACATTTTAGTTAGATTCCATAAAGATTCATAATGAATATATAATTTATAGGATTGTTATAATTATGGAGTTCGAGAAACGATGGTGAATTGTAATTACGTAGGTGTTGTTCATCAGGTGGGTGGTAATGATTGGCCTTATTTTATTTTTTTTCAGTTTGATAGCATTTTGGTTAGTAGTTTCACTCGATATACACCATATATGCATAGCTGTAGATGTAGAGAGAGATAATGGTGGCATGCAGCACCTGCGACGGAGAACAATGGTGATTGCATAAGGAAGACGTAATATTCTTTTTTTATTTTATATATATTTGGATTTTTTTTGTTTTAATTCAGTTTATTAATTAAGTCTTTAGTTAGTTTATTATGTTGTTTGGTGTATTATTTGTTTAGTTTGTATAATTAATTAATTTAAGTTGTTTACTATATTTAGTTAGTTTTATTTATATTTTATCATGTCACGTCACGAAAAATTTAAATTTTGTAAAAAAAATTCAAATAAGTGATGCGATTGTAAAAAAAATTAATTTAATAATATATATATATAAATTAGTGTCCAATTTAATATAAAAAAATGATTTAATGGAGATATGGTTGTCATTTTTCTATTTTAAAGTGATTATAATCAAAAGATATATTTGAATATTATATAATTTATATTTATTTTATAAGTAATACTGTAAAATAATATACAAATTATGAGCGTGTAGGGCCCTGTTTGTTTAGTATTTAATAAGTTTAAATGGTTGAATCGACCAGTTATTCAGTGCATTTGTTTTGGATTGAATCGGTTAGATTTTTAGGCTGAATGACTAAATTTAATTTTTTGGACTGAATGGTTAAGTCCAAGTTGAATAAAATAAAATAAAAATTAAAAAAATTAATTATTATATTAAGTAATATTAAATAAATTTATAATAACTTTGAATTTTTTTAGAGGAATAAAATAATAAAAACTGTTATTCAAATATTTTAGATATGTTTATCAAAAAAAATATTCATTTAAATTACTTAAACATTCAAAATTATTTTATTCAATTTTTATCAAACCCCTAAATATGCATTAACATAATATAAAAATATACGTATTTTTCTATATGTCGTCAATACATTTGGAATCGGACGAACAGTCCGTCAAGTCTTGGGGTCTATAAAACAGTTAAAAAGCCTTGTTGGGCCCAAGCAAAATTTGGTATGAGATGCCTTAGTTCACAAGCCCAAAGTCATCGGTAAGTGTGGTGGTGGAGGCCGGACCCATTTTTCTTCATGGGAATAGACTAAACTTGTTTAAAAATTGCTTCAAAACATATAATATTGATTTCCAATCGTAACAAGGAAGTCACGTAATTAAAATGACTGAAAAAATTGCTAGAGGTCGCAATTTTTTCGTCTAAAATAATACTCCGTATAACATTAAATAAGATAAATTATCCTTTACCATATAATTGATCACAAAAAATATATTCAACTAATATAATAATTACGTATCATTTAAAACACCATTTGAGACCAAAAAAAAAAAAAATTGAGATACCCAACTTACCATTTTTAACTCAATTATATTGAGTCAAGTCCCAAAAATATTACTCTCTCAGCTTCACAGAATCCAAATACTCCACAAGTTATTGGTTTAGCAAGGATGACATCATAATAATTTTATGATGATAAATTTAAAAATATTGTGTCATTTTATATTATTATTTTTACAAAATAAATAAATAAGAAACTCTTTTCTGTACCGAAAAAGAAATTGACAAGCAAAGATATGGAGCAAGGGATTATTAATTGGACCGTAAGGTTAGAATATAATGCAATTATAGAAGACATTCATGTGGTAGATATGAATGACCAAAAATTTTCTAAAAGAAAAAAAAAAGTAAAATCACTTTGCATTTCAAATAATCTTATCTAAATTCAGTCGGACCCTTAGTAATTAATTTCCGGGCTGTTAACATACGTCAATACAGGAGTTAACACTGTAGGCCTGCACATTGATCTATACTTACTTTCTGAATAATTGTCTACGAGGGATACATTGCGTATACGGATATTAGAAACTCATCACAATGTTTCCTTTCATTGCGGATGTAGGCCATGATTTTCATGGCTGAACCGTTAGACTTGGTTGACAACTTCTCTATCGTTATTTCATCTCAATCTTGTCCACAACAAGTTGAATGGGTTGCAATAATGGGTCTTGCTTGAACAATGAATACAAGTTGAAAGACGAAAAGTCATTTGGAAGGGACCTGTGATCATGCAAGGGTTGGTAATCTGTACATATCTTCTTCCTGTTGCATTTTAACTTGTCCCAAAAAAAATCAAATAGTCAAGTGAGTAACAGTTTATCTACGACTTAATGACCCACGAGCTTCTTTTTTTTCCACAAAAATACTTTCAATTTTAATACTTGAAAAAAGAGTGTCCTTAAAACCAATCGGAGGCCAATCATTGTTAAGCAACATTGAGGTGGCATCTTATACGACGTGTAATGTGTAACTAATGTTGACGTGCCATATTACGTGACATTTTTAGTTGAACACAAAAAATAATTATATTTTTTAATACTTAACTAAAAATAATTATAAAAAACAATTTCTTTAAGAAAACAATAAACATAAACACATCACAAACCAACTTCCAAATTTAACTTCTCTGGGCATACTTCTCCACCCCCATCCATTCAATCAAACACAACTTCAACAATCTCCTAGATACAACTACCATGTTTATCATCAACTTCCCCCCCGCCTCACCACCACCACCACCACCACCACCACCACCACCACCACCGGTCAAGTCGTACCACCACCACGTCCCCGCCCCCAAACGACCCGCGCCACTATCCCAAACCCTTGCCAACACATCACCCATCTAAATCTCCCTTTCAATTTCAAAATCCAAAATCCCAATTTCAAAACCCTAATCCATAAATGAAAAAAATAAAACACTATATTCACATCAAAAGACACAATAACAACCTTAAATCCGTATCCACTTACAAGATGTACCAAAAATCTAAATTTAAATACATTTATTTTTTGTTTAAAATTATTTTTAGTTGAGTCGAGTACTAAAAGAATATAAGCAATTAATTTTTTAAAGTGTCATGTAACGTTGGACATCAGATGTCATAGGATGCCATCTCAACGTTGTTTAGCCATGGTTTATCTCATTAGTTTCAAAAGTAATTTTTACTGGAGTTCAAAATTATTTTTAGCCAAGTATTAAAAGAATATAAGTGATATTTTAAAGTGTCATCTAACATGTCACATCAATATTAATTACACATCATATGTCAGGTTGTCATTTCAATATTATTTAACCATGGTTTATCCCTAAAACTTCTTCTGCTTTGGCACCATAGCCAATATCTGAGCCATCCTGCAGACAATTTGAGGAAAAAATATATTATAACATATCAACTATTAAATTGAAAAATAAAGACAAGGAGCTTATCACACCTTTGCCCAGTAAGAATTATCGTGGAGTTTCTCGTCAGCAAATTCTACTCAATCGATTTTCACCCTTTGAAATGCATTTACCGTCTTTGGCTGCAAAAACAGCATCATTAAATCAAAACATCGGAATAAATTGTTATATGTTTCATTGTTGTTAGCAACGTATTGCAAGCGCAACATTTCTAACCTAAGATGCGAACTATGTACATGTCATACCTACAAAGTTGGCATCAAGTGATGGGGATAATGGGGGGTGATGTAAATAAACAAAATAGGTAAATGCATATCACGAAAATGGAGAAGACAAATTTGAGAAACCATGGAAATGTCAATGTACAACAACCAAACGTTCTACTGTAAACCTTCACCCACATTTAAGCCATCAACATGCAGTAACTATGGGTCAAGAGTATCAAATGACTTGGGAAGATCTGATCTGTCAAAATGCAACTTGCATGTGCCAATCATCAAATAGCCCTTTGTAGGATGTCAAATGGTGTCAAAAGAGTAGTTCTATTGTTAATTCCAACCAACTGTAAGTTTGTTTGACAAGCAAATTGCGGTCAACAGATAGGTTTGAGCACAGGTCATGCAGTAACTAAATGCTCACAATCAATATGCATACCTCAGCTGAACCATTATGTTGCTTTCTTGTGGATTTCTTAGAGGCAGATTTATCTCCACTTTTCTCAAGATTTTCATTTGCATGCTCGAAGCTGGATTTTATTTGTTGCTTACAATCTTCTCAAAGTCTCCATTTGCATTGCCAACTTGCTCATTTTCCTGTTTAATTTCTTTGTCCTCATCAGTTATTGAATTTTTTGTCTTTTTTCTTGGATTCTTCAACCCTGCACTCTTTCTTTGTTTGGATTCTTCAATTGCTTCATTATCATCAGGGTGATACATGTTACTAACAATTAACAAAAAGAACATATATTCAAGATACAATTGATGTCAGTGCATAACACCTTCCTTCTTGTAATTATTGCCATTTGCTTCTGCGTGATTGCTGCATAGACAAGTTCTAGTGCATTAGGATGGTAATTAAAATAAAATTTTCAATTAACAAGAAAAATCCATTAAGAAACCAAGCGTTGGAAATGATTATTAGGTTAGGGTTGACTATGAGCTATGGTCGTCCAAGGATTCTACCCAAACAAATGATCACGCCTTCAATCTTATATATAAATATACACCAATAGTTAAGAGCATCCTCCAAATACAACTTGCTCATTCCATATAATCAGACATTTAAATTGGTTTAACGTACAAAAGGTGGCTTCGTGTACCATCATGAAAACACCAAATGAATACAACATCCACCAGGGGTATAGATGAATTCCTGAGGCTAAAAGGATGACCCGATGTTGCAGATTGACCAGGGAATTCTACAAACTTCAAAGGAGACCTCTATTTACATAAATAGAGGTCTCCTTTGAATTTTACATAAATAAACTAATGTCCAATCTCAACTAAACAAGTGGCTATCAGATATTGTTCACAATGTCCAGTACACAATTTAAGAACAAGTATTTATGCCAGCACAAAATAATGAACTGCAAGTCTCAAAAGATACTGATTCAAAAGTCATGAATTTGTTTAAGGTTAAGCCATTGATCATTATTCATAAACAAGCATGAGTTACTTCTACTCCTACCATGTATCCATATATTTGCAGTACATATCTTCTAACTCAAGTGATTAAGCACTCAGCCTTCATTTTGCACAGAGAGCAGAATTAACGTCATTCATAAAACAAAGCCAACTTTAGTTACATCACTCTGTAATTTGCTAAGACGTTATTACCTACACTAAAGGTGTTATTGTGTTCCTTCAAATCATATAATATTGCGTATGTGTTTATATTGCAGCTGATTAAATAAAGTATGTATTATTAAAACAACAAAAAACAATAAACAGTGCCGAAAAAGCATCGATACTTAGGAGTATACGTATATATAATTAGAATAAAAATAAATGTAAAGAGCCACCTGAATTTGAGCTTCGGATAGGAACCGTTTAAGGGTTTTGGAGAAACCGTCTTTTTCGAGGTAACCAATCACGGAATGAAGAAGAAAAATCTTCTGTTGAGGATCTACGGCTTGGGTTTTGCTCTGCTTCTTCTTCGTCATCGTTAACGTCTTTTTACGATGCTCAGCGAGCCGTACTTGGCGAGGCTTCAACGCTATTAGAACAGCTGAGGTATGGGTTTGTGTTAATGGTCGTTTTCAGCATATAGAAATAGTATATGAAAAAGAGATAATTATTAAATGCTCCACTTTATTTCGTTATAACACTCCCTTCCAGAAAATAAAAGAGAGGTGACTTCTAAAACATAATAAATCTTAAAATAAATAAATAAAATATTAATAATTTAAAATATTTAATAATTTAATAATTTAAAATTTATAAATGAATTAAATATAATTTTTTAAAATTAATCAAAATTTAAAATTAAATCAATTTAGATGGTCAAATATAACTTTTTTTACATGAAATTTTAAAACACTCTTATAAATTTATTGGAAGAAAAATATAACATGAAAAACGCTCAATATAGATATAAAAATGCTTAATATACCATAGTATATAATGTATCAAAAGAGCCGAATAAATGAATAAATACAAACTACGAACGAATTACGAATATAATAAAATTAATAAATTTAGATACAAACGATGAATACTAATGTTAAACAAGCATAATCATAAGGACACTAACAAAATGAAGGTTGAATCAAAGTGATTAAGTTATGACAATTTTATACTGAGCTCAAATACAAATAGTTAAAAGTTAACAAAATACATCGATACTATGATGTATCCAAATCAAATTGGATAGTACGCACGACACAAACAACACTAATCTGCCAAATAAATCAAATAGTGGGTCGACCCATATGTATCATGAACAAACAAATCACAATGCCAAAGTTCATACTCTTATACAAGATATTCCGAATAAACACATTAAACGTTAAAGTTCATATTTCAGAGCAAACAAAATATCCTGAATAACACATATCAAACGCCAAAACTCATACTCCAGAGTATACAAAATATTCTGAATAAACACATCAAATGTCAAAGCTCGTACTCTAGAGCAAACAAAATATCCTGAATAAACGCATCAAACGTCAAATGTCAAGTATATCCCAACGTTTTAAATTACAAAATGTAAGTCAAAAAGATTCAAATTACAAGACTTACATGACCATCTCCAAAATATATCAAATTATTTCAAATACGAATAAACTCAACAATGATAACGATACCAATGATAAAATAATTCCCGAATGTGAACGCAAATATACAAAGAAAGATACAAACGAATAATTTCTCAAAACACAGTTTTTCAAATAACGAATTATCACATAACTAATATAAGAAATAAAATCACAATCAAGATACGAATAAATTCATAACGACAAGCAAAACGAACAATTTAGAAGTCACAAGAGTATGATTGAAGGAGAGTATGAAATTTGTACTTGGATTAAGCAATATAATACCCAAAATATATTCAAATTATAAGTCGTTAAACTCTCTCCGTGAAAACTATTTAAACAAAATAATAATAAATAAATAAATTAAGAGTTAAATTGTTAATTATAATTACGACTTTATAAACTCTTATTATTATATTATGTTAAACTTTTATATTTCTTAAAGCTCATACTGCACACATTCATGGCCGGCACATTCATTCTAAACGACTATATACCAATTTCACAATCTGTAACACTAATATAATTATAATACCACCTCGCAACCTTTCCTTTCGTGCTAATCAAATTTTTACCAAAGTTATACATACGTATTTCCTACAAGCTTTATCAATTTGGAAAAAATATAATTTTCATATAGGATTCATTTACCAAAAAAAAAACTAATTAATAATTACAAAATATATTAATTAAAGTTCCATGCTTGTTCATCCTAATTTGATTTGCACAACATTATATATATATATATTTATATAATTATTATAACATAGATGCATGAGTTCAAAATATCGATTACTATAGAACATGAAATATTTTAATATAAAATTCATACAACACCTATTACATATCCTCCCTTAACCTGAGTAACTTTTTGTTTGCAATCAGTTGTAGGCATTTAATATACATATATAAGATATTTATGAATAACATAAAGATTTTATCTCCACTGAAATAGTTATCCTGTTTAATTTTTCTTCTCCTCCGCCGCTAGTAGTGAGAGCTCAAAATCGACTCTTGCTTCCATGGTTTCGTATTATGGAATGTGATAGGATTAGGTTTTATTATTTATTTATTTATTTTAACAACTCTCTTAATTCTAATAGAATTCAAATTACACATACATAAATTATATTCAAATAAAAATTAGACCCAATTAGTTTAAAGTCCAATTTAACTAAATTCATGTTATTAATTATTTATTATTAGCTCATATAAATTTGACCAAAACATAAAATAAAGTTCAAATAAAATATTTTAAATTATTTAGTGGGTATTACAAAGTGGTGTTTCACATCTTTCGTGTATTGATATTTCAGTACTTTAAATGGACTATTTTATTTTAAATGTTGAAATGACAGTACGTAGACGGCGTGAGACACTACGTGTTTGGTGTCCAAAACCAGTGAATAATTACTCATGAAAAAAGCCTCTACTATAGTCATTGTGCAGGGTCTACTGGGAGGAGTTATTCCATTTTCCTATAGCATTGTTACTGTTTGTTCTATCATCTCATATGAGGGTGAGTTCCACACGGATCCTATCACATGTGGACTCCGCCCTCATGTGAGAGAGTGAAACAAACTGTAACTATACTCCACGAACATAGCATAATTTTTCATTTATTGGGGGATTTGTCTAGTGGCTAGTTCACCACACCAGAGGTTTTTATACATGGGTTTGTAAAGAAAAGAAAATGCAAACTTAATCAACAATAAAAATTCAAAAAAATATTCCTCCCACAAATTATAAGATTAACTTTTGAAAGTTAATTTTAAATATTTTAAAATTTAAATTATATATTAAAAATAATAAAATAATAAATTTTATAATAATTTATAATATTAATTGTTGGGATGTTGATTTTCACTAAAGTCAATGGTTAATGGGCTGATATGATTGAGTTTAATATCCCTAAGGCCCATTTGGCTATCAGCCTTAAGAGATTTGGTCCACATTGCTTAATACTCCGAATCATTAATGTCGTGACAGTTATATGACAGTTACTACTCCTACATTCAACCTGGATGTTACAACAATTATCAATCATAATGGAGATCGTGCATAACTACTTCGATCATTACCGTAGGATATGCTCAACGGTTAGAGAATGATGACATTTGTAAAATGAAAATTAACTATTCAGGTAGTTTTTAATGCTAATTTATCTCACTAAATTCTAAGCACTTCCATTATTAACATTTATCGAGATATGCATTACTCTTACATCGAAACTATCTCTCGACGGCCTAAGCCGTCAAGCTTTCAGTTGTTTCTTTGTGCAGGTTTAGTATTGTTGATGGTGATAAAGCGTCACAACAGATTCAAACATTAATATTAATTATTTTGTTAATTAAAATAAGAATATTATATATTAAATTTTAAATAATTTTAAATTAACTTTAAAAAATTAATAATAATATTATATTTTGGTATGAAGGTAGTATAAAATTTGTCATTTTTCTTTTGCATTGAATTAGTTTATAAATTAAAAAAAAAACAATACTTTTATATAATTTTTTTAGTTTTATATTATGTTTTTAACTCAAATTTGATTAGAAAAGTGTTTGTCAAATGTTTTTTTTTGGCACATTTAAGAAGTCAGTACAAATAGAATTTGGAAAATAAATAAATACATCTCTCCACTCCTTTTTTTTTTATTAATTTCAAAACTCATAAACAAAATATTACTAATTATAGTCTAATATATTATTATAACTGATGTTTCTATAAATAAAAGTAATAATTTAATTAAAAAAAATCATATAAAATAGTAAATTAACACTTGCGCAAGAATTTTTTGTAAATTTTTTTATTTTAATTTATAAAAATAATAAATTTTTATATTAAAACATTGTTATATTTCAACATTATCGTTGATATTTATATTTTTAAATGTAGGAGAGATCCATTTGATAGAATTATCTGACCGATACATCGATTAACGTTTTCCTTATTATGATAGATTAAGAATAAACACATTATTTAGCGTCCGTTTAACTTTACCCACTTCGACTTATTTTACCAAAATTTTAAAATTAAATTAATAAAATTTATGTTAAATTTTAAAATAATAAAATTAATGATTAGTAACTTTTTAAAATAATTTATATAATTATAATGACTTATTAAACATTACAATTCATATATCTATGGACACAAGTTTAGAATAAAGTTGGTTATATCAATTTACCAGAAAAAAATGTTAATTTTTTTAACTATAATATATATATATTTATATTTACATTATATAGTACTCCTATAATTTATATAATATATACAATTTTAATATTACTTTTTTTATCTTCATTTTGAAAATTCCAAATTTACCCCTACTTAAATCGGTATAGTCCATGTCCGAAACAATATATTTGGGTCAGATCTAACGGTCGATATTAAAATTTTGAAGCTGTATTAGTTCATCGTCACCGTCCAAAAAAATTAGGGTTTACATCTTCTTCTCGCTCAATCGCCTTATAAAGCCCCTCAGAAAGGAAGAGAACTTCACTGACCATTACAGATCGGTCCGGCCTTCAACCTAGTGTAATCAGGTGCGAATTATTAAATCGAGTACTGGTGTTGCTATAATAGGTTGTTTTCATTTGCTATTTTCCTGCATAATTGTTGATATATATTTATATACACTTTCTGTATGCTGTTTGACTGCTGAAAAAATTGAATAGTATTTTCCCTTTTGGTGCCGATTTAAATTGCAATGAAATATATCCCAGTTCTCGTTCAGCATAAAAAGATGTTAGCATTAAGATTTAACCTTGCATTCGAATTTTTTGTGAAGTTGTGAATGATTGTGGAATATGTATTTTGTGATCTAATATAAAGTGCTATATTTTTTGAAGAAAAAATGCGTTGGTGTTCTGGTAACTTATTTATTTACATGTTGCTTTGAGGTTGCCTCTGAGGACCATTAGGGAATGACCTTTTTTTTTTCTTTAACTTAAAGTAAAAATTTTAGTAGATTTATGAGTTAAAATTTTACTAAATTTATAAGTAAAAGTCATTTATAAGTAAAAGTGACTTTTACTTATAAGTCGGGAATTATAAATAATAGTTGTGGTTGTGTTCTACTTAAGTAAAATGTAAAGATTATTAAAATGTCTTTTAGTAAGAAGAACGTTAGAAAAATAAGAGGACATTTTTGTTATTTCATTTGGGTTGATCAACTAAAAAAAAATGACTGAAACTTATTTTTTTAACTTATAAGTTAAAAAAAAAGTCAATTCTGAAGAGCTTATTTAACTTATATACTTATAAGTTGGGTTCTATTAAATTGCAGCATTGAACTTTTGTCACTCTGAAGCAAAATGGGTGAAGGTGCTGTCATCCCAGAATCGGTCTTGAAAAAGCAGAAAAGGAATGAAGAGTGGGCTCTTGCAAAGAAGCAAGAGCTTGAAGCTACAAAGAAGAAGAACACAGAAAATAGAAAGCTAATATTCAACCGCGCAAAGTTATATGCAAAAGAATATGAGGAGCAGGTATAAGACATTTAGTCAGTGTTGTTTAGAAAATGCTATAGTATAACCCTCTGATTATTTAAAAGGATTACGTGTGTACTTTTCCAGCAAAAGGAGTTGATCCGCCTGAAGCGAGAGGCAAGATTGAAGGGTGGCTTTTATGTTAATCCTGAAGCTAAGCTCCTGTTCATCATTAGAATTCGGGGGTAAGAAAAATATGTTTGCCGAGCTTTAAAAGGTGGTAGAGATCAAGTGTTTTAACATTTTATAATCTTATAGGATTAACGCCATTGACCCAAAGACCAAGAAGATATTGCAACTTCTGCGTTTGAGGCAGGTAATATCATCATTACATTTTGATATGTTGTCTTTTAAGATTATTTTAGTTTTAACTCTTGTTGTATAAGTATTTTTGTCCTTAGCTGGCCTGACGTTTGGATGGATAATGTACTGAATATGCTATGCAATTCTTTCTCTGTTGTATGCAGTATGTGTTTTACTTTCTAAATTGAGGGTGAAGTATATAAGTGTTATATTATATTGACGTGGAAGAATTGTTATTTAGTATTGTTAAGTCATGACTTCATGTTTATTGGAAGTAGGACGAGGATACCTTTGTTTTAGAAAAACAAAATAAACTCTTACAAATTCAAGCATCTGTGTTACTATTTTGTGGTTCCGGTTGTAATTAGTTCATTACTCAAATTAAATATTGGGAAGTCTTCTAGGCCCAGTTTTGAGTTCTATTATAAGGTCTGAAAGAAGATGGATTCATCTTTGCTTGAACCTGAAATAACAAAAGAGGTTCATAGCTTAAATCCTTTAACAATGAAGTGTGCTAACGTTACACTATGTCACTTGAGTGACCATTATTTTATTTGCTTTTAAATAATTGTTATTGAGATTTAGCAATTTACTTTAATGGGGTATATTGTTTTGTCCTTTCATAGGTAGAACTCCACTTTGCAATATGCTACCTCCATTCCAAATTATAAGATCAATAAAGAGGATCATAGCTTAAATCCTTTAACAATTAAGTGTGCTAACCACTATGTCACTTGAGGGACCATTATTTTATTTGTTTTTAAATAATAGTTATCTAGATTTAGCAATTTGGTCTAATGTGGTATAGTGTTAGAAAGTCTGTTTGTTTTTTCCTTTCATAGGCAGAACTCCACTTTGCAATGTGCTACCTCAATTTCAAATTATAAGATTAATATTGACTTTTGAAAGTCATTTTGACATAACCTTAAACTCAAAATTAAGATGATTCATTAAAAATTATGAAACAATAAAATCTTGTAATGACTAAAATTAAAGAAATTCATGTCAATTTTGAGTTTGAATATGGCTTGAATTGACTGTAAAAAATGGATAATGATCTTATATTAGTACTTGTTTTGATGTCCAGTGTACACTTCGGTAATCAGCATACATCTTGTATAGATAGCTGTCTTTATGTTGCTTGTGATCATCTTTGCGTTCAGTATAATATATCTAAATCATATATATATAGCCATCTTAATCTCACAGAATTTTTGGTATGTATTAGCATTTGTAAATTTCATGGATGTAAATGTACCTGGCTAAACAAGTCACTCCTCACTGTTTTCCAAGGTTGGAGTAATCCAACCTAATAAGCCATATGCCAAGCAAAAACTAGCCTCCTCATTTGGACAGCTGCTAGGGGTTATTCTTACCAACAATAATTTGAGAAGAAAAAAGGAACGTGTTAATTGTTGCAACATGTGTAAAGGGGGTGAAGACACTGTGGAACAACTTCTTATTCACTGTACTTGTGCTAGGGACTTCTGGAATGCTTTGTTTGCTCTCTTTAGGATGAATTTAGTTATGTGGAATGCCTAAGGTGGCATGGGGTGTGTATGAGGAATAAATGGGAGATAGCCCCTTTATGTGTCATATGGTCAATTAGTAGAGAGAGAAGCATGTATGTTTTGAAGGGGTTGAGTTTTTGGCATGTGAAGTGAGTATATTAATGTTCGAGTCTACTATAATTTTTTGGGTTAAGGAGGTATATTAAGAAGGTATATTAGTATTTTTTCGAGTAGCGAATTACTTTTATACTTTTTTTCTAGAAGCGTTGGCACTTGTATAGTTATTTGTTTTTGAAGTGTTGTTTTGTAGTTTTTGTATGGTTAGCACCTCTAGGTTGGGTATCTTTATGAGCTGTGTGTTGTGATCTGGGTTCCTGGCTAGTTAGGGTTGCGCTCCCTATGGCAGTTTCTTTTGAATATATCTGATTTATATAAAAACAATTACATGCATACGGATATCAAAACTGAGATATCGTAAAAACTTGTGCATTTTTGAAAGATTTACTTTAAATGGGCGTGATGAGGCCCTGATGGGGCAGGATGTAAGTTGTAACTTGCACATGACATGAGTTGCGGGCAAGAGTTTCATTCGGCTGTATGCCTTTCTTAAAAGTGAAGATTGGTTGGTCTGTAAGTTATGTGTTTTGCTTGTATCTTTTGGTTTAGTGCAATTTTACAGTAATTGCAGTCACTTGAATCTTTGTTTGTTGCCATTACTACCTCTCGTTTTCCAACCTAGTTTGGGTCATATATATGACTATGTATATATGATAATTTTGCATTCTTTTTGTGTTTCAGATATTTAATGGTGTATTCTTGAAAGTGAACAAAGCCACAGTGAACATGTTGCACAGGGTGGAGCCATATGTGACCTATGGGTAAGAAAATATGTCATATGAATCATAACATATATACTCATTCAATTTATTTTATCATGCAATTTGCTTATTCGTCATGTGTAAATGGTTCAGATACCCGAACCTGAAAAGCGTAAAGGAATTGATTTACAAAAGGGGTCATGGGAAACTTAATGGGCAGAGGATTGCATTGACTGACAATGCCATTGTCGAGCAGGTTGTTGGTCAAAATAATTTGAATTCTTACGTTTGTATTGTTTTTAACCCCTGTTTTAAAGCCATCTTACAAGTTTAAACCTTTTTCTGTGTTAAACAGGCTCTGGGAAAGTTTGGAATTATTTGTGTTGAAGACTTGGTCCATGAAATCCTGACCGTTGGTCCTCACTTCAAGGAGGCAAACAACTTCCTCTGGCCGTTCCAGCTTAAGGCTCCACTGGGTGGTTTGAAAAAGAAAAGGAACCACTATGTGGAAGGAGGTGATGCTGGTAATCGTGAGGATTACGTGAATGAGCTCATTAGGAGGATGAACTAGCTCTGCCCTGGCCCTGGGGTCCAAAGTTTTGATTATGTCTTTGTTATCTACAAATTGTGCTTTCGACATTAGTGTTTTATTTTGGAGACATGGAAATTCTAGTTAATACCCTTGTGGTCTGTCGGGGTCGGATGTGTTGGGCTATTAGTTTACTTGGTTTCTTTAGCAATGAATGCTACATTGACCACCTTACATCTCTACTTCATTTTAATCTTCCTTGATATTGATATGCTTTATTTTGATTTTGCTACTACTGAATATGGCATCCGATTGCTTGTTAATAGGGATTTGGTGGTTGGGGTTGAAGCTTATGGTGGGCGTGCATGTGTGAATTACTGTATTATGTCCTTGAAATTTTTGACTTGATGGTGAGTAGGTAGGCCAAAGAATTTGAAAATCTAAATATAGAGGATATGACTTGAAGCAAAACAACTTGCATTCATTTAGGTCTGTTTACCTTGTGTCTTGATATTGTACGATACTTGTGGAATGATCAAAATTGATCTCTCCAGTAAATGGTTGTAACTAGATTTAGAAGGATGGATACATTAATTAACATGTTAAATCATCTGTAGTAGACGACAATGCACGAAACTGCGTCCGTTTAAAAAATATATGTAGACTGGACAAATTCTGTCCCAATTTTTGGCTTGAATAGGAAAAGATTCGTGTACCTGGGTTTGAGGGCTTTGTCCTGTCCTGTGTTAGCTTCATAGATTGGGGTATGCCTCTAGTAAGGAAACAGCTGATTTATGACAGAGGGATTACTATTGTGGCCCTCAATTGTCAGGTCAGCTCAACCACAAGTTTAGTAAAAGTGGGTAGATCTTTGGTTACTCAAATTTGCTCGTCCGTGAAAAAATATGGAGTAAAACATAACCAAGGGTAAAACGGTGGCAGAATCAGTGTGGCCCATGCCAAGGCCAGGCCTGATTAATTGAACAGGGTGAGTTATCAGATTATGGCTGCAGCCAATGCATTCCTTTTGTATTTTTTCAATTTATGAACCCTGAATCGGTACATATACACATAAAGATGGAAAATTCATTCATCGCCCCTTTTTACAAGGGCAACAAACATACATAATTTGCACGATATATACCTGTCGATTTTTCAGACAGTCACGCACATACAGTGGAAAAGATAAGTCTATATATAAATATAAAATTAAATATTATATTAATTTTAATAATTAAATAGTGAAATATGACACGATATTTAAACATAAAATTAAATATTATATTTATCTTAATAATTAAATAATAAGATATAATATAAATTTTAATATTATATTTAACTTTATAATAATTAAATAAATATAATATTTAAATATTATACGATTATACTTATTCCGGTGAAAAAATGCTTCACAATTCTTCTCCCCACCATTTGATTAATTTATTGGTTGTAAACGAATGATTTACAATAGATGCATATAATAATAATACATTGCTCATTGGGAATTTAAATGATTTATTTTTCTCTTATTAGGCGAGGCTCAGCCCGTCACCACAATCAAAAATAAAGTTCTCTTGTGCAATATCCAGAAAAGAAAAAGAAAACGAAACTAAACTAAACTGGCCCTCTAACTTTGAATTCCCAACTTCTTACATTTCGACTTTTAAAATTAATTATAAACAAAGTATAAAAATTTACTAATTACTGTGTTTGTTGTAAATTATATCTTGAGTTGAGATTACGTAAATTGACTTCAATAAGTTAAATTATATTTTTAGTTTTGAAAGAGATGGAGTAATTAATACCAAATGTATCCAGAAGATAAATTTAGTAGCTAGCTAGCTCTACCAAGCCAGCCAGCCAGCCATGATCAATCGATATAGGAGAAAAAGAATAAAACTCACCAGAAAGAAAGAAGATAGGCTCTGTCATACATTTATTCAAAGCAGATAACAACAGAGAGAAGAAAAGTTTAAGCAATTAAATAAAATTGCGTGCATGGAATAATAAAGGTAAGGTAGGTTTTCCTTGAAAATTAAGAATACAAGACCAAACGTCTTGAACAAAGAGTACAAACAAACTTTCGTTTGAGAAGGGAGCAAAAGGGGAGGAAGCAAAACCTCCGCTTGCTTTCTAGATCCACCGCTTCCACTTTGCCTCCACAGTAGGGACAAGCCCCCGGAGCTTGCTGTCTCCCTAATTCTTTCTCCTCTTCATCACATACATACGTCAGGCACATTCTCAATCGATCAGTAAATTAATTAACCTGGATTCCACCCTTTCTCTCTCTATCAAACTATATATCTATATATCTATATATATAGATAGATATGTTCTGTTTTGATTTTGGATGGTGACAAGTAAGGTGCTCTTACCTATGTATCTAAAATACAGGGTGTGTGTATATATATATATATATATAAAGTAATGAGAAGCAGAGCAAGATTTTAGTTTGACCTGGTCGGTAATTACTTTTTACCATGAACTAGTGTAGGAAATTTGACCCAGGCCAAACTCCAAAAGCCTGTGCAGGAGCCTTCTGTTACCACATGGGTAGTTAATGCCCTCTTCTTCTCTCTCTCGTTCAGGACAACACACTTTTTCAATACCGTACATATGGATATACTGTATTGTCATAACTCGGATGGATATTATTCGAATCCATAACATATATATGAAAATATATATATATATATATATATATATATATAAGTGCATAACCGTTTATAACGATAATTTTTTTGAATTACAGCAACAGTTCAACAATTATCATAAATATTTTTAATTTATAACGACGATTAAACTGTCGTCATAAACTAAAAAAATCGTCATTATAGACGATTATGTACTACACAACTATATATTTATATATAGTCATATATATATATATATATATATATATTTGTGTGTGTGTATATAAAAATAATTCAGAGTAAACATTTTTATAAAATAAAATAAGATAAACACTATTATTAACGTTCAATATATAAAACAAAACTTAAAATTAAAATTACAAAAAAGTCATTTGTTACTATTAATAGAGAATTAATTTTTTTTACTAATAGAGGATGTAAACTATCCACTATTATAATAAATTATTGTCCATATATATATATATATATATATATAGAGAGAGAGAGAGAGAGAGAGAGAGAGAGAGAGAGAGAGAGAGAGAGAGAGAGGAGTAATTTACATATAAAGTTTAATAAAATCTCCAATCCATTCAACCTAATTTGGATAGTCCGTTCACATAACAATTAACTTTTTTAACTTTTAAATATATAAAAATGAGATCTAATTATTATGAAATAAATTTTATGATAAATTCATTTTATAAAAATCGAATCCATAAAAAAAAGATAACTGCGTGATATTCATGGGGTAAGTAAATGAAAGCAAATAGTGTAAACTCCGATCCTCCATCGTCCGACTTTTCCATCGGATAATCAAACCCCATCACCGATAACGCCGTGTTTACAACCTTCATAGCTGGCTCCTTGTATGGATCCATGGTGCATATGAACACGTCCATTTTACTTTTCTGACAGGCCAATATGGATGATGAAACTCGGTGGTCGGTCATCGTGTTAAGTAACTTTAAAGAGCCAATTCTATGACTTCATGTAAAATCAACTTAAATGATGCAATTCTATGACTGCATGGGGAAAGAGAGAGAAATTCCACCACTGAAAAAGTGGAGAACAAGTTTTAGGCCGCGGAAAATGTGTAAAAATTTCTTACAACATATTGATATTCCAACAATCAAAACCTGACCCCAAAAAACCTCCCGTAGGGCTGCTGTCAAGTTCTCCATCAATATTACTTGATCTCTGTAATAATTTACCACTTCGGCCCCGTTTGAGAATTGTCCTCGGCCTTACGAGCATTTTCCAATCCTAATTTTTTTAATAACTGTTATGTTAGTTAAGACACTAAGTAACAGTTTGTTTAACATTCGCTCTTAGCGATTTAACTATAAAATGGACTAATCAAATTAAGTTAAATGGATAAGAGATTTCATCTAACTTTAAATATAAATCACTTTCTCTCTCTATATATATATATATTATACTCCTTCAATTATATAAAACTCTCAAATAAAAAAACATAAAACTTCCAAATGAATTATTCAAACATGTGATATTCTTAACTAAATGATTATCAATAACTTGTTTATATCCATAGATATTATAACTAGTTGATAAATCTTGTTATTTTTTAAATAATATAATACTCCATAACGATCTTATCAACAACATACGGGAGGACGATCTCTCTGTACGTATACTTAATTATTATAGTATGTTGGGCTAGTACAACACATATATCAATATAATATTAGTATCAGAACAACCTAGATTGAATATAAGGTGGTATCGGTGGCAATGTGGCATTCCTACATTTCGTATTTTACAACAGTACCCTTCTCGATCCCACGTGGATAATAATCATTTCAATATTCTCAACTCTCTTATATACTTTTAAAAAGAAGAAGAAAAGAAAAGTTCTTCAACAATTAACATTGCCCAACTTAATTTTTGCTGGCTTATGGAGTAGTTATTTTTTCCTTTACTTGAACACATGGTCAATGATTTAATAGTGGAAAAAACAAAACTTCTTAGTAAATCAATTGTTAAAGTTACTTGTACTTGGTTGTTTCAAATACTCCTAGTCTCCGTTTAAATTATCAAGTCCATACAGCACAATGGTTGCAGTACTTCTGGAGGCGAGGTTGAAAAAAACTGTCCCTCTTTTAAATTATAAAATTAATATTAATTTTTTAAAAATTAATTTATGATATTTTTAAATTTAAAATTAACATTATTTATCTAAATTTTAAAAAAAATAAATTTTATAAGTAGTAGTATTAATTAAATAATTTATATCATTAATAATTATATGACAAAATATATGACTTGCCCACTACTACTAAAATTGACACGTTTTACTTAATAAACCAGTGAACTTTTAATTTTATAAATTATCACGTTAAACTAATTAAAAAAAACCAATGGGTCATTATGTCAAATTAGATGAATGAAATTAACTTTTTTCCTACATGGCTTTTTTAAAAGAAAACAAAAAAAGACCCAAAATGATGAGGATTTTTTTTTTAAATATAAAAAAAAATTATAATTAATTTTTTAAAATAAAAGTATAATTAAAACAATCAGTAAAAAATTCAAATAAAATTGAAAAATAATAATATAAAATTAAAAACAAAATATTTTTTTAAAACAAATAAAATTAAAATAAACATGAAAAATACAACAAAAAATAAAAAAACAAAATAAAACAATTTTAAAAATACAAATAAAATTAAATTATTAAAATACAAAAATAAAATTAAAATAAATAAAAAAGGCAAAATAAAATAAAATTAAATTAAATTAAGCTTGAAAAATTAAAATAAAATAATAAATTTTTAAATCTAATAAAATTAAAATAACTTGGAAATTAAAACAGAAAATTTAAATCAAAATAATAAAATTTTAAAAATACAAATTTAATTAAAATGAACATAAAAAATTATAATTGTATGATCTTGAATATTAGAATTTAATATTATTTCATAATATTTTTTTTTTTATAAATTAACCAAAAATATTATAATGAAATTTATTTTTAATTTTAAAACAAAAAGAGTATATAGATATGATATGCTTCTAATGTTGCACGTGTGTATAAAATATATGGGTGTGTGTGTGAATGGTCAACTTTCAACTTTCGAAAACAAAGAAGCGAATTTGCTCTTGAACTATGTCGGATAACAAGTAAATGGAGTCCAACTTTCATGGAAATATTAAATACGCATGGATAACGTTAATTAAACTAGCTACGGTCGGGCAGAATATTCCACTTATGTCCTCTTTCATTTTTATGCTCACGGGCAGCTGCCGCTATAATCTCTTATTATTCTGGCCAGATTAAACTGAGTTTTGTATTCCCTCTTTTTAATTTATTTTTATTTAACAAATATTAAAATAATATAAATTTTATTATTACATTAAATTTTATTATTATATTATCACTAATTAAAATGTTATTATTGAATAAATTAAAGGTGATAGTGTAATAATAAAGAATTTTTTTTTATTGTCTAAAGGTGATATGAATAAGTCCATAACCTATTTTTTAATATATATATATATATATATATATATATTTGGAAAAAGTTATTTAAGACAATATTTTAGTCAAATTTGGCTAAGATTATTTACCATATTAGACCAGACCAACAAACATGGGGCCATATGTAGGACGACACCATTGACGACGAAATGGAGGAGAGCAGCGTCCCCCAATTACGAATAGTGTTATGATGTCCCTCTCGTTCAATAACTTCCTAAGAGCTTTTCAAACGACTTTCGCGTCTTGGTTGCATCATATCAGACATACGAGTATATTTTTCCAAGTTTGGATATTTTGTTGCGACATTTACCTAATCATTTTCTCAACGCCATCACCTAAAGAAATCCCATCAGAAAGCCACTCATAGGTATGTAATGTACGATTATACTTTATCAATTTTAAAGAAAATTGGCATTTGTAAATATTAAAAATATATTTTTATTTTATAATTTATTTATAAAATAATTAATTATTAATTTAATAGTGATACATGAAAATAAAATTATGATAACTAATTTAAAAATATTGTATTATTTTATTCGATATCATCAATAAGAAAAAGAGGTTGTAAAACTTTTTTCCCTAAGTAGGTCTTGCAAAATATGGTTATGGGTTGATTTTGATTTATAAAATTTGGTTATAGTTCCATTTAATAACTAAAAACACATTATTTATTTTTAATATGAGTTATATGGGTTTGAACTGTATAATTATAGGTCAAATATAAGTCAAACTCATATTTTAAGTTTCAAGCTTACCATTATTATGATTCAATTAAATAAATTATCTATGATATTTAATTTATATATTCTTTCACCTTCTATCTCTAATGTTTTATACATTATTCCTCTCTCTAATTTTTTTTGTACACACTCTCTTAAAATTTTAGATTTTCTCTCTTTAATTTTTTTTATACACACTCTATCTTTAATGTTTTTTAAACTTTCTCTTTATAAAAACTGTAACATTTTCTCTCTCAAAAAATAGATTATTTTCTCTCTCTAAAATTTGTAACATTTTCCTCTATCTCTAAAATCTGCAACATTTTCTCTCTCTAAAATCTATAACATTTCTCTCTGTGAAATCTGATTATATTTTATCTCTCTAAAATCTGATTATACTTTCATATTGAACTGCTGTGAAATACCAATGGAAGTAAAATAGTTGAACATATATAAATATATTACTTCCGTTACAAAATTAAAGATATATTTTAATTTTTTAGAGTCAATTCGCAAAATCTTAAAATTTGAAATTAATATCAAATTATTTAATTTTAGTACAAACAAAATATAGCAATTGTAAACTAACTATAAAATACTAATAATTATCATATTTGTTATTTTTAAAACTTGAACGAAATTATATCAATTTTAAGTTTTAAAATTTCACAAATTAACTTTAAAAAGTCAAAATACATGTCTAATTTTGTAACGGAGATAGTATATATGATCCAATCTATTAAAGAAACAATTAGTGAACCACAATAAATTTACTTTATCGGGACTAAGCAGAAAAAATATCCAGAAATAAATCTCTTTCAATTTGAAAAATTAAAATAAACATAAAAATGGGTTAAAATATGATTATCTAGTTTAAATATGTTTTTCATTTTAAAAATATAGTTTCAAATTTTAATCAACCCAACTTTTATAAAATAATTAACTAATTCGACAATTCTAATTAAATATGAGTTGATCGTTTATAACTTGTATTGCAGGCCTACCCCAAGTTGAACTATTTATTATTTTTAAAGCGGATGAAGTATTTTCCAAGAAGTATCACCAATCCAACGGTCTTAGTATATTAATTAATTCAAACATAATTTGGAAGTCAAAGTCCAAACTTGCATCTGTCTGGTAATCAAATCCAAATTTATCACCCTCATGGGCAAACCATCTATTTATATGGAAGGCAAAGATGAATTTCATTAGGTCATGCATGATCCTGCCACGATAAATTCATCAAACAGGTTACGCTTAGGCCATTAGCATATCCAGTAACTATATATAATTTTAAAACTATAAAGATTTGTTGGTCAGATTTAATTAAAAAGTAATTAAGTTTTAAATTTGACTGGAAGAAATGTGTAACGAAAATAGATTAAAACTAGATGGGCTTCGTTGAGCAAACGCTAGAAAACAAAGGGATAATGAGGGGAAATTGATTTAAAAAGTGAAACAAGACTATTTTTCATAATGAATGTGAATGAAATTATATTTTCTATGTTTCAAAATTAAAAATATATTATTTTTAAAATTCAAATTAATATGTTAGTATAAATAACTATATTATTATAAACTAACTAAAAATACATTATTAATAGCATAGTTGTTGTTTTTAAAAAGTTAGATAAATTTATGATTTTTCAAAAAGATTTCAAAGGCCGAAATGTATATATAATTTTTAAAAAGATGGGAGAAGTAATTAATAACGGTGATAAAAGGATAAATTTATGTATATAAAATTAACTACTATATTAATCAGTAAAATTTTATATTAAAATTTATATCATGTCATATTTTTTAATAATTAAAATTAATTTTATAGTTAAAGGTTACGTATAGTTAAAATTAATTTTATGGTTAAATGTTACGTAAAGAGACTTATCCGTTACAAAATTTTAAAATGTAATAAATCTGTGAATATGTGTTTTCTTTACAAGTAATTAATTTACTTTTCAGCTTTTGCTGTCTCCAATTCCAGCAATTAATTAATTTTTTATTGCAAAGTTGAATTGGGGAAGAAACCTTGATGTGGTACCAACCAATGTGAACGGAGGGTCAGAGAAAACTAAATAATAAATACGTGATTGAATTCCAACAAGCCTAGGATGACCCAAACAATTCAAAGTTGAACAACTAATTCCACAAGGACAAATTAGATGGCCCAAATTTGAACCGGTCCGGCCGGGGTTAGACAGACAATCATCTGAAAGAAATTAATGAAAGATTGAAGAAATACAACTAGTACTACTAGTAAAAAAAAATTCTCTAATTCTGGATCTCCATCCATCAATTGAACATCATAAATGAAGTAGTAATTACATGATCGTGAATGATGTAGTAGTAATTACTATCGATTCAAAACCAAATGCTTTGAACAAAGGGTGCAGAGATACTTGCGCTTGATCCTGAAGCAAACAGGGATTAAAAAGCAGAACCTGGTTTGGGTCTCCACGTCCACCGCCTGCACCTTCCCTCCACAGTAAGGGCAATTTCCCGAAGCTTCTTTTCTCCCCAATTCTCTCTCCTCCACTTCATCACACACCAAACACATTCTTTCTTAGTTCCCAAGTACTGATCGATAGATAGATAGATATATATATATATAATATGCAGGTTAGGTTGGGTTTATTAATTGAATTGTGCAATTGGAACTGGGACTCCTTTTATAGATGCGACGACGCACATCGTTTAAGCCGACGCTTCTTTTTAGTGTACACGTGGCTTGCTTCTTTACATAATACCAAAGCAAGTCCCACATGAGGGTCTACCGATTGCGTAAGCTTTTTCTTTTCTTTTTTTTTTTTAAATTTATTTATTTACAAACCGAAAGAACTATGCAAAATTTATTCAATTATATATGCTAGCCAAAGAAGTATGAAAAATTTATTCAATTAGCTATAATAGTAACCGCACACATGCGATGCACGTGACATTTGATAAAAAGTTTAATTTTATAATTAAATTTGGGATGAAAATGTATAAACATGGTCAAATAATATTCATAAACAAAAAAATCTCCGCATTATAATACAAATATATACAATATCAAAATTCAAGATAACACGGTCAGTTTACTCTTTGTTTTTTTCCTTCTTTCATGCATGAAGACAAACACGTCGATAGCTATTTAAAGATCAAAATAAAAAGAGAAATTATAACAATTTAATTTTAATTTCACATCGATTAATATAAAATTATTAATATTTAAATTAGAACTAAAGTGTTAATGAAAATATTAATAATAATAGTTCTTAAATTGTTATTATTAATATTTCATATTAATTATTATTTATTTTTATTAAACTCAGGTCTGTATTCTTTTAGTGGCATTTTGGGATAAAGACGAGGTACAAGTCGGTCACATTCCACAGGGAGTAAACCGACATTCGTGGAGAATGGGATAGAACTTAGATTATGCGAGTGTGTGTAGTATATTTATGGGTCTCCTATAGTTAATTACTCTTTTACCCGTGTTGGTGGGATAGTTTTAATGTTCAATTGAATTAGACCGACGGTAAATATATTAGTTTTGTATATTTTTTTGGGAAGTTCAATTTTGGGACGTGGCTTTACTTTTAGATAACACTAAATGGTAACCGCCTAAAATGCAAGCGGCTTTATAATTAAAAAATTAAAAAAAGAGAGAAATCGAACTCCAAATTATGTGGGGTATACTCATTACGTAAGTATTTTTTTATTTTAATTTTATTTTTTTACAAACAGACAGAACTTTGGAAATTCCATTGAATTATACATATTTGAATTAAAAATGTAACAGAGTTTAAAGAATATCTATCTTATTTTTGAAAGAAAAAAAATCATTACAAACTTTTATGAACTAGACAAAAAAATTAAAATTACGTAAAAACTCAAAAATATGTTGAATTGATCATATGATAATGGTTCAATGGTCACTCTTTTCTCTTAATATCAAAGAGATTGAGATTTCGATTTTTATTGTGGACGTGTGTGAGTGTGTGTGTCTGTGAATTTAAAATTAAATTAAAATTAAAAATTAAAAAATACCGATTCTCATCCAAATTTAAATATATAAATAGTTACCTATCATCACAGATAAATCACCCTTTACATGAAGAGAAACAAGACTTTCACAAAAAAAAAAACTCGCACAAGATTAGAGAAAGAAAGAGACATCCAACTACGAACTAGAAAAAATAATGATTTTTAGCATTGAAATTGATTGTCTGACATAAGGAGTTACAACTTTCTTTGTTATTTTATTTTTGGAAAAAACTGCACATACACCACACATATCGAAACGGTTGTGTTTCGGTTTTAAAAAAAATAAATCATGGCTTCTTGGATTTGTTGAAAATCTTATTTTAGCATTTTTTTGTGTGGACAAAACGCTAAAATTTCAATATGTACAATATATTTGTATATGTGTAGATATTCATTTTTCAATAAGGACCATCCCCAGATATAATCTTGGCACGTAAATATTCATAATCAAATTATATTTCTCTTTCCGTTTTAAAATTATAATATATTTTTAAAATAATGATTTTAAGTTAAAAAAATAATTATTTTAAATTTATATCTAGTGCAACTACTCAATCTATGTAAAATAAGTAACGATATCTTAAAAATTACATATTATATATTTATAATTTTGAAATGGAGAGAGTGACTGTTTAGAATATCACATCTTTTACTAATTTTAGTGGATAAATAATAAGGGTAAATTTAATCACTAAGAACGTAGCTAACTAATTTGTAATCTAATTGTTTGAAGAATTTGAAATAAGTAATGTCATATTAGCTTAATGAAGCTATGAATTATTATTCTATATAATTCAAATTTAATCATTAGATTTTCTTTGTATTCATACATAAGTGTCACCAATCTAGGGGAGCCTATTAGATTACGATTTTCTTTATTTTTATTATTGAAAATATTTAAACATGAAAGTCTCAAAAATCTACGAGATCATCAATGACGTGTGAAATCTTATGTTTATAATAAGATTCTGAAAAACGAGTGAAATTAATTTTAGGAGAGGGAAGTAAATGCTACATCAGTAGTAAAAGATTTAATGATTTTTTTTGTAATTTTTAATTTTTTTAAGAGTATATTTATAGGGCCCAAAGTTTACATCTAAAGCCACACGGTCCACACTTAAAGATAAAATAATAATAAAATAATTTCTCTCTCCTATCATTATAATATTTTCTCTCTCCTATTTTTCTTAAATTTTTATTATTATACCACCACTAAAATATATTCTCAATATTTAGTGCCAAATATGAAACAAATTACATTCTCAAAAGGTTACAATCGTAAAAAGGACACGCATATAGGGGGAGCCCAATAGTCCATATATTTTCTGAGAGATTGATTATGAATTTGAGTAAGGCGGCGTTTGTTTAGAGTTAAATGAAGTTGAATAATTGAATGGCTGAAGCGGTCAGTCATTTATGGACTATTTGATAACATTTAAATGGGACTAAATGCTTGAATCGATCAGGCATTCAGTACGTTTGTTTTGAGTTGAATGGTTGAATCGGTCAGATTTTTAAGTTGAATGACTAAATCTAATTTTTTTAACTGAATAGATAAGTTCCTGCTAAATGGAGTAATTTTTTTTAAAAAAAATAAAAAAAATAAAATATTATATTAAGTAATATTAAACAAATTTACAACAACTTTAAATTTTTTCAGATGGGTAAAATAGTAAAAATATGTTATTTAGATGTTTCAAACATATCATTTATCAAACAATTTTTTCCATTCAATATTCAGAAATCTACTTCATTCAGATTACTTAAGCATTTATAACTATTTAATTCAGTTTTTATCAAATACTCCCTTAGTGCGTTTGTTTAGGTCTGAATGGTTGAATCAATCAGATTTTTTGATTGAATGACTAAATCTATTTTTTTTTGGCTGAATGGTTAAATGCCGGCTGAATGAAGTAATTTTTTTTTATAAAAATTATTAAATATTATATTAAATAAATTTACAATAATTTTTAATTTTTTTAGAAAGGCAAAATAGTAAAAATATATTATTAAAATGTTTCAGAGATGTCACTTATCAAATAATTTTTTTCATTCAATATTTAAAATTCTACTTCGTTCAGCTCATTCAGATTACTTAAGCATTCAGAAATATTTTATTCAATTTTTATCAAACACCCTTAAGAATTGTGATTGGACAAAATTTTGAAAGATTTAAGAAGGTAACATTATAATATCCCAATTCCGAATATGCAGAAGAATAAATATAAACATATAACAATCAAACACTATATATATTTATATCATAAAAAATTAGGGTATGCTATGTTTTATTTTTTAAAAGTATAAATGAATATAGTGTTTAATTGTTATGTGTGTAAACTTATCCTATGTGTAATAATTTAATTTGCATATAAGATCTGAACTTTATAATCAATAACACTAAAAACTTTTTACGACTTTTCTAGTTGATTTGTGATGGTCAATATGATCGAACTACCATTCTCGAGCGGTGGATTAAACATTATTAAGTTTGGATCGAATTGTAAAAAAATAGGTAAAAGCTGAATAATATCCTTTCCGGCCCTATAAAAGAAAAAAAAGAATAATATCCTTTCTAGCCCAGCAAGATCTGGACTAAGTTTCGGTCTTACGTAATTCATATGATATGAAAGAAAAAGAGCCCGAAGATCTAGACTAAGTTTGGGCCCGGACTGCATTACACTTCGTTAACGGTTGAAAACATATTTACTCCTTTTGGTTTATGAACCCGAATTAAACCTGCCCCGGATATCAAATGGCTTGCCAGCTCCGATCGCAATTCTCCATCAAGTTATTGCACATTCTCCTTCTTGGCATCAACAGGAGGCAAAACACCCCGCCAGTTCTAATTTTTTTTCTTTTTTCACATACGTAAATACTATGTATGTAAATCTGTATTTTTAATAGTGTCGGTCACCCAGTATTTCTTGTTCTTTGTTACACTGATCTTTATCAACAAACGTTCTCTATCAGTAGCCAGCCAAGATCGTCACATGAAGTAGCCAGCCAAGATCGTTACATGAATTGAGCTTGAAGAACATTGAAATGTTAATTGAAGTAATTTAGAATGCTTTTAAATTCTAAGAAAAAGAACAAGTTGTGATTTCGTACAATCATGTGGTTTTCTTTCTGGAGATCTAGAGATCGATTTTCTTTGGATGAACTCAGGTACTTCTTTCTTTTACCCCTTCGCTTTTCTTGTTTTATTTTTAACTTTTTTAGGGTTAAGAATTTCAGAATTAGGGTGAATTTGACTTCAAAATTTGAAACTTTAAACATGATGTATGTGGAGTTAAATTATTTTGCTATGGCTAAATGCCTGATTGCCTGTCGTAGTTGTGTGTAATTGAATTCACAATTATTTGACGACATATATATATATTTTGCTAGTTAATTATTTGACGATATTGCTTTGACACAATTAGTCTAGTTCTCTGTTTAGTTGCCCAACAAACTGAAGATGACTGAGAAATAAGTATGTTTGATTCCATTTGTTTTATGTTTTTGGGAAAATGATGTTGGGTTTTTGGCTTATTTAATATGGTTGAACTAATAGGCTTTTTGGTCATAATTGTGGAATTGTGGTTCTCTGGATGAACTATCAATAAAAGGATGGATTATTGTGAATTAGAAATGGCTCAGCTTTTTTGTTGCTTATGAGATCAGGGACCAGCTTGCTGATAGCGAAAAACCATGGTCGAAGGGATGAATAAATCAACGCAGGCAATTAGATTGATGTAGTTGTTAAGACTGAAGCTCAGTGAATTTGCAGAGACTAGTCTTGCGAGATATTTTTGACTGCAACTTCTATTGTTTGGGGCTTTTTGGACCAATATCTAATTAGAGGCAAGATGAGGTTTTAGGCAACATAAGAAGAAAAGTTTGTTGAACTCTGGTAGTACACAGGCGTGTTCACTTGACTCGGAATAAGAATCTCATTCTTATTAATATTTATGTAAAGTGACACTATGTCATTATCATGTTTTACCGCCACTAAAATAACAACTCATTATTTTTAGGGATAAATATGAAACGTAAATTGATTTTTAATGTGTACAAATTTTATTAATGAACCTCTTCTATGAAACGGAGGTAATATTAAAAAGGAGTCTGTGTAAACAGCACACATTTACATTGTTGAAGAATATCTTTAAGCTGAAATGTCAAAAAACTCTCCTGAAATTTATTTTTATGTTTATGTTAAACACTACTTTATTTGTAGAAGTACTAAATACAGGATGTTAAAAGAACAATCTTGAAAATCTAGCTACGGCAATTGCCATATCTGGCTGGATCACCATGGTGTTACCTTTGTCTGTTTGTCCACTTCCAAGCTTAGTGATACTTGTAATTGGGAAATTATAGGATTTTAATGTTGAGTTGGGCTTTTGTGGTTTTTATGTGTAGAGAGGTTGAAGAGCAGGGGGTGGGTGGATGGGTTTAGGGTTCAATGAGATTAGTTGATTGCAGAAATCAGGAGCATCAGAGCTCCGTGGAACAATGTTTAATGCCATTTTCTTGGACTTTCCTAATTGTTTATACTAATATACGTATTTTGGTTCTAGATATCTAACTGATCAGCTGATGAAGGTTCACACTGTTAATGAGGTGAACAAGGTAATTAATATAATTTTTGCATGCCTAGTTTATATGTCTGTACATATAAATGCTTTCAGTATCATTGTCTCATCATGTTTGAATTGTTGATTTTGTCTTATGTCCTAAAGGATTTTGTGATCGAGGCACTCAGATCAATTGCGGAGTTAATAACATATGGCGACCAACATGACGCTACCTTCTTTGAGTGAGGCTTCTCAATGCTCTTTGTTATCTTGATGTATATTTTCTTACATATGTTACATAAGTTTAGGCCATTCTGATTCTTTGACAGGTTTTTTATGGAGAAGCAAGTCATGGGGGAGTTTGTACGTGTACTAAAAATTTGTAAAACTGTGACCGTTTCACTTCAATTGTTGCAGACAGTGAGCATTATGATTCAAAACCTAAAAAGTGAACACTCCATATGTGAGTTTTTTTTGGCCGTCCATATTCGAGTTGGTTAGACACCTCTTTTTCAGCTAACTGTTTATGTAGAGGTTGAGTTGATGTTTTCAGTTGAAACACTTCTGCAGATTATATGTTCAGTAACGAACATATTAACTACCTTATAACTTATACCTTTGACTTTCGGAACGAAGAGCTACTGTCGTACTACATATCCTTTTTAAGGTTTGTTGTATACAACCTCATTAATCGTTGTCGACTTGTTGAACTATTTGATTCCTCAGAATAATTCTTTTAAAGTTTCAATTGTCTTTTCTGCACCATTATTTGGTTTCTTTTTTTTTCTTTACTGATTGTGGTACTTGTAATACATGTGTTGGTTTGTGAAAGAGCAATAAGTGGAAAGTTGAACAAGAATACAATTTCTCTGCTTGTTAAGACTCAAAATGTAAGCACATTCTTCTTTAATTTTGTATGCACCGTGGCATTAATTTTTTTAATTTCTCTCCCTATTAGTAAATTATATAGCTTCAAGTTCTATAGGTGATCATTATATCAATACACTTAACAAATGCTTGTGTTCTATTTCCAAAGATAGCTTTAGTTAATTAAAGTTATAATTTAATTGTTATGAAATTATGCTAATAATTTATTTACAAATTTTGTTAGGTTAAGTTTAACTGTTTCAGATTATGAAAAAATGCATGTCTGAGACAAATAATTATTCAAAACGTGAAATTGATCAATGGATAAATATTGATCATTATATATATTTATGTATGTGTGTACTAAGAACCCTTCCTCCATTTTGAACCTATTTTTATGTGTGCGTTTAGGATGAAGTAGTTGCTTTTCCTCTTTATGTTGAAGCGATACGTTTTGCTTTCCATGAAGAGAGCATGGTTCGTACTGCTGTACGTGCTTTGACACTAAATGTTTATCATGGTAAGTTAGTTTGGCCTACTTTTACATTTTCTTTTTACTGTTTCTACAAGCATCTTTCATCCACAGATTTTAATCTTGTTATATCCTTGTGTTGGCTTGCAGTTGGAGATGAATTTGTTAATAAATATCTTGCCAGCGCTCCACATGCAGATTATTTTTTTAATTTGGTTAAATTTTTCCGGGAGCAGTGCATCAGTTTAAATAGATTGGTGTTGAACACTGCGAAGTAAGAATTCTATTTGTCTGTTTTCATATGATGATGGTATTATTTTCACTATTTGACATTGTTCATAACACTAATTGTCTGTTTTCAGATGATGATGGTATTATTTTCACTATTTGACATTGTTCATTTGTTATATGAGACAGAAACAATGGTCCTGAATCAAACTCTAAAATTCTGTCAGCTGTTGACGAAATTGAAGATAATCTCTACTATTTTAGTGATGTTATATCTGCTGGGATTCCTGATGTTGGGAGGTTAATTACAGACAACTTACTGAAGCTTTTGATATTTCCGTTGCTCCTTCCTTCTCTGAGGATGGAAGTTGTCCATGTATATATATCTCCACTCTTCCACTCTTCTCTTACTTATCGTATTTGCAAATGTTCTGGTGCTGCACTTTGTTTGTGTGTGTGTGTTTTATTTTTTGGGGGGGGGTGGGCGCTAGACTTATTCATTCATTGTGTATAAGAAAAACCTGCCTTTGTAATTTCTTAACTCTTCTAAACCCAGGAGACAAAGATTGATGCTGTCACTTCTCTGTATTTACTTTGTTGCATTTTGCGCATTGTTAAAATCAAAGATCTGGCGAACACTGTTGCCGCTGCCCTTTTCTGTCATATAGAAGCTTTTACACCAAATTCTGAAGCTAAACTTAATGGCCGCGCATCTGTTAATGGTTTTGCTCATGAGCCATCCAGTGATAACCTTGATTCAGAATGGGATTCTGGAAGCTTACGATTTATAACTCCAAACTTATCTAGTCCTTTACAAATTCAAATAGAAGATGTCTTGCTACATGATTGTAAGGGATCACATCTTGCTTTGAGGTAATGCGACATCATTTTGCACTCCAAATTCATTTATTTCTTTTGTTAGTTGTTTTTGTACTACCTTCATATGACCTGTCTCTGTTCTTTGAGTATCTTTAGCGCACCTTTTAAGGCATATGCCAAAAGCACGTTCATATAATATATTTTATAAACGTTATACATCCTCAATATATTTCTGTTTTATATTTTCAACTACATTAATTTATATAAAAAACTGGATATAAGCAAGGCATTTAGGGCGCACCAAATACATATTTATATAATACTCCCTCGATTCCAAATTATAAGATCTTGATTGACTTTTAAAAGTCAATTTAAGACATTTTCAAACTAAAAATTGATATGATTCAATAAAAATTATGAAATAATCTTATAATTAGTTGTACTTTTTAGATAGTTTACAATATTCATCATTGGATTGTCTAAAATTAATTGAATCTATGTCAATTGTTAGCAATGTCTCAAATTGACTTTAAAAATATACCTTGGAATGAAGGAAGTATATTTTATAGATGTTGTGCATCCTTAATATATTTCTCTTTTATATTTTCATCAATATCAAATTATATAAATAAACTATAGATATGTTTTCATCATGTCTTCATATACATGCCACACACTAAAAAAGAGGATATGTAAAGTCGGACGGAGGGATTACAATCAGTTAAGTGGGTTAATTTGTTTTGCAAAATGTGCTAGAGACCTGGGACCTTTATTTGAGTACAAGTCTCCTTCTTAATTTTATACTGTTGAAGATTTGTAATCATGGTACTTGTTCTTTTCCTAAAAGCATTGTCCTTTAGTTTGTAATTATTCATAAAATTAAGTTGGTGTATGTTTTAAGAACACGATCAGATATATCATAAGCATGTTGTTGAACTAAAATATAACGTTATAGTTCAGACCATTTTGGAATGACCAGGGTAGAATGTGTTCTCTGCCATTGCCTTTCTTCATCATTTTCAATTTTAACTTTCTTATAATGCATTCTACTAATTTTAACTTTATTACAAAATCATGCTTTACTTTCTATTGATTAAACATTGGAGGAGGTGTTGACTTTCAACGATGTATGTAATTGGTTTGTGTTTGTGGGTACCTATACTCATCAACCTTTTAGAAAGAATCTTCTTATCTACTATGTGTTTCGCTTACTATTAATTTTTGACTCGTATTTCTCCATATTCAATATATAATTATATATACAAACACAATAAAGCTACTTGTGATATAATGTGTCCTATTTCCAAAGATAGCTTTAGTTAATTAAAGTTATAATTTAATTGTTATGAAATTATACTATAATATATTTACGAATTTTGTTAGGTCGTTTCACTGTTTCAGATTATAACAAAATGCATGTCTGAGCCAAATAATTATTCAAAACATGAAATTGAGTTCCATAAAAAAAACAAATGATACATCTTTGTATTCTTTAGTTTATCCCAACAATATATAAATGCAAACATGCATATTGCAATTTCTTCTTTTATGAAACAAAGTATTTCATTTTAAACATTTGTTGCCTTATACACGGCAGCTTTTCAATTCTGTGGCTGGCACGTTTGAGGTCTGTCCAACAGGCCTTGGTTAGTCAGGGTAGAATGATATACTGGTCTGCTGCTAAAGAGATGGTAAACCATGTACTCCCTCCATCCCCCAAAGGATGTAATAATTTCAAAAGATTGTCCCCCAAAAGGTGTCTAAAAGTACACAAGTTATATATAAAATAGCACAAAGACTAATTTACCCTCAAAACTATATGTACTAATTTGTTTCTCAAGAAGTAACCTTCAGTCACTTCTTGTCATGTTAAAAAGTACAATTACTTCGTGTATTCCGAGTAAGAATTTAAATATTTTTATTCGAAAGTCTGAATATTCTTCTCTATGATCTCTGTTTTGTGTAGGGATGCATTGCTTTCTTATGTTACCTCTGGGGATGATGTTCAAGTTGTTGGTTCATTGAGTGTTTTGTCTACATTATTGCAAACAAAAGGTTGTATTATTGACCTTATTCAGCTTATTTCAATTTTGTTGTTTACTTTGGAATTTTTTCTTACCAATTTTCTGACTTACAGAACTTGATGAATCAATGCTAGATGCTCTTGGAATTCTTCCACAACGCAAGAAACATAAGAAACTGTTGCTGGTATGCCGTAATTATTTTTTTTCTTCTTCTTTTAAAAAACTATTTATTCTCATTCTTGAATAATGTTGTGTGATCTTCATTATTCTGATGAGTAATCAATTTTAATTTTTATATGAAAGTTAAAAGGGATTCCACCTCAGTATATACCGAGTATAAAAAAAAGAGGACAATAGCCTAGTGAACCTTGTCATTAGGGATCGACTCCCAGACACTTAAAAAACCATCTCAAGCAACTAGTGGTTGAATGTAATTTAACTAGTCCAAAATCACGTGTGTGTGTTATTCCTATATTCTTATTGTTGCCCTGGTATGTAGTCTGTTAGTTGCAAGTTCTTGATTATTACCAGGAGACCGTATAATTTTTCTGATGACTATATTGTTAAATTTCCATCAACTCTCAGATCTCTTCCATGATAATCTGTTCTTTTACTCGTGTATTTGTTTCATCATTGCAGCAAGCTTTGGTAGGTGAAGGCTCTGGAGAAGAGCAACTTTTTTCTACTGAAAGTAGTATAACAAAAGATGGAAGTGGAGATGACCTCAGTAGCTACATACAAAAGTTAAAGGTAGTCTACTGGCCCACCCCTTCTCTTTTTTCTTTTTGTTACTAAATTGGACTTGTATTAAAAGACAAACAATTACAGTGACAAGGGCCATTTCCCAGAACAAATAGCATAAACATCAAATGGAGAGACCAAATGACGTGGCTGCTATAAACAAAAGAAATACAATATAGAACATCATGAGAGCCTAGATAAACCTATGGGAAAGATAATGATACAGAGAGGCCTTGTGAAAGAAGTTGGAGCTGTTTAATTTGCATTTCACAAGGTTGAGAACCTCATTAGCTAAAGCTCTAGCTGGAGTAACTGAGTGATCCGGATACATTTTTATAGTATTCCTTTCAATCCAAATCTTATAGACTATAGTAGCAAATAGAACTCTCAAAAAGGCCCACTTTGATAATCAAGGTAACAAATTTCACACTATTCTGTTAAGTTTTGTTTTGGCAGTTGATTATACTATTAGTCATATTTTTCTTCAAAGGTTTTACTCTTTTTGGCTTTATTGAAAGTCTTGACTTTTAATGGGGATTTTTTTTCTTTATTTAGAGTCTAGACAGAACGAAAATTTAGTAGTATTAACATATGTTTCTTGGTTAGTATAAATCTGTTAAAGTAGCATGCCTGGATTTAAATTTATGACTACACCGCAGCCTATAAGGAATGGAACTTGGAAGCATGTTGTAGTATAACTTTTTTATTTTTTCAACTTATTGGTTTTTCTCCACAAATTGAATTTTCAGATTTGCTAAAAGTAAATATTAGCCATTAATTTTCTTTTTATTTTATTTTTGCAGGATTATTATGGAGTGTTGTGTACCTGCCCAGAAGTTGGAGAAAGCCCTCGGTTACATAGACATCAAGTACTCTTCTGCTCTATGATTATTTTCTACTTGTCCTTTTCCTTTTTCTTATATAAAGAATTTGCTCAGAGCTATGGTACTGCCAAGGCAATAGCAGAAAATGCTTTGACTATAGCAGTATATATAGTTTTTTAATTTATTTATGTAAATGGTAGATATCGTTTTGGTCTTTTGTTCATGGTCCTCAATCTCGCTATATACATGTATTTGTGTTATTCCTTTTATGAAGACATTGTTAGTGAAGTCAAACAAATCTATAATCTTTAATTTTTAATTTTTTATAGAGTAGTGGTGGTATGATTCGGTAGTGTAACATGTTTATGCAAAAAGTGAGTTCTGCCAGAGAAAGCTTCAAATAAAAAAGTAAATTACACCAAGGCTGTAATAGGAAAAATCTCAGAGCAAAAGAAGTACATTTATTTTACCCGTATATAAAAACAGAAGGCTGAGAATATCTAAATCCATGAGAAATTATTAAAATGATGAAATTGCAGAGAGGGCATTAGAATGTTGAAATGTATCTCAATACAGGTGTATGGGATTTCAGGTGTCCTGCTCCTAGCGCAACGATCCGAGATTCATTTGACTGGAGGTGAGATGCTCCTTAGGCCCTTGTGTGGGGAATTAGGATAGGGAATAATCTTTGTTGTTTGTACTTGTTCAATTTCCTTTCTGCTATTTCTTTCAAAAAGTTAGAACCTTGCAACAGGAAGTAATCAAACCCATTTGTGTCCTGATAATAACAATTTGGTGCCTGGACCAACACGTGTTTTGCTCTGAATCTCACAAGTATACATGGAAGTTTGCTTCTCATGCATTAGCCAAAGAATTTGCACTTTGTAGAACGCTCATTTTTCTTTTTCTCTGGGCTTCAAGACTAAATATTCTATTCTCATGATAGATATTTGTCTTTGTAGGTGCTCGATGCATTGGTCAGCCTTTTTTGTCGATCAAATATCTCTGCAGAAACATTGTGGGATGGTGGTTGGCTTCTGCGCCAATTGCTTCCTTATAGCAAGGCTGAGTTTAACAGAAACCATCTTAAATTACTAAAAGTAAGTTCTACTTAGAAGATTCTGTGAAAAATCAACTTGATATGCATCCTTGTCTTGTTCTACTTGCAAATGTTGCTTTTGCTTAAATGTTATGTATGTTCTCCACTATAATTGCTTAATTTTAATTTTTATACGTGCAAGTGCTTCATGACAAAGGAATAATCTTTTAAGTATAGAGGGTAAAATTGGTTTTTACCATATGTTGTAGAAGTGGTAATTTATGGTGGTTCCTGAACCATAGACCTGTGTAAAAGATTTCTGGAAGCTGATTTAAGACAGCCTTGAGTTCTTGTTAGCCGAGGCTAAACTATGAATGAGGGTAATGGTTTTCAAGAGACCAAACAATAATAAGAGTTTTGAGATCTATATACAAAGGTTTAGGCCTTTGTTTATATATTTCTATATTTAGTGCTGTTGAAAATCTGGAGAAACTATAATTCAAGAACTTGGATTTGAAAGACATACACAGAGAGTAGAACCCCTCTTTAGAGAAGAAAATAATTTTTGTAACTCCCATCTCGAGTTACATGATTGAGAGTAGACCTAATGTTTAAAGCTTTTTGCTCAAAATTGGGTTTTAGGCTTGTTGTTAGGGCTTATCTTGTGTGCTTAATGGCATTGGCTCCCTTATCTTTCCCTAAAAAGTGGTATTTTAGAGTTCGGGATTTGTAGGATCTTGAGTCCAAACCTTATCATTTTCCAGTGTTCTAAAAATCGCTAGGCAGACTTAGGGGGCGTAGGGGTCGCCTAGGTGCGGACTAGGCGTTTTCTTAGATATTGTAAATACTTGTTATACTATACAAAACAGATAGTAGATATAATTTTTTAGATTTTACATAAAAAAAAAAATCTTTAAGGCTTAACAACAAATTCATTTTAAGTTTTATAGAGTTTCAAAGCCTTTATTAAATCGATAAGGTAGATGTCTAATTCCACCTAGGCGCACAACCAAATCGAGGCGGTAGAGGACCCGCCTAGCGTCTAAATGGGGATTAAGTGGACCTAGGCGGGGATTTTTAGAACTGTCATTTGCATTTTGTTTTCCTATTATGTTAGTGTAGTTTGCACTCCATTTGGCTTGTGCTCAGTATACCCCATTGTTTCTTCACATGCAACGTTTTTCTTTTCTTTTTCTTTTTTTCTTTTTTTGTGGGAGCTTTTCTGGTATTTATTGTATTTGGTGTGCTTATGTTCCCTCTCCTCACTTTTAGATAAACTGATAATATGTGTGTAATGACGTGGTAGTTTCACATGCATAGGGTTCATATAAGAACTGTAGCAATCGTCTTCTTGAAGAATCAAGAGGATCATGGTCTGATCTACTTATAACTGTCCTCTGTGATGAGTGGAGAAAGTGCAAAAGAGGTATATTTTTGTGGAAAAGTAATTAGCAATTGTTTGTTTTCTATGTTTTCATTGTGTTTTTGAATAGTAAAATTTTTACTTGTAGCAATAGAGGCTTCATCCCCTCATAAAGAGCCCAAATGCATACTCTTTCCATTGCACAATCCCGTTGCAGAAGGTATGACACTTTCAATTAATAAAATTTTCAAGGTAAATTCTATATATGTTATGGTTTTTTTTCCTCTGATAAAATCTGTTGTCCTTACAGATCGGAGTGATTCATCTCTTGCTGCTGGTGAAAGAATGTGCGAATTAGTGAAGGTTGTTCTGAACTCAATATTTTATAATTTAATCCCTTTGTTCAGCAAAAAGAGTCCCATTTTTACAAAATTTGCGAATATTAAGATTGTATTTTTGTTCTATGTTTACCCAAAAATAATTAGTTGTTAGTTTAGTAGTAGTGTCGTAATAATAAAATTATGATGGCAAACTCAAGGATATTGTATATTTTGTATACCATTATAAATACTTTCTTTGGGGAATAATGGGAGTACTATTTTCCAGAGCATGAGGAAACCTCTGCTTGATGTCATCATTGTATTTTGCAGACTTTTTTATAGTTGAATTTGAGAACTGTAATAAAGCATTAGTACATCTATGAATTTGGTTTAGTGCTCATTATTTCTTCTTCTAACAAATTTTCTCCTTCCATTAGGTGTTTGTGCTTCTTCACCAACTCCAAATTTTTTCACTCGGTAGACCTTTGCCCGATCAACCTCCGATACAGCCTCCAATTGATGTCCCAGAAAAATCCCGAGCTCAAACTGCTGGTGTAGATATTATTGGTCCAAAACAAAGTACTGAGTTAAGTCTTGGTATGTTCTCTGTCTTGCACTTAATGTACATGTACACATTGATGGAGTATGCAATTATCTTTATGCTGGATATAGAAGTGCTATTATGAGTTAAGTCTCGATATTTTCTCTGTCTTGCACTTAATATATCTTATCCTTTTATTTTCGTAAAAGCCTTGAGTTTATACGCACATACAAACGCATATTTCGAACATGTACACATTGATGGAGTATGCAATTATCTTTATGCTGGATATAGAAGTGCTATTATGAGTTAAGCAATCCAGTTTCAATATTTGATTTTGAACTGGTGGTTTCCATGTTCAGTTGATGCAGTGCCATGTAAAATTGCTTTCGAGAGGGGTAAAGAACGCCATTTTTGCTTTTTGGCAATCACTTTGGGAAGCTCTGGGTGGGTTGTTCTTGCAGAAGAATTACCTTTAAAACCACATTATGGAGTGGTTCGTGTTGCTGCGCCTTTAGCTGGATGTAATGTATGTATGCCGTATTATTTTGTTTTGCCCTTGTACAATTGTAGTACTTCCTCCTTCCTAATTCGGATGTCATAGTTATTGGAATATGTTTGGCATGGATTTTAAGGCACTTTAAAATATATTTATATATATCATTTTAAAAATATTTGTATTTTATATTACATTTTCCAACTATACAAAGATAATATGTAAACGTGTTTATGGCACATCTTAAAATCTGACATCCTAGAAACTACGACATCCAAATACAGAGGAGTATGGAACTAGCTTCACTTCAACTGGGTAAAAGTAGAAAAACTCCCTTGGTGCCAAAATATAAGAGCACTTTTGACTTTTCAGAGTAAAAAATATATTACAATAACACTTTCTCCTATCGATTTTTTTAGTAGAATTTTATTGGCTTCTCTAAATGTAATCTATACCGATTAGTCTCTATTATGCCAAGTCTTTTTTACTCTCCACTTCTTCCTTGTATTACAATTTTTTTATGCTTTATTATTATTTTTTTAATAGGTGTTTATGCTTTATTTTATTTCATTTTAGAGATGGCAAATGGGCTGCTACGCGACATGGTCACAAGGGTACCTATCTTTCAACCCCAATAGCACTGAGAAAGTTCTTCACCTGACCTGTCCTAAACTTGTGACTGGTTGTGGTTCTTCCACCCCCCCCCCCCCCCCCCCCCTTCCCCTCCTCTTACTCCCGACCCCAGCACAGTCGACAAATCTCATCCCTGACCTACTTTACCCTGACAAGGGAGATATGATTTTAATAAGTTCAAAATCAACTCGACTTGTAAAAATAATAATAACTAAAGGTTCAAACTCAACTTTAAAAAAGTCATTCTCATGAATGTTGCAAGATTCAAAAGTTTCAATACTATATTAACTGTAATTACAAAGTGAAAAGAAAGAGGAGAAAAAATAAAAAATCTACAGATTTGGACAATAGAAAAATGAGGGTGATGTAGATTGATGGAGAGAAATATGATAAAGTTATAGTAAAATCGGAGAGAAGAAATACTCTAGCTTGTGGCTTAGAACCTTGAAATGGTAAAATCCTTGGAGAAGCTTATATAATCTGGGTACTAATTAATAAATTTATAGCAATTCTAAGATCATTAAACTATAACTCACTCTGTTTGACAAAGAAATCCCCTGTTTTTGAAGTTTTTTTGGTACAGATTTTAGCACTTGTCAAAAACATTTATATGTATATATATATTTTTTATATTCAGTATATTGTTATATTCTCAATATTTTTATGCATTACTCCCTTTGTTCCACATGAAGGTACCCACTTGCAAAATTTGCAAACTTTAAAGATTTATCCCTTGATACAAGGAGTGTATAGTTTAGTTGTGATGACATGGTAGTGAAATTGTGGTGTTATATTTGAGGCATTATGTCATGTTATACTATCATCGAGTTAGAGATGAATTTTTGTTTTTGCAAATGGGACTCTTTTGTGGAACAGCAGGAGTATAAGTTTCAACTATGTTAAGATTATACATAAAATATAGTTTATAAATATATTTTTTGAATTGTCATAATATCCATGCCAAAAGAACCCCAACATAAAGTTATTCTTACATGTGAAATAAATATATTTTCAACTATCTTTTCTGGACAGAGGTAGGACATATAATCAAGGTTTTGAAAACCGGACCGGACCGGCGGTCGGACCGCGGTTCGACCGGAACCGGTCAACTTTCCGGTCCGGTCCAAGCCCAAAAATCGTTTTTGGTCAAAAATCGGTCAAAACCGGTGAACCGGCAGTCGGACCGGTGACCGGTTCACCGGTTCCCTACCTCCTTTTTTTTTTTTTTTTAAATTTTTTTTTTTAAAAAATTTAAACATTTAAACTTAATTAAATATATCATTGATTGAATTTTGAGTTATGATCATGATTTAATATATTTCTTTTCATATAGATTTAGTATTTATTTGAATTATATAAAATAAATATTGTACAAATAGATTTATTTTTTTACCGAATTTGATTGAATATATCCTAGAGATGTTTTTGTTCATTTGTATTTGATTTTATCACTCTTGAGTCTTGAATTTTGTGTTATGATCATGATTTAATATCTTTTTTTATATAAATTTAGTATTTATTTGACTTGCATGAAGTAAACATTATATAAATAGGTTTAAATTTTTTTTTATGTGTTGATAAATTGATTAATTTTACATATTTACTAAATATTATATATAATATATAATAATAATTAATATATTTAATTATTTATTATTTATTACATATTAATGACGTCACCGGTTCAATAACGGTCCGACCACTGGTTGGACCAGTGACCCGTCCGCCCGGTAACTTTTCCGGTTCGATCACCGATCCGAGTCTGAGAACATTGCATATAATTGTGTATAAATGACATGGGGCTACCTAAACCTAAGCCCACCTTGAACCCGACTCGAGTTGTACAATCTTCTTAAACTTGTCAGCCCCTGTTTAGGATGTCGCCAAGCCCATTCCATTAGGGGGCAGACTATGACGGACACAAATTAAATTTTTTATGGTCGTTACTCGGTTTGAAGGTCTTAAATGTTACTTTATAATAAGGGATTTGGCTCCCCTCTGTTACACCTTCCCTCCAATTTCATCCAATACACCAATTATTTGATCTTAATAATAAAATATGCGAGTTTGATTGTAATTATGAATAACCTTTATATCTGATCTTTTTCTGTTTTTTAATCTTCAGCCCAGGGTAGATGAGAAGCATTCAAGATGGTTACACCTTCGAATCCGTCCATCAACTTTACCCTTCGTGGATACTGCTATTTATGCTGCTCAAGGAAAGGCTAAATCAAAAGCTTTAGTTGATGGGAGATGGACCCTGGCATTTAGGGACGAGGAATCTTGCAAGTCTGCATTATCAATGATTGTTGAAGAACTAAATTTACAGAGCAATGAGGTCAAGAGAAGACTAACACCTTTACTTGATCTTGAAAGAGTTGTAGATTATTCAAGTTCTTCTCAGTTAGAGCCTTCCTCTTCGAGAACACCTCCTAATTCTTTGTAAGTTTACAAAGAAGTACGAGTTTGCTCTCTTTTTTTTTTTGACTTTTTATCCCAGTAGTATTTTGCTGTACACATGGGGTGGTGGGTGTATAATATGTCCAGCCGTCCCTTCTGTGAAACTGTATATGTTCATAAAGGCAAACCCTAGGTACACCGATGTAGATTAGGACATGTGATCAGAGATTCTTTGTATATCCGGCTGCCCTTCATTCCTTGTTATTCTAAGATCCGCATTTACAGTTTATTCTTGCCTTGCAAGTTGTGTACCATTGATGTATGATCCAGGCAATTTCAAAGTAAAGTTTAAAGAGCTTATGTGCATCTTCTTTTGTCTAAGACCCTCAATTCCCAACAGCTCTTGGAATATTAATTTCAGCTTCCAGGAGGGGAAGGATAAAAAAAAGAAAAAAGAAGAAAATCTTCCGATAAATATACTGATTAAGCTGGATTACGAAGTGCAATCTGTATTAAAGTATTCTTGTTTAATTGCTTCAGTTTCATCGGAGAAGCTCTTGTTACTACTACTAAGGCCCCTAAATTTTCTTTTCATACTAACGTCCTAGTCCTTTCCATACGGTCATTAATGTCTTTCCCAGGATATAATAAGCACAAGATGTCGACTTTCTTGAATTTCATCAGGGCTTTAAGCGCAAAATTTGTCGACCCCGTAGAGGATTGATTTCCAGTGGAATCCATATGCAATTGACAGGTTAAAAGATGTTTTTGCACCACAACATTATCCCTAACACGAATCAAATTTTCACAAAAAGGTGAATTCCGCTTCTGTTTCTTTTTGAGGATTTAGCTTATTAGGGTTTATTAGAAATGAACGGCAATTTTGGCCTCATTATTTATGAGAAAGAGAATAGTAGTGATGGTATCTCACCATCACTCTCCTATCATGGCTTATTTATTTTAAATCCCGAACATTCATTATTTCATGTTGCTTTAAATACTAACTTCATGTACACACGCATTGTGTCTGTAATTTTTGGGGAAATATATATATATATATATATATATATATATATATATATTTGTATGAATTAGATAAGCAAAATAAAACATTTATAAAAGAATTAGATTTAAAAAAACAAAATAATAAAATAAATAAATTTATAGAGGCAAAATAAGAAACATTTTTGTGGTACAAATTCACTGAACAACTGAACAACATATAATTAAAGATTTTTTTTTTTTTTAATATAAAACCCTAACGATATCCACTTCTTTTGTTAACTATATTTATTTTCTCACTAGAATTTGCGCTTGGGTTTGGGCTGGAGAGTGGTCTTTAGCATGGATTGACCGTCAATGCATCAATTTCACTACAATTATACCATTGAGCCGAGCGTGTAACTGAACAAGGAGAAAGAGAGAGAGAGATCACAAAAATGGTAAAATTAGTAATTGGAGAAGAAATTCAGCTTAAATTAGCCGAAGATCGCCTCAGCCAATCCGGACTCTCCTCGCAGGTCTCTCGCTATTTCTCAATCTCTTTCGCTCTCTCTCTATATATACAATCATATGTGCGTATATGAATCGAGCCAACTGAATTTGAGCGAGTAGGTCTTGTAATTGGGAGCTAAGCTTGAAATTGGACAGAGGATTTGTTTTTGATTTGATTCAAACGCCGCCAAACGATGCTGGAGAGCCTGCTTGTTCATTCATTGAGAATAGTGGTACAAATAGTTCTAGTAAGAATAAGAAGGGATCATCTTCCTTCAAGGTCAAATCACAGTCTGATTCTTCGCTATTGTCCGTCGATAAGGATTGGGTTGCTGAACACGCTCGTCAGGTTTTATTCTCATATCATATATATTGCGTGTTTTTAATTTTTGAGATTGAGTTGGAACCTTGTTCTAGAAAATTTTAATATCTAAATATGAATGTTGTTGATTATATGAAATCAGCTACACGTAAGAAGTCTAAATTTATCAAAACTATGCTTTCCTTGGTCAGTTTATCTAAATTTAGGAAGTCTGAAAGGACCTCAGCTTAATATAAAATTAGAAAAAGTATCATATAGTGCTACTGTTCTTAAAAATAGATTGGCCCTCAAACGCCTGGAATTGGTCTAGGCAGGCAAAAAAAAAATCCTTTTCTTTTAAAAATAATAGAAGTAATTTTCGAGCCATAATACAATCCAAAGTCTAAATAGCATAAATTTTCATGTATAAATTTACAATTTTGGAATCTTTATTCTAATAAATAATGCTCCATCCGTTCCAAATAACATCACTATTGACTTTTGAAAAGTCAATTTGAAATATTTTCAAATTTAAAATTGACATGGTTCATTTAAAATTTTAAAATAATAAATTTTATGACTAGTAGTATATTTTAGGTATTTCATAATATTCATAATTGTATTGCCATAAACTAATTGAATTTATGTTAATTTTGAGGTTGAAAATGTTCAAATTGATTTTTCAAAGTCAATATTAATCTTATAATTTGGAACGGATGAAGTATATTTTATTAGAATAAATTATATTTTGTCCAAATGATTTGTGCAAATGTTATTCGTAATGGGTTTGCATTAAAGGTTAACAATGCTTATTCCATAGGATCACATTGTGGTTTGATTCTAATTTAAAATCATAACAAAATGTCTGGGGAGAATTAAATTTATGAGCCGCATAACACGTTAAAAATGGGTATGCAGTTATGTCTATATAAAAGTTTAAGTTTTGTGGTTGAGTATGGTGAGTGCTGAGTGGTTTGAAGCCCTAGATATTGCGAAATTATACATGTTCAATTGCACATTTGCACTACATTGCGGTTCAGCTTGATCAAAGCAAGGAGAAAGTGATTTTGTGGAAGGTTTTACTTTGATAATGTGCTGGATCTGCCTATCATGACAATAAGGCTGTCATGTGCTAAACTTTTGTTTGTAATGTAAGAGATTTTCCAGCTTATTTCCATCTTCCCTCTACTTTCCATTACTTGATGACGTTTAATGAATATTATGCAACATCTTATGTTGATTTTTGACCTTAACCTAGTTCCGAGGGTTGAATGCGTAACTTCTTAATTTGTCTCACAGGTCTCTAGAATGCTATTGGGCGGCGTGAAAGTGATTGGGATCTATATATGGGTCAGCGAAAGTTCATTCAAGAATTCAACTATAATCCTCTGCCAGGTGTTCTTGTCATTTAACTTTAATTTCATGTCTCACATGTTCTCAACTTCAAGTCTTCAAGATAGGTAAGAGAAAGTGGGAGAAAGAACATATTCTTAGGTCTTTGTCACTTCAGTTCTGAGAACTTCATATAATTTGTTGTTAACTTTTCATATGCTCCCTTTACCTTACTAAGAAATGGAAACCCTATATTTAGGTTGCAGACCTCCTATCATATTGGCCCTTGTGCAGGTGTTTGGATTTTTATTTTATTATAATTTTGAGTTCTGTATATAAGTAAATGATAGGTTATAGGATCTATGAAGGCCCTGATTTGGAAACCTCCAATATTCTTCATTAGTTACTGAAAACTTTAATCATTCACGGGAGTGTTCTTGCAGACTGTAAAAGGAGTTGCAGAAGCAGCACAGTTTATGGACAATGATGAGAGCTGCTCATTCACATTAGTTACAGTCCAAGGAGGTGGCGTCATTTTTGTTCCATATCATTTTCTCCAGATTTACCTATTCTTTATATAATACAATGTGATATTATGTTGTTTAGATGGACATGTCGGAATTGCACGCTGACTTCAAACATCACATCAAGCAGCCTACGACCCTATGATTTTAAAATGGGAAGAGTTTTAACTTCCCTTCGGACATTTAGGTGCAGATATAGCTTTGATATAAGGTAAATTTAGTTTGATTGTTTCTTGTTCATATATAGAATGATAAAATCGTAATGCATGTCTATTTATTGTGATTGCTCACCATAAGTTAGACTCATAGATTCTATTTTCTTCTGTCCTTCTGACCTTTGTGCAGATGTCGTCATTAGTTTTAGGGATTTAAAAACCACGGATTAATGGACTTTGAAAATTCCATGTACTAACTAATAAGAAATAAACATGAATCCTTTAATATATAAATTATTGAACCATCTCCATCGTTGCAGATGTCGATAGGGGAACAACATTGTGTTTATTTTTGTGATTTTTAAATACACACACACACATAGATCATACATGTGAACAGAGGGGATTTTGAAACTTCTCTCCTCATCCAAACTTATGTATGCATATTCTAATAGAAACTTCGTATATTAGTTATATATATATATATAATTTATTATTTCCTCCACATTTTATCAAATTCTTATCTTAGACGTGGTGTTGCTAAAGCTGAAGAGAATCTGCCACTAACTACTCTTCATTATTGCAAGGTTGTTATTGCTGAATGAAACAAAAAGATGCAAATAAATGACATTTAGGTAAAAGCCATTATATATTAAAACTTCTCAAACACTCTGGATTATGTTTCAAACAAATTTTTATTGGTCCATAGTTTGAAAATATTTTTTTAATTTTTGATTCTTAGTTGAGACTTTTTATTTGCTTGCATGCCAGCACTGTGTTCTGAATAATGTGAAATAAAAGTGTATCTGTAGCAAGCTGAAAATCTAATTCTATATCATTGCAATTGCTGGTAAGTTATATCGAGAGAAACTATTGGTCGGAAATACATTCGGAGATACTCCCTCCGTCCCAAATTAAATGTCCACTTTTGACTTTTCTGGTCAAATTGACAATTTTTAAAACTACTTTTTGTACCCATTTTTATAAAATTTAGGTGAAGGGATTATGACCATAAGAAACTAGATACAATTTAATACCAACTCCAATTTTTACAATTAAAAAAATCTATTAATGTATTCTTAAGTACTAATTCTTGAAAATAGTCAATTTGACTAAGAAAGCCAAAATTGGGCATTAAATTTGGGACGGTAGGAGAATTTAAAATTTATGAAACAATTAATTATGGTAGAGGTAACTGGTATGCACTCTTCCCTCGGAAATCATTCTGAAGGCAGAGGCTGCTTGCTGCATGGAAATTTCCCACTAGCATATTCTCTGTTTCGGATGGTACTTCCTGTAATTGGATTAGTTGACGGCTTCCTGAAGCCACCAGCACCAGTTCATTTCCATCAACCTGAGTAGATGAATGGTCTGAACAAGAAGACTTATATCATTATAAAGTGGCTCATCTTATTAAAAGCCTTTAGTTTCTTGATTTTCCTTTTCAAGATCCTTCAACTACCAAAGCAACTTAAGTTACTCTCTTTATTGTTCTGCGTTGAGCTCCTAATGATATATATCAAATTTTTTAAATTGCATTTCTTTTATTGTTACTTTTCTGTCATCTTTCTTCCACGGCCAAAAACCCTGAGAAGGTTTGTGATGTTATGTCTAATTCTCAAGCTATCTCTTCACAGACTGCCAATATACCGTGAGAACATATCAATTATCAGAAGCTTGGCTGACCTTCTTCGTCATGGAATTTCAAGTCATGCACAAATTCTTAAAGGGGCAAAGGCTTTGATTGATGGAAATTTGGTATGGAGCTCTTTGACAAGTCGCAGTTGGAACATTTTTATTTTACCTATGGAATACTCTGTCTGGATTTTTGTATGAAGTTGTTTATTCATATCATTATTACTGACTATAATCTCTTCTATATTTGGAAGAAGCCACTAATCTGTACACTACAATAGAGGGGATTGGGTGATAGATGAGATTTCAAAGTAACCTATGTTTCGCGGATTCGGATGGAGTGTCCAGTTCGACACAGTATTTTGAAGAGTACGACACGGGTGCTCCTCAATTTTGCCTGAAGTTTGCAGGACCCATACCTTTGCCCGATTGTCACGTGTTGGACATGGGTACCATATGACAAAATAAATGGTCCGTGTAACATAGCAACTAAATATTGGTATTTTCATATAGGACATTGTTGACTTTACACCTAGTCAACCTTATTAGATTGCTAAATCTATTTCCTTAGTTATCATATACAATACTTCATCTAGGTATTTCACCTAATATACTAATGTTGCTAAAAAGCTGCTTATGTGAAGCCTAGCAATCTGTTTTTATTTGCTGAGAACCTCGCATCGTGGCTTGCCGTAATGGATTATTAAACACCCACGTTGTGAGAAAGATAGGTTGATTAAGGATTCTCCGTGATCTCTTTTCCTATGAAATCTAGGCCTAACTCAGTTAATATAGAATAAACCTAGCAAGATTTGGGATTATGATGCTATATATAACTGAGATTTATGACATAATGGTCCAACTTTATATTATACTGGAAACATGTGATATCATTGTACCTATGCTATCAGAAGCATGAATATAATGTGGAATGATGGGAATAGGACTAATATACTAATCCATCTATTCCAAAATTAGAAATATATTTTGACTTTTTAAGTCAATTTACTAAATCATAAAATTCAAAATTAATACAGATTTATTTGGATTCAGTACAAACAACTATAATTGTTATAAAGTAACCAAAAGGTACAACTAATTATCACATTTGTTGCTTCAAAACTTAAATGAACTTACATAAATTTTAAAATTAGGATTTTGCCAAGACTTAAAAAGTTAAATTTTATGATATCTAATTTTGGATTTAAGGGAGTACTAGTAATTGTTTTGGAAAGACTCTCATCAGAATGCTGCTGTAGATGCATTGTAGTAACTAGTAACATGAGCTCTGCTTTTCATTCAGTAGCACTGGTCTTAACGTGTTGGCACACGAAGAAACAAATGCTGAAAGTACTTCAGGTACAACATCTCAGATATAAGCTTTGCCTGATGATATTTTCCATCTTCCTTGCATGTTTAGGTGACTGAGGCCGAGCACTGTGTATTAGATGGTTTGCATGAAGTTGAATTTCTTCTACCTTTCATGCAGGATACAGCTGTGGAAGGTATGTTGGCGCATTATCATTTCAATCTTATTCTTGAAGTGTAGATTAGATTATTACTTCTCATACTAGAATGCACTCGGGTTTATCAATTTTAACATTATCATTTTATCTATTCAAGCATGTAGCCAAAAAGAGGTTGTTGGCGATCTTGTTTTAAATGGCTCTGTATATTCTTTCACATACATAAATTCCAAAGAACCAATTTCACAAGCTTTGTCTGATTTAAAGGTATTAAACAACTGATAGTTTTAGCTATACCCTTGATATTTTATTGTATTCTTAATTCTTGCTTTTATATCTAGAAGTATTTAACTTGCACATACTGTGATGTATGAAGATTAACATTGCGGATGTCCGGTGAACAGTTCAGCTTCTGAATTAAGATCTGCATGGGATCATGGATCTCATTAACAGATGAACATTAGTATGTGCCAAAGATTAATGTGATGATTCTCTATTATAGAAATAACTTTTTTATTCCCTACAGCTTATTACTTATCCTAAAAATTAAAATTTAATTTTCCTAATAATAAAAGGTTTTGTCAATTTTAAGATCAACACATCCTAGAGCCTCTTCTTTCCCAGTAAAGTTTTTAAAAAAAATTGTGTTGTATTGTGTATGAGTCATGGTTATTTTTTGTCTTCTGTTATAAAGGGTTTTGTGTATTTAGGGAGACATAGTCACAAGCCTGCTAAGTAGGTTAGATATCATCTCCGAGGAGGAAGACACATAATCAGATTCTACTGCTGATGATGGTGCAGAATCAAGCAATGCCATATCAACCAAGAAACTTGTTCCCCAACTTGACCTCCAAGTCTTGAGGTAGCTATATTGTTATTTAATAGTGTTTAACAGTTGTGGTTATTAAAGATTTACATCTTTACAAATGATTTTATAATATTAGTGCCTGTCCAGTGTTATAATTACAAAATTTAGCATTTCACACGTCAAAAGTTGAAGGTATATTGTCATTTCACATATTATTAGACTATATCTGTCCAAGGAATATAATATTTTATTGTATTTCCTTTATGGATGATAGGTTGGTAGCAATCATCTTAGTATATTTACCCAGTTTTGGGGAGGTGCCAATTGAATTCTGACTGAAGAATATCTACATTAATTTGCGAACAGAAAACAGTGCAGCCTTGCATTTCTTAGAAGAGTATTCGTTCCATGGTTGGATGGTACATATATCTGTGACTACATACATCCCCCTGAAACACTTGAAGTTTGTATTTGCAACTTTGATCAGCAATTATCTGGTTTCATAGGTATAGAACAAAATATGTGAAAAATTCCCATGCGCTCTGTTCTACGATACCACAGTAGATGTCACTTTTCTTTTAAGTGTTTTTGGCACGGTTTCTAAGACGTGCTGAAAACACATCTATGCCTAATATATTTAATAGCATTTAATATAATTTAAATATAATATAAAAATATGTTGATAATATAGAAATATATATAATATGATTTCAGCATGTCTTAAAATACGGCATGCTTGTGCTGTACATTCTATTTGCTTACATAGCAGAAATTTATTGGCCACTTGACTCTTGAAAAGGACAGAACGATAACAAAGAGATCCTTAGTTTATTACTTATTCTACTAGACAGTGAATTGCGTACTAAGATTTGAATACAAATTTCGTTTTAGTTCTGACTTCTAACTTGTGCCCTCACCAGGTTCTTAAAGATCATTGTGTAGAGTTGATGCTAATGGAAGCTCCAGCTGATGCCTCCACAATATTGGAGCCAGAAACAGAAGCACCCACTCTGGGAGCTATGACCACCAAGTCTTTTTGGGATGTGGCAATTCCCTACACCTCAGAATCTAAGCCATCGTCGTCAGAGAAGAGCATAATTAACTCAAGCCCAGGATCTGAGAAGAAATCTGAGAAGGCAGATAATTTTAACATCATGGTTGCTGTTTTGACTCTAATCGTCTCTATTTTTGTAGGACTTGCATTGCTCTTCTTCAGGGTATCATAGTTATATGGGTCCTTTGTGGAGTTGGCTTATGCAATACTATATTTTTGTCCTGTTTTTTAATAATTCAATTAAAATACTAAATCAAAGTGGGATTTATGAACTATGACGATGTTTGTTTATAAAAAATATGCTTAATTTAATATTATTTTGTACTATTTAATCATTTGAAGAGGGATATTAATTCCTTAACTTAATGTTAGACTATTAGTCCAAATAAAATCAATTAATAGCTTAAAATGAGAAGATTATTTATAACACTCCTTTTTGAAATATAGAAATGGAGGTTATTCACAAAATATAACAAAATTATAAAACAAATGAAGAGCTCTATGTCACCAAAATGAATAACTCCAAAAATTAATAAATGCCACAAATCAAATATTAATAAAAGTCAAACTAGTTCAAACCACAATCTAAGATAATTATTACAATTTCAAACAAACTAATGTGTCACCATCTAAACAGTATATATCTAAACCACTAGAAAGAAAGGAACTCTCATCACACTTGCCATTGATCCTATTGATTACCTGCCGGAAGAAAAATACAGCATGAGCCAAATGCCCAGTACAGATATAGAGTACAAAAATAATGAACTGAAACAAATAGTGCGAATAATTGAACTGAACTGAAGCGAACAAAACTAACACAACAAAATAATAGGCTGAATCAAATGGTTGGGTGTTATTTCATACCGAGCTTAAAACAAAACAAAAATATACCTTGTCACAAAGGCAAGTCAATATACTGCCACACAGGCAGTCACACATTAGACTGCAGATCCAAATGTATGCAAAATCGAAAAAGTTTGTTCGGCACAAACATCACCAATCTGTAGAACAGAATAGAAACTAGGGCCGACCCATACGCCTCCCACAACAAAACACCAAATGACCAACTCCCATCGAAGCACACGCCGTTGACTGATTACACCGCTGCGGAATGTGTCATGCCTCGGTGTCAAAAGGACATGCCGGTGGTACTCTTACAGATGGTTATAAGTCAGGTATACCCTACAGTATAATCTAACAAAATATTATGTCACAACACATGCGACACAATATCAACACAAGGGATTTTACTGTGTACATGTCAAATCGAAACTAATCGTCAACACATAAAGCCTCCAAAATATATTGACATGTACATTTCTACAAATATCAAAATAAATACTAGACATGATGAACTAGTTCAAAGAGTACAAATATAAGTTCTAAATATCAATGCCAAGACGAAACTATCGCATGAATTCAAAAAAGAACAATTATGTGAAACAATAACTAACTTCTAAACAATAATCAAATGAACAAATCAAAACTAAAAGGATTATCGTTGAAGGAGTACGGAATCCGTACTTGGATTAAACAATATAATACCCAAATTATATTCCAAATATGACTTGTTAAATTCTCCCTGTCCGAACTAATTACACAAATAAATAAATAAATATATAAATAAATAAACAAATTATATGCCATATTACTAATTAATTACTTTCTTTTCCCAAGACTCATTTATTATTATTATTATTATTATTTTCTAAATCTAATTGTTATATTGTTTTTATTATTAATATTATACCGTATGAAATTCCTATCAATTCATCTAAGTTAAATTAGCCACTAACAATGATAATAAAAACACCTCAAACAAAATTTGTTAACATCACGGTAAAGCAGGGGAACATATATATTAGTCAATTTTCGATTTACATCTGCATAACCAAATTCTAATTCAAAACAAGCTTTCAATTCAATCTGCCGTAGAGCTAAGATTGGTGAGTAATTTATTATTATCCTTGTGATCACTCCCACAGTCATGTATGCATACATATGTTAGTAATAATTACTTCAATTCATTATACAAAATAATATTAAGATATATATAATTAATATATATATATATATATAATAAGACAAATCAATGAAGTCCATCGTTCATAGATATAAATTAATCAGTACTTTATTTAAACAAGAACTTCTTTTAATTCCTCTTGTAGTTGTGCGATTTTTTTTCTTTCCCGAACTTGTATGCGCCACTCAGATAAAGTGAAAGTAGGTTTAGGTTTAAGCATTCTAATCTTATTTATTCACGTCTTTATTTATTTATTTTAATAAATCTCCTAATTTTAATAGGATTCTAATATTACACAAATATAAATTAAATTCAATTAATTTTAAAGTCCAATTTGATCAAATTAATGTTATCCATTGTTTATTTTTAATCCATATAAATTTGACCCAAACATAAAATAAAGTCCAATTAAATATTTTAAAGTTTACTTACATTATTTTTTTTCCGGGTATTACATTACCTTCTCCTTAAAAAATATTCCGTCCCCGGAATTAAAAGAAATAGGACGAACATAATTATCAAAAAGATGCGGATACTCTGTTCGAATAGAATATTAATGATACTCTGGAGTAACCTCCCACTTCGAATGATTCTTTCACAAAACTATGACAAATGCAAACGTCTTCCCCCTCATAGTTCACCTTTTAACTCAAATCTCACATCAAAATCTTGCATCACCATTGAAAGTAGGTGAGCCGCATACCCCCTCATCCATAACCTCACAGGACACTCGCGAAATTGCTCAGAAATAATCACAGAATTTTCTATCGGGGTAGCAATAAATAAAGGAGGATCAAATATATCAGAAGACACTCCAAGATAACGAATAAATGAAAACGCCACAATAGAATGAGTAAAACCGATATCAAATTAAATAAATGTTTCACGACTACCAACTAAAAGAGTGCCAGAAATAGTACATGACGCACCCGCCACCTGATTATATGTTAAGGCAAACACCCGACCTCCCTGACGCTAACCTCCATTGCCACCATTATCACCACATCCACCATTACCACGTGGCCCGGTACAATCTCTAACAATATGACCCATTTGTCTACACAAGAAGCACGCACCTATAATTCTATAGCACTACATCCCCAGATGATTAGCCTCACAAGTAACGCGAGGAGCTATCAGAATAAGATTAGGGTTACCTCCACCAACTGACCTTGGATAACGACCCTGATTTTGTCTTTGCTGGCCACCTCGGTTCCTATTCCATTGACCGCCATGATTCCTCCATTGTTGACCTAAAATTTGACCCTGTTGGTCATCTCTATCATTCTTCCGACTTCCTTTCGGTTTAGAAGCCTAGAAGTCCCGTTGTTCCATTTTGATATTTTTGGCTACATTAGCCACTGCTGACATATCCTCAAACTGGGTGTTAATGAGATGTTGACGATACTTGTATTGAATTTTTCACTTAAATTTCTCTGTCTACTCTGCTGTAGTTTCTGCTGAAGTTTTCGCAAAACTTGCTAACCTGGTGAATCTCGTCATAAAATCTGTGATGAACTTATCATCTTTCTGTCGAATAGACAAATACTCTCTACCATAGACCTTTTTATCAGTAACTGGGAAGTACTGCTGATAAAAGACCTCACAAAATTCTATCTAACTAAGTGTCTCAATATATCTATCACCTTTTGCTGTTTTTATCGCCTTCCACCACCTCTGTGCATCCCCCTCTAACTTATAAGCTGCAAGTAACACCTTTTGATTATCTGAGCATCCTAACGCATCAAAGATCTTCTCCATATGGGCAATCTAATTCTCTGCATCAATTGGAGTCGGAGCTGAACGAAATGAAAGTGATTTTTGAAATCTTTTCAACCATACATACATCGGAACCATAGGCTGGTAAGGACCATCAACATTCTCTTCCCCTTCATTTGTGTGTGGACCATTATTTCCCAGATTCACCTGCTCAGGATTTTCTGACGGCTTCTGCATTGCCTAAACAACCTGTGCCACCACTTACGGTAAAGCCTGATTAATCGTTTGATTTACCAAGACAACCAATTGAGCATTAATCTGATTATTAGGTTGGTCATTGGGCTGACCCTCGCCATAAACCTAACCCATAAGTCTACCCAAAACTCATAGGTCAAACCTAAATAGGTTTTTTACAAGAAAGAACATGTCTCTAATACCATATGTAACAACTCAGGTCAAATCTTGAGTCTGAATCAAATCATAGCAGAATAAGGCCTAATGCGTTGTCTCAATAATATCTTATTGGTTCTTCTTAGAACAACCAGGTCAAATCTTGAGTCCGAATCAAATCATAGCAGAATAAGGCCTAATGCGTTGTCTCAATAATATCTTATTGGTTCTTCTTAGAACAACCACAGGCTCACCCAAAAGGTCATGACTGAAGGTATTAATGATAGCAACTTGGGTCCTTAAACACACATTCAAATATCCCACATTAACCAATGTGGGACTGGGGTGTTACAAAAAAAAATTCATGAGATTATATAATTTTACATAAATAGACTTGAGAATGATAAAAAAAAAAATAGTTCATAAGACTATTTAAAGGATTATTAATCTCCTATTATGTGATAAAATAGTTTGAAGTAATATTAAATTAATATTAATAGTTTAATTCTAAATATATTTTTTACAAATAAACATATAACTTATGGGTTGTGTGGTCTGGTCCCTCTGCATATCTTTGGTTTACTCAGCTTCTAATACATGAAATAGAATTTGTGGTCTCACCTGGAAAGAAAAACACAGCACCTGGCAAATGTTGTATGAAATTACTACCTGTTTACTGGAAACATCTTGTATTTGCCCGGACAATCTGTTCTGTTAGTGTAAAAACATGAGTTGTTATACGGTATTAAATTGTTAGGGCAGCCTGTAAGTTATTATACTGCAATTTACAAATATTTCATGTGAATTTAATACAAAATCTGTTTCACAAAACGGGTTTTGTTTAAAAAATTTGTAAATATGAAGGATGTAGTTTTGTTGATATCAAATTTAAGTTGGGTCTTTTTTACTCGATAAAAAGGAAGGGTGCTCTGTGAAAATCTTTTTTCGGTAAACGAGGCTTAGTGGAATAGAGAGAATATAAAAATTGACAGGTAGCAGCATGTTGATACGTCAGATATGATGTTTAAGAGTGTTTTTACACTTAATTTTTTTTTTATTCGTTTTTCTTACTTGTATATAAAATAAATGAGTATGATCTTATTTTATTTTATCTTTATTTTAAATGAGTGTATCACAATTATTTATTTTATATACGAATAAAAAAAAATCTAAAATTTTCCTTCAAGTAAATATAAATTGGTGGGTAACATTTAAACAACAGAAAGTTGTGTGCTCTGTTGCATCTTTGGCCGTCTTTAATAGTATATAATATTGACTCACTCACTACAAAGCATATACAAGTTACAGACGTGGATCAAGCAAATAAAACTACATACTTTTAGTTGAGATTTATGTAAGCAGGATCTTTTGAAGGAGATAAATACCAACTGTCAAAAGACTCAAACCGGAGCATGTAACAAGTGGCGCCTCACCAGAGCAGTCAGCAGTGTAATAAGACTTCATGGGAATTTGGGGGCACCAGCTGTGTGTGGGTGGGGGAACACTTTGCCCAAAAAAAACAAGAGTAGCAAATGCCAAATGGTATGTAAGTTGGTTATAAATAAATTTTTAAATGTTTATTTAAAAGCCAAATCTATGTCCAAGTGAGCGAGCTCATTCAAAATATATATTATCATCTAAATTTTATCACAATATAGCATTGGTATTTAATACAATTTCTGTCTATCTATTTCAAGATGTCAAAGGTTTTATTGCTTAAATTGAATTTAATAAAGAAATCCTACTTCAAAATTTATACCCATCTAAATTTATCCCAGAATATTAGTGCTATAATGAATATGGTGTATATCAATTTCAAAAGGTTAACGGTGGCAACATCAACTGTGAAACACCCTAGAAAATCAGTGAAATTATCAAAATAAAATAAATTTTGTACCACTAAAAAATATGGCACTTGTATGATTTTGGATAAAAATTTCAACACATTCCGACAATCAGACTCTGGAATAAAGACTGGATCATTCTTACCTGCTCCATTATGCTTACAGGTCCATGCTATTCCTAATATTGGCAACATCAAAATTCCTGAGACAGTTACGGATATTGCCATGCACATGTATTAAATTTTAGAAAAACTTCAGCTTTCTTTCAACACTGATAACTGTCTTTTAAGGACTTCATTCTCTTTCCTTAGTTTCATGATCTTTTGCTTCAGTGCTTCTACATTTCGGCTTGAAGTAAATTCTCTTTGGTGTTCAACCAGCTTTGTTCTGCCAATAAGCACTGCAATATGCCCACAAAAAGAAAAAACTCTTATTAAATTTTCTTGAAAAGATGCTAAAAGTTTTCTACTTAATTTATGTCAACTCAAGTTGAGAAAAGTGGAGTAAGCAGCTTTCAGTAAAAGAGAAGTTCACGATGCTTTCTGATTATACTTCTGGCTTATGCACTCACATTCCTTCTCGAAATCTTGAAGCTTCTTGTTTAACTCATTTTTCTCTTCCTGTTCAATCGAGAGACAATCCTTCAAATCCTGAATCTCATACTGATCTGTCAGAAAATCATAAGTACTCTCTTATACACAAGTGGAACAAAAGAAGTCTGGAAATTCAAGAATTCAGTATAAGCTTCCTCGGATCTCACATTTTGATTCCACTTCAAAATGAACTCTTTCCAACCTAGTCGCTAGAGCTTCTATATGATTCCTGTGTGCAGCTAAATCTTGGTGGAGCTGAACTATTGTTGCTTCATTCGCTTCCTTTTGAGCTAGGTAGCCTCTGAGGCAGATCTCAAACTTCACATTAGAATTACAATTTATCGAGCAGTACATTTTCCATATCTTTTCTTGCTGTTAAATAAAACTCACCTGATTTGCGTCTCCAAGTCTTTAATCATGGCCACATAATCTTGTTTAAGCATTTCTATAGTATTCATGTGTTCCTGCTTATGAGTTTTGACTATTAGCGCTACATGAAATTTAGCAAAAATGACAACATTTGATAGTGCATTTAGTAGAAGGAACTTAACAAGCTTTTATACCAAGAATCTATAAAACCTAGCAATCAAGAAGTATGAGAAAGCTTTCCTTTTCTATATTTGTTATTCCCTATTCATTGCCTAAAGATCTCAATTGAATGAGCATAACTAGGCATATCTCCCAATTTACCAAAGTTCAAGCATATAACATACAACTTGCACCAAATCCGGCCATCATATTTTGGAAGAACTTCAACATTTTACTCTAGTAAGATAGGAATAACTTACATGGTCTTTCCTGACACGTTCATCACTCAATCTACTCAGTTCCTCTTTCAAGCTTTGGCAATTGCTATTGTGTTCAAGCTGTGTCTCAAAAAAATTCAAGCAACTAAATAATTCAGAATTAAATATTCAATGTTAGGTAATCCTGTCATTACTTGAAAACTAAGTTGAACACATTCAAAAGAGGCTCATACTTCAATCTTTTTTAGGATAAATGTGCACCTGATCTACCATTTTATTAAGGGATCCTGTATAAAGCTTTGCCAGTCGCTCATTCTCTGCATACAGCAGTAAGTTTAGTCTGGAGATATACAGTTGCAGGTATGTATGCCAAAAGAAGGGATTCCAACTTTAAAAGAGAAGAAGTTTGTATCTTATCACCAAAAAGTGGGTTAAAAGATGGTTTTATCATCATCAGATTGCTTGCTTGTCTTCAATATGACTTGGTAAAGGAGTAAAAAGATATTCTAAATCCAGACAGGGATTGCGAATTAGCCAAAAGGCCGGAAAGTAGAACAAGTAACTTTGTAGCAAGTTCAGATTATGGTGCTCTAAGCTCAATATGTTCCTCCAAAACTCAAACTAGTGCTTACATAATGTTTGATGGGCCACAAGTACTTCCTCCATCCACAGAATGACAAATCAATAAAACTAGTACTAGTTTTTCAAACTAATCCATGCATGAGTTAGGTCTAACCAATTCCTTACATATCAGCACCCTAGTCCATGATAAATATACATATCAGAAACCTCATAAAAGGGAATTAGGTGCCCGAAAAAGCTAAGAACCACAACCCAAAACAAAGGAGATGACCAACTCTACAGTAGTTATGCATTTTAGGAAGAGTGAACCACACCAACATGCTATGCTTTACCCGGCATAAATTTACATATTATAGTTCTAGAATCCAAATTAGAAACCAAGTTATTTTAGAATTGTACATGCACACACTTGATATAGCATCTTACATAATTTTAGGTTTCGTAAAAGTATATCAGCTTAATTCTAGTTCATTTACGGAGTTTTTATCTAGCTTTTGTTTTCATTATATTTTCCTTTTTCCTTGTTTCCCACGCTCTTTTTGTTTTCCAGTAAAAGATTAAAAAGAAAAAAGAAAAAAAATAAAAAAATCTTCTCCTCAACCAATCTACAACCCAAATATAAGTTCGTATTCAGCGCAAAGTTGTTGCTTATTCAATCTCTCAATCAAAAACATCTAGAGTTGGTGCAAGTATATATATGGCCAAATCTTATAGTTTGAATTGGTAAGTCCAAATCAGAAATGATCTGTTCAGAGATTTGTACACCTCGTCTAGAATTAAGAGCAATCATTGCAGGTAAAAGTGTCTGAACAAATTTTGCTCTTTCAATTCCTTGTCGTTTCTAAATTAGTTTCATTATTGACCCTCATCGGTAACCAGCAGTTGCAGAAAGAAACGAATCAGTATGAGGTATTAAAACAGTGAAATCGACCTGATTTGAGGTTGTCGACACTGAATTGAAGAGCTTCTCGCTTCTTAATTTCGGCACTGCAATTTGACTGGAGAGATTGGATCCGTGAAATTCCGTTCCTAAAATCCTGATTAAGAAATGATTCAGTTTCAATTAGGCAAAGTGAAAATAGCAAACATATATGAATTTGTAGAAGAAGTCATGAACTAAAGCACGTACATATGTACTTTATGATTACACGTACGTCGTATATCTCATCAAAACTGGAGAGCAGTGATTCAAATTCTTCGTCGCTGGTTCCCGCCATTTTCTCTTCCTCCACGCTCTCCTCCCTTTCTTTCAGTCCAGTGGTTGGAGTTAAATCTTCGAGTGGGCTAGTGGCCCACCCACCGATGCTGAATATTTATTTAATTTTTTACGTTTTAGTAATTTGTATCCCCCTTCCTTCATCCATCCCAAATTAAGAGCATAATTTTTCTTATACAAACAAAGAAATATACACATTCAAAATCAATGCGTCATCTCTCATATGTTTCTACAACTTTTAGTAATTCTTACCAATAATTATGCTAACAGCAAAGTTGCTTTAAAATTTAACTATCACAGTCGTATTATGGAATATTTGATCTAAAATAAAATGTGTTCCAAAAGTTTATAAAAAGAAAATTGATATTTTTACAATAAATTGATATTTTTATAAAGTCTCACTCACGTGAGGTGGGTTCTACTCATTATTTATGTGAAAATGTTAATTTTTTTTTAAAAATTAAGTGAAGAAAACAACTTAGTACCAATTGACAAGGGGAATTCTGAATCATCCGACCCGAATAGGACAGTTAAAACCGTCCTTGTTATTTTTATGTTTTTTGTATTGATAGATGGATACATAGATGTATGGATATTAAGAGGAGAAGAATAATTAGGAGAAGAAAGAACTGACTTGTATATATTTATGTATAGGAAGAACAGAAGAATTGACCTGTACGTATAGGAAAAAGTTCTTTTACTTCAATAAATTTGGGCTTCGAGGGTTTACGATTTATAAGGTAGCGTCGTCTTAAAGTGTTTTTTTTATAATTTTGAGTCCAACTACTTCTAAGTTCTAACTCCTAATTTAAGTTGATTGGCCATTTTGTACTATTATTATTATTATTATTATTATTATTATTATTATGAATTGATATATATAATTGGATCGATTTAAACAGATAGTTAGCCTAAAAGAAAAAGAAAGCTCTACCTGATCTTTCTTCTATGCTTGAAGGATAAATCTACATACACAATATTCAGATATAAAATTAAACATTACATCTATTTTAATCATTAAAAAGTGATCAGACATGACACAAATTTTAATGTCATATTCTATTTTTTAATGATTAAAATAAATATAATATTTAAATATTGTGCACTTACTTAAATAAGAAAGTTAATTATTTGGATTTAGAAGTTTTATATGAAACGCTCAAACACATATAAAATATAAGGAGTTTTTTTTCAATTCCTTTCTTATCATTCAAAAAGAGCCACATGCACACCATGATTCACAAATTTACAATTGATATGCCTAATAATTTACCGCTATAAAATTTAAAAAAGCCACACCCACATACCAAACAGTATATATATAAGTTTCACGTTGAAAATTATCTTGGGATTTTAAGAACATGTACATATAAGTTTCATGCTGAAAATTAAAGGTAGCACCTGTGGCTGTGTATGCAAGGATGGATAGATGGAATTTGGTGGGCAGAGAATTGCGAGGAAGGAATTTAGTGGCTAAGAGATTTGAGGGCTTTGTCTGGGGTAAAATAGAATTTTATCTATTTGTTAGGGTTTATTACTAAATATTAGGATTGAAGGACAAATTCTAAAAGTTAGGGTTATGAGACGATTTTGTCTTATTTATTGTATATATAAATTAATTTTATAATAATAAAAAAATTGATATTCCTTCGATTGAACAAAGAAAGTCTCAGTTGTAAGAATATTCATAAATATTAACCATATATTTTTGCTTTATTTTTATTGTTAAAAAATTATTTATTTATTTTACAGAAAAAGTTCTATTTAATTTTGATTTTAGTTAATTTATAAAATTTTAAGATTCATGTGAATATAACTTAATTTTGTATATAGTATTAAATAATATATTTTTTTAATAATTTACATTATTAATTAAAGTCAAATATATTCTAAAATTAGAGCAAGTTTTTAATTTAGCATAGCATAGCATGACATGAGGACAAAATTATAATGAGTAATAGCCGTCTAATCGTATATATTTCTCGAATACGCACGTGAAGCACAATCATAATATGACAATATTCTTCTTCCATTGAAATAAATAACGTTAATGGGACGGGGGGCCGGTCAACGAAGGTACCGTGATATTTGAAGTCTCGTGAAAATAAGTGTTTTTGTTGACAGACACTGTTCATTTGAAGGCTACCGGACCCAGCTCGCCACTTCCCACCGGAAACTACCATTAATTGTTATTTGTTCCTCAGAAATTTCATAGAATTTTCATTTTTAAGCACATGCATTTAATTACATCTTATCCTCATCTTACCGGCCCCAGCTCCGCACTTCCCAGCGTTATATTTTGAATAATTATAATATATAATATTTAATTATTATATGAGTAAACATGTCCGGATATTTTTTATTTTAGTCATGTAATAAAGTTAGATAATATGGAAACAGTCTACCTTGCTCTATTCTAAATTTTTAACTAAGGGTGACTTGACTTGGTCAACTTAGCGAGTAGAGCCTTTTCTAATTGGTCAAAAACAATTTTGGTTGAATTAAGTCGATGAAGTGAGACAGACGCAAGTTCGATTTTTATTTATGCGTTTATTTATTTTTTAGTAGAAAGTGTATTTTCTTCTTCTCCTTCTTCTTAATGCGATACTTGAATGATTAACGATATCGCAATTGTGAAATTTGTATAGATTATGAGCAAGGGCGGAGTTAAGATTATGATTGGGATGGATTAGAATTTTTTTTTTGTGAACTTTCATTACATATATTTTTTTTTTAAATTAAACCATATATTAAGATAATTGTATATGTCATAAACTCACGTAGCTAATTGAATAATAAACAAAATCATCACTAATTCACTATAACATTAATAAAAATTTGATAACGAACGTATGTCCAAGACATAATAACATACTAGTCAAATTGCACTCTTCACTCTTGAATAGAAGCAAAATCTGTATTTATTGAGTCTGCATCATAGTTCTCAGTCAACTCCTTTTCGATGTGGACAATCATGTTATCAGCTAATTAAGAAGTCATTCTCCATCTTGTTGCGCAACATTGTTTTGATACGTTTCATAGCTGAAAATGATTTATTTGTAGTTTGTAAGATCCCGAATTTTATGAAATACAAAATTTAATTTTTCTTCATATATATATTTTTTTTGAAACAGTAAGTGGTTAAATTAACAAAATTGAAAGTTAAGGATGTTATGTGCAAATTTTATTTTGTCGGACAATATTCGCTTTGTCGGGGAATATTCGTTTGGTCGGGGAATATTCGTGCCGTACGACGGCGCCGAAATAATAAATTATTGGTGGACCCCACAACGGAATATTTGTCGGATATAGAAAACGACAGAAGTAACCTTTTTAAATAAAAATAGTCAACGGAACTGTTAAAATACCGGTGATAAAAGAATAGTAGCATACGGTAGTTTATGGTATTTTCTGTAGCACACGGTACTCTACAGTAACACACGGTATTGCATAGTGTCTCATATTATTGGTCTGATAATTGACACCGTAACTGTTACGCATCATTTCATCGATAATTGTCACTGCATAATATTTTATATTATCAATTCAATAATTGTTGTTACACAGTATTTCACATTATTGAATCAATAATTGTCATTACACAGTAACGTATGCTTTATTTTACATTATTGTTATCTCTATTATGATGTTATTTAAACAGTTGTATTTCATTAATTTATTGACTTGATATCTAAGAGCTAACTATACTGTATTTATAACAATTAGTCATAATAATTGAATTGATAAAGTTATTTGTTTATAATATAAAGTTAGGTGATTATTAGGTGATATGAAATGAATGGTGTAGATTAAAGTGTGAATTATTGTTGAATAATTGAATTGATTTGTTTATAATATAAAGTTAGGTGATTATTAGGTGATATGAAATGAATGGTGTAGATTAAAGTGTGAATTATTGTTGAATAATTAAATTGATTTGTTTATAATATAAAGTTAGGTGATTATTAGGTGATATGAAATGAATGGTGTAGATTAAAGATAATATAATATTTGAAATGGATGGTGTAGATTAAAAGATGATCTTTAAATGAATGGTTTAGATTAAATGAATGATAAGATTTTTGGCTATAAATAGAAGCCTTAACTTAAGGATTTTTCATAAACTTCCTTACTTGTTCTTTCTTTCTCTCTCTAAATACTTCTTGTGAAAGTTCTCTCTAAGTGTGCTTAAGTCATCTTGAGTATTTGTGAAGATCTATAAGTATACGTGTACTGTTCAAGTTAATCAACCTCATTTAAATCAATATCCAGTCACGTGTTGAGGTAAGGGATACCATCTTTTTCATCTTCCATTATTCAAACATACTATGGTAAGGGATTATCATTATTTGATTCTCGATAATAATATTGTTTCTTCCTTACTCATAAGACGTGCCTTTTATTTCCATGTATTAAATTGTGGGAATAACCTTACGGAGCGGATTGCCGCCTGTTGGTGAATAACCTTTCGTATTCATTCATTATTAATCTCTGAGAATAACCTTACGGAGCGGATTGTCGCCTGTTTGGTGAATAACTCTTTGTACTCAAATTCTATTAAATTGTGGGAATAACCTTACGGAGCGGATTGCCGCCTGTTTGGTGAATAACTCTTTGTACTCAAATTCTATTAAAGTGTGGGAATAACCTTACGGAGCGGATTGCCGCCTGTTGGTGAATAACCCTTTGTATTAATTTCCTTCACCTTTTGTTAATCAAACCTGCTACGGTAAGGGATATTATTTTCTTTCATACTCCTAAATCGAAATTTATTATGGAACTATTGCTTCTATAATTCCTGAAAATATTATATGTTCCATAATAGTTGAACTTCATTATTTCAACTGAACCTTCCTATTTACGTGAACCTTTCTATTGAATTGTAACCGTTATTCTGAACTGTGGATCTTGAATATCATTTTTAAATTTCACTCCACATCATGTTGACAATTTGGACATTATTTGAATCTGTACAAAGTAAACTTCCGATACTTATTGTTATCCTATTTCTTCTGTTCATCATTTATATCATTCTAATCATCCAAAAATCAAGCTGTTGTGAATATCTGTGGCCGGGGGCACAGATGTGATATATTTATTGAACAGATGATAGGTTAAAGGCGATATAATAGGTTAAAGGCGATACATCTGTTCGGTGTCTTTTATGGCACGTGGTGAATGTTCTCTTTGGCCCGTAGTGCAAAGATGAATTGTTGTTTGGTATGATTATGACCAAAGGCTGAATCTGGTATAATCATGACCGTTGGTGTTATATTGAATGTCTTTGGCCCGTAGTGCAAAGATGAACTGTTGATCTGCATGATTATGATCAGGAACTGTGAATTTGTATTATCTTGACTAATGATATTTCAGATGATAAAAGTTGATGATGTTTTTCCTAAAAAGAGAACCGAGTGGACATTATAGTCTGCATTATTCTTCTAATAGATTACTCATTCCGCTGCTATTATTGATCTGAACGTTGTTTAAGAATTTAACTGCAGTTTTTGATATAAACCTTGTAGTCTATTGTATTCTATCAAGAACTCAACTGTTGAAGACTAATGATAATTTATTCGTCATTATCTTAGTCATGATATTCTTTACTGGGCTATTTGAGCTCACCCTTTATTTTGTTCCATTGTTTTTCAACAGGAGATGAAAACATAACAGGGTCTAGCCGGGGAATGGAGTGAGGGTCCGAGGAATAGTTATCATAGTCTTCACGTTTTGTAAAATAGTGTGGCAATAATAGTGAAGACTTAGTTGTGTATTTTATACACTGTATTATTGTACGTTGTGCTTTGTTGTAATAATTTTGTTGTAGTCTTTTGACGACTCAAGTTTGGGCTGTGTGGGCCCAGATTTGGGGGCGTCACAGTTGGCATCAGAGCTTAGGGATATGGTCTTTAATGGAGATCTGGGGTAGAACTAGGAGGGGAGAGACGAATAGAATCAGTCACTAGTGTGTCCTACCTAAAATAGATTTTATTATCTAATGAGTCGATTTGAATGTAGGAACATGAAGTGATGAGTCAGTTTATTTGAACTAACATTTATGTTGTGACCACAGTTAAGTATGGCATCTGAAAATCAAGAGGTTAACTATGGAATACCCGAAGCAAATGTAGCCGAGAATCAAGAGGCCCCAAACAATCCTCCTGCCAACTCAGGAAATAATGTTCCTGATAACATGATGAACGATGGATTCTTTAGGAATTTCATGCAGTTCATACAGAATCAAGGAAGAGGAAATTCAGTCAATAATAACGGTAGAAACGCTGGCAATTTGAGGATGGTCACTGTTAAGCAATTTAAAGAATTAGGACCACCTGAATTCCACGGGAAGCCTGACCCACTCAAAGCGGAGGCATGGCTAAAGCAGACGACAAAAATACTTGATGTCTTACAATGCGCTGATGATCAGAATGTGCCATTTGCCACTTTTATGTTACGAGGTGAGACGGACCATTGGTGGGAAGCGGTAAAACGTATCCAACCTTCAGCACTCGAAATGTCTTGGACAGAATTCGAAGAACTGTTTAACGAGAAGTATTTCCCAGAAAGCATCCGCCATATGAAAGAGGTGGAATTCATTAAGCTGGAGCAGGGAAACATGACAGTCTCCCAATATGAAGCCAAGTTTGTCGAGTTATCTCGCTTTGCCACCCATCTTGTGGATGGCGAAGCACGAATGAGTCGGATGTTCCTAAGAGGTTTGAGATTCAAAATTCGTCAACAACTTAGCTCTCATAAATTTAGTTTGTATTCAGATGTTGTAGATAGGGCTCAAAGGGTGGAGCAAACAGATGAAACATTGCAGCCAAGAGTTAATGATCAGCATAGAGAAAGGAGTGACAACAACCACAGGAACGAGAACCATCGAGGAGGTAACCAACACTTCGGTGGTAATTCCATACCAAATAACAGAAGAGGAGAATCTAGTGGGAACAATTTCAAAAGAAAGAGATTCCATAATAATTATGGAAGGGCACCAGCACCAGTACCAACACCAGCACCGACCCCAGTTTCAAGGGGAGAAGATCGACCACCAGTGAGATGCTATAGGTGTGGTCAGGAAGGTCACATCAGCCCAAACTGTACACTGCAGTCCAAAAAGTGCTACAGTTGTGGGAAAGAGGGTCATCTTGCGCGGTTTTGTCCTGCCACAAAATCAAGTCCAGCTGCAATGATGATACCAAAAGCTAGCGCGGATAAGGGAAAATCTGTAGTTCAAGGGAGAGCTTGTGTTGTGACATCCCAAATGGCGCGAAATTCGAACGAGGTGATAACCGGTAAGCTATTCATAAATTCTCGTGAAGTCTACGCTTTGTTAGATACTGGCTCTACCCATTCTTTTATCTCACCTGCATGTGCTCAGCGTTTAAACTTAACTCCTGAAAATTTGGACTTTGACTTATCAGTTGAAACCCCATTAGGAGAAATGACCATTATATCTACTGTCTATAAATCTTGCCTAGTTCAAATCAACAACCTCACATTACCTGTTGACCTTATTTCTTTGGAGATGCATGAATTTGATGTGATTTTAGGAATTGATTGGTTGACTACCCATCATGCTAAAATTGATTGTTTTCATAAGATTATTAGTTTTCATATTCCTAATCAACCTGTCATGCAAATTCAAGCAACTAAACCATTGAAATCTATAACTGTTATTTCTAGCCATAAAGCCATTCGTTTATTGAAAAACGGATGTCAAGCCTTTTTAGCTCATGTCACTGATTTGAACAAAAATACGTCAAACTTAAATGATATTCCCATTGTTAATGAGTTTCCTGACGTTTTTCCTGAAGAACTTCCTGGCTTACCCCCAAACCGTGAAATTGATTTTTATATTGATCTTGAACCCGGTACCAAGCCCATTTCCAAAGCTCCCTACCGAATGGCTCCCATTGAACTTCAAGAGTTAAAAGTCCAACTACAGAAATTGTTGGATACCGGTTTCATTCGTCCGAGTGCATCACCTTGGGGTGCTCCTGTTCTATTTGTGAAGAAGAAAGACGGGAGTATGAGATTGTGCATTGACTACCGAGAATTGAACCATGTCACCATCAAGAACAGGTACCCGTTACCTCGGATTGATGACATGTTTGATCAATTGCAAGGCGCTCAACATTTCTCAAAGATTGATCTCCGTTCTGGATATCATCAGTTAAAGGTTAAAGCTGAGGACATTCCAAAGACTGCTTTCAGAACTCGTTATGGGCATTATGAGTTCTTAGTCATGCCTTTTGGACTAACTAATGCTCCTGCAGCTTTCATGGACATGATGAACCGGATATTCAAGGAACATTTGGATCATTTTGTGGTTGTCTTTATTGATGACATCCTCATATACTCCAAGAGTCGCGAGGATCATGAACAACACCTGAGATTGATACTACAAAAGCTCCGTGAAAACAAATTATATGCCAAGTTGAAGAAATGTGAGTTCTGGCTTGAGGAGGTCGCGTTTCTTGGGCATGTGATTTCTAGTCAAGGAATATCAGTCGATCCTGCGAAGATTGAAACGGTACTAAATTGGGAACAACCCAAAACAGTAACCGAAGTCCGAAGTTTTCTGGGTCTAGCTGGTTATTATCGGAGATTCGTAGAAGGATTTTCTCGAATCGCCACTCCATTAACGCAGCTTACTCGGAAAAGCACAAAATTCATATGGAGCGAGGAATGCGAGAAAAGTTTCCAAGAACTCAAGAAGAGACTGGTTTCAGCTCCTGTTCTGACCATACCATCAGGATCAGGAGAATTTGTTATCTACAGCGATGCTTCTGGCAAAGGTCTAGGCTGTGTCCTTATGCAACATGGAAAGGTTATAGCCTACGCCTCTCGACAACTCAAAGATTATGAGAAAAATTATCCTACTCATGATCTAGAGTTGGCAGCAGTCGTTTTCGCGTTGAAGATCTGGAGACACTACTTGTACGGAGAAAAAGTGGATATCTATACGGATCATAAAAGTCTCAAGTATTTCTTCACCCAGAAGGAACTCAACATGCGACAACGACGTTGGCTTGAACTGTTAAAGGATTATGACCACACAATCCAGTATCACCCGGGAAAGGCGAACGTTGTAGCTGACGCTTTGAGCAGAAAATCTTATGCAAGTACAAGTGCACTGCTGACAACACAAAAGTGTATTTTGTACGACTTGCAAAAGATGGAAATAGAGCTAAAGACACCAGGGACCCACTCGAAGATTGCTCACGTGCGAGTAGAACCAACTTTAATCGATAAAATTAAAGCTGCTCAAGCTACCGATCCGGAACTGATAAACATGATAAAGAAAGTACAAGAAGGTGTCATTCCCGAAGCAAGAATCGACGAGAAAGGAATACTTCGAGTCAACTCTCGACTCTGTGTTCCTAACGATCCTGAATTAAAGCATAAAATCATGATGGAGGCACACAACACGCCGTTTGCAATCCACCCAGGAGGTACCAAGATGTATCGAGATCTTCGACATACATTTTGGTGGAACAATATGAAAAGAGAGATTGCGGAGTTTATCTCAAGGTGCCTAACTTGTCAACGTGTCAAGGCAGAGCATCAAGTTCCTAAAGGTCCATTACAACCACTTGAGGTTCCCGAATGGAAGTGGGAACACATCAATATGGATTTCGTGACGGGTCTTCCCAAAGTTTCTCAAGGCTTAGATGCAATTTGGGTCATCGTAGATAGATTGACCAAATCCGCTCATTTCTTGCCTATACGAGAAAACTTTTCACTTGAACGTCTTGCCGGTATGTACATAAATGAGATCGTGAGATTGCATGGCATGCCAGTTTCCATAGTTTCTGATCGAGATCCTAGATTCACTTCACGCTTTTGGATCAGTCTACAAAAAGCTATGGGCACTGAACTACGTTTTAGTTCTGCATACCATCCTCAAACGGACGGACAATCGGAAAGGACGATCCAGACCCTCGAAGATCTTTTGAGACTTTGTGTATTAGACTTCAAAGGAAGTTGGGATAAGTACTTGCCGTTGGTGGAATTTTCTTACAACAACAGTTACCAAGCAAGCATAGGCATGACTCCATTCGAGGCATTGTATGGAAGGAAATGTCGCTCTCCAATATGTTGGAATAAGGTAGGAGAAGCAAAATTGTTGGGACCCGAGTTGGTACGCTTGACGACCGAAAAGATCCAAATGATCCGACAACGAATACAGACCGCACAAGAACGACAAAAGAGTTATGCTGATCTTCATCGGAGAGACGAAAGTTTCAACGTCGGAGATCATGTATTCTTACGTGTTTCTCCATGGAAAGGGGTTACAAGATTCGGAAAGAGAGGAAAGCTCAACCCTCGATTTATTGGCCCATTTGAAATCCTCGATCGAATAGGAACCGTAGCCTACAGACTAGCCCTACCACCAAGTATGTCTCGCATCCATAACGTTTTTCACATATCTATGTTACGTAAATATGTGAAGGACCCAAACCACGTCATTGAGTTAGAACCAGACGTTATAGCAGAGGATTTAACATACGAGGAGGTACCTGTTAAGATCCTGGATAAGAAGGAGCAGATCCTACGCTCAAAGGTTACCTCAAGTTAAGGTTTTATGGAGGAACCAAGATACTGAGGAAATGACCTGGGAGCTAGAATCTGAGATGAAATCTAAGTATCCTTACCTCTTCGATATGTCAGGTACGTCAATTTCGGGGACGAAATTTCATAAGGAGGGGAGGTTGTAAGACCCCGAATTTTATGAAATACAAAATTTAATTTTTCTTCATATATATTTTTTTTGAAACAGTAAGTGGTTAAATTAACAAAATTGAAAGTTAAGGATGTTATGTGCAAATTTTATTTTGTCGGACAATATTCGCTTTGTCGGGGAATATTCGTTTGGTCGGGGAATATTCGTGCCGTACGACGGCGCCGAAATAATAAATTATTGGTGGACCCCACAACGGAATATTTGTCGGATATAGAAAACGACAGAAGTAACCTTTTTAAATAAAAATAGTCAACGGAACTGTTAAAATACCGGTGATAAAAGAATAGTAGCATACGGTAGTTTATGGTATTTTCTGTAGCACACGGTACTCTACAGTAACACACGGTATTGCATAGTGTCTCATATTATTGGTCTGATAATTGACATCGTAACTGTTACGCATCATTTCATCGATAATTGTCACTGCATAATATTTTATATTATCAATTCAATAATTGTTGTTACACAGTATTTCACATTATTGAATCAATAATTGTCATTACACAGTAACGTATGCTTTATTTTACATTATTGTTATCTCTATTATGATGTTATTTAAACAGTTGTATTTCATTAATTTATTGACTTGATATCTAAGAGCTAACTATACTGTATTTATAACAATTAGTCATAATAATTGAATTGATAAAGTTATTTGTTTATAATATAAAGTTAGGTGATTATTAGGTGATATGAAATGAATGGTGTAGATTAAAGTGTGAATTATTGTTGAATAATTGAATTGATTTGTTTATAATATAAAGTTAGGTGATTATTAGGTGATATGAAATGAATGGTGTAGATTAAAGTGTGAATTATTGTTGAATAATTAAATTGATTTGTTTATAATATAAAGTTAGGTGATTATTAGGTGATATGAAATGAATGGTGTAGATTAAAGATAATATAATATTTGAAATGGATGGTGTAGATTAAAAGATGATCTTTAAATGAATGGTTTAGATTAAATGAATGATAAGATTTTTGGCTATAAATAGAAGCCTTAACTTAAGGATTTTTCATAAACTTCCTTACTTGTTCTTTCTTTCTCTCTCTAAATACTTCTTGTGAAAGTTCTCTCTAAGTGTGCTTAAGTCATCTTGAGTATTTGTGAAGATCTATAAGTATACGTGTACTGTTCAAGTTAATCAACCTCATTTAAATCAATATCCAGTCACGTGTTGAGGTAAGGGATACCATCTTTTTCATCTTCCATTATTCAAACATACTATGGTAAGGGATTATCATTATTTGATTCTCGATAATAATATTGTTTCTTCCTTACTCATAAGACGTGCCTTTTATTTCCATGTATTAAATTGTGGGAATAACCTTACGGAGCGGATTGCCGCCTGTTGGTGAATAACCTTTCGTATTCATTCATTATTAATCTCTGAGAATAACCTTACGGAGCGGATTGTCGCCTGTTTGGTGAATAACTCTTTGTACTCAAATTCTATTAAATTGTGGGAATAACCTTACGGAGCGGATTGCCGCCTGTTTGGTGAATAACTCTTTGTACTCAAATTCTATTAAAGTGTGGGAATAACCTTACGGAGCGGATTGCCGCCTGTTGGTGAATAACCCTTTGTATTAATTTCCTTCACCTTTTGTTAATCAAACCTGCTACGGTAAGGGATATTATTTTCTTTCATACTCCTAAATCGAAATTTATTATGGAACTATTGCTTCTATAATTCCTGAAAATATTATATGTTCCATAATAGTTGAACTTCATTATTTCAACTGAACCTTCCTATTTACGTGAACCTTTCTATTGAATTGTAACCGTTATTCTGAACTGTGGATCTTGAATATCATTTTTAAATTTCACTCCACATCATGTTGACAATTTGGACATTATTTGAATCTGTACAAAGTAAACTTCCGATACTTATTGTTATCCTATTTCTTCTGTTCATCATTTATATCATTCTAATCATCCAAAAATCAAGCTGTTGTGAATATCTGTGGCCGGGGGCACAGATGTGATATATTTATTGAACAGATGATAGGTTAAAGGCGATATAATAGGTTAAAGACGATACATCTGTTCGGTGTCTTTTATGGCACGTGGTGAATGTTCTCTTTGGCCCGTAGTGCAAAGATGAATTGTTGTTTGGTATGATTATGACCAAAGGCTGAATCTGGTATAATCATGACCGTTGGTGTTATATTGAATGTCTTTGGCCCGTAGTGCAAAGATGAACTGTTGATCTGCATGATTATGATCAGGAACTGTGAATTTGTATTATCTTGACTAATGATATTTCAGATGATAAAAGTTGATGATGTTTTTCCTAAAAAGAGAACCGAGTGGACATTATAGTCTGCATTATTCTTCTAATAGATTACTCATTCCGCTGCTATTATTGATCTGAACGTTGTTTAAGAATTTAACTGCAGTTTTTGATATAAACCTTGTAGTCTATTGTATTCTATCAAGAACTCAACTGTTGAAGACTAATGATAATTTATTCGTCATTATCTTAGTCATGATATTCTTTACTGGGCTATTTGAGCTCACCCTTTCTTTTGTTCCATTGTTTTTCAACAGGAGATGAAAACATAACAGGGTCTAGCCGGGGAATGGAGTGAGGGTCCGAGGAATAGTTATCATAGTCTTCACGTTTTGTAAAATAGTGTGGCAATAATAGTGAAGACTTAGTTGTGTATTTTATACACTGTATTATTGTACGTTGTGCTTTGTTGTAATAATTTTGTTGTAGTCTTTTGACGACTCAAGTTTGGGCTGTGTGGGCCCAGATTTGGGGGCGTCACAGTTGGCATCAGAGCTTAGGGATATGGTCTTTAATGGAGATCTGGGGTAGAACTAGGAGGGGAGAGACGAATAGAATCAGTCACTAGTGTGTCCTACCTAAAATAGATTTTATTATCTAATGAGTCGATTTGAATGTAGGAACATGAAGTGATGAGTCAGTTTATTTGAACTAACATTTATGTTGTGACCACAGTTAAGTATGGCATCTGAAAATCAAGAGGTTAACTATGGAATACCCGAAGCAAATGTAGCCGAGAATCAAGAGGCCCCAAACAATCCTCCTGCCAACTCAGGAAATAATGTTCCTGATAACATGATGAACGATGGATTCTTTAGGAATTTCATGCAGTTCATACAGAATCAAGGAAGAGGAAATTCAGTCAATAATAACGGTAGAAACGCTGGCAATTTGAGGATGGTCACTGTTAAGCAATTTAAAGAATTAGGACCACCTGAATTCCACGGGAAGCCTGACCCACTCAAAGCGGAGGCATGGCTAAAGCAGACGACAAAAATACTTGATGTCTTACAATGCGCTGATGATCAGAATGTGCCATTTGCCACTTTTATGTTACGAGGTGAGACGGACCATTGGTGGGAAGCGGTAAAACGTATCCAACCTTCAGCACTCGAAATGTCTTGGACAGAATTCGAAGAACTGTTTAACGAGAAGTATTTCCCAGAAAGCATCCGCCATATGAAAGAGGTGGAATTCATTAAGCTGGAGCAGGGAAACATGACAGTCTCCCAATATGAAGCCAAGTTTGTCGAGTTATCTCGCTTTGCCACCCATCTTGTGGATGGCGAAGCACGAATGAGTCGGATGTTCCTAAGAGGTTTGAGATTCAAAATTCGTCAACAACTTAGCTCTCATAAATTTAGTTTGTATTCAGATGTTGTAGATAGGGCTCAAAGGGTGGAGCAAACAGATGAAACATTGCAGCCAAGAGTTAATGATCAGCATAGAGAAAGGAGTGACAACAACCACAGGAACGAGAACCATCGAGGAGGTAACCAACACTTCGGTGGTAATTCCATACCAAATAACAGAAGAGGAGAATCTAGTGGGAACAATTTCAAAAGAAAGAGATTCCATAATAATTATGGAAGGGCACCAGCACCAGTACCAACACCAGCACCGACCCCAGTTTCAAGGGGAGAAGATCGACCACCAGTGAGATGCTATAGGTGTGGTCAGGAAGGTCACATCAGCCCAAACTGTACACTGCAGTCCAAAAAGTGCTACAGTTGTGGGAAAGAGGGTCATCTTGCGCGGTTTTGTCCTGCCACAAAATCAAGTCCAGCTGCAATGATGATACCAAAAGCTAGCGCGGATAAGGGAAAATCTGTAGTTCAAGGGAGAGCTTGTGTTGTGACATCCCAAATGGCGCGAAATTCGAACGAGGTGATAACCGGTAAGCTATTCATAAATTCTCGTGAAGTCTACGCTTTGTTAGATACTGGCTCTACCCATTCTTTTATCTCACCTGCATGTGCTCAGCGTTTAAACTTAACTCCTGAAAATTTGGACTTTGACTTATCAGTTGAAACCCCATTAGGAGAAATGACCATTATATCTACTGTCTATAAATCTTGCCTAGTTCAAATCAACAACCTCACATTACCTGTTGACCTTATTTCTTTGGAGATGCATGAATTTGATGTGATTTTAGGAATTGATTGGTTGACTACCCATCATGCTAAAATTGATTGTTTTCATAAGATTATTAGTTTTCATATTCCTAATCAACCTGTCATGCAAATTCAAGCAACTAAACCATTGAAATCTATAACTGTTATTTCTAGCCATAAAGCCATTCGTTTATTGAAAAACGGATGTCAAGCCTTTTTAGCTCATGTCACTGATTTGAACAAAAATACGTCAAACTTAAATGATATTCCCATTGTTAATGAGTTTCCTGACGTTTTTCCTGAAGAACTTCCTGGCTTACCCCCAAACCGTGAAATTGATTTTTATATTGATCTTGAACCCGGTACCAAGCCCATTTCCAAAGCTCCCTACCGAATGGCTCCCATTGAACTTCAAGAGTTAAAAGTCCAACTACAGAAATTGTTGGATACCGGTTTCATTCGTCCGAGTGCATCACCTTGGGGTGCTCCTGTTCTATTTGTGAAGAAGAAAGACGGGAGTATGAGATTGTGCATTGACTACCGAGAATTGAACCATGTCACCATCAAGAACAGGTACCCGTTACCTCGGATTGATGACATGTTTGATCAATTGCAAGGCGCTCAACATTTCTCAAAGATTGATCTCCGTTCTGGATATCATCAGTTAAAGGTTAAAGCTGAGGACATTCCAAAGACTGCTTTCAGAACTCGTTATGGGCATTATGAGTTCTTAGTCATGCCTTTTGGACTAACTAATGCTCCTGCAGCTTTCATGGACATGATGAACCGGATATTCAAGGAACATTTGGATCATTTTGTGGTTGTCTTTATTGATGACATCCTCATATACTCCAAGAGTCGCGAGGATCATGAACAACACCTGAGATTGATACTACAAAAGCTCCGTGAAAACAAATTATATGCCAAGTTGAAGAAATGTGAGTTCTGGCTTGAGGAGGTCGCGTTTCTTGGGCATGTGATTTCTAGTCAAGGAATATCAGTCGATCCTGCGAAGATTGAAACGGTACTAAATTGGGAACAACCCAAAACAGTAACCGAAGTCCGAAGTTTTCTGGGTCTAGCTGGTTATTATCGGAGATTCGTAGAAGGATTTTCTCGAATCGCCACTCCATTAACGCAGCTTACTCGGAAAAGCACAAAATTCATATGGAGCGAGGAATGCGAGAAAAGTTTCCAAGAACTCAAGAAGAGACTGGTTTCAGCTCCTGTTCTGACCATACCATCAGGATCAGGAGAATTTGTTATCTACAGCGATGCTTCTGGCAAAGGTCTAGGCTGTGTCCTTATGCAACATGGAAAGGTTATAGCCTACGCCTCTCGACAACTCAAAGATTATGAGAAAAATTATCCTACTCATGATCTAGAGTTGGCAGCAGTCGTTTTCGCGTTGAAGATCTGGAGACACTACTTGTACGGAGAAAAAGTGGATATCTATACGGATCATAAAAGTCTCAAGTATTTCTTCACCCAGAAGGAACTCAACATGCGACAACGACGTTGGCTTGAACTGTTAAAGGATTATGACCACACAATCCAGTATCACCCGGGAAAGGCGAACGTTGTAGCTGACGCTTTGAGCAGAAAATCTTATGCAAGTACAAGTGCACTGCTGACAACACAAAAGTGTATTTTGTACGACTTGCAAAAGATGGAAATAGAGCTAAAGACACCAGGGACCCACTCGAAGATTGCTCACGTGCGAGTAGAACCAACTTTAATCGATAAAATTAAAGCTGCTCAAGCTACCGATCCGGAACTGATAAACATGATAAAGAAAGTACAAGAAGGTGTCATTCCCGAAGCAAGAATCGACGAGAAAGGAATACTTCGAGTCAACTCTCGACTCTGTGTTCCTAACGATCCTGAATTAAAGCATAAAATCATGATGGAGGCACACAACACGCCGTTTGCAATCCACCCAGGAGGTACCAAGATGTATCGAGATCTTCGACATACATTTTGGTGGAACAATATGAAAAGAGAGATTGCGGAGTTTATCTCAAGGTGCCTAACTTGTCAACGTGTCAAGGCAGAGCATCAAGTTCCTAAAGGTCCATTACAACCACTTGAGGTTCCCGAATGGAAGTGGGAACACATCAATATGGATTTCGTGACGGGTCTTCCCAAAGTTTCTCAAGGCTTAGATGCAATTTGGGTCATCGTAGATAGATTGACCAAATCCGCTCATTTCTTGCCTATACGAGAAAACTTTTCACTTGAACGTCTTGCCGGTATGTACATAAATGAGATCGTGAGATTGCATGGCATGCCAGTTTCCATAGTTTCTGATCGAGATCCTAGATTCACTTCACGCTTTTGGATCAGTCTACAAAAAGCTATGGGCACTGAACTACGTTTTAGTTCTGCATACCATCCTCAAACGGACGGACAATCGGAAAGGACGATCCAGACCCTCGAAGATCTTTTGAGACTTTGTGTATTAGACTTCAAAGGAAGTTGGGATAAGTACTTGCCGTTGGTGGAATTTTCTTACAACAACAGTTACCAAGCAAGCATAGGCATGACTCCATTCGAGGCATTGTATGGAAGGAAATGTCGCTCTCCAATATGTTGGAATAAGGTAGGAGAAGCAAAATTGTTGGGACCCGAGTTGGTACGCTTGACGACCGAAAAGATCCAAATGATCCGACAACGAATACAGACCGCACAAGAACGACAAAAGAGTTATGCTGATCTTCATCGGAGAGACGAAAGTTTCAACGTCGGAGATCATGTATTCTTACGTGTTTCTCCATGGAAAGGGGTTACAAGATTCGGAAAGAGAGGAAAGCTCAACCCTCGATTTATTGGCCCATTTGAAATCCTCGATCGAATAGGAACCGTAGCCTACAGACTAGCCCTACCACCAAGTATGTCTCGCATCCATAACGTTTTTCACATATCTATGTTACGTAAATATGTGAAGGACCCAAACCACGTCATTGAGTTAGAACCAGACGTTATAGCAGAGGATTTAACATACGAGGAGGTACCTGTTAAGATCCTGGATAAGAAGGAGCAGATCCTACGCTCAAAGGTTACCTCAAGTTAAGGTTTTATGGAGGAACCAAGATACTGAGGAAATGACCTGGGAGCTAGAATCTGAGATGAAATCTAAGTATCCTTACCTCTTCGATATGTCAGGTACGTCAATTTCGGGGACGAAATTTCATAAGGAGGGGAGGTTGTAAGACCCCGAATTTTATGAAATACAAAATTTAATTTTTCTTCATATATATTTTTTTTGAAACAGTAAGTGGTTAAATTAACAAAATTGAAAGTTAAGGATGTTATGTGCAAATTTTATTTTGTCGGACAATATTCGCTTTGTCGGGGAATATTCGTTTGGTCGGGGAATATTCGTGCCGTACGACGGCGCCGAAATAATAAATTATTGGTGGACCCCACAACGGAATATTTGTCGGATATAGAAAACGACAGAAGTAACCTTTTTAAATAAAAATAGTCAACGGAACTGTTAAAATACCGGTGATAAAAGAATAGTAGCATACGGTAGTTTATGGTATTTTCTGTAGCACACGGTACTCTACAGTAACACACGGTATTGCATAGTGTCTCATATTATTGGTCTGATAATTGACATCGTAACTGTTACGCATCATTTCATCGATAATTGTCACTGCATAATATTTTATATTATCAATTCAATAATTGTTGTTACACAGTATTTCACATTATTGAATCAATAATTGTCATTACACAGTAACGTATGCTTTATTTTACATTATTGTTATCTCTATTATGATGTTATTTAAACAGTTGTATTTCATTAATTTATTGACTTGATATCTAAGAGCTAACTATACTGTATTTATAACAATTAGTCATAATAATTGAATTGATAAAGTTATTTGTTTATAATATAAAGTTAGGTGATTATTAGGTGATATGAAATGAATGGTGTAGATTAAAGTGTGAATTATTGTTGAATAATTGAATTGATTTGTTTATAATATAAAGTTAGGTGATTATTAGGTGATATGAAATGAATGGTGTAGATTAAAGTGTGAATTATTGTTGAATAATTAAATTGATTTGTTTATAATATAAAGTTAGGTGATTATTAGGTGATATGAAATGAATGGTGTAGATTAAAGATAATATAATATTTGAAATGGATGGTGTAGATTAAAAGATGATCTTTAAATGAATGGTTTAGATTAAATGAATGATAAGATTTTTGGCTATAAATAGAAGCCTTAACTTAAGGATTTTTCATAAACTTCCTTACTTGTTCTTTCTTTCTCTCTCTAAATACTTCTTGTGAAAGTTCTCTCTAAGTGTGCTTAAGTCATCTTGAGTATTTGTGAAGATCTATAAGTATACGTGTACTGTTCAAGTTAATCAACCTCATTTAAATCAATATCCAGTCACGTGTTGAGGTAAGGGATACCATCTTTTTCATCTTCCATTATTCAAACATACTATGGTAAGGGATTATCATTATTTGATTCTCGATAATAATATTGTTTCTTCCTTACTCATAAGACGTGCCTTTTATTTCCATGTATTAAATTGTGGGAATAACCTTACGGAGCGGATTGCCGCCTGTTGGTGAATAACCTTTCGTATTCATTCATTATTAATCTCTGAGAATAACCTTACGGAGCGGATTGTCGCCTGTTTGGTGAATAACTCTTTGTACTCAAATTCTATTAAATTGTGGGAATAACCTTACGGAGCGGATTGCCGCCTGTTTGGTGAATAACTCTTTGTACTCAAATTCTATTAAAGTGTGGGAATAACCTTACGGAGCGGATTGCCGCCTGTTGGTGAATAACCCTTTGTATTAATTTCCTTCACCTTTTGTTAATCAAACCTGCTACGGTAAGGGATATTATTTTCTTTCATACTCCTAAATCGAAATTTATTATGGAACTATTGCTTCTATAATTCCTGAAAATATTATATGTTCCATAATAGTTGAACTTCATTATTTCAACTGAACCTTCCTATTTACGTGAACCTTTCTATTGAATTGTAACCGTTATTCTGAACTGTGGATCTTGAATATCATTTTTAAATTTCACTCCACATCATGTTGACAATTTGGACATTATTTGAATCTGTACAAAGTAAACTTCCGATACTTATTGTTATCCTATTTCTTCTGTTCATCATTTATATCATTCTAATCATCCAAAAATCAAGCTGTTGTGAATATCTGTGGCCGGGGGCACAGATGTGATATATTTGTTGAACAGATGATAGGTTAAAGGCGATATAATAGGTTAAAGGCGATACATCTGTTCGGTGTCTTTTATGGCACGTGGTGAATGTTCTCTTTGGCCCGTAGTGCAAAGATGAATTGTTGTTTGGTATGATTATGACCAAAGGCTGAATCTGGTATAATCATGACCGTTGGTGTTATATTGAATGTCTTTGGCCCGTAGTGCAAAGATGAACTGTTGATCTGCATGATTATGATCAGGAACTGTGAATTTGTATTATCTTGACTAATGATATTTCAGATGATAAAAGTTGATGATGTTTTTCCTAAAAAGAGAACCGAGTGGACATTATAGTCTGCATTATTCTTCTAATAGATTACTCATTCCGCTGCTATTATTGATCTGAACGTTGTTTAAGAATTTAACTGCAGTTTTTGATATAAACCTTGTAGTCTATTGTATTCTATCAAGAACTCAACTGTTGAAGACTAATGATAATTTATTCGTCATTATCTTAGTCATGATATTCTTTACTGGGCTATTTGAGCTCACCCTTTATTTTGTTCCATTGTTTTTCAACAGGAGATGAAAACATAACAGGGTCTAGCCGGGGAATGGAGTGAGGGTCCGAGGAATAGTTATCATAGTCTTCACGTTTTGTAAAATAGTGTGGCAATAATAGTGAAGACTTAGTTGTGTATTTTATACACTGTATTGTTGTACGTTGTGCTTTGTTGTAATAATTTTGTTGTAGTCTTTTGACGACTCAAGTTTGGGCTGTGTGGGCCCAGATTTGGGGGCGTCACATAGTTGCTGTGGAAACTGGCAAAGTCAAAACAAGACGAATTAACCGATCAATCATTTGATATGTTGTTGATTTTTTTCTTTCAAATAATCCTTGGCATAACTCAGCAAGAGTAGTAACATTCTTGAGCACATCATCGTGAGGTACAACAAACTCATAAATAGTCAGCTCGCTTCTCAAGCGATACAACTCTTGTTTAGAGAAATCTCGAGGATAAAACTTCTGTACAAGTTTACAAATATTATCAATGTTAAATGCCTTAAAACTATCTGCAGGGTCCAAAGATGAGCTAAGAATAAGAAATTCTTTTGTGTCTTTCACTAAACCTGTCATTCAATTCCACCAACTCGAAATCTATTGCAGCATAAAATAGGTCAACACGATAATGATGCTCAGTTGCTATGTTTCTTTGTTGACAATTACAGCGATGGGAACTCATATTGAATTAACCATCCATGTAAGGAATATCTATATCATGCTTTCTGCAAAAATACATCACTTTTTTAAGAAAATCTTCCTAACCGTCTTCTCATAATTTCTGAAGAGAATTCACTGTAATTTTCAACAGATTCATAGCATTCAAAATATCTTGAGATTTTTGCTGCAACTTTCGACATAAGACATCAGTAAGTTCCATCATGTCTTTCAACAAATGCAAGATGAATATGAATTGAAATGATCAAATTGCATTGTAAGCACCATCACCTTCCGCACGTAAAGACTCTGTGATTTTATCATCCATAATAAATTCAAGAACGGTACAAGTTTAGCAACTTTAGCAACTTTCGGACTAAACTTTGTTGTATGCTTTATAAGTTCAACATAATTGCCACGATTTTTGGAATCTAAAGACTCATCATGACCCCAAAAACCACACCCTTGATATGCAAGATAACGAACAGATTCAATGGTTGTCTTGAGTCTTAGTCGGTTCTTCAAAATCTCATCTCTGCTTTGTCGGTTTAGAATTATGTCTACATGTTGAGGTGCTTTCATCAAATCCGTAATGCATTTATCACAACTATTATGTAATGAGCATGGACCTTCAATGTCATTTAAAAATACACAATTCTTTCCATCTCGAACTTTTTTCCAGTTATTAAATCCATCAGTAGTCAGTGCAAGATTAACTTTTAGACCCTTTGCAAAAAGAAAGTAGGGGAAGCAAAATACTTTATTCTTAAGAGGTGAATACTTTAACCATGGCCAATCTTTGAACCAAAAATAATTGAACCAACGATACTCAAAAAATTTATAATGATATGGCCCCAAGTTTATATAAGCACGTCGAATTCTGTCACGTTGATTAATAGGATATTTATATATTTGCTTTCATTTCCCAAGATCTCGTTCTAAATCACCAACATTAAAATCTGTATCTTCAATAGTCTCAGATATAACATCAGGTTGCTCATTGACCATTGTATTGTTAACATTGCATACTGACGGAGTGGAATAAATTCTCTAGATGTTGAATCAAAAGTAAGGACATTCTTTCTAGTCTGTGGTATTGTTGATTGACTTGATTCAACTATAGGAATAGACTCTCTGTTAGTATCTGATGCAAGTCCAGACTGTCCAGTAGGAACAAACTCTCTAGGCTGGAGTATAGGAGAAGGAACATGTTGATGCTTATCAAATACAAGAGGTGCATTGCTATTTGGCTTGTTTCGTTCAATTGACTGAGCTAAATCTTTTTTCTTGTACCATATACTAAAAAAAATTGCTTTATTGGCTTGTCGATCATGATCAAACATGTTTTGAGTATCTAATCATTGTTAATTTTCAATCAACCATGTATTATAGTATACAAGTAAATCATATAGTATTGCAACAATTCACAAATCACAAACGTACAAACCCTGAGACCTATATGGCCATATATTGATATATAGTCCCAATTCAACTAGCAATGGGAATCAATGAATCATTATATCTTATTTAATTTAAAGCAAATTAATTAATTTCACTTAAGGCCATCAATCAATTCATACCTGGTCACTGAAGAGAGAAGAACAACTGCTTTAGAAAGGCAACAGGTAAAGAAAAAAGAAGAGAAAACGTTGACCTAATTCTTTATAAAAAGCAAGTCCAATTAATAACTAAATTACTTAATAAAAAGAAATAGTTTATATTTGATAAAAATATAAATGAACTAGAACAACTTATGGACTAACTGCTAAGTATTTAAATTTGGGAAGGGCTTACTAGGCTAATTTTTAATTTGGAGTGGGTTGTAGCCCACCGTAGCCCGTGTGTAGCTACGCCCTTGATAATGAGATAATATTATATTTTTCAATATAAAACTTAAAATAAAACTATTTAATAAGAGTTAACTCAACCAAGCAAAATCGTTTCTAATAAGTTAGATTTCACTAAACCATTTTTATGAGATAATTATTTTCTTTAAGCTATCAAAGATTTGTCAAATAGAAGTATCTAATTCTACTATCTAAATAGTGTAAGAAAATAAATAAAAACATGCTATAAAAATGTACGTATAAAATATCCAAGGGTAGGTTCGGCTCTCTCTCTCTCTCTCTCTCTCTCTTTTAAATTATTTTGTGCACAATTTTTTATATATAATTTGTATTCATAACTATTTTTTTATTCAAATACGATTATCTTGAAATTTCAAAATGGAGCCAATGAGTAGTATCCTTTATAACAAATCAAAATTGAATTTATTTTTTATAAAGTCATTTTTATGCCTTGAATTAAATCACATCTAAACAGCTCAACTTATATAGTTTGGTTCAATTGGATTAGCATTAGATTAAAATTCAACCGGTCACAACTCGACATATATATATATATATACACAATGCCCATGTCATGTTCTACTAACCAACTTACTTAAAGTTCCAAGGTTTATTAATTTATTTATTGCAAGAAAAAAATAAATTAAAGCAAGTTGTGTGTCTTGATTCAACTTACTTAACTGTCTTAATTACCCTTTTACATTTTGTAATTGTTAAGTCAAACTATGCCCAAAACTGTAATTGAACTTAATATGTCCGCCAATTAAGCTACACATGCATTACACATGCGAGAAACTCATTGGCAAATAATAATTTCGAGAAATGCATGTACCACATACTGTACAAAATGTTGACTTTCTTGCATGCGTCCAGGAATTAATAAACATGCTCCACGCACAGTCGCTGGTCTTCTACCAATTCCAAGCGGTTTAAATTATGAGATTCCGGGAGACCCGAGACTGCGTCATTAGGTATTTCTAACGGTCTTTTTAATTATTTTAAAATATTTAAATAGGTGAATTATATCAAAAAAATTATTTTTAATAGCCTTTTCAATTTTAGTCATTAAATTTGTAACTTCATTTTCTCTCTTCAGAACTGATAAGTTAATTTTGCCTCTTCAAAACATTTATTTTATTTTGAAAGAATCAAAATCATATGAAAAATATTAAAAATATTTATTTTGATTATATGATATGGCATACATTTATTTTCCTTTCGTGTTATGCATCTTATACTGTGAAAGATGATTGTAAATAATATGGCATTCGCTATCCGAATACAGGCTACAGTATTAAAAGGCATAAAGGAAAATATTATCAAAGACTATTTTTATTGAAAAGAGAATAAAATAATACACGGAAAGATAAAGGTAAGAGAAAACAATACAACAAAAATGAATGTTTTAATCAATTATTAATTTTTAAATATAATTTATTTTCTAGAATGTTATCTTTTTAAAAAATGAATGTTATTAATTATTTTAAATGTTATCAATTATTATTGTTTTAAGTCAAATACTGCATTAATTAAATTGAAGAGACTGATGAGATATAAAATATTAAAGTAATAAATAATACTCTTCAAATTATCATGTAAATTAATAAATTAATTTTTTTTTTTTTTTTATTATTACTAATGGAGATGTTCTAAGAGGATCATGCCGTCGCCATCACATTTGAGTAAAAGCAAAAATTTGTGGCGCCCGAGTTTATTGAAAAATTCGCAGGAGATATTGGTGCACTCCGGAACACTCCCACTTTAGTATTATTATAAAGTAGGAATGAAATGTTTGCCAATTATCAAAATGCATGATTTCCTCCTCTTAATTAACGGATAAGATCGTGAAGACGCTTGCAACTAATGTAAGCCACATTTGTCTTAGTCGATTGATGATTAATGTGACATTTGTCTTGATTTGACGATTAATTATATGTCAGTTTATAAGAGGCAAATGGGAGAAAATCTCCAATACATCAATGGAATTGGAGAGCACGGTTCCGGAATACTCACTTCCTTTTATAACAATATAGTCTTATTTATAAAATTTGTTAATATTTAGACCAAAAAAAATATAAAAAAAAATACTTTCTTCATTCTTAAAAAGATGCCTTAAGGTTTAATTTTTTTTTTCTCAAAAGGATAATCATAATAGGGCAATTACGCCATTTAGTAGGAGTCACTCATCATTTTACATAATCTTTTACGGCTACTATTAGAGATAAATTTAAAATATTTTTTATTTTTTTTTCTCTTTTTTTTTCTTTTTCTTTTTAAATTTGTATGCAAAATGTATTTAGCACGTGGACCACGGAATTATAATACTTTAGTGGGTGCAACCTAGAGTGAGCTTAAAGCCCTTAGAAAGATAATTAGTAATGAATAAAGAAAAATTCTAAAGCGAACTCCACTTACATAGTAAATTGCTTATTCTAATCCTCGTTAATTTAATTGTATGTTTGATTAAGATCATGAGTAATGACAAGTAGCAAACGTTTTATCTGTCCCAGGATGAAATTTTTTATTACTTCCTTTATTTTTAATTATTTAATGTTTTAAAATTTTATTTTTATTCCTATATATTTAACGTTTCTAGATTTTTAAAATATATTAATTTCACTGTTTTTATAATTATTCCTAAACATCAATATTCTCTCTAATCCTCTCTTATTTTTTCAAGACTATTTTTTCTCTCTTTTAATTTTTCCTATTGGATAATTATCTTTCTCTCCCTTGTTTCTAATTGATTTTAAAGAAATAAATAACTGCACAATTCAATGAGAGGACCTAAAATTTAGTTTTTCAAATCTCTATGCAAGTGGTGTTTTTGGTAATACTCCTACATAGCAATTTTAGTGGAGTAATTAAGTAATTAAATTCCTTAAAAGTTGTGCAAAGCTCTAAAACGTCAAATAATTAAGAATGGAGGAAGTGCTATTTTAGGTAGTCTCAAATTAAATGTCTATTTATTTTAAATAATTTATTTTTTATAATAAATTACCTATAATATTTTTAATATTAATTGTCATATTTCTATTCTCTATGCGTATTTATAAAGTATTATTAATGAGCTATTCCACCTCAAACTACTACCAATCATGCACTTAATTTAGGAGCTTTAACTATTTCTAATTAAGCAATCATCAGACCACAAATATATATATACTGCACTCTGTGACATTATTTTAATAAAGAAAATCAATATTTTTATAAATTAGTGTGTGACTTATTTATTATTTATATAAAAAAAATATAGTAAAATTATTATTTTTATTTATAAAAATATTAATTTTCTTAATAAATTTGAAGTCCAACTCTTATGTGTGCTTTCTTTTTACTAGAAACTAAAAAAAACAAACACGTAGTTATAATATTGTAAATTATATTTATTTATTTTTAAAATTAGAGATATATAATTTGACTTTTGAGATCGAACGAAGAAATATTAAAATTCAAATAAATATAAATTTATTTAATTTTAGTTAATACAATTATTATAATTATATAGTATATAAAAAAAATATTAATTACAAAATTTATTTCACTCTAAACTTTTGTAAGTCATATCAATTTTAAAATCTAATATACCACCGTTGATCCTATATATATATATATATATATATATATATATATATATATATATATATATAAAGGGAGTAGTGGTAGGACCATAAAATGTAAAAATTGACATGTCACAAGAAAAGGTAGTGGTAAGACCAATTTTACATATAAAATGGCATGTCGCAAAAAGGAGTAGCGGCATGACTTGCAGCAAGAAGGAATAACGGCATGGTTTGCCGCAAGAAAGAATAGCGGCATGACCAATCCAACCCCAAAAATGTCCCGTTGCCATAGATGGTGACCCATATATATATATAGGAAATCCATACGTAGCAACTGTTGCTAAGAGTATTATTTCAGCAATCACATATTATATCGTCCATCATAATAATGGATAGCGTGAATTAAAATTAGAATTGGTCTGCCGTTGGAGTCTCTAGTGGCGGCCAATTCTAATTTTAATCAACATCATCCATTTTATGATGAACAGTGTAAGATGTGATTGTTAAAATAATATTTATAACAATCGATTATATATATACATACATATCAATGTTATAAAATTCGAATCGACTGGTCCGATCGATTAAACTAGGACCCAGTTCAATGTCCGATCTGATTTAGACCGACTTAATTAATTTGGTCAAAAATCGGTAGAACCAGTTGACCACCTGTGATTCAATCGGCTAGTTGACCCCGTTGAACCGGTTTTAAAGTGTTTTTTAATTTATTTTTTATACAAAATATTTTTATTTTTAAAATTAAATATTTTTAGTAATATTATAATATGATTTTAACTTACAAAAAATTAGATATTTCAATAATGGTTCAACTACTGATTAAATAAATAATCTATTTATTCGGTATTATTTTCGATTCGATGACCTATATCATTCTAAAAACATTGATATATATATATATATATTCAGTGACACGACCTCTAGCCTTCGTTCTCTTTAAAATTGTTGAAATATGTATCCAGATTCGAGACCAAAAGAATTGAAAATCAACACATGAATGCGTAACAGTGTTCACATGGACGAAAGACAATTGGAGCCTTGTTTAATTTCTAATTAGAGGTGTGAAAGGGTGGAACGAAGTCTTCGCCGCTAAAGCACACATTGAATTTGAAACAAAAGTATCAATGAATAGCTTGCGGCAGTTAACATTTGTGATGTAAGCAGAAGGAAGTAATCTCGATGATGTCATAAAAGATGAACTCCCCATGGTGAAAGAGACTAACCGTCCCCAGAGGTGAAATTGAGGAAAATAACCACCATCACGCGCTTTCCCTGTCCTTTCCGTTCTCGGTGGAGAGAGGCGCAACTCAAATGTCACCGCCTCCGTTCGTTCTTTCCAGTTAATAATAGCAGCATTTGAGTTTACACTATACATAATCTAGTGATTAAAATAAATAATAATAATAATAATAATAATCCAAAGTACTACTTTTAAGCTATAGAAGAACTCTGAAAATACGTTGTTATATATGAACACTATTACTTTATTTTTAATTTGATGATATATCATAAAATTTCCAAAAAATGCTTTGAAAAATTTCCTGAGCTTTTAAACTTTCAATGAATTAAGGGTGAGATTATGTTTGTTCGCAATTATGCCGTATGAAATTGAATTATTTATGCTCGCTTAATATTTTAAATATTTTTTAATGCTTTAATTACTTTTAGGCTTAATCGCCAAAAAAAGCAAACTTTCTTTTAGTTTTTTTTTTTTAACAGGAAAACCCTTACAATTTTATTTTAATTTTCAATTAAATTGGTGATGTCTTAGATTGGTAGAAAAATAACCAAAATTGACCAAACTTCTAACCAAAGATGATGAGGCGTCTTTAATTTATTTAAAGGGATTTAGTTTGATGTCAGTAAAAAATCGAAAAAAGAATATATAGCTGTCGCATGTAAAAGAAACATCAATATTAATTAACTATGGTTAAAGGTTTAGTTAAATTTTGATTATTTAAGTTACCGCTTCTTAGACATCATTGGTTTATTGAAAAAGAAAAAAAAAAGTATATAGGTTATTTTTGATAAAATTAAAATAAACAAAGTTCGTGGATTTTTTTAGTTATGGACTCTTAATTTTAAGATAACAATCTCATGTATCATTTTTAATTTTGAAAGCATTTGATACTTCAAAATAGGTACAATTTAATTTCACCAATCTTTTTTATTCAATTATACTTGTAGCGCATCTCATGTAAGAACATAGATGAAATTTTTTCTATTTAAAATTAACGAAACCTTTAATTTGTATATTTTTAGATATATTTAAAAGTTATTAACATTTTTTGAACAATAATACTTTGGTGACAAGAAATTAAATATAAAATGATGTGTATGATAGTGATCGGTTATAACCATTGAACTCACTCGTGTACGGTAGAATATCAACTAATTATAATTCGACCTATTATTTTGTAAGATAATACTAAGGGTCTCAAATGACATAACATTGAATATTTGAAATAATCACATGAGATATATCCAACTAATATACTAATAACACATTACTTAAAATATTTTTTAAGATAAAAAATTTAAAACACTCAATATTACTTTATATTATATTTATTTTTTAATAATTATTTTTCAAAACCACAGCATCATTTTTTTTTTGAGATACGGCAGCAGTATCAGATTTTTTGTAGGGAAAGAGATTGTGATTTTGAGTAATTTAGTGCCACAGAATATTATTGAACCAATTTTGTTATGTAATGCACGACCAACCGAACGAGCATGACCCACGCGCATCAACAGATGTGGATGTGGTAGTAAAGTGGTAAAAAAAGGAAAGAAAAAGAGAAAAAGAGAAGTATTTAGTGCCCTACCATACACGGCCTTGTAGACCGGACTCGTATTTCACGATCTTTTCTCTCTAAAAAGGCCGGCCATGATCCCATCATAATCACTTTCCCCACGTGCTTCAAATACTCTCCTAAACAAACCGAGAGCAGATGACAGAGAGCAGAGCTGAGCCTCTGTCTCTGTTGTCTATAAATTAGATGAATCCCTTTATCCCTCGCACTCGTCACTCCCCCCTCCAAAGGATAAATTAACTAAAATGGTGTATATATATAGATTATAGCCCCCCACCTCAACAGTTCAGCCCTAACATAATTTCCTCTCTCTCTCTGTCTTCTTTCTATAGAGAATAAGAAACAAAAATGGAAAACCTAGCCCTTGGTGATAACATTGAGTACGAACTGTATTGGGAAACCAATAGATTCTATCAAACTGAAGAACTTGACAGGTATTTACAATCAAAAATCATTCTTCCTGCCTTACATATATCCTTTTTTCTTTTCTTCGGATTAACTATTAATTCTGATCATATACTAATTCATTTGTGAGCAGCTTGGTATTAGATGAGACATTATCGGGCTACTACGATTCAAGTTCGCCGGACGGCGCTCAGTCGTCGTCGTCGGCATCTAAGAACATTGTTTCCGAGAGAAATAGAAGAAAGAAGCTCCTTGACAGACTCTATGCTCTTAGAGCTGTGGTCCCCAACATTACTAAGGTAGGTTTAATATATACACCACCCACCCAATCCATACAATATTATTATATATGTACTATCTTCAAATTAATCAATTAATTAGTTCTGGTCCCAAGTCCCAACTAGGAATTTATATATTACTCCATAAAAGTAGTGCACCACCATTCTTAATTGTAATTAATTAAAATTATGCTATATATTAACAATACTAATGCAAATGTGCAATATTAAATTTCGGTTTGTTCTTTCTATATGCTGCTGCTACTTTTATTAAATTAAGTTGGTTAATTTGTTCGTTCATTGTGAAATTAGATGGATAAGGCATCCATAATTAAAGACGCCATCAACTATATTCAAGAGTTACATGAACAAGAGAGAAGAATTCAAGCTGAAATATCACAACTTGAATCCATGGCATCCAAGAAAAATAATTTCTTCGACGACTTTGATCAAGATCGAGATCAAACACCATTTATCACTAATTCAAGATTAAAAAAGAAGAAAATTGTGCAGCACAACGATGATTCTGGGGGTTCAAGATCCTCATCTCCCATTGAAGTTACTGAGGTGCAGGGTCTCTTCCCCTATACCTGTCATTTGATAATTAATTAAATACTTAACTAGCTTTGGTTATACGTCTTAATATAAAGGAGGGGAGGAGTATGTTAATATAGTTTAAAGACCTACTTAAATACTTAGATTAACTTGGTCAATCTACTTTAATACTCGGATTAATTTGGTCAATTGATTGAAGAAAATTGTTGGTTAGTGCAGCTAAGGGTATCTTATGTGGGAGAAAAGACGGTTGTAGTGAGCCTCACATGCAGTAAAAGAACAGACAGCATCATTAAGCTTTGTGAGGTTTTTGAATCGTTGAAGCTAAAGATCATTACTGCCACCATCACTACTTTCTCTGGAACCCTATTGAAGACAGTTTTCATTGAGGTACCCCTCTCTTTCAGTCTCTCTCTTTTATTCCATCTTCTTTTATTTCGCTCGACTCGACTTTATATAACTCATCATAATTCGGTCATAGCATCTTTACATATCAGTATTAAGAGACAGAAAAATATATTTCCAACACTATACAATTTTTAATTTCAATTGTGTTGCTATTTACTGGTGAAAATTGGGCCGACAAAGTATCAACTTCCCAATTTATAGGCACGGACCAACTTAACCTTTGTTACTTATCCCCAGCCTTGAGCTGAGTTGATATCATCCAAACTTTGTATACTAAAAATAAATCCCCCACCACCACCCCGGATGTATCACTTTATAATGACAAGAATTTAATGCTATTTTATTTTGTGGGTGAGACAGTTTGTCCATATGATTATGATAGGATTGTATTATAATACCATTAATACGGTAAGGTGATGAGGTATCAAATGCGTGGTTTGGAGTTGGGTTTAGTTGTGGATCCCAAAGGAAATAAAGAAAGCTACTTTAACAAAGTGGATTATATAGGTATTATTACGGTATAATAATTAGGCATTGCGTGCCTGTAAATTGTAATATTGGCCAATAATTTGGAGTGAGATCTAGAACATTAGTAGATTTTTTACCTTATCGATCGTTATGCCAGTCCTCAGGATGATTCTTGTCTTCTTGATATCTTCTTTAATAACGTCTTCTTCATTTTACTCATTTAACAAAAAATATTTATAAAAAAAAACTTTTAATTGTGAATTTTTTTTATATCAATATATGTGTATACGTATAAATATATAAAATGTGCAGTTAGTTATTAATTCTATTGTATGTAATGTTGTTTTAGTAATACTTTAATCGTTAGGTGTGCATTTGAGATTGGATTTTTTTTCTTCTTAAAACGTCAACTATTAATTTTCTGAACTTAACACCTACTCCACGTGAAACTTATAAGTTTCCAGTTTTTTATATATTAACAAGATGTAATTAAGACTAGTATTAATTATAACTAATTGTTCAAACAAATTTATAGTTCCATGTGGATACAAACAAATTTATAGTTCACAATTCTCATCTATGGACAGTGAAAGAGCACATCACTAACAACAACACAAAAAGGTTGGTGAATACTAGTACTGCTACTCATAATTGTGTGACCTGATATCCATGAAAACTAGAAATGGAAACGCATTTGAAACGTGCTGCTTTCTTTTCATTTGAAAAACAAATACTATGTTCCCCACTACGCGGTTTGATTAATTGGTTGGTACTACTATTTCCCATGTTTTTCTTATTTTTCTTTTCTTACTTTAATTAATACCCCATTAACTATGGAGTAATTAGTTGATATCACCAGCAGGTGGGCGGGCGGCCTCACTGTTTAATTGATAAGGGTACTAATTAAACTATTTCATCTTCCTGCAGGCTGATGAGGAGGAGAAAGATTTGTTGAAGATTCAGATTGAAACTGCCATAGCAGCTCTAAATCATCCAGACAGCCCAATGAGCATCTAAATTAATGACATCACTGGAGTCGGCTCAATGAATTGTGTCTTAAGCTTTCTCAGTTTATGAGACTGCATGTTGCTTATAATTTTCTGTTTTTTTTGTTTGGAGTCCTTGAGAGAAGTTAGATTACCGGCTTCAGATTTGCTTGCCACTGGGTCGTCAAATGCTTGATCAGATGTGTACGTAGTTTTATCTTATCAATTAATAAATGTAATGTGGTAATTTAAATTAATAAAGATGTTTGACAAAAGCTTATGGAGTATTTTGATGACCAACATTTTAGAGCATGTACTGGTATATAGACCATTAAGCAATACAACCTGTACACAACAAATAGATGTGGTCATCAACTTGGAAAAATGTACGTATTTGCCATCTAAATATCTTCTTTATAGTTGACTTTCTTTCTCATTAATGATTAGGAGCTGACGGCTGCTCTTGGATTTCAAGAACAGTGCCTGCACTTTTGAGCACTTTCTCCGTCCCAACTAAAAATTTGGGATCATGTCCAGCAAGTAGTAACATAATTTGAACCGGATCAACCTTCAGCTTTTCGTCAAGGGATCAGTGTTGGATTGTGCATTTGGGGCGTTTTATTAGTTACACCACACGATAGTGCATTGCAAGTCTCTGCTTGCTAAATTTTATTTACATACTAGATAAGTTTAATTTATTTTTCTTAATTTTATAGTTGAATTTAGTATTTATATATTGTGAACAAGAAGCCAAACATGCAGTAATTCTCATGGGTACCAGCCAAACTGTGGACTGTGGTATATATTTAGCCATTTTCCGTGTTTACATAATGTGCATCCTTTGGTTCAACCACCTTGTCACCTAATGTGCGATAATCAGAATCTTGTACTTTTTACGACTTTTGGACTACCCTGGTCCACCAGGCCACGGATAGCAGGTGTCTCATCAGAAAAAGTAGGTTCAGCATTCTCATTTTCATATAATGTTAGGTGGCTGGTTGGCTTAATGTTCCCAATTCGTCGTGTTTTCCCTTTATTTGTCCTTAATTGTTGGTCCTCCGACCCTTCTCTATCAAAAACTAAAGTTTTTTTTGTATTTTTTTTTGTTAATTTGACTCGTACACCTAAATATTCACACACATTTATCTTGACTGTTGACGTTTGATTTTCACTCTTGCCGTGATCACCCGTCAGCAAGATACCTGCACAAACAACAAACCGTTACCACCTCACAAGACAGTCGTGGTTGGGACCGTCCGGAGATGCTCCGGTGTAAGTGTAAGTTCAGGGAAATAACGTCACAATGAAGGGCCTTTATCGTTAGCTGGAATCTCTCAGGAGTTTGATAGCTTAATGTTTGTGATGTAAAAAGATTCAATACCTTTGTAATTGTGAAGTTGCCAGTATATAGCAATTCATGCATCGTAAGACGTCCAGTCATACTCTCATGAGTGCAAGCAAGAAGTTCCCTTCCACCTGTTCCACTTGGTCCGTTGGGGGAAGATATTAGCCTGGGTTGCTCCCTGTGTCAGTCCGTCAAAGTGGACAAAAATGGCCCAAACGTCCTATCAACCGCCTGATTAATAAAAGATCTGCGAACCCGGGCCCAATAGGAAAGGAAAAAGCCCGACCCGGCCCAAGCCAAATGCAAAGAATGGAATCTTGGCCCAAAAAGATAAGCCCAAAGAAACCACACCCCATCATAGCCCCCCACCCTTCTACTTTTTTGGAAAATAATAAGAAAAATAGAAGGGTAACCCCTCCGATTATACATGAGTTTAGCACAAAAGTAGGGACATTAAACCTGATCCATCGGATAACGGATAAACAGATGTGACATCACATCCTCGCGCCTCCGAAATAAATATCCAATTTTCAAAATAAACACTATCACAACAGTTACCTCATTCACAACAATACACCGTCTTCTCTCTCTATCCTCTGCAACTGCTCATTGCTTCCCGTAACCGCATAATCGATCAACGAGTAGCCCCCATCCTTTTCTCCTTCAAGAATCTCCATATCGACTTCCGATTACCCAAAGCCCCAAAACCTGAATCTTTCTCTATCTCTCTTGCGTAAATCCAGAATGACATCATCAACTAGCGCCGCTGCCACAACCTCTTCATCTTCTGAGGCGAATCCGTTTCGACCTGCCCCCTTAACCACCCTGATTCCCAGCCCGTCCGGATCGAAATCTAGGGCAAGGGAACTGGAAATTAGAAAGTTATTCGAGGACACCACCACTTACTCACACGCTAACACCCAATCATCGATCAGCAATGAAGCCTTTGAAGGCTTTAAATCCGAGTTCCAGTTTCCCGGAGAGTATTCTCTGAGAGCCCCCAGCCCAAATGAAAGGATGTATTGGAGGCCTTCCAGCCCTCAACTACCGGTTCCGACCCAGGTACTTCGGAACGGGGTCAAATTCCCTCTTCATCCTTTCATCTCCGATTTTCACGATTTCGTCGGAATCGGACTCGCTCAGTTGGTCCCAAACTCGTACATTCACCTGGTCTGCTTCATCGCTGCTTGCAAGCAGTTCGACATCAACCCCAGCCTTGACTACTTCTTCCATATCTTCTCTCTAACCAAAACCAAAGAACAAGGATCCCGATCCTTGAACCGTCTTCCTAACCAAAGGGCTTGGATGCTCCCTCCTTCCAGTAACAAGGGCTGGCACAGTAACTGGTTCTTCGTGTCTAGTCTAGACACACACCTTCTGCAACCCTGGGGGAACCCAGAAAGGCCGGTGATCGACGACATCGCCGAAGACAGGGAGGAAGAATTTGAACGGTTCTGTCAAAACATTCCCTCAGAGCCTTGGGATATCAGCCTTCTTTCCAACCTCCAATGGCTGCACGACCACGATCGTAAGTTCTTTCCTCTCTTTAGGAAATCCATTTTGCTTCACTATTTACACTAATCTTCATCTATTCCTCGGGTTTCAGTAGTGATTTACAAGACTCGGCCAAATGTTCCAAGGACACAGCTACGCATCCGACCTGCCCCCCAAGCTCCTTCTCAACGCACCGAAGCCCCTCAGCCTTCCAAAAAACCAACCGAAGCCCCCGACCTCCCAGGAAACAAACCGAGGCCCCCCAGCCATCCAGGAAACAAACCGAGGCCCCCCAGCCATCCAAGAAACAAACCGAGGGCCCCCAGCCATCTAGGACACAAACTGAAGCCCCTCGTTCTCTTGGAAAGAACGCCCTGGATCTAACCGATACCGAGAAGCAGCAGCTTCGCAGAAAGCGCCGTAGACTGTCCAGGGTTTCCGAAGGTAATCAATCTAACGCCGAACCCATCTACGTTCAGCCTTTAAATTTCATCTGACCCCATTCTCCATCCCCACCTCGTTCCCCCTCCCCCGATATAGGGGACAGAGATGCAACGCCCCTCATTCCATCACCCCTTAAACCTCCGTCTACATCACGCACGGAAGTCAGACCTTCCCCCACAAAGCACACCCCACCCGAATCGAGGCCGCATGGCAAAGCCCCCGATACCGAACCCTCACCAAGCGAGCCCCGACCCCCTCCCCATAAAACTAATCCCTCCCAAACAACATCCCCTTTCTCCCAACTATCATTTTTTCCATCGGATCCTTCCTCTCATTTCCCGAAGGAATTATATAATTATTTCAACCTCCCGGCTGACGATCAACACTTCAATTCATCCGATCTCAACAACCTGGTGAGAGCCACCAGTCTTCACCTGGGCCAGGTATGACTATTGTGCGACCTACGATCTCCTTTTACATTTTTTTATTAAGATCCACTGATATCTTGTTGTGTTGATCAGGCATTGGAAGGCTTCAGCCGCATAATGGAATTTCAAGAGAAAAACCCCCATCAGGCCGAAGTCATTCGCCAGCTCCAGGCCGAGATGCAGGAGCTGAACTCCCAGCATTCCCAGCTTCACCAAGAGCATAGCCAGCTGCAAAGCGACCATTCCTCCCTCCATGAGCAGAATGACCAGAAAGAAGTCCTCATCCAGTCCTTGCAGGTTCAGCTGGTCGAACTAAAAGCATCCAACAAATCTTGGGAGGACAAGCTGAACGATGTGATGAACGAGAGATCAACATTTCTGCAAGAACGAGCCGAACGCAACAAGCTGGTAGAAGGGCTCAAAAAGGAGGGATCGGATCTGGCGATGCGTTTGGGGGTTCTGACAAAGAACAATGCCCAAAAAGATGAAGCCCTCCAGGCGTCCACAGCGGCCAACAAGCTCCTGAAGGAAGAGAATCTCCGACTGAAGGCCCAAGTTGAATCAGCAGGGGAAAGCAGTCGTCAGAGGATCATCGAGGAGTACAAGAGGTCTAGCGAGCTGACCGAGGCCATCGTGGACCAGTACAACAAGGGATACCTCTTTGCCAAAAACATGGTGGCCAATGCTGGGGTGAACCCAATCACATTGGGCTTTTCCTCAGATGAGGATGCCGACAAGGAGGATGAGCCCCCTGCACACCCAACCCCACCAGACCCCACAACCTAATATGTAATATTTTCATTTTTCAAATGTACAGAAACAAGTTCAAGTAAATTAAAGTCAGTTTTCTTTATTCTGTCAAGCTAATTTCTCTTTTAGCCCATAATAATCAAACTAAAGAAACATAAGCAAGACCAGATAATGCTTTCATTAGGGAATCATAATGTGTTATAACCGGGCTACATCAAAATAACGAAGTGAGGTTTACAACAAAGAGGTCTGATGCCCCTAAACAAAGACAATGGGTGTTATCCCTACTGGTAGTACCTTTTCAACCTGCCAGCATGCCAAGTGTTCTTTATATCTACTCTCATCATGTCCCGAAGTCGATAAGTCCCTTCCTTAACTACTTCAATGACTTTGTAAGGTCCTTCCCAGTTGGGCATCAGTTTCCCGGTACTACCAGGTGCCGAGGCTTTCACCTCCCTGAGTACCAAATCTCCTACCTCAAACCTTCGAATTCGAACCCTTCGATTGTAATATTTGGCTGTTCTTTGCTGGTAGGCGGCCAACCTCAGCAACGCACAGCATCCCGGACCTCTCCCAACAGGTCGAGGTTCAGCCTGAGCCCCTCCTCATTGTATAACTCTTTAAAGCATGACACCTTGAACGAGGACGATCCGATCTCGACTGGGATCAGGGCGTCCGTCCCATACGCGAGTTTGAAGGGTGAGTCTCCCGTAGTCGAACGCGGAGTGGTTCGGTAAGACCACAGGACGCTGGGCAACTCCTCGGGCCAACGCCCTTTAGCCTAATCCAATCGCCTTTTAACCCCTCTAAGGAGGGCTCGATTTGTCACTTTTACTTGCCCGTTGGATTGAGGATGGGCCACCGAAGTTTTTCGGTGCTGGATGCCTAGATCGGAGAGGAGTTCTTCAAACTTTTTTCCAACAAATTGCGTACCATTATCGGAGACGAGCACCATCGGGATACCGAACCGGTAAACAACCGACTCCTTCATGAACTTCACGCAATTATCTTCGGTGATATGGCGAAGTGGCTTAGCTTCGACCCATTTGGTCATATAGTCGATGGTTACAATCACATATTGGAGCTGACCTTTGGCTTTGGGAAGGGGCCCCAATAAGTCAATTCCCCAAATCGCGAAAGGGATAGGAGAAAGCACCGATGACAACTCCTCGGGAGGTTGGTGAGGGACCGAGCTATTGATCTGACACTTAGGACACTTCTGGACATACCCCTTTGATTCCTGGAACATAGTAGGCCAATAATACCCCTGTCGAACCAGCTTGTATGCTAACGACTTAGCACCCATATGGTCCCCACAAATCCCTTCGGATGGATACGCATATGACGCTTCGGATGGAATAACGACAGTCGTGGTTGGGACCGTCCGGAGATGCTCCGGTGTAAGTGTAAGTTCAGGGGAATAACGTCACAATGAAGGGCCTTTATCGTTAGCTGGAATCTCTCAGGAATTTGATAGCTTAATGTTTGTGATGTAAAAAGATTCAATATCTTTGTAATAGTGAAGTTGCCAGTATATAGCAATCCATGCATCGTAAGACGTTCAGTCATACTCTCATGAGTGCAAGCAAGAAGTTCCCTTCCACCTGTTCCACTTGGTCCGTTGGGGAAAGATACTAGCCTGGGTTGCTCCATGTGTCAGTTCGTCAAAGTGGACAAAAATGGCCCAAACGTCCTATCAACCGCCTGATTAATAAAAGATCTGCGAATCCGGACCCAATAGGAAAGGAAAAAGTCCGACCCAGCCCAAGCCAAATGCAAAGAATGGAATCTTGGCCCAGAAAGATAAGCCCAAAGAAACCACACCCCATCATTGACTTTGTTAAGAATTGAACCTCCAATCTTATAAATACTATGAGTCGAATAATATCACTCGAGCTAATGACTTTCGATAAAAAGCTAAAATTTTCTGTTAATTTATCCAGAGAAGGTGCATTTCAACATGATCCAAGTTAGATTATTAGTCTTTGTGGCTTGAGTTGAGTTCATATTTGCTGGAAGAGATATACAAACCCACCACAATCAAAGGGTTAAAAGTAAGTGTTGTATAGCATTTTGACAAATGTAAATGAGCGGCCAACATATAAAAACACTTTCAAATGTAACAAGTTTTACTGATTAATACACGTGTAACCCATAACCAAAATTGTACGTTTCAATTATTCAAGAAGAATAAAACATATCACATAGACTTGTTTGCTCTATGTTTAAATATAATCATCATTATTAATTTTTTAAAAATTAATTTAAAATTTTTTAATTTAAAAATAATATGATATATTTTTAAATTTATATAATAAAAATTCTAAATTTTTAATAATTTATAGTACTTTTTAAATAGTCTACTAAGTATAAATTAAAATTATTGTGTTATTAACTAATATTTATGTAAAATTGACAGGGTGCCTAAGTGTGTGATATATATATATATATATATATATAGAGAGAGAGAGAGAGAGAGAGAGAGAGTCCATGTTCCTTTTTGAAGGACAAAATCAAAATATGAATGATTTAGAGTTCTTACAGAATGAAATCATGCAGTAAATGAATTGATTGATTGACAGAAGTTGTATAGGCATTCATGGATAACTATGAGATGAGATCTTCCAAGTGGGGCAGGTTGCTTAGGAGAGTCATAAAGCAATGAACATCCAAGAAAGGTGGCAAGATTCAAACTTCCCCAATCAAAAAAATCTCATGACACAATATATTTGACAAGTTACGTTATACGTTAACTCAATATGCATCTTTCTCTCCGGTACTTAAAGAATACTTTTGGAATATCAATAGCTATTAAATGAAAGGAAAAAATTAACGACTTTGTTTCACTTTGACGTAGAAACGTAACAATGTGCCATATTTTATAGATAATCCCTTCTTTGTTTTTGTTTATTTTTTAATTCAAATTGAAATTGAGAAATAGAACCGTCTAATTTGATTTATTCTTGCCTCCTTTCCTCTACTGAAAGATGCTTAGAAGAAGTTATAAGAGTTACGGAGGAAACTTTGACTTTTAAAAAAACTGTACATAAAATTTCTTCTTTATATAGCTTGAATCATTCTCCGATGCCTTGAGAGACATTCTTTCTTTGTTTGTTGGGTTGGTTCACACATGTGCAAAAAGTACCGGACACAATAACAGGAATGTGAATTTGGTCCTTTTTAGTAAAGGAGGTGCGGGACGTTCGCGGAATTCATGCCTGTAAAGGATAGGGGGACGAGGGTTGGGCCTATCACATCAAACAAAGAGATTGTAGAAAGAGAACTCCGTCGATATATATATTATTGATTTTGTTCTATGAAAATAATATGATTTATAAAAGCTTATAATTATAATTTACCCTTAAATCGTGGAATATCTAGAATGGAATGAAATTGTTACATCAACTTGAGAATATTTTTTTATTATTTTATATTATTAATAAAAAGAATAGTAAAAAAATAAAACAAAAAAAGTTGACTAATAAAACTCTTTTTGTGTAAAGGAGGGGAGTATAGTATGAAAAAACATTGGTACAAAAATATTATTACTTATATTTTTTTTTTTCTAAAGAGATGATTATAGAATTATTATTTTTATTTATAAAAATATCTATTTTCAAATTTAAAAGGTAACTTAAAAACCCAATTCATCCGCCTTTATAAGTTCGACACGCACAGCAACATTGGGAAAAACTCCATTTATGATATGATCAGAAGAGCTATCATTTCAAAGATAACAATAATCAAGACCCATTTCAATTCTTCCATCCTCTGTTTCTCATCCACATCTCAACAATTCCAATCCCTTCCCGACCTCTCAGCATGCATTGCATCATTACAATCATGTGCCCAACAAAAACTTCTCCCAAAAGGCCAACACTTTCACTCCTACATGCTCGTCAATGGATTTCTTCTCTCTCCTATTTCCACCACCAGCTTAATCAACATGTACTCCAAGTGTAACCGAATAACGGAGGCGATGTCGGTTTTCGACACCTCCGTCCATGATCACAATGTGTTTGGTTATAATGCTATCATAGCTGGATTCATTGCCAATGAATTGCCAGAACCCGCTTTTGAATTTTATTTGGAAATGCGGATGGCTGATAATGTAATTCCGGACAAGTTTACTTTTCCTTGTGTAATTAAGGCTTGCTGCGATCTTTCCAAGGTTGTGGAGGCGAGAAAGATTCATGGGTTGTTATTTAAATTTGGGTTGGAGCTTGATTTATTTATTGGGAGTGCTTTGGTTCATTCTTATTTGAAATTTGAGTTGATGGAAGAAGCACAACTGGTGTTTGAGGAATTGCCCGTGAGAGATGTTGTGCTTTGGAATGCTATGATTAATGGGTATGCCCAGATTGGGGAGTTTGATAAGGTGTGGGAGGTTTTTAGGAGGATGAGTGATGAAGGGGTTGTTCCGAGTAAATTTACAGTTACTGGGATTTTGTCTGTTTTTGCTATGAGAGGGGAGTTCGATAATGGGAGGGCAATACATGGGTTTGTGGTGAAAATGGGGTATGATTCTGGTGTTGCAGTCTCAAATGCGTTGATTGATTTGTATGGAAAGTGCAAGTGTGTTAGTGTCGCCTTAGAGATTTTTGAGACGATGGATGAAAAGGACATATTTTCGTGGAATTCAATAATATGTGTTCATGAACAGGGCGGTGATCATGATGGAACTTTGAAGTTTTTTTATAGGATGCTATGTGCTGGCGTTCAGCCTGATTTGGTTACTCTCACTACCATTCTACCTGCTTGTGCTCATTTAGCTGCTTTGATGCATGGAAGGGAGATTCATGGTTACATGATTATTAATGGATTGGGGAAAGGTAAAGGCGATACAGGTCTTGATGATCCGCGCATTAACAATGCTGTTATGGATATGTATGCAAAATGTGGGAGTATGAGAGAAGCTCAGTTGGCTTTTGATAAGATGAGCTACAGGGATGCCGCATCATGGAACATCATGATTATGGGTTATGGCATGCATGGATTTGGCACCGAGGCATTAAATATATTTTCTCGCATGTGTGAGGCACAACTGAAGCCTGATGAGGTTACCTTTGTAGGGGTTTTATCAGCATGTAGCCATGCAGGCCTTTTGAGCCTCGGACAGAAATTTCTTGCCCAAATGCAGACAGAATATGGTATTGTTCCAACTATTGAACACTATACTTGCGTGATTGACATGCTTGGTCGCGCTGGGCAGCTCGAGGAGGCATATGAATTAATATCAACGATGCCAATTGAGACCAACCCAGTGGTATGGAGAGCTTTCCTAGCAGCATGTCGTCTCCATGGAAGTGCAGCTCTGGCTGAGGTTGCTGCCCAGCAGATATATGAGCTTGAACCTGCGCATTGTGGAAGTTATGTATTGATGTCAAATGTTTATGGAGCTGTGGGTCGATATCAAGAGGTGTCAGAGGTAAGACATTCGATGAGAGAACAAAATGTGAGGAAGACTCCGGGTTGTAGCTGGATCGAACTCAATAACGGTGTGCATGTTTTTGTTACTGGCGATCGGACACATGCTGAAGACTACTTTATCTATGCCGGATTAAACTCACTGACTTGTTGCCTGCTAGATTATGGATATGTGCCACATATCTTACATGGTAGTAGTATGTAGAGTAAAACATTCTTTTCTTAAATATTTGCAGGATAAAAATTTCCTTGCAACATTGGAGATTTTACCATAACAAATAGAGAGAATTGCCTAAATTTCTCAACTCTCCATCCTTAATTAAACAAAAGCTTAGACCAATGGGAGGATGGTGTTTCATCTGCACTAGAACTGAGGAATGATAACTGGGTTGCAATTGCTGGTTACCATTTCCATTTGCATTTTTAGAGGTTGAGATTAACTTTGCAGTTTCAAGTCTGTGTTGTAATTTTCTTTTACAGTTTTTTTTTGTACTTGCACATTATGATCTGTACCACAGATACTAATCCATGGCAGTGCTTTCTATTTCCATATGGTCGATATTTCTCTAATTCGGATACATGGACATCGGACAATATCAGTTTCTCAAAATTTGAATAAAATAAAGTGTTCAACAATCAACATCATTACAACAAGTGGACTGGACAATATCAGTTTCTCAAACTTTGAATTCAACATCTATATTTATATAATATAATTTATAAAGGTACTAACGGAGAAATTCTCATAGTTTCTAATGTTTTCAATTTGTTCTACCAAACAAAAAGTAAATATAATAAACATATGTTCTTTTTTTAAACTTCTTCTCAAACTAAATCCCTTTTTTTTATTTAAAATTAAATAATATACTAAACAAATCCCAACATTAAACTAAATTAAACCAATATAATATATTCTCCCTCTTTTCCCTTTAAAATTAAATACTTTTAATAATATTGTAACATAATTTTATTATATTTTAGCTTATAAAAAATTAAATATTTTAAAATTTTATTAATTATTAATAATATTTTTTTAATACATTTATACCGTCACCGTTCAACAACAGTTCGACCACTTGGGTCCGATTCAATGACCGGTCATGGTAGTCATTACTACAAGCTGGGAAGTACGCTGGTCTTGAATTTTCACTATGGATAAGAACCCAAGCATTTCACTGTAACCTAGCTTCATTTTCTTGAATAAGTTAAGGTTTTTTATGACGTGAAACCAACCCAACAATATAGCTGCAGTCCAAACCCTAGATAAGATGCCCACAATTAAACTTTTGATCTCTCACATGCAGAGTTTTTAAGCTCATAAACCTAAACTTACTAATGAAACTTAATTTGCAATAATTAACCATATGACGCGTCAGGATTTTAACATCTATTTCAAAAACGATCTTAAAATCAGAAACCAAACGCAAGAAACAAAAACTTTTTAAGTAAATATATAGAACTGAATACATAAAAGGCACAATTACTTTGTTTAGAGCATGACCAACACAATTGAAATCTAAAGAGGAAGATAAAGTACAACCAAATATTCCAAGAAACATATTACATCAAGGGCATAAATGGCTGCATTCTCATCTTGAGCACAAGAGTACAATTGAGGGCCTAAACGGTTGCATTCTCGCTTGAGCACTTGATTTCAACTCTTAGCAACTTCCGTGAGCTATCCGATTGATATCCCAGTCAAAATGTTGAGCCATTAATACCAAAGTTTGAGCGCTGGAGCCACAAGGAGAGGGGGATTGAATACCAATTAGTAAAAATGAGCATAATATATTACAAAGTTTCAACCATTGGGAATCAATAAATGCACTCCAACTACACTGCAGTGTAGAACAATATTTGCTCAAATTTAACCTTGCAGTGGAGTGCAAGCGGTGAAAAGTAGAGTGCATTCATAACCTCCCAAAACTGTTTACATACAGTCAGCTGAAAGAAGGTATCCCATATGTAGTTTGCCTTTATAGCAGACCATGATAATAGAAAAGCATCAAAAGTTTCATATATCTTACCTGAACATCATAGAATTTAATATAGAATCGAGAACTTTCTATTGAAAGCTTTGTTTGAAGAATCTCGCCTATAGTTGAACTCAGCTTTCCATTAACACTTGGTCCAAGGCCCCCAATGGAAATCAATTCTCCATATGCAGCTGGCTCCTCAGTACCAGCAAATGCAACTGGCACTCCTCCATTCAGCAAAATCATCTCATACTGGACAATAAGGAAGAATACGAGTAACTAGAACAAAAATTATAATGAAATGGCAAAAATATTTCCACTTTGTATTAGCAAAGCCAACATTTACCGAATATCATGAGACAAACACTTAAAAGAGATATTACACAAAAACCATAAAAAAAAAAAAAAAAAAAAAAGGGTCAAGGAATCTTGCTGCTTACTCGGCAATTCAGATTCTCCGGCAAAGATTTTTTAGGTGGTTTGAATGATTATTTATTCGTAACTTTTATGATATGGATGATCAATAAAGTAAAAATAATGAAAGACAACCAGGTCACAAGGTCACCCAGGTTTTGGGGCGGAGGGACAGCCTGTGCTACTCTAATAAAAATAAAAAATACTCTCTGTTTTAAAATATAAGATTAAATTTGACCTTTTAAAGTCAATTGAGATATTTTTAAATTCAAAATTGACATAAATTTATTTATTTATTTTTAATATCTTCACAATATTTTATCTCACATAAAAATAAAACCTACACCACTATAATATGAATATAAAAAATACACGAGAAAAAAACGCTCCTGATGCGAGTTTCACAAGGTTTCCGGAACATGACAAACATTGTTGCAAGACATCCATGTTATAAAAAAATTCTGGGACTTGGTACTTTTAAGTTGTAAAAATAACGGCTTCTGGTGATGTCGCAAGCACCCAAAAATAAAATCTTACTTTTGAAAAAAATATTAATATGTAGTAGTGCAAGTAAGAGTCGATCCCACAGAGAATGATTAACTTAATTTTATGTTTTTGCAAATGAAAATAGGGGGGTTTTGGAATTAAAGAAATAATTTAAATAAAACTAATTAAAATAAATATGCAAGTAATTTAATGAAATAAATGAGAAGAAAAAGCCTTGGTCTAAGTCAAAATCCACCATCAAGAATTTTACAACTGATCACTGATGCAAGAATAACTCAATTCATATTTTAAATATTCAACGTGGAATAATTACTCCCATTCGAATAATTTTCCTATCTCTCCTTAACTTTAGTTAAGCAGAAACAAGCGATCTAAATAACCCTTACTACTAAATAATCTCAGACAAGCGCTAAAGATTTAACCTAGTAGCAGCATAAAGAAATAGAGAGATCGTTGAACTAAACAACACAATCCAAGCGTCTGCATTTAATCTAGATGAATATTTTTCCTAAGATAAAATAATATTTTGATAAGCAAAATAATTTTTAACCTTAGTTGCTTCGCAAATTAAAGTGACCAAACAATTACGGATTTGATATTTAATTTAGCAATAGATTTCAACGAATAATAAACTAGTATGCATCCTAGCAATTAAACGAATTAATCATAAAATTAAACACAGAAAAATATTCAATACTCAAAATATAAATTGAACAATTAAAATAAATTAGATCTCACAGTGTATAAATCTTGATGGCTTCAATCACTTAAACCAAGAAAAAGAATTTAGCTACTCATAATAATAGAGAGCATCAAAGAATAGAAGAGAGAATTTTTATTCTAAGAAAAGTTGTATATTACAATGTGTGTCAAGCCCTCTATTTATAGGCTCCAAAATCCTCCTAAACCTAGTAGGATTTACAATTAAAAATAAAAGAAAAAGAAAATAATTATTTTCCTAACCCTAATTGGAATTCTAAATAAAATATTAAAAATAAAATAAAGAATTATTGCTTCCTTTTCCAAATTAAAATTGGACTTTTATTCTACTGATTTGTTGCATTGCAGTGTAGAAAATCCAAAATAAAGAAGGAAAAGGAACAAAATCTGCCAATCACGCGTCAGCCACGCCGAGAGAGAAGGAGACAGTCTGCCTAGCCGCCACGTGTAGCCGCCATTTTCCTTTGTTACCGTTGGCGCGTGGACTACACGCGCCCGTGCCGTTCAGCAATTCTCGCGCATTGCGCGGATTCTGCTACTGTTACTGAATCAAAACGGCGTCGTTCCCTGTGTTGCGTATTCCTTTTCTTGCGCGCATGGCGCGTTCGCAATATTTCCGAAAATTACATATTCGTCCCCGAAGCTTTGCAGAATTTACAGATTTTGCCCCCAAAGCTTATTTTTCCTACAAATAAAATATAAAATAATTAAAAATAATATAAAAATACTAAAAATCCTAAAAACACATAATAATAAATAAAACACCTAAAATACTAAAAATACATAAAAATAGATAAATATAAAAAAATTATAAAATTACCTAAATTAACATAAATTAACTAAAATCCTATAAAACCTATTAAAACCAAAATATGCTAAATAATTAAACATTTAAGCACACAATAAATATAAAAACTAAGTATTAGGGAATAAAAATATCATATAATTTAGTCCTATCAAATACCCCCACACTTAGCTTTTTGCTCGTCCTCGGGCAAAACAAAAATAAAAACTATAAAAATAAAACTAATAACCAAACAATTTACTTGAGCAACAGAGCAATATAAATTTCAACATCAGCCTCAAAGATTTTTAAAATAATAACTCAAAGAAAATTTTAAAATCATGCAAAATCTAGAATTTTAACATATTTATCAATATTACTTTACTCAAGACCTTTTGTGTGTGTGTGAATCCAAATGTATCAAACTAATTAAAACTCAGATAAGTCTAGGTTATTAATTACCTTATAAAAGACATACAACAAAACTCAATATACTTATTTTTCACATCACTTTCAGCTAATACAGACAAATATAAATCAGAAGATCAAAAGATTTTTAATCAATGAAGCATACTAGGATTATCAAAAAAATTTCTTTCAAATATTTTTTCAATTTTTTTTTCTTTTAATGGGTGCATTTTATGCTCCATCCCATTTTTTTTTTTTTTTTTTTCTTTCTTTCACGGTGAGTGCATTTTATGCTCCATCTGTGACGCCCCCAAATCTGGGCCCACACAGCCCAAACTTGAGTCGTCAAAAGACTACAACAAAATTATTACAACAAAGCACAACGTACTACAATACAGTGTATAATAATACACAACTAAGTCTTCACTATTATTGCCACACTATTTTACAAAACGTGAAGACTATGATAACTATTCCTCGGACCCTCACTCCATTCCCCGGCTAGACCATGTTATGTTTTCATTTCCTGTTGAAAAACAATGGAACAAAAGAAAGGGTGAGCTCAAATAGCCCAGTAAGAAATATCATGACTAAGATAATGACGAATAAATTATCATTAGCCTTCAACAGTTGAGTTCTTGATAGAATACAATAGAATACAAGGTTTATATCAAAAACTGCAGTTAAATTCTTAAACAATGTTCAGATCAATAATAGCAGCGGAATGAGCAATCTATTAGAAGAATAATGCAGACTATAATGTCCACTTGCTTCTCTTTTTCGTAAAAACATCATCAACTTTTATCATCTGAAATACCATTAGTCATGATAATATAAATTCACAGTTCCTGATCATAATCATGCACATCAACAGTTCATCTTTGCACTACGGGCCAAAGATATTCAATATAGCACAAACGGTCATGATTATACCAGATTCAGCCTTTGGTCATAATCATACCAAACAACAGTTCATCTTTGCACTACGGGCCAAAGACATTCAATATAACACCAACGGTCATGATTATACCAGATTCAGCCTTTGGTCATAATCATACCAAACAACAGTTCATCTTTGCACTACGGGCCAAAGAGAACATTCACCACGTGCCATAAAAGACACCGAACAGATGTATCGCCTTTAACCTATTATATCGCCTTTAACCTATCATCTGTTCAACAAATATATCACATCTGTGCCCCCGGCCACAGATATTCACAACAGCTTGATTCTTGATGATTAGTACAAATAACAGTGATACAAATGATGAACAGAAGAAACAGGATAAACAATAAGTATCAGAAGTTTACTTTGTGCAGATTCAAATAATGTCCAAATTGTCAACATGATGTGGAGTGAAATTTAAAAATGATATTCAAGATCCACAGTTCAGAATAACGGTTACAATTCAATAGAAAGGTTCACGTAAATAGGAAGGTTCAGTTGAAATAATGAAGTTCAACTATTATGGAACATATAATATTTTCAGGAATTATAGAAGCAATAGTTCCATAATAAATTTCGATTTAGGAGTATGAAAGAAAATAATATCCCTTACCGTAGCAGGTTTGATTAACAAAAGGTGAAGGAAATTAATACAAAGGGTTATTCACCAACATGCGGCAATCCGCTCCGTAAGGTTATTCCCACAATTTAATAGAATTTGAGTACAAAGAGTTATTCACCAAACATGTGGCAATCCGCCCCGTAAGGTTATTCTCAGAGATTAATAATGAATGAATACGAAAGGTTATTCACCAACAGGCGGCAATCCGCTCCGTAAGGTTATTCCCACAATTTAATACATGAAAATAAAAGGCACGTCTTATGAGTAAGGAAGAAACAATATTATTATCGAGAATCAAATAATGATAATCCCTTACCATAGTACGTTTGAATAATGGAAGATGAAAAAGATGGTATCCCTTACCGTAGTAAGTTTTAATAATAGAAGATGAAAGAAGATGACATTCCTTACCTTGATATTGTGAAACAAGTTTATAGCCGAACAAATCATTCCTTGTTTGTAGCAGTAAGGAATCTGACTTTTGAGTCTTCTAGAGTTTTTAAAATCTCTTTATGCTTTTAAAATAATGTTACTCTCGGAAAGATAGACGGCATAGACTCAAGAATCACTCAATTCGGAGTTAATATGAATGAGTTATGAATTTTCAAAACTAAGACTGAAAATAGTGACGAAAATCAGAATAGGTTACGGTTTTTAGTATTTTAAGACATAAAGATGATTTCAGATGACTTTTCTTCCTTCTTCAAAGTTGTAAAGGACGAAAAACTGAAGAGACAGGCTTTTAATTCATTAAATTCTGACAAATAATGAATTTACTACGATTTTTCGAAAGAGTTGTTGTACATAAGAAAATTCTACTCGGGAATTCAAAGAAGAATGCAAAAGATTTCAAAACTAGGAATGACTTAAGAACACTTAGAGAGAACTTACACAAAAAGTATTTAGAGAGAGAAAGAAAGAACAAGTAAGGAAGTTTATGAAAAATCCTTACGTTAAGGCTTCTATTTATAGCCAAAAATCTTATCATTCATTTAATCTAAACCATTCATTTAAAGATCATCTTTTAATCTACACCATCCATTTCAAATATTATATTATCTTTAATCTACACCATTCATTTCATATCACCTAATAATCACCTAACTTTATATTATAAACAAATCAATTTAATTATTCAACAATAATTCACACTTTAATCTACACCATTCATTTCATATCACCTAATAATCACCTAACTTTATATTATAAACAAATCAATTCAATTATTCAACAATAATTCACACTTTAATCTACACCATTCATTTCATATCACATAATAATCACCTAACTTTATATTATAAACAAATAACTTTATCAATTCAATTATTATGACTAATTGTTATAAATACAGTATAGTTAGCTCTTAGATATCAAGTCAATAAATTAATGAAATACAATTGTTTAAATAACATCATAATAGAGATAATAATAATGTAAAAGAAAGCATACGTTACTGTGTAATGACAATTATTGATTCAATAATGTGAATTACTGTGCATATGTTACTGTGACAATTATTAAATCAATAATACAAAATACTGTGTAACAACAATTATTGAATTGATAATATAAAATATTATGCAGTGACAATTATCGATGAAATGATGCGTAACAGTTACGGTGTCAATTATCAGACCAATAATATGAGACACTATGCAATACCGTGTGTTACTGTAGAGTACCGTGTGCTACAGAAAATACCAAAAACTACAGTATGCTACTATTCTTTTATCACCGGTATTTTAACAGTTCCGTTGACTAATTTTATTTAAAAAGATTATTTCTGTCGTTTTCTATATCCGACAAATATTCCGTTGTGGGGTCCACCAATAATTTGTTATTTCGGCGTCGTCGTACGACACGAATATTCCCCGACCAAACGAATATTCCCCGACAAAGCGAATATTGTCCGACAAAATAAAATTTGCAGATAACATCCTTAACTTTTTACTTGATCGATTTAACCACTTACTGTTTCAAAAAAATATATATGAAGAAAAATTAAATTTTGTATTTCATAAAATTCGGGGTCTTACACCATCTCACCAACGAGTGCGTTTTACGCTCCATCTCGCTTTTTCATGTGTTTATGAGTGAGTGCGTTTTACGCTCCATCTCAACTCACCACAAGATTTTTCTTTTCAATAATAATCCTAGAAAAATTACCTAAATCATCTTCTCCAAATTATATTTTGTCTTATATTTCACTTCAAATAATGATCAAATAAAATATAGAGTTCAAAAATATCTTCCATAAGCGTTTAACCATATAAACTTTCTCTTAATTAAAACTAGCTCAAACAAATGGATATAAGTGCATCAAAATTTAAAGAATTTTAAACAAAGTAATAATCAATAATAAGTCAAAAATTCAAACTAAGCAAAAATTTATCATTTTTCCAAGAGTTATTAAATTAAAATCAAAATTTTATCATTGCCTAAAAATTTAAAATTTAATTCATTCATTGCTCAAGTGACACATCCTAAAAATAAAAAAAACTACCCCATTTTCGTAGGAAATACGGTTACACTTAGCATGTGCAACAAGCCTTTAAACCCCAAGGTTACCCCAAGTGGACGAGTTTTGTCTCGTGAGGGTTTGCAGTGAATTTACCCACAAAATTCAAATTTTCAAAATTTTTTTTTTTTTTTAAAATTCCTAATTAATTTTTTTTTTATTTAAAACAAAATTTTAAAATTCCCTAAAATTAAAATAAATATCATAAATCCTTCCCCCACACTTAAAATTTACATTGTCCCCAATGTAAAGTAAGATGCAAAGAAAAAGGCACAAATAAATATAAAAAGAAAAAGGGAAAGAAATGCAAATCTGTTTTCTTGGGTTGCCTCCCAAGCAGCGCCTTTGTTTATCGTCATTGGCTCGACAGCAGGTCAAAGTACTACGTTACTCCTTCCTCTTGAATTTTGACCATTTCATCCGTCTTTACTCCATTTATCATAGTCTTGTTAAAACTCCCTTGCAGTGGATATAAAGGTTCTACTCCCTCTTCAATAAACATATATTCGAAACGATTAGAGAGATGCTTCAAATCTGGAATGTAATCCTGCAAAACAAAAGGTAAAGATTTCTTGTTAGGAACTAGTAAGTCAAAATATGGATCATTACCTGTGTTCGGAGAATCATCCACAGCCGCAACAGTTTTCTTTAAATCAGCACTGAAGACTAACTCCTCTTTCTCTTTCCCCATATTCGGACTAAATGTCGTTTTCAATTCACTTTTTCCATCAGTTTTAGAAACTTTTGCTGCTAAAGAATCAATCACATCAACAGAGTAAACAGGATTATGACATTTCATGGCATCAAAAATATTAAATTTAACAATTTCGCCATCAAACTCCATTGTCAGTGTACCACTATGAACATCGATCTTAGTCTTTGAAGTCTTTAAGAAAGGTCTTCCCAACAAAATAGGAGCATTTTGATCACCATTTTCCATATCAAGCACATAAAAATCAGCAGGAAAAATTAAATTATCTACTTGCACAAGAACATCCTCTACTATACCCTTAGGATAAGTGTTAGAACGATCAGCCAATTGAATTACAGTACCAGTTCTATTTAAAGGTTCAAGTTGCAAAGAAGCATATATAGAATATGGCATGACATTAATAGATGCTCTTAAGTCTAACATGGCTTGTTCAAATCTAGTGTCACCTATCTTGCAAGGGATAGTAAACATTCCTGGATCTTGGCATTTTGTAGGGAGTTTTCTTTGAATTACGGCAGATACATTCTTTCCTACTTGTACCTTTTCATATCTTTTAAGTGTTTGTTTTCTCTTGTGTGTGCACAATTCTTTCAGAAATCTAGCAAAGCGAGGTACTTGTTTAATTGCATCTAACAATGAAATTTTTACCTCGCAATTATGAAAAGTTTCAAATAAATCTGAATTTTTCTCGTATGTCCTTTTTTCTGTTAAAGCAAGAGGGAAAGGGGGTACCGGTTTATACTCAGAGAGAGGTGGAAATTTATGCTTAGGAGTACCATTATTGACTAGAACATTGTTGTCCTCTTGACTGTTGTCTACCTCCTTGTTATCCACTTCAACTTTGCTTTGGTCTTTTGATGCAGACTCTGGCTTCACTGGAGTTTCGATCTCTTTACCGCTTCTCAACGTGATTGCACTAACATTTGCTTTTGGATTCACCACCGTTTGAGAGGGTAATTTTCCAGAACCTTGCGCCTCTAATCGACTAATTGCAGTTGCCATTTGTCCCATTTGTGTTTCCAAATTCTGCATATTCGCCTTCGTTTCATGTCGAAACTGCAAATTTTCCTGTTGAAATTGTACAGTGTTAGTACTAATTTGTTTAACCAAATCCTCTAAAGACAAATTAGAATCAGATGATTGGTCCTGGTGTTTGTTGGGATATGGCTGCTTGTATTGTTGGTAGCTTGCAAAGTTCGAATTTGTGGGTTGATTTCCTTGTGGATGTCCATAGCTGAAATTAAGATGATCTCTCCAACCTGAGTTGTATGTGTTTGAGTAGGGATCATATCTTCTTTGTGGTTGACCTGGAAAACCACCTGCTGCATGCACTTGTTCGTGGGACTCCTCTTGAAGAGTGGGACACATATCTGTTAGATGTCCTACTACCGCACAAATTCCGCAAGCTTTTACTTGTTGCGTATTACCTACAGCCATTTGACGAACAACGGAGGTTAGACTATCAATTCGTTGCTCAAGTGAAGAAATATTTACCTCATTAACATTCTTGGATGAAAAATCAAGCCTAGTGCCAAATTGTTGGGAGTTAGCAGCCATGTTTGCAATTAAGTTCCTTGCAGCTTCGGGCGTTTTGTCCACCAAAGCTCCTCCACTAGCAGCATCAATCATGCTCCTATCAGTAGACATGAGTCCTTCATAGAAGTATTGGATGAGGAGCTGCTCGCTGATTTGATGGTGGGGGCAGCTTGCACATAGTTTCTTGAAACGTTCCCAATATTCGTACAGGGATTCTCCATGGTTCTGCCTCACACCACAAATGTCTTTTCTTATATTGGCTGCCCTTGAAGCTGGAAAATATTTCTCCAAGAATAGTCTTTTCATCTCTTCCCATGTGGTGATACTTCCGGAGGGTAGGTAGTAGAGTCAATCCTTAGCCAAATCCTTCAAGAAAAATGGAAAAGCTCTTAGATTGATTTGCTCTTCAGTCACTCCAGAAGGTTTCAGACTTGTGCACACCATATGGAACTCCTTTAAATGTTTGTGAGGATCTTCACCTGCAAGGCCATGAAAATTTGGCAATAAATGGATTAAACCTGATTTTAATTCAAAGGAAGTGTTAGCATCTACATTTGGAAAAATTATGCTTAAAGGTTGTTGATTCAAATCAGGAGCCGCAAGCTCTTTCAAAGTTCAATTCATAGCCATGATTTCCATCTTCAACCTGCACAACTCAAATAAAATATAAAAACTAGAGAAAAGAAAAAAAAATAAAAAAAATAAAAATAAAACTATATTTACTAAATTAAATAAATATTTACAAAAGCACAAAACTAAATTAAAATCATTCCCCGGCAACGGCGCCAAAATTTTGGTGTGATGTCGCAAGCACCCAAAAATAAAATCTTACTTTTGAAAAAAATATTAATATGTAGTAGTGCAAGTAAGAGTCGATCCCACAGAGAATGATTAACTTAATTTTATGTTTTTGCAAATGAAAATAGGGGGGTTTTGGAATTAAAGAAATAATTTAAATAAAACTAATTAAAATAAATATGCAAGTAATTTAATGAAATAAATGAGAAGAAAAAGCCTTGGTCTAAGTCAAAATCCACCATCAAGAATTTTACAACTGATCACTGATGCAAGAATAACTCAATTCATATTTTAAATATTCAACGTGGAATAATTACTCCCATTCGAATAATTTTCCTATCTCTCCTTAATTTTAGTTAAGCAGAAACAAGCGATCTAAATAACCCTTACTACTAAATAATCTCAGACAAGCGCTAAAGATTTAACCTAGTAGCAGCATAAAGAAATAGAGAGATCGTTGAACTAAACAACACAATCCAAGCGTCTGCATTTAATCTAGATGAATATTTTTCCTAAGATAAAATAATATTTTGATAAGCAAAATAATTTTTAACCTTAGTTGCTTCGCAAATTAAAGTGACCAAACAATTACGGATTTGATATTTAATTTAGCAATAGATTTCAACGAATAATAAACTAGTATGCATCCTAGCAATTAAACGAATTAATCATAAAATTAAACACAGAAAAATATTCAATACTCAAAATATAAATTGAACAATTAAAATAAATTAGATCTCACAGTGTATAAATCTTGATGGCTTCAATCACTTAAACCAAGAAAAAGAATTTAGCTACTCATAATAATAGAGAGCATCAAAGAATAGAAGAGAGAATTTTTATTCTAAGAAAAGTTGTATATTACAATGTGTGTCAAGCCCTCTATTTATAGGCTCCAAAATCCTCCTAAACCTAGTAGGATTTACAATTAAAAATAAAAGAAAAAGAAAATAATTATTTTCCTAACCCTAATTGGAATTCTAAATAAAATATTAAAAATAAAATAAAGAATTATTGCTTCCTTTTCCAAATTAAAATTGGACTTTTATTCTACTGATTTGTTGCATTGCAGTGTAGAAAATCCAAAATAAAGAAGGAAAAGGAACAAAATCTGCCAATCACGCGTCAGCCACGCCGAGAGAGAAGGAGACAGTCTGCCTAGCCGCCACGTGTAGCCGCCATTTTCCTTTGTTACCGTTGGCGCGTGGACTACACGCGCCCGTGCCGTTCAGCAATTCTCGCGCATTGCGCGGATTCTGCTACTGTTACTGAATCAAAACGGCGTCGTTCCCTGTGTTGCGTATTCCTTTTCTTGCGCGCATGGCGCGTTCGCAATATTTCCGAAAATTACATATTCGTCCCCGAAGCTTTGCAGAATTTACAGATTTTGCCCCCAAAGCTTATTTTTCCTACAAAATAAAATATAAAATAATTAAAAATAATATAAAAATACTAAAAATCCTAAAAACACATAATAATAAATAAAACACCTAAAATACTAAAAATACATAAAAATAGATAAATATAAAAAAATTATAAAATTACCTAAATTAACATAAATTAACTAAAATCCTATAAAACCTATTAAAACCAAAATATGCTAAATAATTAAACATTTAAGCACACAATAAATATAAAAACTAAATATTAGGGAATAAAAATATCATATAATTTAGTCCTATCAGCTTCCCAGTAAAAATACACCAGTAACCCTAGCAACAATTATGACTTTATACGCATGGACCATGATATCAACACATTGATAAGCACCTGCCAGAACAAGAAAAATACGACTGGACCAAAAAAACATAATCAAAGCTGACTAAACACGTCAAAGTTCTTTTTCCTTTTTTTCGATGCTTAATAAACTGAACATGGTGCCTCTCATATTTCAGTGATGAAGTTTGAACCATTTGCAGAAGCTTTACATGTACATTTGATAGTAATTTGAAATTTTGAATGAAAAGAACGCTCTGAGAAAGACAGTCTTCAAGCTACTAATTCAGATCCTGTAACTACTGTATCCTCCTAAATTAGATGATCCATAGCGTCCATATTGCTGCCCATATTGTTGATCATACTGTTGACCTCCATAGGAAGATGACGGATAAGAAGTACTTCCCAATTGAGAGTAGGATGACCTCAAATCTGGTTCAATGTTTCCATAATTGCTAGGAGCAACTTCTTTGTGGTTGTTTACACATTCCTACAAGAAAATAAATTATAAATTAATAAACTTATTGTCATTCTTTCAAATCCACAAATATTCCTTCTCTAATCTAAGCAGCTTGCTCCTTGAGATATTATCATAATACAGATACAATAACGAATACCAGAAATTTGGAAGTGCTATCAATTTTTGCATCTATATGACATGCCTTGTTTGTTTTTTAAATAAAACTCTTATAACGATAAGCTATTGACAAAAATTATGAAATTAATGAGTAATTGTCAACCAATGTTTGTTTTTCAGTTTTTTGCATTAGAAAATTTTCCAAACACGATTATACACTTCGAAGACCCTAAGTTTTCGAAATACTATCCAATAAAACATTACTTTATTGCAATAGTATTGGCTTGTCTCTCTGTTTTTTTTAAATTACTCCCTATAATATAACAACTAATATAAGTAAGACACATTTAAACAACTAATTTCCAACAAGTGAATATGGTCTTGATTAAAAAAAATAATACTGTAATACCTTCTTTACCTGAATAAGTTGCTGAGCAGCCTGAACTTGTGACGAGGTCCCTTTGATTTCCACAGTGATTTCATCTGGCAGGCCTCTGCTTTCTTGCACAGTGAGGATAGCACCGCTAGTACGTCGAATGTATGCAATATTTGACCCTCCAATCCCGATGATATCCTCAGCATACACGAGTGGTATTTGCATTGTTTGTGCCATCTAGAAATGATAAAAGCCAACAGATAGGTGATATACCAAAAAATATAAAAACGTAAATTACAAACTTGAAATCTACCAAACTAAAAGTTTCACCACCTCCTGCACCTTTTTTCTTATTGCCCTATCAAACTCCATTTTCTATGTTCTTTTTTTCCAATAAGCTAATTCTAGTGTCCCAGCACTAGAGAATGTAGTAATTATTTAAACTCCAGTACCAAGGTGAGACACTTTAATTCTATGTCCCAGCAATAGAGAATGTAGTAATTATTTAAACTCGAGTACCAAGATGAGACTTTACTTCTAAATAACAATAAAAATACAAATTAAAGTTACTTTACAGTGTTTTCATCATGGGTAAATTTGGGATTTATATTTTTTTTAGTCTACCTTTATTTTTTAGGCATAAAAATGGAAGGCTGAGCCTTATTTTGGAACGCAGCGAGTAAATTAAAAAGTAGAATGATATGAAAACATTTCATAATTAGAATATAGCCACATAATCTCTTACAATATTAAATAAGGAATAGGCAAGCGATGCAATTTTTTAGAAATTCATGGTTAGTAAACCCATAATTCTCCAAAGCATAATCCATGTCACTAAATACAGACTAGAATCTAGTCATACAGGTCCATCTGAATCAAAAAAAAATGGTTTAAAGAATTATAGGAGAGGTACCAGCAAGGATTTGCTCCGTACATACTATGACACTTCAGAAAACCAAAATTGGTGGTAAATGATTAACTGAGCATGAAATTTAGTTCAAAACAAACCCATTAGGAACAAGAAATGTGTTTTCAGAGAAGGGTTTAACAAAATATAGGAGTTTTGTTTCTTTTTTTTTTTTAAACACAATATAGGAGATTTGTGCAACTTAAAGAATGAGATTAGAGAAAGAGGAGTTCAACAATAGGTTTTTTATAAGCTTACCACATTACTTTCGTACCACATTAGTCATTACCCATACAAGTGTACTGTTTAGCATGTTTAATAGAAAACAATATCATAAAGGCTCCCAGGTTTGTACAACTAAGAGAGAGAATGACAATAGAAAGAAAATAGTTCACTCATAAGGTTTTCATAAGCTTACAACATTACTTTCTTACCACATCACCAATACACATTTACTCTTTGGCATTTTTTGGCTCCCTATCAGAGATAAGAATCTATTATATAGTACTTTCAACATTAAAATTGTGTTGTAAACAGTCTAAACAAGAAATTGCATGTTTTTTAAGCCAACCACTTCATTATACTCCAAGTATTCTTACTTCTTTTATATAACTATAATTTTTTATTTTTCTACACTCCTAATTTTTACATAAAAATTTAGGGAAATAACATGCATTCCAACCACAGTTTTGTGGAAGTTCATATATATGAAACAATTAATTAGTAAGTAAACTAACTGCTGATACCACTAAACCTGAGTTACAATAGGACCACCAGCACGTCCACGCCCAGAAGAACGTATTCCTGGAAGTCCAGTATCTTGCCCATAAAATGAAAGTCCAGACGAAGAGAGTTGGGAGTCCAGATTGCTTTCACCGTCCAGATATAGAGAGTCCCTCTTCAGTGAAAGAGAATAATCACTACCTATTCCAGTTTGTGAAGAAGTGGGCAGCGTTGGCTTGTCCGCCTGGCGATCTTGTGAGACCGTTGAACTATACTGTAATGTACAGTAGCGCAATCTTAAATACTTTCTTTAAAAGATGGAGTAGCACAATCTTCATTACAGTGCCATAACTATGAAATATAGAAGCTAACAGACAATAACTTACGCTCTTTTCAAATAGGGGAAGAACGCTATGATCCACCAAGAATTTCCTTAGGTGTCCCACGACAGCTTCAAGAGCTTTAAGAACCTTGAGAGCTTCTCCTTGCAACTCCACAACCCTCTCATCTGGGTTGCCATAAGTTGGATCATCTGCCAAAAGAAATATAAGTATCAGATGGCTTGTTCTTCAGTTATGAAAATTATTTTCACTATCAAAGAGATAAAAAACAAGAAAGAGAGGAGGGAGGATGAACCATTTAGAATTTATCCTCAATTTGATCAAGAAGAAAGCTCCCTACCAGTCATGGGTCTTGCCTAACCAATACCTAGTTCTCAATCTTCTCTTTTGCTACGAGCATGGAAAAGAACAATATTAAGCGATCAAAGCACCAAAGTTAACTTCGATAAAACTTCCATGTGCTTGCATTTCCATCCACTACATGTACATGCACTTAGTCTGGACACCCTTTTTCTAAAACAAATCCCCAACTAACCTCTTTATTTCACAGAGGTAGTATCAGAACTTCTGTAGAGGACCTGCATCCTCGTACCAGAACTCTATGGACACTTTTAAAGATGTTCTTGGGGTTGCCATTAGATTGGGAAGGATTTTCAAATGTTATGGAAGGTCAATTCTAACAGGAAACTACATGCAATTAACCAAAGTCCACCATACCACCGACACACCTTTATTTTTTATTTTATTTTTGACAATTACCCTGGGCACACTTTCACCATGAGATTAAAATATAGTTCAAGCAGACAAAAAGAAATATAGCCATTAACCATTAGTAGTTGTGACTTGAGTGATACATAAATGGGTTTTGCATGCTATATATACTTGTTGAACTTTATCTTAAGTAGTTAGTCCACAAATACCGTTGTGCATAGTTGTGGGCTTATTGTGTGCGCTTCGTTTCTCTTCAATTTAATTGGACATCATAGATTAAATTATCCATGCAATGTCCTGATACTTTATATTTATATCTTTGTTATTTGTCAGGTCAAAATATTTATATTGGCACAGACTTTGGGTCCTTCTCCACGTTTAATTCTTGCATAAAAACAAAAATTGACCTACCAAAAGAAGTAATGAAGATTCAAGAAAGGCAGAGGGCTTTAAAATGACATTTACAGAAGTAATCTAGAGGGCAGAGCACATGCACAAGAAGTCACCCATTAGGGAGTTGAGCTACACTCACCTCAACTGTTGAGTTTGGACTTAGTGAGTCATCACATCCACCTGACTCTAACTAAAAACATCAGATACCACAGTGTCACCAAGACTCATTCACGATGGAAGAGAAAAGGAAACCGGAACTAAATGTGGGGCAAATGCAGGCTTCCCAGCCAGGACAGACACCTTATTGGAATTGTATATTCAGTAACAGAAGAGTCACTTTAACTGGTGATCTATGTACAAGTAAATTATTCTTCAAAAAGTTTTGTTCTCACCAAGTAGTTGTTTGAATTTTATTTTTTTTCTTCCTTAATACTTGTTAAAAAAATTCTTTCAAAAAGCTTTAGCTGCACAGACCAGTATTTCCAGCATTTGTGATTCATGAATAGTTTGTTTTATTTTCCATGTTTGATAGTATCTTAGTGCTGCAAAATGCATATAAATGGTAGATCTACCATAGAAGTACATGCCAAATAAAAACGGCAATATCACTTATGAAGGCAACAATTAAAATGTCTTGTCTAGTTTGAAACAATTTAAACATACCATTTGAGAGAACCCGGACGGAGGCACCTGTGCTCTCCTGTATTGACTTGATTAAAGAGCCTTGTTTTCCAATTAGATTAATGGCTTGTGTGGATGCAACCAATAACCGGATTGAACAAAATGCAACTGCAGCAGCTCCAGATGCTTTTGCCTCTTCTTCACTCTCCGGTAATCCATTTATGTGTTTAGAAATTCTCATTACCGCATCCATTGCAGGGGATAATGATAGCTCCGGTTCTTCCTTTCCAGATATTAAGACCTAAAATATGCAAAGGGTAAATAAAAGACTTGGATATTACAAAAATCCATAGTTCAATATGGAATAATTATTTTTATTATAAAAAGTTAAAAAGTCAATCTGCTTGTAAGGAAAATATCAAAAACATCAACCAAAAGAATCAAATGGAAAAATAACAAAAAGCATTAGCCAGAATATAAATTAACAAGGAGTCCTTACAGACCCAATTTACTGTTTCGCAGCATTGAATGAGATGAAAGATCACATCAATACAGAAAACAAAACAAAAATGTCTGCAAGTTTAAAGTTATCGTAATATCTTCTTTCTTAATAAGAGCTTCAAACACATATATGGGCATAATTAGAATAATAATTTTTCCAATTAGTACTTTCTTCTTTGCCTCCATTGTTTTTGAAAATTTGGGGGGGAAAATTAAATGTAAAATACTCTACTGCTCCAACTAATTCCGCTCCATCATAAACTAGCAAGTGCCAAATACTCCCTCCGTCCTGCAAAGACTGACCTAGTTTGACTTTCTAGTCAAGTTGACAAATTTTAGAATTTATAATTAAGCAAATGTAATTATATTTTTTAACTTCTAAAAATTATATGATGCAGTAAATTAAATGTAATTTCCTATGATTATAATCTCTTTACCTATATTTAAAAGAAAATTGGATAAAATTTGATTCTAAAATTGAAGGGAGTGGTAATAAAAGGTTGATTCTTTCTTCCCTTCTCAAATAAAATCCTTGTATATTAGCAGTTATCGTCATATATTATTTCTTAACAAGAGCTTCAAACACATAAACGGTCATTTATGGAATAACAAAATTTTCAAATTAGTACTTTATTTCAACAAATTGTAATAAAAAGAATAGAAACTTTCTGCTCCAACTATTCCTCTCTCATAAACTGCCAAGTGCCTAGTAAGATCCTTCTCCTCTAATGCGTTTGTGTGTACACACACACAGAGCATCTACGAGTTCATCCCCGAAGAAATTCCCTGAACCAATATGGTTTTCTCTTTGGTTTCTTTTTGCTCTCTCAGCTGTGTTCTTTATCTTTCTTAAACTCCCAACTACCAAACAGAGTGTAAGAACATCACATACTCTTCTTTTTGATAAGATAAGAACACCGCATGCTTCATATTTTTTATGTAAGAACTTCATAAACCTGATTTTAAAAACTTACAAACGTCTTAAATTGTCTAATTATTCTCATTCTTCAGTATCATATAACTCAAATAGGCCCATTCCCAAAAAACAAAACCCCAAAACTACTGATCTGGAGAGTACAAAGAACAAAACTTTTTACATCATACCATTATGCCAAAAGTCAACCATACAGAAAAAAATAAGAGAAAAAAGAAAAACTAGAAACGGTATATAATAGAGAGGGGGGAGAACTGACAATGCGGTCGGCAGAGCCAACAGGGCCATCGAGGACTCGAACGCGGGCACGGGTCTCCTCGCACAACTTCTTAATGAGATCACCCTTTCGTCCAATAATGCTTCCAACCTTGAGCACCGGCACTATTAGCCGAAACACGCAGTCCCCGGGCCATCCTGGCCACTTATTTTCCGCCGAGTCCGTTGTAGCTTCCGTCGCCGGAACAGCAGTTTCCTCCGGAGCCGACTCGGTAGGTTGAGGATTGTCAACTGTTGGGTCATGGTCGGCAGTTTCGCCGGGGGTGGGAGCCGTGGTTGTGGCAAGTGCGTCGGAAGGTTCCGTCTGTGGTTCGGGTTTTAGTATCTCTACGGAACCATTGTCGGTGGAAGTCATTAGAGAGAGACGGAGAGGGAGAAAGTGTTTTTATGGAAGAACTATCCGTGAAATTAGTACTACTATACCACTAGTATCTCTCTAGGGCTCACCCGCCGTCTGACTTGCAGGTAACAGGCGTTCACTCTGACCACGTAATAGAGTTTCATCATTTATTAAATATATCATATTTATTATATTAAAAACTCATTTATCACCCACAACAAGATTTTTTATTTTATGCTTATTATATATATATTGTCTTTTTAAATCTTTAAAGTGCATAATACAAATTTTTGTTTGTTAATTTTATATTATTTTAATATTTTTAAACTTAAAATTTAATTAATTTTTATATTTATAATGATAAATATTATAAATATATAATTAATTATAATATTTTATTATTGTATAGTTATGGCTAAACCATATTGATTTAAAATTTGAATTGCCTCAAATTAATTTTTTTAAAATAATAATAATTTTATATTTTTAAATTGGGAAAGTATTATATATTGATAGAGACTTGTGGTAAAAGTATATATTAAAATTTATTTAAATTATTAAATTGCAAAATAATACTCACTCAATTCTAACTTATTTGAACATTGTTGATTTTTGAATGTCAAATTGAGAAAAAATTATTAGATGTTCCTAATATACCTGTCACGTGGTATTCCGTATCATTTATGTGTTGTCATTTAAGCACTTAAAGTGGGTCATTTCACTTTAAGTGTTGAGATAACAGCACATGAATAGTGCGAAACACCACATTGCAGGTATTCTAGGACCACTGAATAATTATTCTAAATTGTGATATTTTTAAACTCAAAATTAAGATGATTTGTTAAAAATTATAAAATAATAATTTTACAATAAATAATATTTTATAGATAATTTATTATATTTATTATATTTATTATTATATTAACTAAAATTTAGAAAAAAAATTAAAAATCTTTTAAATTAATGTTAAAGAGTCAACCATCATTAACTAATATGGAACGGTTGAAGGACCAGGCCGAATCGAAACCATATGCTTCTCCAACCTTTTAGTTGGGCCACTAAACGTGAGTACTACTCTAAACAAATGTTAATAAGCCCAATAATGAAGTCCAGAAACAAGGTAAGACTACATAACATAAAACCCTTGTAATTTTACTCCCTCTTCACTCAGCTTGACAAGCAGCCGAGAGGGAATCAGAGAGTCGACAAAGGGAAATCAATAGGGGTAAGCATCTTTAAATCTCCATTTTCCGTCAAATCTGATTTTATTCAGCAATTTGTATACATATCTATGCAAGTATGCAGTAATCACTGCCATTTTCTCTTTGTAGACATTTCATTTATATTCATAATATATACACATATATACTGTAAGTAGCTTTGCAGCGGGTTTAAATTTCAAATTGATACGGTTTTTGTGGTTAGTTATGGTCGATACATGTTTGTTTTTTTTATTTTGGTGTGAATTCGTGATGAATCTAATATGGGTTTTAGTTTGTTCAATCTTTTGTTTGTTCTCCTAGAACTAGAAAACATGTGTGATTACAAATTTATTTGGATTTGTATATACATTAATTTTTTTAAATGGGTTTTGTTACTTGGAGTTGATGGGAATTTCATTATCGCATATATTTAATGGAATTGGGGTGTAAAAGATGTAAAGGAAATTCCTTCTGAGAAGCGGCAATTTGGATAAATGTGAGTAAGTAGAACTAGACGTGGTTCTGCAACCCTAACATTGCTGGTTTCCTATTTGACCTTCATAAAATCTAGTATTTACCCACAGGATGAAATGGAAAAAAATAAATGATGCTAATGCATTATAGGACAAAGAAAAGAGAGCTGAGTTTTGTAAGCTTGTATATGTCTGTATATATTGCTTTTGTTTGTTCTGCTCAAGTTGTTTTGTTTATGTGCAATATTGGATAGTGTTGAGAAAACTACCCCACTGCAGTGGGCTTTATATTTTCGAGTTGTTGTTGTCTTTGTGTAGTTATTGATTTAAAGTTGTAACTTTATCTTTTGTATTTCATATAGATGGCTGACGGGCAAGCTAAGGGAGGTCCTGTGGTTCCAGAATCTGTATTGAAGAAACAGAAGAGGGATGAGGAATTGGTGTTGGCAAAAACCCAAGAGCTTGAGGCTCAAAAAAAGAAAAATGCTGAGAACAGGAAGCTGATCTATAACAGAGCCAAGCAGTACTCCAAGGAGTATGAGGAACAGGTAAGGTTCTATTTTATGCCTTCATTTCATGATCTTTCATCAATTCTACATTTTCCTCTTTTTTTAAATGTAGTTGTCAATTTTTTTCTAATGCAGCAAAAGCAACTTGTTCGGTTGAAGCGTGAGGCGAGATTGAAAGGTGGATTTTATGTCAGCCCCGAAGCTAAGCTTCTGTTCATCATTCGCATCCGTGGGTATGCATCTATGTCCTTTCAACTGAAATTTTCTTTATCTGACTATATGCCCAACCTCTTTTATCGATTTTGGAAATTTCAGTATCAATGCTATAGACCCTAAGACAAAGAAGATATTACAGCTCTTGCGTCTGAGACAGGTACTAACTTAATCGAGTATATGCATATTTCATTGTTTTGTTGCTCTCCCAGTTGATTTGGGTGTTACCACCACCCCCCCACAAAAAAAAACTGCTTTCAAGTAATTCACTGCTATAAAAGTCTGTGTCCACAATAAGCAAATGATTGGGGCATCTGGTGGTATAGAATGTTACCCTGTGTATATGTCTATTCCAAACCCATGTACTAGAGTCACCTCTATTGATTGAAATCGTTGATTGGGTGGAGCTCATATTTTAGGACTTTTGCGGCTTGTATTCTGGTATATATAAAAATGATATTGGCAATTGCAATATGAAGTGCCTAGGGTAGTAACTATAGGATAAATGTTGGGGTAATGCTAGGTTTTTTTGTTTTGATTTTTTTCCTTGCCTCAAATGTATCTCAAAAATGATGTGGCTTTGAATAATACGACTGGTGCTTTATGACATAGAATCACAAAAGATGTAGTCAACCAATGTAATGATGTCACGTTAGTTGAGACGAAAACTTTAAGACCCCTAACATTATCCAAAATGTTATTCTTCGATTTATTCTTTGTCAATTCTTCTAACTAGTTCTTCCAAAACAGATATTCAATGGTGTCTTTCTAAAAGTCAACAAAGCTACACTGAATATGCTCCACAGGGTTGAGCCCTTTGTTACTTATGGGTATGCATCTCTCAACTTGCAAGAGTATACCCCAATTTGTTACCTAGATCCTCTACATACAACTTCATTTATTTTTTTTGGGTCATATTATGGTCTTCAGATACCCCAATTTGAAGAGTGTGAAGGAATTGATCTACAAGAGAGGTTTTGGCAAGTTAAATAAGCAGAGGATCGGTTTGACTGACAATTCCATCATTGAGCAGGTTTGTTGATTAATATTTTGGTAGTGTGTAATTGTGACTCATATAATTGTTTAACTTTAAAAGAATTGCAATTCATGAAGTTTTAATGTACGACTTGCTGACCACAGGCTCTGGGAAAACATGGCATTATCTGCGTTGAAGATCTTATACATGAGATTATGACTGTTGGGCCCCATTTCAAGGAGGCTAATAACTTTCTCTGGCCATTCAAACTAAAGGCACCATTGGGTGGTTTGAAGAAGAAGAGAAACCACTATGTCGAAGGAGGGGACGCTGGAAATCGTGAAGATTATGTCAATGAGCTCATTAGGCGAATGAATTAGTGTGTTTTTTTCAAAACCAATGTTTGGAAGTTCCTTTTGGAAATTAGAAAAATATTGGGGTAGTTTTTCTTTACTCTCATGTTGGAGAGACGTCTTTGGAAATCAGAAGGTTGTGCTGACCAAGCTTTTTTAGCCTAAGACCTGATGTTGTGCTGAGAATTTTACTTTCTCAATTTTGGATTTTATATTAAAACTATTGCTGCCTTTCTACTGTGTTTATACTTGTGGTTGCTTATTTCTGCTCACTCTCTGATGTGTTTTTTCGTCCAACTTTTTTGAATTAGGCATGTTTTCAAAAGGTTAAATGATCTGGCTATGTTAACGGAAAGTTTGGCTGTTTAAAAGTAGTGCAACTTTGCTTGCTATCTTTGATACTGGTCTGGAGAACCGGATTGTGCTGTTTTGTGTATATGGCTAAGTCCTCTTTGTGCAGTGTTTTAATGGTGCTAGTTGTTTGCATCTTCTAATCACCTGTAGCTACCCTGATTTAGCTGTCTGACTATTCACTGGAAACTGTTTTGGTTTTATAGTCTAGTGCTCAGTTATCCGCTGATATGGTTGAATAATCTAGTGCTCAGTTATCGGGTTATGTAATTGGGTTATGCTAATGTTTAGTGTAGTGCTTAGTTATCCGGTTATGTTATTGTGTTCTGCTGATGAGTGCGATAATGGTGCTTTGTAAGAACCTTTATTTTGTAAAAATTATCTCCAGCAGCCACCAAACATGCATCTTCCATATTTTTATGGGGACAAATCACTAAAAGAAATGAGAAACAAAATTGCCCTGGTGCAATTGTTGACATTTAACTATGTATTTGAAAGCAATAGCGGTGCGGATGGCATATTTTTTACTTTGTTTTATTCACTTTTCCAAGTGGAAAGCTGCTAACTTGGACCAGTTATTTTTATTTGAACATGTTATTAAGCATGAACCGGAATGTGAAGAAGATTAAAAGTTGCTGCCTACTTTTACTTTTATAGTTATAGGCTGCTAACAAGCACATGTTTATGTTCTCCAAGAGGGTAAGTATGACCCAAGTGTAAATATTAAAACTTGCAACTTTTATAATTCTCTGCATGCCCCCATGGTGGGGGCCTTGGAAGCTATATTTTTAAGAGGAGGATGCATAGTGGGTTGTTTTAACCCGGAAGTACATTACTTCCTCTCCAATGAATCAAAAGAAAAGTACATTGCAACTACTAAAGCACGAGTCCCCTTACAACCAACAACTTTGTAACAGAACCTGCAAATCCAAGCAGCAACCACTCCTCTTCGAGTGGAAACCACCCATGAACCATTTGACATAATTTACCAACACCCTTGACAAGAACAGCGTAACAAACTCAAAATAATCACAAAATGTTTTCTAAACATGAAACTCAATCGCAAACTCCTCAATAGTTAATAAGTTCTCTCTACAATGGTAAACACACCAATGCCATTAACAAAAGCTCCCCAACCCAACAATATGGGTAAAAAAATTATACAGAAACTATACACATGATTAAAAAAGACAAGGCACAATTTCCACCACCACTATAAGACTATCCAACAAATTTTGTACCAAAATAGCGCGCATACCCATGAGTTGTTGAGCTCCCGGTTGCTACACAGGAATAACATCAATCTTTGAAGAGTCTTCACATCTTAAAACAATGCCCTCAAGGCTGGCAGGAAGAATGCACTTAGACCACTGGCATCCTGTAGGTATTGGCTCTGGTGGAGGTACAATCATTAATACATTATCATTTCGCTGCACAACTCCCATTACGCTTACAGTGCTGCCTTCTTTAATGTACCTATTGACATCAGAGAGAGCAAGAATTAAGGCAGCCCAAACAGAAATTTTATTGATCTGAAGAAAATCCAGAAGAGCTTTAAAAGAATATGCATTGGTCATTAAGGAACATCACCCATCAATGCTTGAGCAAGACTCCTATCCTCATAAACCTGCTTTTTTCCATGAAAAATCTTTTAAATAATTTTAAAGTAACCGCCCTTTCATTTGCATGTTGCTTTTTAATTGCAATGATGGAGCTTTGTGCTTCCAATATTTCTATGCGAGCAGCAATTAGACATGAAATAACAAAGGTTTGCACAACATAATGTTAAATTTTACCCTTCTTTCAATCGCATCACACGGTCGTCACCAGAAAGGTTTCTCTGACCCAACCACCTTATAAATTCTGGGGACATATCTCTGTTTGACTGATTGATATCAACGACGACAGATTCATCAACATACGGAGTCACCTTAGCACCAGAGCCAGCCTTAACCAGTGCCCTTAACCCAGATTGGAAATCAGAAATGTAGAAATCAACCACATGCCTCTGCAATTATGAAAAGAATGATTCGGTCATGTGAAAATCTGTACAAATATGAAGAACAGTTTCAAAAATATTCTCTAAGTTACAGCCCCCAACCATATATGTACATTATACACCATATATTTTATACACACACACACACACATATATAATATAGGGCTGTTATTTCCACAAGTGTTTTTGATAGTTCCGCAAGCCCCTACGAGTGTGTGCCACCCATTTTGTGAGAGACATCTTGTGGAAGTATTAAATTGCTCGTGGAAATAACAATTCCCAATAATATGATATAACCTTTTACTAATGACCTAATGAGAGATGTATGAAGAAGAAAATAAGGGTATCTAATGGTTGGTCAGAAAGCCCAATGAGCTTCAATCCAGAAAATAAAATTAAGTTGGATCTAATGGTTGGTCAGAAATCCTAATGAGCTTCAATCCAGAAAATAAAATTAAGTTGGAACGAGGCTTATAAATTAAACTCCAGATTGGTCATGATGTAGTTCTTGAGCATCAATCTACGGATGGCCAAATTAAATGAGACCAACAAAGATGGTGTTTGAAGTATGCAGGAAGAATATATGATAAAATGTGTTACTACTTATCTATGGTCTGTATAACCATAATGCAAATTATGCTCGTAAGTATAACGATACAAAACAATGTCAATATAGTATAACAACCCTGTTAAATTAATCCCACTTTATTGGGAATTTACGAGTTATCTATACTTGAGCAAATTTATATATTGAAGATGGAATAAGCATACACCAATGGTATGAGACGATAGTCTTTCTCACCTCAACTGATCGGAGACCCCAAGTAAAGCGGCGATGTGATGGATTGGCAGCTTTTGAATCCCATCCTCGGTATTCATAAAGACTTGAGGATGTATAGACACATCTAGGAACTTTTTGGAATGATGATTCAAGAGGAAAGTTTCCACAGGTAACCACCTTCAAGAAATTGAACCCTATTTTGTTAAGACAAGCATATGCAAGCAGGTGTAGAAAACAGATAGGAACTTTTTCAAGAACACAAAACAAGCTCAATCGAATTAATAAATCTCATAGGAATAGTATTCTCTGAAGAGCCAATAGTGGATTTTTCTGCCAAGGAGAAATGAAGGTTGCAGATATTAATTATCAGCCTCATTGTACATCTTATCAGTCTAATAATATTCTCAGAAGGTCGGTATAAAGTCCTCTGTCCCGCTTTGTACGCACAAAGACCTTAATTGGGGAGTTTTTCTCGCAGACATGATAGACATAAGCAAAAATGGGAAGAAGATTTTTATTCCTTTTCAATGTTAGATGAAAATGATATAGATTTCAGGCTTTATGGGTGCATCAATCTTTAGAGAAAACACCTACATATATATATATATATACATACATATATATATATATAGTAACAGAATGCAGATGAGCAGTATACAAAATTCAGATGCAATGCCAAACTCAATAAATTATCACATATAAGACCACGAAAAAAGAACAAAAAAATAATAAAACAAATTTCAAGTTTTTGAACCTTAATATTAATCAAACCCAGACATTCAAAGTTTTCAAGTCCAATATTTACTACTCAAAATGCTTATAGTGACCAACTTGGTGTATATTTGAAGTTCCATGGAGCTTCAGAACTGTTCTAAGGAAAATGTAAACAGCAAATGCTACAACTTTGGACTCAATAAGTAAGAACTTGGGAGCATTGATTCTGAAGTATTTTCACTGAAGGCCCATCAGAGAAGGGAAGAGAGAGAGAGAGAGAGAGAGAGGTTACATACCCCAGAAACCTTGACAAATTGGCCATCCCTTGCAGTTCTGAGTTCACAGTCTGGATAACGAGCAATGAAACCGGGGATGGCTCTAGTCTCCCAACAACTATTCCAGATAAATACTGTAGTGACAGCAACAAATAAACTAACGACGACAACTAAAAGAATGGGATTGCCGACTGCTGCTAAGATAAAAATGCCGGCAATAAACCCCATCACAAAGAGTAAAATTATGGACCAAAAAATTAACTTTGGGAAGCTTCTGTAGAAGGAATGTTTGTTCTCCTGGCTAAGGTGAGTAACAGCTTGATTTTGAAGAACAGAAGCACTACTTAGCTTGAGTGATCCTGTGGAATCCAATGGACCAGATGCCTTCCAAGGAGCACCTGATGCATTAAGGGGACCCGAAGTAATAGGTCCAGATGTAATGAGTCCTGTGGCAGGAAGAACTGGAGGAAGAGGGCCGGAATTTTGGCGGGAAACAGAGTTTGCTCCTCCACCTTGAGGACCTGATGCCTTCTTCACTGGTTCCCCATGTTTATTCAGTGGACCGGAATTGGTCTTCTTTAAGGAAGCTGAACTGGGAACACCAGTTGTAGAAACAGAACCCCGATTCCCAGAATTAGGGGCCATTTGGTTCGAGTGAGAAGCAGCACCACCAAAAGATCCTGTCCTTGAAGGGGCATTATTTATGGGTCCAGATTTTCTTGATCTAGAGCTATCCGTAGATATATCAAACATCTTGCCAAGTTCTCCAGACTTTTTGATATTCCCGCCGGTGTAAGGCACTGCTGTTGAGCTCATTGTTGGAGTCCTTTCTTTAGGCTGCTGCTCAGGGCGGCCTGATACGTAAAGACCATTGCTCAACTGGTGGGAAGGAAATCGGGAACCCATAAGGTTGCTTGAGTTCCAAAAAGGGGCCAGATGACAGATTGTGTGCAAAGCCGCACAGCACAGAGACAAACTCCTAATTATAAAACTTAAAGACAGGTCCCAAAGCTAGCAGACCCAGGTCAAGAGTATGATCACACCTAATCAATAGCAGATCGGAATTAGAGTTTTGAATAGATTCAGATCCCTTATAAGAAACTCAAAAACAAATTCCAATACATAATATTGTCTTTATACATAACTAGAAAACAAACCATGGAGAGATTCCTTTTTCATTTATTATACATCAAAGAAAATTGACTTAAAGTCCTGAAACTAAGGAGACAACATGGAACTGCATCAATTTTAGCAGGACTTGCAATACAGCAATTCAATTAACCAGAAAATGATATGTCTCTCTCTCTCTCCAAGTGTGTAGAGAAAAAGAGATAATAAGATGAAGATTCTTGATCAAGCAAATTTAGCAGGGGGAAAATTATGTGTTATAAAAATATCTTTTTATGACTTCTATTTCATAGAATTCTCGAAAATGAAAATTATCTAAAAAGGTAAACTTGGTTAAGAGGTGATCACCAGTATTAGCAAAAACATCACCAAACCGTCCGAACGCACCACAGATCTGACAGCAAGTTGATGATTTCTAATAATAAATAACACATAACAATAAGAAAACTCTTGATCAGTGAAATTCTCAAGTCAGTAAACCCTGAACAGCATATAGAGATCCCAATTCCAGAACTAAAAATCACAATGTAATCAAACTAAGCTATAAATAAAAGGAAAAGACAATGCAGAATACAGATTCACAAAGTTAGTGCTCTACTAAACTTCCTAGATCCAAAATCTAGAAAAGTAAAAACATATACAGTACTCAATTCTCACAGAAAAGCACAATATTACAGATCAGTGCGACAAGAATACAACTTTCTATACATAAAAGCAAAACTATTTGAATCATAAAGATTTGATCCAGAATCTGACCACGAAATGGGCATTTCCATATTTGACATTTAGAATCCAAGAAAATCAGAAACCCTGGTTCCAAACTAGGAAACCAAAAAAGCCCACATTTTATTTTGCCCAAAAAAATGAGCTAAATGAGAGAAAACGGAAACCCTGAAGGCTGAACAGAGAACCCGAAGTGAAGAGAAAAGATATTGCATTACACACCTGGGGAAGAGAGTGAAGTTGGGATCTGAAGAACTGTGTACATGGTATATCAGTGAGAGAAGAGTTCGAATGAGGTGGGTAGTGTGTTGGCTGAGAAAATTAGTAAAGGAAACTCAAAAACAAGGATATGATTAAATTATTACTCAAGAAGAAGAAAATGGGAACTGAAAACACACCCTCCACAGTCCTTTCATTGCCTCCTTTTTGTGGTCTCAGTTTTCTACTCTTTCTAGCCGAATGACACTTATACCTCCTCCCCAGACTTCAAATATCGAGTCTGCCATTAAACTTCCAAACTTTAAATTTTCTTCCAAATCTTTTAAATTTTGAGAAGAAATGTTTCCTCCTTCTCTATTTTTTTTTATCCTAAAAAATTTACGAATAAGAAACTTTTAATAAAAAAAAAGTTTAATACTTGTGAGTATAGCTAATAGTTTTTTACTCGCATAAAAAATATCTTAGTTACATCCTTCACGTAATTTAAAAAGATCAAAATAAAAAAGGAAATAAATAAATTTTCAAAACTTCACGTAAGTATATTAAAAAAAAAATCTTTTTAAAAGTAATAGGCTTTACATAAGTTTTTTTGAAATGTAAAATAAACTTTATATAAATTGATAAATAAAACTTTTCTTGTGAGAGAGAGCATTATTATTAGGTAAAAGATATGACAACAAAAAAGTGTTTACTTTTTTATATTTTATCGTTTATGCACTTCAATGTTTTAACTTATAATTAGTCTATTAGCGTTTGCGAGACACGAGTATTATATTTTTTATTATTATTTTATAATTTTTTTGAGCAACTCAATAATCGTTATATATAAAATGGCAGCATTTACAATAAAATCAAAGATTTATATTTAAATATATAATTCAAAAAATCTTAGCTTTCCTCGATTATTCAAAATTGGGCCTAACTACACTTCATGTAAAATATTGAACCAAGTACTATTGAGCTTAATAAAAATATTTAGTCAATTTATGAGTTTTTTTATAAAACGGGTCTCAGTTTATCAGTTATATGGATATTCGCAAAATATACAATAAATTTGTAATTATCTTTTATTGTAGTTTTTAAAAAAAAAATTACGTGCTATGTGTTGAAAATCACAATAGGTCATACTAAATGTGATTATGATTAATTCATGAAATTCAAAAACAAACAGACATGAGTATTCAATTAATATTAAAAAATTTGCACTTGTCATTAGTAATTAAAAGTAAATAAAGAATGAATGCAACAAATAATTAAACATAACATAACAATTATCGAGTCAACTCGATTAGATAACTAACTCAATTATTTTCTTAATTAATTTAAAACTAAACTCAAATTAGCTTTTTAAACATAGGCATTGATTAGTTAGTAAACTAAAATTCACTCCTGTTTAATGGTAAACAAGTTCAAGCTTCGAATTTTTAAAAATTACCAGAGTTTTAAAAATTATTAAACTTGATAAATTTATATAGAAAATAAATACTTACATACGTGCACACATGAGATATATAAGAATTACGAATAACTCCATTTTAATTTATTTTATATTTCACATTAATTATAATTTAATTTTATCATAAATTTATTCACATATAAATAATTTCCCTCAAATTTATGTTTGTAACCATAATTTTCTATCTTTCTTTTAAAAAAAAATTGTATTAATAGTCAGTAGGCTGTTATAAATCCAACAGTATGTCTGGTCCCAAAACTTGCATAAAAACGTGGCCCAACTTGTTTTACATGTATTGTGTGGGTGTCGAATACTTCTCGATTAAAATTTTATTTAATGATTTTAAAATAATGTCTTATATTAATATTTTTATTTTATTTTAATAATATTTTATTATTTATAACTATAAGTCAATTAAAATATAAAATAATTTATTAAGTTAAAATTTTACATAAATTTATTTTAAGACTACTAAATTTATTATTTATAACTATAAGTCAATTAAAATATAAAAAAATTAAAAAGGTCAAAAATGGAATAAATTCAGTATCGGATAAAATTGCAGAAGGTTGGTTCAAATACGTTGAAAGGATTTTGCCAGCAGTACAAATCGTAGAAGTGGCGAGCAGCTGTCTAATTTAGTAAGTCATTGCATTTACACGTATTTTTGACAATACAAGAGTATTGTGTGACAGCTTTGTGGGCATCACAGTGCATGTCTTCCTTTCTTTGCATATAATAAGCTCCAAGCTTCTATTTTTATTTTTCATCAATTAGACGGAGTTCAAGTCCATGTTTTTTCACAGACGCGTTACGTTTTTTTTTTTTTACAAACAAAATAATAAATCCTAGGTGGACAATCCATCAAATAACATTGTATTATTTACTATTTTTAAAAATAAAATAAATCACATTAATTTTTAATTTGATAATAAAACTTCCTAAATAGTTTTAATTTTTATATTTTCATTTTTTTGAAATTATATATATATATATATATATATATATAATCTAAACTATTACTCCTTCTAGAGGAGGTAGGGGGAGGAAGGGTATGGGTCAGGAAGAGAATTAAGGAAAAATATATATATAAAAAAGTTACTTGTTAATCTTATGGAGTGTCCGTTAAATTCTAACTTATTATTAAAAGATAAATTTAAACATGTGAAATTTCACAATAAAATGAGAGATTCTATCACTAAATTCTAATTTTTGAATACAACCTCCTATAAAATGTTACATAAACATGACTTATTATTTTATAGTAGTACCTTAATGAAAAAATACTCCATTTTGTGGGATAAAAAATGGCAAATGAGGCTTAATTTTTTGAAACAGAGGGAATATTTTTAAGACTAAATTTTATTGTTTTGATATAAATATTAGAAATTTTCACAAAATTCCTCTCACATGAATAGTAAATAAATCTCACACTAATATAAAGAGAGATCTTATAAAAATATTAAATTTTATTTATAAAAATATCAATTTTCTAAATATTAAAATGTATAATTGTGCTGGATTTGGACAAGAAGACTCAAGGAACAAGCCATCACACTTTTATGTGTGTCCAATTAACTGGTTCTTTTGGACGGGTTTTATAATTTCAGCGCAAATTTCAATTGGCTATTTGGATTTGGGCCTAAGGGAATTCCTTACACATACTTGTAACTTTGCTCTACCAAACAAATTTAGCACTAGGAATATGTTTGTGTTAAAACGTAAGCTAGTACTAGCTGTGAACGATTTTTCCTTTTTTTTTAAATAAATAAATTTGAACCCTCCCTCGGATATTATTATGAGTATGATAAATTTGATAATCAACATCAAGAATCTCGTTTATTTTAATATGAGTAAGTCTCGTATTAATAGTGGCAACATTACAATAATCACTACACATGTAACACGATAATAGTGAAAAATTATTTAATTAACAAAGAAATAAACCATTATATTGAGGAGGAATAATAAATGTAGGTAATGTTTTCAAGATTATATTTTTAGTATCATGTCATCATTATTAAAATAAATTTTAATTTAATTTTTTTTGAGATAAATATAAATTAAAAATATATTTGTAATATTAATAGATTTTGAAAATGGGACTCTCTCTAAACTAAAAAGGATTGGGGTATATCTAGGCGCATCTTATACACAACTTTAAGGCTATGTTTATTTGTAAAAAATATACTTGAAATTAAATTATTTATCTTAATTTAATATTATTTTACATTATTTAATTATTTAATGAGGGATTACTAGTCTCTTAATGTCGGACTATTAATCCCATAAAATTATTTAATAGCCTAAAATGAGAAAAACTATTAATTTCAATTTTTTTATGAAATTATATAATCCCACATAAATAGTTTTAGAGATGATAAAAATAAAATAGTCCATAGGACTATTAATCCTCCATAATAGAAAAAAATAGTATTAAATTAATATAAATAATTTAATCTTAAATATATTTTTTATAAACAAACATAATTTAAGTTTAATATAATAAAAAAAAGAAATTATAACCGTTTTTTTTAATAAAAAAATAAAATAAATAGGACTTTGCGTTTGGAGACGGAGGTGGGGTATGAAAGAGTGTGTCTGCCAGGCTGAATCGCAGAGAGGAAAATCATGAAGTTTCTAGGTTATAGTAATAGCCTTGTGAATACACATATAGGTTTATCCAAATTCTGAGGCCACGGGAGATCCAAGTTATGTTTCATAAGATAAGAGATATTGTTCGTCATTGCGTTGTGACTGAAATTTAAGGACAGATATTTTGTGGCCCATTACTAAACCCGATTCAATCTTCTTAAGATTTTTCATTATTTTTCCCTAACTTTAGCAAATCTTGCAACGAAGCTCACTCGCATGCCATTGAATTAAACAGAGCCACGACCACAAATTTTCTCCATCCCTTTTACTTTCTTTCTTTCTATTTTCCAGATTGATATATAGCTACTGTTGGTGACAGACAATATTTCTAGAGAAATGAGGCTTCCACTCATAAAAACTTGCTTATAGATACATGACCACATGATATATATTGCCTTAATTTGTTTTGAAAATATATATTGGTGTCTAAAACTAATTTTGGTAACTCTAAACACTTTAAAATTTTAATTTAAATTATTTGAAATGACAGTAGATTATATATATCAATAATTATAAAGAGTTCTATTACGACACTTAAATGATTTTATAAAAATTTTAAAATGAATTTAGATTTTTTTTTAAAAAGTAAGAAATTAAATGTAAACGAACAATCTAGTGAATATATACAATTGAATCTACGAGCTCTCTTGTGACTGCCTTATTAAAAACAAATAATCTTTATACTTTAGATAGGGAATTGGATATTAAAAGTAGAAGTGGGGGCACTTATGCAAAAAATCAAAACTTAAATTGGTTTTTGTATTGAGAAGCCACTGATGTTAATGAGCCAAACGTAGGATTGCCGTCTGCCACATACAGATCAACACAAGAAGACACCAAATTAACCCTTCAAATTATTGCCCTCTTTTTAGATCCACAAAACGATCAGCTCCATCTCTTTTCTGGGTACACCGTACACGTGAAATCCCACCAACCAATAAACGACTAGTCGAGGTCAGCCCTAGGCAATCTTCGCTGGCCAATTGTATTTTGCCATGTCAGCAGATAAGAAAACCTTCCCCATAATCCTTTTGCAGTTGGGTATGGGTGACATACATACTCTTGGTACAAAATCTCATCAGGACATCCATCCATACATGCCCATGATTAAGAGATTAGTTTCTCTTAGTTACCAAATTGTCCCTAACTTCAAAAATTAACTAATTTTGGTACCACTGAATATTTTATCTTCTTCTCCACTGAAAGCGACCGTAATAATCTCAATCCCACGTGCATATCTTTATTTAGAGCAGTATAAAGGGGGTCCGTCATAATTCACCAGTCCTAGACAAAAAAAATAAAAAAGGCTCAAGCGTTATAAATTTTATTTTTGCATATGCCATTTTATATTTTACATTTTTCATAATTATATATGCTTGAAGTACAAGAGAAATTAAGTATGTTTATCCGGTGTGTCGATGAGATCTTACCTTAATAGTTAAGATTGATGTACTTAACTTTTAAGGTCATGTTTATTTATAAAAATTATAATCTCAAAATTATAATCACAATAAATGAATTATAATTGTAATATTATATTTATGTGCAAGGATTACATTTAAAATAAGGCTATTAATCCTAAAAATATTTTGTTTATTGTTAAATTTAGATTTAAGACTATTAATTCAGAGATTATAAAATGATTTAATATAGGGGACTATTTAATACCATGTTCAATCAAAGATTATAATCTCAAAACTATTAAGTCATTTTATAATTCCTGGACTAATAGTTTCAAGTCAAAATTTAAAAACAAATAAGACATTTTTGGAATTAATAATTTTATCTTAAATATAATCCTTACAAATAAATATAACTCTGAGATTATAATTCATGCATTAAAATTATAATTATTACAAATAAATGTAGCCCAGATATTAAGTTCGATTCTTATTTCAAGTGAGACTCGCTTCAAGTTGTTTAAGAGTTTATTTTTTTCTCTTCTAGTTTCCTCGTTTAGTGAAGTTTGGCTGTTAGGCGAAACTTGTTTGAGACCTCTTCTAATGAGGTTTGATTAGTAAGTGAGATTTGTTCTTTCAATAAAGTTGGGTTCTATAAAAAGAAGAAGTATGTGTATCCATTAGGAATTGTTGAACTCTTTTTTAATTTTTTTTTATTAATCCTCCCAGCTATTTGATATTGGTAACACATTGTTATTAATGATTATATGTCCATCTTTTGAAATGAATAAAATACAATAATTTTTTAAGAAAAAAATATGTACACAATTTTTTAAAAGCTAAAATAAAAGATGAAAATGACATTTTTTGTGAGAAAAATAATTAAGACACTCATTCACGAGTGGAGAAGAAATAAATTCTTAATGCTACTCTTAATGAGAATTTACAAATTCTACCAACAAAAATTAATAAATTTGTATTTAAGTTAAGCTCATGACATGAATATTCAAATAAACCAAATCTTAATTAACATTTTATCATTAGGAAAAAATAATTTTTTTAGCACAGGAAAAAATTAGTTTAAATAATTGGAGTTGTAACCAAATTAGTCTGCCATAACAAATTTTAAAATTTAAATTTCAGAATTATTATTTTTTGAAAAAAAGATACTAACAATTAAGTAAGCTCGCCTTAAATAAGCCTGCAAAATGCCTTTTATTCTAATATTACTATAATTATACTCCCTCCTTTTCATTAAAAATTTAATTGTTTTTTATTTTATTATTTAAGATGGAATAATTGAAAGAGAGAAAAAATAATTAATTAATGTATAAATAGTAATAAAATTTTAAATTAATATTAGATATTTTAAATTAATATTAATAAAAAAATTAATATATATAATTAGATCTTAAACAATTTATATAATCAAAAAGAGGGAATAGAAAAAACATTAGAAGCAATAAACTCAGGGTACATACGTAATTGAAAAGGCTGAAATAATTGAAGTACTACAGAAGTGAAAAAATAGAGGTAGAAGAGAGAATGGGGGCACAGTGGTCCACACCAAGAAATGTTGAAGCCTTGCTTTGTCTCTTCCTCTGTTATCATCTCCATCGCTCCTACCAATTCCACAAATCTCTCTGTCCACTCCAAAGCGAGAGACAGAGTTAAGGAGAGAGAAACTGAGGTGGGTCTGCTATTTTTACAGAACTCTCAACGGATTTTTTCCTTCCCTTTGAACTACTCCATCCCCGTGACTTACTTTCTCTCTGCCCCCTCTCTTTCTTAGCAGCTAAATGCATTATTTCAGTAACCCATCCACTGGAGTCTTGGATTCTCTTATCGGATAATTTCTATTTTCAGATATTTCTTATTCCTCTCGTATAACCCATCTCATGATAAGTTTAAATTTTGGGGTTTGTGCATTCATTTTATTAGGAATCGATCCTGGGTTTTCTTAGAGTTTTCAGGAGTTTCTGTTCATTTTTCCCTCCCTTAAGGGCTTAAAGAGTGTGTGTATAAACAGGTAGTGTACTTTCCTCTTATAGCATAAAAATAAGCACAGGCCATTTGTTGGGTTTCCTTCCTAGTTTCATACCCAAAGACTCTTTACTTGACTTGAATGTTTCGATGAATTCAAGATAGATTTTTTATGTTTTGGTATTTGGACTTTTAGTACTTTTTTGGGTTATATAAGGGTTCTGGTATCTTCAGTCTATACTTTACTAATATAATTTTTGGCCTTTTTCGACCAACTTTTTGTTTATAGTTCAAGTACCTTTTAGGGTTTAGGGTTTTGTGCTCTTTCTTTGTTACCTGTTCAACACAATCCTACATCCTCCGGTTTTAGCATTTCTGGCCTAATTGGTTGTAAAACTGAGCTGGGTCTAAGCTTTTTTTTTTTAGTTCTCTTCACCAATTGGATACAATTGTCATTTTGGTCCCAAACCTTTCTGCCAGTTATTTTGATTCTGCAACTTTCAGATGGTATGTGAAATGTGTGATTCCTAAAATTTTGGGTTTCATACTTGTGTTTGTTGCTTAGATCTTTGCTTCTTTCCTGCTTTCTCAGTACTTAATTTCAATCTCTTTGATTTTGCTTCTGTACTATTTCGAATCCGGTACTGAATTTTGTTCCAAATTTTCTGATGGTTTGTTCATAAAATTCTGAATTGAATTGAGTACTAGTATTCTTTTCTCTTTCTGATTTAACACTTCCTCTTTCAATCTATCTTCTGTGGCTTCTATCCTTGAATCGCTCTAGTTTGTTTCAGTTTCTACTGAATTGAGCTTTAGCTTCTTGCTTGATAAGTCTTGAAATTCTCTTGAAATCAACTGAATTTTCTCTGAATTGAGCTTTTCTTCCTTGTTTGGGTTCATCTAGAAATGTCTTCCTGTTTAAGTGGAGGTGGACGGGCTTATGGGTTCGAGCCCCACCTAGTTAAATCCCCAACTACTTCTAGTAGAACTTCACATTCATCTTCTCCATCTTCAACACTCTCTGAATCAAGCAATTCCCCAATTGCAATTTCAAATCGAAAGCCTCGAACCCCTCGAAAGAGACCAAACCAAACCTACAACGAGGCAGCAGCCCTTCTTTCCACAGCATATCCTAAAATATTCTCCACCAAACACCTCACAAAGCCCTGCAAATCTAGCAAATTACGCAACACTTATTTGGATGAGCCCCCAGAGTTGCTTCTTCCATTTCGAGCAATAGACAATTCCGGATTCTTACTTCATCAACCAATATTAGAAAAACCCAATTTTGGTATTGCGCCCAAAGTAGTGAATTCTTGTGACAGGCTGTGTCAAAGTCAGGCAGAAAGCGATTTCTATGTGAAGTCATCGGAATTCATTGATGAGTACCAAGAAGATTTTGATGCAGATTCAATCCTCGATGAGGAAATGGAAGAGGGCATTGATAGTATTATGGGGAATCTGAGTGTGAACAATGACTCGATTGATGAGTCCAACACTTGTATTGGCCAAATTGACACTTGTTATGGTTATCCAATGGGGTTGGGATTTAGTGGGAGTTTTGATTTTGGTTTTGGAATGAGGAGGGGAGTGAGGGCATTGAGGAATGTCGATGAATCAAATTGGTGGAGTTTTCCAACAGTTGATGTGGTTGATATCACGCCCAAATTCAAGAAAGTTTCAGCGCAAAAGAAGAAAAAGAGGGTGGAGAAACCTGTGGAGCTCAAACCTTCCGAATCTCCTCCACAAGAAAATTCAGTTCCCGGAGAATTTACAGAGAATACAATTCCAGAATTGAGTTCCGGGCCACGCCTGAAGTTGAATTATGACAAGGTGTTGGAAGCTTGGTCGGACCGGGGTTCGCCATTTCCCGAGGAAATCTCCGAGTCATCTGGGAATGACATCCATGTACGTTTCTCCACTCCCGCCAGGAATTCTAAGTGCAAAGGAAACTAGTTAAACCGACGAGCCTAGTTTCTGTTATTTTAATTGGGCTTGGAGTTAGACTGTTAGGTGATGTCACCCAGCGCGTGGCTGACACGCCATTTTTTGAATAAGAAAAATCGTATTAGAAAAGTCACCGAATTTTATTACGAATAATATTAGAATCTCAAATTTTTTATTTTAAATAATATGTAGCACGACGTTGTATTTATAATAAAAAATTTAAGATCCTGCCATTAAATTTTTGCCGCTGTTATTAGATGTTTTTGTTTTACAGTAACAAAGAAATTAAAAGAGCAGCATTAGACGGTTGTTATGATTTGACCTCCCGTTCCTTTCATTATTATTATTAATGGTCTCGTTCCCAACCCCACGCCTGAATTTTTATTTGATGTGTAGGGTGTGCCGCGAAGTACTAAATGATTGCCATTTTGTTTATGTTGAACAGGCCAGGCTGGCTAAGATTGATTTATTTTCAGGGTTGGGAGGAGCGAGAGAAGCTAGCGTACAGCGGTACAAGGAAAAGAGGCGTAACCGCCTCTTCTCGAAGAAGATCAGGTACCAAGTCAGGAAGGTCAACGCGGATCGACGGCCCAGAACGAAGGTATTAGGAGTAATTATTCTTATAGTACTCGCTATATTCACGAGTCTTTGCTATTAATATAATAATAATAATAATGTGTCTAATAATTTAATATAAAAATAATAAAATTTATTATTTTTATATTATAAATTTTATTATTTTTATATTAAATTATTATACAATCATTCCATAAATTATTATTTATAGCAAATTCCATATGCATGTGAGCACGTTTCTCTTTCTTTTTACGGAGTACTACTAGTACTAGTTATGGTGTCTTGTCTAAAGCTTCTTTCATTAATGTTTTGAAACGGGGACCTATCAGCAAGTCCCACTAGCTGCATAATAATGGTGATCATCATAGCCGATTAATAATTCGTGGGGCCGCAAGCAGAATGGGAGCACGGATTGAAATGATTATTAATGCTCCGCTCCCTGTTCTATTTCCTATATAGATAGTTTTCCATTATTATAAGGGTTTTTTTAATACATGCCCTGAGGACATAAAAATAAGAAACGGATCAACTAAATATTATTTATTTATGTATTTGTACTGAATTCAATACATAAAAAAATAATATACTAGTGAATCTTATGTATTGAATTCAATGTAAATATATAAACAAATAAAATTTAGCATTGTTTTTCGCGCTTAGCATTTGCTCTAAGAATACATGCTAAGAAGACCCTTATTATAATTCTATACAATAATGCAAGAAACTTGATCTTTATAGACTCTTTATACGAGTTAAAAAGTGGACATAATATTAAAATTTGTATTATATTTTATTTTTTAATAATTAAAATAAATAAAATATTTAATTTTATATTTAAATATTATATATATAGATTTGTTTTAATAATAAATATGAGTAAGAAGGTAGGAAGAAAGCAGATGAGGAATTTTTCAATCATTACGAAATCTGATTAAAAAAAAAAGGAATTGTGTCACAACTCTTTTGTTTGGCATGTTGCAGGGGCGATTTGTTAGAAGGCCAAAGATGAAAATTGAGAGAGATGGAGAAGAAAGAGAAGTATCTGCGGTTTAATTTTGTTCCAAAAGCTGCGGTTTATTTCTTATTTTTATTTTCCCCGTCTGTTAAAGCTTTTTCCTTGGGAGACTAGCTAGTTGAGAAGAAGAGTAATATGGAGGAAATAATTAAATACTAGTCCATACAGATTTTTTCCCCCCTCTCCCATATTTTAATTTACTTTTGCAATAATATTTCTCTCTTTACATGATGATCGTCCATGCATACTGTTAAACAATTATTGAATTGATAATATAATTATTAAATTAATATTTTTATGAGTAAAATTTAATATTTTTACGAAATATGTGGGACTTATAATTAATGTGAAAAAAAACTTAAAAAAATATCAATTCCCTACAATTATAGCACAAAACTCGAAGCACGTTCATTCAGTTTTCTCCGATCAAATTAGTACTACTTTTTTTATTTTATTATTAGTAATTTATTAGTATAGACATATATAATTATATATGTTTATAATAAAATTAAATAATAGTTATTATTTATAGATTACCGGTAAATGCAATTTGAATAAATGCCACAGCCACATAAAACATATCCATTACAACCACAAATAATTAGGAATTGTAGCGTAGTATTAATCGGTCTTAGTTTGATCGTTAGAATTACGCCATTGAGACTGTTAGATCCTAAGTTTATATTTTTCTGGAACATATTAGACCCTTATCCCATATCTGTATTTTGTCTAGCTCGTTTGTAGCATTGTATTATTATTCGTAAAAATAAAATTGAAAAAAATAACGTTGGTTTCAGCATATTCAAAATAAGATCTAATATGAGTACAATACCTTCAAGGCTTCAACGTATATTAAAAAAACACTATTTATTATAAAATTATATAATTATCCTTTTATATATAATATGAGAGAAAATATATTATGTTAAAATGTACCTATTAATTAATGAGTTTTGGTCAATTGTTGAATTTAGTGTTGATCCATTAATTTATTAAATTTAAATAAAATTAAAGGTTTTTTAAATACTATATCACAAGGAGAATAAGAAAAAATATTATATAATTCAAGTAAGAATTATATATTATGTTTTAATTATAATCAAAGTGGAATATATGAGAAGGTATATTATTATTTGCAAAATATTTTTTTTTAAAAATCCTACATTAATAAAAAGTAAAATGTTTTATAAGTATAAGCATAATAATTTAATTTACTTGTTGTCCTAAAAGGAATGCTTGAAAATGGTCACATGACGTGGTGGGTACGGGTCGCATTTTGGTGAATCTGACCCAAGATAAATTACAAATAAAATTCAATTAAATAGTTACAAAAGAATTGACATGTTTGAATAAATTGTGAATTTTAGTTTTATTTTCAAAAATGTTATTGAATAATTAATTTTGTAATTATCTATTCCATCTTTCCATTTTTCTTTTTTGAGATTAACATATTCAAATACTCAAAACGATATCGCTTTGAAGGTTATTATTATACGCAATCTCACATCCCTTTTTGCCTTAAAATACCATTCCTCTTTTTGCCTTAAATGAACATCGTATTTTTACGCTTATTTTTCATGTTATAGTAATTGGATAGTTTAAATATACATATTTAAATTTTTATTTGTCAAACATAACAACTTATCCTGAAATATTTTTTTTTACAAAAAATTTACACCAAACATAATAGTCCAACTGTATAACGTGCTTAAAATAAGATAATACTACCATGATAATAACTTCTTATGAAATAAAACGAGCTGCGGTTGCGGCCTCACCGACCAAAGATTCTTATTAATTGTAGGGGCAAAAGTGAAATTTAACAGGAGTCATACGCGTAAATAGAAATAACGGTACTTTTTTTTGTAGACAAATAACTCTACGCTTTATAATCCAATTTTACTCGGTTACTCACCGTCGGCCGTCCGGTTACCTAGTGGAGGAGCGGCGCCGTGTATCCTCTGGAGAAGAAAGGTTCTCACTTAAGACCTGTGTTCATAATACTTACATTTATATTACTGTTTGTTTGCGACAATACAATATACTTTGCATGATATGTTTACATGAGTATAATTTATGCAGTTATATTGTGTGAAATTTATTGGATTTTCAAACGGCAACCCATACGGTTTCATGAATTTCAATCTGCACAAGTGTGTGTTGAGGTTTGCTGCAATAGCTTTGTAATTAGTTTATTTATTGTGACCTGTTTTGAAGCACACAATGTGTTTGACAAAATTTCTAATATAGGAACAACTAATTAGATATCGGACGAAAATAAATATTTCCTTTTGGGTAAATGCATATTGATAACCTATAGTCTAGCCAGTGAATTTCATGAGTTTCCCAGTCTTAATTAATGGGATCACACCATTGTAGCAATGCTGATTCAGTAATTTCGTGTCTTGAAAGCATCAACTTGGGTGGGCTTGATAGGGAGTTGCAAATATTGTTGTGAAATTAGATGTCCATTAGATGTGGAAAAAAATTGAAAGCTTGTTAAGCCATGTATTTCATAGACATTTGAAATCTATACGGTTTACTTTTAAATTGAACATTAGTCATGCAAAAGAAAAGAGTAAATGATATTTATAATTTGAAAGTTACAGGGCATTATCTTAGCCAACAGTGCTTTGTGAAAGCACTATTTAGAGCTTAACATATACTGTTATTGTTGATATGATTATTTTTGTAGCACATGAAGTTCGGATAACAATATTCTATTTATTTATTTTTGCTGGAGGCGCCTGCAACTCAGTGGATAAATCCCTGGCCCCAAAGTGCCATTATGGAATTTTGTCCAGGACATGTACCTCTAGATACATTTACTACTAGAACAACTCCTTGGGGTTTTGGATAAAAATATAGTATGGCATTATATGTTTCATAGGCATTGTGCTCATGTAGTAGTTGCATTAGTATTGACAGTGTGATGTGCTCTCATGAGTTTTCCAATGTAAATTGACATTTTCACATGCTATTTTTTTTTGGTTTGTTTCCTTCAGATGGCCGCTTGCAGGAATGAGGAAATTGTAGATAGCATTGCATATATGAAGCTTGCATTACAACAGGTATGTGAAACACATTTTTTAATGAATTAAGAATCTTAGGATTTTCTCTAGTAAATTGTTAATTCTATTTAAATTTGTATCAGTATTGCATGGGATGTCTGAGTCGTTATGCTTATTAGGGTATTCAGTTTATTTTCTTATGGACTATGCTTGTACTTGTTAGATTTACAAATAAATATTGTATTAGAATTCACAGTGAGCTACTGAAGGGAACAAGAATATGTAGAAAACAATATACACATGGAAAAAGGCTGCCCTATATTGCATCTACAGATATTAGCATAACAGTTGTGTAATTGACTTAATAATATAGTTCTCTTTCTTTCTCTGTTTTCATTTTTAAGGTTTCATTGTTTGGCAGTTCAGTTCAGGGACGTATTCCCATGGATCGGGTACATATAACATGGAAAACTATTCCAAACATTGTAGCATCATAGTTTGGCCATTTCTGTTAAAACTATTTTTGTTTCATCATGCACTTATGAAGACGATTTGGTTCACTTAGCAGAGTTATACTTCTTTCTTTACTTTTTTACATTTTGGAGCATATATTAAGCTAAAGCATCATCGTATGTTTCCATTTTTGTGCTCATTTAATTAAAACATGATGTACCTAACCATTGAAATTCGTTATTGAATGTTGACTTCTTTCAGCAGTCAACATTCTATGTTGTACTTTGTATAGCACATGTTGTACCTTGAATTTTACATATAACGTGTAATGCACAAGGTATATCATGTGATGTGGACAGCGAACTGCTGAATCTACAATCTGTGGGGTCCATATTTTTATCTGGTCTTGCTTCAGAATTTCAACCAGAGTCGTTTTGGTAATATGTTTTTAAATTTCCCACGCAATGTCCTCTCGTATAGTATGTTTTTGTCTTTTTGAAAATGAGTCTCTTTCTCGTGTTGTATTATTTTCTGAATGAAGTTAATTACCTATTTTGTACTAAAACCAAAAGTAATTCCTGAAGTTGACTACAATTCTGAACTACCTTCCAAATCAAATGAATAATGAACTGTAACTTTGAATCTGTGCACATATGTGAGAGAGAGCGAGTAACTTCCAGAATTAAAATATTTAAGCAAATATCGGCTTAGGTTTGTTAAATTTATTCACTTTTGATAACTATTAAGAGGTATGTAGTTTTTTTTTTTGGGTGTAGCTGTGTCCAATAATTTTTTTTAAAACATGGATAGTATGGGTTAATATCTTACAGACTTGAAACATTTACTAGTTCCTAGAAATTTGTTAAATAAATTTTACATTTCTTGATATTCCTATTTTATCCTTGCTTCCACTTAGTTAAGTACCTTAGACTCACAGTTTAGAAAAATGTTATCCCTGGTGGAAGCTGAAGTTTAGAACCCCAGAGCACGACAATTCAAATATTTGGCTGCAAAACACTAGCCTTATGAGCTCCTCTCTTTTCTCTATCTTACTTACTAATAAATGCTTCTTTCATGTTCCTCTTCTGTTTTTCATAATCTACTTATTACCTATCTTTCATATCATAAGTGTTTGTTTTTCCTCCTTTTCATGATTACATATATGTCTCAAAAAGTCTTCTTTTATTTTCTTTCTCTGAAGTGAACATAGTAAAATATGGGGTTCGTGGCAGTTTTTCAACGAAACATGTAATTTGACCTTTGTATTTTTGGTGTAGTCATATTGGAATAGCTTCCGTGATTTCTGTTGTTGGTGTTTTGAATGATTATGGTGGACTTCACACCACATCAATAAGGGTTTGGTCATGACTTCACAATTTATTTGTTGGGGATGCTGCTATTCCTATAGTTCATTCACTAGTATGGACTACGGAATTGGTGCAGCATACTGGAAGAAGATGTTCATTCACTAGTATGGACTACGGAATTGGTGCAGCATACTGGAAGAAGATGTTCGGCAATAGGGTGGTCCTATGATCCTGATTATCCAAATTATCTATGCTGGGTCTGCATTTGTTTCGAACTTTTCCAGATTATAATGTTAGATCTGCTGTTGTTAGGGCTTAATGATGCATATGTTTAATGTTCATTAGGCTTTAACATAAGATCTGGGAAGAGATTATTAGTGTTAAGCACATTTATTATTTTGTTGGCCAGTGTTCTGGAAGAGCCAAGCCGAGGAGATCTATTTTGGCTTAATGCTTTTCAAAAATCCTTATATTTAATATAGCATGTTTACTTTCTTACACTTCATATCTCAATCCCCTAGCTCCTTTCACATAATATCTTAATACACCAAGTATGAAACTTCTCTCCTATATAATGGAGGTACTTCAAATATCATCTAATCCTACTGCTTTCCTTTTTGCAGGCAAAGCTTGCCCTGGATTGCCTTGAAGTGCCTGTGGGGTAAGCTCCTCTTAATTACTAATGATTTCAATTTAACACAGCCTTTTTTGTATATATCATTTTCTTTTAAACTTAAATTATATATTTTATTTTTGTGGGTGGAGTTAATCTCTACTCTTTGCTCGGTTGCTTTCTTAACTTCTTCAGCGTGAGTTGTATACTTTTGCAAGCCATTGAAACTTTTTGTAGCTATTCCTTAGTAGGAGCTCATTTGCTGTCTTCGCAGTTTGTTCTTTCACCAGCTCCATAGCGTGCTGTCCAATCATCATGAAGGTGAGACAAGAGGTGCTCCATCTTTTCAGCAAGTTTAAAGCTTCTACTCCGTCTTCAGTCTCTCATTCCCGCCCTTGAATGTTTCTCTCTCAGACAGACAGACACCTTTCTTCCACTAGAGTGCTATTTAGGTTAAGGATGGGAGTTGTAGTCATAATTGGGAGGGCAGTTGGATGGGGTGTTGTCTTGTTGATGATTATCCTAGGCTTTCAATCTTTTCTCTTTGTAATTTTCCGATTTTTTCTTTTGGCCTCACCCATTAGAGACTCTCTTAAAAAGCAACTTCTTCACTAATCTTAATGATAGGAAGTTGGAAAACTTAGCTCCCTTCTCTCTATTCTGATTCTGCTAGCTCTGATTCTGGGACTGGATTCTTGATCAATTAGGAATTTCTCATGCAAATACTTTTTTGGATCACCTTGGCAGTTGTTCTATATGTAGATTTCTTTATCATATTATATATGGAATGCGAAGGAGTCCCTCTAAGATCCATCATTTTGTTTGGTTTTTCGTGCTTGATAGGCTTAGCAACGATATGCTCTGTTGGTGGTATGATTTATCATGGCGACTTTGAAGTCTCATGCTTGGGGATTTTAAGGAGTGTTAGGTGAGCTCTAGGACTGTAATTTTTGTGTCGCTGCTTGCTGAGTCATTTTGTTTAAGATCACCTTTTTAATGTCATTATGGGCTTCAGCAAGGGGCTTGTAAAGAGGGTTGGCTTCTCTGATTTTCATAGGGGTTGGTGGGCTGTTTTATTTTATGATTTTGGTTTTCCTTTCTTGAGACATAATTAGATGTTATGACTTGGATTTCTCGTTGTCCTAACTCTGTGATCCTTCATTTGACTTTGAACTTAAAAGCAACAAAAGTGAAGATGAAGTCAAAATTCCAATAAGAAGTATCCAAGTGTTGAGGATTAATATGATCTTGATATTGTACCTCTCTATATGGCATGAAAATTCCTTTTGCTCAAGATTTCTTTCTCAGTGATAGCCTTTTTGTCACTTTCATTCATCCATAGCTACCTAGTCATCATGTTGGCATCAAGGAAGCTGGACCATCAACCATCCTTAGCACTTTGCTGATTGGATCCGGTGTGGGATCTGGAAACTATCTCATTATTTGGTTGATATTCCATTGTTCGTTCAAATAGCTTTTAGCATACTTGGTATTGTTCTCATCATATGTAAATTTGTCATTAATTAGAACAGATACTACCCATACGTTATCAAATCATATTATTTCTCACAAACATCTTTTAGCCTCACTTCTGGCTGCTTCTAGTTTGAGAGAGGCTATCTTAGTGCAACTGAAAATTATGATATGCAATCATATATTGTTAGTTTGCTACATAATAAAGGACCTTTGCTTTTACAAGCAAAATTAGTTTTTATGCATTTAGTTTGAATGTGCTGAAATTCTATTATTCAATTTTCTACCTAATCGATTAGTCAACCTAAGACTGGATTTGATATATAGGAAAATGCTTTGAAAAGGATGTATATTTCCTTGATGTTTGAGCATGATCATATACCTTATGTTTGCTCATTCAACTTTTGTTTTCCAATTGACCAGTTGCGTCATTGTGGAGGATGAAAAAATCATTGCCTCGGGAAGAAATCGAACAACAGAGACGAGAAATGTATACTACCTTTTATTTTTCTCTCCTTCCCCACCTTCTTTTCATTTCGCACTTTGTCTATCACATTTTTCTGCAGTTATTGTGATCTTCCTGTACCAGAGTATATATTATTTTCTGCCTGGAAGTAAAGCATTCATTTAGCCTGTCTAGTTGTCTTTCTTAAATTTCTTCATCCATGAAATCAGACACCAATATATTTTTAACGTTGAATTTGATCCCTGAGCCCTGTATAAGGAGCGAGGTGTTGATACTAAATTAGTAATTACCTTTTCATCTTCGTTTCTCTGTAATTTAGTATTGGTATCAGTAACTATTATTTTTTTAGTATTTAATAATCAAATGAATTTTACTGTTTATATACAAACCAGTATTCTATAGCAATGTAATATATGACATATTTATTAGTATTTATCTATTCATGCTAAGATTATTGTTCTATTTTGTAAATTTTCTTAGTGCTTGACATTTAAGTTGACTTCTTCTGTTTGATTATAATTTTCTTTGCAAAGACGTATTCTATTCCCTTTTCAGATAGGCATATGAATCTGCTTAGACTATTATACAGTTCCATTTCTCTTATACAGTTTTATTTCTCTAAAACAGTAAATTTTTTAATCTATTTCTAGAAGTCTTTGCTAGATTTTTACACCATTGAACTATGAACGTCATCTGGTACGTAATTGCTCTAGAACTCTTGATATGGCTGCTTATCTGTGGTATTTTCTAGTATATGTTTGATTCAACTCTGAGAATAATGCATTAGCTAATGTTAAGTTTTCTTGTTGGTTTGTGATTCATCAATTCCATTAGCTTAGCTACTGCTTCATGTCATTGTTCTTCACTTTTACTTGTTTAGGGGATCTTACCTTGTGACCATGGGACTTAATTTTGAATTGATGCAGGCTACAAGGCATGCAGAGATGGAAGCTGTTGATGTTCTACTTGAGCAGTGGCAGAAAAATGGAATATCAAAGACAGAAGTTGCTAAAAGATTCTCAAAATGCTCTCTTTATGTTACATGTGAACCATGTATAATGTGCGCAGCAGCCTTGTCATTTCTTGGTATGATAATTCCTCCTTACTACATAATAAACTTTAATGTTGTAATTTTTGGTTGTACTTGATAAAGAAATGTTTCCTTATTCATCACTCTCTCTCTGTTCCCCACTTAGGTATGAACGAGGTTTATTATGGCTGTGCCAATGATAAATTTGGAGGCTGTGGATCAATACTGTCGTTGCATACAAGTCACTCCGAGTCATCAACTAGGTTTAATTCTAAGCACAACATCACTTGCCAAATTCTCTTTATATTTCACAAGTGTTTTCCCCCTCCAATTTTTAGCATTAATGATAGTCATAGTAGTATCTCAAGTATGCATATCATGCCAAATCCTCATTATGCAAGTTGCTATGAGACGTCTTGTTAGTTACAAAACAAGTAGGTTAAGGACTGGGGAAAGCTTGTTAAAATTTATCATTTTTAATGCATCTCTGAATATCTTGGTCATGAAAAATTCTTGAAGATAAAGAGAATTAAAAAATCAGTTTGAGACGGTTTATTGTTTAAGGAAGCTAGATAACCATTGCATGTTCTTATTCTTGGAGAAATTTGTAGTTTATTCATGGGCTGGATAGATGAAAACATTTTCTTATAACTATTCTCTTATAAGAAAACCTCCAAAGGGGGATAACAGACATACAAGAAAGCTAATCTAACTACCCAAGGCAAAGCAAAAATATTCAATGAACAACCCAAAAAAGAAAGAACCCTTGCATGCCTAGGCATCAGGCATTAAGTAAGCAAAACCCGTCCAGTTTCCTTTTAATCTTAAAAGCTAGAGAAAGGGAGTAAACCTTTCGGATACACTTCATGGAGCCAACAAAATAACAGATGCATCAAGTCATCAACAATGGCCTCAAAGTATATATAAGGAATTCAAATTGCAAACCAGCTTTGATTCAACTGTCTAATAAATGTATTGTCTTGCTGCTTTTAGACTATGAGAAGTTCAACAGCAATAAAAGGAAATATACTTTTACTTCAGTCAATTAGGAAGAATTAATAAAGGATATTATGCGCCACACTTGGCTCATGACTATGTCACATTTAACTAGATCCTAGCATATCCCTGTGAAAATTTTTGAATTTCCATTTACATCTATAAGATTCAATTCACCATTTTTTTCTAGGGCAGCCTGCAATCAAATGAAAGGATTTGCTTTATTTTCTGTTTTTCATTTTCCTGGTAGGGTTGGAGTTCCAGAAGACAAAGGTTTCAAATGCACAGGAGGAATAATGGCTTCAGAAGCAATCTCTCTGTTACGAAGCTTCTATGAGCAAGGAAACCCTAACGGTATGTAATTTCATTATAATTAATAATATTTCAATTTGATAGCATTCTGAAAGTGCTGCTTAAATACATTTCCCTTAAAGAATGAAAAGTGGGGATAGAAATGAATGAATTTATAAATAAAACACTAGAGTTGCGATTTAAAGTGCCCTACAAAGTTATTCTTCATTGGCACTAGAGCAAAATTAAATTCGTATCTTTGGTCTAGATTTTTACAAAGGGTAGAAACAATTTGATGCACTTTGAAAGGGCGGCTCCCTGACCGAGCTAAAATGGTGAGTCTGAAAAAAGATTTGAAAAGAAGAATACTATGTAAACATTCTTAAATCATAGTGACAAGATCCTCCGAAGGAAAGAGGTCTCTTTTAACCATTTAATACTTTTACTAACTGCTCCCTAGCGGATCCCAGAAGCCCAAGGATGTAGGTCGCTAAGAGAATACCTGCATAATATGTTGAGTGACACCCTGCAAAGATACTTGAGGCTAATTTTTATTTTTCTTTAAAAAATCCTCTTTTCAAACAAATAAAATTTCCTAAAATAATCTTATCTATTACTAATAGTTCTGGCAATATTATTTTTCGTATTTCAGCTCCAAAGCCTCACAGGCCACATGTCCAGAATTTGTGAAGATTAATGTATTCTCATGTGCATTGGATTTGCTACTTTGCTAAGAGGTGGGTTTTTGCAGTTTATTTGTTTCTAGTATTATTGTGGTTTCACTTTATTATTCATCTTTTATGGAGTACATTTAAATAGTCAGTTCCGTGAGGCAATGGTAGACAATACTTTTGTCAGCTGTGTTATTACCTGTACATATTCAATAACCAATGTTTCAGTGTTCACGATGGTATTCAGGCAAGTCCTACTAAGCTAGGTTAGTCTTATGTGATAATTGCTAGTTTTTTCATAAATAGATCACATTGGATTTGATAAAATGAACTTTTTTTATTTCTTTTACTCCTAATTTTCTTAAAACATCTTTTCTGTTGCTTTCTTGAAAGGGGTAAAGAGGAGGGGGATGGTGGTTGCAACTTGTGCAGGTTGAATTATATTTATCCAATTGGTACTTGTTTTTTTAAATGATTATACTAATGTTGATCCTATTTGCCCTTCAAAGGTGTTTCCTCGCTCCATTCCAACTCTTTTGATGGTGTAAAATTTCACTTTTTTGGAGTGCAGATAATAGCATGGACGGGGACATATAGATATGTATATATAATTTATGGGGTATTGAGGTTAGTATGGTGGTGGTGGGTGGGTGTATTGGGGGCGGTTAGGGAAGAGAAACTTGGAAAAGCATAAGAAAAAAGAAAACAAATCTTAGCAAGTATCGTCACAAGCTGTCCAACAAGATGATCATGAAGGCAAATGTTATCAGGTAATTTCATCTCACGTAAGTGTATAGATATTTATGAGACATATGACCAAAAAAATAAAGGAACTAAAAACACCTTGAATGTGGAAGCAGGTCATCTATCTTAAACTTTTGCAAAGAATTAGGGTTTGTTTCTTTTTTATGTATAACTTAATGATTTGGCCAAGAGTAAGAAACAATCAGACAATTCTAGATTTACGCCTATGAGCCTCAAGAAAAAAGAGACTTTTTTGGGATAACTTTAAAAACACTAATATACTTGACAAAAGGAAGTACAGCTAAACCTTGGTTTAAAAACTTACCTCATATTTTTTGTTTGTATTAATTGGACATCGGTTCAACATGGAGTTTGTAGTCGAGGTGTTTTTAGTTTTTTTTTTTTTTTTTTTGGGGGGGGGGGGGGGGGGGGGGGGGGATGACGGGAATGGGAGTTGGGCTTATGTGCTGGATCTAAACTATATTGATGAGTTACAAGGTTTCTTCTATACTTGTAACTTGTTAAGGTCTTTATTATGTTACAACACTAGGATTTTCTTAATATTAATTTGACGAATGCCAATATTTCTCTTTTGTTTTTGGGAGACGTGTATGTGACTGAGCAATCAGTGATTTGCAGCTGATTGTTGAGCAATTCTGGAATTTGCTTCCGAGCGCACTTGCAATTTGCACAATTCGGTAGAAGCAAGTAATGGTAGCTGATATAGGCAATGAAGTCCGAAGTCTATCCATATTGGTTTTGTATGCAGTAGCCGGCTCTGCCTCTATAATTTTCTGTTGGGGCTGTATTGAATATTTTCTGAAGCTGAAGTCCGACAAAAAGTATATTTGCTCTTGTTGTAGTTAAATGATCATGCCTAATATCGGGTATATTTTTTGCTGTTCCCAATATGTCCTGAAACAATGTTAATTGGATTCTCTTTATTTTTATATAATAAATAGTTATATCATAAAATGAGTTACTTGCCGCCCTCCCTCTTTTCTTTGTGCATTTAACTGGTTACTTGGTGATAGCACTGTAAATTAGCATTCTAGCGTGCAATTATCTCAAATGTGTTCAAGTACACATGTTAATTTTTTTAAATAAATGAATCTTCTTCGTGTCATACTCGACTTTCGTCACAACTGTGATAATTTTTATTTTTAATAAGAAAAAGAAAAGAATGTTAAGTGACGTTTCTCTAAATTTTTTTTTTTTTATTATCAATTTATTTTATAAAAGATGCTTCAACCACGAATTTTCTCTCAAACAAGTTTATTGTCAAATTTATATGTAGATATATCGAATTCATGTGACTTAACGATCCACATAAATTTAAAATTTTTAAGATTAATGTGATATCTATATAATAAAACACAACCATTTTTGAATCCAAAATTTGACATACCACAAGAACGGTTCAGATTTCATCTCTCAAAATTAATGGTCCAAATTAATTCTTTCCTATTAATTTTCCCCCCAAAACTCATATTTCCCCCCAAAACTCACATTAAAGTATATATATAAGCGGAGAGCAATAACTCCCACAGAGAGTCTACAAACATAGATCATAGTACATGTCTGAGCATAGTACACACGCAGAGCACAGTATAGGTAACAAATTGTATACTTACTCTGACCATAGTACCCATGCAGAGGAGAGAGAAATAGAGAGAGAGAAGTGAGTGATGGATGATGACAGATAATAATAATAATAATTAATATAACAATAATAATAATAATAGTAATAATAATTAATATAATAATAGTAATATCTATATAATAAAACACAACTCATTTTAAATCTCAAATTTGACATACCACAAGAACGGTTAGGATCTTTTAATTTTAATTTAATGGCTCACATTTCATCTTATATACACAATTTTTCCTCAAATCAATACTCAATTTAACACCCATTCATTCAAATTTAAATTCAAAATAATAATAATAATAATAATAATAATAATAATAATAACAGCAATAATAATAATAATAATAACAATAATAAATAAAGTTACCCTATATAAATCACAAAATCCTAAAGAAGCACATAAAAGTTAAAATTAGACATACAAATGGTCCAATTCTCGAGGATATCTCACCACTCCACAACTCTCACCCATCATTGACAAAATGCACGGACAGGGCAACCAATGCGGCAACTCTGTTCTTCATTTTTCAAATTTCTCTCTCCTCCCATACCTTTTTGAACAAAGAATCATCTAATTCAAAGAACTCCAAAAGATACATACATGACACATCTATATAATTAAACACAACTCATTTTAAATTTAAAAACATAAAAAGGGTATAAATTTTTCTAACTTAATCTAATTACTAACATTTTATCTCATAAAAAAATTCTCACCCAGATCAAAAAAATTCTCACCCAAATTAAATTTACCCCTAAACTATAATAATAATAATAATAATAATAATAATAATAATAATAATAATAATTAATATAATAATAGCAATAGTAATAGTAATTACAATAATTGTGACGCCCCCAAATCTGGGCCCACACAGCCCAAACTTGAGTCGTCAAAATACTACAACAAAATTATTACAACAAAGCACAACGTACAACAATACAGTGTATAATAATACACAACTAAGTCTTCACTATTATTGCCACACTATTTTACAAAACGTGAAAACTATGATAACTATTCCTCGGACCCTCACTCCATTCCCCGGCTAGACCCTGTTATGTTTTCATCTCCTGTTGAAAAACAATGGAACAAAAGAAAGGGTGAGCTCAAATAGCCCAGTAAAGAATATCATGACTAAGATAATGACGAATAAATTATCATTAGTCTTCAACAGTTGAGTTCTTGATAGAATACAATAGACTACAAGGTTTATATCAAAAACTGCAGTTAAATTCTTAAACAACGTTCAGATCAATAATAGCAGCGGAATGAGTAATCTATTAGAAGAATAATGCAGACTATAATGTCCACTCGGTTCTCTTTTTAGGAAAAACATCATCAACTTTTATCATCTGACATACCATTAGTCATGATAATAAAAATTCACAGTTCCTGATCATAATCATGCAAATCAACAGTTCATCTTTGCACTACGGGCCAAAGATATTCAATATAGCACCAACGGTCATGATTATACCAGATTCAGCCTTTGGTCATAATCATACCAATCAACAGTTCATCTTTGCACTACGGGCCAAAGAGAACATTCACCACGTGCCATAAAAGACACCGAACAGATGTATCGCCTTTAACCTATTATATCGCCTTTAACCTATCATATGTTCAACAAATATATCACATCTGTGCCCCCGACCACAGATATTCACAACAGCTTGATTTTTGGATGATTAGAATGATATAAATGATGAACAGAAGAAATAGGATAACAATAAGTATCGGAAGTTTACTTTGTACAGATTCAAATAATGTCCAAATTGTCAACATGATGTGGAGTGAAATTTAAAAATGATATTCAAGATCCACAGTTCAGAATAACGGTTACAATTCAATAGAAAGGTTCACGTAAATAGGAAGGTTCAGTTGAAATAATGAAGTTCAACTATTATGGAACATATAATATTTTCAGGAATTATAGAAGCAATAGTTCCATAATAAATTTCGATTTAGGAGTATGAAAGAAAATAATATCCCTTACCGTAGCAGGTTTGATTAACAAAAGGTGAAGGAAATTAATACAAAGGGTTATTCACCAACAGGCGGCAATCCGCTCCGTAAGGTTATTCCCACAATTTAATAGAATTTGAGTACAAAGAGTTATTCACCAAACAGGCGGCAATCCGCTCCGTAAGGTTATTCTCAGAGATTAATAATGAATGAATACGAAAGGTTATTCACCAACAGGCGGCAATCCGCTCCGTAAGGTTATTCCCACAATTTAATACATGGAAATAAAAGGCACGTCTTATGAGTAAGGAAGAAACAATATTATTATCGAGAATCAAATAATGATAATCCCTTACCATAGTACGTTTGAATAATGGAAGATGAAAAAGATGGTATCCCTTACCTCAACACGTGACTGGATATTGATTTAAATGAGGTTGATTAACTTGAACAGTACACGTATACTTATAGATCTTCACAAATACTCAAGATAACTTAAGCACACTTAGAGAGAACTTTCACAAGAAGTATTTAGAGAGAGAAAGAAAGAACAAGTAAGGAAGTTTATGAAAAATCCTTAAGTTAAGGCTTCTATTTATAGCCAAAAATCTTATCATTCAATTAATCTAAACCATTAATTTAAAGATCATCTTTTAATCTACACCATCCATTTCAAATATTATATTATCTTTAATCTACACCATTCATTTCATATCACCTAATAATCACCTAACTTTATATTATAAACAAATCAATTTAATTATTTAACAATAATTCACACTTTAATCTACACCATTCATTTCATATCACCTAATAATCACATAACTTTATATTATAAACAAATCAATTCAATTATTCAACAATAATTCACACTTTAATCTACACCATTCATTTCATATCACCTAATAATCACCTAACTTTATATTATAAACAAATAACTTTATCAATTCAATTATTATGACTAATTGTTATAAATACAGTATAGTTAGCTCTTAGATATCAAGTCAATAAATTAATGAAATACAACTGTTTAAATAACATCATAATAGAGATAACAATAATGTAAAATAAAGCATACGTTACTGTGTAATGACAATTATTGATTCAATAATGTGAATTACTGTGCATATGTTACTGTGACAATTATTAGGTTCAATAATTTTAAAAACAGTGCAACAACAATTATTGACTCAATGATATAAAATACAGTGTAATGACAATTATTAAATCAATAATGCAAAATACTGTGTAACAACAATTATTGAATTGATAATATAAAATATTATGCAGTGACAATTATCGATGAAATGATGCGTAACAGTTACGGTGTCAATTATCAGACCAAAAATATGAGACACTATGCAATACCGTGTGTTACTGTAGAGTACCGAGTGCTACAGAAAATACCAATAACTACCGTATGCTACTATTCTTTTATCACCGGTATTTTAACAGTTCCGTTGACTATTTTTATTTAAAAAGGTTATTTCTGTCGTTTTCTATATCCGACAAATATTCCGTTGTGGGGTCCACCAATAATTTGTTATTTCGGCGCCGTCGGACCAAACGAATATTCCCCGACCAAACGAATATTCCCCGACAAAGCGAATATTGTCCGACAAAGTAAAATTTGCACATAACATCCTTAACTTTTAACTTTATCGATTTAACCACTTACTGTTTCAAAAAAATATAAATATGAAGAAAAATTAAATTTTGTATTTCATAAAATTCGGGGTCTTACAATAATAGTAATAATAATAATAATAATAATAATATTGATAATAATAATAATACATATAATAATAATAATAATAGTAATAAAAGTAATAATAATAATAATAATAATAATAATAATAATAATAATAATAATAATAATAATAATAATAATAATAACAATAATAATAATAATAATAATAATAATAATAATAATAATAATAATAATAATAATAATAATAATAATAATAATAATAATACGAATGATAATAATAGTAATAGTAATAATAATAATTATTATTATAATAATTATAATTATAATAATAATAATAATAGTAGTAGTAGTAATAATAATAACAATAATAGTAATAATAATAATAATAATAGTAACAATAATAATAATAATAATAATAATAATAATAATAATAATAATAATAATAATAATAATAAAAATACTGATAATAATAATAGTAATAATAATAATAATAATAATAATAATAATAATAATAATAATAATACCGATAATAATAATAATACTGATAATAATAATACTGATAATAATAATTTTTATATTTTATAATTTTTTTAATAATAATACAGATAATAATAATTATTTTTTTTTAATTTTAATTTAATTTTTCGTTATACCGTGCCTTCAGGCACGGGTAATTACTAGTTTGTCCATAAGGGAGATCAATCAATCTCAAACACCTTGAGATTATTCAAAGATTTGGTTAACATCTTTTAACTCCCCTCTATAAGCATATGTTCAATGTGAATGATACCTTTAATAATCATATTAATATTTAGATTTTCATTAAATTAAAATTATGACATTCAAGTAAGGAAAGTGGATTTATCAAAAAATATTAAATTAATGAGAAATTAGAAGTTAATGAACTCCTCTCGTAAAAGAAAGCACTTCAAAAATTATACTGAATTAAATATTTATAAGTAAATAATTAATTTATAGGAATTTTTTGTTATAAACTTTAATTAAGTGAGACTGGGATACATATAAATGATTCAATGGAGATTTACTTCAAAAGATAATAAAATTAAAAATCATAACACTTGCATTGAAAAGAAAATAACAAAAAGGAAAAAGGAAAAAAAACAAGGCAGAGAGAGAATTCGCAAGATTTTTAGGAACAGAGCAAATTAGAGAGAGAGAGAGGAGAGTCAGTTTTAAGCCTTGAAGAGGTTCATGCAAGATTTCCTTCTTTGTTAGGCTTCGAAAATACCAAGTAACAGTAGGCCTCCTCATCTTATCAACACCCGATTCTCCTATATTTTCAGATCGATCAGGTATAGTTTCTTCCTTACAGAGTTTTTCCTAGTGTTATTTGTTTTGAATATATTATTTACCAATTGTCCCTTTTATGAATCGGGCAATGAATTGCATAACACATTGTTGAATTGTTGGTGCATGTAGTTAAATTTGTATTGTCAGTGGTCTTCTAGAATTGTTTCTCTCTTAGGTTTTACAAATCGAGAATTTATGTGCTATGTGATGATTATAGGCATATCATTTACTTGTGCCTTCATCAATATAAGACATGGGTGTGATGATAACAGGAAGCCCCCAGTTCCTAAACTTTTATTCAGATTAATAATAAGCCTTATTTTCACATAAAATTGTAAAAAATCTTTGATCGTGATTAGAAAATGTTTTTAGAATCAGTTAAAAGAGAAAGGGACAGAGAGAGGAAATAATAGGAACTTGAAGAAGGATATGAAGGGGTGGGCACTACCGTAGAAGAAGTTTGTTATGATCTTAAGAGAATTCATAAAGGTAGTTGTTAAGTTGGGACCATCCAAACCATATCAACTCATTCCAAGTTCCCAATACAACCGATGTAGGTCTGGCTCTCATAAGCTAGTACCACACTTCCCTTTCACTCGAGCAACACTGACACAACATATTCTATTGATCTTTCATGTCTCAAATATACAAATCAATATTGTTATCCATCCTCAAATATCTATACCAGTCTTTTAACTCAGCCTCTAGGTCGCCCTTTATGTTTAGAAGATAGTCCATGGATTCAATTGCTTAAATGCCGCTTTTATGATCTTAGGAAAGTCCATCCATGAAACCTAGGTATTGGGGAGGGAGAGCCCGAGACATCATCCCACACAAAGTTTCACATGCAATGTTGCTTTTAAGTTAAGTTAACATCATTAATGTCTTATATGGGTTCACTATATTTTGGTTTGCAACAAGGCATGTTGAATTTAAGTAATGTGAAGATGTTGGATTGGAGCACAAGGGTTTTATGGTACAAGTTGAATGTTCTTAAAAGAGAACATGGTTACTATCATGAGAGTTAAGATGCCTAGGGCCTAGACTAAGTATTTGAGGGTGTTGCTTGTGCATGGTTGGTCTGAAACTAAAGTATAAGCCATGCTAAGGAGGAATCGACAGCTCAATGACACGGATAAAGCTAATGTAATTGCAAAAGTGCAAGTGTTGTTACAATTCAAAGGGCTAAAAACTTGATTGACATGGTCTATGAGTTATGGTCTTTTGTTGACTGATTAGGCTTGTAACACAGATCCAACTGATTCAAAATCCTTGATTAACTGCGTGTATAAAGATGTGGTTATCTCAGACACTCTATCATGGTAGCAACATGTTCTTTTCTAATGCTTGTTTTCATTGAGGATTTGATTGAATACTTATATTATGGGTGATATTTGACTGAGCAAACACAGACCTACGAGTCTACCATCGGAACATGTGAGCTTGATTAGTATGTGTATAAGGCTTAGTATTATTAGTGGTATTAGCAAGTCATGACCTTTTGGATTGTAATGGGTCAAGATGACCCAAGTTGATGCTCTTGGGTAATGAATTGAGCCTTGATCCGAACTTGAGGTGGGTCTGAGTGTTAAAATTGTTATCAAAGCGGATTCTTGAAAGTTTAAATTGGGTTATCCGATTAGGTTCCTATAAGTGGGGACACGAAAGTGGTTGATATTAACCCAAAAAAGCTAGAGGTGCTAAAGGTGGCAACACGAAGTTCACTGCTATTATTCCAAAATGACTAAAGAGGAAATTTTTGGGATGAATAATTAGATTGGGCTTAATGAGACTATTGAAAATTTAAGTTGGAGAGTGTGTAATATCCCAATCCTACATTTAGAACATATGGATTTGTTTAGTTTGTGGATAAGGCTTAATTCTACTTTCAATAATATCAATAGTTATGACCTTTTGGGTGGACCATGTGGTGGGTAAAGATAATTGAAGTTGATGCTATTAAGACAGTAAATTGGGCCTTATTTGATTGAATTCAAAATTTTACCGAGATTGTGATGGGAGCAATGTACCTAATGAAAATACAAAAATAGAACATTAGAATGACAATTGTAATCTTGATCGTTCGTAGTTGATAATTTTAAGAGTGAAAATAATTTCTCTCTAAAAGTTTATATTTATCAGAATAAGTTAAGAGAAAGTTCCAAGTTCGAATCATTTACTTATGAAGCATACAAGTCAAATGCGCCATCCTAAAAGACACCAACGCTACCCAATGAAACTTTATGAAAGAAGATATTTGTTAGTGAAAAGAATATCAAGTATGACGTTATGTATACTCAAAAACTAGAAAATGAAGCCATAAATCACCAGACAAAACCATGGTCTGAAAGCTCCATGGAATCAAATGATAGCTACTAACATCAAATAACGTACGTTTTGAAAAGGAAACTCAAATTCCTCCAAGCATATCATTATACTCCTTCCAAATGGACCCCACCATCAGATAACCCAAAACATTTACTCTTCTAAATGAAACAGGCAAGACATCCCATATCCACACACGAGATCGTAATGAAGCAATAATTGATCCATGATCTTTTATACTTTCTTCCACATGCAACATTAATTTCTAGAGTTTACCTTATCAACTGTTAGCTAGGAGCACTAAAATTCCATGATTATTATGCATTCGGCTATTTGTCTCACGCAACATTTTATTTCATTTTTGTCCGTGTGTTCCTATTTTGAAAATAGAATTCTTCATTGAACCACATTCAATGAACCTTTATATCGATACTTGACATTCATTTATATAAAATATATAATTGTAAAAGAAACAAAAGAATATAATATCAAGTGAAAGTTAACATTTAAAATAGACGAATGATCTAATCAATTCCTTTTGGATACTCATTAAAGCGCATTCAATGAACCTTTATATAGAGACTTGACATTCATTTATATGAAATTATAATTGTAAAAGAAACAAAAGATTATAATATCAAGTGAAACTTAACATATAAGATAGATGAAGTATCTAATCAAGATAAATATGCGTATACAAGGAGAGTAATAATCAAAACTCTGTGCAACTTATCGAGCAAAAATAAATTCACAACTCTTCACATGTTTAATAAATGTAGAAAATGGATATACTCCCTCTATCCCATTATAGATTTCCTATATTTTGGGACGTGTTCAGCAAAAATTTTATGATGCGCCAAATACATATTTATGCATTACAACTCTAATATATTTTATAGTTTTGGAATTACGAGTCCCAGGCAATACAAAATTATGAGTTTTTCTTCACACTTCTCTCTTGGCAATAATTCTTGGTAAGCTGAACTTTTTTAATTAGAAGAGATGCTGAAATTATTCACATCCTTTGTGATTGATTTTTTTCGACAAGTCTTAACCTTTGTGATTAATATATATTTATCCTTTAATGGATTGATTAATATACTACCAATTTCATCAAAGCATTTGTTTGTCATAATGAGTAGTAACCAATATATCTCCTGGCAATAATTCTTGGTAAGTTGAACTTTTTTTATTAGAAGAGATGCCAAAATCATTCTCATCCTTTGTAATTAATTTGTTTTGACAAGTCTTATTCTTTGTGATTCATATATATTTATCCTTTAATGGATTGATTAATATACTACCAATTTCATGAAAGCATGTGTTTGTCATAATGAGTAGTAACCAGTAGATCTCCTGGCATACAGTTGATCTTTCTTCACATGGAATTATTAGATGTGTTGAATAAAATGAGGGCTACGAAATGAAATAAATTTTCCTTTTAGGGAAAAGTAGTAGGAATCTTCTATTTCAATGTAAATTAGAGTAAACCTTAGCCATTCAGAATCAAGGAGTTGGGTTTGATTTGACTGAATATTAAGATATCTGAATAAATAGAGGTGTGCCTGACTTAGACGAAGATAATGTAAACAGGTAGCATCTCGGTTGAGGAGAGAGTTATGAGGTTGGTTCATATGTTGTTTTGAGGCTGGCGTAAAGAACGTCAGTTTGTGGCTTCACCAAGGAGTAAATGTAAAGTGACATACTTTAGGTATTACTAAATGTTTCTGGATGATGATCTTGAGACAGAGTTCCCTTCCTAGTTCCACTGAAGCTGATCTCTCTTTTGTATCTGAGCATGGGGAAAAAGAGCTTTCGTGTGATAAACATCCTAAGGGCGGCCATGAAAGAGCTTTTCCAGTTTACGGCAAGAAAAAATAGCTGTGGCACATGCTCCACAGATTTTCCGAGTAGTTCTTCCCAACAATCAACTGTGTCTACAATGTATGAGAATTCTACACATGCTTTTGTTTACCAGCGAAGGAAGCAGCAAAGGGTCTCTGCTGTTGTCTTCCCAGCCCAAGCATCAACAAAAGCAAAGCCAAATGGTAATTGTCTTTTGGTCATCAATTCTGAAACCCCTTCAGTGGCTGCCAAGGAACATATAGAGATTGAAAGTCGAGCTGTCAGAGCTCCTGTATTGCTTCCTGTGGAATGCACTGGAAGGGCTCTTATTTCAAAGTCAGCATCTATTAGTGGATGTTCCCTTGGCGAAGAGGTTGGTTCTGTAGAGGACCCAAAATATGACATGCTCAGGATTGTAGACGTCTGCTGTGTAAATGATAGCTGTTCATCATCAAAATCGAATACGGTTCTATGTGCAGCTGCCTTGAAGACTGAAATGGATGACACTGGTGAGTGCTCCTCATCTGAAGCTTTCATTATGGACGGCTTGCATGAGGATATATCTGAAAAGGATGCACGCATCTCTATTCTTAGATGCCTAGGGCTATATAAAGGAGTTTGGCCTATAAAGAGATATGCTTCTCATGACGGTCCGGGTATTAATAGTGATAGCAGCTGTTTGCGGTCATTCAAAGTTTGTGATCAGTTGGAAATAACAATAAAGATGCTAATTTGTGATCAATGTGAAGAGGCATTTCATGTCTCTTGCTGCAATCCCCGTGTAAGAAAGATACCTCTTGATCAGTGGTTCTGTCATTTTTGTTTGAAAAAGAAGCTTAAAATAATGGAGTCAACTACCAGAGAATCATTTAATAGCAGCATTGAAATGGACAGATGTAGAAAAGCAGCTTCCAAGGGTGCATTAGGTCCTATAGCAGTCATGTTGGAAGATACTGAGCCTTACACCACCAATGTTCATATTGGCCCTGAATTTCAAGCAGAGGTTCCTGATTGGTCTGGTCTAGTTGGCAAGTGTGCTCTATTAGTCATATTACTTCTATTTGTTTTGGATCCATTTTTGTTTAATAGTTAATCTTGTGTGACGGTACAAGTCATCTAGAATTAGTTCTTAATGGACAATGGAGATAGGTGACATTGTAATCTGCTGAAGTAATCTTAAGAATTTGACATTTCAAGTTTGTTTGCCTGCAGTCATACATATTAAAATTATATATAGGCTACAATTCCAGATAGTGGCTATATATCTATTTTATGTAGGAGACTTTGCTATAGATAACCTTTGTTTCATAACCTGTCTAGCACAACACCTGTCATATAAGCATGTCCCACACTTGCACATCTTGGCATGTCTGTCACTACCTAAGCATTGTGCACTAATATGATGGTATATTGCCTTTTCCCTAAGAAGCGTATTAGATTTTATACGTATAGCTCTTGTTGAAAGTTCTAGTCTTTATTCATATTCACGTCAAGTTAGTGTACATAGAGCATATGTAGCTGTACACAAGTCCTTAACTGGCACCTATTTAGTCTGAACTTTCACCTACTCAACTCCACAATTCCTTGCATTTTAGTGGCTTAATGTATTATTCTCCCACTCGCTCTACTGTCTCACTTTTTTGCTACAACTATTTGTTCTCATTCTCCCTGTTTATTCTTGCTTTTTTAGCCAACTTGTTTTTAAATTGCATCCATACAATTCACATCTTGTCCGAAAATGTGCTGGTGTTCATTTTTCATTTTCGTCTTGTTTGTGTAGCTCAATTTCAGTCTCCTTGCTTATCTGAGTATATTGTCTTAATAATCATATTTGTAAAATTCCTGATATTCTTGGTTTACAGACTGTCTAAGAACTGACAATCAAGTGAAAGAAGGGTATCTTGTAAAGTGTCCGTACCATATCCTTTCGTTGAGCTACTAGTACTATTCAAAAAGATAGTTCTTGGACACAAACAAAAAAATAAAAACAAAGGAATTGTATACACGGTAGCTCAAGTAATGAACCAAAGTTTTCTATGAAATTAACGGAGCTCTATGTGTCGTTTTGTCTTTAAATCTTTTATGCACTTCATCTTGCACGTTCCAAGAAAATTATTCGTATGTGCTTGAAGTTGGCTTTGCTTGTTTGTATGTTTGATGAACTAGCAGTACGGTTGGGTTACAGAAGAAGCTAGATTCTTTTTCAGTGTCTTTTCACTCTATGCACCACACATGGTTTATCATTGCCGGTGTAATTTGATCTATTGTTGGTCTTTGGCCATTTTTTAAAGATATATTCTTATCTTGTTGATTTGGTACAGTGATGAGGATGATAATTTCGGTGAACCACTGGAAATGAATCCTTCAAAGGGTGTTAGCTTTCACGTAAGCCTTATATGTGTATATAATAACTTCATTGTTCCAGTTGGCAGTATAACTATAAAGTGCCACAGAGAACTTCCTGATCTTTATCTTTTTTAGGAAGGGAATTCCAGGAAGCCTTCTAGACTCAGCTCTATCAGTAATTGGCTTCAATGCCTACAAGTCATTGAAGGTGTTGGAGGTGGTGTTGATGGAACTGTTTGTGGAAAGTGGCGCAGGTAATGCCAAAACTGTTTCTGTTTCCATTTTGCAAATTAGCATCTGTCAATTTTTCTAGAGTGTTTTTACGTTGGATATTTCACTTTTTCGGATCATATGTTTGCTGCAACTATTTCTTTGAATATGGAGAAAAATTGCCACTGAGATCAAGGATTCTAATCTCAAGAAATATGATGATAGTTTATAACCTTGGTTCTTGATCAAATTTTTATGTTGATAAATGCAGATATAGCTATATCTGCATCCGTTAATATCCATTTACTAATACTTGATATATTATAAGTTCCAGTTATTATAAAGTAACTATGAGGAACATTTGATTTCTATTCTCTTGAGCAATGGTATGAAATTTAAGTTAGTAGGATACTATATGCAGAATTAATCTTACAAGTTGGCAATAATCAGTTCCAACTTTTATTTCTGCTTTTATTCTCTTGTTAGAAGTTAAGAATGAAACTCTTTAGTTTTTGTTAATGCATAGTTACGAACCATTTGCCCCACTACTGACCTGCATTATTGAAGCGTTTATTCCCTCATTTGTTTTTTTCCTTTTCTTTTCATAAAATTTCCTAGCCCATTTGTTTTCTCAACATGATTTTGAAGAGGTGGTTATATTACAGGGCACCTCTTTTTGAAAGTCAAACTGATGATTGGGAGTGTTTTCACTCTGTCCTTTGGGATCCAACTCACGCTGATTGTGCTGTACCACAGGTAAAATATCTACCTACCTATAATTTTTTTCCTTTTCATTTTTGATCAATTCTGTCTTATGCATAATCTAAGAATTTCCATTGATACTTTAATCCAAGTTATATTATTGATTCATATATTAAGCCGAACTTGTATGTCAGTTTGCATTCTGGCATAACATATATATTTGAGGTGTGAAGTTTTCGAGTAAACAACACGGAGATGCTTTTGTCAGTTTGTGCCAATGCATAATATATTAGGGTCAGTGCCTTGGGAAGTGTGCCTTCTTACAGAATGGTGGGGTCTTTGGAGAGGAGAATGGTAAGATCTTTAGTGATCAGTATCTGTCTACGCATTCGTTGAGGGATTGGGTTACTTCCCTTGCATTCTACTTCGGCTATGAATGTGTTTCATTCATTCATTCATTGTTGTGGGATCTATAGAGAGATTGGAGAGCTACTCTTTGTAGAGGGGGTTTTCTGTCTTCCACTTGTATTGATTAGGAGGTCTTGTCCACGTATGTTTGTACCTCTTCTCTTCTATCAATAATATCTTCATTTATGTTGAAAATATGTGTTTGTGTGTCCTCGTGTTACTGTGAGAACAACCTGTACATGTTCTTATCAACTTAATGATGACTCTTTTTCGTCATCTAATTTGCAAAATCTTGAGAATCCATGCATTTTTAATATATACACTGGCAATCCCTACTAAAAAGGGATATTGCAGATTCGGCTTTGGATAAGGAAGTTATGACAATAAAACAAGTACAGACATGTGCTTATGCGAAAAAGAACCTAATGGTTGCCACACTATACTAGGTCTTTTGTATGGCCTGATTTAGTCAAAAACTTGAGGTAATGGTAGAATGAATCGCCCAGGATTTATTTTCTTACAGTGGTGGAACCCACAGCCACCGCCCTTAGGTGTGCACTGGACCAAACACCAGGTGCACGCAATACCCAAAAAACCATGAACACCATCATTGCCTTTGTGGAGTATTTAACCCATAAGCTATGGTTTATCTGGCTCTTGACATTAGGCTCACTACCACTGTACCTAGTACAACTTATGTTCAAGATAAAAATAACACGAATTACTACTCTTTTAAATAGAAAGAAAGCTTGATCTTACTCGTTAAACAAAGAAGAAAAAAAGAAAAGCCTATTAGACATTGTTGACAACATGTACAACGAAACTTACTAAAGATATTTATTTATTTTTCAAACTTTAGCTTGCGCACAAATACAACAGGTGATTCCTATTCCCATGTGGATTATTGTGCGATCCACCTATTTACTCATCAAAGAAAGAAAATAAAGACGACAGTTCTACCTAATGAGTGCTATGATAAGGCACTTGCCCTCTACAACATGCAGGCATTTAAATTCATCCAATCATCCCTCTATTCTGCCCCTCCACCCTCCTCCACCCAAAACACATGTAGAGCCATGATATTAATCTGGTTCGGTGGGTTCTGTTGTTCTGATTTCTGAAACCTGTATCTGCCTTAGGGTGGAGCTTCTTTGTTTTGTTCCTAGTTTGTTTTTTCTTTTCATTTTACAGTCTTTAAGGTTGTTTTTTGATTTCTAAACCGTCAGGGGAATGTCATTGGCTTTTGAATAAATTGGCATCTTTGGTCACTATAGCTTCGAGGAATTACTATTCCTAAAACTCTTAATCTTCCTCTTGTAACTTGGTCCCTTTTACATCCATTTCAGGCGCTGGATACAGATCAAGTTCTGAAGGATTTGAAGTATCTAGAGATGGTATGTTGTAGCATTTTTTATTTACAAGACTTTGCTAATTTTATATTCTATAGGTTGACTTTTGTATTGGATTTTTGATTTCTTTCAGTTAAATGGGTGTAGAATCTTATTTTTAGGCTATTATCTGCTGTATGTATCTTCGCTAAATTTAGGCGCTGCTCATTTTTATATGCCATGCAGTTGAGGCCTCGGCTTGCTGCTAAAAAGCGTAAATTGGGTTGCTCCAAGAGTATGGATCCTGAAGTTCTTGTTGAGGATGTGAGAAATGAAGACGCACTATGATTGATTTGTATTCTCTACATTTAAACACACGAATTGAGTTGTAAATCCACTTGGCCAAATTTTCTCCATCACAACTGGCTGATGTGTATTCCAGACAAGTTATTAAGGCTTTTATATTTGTTCAAATGATTGATCGGAGGTGCTGGTCTGTTTTGTTTTGTTTTGTTTTTTCCTTTGGCTTTATTTTATTGATTAACTAAGAAGCTTTACTTCACTTCCTTCGAGAGCTGAAGAATTTGAAGAGTTGCTACTAGAACTATTCAAGATTTTTTAGAATTGGTGCTTTAACTATTCTCAAGTTTATGTAACCGTGTATTATGTGATTTCTATAAAGATTAACAAAGTTATAACGACTACACCTTGAGGTCCTGAATGAGTTGAGTGCTGATGACCTGGAATTAACTTGTGTAACTGCCAACTCCTATTGAATTTTGACCATTTTCTGTTTATGTGACTTCCATGTGTAACGATATTTTTAAAAAATAAATCAATCAATATAATCCGAATTTTAACTACAACCCCTTGTTAAGTTCCAGGTTAACCTCAACCGCAGATATAGGAGCTAGAGGGAAATTTCTGTGGTACCATAAGCTCGGATATCGGAGGAGCTAAGTATTAGTAACTCGTTTCAACAAGAGAATGAAGCATATTTCCTCCAACCACCCTAAACCCATAATCCTTTGTTCCATAGCCCTGGGGCTATTTACAAAAAACAGAAGGATAAAATGAAGCATATTTCCGCCAACAAAACAGGGGTATTGATGAAACATATAAAAGATCTGATGGTATACTCCTCCAACATTGTCAAACAGTACAAAAGGATCAGGCCTTTGAATCAATGCTCTCTTTCTTAGGAGAAAATCAGTCCTCCAAGCATGCAAGTGAAGTTGGAACTTGCCCTTTGCAAAAGTAAATTTTTTTGCTACGACTCAACATGCTAGTATCTAGAAAGTTTATATCTAAATGAAAGTACAAACATCTTCCACATGTCTGCGTGCAAGAGATCAAGATGAAGCCTGTACATCTTAATATTGTAAATTCCAGATAAAATTCAACATGCTTGAACTCGAAAACAGATTAAAATAGTCGTACTTTATGGTATAATTACCCATTCCAATTAATGATCAGTAAAGTATTTTTTTTAAATGTAAAAAATGCTATAAATTTGCACAAAAGTAGCCATATATACCCAAGAACCAAAACAAAAATGCAGCACCACAAACATAGAAATTGCACTAGCTTATCTTTTCTCCCTTAACTCAGCTACAGGGACAAAAGCAACAGATAGTTCTTTTAAGTTAGATGTATTTGCTTTATTAGATTTGAGATTTGGAAGTCCCACTAAAACCTGCTGGAGTTTTTCTACCTTGGCCTTGATTTTACAGAGCCTCTCCATCTCAGCCTCTACTTCTTGTACTTCTTCAGTTGCATTGGAGTTGATTGTTTTCTTCTGTCTTTTAACTTTTTCTCTTAACATTTTCAAGCTCACGTCATCACCAAACTCTGAAGCAGCCTGATTGAAAAAATAAAAAGTTGAAGCATATTATCATCATGAAACCAACAACTCTTAGTAATCAATCAAGCTATTCTAAAATAGATTCTTCACAACAACTGATTTGCTTTTCTATATTATAATCTGAAGTCCACTGTTGACCATCTACAGAAATTTAGCAATACTAGAGGAATTAAGTCCTCAAAAATATAAGTGACAAAAATAAAAACTTGGTGGGGAATCACGGCAGGATATAAGGGACTAAATTTGGATTTATTTTTATAGATTTAGAGTTTCATTAATTATTTTATATACTTTTAGCGTTTAAGATCATTTAAGTAAATTGAGTGGACTTTGGGCCATTAGGGCTTTGCACTACTGACTTACTTGTATGATGAACTCCTAGTGAGGATCATAGTAATCACCTCCCGTTTCAACCTATGTGCTGTTATCAGACGTCATAACCTCAGGAGAAGAAGATCCAATTAACTAGTCTAGGTATTCGTAACAATTCGATACTATTGCAGGTCAGATATCTGAGCACCTATACCAACCTCAATAAAGAACCAAAACAAAATGGAACGAAACAAAATAAACAAAACAGAAAAGCAAAAAACTAGCACACTGCCTCTCATTTACGTTTAAAAACATGTGGCATATTTTCTTGCAGGAACTGCTTCATAACGGATTCCAACAAATATTATAACTTTTCCCACCCCGAAGTTCAAAAATAGTACATACAATTATACCGAACTAAAGCAATTAGTAATCTTATCTTCATGTTGACTTCGATCTGCAGTTAACATGCCTAATCAAGCAGAAAAATTGGACCTTCAGCAAAATAATACCTTGTTATTGGGTTCCGACCAGGATAAAACTTTCTTGTTTTGATTTTCCTCTGAAGGACCAGTTAGCAGTTGTCTCCTACGAAAATTTTTCAGTTCTTTTATTGTATTGTTCATATTTGCAGATGATATATCCTGTAAAGGAATTCGATCCGTAGTTTCGTCCTGGACATTATCTGATCCAGATTCCTTTAAATTCCCAGGACTAACGCTATCCAATGGTTGTGCTCCCTCTACCTGTACATGTCCAAGAGTAGTAAATTACACTCAGAACTAAAGGAAACATAGAGAGAATCCAATTAAAATGTGAAAACTATGCACCTTAAGCCCTCAGTCTAATAAAGATAATTCTATTTTTTAGAGCACCAAAAAAGTTTAAAATAAACTCAGATATAGTTTAGTGTGAGTAAAAGTCATTAAATTACATGTCAGAATTCAAGTTTGATATTGAAGCCAAAAATGTTTCATGCCAGAATTCTATAGACCCTCAAATGTTTGACTTCGACATATATTAAGGGAGAAAAAATAGTTAAATCAAACTCATATTGCATATCCCCTCCCCCTTTTCACAACTTAAAAGTATATAAAAAACAATACTTGTTAAGTACAACAAAATGGCAACTAGGTCCATTATAAAGAAATAAATTAGAAAAAAATAAGAAATAATATAGAGGCACTTTAAGAACTCTGCAGCACCACCTCACCTTCCTGGCTTTTAATGCTAGGTAGCGAGCATTTTTGAACCATTTGTTAACCTGAAAGCAGCAAATAAAGATGTCATATAAACAAGGGGAGTATATACAAGGCAAAGGGTTATGATGCTTTCATAAGCAATGCAACATTATCCCACAGTACTAAATTCCAGCTCCATTGAGGATTAGTGCATTTTCTTTCTCTTCTTACGCCTCTCCCAAGGAACTCTAGAAACAATTATACTGCTCCTAAGATCCTCTGCCTGATAAATTGTCCATTTCCATAAAAACAAGGTGTAATTGAGCTCTGTTAGCATTATTACAAAGTGAACCTTGTGATGGCAAAAACAAATGTTGCAAAGACAAATACCGATGGAGTATAATAAGTAGCCTATTTATAGCATTACTTTCCACACATTGGAAACATAGACATAATAATAAGTTTGGACAAACCTACACTCCTCTCACACACCCTTCCCCTTGGCACTTCAACATTATTACCTTGCAATGGCACTTCAAAATGATATATTACCTTGTCAAATTCAAGGCCAAACTGCTCGGAAAGGTTCTCCCTGATGGCTCTTGTGGGAAGTTCATTCTCAGCGAACACAAGGCGGAGCTTCTGAGAATAAATACATGGGCATGTTAAGAATAATACAGAAGCAGCAACTCCTTAGGATCAAACTTGTGGTAAAAAATGAGCTTTGAACTACCTCAACTGCATCAGGAGGTAACCTGAAAAGCGGTCTCTTAGTTTTACTGCTTGAAGGATTTTCTTCTACATTCGTGGTATTCTCATTTGGACCTTTTTTTTCACTTACACAAAGAGTCATAAGAGTGCTAGCCGCATCAGACTCCTTTTCTCTTCTCTTTCTCTTATTAGGACCCCAATCTTCATCTTCACTAATTTGTTCATTTGCAAAAGCATCCTTACCAAACATTTCCTGTAAGAAAATTATGCATTAATTACATAATGAAATATTCCTATAAAAGTAAGCATGAAGAATGATAAAAGTCTACCCTAGAAGATGCGTATCTAAAATTATCATTAACAAAAGAGAAAAAGAAAAAAAAAATTATCAGTTGGCTAAATAGCATCAGATTTCCCTAATATAATATATAAACTCATTCTGCCATTTGGATTGGACAAATAAGACACTACATGTTAACCAAGACACAATCTATGAAACTTCATGTTAATACTCATGCGAATGACAACAAGAATATAGTTTAAATGACCAGATTCGTGTAACAATAAAATTAGCATCATTTGGAAACAAATCAAGGGATTACAGATTAAGAATGGTTCAGACGGCACGGGAGATAAGATTAACTGTACTAGTTAAATTAGTAAGAAAAATAGCATGACCAATATGGCAGTAATGCTAGGGGAATGGACAGGCAGAAATAGCATACTCCCTCTGTCCTCAAAGGATAGCCTAAGATACAATTTTTCTTGTCCTACATAAAGTAAAGGACAAATATGACATTTAGTAGGGTCCACTAGTATATAAAAAAAAGAAAGACTCATCATTTTATGTAATTTTGTGGGACCACTAAGGATAAACCTGAAACCTTTTCTACTCCCTTTCCTCTACTTTATTTTTCTTAATATGTGTGCAAAAATGTACTTTGGACATCCTTTGGAGGACAGAGGGAGTAATAGACAGCAATATGATGGCTAAATAAAATATATGATACTTGAATACTTGATAGAAATAGAATATCAGGATTCAAGCAGCGGAGCATTAAGCGAAGCCTATATGGAGCAGACAGAACTTTACTAAGTTGACTTGGGTAGGAGTAAAGAGTAATATATACTTTAAGAATAACAACTTCATTTTTTTTCACTATAAGAAAAGATGAAAACAATTATAAGCAGTTTGAAGTCATTGACCTATTTGTGGCAAATTGAGATTACTCTACAATCAATGTCATAACCAATACAAACATAATAGTGCATTTTACTTTTAGAGAAGCCAAGGATGAAGTTTCAGATCTTAAGTTTTGAACTATTTTGAACTCACTTCATATAACTGGTTATAGTCAACTGCTCTTCGTTGTCTGCGACCACATAGAATTTCACAATCACTTGTTTCATCAGAGTCTGCTCCAAACTCTGCATTCCAAGGTCCACTGCCAGTCTCTTCCAGTCTTCCAGATTCAGCAAATACTTCACCCTCGAGTGACCATAAACTGCTGCAACTGCTTGCGGCTTCAGAAGCATCTTCTTCTGAACCAGCTCTGCTGTAACTACAGCTATTCTCGCATTTCTCAGGATCATAGTCATCATCCTCAGAATCATCTGAAGGCCATTCTCTTTCTGGATGCAGGAAAGAATCCCCACCATCAGGTAAAGCAGCTTCTTCCTTGAAAATATCCTGTTTTGATTTCATACAAATAAATCTTAAAGTTAAATGCAGAAGCAAAGCCATGTAATCAGTGAACATGATGATTATTTTGATATAACTGACCTTCCAGTAACTATCCACAGAAAAGTCAGTGCCAAGATGAGCATTCATGGCTTCCAATATTTCAGTCTTACACTCGCAAAATTTGCAAAACCAGCCTTGATCTCCTAGAGGAACTGATTGATAAAACATATGCTACAAGTAAGTTTCATTAAGTTTGAAATTAATGGAGAAAGTTAAATGAAATACTAGTGTTCACCAAGACTTTTTGTCACAAACTTACTATTTTCAGTCAACAGTGGAGGATCAAGACATTTTTGGTGAAAAGCACAATTGCATGTCCCATCACATAGTATGATGTCATTATCAGGGAGAGCTTCCCTCAACTTGCATTTTGCACAGACTATCTGAATATACAGACAAGAAAATCATGAATCTAGCAGTCAGTTTAGTTTGATAAATAATAAAAGTTGTTGCGCAGTCTTTGTACTCTAAATTGTGAATGAAATTTTGTTAGCAAAGAAAAAGAGAATATCAGGGGTCGATGGAAACCGTAAGTCTTAACAAAGCAAATTGAGAGGGAGAATGGGAAAAGGATGCCACTTTGAAATAGGCAATATAGTAAACATCATATGACCTTCAGGCTTCTCACAAAGCTGAATCTGTAATCGGTAAAGCTGGGGCATGTTATGTTTTTTTTTCTTTCTTAAAGTAATACTGGCACACATATTATCACTTCAAAATGGATCTCTTAGTTAATCATATCATTTTAAGATAAATTTTTGTTTGATACATTTAAGTAAAAACATATTGTGGTGATGCATACTTACATGTTCATGATATACAGATCCATCAGGAGCAATTGCAGAGTCCTCAATACGTCCTACAGAGCCAAGTGTATCCAATTGCCGTATGGCATCACGAATTCCGAGTTTACATTTCAATATCTGCTTCTTGGCTCTCTGTAGTTCCTTTTCTGGCTTAATCTTTTCTCGGCTGAGAAATATGAAAAGAAAAAAAAAAGGAGAAAAATTGATACATAAAATCTTCTAAGATAGAATAGGTGTGAAGTATGCAAAGAAATTATAATAGAGCTCTCCTAACTAGGGTCCTAGAAATTAGTACCAAGAGTTATGAAAAATTTTGAATCTCTCTCTCTCTCTCTCTCTGTAATTTTAAAGATTTTCTTTTACAGATTGTACAAGCCAGAGAGACACTTCACTTGAAAATGTTCACGTCTGTCTCTAAGATGTTATAAAAATGTAAAAAAAATATGAAAATAAATAGAACAGACATGCACACAAGGTCATGTAGTGACAAGTACAACTCTCATGCTGATCACAAGTAGTACCATGCCACTTCATATACTTGTTGTTAGTGTCAAGACTCGGGAATTGATTGATATAATTAGAAACACTGTTAGTACCATAAATTCAAAAATCTCAAGGTTCTATCTTCCTATATGTGGTGCACAACACTTTTCTTCAACCAGAATCTTTACATTGTGTATATAACCGCTAAATACTGCGTACTTCCTTTATCCAACTTTACGTGGCCACTTTATTATTTTGGAAGTCCAGACATGTTGGGATCTTTTTAAAACTAGATAGGAATTAGGTATAGTATATATTATCTTTGTGCCAATTCTTTTTTTTTAAAACTTGTGGACCCCACCATTATGGAACACGAGTATTCAACTTTTCTCTTCTTATACTATGTGCCTTCTAAAAATTTTCACATAAAGTTAGCAAGAGGGAGTACGTGTTACGAGGTATTTTGTAGCTGAGAGTAGGTCTCGACTTGATTTCACGGTATACCAATAACCCTTGTAAGATAGGGTTTGATATCCCTGATACTGAATAAAATACAATGCATAATCCATAAACTTTCATTAACATATGTTGCAGAGTGAATGCAGTATAAGTTCAAAACATTGGGAAGTTCGACTTTTTTCCCCCAAGCAGATTTTTGGAGGTGAACTGAATAAACCTTTAAGCCCAAAAGAGGCATCTAGAAGCATAAATGGTCTATACAGGTATATATGATCATTTTGTTAGGAACTGTCTCCTGACTCGTAACTAGCTGAACCTTCCATGCATATCAAGCATGAAACTACATGTAGAAATTAATCAAGAAAGATTTTGAAAGGAAAAATAAAAACTTCATACCTCTGACCTTTCCAGCCTTCCCCTGCATAAGCATCAAGAAGGTTCTGTTCCAGCTTCATTTTTATTAACAGGTATCTCGTCCTCCTCTGTAAGCGGGCGGCTTCATCATGCTCCACATTATTTTTTGCCCTTTTGCCCTTTTTCCTTTGCTTTAGTTTCTGAGATCTGACATCACCTGTGGGATGTTTTCCTTTTTCATTAGAAGATTTTTCACCTTGGCAATTAGATGAAAGCTGCTTCCTCGAGGACTTGCTTTTATGCAGTGATGCTTTCTTAATAATCAGTTTTATTGTGGAGTCCTTTCTCCTACCTTTGTCTTCACAATTAACTTTCTTTTTCTTTGACATGGCTGAATCAATAGCATTTCCATGAGAATTTGATTTCGACTTGGGTATCTTGGTTAGTGTTCTTTCTATACCATTTTTCATGTGCAATGACTTCTTTAAGTCCTTGAGAGTTTCTCCTTTTCCAGCTCCAGGCATAATTTATTTCCTGTGAAACTGAGAACTTCCACAATAAAAGATCAAAACATTAAGCTATGACTTGGAACCAGTAGACAAGAATAATAATATCTCGATACATGATACAGCAACAACATGTAGAGGTTTATATGAAGGCAGTCAGGCTTTGAGTTATACTTTCAATAAATCATTGTTCCGGGACTAATAGCAAGCATGATTGGATCTTTTACTTGCACCTTTCCAAATATCAATAAAAAAATATATCTCCTTGTCAAAGAGAAATAAAGAGAGAGAGAGGGCGCAGGCACCGGCGTCATAACTGGCGTCTAACATAAAAACTGAATACATCTCAATCTCTTAACAAGTTATTTTCCATTTCAGTCAGGAAGATGTATTGGTATTTTTTCGTACTTCATGTGCTAATGCATAAAAATAATAAAATAAACAAAAAATACCATAAGCTAGTGCGTACACCATATAATAACTCACAAGTAAATAAAATAAAAATGCATACAGTTAAAAAGAAGCACGCTTTCTGTATTTGACAGAGAACTGCTCATGTCCTATAAAGCTAATTTCTTATCCCATTATATTGTTGTTATAATTATTTAAAAAAATAAATGGATGGGGGAGCATTCACAGAAAGGAAATGGTTTAATTCCAAAACTAAAGATTTTCTTTTAACGATGCATTCCAGAATAAAATGCCAAATGCGGAAGTGAATGAATAGAAAAGTAACTACAACAAATAAGCACCACACAAAGCAGCATCTCTTCTAGGTAATAATAAGAACCTGAACTGTTTGGAAATCCGTAAAAAGTTAATCCAAGATTTGTTAAGACTACCGAAATTACTGAAGAGAGAAAATAATCAGACAAGAAAAAACAATAAAAGCTGACAAGGAACATATGTTACAACCAATTCCATTGATTTTCTGCAAAAGCAAACAAACACAAAAAATATGAAGGCCGCAAAGTCAAAATGATGTGAGAGCTTCCGTTAGGAATCAAATTGAAACTAAAATCCCTTTTATCAAACACTTTCACATAAATTTTAGTAGACTAAACAATTGTGTATAGTTCGAACAGAAAAGGGTATTCCTCGCATTGGCCTTATTAGATAAGGTCGACCCATGTAGATCAAAAGGATAAAATTAGAGTACCCCAGATTACAATAGTACATTCTATCAAAGTGGATGAAAACTATCATATAATATACTGATTAGAGCCCAATTGACGAATCATTATGAACCAAAGAAGCATAAAACAATAACTCTTACAAAACGAGCAGTACATATGCAATTCAAGAAGTTAATTAAAAGGCATGACTCTTCGACATTGATCTTAAGAAAATGTAATTACAATAAATTCTCTAAGGTTCCCAGAAAATATTTAAGGCAGATATTTCATGGGCTTGAGTTATTTGGATGGGTTAGTGACATGTGAATAAAGATTAAGAAGAGGAAAGAATAGTATTGAAAGAATCACCTGAAAGAGAGAAAGAAGGATCTGGAGCTGTGAGGAGGCAATTGACTAAGGTCATATAAGGAAAAAAAATGGCTATATAAGGCCTTATTATTGTTGGAAGATGAATGACTGGGAAATTATATTTCTGATGAATTCAAATTTGAAGTTTATTGTATTTTTCTCTGTCTCTTTTTCCTGCGTCTCGTAAATCACTTCTTGGCATCGGCTGTTTCGCCTGACTGCTCTTTCCCGGTAGCCAACGGTCTACCTCTCTCTAGCGGTGTCGCCTCCCTGAATTTTTTTACCAAACTACCCACTTGATAAAATTTAAATTCACCTACATGTGTTAGAAACGAAGGCAAGCAATTATATCCCACAAACAAAGTGGGATATAATATTTAATTATAATATCTGCAGACTTTTTTAATATAAAATGTCATTTGTTTTATAAAAACTAAGCAAATTTTATAAGTACATAGTGAGATAAAATTTGCGTGTTTAAATTATATGAGATAAAATTAAAATAAAAATTTAAAAAATTATTAAATAGATAGATCATTGATTTAATTAGTGACAAAACTATTGTTAAAACTGTGATATTATAAATATATAAAATATATACTATTAATAATTAATAAAATTTTAAAATATCTTTTTTTTATAAATTAAAATATAATGAATTTGTATTAACATAGTACTAAAAGTGGTTTGATTTTAATATTAAAAAAATTAGTAGAATAAGTATACTACATTCATCTTAACTATTAAAAAATAGAGCACGATATTGAAATTCGTGTCATGTCTCATTTTTTAATGATTAAGACGGATATAGTGTCTGAATATTATGTATGTAAACTTATCCATATTAAAAAAGTTTGGTACAAAAAATAATTAAAAATCGATTTATTGAGTTAACTTAATTGATTTTATCAGTTGAATCATAAGTTTGATTGATAGTCACTCAATTCAATTTGAATTTTGACCAAACTGATCAAATTAGACCAAATTAGGGTAAACATAAGACTGATTCTCGATTCAACAAGTTGGGTTGATTCGAGTTTCAAAACATTGATACTAAGCACATCAAATATTGAGATAAAATGTAAAAATATTAAATATAAAGATAACGACTATATGAAATCAATAGTTATATATAATAAGGCATTAAAATATCTTATTATTTAATAATTTTATAATTTTACAGAATTATTTTAGTTAATTATGAGTATTGTTAAGTTAATAATTCAAGACTCTTTATTTTTTAATATAATATATAAAAAATTTATATATCATAAAATATATATAATTATCTTTAATATTATATACGCAGTATGTAAATGAAAAATATATACAAGCCTCCGTACTTATTGTTTAAAGCATGCAAGTCAATTTTCAAATTTTGCCTCGATAATTGTTTGACTGAACATTCACTTTTCATAAAGGATATAATTGATTTTGTTACAATAACTCGGTTTTGTATTGGGCGTAGTAATCTCTTTGTACTTCATGATTCAAATTTATTGTATTTACATTTGTGTCTTATGTCATTTCGTTTTTCAACAACACGGCTGCAACTACGCCATGGCATATTATGCTAAAAACTGAATTCCATATTTAGCCGGGTCAAAACGGTGATCCATTTTGAGAGCCCATATTCAGAAGCGTGGATCAAATATCTATTTGGACTAATCTAAAACACCAGAGCAAAGATTTGGATCAGCCTCAAAGTCCACGCAGCTATATAATTATAAATCCAACTTCAATCATTTTCCCCCCATTGAAATGACTTATTATTCCATCTAAAAATAATAATAAAACTCTCAAAATGTTACTTAGAAAGTAAATAAATAAAACTCTCAGATTTGGAAATGGAACGAGTATTACACAAATAATATATTCGCTTATGAGTTCATAAATATACTTGTATCAAAAAATAAATTATACAAGTTAAATACTTGTAACAAAAATCTTGCATTATTGATTTATTTAAATAAAAACAATATTGCTATTTATATTTTTTTTTCTTCACTAATTTAGACTTTATTACTATGAGTTAGATAATATCACTCGATCAAAATATACTAAGACATAATAGTTGAAGCAGTTATTAATTACATACGAAAAAAAAGAAAAAAACATGATAAGATTAAAAGTGAGTTTTTATTTTATTTCATATATTGAAATCTATATATGTGATCAATTATGGCATTTGATTGTGATTATGGTTGTTTATAAGACCCTTTATCGGGATTTTATTTATCCATATATTGTTTTTGTTGGATTTTTTCTATAAAAATTATATTTATCTATTTATTTAATGTTAGACATTTATTTATTAATAAAAGTACATCATTCGTCATTTATTAAATGATAATTTATTTTGTATATATTTATTTAGTATATTATTATTAAATAATAATATATGAATAAATATTTGAGTCAGAATAAAAATCTCTTAAGATTCTCATCCTAGCCTAATATGAATTAGAGAGATAATGATCAATAAAGATATAAATATATCATTGATCAGATACATGAAGAATGTTATTATTTCAAATCAGGAGAAATACCAAATAGCGTATACTCTCTTAGAAAAAAATATTTTGAAGACCATACTCAAAATTCAGTATAAAGTCATAAGAAATAAAATCTTAAGGATATTTGAAGATTCAAACATGTTAATTCAACCAATCACTATATAACAATTCATACTATAAATACATGATATATATATAATTATTAATTTATATAAAAATATAAAGATAATCTTATTTTATTAATTTTTAAAACTACTTTTTTCGAAGAATTTTTCCTTTTAACAGTTTTGTACCTAATTTTTCTTTGGAAATATCCCATTTTGATAGAAGTCTAGCTACATCTTTAATTAAGAGTGATTTTAGACTTAATTATAGCTAAAAAGTGTTGCTTTGAAATGGAATGTTCCTTTTATTGTTTATGGATTGACATAATATTTCTTCTTCTCCTTTATGGGGAATCTCTTTTCTATGGTTTTCTTTTTCTTTAAAGGATTTTTTTGGGCAACCTCTGTGGTTCGGCCTCGGGCAGATGTTGCGTACTGCATTCATGCACTTTCTAGAAGATTTTCGAAGACGCGCAACTGGTTTGTAATGGCTTTCAAACTGATCTTGATGTTATTTATATGTTCTCTTCATAGTTTTGCTGAACTTGCTTTTTCTACTTGCTTCAGTTTTGGTTTTCCAAATGCTAAAATTGAGATTCCCTAGCTTAAATTATTGCTAATTAGTCCTATACTTCCCTGTTCCACAAAAATAGTCTCATTTGCACAACAAAAAAAATAAAAAATTCCACAAAATGGTTCTTGTTTATATCATTGAGCATAAAATAACATAATGTCCTCAATCATAACAATACAACTTTTTCAGTATAATGTAACTACTGCTAAACTAACACTCATTATGTTTAGGAATAAACATGGAAGGAAAATATATAATTAAAGTTCGCAAATTTTTCAATTGGGAGTAGAATATAAGGGCCTGTTCAGCGCCGACTTATAAGTTGGTCAACCGAACTTATAAGTCGGTTTTAGTAAAAAGAGTGTTCGTTTGGTACTTATATGCAACTTATAATTTGACTTATAAGTCAAAAAAAAATAAGCAAGTTTATTTGTTTATTTTTTTTGACTTATAAGTCATTTTTTAAGTTCCGGTCAAACCTTGTGAAATGATAAAAATGCCCCTCCTTATTTTTTTTTTCCTTCTTCTTACTAAATGACATTTTAGTAATTTTTACATTTTACTTAACTTATAAGTTATTATTACCCGAACACATCCACAACTATTACTTATAATTCCCGACTTATAAGTAAAAATACTCCCGAACACTTTTACTTATAAATCTACTAAAATTTTAACTTATAAATCTACTAAAATTTTAACTTTAAATTAAAAAAAAAAAAAAATCATTTCCGAACGGGTCCTAAAGGCAGTGAAGTCGGAACTTTTTTCTCGACCTTTTTGTCCCTTACCTTGTGATTGTTAACAGGTTGCAATAAAGACTTTGATAGTTATTCATAGGACATTGAGGGAGGGTGATCCTACCTTCAGAGAGGAATTACTAAAATATGCACTCAGGGGACAAGTTTTGCATATATCCAATTTTAAGGATGATTCAAGCCCTCCTGGTAAACTTATTCTTCTCACCGTTGCATAATATGACCCCTCTTTTTGTTTCTCTTATGTAAAGAAAATTTGATGATGTGATTCATGTCAAATTTGAATTTACTGAAACTTTTTTTTGACTGGGAAAAACATAGAACAGCTTGGGATTGTTCTGCATGGGTCCGAACATACTCCTCATTTCTTGAGGAACGGCTTGAATGTTTCAGAACTTTGAAATATGATATTGAGGCTGAGCGTTTGACTAAATCAATACTGGGAACATCCAAAGTGTGTGATATGTTCATCATAAGAGGATCATTTTTTTGAGTTTGGTGTTCAACTAATTGAATAAGTACTTTTTGTTATTTCAGGCGCATAGTAGAACACTCCTTTTGAGCGGTGAAGAGCTATTGGAGCAGCTACCAGCATTACAGCAGCTTTTGTACCGCCTAATTGCTTGTCAGGTAATGATTGACGCCAGGTTCCCAATAATTTTGCTACTCAAGAAGCTGTTGTAGAGTCATTGTAAAAATCTGGATTGTAATGTTTATTTACGTTAATCAGCCATCTTTCTGTCCTCAGATTAGAATATCTAATATGCTCCAAACTTTGCAGCCTGAAGGAGCAACTTACCACAATTACCTTGTACAATATGCCTTGTCACTGGTATAAACAATTTACTTAAAACTTTTTTAATCAAAAGGAAAAAGTGCATTCTGCTTAGCATTTGTATGAGCTGAAGTTTTCCAGAACAGTCTGTGAAGATATGTGAATTAGTACATATTTTCAGTAACACTTTAGTTAAATTTCTTTGTTATATTACAGATTTTTCCTAATAATCTGAAGTCTGCAGTTGATTGCGCTCAGAAGACTATTATTAAGTTTTCCTTTTCTGGAAAATTATTAAGATTTCATACAACTGAAAGTTGCTCAATCATAGTTTTGTTCTTTATGATACTTTAGTTTCAAAGGCCTATTACTTCCTATTCTGAACTCAGAGCTTCATTAGAGTATATTTTTCACCTTTTATTTATGCAATATAGGCCCCTTTTTTTTATAAAAAAAATTCAATTATGACTTTTACAAGGATCACTTATTCTTTTTCGACAGATTCTTTTACAAGATTGAAACTTTCTAAGGTTTAGAGTGATAATAATGTAGGTGCTGAAGGAGAGTTTCAAAATATATTGTGTCGTCAATGATGGGATTATCAATCTTGTGGACATGGTATGAACGTATTTTGTCTCTTACCAGAACAACATTATATTTCTAATTATATAGTGCTAATTTTTTCACCATCGTGCAGTTCTTTGACATGTGCAAACATGACGCAGTTAAAGCACTCAGTATTTACAAAAGAGCTGGTCAACAGGTTTGCACCTATGCTTTTCTGTGGAAAAAATAGTTGCTTCATGTGAATATGTTTGTGTGGCACCCTATTTCGTTTTTTAATTATTTGTTTATAGATATGCTAGCTAATCCTTTATAACCTTTGCCTTTTGTTTTCTTTTTTATATAGGCTGAAAATTTGCTGAGTTTTATTACTTCAGCAAAGGTTTGCATCTTGCAAGAAACTTTCAGTTTCCAACACTGAGACAGGTTATATTTGTTCCTTTCGTTACTTTTCCTAGTTTAGAAACTAAAAGCTCGAGTCAACTTCAAAACAGTTTCTCATGCACGGGTCTTTATGAAATCAACAGCCACCTCCTTCATTTCTTGCAACAATGGAGAAATACATAAAAGAAGCTTCCCAGATGGGTTCCACTTCAGACAGGAGAATGGTGAGAACGTTCATTTAATCTCATTATAAAACTTCTCTCTAAACAAGTACCAGAATTGTAATACTGTTATATGTACAACTTTGTCTTGTTACATTTTCACTTATAAGTTTTTAATATTTCTGAGTTATTGCGTTTCAACTTCCAGATATTATTGTTAGTTTGGCCACAAAGCCTGAGCATCTTAGCAATGAATCCACTTGAATCTTATTCCTGCCTACATTCTTGAACATTGATGACATTCAATACTTGGTCTTCCAAGCCTAACAAATAATTCCCCCCCTCCCCAATATATTGCTCAGTTTTTGATCCATGAGAGATTTAAGAAAGATTACTCATCTTTCTCCTTATACAAGTCCTCTATAACATTTCCTTATGCTTCCCTTTTGATATTGTGGTGGTGGGAAAAGGTCTGTAGTGAAATGACTTGCTAATGTCACTATATTGAACCAGCCAACTTAATACAGCATTATACACACATTTATGTTGACAGTGTCGGGAAAAATGAGTTTCTTGTTTTCGGGGGATTAGAGTTTCTGAATTGGTGTATGAGACTTGGTCATCAAACAACTGGTCCATCTTATTCTAGTTGGAATCTAGGTTGCCTCTGAGTTATAATGAGTATCATTTTGATTCTCTGCTGTGTAGCAACTTGCATAGCTTATAATATTTCTATTTGCATTGTATCTGTTACTTTGACAAGAGGAGTATCAGGACACAGTGCAAGAACCCCAAAAACCAAAAGAGCTTGATCCCGAAGAAAGTGAAAAGCAAGTTGAAGAAGTTGATGATGAACAAGAACTGCTAGAGACAGAACAGGAACCTGAACCTAATAAAGAGAATGAAGTGCCACCGTTGATAGTGGCTGAAGAAACAGGAGGCCTGCTGGTATTTTGAAGCTTTTATTATGTTTCTCATAGAGTCTGGCTTAGCAAAAATTATTAAGTATGTTATTCTTACTCACCTTCCTGTGCAGGGTTTGAATGAAGTAAATCCGAGAGCTGCTGTACTAGATGAAAAGAAATGCGTCGGCTCTTGCCATATTTCAACCTGGTAATGTTTATAGAACTAATTTGGAACCTTTCATGTTTTGCTTGGTAACTTGACAATAAGATTACCCTTCAAACAGTTTTATTCATTTGAAATTGTTTAGGCATAATGTATAAATAGAATGGAGATCTTTGAAGCCACAATCCATATTTGAGTGATAATTGTAAGGTATTTATTCCCTTATAATATACTCCGTCTGTCCTAAAAAAAAAAGAGTATCATTTCCTTTGTAATTTACAAAGTAAATGGTAATATTTATTCAGGATGGAGGGAGTACGTCGAACTATGGGGAATTTCCTATGAATATGATTATTTAAGTAGGAAAACTTATGCCAAAGACCTTATGGGCGGACATGAAAATTATTACTTCTTGTACATGTAACGATTCTTATGCATATTAGACGTATTTTAAGAACAAATAAGAATTCTCTTTAAAATTGTAGTGCTCCTCCTTAAAATATCAAATTGAGTTGCACAAAATAACTCCAATGCATAGATGTCATGCAGGTAATGATCCTCAATCAATGAACAATGGGTTGAGTGAAATTGGAAAAACATCAGGTTGGGAGCAAGCACTAGTTACAACACCGAGCAACAGCATTAGCAACGCACTGCAAAACACTAATATGGTTTGTTTTTTCTCACTAAATGTTTTACTCTGTTTTCTTGGATAGGCTTATACTTAGAAATGAGTGTGAGCTTCTCATTGACCAGTCATTTATAACTTCTTATGTTAGTTGGTTGTGATATTGGTCGATTTCTATGTTGATCATGTATTAGTCTTCAAGTTCGTCTATGTCAATGTGAGAACGTCTTTTAATTCAATTAGGACCGGTTAATCAAACATAGTTTCTTCCAAACATTGTCTAGCGTTTGAGTTGTTTTATAATTGCATCGTCTTTTACATTAGTTGATTGCACCGTTATATATATATATATATATATTGGTACCCATCCATAGCAATTGGTTGTTAGGAGTACTGTTGTAGTTATCACATGTATGGGCCAATTTGACTGAGAAAATGCTTGCAGCTAGAAGCTTTAACGGCAGGGCCAATTTTTTATTTTTTGGCCATGCCGCTGGAGCAGTAGACAGTTTCTAAGCCAAATTGACTCTTACATGTGGTTGCTACAACAGTACTCTAAAAAACCGGTTACTGTAGATGACTACCCTATATATATATAGAGAGAGATATCATTTTCTTTTTCTGTCAACATACGCAGTTTCATACAAGTATGCTGTTTCAAAAAGTCTACATTTCTCTAGTTGATTACTGATGTAGTTTGGTTTATCATGTAAGGCTGGGGGATTCGACAAGCTATGACTAGATAGCTTGTACGAGGATGATGCTTCCAGGAGACAAATACAGTTGCATCATGCAGGGGACAACACATATGGATATGGAATGGCCCAACAAAATCCGTTTGAGCAGGTGGATCCGTTTGCGATGTCAAAAAGTATAGCACCACCAACCAATGTACAGATGGCCATGATCCAACAACAGCAAATGATGCTGCTGCAGCAGCAGCAACAACAACAAAATATGATGATGATGGTACCTCACCAATATCCTCCTCAACAACAAATGCTATATATGGGATCTTCAAAGCCTTTTAGAGATCCCTTCAGCTATCCACCACAAAGCCCACTGCCATCACAGGGAAACCATACATTACTCTAGACATCGAATATATGGGATCCCTTTTGGAGATCCCTTAAAACCCATTTGTTTACTTTTATCTTTGTGACATCGTGCATATCATCTTTCTTCTTTGGAGTAGATATATCTTCTTATTTTTTGTTGTAAAATTTTGATCCCTTCTCATTTGTTAATAATAAAAAGATGCTGATCATAAATGTTAGACTCCGTGACGTACTGTTTTGATCATTTGGTGTGGATACGTGAGACCTATTTCTCCACATTTATTCTATTCAAAGGTTAACAGTAGTTTCTGTCTTTTATTTGATCATTTATAGCCGCTATTTCTTTGGTATGACAAGAATTAAGCTCAGAGGCAGCTGCATTTTATTATATATGCATTTTGCCCTCTTCATACAAAGTTCTGAGCGTTACTCCTACAACTCCGGAGTAGATAAAATTTCCATTCCATAGGACCACTTTTGGATGTTATATCATGATGTTCTCTTGTTGAACTGGAACTGTAATTGGAACACCCCTTCCCGACTAGTGGAAAAGGAGGTTACGCACAAACGAACTCTAAACAGAGTGTCAAAATAAATAAGAAAACTCTCTTCACACTTGCCCTTGAATTCCCTTGCAAACCTGCCGGAAGAAAAACACAGCATGAGCCAAACGCCCAGTACGGATAAAGAGTGCAGAAATAAGAACTGAAATTGAATAACAAAATCAAATGAACCAAACTGAGATTAACAAAATCAACTGAACTGAATAACAAAATCTACTGAACCGAATTGATCTACTGAACTGAATAATAAAATCTACTAAACTGAACTGATCTACTGAACTAAACTAATTCACTGAACAACATAAAAGGCTGAATTGAATGGTTGTGTTTATTTCATACCGAGCTCAGAACAAAACAGAAATATAACTTATCACAAAGACAAGTCAAAATACTGCCACACAGGCAGGCACACATTGGACTGCAGATCCAAATGCATGCAAAATCGGAAGGTGTGTTCGGCACAAACAACACCAAACCGCAGAACAAAACAGAACAGAAAACTAGGGTCGACCCATACGTCTCCCACAACAAAACACCAATTGGCCAACTCCCATCGGAGCACACAAAATGGAGACGCCGTGGACTAATCACACTGTCACGGAAGTGTCATGCCTCGGTGCTAAGAGGACATGCCTGTGGTACCCCCACAGGTGGTTATAGCTCAGGTATACCCTACGGTACTTTCTAACAAAAATATCATGTCACAACGAATGCGACACAATATCACAAAAAGGGTTCTAATACGCACATGCTAAACCGAAACAAATCGACACAAAGTCTCCCAAATATACTTGCATGTACCTTTCTACATAATCAAAATAAATACTAGACATGCTTAATAAGTCTAAAGAGTACAAGATAAGTTGCGAATATCTAAAATCAAACAAAACTATCATATGTATTTGACTATGAACAATATATCGAAATAATATCCAAATTCTAATGAGGAACAAAACAAACAAATTAAAATCAAAGGAATATTGTAAGACCCCGAATTTATGAAATACAAAATTTAATTTTTTCTTCATATATATTTTTCCTGAAACAGTAAATGGTTAAATTGACAAAATTGAAAGTTAAGGATGTTATGTGCAAATTTTATTTTGTCGGACAATATTCGCTTTGTCGGGGAATATTCGTTTGGTCGGGGAATATTCGTTTGGTCCGACGGCGCCGAAATAACAAATTATTGGTGGACCCCACAACGGAATATTTGTCGGATATAGAAAACGACAGAAATAACCTTTTTAAATAAAAATAGTCAACGGAACTGTTAAAATACCGTTGATAAAAGAATAGTAGCATACGGTAGTTATTGGTATTTTCTGTAGCACTCGGTACTCTACAGTAACACACGGTATTGCATAGTGTCTCATATTTTTGGTCTGATAATTGACACCGTAACTGTTACGCATCATTTCATCGATAATCGTCACTGCATAATATTTTATATTATCAATTCAATAATTGTTGTTACACAGTATTTTGCATTATTGATTTAATAATTGTCATTACACTGTATTTTATATCATTGAGTCAATAATTGTTGTTGCACTGTTTTTAAAATTATTGAACCTAATAATTGTCACAGTAACATATGCACAGTAATTCACATTATTGAATCAATAATTGTCATTACACAGTAACGTATGCTTTATTTTACATTATTGTTATCTCTATTATGATGTTATTTTAAACAGTTGTATTTCATTAATTTACTGACTTGATATCTAAGAGCTAACTATACTGTATTTATAACAATTAGTCATAATAATTGAATTGATAAAGTTATTTGTTTATAATATAAAGTTAGGTGATTATTAGGTGATATGAAATGAATGGTGTAGATTAAAGTGTGAAATATTGTTGAATAATTGAATTGATTTGTTTATAATATAAAGTTAGGTGATTATTAGGTGATATGAAATGAATGGTGTAGATTAAAGTGTGAAATATTGTTGAATAATTGAATTGATTTGTTTATAATATAAAGTTAGGTGATTATTAGGTGATATGAAATGAATGGTGTAGATTAAAGATAATATAAAATTTGAAATGGATGGTGTAGATTAAAAGATGATTTTTTTAAATGAATGGTTTAGATTAAAGGAATGATAAGATTTTTGGTTATAAATAGAAGCCTTAACTTAAGAATTTTTCATAAACTTCCTTACTTGTTCTTTCTTTCTCTCTCTAAATACTTCTTGTGAAAGTTCTCTCTAAGTGTACTTAAGTCATCTTGAGTATTTGTGAAGATCTATAAGTATACGTGTACTGTTCAAGTTAATCAACCTCATTTAAATCAATATCCAGTCACGTGTTACGGTAAGAGATACCATCTTTTTCATCTTCCATTATTCAAACATACTATGGTAAGTGAGTATCATTATTTGATTCTCGATAATAATATTGTTTCTTCCTTACTCATAAGACGTGCCTTTTATTTCCATGTATTAAATTGTGGGAATAACCTTACGGAGCGGATTGCCGCCTGTTGGTGAATAACCTTTCGTATTCATTCATTATTAATCTCTGAGAATAACCTTACGGAGCGGATTGCCGCCTGTTTGGTGAATAACTCTTTGTACTCAAATTCTATTAAATTGTGGGAATAACCTTACGGAGCGGATTGCCGCATGTTGGTGAATAACCCTTTGTATTAATTTCCTTCACCTTTTGTTAATCAAACCTGCTACGGTAAGGGATATTATTTTCTTTCATACTCCTAAATCGAAATTTATTATGGAACTATTGCTTCTATAACTCTTGAAAATATTATATGTTCCATAATAGTTGAACTTCATTATTTCAACTGAACCTTTCTATTTACGTGAACCTTTCTATTGAATTGTAACCGTTATTCTGAACTGTGGATCTTGAATATCATTTTTAAATTTCACTCCACATCATGTTGACAATTTGGACATTATTTGAATCTGTACAAAGTAAACTTCCGATACTTATTGTTATCCTATTTCTTCTGTTCATCATTTATATCATTCTAATCATCCAAAAATCAAGCTGTTGTGAATATCTGTGGCCGGGGGCACAGATGTGATATATTTGTTGAACAGATGATAGGTTAAAGGCGATATAATAGGTTAAATGCGATACATCTGTTCGGTGTCTTTTATGGCACGTGGTGAATGTTCTCTTTGGCCCGTAGTGCAAAGATGAACTGTTGATTGGTATGATTATGACCAAAGGCTGAATCTGGTATAATCATGACCGTTGGTGCTATATTGAATATCTTTGGCCCGTAGTGCAAAGATGAACTGTTGATCTGCATGACTATGATCAGGAACTGTGAATTTGTATGATCTTGACTAATGATATTTCAGATGATAAAAGTTGATGATGTTTTTCCTAAAAAGTGAACCGAGTGGACATTATAGTCTGCATTATTCTTCTAATAGATTACTCATTCCGCTGCTATTATTGATCTGAACATTGTTTAAGAATTTAACTACAGTTTTTGATATAAACCTTGTAGTCTATTGTATTCTATCAAGAACTCAACTATTGAAGGCTAATGATAATTTATTCGTCATTATCTTAGTCATGATATTTCTTACTGGGCTATTTGAGCTCACCCTTTCTTTTGTTCCATTGTTTTTCAACAGGAGATGAAAACATAACAGGGTCTAGCCGGGGAATGGAGTGAGGGTCCGAGGAATAGTTATCATAGTCTTCACGTTTCGTAAAATAGTGTGGCAATAATAGTGAAGACTTAGTTGTGTATTATTATACACTGTATTGTTGTACGTTGTGCTTTGTTGTAATAATTTTGTTGTAGTCTTTTGACGACTCAAGTTTGGGCTGTGTGGGCCCAGATTTGGGGGCGTCACAGTTGGCATCAGAGCTTAGGGATATGGTCTTTAATGGAGATCTGGGGTTAGAACTAGGAGGGGAGGGACGAATAGAATCAATTACTAGTGTGTCCTACCTAAATTAGATTTTTTTTATCTAATGAATCGATTTGAATGTAGGAACATGAAGAGATGAGTCAGTTTATTTGAACTAACATTTATTTTGTGACCACAGTTAAGTATGACATCTGGAAATCAGGAGGTTAATTATGAAATTACCGAAACAAATGTAGCTGCAAAACAAGAGGCGACGAATAATCTTCTTACAAACTCAGAGTTGAATCATTTGCCTAAGGCAAAAATTATGCGTGTTCTATCCAGTAAGGATGAAGGTGAAAGCTCTGCTACAGTCGTTCCAGATCCATTCTTAGAAGCAATTAAAGGAAGTAACGAACTTGCGGAAATTATTGCCTTTAATTTACTCACTAATTGGGAGAGTGATATCACCTGGTTATGTTCTATCACAAAGGATCAGAATATATGGACTTTTCATATTAGTCTTTGGGATTTATGGTGTTCCAGCTATGATTTTCAAGATTATTTAAAAATGATGTTTCTATACTTTTGGGCGTTACAATTTAGAGGAATTCAGGTTAAGTTAGTCACTATCGTGGAAACTGCAGTCTATCGAAAATACTATTTTAATGAAAATCATTGGTACCTTACTACTGATGAAGTTGATGAACCCGAGAAACAGTTTGCTAGAAAATTATTCAGTGGTATTCCCATGGTTGAAATACGTGAAGATCCGAATGAAGTATTCGGGATTTGATTTGACGATAACAGTCAAGAAACCGAATGAGGTGATAACCGGTAAGCTATTCATAAATTCTCGTGAAGTCTATGCCATATTAGATACTGGCTCTATCCACTCTTTTATCTCACCTATGTGTACTCAACGTTTAAATTTGACTATTGAAAACTTAAATCTTGTCTTATCAGTTGAAACCTCATTGGGAGAAATACCTATTACATTTACTATCTATAAATCTTGCCTAGTTCAAATCAACAACCTCACATTACCTGTTGACCTTATTTCTTTGGAGATGCATGAATTTGATGTGATTTTAGGAATTGATTGGTTGACTACCCATCATGCTAAAATTGATTGTTTTCATAAGATTATTAGTTTTCATATTCCTAATCAACCTGTGATGCAAATTCAAGCAACTAAACCATTGAAATCTATAACTGTTATTTCTAGCCATAAAGCCATTCGTTTATTGAAAAACGGATGTCAAGCCTTTTTAGCTCATGTCACTGATTTGAACAAAAATACATCAAACTTGAATGATATTTCCATTGTTAATGAGTTTCCTGACGTTTTTCCTGAAGAACTTCCTGACTTACCCCCAAACCGTGAAATTGATTTTTATATTGATCTTGAACCCGGTACCAAGCCCATTTCCAAAGCTCCCTACCGAATGGCTCCCATTGAACTTCAAGAGTTAAAAGTCCAACTACAGGAATTGTTGGATACCGGTTTCATTCGTCCGAGTGCATCACCTTGGGGTGCTCCTGTTCTATTTGTGAAGAAGAAAGACGGGAGTATGAGATTGTGCATTGACTACCGAGAATTGAACCATGTCACCATCAAGAACAGGTACCCGTTACCTCGGATTGATGACATGTTTGATCAATTGCAAGGCGCTCGACATTTCTCAAAGATTGATCTCCGTTCTGGATATCATCAGTTAAAGGTTAAAGCTGAGGACATTCCAAAGACTGCTTTCAGAACCCGTTATGGGCATTATGAGTTCTTAGTCATGCCTTTTGGACTAACTAATGCTCCTGCAGCTTTCATGGACATGATGAACCGGATATTCAAGGAACATTTGGATCATTTTGTGGTTGTCTTTATTGATGACATCCTCATATACTCCAAGAGTCGCGAGGATCATGAACAACACCTGAGATTGATACTACAAAAGCTCCGTGAAAACAAATTATATGCCAAGTTGAAGAAATGTGAGTTCTGGCTTGAGGAGGTCGCGTTTCTTGGGCATGTGATTTCTAGTCAAGGAATATCAGTCGATCCTGCGAAGATTGAAACGGTACTAAATTGGGAACAACCCAAAACAGTAACCGAAGTCCGAAGTTTTCTGGGTCTAGCTGGTTATTATCGGAGATTCGTAGAAGGATTTTCTCGAATCGCCACTCCATTAACGCAGCTTACTCGGAAAAGCACAAAATTCATATGGAGCGAGGAATGCGAGAAAAGTTTCCAAGAACTCAAGAAGAGACTGGTTTCAGCTCCTGTTCTGACCATACCATCAGGATCAGGAGAATTTGTTATCTACAGCGATTCTTCTGGCAAAGGTCTAGGCTGTGTCCTTATGCAACATGGAAAGGTTATAGCCTACGCCTCTCGACAACTCAAAGATTATGAGAAAAATTATCCTACTCATGATCTAGAGTTGGCAGCAGTCGTTTTCGCGTTGAAGATCTGGAGACACTACTTGTACGGAGAAAAAGTGGATATCTATACGGATCATAAAAGTCTCAAGTATTTCTTCACCCAGAAGGAACTCAACATGCGACAACGACGTTGGCTTGAGCTGTTAAAGGATTATGACCACACAATCCAGTATCACCCGGGAAAGGCGAACGTTGTAGCTGACGCTTTGAGCAGAAAATCTTATGCAAGTACAAGTGCACTGCTGACAACACAAAAGTGTATTTTGTACGACTTGCAAAAGATGGAGATAGAGCTAAAGACACCAGGGACCCGCTCGAAGATTGCTCACGTGCGAGTAGAACCAACTTTAATCGATAAAATTAAAGCTGCTCAAGCTACCGATCCGGAACTGATAAACATGATAAAGAAAGTACAAGAAGGTGCCATTCCCGAAGCAAGAATCGACGAGAAAGGAATACTTCGAGTCAACTCTCGACTCTGTGTTCCTAACGATCCTGAATTAAAGCATAAAATCATGATGGAGGCACACAACACGCCGTTTGCAATCCACCCAGAAGGTACCAAGATGTATCGAGATCTTCGACATACATTTTGGTGGAACAATATGAAAAGAGAGATTGCGGAGTTTATCTCAAGGTGCCTAACTTGTCAACGTGTCAAGGCAGAACATCAAGTTCCTAAAGGTCCATTACAATCACTTGAAGTTCCCGAATGGAAGTGGGAACACATCAATATGGACTTCGTGACGAGTCTTCCAAAAGTTTCTCAAGGCTTAGATGCAATTTGGGTGATCGTAGATAGATTGACCAAATCTGCTCATTTCTTGCCTATACGAGAAAACTTTTCACTTGAACGTCTTGCCGGTATGTACATAAATGAGATCGTGAGATTGCATGGCATGCCAGTTTCTATAGTTTCTGACCGAGATCCTAGATTCACTTCACGCTTTTGGATCAGTCTACAAAAGGTTATGGGCACTGAAATACGTTTTAGTTCTGCATACCATCCTCAAACGGACAGACAATCGGAAAGGACGATCCAGACTCTCGAAGATCTTTTGAGACTTTGTGTATTGGACTTCAAAGAAAGTTGGGATAAGTACTTGCCGTTGGTGGAATTTTCTTACAACAACAGTTACCAAGCAAGTATAGGCATGGCTCCATTCGAGGCATTGTATGGAAGGAAGTGTCGCTCTCCAATATGTTGGAATGAGGTAGGAGAAGCAAAATTATTGGGACCCGAGTTGGTACGCTTGACGACCGAAAAGATCCAAATGATCCGACAACGAATACAGACAGCACAAGAACGACAAAAGAGTTATGCCGATCTTCATCGGAGAGATGAGAGATTCAACGTCGGAGATCATGTATTCTTACGTGTTTCTCCATGGAAAGGAGTTACGAGATTCGGAAAGAGAGGAAAACTTAACCCTCGATTTATTGGCCCATTTGAAATCCTCGATCGAGTAGGAACCGTAGCCTACAGACTAGCTTTACCACCAAGTATGTCTCACATCCATAACGTTTTTCACATATCTATGTTACGTAAATATGTGAAGGACCCAAACCACGTCATTGAGTTAGAACCAGACGTTATAGCAGAAGATTTAACGTATGAGTAGGTACCTGTTAAGATCCTAGATAAGAAGGAGCAGATCTTACGCTCAAAGGTTATACCTCAAGTTAAGGTTTTATGGAGGAACCAAGATATTGAGGAAATGACCTGGGAGCTAGAATCTGAAATGAAGTCTAGGTATCCATACCTCTTCAAAATGCCAGGTACGTCAATTTCGGGGACGAAATTTCATAAGGAGGGGAGGTTGTAAGACCCCGAATTTATGAAATACAAAATTTAATTTTTTCTTCATATATATTTTTCCTGAAACAGTAAATGGTTAAATTGACAAAATTGAAAGTTAAGGATGTTATGTGCAAATTTTATTTTGTCGGACAATATTCGCTTTGTCGGGGAATATTCGTTTGGTCGGGGAATATTCGTTTGGTCCGACGGCGCCGAAATAACAAATTATTGGTGGACCCCACAACGGAATATTTGTCGGATATAGAAAACGACAGAAATAACCTTTTTAAATAAAAATAGTCAACGGAACTGTTAAAATACCGTTGATAAAAGAATAGTAGCATACGGTAGTTATTGGTATTTTCTGTAGCACTCGGTACTCTACAGTAACACACGGTATTGCATAGTGTCTCATATTTTTGGTCTGATAATTGACACCGTAACTGTTACGCATCATTTCATCGATAATTGTCACTGCATAATATTTTATATTATCAATTCAATAATTGTTGTTACACAGTATTTTGCATTATTGATTTAATAATTGTCATTACACTGTATTTTATATCATTGAGTCAATAATTGTTGTTGCACTGTTTTTAAAATTATTGAACCTAATAATTGTCACAGTAACATATGCACAGTAATTCACATTATTGAATCAATAATTGTCATTACACAGTAACGTATGCTTTATTTTACATTATTGTTATCTCTATTATGATGTTATTTTAAACAGTTGTATTTCATTAATTTACTGACTTGATATCTAAGAGCTAACTATACTGTATTTATAACAATTAGTCATAATAATTGAATTGATAAAGTTATTTGTTTATAATATAAAGTTAGGTGATTATTAGGTGATATGAAATGAATGGTGTAGATTAAAGTGTGAAATATTGTTGAATAATTGAATTGATTTGTTTATAATATAAAGTTAGGTGATTATTAGGTGATATGAAATGAATGGTGTAGATTAAAGTGTGAAATATTGTTGAATAATTGAATTGATTTGTTTATAATATAAAGTTAGGTGATTATTAGGTAATATGAAATGAATGGTGTAGATTAAAGATAATATAAAATTTGAAATGGATGGTGTAGATTAAAAGATGATTTTTTTAAATGAATGGTTTAGATTAAAGGAATGATAAGATTTTTGGTTATAAATAGAAGCCTTAACTTAAGAATTTTTCATAAACTTCCTTACTTGTTCTTTCTTTCTCTCTCTAAATACTTCTTGTGAAAGTTCTCTCTAAGTGTACTTAAGTCATCTTGAGTATTTGTGAAGATCTATAAGTATACGTGTACTGTTCAAGTTAATCAACCTCATTTAAATCAATATCCAGTCACGTGTTACGATAAGAGATACCATCTTTTTCATCTTCCATTATTCAAACATACTATGGTAAGTGATTATCATTATTTGATTCTCGATAATAATATTGTTTCTTCCTTACTCATAAGACGTGCCTTTTATTTCCATGTATTAAATTGTGGGAATAACCTTACGGAGCGGATTGCCGCCTGTTGGTGAATAACCTTTCGTATTCATTCATTATTAATCTCTGAGAATAACCTTACGGAGCGGATTGCCGCCTGTTTGGTGAATAACTCTTTGTACTCAAATTCTATTAAATTGTGGGAATAACCTTACGGAGCGGATTGCCGCATGTTGGTGAATAACCCTTTGTATTAATTTCCTTCACCTTTTGTTAATCAAACCTGCTACGGTAAGGGATATTATTTTCTTTCATACTCCTAAATCGAAATTTATTATGGAACTATTGCTTCTATAACTCTTGAAAATATTATATGTTCCATAATAGTTGAACTTCATTATTTCAACTGAACCTTTCTATTTACGTGAACCTTTCTATTGAATTGTAACCGTTATTCTGAACTGTGGATCTTGAATATCATTTTTAAATTTCACTCCACATCATGTTGACAATTTGGACATTATTTGAATCTGTACAAAGTAAACTTCCGATACTTATTGTTATCCTATTTCTTCTGTTCATCATTTATATCATTCTAATCATCCAAAAATCAAGCTGTTGTGAATATCTGTGGCCGGGGGCACAGATGTGATATATTTGTTGAACAGATGATAGGTTAAAGGCGATATAATAGGTTAAAGGCGATACATCTGTTCGGTGTCTTTTATGGCACGTGGTGAATGTTCTCTTTGGCCCGTAGTGCAAAGATGAACTGTTGATTGGTATGATTATGACCAAAGGCTGAATCTGGTATAATCATGACCGTTGGTGCTATATTGAATATCTTTGGCCCGTAGTGCAAAGATGAACTGTTGATCTGCATGACTATGATCAGGAACTATGAATTTGTATGATCTTGACTAATGATATTTCAGATGATAAAAGTTGATGATGTTTTTCCTAAAAAGTGAACCGAGTGGACATTATAGTCTGCATTATTCTTCTAATAGATTACTCATTCCGCTGCTATTATTGATCTGAACATTGTTTAAGAATTTAACTACAGTTTTTGATATAAACCTTGTAGTCTATTGTATTCTATCAAGAACTCAACTATTGAAGGCTAATGATAATTTATTCGTCATTATCTTAGTCATGATATTTCTTACTGGGCTATTTGAGCTCACCCTTTCTTTTGTTCCATTGTTTTTCAACAGGAGATGAAAACATAACAGGGTCTAGCCGGGGAATGGAGTGAGGGTCCGAGGAATAGTTATCATAGTCTTCACGTTTCGTAAAATAGTGTGGCAATAATAGTGAAGACTTAGTTGTGTATTATTATACACTGTATTGTTGTGCGTTGTGCTTTGTTGTAATAATTTTGTTGTAGTCTTTTGACGACTCAAGTTTGGGTTGTGTGGGCCCAGATTTGGGGGCGTCACAAATATTGCTGAAGGAGTACGGAATTCGTACCTGGAATACGCAATGTAATTCCCAAAATTATATTGCGAAACTGACTCGTTAAATTCCGTCCCTCGGAACTAATTAAACAAAATAAAGGAATAAATAAATAAATAGTTAATCAATTGATTAAGTTTTACACATTTTCTATCTCTTAGGCGAATCTGAAATCCTTTCGTTCTAAACAAAATTCTACCTAAAGTTATATATACATAAATATTTTAATCATGGTAACGTATATATTAATAAATAATTGTATTCTTGTTCCTTCTGAAATACATATAAGTATATTTACAAAAATATTCTTTCCATTTTTAATTATGTTACAAATAAATATTATTATTATTATTATTATTATTATATTATATTATTATTATTATTATTATGCCAAAACTCTAAAGTTACAAAAATAATAATTTAATATTCTAAAATGCTAATTACTAACAAATATATACTAAAATATATAAACTAACAAACTAAATAGCATACAAAAATTAAAGCTACAAAATTAAAACTACAAAATTAAAACGAATACAGAAAGTTAAATAATTACACAAAGAAAGAAAAAGAGATATACCCGAAATTATGAGGTTCGCAGTCCGCCCACGTCCTCGACACCAAAATTTTTAACTAGGAAGGTCCTTACTAAAAAGGCCCTCACACAAAAAGTTTCTCATAAAATAGGAGGTACTTAATGTTTAGTGAAATAAAACCAAATGGTAGTGTTATATTTATAGGCTAAGGGAATGGAAGGTGTTTTAAAAATAAGTGATATGGGACTTTTAGAAAACCGGGTATTACAGTAATCAAGCTGCAATATGATTCCTGATTTATTTAATGGTAATATTGTAATAAATATTTTTACCGTCTAGTGTATAATTTTGCAATTATATAGAAAGCTAAATTCATACCGGTGGGTTTTGGCATCTCTAGCTACCTTTTCTTGAGCTATTCAACGATCTCGTATAGCATTTTCAAGTATTCCAAAATGGTTGGCTCACGAGTCAATATTGAATAAGTATTACATGACCGAATGAGTCTAGCCCTCCATGGTGGACCGGATGTACATCTCACCATCTTTACTATTCTTTTATGAGATTCTCGTACTTGTATTTTTTTCACTTGCACGTGAGGCTCATAAATATTGTAAAATTATGAGATTATAAATGCTGTTTGTGAAAATTTATGTATTTATAATTTTTTTAGTAATAAAAATAAAAAATATTTCATAAATTGATGAACTATTTTTATTGATTGATATGACTCTATTTATAAAATGAAACAAATATAAATATAATAAAAAGAATAATTTTATGTGAATAATTATATATAAACCGTTGTTCACAAATATTATTACTTAACATATTAAATAGTAAAAAATAATATATAAAGTTACAAAAAATTATTAACACTTTACATAATAGGACTCACGTATTATTTCTTTTTTTATTTGTTTGTGTACAGTGTGCGCATGTGTAATTACTCCAATTAAAAATGCATATATTCCGACGTGGCAGTTTGTGAGAACCTAATTTGACCCAATCTGGCGAGGGGCACGAAGTGGTTCGTGGAAGATGCGTTCATGCACGTGTTGAGTTAATTTCCATCCAAATCACTCCCATATATATTCAGTCCGACCAGTAGCCGGACTTGTGTATCTCTATCCTCTCTCTCTCAATATTCACAACCACCAGAGAAGAGAGAAGATTTTCGTGTAAATAAAGTAATTAATTTCATCCGCCATCTCTTCCGATGGCATTAATGGGGATCCGTTGTGGAGTAAAAAACCCATCTGCTATCGTTCTTGACCCTTCTCCTGTTCGATCAAATCAGATTTCTCGATCAAATCGTTTTTTATCAATTCCCAATTACGGAATCAGAAACCCATTTTCTCAACGAGTCTCTGCATCCATTGCTTTATCCGATTTTCCTTGTTATTCCCCTTTGTTTAAAGATTTAGAATCTAGTAACGGACTTGTAAATATAGAAAATTCTCAAGAAAAAGAGGCCATTTTCCCGGATAATCTTGATGAGTGGGTGAGAGAATCAGTAGCTGAGATCGTCAAGAACTTGAAAAAAGCGCCTTTATTGGTTCATGTTTATAGCAAGAATAGTGGTGGATTAATGGAGGTGAAAACAGAGAAGGGTGTTGCAGAGAATTGGCCTACTATGAAAAAAGAGTGGAGGGAAGGAGAGAGAAAGTCCCCAGACGGGATCATACTCGTTGAAGAACTTGAGGATAATAAAGATTTGGATTTCGAAATTGAAGAAGAAGAAGAAGAAAGAGGGACAAAGGCTTGGGGAGTACTGATTCAGGGGAAAGGGGCGGGGAGACAATGTAGGCCCTCTTGTTATTTATTGAAGACTTGCAGGGTGAATTCTGGGTTGGGGTTTTTCGGGACTCATTTTAGCTTGGTGAAGGTTAATAGTTTTAGGGAATCTGCTTTTTCTCAGATAAAAAATAGTTGGTTGTTGCAGTGAATTTGATTCACTTGGCTGGCATAACGAAAAGCCAAAACCAATGTTGTTTTAATCTGAACATCATTTAGATTTCTCTGCAAAGACTTGACCCTCGAATTATATACTCCGAAAGTTGTAAATTTTTTACGCAATTATTAAGGTGTTTCCTTATATTTTATTAATTTGATCAAGTTTAATATTTCAGTGGAATGAGTGCTTTTTCAATGTTAATCAATAATTCTTTTACAGATATGTTTAAGGTCTGAAAAGTTATAGATTGGTTATTTGAAATGTTCCCTTCAAATTTGTCACCTTGAATATATATGATCATGTTGGGTTTGGTAGCATAAGAATAAATTTACCTAGTGGTAGAATATCACAAGTTAGTTGAAGTTTCACATCGAGAAAGAGATTATTAAAATATTACAAATGAGTTACAGTGATTGAACGTGCACACGAGCGAAATTGTTATTATACATGTCACATCAATGTAGCGGACACCCGTGTAGATTAGTTCAACAAATATATTGGACCATCTGCTTACCCAAAAGATTAACCTATTAGGTTAATGATCTACCATACTTATTAACTCATCTACACTTTTAAATTTATTCGATGTGAAATTTATGTGAAATATCCCAACAATCTTCACATTTCACTTGAATACCCATCACAAGTATTACACACTAGAGTACCGCATTGGAGGCAAAAGTGGGAGTACAACCTTACTCCTCCTGAACCCACTCCTTTCGACTCAAATCAAACTTCACCGCGTAATGACAAACGCATGAGTAATCCCCTTATGCTCCCTTTAACTCAATTTTATTTGCTCCACCGCACAGAAGAAGTAACACACGGCCTACGAATGGCTCCACCATGGAGTACCAACCTAATTTTTGGGTCCATCAAATTATGGGCTCTGATACCACTTATCAATGCAGGGTCTACCTGTATAGACTAGCCCAACAAGTACGTTGAATCACCTCCTTACCTAAAAGGTTAACTTATTAGGTTAAGGTTTCACTATATTTATTAATCCATCTACATTTTTAAATTTACTTGATGTAGAATATGTGAAATAACCCAGCTCCTAAATATTATTGAAAAATCAGCTTCAACTAATATTATAACTTACATGTCTTGATGTCATTTTCTAACTAGTACACACAGATTACAAAGTTGTGATGAGGAAAGAGGGATGAAATATACAGATGTAGCGGTTATTCTTTTATAACCCACTAACAGACACCGGATGATTTCACTAGCTACTATTTTTTTAGTGTGTTCTTTATTTTTAGTGTGTTCTTTATTTTTATGATTATACTAGTTGCTATTTTTATGTTTTCGTTAAACAATTCATGAAACTCTACCTAGGACATCTCGAGTGCCAAGTGATGCGTTCGTTTTACCGATTCCCACTAGTGATATGCCTCTCTTTGAAACATGAAGGTAACGAATGAAATCTTTTGATCGTCAGCGCAACGCATGACATCAAATATCTTTATCATATGCTTGATCCATGCGTCTGCCTTAAGTGGGTCCGACTTTCCATGAAACTCAGGTGGTCCTAACTCCTTGAAATGCTTGACAATGACCATCCGAGCATTGTCAGCATTCTCACCTAATTCTATATTAATTGCATAAAGTATCTAAAGAAAACAATCATAATTTACATGGCCACTCGCGTTATTTTTCGAGGCTATAGGAAGATTATTTATAGATTCCTGATTCTCAGCCACATTTGCCTCAGGCATTAGATAGTTCATTCTCTGATTTTCATATGTCATTCTAAACTGCGGTCATAAAATAAAGGTTAGTTAAACAAACTGACTCGTCACTTCTTGTCCCTACATCCAAATCGACTGATTAGATAACAAAAATTAATTTATGTAGGATATACTAGTGATTGATTTTATTCGTCTCTCCCCTCCTAATTTTAACCCCAGATCTCCATTAAAGCACATATCCCTAAACTTTGATACCAACTATGACACCCCCCCCCCCCAAATTCGGGCCTATGCAGCCTAAACTTGAGTTGTCAAATATACAATAACTATTACAATACAGTATAAGTACAACAATATAATGCTTAATAATATACAATTAAGTTTCCACTATTATTGTCACTCTATTTTACAATATGTAAAGACTACCAATTACAGACTCGGACTATTACTCCATTTTCTGGCCAATCCCAACTACATTCCCATTTCCTGAAGAATAATGGAACAAAAAGAAAATGGTAAGCTCAAATAGCATAGTAAAAAATATCATTATTAAGATAATGATAAGTAAATTATCAATAATCTTTAACAGTAATGAGTTCTTGATAGAATACAATAGACAACAGATTTTAGATCAATAACTGTAGCGGAATGACATTTATATAATAGACAGTAAGTCTTCAACAAATATTTGCAGTAGAAAAAATAATCCATTAGAAGAATCATGTAGACTATGATGTCTATTAACTTTCCTTTTTCATAAAAATCATCAACTTTTATTATCTAAAACATCAATGGTCATGATCGTGCCAAACAATGGTTCTTCTTTGCCTCAGGCCAAATATTACTTTTACCACATGCCTTAAAAGACATTCAACGATTATATCGTCTTTACCTCAGGCCAAAGACATTCACCAATCATATCATATGTGTCCCAACCCACATATATTCATAATAACTTTATTCATGATGATTATAACAAATAACAGTGATGTGATAAAAAGAAAAAAGAAAAAAGATAATAATATGATAAATAATAGACATTAGAAGTTTATAAATTTTACTTTGTACTTAGTCAAATAATGTTCAAATTATCAACATGATGTGGAGTCAAATTCAAGAATGATATTCAAGATTTCATAGTCAAAACAACAGTTAAAGTTCAATGGAAATATTTAGGTAAATAGGAAGTTTAAGGTGAAATGAAATTTAGATAAAACGCAAACTATTAATCATTTCAGAAAATTTTACAGAACAATACTTATCATAGTAAGTTTAAGAGTATGAAATAAAATAAAATCCCTTACCTTATCGCGTGACTAGATACTGTTTTCTATGAAATTGATCAACCTATAAGTATATTTATAATTTAATTAGTAACTATCACATATAAATTTCATGGTGTACAAAAACTCGTATACTATGAAATTATTAAAACTGTTTATATAATATAAATCTGTGTAGTATACAAAATAAATTATAATAACGTCAAAATAGTTTTTGAAATAATATTTAAAAATAAAATCTTTAAAATGAATTTTTTTAAAATTAATATTCTAAAAGAAGAGTCTTTTAAAGGAATAATTGTGAATACCGTGTGAAGTGAGTATTTGTGCAAATATTACTCTTTAAAGAAAATATTTATTTGAAAAAAAATTGCACTCTTTTTGGCTTTACCAGAACTTCAAAGTAACCTTACTACACTCAAAATATACTCACAATATAATAATAGGAGAATTTTGTGTGTTCTTCATTGCTCAACTGAGCAACCTATTTATAGTGTAAAGGAGCACGCGAAATTTGACAAGGTGTGCTGGAGGAGCACACCGTGTACTACTGTGTAATACTGTGTGCTACAGTAAAATGCCATGAAATACCGTATGCAACTATTATTTTATCACCGGGTATTTTTATAGCTAAAAGTGATAGTACTGTTGACCATTTTTTTTATAAAGGTTAATGCTGTTTTTTTTTTAATATCCGATAATATTTTGTTGTGATATCAATGATTGGTTATTTCGGCGCCACCGTACGAATCAAATATTATCTGACAAATCAAATATTCCCTGACATAATATAATTTGCACATAACATCCTTAACTTTAACCTTTATCAAAATAACATGTTACTATTCCGAAAAATAATATAAATATTTGTTTATCATTATTTCATAAAAGTCAGGGCCTTACATTAAGCATGGTGGAATGCAACGTAATGTGAGAGGGGCAAAGTGAAAATATCAAAATTACTTGTCAAAATGTTATTTTCTTTTTAACATTTAAATAAATTACATTGATTTTTAAAGATCTCATATAATTTTAAAGAATTAACTAATATAAGTAAGTAAAAGTAGGGGTGTTCAATCGGCCCGGTACTAAAATTATTTAAAATTCAGTACTGGTAAGCCTGTTCGATATCAATTTTAACCGAAAATTAATATAATTATTATTATTGCTATTATTTTTATTAGTATTATTAATTATTTACTACTACTAATAATAATAACTATTTTTTTTTATATAAAAAAAATTAGTATAACCGATTCGGTTCGGTATTTACAAAGCCTCGTACCGAAAAATAGGTATACCGATTTTTCTAAACCGAAATCTGACATGTTTTTTTGTATCGAATTGCCTGGTTCGGTCCAGTCTGAAAAAACCAAAAATATCGATTTTTGCGCACACTCCTACGTAAAAGGGAACCGCAATCATGCCTTGGATAATACTTCATTCATCCTCAAAAAGATGATTAAATGTATAATATTTTTTGTTCACAAAAAAGATGAGCAAAGTACACGAAGTGATTGGTAAATATGTTATTTAGTGGGGTTCATTAATATTAAAAAAATTGAAGTATAAATTGCACCCCAAAATTTACTTGTCAAATATCTGTTGCACCATAAACTTAAAAACGTGTCTCCTTGCATCCCAAAATTATTGATAACGTGTTAAATAGCACCCTTCGAGTTTTTATCGTGCCAAAAGTGACCACTTGCATCGATTTCTCTATTTTTTAAATGATAAAATTGTCCTTATATTGAAAAATTAAATTAGATGAATTTAAATTAACTAAATTAGCTAAACATAAGCTTAACCAAAATAGAAATAAATAAATAAAATTAAGAAGAAGAATTTATAGTACGCCAACATCTATGTTGTCTACATCACAAAAATGAAGGTGACGGCTTTACAATACAATACATCTTCATCAATCATCCATGTTATCTTACATTTTCACAAAAATCATGTATATAATTGCATTTAACAACTAAATCCACCCCCCCCCCCCCCCCCCCCCCCCCCAAAAAAAATAAAAAATTGCAAACAACTTTAACTCCCCATTATCAATACCTTTAAAACCAAAATTGGACCCCTGATCATGTTGTTGATGGGTTCAACATTCAAATCAAGAAGTGTTGGAGAGAATGAGGGAGAGTATCGACAAAGACGTCATTAATATCGAGATTTTCTTTTACGTTATTCTGTATGGATTGAACATTTTGGGTATCAAATATTTTTTGATGACCCACTACATCTCCTTTACATGCAAAAACTGCAACTATGTCGTCAATTTAAATTTTTTGACATCGTGAGATTGTCCCCTGCAGGACTTTTACATATTGGATCGAGTGCCAATTAATATCCAAAGCTAAATCGTAACTCAGTGTAACTCGAATCGAGCAAATTCTAGAGTTTGAAACTATATTTTTCATTCCTCAATGATCCATCAAGAAGTGTCGCGAGATTCCTCGTTTCAATTGTACAACTAGATGGTTGGCTATTGTAGCTCAAATTCTGGATTAGGGCGGACATGAATTAGGAAAAATGGGAGTTTAGGATCAGGGTTAGGTTTTGAATTTATTTTATTTTAATTTATTTCAAATTTGTTACCCGTTAATTTATTAAAATTTATCTAATCTACTTTTTTTTTTAATGTTGTAACAATTTTATTATTCATTTTTGACCTGATAAAAAGTTAGAGTATATAATTCAACATGTAAACAATAATTTCTTGGTGCAACCATAAATCTTTTTAAGTTTGTTAGGATGCAACAAATCTCTAACATATAAACTTTGAGGTGTAAAATGCACTTTAGTTTATTTAAAAATAAAAATACTTTATCACCTTATGTAATCTTATGAGGTCACTAAGGATAAATTTATAATTTTTGTACTCTATTTTCTATACTTTTGTTTTGCTTAATATGTGTGAAAAATATATTTTAAGTATCCTTTTGAGAACAAAAAGAGTAATAACATACTTCCTCTCTCCTCAAAAGGATGACTAAATATACAATTATTTTTGTATTCGAAATGATGAGTTAAAAGATAATTATGTTATTTTGTGGAGTCTATTAGTATAAAAATTTAAAATTATTCATCATTTTATGAATCTTGTGAGACTTCTAAAGATAAATTTAAAATTTTATTTATTAATTTTTCTTTACTTTTGTTATTTTTAATATGTATAAAATTTATATTTTGTTCATCCTTTATAGTACGGAGGAAATAATTATTATTATTAATGATAAAAAAACATGTCTGCATGTGCGGCTTTCAAAATTATCAGATAAAAGCTGGTCAGCGCGCTCCTCTCATTTCAAATCAAAAATCGCCAAAACTCAAAATTTATACATATCTATGGATACCTCATCCGCTCTCTTTTTCCCTCTCTTTTAAAAAGACCAAAACCCTAATCACATGGTTCATCGATCTTCAATCCTCTCTCTCTACTTTTCTCAATATTTTATCTTTCTCCGAGTTTGAGCATTCCGTCTCGAATCTATACTTTGAGTTTAGTCAGAAAGGGGCAAGGCAGAAAAAGATCCAACTTTCTTGAATTTCAACATCTGGGTAAAAAATGGGAGATAACTGTGGTCCACGAAGAATTTCAGACAATTCATTTGTTATACCCAGATCTGAATCGAAGGTTCGGCTTTAGAATTTTCATGCGTTGTGTGAAATTGAGCAAATTTGATTTGTTTTATCATATTAATTTAATGCTTTCTTGGTTTGATTTTTCAGTCGATGGCGGGACAGAAGAGGGGTAGTGTGGAGGTTGGAGAAAGATCGGAACTTGGGCATAAAAGAGTAAAAATTTGGGATCTTGAAACTGTGTTTTGTTCCAAAGGTAATTCTCTTTCTCAAGTTCGTTGTTTTATTTTCGCGCAGGCTATCATGATATATCTAATTCGAGTAGATACTGATTTTAAATAAACAAATTAATATTTTGTTATGGATTCTTTCTAAGTGATACTGAAGCTAATTTACTGATAATGTGATGTAATGAGGCATTTAATTGAGGTCCATTCATTTGGGGAAGAATTAAGACTGTCAAAAACATAAAGAGTCGTGCGATGTATTGCAAAAATTTATGCCAAATTACAATTGCAATGCATGGAATTGAGTAGGATTATAAGGTTGACCAATTATATCAAATACATCGTTAAAATATTAAAAACTATAGTTATTCACGTAACTCACAAACAAAAAAATCTACATATAAATCGCAAGATATATTATTTTCATACATAAAAGCTTCATGTTATATGTTTATGTTTGCGATTTACTCCCTCCGTCTGGAAAAGTAGAGTAATGTTTTTTTGGTAATTCACAATTAAAATTTATTCTTGGCAAAGAGGGAGTATTACCTATGTACCTTTAGTTTATCTGATGGCTTTATGTTGGAGCTTTGAACTCGATACCATTTTTCTATTGAATTCACGAAACAGGGATTGACGCCCATTATCCAAAATCTTGGAAAAACAATCAAGATATGTCTCAGGTTACCAAGGAAACTGTAACCATGAATTCAGATGCTTCTCAATCAGGAAAAATGAGCAAGGACACATCACATGTAGTTGTTGGCCCTGCCTTAATAGAACTTGATCTCAATGCAAAAGTTGACATGGCCAACAATTTGGCCTGTGATAATACCGTTGCACGTGTTGAGGACACCAACAATCTGGCCTCATATTCTGAAGTTAATATTGAAAAGTTTAATGCAGCAGAGGTTTCAAGTTCTATCAACCATGATCCATTTTATCCTAGCAAAAGTTACGAGCAATTGAAACTGAGAGATGCTTCAGAGTGTGGGAGTACTTGCGGCCCAATGGAGGAGAAAGATGCAATGAAAGTTTGGAAAGAGATGAAGCAAAATGGTTTCATGTCTACTTCTCATGGAGGTGTACCAATATCAAAGCCACGTGGGAGGAAAAGTAAAGCTGATGGATTCAAGAAAAAGATGGAGATTGCTAGGAGAGAACAGGTTGACAGGTTTGCGAAGATTGCTGCTCCTAGTGGACTGCTCAACGGATTGAACCCTGGGATCATAAATCACGTGAGAAATAGTAAGCAGGTTCATTCTATAATAGAGGCCCTAGTGAGTTCTGAAAGACGTGAAAGTCTCCATGCTGAAACTAGACTTGACGAAATTGAAATGAAGAATGAAAGAGCAGAATCAAGTGACATGAATGTCCAGGAAAACTTGAATCGGTCAGGATTGAATAGATACAATCTTTGCCATGAAGATGGTTTGCTAAATACTTTATCAAGAAGCAGACAAACTAGTAACTGTCCCATAAGTTCAGGGCATATAGACAGAGAGAATGACTCAAGCATGGTCGAGAAAAGAGTTTTCAATAAAACTAACCCTCTCTTCTACTCCAATCTACAGAATGAGGAGAATATACTTGGTTTAAAACTTTCATCGTCAGCAACTATAGTGTCAGAGAATATGAGCTCTTTGTCTAATGAGGAGTTAGCAAACCTAACTAGTGTTTCTTCTCTTTCTGTTAAAGGTCTGTTTTCTAACTTTTAGAATAATATTTTCTACAACTTTTGTAGATTTTTATTACTTGCTGTGCCATTTGAATGAATTCGAACACAGTTAAAAGGTATGCCGACAAACTTTTCGCAATTTAAAGATCTAGCTAAATAAAAATTTTGCTTCAGTAGATGTATTAAGATAACCTGTGAGTTGACATAGTCTCACCTTGGTGTTTGAGTATGAACTTGAAGGCTTAATATACAAGGTTGAGCCTTCTTGGTCAAGTTGGGTTCAACAGGTGTATTGGGTCCTTCTTTATGCAGTTCTCATACTCCCAAACATAGAGGATAGTCTTTGCAACAATGAGTAGGTTACCATGTATTTACTAAAAATTGATAGACATATGCCTATAATAAAAGTTGAAGATGAATCTTTTTGCCATTTCATGAAGGAAGGTTATCTCATAAGCTGATTAAAATTACCCTTGCATTTACAGCTGCTAATGTAGCTTCCCAATGGTTGGAACTTCTTTATCTAGACATCAAGGGACGCCTTGCAGGTATGCTCCACTTGTAAACATTATTGCAGATTGTTGAGGGTAGAAGCCTCATGTCAGCCTGGTAATGCAGCTGTTTTGTTCTTGCAGCACTACGACGTAGTAAGAAAAGAGTCCGAGCAGTAATTCAAACGGAGTTGCCTTTCTTAATGTGTAGAGAATTCTCTTATAATCAAGAAAATAATCTTTATGTTAATAAAGTTTCTGTCACTGGTTCTTTGGGTAATGCAACAGCAGACGTACACAAAGCCAGATGGAGTGCATTGTTTAATCAGATGGAGAAAGCACTTTCTGAAGAAGAGAAACAACTGGTGAGTCATTTAGAAGAATTTTCAGTCTCCTTGTGCAAATTTTAAGAAAACTGTTCAGTTATGTTTTGATAAATAAAAAAGTCCATCTTACATCAACGCCGGGTTCACAAGCTGTGTCTTGAGACCTAGACATCTAAAACCTGTAATTTGGGTGTTCCATATTGAAAAAATTTAGATCCATTTTATGACCGGTGCAATTAGATCAATGCAATCACTTGTTTTTATTTGGTAGTGTCCTGAAGCATATGGACCGGTTAATTCAAGCAATATTGCATAGCACTTTTGGTATGATATGGTTGTCATTTTATTATGATGAATTGATAATGCACTAGCCAGGATTATAAATCTAAATGAAAAGACTTATTGAGTGAAATATTATTTATTTGGACACCGGTTTCCTGTACTTGATTGTGGGTCTCTGCTGATTTAAGTCTACTTGATGCACTATTTTTAATCTCATTTGCTGTGTAACTCTTTCTTCTGATATTGTGCTTAGTTCTCACATAGAATTAAAGAGGGTGGTTTTATTTGATTTGTTTTCCCCTGTAATACTTAAAATCCTTGCCTTGAATATACATCACGGGGACGTACATATTCGTTTTGTTGCCTGTTACTAGACATGGTTTCCCTCCCTCTTCTTTTCTTCATCCTTTCATGCAATTAATTCTTCGTCTTATGTTACTTCACTTATAATTGACTTCTTATCAAGGAAGGGTACCTAAACTGTTCTTCTGTTTGGATTATAATTTTCAGGAAACTTGGTTAAACCAAGTAGAGGAGATGCAGTTGCACTGTGACCGTGGTCTTTTCCAATGTACTGGAGCACCTGGTATGCAACAACTGGGTACATCAGAAAATGACTGCAGGTACATTTTAATATTCTTCCAAAGAACAAATTATTGTTTTATAGCTTTAATAGCTGCAAGGAAAATTCGAAAAGTAACATTGACCTTGTCTTTATAAACTATTATGAATCTAATAAGCTCAGTGTAGTAGGTTTTGTTTTCCAGAGTCTACACATTTATTAGCTCAAATGAATTATTTTTATTGTTGCATATAAAAAAAAAGTAAAAAAAAATTGAAGTATTCATAAGGCATGCAACCAGCCTTTTCTGTTTCAATGATGTTTTTAATAGTTTCTGAACTCCTATTGAAGACTTTGAGAATTTTGCAAAATGCATGATTCTAGAATCTAGGTATTTCAGAGATTTTGAGTAATCTCTGTTCATCAGGCATATATCTAAAATGGAGCAAGTCAGTGCTTTGTAATTTCTAAATTCTGATATGCTTTCTATGAACTTGAACATCAGTATAAATTACAGTCAAAAGTAGAAAGCCAAATCAGTGGTGCATACCCTTGTTCAGGCTATGTGACATGGAGTACTCCAGTAACATACTGACATGCAAAACTTTACTTTGGGTAGAAATTGCTCAGTTGCATGCCATGCCATGCCAGTTTCTTGTTTGTGATTTTTACTTCACTCCCCCCATTACATCCAGCATTTTTCATAATAGTTGGCATGTTGATATGACTATTTGATCATATTACTGCAGACTAGAGAAGAAAGGGAATGACTACGAAAGGGATCTAGCTGTAAGGGCTGCTGCAGCTGCCTTTTATTCAACATGCAACTTTCTACAGATGATGGAAAACTTGCCCTGTTTTTGATAATTAACAACCTTGTATCAATCTATTCTAATTATACAGAATTTAGATCCTGACTCGAGTGTTGTCAATCTCCACATGTGAATCAGGCATTTTAGTGAATTACTGTAGCTTTCTTAGAGGAATCCTTGTGGAGTTGCTTTTGTTTTTATGCATGTAACAAAGTTGAGGTATTTTCTTCTTTTTGTCCCTCTTTTTCTGAGTTGTTCTTTTCAGTAGTTCTTGGGTTAAGAGCAGAAATTAGCTACTCTAATTTTCCATTCAAAACTGGTGAGAATTCTCAATAAATTGGTATATTTTCTCTTTTTCCTTTATTTTAAAGTTTGGCTTTTTCCAAATTCAAAAAAACAAAGAGCTCTAGGAGTGATTCTAAGTTCTGCCAATCAGGTGCTAAATTCGAATCGATTTAGCTCTTAACTATTCACATCAACATTTTGACATTGCAATAATAGATGAGAGAGAGAGAGATGCTGCCTTTACGTCAAGCCACTATAACACAACGTAACAACATAACTTCCATATTTCTTCATAAACATCAGTTGAATACAAATCCTGCTGCCCCAACTTGTAAAGCTGAAAGTGTTGGCCAACTAGACATGTACATAAATCGGCATGTAAAGCAATGCACATAGGCAAATATTATTAGAGGGTTACAAAAGACTGATCATCTCTCAAATCTCAATCTACTAATTTATGGTTTCCCTATTACATAACAGAAGTTCTACAATTTACAGGGCTATTCTATTTGACATTTGAGTGTAAGGACTAAGGAATACAACAATAGTGGCACAACTACAGACATAAGTATATTTTAGTTAGGTCAAGTGCTCACAACCGTGGCATATTTCCAATGTATAATAATTGCCCTGATGGGGCAATATCATTTCCTGAAACTCTAGAGCCAGTTCGGTGTCATTTTACTTGATACAGGCTTTGTGATTGGATTTGCATTATCTGGAACCTTGGCAAGTGAGCGATACTGCAACTTCACACTCTCGGCATTGTCCAATGTCTTAACCACATACCTGTTATTGAGTTTTGAATTAGTGGAAACAAATTAATAAAACAAAAACGTTCCTGAAGATACTGGTCATGCAGAAGTTGAGAAGGCCACCAAAGATATCAAACGAGCTAAGATCAATGATCAATCATGTTCCTTTCTAATGTAATACAACTGAAAGAGCTGGTAGGTAATTCACTCTAAATATGAGACATTCCTCCTTGGCATAGATGTGTTAACATCCTCAGAAGGATATCCGAAAACCAATTTTTAAAGTAGTTTACACATGCAGTTGAAGAACATGAACTCACAGCTCAATATTACTAGTATCTTTGTGTAAAAATAAACCAATGCAAAGTGGAGAATGATAATACTGGCGTTCCAAAGGGAACGGCTTTGGAAGATTATAATGGCATCAAGATAGATGCTGATAACTTGTAACAAAACAAAAAAAAATCAACATACATACTGATATTTATTTGAGAGAAAAATATTTATATGTAGAAAAGAGATCTAATCACAGTATTAATATACTAACCATCCATTCAAGCATTGAGTCGTTACAACAGCCTCACGTCCAACAAAGCGCTGCGGAGTCCTCTTATTACCCTGATTTTTCCCAATCCAAATTAGTATTTCCATCAAATGAAAATCAAACGTAGTAAATATAGCTAAGGATTTGCAAGAAAACCTTTATTATAACCCTATCAGTCACCACAAATGGAAACTGAACACCTTTGCCCCTTGGATGATCCATGAGTGCTAAATCACCATAACCACTTTTATCCTACATGAAAGCAGCAGAAATAAATATATCGTCAGGGATGATGGTTCTTGGAAGCATGTGTGACCCAAATATAACTGGACAGACTCACATCGATGCATAAAGATATACAAAGTTGGAAGCTGGAATTATTTGAGAAATAGAAAAAGGATATGCTTAGTATGACGTAAATTATGATTCTACAAAATGCGGAGATGGTGTGGAGTTCGGGACACAGACAAAGTGACAAACCTGTTCAAATTTCTCTCTTCTTCTTTTGGAAGCACGATAGACCTGCAACTCTTCTTCCCGACGGAATGCCTGGACAGCAGCTCGGAGAGCTGCACAAGTAGAGCAAATAAAAAGGAAGATTAAAAAAATAAACAAATATTTTTAAAAAATAAATAAATGAACAATAATAATTTTTTTCTTAAACTTTAGAAGAGCTAGAACATTTGATATCGCTAACATTGCTGATTAGAATAAAATCTGTTAGTGAGTTGTAACTAAAATCTGTCTAGTTTTATTGTTATAACTTGCAGTAGTCTTTACGACATATTACGGAATGGAGTTCATCCAGAGTTTAAAATCAACTAAACAGCTGACATATTTGCCCTATGAGCGTCAATGTCTTGAGAAACAATAATGAAGAGGTACTGGCAACTGAAACAACGTCATCATAAATAAAGCGGTATGGTACCAGTTAAAAAAGGGGGCCGAAACAGAAAAAAGAAAAAAGAGGGAGTTTTTTTTTTTTTTTATAGCAATTGACTAATATTGACTCTGACATGAACATTTTCAACAGGATTGTAAGCACATTGTTCAAATATAGCTACTGCAGAAATGGTTAACTATTTCTACTTACAAAGATTTGTAGCCACGGAATCTTCTGAAACAGGTTGTGAGCAAGTATAACAAGCTTTCTGAAAATATATTGGATAATAACAGCATTAAACATCATTCGGAAAACCTTAATTAAGATCAAATGACAGAAACTACATTCATTTAATAGAAAAAAACCCTCAAACTTAAAAGCTAGGCGTCAAAAGTTCTTTCAAGGAAATAAATAATCATTTACATAAGTAAATATGCGCGTATGATTATTATGAAAGTCTGAAAGCATGTAAAAAAATTAGTGTTATTTAAAATCTAGTATAAAGAATCTCAAATCATTTGCATCAAACTTCAATTGTCTGTTTTCAAATATGTGTGTTGAGCTAAAAAATACTTCCTAAATCTGACCCACAGATTCCAAAACAGAACCATATGTGGTATTACAAAGGTAAGGTAAATTGTATAGCTCTCGGCAAAATGTATTGCAAACTAACCTTCATATGATCCAACATGCATAAAACTAATCATTTTTACTTGCTAGTACTAAACAACAAATATAATAATGAACCCAAATTACATGTTATAGCAATTATTTATGTCACAGGACTAATCCAGGAACTTCTCAAGCATGGTGCTTGATTAAGATGGGTCAATCTCATCAAACAAAGAAGAAACATAACTAACTCAAGTTGACCTACCAATCTGCAGACAATTGCCAATCAGCTGTGTATATAACCATCAGATAATATACAAAACTAACAGGTGCAGAACATAATGATACTCTTTTCAGGGACAGATAATTGCAGAAATCAAAATTAGAAAATTGTTTCCTCAAGGCTCACCATTCTAATAACATGCTGCATCCCACCACCACCAAAAGAATGCCCACAAGGCAATATCATCGCGTCATCCATAAGTGATCCTCTGCATAACCCCGAGAGAAATAACATAAATGCAGAGTGGAAGTACCAAAGACATGCAATAACAGAATCAGTAACTCAATTACAAAAAGCAGTAGTACCAGGAGTATCAAACCACCAATCAAGAGTACCAGAAGTATCAAACCACCAATTAAGCTATGCAAGGAACTTCTAGCCCATCATAAAGAACAAGCAAGGTTGTGGTATACTTAATAGAAAAAAATATTAAAAGGCTTTACCTTATCAAAATGGCAAAGCTAAAAATTTCATTATAGAGTATACAAAAAGAGGATAATTGCTAAAAACTTTTTTCTTAAGTTACACTACTAAAATCTTTATGCTAGAGAATGGAAATAGTCATATGAGCGATTTCCACGCAGATCTTGGGTTTGTAAGATATCTTTTTATCAGGTCAGATTACAGTCCTTATTTCCAATACCTTAATATAGTATCTTCCTGACTAAGACAACAATTGTTCTCTTTTCAGACTTCAAACTCTCACGCCAAATGAGAGCATAAGCCACAAAACTTTATGTATGTTGTAACGCTAAGTAAAGCCATGCTATGTATTGGATAGAGATTCTTGCATTCACTTCAGTTTGCAAGCCTCATAATGTATGTGACAAATTGGATGAACTCATTAGTAATTTTCTTTCTGGACTCTTTTGTGAGAGTAGTTGCTCTTCATATGTATCAATATGGGTAATTACAAATACACATAATTTGGTATAATGTGGTTCTAAATAATAAGCAGTAAAACTAAATAATTTCAATTTTAGTCATAAAGTCCATTTCCGTGTGCGCCCCCCCCCCCCCCCCCCCCCAAAAAAAAAAAACACCCGCACCCCCCAGAAAAAAAGGCCAAATTCAAATTAGACACAATCCATTATCAAGAAAGTTAATATTTATTACTCTGCATGTATCTGTTAAGTTCTTATTAAAGATTCAGTCTTTCCGACTTGGGCATACAAATTCTAGGCAGGTGCATTTGAAAGAGGAAATTATTCAAACTTACGTAAGAGGATCTGAAAGAATCCCTCTCAAAGACTCCCCGGATTCACTGGTGTACAAAACATCCTTCCTTCCACTAAAACCACAACCATTTTCAACCAAGGAAACATCTTTATGTACCAAAGCATTTGACCCCTCCAGTCCCTGCAGATACTGATGTGAATAATATAAATCCCCATCAGGAACAGCAATTGTAACGGCAGCATTCTGGAACTGACTAGCTCGATTTTCACAAGAACTTGCTCTAACAGTATTATTGTTACTATTATTATCATTATTCCTATCATCATCCCCTGGAGCCACAACATTACCCTCCTTCAATATTAATTCCCTGCTTGAACCTAATCATTAGCCAGAATGATCACCAAATAAGCACCCAAAAATGTTACTCTAAAAAATTAATGCTCTCCTGTAAAAATTGTAATTCAGTTACTTACCGAAAGAAGACATGTGAATTGGTTTTCCATTTTTGTCAATTTTATCACTACTGTTTCCACTAGTATTGCTACTGTTGTTATTAATCTTAAGTTCACCGTCTCCATCATCAATTTCCTCATCATCTTCATCATCATCGTCGTCGTCGTCATCTCCGTCAGATCCGTCACCACCAGTAGGACGGCCGTTGACGTTCCAAGGGTGAGTGTGGACGGAAGCGGCGTAAAAGGGGCGGCGGAAGTCGGGCGGTGGCTGTGATTGAAAGAAGCGATTGTGATCGTCGATAAAGCCGGTGGTGAGCTCACGGGTCGTTCTAGGACCGGGATCACCGGAGTGACGGTGGAGGGGAGGGATGCGGTGGAGGGCGGTGGCGGAGTTTTCGTGATGAAAAAGGAGTTGATGAGGAGAAGGGTTGAGGGACCCGCCGTTGTCATGGCGTTGTTGGTTATTTGTTGTAGTTGGTACCAAGCTCATTTCTTCAGTGCCCATTCAAATCCTAGTCTTCAGACTTCTAGTATTAATATAACCATCAAGATCTCCATATTTGGAGAGAGAAATTCATATAAAGGGAGTAGACCCAATTGGCAGGAGTAGTCACTCGCTCCATTTTTGGAGAGAGAAAGGACGGAGGAGGGATTTCACATCGAAACTTTGGGAGGGGAATTAGGGCAGCTTAGAATATAGATGGAGGAAAGAAGATGAGTTGGACGACGTCGTTGGAGTGGAATAATGACAGTCGGAAGAAATGTTGGTCGTTGCTTCTGCTGGTGGCTGATGTCAGTCCTCATCATATAGAATAGGAGGGTAGACTATTGTACGGCAAGTGTCCATCGAGCCCTAGTTAACGAACCAATAAAAACAGCACGTCAGCATAAAAGCTGCATAAGTACAAATACGTAATAATTAAATATTATATTTATTTATATTATTAAAATATAGAATATAATATTAAAATTTATATTATATTATATTTTTTAATAATATAAATAAATATAATATTTAATTATTGTATACGTAAATTTATCCTAAAAAAAAATTAATACTTCGTTGCAATTTAATTGTCCCTGTTCGACTTCTTATAGTATGTGGACACATGTTAGACAAAGTTTTATACTCCTTTTATGCTTTTAAAAATATTTTTGTTTTTGTTAAAAAAGTATAATATTTTATTGATTTTGAATTATAAAATTAATATTGATTTTTTTAATTAATTTAAAATATTTTTAAATTTAATATAATTTATTTAAATTTTAAAAATAATAAATTTTATAATTAATTATTTTTTTAGTTAATTTATAATATTTATAATTAACTTAACTTAACTAAATAAATTAATATCAATTTTAAGTTTAAAAATATTGAAAATTAATTTTTAAATAATCAACAATAATCTTATAATTTGAAACGAAAAGAATATTTTATGATAATGAAGTTTAGTTTAAAATTTTAGTGTTGAAAAATATAATAATATTATAAAAAATTTATGTTGACAAATTTAGAAAAAATATTTAATTTTAAATTACCATCACCGAAAAGATGATATTTGTTTTCTAAAATAATATATATATTGATAAATGTGTGATAAAATTAAATACCTACCAATATAAAAATCTATTGTTTTTTCTTATTAATATTGTTTGGTAACCTTTTTGTGGAACTGTTGGAATAAATCTAAAATCTTGCGAGACAAAGAAACAAAGAAAAAAATAATAAATGAAATATAACCTTTTTTTAACAAAAGAGGGAGGAAGAGGGCGTTCGCAAATAACTTATAAGTTGGTCAAGTCTTTTTTAAGAATTAGGTGCTTGACAATTACTTATTTTTTTCTTATAAGTTAATTTATAAATCAAAAAATAGTTAAATATATTTTTCTCCTTATACTCGATCTCAGTTTATAAATATATTATTGAAGTGAAATTTTTTACAATCAACTAATTGAATTATTTTACAAGCCATCACTTTTTCCGTTAATTTTAGTTAATTTTTAATAAAATGATTAAAAAAATACTATTATTATACAATTGTCGACTTGGATTTATAAATGGATCACTGAACTCATCGGTTTTCGTTTTTATTTTTTTTTGTTTTAATAATAATAATAATAATATCTTCTCCGTTACACAAAAAAATAAAAATTTAATAATAAAAATAACAACAACAACAACAATAACAATCATAATATCATCCTATGACGTCCCCAAATCCGGATCCCTTGAATCTCGGGTTCGGTGCTCACTATTCATCACTAAACAAACATTCATAAACTGAAACTTCAATAACTCGCGGAAAACATACATAATTTCATCACAAAACGTACCTTCAATCTCAGGTTCCACTAACCTTAATACATCATCAATACCTTATACTACAAAAGGTTTATACAAAGAGTACGAACTAATTACGCCTACTCGTTCATCTTTCATTTGTCGTGGTACTCCTTAGATCACTCGGCTTAACTGAAAATAGTTCATGATATAGCAAGGGTGAGCAAATACTTTGCCCAACAAGTTTAAATAAGAAATGATATATCATGAATGAAAAAGATTTATCTACGAGAGTTTCAACAATAAATAACAATTGTGAAATAACAAGAATCAATGTTCAACAAAAGAATGGATTGACTCTTTACTGCTGAGTGGTCACAAAAGACTCTGAACTGCTACTAAGGTATAACAAACATACAATGTCTGACACCTTGTTAAAAATAACGGGACACTCGAGGGGATCAGTCATCTCATGTCCTATGTATATGCATAACATTTAGATTTCTTGCGCGCATTCGGTTTCCCGACAAATAAAAATCCCCTTTAACTAGAGTTGTTATTTCTCAGTCTTACTGTAAGAATCCGCATCAGCCAATGGTTTGGATAAGCTTTCATAATATTCAATTAGATGAATTTCAACATGCATTTGTCTATATGAAACAATTAGCTTAGACATTCTTAAACAGTTAGTAAATTACTGGACTATAACATTTGCAAAGGCACTATGTGCGAATACAATAACCAATAATGAGGTGGAATAATTTTAGATAATTAATCCACTTTAAGTTCTGTCAAATAACTACGAGTGTAGAATTTGCTCAACAATAATTTGAATAGCTCAATGTAAATAAAGTTGAAGGAAGCTTGCAACAATAAATACAAGTTAGGGTTAAGAAGAACTTGTCTGTTCCGCTGACTAGTGCTATTCAACTTAAAAATACTTCATTTGGGTGACATAATATTCAATAACATTGATCCTCCAATTAGCATAACACATATAGGTTTATTTAACATTAATAACCTTAACATATATGTCTTAAATCATCTATCACTTCATCATAACCTTAAAACTGTTAATAATATTATCAATCCCTTGATAATATTTTATCTCACATAACCATCACTTCATTGCTTTATAATATTATCTCATTTAATAATATATAATTACCACATATAATATTATTAATCTTATAATAATATTTTAACCATTTATTATATCAATAATAAATCACTTAGCTCCTCAATATTATTAACCATCTAATAATTCTCTTAACCTCTTTATTATCTCAAACCCTTATTAACATTATTAATAATTAAATAATGCTTTACACTATCCCCAATAATATTAATCATCAAATAATATCTTAGTCATTTATAAATATTATTAACCATTTAATAATATTTTATACTCTCAATAATATTATTCATCATTTAATAATACCCCTATCATTAGTTAATATTATTAATCATTTAATAATATTTCACTCATATGTTAACATTATTAATAATGTCTTACTCTTCAAATAATATTATTCATCAAATAATATCTTCAATAACTTATAAATATTATTATTCATTTAATAATATTTTACACTCAAAATAATATCATTTAATACTATTTTATTCTCTCATTAATATTATTAACCATTTAATAATATTCTATTCTCATACTAATATTATTAACCATTTAATAATATTATTAATCATTTAATAATATTATACTAACTTACTAATATTATTAACCATTTAATAATATTTTAATCATTCATTAATATTATTAACCATTTAATAATATTTTACTCATAATATAATATTATTAACTATTGAATAATATTTTATTCATATACTAATATTTTTAACCATTTAATAATATTTTAATTCTTTATTAATATTATTAATCATTTAATAATAATTTATTAACTTACTAATATTATTAACCATTTAATAATATTTTATTCATTATCTAATATTATTAACTATTCAATAATATTTTATTCATATACTAATATTATTAACCATTGAATAATATTTTAATCATTTATTAATATTATTAATCATTTAATAATATTTTATTACCTTACTAATATTATTAACCATTTAATGACATTTTATTAACTTACTAATATTATTATCCATTTAATAATATTTTATTCATTATTTAATATTATTAAGCATTTAATAATATTTTATTAACTTACAAATATTATTAACCATTTAATAATATTTTATTCATTATCTAATATTATTAACTATTTAATAATATTTTACTTCTTTTATAATATTATTAATTATTTAATAATATTTTATTCATTTTCTAATATTATTAACCATTTAATAATATTTTATTGACTTTCTAATATTATTATATATTTAATAATATTTTAATGATTTTCTAATATTATAATTTATTTAATAATATTTTATTTAAATTACATATATTATTAATTCATTAATAATATTTATTACCTTTTTCTTATTAAATCAATCTTCCACAATTTAAAAAAAACATTTATTAGGTCCAAAAATATTAAAATATTTTTTGGAATATTTTTCATTTTTCTGACCCGAACCGGAAAACCCGGCCCGGCCCGACCCGGTTCGGAAAAATTATTTTTCCCGGAACAGCGGACTGCGCCCCGGCGCAGTGTGGCAGAATGTTTTGCCATTTTTTATTTTTGAGACAGTTTTAACACTTTTTATTCAAACTTTGATAAAATGAAATACACACATCCAAATGACACTAAATCAGTGTTGATGTGTTCTTAACTTCTTGTTTTATAATATTCCATGGTTTGATCGTATTTTTGAAAACGTTTTACACGAAATTTACGGATCGAACCATCTAGAGTTTAAAAATGACATCATTTGCGGTAAAAGCTATAACTTCTTTGTTTTTCGATATTTTTGAAAGATTCAAGTTGGGTTATCTTATAACACATAGATCTATCATTCAAGACTCTTAGGTCATAAAAATAACTTGCACAACCTAAATCATAAATCATCAACCTAGACATTTAACTAGGGTTTTAAAACCAAGCATGCTCATACTACAATTTCTTCCATCATCTTCCATACCAAACATGTTATAATACTCATCTAGCATATTTAACCATATATCTTTATATATATTCAAGATCTAACACCACATGAATTTTTCTTTAACACATAACAAACTAACTAACAAACTAAGGTTTAAATAAACTTTTAAACCTTTAATGTAGATCTTCTTCTTGGAAATTGTTAGAGCTCTTCTTTGATCTTCTTGTATGGACCAAAAATCACTCACACTTGATAATACTCAAAGTGCAAACTCTAGAACTCTCATAAATGCTCTAGCTTTTCTCTACAGCCTCCTATCTCTAAATTTTGGTGAATGGAGCAAATGAACCAACACTTGCACAAGTGTTGGACATTTCTATTTATAGAACTCTAAGATTTCACCATTAGCTCTCCTAATCAACTAACATTAGTTGATTAAGGCCCTAATCTTACTTACTATGCATGGAATGACCACTTAATAGACTTTTTGATTGACCCTTTGATTGACTAGGGTGGTTGGGGGTTACTTGAACCAATTTACACTCTAAAATCATCCGACAAGCTAGCTTTATATCCATGTGGGCCCCAAAATTCGGGATTGACCAATTATTTATCCAATTTGACTTTATTTTTAAGTCTTATATAATTATATAAGTATCCATATATACATACGCCAATATATGTATACATATTCACCTATACAAGCTTATTGGGCTCCACCTTGGATCTTATAATTAAATTCTATTGGGCTAATTCAATTAAATTGTTTGGGTTCAATTTATATCACACATTGGACTAGCATTTACATAACTATGCTACCTTTAAATAAAATAAGCATTGAGCTTATTTAATAAATTACATGGACTAATAATTAAATTAATTAAATAAGCTACTAGGTAAACTTAATTGACCTAGTTTAACAACTCATTTGGATTTGAAATATAATCCAATTAGATTTGCTATTTATAAGTCCATTGGACTCCTTAATTAAATTAGCTTATATAACACTATCACTTACAAATTATTGAGTTTGTTTTCATAAAACCCTAACACCTTTTAATACAAGTACTTTGACTTTATTAAATTAATTCATTCACTAACCCTTATCATCAAATTGGGTTTATAATATAGTTAACCGTACACAAACAATTAATCCCACATTTAAATAATTCACTTGTTTCTTCTTTCTCATTAATCATACAAGTAATTAACGTGTTCACTATAAATCTTCTTATTTGCCATACAAGACCAAAATTCAAGTTTTGTGATTTTATCACATAAGCTTCTATTGAAATCTTTTTCCCTTATTTAGTTAATTAATTTAATTAACTAATTTAATACATCTCATCATACAACTTATCACATATACACATACTTCATATTTTCTTATGGATATAATTAAATAAAAAAAAAATTTGGGTTCGTAATTTTCTCGGTTATTACACATCCTCTTTGTTACACAAAAATAAAAAATCAAAAGACCAATTTTATTTGATAAAAATTAATTTGAGTTATTTTAAAAATAAATTTTGATTTAATAATAATAATGATATTTTTTTTTGTGTAACGGAGAGAATATTATTATTATTATTAAAAAAAAATCGATGAGTTCAATGATAAAGTTTAACACACCAATTATTATTATTATTATTAAATAAAAATTTATTTTTAAAATACATCTAATTAATTTTTAACAAGTAAAACTAATTTTTATTCTTTCTTTTCTTTTGTAACGGAGATGATATTATTATTATTATTAAATCAAAATTTTTGTTTCTTTTTCTTTGTGTGCGTAAGGAAGACTGAACTCATTGATTTTTTTTTTAATAATAATAATAATATCCTCTCCGTTATTCAAAAAAAGATTATTATTATTATTATTATTATTAAATAAAAATTTATTATTATTATTAAATCAAAATTTATATTTAAAATACTTCAAATTAATTTTTAACAAGCAAAATTGATCTTTTTTTTTTGTGTAACAAAGAGAATATTATTATTATTATTATTGTTGTTGTTGTTATTATTATTAAATCAATTTTTTTTTTTTGATGTAACAGAGAGGATATTATTATTATTTTTATTGTTAGTAAGAATTTATTATAGAGAATTTGAACTCTTGTGAAAGAGGTCCCTATATTTTTTTCCCCCTAATTAAAGAGGTCCCTATATTGATGTATGTGTGTTTAATATTTAGACAAATTGTGACAGTAATAATAATACAAAGTCCTTGATATTTTTATTTAGTAATTATTTTTTAAAAAAATTTATTTAAATTCTATAATCACATGATTCAATAATAACATATCTGTCTTTTTAATAATTATGATTATAATTATTGTCTTTAATTTTTAATTTTAATTTTAATTTTAATTTTAAATTGATATTTTTTTGTTAAAATTTTAACTTTCAAATGTTATCTGTGATTTTTTTTTTATTATATTATTTTTTTATCTGAGATCTACCATATTTTAAAAAATAATTAAGAATAGAGGTACTTGTATTTTAAAACTTGAGTGATTATTTTTTAGTTATAAATTAAATTAATATATATTTTTATTAATATTCTTTTTAATAATTTTTATATTAAATTTTAATTTATAAATTATTAACAGTCGATTATTTTTATAATTAATTTAATTTAATTTTTAACTTATTAATAGTTAAATTAATGTTTAACATTTTTAATTATAAATTAATTTATATCTTAATTTTAATTCGATTTAAAATAAGCGATCGCGGAACAGGCTCGAAGTATAATCTTATTAACTTGTAAGCAAATTGATTTATAAAATTATACAAAACCGAGTGAAGACTTTAGATTCATTCATGGAGTCTGGACGGCAAATCGATAATTAGTCCGCCCCTCCATCGACCTCTCTCTCCCTCTCATCTCAAACACTAATTGAGCTTATTCTTTGTCTTTTTAAATTGATCGGTCCGTCAACAATTAACATTGCTTCAATACCCTTTTGTCTTGATCTATACTTATTTCTCCTTGGGTTTTTTCTTATCATTTTTTGTACTGTGTTATATTTATCTCCTCATGACACGAGTTTCTTCTTGATCTCTGCGTTGCACAAGGACCCAGTTCATTCCTTGAAACCATGTTAGGGTTTCTTTTCTAAACACTTTATTTGGGGGTTATTAGAAATTTACATCATACACGATCATGTATCGTCGCTTAATAATATTGAAACTGCTTCTTCTGTTTATCTCCCTTGTTCCACTTCAATCTGATGCTGCATCTCTCATTCATATATTCCGTCAACTAGCTGCTGGATCCCGACGCGTTCCCAATCCCAAATTACTCATCGAGGTATTATTCTTTTTATTTTTCTTCTCAATAATTTCATAGCTTATATTACAAACACATACTACATTTGTCATGAATTGTTGTTGTAGTTGTCTCCTTCACCAAGCCCTACAGCAGCTGCCCCTGCTTCGGGTGTCAATTTTAGTAATCAGTCTCGTGTGGATGCGCCCAAGACAAATACTAAGGAACCACTTCTCACTGAGACGTGCGAAAAGGTGTCTAAAAAATGTCAACATACGAGTCTCACTGCATGCCTCGGTAACAATTATTTAGTTTCTGTTTTCAAATCATTTTTATTTTAATTATCATTTTGTTTTATGTTTGTTAACTGCAACTTAACCAACTCTAGTGTATATCAGCATTTGTAATAATAACAGCCTCCACTAATAAGCAAACTGTTGCGCTATCCAAAATTCACTAGGGAAGGTACTCCCCAGACTAATAACTTAATTTAGGCAAGTTCCCTGCTTAAAAAACAAACTGAGTCGGGTTGGAGTTGGTTTTTGATGGGATGGGGAGAGGGAGATAATACATTAAAACATATGAGGCTCCTTAATTGTTTGGTTAAGTTGCCACTTTGCTTAGTGAATTTTGTAAAATAGGTTTGTTATTTTTTGTAGAGCATGTCCAATAACCAAGATTCAACATTGAGTTGTAGGGCAATTTTTGCTTGTGTTAGAACTCTTCACCCTGAGACTACTAGCTTTCTTAATTATGCAAAAACTAAAGCAATGTTATCCGAATTGCAGTTCAATATGGTACGTAAATGGGAACGTAAAGCGTCACATGTTATGGTACGAAATAGGGTTGGGGTAGGTTTATTCAGATCATTTTAGTACAAATATGTTTATAACGGGGTACGTTAGTTAAATTTGGTTAAGTTAGTGTCGTATCATGTGCATTTTCAAGAGGCTACACCATGTTATCCTTATTAGACGCCCACAAGGTGTTCACCTGGTGACACTAGTTGATACTTTTTAGAGTTTTCTTATAAATTTTATGATTTTTTATAGAATGTTCTCTAGATTTATTTATGTGATAACTAAGATTGTAGATATCATGAATTTTAGTAATTTTAGTCAATATAATAATGAATATCGTAAATTATATAAAAAATACCTACTAATTATAAGAATTCTTATAATGAATCATATCAGTTTTACATTCGAAAATATCTCAAATTGATTTTCAAAAAGTTAATAGTACTCTTATATCTTGAAACGGATGGAGTATTAGGTTAATAGTTTACAAAAGGGGATAGCACAATGGGTAATAGTTTGAGCCTTGAATAAGCATGAAATGGGCAAAATTTTATTTAGCACAAAAATAAAAGGGAATATTAAAGTATACAGTGTTCTGAAGTCTGAACAGTACCTCAGGCTAGAAGCTCTAGGAATGCACGGATTTGTAATTGTATCACTTAGTCCCAAGGAGCATTTACTGGAGAATATCGTTCTTAACCTTTTGTTGAGCACAAGTGCTGGAGAAACTTGTTCTCTTGTGACTTCTATGTTACATGGACTCAGATGTGGCTATATATCCAGATGTCAGGCATTCTTGAACCCTAGTTCAGTATAAAGAGGTTCAGCTTAAATATGCCTAATTAAGAATATGAATATGTGGGCACATCTTGTGTAATTTGACTTCACTATATTTTTGGTAATCTTGTACTATGAATGCTCAAAGGTACACATTAGTAATTTTTATACTAAATGGGATATAACGTGGAACAGATATTTCTCCTTTTTCTTCATTGAAGAAGCAGGAATCCCTCTTCATCATTAATACAAGGTTTTGCTTTATCTTACACATGTACACCTTAAGGATTGGAGCTTTGGGCATGGGTGTAGGACACATGCCCAATGCCCTTGTCAGAGTGTCATTCAACATGTGACTTTTGGCATGAATGAAACCTGAGCATATGTGACTAGTGTGCATTATATTTCTTATCTTCATAATTTAGTCAAAGTTAGTAGGGTTATACTTAATAATCATCAGTTTTTGTTTGCCTACTGCTACTACTGTTGAAATAAATTAGAAGGATAGCTGAAAGTGAAGAAACTCCTACCAAGGATGTTGACACAGTAATATCGGCTCTGCCTAGCTAGTGATGGAAAATTCTCTATTAAATGTATTTGGGAATGTACGAGACCTAAGATTCCTGTGGTGGATTGGGCCAAGGTTGTATGGTTTAAGAATGATATCCCTAAGTATGATTTCGTATCTTGGATGATCTTTAAGAAGGATCTAATAACTAGAGATAAGTTACTGACTACTGAAATGAGGTGATTACTGATAATGTATGTTGTTTATGTAGTGATGTTGAGGAATCATTAGAGCATTTATCTTTTTAATGTTTAAGGATTTGACAAGAGGTTAAAAAAAGGTGCAACATAATTGGACTGCCTAATAACTGGGAGCAAGTATTGGATGCTGCAACAGCTGAAGCAGAGATCAATTAGGAATTGGTCGTGTATGGCAGCTATTTTACTTCTTTGTACCACACATGGATAGCTAGGAATAGGATGGCTTTTGAAAACCAATTAACTACAGTTGAGCAGGTAATTCAGGAGATACAGGAGGATATTGAGGCAAAGCTAGTCAACTGAGGAAGGTTCTGAATACATATGGGAATTGGCTATTTACTATGGGATGGAGAATTAGTCTAAAATTCTTTCTACACACTTAATATTTGCAATCCTGTTTTCTGCTGTGTTGATCTATGTTGGTTCAGGTTGTTTCTTCCTCTTGATGGATTGTTGGGTTGGGCATGCCTTTCCCAATTGATAGTTTATATTCACTGTATTAGCGGGTATGCCCCTGTATTCTCTGTATATTCTTTTTTTTTTAATTCAAGTTTTTACTTACCAAAAAATAGAAAGAAATTCCTGCAGCATATGTCTGAGGATGAAAACACTAGAAAGTCGAACTTAGAGGAAGAAAGTCCGGTATCTGTAAGAAGGGTTTCTTACACATGAATACACATACAGAGATGAATAAATTTTGTAAGAGTGAGTGGAAATTGAGGGTTTCCAGTTTCCACACACAAGCGCGTGTACCGGCACAAATAAACATGGAGGAAGGAGAGAGAGCGAGAATTGATTTTCATTTTTGTAGGACAACTTGTATTCTGTTGTATGTTATATCGCGTAGTGGTATTCTGAAGATTATTAATGTCTAAATTAGTTCCTTGCTTTTATCAGTGGGTTAAGAAGCATGGTCACTAGCATTCTTCCAGCTGTATTGATACCTTTGAACCCTTTGTATGTTTATAGCTCATTCTCCTGGACTCTGGTTGATTTTCTGACATGGTTTCCCTTCCCTCAGCTTTTAGTCTTGCTGCACAAATCATTGAATGGTCGATACTTCTATGCCAATATGTTATTGAATTATTAGTTCATGGGTGATTTGTGTTCGGTTGGTTTTAAACATCGTCATTTCTTTGTGGTGCTACAACAAGAATACTAAAATGACTCCTCTTTCTTTTTAGGCTTCCAAGGATCATTTCTTCTTGTCCTCAATGATGATGATAGTTCTCTGAAAGTCAGTGTTACGTTTCTCCCCTCGAATGTTACCTACAAGGAGATGGACATACCAAGGCACCAAGCCAAGAAGGTGTAAATTTATTATCTTCGACATGTGTTCTTTGCCAAATTTGTAATTATACGACCAGAAGGTTGGAGAGAGTTACTTTTTGTTGGACTGGGAATTTTTTAGTCAGTTGAGTTAATGGTTGATGTGTAAATAATGAAAGGATGGTATACTGCTTCAGCTTATCTTTCTAAGTTGAGATCTGAATGTGGAGTGTATATTGAGTCTTGAAGTACGTGGTTTCAGTTTCAGGTTTCTTTTCCTGATTGGCTGTGTTCTGTTTTTCATGTCAGATCACTATCTCAGACGATGTTAGAGGAAGTTCATCAATTGTATTAGATGCTGAAAGTGGGGGTTGTATAATTAACATGGGAGCTGATGTACCAAAAGACAACTTTCATCAACTTCCTTCTTTTGACACCTACATAACCCCCATCAATGGCGTCTACTTACTGCTTGTTTCAGCTCTGATTATTGGAGGGACATTGACCTGCTTCACATTGTCGAAAAGAAGACGACATCTTGACGGAGTTCCATACCAGGAACTTGAAATGGGCCAATCAGAGTTGGTTTCATCTGTGAATGTGGAAACTGCAGAAGGTTGGGATCAAGATTGGGATGATGAGTGGGATGAGGAGAAAGCGGTAATGTCACCTGCTGGAAATCACGTCACAAGTAGAACAGCTAATGGGCATACTACCAAATCTAATTCAGATGGATGGGGAAATGACTGGGATGATTAGGTAAGGTGTAGATAGTTTCACTTTCATTTTTCCAGAGAATATAGCAACAAACAAAAAATATAGATAAGGGGAAGAAATTTACACAGAAGATAAGGATAAACATGTTGGGGGATTAAACTTAACAGATACTCCCTTTGTCCCGTTTTAATTGTTAAAATTCAACATATGGTAAATTAACCATTTTTAAAAAATCACTTAATCGTACTTAAAAATATAGTTAAAGAGAATATAATCATTATAAACTAAAGAATTTGCTTCTAACCGTAAGGTTTGTGGTTGAAAAAATCAAAATAAATGTGTTTAATTTTGGAAAAAGGTCAGTTTCAGCATAAATATCAAAATTTGACATTTACAATGGGGCGGAGGGAGTATATTTATAACTATTTGTTCCAATGTTGAAGCAGATTATTATCTGTACTGGTGTAAAGGATTTTGGTGCCTGGAAAGCAATATTGTTTCCAATTTTGAAATATTTGTTATATCTTCGTTCTTTGTAATGTTTTCCTTACTCTCTATCTCCCCCTCCTGTTTTATTCTGCCCAACCATGGCATGGATGCTAGGCATGTTAACGTTATAAGTACATGTTATTTACACTGTTGACCTCTTATTAGCAAAGCAGTATTTAGAATGCATGAAAAAGTTGTGGGTTTATGACCCAATACTTGGAAGGAAGGAATAATACTACTTGTGTCACTCATTTGTGTGAAATTGGTCTTCAGGTTGTTGGAATGTAAATGTCTTGGATTGAAATAGAGCATTCAGTTTAAGCCCTCGGAAATTTGGAATCATGATCGATGGGTCTTGACATACTGTTTGATGTGGGCTTTTTTATAAACAAAAACTCCCTTCATATTTCAAAATAGTTGGTATATTTTTTTTTTAAAAATTACTTCCTATTTAGTTATGGTTGAAGAGATTAAATACGGTCCGTCCGATCATTTATATTTTTCTTGCATAATAATAATAATAATAATCTATATAATAAACAGTATGTCACTCCCTAGGGAAATATAAATTATAAGGTCAGGTTTGATTTGTTGCAAATGATTTTATTAGTGTGTTGGTTTTCTTTGAAAATACGATGATTGCCTTTTCTTCTTTGTTTTTTTTATAACAATTTTTAGTCGATTGATTTGTGCTTTTATAATTGCAAGATTTATGCTAGTGGAGTAGTATATTATAAAAAGTCACATGATGACATATGTGACGGGAAAATTATTCCATGTCTTAAGAGAAAATAAATAGGACAGTAGGGTTCACAAGTGAAGTGATGAGATTTTTGTGAATTTTACTATATTATGCGAAAGAAGGAGAAGAATACAGTTCGTTTGCTCAGGGCATGCCCGAATAATTTCTCATATGTGACGGAGTTTGGACACTGTACTTTTCATATTGTTTTGATATAATATATTAAATGTGAAGAAGGTGCACCGTCTGCCCTACCCCCACTCCAACCTATCTAAATTCCACTCCCTTGTGCTTGCAAAAAGTGGATGGTCCCTCTCCATCCACAAGGAAGGACCATAAAGCAAGGGAAGGTGTGAGTGCCCTACAGTCATAGTCTAGGGAGTCGAGTACTACCCTTCCTGCCTATTATACTCTTTTTCTTCTTTCAAGAAATACCCTTCTTTCTACTGTTTGAGCTCGCTACTGTGTAGTTAAAATTAAAAGGCATTTTTTTTTAATTTTACAGCGAAACTTAAACCGAATTTTTTTTATTAGAAGACGTTGAATCTAAGGTTAGAAAAGTGCCCAAATTTTATTAAGCTAATATATAAAATATTATTATATGACAAATCAAGAGTGACGTGGTAGTGACTCGTCATTTTGGTTACTAGACGCGAGTACAAAGTCGTAGCATTATTACTATTGAGATGAATAAATTTGAAACACTCTGATTGGGCAAATGATTCAGTCCATGCATCCTCCGAGCATGTTATAAGTCGCTATTATAGCACAAATGATACAATTTAGAATTGTAACCTGTGAAATAAATACTGTTTGGGTTCCGTGCTTATGCATTTTGGCATCAAGGGGGGTGTGACTTGGAAGGAAGGAAGTACAGAGCAATGGTCAATGGGTAACAAAAGGATTTGAAAATAAAATGCAGAGATTTCTTTTGTCACTTTCAATGATAATGGGTACTTGATAGCTCAACATCATAATACATAAACATATATATACATATATATATATATATATATATATATATATATATATATCCACTAACGTTTTCAAGATAAGTATTTTAGTAAGATCCATGTGCCTGCATGATGATGAAAAATGACAATTAATTAGGTTGCCTTGAATTCAACACCATTCATTCATTAAACTTAAGGAGGAGTGAGGACTAAATGCATTAGGGACAACTCATTTTTTGTAATCTATGTATGCACATGACGTTCTAATTTAAAACTAATAACAACATGACTACTAAAAACAAACCCACCACAATATTCTCCGACCCAATTATTCAGAGGATAAATATGCTAATCCTATTTTTTTTAAAATAAAATTTTGCCTGTTAAAATGAATATATATATACATACACAATAAGAGAACTCTGATTTTTGAAGTGTTCCATTAATTTTAGATATGGAGAAAATAGTAATATATTAAAGAGTCCCCATCCCATAATATATATATATATATATATATATCCTTCCTATTGTTTTCGCTTTCGTTTTCTCTTACTCTATTCAGCACTTGCTGTAGATTATTTTCTTGGAGGTTGTTTACTTGTTCGTTCGACTTGCCCGCTTTATATTCAATTCTGCCCACATTTTCCATCAGGGGAAAATGCTCTCCCTCTCTCTCTTAGGATTCTATTGTATTTACATGCAACAAACTCTTAAATTTAGCCTCTTAATATTAATGCATTGGAAAGAGCATCTATAATGGAGCTTATTCTTTCTTTTTTCAATCATTTAAAGAGAATAGAGAATCTCTTTTCTGTTGACGATATGTACACTCTTCCTTTCACATTTCTCGACTCAAAGACAAATGGGGGACTTAATGATATACTCTTCCTGCCATCAAGCTACACCACAAGTTATATATATTGGCATGGAAGAACTAAAAGTCAAATATGAAATAATTCATAGGTAACAATTAAGCTCACTACATGTAAAAGTTTGATATGATCGATGTTACCAGAATACCAAAGTCTTCAAGCTCGTCTAGTGTCGAGCCAGAATATAGAAAAGAAACAACCGGAAGAAGATAGGATCGGTAAATTGAGTAATAATATCCAAAAGGGTGTCCCCATATTAGACCCGGTGAAAAGGAATCCGGTAACCAACTGTCATCTTAGAGAAGGAACTACAAAAATAACAAGTGGTGAAGAACTAACAGCCAAAAAAGAAAATAATAAATCCATATTCAAATTTCACTTCTCTCTAATAGTAAATAATCGAACCGGATTCTTCTTCGCCGGACAAGCCACTGTTGATCCATTTTTTTGCAACATGAAGTTTAATTAGTATTCATACCAACTCTTCCTGACTTTCGGAAGGGCATCTGATCAGCTCCAATATGTTAATCACCTCTGCCATGTCTGGCCGGTTTGAAGGCACTTGTGATGTGCAGATCAACCCTAACTTCAATACTGGAATTGCCTCATCTGGCGGAAACTTCCCCTTCAGCCTCTCGTCCACACATTCTTCCACCCTGCCTTCTTCCAATGCTCCTCTGACCATGTCACACAGCACCACAACATCATCTTCCGTGTACTCAACAGGCCTCCTCCCAGTAACCACCTCCAGTGCCAAAACCCCGAACCCATACACATCACATTTTTCTGTTATCTTTACTGTTCTACATGCAACTTCAGGTGCCATGTAGCCGAGAGCACTCTGAATCTTGCTACTTAAAACATATCGGTCAAGCATTGGTAACAGCCTAGCTAGACCAGAGTCTGCAACTTTTGGTTCACCTGAGCTGTCAATCAAGATGTTACTTGATTTTAGATTGTAGTGGATTACATTCATCTGGTGCAAATGAGCCAAGCTTTTAGCTATCCCAAGAACAATATTAAATCTCTCATTCCATGAGAGGAAGTTTCCTCCTGATCCCTCATGGAGATGCTTGTACAAATTTCCACCGGAGACAAATTCATAAATGAGGAGCTGCAACGATGGAGTCCAATAATACCCTTCGAGAGCCACAAGATTACGATGATGAATTTTTCCTAATTTTTTAACTTCCCTTTCAAAATCTTCTTGAGACTTGACAAGACCGGAGACTGTGAGCTTCTTGATGGCAACTGGACGCCCATCTCGAAGAAAAGTATGATATACTGCTCCAAAACCACCACGCCCAAGCTCACAATCTTTGTTGAGCAGTGCATGTGCTCCTGTGCTGAAGTCAGGGTCACCTGAAAACATGACTAGCTTTCCAGAATTGGCATCTGTAGTGGGGGAACTGCTGAAGCCATCAACTCCGGATAGGTTAAGTGCTACTGCAGAATGAGATGTAGAAGAACGAACGTGGAGGTTGAGCACAGTGATGGCAATTACCCCAATGATAATTACGGCAGCTGCACCAATAGCAATAAGCGCTGAAATGCTGAGGATTATCTTTTTGTGACCAAGATTTTGGGGGATTGAGTCCGGAATTGAATCAGTTGAATTAGGATTAAGGACAATTGGCTTGGGAAGGACAGCAGGGCAACTCTTATTGACTGCGGCACCACAAAGAGATGGATTACCATAGAGGGAGGATGGGGATATAGTGTTGAAAAAACCACCAGCAGGTAGTTCGCCTTGGACCTGGTTGTGCGAAATGTTAAAAGAAAGGAGGCGGGCAAGATTAGCCAACTGCTTTGGTAGGTTTCCAGAGAGTTTGTTAAAGGATAGATCTACTTGTTGAAGGTAAGTAAGCTTGGTTAAGGCTGCAGGTATTGGTCCAGTTAGGTTGTTGCGTGACAGAATCCTGAAAAATAATAAAGGCAACAAAGGGATACACGTTAGAATGACCAAAGATATCCAATGTTCACAAATTTTGACTTTTACAAAGGGAAAAAGAGAACCCTGGAAGTGTACCAAGAAGTAAGTAACAAATATTAGAACTTCTTGAGTTAACAGAGAATCAACTACTTCATCAACAATTAAAACAATAACCATTTCAGAAGCAGTATGCAAGGATTAAAACCAGATTATTTTGTTAAATGATTATTGGAGAGTATCTGATTACAACAACAGTGCATTATGCTATATGACTGCCCAAGTTTTTCTTACTAATTCTTATCCAATAATACAATCCCTAAAATTCTTGATAATGAACATCAAAGAAATTGATTTATCATGTAGTGGAAAAATGAATATGTACACCAAGTTTAAATGCATAGGCGCAAGCTATAACAGCTCTTAGTGAAGACATGGGCGTTCATTGTAATAAGGTGATTAAAGCTCAATAGGCACAACTGCAAATGCTTTTTTTTTTTTTTTTTTGGTTGAAAATTTTGGAAAGCAACCAAAGAAGAGTGATTCTAAGTTTCCAACAGTTAGTTTCAGTTAAAACTGTTTGAACTACAACTAGAGTATTCATCATCCACAATAAAGATTCAAGGGAAAGCTGAAAAGAAATAACTTATAATTTTGTGGAAAAAAGAAAAGAAAATAAAAGCAATAACTTACAATGACATCAGTGGAGAACAGTTCTCTATTGAAGTAGGAATTTCACCAACCAAGAAGTTCTTCTCTAGTCTCAGTTCCCTTAAAGATATGGCTCCCCCAATTTCCAACGGAATGCTTCCATTTAACTTGTTGTCACTAAAGTCAAGAATATCCAAAGCCTTCAATTCTTTAATACTAGCTGGGATGCCACCTATCAGTGAATTCTTGGACAAATTCAAGAACTGCAAACTGCTTAAGTTCCCAAGAGCAGACGGAATTTCACCAGATAATAAATTGTGGGATATATCCAACACTAGAAGTTTTCGGCAAGAGTTTTCCAGTGAAGAAGTAAAAGAATTATCCATACTCCCAGTCAATCTATTTTCTGAAAACAGAACATTTTGTAATCCCAATTTAAACACCCAAGAAGGAAGATTACCAGTCAAAGAATTCTGACTTACATCTATTACAAGAAGGTTTTCACAATTGATAATAGACTCTGGCAAGCTCTCCAAAAAGGCATTCGTGGATATATTCAGCAACTTGAGGGACTGAAGCTTCCCAATTGAATTAGGAACTGGACCAGAAAACCTATTTTCAGAAATATCCAGACTCTCAAGGCTTCTCATTTCTCCAATCCATTCTGGAACCTCACCGGTGAAGGAATTTTTGTGTAAATTTAGATGATTACACAATGTTAGCATCTGCAATGTGCTTGGAATACTTCCTGAAAAAGAATTTTCACTGAAATCAATTGACCTCAAAAGCAAACAATTTCCAATCCCATCTGGAACCTGACCTGTTAACCGATTCTTTCCCAAGTTTATTGCTCTCAAGTTATTCAAACCTTGAATGCCCTTGGGTATCTCACCCTCTAGCAGATTATTGGACAAGTCAAGTGATCTAAGTCCTGACAAAGACCAGATCCCAGGCAGTGGACCCGAAAACTGATTCATAGAGAAATTCATTGCAGCAAGCATAGAACATGAGCTTAAACTATCTGGAATTTGGCCCGAAAACTTGTTATTAGCCAAAGAAATTGATCTCAAAGACCCGCATTGGCTAAAGAAATTGTCTGGAATTGGTCCTGATAGACTGTTGTCGCTCAAGTCAATGACCCTCAGGTTATCCAGTTGTGCAAGACTGAGGCCAATGTTCCCTGTAAGATTGTTGCTAGTGAGTGATAACTTCCGGAGAAACTGAAGTTTGAGAAGACCTCTGCCTATCCGTCCCGAAAGGCTAAAGCCATCAAGGGTTAAGTCAGAGACTCTGTTGGATCTGGGGTTGCATTTGACCCCCACCCAGTTACAAGGACTATTATCATCTTCATTCCAAGATAACAATTTTCCATCTGGATCTTGAATGTCAGCCTTAAATACAATCAATCCTAGGAGATCATCATTCAGTGAGGGATTCAGAGATCTCACAAGGCCCACAACTAACAGCAATGAAACAAATTGAATAAACAGTCTTCTCATCTCCAATTTCCCTAGCTTGAACAAACAATTTTTTTCGGATTTTAAGTTCTAAAGTGACCAAGCAAACAACAATGAAAGACTTGGATCAGAGAAACACAAAAATGTGAGTGGGCCCAGTAGTCGAAGTGTTTCGCCGGAAAACAAAAAGAAATTAACTAATATATCCGGCGGTGAAAGAGGAAAAAGAGTTACCGGAGAAGTCGCCGTTAATGGTTGGTGTGGAGCTTCCGAACGCCGTGAGCCAGCAGTTAAGACCTTTCTCTCTCTCCACTTTCTCTCTGTTTTCTCTCTCTCCCCACTCTCTCTCTCTCTCTCTCTCCTCTCTGTGTGCGGGGGTCTCGGACAGGCATAAATGCAAGTAGGTGGCATTTTTTTTTTATGAACGGCAAAATACGGAGGGAAGGTGTGTGAGCTGGGGGCACTTTATTGCTTGTCCACGTGTCAATATTTGGGCGGTTGGATTGTAATGATGTGGCATCCACGTACTCATGGTCAATCTTACTTTTGACGCGGGTGCCATTGACGACTGTTAAGTGCTCGGGTAAAGAATGTCGTTGCTGTGCTCTTGCTTGAAATTACTATTTTGACACTAAGGTTGACAAAATTTAGAATTTTCAATAGAAGATAGATTTAAAAAAAAGAAGTTATAATAGTACTTTTTTCAAAAGGAGGGAGCGCAGTATTTTTTCAAGATTTTAAAATTATAGGTGTTTTTTAAAATTAATTTTAAAAAATATATAAGAATTAATATTTAAAATAAATATAAATTTATTTAATATTAATATAAATAAATATTTTTTCTTACATTTACTTTTCGGAACTAACTGCTTTGTTTATAGCACTCTTAATACTAGTTAAGCATTGAATATTGGTGATGTGATGCTATAAATTATATTAAAAATAATGATAAAAAAATAATATCATATTAAATGCATCTCTATTTTTAGAATATATTAAAAATAAAAAATTAATATTTGTACATACAAAAATAATATTTTTATATGATTTATCTCAGACGAATACCGGTGAGAAAGATTTGTTTGAAAATATTATTTTTTTAAAACATATTTTTTAATTTTCAAAATATAAATAAATTCATATAAATTAATATATATATAAATTTAAAATTTAGAATATATCTTTAACTTTAAAAACAAGGGGGGTATCTGCATGTGATAGCTAAGTCTAACGAAACAAATTTACTGTCTCCTTATCAATTTTATTATGACTGTATCTGGACCATGAATTTGAAAATGACGTATCTTTCTTGGTTAGAAAAGGGCAAAGAAGAAGGGCAATAATAAAAAAAGATTAAGTATAATCTACAATAATTAAATATTATATTTATTTATATTATTAAAAAATTAAATATTATATTTAAATTTGCGTTGTGCTCTATTTTTTAATAGTATAAATAAATATAATATTTAGTTGTTGTGTGTATAAACTTATAAATCATTATAATTATACAAATACCGATTATAAAAATTAGTCATAAAATTAATCTTAATTATTATAAAGTATCTCATTAATTATAATATTTAAATTTATGTCTTATTTTATTTTTTAATAATTAAAATAAATATAATAATTAATTTTATAGTCTAATGTTATGTATGTAAAGTTCCCCGGATATAGAAAGGAGGGAGGGGTCTGGGAAGGTGTATTCATTCAATAAAGAAAGAAAGAAAAAGGGCGGGGAGTGATAGTGGGTGTCCACGCTGTTCCTGCAGGCTGCCACTGCCGGATGGAGTTGGAGAGAGAAAGTGAAAGGCTTTTGCTGCTTTTGAAGATTTCTTTCTTAAATTCCATTCAACAACCAACAAGCTAAAGGGGACCCAATCCCCCGCCAACCCTCCTACTTTCATCTGTCTTTCCATTTTCACGTTTATCATATATATTTATTAATTATATTTTTGGGACTTTGGTTTTTCTTTATTTGGAAAAGTCTTAGCAGACAGGGAAATGGGATTTTTTTATTTTTTTTCCTTTCGACTCTCAAAAATTTTATAATACTTATTTTAACATAAATATTTATAAAATTCAGTGATTTACATATAATTTAGATGTATATAAATAATTAAAATTGTATAATTTATATAATCTTAATTATTTATATGCATTAAAATTATATCTAAATTACTGAATTTTATAAATATTTGAGCCAAAATAAATATTATAAATTTTTGGAAGTAAAAAAAAATAAAAATAAAAATTGACCGGTCCAATTTTTGTATCCCAATTTCCTGTCTACATAGAAGGATTCATTTATATTATAATCTTTAGGGTTTAAGAGGAATCTGGGGTCTATCAAGTAAATTTTGGAGCAACTCAGAATAACAATGGAGAGAGTTTCGTTGAATTTTTTTATCTTTATTATGAAATATTTTACCAATTTAATTTTATTGTGGAATATATATGAGAATATTAATGTAAGAAAAATGTTTCTAATTGTTTATTTGAAAGAAGTGGATAAAAATACAAATTTGATTGTGGCTTCATCTTTTGCTTTATTTTTTTCAAACTGATGGTTAAATTTAGAGATAAGTCTACACACATAAATACTAAATAAAAATTTAAATTGTCATTTTATTATTAAAAAATAAAATTTAATATAAATTTTTATATCAAAATTTATTTTTTAATAATAAAATAAGAATTTATATTTTAAAGTTATGTTTAAAAACTAGTGAGCTAGCCAGAGAAATAAAGAAAGAGGCAGAGTGTGCCTAGTCGTGTGACACGGCACTGCCTCCTCGTTCGTTACATGATGGCAGTATGTAAATAGTTTTATTAATTAATTTTTAAATTTTTGTGACGTGTTGTCAATTTCTTCGTCTCTCTGTCTCTCTCTCAAAAGTTTGGATCTTATGTTTGACTTATGTATCAGTAGGAAGAAAGAAGAGTTTGAATCCAAAACAAACAACACAAACAGAAAGAAAGACAGACGGACTGACTGCGGGTACTGTATGTATGTATATATGTATACAGTAATAGTACCAATTAGCGAGGGATAGAGCGATGGATCGATGGATGGTCCTGTCCTGATATATATATGGTAGGAGAGATGGACATTTTTGCATTATATATATATATATTTCACATAACATAATCCTCCTATGTAACATAAAAATAAGTATATAACTCCTCCTATGAATATTTTGGTCATTTGGTAAAAGAAGTTTATAAAATTAAAGAAGTAGTACATAATATTTAAATATAAATTTAAATATTATACTTATTTTAATTATTAAAATACATAACTGATTTTTTAATTATACACTACTTAAAGTGACGGTAATTTTTATAAATTTCGTAATGTCTGATGATAGTTAATCTTTACGATATATGATATTTATGTGTTACAAAATGATCATTCCGTTTCAAATCGTAAGATTAATGCTAATTTTTTAAAATTCAATTTGAACCATTTTCAAATTTAAAGTTGATGTAAATCTATTTAATTTTTATTAAAACAATTATGTACATAACACGCTATCTTACTAATTATGAAATTTAGTATTTTTAAAATTTAAATAAACACGTTAATTTTAAATTTTAAAAAAAATATCTCAAATTAACTTTTAATAAGCCAATATTAGTTTTGTATTTTGGAATAGAGAGAGTATCTTTTTTGGACCGATCCAGGTCTTTTGGGTTAAAGCTACGTACATTCTCAGCCCATGATGTATGCTCTTTTTTTTTGGTCTGGGCCTAATATATCAGGTGTTTTTTCTTTTTGGTTATACGAACTGGGCTTTGGATCAACCCACGAAAGTTGACACCCGTGTCTACTACTAGTAGGCTGTTTTTGTTGTCAAGAAGAACGAACATCTTTCAGAATAGATTGACATAATAATAGTATATTTTACTAAGTACTTTTATCGCTCTAAATTTTGAATTTTAATTTTAAAAAATTAATTTACAATTAATATGATTTTACTTAATTTTGCAAATAAAAAATATTGTAACAAGTAGTATTTGCCAGTTAATATACAATAATAATTATACTAAGAATAAAAATTTCATTTAGATTTTAAATTTTATAAAAATTAAATATATTTATAATTTTGTAACAGAGGGAGTTATTGCTTATCAACATTTATAAAATACCAAATGTCTGTACCTCTCCTGTTAGGGGTGAGCAAGAAATTAAATTACTCTCAAAATCGAAATCGCATAAAAAATTGCACAAACTGCACAAATTAAAACCGTATCAATAGTTTCGGTGTATGTGACGGTTTTGAATTTGATTTCTAGGCAAAATCACATGCAATAAACTGCACCGCATCACGCACTATTAAAATGGAACATATCAATAAGTATTATTATAATCTACAAATATTTAGAATTATCTCAAATTATAATTATATTTGCTTAAATTTTTTATATGTAAGGAGATAACATCATTCATGTTTTATTTTGTTCTTGTTTAAACAAAACGTTGTTATTATAAGTAAAGTTGTGTGTGATTGTATATTATCAAAGTGGTATTTAATATTGTGTGATGCTAAATTATTAATTTAAATAAAATAAATTTTTATCATTTTAATTGGTTTTGGAATCGAAATCGCACTAAATGAAACCGTATTACACTAACCACAAACAATTTCATGTACAATTTTAAATTTATTAAATCGCATCATGTTCACACCTACCTCTTGCAGACCCAATTTGTCACAAGGGAGGGAGGGATATGTAGTTGAATCATAAAGTTGGATTGTTTAAAATTAAATGAAATAGTTTTGAATGCTTAAGTAATTTAAACGAGCTGAATGAAATATAATTTTAAATGCTGAATGAAAAATGTTATTTAATAATTTTCATGTCTAAAATATCTGAATAACAGATTTTTATTATTTTATCCCTATAAAAAAATTCAAAATTATTGTAAATTTATTTAATATAATAATTAATATATATTTTTTATTTTATTTTTTTTAATTTCATTCAGTTAAGATTTATTCATTCAATCAAAAAAATTAAACTTAATTAAAAAATTTAACCTATTCAACTATTTAAATTATTTTTATTCAAAAACTAACTGACCGATTCAATTCAAGTATTCAACTTCTTTCGGTCCAAACTAACACAGTCCAAGACAAAAGCTGAATCACAAAATTTGACTGGACAATACAATCATAAAATCCTTGGCGCAATGCAATACGTACATGTGACGATGCACACGTGAAAATCATAAGTTGGAACTATATATATATAAATAAGATTTTCTTTAAATGCGTCATAAAGACACATTATAAGCGCTGAAAATAATGTATAATGGAATAATATTTATTTATGTATTTGTACTGAATTCAATGTATAAAAAAATAATATACTATTGAACTCCATATATTGAATTCCGTTCAAATATATAAACAAATAAAATTTATCCTTATTTTTCGCGTTTAATATGTACCCTAAAAACACATGCTAAGAGGACCCATATAAATAAAACTTGGGCCACAAATTCTTTTCCATTAATTTATGGTGGGGTTGCATGGCATGGCATGCATGCATATTTCTTGACTAGCTTGAGCTTCCTACTCCATTCAAATCTAAATTTCTTACCCCACGTACCACGTTGTTTGATGAACAATAATTTCCCCAACCATATATATCCTTCCTTTTGAAAACTATCAACAAATAATTACTACGATATCATCATTTAGCATATGGGATCTTGTTTCAAATTTAGATCTGGGAGGGTCTTTCTTCTCGATCGACCCTCCATCTCTTTTGGTATCATTAATATATTATACTTGGTTGTTCGGATTTTATTTTTTCCTTTTATAATATTTTGTTTTTTCTTAATTTGAGATTAAATCTTTCGATCTTTTTTCACTATTATTGAGGTTAGTTTTCTCCTTTCGGGAGTTTAAATACTCTTTATATAGACAATTATTTTTGTTTTCGGTAGTGGCGATTGTAGATATGTTAATTGGATATTATTTCTTAATTATTATTTTTTTTTTATATCATAAAAGTTTATAATTCGGATTTCATCTTTGAATAGGGTAGATATCTCCTCAATTTTATTATGTAATTCGTATCTTTTTGATTAAATGAATTATTTTTTTCTTGTAAAAAAAAGGAAAAAAAGAATATCATCACATTTTCCATTTTGGCTTTTTTTTTTATTTTACATATTATGGGTTGCTAACAGATACACTTGAATTTAATTTTTTCAGACAGTTTTTTTTTCCTTTCTAAAATCAGTTTTCAAAATTTAATTTTAATAATAAAAAATTATCAAAATAATAAAGTGTTTTTATGAGAAATCTAATCTTAATATAAAGAATAAAAAAAAGCTAGCCATGTGAAACTCTTATTTCATTATCTTACATAGAACGATTATGAATTTAATCGTATGATAATTAAGTTTAATTCACCCAATTTCATAAAACAGTGCAAAGAATGCTAAAATGAACTGCTAGGTTAAAAAAATAGGGCTTAGTTTGTTTCAAATTTTGAAATCATGGTTAATTTGAACTTTGATTTGATAGGGATCCCTGCTGATTTGAGAAATTTTATTTTGAAAAGAATTGATAAAAATTACTCCCTTCATTACGTAAAAATTGGCTTAGTTTGATTTTTTTTTCCCAATTAAACCGCCCAATTTTGTAACAAAAAATTATACTATTTTCTTGTAACTATATGTGGAAAAACTATAACCATAAGAAACTATATCGAATTCACTATCACCTCCAATTTTCATAGGTAATTTTAAAATTGATTAATTTGACAAAAATAAAATAAAATCAAACCACGCTAATTTTTTAGGGACAAAGGGATTATATAGTTTTTAGCTTAACATAAAATGTAGATATTCTAAAAGCAGTAATTCATTAATAAGAAAGGAAAAGAACAAAGAGGAGATCCATCACAAACTTTTACAAAGAAAAAAAAGAGAATCAATCAAAAATTAACAATTATTAACTTAACAAAAGTGCAGATCTTTTCTAAATATAAATCTTTTGAAAATTGTAAATTCGATATCTAGCTAGTATGATTTTACCTTTTATAGTATCGCATTAAGTAAGAGATTACTGAGAATTAGCAATTTAAATTTCGAAATAAAAATATTGGGTGGGAAAAAGAATACATACATTATGATGCCTAGTAATAACTCTCCTTTCTTTGTCAAATTACTTTCAAAATTTGAAGTTGAAGTATTAAATAACTCAGACAACCCTATGACATATTAATTCACTATATTAAATGCTGCTGCTGCTGCTGCTGAATGCATATGGGGTAGAGCGACCCTCCATTGCTACTCTTCTATTCTTGTGGACGCACATCTTACTCAAATAAAAATTAATAGCTAGTTTAAAAATTCACTACATCATGTTTTTATATTTTATGATTATTAAAAAAATGCTTTGAAAATTACATTCTTTTTAGGAGCCTAAGACCATCTTTGGCATGTGGATTATTTTATGGATTATATTTAGTTTATATGACATCAGTTGATATCTTTTAGCCTTCAATCCTCATAGCATATGAACTATCCTATTTAAATATATTTAAAATTATAGTCCACCAATCATCCTTCCACTCTTTTATTTAAATATATTTAAAATTATAGTCTATTAAATTCTTGTTATTTGATATAGTTTGTTTGTTTTGTCAGAAAAACTCACGGACTAAATTTAGTTTGGTTGCTGGAGTGAAATATGAATCTTAGATTATATTTAATCTAAAATTATTACTTCTCCGGTCTGCTAGAGAAGCTCTAAGCTAAAGTTAAAATGTGGATGAATTTATTTAGCCTAAAACAAAACCCAAATCTGAAAAAGTATGGCCTTATTTTATTTGTATTTTGCAAATAAGGTAAGTCTATATTTTTTTGTCTTTTATAAAAATAAAACTTATGAATATATTTTGAGAATAAATATAAAAACACCCGATAAAAAGATGGTGACACTTTCAGAAAGAAAGAAAATATGATAATACAAGTATCCAACATACTCCAATATATAACTTCTAAATCACATGGGACTTCCAGCTATTGGGTTGGACATATCAATATCCCTTACCCTTTAATAAAAGAGCCAAAGAAATAAAAGGAGATTTGGATTTTGGAGGGATGAGCTGGAGAATCTCACAGAACAGTGGCCAGAGAGACTGATATTGATATGTTGATTGATACTACTGTATAGTTGACGAGACTAAGATATACATATAATATATATGATATATATATAGAGAGGGAGAGAGAGAGCGAGGGGATATGATATGGGTAGGGGACTGCATCGGATCGTCAGAACCCAAAAGGATCACGAAATATCTGTGACCACCATTTGATTTTATTAAGCTGATTCTTCCTTTTTTCCCAACAAAACAATTCATTCACGTATACATTAATCCAATAAACTCCTTAAGGACCTAGCCCCCCTCCTCCCTCTATCTCTCTCTATATATATACACGTATATGTACAAGCACCTTATTCATTCATTCATACATCTTATTTGTTTTGGTTTTTATTGCTCTTTTGGGTAGTTGTTTTTTGACAGAGGTTGGGGTTTATCAATTTATTCATTGGCTTTTGGGAATTTAGAGAGGAAATGGCTGGTGATGGTGCTTCTGCTTCTGCTTCTTTTTCTTTATCAATGGGAATGCAGCAGCAGCAGGTGGATCAGGGTCATGGGGATGAACAAGAACTCCACGTACTAGCCGTTGATGACAATCTCATTGATCGCAAAATTGTCGAAAAAATTCTCAAAAACTCCTCCTGCAAAGGTAGTTACTCATTCTCTCCCTCTTTCCCTTTTTAGTTGTTGGATTTGTACTGTTGGTTGTTATTCTTGTTTGCTCAATACTAACATCCAACAATTGTATTTGTTTCCTATTGAGAAAATTACCAAGCACTGTATTGTTTATTTTTCTCATTTTGTTGAAATTTTGATGATTTTATATTTGAGAGGAGAGAAATAGTGCCGTGGTTAGAACCCCCTGCTAAAACCCAGGAGGAGGAACACCTTAGTATTTTGTCTTTTTTGAAGAGACACAGCTTTGGTTTTGATGATATGATATTTGACATATCAATTTAATGGTTGCTTCTAACCCAGTTTTTATTTTTTAATCTTTATAAAGAAGAAATGTTAGAAGTTCCATAAAATTAGCAAAAGCCATTTTGGTATATGTTGAAATACTAAATTGTCAATGTTTTGAATTAAAAACACATTAGCTCTATTGTCTTTGATTTGTTCTTCTGTGTTTATCAAAAGTATACAGTTTTGGAATCACTTGTTATATTAATGTTGTTAGTGTTGCTAGTTTCATTGGCAATAAGGTTGTAGTTCACCCACATTTTACAGTGTTAAAATACCATTATACCAAGACATCAAGTCATCAACTAATCAGGACTAGGAAACACATGCGCACAGACTCAAACAACACAAATCTGAGCTCTGAAATGGAAAAGCAAAATGTATCACTCTTTTTGCGAGTTATGGGTAAGGCTTTAAACTAATGGCTTCCAGTAATTGCAGTTTGATAAATATTTGCATTGCTATTTATGGTTGCATTCCCCTCGCTGTGCATTATGTATATGCTCTGGCTGATGTGTAAAGATAAATTATGTAAAAGTTCAATGTGTAAAGATAAATTATGTAAAAGTTCAATGTGTAAAGATAAATTATGTGAAGTTTCAACTTTTGGCACCCCAATAATATATTCATTCAATTAGACGAGTTAACAGCTAACAAAATCATATTCTGCTACAGTGACTACAGCAGAAAATGGGTTGAGGGCATTGGAGTATCTAGGCTTGAGAGATGATCAAGAGAACACTTTGAATGGCAGTGCAAGTGACTTGCTTGTTAGACAGGTAATACAATGTAGAATTGTAAATGTAATATTATTGTGATGGACCAGATCCTCCAAAATCCTTAAAATTATCTCAGTTTATATTTTCATCCATATGAAGTTCATGATATTCTTCCCTAAAAGTTTTCGCTGGCTAAAATGATTACAGGGTTCAAAGGTGAATATGATAATTACAGATTACTGTATGCCAGGAATGACCGGCTATGACCTACTCAAGAAAATTAAGGTACTTCTGTTTTTCCAGGGTTTATAAAGGAAAAATAATGTCATTTTAAAGGCATTTCACCTTTGCAGAGTAGAACAATTAGTTTTAAAGCTTTTCTCGATTAAGGACTCGTGTTCAGGGAAATAATTTTGGCCATCAATGTTATTCTGCACGCAGGAATCATCTATCTGGAAGGAAGTTCCAGTTGTGATAATGTCATCTGAGAACATCCCAACACACATTAACAAGTATCTATGACCTGTATTTTATACGGTTTGTTTTCATTTTCCTTTTAAGTTGTTTATTGTCTTAGCATTCTAAATCAAATGCATACAGGTGCCTAGAAGGAGGAGCTCAGATGTTCATGCTAAAGCCCCTTAAGCAGTCTGACGTGAAGAAATTGAGAGGTCAATTGATGAAATGTCGAAGCTAGAGGGAATTAGGAGGAAGAGTGCCTCAGAAGAAGTATAATAGAGAATTTTGTACACATTAGCTTTAGCTGTTTTGAGGTTAATCTTCTTTGAGCTGGGAATCGTTTTTCTGTTAGTTGATGGTGCTTTCCCTTCACACAGTTATGCGAGAACAATAGCAGCAGCTTTGCATTGTTTTTGTTTCTAAAACTTGCATTCTTTCATTTTGATCAAGTCGATGAAATTTTGAAAACTTTTCTTCATTATTAATATCTTTTGTTTTCTTTCTATACACAGAATTTCATTATGCTTGCTACTGTCTCAACTCTAAACTGTTCTTTGACTTGTCCTGCTATAATTTCATTCTACTCAAAATTTTACCGAAGCAAACATTACATTATATCCATCCTAATTTCTAAGGAGAAGCAAACCAAACCCTAACAATGCATTTTCAAGAAGCAGAGAATGTTATAAGCTTCGTCGATGGATCTCAAGTGGCTGTGAAATTTCCTTATAATTTTTTCAGGTTGTTTCTTCTTTGACTCAATTAATTTCAACAACTTAAAATATCAGCATTACTAGAAGAAAAAGAAATATAATCTATAAACATGAACCAAGGGGAACTTAGAGCAAGTAGATTATACATAAATACTTAAAATATGAGCTCAATTGAATGATATAGAACTAACTAACATGGTGTCATCAGTCAAAATGGCCGTCATGGTGGTGGTGTCAGAAGGTCAGCCAATCCATAGCACTGCAAAACAGGGTAACAAGCAGCGAACAAGCACCTCCCAACCTTACTGCAAATTAAACACAACATGCCAGGAATGGATCATCATATGGGCTAACCCTTTCTTGACCAATGACCATCTCCTTTTTTCACCAAATCACCCAAATTTAAATGATATCCAAAAAGCAGTCGGCAAAATTAAGACTACCCGGATGGAAAGTGGTGGTTGGATACGTGAATCGGGAGGTGGTGGTCCGATAATAGGTACTTGTTTGATGGGCAAAAAAGCAACATTACAGGGCAGATTGAAAGAAAGAAGAAACTCTAGCTAGGATAGGAAGGAATAGGATTTGGAGGAGTCTGATTTTATTGTAGGCCAAGTGATGAGTATATAAATGTTACGTTGTCCCACATCACATCAGTAGGGGAAAGCATCGTTGATTTTCATGAGCATTTTGAGCCTTTTAGCCTAATCAAGCCGGGTTTTTCATGGGTATGTTTGAATGAAGACTGATTTTTCATGGGTATGTTGAATCAAGGCGGGCTTTAAACCAAATCAAGCCGGAGTTTTGTATTTAAATCAAGTAGGAATATTCTGATGTTATGTTTAATACAGGTAGTAGCAGCAACTCAAACATGGACCTCATTTTCTCTGCAGATATGGTACATAAAGACATCCAAAACTTCATTAACAGAATTCAATATTTACTTTGTTGCCAAAAAAATAAAGGCATCAATCAAAATTTAATTTATTGTATAAAATATGTAACAAAATGTTGTCCATCGGACAATATAACTCAGAAGATGAGAAAGGTGGGATAGATTTTAGCTCTTCCTTTATACATGTAAAGTGAACTACCTAACATGAGTTATGCACTTAATTTGATTGATTCATTCAAATAATAGGAAAATATAGAAATTGGGTATACGGTATATAATCATATATAGCCTCTTGGCACGTATTATCATAACTATCTAATTCGGCAAGACTCTCATCCCTCTTGATGCCTCTAAATTCGTACCAGAGAAAATTAAGTCTAAATTATTAATAAAAATTTTAAATTTATGAACAAAAATAACCTCAATAAATATTATACTTTTTTTCATTCCAAATTTTAAGATTATTATTGATTTTTGAAAAGTTAATTTGAGATATTTTTAAATTTAAAATTGAGATAATTAAAAATTATGAAACAATAAGTCTTACAATGCGTATTAATTTTTTGATAATTTTTCATATTCATCATTGTATAAACTAAAATGAAAGAAATTTATGTCAATTATGAGTTTGAAAATATTTTAAATTAAGTTTATATAAAATCAAGAATGATCTTATATTTATTAAACTTGACACATTTTTTTTTATCTAATGTAATAGTCATCATATATTATACATTGTTGCTAAATTTTTAGGTGATTTTGTTTAATATTTATTCACTAGAGTATGTAAATATTTTTATATAAATATATTTAACAATATTATTCATTCGTTTTTTTATTAGACTGCATATTTAAAATTATCAAATAAAACTTTTAAACAACTCAGAGTTAAAATGGTGGTAAAGTAGTGTCATTCAAATGTTTTACATTTGTGAACTACCAAACAACTTTGTAAGTTCAAATATTATTTCACTCGGATATTTTAATTTATTAAGATATATTAATTATTCAGATTTTTAAAACACCACCTTAATACTGTAATATACATGAACTGGTGCACGGCACAGAATACTTTAATTCTTCAGCTTGAAAGGCAAATTCAACATCATTCGGCCCTATGCAAACATGAGGAGGGGAAAGAAAGGGAAAAGGTAACAAACTAAAAAAGGAGAGAAGCTATGCTTGAGCTTTACAAGACAAATATATGAACATTTTCATTTCAGAGAAGTAGGTGATGTAATGTTACACTAAAATAAACACCCTTCTACAAGCTAGGTAGGAGCCCCAAAGAACTCAGTCTCATCAAAATGAAAATCATTGTCAAAATCAACACACCTAATCAAACTCGTATCCATGTCCAGTCCATAAGAACTTGAAGATGCACATACATACCCAATACTGGAATCCAAATGATATTCATGGTCATCTGACCCCATCTCCGGAGAAAAAAATATTGGCGGCTTGTTAGATGATTCCAAAGCTATAACATCTTCTTGCCACGATATTGAAGAATCCAATATATGATCATTAAACAGCCGATCACTTGTTGTCTCTTCCTTAGATTCTCTTCTTATCAAGGGGGCAGTATTTGGTTCAAAACTATGCAAGCTACAAGATCCCAACACAGAATATGAATCTGAAACCGTTTGACCAGCCTTCATTATAGTTTTAGTTCTGCTGCACTTATGACGACCAAAATATGTAATATTAAACATCTTGGTGCCATCTTCAAATTGTTGAACTTGTTTAAGTGCTTGGCAGCCTTGATCGTTCTTATGTGAACACCTAAAGTAGCACCTGTATGTATCAAACACAAATTTGAATCCGAGAGTTTAATTTTAGCTTTATTTACTAGACCAATGTCAAAAGGAAAGCAGAGTGTTCTCTAATTTGGTTCCTCAAGACAAGAAGCAGGGGAAACAATTTTGTTCTGTGTTCTTAATACCTTTCCTGCTTTAGTTTTCATTGTCTTCTATAAATGACTAAATGATTGATTGGTTTGCGGAAAATATGAAATTCACCAAATCTCAAACAACAATGTATTAGAGTATTTTTGTAGTTGTTCACTTCTTACAAATATCTGATTATAGTCGAAGATAAGTGTTTGAAAACAAAAATGCTGTCCAACCGCACTTTCTGAAATTGTCCAAAACTGAAACTGAAAATGAGTTTGAAATTGCTATAAATACAAGTCCAAATATTTAATATTTAGATTCACCATGTTTTAGTCTGTTTGATCATTAAGAAATGAATTCCACCAATTAGTCTAGGTGACTATAATTAGATTGATTTTCAATAGTAATGGTAATAATAATATAAAATACATACTATGAATAAATGAAAACTGCAGAGAATCAGGGCAGGACCTTGGATATTTGGAGTTAAGGATCGCCTTTTGTCCATATTTCCTCCATGTATACCCATCCTCCAATGTTGAAGCGACTGTCATCCATGAATCCAAAATCTTTCTGGAAATTAAAAAAACAAAAACAAAATAATAACATTAAAGTTAAAAAAATGTAACCATTAATTGGTTCGTTCATATATACGAGGTATGTATATATATAATCAGCGACACCTGTAATAATTTAATAATGTGTTTGAATGAATCATATAAATATAGATAAGAATCTCACCTCCTCTTGTAACGACCTCTCCGACCCTTGACCGGCGATCTCTTAACACTCTCGCCGGAATCTTGAGAGGTCAGATGATCAGTAGAATTTGAACCCAGATGCGCAATAATATTCCCCTGGATCTGATCAGAAGAATTAAGCACAGAGAGGGTCTCAGTGAACGATGTAAAGATTTTCCCTACAAGTTCCTCGGCTGAGACAAACCCATGATCTAATTCAGATGGGGTTTGAAGTAGCAGTAGGTTTTGAAGTTGGGTTGCAATGCCACGGCCTTTAACTAATTCTTCAATTACCCTTTTCCTTTTTGCACCCCATAACTTTTCCGGCGAAGTTGTTTCCATTATTATAAAGAGATATACTTGTGGTGCTGGGCGCTAGAGCTTGATGTAATTATATATCTGTATATATATACATGGGAGATTTTATTGGGGATAATGATGATGATGGTAAAGGAAGATGACAGGAAAGGGGATGGCAATTGAAAGGAAGGAAGCTGGTGGAACGCAAGTTGGAATTTTTGGCCGAATGGATTAATTATTTCACAATGCGACACCACTGTGACGTAATCACCATGACGACCCAGGATGACAATTGCTACTTTCCTTCATTTTTTTTTCTTCTAGAAACATTCTGTTTTAACCTACTGTAACTGTAATGGAATGTTGTAACTAGAATTATTTACCAAAAATAATACAGGGGCAACAAATAAAAGTAATTAAGGCCAACTTCACTACCTTTCCTAAGGCTCAAGTAGTTTCTAAGAATTTTCTTTTTTTCCTTAAAAAAAAAAACAAATGGAGTTCCAATAATTTTTCCTTATTAATTATTTTTTTTTTTATCCCCCTTCACTCTTTTTTCCTATGTGAATTTATTCCATGTGGCCTTAGACAGTAAAGAATATGCTATTACTTTTAGATTATACCTTTTTTACAAAAATAATAAATGAGTTAAAATTATTTTTATTAACATATTATTATTTTAAATTATTTTATTTTATGTTTAATCTGTTATTTAATCTCATATATCATATTTTGTTAATTATAAGACCATGTGAATGAGAAATTATACTTTCAAATAAAAAATTAATATTATATAATCTCTTTTTAAAATATTAAATAATTTTACAAATACTAACAAACAATCCTTAAAATTAAGATAAAGCAATTCAATTTAATACAAAAAAATCATATCCAACCCACCATTCCATTTTTTAAAACAAAACTGACCTTAATTATTCTCTTCCGCCTGCCCCTGTATTATACAATTGTAAAAGCCTTTGTATTATTCTCTCTAGGGTTCATTTGATCGTTGAAGAAGGAAGATGTTCGGTGCACTTTCGTCGAAGTTCTTGAAGCCAAGGATGCGCCCTCAAGCCATCGACGTTCAGGCGGCCGTCATATGGGGCGTCGCTGCCGGCACGACCGCCCTCTGGATCGTTCAGGTGCGTCAGTTTTTCATCGCTCAGATCTCTCTAATGAATCTTGATCTGCCCGTATTATATATTTTCGCCTTCTACTTTTTTTAAAATAAAATTTGATATCAGTTTGGTTTTGATTTCATTTAGGGTATTGGGATTTTTCAGTTATTGTATGATTTATTGGGGCAGAATTAGATGTATGCATGGCCTGTTCGGGAATGGCTTTTTTTTTTACTTAAAGTTAAAATTTTAGTAGATTTATAAGTTAAAATTTTAGTAGATTTATAAGGAAAAGTGTTCGAGAGTATTTTTACTTATAAGTCGGAAATTATAACTAATAGTTGTGGATGTGATCGGTTAATAATGACTTATAAGTTAAGTAAAATATAAATATTACTAAAATGTTCTCTAGTAAGAAGAAGAAAAAAAAAACAAGGAGGGACAATTCCAAAAACTTGCTTATTTTTTTTGATTTTTTTTTCGACTTATAAGTTAAAAAAAAAACTATTCCCGAACCCCACTTTTGACTTAACAACTTATAAGTTGGGTTGACCAACTTATAAGTTGTTCCCGAACACCCCGCAATCTACTTGTCTTAACTTTTTTTATTATTGTTTTTTATGTCTCGCATCTTGGGTAATATAGATATTTTTTTCGAACAGTTGGTTAATATAGATTAAGTAATCCTTGTGTGGAGTTTGGGATAAGACATTTAATTTGATTAATTTTTTTAAAATCAAGAAATTTGAATAATTGGTATTGAGATATCAGTTGTAATGCAAAACCAACTCACGTAACATACGGTTTTGTTTTAATGGTTTTGTTATGCAATTCTTCTCTAGTCTTGCATGTGAAATTCTCTTTTTGAAAAATAATTTTCTCTTGTGTATGTTAGAAATCTTAAGTGTAAAAGTCTAGATTTTTCAAATTGTAGAGTCAAGACCAACTCTAGGATGTATCTGGAAAAATCTAATCAAGGGGTTCACTTCCCCTTGTCCTTATCATCCTTCTTTTTTTTTTTTATTGAAAAAAAGTAATAGGAAAGAGGTATTTTTTCCCTTCCTACCACCATTCCTATGATACCTCTGCTAGAGCTTAGAAATCATACTGTGAATTTAGGTTCATCTCATTGTTATCAGTTTGTTTTGTGTGTCAATTTCAAACCTCATATGTGGACTATTAAACTCTTTTATATCTATTTTTTTTTGTTGGTTTTGTCATTGCTTCTAGCCCGTTATTTAGATGCACATTCACAGCATAATATGGTGATACATTTTCCTTCCATACACATTTTACCAAAAACCATTGTATTTCTTAGAGGTAGCAGCATTCTTGATAGTTTATTAGTTGGATGGGCCTTTCTTAGGAGAACAATTTAACTTTATTTTGAGTAATCATCTCTTACACCTACATCCCTGCTGGAAGATAGGTGGGATTACAAAAGCTTACGTGGCATGCATTTGGAACCTAACTCGACTTTAGGTTCAGAAGGGTTAGGGAATGGCTTAACTCATAGCTCAATGCATAAAGCTTGTGATGGAGATTTTGCTAATACATTACACAGCAACAGAGAGAGTTTCTGTTTAGTTTTTAGTTAGCACTTACTACAGGATCCTGTCCTGAAAAATTGTTGAACAAAATGAGACCATGTTTAAAAGTGAGAGGTGGCAGTGGTTCGTCTATTTGCAGCTGTACAAAACTGGAACATGCTTTCAATAACGTTTGACTATGCAGTTTGAACAACTAGGTTAGTACTCTATCTGCAAAGTGGAAGAATGAGACATGGCGGCCAAGTGATTCTTCAATTCTGATGATATAATCATATAATTAAATACCAATGCCGGTCTCACACACCTTATTTGTCCTCTGCCCCCCGTCGGCCTTTGTCAGGATAACAATCCGCTAACTCTCTTTAGTGATGGTTGTTACGTTTGTGAGATTTTGGAATTTGGACGTATCTTAAGGTTTTAAAAATGTTAAAAGATGCAACTGTCTGGCGCTAATACGGTGTTAGAACACATGCTTTACTCAGAAGCTTTGAAGAGAGGTTGTGCTCGTGGATGAACTGTTGGAACTATGATCCCTAATTGAGAATTATTGTGCATGAATTCCTTGCACTGATAACATGCTTTGAATCTTCTTCTTATTTTCTACTAGTCGCAACATGTGCGCGAATATATAAAATCAATGATGTGTTAGAGCATAACAACGCTGCAAAAACAATAACAAAGAGAAAATCGAAAGAAAACAATCACACATGACACAAATTTTTTGTGATTCACCCAAATGTTGGGTTAGTCTACGGTCGGCGACCGATCAATTTCACTATTTTTTAGAAAATTCGTAAATTATATAATTTTAGGATTCTCTTCTTATAACACAATATAAGTAACCTAAATTCACCCAAAAGTACAAAGCTATCCCTCTAGTTTCGGGCCGGGGGCGCTGCCCGGACATGTCGGCGCTCCGCTCGACGAACATACCCAATTACCTTTGGTTAGCTTTACAATCACTTCTACATTAAAGTTAGGATTAGGTTTCATCAATAACATGGTGTTCATTGTTTTGTTACTGTAGCTTTATATAGTCACAACATTGCCAAATGGTGATCAATTGTTTTGTTACTGTAGCTTTATATAGTCACAACATTGCCAAATGGCGATTAATTGTTTTGTTCCCAGTAGCTTTCTTTGATGTGTTCATATTAGTTAACTCACATTTTCTCTTTTCTGTTATTCATAGCCATTTGATTGGTTGAAGAAGACATTTTTTGAGAAACCGGAATCTCAAGGGAATTGAATGGAAGACATTTGTTTAGAAACCAGAATCTCAAGGGAATTGAATGGAGATATGAAGTCTTCATCTTTAAACTTTGTGACACTTTCTTGTCTGCTAATGAGAAAACTATAACGGGGTTATTATGAATAATGCAAATTTTGTTTAGTTGTTTGCTGTTAGTACCATGGTGAGGCCTCGGTGGCATAACAGACATAATGTATCAAATCGTTCTCTATTTGTGGTTCATGTTAGTGCTCTGTCTGTCTCTCTCTCTCTCTCTCTTAATTGCCTTGAAAATATGTTAGTAAATAATTGTATGTTGCATTACCCTTTTCTAATGTCGGTATTTAAGCAGTCACTTTTGGAAAGTCATAGTAACAAATTCAAGGTGAAAATGTCCAAAAATAATGTTCATTACATGATTTTTATCATTGGAAAAAATCATCTGTCTTTTAAAGTAGGATTACTACTTGGTAATGTCTTGTTCTTCACAACCACGCCCCTATGTTGCAATAAATTTCTGAAATTGGAGAGTAGAATATATTTTATGTTGGAAGTGTAACAGAAAGGAAACTGATAGGGGATCGAGCCAAGTTTAATTGCAATTCAATTAAGAAAACGAATGGTGATTATTGGATTACGAAGTATTCATTGCTTGAAATAGATCTCCCAAGAAGTAGCTAGTTTAGGGATTCATTTAACAACCGCACCTTCTTTCATACCTTATAAGAAGTAGCTAGTTTAGGGATCCATTTAACAACCGCACGGTTCCTAATTTCATTACCTTCATTAATAAGATCACACCCCTTATTACGAGTTTGTAAACATGCTTCTATAGTTACTGGATTAGCTGCAGGAGTTGCAAATTATGTCTCCTTGTTCAAAGTTGTATACTATTAATTTTAAATTGTATGATTATTATCGAATTTTGAAAGTCAATTTGAGAAAATTTTAAACTCAAAAGTGAGATGATTCGTTAAAAATTATGAAACAATAAAATTTACAATGAGCAATATTTTTAGATAATTTATAATATTTATCGCTGTATTAATTAAAATTAAAAGAGATGTCAATTTTTGAGTTTAAAAATATTTTAAATTGACTTTAAAAAGTCTAACAATGATTAAATAATACTCCTTGTGTCCCATAATAAACGTCATAATTTGAATTAGGAAGAGTGTACTACTAATGTCAAGTTGCGTGATTTAAAAATTTTATATAAATTTTTTTAATTATTTATATTATATAAATGGTCAATTTGACTATTAAAATCAAACAAAGACGTTTATTATGGGACGGAGGGAGTATGAAAGATAGGCAGTATTTATTTAAGGGTATCATTTTAAGCAAGTGATAATCAATTTTCACAATCTCGGTGTTAAAAGTGATCACTAGCCTCACATTGAGGAAATATCAACTCATTCAAAGGTAAGAAAATTACTTGCGCAGCAGTGGTGAGAATTTATTTTGAGGCTAACACAGAAGAAAAAGAAAGAAATTGGGAGAAAGTTAGGGAAGGGGGTTCACTTTCCCTTGTGAGTTTTTAAGGATAAAAAGATGAGAAATAACTTTAATTTTCTTTCCAAAAATTTCCTTCCAGAATTAATATCCGGAAAGAAAGTGATATTACTCATCAACATTTTAAAATATTTATTAGTTATATTTTCCTCTAATAAGAAAAAAAAGCAAATTTTCTCTTTTGAATTTTAGTTTCTTCCCTTTTTTTCACACAAAACTTGGAGCTACACAATGTGGGATGGTCCGTCCCACAATGTGTTGTTCAACGGTCATGGATGCAAAGAAGGGGATCATAATAGATTACAAAAGGAGTCATGCTTAGCCAAAACATCTGCTAGGAAGTTTGCTTCTCTATAAATAAATGGAGCGAAGGTCCAGAGTCCCATTCCCATGCCAATAGCTTCCTACAATCCATCACAAGAGGAAGAAGACAGGTTTATATCATTCTTTTTACATACATTATTGACATTATTATAATCCTGTGGTAAAGATTGCTTTTTTTTTATCGATAAAATCTTTTGGGCTTTTGGAAAGATTATAGGTATCATTAATGGAGTCGGAGCTGAATGAGCTATCCGAAGCGGTGAAGAAAGCGGCTGACGCAGCCACCGCTGACGGCGATGCAGATTCGTCGCCGGAGGAAGATCAATGCATTGAAGCGTCTCAAGAAATTTCCTGTTAATTATCAACTTCTTGTATCCACTCAGGTATGAATCCTTCATCATCTTATCAGGCTGTCATAGACACAATGCCTCGAATTATTAATAATTGTATTAGTTTTTAGTATTTAGCTTCAGACTTCATTTATTATCCTTTTCAAATACTACTAGGGATTTGTAAGGAACTAAACTGTGAATTCAGCTCCAATTGTGCCAATAAGGAAGTTAACAGATGGAACTTAGCACTTAAGAACTGAGAATTAGAGATGAGAGGGAGTAAGAGAGCAGAGATAAGAAACAAGGGAAGAGAGAGAAATATAGTAGACAAAAGAAATCCATTCATTCCACCAGTATCCAAATGCATACATCAGAGACATTTATAATCCCAGGATCAGATCCAACAATTCTAACAAAGTTCCCCGCTAAAGCAAAATACAAGTTTTATTTTTATTATTAGAAAGACCTTCTTACCCTCACAGTCCAGCTACTTAACTCCCTACTTGACTCAGCTTAATTGAATTCCTTACTTTCCCTTCCCCTTAAAAAAAGACTTGTCCTCAAGGATTAAATGTAGGGAAACGAGCATGAATATCAGACCATTCTCCCAAGTAGCTTCAGTAGGCAGGGTATTGGACCATTGAACTAAGACTTCAACTGAAGCAGCATTGTTCTTTTTAACCATTCACCTATCCAAGACTGCAATTGGTTCAATGATGAATTGGCCATGAGCAACCACGGGATGTAGAACTGGAGACACCTGAGGGCAGCAAGCTTCTTTTTTCAACAATGACACATGAAAAACATAATGGATCTTTGCAGTAGCTGGCAACAACAATTTATAGGCTACATGACCAATTCTTTCCAACACCTTAAAAGGACTGTAATATTTAGAGTCCAGTTTAGAGCACTTTGAATAAGCCATTGAAACTTGCTTATAAGGTCTAACCTTCAAATACACCATATTCCCTACCTCAAATACTCTCTCCTTCCTATTTGAATCTGCATAAAGCTTCATCCTGCTCTGGGCTTGAATGAGTGGCCTTGAGAAGCTGCAAAATCTGATTCCTGGCTGCACAGAATTGTCTGGCTGTGGGATCTGCAATCTGTCCAAATTGGTGAAATGATATATGGGGAGCTGTGTAACCATACAAGGCTTGAAAAGGAGTCAACTTAGCCCCTCTGTGGTAATGAGTGTTATACCACTGCTCAGCAAGAGCCAACCACTCACTCCAAGTTCTGGGCCTCTGACTACACATAAACCTCAGATAAGCCTCCAAACATTGATTCAATCGTTCTGATTGTCCATCCGACTGTGGATGATAAGCTGAATTGAGACGCAGTTGAGTTCACAAGGACTTAAACAAGAGCTGCCAGAAATGTCCAATAAAATTTTTGTCCCTGTCAGAAACAATAGATGTAGGCAGCCCACGTAATTTATGAATGTGATTAAGGAAAATGGCAGCTACTAAGAAGATGTATAAGGATGTTTTAAGCATAAGAAATGAGCATATTTTATAAGCCTATCAACAACAACCATAATAGAGTTATAGCCATGAGAAGAAGGAAGACCTTCAATAAAATCCATAGCAATGTCCTTCCATGGGGTCTCAGGAATTGGCAAGGGTTGCAATAAACCAGGTACAACACTGGTTTCATGTTTACTCAGTTGACAAAGCTCACATTCGCTTACAAAGATTGTAACATCAGCCCTTAAAGTAGGCTAGTAGAAGAACTGGCTAATTCTCTCAAACACTCTTCTTCCTGAATGACCTCCTATTGGAGAGCTGTGAAACTCGTTTAAAAGCTTGAGATTAAGTTCCTTAGAATTTCCCACTACCAGCTTACCTTTAAACCTCAGCCTACCATTAATAAAGGTGTAATATGGGATTGCAGATGGATCTAACACCAGTTGAGAAATGATACTCTGTAACGTTGTGTCCCCAGCCCAAGTATCAGCTAGGTCTTGCACCCATTGAAGGGATATAGTAGCTAAAGCACAACATAAAAAATTGGCCTTTTCAGCTTGGTCAATACCTTCCACAAACTACCTGGACAACCCATCTGCAACCACATTTTCCTTGCCCTTCCTATGCAAAATCTCATAATCCATTCCCATAAGCTTGGTAATCCACTTTTGTTGATTAGTGGTAGTGACCCTTTGATCTAATAGGTACTTGAGACTTTCGAGGTTAGTTTTTATAATGAACTTGTTTCCTAACAAGTAATGCCTCCATTTTTGTACTGCGTACGCCACAGCCTTTAACTCCTTCTCATAGGTAGATAGGCCTAAATGCCTTGGAGCAATAGCCTTACTCAAATAAGCAATTGGTCATTGCATTAGCACAGCCCCAATACCTGTGTCACTTGCATCTATTTCAATAATAAAGGGAGTAGAAAAATCAGGCATAGTGAGCACTGGTGCTTGAACCATTGTCTGCTTGTTTCAAATTAGCAAAAGGCCATCTTAGTAGTGGTACTCCACTGGAATTTGTCTTTCTTAAGCATATCAGTAAAGCGGTTTGCTAAGAAGACCATATTTTCTTATGAATTTCCTGTAGTAACACGTCTGGCCCAAGAAACCCCTCAAATCCTTAAGATTTAGAGGTTTAGGCCACTTAACCATGCACTCCACTTTAGCTGGATCTGTTGATATCAGCTGTAATTACATGGCCTAAAATACTGAACTTACTGAGTGGAAAAAATACACTTGGACATCTTGGCATACAACTCATCTTGCCTTAACAGCAATAAGGTCACAGATTAATGGGTGGACTGCCCTCTTTGAATATGATGTTCCTGTGACCTTAGAGGAGGTAACTCCTTTGGTTCAGCAAAGATGTCTGCAAAAGAAGACAGCAGTTGTTCCAACCTTGGACAAGAGGCCTCAGATGGACTGCATTCTGTACAATCAGTAACTTTATATAGGTACCCAGAAAAACCATGTGTAGTAGTCTGCAAAACCTTCTGAAATTCTCCTGGGTTCATTAAATGAATAGTAGGAGTGACATCTGTGTTTTCCCCTTGTAATGTAACTAACTCACCCTCTTGATAAACTTTAGCTGTAACTTGTTCAAGTCAAAGATAACTGGTTGACTATCTTCAACCACTGAACTTCTAGTACTGCATCTACTCCACCCAATGGAAGAACCCTTATCTCAGTGCTGAAGTCATGTCCCTGAACCTCCCATTCAAAATCAGTACAAACTTGAGTGTCGTATACTTTGAATCCATCAGCTATAGACAATTGCACTAGAGTAGTATCCTTCATATTAACCTTCAACCTTTTAGCAGTTTGAGAATCCAAAAAATTTCCAGTGCTCCCACTATCAATCCTTATTGTTCATCTTACTTTGAACTCGAATGGTATTTATTAGCATTGTGACCAGACAAAGCATGGAGAGTGATCTGGACCTCGTCCTGCTTACACTCCTTTTGTCCTTGGTCTTGTTCTACACCATGTAGAAGCTCTGGTCCTTCCACCAACTGATCTTCAGGGTCCACATTTGAATCTGTCTCATCAGAAGGAACCATCATGAACAAATGAGGTTGCTTGCATACATGTCCTGGCGCATATGATTCATCACAAGAAAAACACAAACCTTTCCTCATCTTTTCAGAAAATTGGTCCCTAGTCATGCTTTTAATAGGCAAAGTCTTCTAAGATTCAGTTAGCCCGACATTAGTACGAACTGCTAAACCACTGCTCCCAAAACCACTATTACCTCCACTTAAAGAACTTTTCTGAACTCCAGTGGCTGGAGTAGGAGGCTTGCTTAACAGCTTAGTTGCAGCTTGGTTCATAAAAACAGTTCTGCTACGTTTGATCCAGGCCTCAATTTTGACCTCTTCCACTCTAGCCAAACGAATAGCTTCCTTCAGGGTTGGAAAACCGAACTCCTGAATTCCTAGGTGAATCTCTTCACGTAATCCTCTCACAAAACAGTCAGTGAAAAAGTCCCTCATTCAGCTTAGGATTTCTAATGAGAGCCCAACCCTTGAGTTCTTCAAATTTGACTCTACTCATCCACAGTACCTGTTTGCTGCAATTACTTAAGCTCAATAATGGGATTAACTTTAATCTCAGAACTAAATCGAGCAATTATTTCATCAATTAAACCAGGCCAAGTCAATTGTACACCACTCTCCACAAAACTCGAGTACCAGTTTCCAGCCTGACCTTCCAAATGCATCGTATCTAGATATAATTTTTTATTTTCCACCACAGCATGGTGAGAAAACAGTTATTACATTTCTTGATCCATGATCTAGGGTTTGTTCCATGGAATTTTGGAAACTCAAACTTAATAGTACGAAATATGCCCTCACTGATACTATGTTACTGATAACACCATCATAAGGTCCTAAAACTGATTCGGTGGAAGTGTAGAAGATGATGGAATAGTACCTGCAGAAGGTGAATCGTGTCATTTTTGTTGCTGAGCAGATAGCATCGCTTCAAAACCTTTCAACATCTATTCCAATTTTTCACCAAAGTTTTTCTTCAAGGCTTCCATTGAAGTCTGCAATTGAGTTTGCAGTTCCTGGACATTTCCTTCGAGATTAGTGAGCCGTTGATTATTGGTCGCCGATCATTGAAGCTCTGATACCAAATGTAAGGAACTAAACTGTGAATTCAGCTCCAATTGTGCCAATAAGGAAGATAACAGATGGAACTAAGCAATTAAGAACTGAGAATTAGAGATGAGAGGGAATAAGAGAGCAGAGAGAAGAAACCAGGGAAAAAGAGAGAGAAATATAGTAGAGAAAAGAAATCCATTCATTCCGCCTGTATCCAAATGCATACATCAGAGACATTTATAACCAAGATCAGATCCAACAATTCTAACGAACTTTCCTGCTAAAGCAAAATACAAGTTTTATTTTTATTATTTGAGAGACCTTCTTACCGTCACAGTCCAGCTACTTAACTAACTCCCTACTTGACTCAGTGTAATTATATTCCTTACAGAATTGTGAATTAATAGGGCAATATTAAATTTCTTTCAATCTGCAGGTAATTTTTCAATAGTTTGTTAAGGATGTCAAAATACACTTCAATAAACTGTTTGAATTCTACGAATTTCCCCCCCTTATGGGCCTAAAAACAATTAAGGAGAAGAGGAAGAAATACAGTTCATTAAAAATTATGGGGTAGTCAAATGCCCTAATTAAACTTTGTGGCTTAATTAAAGCATCCAAACTCACGTTTATTTTTTTTATTAATTTTATTTTTTAAACTAATTTTATTGGGGTATGTTTGGAACTTAGAAAACTCAAAAAGATAGATGGGATTCTACTGATATATTGATGTCATATTTGTTTTTTGTTTTCATTCTAATGTTCTCATTCTGTGTGTTTTCTTTGTTTGGAGCTTCTACTAGTATCTTGAAACACCAGCCCATCCATGTTCTTATAGGTTTAGCTTTGTTAGGGGCTATGTACTTCTTGAGTTTTCTTTTTTCTTTTTTTTGCTAAATTACTTCTTGAGTTTTCATATGCACTTAACTACTGAATAGAGATTTTTATTTTTATAACCTGAGATTAAGGAGTTATATTTCAGGTTGGGAGATGTCTTAGACATCTGACAAAGCATCCTAGGAAGAAGATTCTGGCTTTGGCTTCCAACTGGATTGGGTTCTGGAAGAATATAATTGTTGAGGAAACAGTGATGAATAAGAAAAATGGGAGCTTGGATAATAAAAAGATTCTTTAAAATCTGAGCCTGTAAGTGCAAAGACTTCTGAGGTTACGAAGTTTCAAAGAGTGAACTCCATGAAGGTTGAGAAGGTTTCCAAAGTTGAGACTGGTGAAGCTTGAGAAAAATAATTCTGGCGGTGCCCTGAAGTCTGAGGAGGTCTTGAAGTCGGAAACTTTCTCAAATGCTAAAAAGGTCAAAGATGTTGATGTTGTCAGGATGGAAAAGAATTCTGCTGGGGAATCTGCAAGGGTTGAAATTTTTTTAACAAGAGGAGGTAAAGTATAATTCTGATGGGAGAAAAACCACAACTATCACTGTTGCTCCTCCAAACATGTCTTCAGTTATTCTCTGTAAGGATCCGTTGGGTGATAAAGTTTGGGAAATTCTATCAGATGATTTACTCAAAGTTTCCAGCGAGGTTGGTAATGATCTAAGGGGAAAAAGCAGATGCCTCTGACCCTTTCAAAGTTGCTGTTTCCTTGGAGTCTACAATGTATGGGAAGTGGGGCAAGTCTAATGTGGGGCAGAAGTTTAAATATAGATCAATAATGTTCAATATTAAGGATCCCCAAAACCCTGATTTCCAGAGAAAAGATCTTCATGGACATGTCAAGCCAGAGGATGTTCTCCACAAGACTACAAAAGAAATGGCAAGCGATGAAAGGCAACATCAGAATAAAGAAATTAAAGAAAAAGCTTTGTTCGAGTGAGCGTGGAGGTCAACAACAGGCAAGTACTGATCAATTCAAGTGTGGTCGGTGTGGGAAAAACGAGTGCACTTACTACCAGATGCAGACACGGGGTGCCGATGAACCCATGACGACAACTATGTAACACGTGTAAATTGCAATAACCGGTGGAAGTTCTGTTAGAGTCAAGGTTACCATCCTGATTATCATGATTTATTGACTCGGTAGCAAGTGTATTTTCCATTTTCAGTTGCTAGGCGAAGTAGGTTTTAGCCCATTGTGGTTATTGAGTCTAATTTGTCGTTAGAGATGGTATAATGAATTGAATTTTTTTGCTCTCATCTTCTGTTGTTAACTTGCTTTAGTCTTTCTTTTTTAAAAGTCTTGTGTACTTATTTGTTGAAAAATCATGACAGATGTACGTACCCTTTCTGGTTTGGCTCCTTAAAATTGGTTGCTACAATCCCTTTCATACTGCTGTTTGTCTTTCCCATTCGCCCCCTAGCTGTACAATTTTAATATCCAGTTGATTTCCATTTCCATTTATATTTCACTGTTCTCAATTTAAAGGTTTAGATGGGGCTCTTTTTTCCCCCCTCTCTCTCTCTCCTGTTAATTAGTCATTTGCTTTTACATCATGCAACTTCTGTAGCGCATTATAGGAACTTATGCCGCCTCTGCAGTAACAATAGAGACTGAAGAAGTTTGTGCTGCTAGATCATTTGTTATTGTTTATTAAGAACACAGAGGAGAATATTGTATTGATACAAGAAAGAGAGAGTTATGTGATACATATATTGTATTGACAGAACAGAACTATCGTACATTGTTTAACATCCACTGAGTCATATACTAATGCTACATTTTTTCACTCTTAAAGAATTTCCAAGAATCAGGACTGTTTGGTTTCTTCCTTGAGAGCCTGGAAAACTCTGGAGCTCTTTTCAAAAATTTTGGCCCTCCTATCTATGATAATCACTAGCGTCTTTCCCTTCATCTTCCCCCATGATTGCTTCTCTTTCCAAACACTCAATCAACTCCACAATCCCCCTCCTCCCTTTGCACTTCCCCTCTATACCAATCCATTCTTCTTCTGACTTCATCATCTCTGTCTCCAGTTCTGCCACTGAACCACCCCCTTTAGCACACTCCACCACCGACCCAAAACCAAATTGCCCATTTCGCCGCAGTTTCAAGCTCTGGTAACCCAGTGAAAGTTGTTGGATTTGACTTGGTTTTGGTATGATTGGTGGATTTCTGGTTCTGGGTATTGAAGGGGATGGAAAAAAGTGGCGAGTATTTTTGAAGTGAGAAATTGAGACGTCCATACTGTATGTATACTAGCGGTAGTCACCAAAGAAAGAAAGAAATGAAGAAGATAGTAACTGAGAAAGAAGAATATATATATTTTTTTTTGGGGGGGGGGGGGGGGGGGGGGTTGTGAAGTTGTAATGCGCCACGTGGCATGAGACGTGTATGGGATATTATTTACAGATTGGTAAAGGGGGCGGCGGGCGAAGAAGCAGTTATTCTGTAGGTTCAGGACACCTAATATACTATTATTTTAATATATACAGTATTTTTTTATTGTAGATATTAAAATGACCATAAAATAATTTTTTCGAAAGGGTTTGTGAAGTTGTAATGCGCCATGTGGCATGTGACGTTGCATGGGAGGTGACGTATATATGGGGTACTACTTACAGATTCGCACGGAGTTCGAAATTTGGTCGGGACGTAATATTCAAGATTGTGATCTAAACGCGTGGCGTACTATAATTACCACATGTTTGTCTCTGACGTAATTACTTACGTTGTTCTAGAACAGTGTTCTCTTCTAGAGGTGTATATCCCTAGGCTAGTATGGTTGGGGTTCTTCTGAGTTCTAGAGGTGGATATCCCTAGGCTAGTACTTCTGAGTTCCATTATAATTTAAAAATGAATGAAATAAATACTAGATTTTATGGGGCCAGTAGTTTCTGTATTCTAGTTTGTATTATTATTATTATTTTTTTTTTCTCTCACGAAAGTTGTATTTTGATATAGTCTTCTGAGGATATCAAATATAGTCATAAATTATATTTAGTCTATCTGTTGGAGCAGAAAAATAAATCTTAAACTAAATATAGTCTAAGAAACCATTGCTGAAGATGCTCTTATGATATATTTATGCATGTACTGTATTTAGATATATTAATTTGCTATTTTTTTGAGTTTCTTCTCCAAATAAATAATAATTATGTTTAATAAACTGGAACTAATGAAATAATTTCCTTCGCACAGGAGAGAATGGGTGAAACTAACAAATAATTAGTGAAAATAAAAATAACTTAAAAGACCGTGTCATCAAACATAATAATATTCTTGTAGAGTGCCTTCGATAATGAATTCATTTAATTTTTATATTTTTCTGATAATAATATAGTTTTGCTACTGGAGGAGAGATTTTAAGCTCAACCAGCAATCATTCAGTTGAGAATGTCGTTTCGCTCCAAACCCTAAATCTTTCCATCTTCCCCATAAACAAAAATACCATTTTTTTTAAAGTTTATTTATTCCCAACTGAATCGAAAAAAGAAAAAACAAGAAATAGAATAGTCGGCACACGCTTTCGTTCTCTCTATCCATATTTACTTCTATGGAACCACCTTTCCTTTTCTTGCCTTCTTTTTCAATATATTGATTGTTCAACGTCTGACTTTTGGCCAGTGTTCTAATCAGTCTTTTCCAACACCAAAGGAGCTAAAGAAAATAAAACATGTTCAACGTCATTCACAATTCTATCAAGACTCGGGAATCCAACCTTGGACTCTGAAACCAACTCTGTGGTTCACCGTAACCAAAGAAAGATCCTAAAAAGGTTTACTTGCCGACTCCAATGACTTCCTACTTAGCCTCTACAACTGTAATAATGGTTCAAATAGATTAGCTAAGCCATATATATATACAACGCAAAATGAAATTGAAGAAAACCATCGAAACAGGACGAATAACCTAATCTGATAACCTATCAAATAATGCATCATCATTACCTACCACGAATGCTTTGGAAACCTCCACTACTTTTCATCGCCTAAGCTGTTTCTCATTAGATGCAGCACGGCCAAAGAATTGTCAATGTTCTTCTGCGCAAATTGTTGCGCGGATTATCCTTGATGAGAAAACATAATGTTAATGTTGCAGATTCCTTCCTATATCATCTCCCGCAGAAACAGAAAATGGATGATGGAAAGTGAATCAAGCATCAAATTGGCTCCGCTTCGTTAATCTCCTCTCAGCAGATATAGCAGCAGCTACAGAAGGTGGAAGATGCATTAAGCTCCCAATTGGCTTTTCAACGGCTTCAGGTTCACTGGAGGGAGCAACTCTGAATAGGGATTCCAAATCTTTAAGGGTCACTACAGGCTGATCTCGATTCTTCTTGTTTCCACTAATGTATGAACTAGTACTCCTGCTTTTATTCATTTTATATATGCTTTCTTCAACTGTGTCTTTCACCGATCATCCAAGGGCAAAAATAAATAACTTCATTTATGTTTAAGCATGGATCTGTTATCAAGCAAAAATCTACATCTGTTAAAGAGAACAGAAGAAAAATAACAATGCATAAACCGAAAAAAAGAAAAGAAAAGAGCATACAATGAAACGATGAACAAGCGTTTTATTCTTCTGTCCTATCCGATGCACCCTGCTGATTGCTTGTGATTCTGCTGCAGGATTTAGTAGTGGCTCTACAAGAATAACATGCTGTGCTTCCAAGAGATTTAGGCCATTGGCCCCATGCTGAATTAATATCAGTAGCACCTGAACAGATTTGGTTTCTGGTAGAGCATCATGTATGCCACTTCCTTCCACACAGCTTTTCTCTCCTTTGAACCGGCTGATGGCAACATGTGATTTCCTGAAGAATAACCATTTGCTATATAACTTTCCTGAAGTTGAAGCACGGTAATCATCTCAATAAATATTTTCTAAAATGCAACAATCTAAAAGGATTTTAGACCTGTAATATCAATATATCCCAATAAAGATAATTCAACTTTTAAGTCTTCTAAGTTTTTATCAAAAGCTTTCGGGGATACCAAATAGCTCACGCTAAAAATGATTATTATACTGGTGTTAAGCATTTACTAACCTACCTTAATGTGATTGAGGTGCACAACATCATCATTGGTGCATTCAATCAAATATTTTGCATTGACTCGTGAATGAACTTCTAAGGTTAGTTAGCTAGTCAAAAGGATATTCCTACCCTTAGGTCTACCTTTTTATTTGTCTTCTGTATTACTCCTAAAAGACACTCTTCAGTCTTCATATTCTGAATTTCTTTAGGTACTCACACCTTTTGCCAAAATTTAAAAGAAAAATAACTAAGCAGACACTTACCTGCCTCCTTTCATCCTGATATAACTTATATTGTTGGCAGTGAAGGCATGTTGCAAAACATCTAGGACATCATTCCAACTAGAGAAAACAAGAACTTTGGCTTTTGGATTTGTCAAATTAATCCACAAAATTCTTCTTGTGACAGCTTCAATCTTCAATATACATGCAAACACAAAGAAAAAAAGAAAAGAAAATAAATAATGGAGTTGTAAATTAAGGAATTCAATGAATTCTGGAGGGAAATTTTTTTTCCCAAGCAATACTTGTTTTTAAAAAAAATAAAAATAGAAAACTGATCAATGCTTGTTATTACAGAAGAAAGTGCTGAATCATGCTATTATATTCTTTCTTAAAATGTTATACTTTTTTTTTTGTTGCTAATTTTTAAAATGTTATACTTAGCCCTGGTAATTAGAAAAACAAAAAAACAAAAACAGTTGTGGCAGTATTGTTCCCTAACTGAAATTAAAGTGAGCTTAACTGGAAGAGAACTAATGGTTTAATCAGAACACATCATGTGGGAAAAAATGTCAAATGTAGGGAGAGATTGTCATAAATAATATATAAACAAATTGGAAAAAAAAGGCTACAAGGCCCAACTCTCCGTGTGTGAGTTTGAAAGTGTATTATTTATGTCTATGAAAAGGTATCTGTGTATGTCTCTCTGTATAAACATTTAAGAATCAAGTTTATCCACCAGGAAAGCAAACCATAAAGCATGAAACTGGCAACATGAAATCAAGGGAAATAGAGCCATAGAAAATCCAAAAAAACAAGATGACTGACATGAAGAGAAATGAGAATTCTGCACATATAGAGCTCCTGTAAGCACCAACACAAACCAATACATGTGTGTGGACCTACACATCTCATGGCAGACACTAAGTGCTGTAAAAGTATGTCATCAACACTATTCTAAATGATAAACTAACTATAGAACATCAGGAGGAAATGCACCTTGGTACTATAAGAACCTTGGACAGTTATAAAAGTTTCATGAGAGTTTTCTGCATCTCGAAAAGAAGAATTACATGAATTATATTATCCATCATCGACATAAGCAATATATCCAAAATCTGTATGTTGTCGACATGTTGGGCAAATTACCCATTTACTTTTAAAGTGTTCATGATGAACCCCCCTTTGTTCGGTCATTGCAAATAAACCTGCAAGCAAAAAATGTAAAGGTGCACTTATTAAAAGGTAACAAACAATTGTGGACTTGTATCAAGTTTATCATTAATATGGGTAAATCTGCCAGTAGTGACTTACCACACATGAAGAAATAACATATTTACTTTGCTAAGAATTGGTGTTTCTACCTCCAGATTGCCAAAACATAATAACTCCTCATACTATCCTAACGTATCCAAACAACAAAATTCCACTCCCTATTGTCAGTAAGAAAAGGAATATGGGAATGCCTTCCAATTTTTCTGTATTCCAAGGATATTGCGGACAGCTTTTCCCTGGAGAAAGACCTGTATTCCCAGTGTAAACCCATGTCGTCTATGTTCTTAAATGTTTGAGTACCATGGAATAATAGCACAACCAGATCACAGAATTTTCAAATGTATTCATCCAGCAAAGTAGAGAACGATATAGCTAGTGCTCAACCAAAGTATCTTAAACCTATTATGTAGTGCTAATGGTGTATTTCTTTTTCAATAAGCCTGTGATTATGCTAAATAATTGGCTGCAGGAGCTTCCAGAAAGAGAAAAAGAATTTATTTCTTGGACCAGTAGGTATTGGTCTCATTAGAACCAAAATAGTTGTTCTTTCTATGCATAATACTTTTCAACTCAAGAAAATGTCAGGATATATGAAATGTTGGGAAACTCACATTTACAGCAAGTAACATGCCCACATTGGAAAACCATCTTTCGATTGGTGAGCTTTTCTTGACAAGCTGGGTATGTTTCGTCACCATGTTCAGTTAGTATGTTTTGTCACCATGTTCAGTTAGGCATTCATTTTCCATATCCGTAGGAGAAGTCACAGAGGTCGCCTTCGCTTGAGTTATGGATGAACTTTTCATGATTTGTTTATATTGTACTAAACCCTGGGGGAAAAAACTCATATAGATTAGTCAAATTTGCAGCAGAGGACATGTACATGTGCATCCATATTTAAATTTTTACAAAATAAAACGAATTGGAGAGTTCAACTAAATTATACAAAAAAGGTTAGTTTTAGTTTTACTTTAGTTTTTTCCCCTTTCTCTATGGGTAGACCAGAATGCATAAAGCTGTTTGATGGGAAAATTTTATGGTTAGCCCTAGGAGATGAAGAAAGTAGGAATAAAATATAGCGAATAATATCGACATGCTTTATAAGCACATGTTATATGTCTAACTGTACATCCCTTATAAAATAGCTTTGGTTTTTAGAAAGCAGTAGGATTCAAGTATTTAAGTTTGGAACAAGTTCTTTTCCACTTGTTTTAAAAAATTTCAATTATTTTTCTTGATTTGAAGCAAAATGTTTATATCCAAACCATAAAAATCTACAACTACATGAAGAAGAAAACAAAACATAGACACTACATCTTGGGGCATTTCTTTCCATCAATAGCGTCTATGTTACGATTTAGGCTCTAACTACTTATTTCCTCCTGAAAACTAGCTGTCTAAAAAGAGAAGTTCAAGACTATCAACCCCACATTGGTATCCCATACTACCGATGTGAGATGTGCCCCCAATATGACAAGTCTAGTAGTGCAATTTAGAATCAAACGGCAACTTCAATCTTACTAAAAGCTTAGTGATGGAATCTCTATAATGCTTGGCTTCATGTATGACATTTTGCACAAACAAAATAGCAATTTCCACAATATATAAAAAAAATCGCCATGTTAATTTACGAAATTGGGTACCAAATCCTACATCCTACTAACGAGAAATTGAATTAAAATTCTGTGAACCCTTCTTTCAGTGATTGTATAAATAAGCACAAAAACGTATGCATATTCTTATATATACATAAAAGAATTTTATTCAAACCTGGTCGATAACTGAATTAAGAAGCAGACATGAATGCCGGGTTGAGTTTGGAGTTTCGACTAATTCATAGTTTCAACTTCCGTACCCTAACTTGGAGTCGGTTGCGTACAAATCTTGTTTAACACTCGCTAAAGTCTAATTTAAACAGGTCAGCAGAACCGACCGTTAGGTCTATTTTGAAAATTAATGAACCGGCCGGTTCGCTCGTTGTTTTAATTTCCTAAGTCCAAACAATCCAGAATCTCTTCCTCCCAAACCCTTACTCGCCCACAGGTCAGTCTCTCTTTTCGGCTGCCGTTGTTTTGGTTATCCACGAAATTCTGCGATCTTTTTAAACCCAAATCACGCGCTTTTGAGTTGGGTTGGGTTGGTTATTGGTTTTAATTTTTGGTAGGTGATTTGATCTATAAATTATTCTTGAATAAGAAATCTGAAACCCCGGATTCGTAATTTTGTTGTACTCTGAGATTCAGTAGGAATAAAGTGAAATTCAAACACTAGCAATGAGAGGAGGAAGGAAGAATTTGAAGAGGGCGGCGGAGGAAAATACATTTACTCTTCAGAAAGGTCAAAGTGTTATGCAAGTTGTGTCTCTTCGAGGTTCCAATGTCATTGAGGTACACTCTAAATTTTACTCAGTGCACAGGTTAGGTTATAGTATCTAGGTTTTCATTTGTTTTGATTTTTTTTTCCTGTTGAAGGTAATGGATGCTAAAGGAGAGAATTCGCTGGCACTATTTCCAGCTAAATTTCAGAAGAGCATGTGGATTAAAATAGGTAATTAGTTGATGTAACGATAGCGGAGTAGTTTTTAACTAGGGCTTTAGAAATAACATCATATTAAACAATGTTGCAGGTAACTTTGTTGTGGTTGATGAAAGTGGTAGAGAGGATGCTGTTGAGTCTGGTAGAAAAGTGGGTTGTATTGTTTCTCAAGTTCTTTTCTATGAACAAGTTCGCGTACTTCAAAAGTCTCCGGAATGGTATGTTGCTGAAATCTTGTTTCATTTACTTCCACGATTGATTTTATGTTGCGTCTAAAACCTGTTTTGAACAAGAGCTGCCTAAAGGACAATATATAACCAGGTTTTGGAGGTAGGCCTGTGTGATTTTATCGCTGGCTTAGAGAGTCTATAGACTGTACAACGTGAAGGGGCAGTCATTCTGTCTGCCCATTCTAACCATTGGAACTTCCTATAGTAAAGTACTTGCTATCTTATCAAGTCGTCGCTTAAGCGACGAACTAGTTGTCCGGTCGTTTCTGGCCGTGCAAGTCAAGAGTTCGACTTAATTGCCGTAGCTAAGTCATGTGACTTGAACAGTTGATCGTTCACTAGTCTGTGGAAATTGTCAACTTCCCCAATTTGGTGCCTAATTGGATGACTTAAGTACAAATCCAATTTAATTTACCTAAACTCAAATAAAAAATCAAAAGGGTTTGTGATTTACACATTAACTTACACTTACATAATAATTAAATGTTAAGAGTCTATGGAACAATAGAAGATAATCTTTGTTTGGATAATGCTAAACATACTGTTTCACCGCATTGAATCCAATAAGTAGCAAATCTCTTTTGATACTCCTAAGATGACTAACTCCTAATCTTTTCTTTTAGTTGGTTACATATATTCTTGTTTGGTGTAGTTGGAAGTTTCATGAGTCCACATGCAAGCGATTGAGCTTATGGTTTATGGTTAAGTTTTTAAGTTTCACAAGGACTTCATACTATCACTCCATCCATCCTAAAAGGAGTAATATTTTTTTGTTGACTTTTTTTTTATTCGAAAAGGGTTTGAATAGGACACACTAAGACATTATTTTTTTTTCAGAAATATATTTTAGTCATAGTTTAATATTTATATATATGTGTGTGTGTTTATAAGCGTGTCTAATGCAAATTTTGGTATTCTTTAAATATACAAATAAAAAAAGTAGTGCTATATTGTTAGGAGACTACTACTTTTTATTTAATCATGGACAATGGGTACACGCAATACCCCACTAACCACATACATTGGGCAGTCACATAGTAAATTATGTGGGAGTACACCAAGTAGAGTATTGCCAGTCTGGAGTATTGAACCTGACCTATGCCATTCAAGGCACTTATCACTAGGCTTACTACCAGCAAGTAGGAAATACTTTTTAATTGAGTGCATAGGGTAGTTATTCTGCATTTAGCTTTTGCTTGATGCATGACACCATATTAACAGTAAATAAAGTGAGAATCCTTGCTTTCTCATTTGTATTTCAGGTTGTATTTTGTATTTGTGTGTATACTGTGTAAAGATCTTAAAGAAATGTATTAATTGCTGCTTATGATCTCTCTTTGTTGAAAGCAATTATTGTATACTTTTTTGGCGATTACATATGTATAGTTAATACTACATAAAAGCTCTCTTGTAAAGCGAGGATGGCATTCTGCCCCCTCCCCACCCTGTATGGTATCCATTTATTCTTTGTGCTTGCTGCTGCCTATCAATGCAGGCCACTGATCTTCAGATCTTCAAGCCTGGGTGATTGTAATGTAGATTCGCAGAGTGGCACTGCCTTGCAGGAAGATATCGAGCTTAACTCAAGTGATGATGATGGACTTCCCCCACTAGAAGCCAATATGAATAGAATGAGACCTACAGAGTTGCAGTCAGATACCGAGTCAGATTCAGATGGAAGTTCCTAAGCCATATTTAGTGATAATCATCCAATAATTAAAGACCCTTTTTTGTCATGTGTACCAGAAGAGAAGTGCGGCTAGTACCATGTTCATCCACTGTCTTTGGTTTATCTCTTTCTTTCCTTTTTGGTTTCGTTTTTTCCTTTTTTATTGGGATATTTTTGTTAAAGTTGTTTAACAACTGCCATCAATTGGTATATAATTTTTAAACAAGTTGTATGTAGACGGAGGACCTTGTTATAGTGTAGAATGATCCAGCATTTGTCTAATATGAATACAAATTTGTTTAAATGTTTGATCTTTTCGTAAATTATGATGTAATGGTTCTTTCAAGCTATATTTTATATACCCAGATCGGAACCGAGAGCTGTTCCTTTTAACGAGCCGGTCCTAAAATCGGAAGTGGGCAAAACTTTGACCCAGTTTAAACCGTATATCCACATCTTTCTTTTCAAGTTGAAATTGGAACTCCTGAAATTTTAGATCAAGCTTGTATGGAGTTTATTTTGTGGCTGTTATCGGCTTTACATATGAAGATTCCCTCCCCTTACGACTATACTCACGGTGGTTCAACGATTTTTGATTTTTATGGATAGGTTTTCTTTTAGAAGATTGTGATTTCAAATTACCAAGTGAGCGGTTGAGATTACTTTTGTTCAGATAAGGTTAAACATTTGTTTGAGATTGGGCTTGGAAGTGGATATGTGCTTCTTGGACCTGGGCTAGTGAGTTTTAAGTTTGGGCTGTTGTGTTCTTTATTGGGTTTGTATCACGTATATATTTAGATCATAAATAATAATAATATTTTTGATATCACTAATGATAACGGTTCGATCAATAATTGAATTAATAATTCATTCACCCATTAATTTTTTTCTAGTTGATGATTGGTTCAAGTTTGAAAATATTATTTTAAAGATAACAAACCTTTGGACTACTTGCACATACTTTACTATAGATTGTATGACCGGCATGGTTGATGTCTTGTGTGACAAAAATTATTTTCTGTGATCCTGGGGCATGATCACGTGATACATCAGAATTATTTAGATGCCGTCATTTTAATTCACTATATATTTATTAATATAACAACATATTAATGACTTAAAATATCATGTAACGGTATTTCATAACCACTGAATTATTTTGTGTGAGCCCGTGGTTCATTTAAGTGCACACGCCAAGACTATGTAGAGTTTTAATGAGAAGAAAATGAGAGAGAGAAGGGAAAGGAAATAAAGGCTTTCTTTTCTTTCTCAATCTTCTCGTGTCTAGGACATCCTCCCACTATTTTATTTTCTTTTCCTTTCTATCTAAAAAAAAAAAAAAAAATGAAGTTCCAAGACACTCCCTCCCCGGTGGGTTCATTGACAGGGCCAGTAAATGACGCATCGAAATTATATTTATATGCTACTGTGCTAAATATTTTTAATTACTGTATATTATTTGGACAAGTAAGATAAGTTTTTGGCAGTCTGGATTGTTGATTTTGAATTTCAGTGCAACCCTGGCCTTACCCAACAACCCCATTAAAAAATTTATTTGCGGTTTAGAGTGTGTGCTTGGGAAACTATCCACGTGGCCATTTTTTACACCTGCTGCTTTTCCGCACAAGATTCTTTTTGCAAATTTCTCAAAAAATAAAATTTTATATTTTATATTTAAAATCCCAATGAAACATCACTGCTCCTGTACTCATCAACAATATTAAAAATAATAATTGGAGTCTATATAAATAAATATTCCTTGAAAATAACAAAGAATCTACATTAATAAGGAAAATTAATGATTACCACGATCGAAAATACTGTTAATTAGCTGGTGATGTACGGTACGGTATCATCTTGCTCCGATTGCAAAGAGATTTAGAGCGAGAAAAAAAGAAGGATTCTTTTGATTGATTGCAAAGAGAGAGTAAAAAGGGGATTCAGTATAGGAATAATAATTATAAGGAAGGATAAATATGGCGGTGGTCATTTCGGCTTTCAGAGGCGTAACTCACATCCGCTTCCCTGTTTTCCAACGCCACCAGGTCCGTCCTGTTACTTGTTCTTGCTTCACTTTGTATTCCTCCCTTATTTAATCTTTATTTTTCTACGTTTTTCAAATTTAATTCTGTAATCGCCATCCCAAATTAGATTTGTGTGTCTGTCAATGAGAAGATTTTACTCAATCACTCCCTTTTCTCATATATATAATTTGTTAGTATCATTTCAGTTTCCTGCTACAAGAGGAGTATCTGATAGACAAGGAAATCCCAAATGGCGATCCAACAGGTTGACTCTTTTTGCACGATATTCACAATCTCGGGATCTTTTCACTTCCCGCCTTCAAGGTACTATACTGTTTTTACAACTTTCTTTCTCCATTCCCTCTCCCTTCTCTTTTCTTCTTAGTTAAATCTCTTAATTTTATGTTTTTAAGTATGTATATTTATATTAGTCCTGAAATTTTAACTGATTTCAAGTGTGACCGGTACAATACAGGCTCTAGTCCTTATTTTTTCCTGAAAAGTTAGTTGTTTAAGAGGAGAGGTTTAAGTCTATTATAACCCCACATTGGTATCACATACTACCGATGTGGGATCTCCCCATATGACAAGCATTCATAACATTCTACCACGCTTCCTTACCGATATCCACGCTGGCTTTCACTCTAGCGACACTGACCCTGTACCTTGCATATATCAGTATTCACGGCGGACTCAATGCTTTTGCATTTATTAGTATTTTAATCCGGCCTCTAGGTAGCCCTTTCTGCTTAATCCAATCTCTAGGTAGTCCTTTCTGCTTAGTCGGTCTCTAGGTAGTCCTTCTGCTTAGTCAGTAGTTTCATGGATCATCTACTCTGATATCAAATGTTATGATATAGGCTCTAGCCCCTTATTTCCTCCTGAAAAACAAGTTGTCCAAGAGGAGGGGTTCAAACATATATTAATCCCACATTGGTATTCCATAATACCGATGTGGGATCTAGCCCCCATATGACAAGCTCACATATGCATTCATAACAGTGACCTCCTACTTTTATAAGTTAGCTAACTGTTAGCATCCTGGGTGGCACTCGTCTGGGTATGTACCTAGGTTACTTGACTTGATGTATAGGACTCGAGTTTAAGAGCTTTTCAAAGGTTTGAATCTCATGTGGGACCTATGGCATGAGCTACCTATGCTAAAAAAAGATTTGCGAAATAAATAGAAGACTGAAAGCCGCCATAGCTATGAAAATGGGCCAACGTGACGTCGGATCCACGTAGTGGATCTTAGGATATATGCCGGTTTACTTGAAGTATGGGACTCGAGTTTACAAGCTTTGATTGATCACATTTCATCATATGGTTTTTGGTGTGTTGGTTGAGGTTCTTAATGCTATGTTCAGCATTCATGTTTGGAATTATCATACTCAAATAACTAAACACATGCACACAAATCATAATACATATTCACTATCATCCAATAAGTTGTGTGTTGATGCCATAGTGGATGAAATGCCGAGATCATTGGATAGTTTAGCCTTTTGGATGGATTTATTAACCAACAATTTGCTAAATCAGCTCAAATATCTTATACTTCTGCTTTGGCACGCAGATAGGGGACCATTATTTTTATAATGGCGATGGGGGGCTTACTCTTAGCCCTTAGTTTTCAACTAAAGTAGTTTGGCTTTTCACTTTGGCAGGCGTCATAGTAGAGAACTTAGTTGAAGAATTATTAGACGAAAAAGCTTTTATACTAATTTTCCCTATAATCATTCTATCTCTAATATACTTTATGACACCATTGCAAGTTATACGGATTTTATTTCTCTTGTTGATGTCTGAGTAGTTGATATCGGACAAGGATAGAGGAAAGAATAAAGGGGATTCAAAGAAAATAATTAGGCTAAAAGTCACAATGCACAAGGCTTAATTCAATAGTATCAATCATTCAATAATCAATAATAATCAATAATAATAATAATAATGAATTACAAATATTTATATAGGAATAGAAAAAACCGTAATACTTGGAGGTTAGGAAAAATATGAAGTAACCTAATTTAATAAGGAAATAAAATTCCAGTAATTATCAATTACTTTAAATAATTAATCCTCTAGAATATTCTACTAATATCATTAAATATATCCTGATATTATTTATTAAATAAACTAATTACATTGACATCATTCATAAATAATAATATATAATAATAACTCAATAATATTAAATTTCTTTTGCTTCCATTCTCATCATTCTCATCTCATTTGAAAAAAACTCGTCCTCGAGTTTTGAAGTATTGAAGAATCCACTTTCCACAAACCGGACTCCAAGTATGCAAGAAATTTTCATTCTCCTTTTAGACATATTGATGGGAATCAGTTTGCAGTTCATGTGATGTTTTTATTTGGAGACTTGATGTATTTAGTTATTTATGGGATTGTTTTATTTTTATTTCTATTAGTAAGGGTATTTGTGTCTTTTTATTATTCTTATCAGATTAGGGTTTTGGTAACCTATTTAAACAAATTGTGTATTCATATTATTTATGCTATTGATTATTAATTATGGGATTACCCTAATTATTAGTTGCAATCAATACCTTTTCTCCCTACTATGGTTGGGAAACCCTAGGGGTAGTGATTCTCCTGCGGTTGGATCATTCTAGTTTTTACTAATCTTTCTTGTTGAATTGTCACTACCTGTTAATTACTTGGCCATCCAATTCGTCCTACATTATAGTGGTATTAGAGCCGAACCTGGAAGCCATTCACAGCCACTGTTCATTGTCAGAAACATCGTCGGAACCCTAGCCACCGACTGTGGCGCTACTGTTCTTGCAGTCAGCCATCACCCATCCTCATTGACATCATCACCTAACCATCATCTTCAAGCCATCGTCATAATGCACCACCCAATCAGACAGACATAAATAAAGACGAAGAAGGCAAAGGGAGGAAAGAGGAACGTACCTTCCTCTCACCTCTGTCAGCCACCTCTCACCACTGACGAGTCTGCTACACCAGTTTACTGATCGTCGTGCTAACCACTTTCAATTGCTTGTCACCATCGATTTTGCTGCTCACCGCCACCGATCGATCCTTCATTGTCTCCGGCCATCGATCATCTCTCTACATCGCATGTTTACTGCTTTTGCTGGGACGAAACAGAAAAGGGGGTAACCTTGGCCTTTCCCAATTTAGCCAGTATTTCCTAAACAGTTTGCCTTGCATATTCTCTTTTAAACATATCTTAACTTAATTACCTTTTAATCCACCACAGTTTCATCCTCCATTTAAATTATATCCTCTAGTTTGATAACTCGCATTGTATCCCCTGTTTTGTGCTTTCTGCTCAGTTAGGTCTTGGGGAAAAAAGAGAAAAAAAAGACGTTAAAATTTTTCTTCAAATATAAGATTGGTACTTTAATTACTTGGATTTTTTATACTCATTGCATAACACTAAATTTTTGCAAATTCATTTGGATTTATTTTTTTTAAATTGCATAGTATTTATATTAGTTGAGTATCATTGAGTCGTGATTGTTGATATTTTGAAAACAGCGATTACGGTTGCATTAGATTATTAATTTAATTGCTACAATTAATTTCTAATTATCTCAGTTTGCATTTGCATCATGACGACCCGCAGTGGAACCCAATATGGTATGCCCATAGAAGATACACTCAACCAATTATTGACTAAAATGACTAACTTGGAAACTCATATGACAACGTTGACTAATAGGGTTCAAGTCCTTAAGCAAGCACGACCTATAGTTGAGCCTAAAATAGAACCCGAAGAAAATAGGGGAAGTGAGGACAATCCAGTTCATGATGAGGTTCCCAAAAGGGACCCTAATCAGCATAGACATAGGGAACACTATGGACCTAGACACATGGAACACCCCGAACCACGAGACTGTAGGAACCGAGACATGGGGTATGATGACCGTCGAGACTATGGCTACCCTGAGCCTAGAGATTATGGCTACCGTGGACCTAGGAATGCAGACCATTATGACCGGGCATGAGCATGACACTAGGAAATTCAAGGTTGATGCCCCTGAGTTTGACGGTAGATTTGACCCTAACGCCTTCATTGATTGGTTGTCTAGTATGGAGAATTTTTTTGATTGGTATAACATGTCCGATGAGTGTAGGGTTCACATTGGGCAGAGATGAAAGCCCGTCTCCGAAAATATTACCTCCCCATCGATCATAAAGATAGGATGTGTGACCAGTTGAACAGTGTGAGACAAGGCAATTTGTCTGTCCCTGACTATATCAGTAAGTACAGGGAGTTGATGGAGCGTTGCGAGCTTGTTGAGGATCCTAGGATGACTATCTCTAGGTTTAGAAATGGGTTAAGAGACAATATTCAGTCTCAGATCTATTCCCTTCAACTTACTTCTCTAGATGATGTTTATCAAGCTGCTTTAGACCATGAGTATCATCTGAAAAGATCATCTTCTAGGAGAGTGACCTCTTATCCGAACCAGTTTAGTTGTCATAGTGCCCAACAAGGCAGGTCCTTTTTTGCATCCCAAACTACTTCTAGGACGAGTAACACAGTGAATGAACCAAGTAAAGACCCTAGACAAGGGAACGATGCTTTAACACCCAAACCTACAGAGGGTGGTCGAAAGAGGTGTTACTCATGTGGAGAACTTGATCATAAATCCTTTGAGTGCCCAAATAAAAACCGCGTGAGAGTGGTGCATGAGGGACCCAAAGAGGAGGGGGATCCACACGAAGATGAGGTGGAAGGTGAGTACTGTACAGAGGATAAGGAAGCTGATGCGCACCTCGAACATATTAACAAGACCTTAAATGTCATGAGGTGCATTATCGCTAATCCTAATAAGACGGAGGATTAGAAGAAAACAGTTATATTTCATACGTATAGCAAAGGTGGCGGTGTCTCTTCCAAAGTGATCATTGATGGGGGAAGTTGTTTGAATGTGGTTGCTAAGACAGCTGTGGAGCGATTGAAGCTAAAGGCCGAGCCACACCCCCAGCCATATAGTGTCGCTTGGGTCAATAAGACATCTATTCCTGTGTCACAGAGATGTCTAGTACCGATCCACCTAGAGTTATGAGGAGAAGATTTGGTGTGATGTCCTTCCCATGGATGTTGCGCATATTCTTTTTAGGGCGACCTTGGCTATATGATCATGATGTGACACATTATGAGAGGTCAAATACATGTGTGTTTTACACACAAAGGAAAGAAAATTTCCTTGGTACCTATTAGGCCCCCCCGAACGTCGTCAAAGGGGAAGCCGAAGGAAAACAACATACCAGTGCAACCAACAAAGTCTCTTCATATCCTTAGTAAGAAGGAATTTGAAAATACCATAAAAGAGACTAAGGTTATATATGTTGCCGTGGCTAGAGAGGTTCCTGAAGGGAGTACTAGTGATGTACCTAGTGATGTTAGGCAAATTCTCCATGAGTTTGTCGATGTGATGCCTAGCAAGCTACCGAGTGGATTACCACCCCTTAGAGATGTTCAGCATGCCATAGATCACGTACTGGGGTCTTCATTGCCTAACTTACCCCATTGTATGATGAATCATACGAAGTAGAAGGAGATGAGACGTCAGGTAGGAGAATTGTTGAGTAAGGGTTTTGTACGGGAGAGTTTAAGCCCTTGTGTTGTACCAACCTTCTTTATCCCGAAGGCTGATGGAAGTTTATGGATGTGTTGTGACAGTCGAGCCATCAATAAGATCACGATCAAGTATAGGTTTCCTATACCTAGGCTTGATGACATGCTAGATATGATGAGTGGATCTCGAGTATTCACCAAAATAGATCTACGGAGTGGATATCACCAGGTCCGCATCCGTGAAGGAGATGAATGGAAAACTGTCTTTAAGACGAGTAATGGCCTGTCTGAGTGGTTAGTCTTACCCTTTGGCTTAACCAATGCACCTAACACATTTATGCGAGTTATAAAGCAGGTGTTACGGTCTTTTATTGGCAAGTTTGTAATGGTCTATTTTGATGACATCTTCATTTATAGCAATACCCGAGAGGAGCACATGCTTCACTTGCGTCAAGTTTTGACAACATTTCGGCATGAGAAACTTTATATCAATTTGAAGAATGCATTGAGTAAGGTATCCGTTCTCTTTAGTACCTTGAGTGTGAAGGTTGTAGGATTTGAGCGAATTATTCACTAGTACCCTTCTTGCCCTGATATTAAAGTCATATATTCTGACCTACAGAGCCCTAGTATACCCTTATACAGGCGATTTTCATATCCATGATGGGTATCTTTTCAAGGGCACCCGCTTGTGTATCCCTAGTAAGTCAATGTGTGAGCATTTAGTTTGGGAATTGCATGCGAGTGGGATTGCAGGTCATTTTGGTCGTGATAAGACCATTACCATTGTGGAGGACAAGTTCTTTTGGCCTAGCCTCAAGAGGGATGTAGCTTGAATTGTTTTTGAGTGTCGCACATGTCAAACTGCAAAGGGTCGAAAGCAAAACACGGGGTTGTACATGTCTTTACCAGTACCTCATGCACTGTGGGAGGATATTAGTATGGATTTTGTCTTAGGATTACCACGAACTTTTAGAGGTCATGATTCTGTTTTTGTTGTAATTGACCATTTTTCTAAAATAGCACATTTTATTCCCTGCAGCAAAACCGATGATGCTTCACACATTACATCACTTTTCTTTAGTGAGGTTGTTATACTACTTGGTTTACCTCTCTCTATAGTTTCCGATAGAGATATCGTAAACGTAAAGTTCATGAGTTATTTTTGGAAGACCCTATGGAAGAAACTAAACACCACTCTTAAATTTTCTACTGCGTATCACCCCTAAACTGATGGTCAAACTAAGGTAGTTAATAGAAGTCTAGGTGATTTGATAAGATATCCTGTAGGAGATCACGTGTCTAGTTGGGATAGGGTTTTACCTATGGTTGAGTTTGCATATAATAGTTCGATTTATCGCTCTACTGGGGCGAATCCATTTCAGATTTACACGGGTTATTAGCCTAGGAAGCCTATTGATTTGGTACTATTGCCCCCTGCATATAGGTCTAGTGAGTTTACTGAGACTTTTGCATGACATATTCATGATTTGCATGCTGAGATAAGAAAGAAAATTAATTTAAGTAATGAAAATTATAAGTCTGCTGCAGATGTTCATCGCAGGTACCAAGAGTTCAACGAGAATGATCATATGATGTTTCGACATCGTGTCGAGAGGTTACCTCCAGGCGCTTAGAAGAAAGTGCATGTTAAGAGGATGGGTCTATTTCGAGTTAAAAAGAAGGTTAGTGCTAATGTTTATGAGTTAAATCTTCCTAATGATATGGGTATTGGTCCTGTATTTAATGTTGTTGATCTTACTCCTTATCATGAACCTTCGACTCCTTCTATTTCTTCATCTTCTGCTAACTCTATTGAGCCTATTATTGTTCCTTCATTACCTATTCCACCTACACCTCCTTTTATTTCTTCACAGCATACAGTAGATGACATTGAGGATGTGTTTGATGAAAGGGTTGTGTCGACTAGGCGCGAAGAGTACCGCTATTTTTTGGTGAAGTGGCGAGACAAGCCTCATAGTGATTGCACATGGATTAGCAGGGATGAGTTCTACCGCATTAATCCCGCCTTGTTGGAGCGTTATGACCGTTTCCTTTCAACGTAGCCGAATTGTTTCCAACAGGGGAGAAATGATGGGAATCAATTTACAGTTCACGTGATGTTTTTATTTGGAGACTTGATGTATTTAGTTATTTATGAGATTGTTTTATTTTTATTTTTATTTATTTCCATTAGTAAGGGTATTTGTGTCTTTTTATTATTCTTATCAGATTAGGGTTTGGTAGCCTATTTAAACAGATTGTGTACTTATATTATTTACGCTATTAATTATTAATTCTGGAATTACCTTAATTATTAGTTGCGATCAATACATTTTCTCCCTACTGTGATTGGGAAACCCTATGGGTAGTGATTCTCTTGCGGTTGAATCACCCTAGTTTTTACTAATCTTTCTTGTTGAATTGTCACTACCTGTTAATTACTTGGTCATCCATTTTCGTCCTGCATCACATATTGATATGTAGAAAATATTAAGGACATAACTTTTTTGTATTGCTTCTTGTTGGAACTCTCGTTGATAATGAAATCGATGACTTGATCATTGGCTTCTTCACATAGATTATCAAGTTGCTTTGAGAATACATCATCGATTTTCTTCTCAGTCTCGTTCTCGCTCGTTGTATTCTCAACTTTAACTTTATCTTCATGTGACTTGTCGTTGAGTTGCGAGTTTTATTCATTTGTCTCTTTTACTGCATCTTGTTAAACTTTCTTATTAGGCTTGAATGAAATTAATTTGATAATATAATGCTCATGTTCAAAAGAGTATATAATACCTTCTTCATGATCCACATTTAAGCATTCAACCCGATCTTGACCTAATAAAATATGTGCAACATTCACGGGTATAACATCGTACCATACTAAATCAGAATATATGTGCATCTGGATAGGAACTAAACACCTTTCTATAGCATTAAAAGAAGTATTACCTAGCCAAAGAATAGTGTAAGGTCTCTGATGTAGTTCGACAATAAGGTTTAATTTTTCTATTGCACGTGGAGACACAATATTAACTGCATATTATTCTTCGATGATAATTTTACATCATTTTCCTCCACAACGAAAAAAAGTATGAAAAATAGTATCACGCTTTGAAGAATCCTCTGTGCGAAGTTTTGGGATATCCAATTCCAAGCTAAATTGACTGAAGTGAAATTTTGAGGGCTAATTTGAACTTTTCTAAAACTTCAGGGGCTGAATTGAAAACTTCATAAACTTTGGGGTTACATTGAATAAGAAACTTTGGGGGATGAATTGAAAATTTTAGAAACCTTGGGGGCTAAGTTGAAAGCTTTAGAACTATTGGGGTACCAAACTGTATTTTTTCCACGGATGAACAGTAACCCTGTAGCGCATGTTGTAGATTATTTTTTTTTTAGATAAAGAATTGGGATAGATTTGAGACTATGTTGTCGTCTTGGATGACGTTATCGACTCTCTAGCGAATTTCGACAATTGAAGGAAATTAGAAATTTTGGATAAAAAGAAATTGGGTGAAATTAAAATATATTAGGAACTTTCGGCTCTTGATACCATTATGATGTACAACAAAAATGGAGGAAAGAATAAAGGGTATTCAAAGAAAATAATTAAGTTAAAAGTCGCAAAGCACGAGCCTTAATTCAATATTATCAATTATTCAATAATTAATAATAATAATAATGGATTACAACTATATATATTGGAATAGAAAAAACCCTAAATACTTGGAGGTTAAGTAAAATATTAAGTAACCTAATTAAATAAAGAAATAAAATCCTAATAATTATCAACTACTTTATATAATTAATCCTCTAGGATATTTTACCAATATAATTAAATATATCCAAATGTTATATACTAAATAAACTAATTACATTGACATCATCCACAAATAATAATATATAATAATAACTCAATAATATTAAATTTCTTTTGCTTCCATCCTCGTCAGTACTTTTGTCATACCATTCTGTCTTAAAGTTGATTTTAAAGCTTTTGAATTTCTTGTTTCCCTGCAGACAGTTTAGAGAACTTGCCTAAACTTGTGGAGGACATTCTTCAGACATCTGTTAACACAGGTCCACGAGGAGCAATAAGAATAGCTCAAGGTATTCAAGCAGTTGTTGGAGTAGGTAGTGAGTGGCTGGCAGATGTATCAAAGGTAGCTACAGATAAGTGTTTATCAAAATGTCTAACCTGGTATGCATATTAGTTTACAATTCTGTAGGGAATTTGAACATATCATCATCTGCTGTATGGAATTATGCAATGGGTTGAGATTCTAGTATTTGCATGTGATATGGAATGGCCTTTTTCTGTTTACTTGTGCGCCTATACGAATGAAATCATCAATCATCCATGTAGTGAAGGAAATTCAGTTTCTAAACAAATGGATAGAAATATCAATTTGGAGTTCATGCGGTGTGCTTAGTTTATTGACCAAATGTTGTCGTGTAAGGTACATATTGAGTAATTAATCCCGACTCGTGTAAGGTACATATTGAGTAATTGATCCTGACTTGTGAATTTGTTCATATATGGAAACAAATTTTATTATCCGTTTATATCAAATTTGTCATTCTAATTTTATTTTTTCTGATAATACAATTTTCCCCATATAAATCACGTGCTGTATAGTAGTAACATTCTTTAAATTTGCAGTCAACCAATTCATCTGCTGGATTACCAACTCAGCTGCAGCTTGGATTACTATCCCCACTTTACTTGAGAAGATTGTTTGAACGTATGGGTGCTACATATATCAAGTTGGGTCAGGTAATTCAGATTGGCTTTTCCTAAATTCTTTATGTTACAATGTAAAACTGGCGATCTTACTTCAATGGACTTGAGTATCATAGTGGGATATACTTGTGGATTATATATCAATATGCACCTTTACCATATTGCATTGCCAGTCTGTCGGTTTATTCCTATACTGTATATGTATGAACTTTTGTTGTGGCTTGGTCTCATTCTTTTGAGTTCTGCGTATATTTTGCTTTTGTAGTTCATAGCATCTGCGCCCACATTGTTTCCACCAGAATATGTACAGGAATTTCAGTATTGTTTTGATAGAGCTCCTGCCGTTCCTTTCGAAGAGATCCAAAAAATCTTGCGTGAGGAATTAGGGGGACAAATAGATGCTGTTTTCGAGTATGTTGATCCAACACCAATTGCTTCAGCCTCAATAGCACAGGTTAATAACCATATCTATTTTCTTAACTTTTCTGAGCTCTACTGACTAGAATAGTTAAATATAGTCAATGAGTTTAATTATGAATAAAATTCAGGTTCATGGTGCAAGACTCAGAGGCTCTCAAGAGGATGTAGTGATAAAGGTTTTGAAACCTGGAATAGAGGATATTTTAGTGGCAGATCTAAACTTTGTATATGTAGTTGCTCGCATTTTGGAGTTCTTGAATCCTGAACTTAGTCGTGCATCACTGGTATGATTTAAATAAGTTTCTAAAATTTTGAGACGTGATTAGCATACTTTTCCTGGTTAGGGAATCATTTATATTCTGGTTATTCAAGTAGCATATTTCTGCAAGTAGAATAGTACTTCGTACTTGAGCTCATCTGGCTTGAACCTCTGCCTCATGTCCCTGGTCATGCTCTTTCGACTACCCTCTGACAATGTTTTAAAAGGCGCTAGGCGGCCGGCTGGGGGGAGGGGGGAGGGGGCTAGCGCCTAGGAGGCCTAAGCGGGGCTTAGGCGAAATTTTTTATTTTAAGCCAATTTTAATATTTTATCTTACATTTATCCAAACAAAACAATAATATAAAGCAAAATAATCTATAATAAAGATAATAAAGACATTTGCTTAAATTTTAAACACATATTCATATTATCAATGTCAAATTCAAACACAAACATACAATTGTTCAAACACAAACAAATAAAAAAAAATACAAATTAATAGTTTTCATCTCCATATTTTCTTTGATACCTCTAACTATTCTTCTCCATATCCATCCAAGATAATGTCCCAATTGGATTCACACTCATACTCCTCATCTCCCTCTTCTTCTGTGTCATCATCAGACAAAAAATATTTTTCATGGAGTTTTCTTATTCCAACATTTCTACTACTTCTCCTAAGCTCTAACACGCTATCTGTTCTGGATGCTTCACCAACCATCTCCCAAGTAAGGCTCAAACAACCCTCAACTTCATTATCCACTCCCACGATGTCATTTTGTAGCTTAGTTATTAAAATAAAATAAAAATAATTGTAACCTTAATTTATCCGCCTTGCCTGTCTAGTTCCGTCTAATTTCCTGAAGGAATTTTTTTTCTCCTTGGGCCTAGTCGAGGCACCAGGGGGGGCCTAGCGCTTAGGTGGGGCACCAGGAAGGGGCCTTAGCGCCTAGGCGGAAATTTTTAGAACACTGCCTTTTGGAACTTTGTTGTCCTTCTAGACTTTTGTCCAGTAAACAATTAATTTTACTCGAACCTCTTTCCTGATGTTTTCTCTGCCTATTTGAAATAATTGTTATCAAGTTAGCATCTAAAGGTTTTTGTGAAGGCATCTATGTATCATTTTCTATGAAGTAATAGATGGTAAAAACTTTTGTAATCTACTATTTTATTAATTTTTATTTTTATTTTTTTGACAAGATTTAAAATTGATGGTTCTTAGATATTTGTCCTCATAAAGTTTGTTAGTTATTTTTCCTTGTATAGTCAAATTTGAAAGTTGTTATAATGAACTGACAGTGTACGACTATATTCTGTTTTTTTTTTTTAATTCCTTTTAATTTCATTGAAGTAAGGGATTGTCTAGATTTGTGTTATCTTCACACACATAATAGATTGTTTCCCACACCATGTTGTAAAGTTATAACTGTTTGAAGCTTGTTATAATATTTACATTCTTATAGTAGGTTGCTATTGTCAAAGATATAAAGGATTCAATGCTTGAAGAAGTGGACTTCACAAAGGAGGCTACAAATATAGAGTCCTTTAGGAGATATTTAGAATCCATGGGACTTACAAGACAAGCCACAGCTCCTAAAGTGTATCAGCAGTGTAGCACTAGAAGAGTATTGACAATGGAGAGGCTTTATGGAGTTCCTCTTACCGACTTGGACTCAATAAACTCACTTGTTGCAAGTCCTGAGAGCAGTCTTATAACTGCCCTAAATGTGTGGTACGGTTCAGCTATAACTGAAGTCCCTTTCCTAGCAAATTGTAATCTAACTTAGATGTGATCTCAAACTTTGAGAATTATAATCTTTGTATGAAATCTCTCTGCAGGTTTGGTAGTTTGCTTGCTTGTGAATCCTTCCATGCAGATGTTCATGCAGGCAATTTATGGCTATTACGTGATGGTCGTATTGGATTTCTCGACTTTGGTATGCATCTATAACTTTGGCACCAACTTTATATGGTCTGCTATAACTTTATATAATTAGTTTTTAGTTGCCATTTTGCGGGATTAGCTCTTAACAAGTTGTTCAGTTATGTTTTCCATAGTTTTCACCACATGATTGTAGACTAGACATCCTGGACTAGTTTGTCCAATCATTCTATAAGTGCATGTTGGATTGGTTTGGTTTTCCATGATACTAGTCCCCCAAAAAAAAATCATTGTAGGAGCTATTCAAAATGTGGCATATACATGGTACTGCTAGCTTAGTACACTAATTGTTCTAATGTTGAAGTGACTACGCATCATTCTTACCAAATTTTACTTTGTCGAGACAAAACAAATGTGACAACTGAATGGAAAGAGGTGGTTTCAGCAGGATTTTTATTTATGTTCCTTTTCTTTTGAAACATTTTTCATTCTTCCTGTAACCATTGAGATTTATATTACAGGAATTGTTGGGCGCATATCGCCAAAAACATGGACTGCTATGGAAGTGTTTTTGGCATCAATTGCGACTGAAGAATACGAGTCGATGGCATCTGCCTTAATAGAAATGGGTGCTACAAACAAGGATGTGGATTCTAAAGCCTTTGCAAGAGATTTGGAGAAGATATTTTCATCAATACAGGTACAGGAGGTCTTTGTTGAAAGTTTTTGCTTAAACTTCACCCTTTTTCTGTTGTTTATCACCTAAAATTATAGTTTTTGCTGATGATTTCTCTTATCTTAATGCAGGATTTGGATACAGAAATTGTCGTAGCTACTGCCAGGGGAACAAATACAAATGCAACTGCTGTCTCTGCCAATCTACTTGTTGATGAAAGGCAGATGAATGCACTATTTGTTGATGTGGTAAGCTCGCAAGCCTTCACATATAAATTTAGATTGTAGGCAGCCTAACACCATGGATCTGTTGACCATAAACTTTGTTGCTTTTAAGTTTTTCCAGGAGTTGCAAAAAAGAGTGCATGTATTGTTAACTTGTATGCAAGAAATTAATGAAACTTGGGGTTTTACAGGTTTTACAAATAATCCATACATTAGTTAAATTATATGCGAGAATTACAAGGTCCTTTCTAGATATAATTGTTAGAAGTTATATAAATTGGAGACTATGAAGACATAAATAGGTGATGATATTTGGTCTTGCTGCAATAAATATCAAATATATTTAAAACTCTTGTAGTTCCTCATGCTCGTTATTCTGATTAAGCATGTTACTGATTTCATACTCTTTTTTATGATCATTAGATTCGAGTTAGCGAATCATATGGGCTGAAGTTTCCTCGGGAGTTTGCACTTCTTATGAAACAACTCCTCTACTTTGACCGCTACACCCGGTTATTAGCTCCCAATCTAAACATGCTTCAAGATCAGAGAATCTCCATTGTCTCTAATAGAAGCAGCAGCAACAGAAACATCTACCAATAGGGACGTTGCTACAGAGATTACAGTGATTAGGAATTTTTTGTTTGTTGTTCTGAAACTCATCTACTTTTTACCCATATGTATATATGTACTCAATACACTCTAGAAAGACTTTGGATCGTTATAAAGAGATTTACCATGTATATTATTACTCGCCATATATAGACAATAAAATTATGCACTTCACTGACCACCTAAGTCATAGGTCGGATGGTGATACCACCCCCCTATGCATAGCGAAGGATGTGGGATCAAGCCCCTTCCTCCCAAAAGTTATAATGAATCAAAGGTACCATTTTTTATTTTTATTTTTGAGAAGGTGAGGTATGGGAATGAGTCATATCTGACGTATATCAATAAACACAGAACACACCAATGACACCATAAGATTTTAACTCCAAAAAAATAAAATAAAAATTAGTAATGATTAAATTAATCAATAATGAAGATACTCAACTTATAGGAATCAAGTTGTATTAAAACTAATAAAAGCAATACTACATTAAACAGTATATTGTAACATGAAATATAGTCTTTTATTTATGTAATCAACTATAATGACAAGAATGACAAGAATAAACAATGATATATGACAGCTCTGTTGAATATCTATGTATACATAGAACAAACAAATTTAGCACTTCACCTTGACTATAATAATCCATGACTTAATCCTGTTCAACTGTACTGTAATCTGCCTTGACTATAATAATCCATGACTTAATCCTGCTCAACTGTACTGTAATCTGAATATTTGTAGATAAGGCGGCTTGGGGAAGAATATCCCATAAGCCGATGAAGTTGTGAACCAGATGACGGTGACAATTCCTCAATTTCTGATGAAGGCCCTGCTGCATAAAAGGATTTCACATGATTTTTGTACTTGTTTGGAAACTCTTCCACAATAATAGACTTCTTCTTTCCCTCTTTCTTGGACTCCAAAGAGCTACTAGATGACATTTTTTTACTATCAGAAATCCTATTCGCGGTTTCAAATGGAAGAATGCGAGGGAAATGGTCTCCTTCTGTAGAGCAGCTTCTGCAAAATGACTGGCCATAATCATCAGAATATGACACTGGTTCACCATGTGGACAATCACTTGCACGAGATGCCGATGCCAAGTGCCTCTTCATTTCTAGTGAAAATTTTAAGACTCTGGAACAAGCATTGCATCTCAACCGATGGAATCTCTTTTTAAAGAGGAGAAAATCTGCAGGCAACTGCAGCATTTCAGAGCAATGATAACAGGCAATGATAGGGGCTCCCCCTGCTATGGGCAGGAAGTGTTGTTTAGCAGTCGGATGCTTCTTTTTCACCTCGTGATCGTTATGCATTTGATCATCTGACTTTGTATCACGTCTCCATAAGGAGAACTCAGAGGGTGTAAAATAATGCTGAGGACTTGAGGAAGCAGAATGATAGGGTCTGTAATAGTTCTGAATGGGGTCTGCCATAGAGCGCCCTTTATTACAGCCTACAACATGTGGAGGCAGCTGTGCTGAGTAATACCTTTCTTGGCGACGACAACGCAAACATAAACAATTAACTTGGTGCCAGCGGTGTGCAGTGTGACCTGACAATGGTGCCATTCGTGAGACTTGATTACCTTGTTGGAACCAAGTTACATCTTGACTGTATCTTCCAGGATTCCTGTGACAGTTTGGATTAGGATATATTTCCCTCTCTGGTGCAAAGTGATCATTGTAAGAAGAAATGTGCTCTTCTTTCTTAGCAACTCCGGTAAAAAATCTTCCATGTGGCACCCCTTCCGAAATTTGCGTTCTCTTAAGCTGATCTTGTAGTTCGTAGACCATTCTAAGCAGTTCCAGTTTGTCTGCTTCAGAGGGGGTACCAGGCATCTCAGACAAATTAGTTTGCCCATAACTTGAAAAGCTTCCATTTCTGTAGCCAGCTTGGGAACCATTTGAATAGAATGGCAGCCCAGATTGGTATCCATTTGTCTCCATTCTCATCATACTTCTAACTGGATGTCTATATCTTGCGGGTTCAAGAAATTCACCTTGATGCCACTTGCTTTCTTTTGAGGCAGGATGTTTCTTCCCTGGTAAAATTGACGACGAATTCATTGGTCGATGTTGCAGTTCTGACTCACTACTCATCGCATGATTCACCATGAAATCGGCCCTTTTCGGCAATCTTTTGGCACTATTGGAATCTGCATCCTTAAAATTTCTCTTCGATGGGTGAAAACGCCTATTCGTTACTTGATCATTAGTTTCATAAGAAGAAGATGCACCAGCATCATAAGCATAGTAGTTTTTGGCTGTTGGAGATCTAAGTGTAACACCAAGGTCACTTCTAGAATAAACACGGGGCATGTTTTCCAAGGTATCAACTGAACTTACACGCTGAAAACCTGAGACAATACCATTCTGAGCTTCCTTCTTTGATTCCGTGCAAACAGACGTGAGATTATCTGCTGAAACACTTTCAGTCGAGGAACTCTGAGCTGTGCTGATATGATCCTTTTGCGTCATATCCAGAAAAGTTTCTTCGCTCCAGCTTCTATATGTTGAATGACTCTTCATATTCTCATCCACTTCTCTATCCACTCCTGCTAGTTGTGAAGGATCTTCAATCTCATGCGAAGTGTAAAAATCAGATGAAGAAACCTCCTTAGAAAAACTTGTACTTAAAGGCAACTCTAGATCACAATTTTCAGATTCATTTGTACCTCCGTCGCTGTTATTTTCTGATGAGTATCGACTTTCAGCCACTTTTCTTGGTGACGACAACAATGATTCATTCTCATTCGTTTGAGATCCTGGTACTGATGACTCATTCTCATGACAGTTGAACTCAGATGACGGCGAGATTTCATTGGAGATGCTTATGCCACCAGAATGCTCCCTACCATCATCACTAGATTCATTACTGCCCCATTGTTCAGAAGGAAATTTATCTTCCTTTGCTTCCATATGTGCTCTGGCTTCTGGTGATGAGCTTGCATTCTCATGACAAGAAATGGCATTGGCATCTGAGCAAGGAGATTCGTTAGACTGGTTTCCACCACCAAGCCACTCCCTTTTGCAATCCATACCACTTTCACCCTTCTCGCTGATTTTGTCTGAATCAGATTGATAAGTGGAAAGAAAAGTTGCTTTTTCATCTTCAGAAACGTTCTCCGGGTCATTTTTCTGGGTAGGATCTGCTTCATGTACACGTGCTCCTGTGTCTTGGCTGTCTTTTTTCCGATTTTTTGCTGTAAACATATAAAAGTATTGAGTATTGAAACTCAAATGAGTAGAAGAAAAAACAGATAGTGAAGGATTTTAATTAAGGAACCATAACCAAGGATGCAAATCATAGAGATGCTCAATCATAAATCAGCAAGAAAGTAATGCTCCCTTCACCAGGGAGTGTCTCGGCTCCTATATCAAAAACAGTTATAATCCAACAAGTGTAAATGTGATTTGAGTTAATCTCATATAATGAGATAAATGAAAAATTATTCACCTGAGATGCCAAAATAGCTGGTATTAAGGTATGTTGAATTAACTTAACTTATATTGATCATGAAACTTTTAATTATCCTAACCTCTCCCATCACGGAGTGTTCATTTGTTGTGACAATGACAAGCCATTCATTCCACTAAAGAGTTGAATTAAATTGAAAGAAGAATATCACCTTGCAGTATTGTATCACATCCTCCACACTTGTAAACAGGAACTTCAGCCAGCTCAGGAAGAACCTGTCGGCATCTTGGACATCTAACCCATCGAACTTTAGTATTCATCTGACTGGTCATTCCCGCCACTTTCTGCAGCGATCAGCTATAACTGGGCCTACAGACCACAAGCTATATTGTAGCAAAAATTAAACTGCAACAAACATTTGAATCAATTAAGATGTAGACTTAAATTATACTCCCCCCGTTTCATATTATTTGAACATTATTGACTTTTTAAAATCAACTTAAGAGATTTTTAAACTCAAAATTGACATAGATTTTTTTAATTTTAATCAATACAATGATGAATATTGTAAACTATCTAAAAGGTATTACTCATTGAAAGCTTTATTGTTTCATAATTTTTAATGAGTCATCTCAATTTTGAATTTGAAAATATTTCAAATTGACTTCCAAAAGTCAATAATGATCGTATAATTTGAAACGACGGGAGTACTAAATACAACACACTACGTGAATGGACATTTAAGTTAACATTCTTTCATCATCTCAAATGTAGATGTCTACTATATCTAGGATATTTTGGTTTCTTAACAGTTATTAATCCAAATATCTACATATGGAATGTCATTTGTAGAAAACAAATGACATCTCATTTCAGGCTTCACAATTTTAATTGCTTTATATCAACTCAAACTTTCACTATACAAGAGCTGCAAACCACATAAATCAGAAACAGTACCAGATTTTTAGGAATGTCAAAGTAGTTTTGAAATTAACAAAATAGTTGGTTAACACGGAAGCAGAATTACCATTCAAATAAGTAAAGTTAAAGGAGAAACTTGTAGATATTTCATACTTTTTAGTGTGAGGCAGTTTTTCCTTGTGGATTATGCATCATTTTATTTATTTATAGTAAAGACCGCAAGTAAAAAACATAATAAAAGAAAAAAAAAGGGGGGGGGGGGGGGGGGGGGGGGGGGGGGGGGGGGGGAGGACAATGCAGGAATATCGAAAACTGCTCGAAGGGTATTTTATTTTCTAATGTCCTTACTATGGAGGGATATCATTATAAGTACGAATGAATTTCATAACCAACATCAATAATCTCTCGATTACAATATCCAGTAAACTTGAGCTAATGAGTGAAAATATTGCAAGTACAGCTAGCCTCAAAGAAGGAGGAAATACAAACTCACACAATGGTTAGAATCAAACCTAGTACAGGTCCCAGCCCCAAGACCCCAGTACTATGTAAGTTACGATTTACAAACAAAATGACTCCAGAAACAAGGTATGACTCCAGAAACAAGGTTATACAAATAAAAGTATAAAATAAAGACCGAACTGTCAATTTATTCATGAAATAAATGACTCCATTGACCAAATTACACAACAAGAAAGAAGAATATTAACACAAATTGTAAATAGGCCAGGTCTGGTAATCAAGTTATCTAACTAGTAAACCATATCATGGGATATGCAATTGAAACAAAATCAGTACAAAATCTGGAAGCCAGTGGCAGCTAAAGCAGCACTTTCAAAAACTAAATATGTAACATATAGAATTAGTGCTTTCAAGAAAACAAACCAATCTATAATGAATATGCACAATTTGGGAACAAAATGCGAGATACCGAAGCTTTATATTATGACCGCCATTGACTAATTAAAAGAATACCTAACCAGGAAGCTAAAAGGTTGAAATTATTATTTCAATTGAAAATCAGAACGAAACCCTGTTCCAAAGAGGTCGGGTCGGATCATATTGCAGCTAACTATAAATTATGAAAGAGTTTAACGTTTCAAAGCGGGGACGTTATATAACCTGCTACATACAACAAACAATACCTAGTATATACTTACGATTCTATGTATAATAAATCTATAACACATAATATAGAAGAAATGAGTAGTAGCTAGCAAAGTTATTTGGAGGAAGAGCGCACCTCGAAAGACGAATTTTTGTTCAACCCAGAGTATTTCGGTGGAATTGAATGGATTATCTTATTCTAATAGTATATGTATGTGATAATTCTTAAATTATCCCTCTCTAAAAGAAAAGAATGCCTTGGATACGTTTACGACTAAAAAGTGAAAGTGTTTTTCTCTATCTTCTCTGTGTGTGGTGGTCAAAAGAAGTGGGGAAGAAAGAAGAAGAAGAAGAATTAAAGAGGGGAGACCGGGAAGTTTGACGAAACCGGCGCCTAAGACTATTTATTTATTTATTTAAAAGGCCGATCAAAAAGCTATTGGTTGTTCGGAATGACTCTGGGCTGGGCCTGTGGGCTGTGGCTAACACATACATACATATAGGACAAAAAAAATTCAAAGAACTGATTCTTTCATTTTAAATAGGGAAAATTACATATTTTAGTACATTTTTAAAAATAATTACAATAATAATGCATCCATAAAATAATTACAAAAATAATACATTTTCTCATATTTATTTACAAAATTAATATATTATATTTAATATCCCTTTAATTTAGGTGGATATTTTAAAATTTAAATATTATCTTCATTGCTGTCATCATCACTATCATACAAAAGAAACAAAAAATTTATCAACTCCATTTCATCCACCGCCTCCTCTCTCTCCCTTCTCTGCCGACCACCACCCCTCCCCTGGCCGCCGGCTCCCCCCTGGCCGCCGCCTCCCCCTCCCCCTCCCCCTGGCCGCCGCCTCCCCCTCCCCCTACTCCAGATCTTCCCTCCCCCGCCTGCCCCGACTGCCCCCTCCCGCCTCTTCCTTCCTCAGGCTGGCTCCGCTCCCCTGGCAGCCTTCCCTCCCCCGCCTCCCTCCCCCTACTCCAGATCTCCCCTCCCTCGCTTGCCCCGACTGCCCCTCCCGCCTCCTCCTTCAGCCGCCGACCCATTCCTGCCCCCGTCCCTCTTCCCCTCCACAGCAACCTCCCCACCCCCTCCGACCACCACCCCCAGACGCCGCCTCCTCTCCACTGGCCGCCTCGCCTCCCCCGCGTGCCCCCTCCCGCCTCCCCCTTCCCCAGCCGCCGACCCCTCCCGCCTCCCCCTTCCCCAGCCGCCGACCCCCTCCCCCCTCCCCCTTCCGCAGCCGCGTCGCCTCCCCTCCCCTCCCCTCCCCTGGCCGTCGCCGACCCCCACTCCCTCCTCCTCCCCCCTCCCCCCTCCCCCTTCCCCTGCCGCCTCCCCCTGAGGCCTGACCGGGAGTACAAAAGTCAAGTGATGTTTAGTACGTGTCTGTGATAAAAAAAAAAATTCAATACAATAAATATTTTTTTTATATTTCAATTGGTATCCAAATCTTTATACAGAGGTAACTATTTTAGTTTTTGTGTGTAACCAAATATTCATAAAAGTTTGGTTACCTTTCTATTAAAAGTTTGGTTACTTATGTATTAAAGTTTGGTTACCTCTGTATTAAAGGTTGGTTACCTTTATATTACAGTTTGGTTACCGTTGTATTAAATGTTGGTTACCTTTATATTACAGTTTGGTTACCTTTTGTATTAAGATTTGGCTACCGTTGTATTAAAGGTTGGTTACATTTGTATTAAAGGTTGGTTACATGTATATTAAAGGTTGGTTACCTCTGTATTAAAGTTTGGTTACCTTTCTATTAAAGTTTGGTTATTGTTATATTAAAGGTTGGTTACCTATGTATTAAAGTTTGGTTACCTTTCTATTAAAGTTTGGTTACTGTTATATTAAAGGTTGGTTACCTCTGTATTAAAGTTTGGTTACCTCTCTTTTAAAGTTTGGTTACCTTTGTATTAAAGGTTGGTTACCTTTATATTACAGTTTGGTTACCTTTTGTATTAAGATTTGGCTACCGTTGTATTAAAGGTTGGTTACATGCGTATTAAAGGTTGGTTACCATTTACTTATGTTTGTAGGGCGAGTGTTCATCTTCTTCTTCTTCTTCTCATTGACAGTGTTGTACTTTTGTTGAAGTTAAATGAAACATAATCTGTCAGTTCATGCTTGGTTTCCACCCCTTTCTTTTTCGCAGGATCTGAAACATAAGCTTAAGATTCGCGACGGATATTCGCGACGGCAAAGGAGGAAGATGACGGAAAAATAATTTTTCGTGGCGGAGATTCGCGGCGGCAAACTGGCGAGGGATGAAGACGACGAGTTTTTGCAGGATTTGAAACATAAGCTTAAGATTCGCGACGACAAAGGAGGAAGATGACGGGAAAAAAAAATTCGTGGCGGAGATTCGCGGCGGCAAGCTGGGAGGGATGAAGATGACGAGATTTTTTTTTTTTTGTTTTTCATCCATTTGATTTGAATTTTGAATTTTGAATTATGGCAGCCTTGATTTTAGGTTCCTTATTAATGTGAAATTAAATTATTTGAAATTATTGTCTTATTTTTGTAATTATTTTGTGTGTGTTTTATTTTTGTAATTACTTTCTAATTGTTGTATATTAGTGTTAAGGACCCTTTTAAATATTAGTATGACAGAAATAGATTTTGATATTATTTAATATTTTAATTTTATTTGTTTTTGAATAGGGCAGGCAGTTCTATTTTTTTATTACTATCAAAATTTGTATATGACATCACAAAATAATGTCAACGTATCATAATTTTTTAACCAGAGGAAAGGATGGAGCGATCAAATAAGGTACACTAGGAAATAAATTATAATAGTATAAATTTTAAAACAAAAGGATAAGAAAAATAATACTCCGCAGAGAAACCACAACACCGAGGAATTAAAAAATAATTATTTAATATTCTTAAAATTTTATCGCGTAATGTCTCAAATTAAACACATATTGTTTTAACATGTACAATGAACTCAAATAATTAAAGCCACCAACGTGGGACAACGAATGCAAAGAAGAACTCCGCGTGAAGTAACGGGCGTTGACTGGTAAAGTCAAGGTGCCAACTGTAATGTGCCGGGTGGCAATTCGTCGTCCGGGTATAATACGGAACGTAAAACGGATGGCAAGTTCTTCTTATCAAAATGTCCTATGGCCTCAAATAAATCACAGTTGGAGTTCAATCCAATAATGCAATATGAAACTGATTGTATAAGCCATCTGAACAAGGGCCGGGTTCATCAAACAATAGGTTGGGCTAAACTGGACCTAATAGAGAGTGGATCTGGTGTGATCGAATTTTTTTAAATAACACTTAAAATTATTTGATGAATATCTATCATCTATGTCCGTTGTACTTGCACCTAATTTTTTTTAGAATAAAATGTAATTTATGATAATTGTAAGTCACCACACATAGTTTAAAAAATTACCAATTAACCACTTAATGGTTTACAATGATGTTGCAATGCACATGGAGACTCATTTTTTTGCTTACTCGGCTATTAACTTACTATATTACCCTTTACACAAATATATGTATTTATTTATTTTATTTTAATTAATTCTCAATGTGTATTTAAATTATATTTTATTATTAAATATTTATTCTCCTTCTCGTACGTTTGAGATCTTGGTATTGATAACCCATTCTCATGATGGTTGAACTTAGGTGATTGACGAAATTTTATCGAAGAAACTTCCGTCACTAGAGTGTCCTCACTATCAATCCTAGATTCATAAAGATCCTATCTGCTATCGGAGGACTTGTTCGTCATGGAGAAACTCGGGTTCCATTATCTAGAACTCGGACAATCAACATATCTTTAAGAAGTGATTGGAATATACTAATTAGTGCACATCTAGAAAGTATATTACTAGGCATTACTCTGTCTACCCCTTCTTGGTAGATGTAATTTCTTCTGTTAAAGCATAGCTCCTTCTAGCAAACAGGGCTGATTTACCCCAGTTGCTTATTTGGCACTTGCCGAATGCTTATTTGGTGCTTATTAGGAAATTTCACACTTTCCTCTTATATTCTGTACTATTGTACAATACTCTGTATGTAGTAAAAAGGTGACCATATAATCAAGATTATCTCCGCCGATTATTTAGAAAGTAAACGTGTATAAATAGGAGAGACCTTCTGTAACACCCCTTCCTCAAATAAGAAAAGAAAGTCATGAACAAAACAAAACAAACCTCAAAATAATAAATATAATTATCCAAAATTTTACAAAATTAATCAAAATCTAATATCAAGTCAACCTAAATGATTAAAGGTAACGAAAAACACGAGTCAAATGCTCAATATGAATATAGAGTTACATAATATAGCCGAATAAATGAATAAATGAATAAATATAAATTACAAACGAAGTATGAATATATCAAAATTAGTAAGACTATATATAAACAAGATGAAGGCTGAATCAAAATGGTTAAGTGTTATTTCATAATGAGCTCAAATATACATGTCCAAAGGCTAACAAAATATATCGGTACCATGATATATGTAAATTAAACTGAATAGTATGCACGACACATACGATCCTAATCCGTCAAACAAATCAAATTAAATATTGAATCGAACCATACATATATTGAATAAATATATCAATTGATCAAAGTTCACATTCAGAACATCATACTAATGCAAGGACAAAATAAAATCAAAGTTCACATTCAGAACATCATACTAATGCAAGGACAAAATAAATAAATAAATTATTCTCTCTTTTGACCATCTCAATTTATGTGAAATTTGTCAAAAAAAAGTTATTTTTTGGGATGGAGAGAATATATAGCAAGATTCATGCTATTACGCATATAAATGATATTATACACGCACCCATGCGCGCGTGTGTATATATATATATATATATATATATAGATATAGTCATTAAGTTCCAGGTTCGGCGTCTTTAAGTTGTATGCATGAATCATTGCACATATATACACGATACTGTCTTCGGTTTATACTATAAAATTAATAATAATTATTGAATTTAATGATTACATTCAAATAACACAATTATAAATATTATAAATTATTTAAATTGTGTTATTAATTAAAAAAGTTAATATTTTTTAAATTTTAAATGAATTATATTAATTTTAAAATTAAAATTTATTAAGTTAAATTAAAAAGATCAAAGTTAATTTATATTTTAAAAACTGACGGATTACATGATATGGAAAAATAATACTGGGAAACGGCAAATCTCATCAAAGTAGTAAAGCAAAGCACAACATATAAGATCAGATCATGGGGCCATGCAGCTTTCTTACTTTCATCTTCTGCAGTCTGCACCAACAAATCTGTCCGCAGGATGCTAAAGGAGAAACAGACTACTTTATTATGCATCACATTCATATATATATATGGATGCCCCAAAAAATGGGCTGAGCATCTGAGTACACTTTCTTTTTAAGCCAAACACATCTCAATAAGAATTTAACCACACAAAAAAAAGTGCTGAATTCATCTTAGTATCTTATACTCGTTCACTTTAAGTTGTGTCAAAAATAAAAATAACTTAATCGATCATAAATTGGCTTATCATTTTCAAAATTATGTTAGTACCCCAAAATATATTTGGATCAAAATTATGTGTATGACACGGATTTCAATGTAAATATACATTTTTTAATGGTTAATATCAATGTAGTATTTGGTTTTGAATCTTTATTTTGGATAATATAATATAATTTTATAATCAGTATACCATCATTATTACGGTACCCGTAATTAAATAAATCTCACATAGACGAGTAAAAAATAAATTTACAATCAAGTTTTATATAAAAGAAAAAATACACCATATAAAAGACAAAAACAAAATCACACGTGTAAGAATCAAATCTGAGATCTAATTAAGATTTCTTTTGGGTTTGGAAAGAGTTGGGCTGGGCCTGGGTATAAATTCCACAAAGTCGGAATTCGGTCAGGTTACCACCATCTCTCTACTATTCGGGTTTTGGTTGTTGAATGGTTAATTAGTTGGTGGCTGCATCCTGCAGTCAACCAGATTCCAATGAAAACACATATTCATGGTAAAATTATTGTGCTCGTATCCCATTAACTTCTTGTGAATGGCATTAAGCCTCCACCGACATTGACTAGTTCATTGCTGGCTTCCAATAAATCATGCATTATATATTACTAGCATTGGATGGCACACGGTTGTGTATATAATTTATGTGAGATAAAATAAAAAATTTATAAAATTTGAAAGACTAAACAAAAAATATCAAAATTAATATAAAAAAACAAAATAATAATATAACTAAATTATAAGGACAAAAGAGAAAAAAAATAGTATGACACAATTACACCACAAAACAACTTTATAATTGTGTCTGTTAACAGTACATGTGTTGCGTGTATAAATTATATGTGGGTAATATAAATTTTTTATAAAATTTAAAGGATTAAATAAAAAAAAATAAAAAAATTATATAAGAAGAACAAAGTAGTAATATAACTAAATTTATAAAAGTAAAAAGAAGAAGAAGAAAAAAATAGTATAACACGATTACGCATAACGGCTATATATATATATATATTATTTCTGTACAATTTCATTTGTCCTTTTTTTTCTTGCTTGAATAGATCTAGAATTCAATTGTATGTTATAAATTTATTTATATAACATATAATAAGTTTTTGATTAGATAATACCTAATGGTTTTAGTTATATTAGTTTCAATTTTGAGTCTTTAAATTCAATTTTACATATTTTTAAATTTAAAATTAATGTGATTTATTTAAGTTTAAAAAATGATAAATATTTTAATTACTATACTTTTTAAATAATTTATAATTTTATTTTCTAATATTAAGTAAATTTATATTAATTATAAATTTAAATATACTTCAAGTTCACTTTAAACATTCAAAAGTGATCCTATATTGTAACATAGAGAAAAGAAAGTACTGCATCCCTCGCAAAAAAAATGATTTCATTTAAAAAAATTATAACATTAATATTATTATTATTATTATTATTATTATTATTATTTCTAAATTAAAAATGTATTTTTATTTCACTTTTACCCATAAAATAGTACTCCTTCTGTTCCACAAAAATAGCCTAATTTACGAATATTAAAGATATATATATATATATATTTGTTCCATGTAAAACTTTAAAAATAATAAATTATTATCTTATTAGTGTGGTATGTGTTAATATTATGATGACAAATTTGAGGATATTATATTATATTATTTTATTAAATTAAAAATTAATGTGCTTCAGTTAACTTTTGAATAATAAATCTTGTAATTGATGGTACTATTTATATACTTTACAATTATAATAATTATACTATCTAAAATTAAATTAATTCATATAAGTCATGAATTTAAAAATCTTTTAATTGACTTTAAAAAATTAATATTGATTCTATATTTTAAAATAGATAGAGTATTATTTTTATTTAAAAAAATTAATTTTTCTGGTAATTTAAAAAATCACTTTTTTGTGATTTTTTATTTATTTTATAAATGTACTTTTTTTAATAGAACGGAGTGTCTGTTATTAGATAAGTAGTGGTGAGATGGTAATAAAATTATAATAACAATTTTGAAGACATTATTACACTTGATATTATTATCAACGAATAAAAAAACTCTGTTTATATATATATAAAAATTGCCAATAAAAATTCTTCAAGCTATTTTCTCACGACAAAGCAATTTGGGAAGGGATTATATTAGCGGTCGGGAGTATGTTTAGTGCACGTAATGTTGGATTGAAAATTTAAAGGCAAGACAAAATTTACACGTAAGACATTATTACACTTGATATTATTATCAAGTAAGCATTAATTAATATGTGGTCAACTTGGCATATGAACAGTGAAGTGGAATTTAAAAAAATAAATTAATAATAATGTAGGAAAGCTACATCTTACCTAGCCAGCAAGATAATTAATTAGTTCCATATATATATATATATATATATATATATCAAGTTCTCTGTAATTCATGTTGCTTTCTTCTGCCAACTGTCAAACCAAGAAATAGTTTAGTCAAATAAACTAAAAATAGTAATAACCAATAAATGTAATAATAAAGCTTTATTCGAACGATCTATGGCTTAAGAGCAAAACATGTTCATTTAATTGACTCAATTTATTTATTTCTTTTTTATATTATAATAATTATTATTATTGTATTATAAATTCCTACTGTTCCACACACAGTTTAATTCACTTTTAAAAAAATTATGAATATCCACCATACCATGCACGAGTAAATTGAATAATTATAACGAATTATAATCATGTACATCACTAAATATTCAATTTAGTATTCCTTGGGCTGGACATTTATCAGCACAAATAGCGTATTTATATTAGGTCTTACTTCTATACAGTTCATTAAGCCTAATGAGCTCAAATTAAACTCCCAAATCTAATAGACTTGAGCTCATCCTCTTGAAATTTTAGTCACTAATTAATTATCAAATTTAATACTAATTTGTATGATAATTACTTTTTTCGATAAGAATTTTACTAAAAGATTTTATTAAAAATTATAATCATATTAAGAATATGTGATTATTATAAATACAAGATGAATAATGAAGAAATGCGGGAATATATAATATTTTAGTCTACTAAATGTTTCTTATCTCCACAATAATATATATATCCCATAATAATCGGTTATTGAAAGTTTGTTATAACAATTAAATACGGACACAAATTGGTTTTAAAATTATCTGTCGCTAGAATTTCTGCAATAATACTTCTAATAATCAGTTATTGTAGATAATTATCTATATATATATATGAATAAGTATATATGCAAATTTTCAAACACTATATGTATAATAATTATTAAAAAATAAAATCTGACATAAAAATTTGTGTCAAATTTTATTTTTTAATAATTAAAATATATGTAATATTTAATTATAATATGTATAAAGTTATCTTATATATATATATATATATATATATATATATATATATATATATATATTCAACTTTTACTGACAATGTCATCTTCTACAGCTTTGGGAAGGCAACAAACAATTATCCTTCTCCGTATGGAGAATAAACTAGCTTTGAAATACTATATAATTATATATAAACGTGGCATTAATCTAGTGATTTAGTGGAAAGATAAGAGGAAACAGGTAGCTTAGAAGGCAAAAACAAAAGGTTGACAGCAAATAAATAAGTATTAAAAAAATATAAGGATATTGTGGGCCTGCGATCTATGGATAAGCAAACAAATTCAATCCACTATCAACTATATAATTAAAAACATAAATTTAATTTTATAAATTTTTAATTTAATTTTTTTTTAAATTATTATAAATACTATCTAAATTTAAAATAATTAAATATTGTCTAAATTTATAACGACTTCAAAAAAAAATCTAACATATTAAAAAAAATGTCTTTTATTTTTATATCTCTAATAAAAAAATAAACTTTTAAAAGAATGTTTACTTTTGTATCTACCAATTTTAATATAAATTTTTTATTGCAATTTTATGTAAGATAATATATCATAACAATTTTATGTAGGATAATTTTAGTATTACAATTTTATTAATACATCAAAAAAATCTCTTGAAAAATTATGTGATTTAGCCATATTAATATTATTTATAAATTTTATTATTAAATTAATGTTCTAACTAAGTTAAATTTATTAATACTTAAATTTTATCAAATAACGCGATTAATTGCATTAATAATATATCTGAATTTTAACAATAAATGCAAATTAGTTGAAAAATTATAGTAAATTCATTACTAGCAAATTATCCCAACTAAATTAAAATTTATTAAAACTTAAATTTTATAATACTATTCGGATCAAAATTTCAAGCAAATTCTATCAATATAACACTAATGTGGAATTCCATTACAATACTAATTTGTATGACAATTACTTTTTTCGATAAGATCTCTACTATAAGATTTTATTAGGAATTGTAATCATATTAAGCAGATGTGATTATTATAAATACAAGATAAATAATAAAGAAGTGTTGGGATAGACAATATTTTAGTCTACTAAATACTTCTTATCTCTATTGTTAACTCATCTTGAAATTTATTCATACTCTCACATCGGAGGTATCTCTCGATAGCCCGAGCTAATTTTTTTTGTGCAGGAACACATTCTACCATTACATGTCGATGATTGAACGCGTATACAAATTTGAACGTTAACAATATCAATTCTTGAATTATCAAAGAAGTACTATTTTTTATTTAATATCTATTCTTAAAAATAATAAATTATATATTGATTGCATAATGAAATTATTATCACAAACAAACTCAAAGTATCATTTTATTATTTTTTATTGTGATTAACTAAATTACACTAATAAGGATTCCAATTAAGGGATTAAATCAATTTTTTTCCACTGTACTCGACCCCAATTTATAAATGCATTATTGTATTGATTTTTTTTTTTTAATCGAGCCATTGTGCTCGATTTTATTTTATAAAAAGTGAAGTTTCCGTCAAAGACCGTTAACTATTTAACATAAAAAAAATGACATATTAAATACCATTTTTATCAATGAACTGGAGGTCAATTTACAATTGCATTACTGAAAATAATAATAATAATAATAATAATATCTCCATTACACAAAAAAAAATTATTTTATTTTTTTAAAATAAATTTTAATTTAATAATAAAAATAATAGCATCTCCGTTACAAAAAAAAAGATTAGTTTTTCTTTTTAAAAATTAATTTAAGGTATTTTAAAAATAATTTTTTATTTAATAATAATCATAGTAACAATAACAATAATAATAATGAAAATAATAAAACCCTTTCCGTTGCGCAAAAAAAAAAAAGATTAGTTTTGTTTTTTAAAAATTAATTTGAGGTATTTTAAAAATAAATTTTAATTTAATAATAATAACAACAATAATAATAATACCATATCCGTTACACATAAAAAAAAATAGAAAAAAAATATTAGTTTTTAAAAAAAAAATTATTTTGTAGTATTTTAAAAATAAATTTTAATTTAATAATAATAAGCAAAAGACATTTGTTGTTTTTCAAGCTCTTTTCTTTCTTTCTTTCTTAAATTCCATTCAACAATCAACACAAGCTTCATTTACATTTATCCCTTTCTCCTTATGTCATCTGTCTTTCACATTTATCACACTTTTTATTTATTATATTTTTTCACTTTTTTGGGGACTTTGATTTATTTTTACCAATTTATTATTCAATCAAAATTTATTTTTAAAATACCTCAAATTAATTTTTAAAAAATAAAACTAATCTTTTTTGTTTGTGTAACCTAGATAGTATTATTATTATTATTATTATTATTATTATTATTATTATTAAATTAAAATTTATTTTTAAAATACCACAAATTAATTTTGAAAAAACAAAACTAATTTATTTATTTATCTGTAACAGAGAGGGTATTATTATTATTATTTTCTCTTTTAAGAATGTAACTATAAATTACCCTTTTATTCAATAATAAAAATAGTATTTAATTTTTTGCTAAATGATTAACGATATTTGACGAAAACTCTATTTTTATAAAAAAAATTGAATATAATGACTCAATTATAAAAATTTTTAATATAATATATATATAAATTGAACTCCAGAGTCCAGCACAATGAAATTTTTTTGATTTAACCCTCCAATTAAGTTGTACTACTAGTTTGGAAGTGGGTTTGTAAAGTATGATTCTGAAATCATTGAGGGCTCGTTTACCAATGCATTTTCATTGTTATTTTTCTCTTGGAAATGAACCTCAGGGCCACAAACCTTTTTATTCATTCCGCACTTGTTCAGATATTTTTTTAAAAAAAATTAATATTTTAAAAATATTTATTTCATATAAATATAAGACTTATTTATTATTTATATAAAAAAATTATCATTTTTATTCATAAAAATATCAATTTCCCCTTACAAAATGACACAACATTATGAACCTCTGTGCTTCAGTAGAAGCCTCGCGGGCAAGTCCAACTTTACTGCCTAAATACTGTATCAATTAGTTTACTTGATCTCTTTTTAATATATTTTTTAATAATTAAAATATATATAATATTTAATTATAATATATGTGAAGTTATCTTTTATATATATATATATATATATATATATATATATATATATATATATATATTCAAGTTTTACTGACAATGTCATCTTGTACAGCTTTGGGAAGGCAACAAACAATTATCCTTCTCCATATGGAGAATAAACTAGCTTTGAAATACTATATAATTATATATAAACGTGGCATTAATCTAGTGATTTAGCGGAAAGATAAGATAGAGGAAACAACTAGCTTAGAAGGCAAAAACAAAAGGTTGACAACAAATAAATAAGTATTAAAAAAATACAAGGATATTGTGGGCCTGCGATCTATGGATAAGCAAACAAATTCAATCCATTATCAACTATATAATTAAAAACATAAATTTAATTTTATAAATTTTTAATTTAATTTTTTTAAATTATTATAAATACTATCTAAATTTAAAATAATTAAATATTATCCAAATTTATAACGACTTTAAAAAGAAATCTAACATATTAAAAAAAATATCTTTTATTTTTATATCTCTAATAAAAAAATAAACTTTTAAAAGAATATTTATTTTTGTATCTACTAATTTTATTGTAAATTTTTTATTACAATTTTATGTAAAATAATATATCTTAACAATTTTATGTAAGATCATTTTAGTATTACAATTTTATTAATACATCGAAATAATCTCTTAAAAAATTATGTGATTTAGTTATATTAATATTAGTTAGAAATTTTATTATTAAATTAATGTTCTAACTAAGTTAAATTTATTAATACTTAAATTTTATCAAATCACACGATTAATTGCATTAATAATATATTTGAATTTTAACAACAAATGCAAATTAGTTGAAATTTTTTAATAAATTCATTACTAGCAAATTATCACAACTAAATTAAAATTTATTAAAGCTTAAATTTTATAATTCTATTCAGATCAAAATTTCAAGCAAATTCTATCAATACAACACTAATGTGGAATTCCATTACAAACTTAAAAAAATTAAAATAATTATTTTCTTATGATCATAACTAAATAAATTTACATTATATTCAAATGTTTAACATAGTTTCTGATTAAATGAACTTATAATATTTAATTCAATAATTCATTATTTGAATAAATAGCTAATAATTTACTAACTATAATTATTTTCTCAAAAATTTAATTACCTATTTATCCTATATTAATTAATTATTTTAATAAACATAATAAACCATTAAAATCCACGAGCTTGTTTGCACTGAAAAAAACATGTAACTATCTAAACCCGACAATTATGATATTAAAATGAATAAATTAATGTGATAAGCAGACATACCATGATTCTTGCTACTGTATTCCATGGCAAATTTCCATTTCCAAAGACAGCCGTTGTTCATATGTTTACAATTATTTTTTAAAAAGAAAACGTGGTATGACCGTATAAGCCTCACGAATGCAATTGTCTGAATGCCAAAATAACCGTATGAAATTTTTCATTACTAATTAATACTCCATTTTTTTTATTATTATATAAATCATTTAAGACATAATTACATATATTAAAAAATCTCATTATTATTAATGTTAGGTAATTAATATTAGCTTAAAATTTCATTATTATCCATGTACTAATTAATTACTCTTCCTACTCTCTCTCTCAATTACTCTATCTTTAAGAGTAAATTACGAAATAATTAATTTTTTCCTCCTAAATATATGTAAAAGGTCTTATATTTTGAAAAAAAACTTCTAAAACGACTTATATAATATAAAAAAGGGAGTACTGTATTTAAATTGAAGGAATAAAATGGAATAGAGAATATAATGATTTCAAGGTATTTTAAGTGTATATTTGATTATTGGTGATGAAGGTGGTGTAATATAATGATAAAATTATCGCATATATTAATTCTATTAGAATAAATTTTATTTTATCACCTTCCACATAGATTAAAAATTAAAAAGATAAAATAAATTTTCATTTTATTAACATAATTTATTTTATAAAATAATTATTAAATATATTATTTTTTATTTTATTTATTTATTGTATTCTCTCGATTCAAAGGTAACATAAGAAATTATGAAATGAAATAATCACCTTGCCTCAATGATTGGCTGAATGAATGAATGTATAATAAACAGAAAAATTTCACTCTAAAATAACCTTTTAATGGAACCTGGGAGGATTAAATTGATTAATTAAGGTCTGGTCCACGTCTACAGAAGAGATCATCTAGTGGGATACTACGCCACATATAGCGGGAGAAGAAAGAAATGCATGCTTATGTAACAATAAATTTGCACTTAACTAACATGAACATGCGATCTCTTGGTGGTGTCTCGTATAGTTTTTTTTCCAGGAATTATTCAAAAAATATAAAAATTAAGAAATATAATTAATATATTATCAAATATGATTAATCAAAATGATTATAAAATTTCAGTTTTAACCTTCTAATTAAAATTTATTTTAAAAAATAGAAGAGAAATAAGTTAGTAATATTTAATGTAAAAATAATATAAAAAATTAAGTTGTTAATATTTCCTTAAAATTTATAAATAACAATTATAAATAAACAAATTTTGCTCATAAAAAGACAAATAAAAAGCAACTCAAAAAGCATTTTAGTTAAGAGAAGTATAATTAATTGATTCTACCACAGTTTTGGTCTTACTGATTGAATTATATTTGTCATCCGTTTGTAGATTTTCCGAGAATGGGGGGGCATTTGCAATACAAAGAAGGTGGTTGATTACTATTTCATATATATATATATATATATATATATATATATATATATAGAGAGAGAGAGAGAGAGAGAGAGAGAGAGAGAGAGAGAGAGAGAGAGAGTATATATGTTACAACCACCAAGTACGTACATGTCTAAGATGAGTGCAAACATAAATTATTACTCCCAAGACTATTCCAACTAAAATAACCCCCTCCAAGATAGGAATATATATTTTTATTTTTATGTACCCCTCCCCTGCAGGCTACATATATACATATATATTCCTACTCCTCTCTCTATATATGGACGCATATGAGAATTAGTGAAGAGGAGAGAGAAAGAGAGGAGATGAAGAAGAAGATGGGGAGCATGGGAGAGGAGGTGAAAACAGTAGTCGCACTGAAGCCACACTTTGTGCTGGTACATGGAGTGAGTGGAGGAGGGTGGTGCTGGTACAAAGTCAGGTGCCTCATGGAGAATTCCGGCTACAAAGTCACTTGTATTGACCTCAAAAGTGCCGGTGTTGATCAATCCGATGCCAAAACTATTCTTTCTTTTGAAGATTACAACAAGCCTCTCATGGACTTCATGACCGCTTTGCCTGATACTCACCAGGTAATTCTCTCTCTCTCTCTCTCTATATATATATATATATATACACACACACACACACACACACACGCACACAAACTACTATTATTCTCTCCTTTCACAATTCACACACACAGTTTAATATATATTTTTCCTATTCAATTTGTCCCCAAGGTTATATTGGTAGGACACAGCGCCGGAGGGCTGAGTGTGACCGCGGCAACTCAAAAGTTCCCAAGGAAAATCAGTCTGGCCGTTTATGTTGCAGCTACCATGCTCCAAACAGGCTATATTACTCCCCAAGATCTTAAAGACGTGAGTTACTTATTTTCTTTTGTTTTCTTCCTAATTTTTAGAATCAAAAAAATCACATGGTACTTCTTCAACAAATTAAGGAAAATTCAAATTTCACCATTTACTACTGTAAAACAAAATTTGCAACATTTTAACCCTACAAAGTAGAGTAGCTAACCCAAATGAAGAAATTTGTAGCCAGCTCAAATATTAATTCTCTCAAATTAATGGGGGTTTATACACAATTGGCTGGTTCAATGTTGATTTCATTCCTCATCATCGATCCTTGTTCATTTATTATTTTTTTCCCAAAATATTTTGAAGAAATAATATAAAATTAATCAAAGAAATGATGGGTCCCGGGCAGGGCATGTAAAGAATGAAGAGACAGAGAATGGTCCCGGCATGGTTTTCATGAGCCAACTAGCTACAGGACATGTCTGCTTACTGACGAATTTGTCCTGATAAAGAAAAACATAAATAAGATATATATATATATATATATATATATAGGAAAATTTTCAAAAGCGAACTTTAAAAAACGAACTAAAGACGAACCGTCGTCTTTGATATCTATGGCGACGGTTCGACCCGTCGTCATAGAGTGCATGGCTATGGCGACGGGTCGAACCGTCACCATAGATACCAAAGACGACGGTTCGTTTTTGGTTCGTTTTTTAAATTTTCCTGGAGAAGGGGACTAATATATATATATATATATATATATATATATATATATATATATATATATATATATATATAGGAGAAAGAAGATTAATAAGAAGAGGCATGCTATGCCTCGATCAATCAGTTTTTTGAATCTTTTGTGCGGTTTGATGGGCAAATTAGATTAGATTGGACTAGACTAGTGCATGCACAACCTTGTTAATTTGGTTGCCAACTGTCTTCACAATATTGCACAGTCACAGGGTCAACCTTACCAGCTGGTAACCTTATATTGCGCTCGTTCTGACAACCACTTGCAGGTGAGAATGAGATGGATCCTTAAATCATCACTTGACTAACCCTTACTTTAATTGTTGGAGTATCTCATCTTATAGCAAACGTATAGAAACTAATTTTGTACCTCTCCATTTGACTGACTTGAGAAAATATTAAAATTGACTTACAGATCTTGAGATTGGTGTAAAAGTTCATTTTTAGTACTTTGATTTATAAACAATGATAGACATGCATTTTAGGGCTCAATTTTGATAGACAGGAATATATTCTTTTTCTCTTTTTGATAAAAATTGATTTGATGGGGAACATCTGAACATGTACATGCATGTTGGTTGTGTATTTGTATCCCAATAATTAGTAACTGTGCTTGCGTTCTTGCCTCGGAGTAAGCAGCTTGTAACTAAGCTGTGGTGAAATTATTAGGCATATATACAAGTCGATTCCTATCACCGACTTTGTGCTTTTTCCTTGTTATTATAAGGCTTTTCTTTATTTTGACAACTTATTTCCTTCATATATCATCACCCATAGAATGTGATATATGTATATATATATATATATACCCATATTTCAACAAATTAAGCAGTTAATTCCCTTTTTCCGAATAGGGCATACCAGATTTATCCGAATTTGGTGATGCATATGACGTTGAATTTGGATTAGGACCCGATCAACCTCCAACAAGTGCAGTCGTGAAGAAAGAATTACAGCGCCAAATCATTTATCACATGAGCCCTCAAGAGGTAACTAAAAAGTCAAATAATGTCATCAAACAAAGTGTTTATATTTCTTTTTTTTTATGTTTTATAAGTAACACACTGTTTGAATGATTATGGTACAGGATTCCACGTTAGCCGCAATGTTATTACGACCAGGTCCAATTAAAGCATTACTATCTGCGCAATTTTTAGAGGCGCTAGATGAGAATGCAGTGGATAAAGTGCCTCGTATTTACATAAAAACAACAGACGATAGAGTCATTAAACCGTATCAACAAGATGCGATGATCAAGCGGTGGCCGCCGGCTGAAGTTTGTGTTTTGGAGAGTGATCACAGCCCATTTTTCTCCGCCCCATTTGTGCTCTTTGGCATGCTTATTAAGGCTGCTACTTCTATTGTGTCAGAGTAACTGGAGGTTCAATAAGTAGGCTCCTTGCGAATTATTGAATCCCAATCAATTCATGAGAGTATCTTCTTTAAATTAATAATAATTATGAAATGCAATTATTTCAAAATGAATAAAAATCTCAATTATATGAAGTGCTGCACAGAACTTATATTAAACTCAATATATTTTTTTGGGCAAGTTTATTAGATTCAAATTGTAATACCCCAATTTCACATTAATTAATATAGGATATTTGAATGTGTATATAAATATTCTAGCTGTTTTTATTAATATATGTGGTGAGCTAGGTTAAAAAAAGTGAAAGTAAAATATAATTTAACAGCAAAAAAATAAAAATACAAAAAAATTGAAAATTGTTTCCTCAATTTTAACAACATAGGAGACATTCCAATTTTTGTGGTGGCGGATGATTAAGCTTTTTGGGGTTTTGCAGTCAGTCGGTCGAATTAGGGTTTCTACTGGCGACGGAAGTTATCATCTGATTAACTTTTTTTGGGGTTGGCAGTCAGTCGAAGTTAGGTTTCGAGTGGGGACGGACGGAGTGTTATCATGAATTTGTGGAACCCATCAGGCAATTGCAATTCTAACGGAGACGATGCATAGAAGGGAAACCCATCACGCAATTGCAGTTCACTTCTTTCAAAACAGGTCATAAGTTTATATGTAATTCGGATTGAATGTCGACATGAAAAAGTAGCACTATTCTTACCTGGCCTAGTAATCGAACCCATTTTGTAATATGCATTTATAAAAATAAATTTGTTCAGAAAAATATATTTTTGACACACACATATTTTAGTATTCCTGTTATTCTATGCAGGCAGCTTGTAAGATCATGGAATTAAAATTAGGGTTTGGGTAATACAATTTTTGCCATATGATATATATGTGTGTGTGTGTGTGTGTGTGTGTTGGTCTTATTGCAAGAACTTGGCTTTATAAAGGATGTGCATTAGGTTTTAATCTTGCATTAGTCCTAGCTTATATGAATTTGTGCAAAGCTTTAAGTTAGAAGGCACATGAAAATGTCCTTCAAGTTTGTTACTTTTGAATTATTATATTACTTTCAGTCCATAAGACTGATATAAATGATCTTGAGTTAAACAATATCACTTGTTGGCAACATCTCAACATCACTGGTTTTGTGCCTTGTCCTTTCCATTGGCAGCACCACCACCGCCGCCAAGATCCCTGTCCTCCCCATAAATTTCCTCAAGTGAGCGGCCTTTTGTTTCTGGTACCAAGAAAGTGAAGACGATGCCAAGCAGATTCACCACAGAAAGTGCTATGATTGCCCTTCTGATCCCTTGTGTTTTTTGAGTATAATTCTGCACTACAAACGCCCCAATAATTGCTACTGCTTTTCCTGATGCTGCTGAGATCCCATGGCAGATTGACCGAAACCCTGCAGGGAAAAGCTCAGCCGGGACAACAAAGGTTGTGCTATTGGGTCCAAAGTTTTGTGAAAAAGAATGTCAGCCCGTAGAAGACAGCAAACCACACGGGCTTACCATTACAATAGTCAGTATTCGAATCCACCTTACACGTCTGACCTTTAAACTCTTCATATTTAAATTCAACAACTGCCATGAAAATGGACATTAGGAGAATCCCGCCAAGCTGAATTACGAATCTTCCCATTATATCGATGAGGAATACAGTAAACCAGTAACCTGGCACGGTTGCAAACAGTGCAACCAAAAACATGGCTTTGGAGAGTTTAAAAACTTCCTCTATTGCATTCATTCGTGAGGCCTTTGGTATAAGTCCGATTGCAGGATAAACATCCTTCTGAGTAAGTTGAAGACTATAGAATGCAATGTCTAGCAATAACCAGTTGCTTGAAGTCCCAAGAAGATGAAGTCCATGCCTTTTAAGGAACTCATAAGAGAATAATCCGTATGAAGAGTTGGGAAGTTTTACGGGAAGTGTAGAACTTGATAGTTCAACAGGTTTTTCTGTTTCAAGTACTTTTGCCATGTCTGCAGCTGCCTTCATGTGGTTTCCTGCAACTAACGCAGTGTACCTTGCAGTTTCAGGCATTTCAACCGCCACTAGTATGTAAGAGCAGCCGGAACAGCACCAAACATAAGAACAATCCGCCACAGTCTCCTTGTGGCTGAGTGGATAGCACGTGGTTAAAGCGAAACTAAGACAGCCTTGGAAACAATCACGGACACTGCCCCAGCAACCAAAATTCCCATTCCTTGCATTGCAAACACAGCAGCGATAAATGCTCCACGGGTTTTTTGATTAAGCATATTCCGACATGATCACAGCTGATAAAGGGTAGTCCCCTCCGATACCAAAACCTAGCCAGAACCAGAAGAAACAAAGGGTTGTGATCACACTCTGAGCTCAGGAGCCAAAGGAAAGACCTGATGCGATTGCACAGCCCACCATTGTAACCAGAGTTATTCCATAAACTTTCTTTCTTCCCAGTTTGTCTCCAAGCCATCCGAAGAATAGTTGTCCTGCTAGAGTTCCACACAAGGCAACTCCAGTTATGGCATTATTGACGTGTTGGAAGAGCTCCGGGGCTTGGGGGTTTTTCGAGATCATGGTTTGATGGATCATAGTAGTAAAGGCGGCCTATGAGCTTTGTGACGGCGCTGATGCAGAAGAGATCATAAGCATCAGTGAAGAATTCCATCCCAGCAATGATAATTGCCTTGAAATGGTAAAGTTGAGTTTTTGCATTGTCAAGAGCTGAGGAAACGGCTCGTGTGTCATCAGCCATGGCAGTGCAATTGGTGGTTTGTTTAGCCGATATCAGAATATAAGGTGTGTATTCAAGCAGCTCCCTGGTACTTGGTACTTTTTGTTTTCTTTGGAAATGTTTGCAGTTTTGCTCTTTTAAACAAGAAATTCCCTTAGGTGACATACACCTTACTGTAAATCTCGTGGCTGTCGATGTTGCTTTGTAAAACAAGAAATCTCCAGTCTTTATCCTCTCTGCCCATATGCTGTTATGTTTTGGAATTTTGTACATAATTTTACGTTGAATCTGATTAATTGGAAGGAAAGACTTGTAGACTAACAAATACGGCTGCTTCATTGTACTCATCTCAGTAAGGTGATCAATTGTCTTACACTAGTTTATAATAGCCCCGAGAACCTTAAGACCCTATTATGGCAATTAATTTAAGACTGCTTGTACAACCTCAATTCGAATGTCGGAAGGTTTCCTGGAAGCAAATCAGCTGTCAGTGACAACACTGTTGCTTCTAATGAACTAGTTCAACATGTAAAGCAAGGGAAGACAAATGGAAAGGGGTATGTTTGTGATTTTATATGAACATTTGAATTACTAAGAATTAATATGAAACTGGTGTAATTTTTGTATATACGCATTATGGCCACATATTCCATCTGATTTTATATGAACCATAATCATCTTAATAGGTAGATGGGATTCTTAACCTCGGAAACTAATATTGAAAAGATATAGGGTACATCCAAATATTTATGGTGTACTTTACATTCATCTTAGTATAAATTCATAGAGATCCTGTAATCTAAAATCTTACTGCCAACTTTGCCTTTCAAGTTTAGAGCAAACAAGTTAAGATTTCAAAGCAAAACGTAGGTTTCTTTAAGAAGCATAAAGAAAAAGAGAACCAATCAGACGACATATAAAGTAATCTATAATTAAACAAGAGAACAAAGAATATCAGAATGCCCCAAGCTCCTCTTATGTGTTTTCCTAAATGCAGTAGATAGACATAATCATCCAATTTCCTCATGTTTGGTACACATCATCGTACATTCACACATACTTTCTAAAATAAATATCAATCAGTAGAAAATTTGAGCCATAAAGCCCGAGTCTGGCTTCCAAGTTCCCACGCTCCTCTCTGGCCTCCTTACAATTCCGTTTCCAGCATCAGTTTTCCCATCAAGGATCCTTTTTCTACATCTAAAAACTTTTCAAAAAATGATACATTTTTTTTAACAGTTTCACTTCAAAAACTTTCCCTGTAAATTCATCCAACTATCCAAGTGATTATTTATCTGAGGTAGGAATAGAAAGTAATTCATGCAACTTTCCAAGGCATAAAAATCTATCTGATGTATAAATTTTTAGCTCAGGTGGTATTTCATTTATAACTTCACAGCTAGTTATACTCCCTCTATCTGAAACTGAAAGTCATTTATTTTGTTGGCTTCTTGAATATTATTATTTGCATCGGACACATTTTTGACATGGAAAAGATGATGTCTAAGCGTGTATATTGGAAACCTTGATATTCGCTGGGGAGGAAAGTCAACAAATGAAATAGGAATCTCACTTCCATATGGAGCTAGTATATTGACAGCCGCCGGTGTTTTGACTGTTATGTTGATCAAATAGAAAGTTGTGTCAACTATGGGAACTGGTTAGAGAATTGGCAATGGCTGCTGTCTTTCTCTGGAGCTCTTCCTTGTTTGCCCCCACAATTTTGTCAACTTCTCGTCCATTTTTTAGGAAAAAGAAAGTTGGAGTGGCTTTGACATCCCACGATGTACTAAACTCCTGCAGTACAGCATAATACCAAACTCATAAACTAAGAGCCTGCCGATATGAACTGCAAGCATAAATGCTTATCGCCAATGTTCAATTAGATGATTTTCTTCGAAAATACACTTTTATTATTTGGTAAATAATACTCCCTTTGTTCTACAAAAAGAATCCCAATTTCCAAAAAAATTGTATCACAAAAGGAGTCCTCTTTTTTATCATGCCGCCACTACCATACTAACAACTTACTAGGGTAAATATGAAACAAAAGTAAGTCCTTAATATCTGCAAATTTTGTGAATGGGACTCTTTTTGTGGGATGGGGGTAACAATTTTCTCTTTCACTCTCTTCCAGGGTAGACTAATATTATAATTTGGTTTAACTATAACACATCTCATTATTTTGTAAACAGCGCCGAAATACTATCAGTTTAGTGAGAACACTTACAGCTAGCTCATCAACATCCACTGTGAAGAACATCATAGAAGAATATTTGTCAGCAAGATCAGCAAATGCTGGTCATATAACTCTACAAGGAGTACACCATGATGCGCTAAAATTTACCAACACCTGTTAAATGATACAAAATCCAAAAGAGAACAAATAATATGAATTAATGAGAAAAGATTGCAAACAATAAGTGATACTACTTATCAATTCCACATTTACAAAATGCAAGCATGTTATAGTTTCTAGGCTAAAGAATAACTATGAGATCCTAACAATCACATTAATCAGATTGTATACAGATGGAAAAGGAACATTCAAAATTTCAGATACTTTAAATCAGAAACACCTCCCTAATGCAGAACTTGCACCCGCAATGTAATAGAGAGCAATCAGATCTGCAAGTGTTAGCCCAAAAATGGCATTCCCTACAAATATAGCAGAACCAGCAACCTAGTAATGATTTTAGTCTGTGGTGCGTAAGCTAAACTAGGTCACCGAGATCTATTTCAATCAAAACATAAGACAGCGAGTTATTATATCTTTCTACAGAAAAATGTAACTGGATAACATATTTCAAGCCTAAAAGTTCACCTCCGGGAAAGCTCCCGAATAGAAACTTCATAGTTTCTGTTACACCTTCTGTCCTTAACCACAGTCCACAAGTACAGACATGCAGAACCCTGAGAACATTGTATCCCAGAGAAATATTACGAGTCTCCGTTTTGCATAATTCATGATGCTAAATTGAGAATAGAAATTAAAATCTTGGCATACATTGTGCATTCGGCAACTCTTGGTGCTTCTTCTATCAGAATGATAATATAAATGACTTGTGAAGCAAAACAGCTCTAAGAACTTACTATCTTGCTATCCCTGTTTGCTTCTGATAGCTTTTCTTCCCACTTCCCAATGGAAGTTATGAACGTAACATTTTGTCCCCCAAGCTCCGCCTTAGGAGACTGATCAACACTTTTTTTGGAAGACTGTATGAATTGACAAAATGGAAGAATCAGAGCCAAACTTTACCATAATTGCACTCAAAGTGATCATGAACAGCAAAAGTAAATTTAATCGCCATAAGACAACGTACAACCTCTTTCATAAAATAAAAAAAAAATATCAAGTGCTGGAAAAGCAGAGAGATGAGTAGTGAGTCGTGCTGTAAAGCAAAGCAATGAAAAATCGAATCAGTTTAATGCTGGATTAGAGACTGTATGATTTGTAATATAGGTTGATGCTGGATTAGAGATATATGATTAATTGAATCAATAAGTTCGATCCCATTACTACAAATAGGTAATACAGAACAACTAAATTGAGATTGACAAGATGAAAAATGAATAATAATTTGGTTTACGAACAAAATTATTGATTTGTGCAATAATCTAATTGGCGGGGGAGTGATGGGAATTTAGAATCAACAGAGTTAGAAACTGTAAAACTAAAGCAAAGCGAAGAAAAATCATAAAAGAAACATATAACATGCTTTCTTATGTCAGTTTGTTTCTAATTACAAATTACCTTCTTCTTCACGAAATTACCCATGAGTAAGTATAATTGTACCCTGGTAATAATAGAATCACAGCAGTGACCTAAAAGTAAAAAATCCATGAAACTAATTAGAGGTACATACAAATATACAATTAACTAAATATTGCATCATCTGCAAACATATTCAGAGATTCCAAACAAAGTATCACAACAAATATGAAAAGAAAACTCCACTTGAGTTATCCTAAAGTTGTAACTTCACAAAAAACTCCTGTAGTAACTTCAATTGCTGGGCATAATGCATATATATATGAGTCAAGTGACCATTTGGCTTTCATGCAGATCACAGAAATATTGTTTCTTGTATTCTTATCGTTTTGTTCAAGCACTCGATTCAACAAAGCCTTTTACATTCCGAAAAAATAAACAAGAAAATAGATAAATTCACCTCAAACAAGGCCTTTTAATTCAGAACCACTTACGATGTTAAATTCTTGTTAGAGTCGTATAAATAACTCCATGTTGTACGCCGCATGTTGTTTCTTTCAATTAAACCCAAAAAAAGAATGTCAAATGGGTAGAAAATATTTGCATAAAGGTTAAAGAAAAATTACCCATTTCAGATCGGGTGCAATTTAATTGTGTTGGAATCCAACATTTTTAGGCGGAAGAGATGAACAAAAGGCGCACAAGGGAGAGCCCCTTAAGGGACGGGAATTTTGATATTATGACAAACCTAGCCGCGCGTACTTTTATACGTATAGTGTGGCTGATGAAAATGGTAACACACTATTTTGCCCTTGGTGTTGTGGGAGAGTTGTTCATTATCAGCATGGGGTTTATGGTCATTACAATACTTCTTTTTACTACCTCCACGGACTCCATGGCTCCATCCCATTTTATTTGTCAATAAATGTACAAAATTATAAGATCGCTTAAAAAAAGCGTTTTCTATAACATGAAAGTGTACTTCAAAGAAAAGGTGTTCAAAGCTAAAATAATATACTATTGTACCAATGGGGCATCTTAAAAATTTGTCTGTTACAATCATATGTTCTGGGTAGTTAAAAATTGACGGCATATGTTATTCCATACGAAATAATGATTATTGTTGAGAGAATTAACAAACATTTAAACGAGGAGAGATACAAGTTCAACAACTTGAGACTCCTACAACATTAGGCTAAAATGACACATCAGTGTTTGACATACACAAGTCTCGAGCTCTCCTAAAACAAAATAATTGTTTTACAAGCAAGAACTTCAAAGCAATCACGGGGACCTCACATTAGAATTCTTTGAGTTGTTTTCCTCGGAGGACGGACGATTCTCTGACTCGGGTTGTCGAATTTCCTCGATCATTCTAACTACTTCATCCATTGTGAGTCGCGTTTCTGGCACCTTTGCCACACATGCAAGTGCAATTTGAAGCATCTGGACCATCTCTTCTTCAATGTTTTGGTACTTCATCAGCTCAACATCAAACACTTCGGCAGTCCATTCCTCTCGGACAACAGACCGAACCCATCTAGGTAGATCAACCACTTCATCCTGGCTCGAATATTGGATAGGAGATTTACCAGTCAGCATCTCAAGTAGGAGTACACCAAAACTGTAGACATCAGATTTCTGAGTGACTTTCCTGGTTTCAATCACCTCTGGAGCTTGGTAACCTGGAACTCGAGATTTTGTAGCTATAAAATTCATCAAAGGAGTTAGACCAGCATCAGATACACAACCATCAAGATCTCTGTTGAGAAGGACGTTGGAGGACTTGATGTTGCCATGGATAAATTTAACACCACCCTCCAAGTGGATGTGAGCTATTCCCTTAGCAGCTCCAAGTGCGATCTTCAGCCTGGAATCCCAATCAAGTGGAGTCCTTCCTGTTCCTATATTACCTATTATATGAATTAAATAAAGGATGGCAGAACATAATTATTAATGGTGTGTTGATAAAGAGAGATATATGAGTGCATAACTTATATGATGTCCAGTGTTTAAACATAGATATTGAAAATTCCAACTACACGAGGACTTTTATATCACCCTTTAAACCACATTTAGTGGGTTGAAAGCTAACATCATATTACTTTGACAACCACTGCAGTGACAATCATATGTATAAACCAATACCTTGAGGTCCTATATACTTCCTAGGTCAGTTGCACCAGTAAACCAACATTTCCTGTGCATATGCTAACTAATTTTGCCAAAATACTTTGTTTACAAATAGTATATAGGCAAGAAGGAAAAATGGAATTTCTTCTTCCTTATGTGGGTGAAAAAAATAAAATATAAATAAATAAATAAAAGGATGACATTTGGAGAAGCATGATAAATTGAGAAATTGTTGTATGGCATGTTACAAGCATATAGATATATCGAGATAAAGGTTACTTGCTCTCTCAGAACCAAAGCCTTACAAACAACACTATCTCAAAGAATTTTGGATGTAAAGCATGCATACCATGTAGGCGCATAGTCAAGCTGCTTTCTGGCATGTATTCATACACTAGAAGCTTCTCATCCTTGGAGTAGTAATAAGCACATAGTGGCACAATATTTGGATGCCGCCCAATTCTCCCCACAACCTCCATATGTTGTTCAAATTCTTTCTTTCCCACCCCAACTTCCCGTAGTCTTTTCACCACTACAGTTGTCCCTTCATCCAAAACTGCTTTATAGGCTGTTCCGTAGCTCCCCTTTCCAAGAACTTCAGCTGAAGCCCGCAACAAATCCTCGAGATCAAAGGAGTAGGAGCTTCCTTCAAAAAAGAACAATTTATTCTTCTCAGATGCTTGAATCCCACTCCCAAAGTACTCCTCAGACTTCTCATTCTTTCCGCCATTAGAGACCTTTGCCTTAGACGCACCACTGCTATCACTGTCTTTCTTCTTCAAACAGAATAACAAGATCATCAAAACTAAAAGTATTATCGAAAATGCCCCTATGGCGATGGCAATGATAGTACCTGCACTAAATTTCTTAAAGTGACCACCACTATGTCTTTTGGGTAATGCTGGAGGGGATTGCAAGTAATCGGGAGAAGGAGAAGGGGAAAGGGAAGTTGAAGAGCAATTAGTCAAAGGAGGCCCACATAGAAGAGAGTTCCCCATGAATGAAGAAGTTGGAAATTTTTGGAGGAAATCTGGAATTGAACCATTTAGCATGTTATAACTCAAATTCAAAAGCTTAAGCCTAGGGATATTGAGATTGGGGATACGTCCAGAGAATGAATTGAACTGGAGGTCCAACAAGGTTAGTCGCTTCAAATTTCCAAGTGCGGGCGGTATGTTTCCAGTAAAGGAGTTGAAGGAAAGATCCACTACAGTAAGTTGAGGGGAGAGAGAGAAAAGAATATCACCAGAAAAGTTATTTTGTTGAAGGTAAAGGGCTTGGAGGGAAGGGATTGATGGGATATCAGAAGGAAGATTACCATGGAGATTGTTAGACCGTAGGCTCAGAACCTTTAAAGCATCTAGTTTCCCAATACTTTTGGGTGGTATGGCGCCATAAAGCCCAACACCTGGAAGATGGACGGCAATCACTCTGGTTCCATTTTCATTACAACGGATGCCAACCCAAGAGGTGCAGACTGCGACTGAAGCATTCCAGTTGAGTTTCCGTTGATGTGGGACAGCCGCAGCAAAGTTGAGGAGCGCTTGCCTATCATCGCTCAGGTCAGAAACAATCAGTGGAAGATTTGAGAGTATGAAGAAAAGGGTAGAAACCACTGCCAAGAACTGGATCTTCATGTTCCAGTGCCGGTATTTGAATTAATGCAAATATGCGAGTTTCATGTCCGTATTTCTTTCCTCTCTCCTGGCTCAACAACAACAAACATAAAGCAAAGTGAGCTGATTGTGAATCTAGAGGAAGCAGCAACTGTAGTCACAGTAAATGGAAGTCATTTTGAGTTTTTTGCCAGCAGGGGAACATACTAGCTGTTGATATGATGTTGCTTAAGCATGCACATCTACTTTTAACTATAATAATAAGCAAAGCTAACTATAATAGTTTGGAGATATAAGTTGAAAAGAGTTATTACAACAATGAAACAGAAAATAGGAAATAAACTAGAAAAATGAAAAGAGAATAACGAAAAGAAGCCTTCTCAATTAAGCAAACATATTAAAAGATAAATCTGGTTAAGGCTACGAAAAAAATGTCACTTAACCTACTTTTAGAATTGAGGGTGTGTTCCCCAATATATTTATATTTGCCACCACCAACTAAAACTAAGCTATAAACAATTGGACAAGTAGACACACATTGCCTAAACACTACATCTATAATATCAGTAAAAAGAGGAGCATGACACGGATTTCAATGTTATGTCTTACTTTTTAATGATGTAGATAGATATAATATTTAGTTGTTGTCTGTTTATACTTATTTTAAACAATTTGTCTAGCGTGTCAAGTAGATGTTATTTGGATTTTACTATAACTTTTCAAAAATGATGATTGTAAACACCTTAAAGGGTACCTTCATTATAAAAAATTTAACACTAAATTGTGGTAGCATTTTTTAAGTTAGTTCAGAGTATTAACTTGTAAGGGCACAGAGTATGGGCTTTCTCAGACAAGGAGGAACAGATCCCAGTGTGAGAAGACTGCACCTGCTTGCACAGAATTATGCGTATCAATCATAACAACTTTAGAAGATTGAGAATGTAAGGTAAGGTAATCGTGTTACTGCACTCTATTAGACTGAAGACTTCATATATGTTGTAATAGTTTACGAGTAAATAAAATAGAAGGCAAATATGTTCTGGCTGGACTTTTCCGTAGTGGAAAAGCAGAGCTACCTTTAACTTTTAATACTTAAAGGAATGTATTTATATAGTTTGATAGACAGTGATAAAAAGTAGTAATTCATAAAAAAGGTAAGTGATAACAGAGAATCCAAATGAAAAAGAAGAAAAGTGACACTAAAAAGAAAAAGCGAAAGTCTACTTGTTACTTTGTTGTTCTGCAGAAGTTTAGGTATTCTATGCTAAAAAGTTATGGACTATAATTTATTAACTAAATTATATCTCTAAGAGATCATGTAACTAGATTTGCCATGAACCATTACCTCAGGGATTTATTACTATCAAGAAAAAATAAAAGGAACCAAAATTAGTTAGCCTACAATTGTACAAAGAACCAAGTACCACTTCTGGTTCTGAGAGAAATTATTCGGTGTTCCAGGAATAAATAAATAGTATATTTCTTCTCTCATATAAGAGTAAGGTCCACAAGTGATGAGACCTTTATGTACATCACTGTTATGTGAGAAAGAAAAACATACTTTTCATTTACTCTTAAGACATTGAATAATTTTTCTTAGTTTCAGATGATAGCGGCAGTCATTCTCGGGAACACAAGAATTAGTCACTCTTTCTGAAAAATGTTATTCTCAAAAATAAATATTTTACTTACTAGTAAATCATAACAATTCAAACCCCCTTGGTGTATTTCTGCTCAAACCCAACTCATTTATATTTTTTAATAGAGTTTTTATCATGTTCAACTCAACTGTGTTTTACTTGGGCTAAATTTGTTTATAAAAATTATAATTTTAAGTCATAAATTATAATCTCAAAGTTATATTTATTTAAAATAATTATACTTAAAAATAAAATTATTAATCTCAAAAACGTCTTGTTTATTTTTAAATTTAGACTTAAGACTATTAATTAAGTAATTATTAAATGATTTAATAGTCTTGAGATTATAATTTCTGATTAAATATGATATTAAATTTTTTCTTATTAAGTCATTTTATAATCTCTAGACTAATAATCTCAAATCCAAATTTAAAAACAAATAAAACAAAAATAAAGTTAATAATTTTATTTTAGTATAATTCTTACAAATAAAAACTTTTGAATTATAATCCATACCTTTGTATTATAATTTCGAAATATTTCTTACAAACAAACATACTCTTAAACTCTTAATGTTAAAAGGATGAAGCATCGATATTTATTGTTCAATACCGGTAATACATTTTCTTTACTTGTCTTCGCTTGAAAAAATTATTTTAAGTAAATAGAACAAGTGAATATTATAATCCCTCTTATATATTTACGGATCCAACCATAGGCGAACCTACAAATATAGGGCCTGTTCGTGTACGACTTATAAGTCGGTCAACGAACTTATAAGTCATTAAGTCGTTAAGCTCGTTCGGGAATAACTTTTTTTTTAACTTATAAGTCGAAAAAAAAGTCTAAAAAAAAAAAACAACTATTTCTGACTTAAAAAAGATGACTTATAAGTCATTTTTTTTAAGTTGGTCAACTGTCATGAAATGACAAAATTGCCCCTCCTTGTTTTTTTTCTGTTCTTCTCACTAAAGGACATTTTAGTAATCTTTACATTTTACTTAACTTATAAGTCATTATTACCCGAACACATCCACAACTATTACTTATAATTCCCGACTTATAAGTAAAAATACTCCCGAACACTTTTACTTATAAATCTACTAAAATTTTAACTTATAAATCTATTCAAATGTTAACTTTAAGTCAAAAAAAAAAAAAGTCATTTCCGAACGGCCCAATAAAGAGATAGCACTTGCCTCACATGGAATAATCTCTCCTTGGCATGCCTTATCCATTAAAGGAGTTTGTTGATATGGATGATGTTTCTAGAGGTTATGGTAAAGAACAAAATTGTGTATCTCGTAAATAACGAACAATGGCTGTCTAGATATAAAAATAAAACTCGCCATTCTCGTTGGTTAAAAGGGACGGACAGGAGGAGGAGATAGATAGATCTGAAGTAATTTAATGCACATTGAAATCGACTAGAATTTCTTCATGGCAGCTTCAATTTCAGGTCTGAAACTGAACCTAAATCCAACAAGATGTTTTGACTCTATGAGATCTGGTGCTGTTGGTAACAACAACTTTTCCGGGAAAAGGAGGCAAGTAGTATCGGTGAAAGCGATGGGAGGAGGAGGATCGGGGGCCAAGTTCAAAGGAACGCAGATGAGAGAGAAGCAGCTGGCGGAGATGATAGAGAGTAAAGTAATGGAAGCGAAGGAGGCGTGCGACGGTGATCGGAGCTCAGACGAGTGTAAGGTGGCGTGGGACGAAGTGGAAGAGGTGAGTCAGGCCAAGGCTGATCTGCGGCTCAAGTTAGAGAGAGAAGAAGATCCTCTCGAATCCTTCTGTCACGATAATCCCGAAACCGACGAGTGCCTCGTCTACGATGATTGAACTTGGACTTACTACATACATCCTGTCCTATCCTTTCCTGTATTGTAATTTTATTGCTGTATTATTTTAAATAATATTAGTAACAAATTAAAAATAAGTTGTTTTTCTTCTGCTTATTTTATTTTGTTTTTAGTTTTTGCTAGTCTACGTGATGCGGAACACAATTATTTTTTTTATAATCCAAATCGGGAAGGTTGTAAATAAATTTTAATTAAAAAAATAAGCTCATACCAAACTGATAATTGAAAGTCACGCGGCTTTAATTTTAACAATTAGAATAAGATTTCAGTAGCACAAGAAATACTTTAGTAATAATATTTTTTTAAAATAAAAGGCGCAGTTATTACCTATAACCCTTTGCCCAGCAATTCTTGTACAAAACTACAAAAGTATATATATATATATTTTACTATCATTCTTAAATGTTTAGCTAATATTAAAAATATATTTAAAAATATAAAATTATCGTTATAAAAATGTATTTTTGAAAGAAATTGAGCTTTTGTTTAGGGAGTATTATTCTTAAGAAATTAGTAGGGATGAAATAAGTAGGTAAATATTCTAGTATATTTTTTAGTATATAAAATCATTGTAATCGTTAATAACATTAATTATTAGAATAGTAGTAAATATGACTAGTGGCAAAAAATACAACAATTTGTGAAATTAGAAGATATAATAATTAAATGTAGTTGAATTCTCACCGTAGTTACTACACTCCGTCATAATTTAAAAAAAAAAAATAGTGGAAATTTTAATTAATCTAAAGAAGAGGGAAACTACACTAGAGTTCCAACAGAGGAAATAGGAATGATTTACTCTCTGCTTATTAGATCTATCCGTCTTAATCAATAGCAGTAGCGGCAGCGAGCAATTTGAGAATAAAATTCATATAACAACCAACAAAGAGAGGGAGAGAGAGAGACCGACTGTGAAAAGAAAGAATCGAAACCTATAAAACGTGGTCACCTTGTGAATCTAATTCCGGCGGGCTTGGGCAGGGCAGCAAGCACTATGATTGATTAGGACTCAAATTGATCCGCTCTGCAAAAGTTAAGAAGATCAATTAGACACGAGTAATAACAATTTTTGATTTTTGGAATGAGGTCTTAACGACTCACACAGGTAATATATATATATATATATATATATATATATAGAGAGAGAGAGAGAGAGAGAGAGAGAGAGAGAGAGAGAGAGAGAGAGAGAATTTCAACAGGTAATGTATGTCGACAACTCTCAATTGAATTATTATTTTATACAAGTAACCAACAATTAAATTTGTGATGATTACTCTAACCGATCCACAAAAATAAATCTTACCACTTGTTTCAAAATCTGTACCAAAATCTGCGAAAGGATTCAAGTGCGCTCACTGAACAGTAAAAGAATAGAATAGAATAGGGAGAGAGGAGAGAGGAGAGAGGAGGAGGAGGAGGAAAAAAAAAAAGCAGGAGATTTGCTGCTGCAGACTCTCTACCCTTTTTTATAAAAAAGGAAATATTCTTGTAATGTTAAATTGAACCGTTACGAAAACAACCCCCCACCACCTCCAGCCTCAGCGGGAGGGAGGGATTACAGCCCGCATAACGCATAGTTCGTGGAACACAGATATCCCCCTCACATAACTCATAAATGCAATAGGGACCTCATTCATTTAAGGACAAGTCTTGGACGACGGCTCCTAGTAATGGGTCCAAATTTTATTTTATTATTTATTTTTATTTTTTTAGAATTTTAAAATATTTATAATATTAATTTTAATAATTTTTTTTATAATTTAGATATAATTTAAATGCATATTTTTGTAAAAAAAATATCAGAATAAATATTATAAATATTTAAAAATTTAAATAAATAAAATTTGGACCGGTCGCTAACACGATCCCCTAAAAAAGTCCTTCATTTAATCATGAATATAAGAAGAATACCCAAATTAATAAACCAATTTTCATTAACTCATAACTCCATTATTCGTACTTTGTATTAACTCCTAAATTCACGCATTCATAATTGTAGATTTCTACCAACAAATTACTCCCTCCATTTTCGAATTAAATAAAAATAAAATAAATTTTTTATTAATAAAAATTACCAATTGTAATTACATTTATCCCGAAATTAATTTGTAAATTATATTTATTAATAAAAATATAACCATATTTCATAAATTGAAAGAAAAAAAAACTTTATTCCTTAAATAAAAAAATTATAATAAATGATATTTTCATTTTGAGACTAACAAAAGAAAGTTCAAAAAAGGATTTTAGAACGAAGGAAAGAGAGACAAGAGTCTGTCTATATAAATATCAATTCTCCTGTAACCGGTGGGCGGTGCTCTCCACCTCCCAACTGCACAAGGCAACTAATCAATGTCCGGTGTGGGTGGGCTAAATTATGGCACTATAAATGTTATGTGGATGTTTCCTAATTCCTCCTCTATATATATATACATACTGGCACTGCTTTTGGGGAGGGAGGGATTGAGTGAGATGGATGGACAGTGACTGAGGTTAAGAATTTGTCATCATCACTCAACAACTCGTTATTACTGTTGCAATTAAGTTTTATTTTTTATGATAAATATGTCAAAGAAATAATAATACATAATAATAATTACAGGTTGTCCTTCCTTAGCAAAATAAATACATTTATTTACAGTTATTGTAAAAATAAAATAAATCAACATTCTACAACTGTCAAAGGTAAAATCCTACTTTTATTTCAAAATATTAAAAATATGCAATGCTTTTCTAATAAATCGATTTCTGATTAACAACCAACTCTTCACTTGCACCCACCCAACCCAAATGACTCTCATAAATGTTTGGACCCACCCAACTACCCCCTCCCCCCAACCCCGACACTGATTTCATATTTTGTCCCGTAGCTAATGTGTGAAATAGTTGAAATTAATTACTAACATATTTCATTGGATGTATATTAATTAGAGTATTTAATTGAAGGCCTTTATTCACTTAAATATTAACATAATAAATTTCATGTGGCGTGTATTGAGAATATAAGAAAATAATTATTATATAATTAAAATTTAATTACATTAACAATTTAAATAAAGACTTTGCTTGAAATACCGATGTGAATATAACTTCAGAATTTAAGTCTAACTGAATTGTAATTTATTCATGACATTAACTAGTAAAAAGTATTATTATTATTCAAATAAATTCACGACTCATATTAATACAATTTAATAAAACTTAATTTTATAAGATTTTAAGTTTAAATAAATTTTAATCTACCTAGGACACTAATTTAACAAAAAAAAATATCACGTCTACAATTAATATAATTAAAACAAGTGATATTTTAAGTCTTTATGTTTTAATAAAGGTTAATTTAGTTTTTAAAAAATCTAATAAGAAAATTAAGTATTTCTATTAATAAAACGCTTCATGAACCACTTAAGTCATGGTGTAGCTAGGTTACGAAATTATTATTTTTTTGTTCTTATACATTTAGTTATATTATTATTTTTTTTTTTTTTTTTTTTTAAACTTGTATATCTTCTTATTTAATACTCCGAATTTAATAAAAAAAATATTTGATTCCCACGCTATTTATACACACAACGCAACCCTCATCAAGCGTTAATATAATTAAATCATGAGATATGTTGAAAATTAAATAAAAAAAATTTAATTCAATTAATATAATAATTTGATAACAAAGTGCAAAACAACGAAATCAAACTAAGTTCATACTTATAATTATATAACAAAATTATCATTAGACAAATTCTTGCTCTACTAAAATATCATGTTTCAATTTTGAATAATTATAATAATTTTGAATAATATTATGTTTTAATTTTTAATAATATAGATGAATGTATTATTTGGTTATTGTGCGTATGAATTTGTCCATCAATTTTTGGTGGATACGAGTCAATTTTTAAGATGTCCGTTAATTTACTACTATCTCCGTTGTATAAAATGAAATTAAAATGATATTTATTTATTTATTTATTTATCAATTTATGAATTTTTAAAACCTATAAATTTATTTAATTTTAATTGGTGTAATATATAATATTATAAATTACTCAAAAGATACTAAATACAAATTTTAAAATTAATTAAATTCGCATAATAATTTAGTTTTTTAGAATTCATAAATTAATTAAGATAGCCTTTGGCTTAGTTGTTATGCATGGCCCTTGCCATGCAATAAATTTTATTTTTTTTGTGGCAAAGATGAACGATTAGCTTATTTACGGGTCGTTTAGTTGGACATAAAAAATTTAGAATGGAACAAAATGGTGGTTGAATTTGAAATCAAATTATAATCGAACACTTCATTTATATGTTTGGAATATTACTTAAAAATTATATAAGAAAAAAATATAATAACCAATATATTCCTAATTAACTAAGTAACCAACTAACTATATATATTATTAATATTAACTGACTAACTAACTAATTAACTAAATAACTAACTAACTATATATATATATAGGGGTGAAAATCGGTCCGAGTTACTCGGTACCCGACTCGGATTCGACTCGAGAATATGATTCGAGACTCGGATTTGGTAGACATCCGAGCCGAATATAAGTCAAGCTCGTTTATGGGATTATAATACTGAACTCGAATCTGAGCAGCACACTGTTCGCTCGTTTTAGGGTTCGAGTACACTGCCTTTATTTGATTCATACTCGATCCTTACTCAATGAACCCTACTCGTTTAGGGGTTCGATGTATGAGATTGGAAAAATATAATGATGTTACTAGAAATTGTATTATAGTATAATTAATATTATAAATTTATCATTGTAATTTTTATAACTTGTATTTTTATATATAAATAAAATTGAAGTTTTTTTAAGTTTTCATTTTTATGTCTCATTTTGGTGTGATCCATCTCAGATTCGAGCTCGAATAGAGGCTCGCGAATTACTCATTGTGAAAACGAGTTGAGTAACTTCGAGCCGAGTAGTATCGAGTAATTCATCGAGTCGAATTTGAGCAGCCTTAGAAATTATCATTTCGAATTCGAGTCGAACCTGAACACAAATTTTCTGATCCGAGTCGAGCTTGAGCATCAGAGTGTTCGGATCGACTCGGGATCATTTTCACCCCTATATATATATATAAGGGAGTGATCCATAACATGTATTTGTTATGGATACTTATAGGATATACATTATCTATATTCTTCAAAATAAAAGTAAACGATCAGAATTAGAAACTGAAAATCGTCGTCCGCTACTAATAGTAGCAAACTTTTAAAAAATCCACTAGTAATAGTAGCGGACATCGATTTGAAAGTCAACAAACCCTAAAAGCGCGTTCACTATTATTATTAGTGAACGATTTAATTTTTTTTACAATGTCCTCTATTAGTAGTAGCGGAGTCCAGTACTAATAGTAGCAGATGTCCATTTTTAGTTTATAATCTTAACCGTTTACTTTTGTTTTGAATGACACATATGATGTATGCCTTATAAGGATTTATAGCAATTACTTATTATCGATTGACCCCATATATATATATATATATATATATATATATATATATATAAAATACCTATTAATATATAATATATTATATTATATTTATTTATATAGGTGAGAATATTTTTATCTTAATATTTTTTTATTTTTTATTTACTCATTAAAATCACAATTTCTTACTTCCCTAAAGAATTGCAATTTAGCATATCAAAAGCTAAAAAAAATGCTTAATTGAAATGATCCTATATATATATATACATACGCACGTGTATATATTTATATATTCTATGTTTGGTAACAGGGGTTGATAATAAAAAATTATTACAAAGGATCTAATATCTTTCAATGACAGATTAGTTAGAATTTATGCATCGTCTCTCGACCGAAATCGTGAAAAGGGTTGTATTTTACGAGGGTATCATCAATTTTACTAAGGTTTATTCTCGATAGCAATCCATCGCTATAACAATAGCTGAAAACTTCAATGGACCTTCATAATTTCCAAGTTTAATGCTTGTGAGGATGATGAAGAAGAGACCATCAAATTTCGTAAGTTTTATAATCGGTAAAACTAATGATTTGTACACTACACTTGACATATTTTATTTATTACACCACTAAATTTTTAATCTTTACAATTACTACATTAAACTAATTAAAATTTTATAATTGAGTCATTCTATCAAATGAATTAGACAGAAGTTATCTTACATTAAAAGCAATGGATGATGCCGACGATGATAAATTGTTGATCATTCATCGTGAAGGATTTTACGAGGAGGTAAAAGAACATGACCCCTGTGAGGATATAGAGGTCTTGTATAAGATTACAGCGCTCAGTGTTTATGAGTTCAATTCAAATAAAAGTGAATGGCCGAATGTTGAGAGTTTGGGCAAATAGAGCAGTTTTTTTTGGGATTGAAATGCAAAATTGTCTCTCTAGTTTGTATCATTTTTATAAAACTCTCCCTCAAACTTTTTTTTTGACAAACTCTCCCTCTAGTTTGTATTATTTTTGTAAAACTCTCCCTCGAACTTTTTTTTAGCAAAACTCTCCTTCCAATATGTATTAGCTACGCAAAAGAGACGCTTACATATTTATTTTATTTATTTTTGTATGTGAAGTTTATTTCCTATTTTGTAATTAAATGAATGATTAATTAAATATGTAAACTAATTAAATGATTAAATAAATAAATGACTAATTAAAATTAAATATGTTAACTAATTACTTAAATATTTAATTAAATAAATGACTAATTATGTGGTTCCTAATAATATTAGATTAGTTAAAAGAAAATATAGTTAATTTTCAACAAATTAGGGATCTATTCCACTTTCTTCTTTTACTGGCAATAATAGTTTTTGTTTTTCTATGAACAATTTTTTGAAAATTAACTCTTTTTTTTATAACTAATCTAATATTATTAGGAACCACATATTATTTATTTAATTAGTCGTTTATTTAATTACATATTTAATTAATCAATTAACATATTTAATTTTAATTAGTCGTCTATTTATTTAATTAATTTTCATTAATTAGTCATTTAAATAGTTCAAATATTTAATTAGTCATTTATTTAATTACATATCATTTATTTAATACAAAATAGGAAATAAACTTTACATAAAAAATGAAATAAAGATATACGGGTCCCTTTTGCCTAACTAATACACCTTGGAAAGAGAGTTTTGCCTAAAAAAAAGTACGAGAGAGAGTTTTGCAAAAAAATACAAACTGGAGTGAGAGTTTTGCAAAAAAAAAAAGTTTGAGGAAGAGTTTTACAAAAATGATACAAACCGGAGGGACATTTTTTCATTTTAATCATTTTTGGGTCATACTAATTTTGCAAATTGCAATGATTTCATCCGATGGGGTGGTGAAAGCTCTGGTCATATATACTTCACAGATGATGCTTTTCGAATTCACCTTCATATATAGGAAGCAAAGATATGGGTATTTATCATATGTACTATTGAACCCTTTTTCAATGGGGATTCAAGAATCAACTTTGCTCCAGCTACTTGGATTGAACCATATCTTTATTATATAGATTTTATTGTTTTTTCTACATTGTTAAACTATGTTTCTTTATTTTTTTTAAGAATCTTCTGATATGTTCAATCAACTTGTTCTTGGTTGATGCTTCCTCACATTGATTATTTATTACCAATAGCAAGGTCTTTTTTCAAGACTTCATTTACAACTGTTAAGCATGGGTTCTGACCGAGGCTGATTCTTAGCTTTTTGCTTGTGTGCTCAGTTACTCCCATCTCTATAAAGCTATTGCTAGTCAAGTTTGACTTTAGAGTATTCAATTTGATTCTCGGGTACTCAAAATTGTTCTTGAGATTTTCAAATCATTTTTTCCGTCTTGCCCAAAATCTGGTCCTCACTAGGATTCACATGGCTATAATTTAGTGCCTATAATATTATAATGTCGTGAACCGGATATTAACCCCAAAGTATTTGAGTTAATTTGAATGCTCCTGTTTCAAATAGAGACTATTGACGAGCTCCAAAAAGATGAAGCGAGGAGATGGATAATCGTCGCTAAATGTTAAATGCAGGGGGGGGTTTGGAGATATTTTTAATTTTTTTCTTTTTGATAATAGGGTGGATATTTCGACTAGCAGCTGCTGGTGCTTCATATATACTAGTGTGTATATGCGTTGCACGCGTGAGAAAAAAAAGTTGTAAAAGAAAAAAATTGAACATAAAATTGCAGAAGGAAAAAAATATGAAAATAAAATTTTACATGTACATTAGAATCTGAAAAAGGAGAAAAAAAATCATAAATTAATTATGATTAAAAGATAGGATGATAGAGGGAAAAAATAAAAAAGAGAGAAAAGTGATGAGAGAAAAAAAGAGTGGCAATTAAAACATTGAGCAAAGATAGGAAAAGAGAGAGAAAAGTAAACAAAACTCTTAATTATCACGTCATTGTGATTCAATTACACAAAAAAATAATTATAAAAAGCTAGACGTTTTATAATATATTAGTGTCCAAACACACGCGATGCACGTGAGAAAAAAAGTTGCAATAGAAAAAAAATTAAAAATAAAATTACGTGAAAAAAATATGTTAAAATTTGAAAGAAGAGAAAAAGAAATCATAAATTAATTGTGAGTAAAAAATAGAGTGATGGAGACAAAATAGGTAAGGAGAGAGAAAAAAGGAAGTGATTATCAAAACATTAAGAAAAAATAGGGAGAGAGAGAATAGTAAATAAATTTTGTAATTGTCACGTAACCCAATTATATTAAAAAATATATATAAAAAGCTGCATTTTTTATATTATATATAGGGAACTATTATTTTTACAGATTTTTTTCTGTTATTTCTATGGGTGGACTTCATTTTTTTTTTACCTATAGCGACAGTTTTAAAACCATCGTTATATATCTATAACTACATTTTATATGTTAAAACCGTTGCTATAGACTTATTGCAACACTTTACATATGAAAAGTATCACTGTAAGTCTATAACGACGATTTTAAAACCGTCGCTATAGGACCCAACTTTATTCATGTCCTACTACTTTAAAAAACAAACTCATCAATTCTATATAAAGCACTGACGGTATGAGTAATAATTTATTATTTAATATTTTAAAAAATTAATTGTGATTTCAAGACTATAGTTGTAGTTATGTATATTAGTTATGACAATTAATTATGAATGAATTCACTATAATTTTTCAACTAATGTTATAATTATTATATTTCAAATTCACATATATTATTAATACAATTAATCATGTAATTTGATAAAATTTAAAGTTTTAATGAATTAAATATTAATTTAATAATGAAGTTCATGACTAAAATTAATATAATTAAATCGCGTGATATATTAAGAGGTTTTTTCAACATATTAATATTTTAATAAAATTGTAGCTACTCGTGCTTTATATATACTAGTGTATATGCGTTGCACGTGTTAGAAAAAAAAGTTATAAAAGAAATAAAATTCAACATAAAATTATGTGACATAAAATTGCAGAAGAAAAAAAAATGAATATAAAATTATACACGTACATTAGAATATGAAAAAGGAGAAAAAAATCGTAAATTAATTATGATTAAAAGATAGGATGACAAAAAAAAAAAATAGAAAAGAGAGAAAAGTGATGTGAGAAAAAAAAAGAGTGACAATTAAACATTGAGGAAAGATAGGAAAAGAGAGAGAAAACTAAACAAAATTCTTGATTATCACGTAATTGTGATCCAATTACTCCAAAAAATAGTTATAAATAGTTAGACGCTTTATAATATACTAGTGTCCAAACACACACGTTATGCGTGAGAAAAAACGTTGCAATAAAAAATATTAAAATAAAATTAGAAAAGGAAAAAAATATGTTCAAATCTAAAAGAAGATAAAAATAAATTATAAATTAATTGTGAGTAAAAAATAAGGCGATGGAGACAAAATAGGAAAGGAGAGAGAAAAGTGGTGCGAGAAAAAAAAGGAGTGATTATCAAAATATTGAGAAAAAATAAGGAGAGAGAAAATAGTATATAAATTTTTAAATTGTGATGTAACCCAATTATTTCAAAAAACAATTATAAAAAGCTGCATGTTTTATAATATATGTCTATATAAAATGAAGTAGGTGTCCTGTACAAACACAAGTTTATTCGTGTCCTACTACTTTAAAAAACAAACTCATCAATTCTATATATAAAGTACAGATGGTATGAATAATAATTTATTATATTAATATTTAAAAAAGTTAATTGTAATTTTGAGAATATAATTGTAGTTATTGAATAATTAAATATTTATTCAAATAAATAATGATTGAATTATATATTATAAGTTCTGATAATCAATTATTAAGTTAAATATTTAAATAAATTATTGTAATTTTATTTAATTATGATTATCTAAAAATAATTATTTAAATTTTATTTAAATTTGAAATGGACTTTTATATTAGCTTTTATATCGTCAAAATTTATTTAAAATTCAAATCCGAATAGAATTATGAAACTTAAGTTTTAATAAGTTGTATTTTAGTTATGACAATTACTTATGAATAAATCTACTATAATTTTTCAACTAATGTTACAATTATTATGTTTCAAATTCACATATATTATTAATACAATTAATCATGTGATTTGATAAACTTTCAAATTTTAATGAATTAAAATAGTTAGGATACTAATTTAATAATGATGGTCATGACTAAAATTAATATAATTAAATCGCGTGATATGTTAAGAGATTTTTTCAACATATTAATATTTTAATAAATTGTAGCAATAAATTATCCTATATAAATTTGTTAAGATATATAAACTAAATAAACCTATTAAAAATAACAAATGTAGTAATTATTGATAGATAACATATGTATCTCTTTGATTTTATTACAAATTATTTTTTAAGGCGATATTCTTCTTATTTTCGAGCATTCTTGGCTTTACGTTCATCAAATATTTCTTTTTTGAACCACTACTTAATAACATTTTTTCCCAGTGAATTTTATTTGATTTATATTTATGGTATCAATGCAATTTTAATAAAAAGTGAGAAAAGGAAAGTAAATACAATATTACTTATAAACAAAATCAAGCAATACATATGATGTAATGTCCTAGAATTTCCACATCTTTATTAATTAAATTATTAATTTAATTTTCAACGAGTTAGTTTTATGAGATTATTTAAATCTTTTTATGTGATTAATTAATTATGTGATTAAATAATTATGTAATTAATTACTAAAATTAATTAAAGGGGGTCACTAATATGTTATTAAATTAGTGAACAAACCCTAAAGTTTTAATATCAAAATAATTGATAAGTTTCCTATTAATTAAATATTCAATTAAATTGAATATAATGAGTGAATTAAATATAATAAATTAATTAATATGATTATTAATTAATGTAAATAATGTGAAATGTTAATAATAATATTTATTAGTCCATTTGGTAATTTAATACTTATGGGTTAAAATATTTAATTATTTATTCAATCTAATTATTTATTTAACATGGATTGAATAATTAATGTGTAAATTATTAAATTAGCCCAACATGGGTCAATTAGTAGCCCAAGTGGGGAATAATAAAATTTGACAATTTAGTAGCCCAAACAATTTAATAGAAGCCCAATTGGTATTTTAAATTAAAGCCCAATGATTGGCCCACTTGGAAAAACAATTAAATAACTTATTAATTAATTAAAATAAGAAAAGTGAATTGATTTTTTGGGACTTTTGAAGTCCATCAGCCGAATGGGGTGAGGAGGAGAGAGAATGTATTGTTATTATTTTTATTATTAGTATTATTATTTGATTTTCATTTATTTAATTAAAAGGGTTGCTTGTTTTCTTTTTGTAGTACATGCACCATGCTTCTTTTCACCTAATGTGGTTAACTTGTGTAAGTATCCAATGGGTGCATGATGGGCTAAAATTATTAGATATAATTTATGTATCTAGTAATATTTCAAGTATACTTGAAATGTGAGATATACTTCATTTTATTTTTCAAGCAAAAGAGAGCTAGAGAGAGTTGAGAGAAAACTTTAAGTGAGAGCATAATATTTGAGAGATCAAGTAAGAAGAAGAAATCCTAAGTTAGTTCATGCCATCCTCCTTCACAACATATTTTGGAAAGAAGAGGAGAATAGCTATCAAAACAAGGTAGTTATTTTTAAACCCTAATCTTGCTTTTCTTTCAAGTTATAGTATAAATATTAGTGTAATAATTTCTATGGTTAGTATCATGCTATGTATGTTTATATAGTTGATCATGGGTTTAACTTATGTGTTATGAGTTTTATTGAATGAAAAACATGTATTTGGTTGTGTGAAAATAAATCTCAATATAATGATTAACTATAATTTTTGATAATATTTAGATTTGATGTTCTAATATTATAGAACATTAAATCATGAGAAAAACAAAGTTTGAATCACTCAAAATGGAGTTTTATACAAAAAGTTATGATTTATGGTAGTTTATGTGATGTAAAAATTTTTATAAAAAAATATTGATATTAAATCATGAAAAATTAATTTTTCATGTTATAAATTAATATAAGGTGATTGGTATTTTTTTTGGATTTTTATTGTAAAGTTAAAGATTTATTAAAGGTATAATTTTTGTTAAAAATGCACTGTTCACATTCTGCTAGAAGGAGAAAAAAAAAAAGAACAGTCCGCGCAATGCGCGCGAGGCGTTAGGCCGGCAAAACGCGGAGCCAAACGACGTCGTTTGGCGTCTGTGAAGAATTCACTCCGCGCAATGCGCGGAAGCCGTTTACGGCTTCTCAAAACGGCATCGTTTTGGGCCATTGTTACTGAAGGCGCGCGCAATGCGCGAGCGCCGATTTTCTGCGAAATTACCAGTTTGCCCCTCCGTGTTTTTTTTCGGCAGAATTACCATTCTGCCCTCGGTTCAGTTTTCGAATTATTTACGAAATTGCCATCGGTCCGGTTTTTCAACTTAATTACGAAAATGCCATTCGGGTTAATTTTAATTAATTTAAATATTTAAAAATTAATTTAAAATAATAATAATACAAAAATAATATTGGGGAGGATATTTTTCATAAAGTTTAATATTTAAATATTTTAAATATTAATCTAGTTAGCTAAACCATGGTTAGGTTAAATAAATTTATTATTTATTTATTATTTTAAATGTTAATAATAAATAAAGATGATAAATTAGCAATTATTATTTAATGCCTATTAAATAATATTTAAAGAGAGATAAAATTTATAAATTAATTATTTATTATTTAAATATTATTAAATAATAAATAAAGATAATTAAGTAATTAATTATTATTTAATTAACATTAAATAATGATTAATGGAAATTAAGTTATTAGAGTAATAATTTATTATTTAATTTAAATAATAAATAAGAAGGATTTGATTATTATTTAACCTTAAATAATAATTAAAATTAATTAAATAATTAATTATTATTTAATTGACATTAAATAATAATTAAAGAGGATTAAGATTAGTAAACTATTATTTAATTTTCTTAATTAAATAATAAGTGAGGTTAATTACTTGGTTAATTATTGGTTGATTAACATTAAATTAAAGAAGGTTAAAATTAAGTTAATAATTATTTATTTTTTTATAATAAGTAGGTACAATTAGTTATTATTTATAATAACTAGAGTTAATTAATTAATTTCTATTTAATCAATATTAAATAGTAATTAAAAAGAGATTGAGTTAATAAAATAAATTGAATTTAATTAAACAATTATAATAAGTTGTTTAAAGGTTTAATAAGTGTCCAACACTTAAGAAAAATATTTTCTAACTTATTAAATTATTAACCTAAAATGATTGAGTGTCTATAAGGTTAATAATATTGTTTTGACTAATGTAAATTATGTGTTAGTACTTATGTGTGGTAAATAAGTTCGTTATTAAGCGTATAGTTATGCAAATACGCCGTACTAATTATTAGACCGACTTTATTAATGTTAGGTCTTTCAAAGCAAGTTAGTTAAAGCTAGACAATTATTGTAGCTGAGCAAACAGGCAAGTTCTCTAACCCTACTCAATTATTATCGTTGAACAAGTTTCCATACTTGTATTTATTGTTAAAGCTTGCAGTGGTTTAATTATTTAAAATTATTCCACATCCATATTGTTTATACAATCGCACTTAGTGCATTTGAAGCTTATTAGTTCTTGATTCATGAACTGTATTAAAAATGTCTTAAGCTAATAATTCAGCTAGACATTACGTTTCTAAATTCAATAACTTGAATACTTTTAAAAGCTTATCCAAACCATTGTTGGGTGCGGATTTCTTATATTAAGTCTGAGAATTGAACAACCCTAAATTAGGGGATTTTGTGTCGGGAATCCGACTTTGGGCGCCAGTGACTAAATGTAATGCATATACAGCGGGTTGAATAGGCTGATCCCCTTGAAAACCAAACAACTCAAAGGGTCAGAGGAAACTCTATTATACCCTAGTTAGTTCAGGGTCCTTAGTGACCACTCAGCATTTTAAGATTCAAATATTCTGTTTATTAAAATTTGAATCCTGTTTCATTCACAACTGTTATATCTATTGTTGAATCATTGATGATATTTCTCATTCATTCATGATATATTAAATCTATATGATTGTTCTAAACTTGCTGAGCAAACTAGTTGCTCATTCTTGCTATATCATGAACCATTTTTCAGAGAATCCTGATTGCTCAAAGAAGGATAAGGGAAAAGGAAAGGCCAGAGCTTAAGTTAGTTTATGCATGCTAATTAGATGTTTAAATTTGTGTTTACTGTTGTTAAACCTTTTGTAATTCCTTATGATAGGAACTGTTTATGTTAAGGTTAATAGACCCTGGTATTGTAACCTTTTTGTAAGGGAACCAATATGTATTATTCTGCGATATTTAAATGCAATGTATGTATTTAATTGTTAGTAATGTGTTGAATAGTGAGAACCAAACTCGAGGTTATGGAACCCGGATTTGGGGTCGTCACAGGTTGGTATCAGAGCCGTAGGTTAGAAACGTTAGGATTTGCGAAACCTAAGTTATAACCTTAGTATTAAACTCATATCGAGTGCGTTAGGGGATGAATCGGGGAGATTCATCATGTTGTGTATTTTTGGAGATGGATTTAGAAAATCCATCGAGCCGAGATGTACATGATAAAATATCATTTCATTTCATCAATGAATATATTTTATTGCTGTACTAACGTGTGTTATTGTTTTATGATATAGGATGGCAGAGATCGGACAGTCGAGTCGCACTGCTGAGGAGGACTATATTGATATCCATATGGATACTGCACAGCCGCTGGTGGCTGCAACCGTAGAGGAGCCAGAGTCAGATCCTGAGGAGGGGGATCGTGTGGAGCCCGTCTGGGGCGGAGTCATGAGGCCTTACAGTGAGGATGAGGCAGAGTCAGAGGAGTCTGAGGAGGAGGAGTCAGCTGATGGCATGGGCACCACTGCCGCTGACATCATAGAGGGACTGACCGATAGGAATGAGGGGCTGGAGGCAAGGGTCCAACATCTAGAGGAGCAGAATCTGACCCACCAGCACATGGAGGATCAGTATAGGGATGCGGCTTATCAGTTCTCTGGCGAGAACGCAGAGCTGAAGGAGAGGATTGTAGGACTGGAGGTTCAGGTACAGGAGTACGAGGATTCAGTGGAGCACCTTGCGGTGCTAACTCATCAGCTGGTAGAGCAGGATGTAGAGCTGCAGGCTAAATTAGCAGTGGTTGAGACTAGGTTGGCAGAGGCTGAGCTGAAGGTTCAGCAGGTTCAGGCAGAGAAGGCCGCCATCCGTGCACACTGGCAGGAGGCGATAGAGGACCGTATGGAGATGGAGAGACAGCGGGATGCCGCTTATGGTCAGATGATTGAGCTAGAGGAGGAGGTCCATGAGAAGCGGGTGAGGACGGATAGACTTAGCTACGTCTACCGATCTTCATATGGTAGGCTTCAGAGCAGGGTGCACTACTACCCAGCTGAGGAGGGTCAGTCTATGCACACCATCAGCAGGAGCGTGGTGATGGCCATCGGGGATGAGGAGTATGACGACGCGATCCGTAGGGGGATGCGCAGTCAGTAGTAGTAGTAGTTGTTTTCTAATTTCGTATGTAAATAGATGCAGTAGAACCCAACTTTTGTTTTATTAGAGGGTTAATATGTCACTAAATCCCAACTCTAGGAAGTTGTAGGATATGTCAGATCCCATCTTTTGTAGCTTCTCTGGGATAGAAGCATTTATAGCAGTATGCTTTTGATGTAAAGTGCTACGCACTACTGTTTTAGCATATAAATATAAATGCAGTCAAATTTATGTTATATGCGTGTTGAAATAATTACTTGTATGTTAGCTAAACATTGCCTAAGATACAAAATAATGAAATGAAAAAGATGTAATAAGTTTTCTTGCGCGCTGTCGGTTTTTCAACAAATAAAAATCCCCTTTAACTAGGGTTGTTCTTTCTCAGTCTTACTGTAAGAATCCGCACCAGCCAATGGTTTGGATAAGCTTTTATGATATTCAATTAAATAAATTTAACATGCATTTGTCTAGCCGAAATAATTAGCTTAGACATTCTTAAACAGTTACAAAAGCACTATGTGTGAATACAATAATCAATAACGATGTGAAATAATTTTCGATAATTAATCCATTCAAAGGTCTGTCAAATATCTACGATTGTAGATACTTGCTCAACAATGAATGAATTACTCAATGTAATTAATGTTGAATAATAATTGCAACAATAAGTACAAGTTGAGGGTAGAAAACTTGCAATAGAAATTACAAGTTAAAGTTAGAAAACTTGCCTCGTGTGTCGTTTACTGCTAACCAACTTAATTTAACAATCCTTGTACGGACCTAACAATTAAATCCAGTTTGATCTTAAATTAATATCATATACTTGTAAGTATAATGACCTTTATAAACCTTACGAACCACATAATTGATTAATTATGGGTAATTAAACACTTAGGAAATATTATCACTATTTGATAATATTTCAAACACAAAGAACTTATATTAATTATTTAATATAGTTCAAATAAATATATAATATTATTAATCATTTAATAATATTTTATTGAGTATCTAATATTATTAATCATTTAATAATATTTTATTAAGTAACTAATATTATTAATCATTTAATAATATTTTATTAATTATCTAATATTATTAATCATTTAATAATATTTTATTAAGTATCTAATATTATTAATCATTTAATAATATTATATTAAGTATTTAATATTATTAATCATTTAATAATATTTTATTAAGTAACTAATATTATTAATCATTTAATAATATTTTATTTAGTATTTAATATTATTAATCATTTAATAATATTTTATTGATTATCTAATATTATTAATCATTTAATAATATTTTATTGACTTTATAATATTATTATACACATAATAATATTTTAATAATTTTCTAATATTATTATTTATTTAATAATATTTTATTATCATTATTATATTATTATTTCAGTAATAATATTTATACACTTTTAAATCATTAAATCAATTATATATATATTTAAAAATATATTTATTAAGTCCAACAATACTAAAATGATTTTTGGAACATTTTCATTTTCTGAACCGAACCAGACCCGGCCCGACCCGGTTCGGGTTTTTATTTTTTTCCAGAACAGTGTGTTGCACTGAACACTGCGCCCCGGCGCCAAGTGGCAGAAACTTTTTCCATTTTTTTTGATTTCTTGACAGTTTTGATGCCCTTTGATCAAACCTTGATTAAATGAAATCTACACATTCAAATCACACCAAATCAGTGTTGATGTGTTCCTAACTTTTTGTTTTACAATATTCCATGGTTCGATCGTCTTTTTGAAAGTGTTTTACACGAAATTTATGGATCGAACCACTTAGAGTTGAAAAGCGACATCCTTTGTAGTAAAAACTATAATTTATTTGTTATTCAATATTTTTGAAAAGTTCAAAAAGAGTTTTTCTTTAAAACTTATAGATCTAGCTTTATAGTCATAAAAATCCAATTTTCGATTTGTACATTTCAAATTACAACGATAAACCTAGCATGTATAGTTAGGGTTTTATCGGTAAAACGTGTTATGAACTTTTCTACCATTTTTATGCATTTCTAACATACCAAATCATGTTATAAACACATAGATCTATGAATATACATATATTACATAGTTAAATACATCTAGATCAACAAAACGAGTTTTGATCGGTTAAAAAATATATTTTAACCGATCAAAAGCTATCTAGACTACAAAAATAAAATAAGAAGAAGTTGATAGCACTTTTAAACCTTTGGGTTTTGATTGCTCTTCTTCTCCTTCTACCGAAGTATGTTGTGTAGTTATTGGACATTCACCAAGGTTTCCTCTAGCTTTTTCACCCAACACTTATGTGTATTCTCTCTTTTAGCTCACAAAGGCTCTTTCTCTTTTCTCTAGAAAATGTCTAGCAAATGACTAACAAACTTGAACCAAGTGTGAAGCCTCTTATTTATAGCCATCAACTAACTCCTCATTAGCTTGCTAATTCACCCATGTTGGTGAAATTAGTGTTTAATTATAATTACTATTACATTAAATGACTAGGTGATTGACTAGGTGATTGACTAGAGTGGTTGAGCAACTTATGACATGGCTTAATTTTTAAGCAACATGAAGCTCACAAGCCACCCCTCTTGGGCCCCACTTTGGCCGGCCAAATGGCCCTCATTTTGCCCCATTTTTGATTTAATTTTAATGCTAAATTGTGCATAAATACAACTATATATATATTGACCAAAGTTTTGACCTTAGTTGGACTTCACATTGAGCTTGAGAATAACTTCTATTGGGCTCATTCAATTAAATTGTTTGGGCTCAATTTAAATAACACATTGGGCTTATATTAAATAGTCTAGGTTACATTTAATTAAATCAAGCATTTGGCTTGTTTAATTAATTACATGGGCTAGTAAATAAATTAATTACATGGGCTACTAGGTTAATATCTTTAACCTAGTTTATCAACTTATTTGGATTAAAAATATAATCCAATTAGATTTGTTTTAATTAATCCTCGCTTTAATCCTTTAAATAAATATACAAGCACATAAGTACATTTATTTAATTATTTAATGCACAATTAATTAATGCAAAAAGTTTAAATTTATTGCTAAATATTTATTAATTATATTTACAATGACTAAAGAAATTCGTGGTCATTACACAAATTCTATTGAATAATCGGTATTCATATGTATTTGTTATTTTTTCAAATGATTTTGTTCACATTTTCGAGCGCTTTTGGCCTCACGTTCTTTAGATGTTTATTTCTCAACCATATCTCGATAATATTTTCGTAGCATGAAATTTCTTAACTCTTTTTTTGTGGAATCCATTAAGTTTAATAAAAATGAATTGTTGTAAGTGAATATGTAAGACCCCGAATTTTATGAAATACAAAATTTAATTTTTCTTCATATATATTTTTTTTGAAACAGTAAGTGGTTAAATTAACAAAGTTAAAAGTTAAGGATGTTATGTGCAAATTTTATTTTGTCGGACAATATTCGCTTTGTCGGGGAATATTCGTTTGGTCGGGGAATATTCGTGCCGTACGACGGCGCCGAAATAATAAATTATTGGTGGACCCCACAACGGAATATTTGTCGGATATAGAAAACGACAGAAGTAACCTTTTTAAATAAAAATAGTCAACGGAACTGTTAAAATACCGGTGATAAAAGAATAGTAGCATACGGTAGTTTATGGTATTTTCTGTAGTACACGGTACTCTACAGTAACACACGGTATTGCATAGTGTCTCATATTATTGGTCTGATAATTGACACCGTAACTGTTACGCATCATTTCATCGATAATTGTCACTGCATAATATTTTATATTATCAATTCAATAATTGTTGTTACACAGTATTTTGCATTATTGATTTAATAATTGTCATTACACTGTATTTTATATCATTGAGTCAATAATTGTTGTTGCACTGTTTTTAAAATTATTGAACCTAATAATTGTCACAGTAACATATGCACAGTAATTCACATTATTGAATCAATAATTGTCATTACACAGTAACGTATGCTTTATTTTACATTATTGTTATCTCTATTATGATGTTATTTAAACAGTTGTATTTCATTAATTTATTGACTTGATATCTAAGAGCTAACTATACTGTATTTATAACAATTAGTCATAATAATTGAATTGATAAAGTTATTTGTTTATAATATAAAGTTAGGTGATTATTAGGTGATATGAAATGAATGGTGTAGATTAAAGTGTGAATTATTGTTGAATAATTGAATTGATTTGTTTATAATATAAAGTTAGGTGATTATTAGGTGATATGAAATGAATGGTGTAGATTAAAGTGTGAATTATTGTTGAATAATTAAATTGATTTGTTTATAATATAAAGTTAGGTGATTATTAGGTGATATGAAATGAATGGTGTAGATTAAAGATAATATAATATTTGAAATGGATGGTGTAGATTAAAAGATGATCTTTAAATGAATGGTTTAGATTAAATGAATGATAAGATTTTTGGCTATAAATAGAAGCCTTAACTTAAGGATTTTTCATAAACTTCCTTACTTGTTCTTTCTTTCTCTCTCTAAATACTTCTTGTGAAAGTTCTCTCTAAGTGTGCATAAGTCATCTTGAGTATTTGTGAAGATCTATAAGTATACGTGTACTGTTCAAGTTAATCAACCTCATTTAAATCAATATCCAGTCACGTGTTACGGTAAGGAATATCATTCTTTTCACACTCTTAAATTTATTACGGTAAGGAATGTCATCTTCTTTCATCTTCTATTATTAAAACTTACTACGGTAAGGGATACCATCTTTTTCATCTTCCATTATTCAAACATATTATGGTAAGGGATTATCATTATTTGATTCTCGATAATAATATTGTTTCTTCCTTACTCATAAGACGTGCCTTTTATTTCCATGTATTAAATTGTGGGAATAACCTTACGGAGCGGATTGCCGCCTGTTGGTGAATAACCTTTCGTATTCATTCATTATTAATATCTGAGAATAACCTTACGGAGCGGATTGCCGCCTGTTTGGTGAATAACTCTTTGTACTCAAATTCTATTAAATTGTGGGAATAACCTTACGGAGCGGATTGCCGCCTGTTGGTGAATAACCTTTCGTATTCATTCATTATTAATCTCTGAGAATAACCTTACGGAGCGGATTGCCGCCTGTTTGGTGAATAACTCTTTGTACTCAAATTCTATTAAATTGTGGGAATAACCTTACGGAGCGGATTGCCGCCTGTTGGTGAATAACCTTTCGTATTCATTCATTATTAATCTCTGAGAATAACCTTACGGAGCGGATTGCCGCCTGTTTGGTGAATAACTCTTTGTACTCAAATTCTATTAAATTGTGGGAATAACCTTACGGAGCGGATTGCCGCCTGTTGGTGAATAACCCTTGTATTAATTTCCTTCACCTTTTGTTAATCAAACCTGCTACGGTAAGAGATATTATTTTCTTTCATACTCCTAAATCGAAATTTATTATGGAACTATTGCTTCTATAATTCCTGAAAATATTATATGTTCCATAATAGTTGAACTTCATTATTTCAATTGAACCTTCCTATTTACGTGAACCCTTCTATTGAATTGTAACCGTTATTCTGAACTGTGGATCTTGAATATCATTTTTAAATTTCACTCCACATCATGTTGACAATTTGGACATTATTTGAATCTGTACAAAGTAAACTTCCGATACTTATTGTTATCCTATTTCTTCTGTTCATCATTTATATCATTCTAATCATCCAAAAATCAAGCTGTTGTGAATATCTGTGGCCGGGGGCACAGATGTGATATATTTGTTGAACAAATGATAGGTTAAAGGCGATATAATAGGTTAAAGGCGATACATCTGTTCGGTGTCTTTTATGGCACGTGGTGAATGTTCTCTTTGGCCCGTAGTGCAAAGATGAATTGTTGTTTGGTATGATTATGACCAAAGGCTGAATCTGGTATAATCATGACCGTTGGTGTTATATTGAATGTCTTTGGCCCGTAGTGCAAAGATGAACTGTTGATCTGCATGATTATGATCAGGAACTGTGAATTTGTATTATCTTGACTAATGATATTTCAGATGATAAAAGTTGATGATGTTTTTCCTAAAAAGAGAACCGAGTGGACATTATAGTCTGCATTATTCTTCTAATAGATTACTCATTCCGCTGCTATTATTGATCTGAACGTTGTTTAAGAATTTAACTGCAGTTTTTGATATAAACCTTGTAGTCTATTGTATTCTATCAAGAACTCAACTGTTGAAGACTAATGATAATTTATTCGTCATTATCTTAGTCATGATATTCTTTACTGGGCTATTTGAGCTCACCATTTCTTTTGTTCCATTGTTTTTCAACAGGAGATGAAAACATAACAGGGTCTAGCCGGGGAATGGAGTGAGGGTCCGAGGAATAGTTATCATAGTCTTCACGTTTTGTAAAATAGTGTGACAATAATAGTGAAGACTTAGTTGTGTATTATTATACACTGTATTGTTGTACGTTGTGCTTTGTTGTAATAATTTTGTTGTAGTCTTTTGACGACTCAAGTTTGGGCTGTGTGGGCCCAGATTTGGGGGCGTCACAGTTGGCATCAGAGCTTAGGGATATGGTCTTTAATGGAGATCTGGGGTTAGAACTAGGAGGGGAGAGACGAATAGAATCAATCACTAGTGTGTCCTACCTAAATTAGATTTATTTTTTATCTAATGAATCGATTTGAATGTAGGAACATGAAGAGATGAGTCAGTTTATTTGAACTAACATTTATTTTGTGACCACAGTTAATTATGGCATCTGAAAACCAGGAGGTTAACTATGAAATTACCGAAACAAATGTAGCTGCAAAACAAGAGGCGACGAATAATCTTCTTACAAACTCAGAGTTGAATCATTTGCCTAAGACAAAAATTATGCGTGTTCTATCCAGTAAGGATGAAGGTGAAAGCTCTGCTACAGTCGTTCCAGATCCATTCTTAGAAGCAATTAAAGGAAGTAACGAACTTGCGGAAATTATTGCCTTTAATTTACTCACTAATTGGGAGAGTGATATCACATGGTTATGCTCTATAACAAAGGATCAGAATATATGGACTTTTCATATTAGTCTTTGGGATTTATGGTGTTCCAGCTATGATTTTCAAGATTATTTAAAAATGATGTTTCTATACTTTTGGGCGTTACAATTTAGAGGAATTCAGGTTAAGTTAGTCACTATCGTGGAAACTGCAGTCTATCGAAAATACTATTTTAATGGAAATCATTGGTACCTTACTACTGATGAAGTTGATGAACCCGAGAAACAGTTTGCTAGAAAATTATTCAGTGGTATTCCCATGGTTGAAATACGTGAAGATCCGAATGAAGTATTCGGGATTCGATTTGACGATAACAGTCAAGAAACCGAATGAGGTGATAACCGGTAAGCTATTCATAAATTCTCGTGAAGTCTATGCCATATTAGATACTGGCTCTATCCACTCTTTTATCTCACCTATATGTACTCAACGTTTAAATTTGACTATTGAAAACTTAAATCTTGTTTTATCAGTTGAAACCTCATTGGGAGAAATACCTATTACATTTACTATCTATAAATCTTGCCTAGTTCAAATCAACAACCTCACATTACCTGTTGACCTTATTTCTTTGGAGATGCGTGAATTTGATGTGATTTTAGGAATTGATTGGTTGACTACCCATCATGCTAAATTGATTGTTTTCATAAGATTATTAGTTTTCATATTCCTAATCAACCTGTCATGCAAATTCAAGCAACTAAACCATTGAAATCTATAACTGTTATTTCTAGCCATAAAGTCATTCGTTTATTGAAAAACGGATGTCAAGCCTTTTTAGCTCATGTCACTGATTTGAACAAAAACACGTCAAACTTGAATGATATTCCCATTGTTAATGAGTTTCCTGACGTTTTTTCTGAGAAACTTTCTGGCTTACCCCAAACCGTGAAATTGAATTCTGTATCGATCTTGAACCCGGCACTAAGCCCATTTTTAAAGTCCCATACCAAATGGCTCCCATAGAACACCAAGAGTTGAAAGTTTAATTACTAGATATCGGTATCATTCATTCTAGTACAAAACTTATATCGAGCGAGGAATGCGAGAAGAGTTTTCAAGAACTCAAGAGGAGACTTGTTTCAGCTCCTGTTCTGACCATACCATCAGGATCAGGAGAATTTGTTATCTACAGCGATGCTTCTGGCAAAGGTCTAGGCTGTGTCCTTATGCAACATGGAAAGGTTATAGCCTACGCCTCTCGACAACTCAAAGATTATGAGAAAAATTATCCTACTCATGATCTAGAGTTGGCAGCAGTCGTTTTCGCGTTGAAGATCTGGAGACACTACTTGTACGGAGAAAAAGTGGATATCTATACGGATCATAAAAGTCTCAAGTATTTCTTCACCCATAAGGAACTCAACATGCGACAACGACGTTGGCTTGAGCTGTTAAAGGATTATGACCACACAATCCAGTATCACCCGGGAAAGGCGAACGTTGTAGCTGACGCTTTGAGCAGAAAATCTTATGCAAGTACAAGTGCACTGCTGACAACACAAAAGTGTATTTTGTACGACTTGCAAAAGATGGAGATAGAGCTAAAGACACCAGGGACCCGCTCGAAGATTGCTCACGTGCGAGTAGAACCAACTTTAATCGATAAAATTAAAGCTGCTCAAGCTACCGATCCGGAACTGATAAACATGATAAAGAAAGTACAAGAAGGTGCCATTCCCGAAGCAAGAATCGACGAGAAAGGAATACTTCGAGTCAACTCTCGACTCTGTGTTCCTAACGATCCTGAATTAAAGCATAAAATCATGATGGAGGCACACAACACGCCGTTTGCAATCCACCCAGGAGGTACCAAGATGTATCGAGATCTTCGACATACATTTTGGTGGAACAATATGAAAAGAGAGATTGCGGAGTTTATCTCAAGGTGCCTAACTTGTCAACGTGTCAAGGCAGAGCATCAAGTTCCTAAAGGTCCATTACAATCACTTGAAGTTCCCGAATGGAAGTGGGAACACATCAATATGGACTTCGTGACGGGTCTTCCAAAAGTTTCTCAAGGCTTGGATGCAATTTGGGTGATCGTAGATAGATTGACCAAATCTGCTCATTTCTTGTCCATACGAGAAAACTTTTCACTTGAACGTCTTGCCGGTATGTACATAAATGAGATCGTGAGATTGCATGGCATGCCAGTTTCCATAGTTTCTGATCGAGATCCTAGATTCACTTCACGCTTTTGGATCAGTCTACAAAAAGCTATGGGCACTGAACTACGTTTTAGTTCTGCATACCATCCTCAAACGGACGGACAATCGGAAAGGACGATCCAGACTCTCGAAGATCTTTTGAGACTTTGTGTATTAGACTTCAAAGGAAGTTGGGATAAGTACTTGCCGTTGGTGGAATTTTCTTACAACAACAGTTACCAAGCAAGCATAGGCATGGCTCCATTCGAGGCATTGTATGGAAGAAAGTGTCGCTCTCCAATATGTTGGAATGAGGTAGGAGAAGCAAAATTGTTGGGACCCGAGTTGGTACGCTTGACGACCGAAAAGATCCAAATGATCCGACAACGAATACAGACCGTACAAGAACGACAAAAGAGTTATGCTGATCTTCATCGGAGAGACGAAAGTTTCAACGTCGGAGATCATGTATTCTTACGTGTTTCTCCATGGAAAGGGGTTACGAGATTCGGAAAGAGAGGAAAGCTCAACCCTCGATTTATTGGCCCATTTGAAATCCTCGATCGAATAGGAACCGTAGCCTACAGACTAGCCCTACCACCAAGTATGTCTCGCATCCATAACGTTTTTCACATATCTATGTTATGTAAATATGTGAAGGACCCAAACCACGTCATTGAGTTAGAACCAGACATTATAGCAGAGGATTTAACATACGAGGAAGTACCTGTTAAGATCCTGGATAAGAAGGAGCAGATCCTACGCTCAAAGGTTATACCTCAAGTTAAGGTTTTATGGAGGAACCAAGATACTGAGGAAATGACCTGGGAGCTAGAATCTGAGATAAAATCTAAGTATCCTTACCTCTTCGATATGTCAGGTACGTCAATTTCGGGGACGAAATTTCATAAGGAGGGGAGGTTGTAAGACCCCGAATTTTATGAAATACAAAATTTAATTTTTCTTCATATATATATTTTTTTGAAACAGTAAGTGGTTAAATTAACAAAGTTAAAAGTTAAGGATGTTATGTGCAAATTTTATTTTGTCGGACAATATTCGCTTTGTCGGGGAATATTCGTTTGGTCGGGGAATATTCGTGCCGTACGACGGCGCCGAAATAATAAATTATTGGTGGACCCCACAACGGAATATTTGTCGGATATAGAAAACGACAGAAGTAACCTTTTTAAATAAAAATAGTCAACGGAACTGTTAAAATACCGGTGATAAAAGAATAGTAGCATACGGTAGTTTATGGTATTTTCTGTAGCACACGGTACTCTACAGTAACACACGGTATTGCATAGTGTCTCATATTATTGGTCTGATAATTGACACCGTAACTGTTACGCATCATTTCATCGATAATTGTCACTGCATAATATTTTATATTATCAATTCAATAATTGTTGTTACACAGTATTTTGCATTATTGATTTAATAATTGTCATTACACTGTATTTTATATCATTGAGTCAATAATTGTTGTTGCACTGTTTTTAAAATTATTGAACCTAATAATTGTCACAGTAACATATGCACAGTAATTCACATTATTGAATCAATAATTGTCATTACACAGTAACGTATGCTTTATTTTACATTATTGTTATCTCTATTATGATGTTATTTAAACAGTTGTATTTCATTAATTTATTGACTTGATATCTAAGAGCTAACTATACTGTATTTATAACAATTAGTCATAATAATTGAATTGATAAAGTTATTTGTTTATAATATAAAGTTAGGTGATTATTAGGTGATATGAAATGAATGGTGTAGATTAAAGTGTGAATTATTGTTGAATAATTGAATTGATTTATTTATAATATAAAGTTAGGTGATTATTAGGTGATATGAAATGAATGGTGTAGATTAAAGTGTGAATTATTGTTGAATAATTAAATTGATTTGTTTATAATATAAAGTTAGGTGATTATTAGGTGATATGAAATGAATGGTGTAGATTAAAGATAATATAATATTTGAAATGGATGGTGTAGATTAAAAGATGATCTTTAAATGAATGGTTTAGATTAAATGAATGATAAGATTTTTGGCTATAAATAGAAGCCTTAACTTAAGGATTTTTCATAAACTTCCTTACTTGTTCTTTCTTTCTCTCTTTAAATACTTCTTGTGAAAGTTCTCTCTAAGTGTGCATAAGTCATCTTGAGTATTTGTGAAGATCTATAAGTATACGTGTACTGTTCAAGTTAATCAACCTCATTTAAATCAATATCCAGTCACGTGTTACGGTAAGGAATATCATTCTTTTCACACTCTTAAATTTATTACGGTAAGGAATGTCATCTTCTTTCATCTTCTATTATTAAAACTTACTACGGTAAGGGATACCATCTTTTTCATCTTCCATTATTCAAACATATTATGGTAAGGGATTATCATTATTTGATTCTCGATAATAATATTGTTTCTTCCTTACTCATAAGACGTGCCTTTTATTTCCATGTATTAAATTGTGGGAATAACCTTACGGAGCGGATTGTCGCCTGTTGGTGAATAACCTTTCGTATTCATTCATTATTAATCTCTGAGAATAACCTTACGGAGCGGATTGCCGTCTGTTTGGTGAATAACTCTTTGTACTCAAATTCTATTAAATTGTGGGAATAACCTTACGGAGCGGATTGCCGCCTGTTGGTGAATAACCTTTCGTATTCATTCATTATTAATCTCTGAGAATAACCTTACGGAGCGGATTGCCGCCTGTTTGGTGAATAACTCTTTGTACTCAAATTCTATTAAATTGTGGGAATAACCTTACGGAGCGGATTGCCGCCTGTTGGTGAATAACCCTTGTATTAATTTCCTTCACCTTTTGTTAATCAAACCTGCTACGGTAAGGGATATTATTTTCTTTCATACTCCTAAATCGAAATTTATTATGGAACTATTGCTTCTATAATTCCTGAAAATATTATATGTTCCATAATAGTTGAACTTCATTATTTCAATTGAACCTTCCTATTTACGTGAACCCTTCTATTGAATTGTAACCGTTATTCTGAACTGTGGATCTTGAATATCATTTTTAAATTTCACTCCACATCATGTTGACAATTTGGACATTATTTGAATCTGTACAAAGTAAACTTCTGATACTTATTGTTATCCTATTTCTTCTGTTCATCATTTATATCATTCTAATCATCCAAAAATCAAGCTGTTGTGAATATCTGTGGCCGGGGGCACAGATGTGATATATTTGTTGAACAGATGATAGGTTAAAGGCGATATAATAGGTTAAAGGCGATACATCTGTTCGGTGTCTTTTATGGCACGTGGTGAATGTTCTCTTTGGCCCGTAGTGCAAAGATGAATTGTTGTTTGGTATGATTATGACCAAAGGCTGAATCTGGTATAATCATGACCGTTGGTGTTATATTGAATGTCTTTGGCCCGTAGTGCAAAGATGAACTGTTGATCTGCATGATTATGATCAGGAACTGTGAATTTGTATTATCTTGACTAATGATATTTCAGATGATAAAAGTTGATGATGTTTTTCCTAAAAAGAAAACCGAGTGGACATTATAGTCTGCATTATTCTTCTAATAGATTACTCATTCCGCTGCTATTATTGATCTGAACGTTGTTTAAGAATTTAACTGCAGTTTTTGATATAAACCTTGTAGTCTATTGTATTCTATCAAGAACTCAACTGTTGAAGACTAATGATAATTTATTCGTCATTATCTTAGTCATGATATTCTTTACTGGGCTATTTGAGCTCACCCTTTCTTTTGTTCCATTGTTTTTCAACAGGAGATGAAAACATAACAGGGTCTAGCCGGGGAATGGAGTGAGGGTCCGAGGAATAGTTATCATAGTCTTCACGTTTTGTAAAATAGTGTGGCAATAATAGTGAAGACTTAGTTGTGTATTATTATACACTGTATTGTTGTACGTTGTGCTTTGTTGTAATAATTTTGTTGTAGTCTTTTGACGACTCAAGTTTGGGCTGTGTGGGCCCAGATTTGGGGGCGTCACAGTTGGCATCAGAGCTTAGGGATATGGTCTTTAATGGAGATCTGGGGTTAGAACTAGGAGGGGAGAGACGAATAGAATCAATCACTAGTGTGTCCTACCTAAATTAGATTTATTTTTTATCTAATGAATCGATTTGAATGTAGGAACATGAAGAGATGAGTCAGTTTATTTGAACTAACATTTATTTTGTGACCACAGTTAATTATGGCATCTGGAAACCAGGAGGTTAACTATGAAATTACCGAAACAAATGTAGCTGCAAAACAAGAGGCGACGAATAATCTTCTTACAAACTCAGAGTTGAATCATTTGCCTAAGACAAAAATTATGCGTGTTCTATCCAGTAAGGATGAAGGTGAAAGCTCTGCTACAGTCGTTCCAGATCCATTCTTAGAAGCAATTAAAGGAAGTAACGAATTTGCGGAAATTATTGCCTTTAATTTACTCACTAATTGGGAGAGTGATATCACATGGTTATGCTCTATAACAAAGGATCAGAATATATGGACTTTTCATATTAGTCTTTGGGATTTATGGTGTTCCAGCTATGATTTTCAAGATTATTTAAAAATGATGTTTCTATACTTTTGGGCGTTACAATTTAGAGGAATTCAGGTTAAGTTAGTCACTATCGTGGAAACTGCAGTCTATCGAAAATACTATTTTAATGGAAATCATTGGTACCTTACTACTGATGAAGTTGATGAACCCGAGAAACAGTTTGCTAGAAAATTATTCAGTGGTATTCCCATGGTTGAAATACGTGAAGATCCGAATGAAGTATTCGGGATTCGATTTGACGATAACAGTCAAGAAACCGAATGAGGTGATAACCGGTAAGCTATTCATAAATTCTCGTGAAGTCTATGCCATATTAGATACTGGCTCTATCCACTCTTTTATCTCACCTATATGTACTCAACGTTTAAATTTGACTATTGAAAACTTAAATCTTGTTTTATCAGTTGAAACCTCATTGGGAGAAATACCTATTACATTTACTATCTATAAATCTTGCCTAGTTCAAATCAACAACCTCACATTACCTGTTGACCTTATTTCTTTGGAGATGCGTGAATTTGATGTGATTTTAGGAATTGATTGGTTGACTACCCATCATGCTAAATTGATTGTTTTCATAAGATTATTAGTTTTCATATTCCTAATCAACCTGTCATGCAAATTCAAGCAACTAAACCATTGAAATCTATAACTGTTATTTCTAGCCATAAAGCCATTCGTTTATTGAAAAACGGATGTCAAGCCTTTTTAGCTCATGTCACTGATTTGAACAAAAACACGTCAAACTTGAATGATATTCCCATTGTTAATGAGTTTCCTGACGTTTTTTCTGAGAAACTTTCTGGCTTACCCCAAACCGTGAAATTGAATTCTGTATCGATCTTGAACCCGGCACTAAGCCCATTTTTAAAGTCCCATACCAAATGGCTCCCATAGAACACCAAGAGTTGAAAGTTTAATTACTAGATATCGGTATCATTCATTCTAGTACAAAACTTATATCGAGCGAGGAATGCGAGAAGAGTTTTCAAGAACTCAAGAGGAGACTTGTTTCAGCTCCTGTTCTGACCATACCATCAGGATCAGGAGAATTTGTTATCTACAGCGATGCTTCTGGCAAAGGTCTAGGCTGTGTCCTTATGCAACATGGAAAGGTTATAGCCTACGCCTCTCGACAACTCAAAGATTATGAGAAAAATTATCCTACTCATGATCTAGAGTTGGCAGCAGTCGTTTTCGCGTTGAAGATCTGGAGACACTACTTGTACGGAGAAAAAGTGGATATCTATACGGATCATAAAAGTCTCAAGTATTTCTTCACCCATAAGGAACTCAACATGCGACAACGACGTTGGCTTGAGCTGTTAAAGGATTATGACCACACAATCCAGTATCACCCGGGAAAGGCGAACGTTGTAGCTGACGCTTTGAGCAAAAAATCTTATGCAAGTACAAGTGCACTGCTGACAACACAAAAGTGTATTTTGTACGACTTGCAAAAGATGGAGATAGAGCTAAAGACACCAGGGACCCGCTCGAAGATTGCTCACGTGCGAGTAGAACCAACTTTAATCGATAAAATTAAAGCTGCTCAAGCTACCGATCCGGAACTGATAAACATGATAAAGAAAGTACAAGAAGGTGCCATTCCCGAAGCAAGAATCGACGAGAAAGGAATACTTCGAGTCAACTCTCGACTCTGTGTTCCTAACGATCCTGAATTAAAGCATAAAATCATGATGGAGGCACACAACACGCCGTTTGCAATCCACCCAGGAGGTACCAAGATGTATCGAGATCTTCGACATACATTTTGGTGGAACAATATGAAAAGAGAGATTGCGGAGTTTATCTCAAGGTGCCTAACTTGTCAACGTGTCAAGGCAGAGCATCAAGTTCCTAAAGGTCCATTACAATCACTTGAAGTTCCCGAATGGAAGTGGGAACACATCAATATGGACTTCGTGACGGGTCTTCCAAAAGTTTCTCAAGGCTTGGATGCAATTTGGGTGATCGTAGATAGATTGACCAAATCTGCTCATTTCTTGTCTATACGAGAAAACTTTTCACTTGAACGTCTTGCCGGTATGTACATAAATGAGATCGTGAGATTGCATGGCATGCCAGTTTCCATAGTTTCTGATCGAGATCCTAGATTCACTTCACGCTTTTGGATCAGTCTACAAAAAGCTATGGGCACTGAACTACGTTTTAGTTCTGCATACCATCCTCAAACGGACGGACAATCGGAAAGGACGATCCAGACTCTCGAAGATCTTTTGAGACTTTGTGTATTAGACTTCAAAGGAAGTTGGGATAAGTACTTGCCGTTGGTGGAATTTTCTTACAACAACAGTTACCAAGCAAGCATATGCATGGCTCCATTCGAGGCATTGTATGGAAGAAAGTGTCGCTCTCCAATATGTTGGAATGAGGTAGGAGAAGCAAAATTGTTGGGACCCGAGTTGGTACGCTTGACGACCGAAAAGATCCAAATGATCCGACAACGAATACAGACCGTACAAGAACGACAAAAGAGTTATGCTGATCTTCATCGGAGAGACGAAAGTTTCAACGTCGGAGATCATGTATTCTTACGTGTTTCTCCATGGAAAGGGGTTACGAGATTCGAAAAGAGAGGAAAGCTCAACCCTCGATTTATTGGCCCATTTGAAATCCTCGATCGAATAGGAACCGTAGCCTACAGACTAGCCCTACCACCAAGTATGTCTCGCATCCATAACGTTTTTCACATATCTATGTTACGTAAATATGTGAAGGACCCAAACCACGTCATTGAGTTAGAACCAGACATTATAGCAGAGGATTTAACATACGAGGAAGTACCTGTTAAGATCCTGGATAAGAAGGAGCAGATCCTACGCTCAAAGGTTATACCTCAAGTTAAGGTTTTATGGAGGAACCAAGATACTGAGGAAATGACCTGGGAGCTAGAATCTGAGATAAAATCTAAGTATCCTTACCTCTTCGATATGTCAGGTACGTCAATTTCGGGGACGAAATTTCATAAGGAGGGGAGGTTGTAAGACCCCGAATTTTATGAAATACAAAATTTAATTTTTCTTCATATATATATTTTTTTGAAACAGTAAGTGGTTAAATTAACAAAGTTAAAAGTTAAGGATGTTATGTGCAAATTTTATTTTGTCGGACAATATTCGCTTTGTCGGGGAATATTCGTTTGGTCGGGGAATATTCGTGCCGTACGACGGCGCCGAAATAATAAATTATTGGTGGACCCCACAACGGAATATTTGTCGGATATAGAAAACGACAGAAGTAACCTTTTTAAATAAAAATAGTCAACGGAACTGTTAAAATACCGGTGATAAAAGAATAGTAGCATACGGTAGTTTATGGTATTTTCTGTAGCACACGGTACTCTACAGTAACACACGGTATTGCATAGTGTCTCATATTATTGGTCTGATAATTGACACCGTAACTGTTACGCATCATTTCATCGATAATTGTCACTGCATAATATTTTATATTATCAATTCAATAATTGTTGTTACACAGTATTTTGCATTATTGATTTAATAATTGTCATTACACTGTATTTTATATCATTGAGTCAATAATTGTTGTTGCACTGTTTTTAAAATTATTGAACCTAATAATTGTCACAGTAACATATGCACAGTAATTCACATTATTGAATCAATAATTGTCATTACACAGTAACGTATGCTTTATTTTACATTATTGTTATCTCTATTATGATGTTATTTAAACAGTTGTATTTCATTAATTTATTGACTTGATATCTAAGAGCTAACTATACTGTATTTATAACAATTAGTCATAATAATTGAATTGATAAAGTTATTTGTTTATAATATAAAGTTAGGTGATTATTAGGTGATATGAAATGAATGGTGTAGATTAAAGTGTGAATTATTGTTGAATAATTGAATTGATTTATTTATAATATAAAGTTAGGTGATTATTAGGTGATATGAAATGAATGGTGTAGATTAAAGTGTGAATTATTGTTGAATAATTAAATTGATTTGTTTATAATATAAAGTTAGGTGATTATTAGGTGATATGAAATGAATGGTGTAGATTAAAGATAATATAATATTTGAAATGGATGGTGTAGATTAAAAGATGATCTTTAAATGAATGGTTTAGATTAAATGAATGATAAGATTTTTGGCTATAAATAGAAGCCTTAACTTAAGGATTTTTCATAAACTTCCTTACTTGTTCTTTCTTTCTCTCTTTAAATACTTCTTGTGAAAGTTCTCTCTAAGTGTGCATAAGTCATCTTGAGTATTTGTGAAGATCTATAAGTATACGTGTACTGTTCAAGTTAATCAACCTCATTTAAATCAATATCCAGTCACGTGTTACGGTAAGGAATATCATTCTTTTCACACTCTTAAATTTATTACGGTAAGGAATGTCATCTTCTTTCATCTTCTATTATTAAAACTTACTACGGTAAGGGATACCATCTTTTTCATCTTCCATTATTCAAACATATTATGGTAAGGGATTATCATTATTTGATTCTCGATAATAATATTGTTTCTTCCTTACTCATAAGACGTGCCTTTTATTTCCATGTATTAAATTGTGGGAATAACCTTACGGAGCGGATTGCCGCCTGTTGGTGAATAACCTTTCGTATTCATTCATTATTAATCTCTGAGAATAATCTTACGGAGCGGATTGCCGCCTGTTTGGTGAATAACTCTTTGTACTCAAATTCTATTAAATTGTGGGAATAACCTTACGGAGCGGATTGCCGCCTGTTGGTGAATAACCTTTCGTATTCATTCATTATTAATCTCTGAGAATAACCTTACGGAGCGGATTGCCGCCTGTTTGGTGAATAACTCTTTGTACTCAAATTCTATTAAATTGTGGGAATAACCTTACGGAGCGGATTGCCGCCTGTTGGTGAATAACCTTTCGTATTCATTCATTATTAATCTCTGAGAATAACCTTACGGAGCGGATTGCCGCCTGTTTGGTGAATAACTCTTTGTACTCAAATTCTATTAAATTGTGGGAATAACCTTACGGAGCGGATTGCCGCCTGTTGGTGAATAACCCTTGTATTAATTTCCTTCACCTTTTGTTAATCAAACCTGCTACGGTAAGGGATATTATTTTCTTTCATACTCCTAAATCGAAATTTATTATGGAACTATTGCTTCTATAATTCCTGAAAATATTATATGTTCCATAATAGTTGAACTTCATTATTTCAATTGAACCTTCCTATTTACGTGAACCCTTCTATTGAATTGTAACCGTTATTCTGAACTGTGGATCTTGAATATCATTTTTAAATTTCACTCCACATCATGTTGACAATTTGGACATTATTTGAATCTGTACAAAGTAAACTTCCGATACTTATTGTTATCCTATTTCTTCTGTTCATCATTTATATCATTCTAATCATCCAAAAATCAAGCTGTTGTGAATATCTGTGGCCGGGGGCACAGATGTGATATATTTGTTGAACAGATGATAGGTTAAAGGCGATATAATAGGTTAAAGGCGATACATCTGTTCGGTGTCTTTTATGGCACGTGGTGAATGTTCTCTTTGGCCCGTAGTGCAAAGATGAACTGTTGTTTGGTATGATTATGACCAAAGGCTGAATCTGGTATAATCATGACCGTTGGTGTTATATTGAATGTCTTTGGCCCGTAGTGCAAAGATGAACTGTTGATCTGCATGATTATGATCAGGAACTGTGAATTTGTATTATCTTGACTAATGATATTTCAGATGATAAAAGTTGATGATGTTTTTCCTAAAAAGAGAACCGAGTGGACATTATAGTCTGCATTATTCTTCTAATAGATTACTCATTCCGCTGCTATTATTGATCTGAACGTTGTTTAAGAATTTAACTGCAGTTTTTGATATAAACCTTGTAGTCTATTGTATTCTATCAAGAACTCAACTGTTGAAGACTAATGATAATTTATTCGTCATTATCTTAGTCATGATATTCTTTACTGGGCTATTTGAGCTCACCCTTTCTTTTGTTCCATTGTTTTTCAACAGGAGATGAAAACATAACAGGGTCTAGCCGGGGAATGGAGTGAGGGTCCGAGGAATAGTTATCATAGTCTTCACGTTTTGTAAAATAGTGTGGCAATAATAGTGAAGACTTAGTTGTGTATTATTATACACTGTATTGTTGTACGTTGTGCTTTGTTGTAATAATTTTGTTGTAGTCTTTTGACGACTCAAGTTTGGGCTGTGTGGGCCCAGATTTGGGGGCGTCACAGAATATATAAGTGATACAAATATAAAAGAAAAAAGGATCTTCTTTTGTTTTATTCCTATTAGAGATAGGAATGTTTTAAAATTTAATTGATAAAAATTTGTAAACATCAAATATATATTTAATCAATTATATAACTAAAAACACAAACTTAGTTTGGTTTCACCAATTTTTTGTTCACGTTTCTTATTCTTATTAACATAAGTACTACTTAAATTTGTATCAATTAAATACTATCCAAATTCAAAAATATTACTATCTCTAATAAAAATAGAAAAAAGAGGAATATTTTTTTACATTCAAATTAGTACAAGTACTATACAAAACTATAATAATTAAATATATACTATCCAAATTTATAAAATATTCAAAAAAAAAAAAAACAAAAAAAACTCAACCAATCTATAATAGAAAGTGTAACTTCTAAAATAATTTTTATTTTTGATTTTTTATCAATTTAATTATAATTTTTTATGAAAATTTTATGTAATTAATTATGATAATATAACACATTATACTATATATTACCTAAATTTATTAAAACTTAAAATTATACCAAATTACATAATTATTAATTGAATTTATAATACATGAGAGTTTTTTTGTAACATAATAACTATAAAATTAGTTAAAAAATTATAGTAAACTTATTACTAAGTAATTGTCATAACTAAATTAAAATTTATTAAAATCTAAGCATTATAGTTCTATTCAAATTAGAATTTCACATAAATATTGTTAATTTAAATATTGATATAGAATTTAATTACAAACTTAAATAAAGTAACAAATACATATTTTTTCATAATCACAATAATTATATAAATTTATACTCATTCAAACATTTAGCTTGATAATTGATTGAAGGAACCCACAATATATAATTCAACAAGTTATTATTGGAATAAATATTTAATATTTTAATAACTACAACAATCTTCTAAAAATTAACACAATAGACCATTATTTATGTCGATCATGCATCACACAAGGTTGATAAGCTTGTTATTATAAATTAGTATATTATTTATGCTAATTTGAATATAAAAAAATGTTTTTTTTCTATTCATATTAAAGATAGAAATATTTTTAAATTTATATAGTATTTAATAAATACAAATTTAAATAGTATTTATGCTAATATAAATTTGAAAAATTAAATCAAAAATTCATAAAATCAAATCAAGTTTGTACTTTTAATTACACAATTTATTTCATTAACGACTATTTTAATATTTCACTATTTTATTAATTAAAATTACGTCATAAGTGCAACACAAAATATATAATTTTTTTTGACTTTTCATAGTAAACTTAAGATAATTTCAAATTCACAATTAATATTATTCACTTAACTTTTAAAAATAATAAATATTGTAAGTATTAATATCATTTTAATAGAGTAGTCACAATTTTCTTAATTTTATTGTATAAAATTTAATAATGAGTTTATATTAAATTTAAATTTTAAAATATCTCAAATAAATTTTAAAAAATTAATATTAATCCTAAATTTTGAAATAAAAAAGTATTACCATTATAATTTAATCATCATATTGTCAATGTTAAAAGGACTCTATTAATTCAGAAATAACTAATAAGTATAAAATAAACTACATCATTACAATTTGTAAATGCATATATTTTTTGAAACTAAATGAGTACAGTTGTGGTCATTTAATTTCTGATGTATCTATTGATAATCAGAACTCGTTTTCCGCGAGTATTATCTGATGGCCGCTGGGCCAATTTCTTACGCTCGTAGTGTTTGAGACTCTAGCGACATAGATTAATTTATGTCATTTGTTATTATTATTATTGTGATTAACGGTATAGGATGCGATTCCCTCACAGAAAATCCTGTACTTTTTCTAGTTATGTGTTCGATTCCAATGGCTCTTCTCCATTGTTCCTCCCCGTCGCCCCCTTCAATAATATCATCATTCGGTAATTCCATATCCAATCCCCTTATATCATCGCCCTACCAGTCGCCATTTTGCCCGAACTCTTCCCTCTCTCAGGTTAAACGCCAGCCTCGCCGTCGAATCTTCGGCGATTTCCGGCTCCAACAGTGGCGGAGACTCACCCAAGCTTCTCTTAGAGGTCAAAGACCTTACCGCCGTCATCGCAGAATCCGAACAGCCCATTCTCAAAGGCGTTAACCTTACCATCTATGAAGGAGAGGTATCTATTTTCAAAAACTTTTTAAATTTAAATCATACACAATCACGCGCATATATATCTCATCAATTGATAAAGGTATTTTTGTTGAGGATTTAAATGATTAGATTGAAAAGGGATTTAGCAAATTCAGTATCAATTTAATACTAATTTAAGTGCGATGTAGATTTTTTTTACATTTGAATTTCCCCCCGTTTATTTCGTTAGCTCTTGTCCCATTCCAGACAAACCCTTATACTTATTTTTGATGTTTGATGTTTTAGTTTTAGGGTTTTAAACTGATGCAGGTGTAAAACATTAAATATTATTTTTACATAATTATATTCTGGTCTGGGTCATTTATTATTTCTTTATTTTATGTTAATAATGTAAAAGTGAAAGGAAAACAATTTCATTCTTTTCATCAGTAATTGTTTAGTAATCTGTAAATTGTGAAATGTTATAATTCTAATGGTCCTGAAGTTGGATAGGTTCATGCTGTAATGGGGAAGAATGGTTCTGGGAAGAGCACTTTCACCAAGGTTAGTCTTTAATTTTTGCAAGATGACTATTAATGATAATTAATTTCTAAATTCAACTAAGCATATATGTGGAGATGAGTTTGTAACTTTGTATGATCTTTGATATAGATTTTTGGTAAAAGAAACTTTGTAATGTTTCTAAGCAATGTGATATATTTAAACTTTCAGTGATGACAACAGAATTTAATGCTTTGTTAATCTGTGCAATCCCAACTTAATTCAACAGTGTTTTTATTCCTACAATCTTTCTTTGTTTATTTAAAACAAGCAGTAATTAATTTTGACAAGCAGTAATCAAATTAGCTTGTCCAAAGCTCTTATTGACGAATTAATTACTGTAGGTCCTAGTTGGCCATAAAGATTACGAAGTTACAGGAGGCTCCATTGTGTTCAAAGGCGAGAACTTGCTTGACATGGAACCAGAGGACAGATCTATTGCTGGGCTTTTCATGAGTTTTCAATCCCCGATTGAAATTCCTGGAGTGAGCAATATTGATTTTCTGCTAATGGCATATAATGCTCGAAGAAGAAACCTGGGTTTGCCCGAGTTTAGTCCAATTGAGGTGCATAATTCTAGAACTTTTGAAATTTCCTCTTATTCTGTGTTAGGCTTTCTCCTTTGGAATGCTCTTTGTACAATAATAAGAAACTAGAGAATAGAAAGAGAAGAGTGACGTGATTTTAGTTCAATTGAGGTGCATAATTCTGGCACTTCTGAAATTTCCTCTTATTCTGTGTTAGGCTTTCTCCTTTGGAATGCTCTTTGTACAATAATAAGAAACTAGAGAGTAGAAAGAGAAGAGTGACATGTGCGGATTCACAATGAAGAATTTTCCAGGGGAAATAAACTCAGAATCAGTAGAACAAGGAAAATTTGCAATGAGGACGTAACAGCCAAAAATTAAAAACCTTATACTTTTAGTTTGTTATGCCCCTCCTAGTGTATTAATCAACTTCTTGTTAAGTGATACAATACCATTGTCAATTGGCTCAAAAGAAAGATCAAGTTTAAGTCTCTTTCAAACCTGACATATATGTAGTAGCATTATGCTGGTTTCAAAAAACACAGTGCTCTTGTCAATAGCTGGAATTTTCATTAGCTTTTATTTGTCTAAAGGAACTAGTTAAATTTGAAACAGTGAAAATAATTAAGACCTGTGTAAGCTAATTATTTTTTAGCATCTCTTTGAATGTCTTTTTTTTTGGGGTCATTTGTTTTCAAATCATTTAATTGATTCTTTAGTAAAATTTTGTTACTTGGCTTTTATTAAGGCTCTAGTCGCTTCCACTTCTAGTTGAGCATCGGTTTTGGTTCATAGGTCAATCAACTAATAATAGGCCATTGTGTTTGGCTCTCTTTCTTATCCAAGGTCTCACATATCTATTCCTATCAACAGAGAAGGAAAAATTCCAATAATTTGCACATCTATATGAAAAGTCACGTGAATTGAAATCAACCTTTTGTGTGAAAATTTTATAATTGGTAGCACAGATATAGAAACAGAATGAAATAAATACCAAAATCCAAGTTATTACTTTCTCCTTTCTATTTGTTAATACTTAAAGAAGAACATCACAATGTGAGCCTTGACTTTGTCAAATAGTCCTTGCGAGTCTTATACCATAGGCTAAGGAGATAGACCTATTGATATGTGTTCAACCTGCCTAATCAAATTGATCGGGTCATGTAGGAACAAGGTTCAAGTCTATCGGTCTGTTACCTGTGTTTGGATTTATATGTTTATTTTGAGATATCATTTTTGCTATGAGTTTGTATCTTTTCTACAATGATTAGCTCTGAGCAAGCAGTTAGTACTTGATGATATTCTTGTACTTGCTATTTGCCTTCAGGTTATATATAACTGAGCTATGAAAACTACTAATTTAATACGACAAATACCTGCCATGGTGTTCATATTTTTCCTTTTTTTTTATTAGTAAAAATTGCATGATAGTTTTAGCTTTTTGATAACGGTAAGAAAGAAAGGTTTAATTCTGGTTTATTAGGCTGTTAACATTTTATCCTTGCAGTTCTACGGTTACATAATGCCCAAGCTTGAGGTTGTTAATAAAAAGCCAGATTTCTTAAACAGAAATGTTAATGAAGGATTTAGTGGCGGCGAAAAGAAGCGCAACGAGATTTTACAACTTGCGGTATGTATTTAACATATTGAAAGAAGTGTTTTCCTGCAATATTTTGACGTAAAAGCGTGATGTTCATTTCTAAGAAAATCTGAATGCAGTTAAAATGAGATGGAAGAACAAACGGATCTAATGATCTGAATACAGATGAAATATATTTAATAGGTCTATAAATGTGCTCTTCAGCTTTCAAGTCAGGCATAATTTTACCCAGTTAGATGGTAGCAGGGCAGTATAAGTGAATAGTAAAAAGCTTTTAGCATTACAGTCTTGATTATTTCATCACTAATGGGAAAGAGCAGAAACGAAATTATATAAGAAAACCCCGACAAGACTTGCAAAAAAAAAAAAAAACTGAGTAAAGGTCAGTAGAGATGTTATGATGCATAGATTGTAGATTTTGGATGATTTTCCTTTGGAGAATCTGAATTTCAAAGAATTTAATCGAGTTTGAAGAGTGGATTGGAGACGGATAAATTGATTGCAACCTGAATGAGATTATTTTAAATTTATCTTATACTATACTCTAAATATTTACAAGACTCAATGGATGATAAGCTTTTGTTATACTCGTTCGAAATGATATAAATTAGACGGAGCTTGATAGGATGAACTTACTTTTCAGTTCACTCCATAGTGGAGAAAGGTAGGGCATTGCAAATATTTATTAGCCTTTCTGCTGGATATGGAAATATCTGATATCACTCATTTGATTCTTACATGTTTTATCTTAATCTGTTATTCTCTGTATACCACTCAATACTTTTTAAAGGGAGTTAAAGAAAGTGTACTTGGTGCAAGGTTATGCTGTTCATGAATTTACTGTACCCTTTTCTTCCATCATTTTTTTCTTTTCCTTCTTTCTTTCCCAAATTTTTAGTTATATGAATCTACCTGCTGTTAATTTTTGTTCTCGACTTCCCTTCCTGGAAGCTTGTACAAATAAACATTTACTTATAAAGGAGAAAATAAATTTCGTTTTAGATATATGGCGTGTTTAGCATCTGTGAGGCTTAATGCAAGTCCTTCAAAAGCTTCTTTTGTAACTGACTTCATTCCTGTTGGTCACAGGTTCTGGGTGCAGAGTTGGCTATTTTGGACGAGATCGACTCCGGGTTAGATGTTGATGCACTTCGTGATGTAGCGAAGGCAGTGAATGGGCTCCTGGCCACGAGAAATTCTGTTTTGATGATCACTCATTATCTACGACTTCTGGAATACATAAAGCCTAACTATATCCATATCATGGTAAGCGAGTCGGTTATAACTTTTCTTCTAAACCGGTATGGAAAAAAATTTAAATGAAGTTTAAATTGTTATTTTCCTTCCAGCAAATTCAGAGGGAACCCTTTTTGCTTTAATGTGGTTATTTTTTAGATGCCATGAAACTACCTTGGTTTAGTATTTCAGACCTTGGTTTGCTAATTAATTACTAGGCATGGATCCAGTATTTTGGGTTAGAAGGGGAAACTATATATGTATATCATATGAAGATGTAGGAGCACTTCTGATGATAGTAAAATAGTTGTGGGGCTTGAAAGAAAAATACGATATAACAACTTCAATCACTCCTACAGTATAGGAGATTTAAGAGAATCTGTTGGGGGTTACGCTTCCCCTTTTGACACCTGTTGTGAATACACCTCTTTGTCACGGACAACAAATCAAACTAGAATTAGTTCTTCCTCGACGGTAAACATGCACTAAATTCCATCCAAAATTGTGCCTTTGAGAATATACTTCTCTTATATCTGCGTCATCATTGGTCACGCTTCAGTCTTCTTTATTCAGAATGGTATTGCTCTATAAGAATTTGAAACCAATTCAGGGTTTATAGAATGTGAAGTCATGAGTTGTTTTATTGACAAACACCCCTTTTCTTTTGTAGGATGACGGAAAAATCATTAAGACAGGAGATATCTCTATAGCTAAACTTCTCGAGAAAGAAGGATACAAAGCACTTTCTGCCACATGTTGCAAGCCATGCCCAGTCCTAAAGTGACATGCATTGTTCTCGTGAGCTCTTTCAGGAAAATTTTGCGACTCTATTTGTTCTGTCCTTTCTAAGGAGGACAGCGTAGGGATGCAATTCCTTTTCTCTGATGCAGGATTTGAGGTAGAAGATGGATCCTTTTGTTGATATGGCTGAACCGGGAGTCTGATGATGTTCATGCAGTGTCTTCTCCAATAACCTTATCCAGTTATTTAAAGTTTAATTATTTTTAAATAGTGAGCAACGAAGATAACTTCTAAAGCCTATTCTTGAACTCTAAAAACTTTAGAAGTTCATGGTAGTAGTACTGGTCTTCTGTCGAATCATCTTATGTTGTTTTATTCTTCTTAACCAGGAAGGTAGGCCAACATCAAATAGTCTCATTTTTTATATTTTTTCTAGTTAATTTGCAAAATTTTGAATGAGTTTTAATTTATTTGATTTTAATTTATGCAATTGTCAATATTCTAAATTACTTGTTTTTTTACAAAAATGGTGTTTCAAAAATTAAATTAAATTCACAGTACGATTTTAATTTTAAGATTTTTCAAATAAATTAGGATCAAACTCTATTGAGAATCTTAAATAAAAATAGTTTTACAAAGGTATTACTATTTATTTTGGATATTGTACTTTTATATTGTATCTTTAAAATTATAATTTAAGGTACAATAATATAAACATTTAATTCCGACAGCTGAATGATAATGTATTAATTATTAAAAAAAATTAAGAGTCATAATTTTTATGTTTGTCACATATAAACCTACATAATTAATATCGATAAAAAAAAAAGAGCGTCGAGGGAAAGGTAGGAAGCCTAATCCGTTCACACATATCTCCAATACAACAGCCGAACCCGCCGCAGATGTTTCCTCCTTCCACGTCGAGAGCATTCATCTTCTAAATTCTAAACGAAAGAGCTACTACAACGTTTCGGTGTCACTGCAGTTACTCTCACTGAACAACAGAGTTTGATAATTCATCGGCGGCGGAGAAGAGAAATGAAAATCGTTCACGTCGCTTGTTTGGAAGACAACTACTCCTACTTGTAGGAATTTTTTTAATTATTATTACTACTGGTATTTGGTATTTAAGCAGTGAACTTTTTAATTGTTTCAGAATAATTGATGAGGCAACAAAAGAAGGGGCAGTGGTGGATCCAGTTGAGCCTGAAAAGGTTCTTCAGATTGCCAAAGATTACGGGGTTGACCTAAAGCTTGTTCTTACCACTCACCACCACTGGTATGCCCTTCCTTTCACTTTTAGCTTTTTCTATTTATGTTAAGTACCGATGAACTCTTACTCACCAGAAAATTATGCTGGTCTGATGTTTTTCTTTGCAGTAATTTACTGAATTTGTTTTTGGGACTCATGATTGGATTGTTGTTTGATGTTTTTGTTATTACTGGCTTATTATATGTTTTTACATGCTTGTATATATATTTACTTAATTGAATGAAATATCCTAATAGGGATCATGCAGGAGGCAATGAAAAAATCAAGCACCTGGTTCCTGGGATTAAAGTTTATGGAGGCTCTGTTGATAATGTCAAGGGGTGTACTAATAAGGTGGATAATGGTGATAAGTTTTCACTCGGTGATGAGATCATCATATTGTGTCTTCACACACCTTGGTATGCTATTTCCTATATATATTTATTTCATTTTGTTTCTTCAATTCTGTTATGCTTACAATATATTTTTCTGCTAGGATATTTTTTAGACTCCCTTTGTTCCACAATGATGTGGCCATGTGGGACAAAGAGTCTCATTTGACGCCTTCTCCTTCTTTTTTCCTTTCCAAAAAAAGAGTCTCATTTCTTTTTATAGAGTGACACAATATCCTCAAGGTTATCACCACACTTCCATTATCATGTCATCACTACTAAACTTAACAGTAAATAGTCGATATATTTGAGTAATTGTGTAAATATGGAATAAAAGATATTCTTAAAATTTGTAAATTTTGCAAATGAGACTCTTTCTGTGGAATGGAGGGAGTACTATATTATGTTGTCCCACACCTTACTGATATTTATTTCTAATTTGACCTTTTGGATTATATCATGTTGAATTTGGATTTTCATATATTGGTGGATATTTTACAGCTTGTGATATGACTAATTCCTTAAAATTTCATTACTGTGATTCTCACTGTGAATGTATTGTATTTAGATACGTATTTCTAAAGATTTGTGACTGTATTTAGGTAGTATGGTTACTGCTATATTTGTTCTTTCTCACTCAATGTATTATTTTCTTTGTGATGCTCCTTTAGCCATACAAAAGGTCATATAAGTTATTATGTTACTGGCAAAGAAGAAGAGAACCCTGCTGTTTTTACAGGAGACACACTGGTGAGTGCAGAAGTTGCTCTCTCTCTCTCTCTCTCTCTCTCTCTCTCTCTCTCTCTCTCTCTCTCTCTCTCTCTCTCTCTCAATCAATCAATCAATCTCGATATATTATCTGTTTATTGCCATGATTTATTAAGAAAGAAGTAGAAATCTAGATTTCCTAATGGTTTACGATGTTATGTACCTGTAATTATTTCTCCCAAAATAAAAAATAAAATTGTACCCGTTAGAAGAATCACAGCATTGGTTACACCACGCTAACCAATCTATTCGTTTACTGCTTACTTACCCATTCCCGCTGATCTATAAGTTCTAATAGGTAGAAATTGAGTAAGAAATATATAATATGCTTCTACACTCCATGTCACGTGCAACATCTGGTTACATGTGGAGAGACAGATTATGTTGCATCATATATATATGAAAGAAACATAATGCAATTACACTAACAACATAATGGGGAAATAGGGTACAGTTGAAGCTAAGTACTTGTCAGTGAAACCAAAGCTCTGATAACATGTCAAATTACCAATTGGCAATTGCTCGTTATGCTTTTAGAGAATTACCCAACAACGTATGTCATAGTTCGATTGCTCATTATGCTCTGCTCTTAATTACAATTTGTATGATCTGTTTTATAGTTTGTTGCTGGTTGTGGTAAGTTCTTCGAGGGCACAGCAGAGCAGATGTATCAATCTCTATGTGTGACCTTGGGTTTGCTGCCAAAGCCTACTCGTGTTTACTGCGGCCATGAGGTAAAGTATACTAATATTTGTAACTTTGCACATTTGTACGCTCTTTGGAGATTTCTCCTCAGGTACATTGAATTCACATTTGCTTTTCCTTCGTTTTTTTTGGGGTAAGCATTTACTTTTCCTTCGTTTTCTGTTGTCAAATATGTAGAGTGTGGCTTCTGCCACCATGATACCATATTTCATTGGGACAGCCCAATTCATTGTTAAATCAGAACTAAATGAATATTAAGTCACAAATGATTTTGCATTTGAGTGGCATCATCACAACAATTTATCCTTGATTGGTTTCGGCTCCTTGTAGCTTGTTGGCTTTCGGCTCGAGTGTTGGTAGTGAGAGAATTGTGAGATAAACCCTCCCTACCCCTTAACTCAGATATTTCATATGCTCACAGAATGTTATTAGTTCAATATTTTGTTACTGTGCAAAATTTGTATGGCAGTCCACTAATAAAACCTTTCAAAAGAAAAGTTTTAGTTTATCTTCTTAGAACAAAGAAAGGTAACCAGATGGCTATCATATTTAGATGATATTTAACTCAGAAATTGAAAAAGGTGCTAATGCAATTCAAGAAGGCCAAAACAGACATTAACACTTGTGATTTAATAGGCTTCTGGCTTGGCTCGTTTCTATGAAATTATTATCGTTTCCTCCTTCACTTGCTATCCATCGTTTGATGTGGTCCCAAAATTGTAGATGCAAATTTATACTGCCAAAATTCAAGATGTATCTCAATTGTAATCTCCACTATTCCAAGTACTGTTTCATATTTGGGGACAACCTCAATGTCCTTCCACAAATATCACCTTGAGGAACCTACGACAGCTGGAGGATGCCATAGTTTCCCCACATTCTTAATATTTGATAAGTCCTTGTTTTCAATTTGGATGTCATGTTGTTTGAAATTCAGTAGCCATTTTCCACTCAGTTCTGAATCAAACCTGTGCACGGGACATACATATTAGACAATTCTGCAGGTCTGTTAGTCCACTTTCTTCTTGTTTAAGTTTCTTCTGTAAGTGTTCTTGGTTTCGTTGGTTAATATCTTCTGTGATTTTTGCTTGGAGTTTACGAGTAAAAAACCAACTCTCTCTCTCTCTCTAAATCCAAAATTTATGAAAAGAACCAAAGAACTTTGTTCCTGGTTTGAACCTATGCAGTTTAATATTAGCATAAGCTTAGTATTTCCCTTTTAATATGGAAAGTCTAATGATATCTAATTCTTCAGTATACAGTGAAGAACGTGCAGTTTGCAATGACAGTTGAACCAGATAATGCGAGAATAGCTCAAAAGCTTTCATGGGCTCAACAGCAGAGGCAATTGGGACTTCCTACTGTTCCTTCAACCATTGAAGAAGAATTGGAGACTAACCCATTCATGCGAGTTGATGTACCAGAGGTTCAGGTATTTTAATCTCTGTTTTATTTAATTTACTTTTTCTGTAGTTTGAAAAAAGGAACAAAAATAGAAAACCGATAAAAAAATATGGACACCACCTTATGCACTACTAAGATCTTGAAGCCAAAGGGTCTCTGTAGTAAACCTCAGAAGTCAGAACTACGCCAGCTTAGGATAGAAATAACTACTAGGGGTTAATTTATGTTTTGGTCACTATACTGGGGGTCGATTTTCATTGTGGCTACTGACTCTTTTTCTGTTACAAACGAGTTACTATAGTCCTAAAAAGTTACAAAAAGGTAACTCGTTAAAGTTCAGTCCAAAAAAGTGATGGAAGTTGCTGATTAGACTAACGGCTGACAGGTTATCTTATGTGGGACCCTATCTCTTCTTCTTCCTCGTCCTCTTTTTCTCTCCTGAGTTAGGGTTTCCCAGCTTTGCCAGCAACTGATGCCTGTGCTTTCCCAAAACAAATTCTAATGGCAGATTATGGCTTTCTATCATCTCCTCTAGATAAATACATAAAACCCACCTCATCCATTTTCAGTTCTCCTAGATTGTTCACTGGCTTTTCTTCAAAGGGTTTTATTGACACTGATTCTGTAACGAGTCCAACTTCAATTCTTGATACCAAACCATTTTCTGCTTTGAAGATGCCCTTTTGGTCTGATACTCATAGTAACACTAACACCCCAAGAGCATCAAAACACGAAAATAAAACCCATTGGGATTGGATTCAAGAGGGGTTATTCTTGGCCTAGTTATGCTGTAACTGATGAAAAACCTGACCCAAAATTATCAAAACCCGAAACCCGAATGGTATTGTTTGGATCACAATTGAAGATTAAAATCCCTCCCCTGCTTCCCTCTGTTATTTCCCCTAATGTTGATTCTCCAATGTCTCCTGGGGATTTTGGTATCAAAACCAGGAATTCCCAATTGGGTTCTCCCTTCTTTATTATCTCCATCTGCATCAAAGAAATCTCTTCATTACAAGCCAACATCACAACAATAAGTAGCCAGAATCCACTCTAAAATCAACCACTACCTACAACAATAATGCCGGCAAAGACCAATATGAAATTCGAGACACTAGCTGCTATTTTCCCGGCTGCCGGAAAGATGCGAATTGTAGCTGCGATATATGTGCTTGGCCAGTAGCAATGCCACTCTCAAACTCATGCCTTTGAGCATTCAAAGAACCTCTCTTACTAAAGAACCTCTCTTACTAAGATCTCCAAACCCATTTCTCAAACCCCCCATTTCCTTCAATTCTTCGGTTTCGACACCCAAATTGAGAATTTCTCCGGTGAGGATGGTGTTGCCGCCTCTTAAATCGACTACCAGAATGAGTTTTCAAGTAAAGACGAAGGAGAAAGGAAATATGGGATTTGCGGTTATGCTGATGAGAAAGGTTATTTGGGTGGTTTTAGGATTTTTTTTTTATAATTGTTTTGCTTTATTTTATGTGATGCATTAACATTTAATGTGTTTTTGTCCTTTGTTTAAGAACAATGTTCATTTTCAATTTTATTTTTCCTATGTAAGGATTTAAAATGTTAAAAACTTGGCTACTTATTCACTTGTACAATTTTATATATTTTTTAATATAAAATGTGGACCCTGATATTGACATCATTTTAAACGTTAGCCACATAAGTAATTTCCGTCATTTTTTTTGACCGAATTTTAACGAATGATCATTTTGTAGCTTTTTATGACTATAGTAATACGATTGTTACAAAAAAAAAGTTAGCAACCACAATGAAAATTGACCCCTAGTACAGTGATCAAAACATCAATTAACCCTAACTACTAGTATTGTGTTGGTCGGTATCTGAGTGAATTAGATAACGAAAATGGGTTGAACCAGTTTTGGAGATTTGGAAGAGTCCCCAAGTGTTGCTTTCTTTCTTTACAATCTGTGTTCTGCTAAACCTAAAATGCCAGGGAGTGATTTTGGCATATTAGGGGAAGGAATGTCAAATGGCTTCCTTCTTGTGCCATATGGATTTTACGTTGAAAAACTTGCTTATTCAACAGGAGAGGGTTGGTTGTAAGTCCCCTGTTGATGCTCTGCGGGAGATAAGGCAACGCAAAGATAACTGGAGGGGGTAATTCAATTCAATGATATGTAGTATATAGTGCCACGAACTTCTTCCTGTGGGAGATTTGTAATAATGTGCAAATGTTATGCAACAATTCTGTTGTTTGTGCGCTGTTAGATGTAAAATTTTGTAACTCAACTCAGAATTTTCTTTTGAGCAGGATATTCCTATCCTTTCCTTTCATTAGAAGTAATGTTCAACGTTCTTACCGATCTTCATTTATTTGCCATCTCGAATAGTGAGAACTAGTTGGAAATATTGTGTGGAACAGTGTTGCAATTGCAATTCTATGCTTAAACAACATCATCTGAATCTGACTTTGTATGTGATGCTACCAAACATAAATTTATAGAATAATATCTGGAACATATTTTACCTGCTGCCTGCCTGGTGGTGAGGGTGTGAACACAGTACTGCCTATTTGTGGGGAATAGTTCCTCTGTGGTAAAAGGTCCTTTTGCGCTTCATTTATATCTGATGGGGATGGGGATTGGGATGGGGATCACGATGGATATATTTATTTATTTAATTTTATTTTTCTATTTTAGTTGCTTTGAAGAGAAGAGACGATTAAAAAAGGATATTAAAAAGTTGAATGTATGATCGATCAGTATAAAATGGAGGAAATATCATTTGTATAATTCCAAATTTTAACAACTAGATGATTGATTGAATTAAGTAATTAAATTAAAACAATGTATTCACCCTACCCTTCATTAATAATTATTATTAAATATAAAACAGAATTAGCATAAAATTATGTCTTGTAAATTATAAGATAAATGTTTTTGAACAACAAAATGTTTCTTCTATTTCAAATTTAAAACCAAAATTTTCTTCTATTTCAAATTTAACATTAACTATGTGTTGTCTTTTTAAAATTAGAGATATATTTGTAAAATAATAATTAATTAAAAATAAAATAATTTAAATATAAATGGATGGAGTAATGTTGGGCCCGAGTAACCTTGATAACAACCCGAATAAACGTAAGTAATTAGTATTCTTAGAATCCAAACAAGCCCTACTAGTCTCTCGGTCTATGTCTACACGTATACTATTAATTAATTAATATGACCCGACTGCACCGCCACCTCTCTCACTCGTCCGACTTTTCTTTTCTTTTCTTCTTCTTCTTCTGCTTCTGCTTCTTCTCCCTACCTACAATTACAATCAATCGCTGAATAGGAATATCAAGAAACAACTATGGAACATTCATCTTCATCTTCTGATACAAATTCTGATTCACGCACAAACTCCGGTACTTCTTCACCGTCAACAGAAACTAATGATAGTATCAGCTATTTTTCAACAACAAGATACTCATCATTTGTCTCTACGCTTCGCTTTTTACGGGCACCATTATCTACTTTGCTTTCAGATTACTCTCCCATTCTTCTCCCCCCTAGCCCTAATAACTCTCATCTTGAATCTCGACCCGATAATTTCAACACTTCGCCTTCGACTCCTACAAGTGATAATGGGGAGGTTTCTATTCGGATAATTGCTGGTCAGGAGCAGAATCGTCTTCTTGACGAGGCGGATAATGATCGTGAATTAGGTCAAAGTCAAATTGGAACGACCGGTAGGATAGGGGGAGAAGTAGGGGAGATATATTCTTCAGATTCCTCTGGTGGTGATGGGGATAATAATGTTACTGGGAGTAGTGGTGGTGGTAATGAGGATTCGTCTTCTTCGTCGTATCAACATCGGTATGATTTGCAGCAGGCTGCCAGGCTGATTGAGCAGATTATTCCCTTTTCTTTGCTCTTGTTGGTTGTTTTTATACGGCAACACTTACAAGGTATCTACTTGTCATTTATTGTCATTGTTATCTTTGTTTTCTTGATTCAAGAATTATGTTTATAAATTCTCAACATTATTTATTAGTATTCACTTTGTGACAGAGTGATAGCTTAGTTTTGTTAATATGTTCAAGAATAAAGGCTGTATAAATTAACTGAGAAATGGTTGACTTGACCATAAATCTTGTTCATGACCCCATTAGTACCTAATCTCATTATTTTTCATAGGATTTGAGCCTGAAGCTTTGCTTTGAATAGAAGCAAATTAGGCCGCCTGAGTCAATGCATCATTAATGGATAACAATTTGTAGTTTGCCCGGACTAGTTTTAGGTTTTGATTTTGTCCGAGTAATTGGTTTGAAAGAGGGTTGTTATAGTCAGAGGAAAGTTGAACTAGATAATGAGTTATGAAGAATATTGTCACTCCATCTGTCAAACTAATGGTGAATTATCATCTTTACAATTATTAGCTGTTTCTGCCCAAAGCTACGCTCGGGCTAATAAGTTAGTGAAACATTAGTGAGGCTGAACTTGTCTTCAATTCTGTAGTTCCAGCTTAAGCTTAGTCGTTTCGTTACATATCCTCAAGCTTTCGGCCTGGCTTAATATTTAACTCAATTTGGCCTCATTGAGGATGTTTAATATGCACATTGTAGCTGAATTGAAGATTTACAGTCACATGAGATGTTTTCTTCTAAAAAAATATGTGAAAATTATCTACAGTTCAGAATTTCTTTATAGAGTGTGATCTTGGACATCATGAATCACTGTTGCTTAGGTGTACTACAGTCCATAACCCGTAGACTGAGAATCCTATTTAGAATATAATATTGGAGAAAGATGTGAGTTGGCATACCATCAATGTTGAAAATTATCTGACCTTGATTTAAATTGTTTGGTCATGTATCCAAGATAAAATCCATATGTATGAAACAGCTATTTGGAAGGTCTTGATGTGGCTTTTGATGCTTGTAAAATGTTGATGCTGATGAGGAATTAGATGGAATTTGTTCCAACAAATTTTAAGAACTCAATCCCTTTTTACATATCTTGATTGGAAAAATATCTCTTTTGATATCTTTTAAACATGCATGTCCAATCCACGACTTGAACCCTGTCAGAGGTGTTTTCTGTAATGAACCATGAAGAGATGCTTTGAGCAATTTTCTCCTTCATGTTCACATAAAAGAAAAAAGGAAAAAAAAATTATATACATCACAAAAGTCTGAAGGGTTTTGGCCTTGTTTCAGTTGCCAACCTATATTTTTCTGTCCATCAAAACGTTAATTTTGTTTGGCATTTAGGATGCTTAGATAGATTGCAGCATCTTCCATATACATACGTATAATTTTATCTTCTCATATTATAACATTTGTTATAAAAATTCTGCAAATGTAGTCTTAGTTTACTCCCTGCAGTGGACTCTGGATTTTTTTAGTATGAATTACAGTAACTGTAAAAAAATTCCTTGGATACCTGCAGGATTCTTTGTCACAATTTATGTAACTGCTTTAATGTTCAAGTCAAATGATATTCTTCGAAAGCAGACTGCTCTAAAGGTGCAATATCCAAATCTCATTCCCTCTCCTTTATGTTTCGTCCCCAAGGAAAAATATTGTCATCCTATGTTTGACGATTGCTTGTTTGTTTGTTTTTTTGGGCAGGGGGAGAGGAAAATGTCTGTTCTTGTTGGATATTTTATAGTTTTCATGCTTCATGTGATTGGAGTTTATTGGTGGTACCGGAACGATGATCTTTTCTACCCATTATTCATGGTTCCTCCAAAAGCAATACCACCCTTTTGGCATGCTATTTTTACCATTGTGGTAAATGGTATGGATTTTATTTGTTTTTTGTTATTTTTTCTACGAATACAATATAGCATGATATTTGTATGATACAGGCTTCTTATCATTCTAGATTGCATGCGACTGTTGCATGCATGCATTTGTGATGACACTTTGAAAGGAAATGAGGGACATGGTGAATAGCATATAATTAAATTTTTAAAAAATATAGTATTCCTGTAGTGTAATTGGCTGTGCACTTAACTCTTCGTTCAAACTATTCTTATTTTTGTGTGGCCATAACTTCTTCCAGCCCATTCTTACAGATTCAGTTGATTGATACATTATTTATTTTTTTCACTATGTACTAAAGTCCATATGTGAAGGTGTAATTTCAGCCTTTCCCACTCATTTTTTCCATCTTAATGTGTTGTCTGAAGTGTCTTGTTTTTTTTGAAGATTCATCACAGTTTATATTTATCATTCATTGGTCATATACATCATACAATGTAAGACCGTTCTTCCTTTGGAAACATTGTCTCTGAAATTTATGAGTTCCAGATACCATGGCGCGTCAGGCAGCAATGGCTTTTAAGTTGGTTTTGCTAATGTATTACAAGAATGGAAGGGGGCATAACTTCCGTAGACAGGTAGCGTTAATCTATGCAGTATTTGACATCATAATAAGTTAACTACAAGAAGTTATCATAATGCTGATGCCTGACGGAAGTGTCTTTATTATTTTTTTTCAGGGTCAGATGTTGACTCTAGTTGAGTACGCATTGCTATTATACCGTGCACTGTTACCAACACCTGTCTGGTACCGATTCTTCTTAAACAAATATTATGGAAGCCTCTTTTCATCAGTTATAACGGGGTTGTACTTAACTTTCAAGCTTACATCAGTTGTTGAAAAGGTTTATTTCTTAAAAGTTTTATTTTACATAGGTGACCTATATGGGCCATTTTTTTTATCATTGTATTTAAACTCAAACTTGGGACTGATTTTAACTGTGGTTCCCCCCCCCCCCCCCCCCCCCCCCCCCTCCCCTTCTCTTAGGTCCGATCCTTCTTTTCTGCCTTGAAGGCATTATCTCGAAAGGAAGTGCATTACGGGTCTTATGCCACACCAGAACAGGTAATAAGTTGCTTGTAACTATCAATTATTTAGAAATTCTTTAAGTTGAATCTGGGAGCTACTGGTGTACACCATGGTTGTGACAAACAATACTAGCACAACGTGGCAGTAAAAAAAACAACTATATTGGAGTTCTGTACTGCTATTTCTTTCTTATTCCTCCTTCCCACGTCCTATTTTTTAAGGTTTTTCCTATAACAGTTTTTCTCATTTCATGGAGAATTATACATGTTCATACATTTTATTGTTAGTAGGAACTGATGGCTATGTAGGACAATCATGTATTTGAATTTTTTGTAACACATTGGGTGTTTTATGCTCCCAACTGAATTGGGAGCTCAGTTCCATGTTTTTGTAATTGAATTTAATCTTCTCAATTAGCCACTTCACCACCCAAGAAGAATTCTTGAAATGGGACATTCAAGTTTCCTTCATTCCATTTGAGCTGTGTAAGAAAAAAAATCCACGATATACATGAAGATAAGCATTAGATATATAATGAATTGAGCATAGTCTGTTCACAATTGTCAAGAAAAAGATGTTTCATATGATCCGTCTATACAACCTTCTATACAAGTTCTCAGCTCGTGTATAAACCTTGAGTAAGGTACATGTATCGGAATAATTGACACGCAATTTACTTCTTGTACATACAGGATGACTAATTTGTGAAGTCTAATTTTGTTAGTCATTCAATGCAGGTAAATGAAGCAGGAGACCTGTGTGCTATTTGCCAGGAAAAGATGCATGTTCCAGTTCTATTATGTTGTAAACATATCTTCTGTGAAGATTGCGCTTCAGAATGGTTAGTTTGACAGTACTTTCTAGACTTTATTTTGTGGACCTCATTTCTTGTTATTTCTCATGTTTGATGTTCATAAATATTGCATGTACATGCTAATGGTTTTGATGGTCATGAAACATGAGGACTACTGAATCCGCATGTTTCGTCCTGCCTACCATCAAAGGGCTACTCACTGATAGTCTAATACTATGTGAAGTTCTGATTTGATTTTTATAAAAGGGATTGACAGATGGCCTGATTCATGTGTCACATGATCCTTCTCTACTGTCCAAAACATAACATATTTCACCTTCCTCTCTTCAAATGTAATAACTGAAGTAACCTTCCTCTCTGCAAATGTAATAACTGAAATAATAGAAGTTCTGGATGTTGGAAAACAATATACAATTATTTTTCCTTGATGCTTTAGAAAACAGTTATTTGTAATGATAGTATGATAGTCTTCTTATATGTGCTTTTAGTTATAGGAGCAGTGCCCTATACACCTTATTTGTGCACATGCTGATGTGGAAAACCATATCCTTCTTTAAGTTGCAAAACAATGAAACTCATCTTTTCAACTAATTTTAACATTACTGTTGTCACATAAGTTGGTGCACGATGTAGGTTCTCTTAGCATTTCTCTTTAATTAAGGGTTATGTGCCCCCGCCTCCCAAAACAAATCGATATGATAACTTAAACTGCATACTGTTTTGCTGAGAAGTTGGAGCATCATTTTTGTGAGATGTTTGATGATTTGGCTGCATCCTTTTCTCATTAAACTAATGGTATAACTTGTCTATCAAAATGAGTCGGTCTACTTGACTAAATGATGCTGTATACAGTAAAGCTGTCAAATAAAGATGATTTAACAAAGCAAATAACCAGAAAAATTGATGATTCAAATAAATCATTAGTTTTTAATTACATGAATCCCTAACATACATATATTATTATTAAAGGTGCTTGTAAGCTTTGATTTATGGAAGTGATCTCAAACATTTGGGGAGAAATAGCATGAACAAATATTTTCTATTTGAGAAGTTCTTCATCAATTATTTTCCTGGTGTGTTGCAGGGATTACTGCTGCTTGTTTTTAGTTTTATGTGCTGCTTTTTGCAACCTCTTGCAATAGGCACTAGCTTATTTTTTGGTCTTTGAGAAAGAAACCAATTGTGACTACCTTGATTTTGCCAGGTTTGAGAGAGAAAGAACTTGCCCTTTGTGTAGGGCATTGGTTCGACCTGCTGATTTGCGATCGTACGGGGATGGTTCAACAAGTTTGTTTGTCCAGTTCTTCTAAAATTTTGTTCCGCTCCAAAGCATACATCTTTCATTGCGGTTGGTTCTGAATATGCTTCATTCTTTATGTTGTCCTAAGGGAAAGAATCATCAGAACTACCAAGCGGCTGGCATTATTGTACTTATGAGGCCCTAGATACAATGAGCTGAGAGATTTTATAAAACAAATGAAAGGGATCCTCTGATCCCCACCTTCGTACATAAGTTAATGCACCTGATTATTTAATAATTGCCCTCATTAAAACATATACATTGTGTAAATTAATGCATAAACCCAAGTGAAACTATTCTTTCTTCATTCTTATTTGATTCAAAAGAGTTGTTCATTGTTCATAAGCACTGGCTCGGTGTGGTATGTTAATACCAAAAGTTGAAGAGAAACTCACTTCTTTGGAACTGTTAGTCTTCGGTTCTTTAAACTGCATTCCTCGCCACGATTGAGTTAAACCAGAAATATGTCGTTATATGAATACAAACGACATTTTTTCCAGGCCATTGATGGTGGGCTCTCGGGAGCCGAAGGAAATGGTGAGGGTTCCAAAAGTATCAGTGTCCACTGACTACTGGGTGGACTTCTGACTTTGAGAATATACTCCTTACGGAGTGTAATTTCTACAATGACTGTCTGCCATAAATATGATGATGGCCACCATTGATGCAGCGCCTATACGTGTGTGATTCATGATTCCCTTTTCCATTACGAGTGAAGGGAGGGGAGAAATGATTTACTAAAACAAAAGAGCAAAACTCGAACCGTGCTCTTTTGTTTGTTCGTTGGATGATTATTTCGAACCTAAAAGTAAACTCAACTTGCTCAAACCAAATGAAAATGGATGATATTGATAATATATAATTAAATAACGTAAACTACTGCTAAAAAAATTCCTTCTATCCAAATCTGCCCAAGCTAAACCATGTCCAATCACTCACTTCGTTTTAGAGATTATTTTTTAAACGGATTTCTATATAAAAACTGATCCATAGGTAGCACTTAGATAGAAGAACTATTCTATCTAATGTATCTATAGTACACCGTCTAAGGTAACATCCAATGATCATGTTTATATTACAAAAATTAGTACACCGTCTAAGGTAACATCCAGTGATCATGTTTATATTATAAAAATACCCTCCGTTCTTTAAAGGGTGGAAGACCTAATTATAATACATATATATATATATATATGAGAAATATAGAGGTATACAGTCGTGTAAACTTTAAAATTGAACAGTCTACGATCGTAGAGGGAATTAATTCAACGATCGTTGAGTTAATTCACTCTACAATCGTAAACTGTGCAATTTTAGAGTTTGCACGGTTGTGTATCTCTCTCTCTCTCTATATATATATATATATATATATATATGACCAAATGGAGTATTCTTTAAGATTTACCGAGTGCTTTCTTATGGAGCATATATAAATGGGAAAGTAGGCGTACAGGCCTATTTATATGCATTGTCTTTGTTTAACCATCATAATCTTGATTTTAAAAACTCTTTTTGTATATACCTTGTAATCCTATAAGAACAAATTATATAAGGGTGACCAAGAGTTTAAAACTAAAGGATGTGACCAGTATCATGACCTGCTCTAGGTCCGCCCTGTACGAAGACTTTATATCAACCATGTACATTGTTTTCGGACTGGTTCTCACAGTAAAGTATGACAATTATATTCGTATTTTTCAGAGAAAGGAGATCTTTCATAAAATGGGAAGCTCATGCTTTCCTGATTTAGTAGTGCGTGTTTGATTTGCTGTCTTTTCAGGCTAAACAAACTTGAAAATTTTAATTTTTACATGCATACATTTTAAACGTATAAATTCGCTATACAAAAAATCTACTATATATTTGAATATCCAAACACATTTCAAATCTAATAAGTCAACACTACAGAATTAAGCTGCACTGGGTTTGCAGCCATGAGTAAGTATTGAAGTGGTGCATGTGTGGGTTAAGACTTGGTGCTTTTTCCGACTATCAGCGTTTGGAGTATTTAGAACATAATAAAGTATTTTGTTCGTTTATAAGTACCATATTTTAAATAAAATTTATTTAACTTATAAACACTTAGAGTTCATACGTAACGATTCAAAAGTAATTCGGTATGGTTAGATCTCCAAATGCTGCCGCTGCATACACTGCTACACACCGGTAACCGAGTAAGAGGAGTATCTCATATCACCCAAACTGATAATTGCTCGTCTCCCCCTATTTTTATTACCCAGACTTTTGAAAATGACAATGTGGGACATTGTGTTGCTCATAACAGAGCAAGGTTTTATGTTGGTATTTTTTTCTTGCAAAAAAATAAAAAGAGTATCTTCTGTGGGGAAAAAAGTGATTTTCCTTGCAAATAAAAATGAAAGGAGCATCTTATGGAGGAGAAAATGGTGGATGACAACCAACAAATTAAAAGGAGTGATGGGAGTTTTGACAACTTTGTAATTTTTGGGTAATTGGAGTATAGAGTGCTTCTGGGGGTTAGGGATCGGTCTAACGATTAGTTCAATATTTTTTTAAATGACTCTTAAAAAATAAGTTTGATTTTTTAAAATTAAATTTTATATAAAATATAGTGATTTAAGTGTGATTTGGATACATATAGATAAATAGTATTTTTAGACTATAAACACTATTTATTTATATATATCTAAATCACATCTAAATTATTATATTCTATAAAAAATGTAATTTTAAAAAATCAAACATATTTTTAAAAATTATTTAAATAAATAAATAAAAATAAAATTAAACCGGTCACTAGACTCCCCTTTCCCTGTCCCCCTAGAATTATTCTTGAGTATATTGAATTAAAACTTGAAAGTGCAGATGAATCAGAAAACACACTCACTGCCAGCTGACAGTGGCCGTAGTCACCACAGTAGCTGTACGTACCGACGTTCATTCTAGCTACCTATCTACATACATACATAATTAGGCAGGCTATTTGGTAGTTTTAGGAGTAGGAATCTACTAATGGTAGTATGTACTCCAAGTATGTATGTATAAGCAGTCATATTATCGTACGGTTGAGTGGGAGTGGGGGCACGGCGCCCATACACTGACACTCGGGACCAGAAGCTGTATGGTCGAGTCTCATCCGCAGTGACTCAGTCACAGTAAGATGAACGGAATGATTCTTTTTTGGCTATCTATGCAGCGGGCCTTCATTTGTCTCAACGTTGCTTATTATTATTATTATTGCTATTGCTATTGCTATTGCTATTGCCTTGCTTACTTTGGAACTTCATACCTGTCCACTTTCTTTCAGACCAATACCCTTCATCTTTAGGGTTTGGTCGGATGGGTATTAAGTGTTACTTTCTATTTTTTATTATATACGATATTTAAGATATAATTATATATATTAATTTTTTTTATTAACATTAGATAATTAATATTTATTTAAAATTTTATTATTATTTATACATTAATTAATTACTTCTCCTCCTCTCTCTTAATTACTTCATTTTGATAAAAAAAATTAAGAGTAAAACAAAAAATAGTTAATTTTTTTCTTTTAAATATATATAAAACGTTATATATTATAGAGAAAAAAAAATCTTTTTAAAACGATCTATATAAATGAAAACGAGAGTAAAGTTTACAACTTAAATAAGGTTTATTTTTGCAATTACCACTACAGTTGATTCACGTTAGTGTAACCAGGATTTTAAATTTTTAACTCTTAAATACAATAATTAAGTGCATTTCTTATAATTGTATCATAAACTTTTATCAAATATTTAATATAATATCGTTTGAGAGTCATTTGATACGTCTACCAATTTTTAGAATAATTAAAATATATGACTATACACATAAGGTATTTAATTTTAAAGTATCATCGCTATATATATTAAGTTAAGTTAGTAAAAAATTATTACACACAAATCATGTAATTTCTTTTTGTAACCTCTCATACTCGTGTACTCCTATAGTATGATTGAGGGAAATGATATTTTTATATATTTTTAATATTTTTATATGATTCTTTCTTACATGAGAATAAAATGAGTCCTATTTTTATTTAAGAGAGAATTATACAAAAATATTAAAAATTCATGTAAAAATAATATTCTCTAACGATTAATCATGTGTAAGCAAGCCATTGAAATCCATAGGTAATAAAAATGAGAGGCCCTTCCAATTATGTGAGCAACAATTTATGTACTACACGTCGACATGCAAAAAAAATCCTGAGGCCAACCTAAGCTCAGTTTGGTCAAGATCTGATCCGTTTAGACTCGACCTATAGGATGTAAAAAAATTGTTGTATGAACACTAAAATTCAGTTTCACCTGATTTGCAGGCCACTGTTATAAAATAATCTTTAATTGATATATTATTATTGTAAGTATTGTTTTTGTCTTAAAAATATTTGTTTATATTCAGCTAATAATAAAATAGTTATCTACTAACTCTGTTATATGTTTAAGATATTAAAAAAATAGTTCACTTACCTACCTTTATCTCTCATTGTAACTAAAAAGAGTGAAACAAATAAAATGAAAAGTTAAGATATAAGAATATACCATTTAAAAAACTAATAAATTATATGCATTCTTAAAGAGACTTGCCTCATAGTTTATTTTTTTAGAAAATATTGCTCCACTTTCAAGTTTATATATAATTATAGATCATTCTAAAATTTCGGTTATATAGAATTATAGAAAATGACCTGGACCAAGGCATGACCCGCTCTGGCCTGCAGGTCTCAAAAGGCCAAATTTTCATTGAGAAACCCGATTCAATCTACCCAAAAATCAAAGTCTGATCTGACCTGATTAATGACTGTCAAACATATTATACATGATTAACTACACGTGCCACATGTATAGAGATATTAATTATTTATTTAAAAAAGTAGATGTATAAGATGAGGAGCAGCATTCTCCTTCTCAATAACAAAATATGTTTAAAGTATTAAAAAAATAAAAAAAGAGTTAACCTTCTAACATGTTTAGCGTACACAATTTAAATTTAAAATATTATATGAAATTATTTTACCGTCAAAATTAATTTAATAAGGTCCATTTCTTTTTGAAAAAAAACAAAGAATTATTACATATTTATCTTGGGTATATTGAGGATAAAATTGAAATTTATTAATATTTTCTCCTCTATTTTAAAATTTATTAATTTCTGTTAAAACGTGTACTTAATATATCTTTTACGTGAGAAAGGAAGTGAATAACTAGTAGGTAATGGATTAATTATACATGTGTTTTTTTCGTCTCTCTCTTTTTTATAAGTGATATATTATAAAATAATAAGGAGAACATTATTTTACAAGAATAATTTAATAAAAAAAACTCATACGAAAGTGAGATTTATTTATTATTTATGTGATAATTTTTTGCTGATATAATAACTTCTATGGTGAAAATATCATTTCCCAAATAAAAAATAAAACAACAATTTTTTTTGATATAATGTCATTTTATTTTGTTTTAACAAGGTTTGATAAAAGGAGGAAGAGTTATTTTGTTAATTAATATTTTAACTGATTTAACATGTAATTACACAAATATTTATCTTATATATATATATATATATATATATATATATTCTGATGCGCCTCTCCCCCACTCCCGTATTATTCCAGATGTAAATTATTATCGCACCACTAGTGTTTCTCTTTCCAGATGCGAATTATTGTCTTCACGAATTACGCTTGGTCTTTTTTTGAATTTTGCTAGCTATAACTAACAGATTAAAAATGAGAGGAAAATAAAAAGGTGTTGCAAAACCTATGGTTGAGTAGCCAATTATATATTAGGTAGGATTATGTAATTTGTCAAACAAATTATATGATTTCTCCTTTATTATAAAACTCTATATCGTTCTTATTTGTGAGACTTATATTCTTGTTTATAAAATATGAATTTATTTAATAGAGTTTTATTATTAAAAGATTGTTGAAATTTATTATATAATAATTCATTGTACTAATATCCTACGTGATAGAAGCACTACAAACATATAATTTATCAAATAATAATTTGAACAATCTTATGAGATTAGTTTAAATATTAGTGAGCTTTTATTATACAAAAAGAATTTCCTATATTAATAAAGATACAGTGTCTTTGATTAACACTATATATACTATAGAGAGAGAAAAAGTAACGTCTACAGGAGAGAGAAGAGTATTAGTAAGGCTCCCCTTCATTTGTCAGTCAAACTTGAGCATGTCTATTTCGCTCTGTATCCATGGCTAAATTATGCATCAAAACATGAAATGGGTAGAAACCCATCTGCCATCTCTCTCTCTCTCTCTCTCTCTCTCTCTCTCTGTTCTGTATGTGGAGTGAATAAAGATTTGTTAATATAATTACCGATTTTTTTGTTTTGTTAATATAGTACATATATAATTATATATATATACAGTCGCTTTCCTTGTGCTGCTATACTACTACTAGTAATACTTTTGAATCTACCTGACTCTCATGATGAAAACGACCCTACCCTTCATCTCTCTCTTCCCAAATTAAATTAGAGGATGACCTTTTTCCCATTTATTTGATAAATATTCACCACTTATTCTTCTCCTTCTTCCCACCGACTTCAGTACTCCAACATTCACATTCGATCAATATATGTATTATATAAATATATATGAAGCAGAAGCAGAAGCAATGTCGGGGATTCGATGATTAGGCTTTCAATCCCTGGACAAATTTTTAGCAGTTAAGTTTATCTATTTTTTCCATCACTACTCCTATATATGGAGTATTAATTTGTTCATATGAATGATTAGTCCTATGTATGTGCTAGAGTTGTGTGATTGATCCGATGAGCATCGATTTGCTGAAAATTAAATAACTGCCCTAGCTAGGGTTCTACTGGAATTCGACTTTCAGTTTTAGGTTTCCAAATTGAAACTTTTTCAGTGTTTAATCGATTAGACTATATGTTTGGTTCAATATCTACGGTGGGCGATGCTAATTTTATTTAGGCTTCATTACCTTTTTCATTATGTATGGCATCTCATTTTCAAGTAGATGAGATTTTTCTGATAATCAAGAGATTTAATTTAGGGTTCTGTTCTTTGGAGCAATTAATATTATTTCAGGATTAATATATTATAGGATGTAGTGCTTCTGGTTGACTAAAAGACTTTACTACGAAACCCTTCCTTTCTTAGGTATTTTGATTGAGGATTAAACTCCGAGAAGAAACTTTGAAACTTTAATACTTTTTTTGCCTCGAAAATATAAGATTAATTTTGACTTTTTAAAACTACTACTTAATTTAAAACTAATATGAATTCATTTGATCTATTATGAATGTTTATAAACTGTTTAAAAAATAATTATTAAAGTTATTGTTTTTAAAAGTTAAAATGAATCGTATCGATCTTAAATTTTAAAATATTAAAAAGTCAAAATTTATCCCCTTTTTTATTTAAGAAGAACGCAGTACTACCTTTTAATATCAAGTGCTTAAGATGACTGCTTGTATGATAATTATTTTTAATAATAACTCTTGACTTTAAATCTTTGATCATCAAAGTGGTGACACTATTTCATGTCCCTAATCAAGAAGCATAAAAGTACATGTTTTCAGAATTTATGCTACTTTTCAGTTCCCGTTTTCTGTGTCTCTCACAGTTATCTTTTCTATATCATTTTCTTTTGTGAATTGTGCCAGAAAGTGTGTGGTTAGTGTCATTATATAAATGATTTCTTACGATATCCAAGTTTTTACATAGGCTTCCTCGAGATAAATTTCGAGTCAACAACACACGCCCTCACAGTCTATCCCTAAATATTTTCATCTTTACTTGATTTTTTTTTTATTAAAATAAAATCTTTGTGTTGCTTCCTCTTCTTTTAGATGTTGTTATGAGGAAGGAGAAGGGCGACTCCGAATAGAACTACTCATGTGTGTTACCATGCCCTTAGTTAAAAAGACATTTTGTTTCTCATATTAATTTGATTACAAAATGATCAGTTTATATTTGTCATCAAGCTGTTGTGAATCAGTAAATAAATTGTTTGTACATGAGTTTTCTTTTAATGATCAGTATCAATAGGAATTCGGAACAATATACAGTTTCCTGTTTTTAGGCTTGAAAATAATCATTGTTTCACGACTTGAATTCTGTAAAATTACAGAAAAGTTGTCGTGCTCTCCAATGTGTATCGGTCCGCAGGCAAATGATAAAAGTATTTGATTGATGTGAGAAACATTATGAGAGAGCTTTCTTCAGTCCACTCATGGATATAATAAAGGGGTTGAATTAGCTGCCGACTCATTCATTTAACCACCTAGTAGAAAAGGAGAAGTGTTGTGCTACTGTGACTGAGTGAATGAAGCGGGAGATAGTTTTCCATCCCTCTACCTCTGTGCTTGGACTGAAGGGAGCTCCCTTTTTCTGTTGCCCACTCTCATTTTCATCTTTTGTTTGCCTTCCTCTTGCATAGATTTTTATCAGTAGCTATCAACAGGTATAAATTGCTTGAGATATATGCTGAAACTTTTTCTGTTTATGCTCTTGTTTGATTTCTTTGAAGAGGCAACAGTTTCTCTACTTTTATGTTTAATCAATTTATTTTTTTCTTTTTATTATTACTTTTTCTGCGTTCTTTGAATATTCATTCTTAGCCCCCCACCTTCACATATTTTTAGCAATTCTTTTTCTAATTTTTCCATTGGCTGTAGTCCTTGAATAATAAATGTTTAGGTGATCACAAGTTAAAACTGTATAATAAAATCAGCATCATAACCTGGCCATATTAGATAGAATGAGATATTTGTTTTCCGATTACTATGAATGCCACGAATGTATCTTTCCATGGTTTTACCAATTAGGAAGGCCAGCAGACCTAACCTTTTGGTTTGTCATACTATTTTATTTATTTATTTTCTTAGAAGTTCATTTAGGTTAGCTCAACTGATAAAGGCATTCAAGGAAAACATTGAGGTCGCTATCTCCCCTCAAGGACAAGCTGCGATAGTAGTTACCCGCGGTCGAATATCTTGGTACCAACCGATATGCAAACACGGATTAGTGAGGTTAGCACATTGTGAACTGTGTTGACTCCCTCTCTTTTACAAAAAATTAATGTCTCATTTGTAGAATATTTTTAGATTTTTTATCATATTTTACGATCATGACACATCTTTTAAAAAAAAAAAAAATTACTTGTAGGCATAAATGAAACATGAAGATATCCTTAATCTTTTGTTGGAACGGAGGGAGTACAAAGCTGTTGCAATTTTACCCTTTTTTTCTTAGCTTAATTAATTAGACTATTTGATGGTTTTTGACCTAGTGTTCTGTCTATATTAGATAATTTAACTAGTATTTGTCAGAAGAAAGTACGTACAGTTCAGTTTTGTTTTATTTTAATTTATTTATTGTAATTAATGTATGATATATGTTCATAGTTAGTGTAAAAAGTACTGTATTATCTGTCTATCAATAACTTAAACCCGCTTCTGTGCTGTTGAACATTATGATTATTATTGATTTTTAAAAATTAATTTAAAATATTTTTAAATTTAAAATTAAAAAAGTTTATTAAAACAATAAAATTTATAAAAAATAATACTTCTTAAATAGTTTATAATATTCATCATTATATTAATTAAAATAAAAAAGAAGAAGTTAATTTTGAGTTTAAAGTTCTCTTAAAGTTCCCTCGGATGAGTTTCTCATATTTTCTTTACTATTTTATTTGAATAATACTGCACCAAAAATAAGATTCATGTATCGTTTATTAATAAAAATTTGTAAAATATTCAATTTTAGATCTCACTTCTTATTTTCCCTCCTTTGTATTCTGTACGCATAACTTTTTGTGTACAATTAGTCTCTTATCATTACGCATTTTATTTTATTGTTTTGTTTATGAGAGTTATATTAGTGGTGGATGGTTGGGGGATGCGATTTTGCCAAATTTGGAATTTGTTTTAACTATTTTAATTATTTAGTATGCATGCATGCATTTGATCGAGGGTGGACAATTTGTATTTGGAATTGGAATTTTTTTTATAAAATAAAAGAACCTAAGAGATGTCAGATTGTTTGTTTTAATGTGGTCCCAGTTCGTTTTTTCTGTATTACTACATATCCTATTAGAGGTATTTATATTGTGTGCTACTCCTGGTAGTGGATCTATGTGTTTGTGTGGGTAGAAGTCTCCATACAGGCCTTTTGAGCTAAGTGGATTCCTTTTGCACATCTGGACTAAAAGGTACTGCTTAGGGAGCCTTGGGAAAAAATGAAAGAAAAAAGAAAGTATTTTGTTGTTCTCTTATTATAATTAAATTGACTTAAATTATACTCTTATTCTCCAAAAAAGAGTTTTATTTCTCGATTTTTATTGATGACAGTATAAAATTTGGATCCATTTGGTAATTGTAACATGTGGATTTGCAGCACTTGAATCAGAATGGCATAGAAATAAGTGATCGCCGGTGAGAAAGAAGGCAGACATTTGTCTAATACATCTTCCGAATAGAGTCTAAACCCGACCCAATTCAGAAGATAAATGCTGCTAAGAGATCATAGGAGGAGTTTCTCTCTCTAAAATTTCTCACACTCTCTCTCTAAAAACTTTCATAATCTTCCTCATTAGTTCCAAAATTTTAATTTGAATAAATTTATAAATGCATCTAATTTTATACATTTTTTTTATCGAGACGTAAGTTCAGAAGTCATTAGATGAATAAAATCAACATGTGAGTCTCCCTCCCTCTAACTACATTTCAAAGAGGAGGATGTCAAATAAATATATCTATAAATGAACTGTATGTAAATTTTCACTACTACGAGTATGATGCCAACTTGCTTGTTCAAGTCTAGTATGACCCGTTTGACAACAGGTGGTCATGAACTTTGGTGTTATACTTGTTGTGGTGTTTTTTTTTTGTTTTTTTTTTGTAGAGAGAGTAATATAAAAATTTAGAGAGAGAAAACTACAAAAATATTCTAGAGATCGAAAGTGACATAATATTCTAGAGGGAGAAGTTATAAAATGTGGAATTTGTTTGAGAGAATGTGAAAAATTCAAGTATGCATATCTTATGCTTATATATTAAATGAGACATATGGCTGACTCATGCCCACTTATATCAATTTATAATCGCTCAATTAAATATACATTTATAAAATTACAACTTTTAAAGATAATTTTATATATTTTTTAAATATTAGGTAAAAAAATATAGTGGTTGTCTAATGTTAAAACTAATTAAAAATAACGATAAATTAAGAATATTCTATCATTTTATAATTCTAAATACTAGTGGAACTCTTTGATTAAAATGAATTAAAAAAATTGTACCTCTAATTTTAGTATTAAGCTAAAAAGAAATTGTATCTCTAATTTAGAAATTGTGTATTAATTATGTAGCAAAGCTCATAATTAAATTGAAGAAAGGTCCTTGTGTTTTCATAATGTTGCGCGAGTCAAATATATTCTAATTGATAGAAAAATGAAAATAAAGTAATTATCATAGACATACAAATCTTTGGTATTCTTTAAAAAAATGCGTGAGTGATCAACAATCCACAATTGTATGTGATTTTATTTTATTTGATGAACTAATTGTAATGAGTTCATTATAATCTGTTTGAATTAAATTAAATCAAACATTTTTTTAATCAACAAAATTATATGTAAGCCATATTGCAAAATAATAACATACATCCTAGTGAAATAGTAAAAAGTTGTAGATTTACGTATTTATTTTTCAATTACACTACGTCAAAAAAAGTTTATGGCAAAAATTACAGTTATTTCAAATAAAAAATAATTTTTTTATTCATTTGAAAAAGATAGGCTTAGATTTGATGTTTTTATTATTTTATAGTTGTTGACGTATATTATAAAATCATATTAAAAATTATAATTTTTTTGTTTTAAAATAAAAATTATTATTGATGTTTTGAAGTCAGTCTAATGCATTTTTAAATTTAAAATTAACATAAATTCATTTAATTTTAATAAATTAAATTATGAATATTATAAATTGTTTAAAAGTATTAATAATTATAAGATTCATAGTTTTTAAATTGTTAATAAGTAGTATTAATTTTTAATTAAATTTTCAAAGTTCGACTTAAATAAGACTTTTAGGTTATGTTTGTTAGTAAAAAAATTATTTAGAAATAAATTATTTGTTTTAATTTAACCGTATTTTGAATTATTTTATCTTATGATAGGAGATTAATAGTCCTTTAAATATTATATGAACTATTTTTTGTCATTTATAATATTAAATATGAGTTAATAGTCCTCCTTATTTTAAACTATCAAATACTTTTATAAAACTAATAATATCACATTAAAAAACTAATAATCTCTTATCAAAATATTAAATAATATTAAATTAAAATAAATAATTTAATCTCAACATTTTAACATTATTCTTGTATTGGTCGGCCAAATGGCAAGGAAAGTCTAAAAATTAGTTGAGAAGTAAGTTGGGTGAGAGACTTCGGCCGTTGATCTTTATTCTGTACACGTGTCAACCATCCGAGAGAGGTAGAGAGACCTTTTGATCGATATAGTCGTTAAAATCTCACTCCTACTGTTCCTTTTCCTTTTCCTTTTCCTTTTCCATGTACTGGGGTAGTATTAAAAAAATTCAATCACGATTAGAGTGGAGAATCTCTCTCCTCTCTTTAACAAATTCAGAATTGGCGCGCTTTTCCTTTTTTTGAATCCTGACAATGAACAATCCCACTTACGATCAGTGTGCGGAACAATCTTCGATCTTGCTAGAATTTCACCTGTAAGGTGCGAGAACGATCTCACTTCTGTTAATTTGTGACTCTTATCGTTCTTACTTCTCACAAAACCGGCTCAATGCGTGATCGATCGAGTGGGTCTTCTGTGTTGGAAACCGCCCAATTTGAAAGGAATTAGATGGTCTTAAGGGCTCTGTAAGTCGTTTTCTTCACAATTATCTACTTCTGGATCTGTTGTATTGTACGCGCTGTGTTTTTTTGCCGGTCAAAACACTAGTTAGTTGCTCGTGAAATAACTTACTAAATGATTTACTAATTTACCACTTAGTTTTGGATGACTCTATAAAGATGGTGAGAGTTTATCATTTATTCTTTTAAACTATGTAAGTCCTAATTGGATCAAAGGAAAAAAAATCTTTTTTGGCACCAGATGCCTATGAAATATGCACGTGTACATAATGTATATTATTGTGAAATTTGCAATAAATAGAATTGGGTAAGAGCTTAATAGCTGACAACAAATTTTAAGTTTTTGAAAATTGAGCAATATTTCCTTGGAATAATTAATTGGCGCATAACGAGGTGGTGGTGGGGGAAGGAGAGGGAGGGAAGATACCAGCTTTCTTCCAGTTGAGGGTTTATAATAAATAAAAAAGGGGAGAAAGGTACTTATCATGAAAAAACATATAATAAATAATAAAGGAGAGAAAAGAGTGGATGATTTTTCTCTTTTAAACACATTTTTGTCGTGGTCCCAAGGCAAGAAGAAGTGGAGTGATGCGAAAACAAGTTTTAATGAATCTTTCTAAGACAGATTATACTTCTTAAAAATAACAAGGAAAAATTCATTCACTGAAAGAATATTTATGTAAAATGGTTTGTAAATAATTCTTTTTTGCTTAGGATGTGTACGGGGCAAACCCCACTGGGTGTACACGAAGCCTTATAAATCACATACAGGGTTTGGATGACACCGGTCATCTTCTCTTTCCCTTCAATCTTTTTTAAAGCTCCCAACCAATAGGAAGGAAAGTATTTATTCCTTCCTTCGCTCCAAATAAGATGGTTGCTTCTATATGTGCGTATGTGTTCTGGCTTGTGAGACGCATATAAACTGGTGTATTGGAGTGTTGCATAATAAAACGCAGTTACTCCATCAAGACTTCTCCTCAGTTTAATCATCACTTGAACGACCCCTTCTGGGGCACGTAGCTCATCTAGGACAAAATTAATCTCCATTTGGGAGTTGAGATTTTCAAAATTCATGACCTCCAAACAATCCACTGAATATGTACACACACACACATCTCATGCTTGTATCCGTCTGGGCATGTTGCTTATCTAGTATACTAGTATTTATAATGCTTATGAGATGTGACTCTTAAATATGCTATCTGTCTAATGAGTGGTGTGTACTCCTCTGTAATTTTATATGTGTGTGTATGTGCATGCTTATGATATGCAAATAGAGACGCACGTATTGTGTGAAAGATCTAGATACCAAGTTTTTATACCAACTTTTAATGGACTGATATAGAAGAATCTGGCTGCGGGGTGGAAAGTCCATACTCTTATGACATTGCTTGTGAGTTGTAACTCTTAGCCTCGTATGCTATGCTGTCTGGTTAATGAGTTGTCTGCACTCTGCGTGTGAGAGTGCACATGCTCATCTGGATATAAGCATATTCAAGGTGCACAATCAAACAGATCACATCAACCTGAAAACTTACTATAAAGGTTGTGAAGTCAACAAGTTAATGAGACTTTCTTTTATCTCTAAACTCTACTTTTCTATGCGTTATTATCAAATTGTTTGAGTTTATTTAGCCAAAAAAAAATGTTCAAGTTTCTGGCCTCTGGCCTTTAATATAATCAAGTTCTTTACATTATTGCTTTCTGTTTCTAGTACAATCTCTAATATTTTTGGAGTCTTCTTAGGATCTCAGCTAGGGTTTGTCATCTAGAATTTACAGAAATAGGGACAGAACCGAGGGAGAAAAGATTGGGCAGAAAAAGCGAGGGAAATTTACCTAGTCTCAACTTGCGAGCTCTTGAATCAGTTTTCATTCAAATGATCATGCTTACAAATGGAATAGAAAACTATTTCTAGAAACTAACTTAGGCTTAACCTGCACTTTATTCTTGTCCTGCACTTCCTGAATTAACTACTATTATTAGAGTTATTAATAGGATTGACCTCTTTTCTTTTTTTTTGACTTGGACTGACAGTTTCATTTTTCAATCTTTTGTTTTTTTACAGTTCTTGATTGCCAGCTTTGGTGACTAGTATCTCTCGTTGCCCATGAGTTCAACGGTTTCATCATCTCAAGGATATCTTCTACCTGCAGGGCTCGACAACCATGAATCCCCAATGGCTGGGGTTCCTGGTCCTTTCAGCACGGAACCAGAGTTAAATGACAATGATAGAACAAAATTACTTTCTGTATCGTGGAATCAGGGTTGTAGTTGTTTTACTGCTGGCACAAATCGTGGCTTTCATATATACAATTGTGATCCTTTCAAAGAAACTTTCAGGCGCGATCTGAAAAGTGGGGGATTTGGGATTGTTGAGATGCTGTTTCGGTGCAACATCCTGGCACTTATTGGTGGGAAAGCAAATATGCTGTACCCACCAAATAAAGTTATAATCTGGGATGATCATCAGAGCCGGTGCATAGGGGAATTTTCATTTAGATCTGAGGTTCATGTAGTAAAATTAAGACAGGATCGCGTTGTTGTAGTACTTGAACACAAGATATATGTTTATGATTTTATGGATCTGAAGCTTATTCATCAAATTGAGACTCTGGCAAATCCCAGGGGACTTTGTTGAATTTCTCACAATTTGAATACTTCTGTGTTGGCTTGCCCAGGCCTCTGACGAGGACAGGTCCAGATTGAACATTTTGGGTTAAATATGACTAAATTAATCCATGCACATGATGCTCAGATAGCATGCTTAACCTTGACAATGGATGGGCTTCTTGCAACTGCCAGTACAAAAGGCACATTGATAAGAATTTTCAACACGATGGACGGGACTCAGTTACAAGAGGTATTTTAGTGCTCAGCGTGCTTTCTTTCTTGAATATACTTTTTTCGCTTTTCATTTCTACTGATCTTCTTTCGTTCTAATTACTGAAGAGATTTGTTCCCAACAAACGTATTGGAACCAGCCAAAAGACACATGTGAGAAGCACAATGCCCACGTTTCCTCCAAAAGGCCTATAGGTTCTATTATTTGTAATCAACTACCAAAGTTGCCTGTTTTCTGTTATTAATAGTTTCTTCTGAAAAATGAGAAACTGTGTGGTCACATTTTCCTGTGAATATCTTATTTTATCTACCTATACTAGCCATATAAAGTAAAACATAGAGAGAAAAATTACTAGTCAATAGATGTGGATACGCAAATTATATCAACCTTATATAGATCTACAAGAACATGTCAGCTGTTATGTGATTCATTTGAATATTTGATAATCAGTTGATGGTCAAATTTATTACAAAGAATATGTTTTAGTAGTACATGTCCCAGGCAAAGTTACCAGAAAAGTATTGCTCAGTGGAACTCTAGAATTTGTATTCTGACAAATTGCGTGATTTCTCTAAGAAATGAATTCAGCCTTCCAAAAAAATTCTTCTTGTGTTTGGTCAAAGGTTGCAGAACAAATCTGAATGTAGAGTTATCAAGGAGAAGAATAAATAAAAGGGCCAGGCACATGAAGTGCTTGACCAATTTTTAAAGGCAAATGAAACCATGTGTTTTGCGGTGATACTACTAACCAAACTCATCACATTCAATTTCACTGTATAAGCATAGCTCATTGTGTATTTCCACATTCCATTGTGTCCTACTGGTCGAAGCAATTTGCTTTCCTACTAATACTGATTTCATGTTACATACATCGCGTCTTTATCTTGGTTTGGTTCTCAACCAGTAATTCAAATGTTGTATCGTAAATAATTTTGCACTAGGCCATTTCCCCCCCCACAATGCTGCATTAACTTGAAATTTACATCCTCATACGCATTTTGTTAAAATCTGTTTATGGGTCACCATCTAACCAGGACCTTTTCTTCCCATTTCATTTCTTCCTTGTAGGTACGTAGAGGAGTGGACAAAGCAGATATCTACAAAATTGCTCTGTCTCCAAATGTCCAGTGGCTGGCTGTATCAAGTGACAAGGGTAGCGCTGTTCATATTTTCGGTCTTAGGGTCCGGGGTGTTGGAGAGGACCCATCATTTCAGTCTAGTGCTGTCCAAAGTCCAGCTTTGTTGTACCAGAATTCCTCATCTTCACTTGATGCCCTCATTTCTCCTAGTAATGGAGCGAACCGTGGTTCATCACTGTCTTTCATGAAAGGTAAGATGTTTATTTATTTACTTATAAGTAAAAGAGCTTGGATAGTGTTATTATTTGTTTATTTCCCTTTCTTGGGTTTGTGGATAGTATTAATTCGGTGTAACTTATTTTAACAATTCCATTGTTAACCTCACAGAACTCTGAAAGTTATATGTAGCTTTTAATGAAGGTTTGATGAAACCCTTTTGAGTCTCTATCCGTTTCAGGCCTCCTATATTATATCTTTATCATTGCTGTATTAATTATTGTTTTCTGTTGGCTTTCCCAATAAAATATCATCACTTGTTTTTGATTATTTTAATCGGTAAGCATTATAAATACTTTTGGTTTATACTTTATAGTGTGAGCATTGCAGTATTTGCTTCTCTAATTCTTGTTGATGAAATTTATGCAGGGATCTTGCCAAAATATTTTAGCTCTGAATGGTCATTTTCTCAGTTCCACTTACCAGAGTACACTCAATTTACTGCGGCATTTGGATCTCAGAACACACTTATTATTGTTGGCGTGGATGGAAGGTATGAAATCGCAATCAGAACCATACTGTAGCTTCTATGCATGTAAAGGGCATTTCTGGAAATTTGATCCTCGTAACTCTCTAACATCACAGGCTCTCCTTATATCTCGTTGGCTTTGTATTTGGTTGAAATATGCTAACATCATTCAAAATGTTTGTGCCTTAGATTTTTCCTTTAAACACCTTATCTCTCTTATTTCTCTAATCAACCTTTTTCCTCTCTACTGTCAGTTTCTACAGGTGCAGTTTTGATCCGGTGAATGGAGGGGAGATGGTGCAGCAGGAATATGTCCGTTTCTTGAAAACATAAAGCAGGCCAAGATAATGCTAGCTTGATATTGCAGGAGCAATATTCTCTTTATCTTCCCGTGTAAATATGAAACCTGAATTGCCTATAATTGCAGGTATTACGTAATTCGGTAATTGCCTATAATTAACTTATAATTATGCCATCAATGGCAAGTTAAGCCCCGAAACTTTAAAATAGTGGTTGTGAATTGCCTTAGTTGCTTTGTTTTTCTTGATGAAAAATCATTCAGGTTGAAACACTAGTGATGTATTTTTCTTTAAATTGTGGCAGCTCTTACAATTTAGTGGAAGCCCCAGATAGATGCTTTTATAATATTTTGTTTTATAATCAAAATAATCGTACGGGAAAAGTTATTCAGCAATCCTAAGCATCACGTGGTCATACCCAATACATAGAATAGATTTTCCATTGAATGGCTCTGGGAGTGCCTAAATTTGTCTAAAGTTATCTGCAAAGAAACTAATTCAGGGCGTACTAACAAAATTAATAAATAAATAAAATGATAATAGCATAGCGAGCACTTCTACGCGGACAGGGGAATTAGACTGGTCTAATTATTTATTTATTTATTTATTATTTTTTTATTCTCAAAATTTTTATAATATTTATCTTGACACAAATATTTACAGAATTCAGTAATTTATATGTAATTTGAATGCATGTAAATGATCAGGATTGTACAGACTGTACAATTCTGATTATTTACATATATTTAAATCACTTAATTCTGTAAATATTTGTATCAAAATAAATATTATAAAAAATTTGAGAGTCAAAAAAAAAATTAAAAAATTAGATCGATCCAATTTCCCTGTCTGCTAAGACTTTTCCATAGCATTATAGCCATATATTTCAAAAACAAAAATAATTTAAATAGCCCAGTATCGATAAGCTTTAGACGTATTGTAAAATTTGGTTTCGATCATCCTATACTTGGAACAGCTTGACTTGCGAGATTCAGAACCAAAATGATGACATGATCAACATGTGTGAGGGCATATAATTCAGAGCTCTGATACCTTGAAACAAAGCTGCGTCTTCGAGTTTGTCAATATCTATTGATTTTACTGATTATATGTAACTCACTTTATATATATATATGTTATCAGAGCTGGAAAATCCCTTATCCTTGGAGGCTCACCCAATATTACCTATAACATGATTCGTTTCGATTACGCTATATAAATACAAATACGTGATATGTTATATATCTAAAATATGATACGCTAGGATATATTCATATATGTTTTCATAATTAAAAATTCTCTTAGAATATAATTGTAATAAACCTATGTTTTATAAAAAAATCTTTAGTTGAATCGACAAATTGATTGTTCTATAAATATTCTAGACAAATGTAATGTTTGAGAATTCAATATTAAATTAAAATATTGATATTTGTGCAATTATAGATTAATTATACATCGTTTACTTTTGTTTTGAATGACACATATGATGTATGCCCTATAAGAATTTATAGCAATTATTTGCTATAAATCGGCCCCTATATATATATATATATATATATATATATATATATATATATATATATATATATATATATATATATATATATATATATATATATATATATATAATACAAAATAAATATAATACCTATTAATATATAACATGCTTCGTTTCGATTACGCTATACAAATACAAATACCTGGTATGTTATATATCTAAAATATCATACGCTAGAATATATTCATAATTCATATATGTTTTTATAATTAAAAATTCTCTTAGAATGTAATTATAATAAACTTATGTTTTATAAAAAATCTTTAATTGAATCAATAAATTAATTGTTTTATAAATATTCTAGACAAATATAATGTTTAAGGATCCAATATTAAGTTAAAATATTGATATTTGTGTAATTATAGATTAAAAAAAAATTGTTATGCTAAGAGAATCATAATTGGGTACGCAAGTAGTAATACGCAGTTCACTACGTTAACGAGAGTATTTGATATCTCTAGACTCGCCAGATTCCTCCTTCAAGGCATAATAATATACATCGCACGCATCATAAAGAAAGTGAACTGAAAAAAGAAGAAAGAGAATTAAAAAGGTCACAAAATGCCATCAGTGTTGGTGACTAGTAGCATTCTAGTCTGCAGATTAAAGCTTAGATTGGGCAGTTTTCAGACCATGAAAAACAATCATAACCTTTCCAATCGCCTTCCTGTCACTAATAGCAGCAAAGGCAAGGTTAGCCTGCCAACAGTAAATGAATGTAGATCAGTTTTCGCTCTTTAATCTGGAATAAAGATTAAACTAACAATTAGGCACACCAAACATTTCTTGTAATGATATGGGAATTAATTTATCAGTGAAAAAATACTGGCTGATTGAAGTGAGTTACATATAATCAGTAAAAAATATATATGAGTATCACATAATCAAAGTTACACACACACACACACACACACACACACACACATATATATATATAACGTGAGTCACAAATAAGCATCACATAATCACTTCCTATCAGATCAAAAGTCCTAGGGATCAAAACTGAGGCATATGAGCATCACATAATCACACTAGTATGGTCATGCTGGTATGATGGGGGGCATTATCGATATCATTAGCAAGTAGCAACATCCAAATAAAATCCCAAAGTGATCCTGACCAAATTTGCCAAAGCCTCTGCATAACTCTTAGCTGACAATGTTTTTAGATGTTTCTGCTGAGGAGCAAAAAGGACACTCAACAACCGTCAACCTCATCTATTTTAAAGATTGTTTTGGGAAAACAAAAAAAAACTGTTTAGGGAGACTATGGCTACTGGTTATAGATCAGTCTGTGTATACTAAACACCTCTTCATTTTGGGACTTTCAAAACCTCCAAACATATCATAGAAAACTGAAAGAGGTAGGACCGGAACATGTCCACCTTTTGAGACTCCCAAAGAGCTCTTATATATCGATTATAAGCCCGTTCAGAACCAATTCAGAGAGACTAAATTTTGCAAGCTGCATACCTATGAATGATGCAATGACAAGGAAATATGTTTAACTGTACAAGAGAAGAGCGATGCCATTTACATTTGAAATATACATAATACCTCACTTTGGAAGGATCAATACCCTGATCTATCCTGACAGTCTTAGGCTTATATATATGCTTGCCAAGGCAAATGCTTAAGTAGAATACTCTAATGTATATTTACTTCATTGGTTATGTTTTGTTTTCATTCTCTGAGGGATTGTTTGATGAAAAGGAGCTTGACAGTTCAATTCATCCCCAAAGATTTTCCATTTGTTTTAGATTTTACCGATTGTGTCCATAATAATGTTGTTTCAAAACAAGAGCAGCACTATATGGCGAATCAAGAATCCAGCTAAAAGAGCTTAACAGTATATGGGATTGCAATTGGCAAAAAATAATTAATAAGACGAGAAGGGCAAAAGTGAAGAGCATGTAACCTGTGACAGGCTGAAAGTATGAGAAATGGGGATTGTGATTAAGCCCTTTGCCAACCAGGACAGTAGCTCCTTCATAGAATCTTCAAGTGCACCTTGTTGGATTGCATTATAGTGTCCCCAGTAGAATCCATGAATTGTCCAATTCTGAAAAACAGCAGAAAGAACTACAAAGGATTATTCTAAAAAAGTTGTGTAAAACATATCAAAATACTATGTGCGAAAAATATTATGTGCGTGTAAGCGTGCAAGTACGCAAATGTGCGAGTTCACAACTGATGTAATTTAAAAATCACACCGGAATTACTCGTGGGATCCAACCGCTCTGAAAGGAAGTTAAATCATCTTAGGTTATTCTTAGGAAATAGTTTTATCCATATGATAATTTAAATCTGCATCTACTTGTGCAACATAGTTTACTTTCTTTTTTTCCCCTGAACACCATTCACGTGCTTTATTAAATTGTGATGCAACACTAAAAGTAGACCTGGTAAACGGGCCGGGCCAAAACGGCTCGGGGTTTTTTGGGCCAAAACGGCCCGGGTTTTTTTGGGCCAAAAAATTTCAGCCCGTGGTCCGCACGGGATAGGTCGGGCCAGCTCGCGAGTCATTTGATTATTTAATTAATTAATTATTTTTTTATTTTTTTTTACAATTATGATACATAAGATGATGTTTTGATTTTGGGCTATTGACTATAGCATGTAATTTATTTTATTCAATAAAAATGTACTTATATATTTTTATAGCAGCATGCTAACTCATAAAATGGAATACCTACTGATTTATATGCATGCAAGCAACGGTCTCAAAGTAAACTCATTAAGCTAAAGTTAATATACTTAACAGATGGAAACCATGAAACTCATAATTATTGCCTCAAGTTTATAACTTTCCATATATCATAAATGAGTTTATGATAAATATTAATAATAGTCACAATTATTAAAATAAAATATTAGTTTTATTAAAATAACTCCACAGATATTCTTCATTGTTTTTCAAATTAAAGATTGTTTAATTGGAGTAAGTTAGTAATAGAGTATTATTGATTTTCGTAAGCAAATATTAGCACTCCTATAATATTACATCGATCAGTCCAAATTGAGAGTTCTATTAGTTGAGTTTTGATTTCTTTTAAGGTAGGTTTTGATATACTAACATTATGTCTCGAAGTGTGACGTCCAACCCCAACGTGCATAAAAAAGGTCAAAAATTAGGTGAACTCTCACTTTTTTGCCCAAAGAATATATTTATAAGTAAATTATATAATGGCCAACTTAATTTAAATCTATTAATGGTTTTAGTAAAAAAATAATAATAATATTCCCTCTCTTTAAAATTATAAGACTTATTTTAATTTTCTGAAGCTATTTAATTTGAGATATTTTTAAGTTTAAAATTTAAAAATAGTAAATCTACTTAGTACTAATATCTTTTAAATAATTCACGAATTCATAAAAGTGTTGACTTAGCATTAAATAAATTTACATATATGAACCTTTACATTTACAAATATTTTAACTTGACTTAAAAAAAAATTAAATTAATTATCTCTTATATTTTGAAACAGATGGAGTAAATAGAAATATAGTGAGAAAATAGAATATTGGAGGATGGTATTTTCAAAAAACTAAAACAAAAGGACTATTGCAAGAAACAGGTTATGCAAAGGTGGAGATGTCTGCCACTTATTTTCTCTTGAACATTCATACCCACAATTCAAAATTGTAAGAACTTGAGTCACTGCACACAAATTCCGAAGCGTAGAATTACTATAGTGTACACGCAGTATTATTTATTTGATTAAATATGTGAAACTAATAATTGTAATTAAATATCAGGTGACTAATTTTAAAAAAATGCTAGAATAATACCACAAACTCATTACACATGTATGTATTTATATAGTGACAATTATTTGATTATACATGTAACGTATTCTGCTATGTGCAACTATATAAAAACATAATTAATTATTATTTTTTATTAACATTTGCTAATCAATAATATTTTAAATTTTGCCTTATTTAAGTTCTTTCATATCTAATAGTCATATGTTTGGAGATAATAGTATTTTGAACAAATGAAAAGAAGTTTTCTTCCATAAATTGATCTAAATGATTAATGAATTAAGTTATTTTTAACATTTTTTTTATGTATTGATGTATTTTATTTTTTTTTGGAAAAAAAAATTAATTTGAGCCACGGGCCGGGCCAAAATGACCCGCTTTTTTTGGGCTGAAAATGGAAGCCCGTAGCCCACTTTTTTTGGCCGGCCCAGCCCACGGGCTTGGACCCTTTTGCTAGGTCTAACTGGAAGGCATTCAAACAAACCTCATCTACAGTCAAAGCCTGCATCTCTAACGAGTTAAATTTTTGGTCGAATCTATGAAAACCTCTCTTTTAAAACCAGTACTAAAAGACTCATATGCATCCGAGGAGTACACTAATACTAATCACCTCATATGACAACCTAAAGTTCAATTTTCCATTTGATAAGGAACATGACTGGTGTTCAACAAAACTGTAGTAACTTTCACTGTATTGCCTAGTGACCAAATCATTGAAATTCGACGTCAATAGGCCAATCAACTTAGACCCATATCTAAAAGAACATTGGATGGAAAAATGAAATATTCATGGGCTGTACCTTAACAAGGGCAATATTTGCAGGGATGATAGGAATCTCTCCACTCGCAAACCCAATGACCAAAATTTGTGCTCCCCAGTTCAAGAGTTTCATCGATTCTTTTGTCAGCTTGCCTCCAACCGGATCATACAAAACGTCAACCCCTTTGAGCTTTCTCGCCTTTAGGAATCCCTTAATACTGTCGGTTAAATTCTCTTCGCTCAAGTCAACAACATGATCAACGCCCATGGACTTCAAAAGATGCACTTTTTCAGCCCCCCTGAAAATTCAAACATGTGATTATGCAACTACAAGCTCTGGCATGCATTGGTCCCATTAAGGGTGTTGCAAAGGCTATAAAGCTTCATTGTACAACGAAACCAGTACCTAGCAACCGCAATAACAGTGGCGCCACAAATCTTTCCAATTTGTACAGCTGCAACCCCAACGCCTCCTGCTGCTCCAAGAACAAGCAAAACCTACAATTTTGTAGTCACCCAACAAAAATGGTCAAACATATAATTCCGATTTTTTTAAAGAAGGCGTATAGAGTTGCCATATTGCCATGTACAAGCTGCGGAGGGGGACGAGTACCTGACCAGAACTCAAATGAGCTCTATGAACTAGGGAAGAATACGAAGTTCCATATGCAAGGGGAAGTGCAGCAGCGGCGACTAGATCACATTCATCAGGTACTAGAAACCTGAAAGTTCTCAGTACAAGTCAAACATATATCAAATTGCAAATTACAGTTAGAAGTATAGACAGAAAATTCGGGAATATATGAACCAAGTATATTTATATGACCGTATTTTCATAGGGGTATAAGATACGCGCAAGAGACGCATTCACCCACACACAAAAAACAATTAATTAACTAATTTCTAGTTAAACGCCTGATCATATCAGTGGCACACTTTAACTGGTTTCATTGGTGTATTCTTACATGAGACATTACACAATTGATGTGAGGGTTCACACCACCGTTAGTGTGCTCTACATTTTTAGGTTGCACAAAGTGAAGATGATACTGAAATTAATTTCAAGTTACTTAAGCTTTCATTTTTTGGTCATATTACCCCCCATGACTCTAATACCAGTTGTTGGGAATATATTACATCTATTAGGTTAAACTATTAGATCTATGATCCATTAGAGTCCTCAATTTTTCACCTTATCACGCGATACCTCAACAATTACTAGGTCATTCTTACGATCTTTAACTAAAATTCTTGCAACAGTGGAATAAACATATACTTCGTTTGGGATAATCTATTCCTGAAATAAGATTCCTGTTATAAAATTATGTAATCAAATCTCATTATATTCAAATAATTTGCGAACTTTTTGATATTAGCAGTTGATAACGTTGTCAAATTTACTTTTAAAGTTTGCAAAAAAAATTTCTTGGGTGGCAGAAAAAACTGTAATACAGGAATATGTGCATATTACATCAACTCACAAATCACTCTCATCAGCAACGATGAATTGGGCAAAAGAACCGACACTTGCTGAAGCACAAACAGGATCACCCACTTTGAATTTGGTGACATTGGGTCCGATGGAGTCGACGATGCCGGAGTAATCGGAGCCTAGTACAAATGGTAATGGGTACTTTTCTTGATACTTGCCCAGAACCTGGAGGTAAGTGGAGAAGTTCAAGCTGGTGGCTTTGACTCGAACTCTGACTGAAGTGGGTGAATCCAACTGAGGGATCGGGTGAGATTTTGAGAGAGAGAGTGCCGAGTTTTGTGATGAATTTGGAGCCTCTGTAGGGTCCCCGATTTTTCTGCAGAGTAAGGCTTCCATGGATTGGGTTAGGGGTTTGAGGAATTCAACTACCTACTTTGAATTTCTTGTTTTAGGATAGGCTCGGACAACTTCTCTTTGTATTATATTGTCATGTCATCGTCTTCTTTCTCACTTCTTTTCAGCACACCGAAAGTGCGAAAACAAAAAAAAATAACACAATTATTTAATCTGATAGCCGGCCTGGCGGCTATCCTCAGCTTTATCTGTACTCGGGTGTGTAAGTCAACTAGTCAAGTTAATAGTTTGATCTTGTGTTCAACTAAGGCAGGCAGTACGTCCCTAATTCTACATTTTAATTTTTCACGGTCCTTGTCGCTCATCTCCAATTCTTGATTCTTGGCTTTATGACGACTCATCCAAGCAAAATGTCTAACTTATAACGTAGTAGTAGTTAGTATATGGTATAAAATTATACTCTCTCTCTAATAATAAATATTCTAATTTAATTTTAATAATTAAATTAATTATTTTTAAAATAAATAATTAAAAAATATTTATATAAAAAATTTAAATTACGAAACTTTATATTAATAGTACATTTTTCGAAATTTATTATAATCATAATATCTTTACGTATATCTTTAATATTTTTAAAATTTTATTAATTTTAAAAATAATTAATTTGACCATAAAAATAAAATTAAGACGTTTATTATGAGACGAATAGAATAGTATATATATATATATATATATATTATAACATAGTATTCGTGCCAGAATTGGAGTGGTAGTAATCAATCCCTTGTAATAAGGAGGGGGATCACAAGATTTATTGTAAATTTAAAATTTCATAAAAACATCACACATATCTGATAGGAACTTAAAACTTTGAAATTATGACCTGAATACTCCAATATTAGGCACCTTAACGTTAGGATCATAAATAAACACATAAAATCCATTATTACACACATTAAGTATATAATACGTACTGCATATGCTTCAAAATATAGGATAATTATTGAAAATTAATTTAAAATATTTTTAAATTTAAAATTAAATTAATTTATTAAAAATTATAAAAAATAAATTTTAAAATAAATAGAAAATTTTTAAATAATTTATAATATTCATCATTGTGTCAATTAAAATTTTAAAAAAAAATTATGTTAATTTTAAGTTTAAAAATATCTTAAATTAATTTTAAAAATTTAATAATAATCTTATATTTTTAAAGAGATAGAATACATTTATAGGAATAAATTTTATTTTGTTAAATTCCCCAGGTATGGAGTCATGACAGTAGTTCAAAATTTCCACGGGATGCTGAATGCCTCTCATCAACTACTCACTGTAATTTTGAAAAGACCAAAAACATAAAATGGAGAGTATAAAGTATCAAGTCCATAGAATGGTTTATTTATACAAAATATACCAGTCACCTATTAAAAAATAAAACCCTCAATACTCTGTAATCTTCAGGGTCTGCTAAAAACCAACGCTATAAACACAATCAAAGAAGCCATTGCAGCCTTATTTATATTATTTAGGAAGATGATGCCTTAGTTCCAGCTACTTTTTAATCTAGAGTCACAAGATGCCGTCTAATGTTGGTACATTAAAGTAACGCGGATGACCCTTTCCACCCAATTCCATTTGTAATCTGAACAGGTTAAAGCTTAGACTGGACATTTTTCAGGTCATCAAAACCAATCATCACCTTTCCAATTGCCTTCCTATCCCTAATAGCAGCAAAGGCAAGGTTGGCCTGCCAAGAGCAAATAACTGTACATCAGTTTTCACACTTCAATGGAACAAAGATAAAAGCAACAATCATGCACACCAAACATATCCTTAAAATTCTGGCTAAAAAAGCATATGGAATGCAATTGCCAAAAAGCTGTTTGACCAATAACAGAAGGGAAGAAGGAATGAGCTTGTTACCTGTGGCAGGCTGAATGTATGAGAAATGTGGATAGTGAGTAAACCCTTTTCCAACCATGAAAGTAGCTCCTTCAAAGAATCTTCCAGTACACCTGGTCGGTTTACTTTATAGCTTCCCCAGTAAAGTCCATGGATTGTCCAATTCTGAAAAACAGAACTAATTAATTAATCATGCATAACAGGCAGTGCAGACAGAACAAAATGCACAAATGATTGTTCATCAAAGGCCAAGTGCAAAAGACATTAATATTATATGTGTCCGTGTGTTTGTGTGTGCACCGCAAAAGTGTATTAACTCATGTAGTTTAAAACAAAAAAATTAAAAGGCCAGACCTACTTGTAATGGTGAAACTTTGGAAACCAATATACTAACGTCCATAGAAAATCTAATGCGTTAAAATTTCGAAATTTTATTCACTGAATAATATCACAATAATGATTTGGCTGGACGTTATGTTACATAATATTTTTTCTAATACTATTTACATGTCCTATTCAATTTTGGTCTCACGAGGCAAGGCATTCAAACTGACCTCCAGGACAGCAGTCAGAACCAGCTTCTAAGAGGTCAAAGTTAACTTTCAGGTCAAATCTATGAACATAGCTCTTAAAAAAACAGTACTAAAAGACTCGTGCATCCAAGCAGCATGCTAAAACCAATAACCTTGTATGATTAATAATGTACTGCTGTGGCGTGTGGGGAAGTGATCTCTATTGTAAACAAAATTTCAAGAATGCTTTCTAAAATTCACATATCTTGGCAGGGAAAAAACTGAAAGAAACATAAAATAATGTGGATGGCTTGACTGTAGATTACAAGATATTCTATATACAATGCATCTAAGAGTTAGTATGCCTATATAAAATGCATATAGAAAGATTCGTCAAATGTATGTCATTGTAAACAACTTTGGTGATCCCAAGACAACTAATTAAAGTTCAACTATCAATTTCATAAGGAACATGACTGGTGTTCAGCAAAACTTTAGTGTGGCACAAAAATGGTATTTTGTAGTGAAAATATCAATGAAATTTGGTGATTGATTGTTTGAACATCGTATGGAAAATGAAGTATTCACGAGTAGTACCTTAACTAAGGCAATGTTTGCAGGGATGACAGGAACCTCTCCACTTGCAAACCCAATGACCAAGATGTGTGCTCCCCAGTTTAAGAGCTTCATCGACTCTTTTGTCAGCTTACCTCCAACTGGATCATACAAAACGTCAACCCCTCGGAGCTTTCTCGCCTTTAGGAATCCCTTGACACTTTCATTAATATTCCCTTTGCTCAAGTCCACAACATGATCAACACCCATTGACTTCAAAAGTTGCACTTTTTCAGCACCCCTGAAAATTCAAACATGTGATTACGACTACAAAATATGGCGTTTATGGGTCCCATTAACGGTGTTGCAAAGGCTACAAAGCTTCTTTCAAAAAGTAACCCAGTACCTAGCAACTGCAATAACAATGGCGCCACAAACCTTTCCAATTTGTACAGCTGCAACCCCAACACCTCCTGCTGCCCCGAGAACGAGCAATACCTACAACGTCATCGTCGCCCACATAAAAATGATCCCACATATAAGTCTGATATGAAAAAATAGATGCATGTAGTGTTAGCCGTATTGTCATTTACAAGCAGCACAAGAGGACTAATACCTGCCCTGAACTCAATTGAGCTCTGTGAACTAGCGCTAAATGTGATGTACCATATGCAACTGGAAGTGCACCAGCAGCAACTAGATCACATCCATCAGGTACTCGAAACCTACAAGTCCTCGACACATGTCAAACATATACATAAATAGAGACAGAAAATACAAATATGCAACTTAAAAGAAGTATAATTAAAAATTATACTCTTAAAAACAAAACTGAAGAATATAAAAATTATAAAACTATATTTTAATAGGAGTAAGTATGATAATCCCACAGAGACAAGGCGCGGACAGTCACACACGTCTTTGAACGCAGTGAGGCAACCATACCAACATCTCCGTCAGTCCTTTTCTAATTTAAATCCCTGACCAAATAAATAGCATACGGTAACTGGTTTCTTTTATGTATTATTAAATGAGACCTATGATGCAAAGGATATAGGATTTACACCTCACCATTATAAGCACAGCACAATGAAAGTAAAGGTAATACTAATATAGTACTGTTAAAAATCTGTAATTCTCTCACTCAAGCTTATACTGGTCAAATTAGTAGGGGTAACTCTTCCGTGCCTCAAAAAAATTAAATTCCTGCAACTATAGATTAGCCGTACACTCCCTCTATCCATAGAAAAGAGTACCAGTTGGGATGGAAATTGCAGAGAAAGTAGACTCTTTACTGGATGCAAAGGGTACTCCCTTTGGGATATTCCAAGTTCGCTTTCCGCGACATCCCAAAAATAAGAGTATAATTCCAAAATAGATTAATCAATGATTGATCATGCTAAAATCAAATTACTTTATACTGATACTATGTACTCCCACAGCCATTGTCTCAAATTTGAGAATCTAAATTTGCTTTATAGGGTGTAATATACTGATACTCTTTCAAAATCTAAGGTATTCATTGTGTTAAGGTCAAACTTTTCCTAAAATTTTGATTTTCAAACTTGATTTATTTCGTGAAGGAGGTAGCAGTAAAAAGGTATATTTTTATGTATTTGTATATATCAACTCACAAATCATTCTCATCGGCGGCGATGAATTGAGCAAAGGAACCGATGGCGACGAAACCGCAAACAGGATCGCCGACCTTGAATTTGGTGACGTTGGGTCCGATCGATTCGACGATGCCGGAGAAGTCGGAGCCTGGTACAAATGGTAATGCGAACTTTTCTTGATACTTGCCCAGAATTTGGAGGTAATTAGCGAAGTTCAAGCTGGTGGCTTTGATTCGAACTCTGACAAAAGTGGGTGAATCCAATTGAGGGATTGGGTGAGAGGTTGAGATAGAGAGTGCCGAGTTTTCAGATGAATTAGGAGGCTCTGTTGGGTCCCCAAGTTTCCTGCAGAGTAAAGCTTCCATGGATGAAATTGATTTTAGAAGAGAGAGAAATATAGGGGTTTGATTCTAGGGTTCTTGGGAAGTTTGTCTGCTCTTCTCTAACGAGAGAGAAGGGGGAATTCAGTTAGTCAGCAACCAAAAATGTCTCCTTTGGTAGGCTCGGACTACATTTGTCTGTATTATCGCTACATCTGTCCTCAAGAATCGAGACCGGCTGAAAAAAAGAAAAATAAAAACTTAAAAAAATGTTGCTTAGATATGATGATAAATGTAAATAATTATACGTAATTACATGAAATAAAAAAATATTTTAATTAAATTAATTATTTTTAAAATTAATAATTAAAAATATTTATATAAAATTTATAAATTACGAAATGGTAATAAAAATTTTATAATTTGTTATGATCATAATTTTTTGACATATATTTTTAAATTTTATTAATTTTTAAAATAATTAATTTAATTAAAAAATAAAATTAAAACGTTTGTTATAGTAAGAAGGTAGTATTAATCCTAGTTCAACGGAAATCCTTCTACTTATTTCAGCTCGCCTTAAGCTTATTGTTTGTCGCCTTATTACTCGATTATTCTTCCTCTGTCACATTTTCTCATGAAATATAATTGAAAAAATGTCTTAAATAAAATATACAATTTTAATGTAAAATTATTTATAGAAAGAAACTTTTATCCATAAAAGTGTGTTTGGGTAGGATTCACTAACGGATAGAAGGAATCATTATATTGTTAAAATTGAAACCAAAATTACTGTATTCGAGACATTTTCATGTGAAAGAAAATGTAACTTTTTATATTAATATTAAAGTATACTACTGATGCATATAAAGTATTTCAAAACATAAAATTATTGTTAAAAATTTTAATTTTGAAATTGATATACATTCATTTGATTTTAGTTAATACTATAATAAATATGTTAAATTATTTAAAAATTGCTATAATTTAATGTTTCCTAATTTTAAATTTTGAGTTTTTGCAGTCAAAAATAAACTTTCAAAAATTCTTTTTTTGTTGTTGTATAATCTTTCTCGTATGAATTTAAACAAATTATTGATGTAGTCGGAGCGCCTCTTTTGTAAAAACAACATTTATTTGTCTTAAAAGCCAAGAAAATTCCAAGTACATAACATAACAACAAGCACTCTGTATAATATTGACGAGAAAGTATGAAATTCTATCCATAAATTTATTGTAATGAATCGTTTCATCACTTAACCACAGCACATTCGCATACTTCTCAGAAAGAAGGATCAGTTGATATGTTCAAACTAGCATCTGCCAAGCCCCCCGGAAAATCGAATCCGGACATAAAATCATCCCCAAATATCACAGCACCAGCGGCTAATGCTCCAGCACCCAAACCCATTCCAAAACCAGGCCCGCCGTTTCGTCCAGGGGCTGCTCCAGATGATGGCATATTTATGTAACTAGGTGGCCCATTATTTGTTCTCGGAAGAAAAGTGGAAATATAACCAACATTGGAAGGTGGAGGTGGTGGTGGAGGAGGAGTCCGCGGTGGTAGGTAGCTGGGTCCTGCTGCTGTTGGGTAGCTGGGTCCTGCGGCTAATTGGTAGCTTGGTCCACCAACAGAAGAATTGGAATACCGTGTAGGAAGGGAAAAAGGAAAATTTTCCCGTGAATGATTTTCTGCCTGCTGGAATGGGGCTAAAGGCAACTTTGGTGGGTAAGCTTGTGCTGGTCCATATGGATTTGCCAAGTTGGTGCCAATTTTGTGATCATAGAGTTTAAATCCTTCCTCATTACCTGTAAAATTAGAGCGTATAGGTATGCATGAAATCAATTACTACAAGTATGCCTTCGTTCAAAACAGGTAGAAACAACCAAAAATAAAGATAAATCAAGAAACAAAACAGAACATTAGCCAGGTCAAGCACTAAAACTGTTTGGAGTTAGTTACCCGGGTAAGAAGAACTTGGCTCTTCGTTTTCCTCTGAAATTCGGATTGATATATCAACAAATCCTTGAGGCTTATTGGAGTTCCTTTTCCGCAACTGAAAGCTCCCTACTTCATCAACTGGCTTGGAGACCTCTGAAGTCTTGACAAACTTGTCTATAAATTCTTTCAAAACAACAGTTGCTGTTCCCTGAAGCCTCTCTCTAAGGAAGATGGGTTCCCGACTGTAAACTTCCACATGAAGGGCCATATCATTTAAGTTTGATTCCGAGTTATCAACTAATTTTGAGAACTTAGTCTTCCAAACTGGATTTGCATTTCCTGAAGCATCAATCTTTGTACAGTATTTATTATTTGGATCGATCCATCCAACAGCAAACCATTGGAGCTTCCACAGAGCCGAGGTCCGCCTTAGCCCCCTTGCGGAAATCAAGCAGATTTCAACCCAAATTTTCCCCATTACAGAAAGTTTTAGGTGTTGAAAGGAACAAGAGAAGCCAAAACTTTGTCTCGTGCTTTGATAAAGTTAATTGGGGATAAAAAGTGAAGATATTTTGCATCATTCAGAAGGCTACTTTACTTTGATGACAAGGAATTTTCAATTTACCTTAGCACTGTAGGAATAATCTTTTTTTCTTTTCCCTCCAAGTTACTCGTAAATGGGGTCAGGAATCTGAGTATTAGTCAAAAGTTAACAGTGTAAGACAATGACTAAATGGTCCATTAAAAGGACTCCAATTATCTGTTATTAAATTTTTTTATTTTTTTATATTGAGAGACGATTTTTAAGATTTATAGTAACAATATATTCTGTCACTGTAGATATACAAAAAAATAAGACCATAACGACAAGACATATTGTCATTACAGACGTTAAAAACATCGTCATATATTTTAATACAGAGAAAATTAATAAAAGGTGATCTGACACCAATTAAAAGATGAATAACCACAAATACAGGGCGCGGACTCTGTTCTTAAATTCAACATATACTAGAGCAAGATTTTATTTACACACAAAGGTTTGACAACTGTTCAGCCTTATCCACACTGAAAGCATCTGGCTTTTTTTCTTCCATAGTCTCCTCTTTTTAAATGTATTCTGGATTTTGGATATCAAAATTGAAGGACCTTTTCCCCCAAAGCACCAGAGAGATCCTTGTGTTTGCATTTACAAACTTCAGCTGAATACCACACCATCTGAAAACATGTTCATATCATGATTGAAAGGGTTCCCGCAGTGGTGGGCCTGGTGGCACTAACAGTAACTTTCTACCAGCACGTCCGATCATTTGGCCACACTGAGAATTAGAACCGGTTCTGGTGTACATCATTGTGGTAGATTCCAGTATGTCATTTCCAAATCCACATGCTTTAAAGAATAGCCTAAGGATATAATAGGATTAGGATAATCACAATTACCAGGAATGTTATTTCATGGCTATGCGTAGAAGTATTAGAAATTGATGTATAAGTTGATTTTATTATCACTTTCTATATGACACACATGGTCTGATCAAGTTATTGCCTCAGATGATCCTGACCCATTGACCACATTCACCTACTAAGATCATTTAGGCCATTCAACTATAAGGATGAGATTTTATTTTTTTATTTCTTTGATAAGTAATGATGCATAAATTGTTAGGTTTTCTTGGAGACACAAAGTAATGGGGGCGAATGATGTTTATTAAATGCTGCTTCTTGGCTTTATAGCCTTACAAAATAACAGACCGAGAAAGACCAGCTCCACTTAAGCACAAACTTCGCTTAGTGGTTTATTGAAATACAACGACTACTAAAAGCTAATAACAAATACTTAATACTCGGTCAAAGATGCAAACACGTGTCAGGATTATTTAGCTCATCAATCCCTCCCTTGAACTTGACCCTTTGTTCCGGCAAGTTCACATTGTGAACCTGCAACCATTCCCAGACTGTCCCTGTGACGTTGGAAGGCTTCCAATTTGAGTGGTTTGGTCATAAGATCAGCCACTTGATCTCTGGTTCCAATATACTGCATTCGACAACTCCTTCTTTCGTGAGGTCCCTCAAGAAATGAAATCGTACTCTGATGTGCTTTGATCTTCCATGTAATACTGGATTTCTTGACAATTTGATGGTTGATGTATTGTCACACATCATGATGATCCCCTCAGATTGTTGCCATCCCAACTCTTCCAACACTCTTCTCATCCATAAAGCTTGGCACGCACAGGCCACTGCCGCTACAAACTCAGCTTCTGTCGTCGACAAAGTGACAATTGGCTGCCTCTTTGAAGACCAAGCAACAGCTCCATCTCCCATGGTGAAAACATACCCTGAAGTGCTCTTACTGTCTTCTAAGTCACCTGCATAATCACTATCCGTATATGCAAGCAGCTCGTTTGATCCTCCTCTTATGTAGAATATCCCATAATCAGTTGTTCCCTTCAAATACCTCATAGCTCTCTTTGCTGCTTCATAATGCAAGATAGTGGGACATGACAAGAAGCGACTAATGAAACTTACAATATACATGAGGTCGGGACGGGTTGCCGTGAGATACATAAGACTACCCACTAATTGCTTGAACATCGTGTCATTCACTCTTTCGCCACCTTTATCTAGAGTAAGCTTTTGTCCTGGCACAATGGGATTGCTGACTTGGTTGTGTTCCTCCATTCCAAATCGTTTGAGTACTTCTGAAGCATATTTTTGCTGACATATGAAGATACCTGAGGGCAGCTGAGATACCTCGATGCCTAAAAAGAACCGCATTCTCCTTAAGTCAGTCATGTCGAATTCCTTCATTATGGAGCACTTGAATTCTCGTAGCATATTCTCATTGTTGCTTGTATATAGAAGATCATCAACGTATACACTGACGATGAGGATGTTGTCTTTCACCTTTTTGACGAAAAGAGTGTGCTCACTAGGGCTGTTTTCAAAACCTTCATTGACGAAATATCCTTCGATTCGGCTAAACCAAGCCCCGGGGGCCTGTTTCAAACCGTAAAGAGCCTTCTACAATTTATAAACCATTAGCTGCTCCTCACCTTTCTTCTCATACCCCTTTGGTTGTTCCACAAAGACTTCCTCTTGTAGCTCGCCATAGAGGAAGGCTGATTTCACGTCTAATTGATAAACTGTCCAACCCCTTTAAGCTGCTACAGCCAAAATCATCCTGACTGTATCTAATCTTGCTACAGGTGCGTAGACCTCTGTGTAATCGATCCCATATTGTTGAGCATACCCCTTCACCACAAGACGGGCTTTGTACTTGTTGACTTCACCTTGCTCATTATACTTTGTTTTAAAGACCCATTTGACCCCTATTATTTTGGCACCAGGGGGTCGATGTACCAGTTGCCAGGTATGATTTATCTCTATGACTCTTATTTCTTCGTCCATTGCTTGTCTCCACTTGGGGCTCTTCACGGCTTCCTCAAAACTGGTAGGGTCTGTGGTGGTGATGAGATCCATATTGAGTAGATATGACTTATCTTCATCTGATATGTCCTCCCCTGATGTGTAGTCTGCTGCCCATGTGGGTGCTCTATGTACTCTTCCCTCCCTTGTTGTTGGCACATGATCAACAGCAGTAGCAATGGTATCTCTGTGGATTGTTTCTTCAGCAGCACTAGCATCTCCTTGGGCTGCTTCATCCGAATCTGACAGACCTTCATCGTCAACTGGTGCTGCTGGTTGGTTTGCACTGAGGTCTTCCCATTCAAGCTCCATATCTTGCTCAGTTGCATAGCTTGCATCCCAGTCCCACTGCCGATGCTCTTCAAATATAACATCTCAACTGGAGATGATCTTCTTTGCTAAGGGATCATACAACCTGTAACCCTTTGACTCCAAACTCATTCCAAGAAGAACACAGCTGACACTTTTATCATCGAGCTTGATTCTCTTGGCATTGGGTATGTGTACGTGCCCCACACATCCAAATACTCTGAAGTGTTCCACCGAAGGTTTGACTCCACTCTAAGCTTCTTCAGGAGTTTTATCCTTTACTGCTAGTGTAGGTGATCGGTTGAGAACATGATTGACCCACTGGACCACCTCTGGCCAGAAAGTTTTGGGAATCTTCTTGTCAACTAGGATGGCCCTCACCAAGTTCATTATCGTGCGATTTTTCCGCTCAGCCACGCCGTTTTGCTGCGGAGTGTAAGCCATAGTAAGCTGTCTCTTGATGCCTTGTTCTTTGCATAACACTTTGAATTCTGTGGACTGGTATTCACCTCCGCTGTCTGTTCTAAGACATTTGATTGACAAACCACATTCTTTTTCTACCGAGGCTTTAAATAGCTTGAATTGATAAAAGGTCTCAGACTTTTCTAGTAAAAAATAAGTCCAAGTCTTGCCAGTGTAATCGTCAATAAATGTTAAGAGATACCTCTTTTGGCTGTTTGAGGCTGGTGTGACTGGACCACAAATGTATGAGTGGATGAGTTGCAACCTTTCTGTTGCTCTCCATGTACTTCTCTTGGGAAAAGGTGCTCTGTGCTGTTTTCCCTTCATACAAGCTTCGCAGGTCACCTTGCTGGTGGCAATGAATGGCAGCCCTGCTACCATCTTCCTGTAACCGAGTGTCCTCAACCCCTTGTAACTGAGGTGTCCATACCTCTGATGCCAGAGTACTGCACAATCCGAGCTGCTGGTCACAATTTGTTGCTTCAGTACATCGACAAGGTTCAACAAACAGAGCGAACATCCTATTCTTGCTCATTGTGGATTCTGCTATCTTCCCACGTGTCGGATGAAACACATTGCATACATCCCTTTTGAACAGAACGTGAAGATTTCTTTCCAAGAGTTGGCCAACACTTAACAAATTGTTTTTTAACTCAGTAACATAATAAACATCTCTTAACACATAGTTAATTCCATTGAATCTCAACTTTGCCTCCCCTTTTTCCAACAACTTCTAACTTGGCATTGTTCCCTAGTTTGACATTATGAGTAAATGTTGTATCCAAACTAGTGAACATACCTTTGTCACCACACATGTGATTTGAGCATCCTGAGTCTATGAACCATGTGTCCTTCTTCTCAGCTTCAGGCAGTTGTTATGTCATCAGGCCTAGCTCATTTTGGTCAGTTTGTGCCATCAAGAGTACATCTTCTTCTTCTTCAAATTCTGCAAAATTTGCCTCCTTGTTCCACTTTGGGCATTCATATTGAAAATGTCCCAGCTGGTGACATTTGTAGCATTCAACAGTTGCTCTGCTAAAGGTGGTTCTTCCTCTTCCTCGACTTTTGCCTCTTGGGAAAACTCTTCTGGGAGACCCTCGTCCCCTGTTTCTGAACCCATGTCGTTCTTCAACCTTCAGCGCTTGGTCCTCTTCATCCAGTGAAATCCTCTGAAATTTCTGCTCATGTACCACTAAGGAGGACTGTAATTCATCGACAGACATCTCAGTGGTATCCCTGGATTCTTCAATGGATACCACCACGTAAGTGAATTTCTCCGTCAGCGTTCGCAGAATTTTTTCTACGATCTTGGAGTCTGGCATTACCTCTCCATTGCTCCTCATCTTGTTTGACACTGCCATTACTCTTGCGAAGTAATCAGTGATGGTTTCATCTCTCTTCATTGCCACCACCTCGAATTCTCTCCGCAATGCATTCAAGAGAGAACGCTTTACCTTAGCACTTCCTCCAAACTTACTCTTCATCGAGTCCCACACAATTTTGGATGTTCGGCGATCCAAAATTTGTTCAAACACTGATATGTCTATTGCATGGAACAGATAGTGCTTGACCTGGTGGTCCTGCATCTTCTTCTCGTCGAGCTGTTTCTGCTGAGCCGTGGACAGCTCAGTACCTTTAGGAGGCTCTTCAAATCCAGTTTCGACCAAACTACAGAGACCCTTTGCTCGAAACAGGTTCTCCATTAACTTGCTCCAATGGTCATAGTGACCGTCAAAGTGTGGGATCTTCGTTAGGGTTTTCTCATCTGCCATGGTGCGTAAGATCACTCAAGGGAAATAAAAGCTGCTGTTTTTCTTCTCTCTCTTAGGCCCTCTCACTTTTAGAGCTCTGATACCAGATGTTAGGTTTTCTTGGAGACACAAAGTAATGGGGGTGAATGATGTTTATTAAATGCTACTTCTTGGCTTTATAGCCTTACAAAATAACAGACCAAGAAAGACCAACTCCATTTAAGCACAAACTTCGCTTAGTGGTTTATTGAAATACAACGACTACTAAAAGCTAATAATAAATACTTAATACTCGGTCAAAGCTGCAAACACGTGTCAGGATTATTTAGCTCATCATAAATTGCCTCAAAAGGGGATGTCATCCCAATCCACAGAGTATACAAAGATGAGAAATAAATAGAGAAAGCTGCTATAATGATCAGAAATGATTCCTTCTTATTGAAAGGGCACCCACAAGAGATCTTACAGGTAGTAGTTGTTCTCAATATTGAATCATCACAAACTTGCAAAAAGCTTTCATTATAAACAATTATATGTCTTTTATGACATGACTAATGAAATTGTGCTTGAATGCATGCACATCCACCCTTGTGCTTTATCACAAACTAAAAACAAGGTTAATTTTCTTAGTTTGCAAAATTTATGGCATTTGTAGGCTATAGTGATTATTTACGTGTCTGTAAAACTGGAAACACTTGTACATATTAGGGTTCATGGAAAGTGTTGAAATTGAATGCAAAACCAAGTACTATTATGAAAAATAAATAGAAGTAAGCAGAGTATTGACGAATAGACAATGGCCAATCAAAATTAGGAGATTTACCTCTCTTCTCCGCGGCAGAGGGCGGCAATATCATATATGCCTCTGTTTGTAAGCATTCTGCTAGGGAAAACAGAAATGTTAGCCGCTAGACTATAAGATAAGTAAGCCTCCCTAGACCATACAAGTGTGCAAAGACATAAAACTTAAAAGTTGAGAGCATGAACAACGAACCAAGGAACTTATCTTTTAAAAAAGGAAGGATAACGAACCTGGGAAAGGTAAATAAAAACTACCAACCCCAAAATTTATTTAGATTAGGAGATTACAAATTGTAATAATACATACCAGTACATCCTAGATAATCCAGAACAGTTCATGAAAGTGACCAGCAATCCAACAACAAACATTAGACTTTAAAATGCCAAAAAAAAAAAAACTACAATAGGCATCACAATTTCTTATAAGGAAAATGTCATGTCATCAAACTCTCTAACATAATAAAAATTTGTAACGTAAATTATTCAAATCGAAATTGGAGTAAAAATTAGAAGCAAAATGAATCTTCAACAAACCTTATTATTCTTCGAACTATCATCCGACCAATCCCTCTACCTTGCAATGAAGGGATAACCTGGAAAGCACTGCAACAAATTACAGAAATATACCCAAATTGCAACATACAAATTGGATCGAAAAGCCCAATAATTTTTCTAAATATAAATGGAGTTTAGGATCCAAAATGTGTAATCAAAACAATCAAATATGGGTACCTTTTAAAATAAGTTAAAATACGAGCTTTTAAAAAATTACCATGACATCGTAGATTGAAGCAGTCAGGCCAGCATCGGAAACAGCACGGCCAAAGCCCACCAACCGGCCGTTGGCCGGCGACAGGGGCATCAGCCTCTGAATCCAATCTCCACCAATTCCAGTCAGATTTGAAATTTCCGACTCTGGCGGCGGATTAGAATCAAAATTGGGTTTTGTGAAGACAGAGACGACGGCGGAGCTGTGGGAGATAGCAATGCGGAGCTTGTTAACCTCGACAGGCTCGACTCGGCCGTCGGAATCGCATTTGGGAAAACGGTGGACGGAATGGTTGCAGAGGCTGTACAGCTCTCTCAAGTGGAGATGGTTTGCATGAGTTGGATCAGTGGATATGAGTATTGGTGGAAGTGACTGTTTTATCGATCTCTCTTGGCTGCTCAATTTGGCTGATAACTTCCCAAATTTGGAGGGAAAATAACCACCATGAACTCCACCGGATACCGCCATCTTTCTCTCTCCTTTTCTCAACTTTTTTCCTGCCAACAAAAGAGGGAAGTGCCTTCGTCCATGGTTTTGATCCTACTGAATCGTCTTTATCCAAATCTATCCGTTCGGCAATACTTTAAATTAATTTAAAGTTAATTATATTTTAAAAATAAAGTTAAAATAAATTGGGAAGATATTAAATTTGACTTATAAGCTGAAATAAATTATAAAAATTATTAACAATATATTAATAAAAAAGACATTGATTCAATATTTTGTTGTAAACTGGATATAACTCCGCGCACTGCAGTAGAATTAATCATTTTGTTAAGAAAAATATATATTAAAAAAAATTTTGTATGATTTGAAATAAAAGTGTTAGTCTTTATTTGGTGAATAAAATCAATCACTCATCAAATTAGGATAATATCAAATTGAAATTATGGGATATAATTATAAGATATATATAATATCAATTTCGAATTATTGTAATTTTGTGATATAATATCAGTTTAGATTTATATTATGGGATAATGTTACATTTTATATATGACTAAGGAATTTAAAAAAACACTAAGAAAATATATATGTGAAAATTTTATGTAAATAAAGTTCAAAAGCCCGATTATGAGATAACATTACATATTTAGAATTATTTATAAATAAATTAAAAATTTAAATTATTTGATAATATTAGATATTTATATGTCAAAGTTATCTACAAAAATAAGATAATAAAATAATTTAAAAATCAAATTACTAGATAATATCAATTTGAATTTACTGTAATATCGGAGAGCTCAGATACGTTGTAACAATTCTCTGTTACCAACTCTTATTACCAAACACAGTGTGTATATATATATGTGTGTGTGTGTATTATGTATTTAGTAACAGAAAATGATAACAAAAATTTATTATAAAGGATCTCAGATATAGTGTAATTAATGCAGGGGAAGCTGAGTGATCTGGTGGTTGACGGCAGCATTTGGTGTCCAAGTACAATATTTTAGTATATATAAATTATATAATAGATATATATCACAATCCCAACTTTAATAAAATATTAAAAAGAATTATTATTTTATTTTTTCATTTTTTGATACGATATGCATAAGTTATAAATCATTATTATTGTTACTACTATTATTATTATTATTTTAGACATTTTAACATAAAATTATTCTATTTTTGTTATTATTTTTATTCGTTCTATATTTTTAGACTTGTAAAAATCAAAATAATTAAAAGAAACCAAAAATTTAAAGAAATATTGAGAAAAAATCATCTTAATGAATATAAATTTAATTATTATTATTTTAATTTCAATAAAAATAAAAATAAAAATAAAAATAAAAATAGATGGAAGGAGAGAAAAGGAAGGAGAGGGATGTAGAGAGAGGGGATAGATTAAATATAATTTATGAAAAAGATGAAGGTTAAAAAGATCATTACTTTTGGTCAAACTAATTTATTTAAAAAAAATTATAAATCATTTTTTGAGAAATAAAAAATTATTACATTTCAAAAATGACTTATAAATAAATTTATAAGATAAGAAATAAGTTATTAGTAAACACACAAATAATAAAAAATAATTTATAAATTAATTTGACCAACTTATAAATGGTCGAACATACTTATATCTCTTCATTGGCAAAATAAATAATTACTTGTTTTTGGAATTTTTTTTTTTTATTATATATTATTGAAACAATGGGCTTGATTGTTTGCAAAAAAAAAAATTCAAGTAAATGATTTTGAGTTGTTTGTTTGCTCATATTATTTCAAATTAATTTTCTAATCTTTTACTCGCTTCCTTTAAAAATATAATGTCAATATTGACATTTTAAAGTTATTTGAGATATTTTTATTTTCATTGATCAAGCCAGCAGAAGAAAAGATGAAGAAGAAAGGTGGCTGAACTGTAAGATGTGTGAAAATTGTAGTACGATTCAGTTTCGACGAAAAGAGAAATTTTGGGGCTGAATTTGTACAATTTTCCAAACAGTTACTGTCCACCTTGTTTAGATCTTTGAATGCGGATAGATACACCATTCCCAGGTTCTACAATCATTCTATAAGCAGGAGAGTGCTGATAACTTGGAGACAATGAAAATGTGAAGTTGGAGATGATGACCGAGATGACAATTTTGAGTTGAACCATGGCAAAGTTTTTACCTAAGCACAGCCTAGGACCTAGTCCAAATGGAACGTAGGCCTGGGGAACTTTGCATGCATTTGACACTCCATTTCTAAACCTCTCCGGCTTGAACTCATTCGCGTCTGCTCCCCAAATATCTGGATCACGATGCAGCGTAGGGATCAGTGTCCATATGCAAACGCCTTTCGGGACAGTAATGCGTCCAATCTGAGTCTCTTCCAGTGCTTCCCTAGACACAAATGCTGCCGGTGGATATAAGCGCAGCACTTCTTGAATTACCATAGTTACCTGAATCAGTTACACTAGTATTTATCAACAAGTCACCTCAATTTTCCTTGAGTTTTTTTTTTTTTTTTGTCTTGTAATGAACACGACACGTAATTTTCAAAATTATTTACCATTTTCATTTTGGGGAGCGAATCTGAATCTAGCATGCAATTCTGGCAAATTTCTAGAGTCTCCTTTCGTATACGACCTTGCCACTCTGGATGTAAAGCAAGAAGCATTAAGCACCATGACACAGCAGTGGCAGTGGACTCGTGGCCAGCAAAATATATGTTCTTGCAATTATCAACAATTAACTGCTTGGATGCCTCTTTGCCAACATAAACATCATTGATGGCCTCTAGTATCATCTGCAATAGATCCTTCTCAGATGCCTCTAGACTTTCTCTTTCGCGTTCTTTTACTGCTTCCCATATCAATGATTCCACCTCCTTTTCCAGTCCCTTTATCTCTTTTTGTTGCCTAGTTGCAAGAAACCTGCAGCTGGTATCAGTAGAAAAAAAACAAAATGAAACTCTAGCCTATGAGTGGAAAGGGCTAGTAAAAAGAGTGTTTTGCAATGCAACAATTTGATGTGTGACAAATGAAAATTTAAGGGAAGATACGGATTTTACCCAAATGATGGTAGACCAAAAAGTAAACTTCCAATGGGTATGGATTGTTGAAGGGTCCTGAGCTTGGAGAAGATCTGTTTGCCTTTGAAGTCGGAGCTTCCAAAGCATGCTCTTGAGATCACATCTGCAGAGACACTTCTCAAATCCTCTTCAACTCGTATCTCTGCCATACTTCCCCCTTGGTCTTCAATGCAGGCCTCCCATTTCCTCACTAGTGATTGTGCTGACTCTACCATCAGACCCACCATTCCCTGTCGGTCAATTAATCAAGGATCCCTCATTTTTTTTTTTTCATTATTTTTCAATTTACCAACAAAAAATAACAGCGAAAAATATGTTTCATTTTCTGTTTTGTTGTGCTTCATTTGAACCAGCAAAACAAAACAGAACAACAACACCCACGTTAAGAAACGTGTTTATGCTTCTCTGTTACCAAAAGAAAATCTAGTGTTTCATTAATTCGAAATCAAGAAAAGTGTTCCAAGAAAAAACAGCTAATTATGATTATGTCACCTAAAGTAAAACACCTACCTTGACCTTGTTCATAAAGAACTCGGGGGCCACAATCTTCCTCTGCTGTTCCCAAAAATGACCATTCGATCTTAAAATGCCATTCCCAAGTAGAGGGGCAAGTCTCTTGGTGATATAAGAGGGCTTGCCTAAACCAAAGGTGATGCACTGGTTCATTTCCTTCACTAGCTCCGGATGGTTCACGTACAAATGTTGCTTGTTCCCAGTTGAATATGTATAAATTTGACCTGCATCCAAACTGTCACGTGTGATGAAACCGATAAAAATATGGCATTCAAGATGATGTATTAGATTCTTCCAAAAGTTTTAAAATACTTTATTAGATTAGAATTAAAGTATTAAATTAAAGTATTAACGACAAGACGGCATATGTGATCAAAAGCATATGGAAGAAGAATCAAGTAATTTTAAATTAACTACAGACTATGACTGGATTGACAGCCGCTCGATATTAAACAAAACCATGGATTGCTCACGAATCTAAATCAATCTAATCCAAGCATCTGTTTAATATAGGGAGTTTGAACATTTGTGCAACTCACGTGCTGTGAGTACCCCCTCAGTCATTGTAGATTAAGTATTATGTTATAATTACTACATTCTAAGAATATACTTGAATCATCAAAAGGAAACGACAATTCATCCTCGTACTGTTAACGTTTAGTTTATGAATTCTATTATTATTATCTAGAAAGTAAATCGGAATGTATTTGTCATCGTCTTCATCAAGAAGATTATACTACTAGTCTACTATTACTAAATATATATTCAGTTCCTTAAATCCGTAATTAAGTTATTTATATCTATCTATTCATCTCTCGCACCACCTTTTCGTGAGATGAGAGAGAACTATAAAAGTGACGTATAATTATTGAACAGGTATACGGAGGAAACTGATATTTTCACATAAAAAAAAATAATTTTTTAAAATAATTTTTTTTACATAAATAATTAATAGACTCTATATTCATATAAGAAAAACTCATATAAAATTATAATATTTATATGTGAAAATATCAGTCTCCATAATAAAAAGTCAATTCCTCGACATCCTTGGTTTATCACCGTATAGGTTGATATAACGTGATAATTACTGAATTAATCATAGCTCAGCTGTCAAATTATCAAATCACAAGTGATTAATCATATCATGAGCTGTAGAGGCTCTTAGATATTTTTGGATTGATTGGCTCATTAACTTTCAATTCTGATCATGACCAACTTGTTAGGCCTATAGAACAAATCAACTACAGGTATCAAAATATATATATATATTTGTGTGTGGATACATTAATTAATTACCGTATTGTTTTCTCCATTGTTCGAAATAAGGGAAGACAGTAAAAGTGTAATCATGGGCTATGAGGCCGGGAGTAGAAGATGACTTGGTGGCGGATTGAATCCTCTGCATCTCAGGGACATTCCCATATAGAAAAGAAGGCCGAGGCCCATTGATGCCTTGCCTTTGAAGCTTCCATCGAAGCCTTTGTGGTTTTAGCCATAGAATGTTGGACAAATACACTGACAAACAAACAACAACAATAAGAGCCCATGAAGAAAAGGTTTTCAAAACAAAAGGATTAGAAAGAAGAAGAAGAAGAAGAAAAGGAAGAGGGAGAAGAGAGAGAAAAAGGACAGGGACTTTCATTTTTGGGTGTTTTCACCTCACTGGTACCTCTGGCTCTAAATGAGTACGTATTTATATATCGGACTTGGTTCATCTAAACCAGTGCTGCTGGCAGCCCCTTGATTTATTTTTTTAATTTCTACTTTTAATACAAATTTGTGACATTTTATTCTATTTTTACCAAAGGAGAAAGGATTGCTGAATTAATGCATTTATTATTGGTGAGAATCGAGGGCAAGACCCAATTAGAATATATATAGTGTTATGGCTCTTATTTAAGTTGATACTACTATAATAAAACCACGATAAATAAATATTTTTGGGAGTAAAAAAATATATTATTTTAATTTAATGAGATTATTTATTTATAGATATATAAATAATTTATTTATTTATCAATAAATTAATATTTATTATTTTAAATAAAGTTTTTCAATTTATATATATAATCAGAAAAATTAAGAGACACCAATTAATGTATTAATTTGAATGTAGAGAAACTAAAAAACATTTGTAAAACTAATAATTAATGTGGTTAGAAAAATCAAGAGACAATAATTAATGTATTCCGGAAGTTGCATATATACTACAAAAAGTTAAGGAGGGGGTTAAATTTGGATTAGGTGTAAAAAGAATAAGAAATTTTAGATATATATTTTTAGAAAAAATGACTTTTTACATGAATATTATTAATTGACTGAAAAGTTTGAATCTATTATATGGATATTATTACAAAAAGTTTAAAAACATGTGGATTATATATATAATTTTTTGTATAAAATTTAATAATTATTAATTTATATTTTTGTTATGCCTTTAAGAATTTAATTTTTTTTTATTATTTAATGAATTTAACGAAATTATTACTTTATATATATGCTCAAATCGAGACTAAAAAAATTATTATTTTATCAAACATTCACGTATCGGTGTCTCGAGGTTTTAGTGTAGTACGAATTCTATATATATACATATATTTATTTTGTTCGGCATAATACATTCCATCACCGTAGGATAAAATTTCTGTTATATAAAAAGTGTGCAACTATCTATTTAAAATTGTTGTTCCACTCGAATTTGATACGTGTCATATTATCTTATTATATATTAAAGATAAACTTATTGATAAATTAAATGTGAGTTAGTGTTAAATAAGTAATAGATTGTAGAGCAAATATGATATAATATTATATTTAGATTGGAGAAATAAATATGAAAATAAAATAATTTATTTTAATAAAATGAAAAAATTATATTTAATTATTTTATTAGAATAAAATAGAACATTTTTATCCATTTTAAATTTATAAATTTTATTTTTTGAGAGAAATTATGAAATAATTCATTCTAATTAAAGTAAAATAAATTATTCCGTTCTCTATTCTATTTTTTTTTATTTTATTTTATTTTTTCAATTCAAACATAAAATAAGAATAAACACTCATCTCTTTACATGAGCGAGAGTTTTTTACGAATTTCGCTGGTAAAATTCTCAACTATTAATTCATACTGCTAAAGTTTCCAATAAACAAATATTACTTAATTAGGAGTAATTATTAAGTGATTTTAAAATATTTATTATGTGATATCTTATATTATTTGTGTAATATTATATGAATATTTAAAAATAATTATTTTATTTTAAATACTCACATAATATTATATAAATAATATAAAATATTATGTGATACGTAATTTAAGAGCATTTAATAATTTTTTCTTAATTAGTGAGGGAGGAAAATAGAATGAATATCTTTCCGCTTTTTTTCCGTGTAGGACAAAGAATGTGCTGTCTAGAATGGCCTTTAGTTCAATGCGGAATGAGATAACGAAATTCAAAGTAAATAATATTTTTTTTCAAAAAAGAAAAACAGTAGTTCTGCTTTATTACACTATTGAAAAATATGGTAAGACTGATAGTGTGTTCTCACGCAGAAAAATTACTCTATATATTCAGAGTAAATAAATAATTTTTTTTATATATAATAATAAAATTTATAAGTACTTCATCACTTATGAATATTATTATTATGTGAGATAAAAAAATAAATTATTTATTTATTTTTAAGATATCGAATAATTTCTCTCTGATAAGTGATGAGATAGCGAGTAAAAAGATAAAAAAAATTGGGAAACACACACGGAGGTAACGTTTGGTTTGACGAAATTGTTTTAAAATAATAATTAAAATTAAATCATAATAAAATTAAAATTAAATATTTTATAAAATTAGATTTAACTAACTATATATATTTAAAAAATTAATATTATTTATCTATTGTGTTATATTGTTAAATATATATTTAATATATAATAAACATATAATAATATATAATAAATATCATATATTATATTAATATAATATAAGACAAAATAAATATAATACCTATTAATATATATATATATATATATATATATATATATATATATATATATAGATGAGGGCATTTTCGTTTTAATATTTTTTTCTCCATTCCTTTATTCATTAGAATCATGATTTTTTAAGAATTGCAATTTCAGTGTATAAAAGAAACGCGATACTTTCAAAATAGTCATTCTGACTAAACTTAGCATACCAAACATTGATAAAATATACTTAGTCCGAAAGCCATTTTTTATTTTTTTTTCAATTCTTTCTACTCAAACAGTTCAATATATACATACATATATATATAGAGAGAGAGAGAGAGAGAGAGAATAAATTTAGGGTCACTATATCAAACATTACATTAATTTTCACAATTAAAAAGTGAAATATGACATGAATTTTAATATCATGTTCTATTTTTTAATAATAAAAATAATTATAATATTTAATTATTGTGTTCATATATATATAATGGGGTCATTGGGTTGCGGTGGGGGTTGGGGGGTTGGGTCTGAGAGGGAAATGGAGGAAATAAGATAGAGCTGTACATACCTAAAATGTCGATTAATTGACGTGGATTGAAAATGGAAAAAGGAGATGCTCAACCTATGATTTTCTCTTTTTGGACATGAAAAAAACAAGAGCAGCATACAATTAAAAAACCGTTTATTATGCTAAAAATAATAATTCTTATGTTTTAAAATATAAAATCGTTAACTTTTTTCTCAGTCAATTTAATATATGTTTAAATAAAAAATAATATAAATTTATTTAATTTTAATTAAATAATAATGAATATTATAATTATCTAATTTTTAATTTGAAACAGAAAAAATACTAAATTTATATAGTATATAGGAGAAACTTGAAGAAGAGAGGGATAGTTGTGTTTTTTTAACTGTATACTTGTATAGGGAGGGACTTTTTCTTTTTGGGGTATGGTAATTGTAGTTGGGACTTGGGGATAAGGGGGAAGATTATAAATATATAGCCAGCCAAAATCAATGATGTCTTTTGATTAAAAAAATAAAATGAAAGACGGAATAAAATAATTTTAAAGTAATAGAAATGTAGATTTGGTTGTTGGTAGTAGTGAGTGTTGTCATGTAATAGCAAAATTATCATATATATTTATTATATTGAAATAGATTTTATTCTGCCTTTTTCACATAAAATAAAAAATTAAAGAGATGAAATAAAATTTTATTATATTAAAATAATTTATTTTAAAAATAATTATTAAATATATTTTATTTTTTTTATTCACTCAATTTAAAGGTAGCACAAGGATTTAGAGCGTAGGACTAGTAAACTTTAATTAATCCATGTGATATGGAAGCAATTGGAACGACCGACTAGTCGACTTGTCTATTTATTAAAATTTGGAGAGAGGTTGCATGGATATGGATCTGTTTTTTTAGCGAAGTTCATTGGTGATTAATGTTTCTTGTTTTACTTGGTTGGTTGGTGATGTCTAGTGGAGAATTAGTTACGGTTATATACAATAGCATAATTTGTCACGTACAAAATAAAGTAGTACCCACCATATTTCCCCTCGCAACTTAAAAATGTGAAGTGATATTTAATATTTTCCTAAGTGAGACCAGTTTTTAAGCAAACTCAGCTTTTATGTCTAATTTGCCCCCAAGATTATGCCCAATTGCCCTGGTATTCCTATCCCTCCTCCTGCAACTTATTATCTCTCCCATTCCTGTAGCTGATTTTTATTGATAATTTAATTTAATATTTTTATAAGTGGATTTCATTTAATTTTGTAAAATATTAAATTAGTTTGTAAAGATATCAACTCTTTATAAATTAATTTAATATTTTTATAAGTAAGTACCATTTGATCTTGTAAAAATATCAAATTAAATTATAAAAATATAAATCCCCTTTTCATTTTCCCCAATTTATTAATGTGTCATGTGTATGTTTATTTATGAGTGAATACATATATATATACTAGTCCATAATACAGATGGCATATGAAGGGTTGGGTATAATTGAATGCGACAGATGGTCAGTGTAGTTTGAAGCTGTTTCTCCGCAAGTATAGCAGGACTAGTACCCAACTGACTGGCTGGCTGGCCGGCCGGCCTCCTCTGGCACTGCATGCCCTATCACTTCTTTTCTCTGTTTCTCAAAATCAAAAAGAAAGCTTGGACACGACCCAGCTTGAACCATATTAAAATTTAAGGAATTGAATTTTTTTTAAAGTTAATTTGATATTTTTATAAATGAATTTTATTTAATTTTATAAAAATATTAAATTAATTTGTAAAATATTAATTTTTTAAAATTTATCTGTTAAAACTTAATTCACCACGATTTCAACCTACAAAGACATTATAGCAACCCGTCCTAAGGTAGCACATGTCACGTATATTGATACATGATTATAATATTACAATTTATCTTGGTGTATATTTAGTCATGAATCGTTTGGAGTGTATATTTAGTTATATAACGTTTGAAGTGTTTAAGGTGTCTAAACTGTTAAATATATTTAAAAAATTTATTTATTAAGAAATAATTTATTTAATTTTAAAATACAATATTTTGAGTTCAAATGTTAATAATTTAAACAATTTTTTTTAATTAAAAAAAGAAAGTTAAATGTACGACAGCATAGTCAAGTCTTCACGTGCGTGCCTATGTGCACCGAAATAAATACTCCTAAAATAAGGCTATTAAGTATCAAGTACTCCTCCCATACATATTTAAATTCATCACACCGACCACCTGCTGTAGCTACTAGTCGTACCACCATGAAAAATGGTTTTTTTTTTTTTTTTTTTTTTGACGTCATTCCATTGTAGGCTTTGCCTTTTAAAAAAAGAGAATTAGGATTTTATTTTTGTATTTATTAATAACCGATAAAGTAGACTTGACAAATGACTTAAGCTAAAAATAAGTTAGGCCAAAAACGCTTAATTTTTATTAGGCTTTAAAAATGAAACCCATGACCTAGGACACAATGAAGTTATCCAGATGTTTTTTTATTTTAAAAAATAAGATTATTATAATATTATTAATTATTTTTATGATAGAATAATAATTATTTTAAAAAAATAGTATAGAACAAAATAAATAAATAATTTCAATAGATTAATATGATATCAATAATAAATAATTAATTTGACAAGCTCGTTGATTATTTTTTTAAAATTTTATCATGCACGTGTTTTTGCTTGTACAAAAATAAACATTATTTACTTATTTTATTTTTAATAAAATAATACCGCATGACCCTAGATCATCCACTAAAAAAAAGAAAAAGATAATGTGAATTCTCTCTCAGTTGGAATTCGAATTACGTAGAGGATGTAGATTAATAATTGAGAGTTGTTACTTGTGCTAAAGAAGAGAGGAACGTGGCGTCCCTAGAAAGGAGGGCTGCCACGTGGCTGGTGAGCGTGACAAATCAAACTGGGATGGCCCAAATCCAATTCCAAATCCTATAAGATGCGCATAGCTTCCGCATAGGTGCATCAGATGCCTACTTTACTTTACTCCTACAACTTGTCCTCCGACACTTGAAAATGCAGTTTTGATCCAGATTCATTATTCTTTATAAAATAGGATTTTATTAATGTGTGTCTTAGGACACGTATTTGGTGTGAAAAATAATATATAATATTATTTATTTATGTAATTACACTGAATTCAATGTATAAAAAAATAATATATTAGTAGACTCTATATATTGAATTCAATGCAATTATATAAACAAATAATTTTTAGCGGGTTTCATCTCTTATTTTTCAAACTTAGCGTGTGCCCTTAAGACACACATTAAGCGGACCATATAAAATAATAGATATTATAAGATAATTAAAATATAAAATTTATTATTTTATAAAAAATTATTATATAAATTATTACGTATAATAAAATTTTAAAAATGCTTAAATATAAAAATAAATTGTCAAATAAAAGTTAGTTTTGACAATACTAAATTGTTATTATTTTTTTTATAAGAATATATAGATACGGACTAACTAATACTTTTTTAAATAAACTATTTCCTAATATGCCATATATATATATGTAGAACTATGAACAAAATTGAAAATTATTATTTTAAATATGTCAACAAAACATCTTTTATCAGTGTCAGATGAGATATTTTTTACTTTATTAACAGAAATGTTTCGTCCTCATTTAATTGCTAGCTAAAAACAAAAGAAGGCGTGCTCCTCCTCCTCCTCTCGTTACTTTACTATAATAATAATACTATAATATCTTTCCACTGGCCAATTTAATTGTTCATTTAGAAGACTTCCAAAATATTAATTGCCAAAGTAATTTACTTTTGGAGTAGACTATGTATATACATATACCTTTAAAAGAACAAAACCTGTCGTGATAAATTTCAGGTGTAAAATATATCAATTTTTAAATTTAAAAATAAACAACTCTACACACATTAATATCAAATATAAATTTTTACACAAATTTTATCTTAATTATTAAAAAATAGAGTTTGACACGAGTTTTCACTTTATACACCACTTTTTTATGGTATAGATGAAGTTTGTGTAAAAAATTATGTTTGGTGTTTATGCGTGTAAACTTATTTTTTAAATTTTTTTATTTTCTTAATGTTGCGTTTGGATTGATAGAATGTAATGAAAGATGGAATGAAATGATTTTAAGTGTATATTTGGTTGTTAGTAGTGGTGAGTGTTGTCATATAATAGTAAAATTATTATATATATCAATTTTATTAGAATAAATTTTATTTTATCTTCTCCATATGAAATAAAAAAACAAAGAGATTGAATTAATTTTTATTCTATTAAAATAATTTATCTTTTAAAATAATCATCAAATATAAATAAATAAATATATTATTTTATTTTATTCTTTCAATTCAAACCTATCATACATAAAGGTCAGGCAAGATGTGACTGACTCTCAATAGAAGAATAGTTTTTTTTTTTTTAAGACAATCCAATCTTTTTAAGATTTGAAATAGATGGGGGCATGAATAAGTTTATATATATAATATTTAAATATTAAATTTATTTTAGTTATTAAAAAATAAAATATAACACATATTTTAATTTTATATTTTATTTTTTAATAATTAAAATAAATATAATATTTAAATATTATGTATTTATATTAATTCGAAGTGTTATTATTCAAGCATGTGATATTGGGACCGGAAGTCAAATTCAGATTAATGTCAGGATTTAGTAATAGTTCTGTGTATGACGCCAGAGATGAGATGAGATTCGTGGGTGGGTAAAAGGATCAAACGTCCCTTTCAAAGCCGCAAATGAAATTATAGCACGCTGCTGCTGTTGGCTGTCTGTTAGTTCTTTTCATTCAACTTAATTTTCACGCGTTAGAATTTGTCCATAATAGGCTACTTGCAGGAGTACTACTATTATTACCTTGAAAAGAAAAAAAAAAAAAAAAAAAACTCTGGTTGTTTCTCATTTACTATATATATATATATATATATATATAATTTATAAAATTTAAAATTAATTCAAACTTTTTTTAGTTGAATTAATATATTAGTTAATATTATAAATTATTTACAAAGTACTTCAATCGTTTTGTAAAAAGAGTCATTTTTTAAATTAAAATTTGATGTATTTTTTAAAAGTAATTCACGTAATAATTAATATTTTAAATAATTTAAAAAATATTATTTAGTAGTATAACATTACTGTTTTAAATTAAAATTTAAAATAAATTTATTTCACATTATAAATTTAAAATTTATTATAATCAGGATCAGATGAGAGTTCTTTTTCTAGAATTGAGGGAGTATTACGATATGACATAAGACTGGACCATGCATCACAGAGTTAAGGTCGTTATAGTATGAGCTGTTACCGTTGAAACGTTGGATCAGTAACGTCATCCCATTCCACATCGAATGGTGTCCAATCCGTCATTGTCTTCTTAACAGGGATATATATATATATATATATATATATATTATAGTCGTCACATTCATTCATTCAGTTGTGGTCCAAGTCTGTAATGAGAGTAATTGTGTCTTTTAATTAATTAATTTATTAATAATATCATTAAAGAGCACGAGGTTTTCTCATAATAATAATATTTTAAAAAATTATAAAATATTTTTTATATATAACAAAAAAAGAATGAATTCAATTATATAAAATAACTTCGTTTTTATGTTATAATTCATATAATTATATGTAATGTCTTTCATCTAATTTTTATCATATTATTATTATTATTATTATATTATAATTTAATTAAATAAACTTAAACTATTTTGAGATAGTTATCCTAATAAATAATTTTTGACAATCACAATCATATTTTTTTCAAGTATATCTATTTTAATCTCTCACCAATTACATCTCCTTTACGATTTTGTTACTTTAACTGTAGTAATTGGTATCCATATCATGCAGCTGCAACAGAAAGGCGCATATGCTTAATTAGACCATGTGCTATGTCTTCTGTAGGTGTGAATTGCAAAATTTACTCTACTATTTTTGGATATAGTTCAAAAGAATGTAAGGGCGTTTTTGGGCTTTTTTCGAACGTGCTCTAATTGTTTCGATTAATTAAAAATATAATGTCACGAAAATATGTCAGACTTTTTATTGCGAATAAAATAAACATCATATATATATATATACAAGTAAATACATAAATTTTAAATATTTCAAAAACTTTTAATAGCCAATATTAATATTATATTTTGAGGGGAAAAAAAATGAAATATAGATCAAGATCAGGGAGGTAAGTTTCGGTTTCTTTTAATACTGATTGATGTATCAAATAAATTCTCAAATTATAAATTTTATTGAGAAACTTATACTATTATATCTTACTCTTAAAGGTTTAATGAAAATCTAGAGAAAAAAGGCATAAGGGAACTAAAGAGCTAGAGTAAATAAGGTGGCTTTTGATAAAAGTCAATAACTAAGATTTGTAATATTAATACATCTAAATAGATTAGATGATATGTCTTGACGTTAATCTAGACAAATAAATGTTGTTTGTTTAGTGATTGATGTGTATAAAAATATCTGAACGACAACATTTATAATTTTAACCTTATAAAGTGATATAAAATTGAAATGAAGGCTAAAATAGCGTCAAGGACAAAAGAGGAATAATGTAATATTGTTGAGGTTGATTTTGTCCACAAAAAAAAAAAATCTCGCTTAGACAGGGGTCTGAATGATTTGGGGATAAAAAAAATTCCTTAACAATTTAGAGACAATAAGAGATAAAATTTCAAACAAGTATAACCTAACCTCTCGGCGAATCAAATGAGTTATTATTAAGAGGTACTAATGCTAATCAAGGAGTACTACCGAACACAAACTCATATTTGACATATTGGTGTCTCTAATTTTGATGAAAGAAGAATCGAAGCCGGTAACATTAACAATAAAAAAGAAAAAATTATATTTTTATATTATTTTTTTAATAATTTTATACGATAAATTTTTAAAAAATATCAATTACGACGGTTAAATCATCACTATATATCTATAGCAATATTTTTATAAAATATATCGTATAAAATTATTAAAAAATAATATAAAAATATCAGTTTCGTAAAAAGAAGTTTTCCACTGGGTCCAACCATAGATTCTAATCTCAAAAGGAGAATAATTATATTCATATTTAGTTGTCTTGAGGAAGAAAAGTCAAACGCGATGCTTCATTTTCAATATGAAGAAAATAAGATGTTGACTACTATTACTTTTGCCAAGACCATATTTGGGCTTGATTTCGCCAAGTCTCATCTCATTTACATCTCGAAAAAGCTCAAAGAATTGAAAATAAATTAAGCAAGTGGGATGGGCTGTGATTTCGGCTGCATCTGGATTGGTATACTGGGCCTTTAAAACATTAGGGTGTTTTGATCCAAAATGGTTTGTTAATTTGTGAACTACTTGTGAGCAATTCTGTTTATGCATCCATTACGTAACTTCCATAAAAGAAAAAAAACAAGAAAGTCGTGTTGTTATAATTTTATTTTTCTCTAGTAATTTCAAAATTGTATATGAAAATATACATTCCCCAAATTATATGGTAAGTTCCAAAATTTATAAAGGAGGACCATATTTCATTTAAAACCTATTTTAGTCTTCTTATTATAATCCATGATAGAGAGACAAAATATGAAAAACGAAGTCAATATTATTTATAAAATTTGAAATAATTGCATAAACGACGAAAAATCGTCACACAACATTGTGAGTTATATATAGACTCGAGCCATCGCTTATATGATTCTATTTATATATGAAATAAATTTTTTAATTTTATTAAATAAATTCAATATCTGAACCGTCCTAAACAAAGAGAAGGATAAAAGTACTTCACAAATTTTATACTCGTGTTAAATACTAAAATATTTATAATAAGTTTTCCTTTTGATACTATTAAAAATCCATTAACTACATACAAGGAGGAGGATAAAAGTAATAACAACCGAATGATGTTCTTTTAAAATTCATACAAAAACACAGGAATTTTTAGCCCCATATTGTGAACGAAAGTCCATTAATTAGACTTATTCAAATATTCTAAAAGGAAAAGAAAGAAAGAGCAACAAAATATAATGACATAAGGAAAACATCGATTATTTTCAAAACCAGGCAGGCACGGAAGAATGGAAGATTCATTAAAAATTTAAAATGGATGTATGTAAAAGCTAGTCACCGTCAAAAAACTTCAATCCCGAGTCGGACTCCAAACACTTTAAAATCCGGCACAATTATCTATCTCTTCAGGTCTCCTTTCCAACAGATTAACTCGAGAAGGGAGAGAAAGTTGATCTCTCTCTCTCTCTCTATATATATATATGCGAATAGATAGATATATAGAGAGATACACAGGGAGTGGGCATAGAAAGAGGACTGAGAGAGGGTTGAGGTCAGATATATATCTTGATTGGTGTTTTGAGGATTCTGTCGGAACCCGGGGGTAAATAAGCCCTAATAATTATTCTGGCTCCCCAGATTTAGGGTTTATACTTTAAACACGCCGTGGAGCTCAAAATCGTGTTTTTTAAAGAGCGAAAAATGTGAATTTATCCTACTGTATAATTGTATATGTAATATATCTGGATATATTTGAGGGTTTACTTCGAAGTCGTAGTAGCAGTGATTGGTGATCGTGAAATGGACGGAGGGAGGATTAATGCCAGTCCGCGACCGTGCTGTGGCCGCCGGGTTGTGGCGAAGAAGAGGCCGCGTGGCGGTGTTGATGGGTTTGTTAACAGCGTTAAGAAGCTTCAGAGGAGAGAGATTTGTTCAAAGCGTGACCGTGCTTTCAGCATGAGCGATGCCCAAGAAAGGTTCAGAAACATTCGTTTGCAGGTTCAATTGATTTGACCTAGTAGTTTTGTTTTGTTTTGTTTGTATTGATTTTTCTCTGAGTATGAATTTTCAATGATTTATTTAGAGATATATTAGATGAAATTGCATTTATGTTAAATGAATTTATACATGCAAGTGAAGAATTAGTGTTTGTTGTTTGAACACAATTCATGAAATTCCTTTTGAAAATACCTGTGTACATTTGCATATAAAGCTTATAGTAAGTGTGAGATGTTGTATGTATGTTATGTGTGTATAATCTTTTGTGTTTTTCTATGTATGTATGAGTATCAATAGAAGCACACTTAACAAATTATGCTTGGTGCTGTACTCATTGTTTCCCAACCACGTACGTGGTCACAATGCATATAATGTTGACTAGCGTCGTTAAAAATTGCTGCCAGTTGAGCAAAAATATCGTGTTTGCCATAACGCACCACGTTCACAAGGCATAAATGGATTTATTGAACTATACTCTCACATTTAGTAGATTATAAATTCAATAACATACGATTATAAGTTTCTTAATAAAAAAAAATTAAAAATCCACCCATGAGGATTGTGCACAGCAGTGGTCAGTGGGTCTTTTTCTTTCTTATTAACAACTTATAAACTTATGTCGATAAATTTATGATCTAATGTTATCATGATTTGTATTCATCTCTTAAGAGAATCGACATAGACACCATATTACCGTAGGCTTAGTTTCCATTTATTAAACTTACATGTTTGTGGTGAAAGAAAGCTACCACTTGCTCAAATGTTCCAAGTGTGTATTAAAAGGTATATTTTCTTGTGGTCTGTGTTTTTTTCTAATTTAAAGAAATGCTTTTCTTTTTTTTACTTTTATTTAGTTATAAAGCTATATCAGGGCTTAAGATGGAAGGAGAAAGTATGAGCAGTTGGATTAGATGACTTTGAGTACGATTTGGAGTCCGAGTGCTCGTTCATTACTACCTTGTATTTCTTATTTGTCTAATAAAACTTTGATTTTATGCATCTTATCAAACAGATCTGAAATTGTTTGTACTGAATTCTACTTATTGTCGAATCATGTGACCAAATTGTACTCTTATGAACAGCAATTTTTAAGCATTAGAGCTGGGTTTTGCTTCTATCTAACCCAGAGATTACTTAGATTTGAGAAAATGTGGACATCGTTGTTACTTATCTGGTGTCCTGTAATTCTGCTGGCTTGGCAGTTGGCACTACCGTCTTATTTGTATGAGCATTGTTGGTTTACTATCTATTCATTTTCAGATTACTTTTGCTGATGATATACTGATTTTTATGTTTAATGCCGTCAGGAGGAGTATGATACCCATGATCCCAAGGGACATTGTGCCATGGTGCTGCCATTTCTCAAAAAGAGGTCAAAAATTATTGAGATAGTTGCTGCTTGCGACATTGTCTTTGCTCTTGCGCAATCTGGTGTTTGTGCTGCATTTAGCCGAGGTAATGTTTTTGTTTGATAATCATCGTTCTGTAAATGCTAAGAGTACTTTTCCTAGCATAAAATGGGTTACAACATATTAGATTATTGGATGCAGAGACCAATCAAAGGATATGCTTTCTGAATGTCAGTCCTGATGAAGTCATACGAAGCTTGTTTTACAACAAAAACAATGAGTCTCTTATCACTGTTTCAGTTTATGCCTCAGACAACTTCAGTTCCTTGAAATGCAGAACCACGAGGATTGAGTGGGTGAATTACTTATATTCATTTGCTATATTTATGTGTGTGTATATTGTACATGTGTTTCTCTTATGGTAAGCTATGCCCTTATATGGTACCAGATACATTCGGCATGGTAAACCAGATGCTGGCTTTGCTCTTTTTGAGTCCGAGTCCTTGAAATGGCCTGGTTTTGTGGAGTTTGATGATGTAAATGGGAAGGTGCTGACTTATTCTGCACAAGATAGGTGAGAATTCAACTTTGTATACATGTTTTTTGGTAATTTAGAACTACCAGTCAACCATAGTTTGCAGAATCTGCTACTTGATCATGACTTGTGATTTTTGCTTTCCTTATTATCAGCATCTACAAGGTATTTGACCTGAAAAACTATACGATGTTATACTCCATCTCAGATAAAAATGTTCAAGAGATTAAAATCAGGTAATGTTTATTCTACATGACTTGCATTGTTATCTACATGTTTATGATGCATATGAGAGTTTATCAGTGTTCGTCTTTCATTTGGCATTCAGGTATATTAAATAGATAAATAGTCTGGAAGACACTTTGTTTTGGGGAGCTGGTTGATACTCTGTAGACTTTCAATGACCCTTAGTGATAGGTGTTCTCAAAATAGTGGCGAAGTCGCTGAGCTCATGCAATAGACTCTAATGCTGTATATATGTTATAAACTTTTATGAGGCGTTAAGGCAATTAAAATACAACAAATAATTGGCTGCAAGGCTTCTACAAAAAATCTGAACAGTGGCTTATTGCGCATGGTATGCTGCACCAAGCTGGTTGATACTCTCTCTTGTTTGGCGTTCCTTGAACATGCCCAAATTCATTTGTTTTTATCAAGTCTTACCTGGATTTTTTTTCCGTTGAGTTCAAAGTTGAAATAGTTGGTGCCAGAGTCACCTGTTACTCTAATTGACCTAGTGAACTGCGTTGCTCCCAAACATGGTACTCCTACATTACCAGAGTCTTAATTTATTGACCCGATGTTTCTTTGTTTACTGCCTCTAACGGCACAATATCAATATTCTAACTTAATGTTAGATGTTCAAACATCACATATATACTAAAGTATTTCTTGAGCAATTAACTTGTTGGTTTAACTAAGAATCTTCTTTGAAATTCAACTTTATTTGCATTTATATTTTAAGAGGATTTCCAACTATTAGCATTCATATAAAGCTTCCTCTGTAACACGTTTGAGCCTATTTAGCATATCGTATACCCATATCTGTTCCACAAACTGAAATGATCTGCATTCAAGGTAATTATTGGTCAGTTCATGGTTGTGTTCAGGTTACTTGAATGTTATCATATGCACCTAACATTTGTCAGAAAGATTTTAACGTTCAAGTAACGAACTCACAGTCATCAGAAAGATGTAACATTCTAGTAGCTTTGACCATTTTAAAGAGATGTCTGACCATAAGATTGAAATGCAACGTTTGGGAGATAGATAATATTCAAGTAGCTTTGATTATAAGAAAAATATATTTGAAGAGTTGTTGTAACCACATGAAAAACATACTTCTGCATTTGAAATTGATTTAATTGGTGAACAACAAGATAGGATTTTTTCAATCGGCTAACTTCTTCTCCATGAATCAAGTTCTATAATTTGGTATGAACTTAGCAGCAGGCAGTATGTGGAGTGGCCCCTAACTTTGTGGTGAGAGTATTGAATGTCGAATAGTTCTCCTTCTCCCTTGTTGACACTATCTTTGCATTGTTTGTGATAAATTATGTAGATACAGTCTTTGATAATCTTCCCATTGACTGAAATATTTGGTATGTTGAGAGATTGTTCTTGAGGTGCAGGATATTTTAATACGCATTTTTGTTTTTGTTTTTTTTATTTTATAAATTTATGTTTACTATTAATTTACATATTGTATGTCAGTTCTTTCTAGAATTTGATTCTTACAACCAGTTGTATTGCGTCATATATGGTGATGCATGTCTGACCCTTGATATATATCTTCTGATAAACAGCCCTGGAATCATGTTGTTGATTTTTACGAAAACCAGTGGTCATGTTCCTCTTAAGATTCTTTCAATAGAGGATGGGACTGTTCTTAAATCTTTCAATCACCTCCTTCATCGCAATAAGAAGGTGGATTTTATTGAACAGTTCAACGAAAAGCTTCTTGTCAAGCAAGAGAATGAAAATCTCCAGATTCGTGATGTGAGGAATATTTATTTCATATTTTATAGTATTTATACCAAGTTTGCATCTGAATGCTGACAATTACATTATGTAGGTTCGTAATTCTGAGCTAACTGAAGTCGGCAGAACTGAATTTATGACCCCATCAGCATTCATATTTCTATACGAGAATCAGTTATTCTTGACATTCAGAAATCGAATGGTGGTTGTTTGGAACTTCCGAGGGGAGCTTGTGACTTCATTTGAGGATCATCTTTTATGGCATCCTGATTGCAACACCAACAACATATATATCACAAGTGATCAGGATCTTATCATTTCTTATTGCAAAGCTGATTCTGATGACCCAGTGTCAGAAGGAAATGGTATACTACCTGAGAAATCTAAATATATTTTTCATTTCTATATTTGTTATACAGGCACCAATGAATTTTTATTGGTGTAGGTGCTATGACAATTTTTTTGTGGAAAGAGTGAAAAGATTAGAATGAGTTTGGTAATTTGTTTAGTCATGATTCACTCTACCTATGAACAGACATACAACCTTTGCTGATTGGTTTGTCGAGGATTTTATTAATATATATATATATAAATAAATAAAAGCTATTTAGGGTCTAGTGCCTGGTGGAGTGCCCCAGTTGGAATTTTCTTTATATTATGTAAATAGTAAGCAGAAAATTTATTTTATTCTTGTATTTATTACTTGTGACAATGCTTGCATTCTTCATGCAGCTGGTTCTATCAATATCAGCAATATTTTGACGGGGAAATGCCTTGCAAAAATAAAAGCAGCAAACAGCCTCCTGCCAGATGACTGCAATTGCAGTAGCAGCACGTGCAGTGGAAGAAAATGCAACTCAAAAAAGCGGATTCGAGATTCCAGGATTAGGTGCAGTGTTGCAGAAGCGCTGGATGATATCACTGCTCTCTTTTATGATGAAGAACGTAACGAGATATATACCGGTAACAAGCTCGGTCTGGTCCATGTATGGTCTAACTGAAGGTGCTCGTGTACCATTAAATGTTGTTTTTATAAATTAGTTCATTTTTTGTTTTTGTTTTCTAAGCTGAGGTTATCATGTGCCTGTCTGTGTAGTTAATATTATCCCCAACCCTCTCTCCCTTAATTTGGGCGGCGGTGAGATGTTAAATGAAGTTTTAAATTTGTGTCATGTTTTATTTTTTTAGTTATTAAGATAAATATAATATTTAATGTTGTGTACGTAAATTTGTCTGTTTGTTAATAATATTACTAACGATGTCAATTAGCGTAAGATCCGCTACTTTATAACTCACGTCAGACAATGAACATGGGAGTATTATTAAATTAGTATAATAATAATAATAATCAGTCCTCTCCTCTCCACCCTCAGGTTTATCTTATTATAGTAAGTATTATCCAAAAAAACTGTTGTTTTTATTTTATTGGGATTTAATTCATATATATTGATTGCACCATCAGTTTAAAAAAGATTACAAGTAATAAAATGATATGATTATAGTTTTTCCGTTATAAGCAAAGCAGTAGAAGAGCATTATGAATCGCACAGGGAGGGAGGGTGGGAGTTCACTTAATAATTCTTACTAATATTTAATTACTGTATGTATGTATGTACGCACATACCATCTTCATCTTAGAAAATTTATTTATTTTTATTTATTTTAGCAAATAATATAAAGATTTGATATTAAAAATAGTAGTAGTAGTGGTTAACAAAAAAGTAAGTAAAAGTAGGGAGCTTTCGGAAATGAGAAACAACTAGTAAATACTTTTTGAAAAATAATAATAATAATAATATAATAATGAAAAAGAGTTGATCTAGGCACATAACAACATCACTCACGCGGCCCACCCCGTATTCATGCGATGATGATGATGGCCCACCCCGCATTCATGTTGATGATTATGATTACGATTATATATGTATCTATACATAATTGGTAGGCATGCACAACAGGTCGGCCTGGCCTGGTCCGGCCCGGGCCTGCCAGGCCTTGACCGTTGACCAGGTCAGGCGGGGCCTTTGACTTTTGGCCTGCAGGCCAGGCCGGACCGGGCTTGACGCTAAAAAAGGGGGCCTGCAGGCTAGGCCAGACCAGGCCAGGTCAGTCTTTGGGCCAAGCCAGGGCAGTCCGATTCGATTCATTTCAACAATTTTTTTAGTAATTTTAAATATTATTCAAACACCAATTAAAATTTTAAACTTAAATTAAAATTTTAAACTTAATTGATGTATTAATTAAAAGTAATGTATTACAAGTTACAGCTTTCAAATTACAATAATGAAAATTATCTTTTTTATTATTATTTTGCAAATGACTTTCTAGTTGTTACGCTAAGTATCTATTAAAATAAAGATGCAATGAAAGATCTGTAAGAAGCGTAGGTTGCTAGCTAGGTAAGGAAAATCCTTATATATTACACTAGTCAATGTGTTTTCATGGATTTCTTTATTTGTATATAAACAAACATGCATGAATGAACGTATTAAAATACGTCAATTTTATTTTATTTATTGAATGAGTTGTTACAAAGATGAAGTTTTGGTCTACAGTGGGAGAATTGAAGTAGCGAATAAAGAAAATCTGCAGACTGGACTAAGGGGGTGTTTGATTGTGGCTGAATGGGTAAGTGGACTGAATCGGTAAGTGGCTGAATCATTAAGTGCGTTTGTTTAGTACTTAATGGCTGAATCGGTCTGAATCGGTCTGAATCGGTCAGATAGCGCGGCTGAATGGTTAAGGTCAGATTTTGTGGCTGAATGGAGAAAAAATAAATAAATAAAAAAAAAAAATTTATATTATGTAATATTAAATAAATTTACAACAACTTTGAATTTTTTCAGAAGGGTAAAATATTAAAAATATGTCATTCAGATCTTTCAGATATATCAATTATCAAACAATTTTTTTCATTCAGATTCAGATTCAGCTCATTCAGGTTCAGGTTCAGATTCAGATTCAGCTCATTCAATTTTTATCAAACATCCCCTAAGCTTTTGGTGAACCAGACCAGGCCAGACCCAATGCCAGGCCCCAGGCCGGGCTTTTTGGCAGGCCAGGCCAGGGCGGATTTGAGCTAAAAAACTGTGGCCTGTTCGTGGCCTTCAGGCCAGGCCAGGCCTTAACCAGGCCGGGCTTTGACCAGGCCGGGCCCAGGCCGGATCAAGGCCGGGCCGCAGGCCGCAGGCCTTTTGTGCATCACTACATAATTGGTGGTGGGATTGTGGGTCCTATTAATTGGTAGTATATTTGTTGTTGAAGGAGTGAGATAAGAAAGAGACGAGTCCAACGGCAATTAAAGCTCGAGCGGTGCTCTTCTGCTTTTTCCTCTCCTTTTCCTTTTCTTTCGTTTCAATTTCTTTTATTTTTCTTTTCTTTAATTAATACTAAGAATAATATTCTTCCAAATTTCAAACCAAAATATTCCTCCCTACGCGCACACACACATACTCTCTCTCTCTCTCTCTCTGTATCTGAAGAAGAAGAAGAAGAAAATAGGGCTCCAACAAACTAATTCCTTCCACAAGTAGGAAAGAGAATTGTGTAGAAGACACTAATAGTACATTTCACTTCTCGCATTTTCAAGATCTTCCTCCTCCAAGGTACTAACTAGTACATTTCATCTTCTGCTTATGTTCAGACAGATATATTGATTTGAGATTTCAACCTAACCTTTTCATTTCATCTGCTATTTAGTGTATACATCTAATCTCTGAAAGCAGCTCCTTTTTATCCCTATTTCCTTTTCGTTAGATCTGATCTTGAATGGTTGTTAGGAACCCCCGTTATTTATTTTTACAATCTAATTTTAAGTTTGTTTTGCCACCTACCCTTGCTTACCTTCAATTTATTTCATTTTCAAATTCAGGACACTATTTTAGTGTTTATTGTATTCAGTTTTCTTCTTGAGCTACAATGCATCTTTTGTGATATCATCCTTATTTTTGCTTCTGGTATTTTAGCATTTTGTATTCTTGCTACTTCAAAAATTATTATTATTATTTAGAGAGTTTCTTTTCTCTAGGAAAAAAAAATGTTTTTTTAATAATAAAATGTACAGAATTTCTCAAATGCTACTAAAATTAAAGATAGTTTTACTTTTAAAGCTTACTGTTAAAAATGATGCCTTTATTGGTATTAAACCCTCACTCGCTCTTAAATATACACTCACATTCAATATATATTGGTTTATCACTCTTGTGGTTTCTATCAAGTTTTTGAATTGTTATGAAGGTTATGTCTATATATATTAGACTGGGTGCAATGTTGTAGTTACTGAATGCCCAAGGAAATCCCTGTTGGTTTAGTATTATTATTCCCCTAAATCCAACTCCCCCTTTTCAATTTTTTAAGTCTACTTGAGACTTTTTCAAATTTAAAATTCACATGAGTCGTTTAAGTTTTCAATACCCGTAAACCGCATAATTAGTGGAGTAGTACTTTTTAAATAGTAGTTTATAATTCGTAGTTGTATTGACACTAATTAAATGTATTTATACCAATTTTGAATTTGGAAATGTTTCAAATTAAGTTTTAAAAAGTCAATATTGATATTATATTTTGAAACAGACACAATATTATTAATTAGATGGACATTTGAGGGATAGCAAGATGGGGACTTGGATTAAGAGGATATTGTTTTCTTCCTTCATGTTCTTGTGCTTCTGAGGTCAGCTGTCTAAGATGGAAGGAGGAATTGATCCTGATGCTCCACTCGATTATGCTGAATTTGAGTTTTTCCCCAGCCAAAGCAGGTTCAACTTCCCATAAATCTCTCTCGCAAAGATGACAATATGGTTTAATTGCATTCGGTTCCCCTCTCATATTTACATATTATGTTTCTATTTATGTCATCTTGAAATTTTGAATGAAGTTTGACCTGTAACTTTATTCTCTGTCACGGCATAACATTTCAAGAAACATTATAAAACTGGAAATTGGTTTCAGTTTTATATGTAACCAAGCTGACAGTGAACTTTGCATCTGTCTGCTTATGTAGTAGTCAATTCAATTGTATTGTCCATTAACCTTTAATGGCGTATTTGATTGTATACATCTACATGGATCATACCAAGTAGTATGTCATTCTAGCTGGGGATTTCATTAATCAAGGTGTTTTGTCTAATCTTTTCTTTCCTTTTGAATCCCCCCCCCCCCCCCCCCCCCCCCCCACCATTGTTATGTATTACTAAAAGGAAAGGGAAAGACATGGTTTTCTTAGTGTTTACCCTCAGTTCCTCAAGCCAAGCGGAGCACAGAAGAGTTTTCTAATGTTCACTAATTTATATATATATATATATATATATATATATTTGATGATTTGTGTTCTCTTTTGTTGATCCATTGGGCTTCTGTTCCAAGTAGCAGTGTCATAGTAATGTGAAACTAGCCTCTTTGTATGTTTAAACATTTCCAAGCTCTAACTTGTTGCAAGTAAAAAGTTTAACTAGGCAAGTTTTCATATATTTGAGGAAGCCTGTACTTGTCAGTTTTATAATGGTGGAATTGAGTTAATAGGCTTTCCCTAGAAAAAAGTAATATTGGGTGAGGAATTTTGCGTATCAATGGGTTTAGGTATGAAATGATTTTAAAACTATTGATTTTTAAATCCCTAGGTTTACAAATTTCATTGTTTGGATTTTTTAGAACTAATTATTTGTATTTAGTGATTATTTTAGAACTAAGTTTTGTAATGGTGGAATAGAGTTGACAAGCTTTCCCTAAAAAAAAGTGCTAATGGGTGAGGAATTTTGACGTATAAATGGGTTTAGGTATGATTGTATGAAGGGAGTTTAAAACTGTTGATTTTAAATTCTCTAGGTTTGCAAATTTCATTGTTTGAATTTTTTAGAACTAAGTATTTGCAGTTAGTGTTTATTTTTATTCAAAATGCATATGAATATAAAATAATTCTAGGATTTTTTTTCCTGTCCCGTGTTGAGTCCTTGCCAGGGGGAGTTAAAAGAAGGAAAAACATACTTACAAACCTAAACACACATTTCCGGAATGCTTGGTACGTAATGTGGAAATGCAGATTTCTGTGTATATAAAATTACCCATGAGATTGGGCAGCCTCTACCAAGCAAGGCATTGTTGATGATTTTCTCTAGGATATTCAATGGCTAGCTCTGGATCACAACTCATAATCTGCTGTGGCATTTTATTGAACTTCAAGAAGTTGTTTAGGGGTTGGTCGATTTTTCTTATTTATTGTCTGTCCTTTCTACTCTGTAGGTATGAGGCGTGTATATGCAATGGCAATAAAGTAGAGACAGTAGCATCTGGATTTCTGGAACAACTGCTGCTGCATTCACCTGAAGTAAAAAGGTTGTACTCAAAAAGACCGAATGCTACTTTCAAAATTCAGTTACCTGATAGTATTAATGGTGCAGAGTGGTTTACAAAGTCGACACTAACAAGGTTCATATCATCTTCATGTTTATCTTTTCATTCTTGTACTTTCTGGATGTTGTGAGTTTAATTATGTCTAATTTTCTGATAATTGCAATATTTATATTTCTTGTCAGGTTTCTACACATGGTTGGTTCCCCAGATATACTTAACATCACGGAAGATTTTGAAAATGAGATTTCCCAATTAGATAAAACGAGAAAATTTCAGCTTTCTATAGATGTAAAAGTAGTCTCACTATCTCTGTCTATTTTCATTTCTAACGAAAATCTCTCTCTCCCTCTCCCCCTCTTCCTCTCCCTCTCTTTATCTGTGTAATTTTTGGAAATATTAAATTCTTATTCAGCTCATGAATGACCTGTTCATTTTTCAGGCTCATCAAAATCGATTTGGAAGTGGGGAGATAGGTTAGTTTGATCAAGTTTTACTGCTGTTAACTTGAGAGTACTAACTCAGGAGTTGCATCATGGTCTTGTTGCTATGGCAACAGGTTGTGATAAAACCTGAGAGAACTATTTGACTATTTGATACTTGAGTTGGTCATGCTAGTCTTTGCCTATGTAGTTTAGAGTTGCGTTTTATTAAATTTTATGTGCACCGTCACTTTTACTGATTAAATTACCCTCAATTCGAATTGACAATACATGGATTTGATCAGTTGTTGGGTTGCTTTGGGGTTCAACTCATTTGATTGTCTGTTGACACTGTTGATGCAAAGTATGGTTTGCTTGTGATTTGTCACCAGACTAAACCTAACAACCGCAGTGTTTTGTTTAAGATAACGTTGGGATACCGAAGTGCAGTTTTTGAAAGCCATGTTGCTTTATAATATTTGTGCGTGTTTTTATACCTTGATATTTTTTTTCACCCATCCATTTCCTAGAAAATACTAATCAAAGTTTCCTCCTTTTTATAATAGATGGCAGGAAGTTAAATTGCATGGAACCAACATCAAAAGTAAATTTCATCTCTACTGTTTGACTGTTTGCTTAATTTTTAAGATTCCTATATATATTTTCATTTGGCAGTTAACTGATCAATGGTTTCAGGTTGAAGTTGAAATGGTGTCATCTGATGCGTCAAAGTACGTTCTATTGATTGTTTTAAGTTTGCAGTGTTCTGCAGCCAGCTGTTCTACTAACCTATAAAATGAATGCTTACAGGAATGAATTGTTGAGAGCAATGGACTTGAGGCTTGCAGCATTAAGAGAGGAATTGGCTACTGCTTTCAACCGAGCTGCTGGTACCTCATGTTCACCTAAGGAGCTTATTGATTTGGAAACATTTTCTCATCATTTTGGAGCCATGGATATGAGGTACTTTAAGCGCAAAAAGTTTGGTGAATTACTTTTCTATTCTATTAGTTATGAGAATATTAAAAGCGTTATGTGATGATCCTTTTTCCTCGTTTCCTGTTAACATGACAATTTTCTGCAAACCCTACATTCCAAATGGGTGAAACAAGATTACCATGATTCTATCATTTAATGATATCTGTTTTCAGGAATTCTTTGCGAAAATTTGTAGAACTAAGCCAAAATGCCTGGACTGTTCATTTGCCAAGTGATGGGAAGTTTCTGTTTACAAACAATTCAAGGAATGTAAGAGTAAGTCAGACAGACGGGGGTATGGAGATTTTCAAATCATCACACTTGGATACACCAGTGAAATATGGCGTCTCACCTGCAAAAGTTGCGCAGCTTGAACGGCAAAGCTCAACAGAAAGTGAGGAATCTTCTTTCTCTAGTGAGGTGGATCAACCATCTGTCGAAAGAAGTCGCACACTTGTAAGATCTGCGTCACCTAGAAGGTCAGCATCTCCTATGCGGAGGATTCAAATTGGGCGATCTGGATCGCGTAGGTCCAGCGCACTAACCATTAAGAGCCTCAATCATTTTCCCTGTAGAGAGAGAGCTCATACGGATGCTACTGCCAAAAATAGCGAGGAAGGCTCTGAGAACAATGTACAGAGAATAAGTGTTCAAGCTGCAATCAGTCTTTTTGAAAGCAAACAGAGAGACCAAACTGTGGATTTACAGAAGCCAAGGTCATTGTTGAACACCTCCATTTGTGCAAATAAATCTGTAGTGAGAAGATGGAGTTCAGGAATGGGGGAAAGTTCTGGTCAATGCCCCCCAGATATTGTTACTGCAAGTTCTGTTCAGATTACTTCTGATAATCCGGCTGGTCCAGAAATTTCACAGTATTTACAAGAAGTGAAACAAGAATCTGATTTTCGATCCGAGTCTGAAAGTCCTGTTGAAACTCTTGAAGTAGATCATAGATCAGAATCATCTGAAAAAAGACTATCTAATCCAATAGGTGTGCAAGTGGATACTGTTTCAACCAAACAAGAGGAAACTAGTGAAAAATTTAGTGCCTCAGTTGAATGGAGTCGACAGAAGGAAACAGAATTGAACCAGATGCTGATGAAAATGATGGAAAGTAAGCCTGTCAAGTATCAGAAGAAAGTCCCTGATAACAGTCAGCGCAAAAATGTTTCTGGGGAGCAGAGAGGTGGATTTTATGACCACTACAAGCAAAAGAGAGATGAGAAACTTCGAGAAGTTTCTGGAAAGCGAGGAGAGAAAGAAGCGCAATTTAAGGCAATGCCGAAATTTCTTGATGAAAGAAAGGCTGAAATGGCTTCCACCAATGCTAGTGACGTTGGTAGAAGCCATACTATGAGTAAAGCACAAAAATCTACTAAGAATTCGTCTCTGCTGACAAATCCCAAAAAGAAAACCCCAAAACCTGCTGTTGTGAGGAAAGCTTCATCTAAAGCTTCTCCGCTGCCAGCTACACGTAAGTCGTGGCCATCAACAACATCACCAAGGGCTAAAGGGACCTCACCAGCCAAGGCTCTTGGTGTGACAAGTTCTTCTGGTATTACACCAACACGTCAAAGACCGCAACAAGCGTCATCAGTTCCTCGATCGAGCCCAAAAGTGGAAAGACCGCAGCTGCGTTCAAAGACTGTCAAGGCTACTCAGATTGATTGTAACAAGAGTGTTAAAGCTGTAAATGAAATGAAGCAACAAACAATGACAAAAAATGGGAAAACAATATATAATAAAGTTCAGCCTCCTTCTGGAGACCATTCTTCCACAGCTAAGCCCAGTTTATATAACAAGGTGACCAAGAAAAGCAATGTGGTGCCACTGGAATCAAAGCCTTCTCTGCGCAAGGGATCCAGAATCGGTACTCGTGTTAGTCCTGTCATCAGGACAGAAGTTTCTTCTCTGCCTGAGGAGTCTTTTGGAAACTTGACAGATCAGATCCAAGCCAAGGAGAATGAGTTGGTCACGAACGCTTCTGATCTGGCAAGTAAGCAGCAGGAGAGGGATCTTGATGTATCGGAAATTCATGCTGGCTTGGAACCTGAAAGTCAAGTAACTACCCCCCAGAAATGTAGAGACACAGAGAGCTCTAATCCTAATCTGCTTAATACCAGTGTTGGTGACAACGTTGAAAGAATGGCAGAGTCTACAGTTAGAACTGGAGTTGAAGAAGAATCAATCATCTCCCCAACGGCCTGGGTGGAGATGGAAGAAGAGTATAAGCAGGAGCCTGTTCCGTGTGTCGACAGATCTTGCCAAATTGCAACTACAGCCAATGTTGCAGCAGTGGGAATCACAAGTCCACGTGTTCGCCACTCTCTGTCACAAATGCTGATCGAGGAGAGCTGTGTACCTGATATCAGTGAATGGGGAAACACTGAAAATCCCCCAGCCATGGTCTACCAGAAAGATGCACCCAAAGGATTGAAGAGACTCTTGAAGTTTGCTCGAAAAAGTAAGTTGGATGCACATTTAAGCTACTGGTCCAGTCCATCTGCCATTTCTGAGGGAGAGGATGAAGCTGAGGAATCTAAAGCTAGTAAGACATATGCTGACAATCTACTGAGAAAGGCTGCCTTAAATGGAAAGAACTATGGGACGCAAAAGAATACATCATGTAAAGCTTATGAGAAAAATTCAGGTACTTGACAAGATCTCTAGTTTTCTAGATCTTTTGCAATCTCATGCCTTGTTCTACATGCTGTTTATAACCATCAAATTCCAATTCCCTTTTTATCATTTTATAAAATACAATTTCCTGGAATTGTTTATCTTATCAAAAGAGTTGGTTGATCATTACACTAAGTAGTAAATAATTAATTTATTTATTTTTCCATTTTTGCCAGTAATGTCTTAGCTGCATTGAGCACCTTTCTTTTATGCATTGGAAATTGTGCATCTACCCGTATGCTTTACTTTTGAGACAATTTCCTATTAATATTAATATTGGATATATGCATGCAGTTCAATCTAATGTAAGCAAGTTCACTGGTCAGAGTGTTCAGAAAAAGGAGAAAGGCCACATGTCAACTTCAGCGGCAACTTCAAAAGGTAGTTTTTGTTTTATCTTTCGTAGTTATTTGATTTCTTATTCCAGTCCTTAATCTGTATTGAGGTGCTATTATTTCTTCTTAGCAGCAATTGTCTTTATCATCATCTGTAGTATCCAATGTTTTCTCCTATTTTTGTGTTCCAGCAACGAGGTCGTTCTTCTCTCTTTCAGCATTCAAGGGCAACAAACCTAACTACGCGAAGCTTCGATGAAGTTAGGAGAGTAAGATGTAATTATACTTTTGATTGGCCGCTATACCAATGAAATTTGTTCAAGGCTCTCTTTCTCGACATTCCTCATTCAACCTTGAAGATCAAAGAGGCACGCTATGCTTCTCCTTGTTGTGTTGCCAAAAACCGAGGGAGCTTGGAGCTTGTGTTCGATTAGCGGATGGTGTCAACAATTTCACAGCTTTTCTCCGATAATATAAGAAGCATTCCCTGAACGAACATTTACGTTAGAAACATCTGCATACCACCTAGCTTACTTTAGGATCGACACAAGGTTGCAATTTGGCTAGCCAGCCTTGCCTTGTTTCTGTGCCAAGAGCCAACTGCTTAAGCCCTACATTCCAGTATGAAATTTTAACTATAAACGTACTAGGTTCCGAATAAAACGTACCAAATTATCTCCAATTTTAAAATATAAATAATAACTACAATTATAAATATTATAAACGATATTTAAATATTAATACTAATCACATAGATAGATTCTTTAAAACTAAATACACTTATAAAAGATAAGGCCCAAGCTCGACACGGGCTACCGAACTAGTACATTATTAAAGGAGAGCAAGATGGCAATTTCTTAATTTTTACCCTTATTATCTATCGTCTTTAATTTTTCTCATTTAGTAAATTTTACTTTTTTATTTTTTTATTTACACACACAATCGTATATGGTAGATAACTAGTATTTTTTTAAAAAGAACTAAGAATATTATATATTTATTTCGTTTTAAAATTAGAGATATAATTTAATTTTTAAGGTCAAACAACGATATATTAAAATTTTAAATTGATGTAAATTTATTTAATTTTAGTTGATACAATTATTATAATTATATAGAATATAACTAAAGTTATTAATTATAAAATTTATTTTATTTTAAATTTTTATGAATTATATTAATTTTAAAATTTAATATATCGTCGTCTAATTTTAAAAATTAAATTATATCTCTCATTTTGAAATAGAAGTAATATATTTTAAACGAAAAGGGAATGATACTTGAACCTCTAAAACATAAAAACATATGCTCCACTAAGATAGCACTCAACTCTATTGTCTATAGTTGAAAGATTTCTTCTTTTATTATTAAAATCTCTCTACAATCCACTCAATTTTAGGGTTACTTTGGTGCGTACTATTCCAGAAACGGGCTATAGCCTACATGTGAGTCGTGACCGACCCAACTCACAGTCATCCTATATTGGAGCAGGGGTCCCATATATCAGGTTCGTGTTTCAACCGATAGAGATAGAAGGGAGAGAGAGCGAAGACGATAAGGCTCTCTTTCTTTGTATACTAACCTGAGGGAGTGAAAACTGAAAAGCAAAAATAGCTATAGGGTTTTCTTCAACCCTTCATTTCCTTCTCAATTTTGGTTTCTCTTTTCACTGTAATCTCCGTCTAGGCCTGGATTCTTTCTGGACGAACAGAAACAGAAACATTAATTGGTAATCCACTCTTCTCTTTTTAATTCCGGTCATTTACGTTTTCCCGTTATTCCTTCTTCAGTCTACCTCACTTCATTATGTGTAGAGTTTTTCTTAAATTTCATAACTATCTAGTTCAGGCGGCATAATTGAGGCGTAAAAAACCCTAATATTTTTAGTTTTGTTAGAAAAGCACTTCACGGTATCATCCCCTACTCTTAATATATTCTTAAAATTTCAATCTTTATTGTCCTGGCTACACAATTTGAGTAGTGAAAGATATAAACAAGATCACTTTTAGAAATAGTCATCAATTTGTTATGCTAAACAATATATATACACCTAATTGTGTATAGAATTTATACTTCGACTAATGTGTCAAGGTTATCGTTAAAACTAATTGAAAATTGAGGTCTCTTTATCTTTCAAGGAAAAGGATGTGATTAGCCACGTCACTGGGTGTATCCAGCATTTGTCAAAGTTTTCTTCTGTGTATTTACATGCATAATATATATATATATATATATATATATATATATATGTATATATATGTGTGTGTGTGTGTGTGTGTGTGTGTGTGTGTGTGTGTGTGTATTTATATTTATGTGTGTTTCTAGGTATTTGGTTCTACTGGTTCGACTGTTTTTCTCATTTTTCTTTGGAATCCGTTTATGTGGCAGCTACCCATGGCATCTCAATTAATCCGAGAATGGACTGGAATTCAGCAGTTCCCTCATGCAACCCAAACCAAACTGCTTGAATTGTTGGGACAGCTAAAGAAAGAGGTCTATTTCACTCTCCATTTTTATTTTTTGCATTTGGTTGCCTAAAATAGAGTAAAAGAAGCAAAGAGTAGAATCTCGGGACTTCAAAAAAGTGAGACCGAGATATACGTGTCAATTACATTGACGATTTGTTTATGCTTTAATTTTGTCGATATTTACTGCATTCTTAGGGTGTGAGCACATTAACAATCCTTGTGATGGGGAAAGGTGGCGTTGGAAAATCTTCAACTGTGAACTCTATTGTCGGGGAGAGAGCAGTTACAGTCAGTGCTTTCCAGGTATGTTTTTCTTATACTCAAGTTGCAGAGATGACAAGATAGAGGAGCATGGTTATATATATAAAAATAAATCTGGTTTATGCACTTTGCTTTTGCAGTCAGAAGCACCAAGGCCAGTAACGGTTTCACGCTCACGAGCTGGATTTACGTTGAATATTATTGACACCCCAGGGCTCATTGAGGGAGGATACGTAAATGACCAGGCTCTTGAGATCATTAAAAGGTTCATATTAGCTTGTACAGTAGTCTGAAAAATTGTAATCTTATACTCCATTAGTCTACCAAAGAATGACTCCAGTGCCTTCTTCACGCAAATTATATCAAATTGAGGAGAGAGTATAAAATCAGCTCCAACGTTAATTATTATATATTTGGCTTTACTAAGTGGACACCATATAATTATGACAGACGTCAGACGTTAGGGGTACTATAGTCTTTATGTCATAATACAGTTTTGACTTAGTACTTAAGCTATTCTTTGGCAGTCAAATTTTTGTACATATGCCATTCTTTGGTGGACAATTTTTTTGTACTTTTGCCATTCTTTGGTGTGCAATTTTTTTTTATACATATGCCGTTCTTTGGTGGAGGATGGAGGGAGTATTAAAACTTTTGTTCTTTAACAATCTGGTTTAAGACTATTATTTTATATTTGTTTCATATGTGGTTATCTTAACAGGTTCCTTTTGAACAAGACAATAGATGTCTTGCTATATGTGGACCGTCTGGATGCATATAGGGTGGATAACTTGGATCGACAAATAATTAAAGCTATAACTGATAGTTTTGGTAAAGAAATTTGGCGTCGAGGATTGGTTGTGCTCACACATGCTCAGCTCTCTCCACCGGATGGATTGGGATATGATGAATTTCTCTCGAAAAGATCAGAGGCTCTCTTAAAAGTTATGCGCCTTGGAGCTAGGATTACCAAAAAAGAAATGCAGGTTGTATGCCTTTTCCTAGTATTCCCCCCTCTCCCAGGCCAATTTTTTTTTTCTTTTCTTCCTTGTTTTTAAATTATCTTTTTTGTTTCTTTGTTTGTAGCTGTGTTTTTGTGTGTGTGTGTGTGTGTGTTGGGGGGGGGGGGGGTTCTATTTTCCTTTACCAGCAACCTGCATGGCTCAGAATACTTAGTTCTTTGTCCTAATTTTCCTGATGCGTGTTTTAGTGTATGGGACTAGTAGTTTAACTATATTATTGTTGGGAAACAAATATACAGGTCTTTCTTAGCCGTCATCGTGTAAGGACATGGGCTAGTTCAGAAAATATGTAATTCAAAGTACTAAAATAGTACTTAAAATATTCTAGTAGCAATTTGGCACATGGGTAGCTATTAGCTAATAACTCTATGGTGCAAGTTAGCAAATCTGAGCATGATTGTTATCTATAAATAAGATAGGTGTGTGAAGTGTGAGATATGTATGGGAATTATGTATTTGGAAATGGCTTAGTCCATCCCTATCTTAGCTATCTTTTTCCCCAAGTTTCCTTCAATTTCATTCCTGAATTCCTTAGTTTACTGCAACTCGAGTTACTGTTCATCATCATTTTTAATTGTTATTCACTGTTTTAGCGTCATTTACTAATTAACAACCCTGGTTAGTTAATTAGTTACTTGATTGGTTCGTTTTAATCAGGCTTAACTAGGGTTAAGCTTGACAGATGGTATCAGAGTCCTCGTCCTAGGCCAAGCTTCATCTTCTTCAACCTCCATTTTCATCCTCTGTTTTCCACGAATTCATTGTAACACATCAGATCTCACCAAAAATCAGTCCCAAACCTCATCTAAATAACAACAAATCTTTTGGGCTTTGTTCGCTGAGGTTAAAGGAGTACAAACAACTGGTAATCAACAACAAAAAGATAAGAAATCTCATAAAAAATGGCCATCTGATGCTCTATTTTTCTGAGTGCGAACGTTCATCACCAAATCATCATTCCATGCTTATTAGAGGTATAAACCCATCTCATCTTAGTCATTTGTAGTAGATTTGCATAGTCCACTTCAATTAAGCCTGATTATCAATTCATCATGGCTGGTGATTCTAAAAGTAATTCTCAGTCCATGCGACAGCAGGGCTTCCTTCGTTTTAGAGACTTTGCTATGGAGAGATTTGAGAAGATTGATGAGAGGATGGATACCTTTATGGGAGAAATTAAGGAACTCTTCAAATGAAAAGTTAAAGAGGATGAAACTCCATTCCAAAATCCTTTTGGTAATGACAGCGAAGAGTCGAGCGGACAAAGTGTATAGGCCACCCATTCCATGAGGAGAGAAGAAGAAATGAAGAAGATGAAGTTACTACAAGGAGAAGGAATGAAATGAATGGTGAGAGAAGGAGAAGACCTGATGATTATGAGGAGGATCCAAGACACTTAAAATTGGTTTTTCCAAGCTTTAATGCAGGTGATGATGCCTCTCTTTGGGTTCAGGAAGCTAGAAAGGTAGCTATTGTTACCATACACTTGCAGGACTCTCTTAAGTTCTGGTACAAGCATATGCAGTGAGAAAATAAGAAATTACATGGGCTAAGTTTGCAGAAGACTTCACCATAAGATACACTAAAGTTGGGAAAGGTGATGTGTTTGAGGAATTCAAATTTTTGCATAAAAAATGTACTATTGATGAGTACTATGATGCCTTTGAAAGGTGTAGAAGACTAATGCTTTGTAAAATACTAGACCTAATTGATGAGTATTTCAAAGCAAACTTCGTTGGAGGCCTGGGAGAGGAGACTAAGAAAATGGTAAAATTGTTTTCACTACAAACACACGCCATAGTATGCAACTTTGCCAAACAATATGAACAACCTACTGGTAAGGCACCATCCCCAGTATAGTTGTTACGGTGTGACGCCAAGGCATCCTGTCGGTCGTGCTGCACCAAGTTGTTTTGTCCCCTAGGTGCATCAGAGAAGGAAATAAGAAGCTGCTGCTGCTGTTGCCTAGCTGCATCAGAGAAGGAAAGAAGAAGCTGCTGCTGCTGCATCGGAGAAGACTTAACGCGATGGCTGCAGTAAAGAAGAAGAAGAAGAAGAAGACTTAATGCGATGGCGAAGCGATGGATGCAGAAAAATAGAAGAAGCAGCCTAGCTGCATCAAAGAAGGAAAGAAGAAGTTGTTGCTATCGCCTAGCTGCATCAGAGAATGAAAGAAGAAAAAGATGTTGCTGCATCAGAGAAGACATAACGATGGTTGCAGAAAAGAAGAAGAAGAAGACTTAACGCCTTGTAAAAAAAATAATTAAAATATAACTTCAAATTGGGCTTCCAAAGTTGTTTATATTGGTTAATATACTTGGGTTTTAATGTTTATGAAATTTTATTGCCAATATACTTGTGAAGTAAATAAATAATATATAAATTGCACAATGTGAATGACTCGTCGCCATACGAACGCTATGACGATCGCCTTGTCACTTAGGCGTTCTGGCGGTCGGCTACCGCCATGACTCACTGTAGTGCTGTGACAACTATGATCTCCACTAGCCAAGCCCAATCAATTGCCCATCATGCAACTAAAATCTTACTCTAGCACTCCTACTTCCAATAACAGCAGTTCATCCCACCAACCTAATGCTATCACTCCTAACCTACCCTAAAAATAACCCCAAGCCCACACAATCAACCCAAAAAACAATTATTTCTGCTCAGCTAAATGACAAGAGGGATAAAGTGTTATATACTATTGTGATGAAAAATATGTTAGGGGGCACCAATGCAAGGGCTTGAAGACTTTTATGATTATTGGGGAGGAATCAGATTACACAGAGTATGACACTGTTAGTTGCAAGACACTGTTAGTTGCAAAAAGCCTCCTACCCATTTGTGATGGCTGTAGAAGTCCTATTTGGGCAACACACTATTCTTATGTCGATAGATGGGGGCAGTGCACGCCAAAATTGCTTCAAGTACCCACTCAACAAACTAAGCCAATAACTATCACACTATGTAATGAGGAGCAAATGGAGAGCAATAAATGGTGTCCTAACTTTAAATGGTAAATGGGAGGAAAAAAATTCACTAGTGAAATGTGGATCATATCCCCTGAAGACTGGGATGCCATCCTTGGAGTAAGTTGGCTCAAGAAACTAGGACTAGTCACTTCTGATGATAACTTGCCTACAATGGAGATATGCAAAGGAAAAAAGAGAATTAGACTATCAGGCAAGGCAATGAAACATGAAGAGCATAACAAGTACCTTCATCACCTCTCCCTAGCCCAACCTATGTGGATGCTTCAACTCATAGAAAGTTATGAGAATGATACCAATATAGAGGAGATAATGACTGAGTTATTGGTGAACAAAATGGGACCCAATGAGCTGGGAATTAAGGGAGGATTGCTGAAATATAGAGGCAAACGTGTAGTGGGAATAAATGGAGAGCTAAGAAGACAAATTTTTGAAGAATTGCATGAACAAGGAGTAGGAGGCCATTCAGGAATAGGAGCTATTACAAAGAGCTACTTCTTTTGGTCTGGACTAAAGAAAGAAGTAGAAAGATGGATAACAGAATGCCTAGTTTGCCAGAAATCCAAACATGGAAACATACATTGCCCTGGTTTGTTGTAGCGCCTGTCTACCTCATTATATTTGGCAAGATATTTTCACGGACTTCATCAGTGGATTACCAAACTCTAGACACAACCACTGTATTGCTTTAAAGCTTCCCATTTCTGCAAAATAATATTTTTAAACTGCACGATCTGCCTACTTCTATTACTAGTGATAGAGACCTGTTATTTCTTTGTGAATTTTGGCAAACCTTATTTAGGTTACAAGCACATCCTACCACCCCCAAAGTGATGGTTGCACAGAGAGAATAAACCAATGTCTACAGGAGTATTTTGAGATGCATGAGCGGCCATGCCCCAAAACAGTGGGTAAGTTTGATTCAACAGCTGAATGGTGGTTTAATACCACCTTCCTCACAGCTTTGAGGAACCTCACCTTACACAGCAGTCTATGGTTTAGAGCCACCAGTCATAAACCTATCTCAGTGAGGAAGTACAAATATAGCACAGGTTGAGGAAATGATTCAATAAAGAAAGCATGAAATTGAGATGATCAAAGGTAGCTTGGAGAAAGCTCAAGTTAGAATGAAACACTTTGCAGACACTAACCGAACTGAAAGGAGCTTTGAAGTGGGAGAAATGGTATACCTCAAACTTCAGCCATATAGGCAGGGAACAATAGCCATTAGAAAGAACATCAAGCTCTCTTCTAAATTCTATGGATCTTTTTAGATAATAGGGAAGATAGGTCTTGTGGCTTATAGATTGGAGCTCCCTAATACATCAAGAATTAATCCAGTGTTCCATGTTTCTCAACTAAAAGAACATGTGGGATCAACAATTACTTTGCAGCCTACTCTTCCTTCTGTCAACAATCAAGGGGCCATAGAAACTAGTTCCCTCGGGATACTGGAGCATAGAACAGTCCTACGAATCAAAGGCAGGTTTTCCAACATCTCATACATTGAAAAAACTCCGGCATAGACGAAGCTACATGGGACGATGAAGAGCTGTTGCAACCCAACTTCCCAGATTTTAACCATTATCCATGAGGACATGGAATATATTGAGGGGAAGGAAGTGTAAGGACAGGGGCTAGTTCAGAAAATAGGTAATTCAAGGGACTAAAAGAGTGTTTAGAATATTCTAGTAGTAATCTGGCACACGGGTAGATAATATCTTCCTGGTGCAAGTTAACAAATCTGAGCATGATAGTTATCTATAAATAAGATAGGTGTGTGAAGTGTGAAAAATATGAGAAATATGAGATTTATGTACGTGGAAATGGGCTTAATCCATCCCTATCCTAGCTATATTTTTCCCAAAGTTGCCTTCAATTTCATTCCTGAATTCCTTGGTTTACTGCAATTCGAGTTACTGTTCACCATCATTTTTAATTGTTCTTCACTGTTTTAGCTTTATTTACTAATTAACAACCCTTGTTAGTTAATTAGTTTCTTGATTGGTTCGTTTTAATCAGGCCTAACTAGGGTTAAGCCTGACACATCGCCTCAAAGATCATCTTATAAGTTCTTTCCCAATTTGTAAGATTATAATACTACCTATGAAGGCTCCCCGAATCTGCCACGAGGCATGCACATACTTTACTCTACCTTACCATCTTTGTTCTGCTTGGAATGCAACAAACTTTTTGAGATTTTATTGTTTATTGTCAATTATTTTGAATTTGATATGTTGATCATCATGACCCCCCTATCTATATTTTTTACATCATAAATCTTTTTTTGGTTCTGATGGTGCTACTTCCTCTTAGGATTTTATCCCTGTTGTTTTGGTTGAGAACAGCGGAAGATGTAGCAAGAATGAAAGTGATGAAAAGGTTGGTTACCTGCGTAATGCCATGTATATACTGTCATAGTTCATGCTTATTCTTTTTTCTTTTTTTCTCTTTATATACATCTTGGATTAATTGATATAGTCGGGTTGCATTTTGAGTCGCAGATTCTTCCTAATGGGACTGCTTGGATTCCCAACTTGGTAAAAACAATAACAGATGTTGTTTCAAGTGGTAGCAAAGGTATCTTGGTTGACAAAAAGTTGATTGAAGGGCCGAATCCTAATGAAAGAGGCAAATTATTTATTCCTTTAATCTTAGCATTCCAAGTAAGCTTCTGGACTTGTAGCATAGTTTTGCATAACTTGAATATAATATTATCTTGTTTGATTGTTGCCTCTGTATTCTGGACAGTACTTTGTTATCAAACGCATCCAAAAATGGATCAAAGATGATATCGCAGCAGAGAGTACAGCTTCCTAGGAGAAGCCATCACCATTCTGAAATTTTGTATGCTTGGCGCGGTTCCCCCTCTTTAGCACACGAGTTTATTTTTTTCTTGTTACATTGTGGCAGTAATAGTTGGAGGTGATATGCGGCTGACAGTTTTATTTACTAGTTTGGGAGAACTAGTTATTGAGTACTCGAGCTCGACGTTGGTCCTCTAGGTTATAATTTATTTGTTTGGTTTTAGTTTTTATTATGTCTGTTGAACATTTCTTGTAATGAAATCTTTTGCTCGACACCTGAATTAATTTTATACTCTGCACGCCACAAGTTTATACAGTTATTGTAACTCATATTTTTCTTGCATCTTTTCATGTACTATATTTGGTTCAGCATATACAAAACTTTAGTTAAGCAGTGTAAATCTTTTGGGTCTGGTTGGAACTTGCAGACACGGCGAACCAAATATAACAAGAAGAAAACAATTTAAGGGTATCAGGAACGTGCATTTGGCGCAAACGACCACAAAACCCGGTTTCAATTATCACAAGTTGCATGAAATGCAGTCAGTTCGAAACTTTCTCGAGGGTTTTAATTTTTAATCATCAGCCAACATAATTGATTTATATATCATAATGGATGCAAAAAAAGTGAGATAAAAAATGATGCCTAAAATTATAATTGAAACCTTTTAGCCACTATAATATTATTTGAAGATGCCTGCCGGCCGGCGTCCCTCCACAAAACTTTTACTCTATTTAATTAGGGTTCATCGGGCTAGAGAATCAAAGAGAGGAATGTTTGGTTGAATAAATTAATTATTAAGAAATAAACCTCGAACCTTTTGCTCCATTTCATTTTCATCTGCACTTCCTTAAAAAGTCATGCGAGAGCTGTCTGGATTTCACACGAAAAGTTAAATTCATATTCGAATTTGACTCGGATCCAAATTGTATTTGAAAAAATTATACTCGAATATTCATTACTCGAATTCAATTCGGATCAAATTATATTCAAATTACTCGCTAGTTTCAAATTCAAGCTCAAATTCGAGTTTCTACATTACAATTATCTTTATAATGCATGTAATTATAAAGTGAACGTATTATTTTACTTAGAAATGAGAAATTAAATTTACAAGTACACTTTACAAATATAAAATCATAATGAAAATTAAAAAATAATAACTAATTATCCTAATTTTATTTAACTTTGTACATATTCTAAGAGAATGTATGAATATCTACTCGAATATGTATTAACCGAGTATGTATCGAGGATTCAAGTAATTTGAATCTTAAACAAGTTGAATATAACTTTGCTCAGTTCTATTCTTATTTTTATTCCAATTATTTTTTATACTCATATTTGAATCATATTATTAACGAATTCAATAATCTAATCCCATCCCTTTGATTTGATTTACAGCTTTAGCCATGCAATAACAATTAACTGTTCCACTTCAAAAACCGAAGACAATTTGGCGCGAAATATTGCCGTAGAGAGAGACCTTGTACACTGTAGTAGTTTTCATTCTACGGAGATCAAATAAAATAATTGCCAAAATTCAAATTTGGTGTTTGGTCTCCCTCTCTCTATATATTTATTGATGGATAGAAAATACATCTCTGGATCTGACTGGTACTCTCCGACTCGCCTCCTCAGCAAGTCAGCAGCCCCGTCCATTATGAATTTCAGGTAAAGTCCGTTTTATTATTTCTTCAATCATTTGATCTAATTACACCAATCCTCTCATTCAATATTCGTTGAACTTTGTATTTTAATGTATTTCGTCAATTATTTGATGTCAATTAACTTTTGCTTTTGGATTTATAAAGGGTGATCGGTTTATACCTAATAGGAGTTTGATGGATCTTGATCGAGCCCACAGTTTTTTGACAGGCAAAAGCAAAGAAGCCAACAATCATAGCGTCATGGTTAGTTTCTCTCTATTTTTCTCTTGATTATTTCTGGAACTTTCGCTGTTTCGCGTATGGGCTTTATATTTTGGTGAATTTCTTAATGGGTAATGGGGTTAGTTTTGATTTTGTTAACAAAGGTGTTTATTTCGTTGTCTTGATGTTGTTTCCCTACCCCGATGCCAGAACGATTATGAGCGGAAGATGGAGGAGAATTTGAAGTTGGATTGTGATGGAAGACCCTTTAGAATGCTGGTTTTCAGAGGGAGCCCCAAATCAAGTAGAAAATCAATCCGGTTTATTGATGAATTACGCCATAGTGATAAGGACACGTTTAATCATACTTCTAAGCATCATAGATACATAACCAACGTATACAAATTCTCATAATTCAAGGCATTTAATTTTACAACTTGGTTTGATGTTCTTTGTACATTTGATTTTACTTCCCTAGTATTTCGAACTTCTATAATTCTGTTGATATACAGAGAGAAACTACGTCATTAGACGCACTCAAGCTGGTGGATGATTACTACTTGAATATCATGGATTGGGGGAAAAACAACATCCTTGCTATTGCTCTGGGCTCAGAGTTGTACTTGTGGAATGCTGAGAATGGGAAGGTAAAACTGTTGATCCGAATCTCCCATGATGATAATTATCTCACTAGTGTCTCCTGATCCGAGGATGCGAAAACTATAGCAGCTGGGCATATGTGCTCCAAAATTCAGCTCTGGGATATAGAGACCTGTAAATTGGTAATCTCTCTTTCTGTTTATATATATGTGATGACAAAAAAAAAGGTCATGGCCTCGTAATTATTGACAAACTATATGTTCAACTAACAGGTTAGAAACCTAGAAGGTCACAAGGAAAGAGTAGGAACTACAGCATGGAATGGTCACATATTAACATCAGGGAGTAGTGACATCCATTATCAATCATGATGGTAATAAACTAGTATTTTCTTAAAATTATCCAATCGGGCAATAATGTACTAAACATTTTCTTCCCCTGCATCCTCTCATTGGCAGTAAGAGCTAGACATTCTATAACTTCACGTATTCAGGCACACATAAAGGAAATATGTGGTGAAATGGTCAAGCAGGGGCAACATATTGGCAAGCGGTGGTGATGACAGTCGTGTTTACATATGGGAGGCTTCCAGAATGAGCTCATTAGATTACTTATACTGCTTGGCAGCCATTGTGCAGCGGCTAAGGCCCTTGCTTGGTGCCCAAATGACGCTCATGTACTAGGAGGCAAAAGGGACGGGAGTATCAAGTTATGGAATATACAGAAGGGGATTTGCATCAACAGCATTGATACAAAATCACAGGCAAGTTTTAACAATCTCATAAACGCACACTAGAATTTTGCTTTACCTTGTTGTGATTTAGTGTTATGCAAGCAGATTTCTGGGTTAGAATGGAACAGACATCATAAGGAGATACTACGCGGACTATGTTTGTGGAGGTACCCTTCCATGACTAAAGTAGGAGGATCAGCACGCCATATGTCTAGAGTCCTCCAGCTTTCTCAGGTGCGACATACTCCATCTGTTCCAAAATTAGAGATTTATTTTTCCTTTTATTCTATTCCAAATTAGAGATACATTTTTATTTTTAAACTATAAAGTGACACAAAGTTCTTAAAGTGCCATTAGACTTGACAAATGGGTCGGGCCATTTATGGGCCGGGTTGAAAAGGTCCGGATTTTGCCGGGCTAAAAATTTGCGGCCCGTGGGCTTTTTAAGTTTTTTATTTTTTTATAAATATTTAAAAAAAAAAAAATTTAAAATATATATATATTTACAACTATAATACATAATTTAAAATAAATATTAACTCTAATTATTTACAATTATAAAACATAATTTATACATAATCATTTAATAGTATTAGTAAATAAAATAATCAATAATTTTATAGTTATATATATTAAAATATAACTAATCTTGTGATTAATTAATTGATAAATGTATATAATATTAATATTAAAGATAAGATAGTAAAAGAAAGACTAAAGGTAATATATATATATAATATTCATAAATTTTTTTTGTATTATTATTCAATATCACATGTTAAAATTTACTCTTATATTCTTCATAATTCCCTATTTGATTCATTTTTTAAGTTAATATTTTTTTTTTGTCATCAATATCAAATAAGAAAAATAAGAAAAAAAAAATAAAAAATTGTGCCACGGGCCAGGTCGGGCCAAAACGCCCAGTTTTTTTGGGCCCGCGGGCCCGGACCTATTTTGTCAGGTCTAAGTGCCATTACTTCTTCTAGGTAGATTGAATACTATCGAGCCATCACCATTACATTTTCTAGTGATATGTTTAGAAAAATAAAATTATCCTTAATAAATGTGGTTTTAGAAATGTAACGGAGGGAGTAGTTCTACACAAATGGGAGTAAGACCTTGAACCTAGGAGAATATTAAAAAGTAGTATTTTCTTTTGATTGTATTAAAACACAACGTTTGAACCTTGAAGTTTGACTATGTAGTTTGTTACAGAGCCGGGTTAACTGTTGTGTCAGCTGGAGCAGACAAGACTTCGGTTCTGGGATATCTTCAGACCATCAGAGACTGAACATGGAAGGGATTCAGGTTTAGACAGTCTGTTGTCCTTGAAGACATTGAAAGTGGTATTTTTGGCTTTATTTTGATCTCCACCACCCCCCACAACAACAAAAAAAGTAGTTTGGAGGATAGTTCTAAATTCTGTCTTTCTGTGAAATTCCCGAGTACAGCAGGCGAAGAAGTCATAGAAACCTATATGGCCATATTCTGTGCATTGGCCTAATATTAGAAGCTCCAGAACGATTTCAAGTATTTTAGTTATATTTAGCAATACAGATTTCTTCAAGTTTATCTGTTAAAAAAGTACGCTTTTAACTTTTAAGTGACAGCGTCACCTAATATCGGACTATAAATGCCACTTGGCACTCTAGTTAAGCCAACTAGGGACATGTCCATATATTTTCTAAATCACACCACTAAAAGGGGGTAGTGTTTGTAAGGGATGATTAGTTGATGAATTAGTGCAAAATGAAACTTCAGGGATGATTTAGGATGATGAACTCTAGCAAATTAAAAGTTCAGAGATGATTTAGAATACCTTAGAGGGGAGGCTTTTGCCATTTGCTCAGATTAACAAAAAAAAGAAGAAAGGAAATTACAGTCTCCACTGCTCAAATACCATTAATTTCAATCAAGATAAAATAACTAGTAACTACAATATTGAGAAATAAGAAAATGATATATTTTCCAAAAATAGAACTTGTACAAGAATCAGATTCTCTGGTGACAAGTGCTGTGGACTATAAATTCTACATATGATTTGTATCATCAACGAAAAACACAGCAATAACTCTGGAGAAAAGTATTAGAAGTATGTCTTGATTTATAGCAAACTTCATCTGGACAAGTTCACATATGAATTTGAATATTAACATGTCAGGAGAAAAAATACATGTGACATGTTTTCCTTTTTCCATTCTAAAAAGACTTTGCTGATACATGTATATTGCCGCGTGACCATTTCCTACTTAAATTCGGTATTGCAGAAAACCTAGCTGATACAGTGCCAGTTGCATGCTAGTAATGCGTATACTTGTTTTTTAGCGGATTACAATCTTTCTCGCCCATGGCTGTAGGCCAAGAGTCAATCCACATAAATCTTGTGTCTTTTTTCTATTATGTTTTTTCCCACTTTCATTGTTTGTTTAGAGCAATTATTTACTATCGTAATTGTCATAGCAAAGTGTTATATCATGTTAAAAGAGTGGTTGAAAGCAATTTACCTCAATATAATAGTACATTTATAAGTTTATTAATAAAATAGAATATATTAAGAAGTGTCTAATAGATTTATAAGAAAGAAGGCTCGCGTAATAGCAGGAGGGTTTGGGGAAGGTCAAATGTACACAAACATACCTCCATTTATCTTCTAAAAACCCCACTACGTTAAGAAGTACCTGCTCTTGCTCTTCAGAAAGGTTTGCATACTTGACAGCCAAACGATTAAGATTTGGCATGTGACCACTGATTTCAGAGTTTTTGAGACCAGAAATGTTACCAGGAATGTAACTTTTGGATATTGTAGAATTATTTTTGCTCCTCTGAAAACTGACTAGCCATCCCCCACCCTCTTCTGTTATATACACAAGGGATCTGCAACATATTTTGGTTGTGGTGGTGTTAGGTTAGTATGGTAGTGGAGGTCTGAAGGTAGGTTTTCATGAGTGGTTGAAGGTGACAACAAAGACGCAACTCATGCTTCTCTGCTGGGTTTCAGTGGCGGTGAGAGATCTTTTTCAGTGATGGTGTTCAGTGCATCTTTAGGTGCAATGCGTCTGTGTCTGAGGTATGTCTTTGCTCTAGAGGAAAAAGCAGAGTAACAGTTTTTCCATTGAAATCAGGACATGAACGGTGAACCCATTACATCTCACAAGAATCTCACACAAGGTAATTAAAAGCACACTTATCTGTCATACTCACAATCTCACACAGGGTGACAAGTACTGAGGACCATAAATTCTACATATGATCTGCATCATCAACAAAACAAAGCAATAACTCTGGAGAAAAGTATTAAAAGGAAAGTATGTCTTGATTTATAGCAAATTGAGGTTCTTCCACTGCCGAATTTTCTTGAGGAAGGAAATTGCTCCATTTACGCCCAAACTCTCTTTCTGGGAACAAGATCTGATGTTTGTATCTCATCAATTTTAGCAGCTACGATGAAATCATTCATGCTCAAACCTCCTGAGTAATAAGAGGGGAAAAAGAAACTTTTTAGAGGTTACTGGGTATTTGGTCGATAGCAAATGTAGTTTTTACTAAGGCTCTGTTCAATTTTGAAGACAGATTTATATACAATCTTGGTATCTTTACCAAATAACACAACAGTTCATATATCTCAAAGAAAATTTTGTTTCACAAGGGGGATCAGGAGATGGTTTGATAGTTTCATATCATGTCAGATTCAGATACCCATACACTGAGGGCAATTCTAAGTGGTTTTGAACCTATAAGCTGATCAAAAATTTCAGTGAAAAAAAAAAAACAAGTAGTTGAGTAATATATTTGTTCAATCAATCTGCCTGTTGAAACTTTGCTGAAGAGATTAGATAATACAAAATCTAGCAGCAACACATTGGCCTTAACTGTCTTCTAGATTCAACAGGAGTACTGACAAAGCTGAAGTCTAATTAAATGATCATATAACTGGCAAATGATATTCACTTTCAGATTAAAGTTCAAATGGTACGGTAGTCAGTGCGTGGGAAAAGGGAAAACCCCCAGAAAAATCAACAAGCAGATTCTTCTACGAAAGTTTGCTTACCAATGGAAGACGTCCATAGTTCAGCTCTAACTTGATTGGGCTGTTCCAAGTGAAGATTGGGGAAGTGCCCTGTACTTTCAACAACCTTGTATATCCTATTAATAAGTTCAACCCCACATTTGAAATCTCTTAGCTTCCACAAACATTGTAGCCTAATCCCTCCTCCTTCATTTGACAGTCCCCAACCAACAACCTACAGGGGAGAAAAATTGAAAGATAGATTCGAAATCGAATGGGAACAAAGTCAGGAGCCTTGAAACAGCTTGAGAATACAAGTAAGCATACATGTGCTTCTCTCTATCAATTCAAGTGGGCTGACATGAAAGGACAATGCAGCATCATTATCAACAACTTTTAACCGTGTAATAGGGACTATCTTAGAAAAAAAGCCTAATCGCATTATCTTCTTCCAGCTCTACACATAAGAAACATAACAAAATGTTTGGTCCTTTTAAAACAAGATAAATTGCATGATTTGCAACCAAAGAACCAGAAATTCTAGCATTTTCAAACACCACTAAAGCAAGTTCCAAGCTTTTTTTTCCATTGCAGAAAGCAGGTCCAGAAACAATAATAATATATATTTTGAGAACTAGGTCCAGAATAAATTGAACAGGAATTTTTTTCAAAATCATGATATTTACTAAGAGGACTCCCATATTGGGACAAAGGACAACACCTGCCTGCAAAATATTTACAAAAAATAAGAAATTCTACCAGTGATAACACCAATACATGATTCTCCAGAAAAAATTAGCGCCACAATTGATGCAAAAGTGAAGGGTATTTTAAAAATTATGCTATTATACCTTCCTCAATAAATTTTGAGCATCTTCCACTGACATAGGAGACTGCAGATGAGAGACCGGAGCACAATCTTGTTGGGAAAGAGAAAGAGCAGCAAGATTAGGGATCAAAATTTTGTGCTCAGTGTCAACATTGCCCAAAACTTTATCTCCAAACTTGCTCTCTAACTCTTCCGGAAATGGGTCTCTGGCTCCAAAATCACCCATAAAATCATTCATAAAGTCACCGCCGGTGGCAAGAGTTTTCATTTTGGAAGTTCGGCATGACAAATGGTGAGGAGGGGTGAAAAGGAGGGTTGTTTTAGGGGTTGGGTTCAAAGAAACAGAAGAGAGACAAAGGGGAGGAAAGAAACCTGTACAGCCGATGTTAGCCATGAGAGACAGAGGAGAGGCTTTCACACTGCACTCTTATCTACTGATTTAAGTATCGAATTTTAGAAGTCAAGCCGGTTTATTTTGCTACACATCGACCGGTTCATGAACAACTTCTCAAACCTTTGCCGGTCGAAACGTTGTCTACTCCTCCTATTTGCCAAATTTCAAGCCCGGAGACAAAATAGTACCCTTTTCGTCTTGATTAATTTTTTGAGTATAATAAAATAATAATAATAATAATAATATTTATATTTAAATTTTTATTTAATTATATATATATATATATATATATATTTTACATAATTAATAATATCCCATAAATATGTATAAAAAATAGAGATATGACGACAATTAATGCTAAAATTATTATAGACAAATTAATATAAAAAATAAATTATTTAATTAAGATTATTTAAAATAATAATAAAAACTTTTATCTTAAGATGAATGGAATATTACTAATTCTTTTCTTTATTTAAGTTTTTTGGTGGGTAAATATAATCTGTCGAGACTATTAGCCTAACGTTTCTAATATAGATTAAAATTTAATACAATGACAATATATATAAATATTATGATATGTCATTAATTAAATAAAAAAATTAATTCTATTTTATTTTCAAGAATGGTTCTGTATTCTGATTTTTATTTCCAATGTAATAGTTCTATTTTGGGAACTAATTAATTAGATAAACATCAATATGTATGTTAAATTCAATCACAAAACTACATTATATTCATTATATATTATTATTATAAAAACATATAAACCCTCAGAGACTAGTTTGGAAGGCATTTGACGGCTTGTTCTGAGTTTGATTAGCGCCCAGTTCAATCTCTATATATGCATGTTTCTTCAACCTCAGCACGAGACTAAAATTGAGCTTTCAGGTGAGATTTAGGGATGGTATTATAAATATTATCTTTTTGATAAATTCACCCTATTATGAAATAGGTAGTGGTGTTTTCAATGTAGTTTTTGATAATGCATGTATATTGTGTGTATCGAAATTACATATTATGTGAAAAATATTAATTTTAAAAAAATTAAAGTTATGAACAAGTTGTTGGTTGACATATTAATATGTAAAAGATTGAGCCTTTAATTTTTATGAGTTCCTAAATATCACTAAAATTAAAAATAAGGAAAATATTTTTTGAATGAAATAAATATGATCAGACATGACAACTAAATATACAAGAAAAACATAATGATAAAACCTCTTATCTTGTTCAGCTTTAAATTATATTTTATTATGCCAAAAAAAAATCTTGTTAATAAAATTTGTAAATTTAAAGAAGAATATAATAATATTAATTTATTTGTATTTAAGGAAAAATGTGCCTCTTTAGTGTTTTGTGGACAGAAAAATTATGAATATAACTCTTTTTAAAATTTTCTTATAGCTTCTTCTGGGTCCAAATAAAGTGGGTCGAAAAGCTCGTAGCTCACTGGACCAACCTAGTCTCAACATGTTTCAAAAGAATCTAATAAGGCCCAAAATAGCGGATATCATTGTATACGCTGGAGTAGCCTGACCCGAATCAGTTGTAATGGGTAAAGCTTGGTTTCAAGCTTCAAGCCTTGTGTAATTACTGTATTACTAGAAAAATTATTAGACGTTCTTGAGACATCTGTCATTTTACTTTAAGTGTTTATATGATATTACATAAATGATATAAGACATTACATGATATGTGTCTTAAAATCACTAAATAATTACTCGTATTACTGTGTCTTTTAAGTTGAAGGCTTGATATTAAAGCTTGATTGAGTATATAATTATACCCCACCTGTTCAAGCGTACAAGAGTAATTTTCAATGGTAGATATTAATAATTCAAAATTAGCTAAATTTTAAATTATACCCTAAACTTTAACCTTAAAATTAGTTTGCACCATAAATTTTATTTTAAATTAAATATACCCTAAAAATTAAATTTTAAAACAATTTGCACCTTCTGCACTAAATTAAATGGTGCAAATTATTTTGATGTCGAATTTTTTTTTATGTGATTGTTCACTCAAAGTTTTAAAAGCAATTGTAGAGGGTGGGTGCGGAACATTCAATTTATTTTGATGTGATTTAGCAAATTATCAAAAAAAGTAAAACTTGTAATTAATATTAAAACTAAATTAATTCATATCACTTTTTCCTTTAAAATTATTTCAAACTAATTTTAAAAAATCAAAATAGCACACGTTAAAGTGATTAAGGTATATAATTTAATTGTGATAGAATAGTGCTTTGGCGACTAAAAAATAAATATATCATCAACTAATTACATTTTAACACGTTATTTTATATTCATATTTAATATTCATTCTAAAGCAGATGAGGCTACACATGATACAGATGATGCTACACATGATAAAGGGAGTATAGATGTTACCAAAAATGCATCGATCGAGTAGTAAAACATGTGAGGGCTCTTTCCCAGCTCCATTAAAGACGTTCAAACCCCTATAAATTACAAAATCAAAGAAACCAGAAGTAATAAACATTCTCGATCGATCGTCTGTGTGAAATGGATAATCATCATCATCCCAAGAATAATAAAGTCATTGACTGCACCATACTAACACTCCTCTTATGTGGTTTAATCTACGTCGTCATCTCCAACGGCGAGGCCAATGTCAAATCCTTAATCTACCCAAAATTTCAAGAATCCCAAGTCCCACCTTCCAAAAATGTAAGTATTCATCATGCATGGTTTAATTAAATTAAATAATGTATGGTTTAATTAAATTAATTTATTTAAGAAATTATTAATTTTAAATAAAATAAAATAACCATGCATACGTGCATGTGTTCTTCTATATGTTATGTTTCAGTTTAAGATGACAATTTTTAGAGATGATCTTGAAGAGGTACTGGCAAAAGCTTCAACTGTAGGCAAGACTGTAATAATAGCAATTGTTAATAAAGCCTACGTGGAAGGCGATAAGCCGATGCTGGATCTGTTCCTGAATGGTTTTTGGGTAGGGGAGGATACCCGCGGCCTAACAAATCACCTCTTGGTTGTTGCCGCCGATCAAACGGCGTTCCAACGGTGCAATTTTCTTCGGCTCCATTGTTACAAGCTTGAAACGGACGGCGTTGATTTTGTTAGAGAGAGCCTTTACATGTCCGATATGTTTATTAAAATGATGTGGAGGCGTACTCTATTTCTTGGCGATGTTCTCAAACGTGGATACAACTTTATCTTCACGGTACGCACGGACGTTTCACTATAAATTATTAATTAATTAATTAAATACTACTCATTCATGCAGATTATTTTTATTTTCTCTTTGTACAATTAAATTGGAATCCAATTTCATGAGGAATTGCAAACAGTTTTTTTTCCATATATATAAATAAGTTGCATCTGCATAGTAAATAATTATATTTTATATTATTATTATTATAATATAAAAAAATTATACAAATGCTAACATTTTACATTTCAATATATTAAGCCCTGGTCCGTAAAATCCATGTTCAATGTTGTGCATTAATCCCATGTACTCCCTCAATTTTAAATTATAAGAAAAGTGAATTTGAAATATTTTAAAATTTAAAATTGATATAATTCATTTAAGTTTTTAAAATAATAAATCTAAGATAATTCATAATTTTATTGATATAAACTAATTAAATTCATGTCAATTTTATATTTTAAAATTTAATATTAATTTTATAATTTAGAATAGAGAAAGTATTAATTAATTCATGGTAAGAAAATAAGATATGAGTATTTTCTCCGCATGTTTCAAAGTAAAACTAGATATCTAATAGTTGTGATTAGAATCCTAATCGTGTACAAATTCAAATCCTACCGGATCCTAAAGCATATCTCAACAAATTAAGTACTTTTGAGTTTATCTTAACCGTTCTATGAGTAATTATTTAATAGTCTTGAAACATATATTATGAAGTGTCTCACACTATTCATGTACTATCCTTTTAACACTTGAAGTATATGAATAATGTGAGACACCACGTGACAGGTGCCCAGAAATATCTAATAATTTTTTCCGTTTTAGTTTTTGAATGATCTCTAACCTTTTTTAATTTGTCGCTAGCCCTAATTTGTCCGGTCAAAATTAACATTTCTTTTGATTTCGTTAATTACCGAACAACATGTTAATTGGACTCGTATTGACATTGGTATATTAAAACCGCCATCTCATAAAACAAGGATTCTAAGGTATAATAAAAAAAAATGAGATATAAAAATATTTTTAAATATATATAATTAAAATACAAAATATATTTTAAAATATATATATATTAAAATATATTTATACTTTAGAAATATATTAAAATATTTTCTGATATAAAATTAAAGATATAATTTTTTTATTCATGTTTAGAAAAAGAAATACATTTATAATTTAGGAGAATAAAAGGTATGGTATTCTTAATTTGTCATTTTTTTATTTATTAATGTTTATAGCACCAACCCACCACTATATACTGAGTAAATCTTTAATTAATAACAGAATTTAAAATTTGTATGTTTAAGTTTGAGACAGCGAGAGTATTATTATTATTATTATTATTATTATTATATATGTTAGTTTCATCTTTATTTACCGAAAAAATATATATTAAATTTCAATTAAAAAAAATATAGGGATGGATGATTTGAATTAATGTGAACCCAAAAAAGGAGTTTAAAATTTAAAAACCAAAAGGAGATAAACTTCAAGGACAGGTGATTTGGTATTCAAGTTTTATTATTTTTAGAGAACTCTTAATTAGGATAAGAAGGTTTCCTAGATTACGTGGCAATAGATTAATTTCCGCTTTACAGTTTCAAGGCTCTAAAATGTTCTCTTCTTTTCTTTTTTTTGATAATACTTTTTAATACTTTAATAGTACACTCTAACATTAATTAATTAAATAAAATAAAATTTGCACACCTTTATATTTTTGCATTTTCTTTAGATATATATGGTTGAATTATTAAGTGAAGGGTCAAAACAACATATTTAGATTATTTACTTACAGAAATCAGATAAGTGATCCCTACCACGATCTCTTTTACCGTTAAAATTTGCACATTTCAATATTACCTTGATTTTGTTTATGTATTTATATACGATTTTTCCCCTTTTCATAACTAGAACTACTTATATATAATTATATAGTATATATTTGCATAGTGATATTTTAATATCTTCAATACCTCTCTCTTCTGAACAGGATGCCGATGTAATCTGGCTCAGAAATCCATTTCCAAAGCTGCTACTAAATGAAACCATAGATTTCCAAATAAGTACAGACAAATTCAGCGGCAACCAGTGGTCTGATCACAACCAACTTATCAACACTGGGTTTTACATGATCAGATCGAACAACAAAACCATAGCACTGTTTGATTCGTGGTACGCGAAGAAAGACAGTTCCAAAGGGCTAAAAGAACAAGATGTTCTTTTACTGTTAATGCGTGAAGGTTTGTTTAAGCAGTTAGGGCTTAGGGTTAGGTTTTTAGACACCATTTTTTTCAGTGGTTTTTGTGAAGATAGCAGAGATGTTAGACTTGTCTCCACTGTCCATGCTAATTGTTGTAGGAGTATTAATGCCAAGGTGATTGATCTCATGGCTGTTATTCACGATTGGAATAGGTTTAACAGTTTGGACGCCAATGAGACGACGGCATTTGGATGGTCTCAACACGTGGCATGCAGAAATTCATGGAAAAATTGAACTTTTTACTTTTTCCCTTCATCGTACGTACCTAGAGTAGATTCAATGGATGTATTTAAACGTGTCTGTCTATAGGTATATATGTTTAAAATTATATAGTAACCACAATTAATATGATTGGGTTAAACTAAAAAAGTAGAAGTAATTTTGCCAGTTAACTTATTTATTTAATTACGGCACTTTTTTTTTGTTTGTTTGTCATTTCACCTTTTTTTAAAGGCAAAAGTTATACGTCCAGAATGACTGGTTTGCGAAGAGTTGGTTGTGGCAACCACAAATATAATTTTTCCATTATATGTGAGTGTTTGTCTGTGTGTATATATATATATACACACACACTTATACTGGTAGAAATAATATGTTAGTGATAAGTATAAAATAATTTTTACCTTGCATAAAAAAGTAGCTTCAATTCACAAATTTCTTATAAGGATATATTTTTATTTTATTTTTATGGTTTATCTCTCAATTAATTGAATGCTTAGTTTTGTTATAATTGCATGATAATAAACTTGAGGATATATATATTGTGTTATCTTATATTAATTATCATATAAATACATTGGACTTTTTTTTTTTGAAAAAATAAAAATTAACAAATAAGATTTTTTGGAATGGAAGGAATTATCTTAGTTTGCCATGGTATTTTGTTGATAGAGAGTACAATGCTGTATTTTATAGAGGAGACTTTATGGTCGCCAATGGTGTGATCAATTAGTGTGAAGTCTAGTTTCGACCATACAACAACAATTAAATGTACGTGCGTATATCAGATATTGTTCGAGGATTTGTGATAATTTTCGTATTTTCTTTAAATTTTAATTTTTTAATTGAAGGGAGCGGCCGAATGGGGTATTTAGCCGACCAGAACATCAATAGAAACTGCCAAATAGACAATAAGTTTTGGAGTTATACTTATGTATTGTGACAAATTTGTGTTGAATTATAATTATAAAATATATCAATATATAAGATTGGATAAAATTCGAATAGGATCCAACTTTTTATCCCTCCCTATAATAATTACCACTAATACTTCTCTCCAAGTAACTATCAATCAAAAAATTAACCCAAAACATTCGCAATATATATTATTTTTCTTACTTTAGTGACATACAAAAATATGTTAGTACTACAATCTTCTTCCTAAAAATAATGGTGAAGAAAAGTATGCTCAAAGGAATGATATTTTATAAATTGAATTTAAGAAATTAAAATATATCTCTAATTAGCTAAAACATCCATTTATAACATAGATAATGATTAATTATTTTTTTCCTTTTTAACCTTGACTCTATGAAACTCATGTTTCAGATTTTCAGCCTATCTTTTTATTCCATATTTACTTCGGACCAGAATAACGTATTTGTCCTAAACGTCTGGAAAAAGGAAAAATACTGATCTCTCTCTATTACTCTCTAGACCTCCAGCTACGTACAAAGAAATAGTCTTCTTCTAATTATATACCCTCAAGCACGCAGGCAGGCTGGTATAGGCCTCATAAAATGGTAGTAAAAGACGACTAAGACTTTAAATATTCATTTCTCAACCATCAAATGACCGATAATCTCTCACATTCACCTATTCAATTTCTCTTCTCTCTCCATTTCATCCATAACCTTTATATATTTATATGCCTATATAAAAGAGAAATCAATTCATCCAATCATATAAAATAATAGCTAGAAAAATGGCTTGCATTGCCTTTGAGGCTATTCTCATAACAATTCTTCTCTTCATTCCTCGGGTAATTTCTAATGATGCGGTTCCAATCCCAGCCAATAAGGCACAAGTAAACTCTTGGTTTGATAACAATGTGAAGCCTGCCAATGCCCGGAAGGACTTGGACCCGGCTCTGGCTGCGGCCGAGTCCAAGCCTCCAAAAATCATTAGAGTCAGGGCTGATGGATCCGGCAACTTTAAGACCATTACAGATGCTGTCAAAAGTGTTCCGGATAAGAATACTGAGCGCGTTATAATTTCCATTGGGGGCGGAACTTATAAAGAGAAAATTGTAGTGGATCGAGCCAAGCCTTTTATTACATTCTATGGAGATCCTAAGTCCGTTCCAATCATCACTTACAATGGCGATGCTAAGAAATTCGGTACTGTAAATAGCGCAACCCTAGCAGTTGAAAGTGATTACTTCCAGGGTATTAACCTTATTGTTAAGGTACGTACGTACCCTAATATATCAATTATACATATTGTTATCCTTCTTATATGTAGATCAATATTCAATACAATTGTGATAGCTCGCTATCATCACATAAAATAGATAGAGAAAATGTGCGGGACGTTGTTTGACTAATCATTAGGAGGGAGAGAGAAAATTAACATGTGTAATTAATGATCCACGCTTCCTTTGACACAGGTCGGAATTCATATTTGTTGTTTTATTTTCAGTCTTATAAATATTGTCTCGTACCGTATATTGTTCTCCACGTATTTATTTATTTATTTACAAAGTTAGCTACAGATCAAAATTAACTGACATCTGTATTAGAGCGAGCATGCATGAGACAAAAAATGGGATATCAGATTTTTCTCCATCTATTGTTGTCTTCGTTTCTGTCTGTTATCATTCATTCATTCGCGCTTTGATATAATATTTTTCTTGATGGAATCAGAATTCATCACCAAGGCCGGACGGGAAAAGGGAGGGAGCACAAGCAGTGGCGTTGAGGGCGACCGGGGACAAGCAAGCATATTATAACGTTAAAGTGTATGGATTTCAGGACAGCTTATGTGATGACAGGGGCTGGCATTTCTACAAGGACTGCTACATTGAGGGCACTGTTGATTTTATTTTTGGCAATGCCAAATCTATCTATTTGGTACGTATATTTAATAAAGCAATTACAAAAATAAACAAATTTGATTTTTTTATGCTAAAACTAATTTATGTGACATACATTATGTGTGCAATTAAAAAAATTTAAAATACTTAAATAAAAATTAAAAAGTATATGTGAGAAAATATAGGAGATAAATAAGGATACAAATTGTGAGAGAGAAAATAATTTACTATATGTGTACAATTAAAACACGTTAAAGAAAATTAAGGTTGATAAGGGAATGAGGGGGAAAAGATATAAAGAGTTTTTAAATTATGACATAGCCTCAAAATAAGACAGTTATTTTTCTCCCTCTACTATTATTATATAACTAGTTCTCCAAGCACCTCTTCTATTATTATATAATTAGTTCACACTATGTGTGAAAATATAGTGGAGATAAATTAGGATTTGATAAAAAAAATAAAGAGAGAATAATTATTTTAGAAAAGTTAAAATGTGACAAAGCCTTCAGGAAGACAATTGTTTCTTTCCTTCTCCCTTTATAAAATAGATAATAGAAGCTATATATGGGGTCAATGCAGAGTACGGAAGCCCATGTTGTGCCAGGTTCGAATCTAAATGTGATCACAGCACATGCAAGGGACAATCCGGCAAACGACGTTGGTTATTCGTTTGTGCATGGGACGGTAACAGGTAGTGGCCAAACCTCATTTTTGGGCAGAACTTGGAGGTCTCATCCGACCGTAGTTTTTTCATACACCGATATCAGCGATGTTATCAACCCTAAAGGATGGTCAAACGCCGGCAAAACTCATTTTGAAAAGTGAGCCCTACTTATCTCTTTAATTCAGATCTACCACTCTTTTTTTCCCTATACATAACATTATTTTTGTGGGAAAAAAAAACAGTCAGACTTTTTATTTTGTATAACAAATATTTGGCAGAGATTGCCCAGATAAGAAACCACAAACCAAGATAATTAGTAAATTAACTAGCCAATTTAATTAATTAATTTGTGACTCGTAATATTTTAAAGAGGAAAAGAAAAATTGATGAATCCAGAATTGCTTAACTGAAAAATTGTAACTGATTGGTGTATATATACGGATGATGAGCAATGCAGGACTGCCTTCTTCGGAGAATACGGTAACAAGGGACCAGGAGCGAACCTTGCGGCCCGGGAACCATTTACAAAGAAGCTCGCTGAAATAGAAGTTAAACCCTTCCTTGGCCTTTCCTATATACATGGTTCTAAGTGGCTTCTACCCCCTGCTAGGGTCTAAAATTAATTATTCAGTAACTCCTATATATATATATATATATATATATATATATATATCCACCCATTAATTCAATTGGTTCGATCGATGGATCGAGGCCTTGATGTAATAATTTATGGCCACTTTCATGAGGCATTGATCAGCTGGTCAGATTGTAATATGTATACATACATATATAGGACTACATATTATATTGTTTTTGATTACTCAGATGCTTATTTTTTTATCCCCGTTATAACAAATTAGGACTCCAAAATTAAAATACAATTTGTACGTAAAAGTCTAAGGTTCTTTTTGCTAAACAAAATGTACTTTTCAAAATTTTTACCATTCAAATTAAAGTGAAGGTGAATTTTGTTTAGCAAAAAAAAAATTGGGATGCATTTTTTTAGCTGAAAAGAATCTTAGGGTCCATTTTGATTGATTAAAACCTTAAATGGTGTATTTTGTTTATTAGAAAAGAATGTTATGATGCACTTAGATACGTTTTAAATATTAGAATGTAAATCTCAATCACCCTACAAATTTTGGAATGCAAATTATATTTTAGTAAAAAAAAAAAAACTCCAACAGATCAACTGAAATTCCAATGTTAGTCTCATGCATGCGTGCATGGGCCTCAAAATTTGAAGTTAAAAACTTACGTCCCTTTATAATTAGCCTCAAACTAGCAGCGACAATATATTTTATCATATTTATCTTCCATGAACAACATTATAGATTACCATCCATGTAAATGTAACTGCAAGTTACAGTACATAATTTTAGTAAATAGTTAAAAAAGTATTACAGTGACTCAGTGAGACTAGAAATTAGGATTAAAACATATTAACATAAAGGAAATTAATATTTTTATAAGTAAAAATGATAATTTTATAAATTTATTTTCACATAAATAATAAATAAGTCTCACATTTATGTGATACAAAAATTATAAAAATATCAAAATTTATTTATGAAAATATAATTCCGTAACATTAATTATTTCTCAAGTAAATAAGCTCTCCAATTCACGTATTTTCTTCTCACCAAGCACTAGCTATCTGACTTAATTTTTAGGCTAAACAACACTTTTTGACTTGCAACTAATTCTCGAGTTACAATTTCATCCCTAAACTTGCTACAAAAACTAAAATAATAAAATGTGACACATTTGTTTCTTTTAGATGCTAATTTGAGTCACGTACGTAACCCACCAATTAACCTGTCACCCATCACCGCCAACAGCACCAATTAACCCACCACCAGAAAAACCCTACAAGACAACCATTCCAAATCCAACCAACTGGAACAACTGACCACCACCCCAAATTAAAACCATTATGCAACCCTAAATCCACACTAATTTCTCGTGGAATAGATTCGTTAGTCATGTTTTATGTAGAGATTTCCAAAAAAAATCTTGTTACATATGACAATAAATTTATATTAATATTAAATATTAACATGTGAATACATAAAATAAAAAAATATATTATTATTTTATCTTATCTTTTAAAATAGTAATAACAATCCACTTTTGTCATAAAATTTATCAACATATATACCATTTTCAAAACAATGGCTCAATAATCCTTAGCATCCCATATTCAGAACTACTAAGCCATCACAAATAACAAAAAAAAATATAATACATCGTTCTAAATTACATGATCATTATAAACTTTTAAAAGTCAATTTAAAACATTTTCAAACTCAAAATTAAAATACCTTATTAAAAATTATGAAACAATTAAATTTATAATTAATTATACATTTTAAGATAGTTTACAAAATTTATCATTGTATTGATTAAAATTAAAAAAAATTATATCAATTTTGAGTTTAAAAAATATCGACTTTAAAAAATTAACAATGTCAAATAAAATGGAACAAAAGGAACAAATAAATAAATTAAAAGAATTATAACTCAGAGACACTTAAATTACCAATCTTTGAGTTCAAATTATAAAAACCTCAACCTTTTTAACTATAACAATAACTAGCTGTGCGCTTCTATTTTTGGAGCATGTACCAAATATACATGCAAATAGAACACAAAGTCCAGCGACCCTGCACGTTTAGGGGTGAAAAAGATTACGGGTAAAAACAAAAAGTGCAGACCTTTCGGGCATGCACCTCATGGTACAAAGCAAGCCTTCTTGGCACGCCAAAGATGATACAAACTCTTAGAAATGAACCTAAAGAACAGATATAATAGTCGACTGCTACAGCCAATGTGTTAATTTCTTCTATCACCATATATGTCCACTGGTACAAGAAGATCAAGAATTTATAGCATGCCTCTGAAATACATCATCAGTATGGTCTGTAACGCATCGGCCTCCTGGCCCTTGGAACCCGCCTGCATAAGAGAGAAGAAATAGAACAAAACTTTTTAACAAGTACTATAATTAAAAACAAGCTAGCCTGCTATACAAATAATACTCCCATTTGGTACATATAATAACACAAACAAAGGTGAAGCTGGTGGATACCAGAAAATAAAATCACAAATATGAAGAGAAGCAGAGATAAAACACATAAATGGACCCAGACCAAAAGATTCATATTGCAGTCAAAAAAAATTCTAAAGGGAACACCCGGACAGCGTTACACAAGGACTGTTTCCTCTTCCATTGAACACCTAACGCCCCATCCCCACCCCTACACCACTTAGTCTTTGGTACCATTGATTCTACATGAAGGGCAAGTCGTAGTCATATTCTTTCCTGCTAACAATCTATAATGGATGGACAATGTTAATACACCACTTAATTCCTACTGGTTCATAATCCTTCTGGGTTATATTAATCGTACCTTTTTGCCTCTGCTATCACCATTATTTAAGTATAAAGTTTTCCAACAAAAAATTAAAATCTTGGTGGAATTTCAAATGGCTCAGAACCTCAAAGAACAGAAACATAATCACAATCACGTTATTCATAAATTGGTTCGAATCTATATTTATAATAGCTCTGTTTTTATTAAAATCACATCACAACATTTTGACTAACAGCAAGTCAAATCGGAATTTTTAAACCTTCTGGTGAAAGGGTATTAACAAAATCCTTTGTCTTACAAAATCAAATAGCCTTACTCTACTATGGTTTATTCCCACATTAAGGAGTATCTTAAAACTCTTGAGAAACTATTATTAAGAAGCTTATAGCAAAAAATCAGAATTCCTTTGAATTTCTACTTCAAATTATGAAGTACCTAGTTATTTACAATCTTTTTATCAGTATAGCCTCAAGACGGAATTTCACATGATAAGAAGCCAAATGTTATTTAATCAAAATGCATAACAACCAAAATAAACTGAAGAAACGCAGAGAGCAGGGGAATAAAAGGGAAATGATTCGTATTTGGTCTAGAGCAGGATCCCTAATTTCTTATACAAAATTAGTGACCAATTTCATGGGAACGAGGATCCAAACTTAACATATAGCAAAGTCATTCTGTTTATAATTTAACCATGTGATTGGTGATATTGAGGAAGGTGTTGTCTCAATAGCCCTCAAACTAAAGTACTTACAGAAGTTCCTTATTCTTAAAGCTTTCCAGAAAATCTTGTTTATTCTCCTAGTAAAATATGACAACGATTAAATCCCCTTTTATGCAGAAATGCAAATTAAGGGATTCAAAAACTTTATTACTTTCAGGTGAGGTTTGTAGGGTCACGTGATAAGTTTAGAGTTCCACTGATCTGGTCAATATCGGTCATTTGCAGAAGAATTATTGTCCATCGAGTTTTGGGCCGTGTCTAAGGACATATCAGTTGAAGTAGATTCTTCTTTTTGATCAATCAAAATCCCTTCCCAAACTGTACAAGCTTCTTTCAAAGCATACGGCTTTCAAAAGGCAAACTCAGGGGATGGGGAGAAGGATTCTATTGAATGTTCATTTGAAGTGGAAGAGGCTTTATGTGAAAATGGAGGATCTCTAGTTGAAGGATTAGGAAAGTTTAAGTAAAAAAATTCCCACATATATTAAGGGTAGCTAGTTATGCATTAGTTCACCTTTCCAATATCCTCTCCTCAATAATGCCAAACATCAAGTGGTGACCCTTAACCTTGTGCGACTTCCAACTTCTTTCTGATACACATCCAAGAACTTCCAAAGTTTCAAAAGATTAAAGGCAACATTACTCAACGTCTCCAACTAAAAAGATGATTTATCTAACACAAATGTTAAATTTCCTTTAACCCCTACCTATCTTCAACTATCTAGTTTCGCATCACCCCAATGTTAAATTTGGTTTCAGGTACCAGTTTAAGTTAAGGCCTCAAGATTGCGTTGCTTTGATGCAGTAAGTTGAGTTCTGAAACTAAATTCCTAAATGAGTACTGCAACTTCCTGAACATTCATATTTAACATAAAAATAGATATATAGGACATCAATTGTGACAGTTACGCAAGGTCAACCCTTCAAATGTTGTAATTTTTGTCTTCTTTGCATACTCATGCATCATATGCTTGGGTGGATAGCTGCTAAAGTGTTAAGAGGTGTGTTCACAACTATGCAGTTCTTAATGATAAGAATGTGAAAGCAACTTAGTCGGTAACTATTACAAATGATGGCAAACCAGCCCATACATAATCAACCGATTTCTTTTCCTGAAAAGAGGGTCAGCTGATTGAAATTCGATCTTTTGTATGATCTCAAGGCACTCCTAAAAGGTGCATGTGGCTGTTCATTTTACTACAACAACACACATACAACAAAAACAATCATAAATCTTACCCATAACCATAAGGAGAAAAGACTGGTGGGCCAGGCATGTAAGGCCTTCGCGATCGAAACCCAAAGTATGGGTTGGGATGCCTTCCTCGAAATTGCTTCATCCCAGGAACATTAGTTCTCTTAGCAGCTACCTGCGTAACCAAATTCCCCAACCACAATGATACAATTAAAAAGAGGAAGCCATAAAGTGTCAAAGTTATCAACTCCCACCAATTTAAGTCAAAACAAACCTTTAATTGACGGCCATGCAACTCTGACTCGTTTAAAAGGAGAGCATTTTGGATAGCATCAAGTTCAACAAACTCCACATAAGCAAAACCTTTTGGTTGACCATACTTGTCTGTTAAAATTGTAACTCTGTTAACCGTTCCGCAGGACTGGAAATGCTGCTGAACCTCCTCAGGTGTACATGCATAGTCTACCTGAAATTTAACAGAGAATAAAGAGCAAAATGATATTTTACTCCTGATTAAATTACAATACAAACACAGCAACCAATGGTGAAACATCAATGCCTTGGAAATACATAACAAGCAGGGTTTCCAAACTGAAGTCAATTAAAAAGAATCAAATGGTTTCATAAACCATAACCAAATTAGACTAAAAGTTAAATTTGAAATGATTATTCAGCAGCTGGATTTTTTAAAATAACTTGCTCAAAATACATCTGGAGCATATTTCTTGATTGAACCAGAACGACTAACATCCTCAGTATCCGAAAAGATATTAAAGGAAAAGAAAAATACATAACAAGATAATTAAGATAACAGATTAGTCACACCATATAAAAAAATTTAATGTAAATTTTTTGTGCAAGGTCAGAAATTTTATTAAATTAACTCAAACAATACAAGAACCTAAGTTATATTGTTGGTTGCACACCTATTACGTTAACATGACCAATATTTTATTTACAATATAAATGTTATTTAGGTTTAATTGCTTTTGAAATATATTTTATCACTTTAACACGAATATGGCAGCAAGATGGTGAGAGAAAGAGAAGATTCATTTGACTTATCCAAATATCAAAATTAGAATTACTTTTTATGATTGTACAACATAAATTTGCATGTAGTTTAAACTATCGCTGGTGATTTTAAATTAAAATGCTTTATATAACAGGAATGTCACAGAGATCATGAATAACCCTGTTAAGATGCACAGCAGTCCAATGTATAATGAACCATCAAAATGGAAACCATTTAATTAAGTAGCAGTCCATCTAGTGAACTCATTAAAACGCCATGAACTATGATAAAGTCCGCACTTCTTCAAAGTCCTAGTCATCAAAATTTAAGGAACATCCAAATTCACCCTAACAATGACATTGCAATGACTAACTTAAAATTCTTAACCTAGAAACTGAAGAAGAAAGTTGCTAACGCAAATAAACTAGCTTAGAAAACTGAAACATTCTTCTGAGTTAGGCCATCACCAACAGAGGCTATCAAACCAAAACCGCATTCAATTATGTTCTCAAGTGCTACTCTCGTGATCTGGCAAAGGATAGTAATTTAGCATAGAAGATCATCAACTATTTTTATTGAATATCAAAAACAAAAAGACAGCCTTGTGGATTCAAAAATGCAAACTTGATGTGTGTTAATAGACCAAATTATAATAATAAGGAAAGCAGTATTGCCGCAAATTTGATTCTCTCTCTTTCTTTATTCTTTATTCTTCTGAGAAAGGATCGCGCCTTGATGATCTTATAGAAAATCATGGAGAGTAGGTTAACAATAATGGTATATTGGTATAAAGAAATTTCTACCAGATTCAAAGAGCTCAAACATCTTAAAAGAGACGACACCACCATTAGTAATCGTTATATCTACGTTTCATAAATCATTCTTCATATAGGCTGATGCAGGACAAGGTCTAGAGGGTTTAGGAAATAATAAAGGAGGACGGAGAAGGGGAAAATAGGAGACGCATATGCCCAAAGGTCACAATGGCAGAAGCCTCAACTCAAATCAATATATTAACTCTCGGCTTTCAATGATGGATTACATCATTTTATATATAATAAAAAAAAAACCACCAATCTTAAATAACCTAGTTTCATACTTATCTAAAAAGACTAAAATGATCTAATATATCCTAATTTAATACTTATCTAAAATAATCTACTAACTGTAACTAAAGATATACATTAATTACAATTAATTTGTCTCTAAATAATAATACAAAATAAATTTAAAGTGATGTAAGATGATGTGACATAAGAGAAGGGTGGGGTCATTCATTGAAGCTTAGATATTCCACTTTGCACTGCCATGAGTACAAATTTGGGAAATAACCTGGATAATAATAAGAACTTCACACTTGCATGTAAATCTCACGAGTCATCTGGGAAAATAAAAGATAAGTTTTCCGATTCAACTTTGACTTCCTCTTTTGTGAAGAATCTGTGAATCTTCAATTTGTTCGGCACTATCAATTTTTGAGCTTCCTGTTCCTTATCTGTAGGGTTGACCATTAGGACTTGAAGAGCTGCCGTGAATGATTTGATGGATTTGATGGACTCCTTCATTTTCTTAGTTCTTCTCATTTAATAGAATTATAGAATTTCGCGTTCACGCCCTCCATTCATCATAACTGTTATAAAAGACTTTATTGTGGACTGGCTTTTTTCTTCTTCTTTTTCATTTTTGGGACTTACCAATTTGATGCAGGACAGGGTTTAGAGGGTTGGCAGAAGTAAAAAAAGGGGGAATTTGTCACAAATCGATTTCCTGATCTAGGTTTTGAAAAAGAATATAGTTATAAAGGAAAAGTTAGAAGATTTGAGCAGAATAGATTAGAGACTGATTAGGAGAGCTAAGGAAGTAACATAAAGAGAGAAGATAGGGAAAAGCTAGAATGTTAGAGAGACGGGAGAGAAATCAGAATTTAGAGGGAAAAGTTGGTGTTTATATCGATCAACATAAGCATGACTAACTATTATTACAGCCTTTATAGACCTCTTCTAACAACTTTGGAGCTATCCTCACAAGGTTGTGACTCGCCCTTCTGACTACTCAACAATAAGCTTACATAATACTTGATAATTTTCGGCAATTTCCATTATTTTTTATGACCCGTTCCTTATCATAAGCATACACATGTACAACAGTAACAACACTATAAACGTAATGCCAAAAAAATCAGGTAACCGTGTACACGGCCTCCAAGAGGAGGTGTTATCATGTTATATGGTATAAACTAAATACCCCTTTTTGGTTTCCTAGTTTTCTTGTACAAAAATGTAAACCTCAGCCAGAACAACACTAGTCGCTAGGAACTTTTTCCAAGGGGATCAGGATATAGTGGCTTGCTCAAATGTGAAATAATTTTATAACACAAATTAAAATATTATAATGAAATTATACTATATTGCTCCAAAAAGAGTATAAGCCCTTAAGAGCTTCGTTGCTGAACCTCAGCCTATGCTTTCTATCACTCTTTCTCAGGATAAATGCAGAATAAAACTGGAATAAGACAGGGTTGTAAAAACCTCACATTACCGACATATATTGAGCGGGCATCTGCCTCCTCCTTTTCAGCCTGAGTTGCGGAAGCACCAGAGGAATCTTCATAATCATGCCCATTAAACAAGAAAAGAATGAGTTGCTTAAATATTATCTAAAGATCCGAAAGCCAGTACAAACAGAATATATGCAAATAGAGGGAACCAAGATACTGCAGTTGAGAGGGGGATTAGATAATTTTTCCTTGTATACAAATATATACTATATACACAAATTGAAGAAAGTACTCTGAAACTACAAACTAAAAATTTTCAGAAAGTTGGAAACTTACATTATTAAGAGATATATCATATCCATCTATTATTGAAACCACATATAGAAAATCAAAAACCCAACTATCCATTTCACATCCATGTAAGATGTAACAGGAGCAATATGTTGAGATGAACTTAGATTTTTAACACGCACATGCCTGTACATTTTTGTGTATATAAAAGTTAACACACGCACTCTTTTAATAGTGTAACTTAGATATTTCTTCCCGCTTTCTATTTGGAGCATTGTTTTTTTCAAAATAAAAAAAATTGCACATGCCCCACAAACTAGAGCAGATGGCACCAGTTCCGAAGGAAAGAAGATCATCAGAAGAAATCATTGGATGCAACTAAAAATATTGACAGGTAAGCAATTTTTTGACATCTTCAAATCATGATTTCTAGTCACTTCAAAAAATATGTTTTTGTTAAAGTTATACCTCTCAATTATAATGTGATTTTAGATTTTAGATACATATTGACGGGTTAATCTATTATTTAATGCAGTTTGTAGACTTGCATGAACGCTCAGATGTAGTGGCAGAACCAGAAAGAGAGTTACATAAAGTCTTCAAAAGTTTACACTATTACATCTACTGTAAAGTAAAAGAGGGTCAAATTTAAATATAAATATATATCTATTTGTCAAAAAGGTGAGAAAAGTTCCTTATTTTCAGAGTTCAAGACCTAATTTCCTAATAAAAGTTCCAATTAGACCCAGTCTTTAATTATCTTTCCCGAATGAAGGGTGGTCACTTGACCACCTTTGCTAACATATAGATCCACCCTGCTCAGATTTCCCTCTGAAATAAAATGGGACTCCAAAGTCCAACCTAAATATTATCTATACATCACCAGTACACAATGATAAATTTATGGAAAGAAGAGAACCAAGCTTCCAGGAAAATTAATAAGTAGAAGGGATAGGCCTTTAGTAAAAGACATTATAAGATTTTGTTTACTTTTCAAGAGATATTTGGATAGTAATTTACCCATAAAGTTCAAAAAAATTGAACAATTGGGTAAGGGTGACTTTAGCCCGCTTAGGGTAATTTAATCTCTTGAGTTGGATCCCCTGTAACGACAAACAGGACTGTACGACACCAAGACACAAACAACTAGGTCTGGATTGACAATAGGGGAGAGAGGAGGGTAAAAAGGAAGGATGATGGATATTTGGATTTAGTGCAAGCAAAAAAGTTCTTGTGGTGACAAAATGTTAATTTCTTGACCACCAATAAAAGTATCATAAACTTATATTTAAACCTTTCTCCATTAATCTTATTCCTTAATTATTTATCCCTAATAGGTCAATCAAAATCTAATATTTAAGCTGGACACTAATCACATTGTCATGATCCTATTTAGGCACTGAGTATCTTCGATTTGTACCATACTTATTCCTTAAGTGGTAAATCTGAATATTATAATTTGGACCGATCTCAATCACACTTAATTAAGCCTTGAAGAAAGGGAGGCAGATGCCTCTAAAGGTTTTATGCTTTGACTCAAGTTGAATTCAAGTATCTCGTATTATGCCCAAAAAAACACGTGTAGGATCATCAATTAAAACAAAATAAATAAATATAATACATGGAGGAGGAAGGGACAAAAGGTTCCACTCACTAGAGACTCGTAAGATAAACATAAAACAAAATCCCCTTTTTATATTGCTAGGAGTTCAAAGAAAAAATAATGTTAAAAACTGGACAAAACTAGTAGTTAAACAATGCCCTAGATAGGCGTATTCACTAACCAGGAGGGTAAAGAAATTTAAAGCAAAAATTGAAAATCAAAGTATTCTAAAAAGTTGAGCCAAACCATAAAAGTAACTTCTTTGAGGATAATTTTCTAAATCATTTAAAAAATGGAATAGTCATATGACTCATATCTCCCTGAACGCTCCATTTGTTAAATAGCAAAGTTTTTCAAAAAGAAAAGATCCAAATTTTCACCCCCTCCTTCTCCAGATATCCACAAGATAATTCCACCTAATACAAACCTCTAAATTATAATCTTCTGGACAGAGAAGAACAAAAAATCAAAAACTCATTAAGCAGAAGTGCAATGTGCCCAAGTACAAAATACACAAGATATCATATGAATGCATACATTCAACATACAAATAAACAGAGTTTAAAGAGTGGGCAGAGACCTTGCACAGCGCCCATTTCTTTCTCGACTTTAGCTTGCATTTCACGAAGAGCGCCTGCTTCTTCTTCAATCTCCTTTAGTCTCTTCTTCATATCCTCTAGGTCCTATTCGACACAAAATTAGTGCCAATCACATACATTGATACATACATATATATACACACGCATACACAATGAGGCATAGATAAATCTAGAGATGGACAGACAGACCTTGGAGCTATTCTCGTCCTCTTCAGCTCTAGACATGTCGACATCGGCGTCCATCTCACCTTCATCAGGTATTTCTCCTCCGTATACGTCGTGTTCTTGATCTTGCTCATCGTCATGGTGCTCCATTCGTTCTCTCTACGATACACCGTGTACTGTATAGATAAAGATATATACTATAAATCTTGTTTTTGGGCTGTATATTGTGTTTTTAGGGTTTTGCCAATACAGAATCAATTAAGGGCGCAGATTGGGAGGTCAATTAAGGGCGCAGATTGGGAGGTGGTCGGTGATCGAGACAAATTAAAATTCATTTAATGATGGACTTCGGATATTTTTAAAACATTGAACGAATTGAGTTGGGCTTGGCCGCTTGGACCGGCCCGCAGGGCAAATCGCGTTATGCAATTTTACTACAACAAAAAAAATATATATTAAAAAATAAAAATTAATATTTTCATAATTTAATTTGATATTTCATAAGATTAAATGAGATTCACTTATAAAAAAATTTAATTAAATTGTAAAAATATTAATTTCATATGAAATTGATATTTTCACAAGTTAATTTGATATTTTTGCAAGATCAAATGAAACTCACTTGAAAAAATATTAAATTAACTTATGAAAATATCAATTTCTTAAAAAATTTACTCCCTCTTTTCATAAGGGTGGCCTCATTTATAATAGTAAAAATTAATAAGAGTTTTTTCTAATTTATGATAATAAAAATATTGTAATGTTCCCAAGTTATGAAATAAAATATATTCTTAAAATCTACAAATAATTTTTTTGTAACAGTGATAGTAAATGTAAAAAGACCAATATATATATAACTTATATACCTTATAAAATTTTTATGACTTAACTATACAACCAAAATGCAAGAATACTAGAGTAGAGCATGTATATTTTACATGCCAAAAATTTTATATTAATATAAATGAATACACTTACGCGATCAAAAACACACTTATTTATAAAATTATAAGGAAAACGGTTTATATGTTAATAAATTTTACGATAAAATATATTTATATGTGTTGATATTTATTATCAACATAAATTTATTATTATATATAATAAGACTTTAATTATAATAAATGTGCTCCATAAGGTCAAATTAGATCCTCTCGTATATTTTATTCTCCTTCCATCATACAACTGAATTTGGTATATTTTTCATGCAGCCTAAAAAATGCCATGAAAGTGATGTGAAACTCATCGCCCAAAGTTGTTTCGGTACAAATTTTGAGTTTTTATGAATAATGATATTTTTACAACATATCTCTCACATAAATATATAAAATTATCACTTTTATTTGTAAAAATATTATTTTTTATATTTATTATTGTATTGGTCATTCCACGTCCTCCTAAAAAAATAACATGAAGATAAAAATAATGCATAAAATATGAGTATAATTACAACAAAGATACGTGGTCATATTTATTTACAAGAATTATAATTCTGGAATTATGATCTCAAGACATTAATTATAATCTCAATAAGTTATGTTTATTTATAAGGATTATACTTATAATAAACCTATTAATCCTTAAGCTATGTTTGTTTACAAAAATTATGATTGATATTGAATTATTTGTATTAATTTAATACTATTTTATCCTATAACAGGGGATTAATAGTCCTTCAAATAGTCTTATGGACTATTTTTTTTTTTTTAAGGTTATTTATGAGAAATTATATAATCTCACGATAAATGTGAAATTAATAGTTTCTCTAATTTTAAACTATTAAATGATTTTACGAGATCTTTGTCCAAACTGATTTTCTGACCTTATCAAAAGAGCCTTATAAATCTCAGCAGTTTGGTCAATGATGTTCAAGATTAAGTACCTAAGGCATCTTTGAGTTCTCTGATTATTCTGAATCTTTTGATTTTAATCGGTGGTTCCATTTTATTATATGTCCAGGATGGTGCAAAAGATTTAATTCCAACAATGTAGTGTAGGACTGTAGGAGTAAGTAATCTTGGAACATGAGATTCCAAAACTGGTACCAGTACAAATCTTCCTTAACATCACAAACAAACATGCGTGTTTGGTCAAAATGCTCACCATCAATTCTTGTTTATGTTACTTGACTGTTAGCGAGCTCGATGCAGAGTTGGGGTTTAACATAGAAAACACGACATATCAATATATTAACAAATATGCCACTGATTGATTAAAAATTATGTAGTTTGTTTGAACCTGTAGGTAACTTAACTATATTTCAAGCAGATGTCATACCCCATACAGGTGATTGTAAAATGTGATTGGCAAATTCTGATTGCAGATTTGGCTCAAAACCGTTATTTTTTGAAGATGAAGCTTTCATTGGCTACTTGAAATACCTTCAATACTGGCAACGACCAGAGTACATAAAGTTTATAATGTTAGCTTATTACCTTTGTGTCTTGATTACTCACTACTTGGTGTTTTACTCTTGTTACTTGAATGTAAGTTGTAGCTGTATAGTCATCTTTATGGCGTTATCTACTTATCTTAGTTTTCTCCTCTCTGTCTCTCCCATCCCCCCTTTTTGGCCAGTTAATGGGATTATTATTGCGGGGGTCAAATATAATTACTCTGTTTTGGTATGATCATGTATCCACATAGTCTCTTCTTTCTTGAACTTCTCCAAAATGCAAACTTCCGCAATGTAATGGCACATCCTGCCAACAAGGTACATTGTAAAGACATACATTTCCTTTTATTATTTTCTTTATTGTTATTTTTATTCCCTTGCTTCTCGTAATGATTTTTTTTTCTGAATACTTTCCGCTCGTGTGAATTTGACAGCATTTTTAACTCATTCTTTTGTTACTATTGAGTAGACTGGTCGTCACTTTGGTTTCTTAGATAATTGCTCTCATATATTGACATGGGTAATTTTTCTTGGTGTCTATCATGGTTCTATAAAAAGCCAAATATATTATGCATATACAATTTTGGATTTCCTCTTATTAATGTATTCCCCTCAACTTGGTATCAGTTATAAACACCAGCAGTCTAGCACCTTGAATACTCACACTACTGTACTACTGGCCTATGGATTCAATTATAAACAGGATGACTGATTTTGATTGCATTACCTTGTGTCATAATTATGGCAGATTGATGAACACTTCTGCTTTTCCGTGCAAAGAATATTATTTATATCTGGTGTTAATCTTTTTTCTGGCTTCTGATATCATTTATACCTTCTGGAATTGGCATGCAGGCAACAATTTTATTTTAGGAAGAACTATAGGAACAATCGGCTGAAGCATATCTTACCAAGACCCCTTCCTGAACCTGTTGCTGTGCCCCAATCTACTGCTCCACCTCCGGTACCTATTACGCTAATGGCTAATACTGTTGCTGCTTCTTCTGCTCCAGCTCCTACTTTGGCTGTTGGACCAAATTCTTCTCCTATGAAACTTTCCTGTTGGTAATTGACCAAGTCTTTTTTGACTGATGTACAGTTTTAGTAATTAAATGCCAAACTGCTTCAGTTTTTACATATAAGACGATGTAAAACAACTTTGTAACACATCATTCTGCCTTCTAAAGGAAAGATGGCTGATTTACGCACAACTTTGTGATGGGGGACATACATTACAGAAGGTTATATCTTCCGTCTATCGCTGTTGGCTTATGAAATTATATGTAGAGAAGGTGCAAGTTCTGCTATCATCGATTTTGAACTTGTAACTAACTATACCCCAACAACTATTATCACTTCAAGATTATGTTTTCTCTTTGCCTTTTTGAAGCCATTTTGTACGCATTTGTTTTTCTTGTTTCTTGTGGTATCAATCATCTTTTGATTGCATATTTTACCTTTTCCCATGTCCCAAAAGTTAGTCTCGGTCGAAAAGAAGACGCTTCTGCTATTGATTGATGCAACTTGATCGTTGAAATTCATGTTCCCAGATGTAGAGCTAGGCTGTGTGTTGATCTTTTTTTACCGATTCCTAATTTTCTTTCTATATAATCTCACCTCCCCCTTCTTTATTTCTCCATGGTTTGATTGGTAGATCATAAACCTCCTCGTCAATGACTGTTCATTGCACTTGTCACTGATTTGTGATGTAAACGTCAATCCAGCTCTATCTAATTCCTTCTGTTGCCATCTCGTCATTTCTTTTTCTTGCACTTGCTGAGTTCCAAATAATCGAAAGATCGTACTTCCAAATTTAAATCAAAATTAGAAAACACTGGTTCCGATAATTAGAAAACACTGGTTCCAAATTTCCAAGTTACACATGAATTCTGTATTTTGACTTGATATTTTGGTCATGAGTAGTCCTTCGAAATCAGCACAATGAAAGACACTTCGTCAGGTTCGAAAATTGGTAAATGGATAAATACTCGCTTCACTAAGCTTTAAAAAAAATATACTCTGTAAATTAAGTACAAAAAAATTACTTTGTTCTTAGGTGGAATTTACTAATTTAAAGAAAGAAAATGATTTCTTAGCGTATTCGATGTAGGGCCCATTATGATTAAGAATGAACTTTATTTATTATTATCTCTTATGCTTCATTTTAATTACTCTGTGAAAATGTATTTAAGTTATATTCTTTAAGACGAAATGAGAAGTAAAAAAGGCAAATCCCTGACAATGAGATGGGTATGGCCTAGGGGACTTCTCCTCGTACCCGCACCCGTCAATATGTAGTTATCCCCCGAACGCTACTCCGCTCAATCACAAAAACAATACCTTATATTTGTCCAATCTCATTTATTCGGTTACTCTATTTTTTTATAAATGAAGTTTATATTATTTTTAATTTAAAATCAAATAAAATTTAATATTTCTATTACTAGTAACAAATTATATTATAAATTCATAATAAAATAACTTATATAAATAAATAATTATATATATATTAAAAAGAACTTATGTATATAGGGATGAAATAGTATATTTCATTTTTTATTTTTTTAAAAACAAACGAGTCCTAGATCAAAATCGAACGGGTCTCGTCGATTGAAATTGCCGGGCCTAAAATTATGTTTCTCCCATCATTTCGCAAAAAGTCTTATTCGCAAACTCAGTTATTAAATGAATAACTAATTGTCTTTGTTTTATTGAGGGCTTTTTTTGGGGAGTAAGTAAACAATCAATCCGTTGAAGAATCTTAATGATAGGATGAATCACTATTAATCTAATTGTCTTTGTGCCGCTGCCACATAAAAACTGAGAATGTAGCTATTATTTAACTTAGGCTATGGCTCTGCACTTTTTATTTATGAACACTTTATATATGCACGTAGGAAAAATATAGGCTTAACAGCATTCAATGATAAAATGTATTTCAACTATTTAAAAGTGAAATTTAACAAAAAAATTTATATCATACTCTATTTTTTAATAATTAAGATGAATGTAATGTTTGATTTTATTAACGAATATTGTATGTGTAGTATCATCTATGCACATATTATGTGTAAGACCTCGACTTTTATGAAATACAAATTTAATTTTTGAAACGGTAAATGAATAAATTGACAAAAATAAAAATTAAGAAATGTTTGTACAAATTTTATCTTGTCGGTGAATATTCGTTTTGTCGGGTAATATTCGTTCTGTCAAGGAATATTTGATTCGTACGACGGCGTCGAAATAATATTGGTGGACTCCCCACAACAAAATATTATTGAATATAGAAAACGACATATGTAATCTTTCTAAATAAAAATAGTCAACGGTACTATCACTGTTAACTGTTAAAATACCAAGTGGTAAAGTAATAGTAACATACGGTATTGTACAATAAGACACGGTATTGCATAGTATTTCATATTATTGAACTGATAAAGTGACTATTGTACTATATTGACTTCATTGAACCAATAATTATCACATGCACAATAATTTATATTATTGAACTGATAATTGTCACAGTAACATATGCACAGTAATTCACAATACTGAATCAATAATTGTCATTACACAGTAACGTGCTCTTTCTTTTACTTATTTTCGACATTATTGATATCTCTATTATGATGTTGATTAAACTATTGTATTCTATTATTAGTTGATTTTTTTGTTTATTTAACTCAAAAAGCCAACTACACTGCATTTATAACAATTAGTCATAATAACGAATAATTGTGAATTATTGTTGAATAATTGAATTGATAAAGTTATTTATTTTTATTATAATAATTTATATACAGTTATTTACTTTATATAAATTATGTATAGTAAATTATTTTATTATGATAAATTATATAAATTTATTTATTTTTATATATAAAGTTAATTGATTTATATAAAGTTAGTTGTTTTATATATAAAGTTAGTTGATTTATAAAGTTAGTTGTTTTATATATAAAATTAGTTGTTTTATATATAAAGTTAATTGAATCGTATAGATTAAAGAAAATCTTAAATTAATAGTATAGATTAAAAATAATGTAATAATTATAAATTTTAAAATGAACGGTGTAGATTAAAGATAATTTTTAAATGAATGGTTTAAATTAAGAAAATCTTAAAAGATAAAATGAGTTGTATGAATTAAATATTATCTTGAAATATTCGGTTTAGATTAAATTAGAAAAATCTTGGTTTATGATAAAAAAAAAAAAATTGGCTATAAATAAAAGCCTTAACTTAAGATTTTTTCATAAAACTTTCTTGTTTATTCTTTCTTTCACTCTCTAAATATTACTTTGTGTAAGTTCTCTTTAAGTGTGCTAAAACCAACTTGAGTATTTGTGAAGATCTGTAAGTGTACGAATACTGTTCAAGTTGATCAACTTCATTTAAATCAATATACAGTCACGTGTTAAAGTAAGGGATATAATTTTCTTTCATACTCTTAAACTTATTACGGTAAGGGGTATCATTTTTTTCATACTCTTAACTTACCGTGATAAGTACTATTTGGTAAACAAATTTGAAATGATTATATGTTCCTTAATAGTTTGCGCTTCATTTAATATCATTTCAATTAAACATTCCTATTTTTCTAAATTTGTATATTAAACTTTAACCAGTATTCTGAATTGTGGATCTTGAATATAATTCTTGAATTTGAGTCCACATCGTGTTGACAATTTGGACTTTATTTAAATTTACACAAAGTAAAATCATAAACTTTTGATATTTATTGATCATCCTGTTTCTTTTGTTCATCAATTATATCACTGTTGTTGTGAATATCTGTGGCCTGGGACACATATGATAGGATAAATGTGATATAATTGTTGTGTGTCTTTTAGGGCACGTAGTGAATGTTCTCTTTGGCATGGGGCAAAGAAAAACTGTTATTTGGTATGATTATGACCAAAGACTAAATACTGGTATGATCATGACCATTGGTGTTATATTTGAATATCTTTTACCCATAATGCAAAGATGAACTGTTGACTTGCATGATTATGATCGTGAATGTAATATCCCAGATATTTTCAAGATTTTAAATAATATCTTAATTGATTTTATTAAAGGTTATGGTTTAAAACCTAGAGTTTGAAAAGTGAGATTTGTAGAATTTGGGTGAACATTTTTTTTTTTTAACATAATGTATTTGTTAGAAATTAAATGTGAGAATATTGTAATGATGCATATAGAGAATTTATTAAAGAAATAAATTCATTTGAGAAGGGAAGACAGTTATAAGGATATATATACATAGTTATATATTCCTAGAGTTGTGCTTGTTAGCCAAATACGAAGATGAGTAAATTTAATACTCAATTAAACTAATAAATTAATTAGTTTAAATATGAAGTCATGAAATATAATTAATTATATTAATTATATTAGTTATGAGTTAAAGTTGTGAAAAATTTAGAATAATTGTCTAGAATGACAATATTAAGAAGTTAATTAATTAAGTAATTAACTTAATTATTAAGTTGTGGTATAGAGCCCAATATTGATTTAATTGACTAGCTCAATAAAATGGTGTAGCAAGCCCAATGGAGATGTAGAGAAGCCCAATGGTGAGATTTAATTTCCAAGCTCAATGAATTAATTTCGGTAGCCCAACTTAGAGTTTAATTGTTTTAATTGTTGGGAGCCCTAAAGGAATTAATCTAGTGGATTAAATTTAAGGAAATTAAAGTGTGAATTGGATTATATAATTTGTCCGAGGAAGTTATTGAATTAAGTTTAATAAAGGAAGTCCGATTAATGAATTTATTAAATTAACGGACTAACCTAAGATTTTTGGGAGGAACCCTAATTAAATATTTAATTAATATTGAATATGGTAAGTCCAATTTGATTACATAAATTAAATTTAATTTGATTATTAAATTGTCCCTTAATTATTTAAACAAGTCAATTAATTAAATTAAGTGATGGACTTGTGCAAATGTTATGTGATTGGGTATTTTATTAATCTAGCCCAATATTTTAATTAATTGGGAGCCTAGCAAAATAATTTAGCAGCCCAACAATTTTAATGGATCAAATGAGTATAGTTGACCCAAATGATTAAATTCCAAAGCCCAAATATTGACCCATTGATAAATTAGCTTCTAGAAGGTTATTTTCTCCAATTAGGCAATAAAAATAAAGGAAAATTTGGTCATTTAAGGGTATGACCGGTGGAGTGTGATGGAGAGGTAGCTTGGATTTCAAAAAGCTATCAATTGATGGCTTGAGTTAGTGTGTGTAACACATAAACTAATTTGCTAGAATTTATGAAAAGTTTGATGTCCATTGTATAGATATATGCAATATATGTATAGAATGTTAGGCCTATAAATAGCACTTCAATTTTCATTTGAGATGGTTCCAAAAATATTGCTAGAGAGTATTTTATTATGTGTTAGTAAATTCTAGTGAGTTAACTCGGTGAGTTAAAGAAAAAGGGTAGTGAGTTAGTGAGTTCTTTAGTGAGTTACTACCGAGTCAAGTGAGCCAAGTCTATTTCTTCAAGAGGAGTGTTCTTGGATGTCATCTAACTCCATCATCTATTTTGGAAAGGAGAGAAAAGTAACTCACAAGTCTAGAAGGTATAACACTAACTCTAAACCCTAATTTTGAAGTTCATTATGTTTTATATTGAATATTTATGGTAGAAAAGTTATTCTCAAGCTCTAAATGTTTAGATCCATGCTAGATTGATAGATCTATGGTTACATGGGTTTAACATGAATAATTATGGGTGTTGGTGTCGAAAAGTTTAGCAAAATGTATGAAAACGATTTTTACCTACGGAACCTTAAACGAACGTGTGATTCGGAGCTTTATATTTTGAAACCTAAAAGTTAGGTATGAGATTTTCTTCTTTGATATGGTAAATATATAAGTTAAGAACAAAACCTAGTTGGTATAATGTTCATGTGAGTTGTTATGGTTAAGATATGATTTTTAAAACCAAGGATTGTGAAGTTAGTTTTCACTTTTCCCTTGTGAGCGATTTTAAGCATAGATCCATTTGGAATTTGGATTTGTGATCTAAAGATAAGTTGTAGAGGGGGAAATTCTAATAAGAATGGACTCAAGAATTGCCCCAAAATGTTTTGTAATGAAGGAGTTATGGCAGTTTTAATCAAAGGAGCAAAAGTTGAAAAATCTGAAAATGGCATTTTTGAAGTTTCTGCAACACAAGGGCCGGGGCCCTTGTTTTGCACTAAAAAGGAGGGTCGGGGCCCTTGGTACTGTTCACCGCCAGTGAGTTTTTCTTTCCGGGTCGGGTCGGGCCATTCGGGTCGGGTCGGGTCGGGTCTTTTAAGTCCAAAATGGATAAAAATGCTTTAAAATTAATATAATTAATTTGGGACCCAAGTTTAATAATTATTTATTATTTATAATAAATAATAAATAAAGTAAATAAAAGCTATTATTATAATTAATTATTATTTAATTGATAGTAAATAATAATTAAAGTAAATAAATACAATAACTAATTATTTATTATTATATAATAAATAAAGAAGGATATGAAGTTAATAAAATAATTATTTATTATTTAATTAATATTGAATAATAAATAGTTAATTAATATTAAATAATAAATAGCTAATTAATTATTATTTAAAGGATATTAAATGGTAATTAAAGAAAGATGAAGTTAATAAGGTAATTATTTATTATTTTAATAAATAAGGATAATTAGTTAATTATTATTTAAATGATATTAAATAATAATTAAAGGGAGATAAAGTGAATAAATTGATCATTTGTTATTTAATGAATATTAAATAATAAATTAGATTAATTAACTAAGAGATTATTATTTAAATAATCATTAAAGGATTTGAGGACTGTTAAAATATTATTAAATGGTTAATAATATTAATAAGTGATTAAAATATTATTAAAAGGTTAATAATATTAATAAGTGATTAAAATATTATTAAATGGTTAATAATATTAGTAAGTGATTAAAATGTTATTAAATGATTAATAATATTAATAAGTGAGTAAAATATTATTAAATGGTTAATAATATTAATAAGTGATTAAAATATTATTAAATGGTTAATAATATTAATAAGTTGTTAAAATATTATTAAATGGTTAATAATATTAATAAGTGATTAAAATATTATTAAATGATTAATAATATTAATAAGTGATTAAAATATTATTAAATGGTTAATAATATTAATAAGTTGTTAAAATGTTATTAAATGATTAATAATATTAATAAGTGAGTAAAATATTATTAAATGGTTAATAATATTAATAAGTGATTAAAATATTATTAAATGGTTAATAATATTAATAAGTTGTTAAAATATTATTAAATGGTTAATAATATTAATAAGTGATTAAAATATTATTAAATGATTAATAATATTAATAAGTGATTAAAATATTATTAAATGGTTAATAATATTAATAAGTTGTTAAAATGTTATTAAATGGTTAATAATATTAATAAGTGATTAAAATATTATTAAATGGTTAATAATATTAATAAGTGATTAAAATATTATTAAATGGTTAATAATATTAGTAAGTGATTAAAATATTATTAAATGATTAATAATATTAATAAGTGAGTAAAATATTATTAAATGGTTAATAATATTAATAAGTGATTAAAATATTATTAAATGGTTAATAATATTAGTAAGTGATTAAAATGTTATTAAATGATTAATAATATTAATAAGTGAGTAAAATATTATTAAATGGTTAATAATATTAATAAGTGATTAAAATATTATTAAATGGTTAATAATATTAATAAGTTGTTAAAATATTATTAAATGGTTAATAATATTAATAAGTGATTAAAATATTATTAAATAATTAATAATATTAATAAGTGATTAAAATATTATTAAATGGTTAATAATATTAATAAGTTGTTAAAATGTTATTAAATGATTAATAATATTAATAAGTGAGTAAAATATTATTAAATGGTTAATAATATTAATAAGTGATTAAAATATTATTAAATGATTAATAATATTAATAAGTTGTTAAAATATTATTAAATGGTTAATAATATTAATAAGTGATTAAAATATTATTAAATGATTAATAATATTAATAAGTGATTAAAATATTATTAAATGGTTAATAATATTAATAAGTTGTTAAAATGTTATTAAATGGTTAATAATATTAATAAGTGATTAAAATATTATTAAATGGTTAATAATATTAATAAGTGATTAAAATATTATTAAATGGTTAATAATATTAGTAAGTGATTAAAATATTATTAAATGATTAATAATATTAATAAGTGAGTAAAATATTATTAAATGGTTAATAATATTAATAAGTGATTAAAATATTATTAAATGATTAATAATATTAATAAGTGGTTAAAATATTATTAAATAGTTAATAATATTAATAAGTGATTAAAATATTATTAAATTGTTAATAATATTAATAAGTGATTAAAATATTATTAAAGGGTTAATAATATTTGATTGTAGTTATATATTATCAAAGGTAGAAAATATTTTGAGATATTTGGTACATTGCTAAATGTCCAAATCATTAAGTTGCGTAAAGAAGAAAGTTTAATTGAATTAAACCAAGGTAAGAGTCCATTAGTGATTAAATATTAGACAACTTATAAAATATAGGTTGTATGAAGAACGCAAGGTATTGGTGAAAGATGGTTAAGCGTACATGATATGTCCAACTACGTTTGGGCTAGGGGTTTTGTCCGGAACTTAAGGGTTCGTTTGTCGGACATCTTAAGAATTAATAATTTAAAGTTAGAGTCTTATATAAAGGCTAAGTAATAGTCATTATATCTAATGATTATTTCAATTTCCTATATAAATTGTAGGTTGAACGCAAGACGCAAATAAGCGTAACTGGTAGAAGCGAACCAGGCAAGTTTTTCAGATATTGTTGCTATGTGTATAACTGTTGTGTGTGCACTTGAAGCCTGTGAGAATTTGAATTAAATATGTTTCTGTGAAATCATATGATGTGTGTTGATTCTATATGTTAGAAAACCTGAATTAATTGAATAAAGTTGAACTGTATGCCATGTATTTATTCCAATGCATGATCAGTATGTTGCATGAATAAATGCAAAGCATGAGAAGCATGATGCATTCATATAATGTAATGCATGAAGTATGAGAAGAATGTATAAACATAAACTATGTGTTATGTGCTATCTGTTAGACTTGTTGAGCCGTCGTGCTCACTCTTGCCTAAACCAACATTTTCAGATAAGGCTAGTTACCTGAAGTTCTCGATAAAGAACAAAGAACAGGAAAACATATTACTTCCATTGAAGATCTAAATATCTATTACAGATATCAGTCCGAATTGGACAGGTAAATGATTGTGTAGCATAAGATTTAGTTGGTACGTTATATGAGTGTTAAATACTCAAGTTGATTGTAATAGAATGTCGTATCAGGTATGATATTAAGACATACTAGGAATGTATAAAGATTTCGATTCTGGAATGAAAAGAGATGTTGTAAAACTGTAAATAAATGGTTATTTACCAATTATAATATTGTTGTAATTCTTAAACAATAAGGAAAAAGGTTGTACTCGTGTTGAACCGAGTTCGAGGTTCGAGGGACCCGGATTCGGGGTCGTCACAAGTTGGTATCAGAGCTGATAGGTTAAAAACCTTAGGTAAGAGTACCTTAGGCTTTAACCGTAGTAGAAGATAAGTAAAATGGTAAAGGAATAAACTCTGGAAGAGTTTAAGTAATAAAAGATGAATTTGGAAAATTCATATATAGAAGATTATCCAAAGATGGATTTGAGAAGAATGAAAAAGGTCATGTTGTACCTAATTTGAAGAAATGATAGAAAATATCTTATGATAAGATTTTGAGAAGCATAAAGAAAATGCTAATAAGGTCATGAAATGATCTAGAGAGATGAACTCGTAATGAGGCAGATGTGCTAAAATATGAATGGATAAAATTCGTATTCAGTTAAGAAAAATTAGTGGTTTGTGGGTTTTTAATTGAGGACTCATATTAGTGGTTGAGTTGTACGATTCCTTGTATGGGCAGAGAATTTGTGCTTTGGTTTTAGAACCGCTTAGCTTCCTATATTAATATAGTGGTTGAGTTGAACGAACCCTTGTATGGGCGGGGGCTATGATATGTCAGCGAACCAATTTGGGAGATGCTGCTGCGAAACTTGGCACGATCAGGGTGTATCGTAGAATAAACGTATGCACTGATGGCAGGTGTTCCTTACAGTGTTGAAAAGTTGGGAAACTGATGTATTTGTTCTTGGTTTAACGACCGCTTAACTTTCTATATTGATTAGTGGCCGAGTTGACCAATTTCTTGTATGGGCAGGAGATTGTGTTTGGTTTGACGACCACTTAACTTCCTATAGTGATAATCGATTGAAACCTGGTGTCGCGCTATTTGTTATATGAATGTTGAGAATGTGATTCTTTTCTCATGTATAACGAATAGGTAGAGGATGTTAAGTTAAGTTCGTGTTCTGAGAACCGACACGTATGGAAAGTTCGTGACTCATAGTTATGTGGTGGAACCCCTCAGCGAATGGGCGACTTTGGCCTGACTAGGACAAGTTCCTCAAACCATATGATTGTGGTAAGTTCCTGAACCCAAATACGTGGTGAGTTTGATGAACAGTGAGTATGGATAGAGTTAAGTAGTCAGGTTAAGGCTATACTAGATATAGTTATTAAGCTGGAAAAGAATGTGGAGGAAAAATTTGAGGTGTTTTGAGGTTTTAGGATATTCCAAATCTTCTAGCTATGCTAGATTTTGAAATTCTTAAAATCGTGCCAAATTCGCACTTTTGTGCTTTTGAAAATGTCAAAATGTGTTTTCATAATCATTAATGCATTTAGTGCAGAGATGATAAACGATGGAGTCATCAATGCAGAGTAACCTAGTGTTGGATGTATTTTTAAGCCCACTATGGTACGATGTAATATGACAAAGTCAAAATGATTTTCAGTATTTTGAAACGCTTAGAAAAGAGTCTATGCTAATTGTTTCGGCTAGACAAATTGATTTAAAGATATCAAAATGTATTTATAAAATCATCACACGCCATTAGAGCCATGGTGCAGAGATGAAAAAGACGGAATCCTCAACGTACTGTTGCAACGGTGCGGTATCATGAAGTCCTATAAATGAATTTTAGTACTTTAACTAATCTGAAATGATTTTTGAGTCGTAATATACGAACAGTTCAATGATGTGAGTCTATGTCATTTATTTTGACTTGACACTTTTTGGTCAGAAATGACTCGAGTTTTATTTTCCAATCCAACTTATGCTGGAGCGGAATTTTGTAGTAAGTCTGAGGTGAACAACCCCATAATGGGGGATATGTCAGAGCCATGAATAAAGAACCCGCGAGGGGGCGCCCAACAGTGGTGGCATGCTGATATGGGTTGGTAAATCCAAAGAGTTCGACCCCGAGAGAAGTCGTTGTGCACAGCGCTAGAGTACGATAGGCTGATCACCTAGCGTACGAAACCATTGTGGTATGTTTTCAGTCTTTGTGATTGATAAACATTCTCGCAGTATGTTCACAGTCTTTATGACTCCTCAGAATAGTATGAAAGTTTTAATGAATATTTTGATTTTCAATTTATTCTTTTATAAGATATTGATTTTCAATTTATTCTTCTACAAGATATTCCATTGTTCTGGAATAGTGAAAAGTATGAACTTCCTAGAAAATGGTAGTCATATAAATTGATGAGTAAAGAGATATTTTCAGAGATGAAAAATTGGTAGAAATGAGTATGTTGAAATTTCGGGGACGAAATTCTTATAAGAAGGGGTGAATGTAATATCCCAGATATTTTCAAGATTTTAAATAATATCTTAATTGATTTTATTAAAGGTTATGGTTTAAAACCTAGAGTTTGAAAAGTGAGATTTGTAGAATTTGGGTGAACATTTTTTTTTTTAACATAATGTATTTGTTAGAAATTAAATGTGAGAATATTGTAATGATGCATATAGAGAATTTATTAAAGAAATAAATTCATTTGAGAAGGGAAGACAGTTATAAGGATATATATACATAGTTATATATTCCTAGAGTTGTGCTTGTTAGCCAAATACGAAGATGAGTAAATTTAATACTCAATTAAACTAATAAATTAATTAGTTTAAATATGAAGTCATGAAATATAATTAATTATATTAATTATATTAGTTATGAGTTAAAGTTGTGAAAAATTTAGAATAATTGTCTAGAATGACAATATTAAGAAGTTAATTAATTAAGTAATTAACTTAATTATTAAGTTGTGGTATAGAGCCCAATATTGATTTAATTGACTAGCTCAATAAAATGGTGTAGCAAGCCCAATGGAGATGTAGAGAAGCCCAATGGTGAGATTTAATTTCCAAGCTCAATGAATTAATTTCGGTAGCCCAACTTAGAGTTTAATTGTTTTAATTGTTGGGAGCCCTAAAGGAATTAATCTAGTGGATTAAATTTAAGGAAATTAAAGTGTGAATTGGATTATATAATTTGTCCGAGGAAGTTATTGAATTAAGTTTAATAAAGGAAGTCCGATTAATGAATTTATTAAATTAACGGACTAACCTAAGATTTTTGGGAGGAACCCTAATTAAATATTTAATTAATATTGAATATGGTAAGTCCAATTTGATTACATAAATTAAATTTAATTTGATTATTAAATTGTCCCTTAATTATTTAAACAAGTCAATTAATTAAATTAAGTGATGGACTTGTGCAAATGTTATGTGATTGGGTATTTTATTAATCTAGCCCAATATTTTAATTAATTGGGAGCCTAGCAAAATAATTTAGCAGCCCAACAATTTTAATGGATCAAATGAGTATAGTTGACCCAAATGATTAAATTCCAAAGCCCAAATATTGACCCATTGATAAATTAGCTTCTAGAAGGTTATTTTCTCCAATTAGGCAATAAAAATAAAGGAAAATTTGGTCATTTAAGGGTATGACCGGTGGAGTGTGATGGAGAGGTAGCTTGGATTTCAAAAAGCTATCAATTGATGGCTTGAGTTAGTGTGTGTAACACATAAACTAATTTGCTAGAATTTATGAAAAGTTTGATGTCCATTGTATAGATATATGCAATATATGTATAGAATGTTAGGCCTATAAATAGCACTTCAATTTTCATTTGAGATGGTTCCAAAAATATTGCTAGAGAGTATTTTATTATGTGTTAGTAAATTCTAGTGAGTTAACTCGGTGAGTTAAAGAAAAAGGGTAGTGAGTTAGTGAGTTCTTTAGTGAGTTACTACCGAGTCAAGTGAGCCAAGTCTATTTCTTCAAGAGGAGTGTTCTTGGATGTCATCTAACTCCATCATCTATTTTGGAAAGGAGAGAAAAGTAACTCACAAGTCTAGAAGGTATAACACTAACTCTAAACCCTAATTTTGAAGTTCATTATGTTTTATATTGAATATTTATGGTAGAAAAGTTATTCTCAAGCTCTAAATGTTTAGATCCATGCTAGATTGATAGATCTATGGTTACATGGGTTTAACATGAATAATTATGGGTGTTGGTGTCGAAAAGTTTAGCAAAATGTATGAAAACGATTTTTACCTACGGAACCTTAAACGAACGTGTGATTCGGAGCTTTATATTTTGAAACCTAAAAGTTAGGTATGAGATTTTCTTCTTTGATATGGTAAATATATAAGTTAAGAACAAAACCTAGTTGGTATAATGTTCATGTGAGTTGTTATGGTTAAGATATGATTTTTAAAACCAAGGATTGTGAAGTTAGTTTTCACTTTTCCCTTGTGAGCGATTTTAAGCATAGATCCATTTGGAATTTGGATTTGTGATCTAAAGATAAGTTGTAGAGGGGGAAATTCTAATAAGAATGGACTCAAGAAATGCCCCAAAATGTTTTGTAATGAAGGAGTTATGGCAGTTTTAATCAAAGGAGCAAAAGTTGAAAAATCTGAAAATGGCATTTTTGAAGTTTCTGCAACACAAGGGCCGGGGCCCTTGTTTTGCACTAAAAAGGAGGGCCGGGGCCCTTGGTACTGTTCACCGCCAGTGAGTTTTTCTTTCCGGGTCGGGTCGGGCCATTCGGGTCGGGTCGGTTCGGGTCTTTTAAGTCCAAAATGGATAAAAATGCTTTAAAATTAATATAATTAATTTGGGACCCAAGTTTAATAATTATTTATTATTTATAATAAATAATAAATAAAGTAAATAAAAGCTATTATTATAATTAATTATTATTTAATTGATAGTAAATAATAATTAAAGTAAATAAATACAATAACTAATTATTTATTATTATATAATAAATAAAGAAGGATATGAAGTTAATAAAATAATTATTTATTATTTAATTAATATTGAATAATAAATAGTTAATTAATATTAAATAATAAATAGCTAATTAATTATTATTTAAAGGATATTAAATGGTAATTAAAGAAAGATGAAGTTAATAAGGTAATTATTTATTATTTTAATAAATAAGGATAATTAGTTAATTATTATTTAAATGATATTAAATAATAATTAAAGGGAGATAAAGTGAATAAATTGATCATTTGTTATTTAATGAATATTAAATAATAAATTAGATTAATTAACTAAGAGATTATTATTTAAATAATCATTAAAGGATTTGAGGACTGTTAAAATATTATTAAATGGTTAATAATATTAATAAGTGATTAAAATATTATTAAAAGGTTAATAATATTAATAAGTGATTAAAATATTATTAAATGGTTAATAATATTAGTAAGTGATTAAAATGTTATTAAATGATTAATAATATTAATAAGTGAGTAAAATATTATTAAATGGTTAATAATATTAATAAGTGATTAAAATATTATTAAATGGTTAATAATATTAATAAGTTGTTAAAATATTATTAAATGGTTAATAATATTAATAAGTGATTAAAATATTATTAAATAATTAATAATATTAATAAGTGATTAAAATATTATTAAATGGTTAATAATATTAATAAGTTGTTAAAATGTTATTAAATGATTAATAATATTAATAAGTGAGTAAAATATTATTAAATGGTTAATAATATTAATAAGTGATTAAAATATTATTAAATGATTAATAATATTAATAAGTTGTTAAAATATTATTAAATGGTTAATAATATTAATAAGTGATTAAAATATTATTAAATGATTAATAATATTAATAAGTGATTAAAATATTATTAAATGGTTAATAATATTAATAAGTTGTTAAAATGTTATTAAATGGTTAATAATATTAATAAGTGATTAAAATATTATTAAATGGTTAATAATATTAATAAGTGATTAAAATATTATTAAATGGTTAATAATATTAGTAAGTGATTAAAATATTATTAAATGATTAATAATATTAATAAGTGAGTAAAATATTATTAAATGGTTAATAATATTAATAAGTGATTAAAATATTATTAAATGATTAATAATATTAATAAGTGGTTAAAATATTATTAAATAGTTAATAATATTAATAAGTGATTAAAATATTATTAAATTGTTAATAATATTAATAAGTGATTAAAATATTATTAAAGGGTTAATAATATTTGATTGTAGTTATATATTATCAAAGGTAGAAAATATTTTGAGATATTTGGTACATTGCTAAATGTCCAAATCATTAAGTTGCGTAAAGAAGAAAGTTTAATTGAATTAAACCAAGGTAAGAGTCCATTAGTGATTAAATATTAGACAACTTATAAAATATAGGTTGTATGAAGAACGCAAGGTATTGGTGAAAGATGGTTAAGCGTACATGATATGTCCAACTACGTTTGGGCTAGGGGTTTTGTCCGGAACTTAAGGGTTCGTTTGTCGGACATCTTAAGAATTAATAATTTAAAGTTAGAGTCTTATATAAAGGCTAAGTAATAGTCATTATATCTAATGATTATTTCAATTTCCTATATAAATTGTAGGTTGAACGCAAGACGCAAATAAGCGTAACTGGTAGAAGCGAACCAGGCAAGTTTTTCAGATATTGTTGCTATGTGTATAACTGTTGTGTGTGCACTTGAAGCCTGTGAGAATTTGAATTAAATATGTTTCTGTGAAATCATATGATGTGTGTTGATTCTATATGTTAGAAAACCTGAATTAATTGAATAAAGTTGAACTGTATGCCATGTATTTATTCCAATGCATGATCAGTATGTTGCATGAATAAATGCAAAGCATGAGAAGCATGATGCATTCATATAATGTAATGCATGAAGTATGAGAAGAATGTATAAACATAAACTATGTGTTATGTGCTATCTGTTAGACTTGTTGAGCCGTCGTGCTCACTCTTGCCTAAACCAACATTTTCAGATAAGGCTAGTTACCTGAAGTTCTCGATAAAGAACAAAGAACAGGAAAACATATTACTTCCATTGAAGATCTAAATATCTATTACAGATATCAGTCCGAATTGGACAGGTAAATGATTGTGTAGCATAAGATTTAGTTGGTACGTTATATGAGTGTTAAATACTCAAGTTGATTGTAATAGAATGTCGTATCAGGTATGATATTAAGACATACTAGGAATGTATAAAGATTTCGATTCTGGAATGAAAAGAGATGTTGTAAAACTGTAAATAAATGGTTATTTACCAATTATAATATTGTTGTAATTCTTAAACAATAAGGAAAAAGGTTGTACTCGTGTTGAACCGAGTTCGAGGTTCGAGGGACCCGGATTCGGGGTCGTCACAGTGAACCTGTTAATTTATATTATAATGACAAGTGATATTTAAGATGATAAAAGTTGATAATATTTATAAAAAAAAGATAAGTTAGTGGACATCATAGTCTACGTGATTCTTCTAATGGATTGTTCATTTCGCTGTTATTATTGATCTAAAACTTGTTGTATATTGTATTATATCAAGAACTCAATCGTTGAAGGCTAATGATAATTTATTCATTATTATCTTAGTCATGATATTTCTTATTGGGTAATTTGAGCTCACCCTTTCTTTTCTGTTCTATTATTCTTTAGGAAATGAGATAATAGTTGGGTCTAACCAGGATTGAAGTGAAAGTCCTAGAGATAGCTGTAGTAATTTTCATATATTATATATAGTGTGACAATAATAGTGAAAATTTAATTGTGTATTATCGAGTTATGTATTTTTATCATTTGTGTTGTTTGTATTAATTATTATTTTATGACGTCTCAAATTAAATTATGTAAGCCCAAATTTGAGAGCGTCATATTATGTGTATGATATATATATATATATATATATATGCAAAAGAATTAAAGTGAGAGAGAGAGAAACGTATATAAAAAATATTAAAACATTATTGCCAACAACTTAAACGAGATAAATATAAAAGTAAAATAAAAAGATATTGCAACACAAATACATCAATAGGACTATAGGAGAGAGAGATTTGGTTAGGATAAGAAAGTCAGGTCAGGTATTCGGTCATATAAATATAAGTATATTATACTCCATTTATATTTGCTTATTTATATTGTAAATAGACGCGGAAAACAGGCAACACGTATTTGTAAGTTATCGTTAACGTGGCGCTGCGTCTGCCCGGATTCACGTGGTACCACCTACTACTGGGTCATCATCAAACTTTCTACGATTTTGACCATTGAATATGTTGACTTTTTTTGTTTCGAATAAACCTTCCCCAGCCTGTTTAACTGTCCAGATTCACAGATAGCAACATTTATTCCTACATGCACAATTTCAGTTGAGTTTGGTAACTGAGATTAATATATATATATATATATATACACACACGGGGTGGTCTTAGTGGATAAGTGAAAAAAAATAAATTATTCAATATCTAAGAAATAAATGAATAATAAATTATTTTTTTCATATAACAATTAAACTCATAAAGACTATCATTTATGAACTTTACTATTATGTGATAAAAAAATATATATGATTTATTTGTTTATGGAATACTGAATAATTTTTCGTAAAAAAAAACGCATATATCTTTCAATTGAGTTTGGTAACTAAGATTAATATATATATATATATATATATATATATATATATATATATATATATATATATATATATATGAAATTGATATTTTTACAAAAAAAATTAATATTTTTACAAAAAAATCGTTGTTATAGATTTATACTAACGCTATTAATTATCACTGTATGTCTATAGGGATAATTTTTTGTATAAATATTAAATTTTTTTGTGAAAATATCAATTTCTTATATATATACACGAGAGTGGTCCTAGTGGACAAGTAAAAAAGATATAATTATTCAATATTTCAAAAGTAAATAAACAATAACCTCATTCCTCTCACATAATAATAGAGTCCATAAAGACTTTATTATTTGTGAACCCCACTGTTACGTGATTAAAAAAAAAATGCTATTCATTTACCACCAAATAATGAGAGAAAGGTATGCATCTTTCTTTAAACCTACCTTTTCAAATAAATAATACTACGAACTACTTCGAAAACTAAACAAAAAAATACAATAAGGTTATGTTTTTATTATTAAACTTTTTTTTTTTATTATTTATAAATGGAAGATGCATGACTTAAATTTTATCTAAAAAGTAATCCAAAACATATTAAATGGTATTTTAAACTTGATAGTATCTTATGCATGTTTTGTAACTAAAACTTATTTTTTAATTCTATTTTAAAATATAATCTTAAATTTTCTATTAAAAACTGGTTCCTCCAACTTATAAAAACTAAATTTTAGAAAAATTTAGGTGTATGAGATCTCACCAGCGATGAATTAAGAAGACATAATTTTTTCTCCAACCAGATCAAAATTATTTTGAAATTATAAATAATTTGAAAGGATCTAATACAACATCCAATTTTTTTAAATAATTTTATACTTGTGAATTGCTATGTTTGTAATATGTTCATAAATACTCAATTCTTTGTTTCAAAAAGTAATATAAATTAAATTATTATTTAATTTAAAAATATTAAGAAAATACATATATAAAGAACGTAAAGAGTTATATAAGTCTAAGATTTAATTAAAAAAGTTATAATTTTTTAATTTAATCTCTGTATATTAAAATTTTATAAACTTTAGTAAGGTAAATATATTTGCTATATTCTTTTTTTTTCAAAATTTGTTATATATTATAAATTCAAGGCCGTCCACTGACCCCACTCCCAATTACGTGACATCAATAGTAGTATATCATAATTTCTATTAATAAAACCTTCAGCTTTTAATAACTGTCTTTGGTGATTTTGGATCACAAATTAATTAAAAAATAAGAACTAATTTTTTTCTATACATTATTCGCTCCACTACTCTTACATTCTAAGCCCGCTCACTTATCTCTCCGTCACTCTCACATCCTACTTTTCTCTCTCCATATATTTCTCTTTTTATTTTTAATTATTAATATTTAAAAAAAATTGCACATATAAGGAGTGTATGCCTAGTAAACTAATAATAATTAAGGGTTTATTTTGTTCATATCAACTATATAATTAAAAATATAGATTTAATTTCATCAATTTTTAATTCAATCATTTATTTTTTTATTTAAATTAATATAAGTATCATCCAAATTTATATTAATCAAACACTGTTAAGTTTCGTAAGGTATTCAAATGAAACTCTAACCTATTAAGAAAAATGAAGATGCTTTTTTAATTTTTATATAGATAGGAAAAGAAACTTTTAAAATAATTTATATTTTTGTAATTATCAATTTTATTACAATTTTTTTTCATAATTTTATATAAAATAATATATTTTAAAAAATTATGTAAGATAATTATATTATTACAATTTTGTTATAATATTAAGATATCGAAAAAATATCTTAACATATCAATATTAATCGTGAATTTTATTATTAAATTGATATTTAAATTTTTATCAAATTGATTAAAATTTAAATTTTTATCAAATTATACAATTACTTGTATTAATAATGTATATAATTTTTTAAAATATATATTAATTATAAATTAGTTAAAAAATTATAATAAATATATTACTAAGTAGAATTGTATTACTTAGTAACATTATTTGATGAAAGAATTACCTCCATCTTTGTTTTCAATCCTAAGTGGTAAGTTTGTAATTTTACACAAAACAGAGCGGACCAGCAAGAGCCAGCTCAGCTCTCGGCCTTAAATAGTCCTTTAAAAACCGAATAAGCTTACGCACATAACATAAAATATTATATTTTATTTTATTATTAAAAAATTAGGCCTTACGTTGTATTTAATACTGTGCGCGTAAAATGCTCCTTACTTACATAGTTACACGCATACTACTAGTAACCGGTAAGTTCGCGCCCCCCAACGTCGCCCTTTATATAATTATATTTTCACTTTCTCTCTCCTCACGGAGAAAATTCCAAAAAATAAAAATCAACCCTCCTCGTCATCATCATTAATTCATCATCCCACTTAACCTGCATTAAATAATCAATCTTCTCTATCTACATCTCTGCAGAGTCTTTCAAACCTACTACTTGTTTATATATAATGAGTTTGCCAATCTAGGTAAGCTTGTATAAAATTCGACTAAACTCCGTCTTTCTTGATATTGTCCTGTTTGATCGGTTTTGGGTACTATTTCTTTCTATACACAAATCATGAATGCTCTCGCCGCCACAAACCGGAATTTTCGCCATGCTGCTCGCATTCTGGGTTTGGACTCTAAGCTTGAGAAAAGTCTTTTGATCCCATTCAGAGAAATCAAGGTAACGACAGCAAGATTTTTTTATTTTTGTTATGCGCTAGTAATTAATTTGTGTTTCATGATAAAGGAAAATTCGAGAAAGCTTGATTTTGTTTGTTTGTTGGTTGGGGTTTGATCAGGTTGAGTGTACGATTCCAAAGGATGATGGAACCCTGGTGTCCTACGTTGGATTTAGGGTCCAGCATGATAATGCTCGTGGACCCATGAAAGGAGGGATCAGATACCACCCTGAGGTATATCATCTGAATTCTGTTGATTTTGATTGAATTTGATGTTTTGGGTATTAGGTCCTTTAAAATTCGCGTGTTTTGTTTGTTTTGCTCTTTTTTTTTATTTTAAGATGGTTGAAATTCTTGGTTTAACTAAGGTGTTCTTGGATGTCTTGTGGAAATAGATTTTTTTTTAATGTATATTCTATTCTATATATAGATTTTTTTAATGGAGATATCATTACAGAAAAAATGTGTCATGTCACTTAATTCCTTTCATTCTATATTCTATATTGTATCATCTTTGAGCAGTAAAAAAATGATGGTTCGTATGGAAAAAGGGGGACTAGTTTCAGATCCTTTGATTGGTTGTTGTGATGAGATGATATTGCATTTTACTATTTTAGCATTCACATAATTCAAATTTGGGGTAAACATTTGCTTGGTCTAGCTAAAAATATGTGAAAAGCACTATGTGTACTAATTTACGCTGGTATGGTATATTTGGAGAAGGGCCACAGGCTAACCTTTTTTTTTTTTTGGCTGTAGTTGTGGGGTTTGAATATAAGTTTACCTCGAAGCATAAAACTGTTGTTCAATATGCTACAATCAAGTGTTTAAATTGGCAAACTTGGTTCATCTGATATCAAAAAGTGAGATTTGAACTGATTAAGCAAGTATGACTGCTGAACCATTGAATTTTAGGGTTGGCTAAGAAAGGAGATTGTTTGCAGTTAATAGGTATCGTTATTAACAGACTGGTCAACATAGACTGTCGTTAGTACCAATAATTGATAGCTAGGGCTTTTCATTTTCTCTCGCTAACTGTTTGTTATTTATACTAGACTACGTGTCCCCTATAATACTCTTGCAATCCCAAACTTCTGTCGTTTCTTGTCGTGAGGATATTTAAAATGCAATCATTAATTATTCTGGAATTTCGTGGCAAATCCAACAATGGCTTTACTAGTTTACTTCAAATACTTTTGACTGGTTCTTCTTGAATTACAATATAATGCAATTGTTTTGATTCATGCCTTGTCATGTTTTGCTGAGATGTTTCTTAAATGACCTATGCAGGTTGATCCCGATGAGGTGAATGCTCTGGCTCAGTTGATGACTTGGAAGACTGCTGTAGCTGACATTCCATATGGTGGAGCAAAGGGTGGGATTGGGTGCACACCTAGGGATTTAAGTAAGAGTGAGCTGGAACGTCTTACTCGTGTCTTCACTCAAAAAATTCATGATCTTATTGGAGTTCAAACTGATGTTCCCGCCCCAGACATGGGCACCAATGCTCAGGTTTTGTAATCCCTCTTTATTATTTTTCCTTTCAAATTTGGCATACTATACATTTTTGGGGCTATATAAAATTTTCTAAATAGAATAAACTTAATGTATAATATTGAACATGAACAGACTATGGCATGGATTTTGGATGAGTACTCGAAATTTCATGGTCATTCACCAGCTATTGTGACCGGAAAGCCAATAGTAAGTGTTTGAGACAAATACAAACCATGCAGGGTTTAGATTTTGACAATTAGGATGTTATGTTACAAACTAGTTTGAACCATATCTGTATCTAATTCTAGAAGCACCTCCTATATCCTAATTGTTTGGTATCTTAGGATCTCGGTGGTTCACTGGGAAGGGAGGCTGCAACTGGGCGTGGTGTTGTTTATGCAACAGAAGCTTTACTTGCTGAACATGGGAAGTCAATTGAAAATCTAACATTTGCTATTCAGGTACCATTCTTTTATAGAAATTCTCGGCAATTATAATTAGTTGATTTATTCTTTCTAACTTGTTATTAATGACCATTACATTCTTTAGGGTTTTGGGAATGTGGGATCTTGGGCAGGAAGGCTCATTCATGAGAGAGGTGGTAAGGTCATTGCAGTGAGCGACATTACCGGAGCAGTTAAGAACCCAAATGGTATTGATATACCAGCTCTACTTCAGCATAAAGAAGAAGTGGGGAGCTTAACTAATTTCAGTGGTGGAGATGCAATGAATGCAGATGAATTGCTTGTGCATGAATGTGACGTTCTTATCCCATGTGCTTTAGGTGGAGTTTTGAATAGGTCTATCTCTTGTTCTGCCGAGAATCTCATTACTCCCCCCACCCCCTTTTTCATTCTATAGCTAAATTTGTTATGCATGAAATATGTTTTGTGAGACAGGAAAAAATTAAGCTAAAATTACAAAAAATTCACATATGCACAAACACATTCCCCTCTTTTCTAATAGTAGAACAACCCCTTTAAAGACGCTATAAAAGTCATGTTACCTTTTTGCTAATGAATACCTGTTAAAAGTTCATCAGGAGTTGTTTTGACTTGTCAATTGTCTTTAACAAACAACCAATAAAGGTAACGACATTGTTTCGTGTTTTATTATTCATTGATATGATGGCTTTACCATGTCTAAGTCTAAGAAGTCAAAGAAGCATGCCAGAAAGCCCTATTTAAGTTGTATATGTCTGTCAGGCATATGGTGCGAACCCCTCAGGAATTACAAATGCAAGATAGCGTAGGATTTGAAGGGAAAATTCCAGTTTCTTTCTTTGAGGTGTTTCCATTTAAAATCGGAAAAACTGGATGCATTAAATTAGTTTGTTGGATGCTTGAGTTCATACTATATCGAAGGATTTAAATCATCCTAATTTGGTTTGCCTACTGATTTTGTTTCATTTCTTCATCTTCTCCTAAAGAGAAAATGCTGAAAATGTGAGGGCCAAGTTCATCATAGAAGCAGCAAATCATCCTACTGATCCTGAAGCAGATGAGGTAGCATTGCTTTTCAAGTTATTTCAGCACTTCTCAAAATCTACAATTTGCTAGTGAGAAAAAATTATACATGGTGTTAATAAAAAATACTTGTGTTGCAGATTCTGTCTAAAAAAGGAGTAATAGTACTGCCAGATATATATGCAAATGCTGGAGGTGTGACTGTCAGCTATTTTGAGTGGGTTCAGGTAACATATAGCCCAAAAGAACCTGATATCCCTTTGTTTCTTTTATATACGAAACCATTTTGATAGTTATTTGTTCAGATTTGACTCATCCATTTATCCTATAATCTTCTAATTCTAATGTGATTCTTGGTCATTAAGAAACAGTTCCCCCGCCCCACACCAAAAAAAAAGGAAAGAAGAAAAAGTCGTGAACAAATAATTTGGATATTTCTTAAAATTACCTATGAAAAAAAACACTTAGAAAGTAGGACTTTTAATTTTTTTCCTTTCTTATATCAAGTAATAATTGATGTTTTACCGAAAATATAAATTATCTAATTTAGACCACAGTGGTGTGGTGCCACACCACTCTGAGCTTGAAAGCATGTGTTTGTTGAACTGTCATTAGAATTGGATCGTAAAATCCGTATTTTAGAAATGATACTGTTCTTGGAAATTGATGGAGCCATATGTTAAAGTTACCTTCACAGCAATAATTTTGTTCTTGCAGAATATACAAGGTTTTATGTGGGATGAAGATAAGGTGAATATGGAACTCAAGAAGTACATGACAAGAGCTTTCCATAATATCAAGAACATGTGTCAGTCGCATGATTGCAACCTTCGGATGGGCGCATTCACACTAGGGGTGAATCGGGTTGCTCGTGCTACCCTTTTAAGGGGTTGGGGAGCATAACTAGTTTCTTTGTGCCATTATTCTCGCTTTTCCTGAACTACCGTCTGTTATGGAAGTTTTCCTTTTTCTTTTTTTTAGTTTATTAAAGTTTACACCAAGTTACTGTTGTTTCCTGTGGAGGCGGCATACATTTTGGGGTAAATTGAATGACATTATGGAGAAAATTGAATGGCATTTTGTTAAGATTTATGTTTGAGACTCGATCACTTGTTTAGTTGTTTTTATATGAAGTTGTATCTCTAGGCAACAACTTCCACAGTGTCATTACAATCACATTAGATTGGCTACACTGACTAGTTCTAGTTATTCGGATAAGAGCCAGTGCTTGACCAAACAAGTGATTTTTTCGCTTAATAATGTTGGTCAAATGGTTCTGAATTTTCTTATCTCAGTTTACTTGTCACCTAAATCTATTAGGCATACTAGCATAGGGTAAGATGATTTTTATATCAGTGTCTATACATTAGTTATAACCTTGCAAGCATATGTTTTTTTAATCTGACTTTGTGTATTGCTTTTGCTTGGGCTAGATCTCTATAAAGTTATATATATATATATATATATATATATATATATATATATATATATATATATTACTCTAATAACTGCCATAGCTGATGGCTAAGTGGATTTTGGAACCATGCTAGAGTAAGACATGACATTCATAACATTTTGAAGATAATCTAATAGATTGATAGCAGATACAGATAATTTTTTGCCAGTGACCTTACTGCCAAAAGGGGAAAAGAGGAGATAAGTTTATTTATCTCGTAGCATGGGTTCTTTTCTACCTTCATACTTTAGCATTTCATCCTAAGAAGAACAGAGGAAGAAAGAAAACGGAAGAGAGTACTCTTAAACAGCTATGGCTTCTATTACCATTACTGCCTCGATGCTAAAATCTTGCAGTAAACATCAATACAAGGTCAGGCCTCCACGCTTTGTCGGAACAAATCAAGCAGCAAACCATATTGTCACCCTTGATATTGAAGACGGGAAAGTTCTAAGCATGGACGAACGACAGCAGAAGGCTACTTTAGTTATCGATAAATCTGGGGAAGCTGAGGGTGATATCAAGCATGATAAAGAGAGAGAAGAAGCTTCTGAACCAAAGTTCTTTGATTCTAGATGGAAAGAAGGGACATGGGATCTAAACATGTTTGTTAAGAATGGCAAAATGGATTGGGATGGTGTGATTGTTGCAGGTAAGAGATATGTCTTTTATATGCTACTTTTAATTTTACAGTTCATCAGATGTACACCGCACACCACATTGATTGAGCACTTAACTTGATAGATTTTTAATAATGTTGTTTTTAATCAAGTTTAGAGTGACAATCTTGCTTCTTGTCTTTACTATCTTGACAAAACTCTTATAGTTTGGATTTTAATATATTATTTAATTTTTTTTATAAAGAAAAACTTGTCCAAATACTGGAAAACTAGAAACCAGTTGACCTTATCCTCAACAATTCTTATTTTGAGATCCCTCAAAAGGATATATTATGTACTGAACTAGGTCGACTACAAACTTAGGCTCAATTCGTTTCAACTTTCAAAAACACTGTTTTCTGAAAAATTGACTTGTATTGTTTTTGGAAAATGACTTGTCGTCATTCAGCGAAAACTAAGTTCCAGTGTGGAAAATAATTAATGACTATTTTTTTCATATCATATTAAACACCCAAAATCTGGAAAAATGTTTTCCTTAACAAGCCTTTTACTAAGTCGAGACCTTCATTCAGTATAATATTTTGTTAATTCATTTTTCATTGTTGTTCTCTCTTGTAGAAGCGAGGAGAAGAAAATTTCTTGAATTGCATCCAGAAGTATCAACAAACCAATCCCAGGTAGGCTTTAAAACCTCAATCATACCATGGTGGGCATGGGTCATGCACTCCCACCTTCCCGAGGCTGAGCTGCTCAATGGTTAATTTCTAACCAATCAACTTTTTCTTCTTCATAGTCTTAAATTCTGCATTATTTTTTTGACGGGAACATATGTTGATGCATATTATTGGTCGTTGTTGATTGTGCAGGGCGAGCTGCAATGGTGGGATTTTTCATGGCCTATATCGTTGATGGTCTAACGGGGCTTGATGTAGTATGCCAAACTGGGAATTTCATATGCAAGGCTGGACTTTTCTTCACAATTTTGGGCATACTCCTTTTCAGGGGAAGCGAAGATATTGAGAACCTGAAACAGCTAGCTGATGAAGCTACGTTCTATGACAAGCAATGGCAAGATGATCAAAGATGATGGAAGCACTACCACTTCCAAGTGAAAAAAGAAAAAGACAGAGAGACCTACATGGTTTAAGTAGTTTATTTGTAACGACAATAATTATGCTAAAGGATTTGAAATACATCTAATTTCATAAATAGCTGGATTACTTATAGAAGGTGCTATAAGTAATGGTTCTGAAATTATAAAATTTCCAATCTTGTGTACTCTTTCCTTCTTTGAAAATTCTCATTTGAATTGTAATTATTTCGTAATACGTGAAATGGAAGGTTACACACACGTATACGACATTTATAATTTAAGTAAGAGTATAATGTGACCTCCAATTTAAGCTTTGGCCTCGACATTACCTTTACTAAAACAAAATTAAGGGGTCTGAGGCGAATTCATTAGTTTCTAATCCATGCCAAACACCACCTGTGTTCTGGGATGTACTCGATTGTAATTTGCAAATATAAAGAGTAGTTCGTATTCAAGCAAAATATTCACATGGAATTTTCAAATAGAGCGGCCCATTTCAATACTGATCCAACCCGAGAAAATTATCATAAAAAGTTAAATTTACATAGAATTTTATAACTACAATATGCTTAAAAAAATTATCACAAAAAGACTAAATTTAGGGGAATATTATTTTCTATATTTTTGCATGTTTTTAAACTAATCCCGGCTATTGGCGCAGTGGTTTAAGCTTAACTATGGGACGAGCCGTAAGCCCGGACGTCCTAAGTTCGAGTCCCACTTGTAACAATAATTATACCTTAACAGGTAACGGGGTCACGGGTCGCACATTTCAGTTCGAGTCTCATTTGCAACAATAATTATACCTTAACAGGTAACGAGACCACGGGTCGTTGCAACAATAATTACCTTAACAGGTAACGGGCCACGGGTCGTTGCAACAATAATTATACCTTAACAGGTAACGAGGCCACGGGTCGTACTTCCGGAATGAAGAGACTTAATCCGACTGCGGTTGAAATATTTCACATTATTAACAAAAAAAAAAAAAACTTTAAACCTTTAAGTGACTCCTATGTGTGCGTGGTGGAGTCCATTATTTTAACGTGGCGTGGGAGTTTGAAATTACTTAATTAGCAATAACTGAAATAACACGTCACGTATATAGATATATATACAGACAGCCGTTCAAACTTGACTTCACGTAATCGCCCCCTCTTGTAGACGGTTGTGGATCAAATTCTTACTAAATTCCAAAATAATTTTAAAAGACAAGCAAGTGGCCCTTAAACTCCAATTACTCCATTTATATGTAAATATTATTAGGGGATTAAAATATATTAGCTTGCTTATTACTTTCTCTTTTTATTATATAAGTTATTTAATATATAATTATATATATTAATTTTTTTTTAATTTTTAATATTAAATAATTAATAATATTTTAAAATTTTATTATTATTCATGCACTATTTAATTACTCTTTATCTTTTTTCTCAATTACTCTATTTTTTAAAGACAATGTAATAAATAATTGAAAAAAATAATTTGAAAATGACTTTATATAATAAAAATGAGGGAGTATTAAATTAAGTTTATATTTTATACCCTACGAAATGAATACAGCTGAAAATAAATAAAATTGAAAACTATTTAGTCTATGATGTCATAATATTACTTACGAGTATATTTATCCACGTACACATCTAGTGTTGTATTCAAAGACACCTACAAAAAGTAAAGTAGTAATAATTTTTCTTTTCTCTTTTCATAACACTTTGGTTTTCTTCTTTTTATTATTATTTTATATTTATATATTTTTTGATGTGACATTAAATGTGTACATAAATATATCCATTACGTATTACTACGGTGTAACACACATGATGCAACTTGACAAAAAAAAATAAAAATAAGAAATTAATATTTTTACAATTAAAATTTATTTTTTTTATAAAATCTCTCTCATATGAATGTGAGACATTTTTATTATTATCGTGAGAGGAACCATTTAGAACTAATACTTTTATTTGTGAAAATAATAATTTTTTTAAATTAAAATTTAATTAGTTGTTAATATTAATTATAACCACTTAAAATTAATATTCATTCTATTCTAAAATTAAATTTACAACTTGATTTTTAAGATAAAATTCCGATATATTAAATTTTAAATTAATTTAAATTTGTATAATTTTAGTTAAAATAATTATTATAATGGTATAATATATAAAAAATAATAATAATAATAATAATAAAATATTTTAAATTTTTATGAGTGGTGATAAGTTTAAAGTTTAATATGTTAGAGTTTCATCCAATGTTTTGAAAATCGGGTCGGAACCATCGATCGGATCGGGAACGTGTTTATTTTTCGGTCCAATTTGGATCGGTTCACTTAATTTGGTCAATAACCGATTGATTATCAGTTCGACCGGTAAAATCGGTTAGTTGGCCCGATTGAATCAATTTTGAAATTTTTTTTTTACAAAAATATTTTTAACAATAATATAATATAATTTTATTATATTTTAGTTTATAAAAAATTAGATATTTTAAAATTTTATTAATTATTAATAATATATATTTTTATATATTTATGACATTATTAATTTAATAATAATTTGATAATTGATTGAACTAATAATTTATCTATTCGGTATCATTTTTAATTCAATGACCGATCCGATTATAAAATTATTGGTTTCACCTTAAAAATTAAATTGTATTTATAATTGGATTTTCTTAGAATGTGTACATTCTAAATGCTAAAAACACTGCATAATAATATTTATTTATATATTTGTACTGAATTTAATGTATAAAAAAATAATATATTAGTGAATCCCATGTATTGAATTTCGTACAAATATATAAACAAATAAAATTAATCTTTATTATTCACGTTTAACATGTGGTCTAAGGACACATGCTAAGAAGACCCTTTATAATTTTATAACCAAAGTAATACGTACCAAGCACTATATCCATGGCACACTTTTCGAAGCTAAAGTAGGTCCGACGGGCAAAATCAAACGGCCAACCAATTACGTACTACCCTCCGGCGCATTTTAGCACGAAAACACATCCATTCTATTTCACCATTTACCGCTTTCTCCAAATCCTCTCCCTCAGCAGATGCTTGCTATCTCTACATGTCATCTTTCTCCAAGACCACTTCCTTCTCATATCCGGCGTCTCCGTTCGACGCCTCCGATGGCGACGCCGAGGAGAGCCGCCTGCGGGAGGCTGAGGTTCGGCTGAGGGAGGCCATGGAGGAATTGGAGCGTCGGCAGCGGCGCACGGGGCATATTCATCCGCTGTGCGATCACGCTGACGATTCATGTGTCGCCAACTCCATCGGAAACCTCTGCCAGAGCTTCCTACTCTCATATGGTGTTCGCGTAGGTATTGGAATTTTGCTCCGCGCCTTCAAGCTCGCGCGTGGACAGTCCTATTCGTCCCTTCTCGATCTCAAGGTTCCAATTAAAAATTATCAGCCTTTTGAAATTGGATTTTAGTTAGTTATTTTTTAATGAGCTGGCTGTATATTATTTCAATCGAATTAGGGCTTTATTTATTATTCAGTGAATTACATTTAGATTGCTCTGTGTTTGACTGATTGTGATTTATATTAGTGTCAATGAAAAGCAAGTTATGATGTTGTGCAGGAATGTCATTTTCAAGTAATGTAAATAGTGATAATTTCATGTGCATTTTAAGTGAATGATTGAATTCTTATTGCAGCAACTTGTCTCCGAGAGAGATCTTATAGTAAGGGAAGAGGCATGTCGAATTGGTTTACTTTTTGGTGGATTTACTGGGTCCTATCATGCCCTTAGATGTTTACTGAGAAAGTTCAGAAAGAAAGAGACGCCATTTAATGTGTAAGTTTGCCATGTAGAAATGATTTCTTTTTGGGCCTGTTCGGCGCCAACTTATAAGTTGGTCAACCCAACTTATAAGTTGGTTTTGCTAAAAAAGGCGTTCGTTTCTGATTTTCTGATTTTCTGATTTATATGTCAATTTATAAGTCAAAAAAATAAGTACGTTTTACTGACTTATTTTTTTTTTGACTTATAAGTCATTTTTTAAGTTTTGGTCAATCCTATTGAAATGTTCATTTTGTCCTCTTTTATTTTAACATGTTATTTTTAGTGAATGTTATTTTAGTAATCTTTACATTTTATTTTAACTTATAAGTCATTATTAGCTGAACACATCACAACTATTACTTATAATTCCCGACTTATAAGTAAAAGTGATACCGAACACTTTTACTTATAAATCTACTAAAATTTTAACTTATAAATCTACTAAAATTTTAACTTTAAGTCAAAAAAAAAAAAAGTCACTCCCGAACAATGCATTTTGAGTTGGTTGTGATATGTTTTTTTTCTCTTTCTTTTCTCTCTATATTTCCTCCTCTGTTGCTTTGTTAATGATATGGAATTGTTAAAAGCTTTCAATGCATGATGTATCCTACTCCATATATATGACTTTGTTAAAGGGATGATGGAGCAGAGTCTTAGCAGGGTCGGTTGCAGGTTTGTCTATTCTAGCCTTAGATGATTCCAACCGGAGGCGTATGCTTGCTTTATATCTTTTGGCTAGACTCGGCCAGGTACACGAGTTCAGTTTTTGTTTCTAATTATTTTACATGGTAACTGAAGTAGTGAGAATAATTTTTTCCCCATGCCTATGTAAACAGTGTGCTTATAATTCTGCAAAGTCCAAGAAAAAGTTTCACCTTTGGGGAAGCCATTTGAGACATGGAGATTCTTTGCTCTTCTCTTTGGCCTGTGCACAGGTAATAGCTCGTGCACTCATTTGTAGTCATGTCATGACCTTTCTTATTCTCTATCTGAAAATATTCAATTTTAATTTTGGCATAATAACTGCTAGTCTAATCTAGTTACTTTCTCAGCCTGATTGATGTGTGGATATGGGTTTTGAAGTTTTTATGCTTTTGCCATTTCAAATTATAGTGAACAAATTTCAAATGGGCAAAATGTTTCCTTCTTTTTTTGTATCAGTTCAATGTGAATCTTGTTAAAATAATTAGTTCATGATGTTTAAACATTGTGGACAATATATTATGCTTTTGTGAAAACTTAATTTCCTTTTCTTTGACATGTAAGCAAGTTTTTCAGTGTTTGATATGAATTTATCAGCTATTGTTTTCTTTTTATAGTGAAGAAGTTTATAACAGTCGTTTTCTTCTTCGTTTTGAATTAGTTTTATTTGAGACTTTTTGCATCAATAGACACGACGTGAAATTGTTGTGGACTGTTATTATACTTCTTTGAATATTGGATATCCTTTTTCTTTGACATGTGAGCAAGTTTGTCGATATTTTATCCAAGTTTATTATTTTTTTGCTACTTACAGGTAATGTATGCCTTCGTAATGCGCCCTGAGAGCTTGCCAAAATCATATCAAGATTTTATTCAGAAGACTGGGCCAGTTGCAGCGCCTATTTATAAGGCTGTGAGGGATTGCTGCAGAGGTTACCCAGTTGATATTGCATCACTATCTGTTTACTTATCTAATAGAAGGACCACAAACTCATTAAAGTTGGAAGAGTTTCCTTCAATTATTCACTGCTCCATGATTCACCCCGACACAAACTCGTGCATAGCTCATAATGTTTATGCCACATCAACTACTTTCAGGAAAACTTTTCCATTGTACTTCTCTTTGACCTTTGTACCATTTGTAGTTCTGCGCCTCCAAAAGGTAAACCTTTAAGTTGGTTATGCTATTATTCCTTCATTTTCTATTTTTATGTTTTTTAAGAAAATTAAACAGAACCTAATGTGTCTAATCTGTTTGTTGCTTCCCCATTCATGCCTTACAATGTCTCATTTCTTGGGCCAACTCGAATAGAACTATATAAGATATTACCGTGTATAAATTTGGTAACTGCACGTCAATTTAAGAATGAAGTAACTGGAACCACTAATGAGTGTAACACGTACAGTCTGTAGTTGGTTTGGTATTCAACTTACTATTCTTTGGGTTAACAGAGTATATATTTGCTTGATATCAACTCATCCCGGGGTCAAGGTTGACATGCATATATTTCCATCCTCCCTCAGTTTATTTTTACAGGGATAACCAAAAGCTCTAGTTGTGAGGTAAAGCAAGTCAACGCTCCTCCATAGTTTAATTGTTTGTTGAAACCTTCATTACTTTCCAGGAATATCTAGAAAGGTCCCTACTTGCAATAAGTTAGCAAGTAGAAAAAACTTGTTAAAAATGTAATGATAAAATCAACTTCATGGTTTACCCTGACCTTCCAATTTTCAGATGTGTTTAGTGCTTTCATTTGAGGTTGATGTTAAAAAATTGGACACCTGAAACTTTTTATTTAAAATATCGAATTGTCATGTTGTGGTCTATGTTAATTAACTCCATCTAGTAAAATGCAGCTTGTAGTTTGTGGATCTTTTCTTGCTGTGTCAAATATAAGCAGTGATTTAATATTTTTCAGAACTAATTTTATACTTCTGTTGATAACTTTTAGTTCATGGATTCTCCTCTCCGGACCTGTTGGCATGCAGTTACAGGAGCTGTTCGCTCAACAACTTTCTTGTCTGCTTTTGTCGGAGCCTTTCAGGTAGTGTCTTAGTCAGTATTGTATCTGCTTTACCCTTGCTGCAATGTACACAACTGTTCTGATCTATTTTGATTTGGCGGTCCAGGGGGTTATATGTTTGCATAGAAAGGTGGCATTAAAAGACCACAAGTTGGTATATTGGGTTGCTGGTGGAATAGCTGCTCTCTCTGTACTTTTGGAGAAGAAAGCTAGACGAGCAGAACTTGCCTTATATGTTCTTCCACGAGCCGTAGATTCTTGGTGGTATATATTAGTGAATCGCCACCTGCTTCCTGATATTAAGAATGCTGAGGTATTAGATTTTACCATTTAACATATCTGTATTTGACTATACTTTGCTGCTTATCCGAAAATGCTATTGAGAACCCCACCAACAGTGTCATGCTTTCTTTGACAAATGTATAGTTATTTCCCAATTTTGTATTATGTTAAATGTGATGTGCAACTGACTGGAGCACATGCAAACTTTCCAATGAGGCAATGTGACAGATTGTGGTTATGAAGGCTTAACTAGAAACATCATTGCTGAACTAAATTTAGTTATGATTGTTATAATTTTCGGTCACCCATTTAAAAAGAAAATATAAAAATACTGAGACTTGCTTCGTATAAATCTTGTCAGTGATAATCAGGTTAAGTGGCATTATATAATGCATCTTAATTGTTACAGGTGGCTCTTTTCTGTGCATGTATGGGTGGAATAATGTATTACTTGGAATATGAGCCAGAAACCATGGCGCCATTCCTTAGGAATCTGATCCGCCGCTTCCTTGCAAGCAGAATTAGCAACCCAGCCCCTCCATCAAGTCGAACTGCTTCTTACGCATATCTACATGCTCTTGATGCTATGAAAGAACCAGAGTTGCTGGAGATCCAAAAAAATGAAACATCATTATCAGAGCAATACAATCTTGAATCTATACCTGGACTCTGAGCACCTTTTTTTTAAAACTGCTCATACAGTAACTGGAGTTCAAGCCATTTATCATTCCTTGTGATTCACAATATTCCTAATTCATTCAGTACAGGTAGCTAATGCACAATTTATGTGTTCCAGTGGAATGGAATCCTTGCATATAAGTTGTAATTAGCCATAAATGGTCTGTGACGTCTGATTCTCAATCAATTATCAGGTCCTTTATTGTGCAAGAGGTACTGATGCACATTTGACAATTTACTGAACAAAAAACAAAGGATAAATAGGATACAAACAGCCTTGATGGTGCTGGTGGGGTTTTCATTTTGTAAATATTGAATATTATGAGCATGTTTTCTCAAACAATAATTATCCATTAATTATGAGCTTTTTGATTGAGCTGTTTATTATAAACCTTACCGTCCAGTGATTCTCGTTAGAATCAAACTGAATTTCGGTAATGTTTGAGCTCTAAACTAGTGCATTTTCTTAGGAAAGTGAGTCAATACCGGAGGAGACATCATCATATTTTGACTCAGAGAGAGTTTGTATTTCTTCCTTGCACCAACTGTAGAAGAGTCTCGTGACTTGAATATAGCTTTATTTAGCAAATACAGCACATTCTCAAACAGCACACATAAGGCTTTCCTTCTTACAAATGGTGGTGTTAATCCACCTTGTGGCATCAGAGAACTTTTTTTCCCAACAGCAGCCGCTGCCAAGAAAGGCAAAGAATTGAGAGAGAGCAGAGGCCGGGCCAGTCGGGGCGATATCTTCCTAATTAAGCACAATATGAGCCATTTTGTGCAAATACTGCTATTTGCGAATACAATTTATATGGGAATTCATGTAACAGGAGTATGATTTTGAAGAGCGATGCTATAAAGGCAGCCGAGTTCAATAATACGATATACGATAGAAGTTATGACGGTGGTATCTTCTTCCTTCCTTTGCTCGATGAAATTGGATGAGGCAAGATCAACTGCCACGTGAAAGGTGGTTGTTGCAAGCAGGCCAAATGCCAGTAAGTGCAGGGGTAGCCTGGGTTTTGATGGAAAATGTTGGATGAAAATTCAACAGAGGCAGGAGATTCATGTTTGTCGATATTATTAGCAGCGGGACCAATTCAGAGCTTGAAGGAGTTTGTCATTTCAGGACATAATGTGCAAAAGCGTGGTTTCAGAGAAGTTATTCACAACTTCCCAACTTGAATTGCTTTTGATAAGTAAAGGTGAATTCTGCATTAACAATCAAGTAAGAAAATGCACAGAAAGTTCGTTATACATTAGCTACCATATGCGATAATCAAATCATATTTTGCTGGCTGCTTTTATTTTTTATATTTGAAGAATTATTATTGGCTTAACAATGTCATATACAAAAAAAAAATATATATCGTCGTACACAAAAGTAAATAGAATTGTTAACGCTCAATTTTGACCACGCAAACAGAAATGTCTGCTTATTTCTAGCAACTCCAATGGATAAAATGAAACAGAATATTTGAGTTAACTAAAAACAATGTAGCACTTTAAGGGAATTCAAGTACATGAAATACAATGACCACGAACTTTACAATCAATATATCTCATTATATCCATCATTTTTTTAAAATCACATTATGGACCTGAAATACAGCCTAAATTCATTAAAATTTAATACATACATATATAGTATATATTTTTATTTTAATAAAGATAGACCAGCAAATTGAACAAATGACAGAAAAAAGATATGGAGCGCATCTGTAAAAAGGAGAGTTAGTTTCAATCCTGCCGCACCAACAGAAATTCCAAGAGCAGGTCCAACTTCTTATTTCTTCTGATTTACTAACAACGGCTTGTGAGCAGGGAACTGAGAATATTTTTCTACGTAAATCCTATAACAAACTTGATCAAATACTCAAACTATAGCAAAAATAAATGTCAAATGATTAAATACATATATACTGTGGGACTTTCGGAAAATAAGATGGAGCGGACGTGAAAAAAATTCGGAAGGCCAATATAACTTCATATATATAAATTATTGATATTGCATAATCATTTTAAGGTCACTTTAATATAAAATTATTTTGATTTTCACTCAACAATTTAACTATACAAATACAACTAACATGTAGAAATACGAAAATATATATAATTATAACGGTCTAAAATAATTAAATTTGATATTTGCATAAAATTTTACTTACATTAATATGAGTTTCATTTATTATTTATGTAAATAAAATTTTATAAAAATATTAATTTTATTTATAAAAATATCAATTTTTTATTTATTTATCATTAATACGTGGGGATCGTGCCTATTTCTTTGTATAAAGTGGGTCAACTTTATTCTCATTTGAGTAAAGGTCAATAGAATATTAATCATTAAATAAACTCAGTGGGGACCACAACAAAATGTAAATATACTAAAGAAGAAGAAGAAAAAGCTAGTGGGTGCGGCGGCCCCCACGTGACTACCCCCTAATTCCTTCCGTGACACAATTAATATTCACTCCATTTAACAAAAAATCATTTTAAGAAAAAAGTAATAATTCCCACTTTTGTACTAATAATACTTCCTACTTTTGTATGTTCTTTGCATTCGTAAGTATAAATAAGTAAATGATAATTAAATTAATTTGTATTTAAAATGACCTTAAATAAATTCAATAAAATTAATCTTATATACTTTTTACTCATATCTTAGGGGTTGTTTCATAAACTTGAATAAAAATATTTGTATAATTAAAAAATTTCACTTTAACCCTTTAAACTTTTTTTTTAACATATTTTTAATAAAATATTTAATCTTACCATAAAATTATTAAATGAACTTTGAACATTTATTAAAATGATAATTTTAAGATACGAAGACATTAATTTCAATATAATAATCAGTTACGTAAATTACAATAATTTAAACATAATAATAAAAATATTTAATAAAATTAATTTCAAATGTGCAAATAATTATTAAAACTCATTCATAGCAAAAATATAGGATACTCTGTTAGTATACCATCGGGCATTGACATTCAACGTACGTGCAAGTTTTGTAGGTAAGGACATTTTAGTCAAAATTATCATTAAGTAACTGGCTGGTTGAAAAAGTTAGAAAGGAGTAACTTAATTTTGTTTGATAACAAATTTTTAAAGTTTATGAATCTGATGGAACAATAATTTTGTAATTAAGTGTTACCAGACAATCTCTAAGGTTATATTTATTTATAAAAAATATATTTAAAATTAAATTATTTGTATTAAAATTTAATATTATTTTGGACTATTTTATTTCATAATAAGAAATTATTAGTCCATTAATATTAGACTATTAGTCCTATAAAACTATTTAATAATTTAAAATAAAAAGGATTATTAATCCTAAATTTATTAAGAAATTATATAATATTTCATAAATAGACTTAAGAATGATAAGAAAATAGTTTATGAGACTATTAATCCCTTATTATGGGATAAAATAGTTTGAAATAATGTTAAATTAACATAAATAGTTCAATTCCAAACATAATTTTTGTAAACAAACATAACCTAAATATTAATTTCTTATCCAACAAATTATATAGGAAGGACGATGGACAAAATAAATAAAGAATTTCTGCTTGATTGAGCTCATTGATAAAATTTTAATTATACAAATATTTTCATTCACTTTTATTAAATAACTCCTTAGTTGTGTAAACAAAATATCTTTTCGAAATATAGTATCAATATTAATATTTTAAAATTAATTTAAAATATTTGTAGATTCATAAATGATATAATTTGCTTTACGTTTGAAAACAATAATTATCGTAACCAATAATATATTTTAGATATTTTAGGGTATTTATCTTTATATTATATAATATTAAATTACATTAATTCATGTTGGTTTAAATTTAAAAAATATTTAAAAAAACTAAAACTGATTACATAAATAAGGAATAATTATCGTAACTAATAATATATTTTAGATAGTTTAGGATATTTATATTTATATTATATAATATTAAATTATATTAATTCATGTCAGGTTTAAATTAAAAAAATATTTTGAAAAACTAAAACTGATTACATAAATAAGGAATTTTCAATCCTATAAAGTCAAAATCTGTCACGTAATTGGGCCTGGACTCCCATAACCATGTTAATGGATTGGGCTTGAGTCGGTGGACATTGGTAGGTTATAAGTTATAATCTACCCCTTCGCACAGATCCTCCGTCAGATAGTAAACAAACCCGACGCGTATAATTTGAACTAAACAGCAGCGGGGGGAAACGTAAACACAAAACCCCTCCCCTCCCTCAGCTTGAAATTCACAAATTGTGCCTTCTAGGGTTTCTCCATGGGTCCAATTTCATATCTCTAACATCTCTAATGATGAATGTTGAACCAGGCGTCAACAATGAACAATAAAGAAAATTTGGCAGTAGGAGGGATATCAGCGGAACAGAGGGCTCGAATTTCGCAAAATTTCAGAGTCGCAAAGGCTCTTCTTGCCCGCAAAAGGCCCCGTGAATCCGATCATCTTTCTGTAAAGTAATTACGATTTTTATCTTTTTTATATGTTTTAAAAATTATGATCTATATATCTTATTACGAAGCAACTCATGTTTTTTTCCCTATTAATTAAACGTGTTAATTCTTATGTTTTCTTTTAGAAGCAAGGATGCAAAAGGAATTACAAGTCCAGATCAGGTTGCTGTAAATAGAAGGGTTCCTCTTTCAGACATTTCGGTGAACACTTCAACCCCGGGATCTGTAAAGAACTTTAAGTTAATTAATAGTGAATGCATTAGCAATTCATGTTTTACAAACGTTTCTTCTAATGTTAATGATAATTCTAATGGAAAAGAAACGGAGATCACAGCTAATCAAGGAACTGTTTTGGATTCATTTACAACGCCAATCAGACAACTAGAATGTATTCCGAAAAATAAAATTATATCAAGTGATGTTATGCCAACTAATTTGATTTCAAAAAACGTGGTTACTCAGGCTGAGAATGGAATGACTATTGATTCTATTAAAACCCTAGTTAGAAGACTTGATTGCAGTGACAATTCGTGTTCAATGGACATGACTGTCGGTAGGGTTGAATCAAGTAATGGTGTCCTAGCTAGTGTGTGTGCAAAGCAAATGACCGACTTGACTGAGAATGGAAAGGCTCTTAGTCCTATTAAATCCCCAATTAGACAACTAGAATTTACCGGCAGTTATTGTTCTATGGGCGTGGCTGGAAATAGAATTGGATCAAGTGACAGTGTCTCGGCTGATAATGGAACAGTTTCAGATTTAATTGAAACTTCAATTAAACGGATCGATAGATTTGAATCAGGTCAGGGTGGTTTAATTGAGTGGGAAAATAGTGTAGTTACGGGGGATGGTTTAGAGACGCACTCATATATCACTCCGTTGAGACAGCATGGGTGCTGTAGTTTGAGTGAATCTTTAACTTCATGTGCTACCTTAGATGAATACTTTAATGATTCTATATTACAAGAAATTGATGCTTTATGTGAGAATAAGCCAGAGGTGGTTGCTGGAAGAGAGAGTTCAAATAGCAACATGCAAATGAGAAGTCAGAGTTCTGAAATGAACAGGGGTGTACGTTATGCCAATGTAAGTCCTGTTGTTTCGGAAGAAATGGTAAAAACTGAATGTAACTTGGGTCCAAGTGCTGTTCAAGATTGTGAAGAAGGGGCTAGGACTTCCGACGCTACACAGATTGGCTGCATGCCTGAGGCGTATGCAAAGTATATGCAGTCTCTTAATGACAGGCAGCAGGAAGCAGCCTGTAGTGACATTTCAGTACCCCTCATGATTGTTGCTGGGCCAGGAAGTGGTAAGGTCTGTACATTTCTGATATTCTCTTGTGCGCATGCATCTCTCTTTCTCGTTTCAATAGTTTTTTAAAGCTTTTTTTGTTGTTTTTAATGTCAGACTTCTACAATGGTTGGGCGTGTTCTTATGCTCCTGAATGAGGTACTGCTATTTAATTGCTTAATTACATAGTTCATCCTTGCTATTTTTTAGACATTTGGGTCCATCCAAATGATTGGTCCATAGACTTTTACATTTGCTTTACATATTCTTTCTTTCTTTATACATACATACATACATACATACATACATATATATATATATATATATATATATATATATATATATATTCAAATTTTCTTCTCTCCTTTATCTCTCCATAAAACATTTCCAGGGCATTGGTCCATCGCACATTTTGGCTATGACATTCACTACAGCTGCTGCTTTTGAAATGAGAGATCGGATTGGAGCAGTGGCTGGGAAGGCAATAGCTAAAGAACTAATGATCAGCACATTCCACTCGTTTTCTTTGCAATTATGTCGTTCACATGCTGAGAAGTAAGCAATTAACATACTCCCTACTGAACAGAAAAAACAACCATAAAAACTATAACTGGTTTATGCGTAGATCTGTTTAGTGCTATTTTATTTATTATCCTTGAACTTTACCAACAACGAAGCATTAGTTACATAAATATTGGAATTGACGTAGAATTTTTTATGCTTGTTTAACTAAATGTTATTATTATATAATATCATCAGTGATATTTGTCATATACTGCGGCACAGTAAAGTACTGCATTAAAAGTTATACCTCAAATTTAAACGAGTGATGCAATTTCTACCTTTGCTTAACAGTGAAGTGCAATTTCTGTTATATCCTGTCTAGACATTGTTCAATAATGGTCTCTATTGGAAGGATCTAAATTGGAAAAGCCGCCTAGATATAATTATTGGCCATTTATGATGCGGAACAATACAAGGGCCTAGAGAGACCTCCAATGGAATGTCCTAAGAACATTTTTCACGCATATTAAGAAAAGTAAAGTAGAGGAAAGAGAGTAAAAAAAGTTCCAAATTTATCGTTGCCCCACAAAATTACATAAAGTGACGAGTCTTTCTTTTTTTATACTAGTAGACCCCACTAAATAACATATTTGCCTTTTCTTTTATGTACTTATTGTCATCCTTTTGAGGACAAAAAAATTGTACCTTAGGCCATTTAGAGGACAATTGGAGTAATTATTTTGAAAAAAAAAAAATTGTAATTAGTAATTATTTCTTATTATATTAGTCATTAGATTATTCTAGAAGTTTAATTATAGTTGTAGATTTTAATTAAGAGTTATTTCTTTTCTTAATTTGGGTTTTTAGTTGGTCGCCAAGTTTTTGTTTTTCTTTATAAAGAATTGTAATCCTCATTATTATTCAAACTTGAATTATGTATTGATATCAGAGATAAAACTTTGTGCTTTAGTTGTCTGTGATAATACCGATTTCATGCATGGATAGGTTATATATCACCTTTTTTTTTTTTTATCCCTTCTTGTTTATAGTTTTGAACCTTTTTAGACCTGTCCTACATCAATTTACCTTTGGTGTGTGCATGTGTTTATATTTGTAGTTTTGAGGTTTTTTTTTTGTTTGGGGGGGAGGGGGGGGGGGGGGTGTGATCTAGCTGACATGGATGGGTATGTGTTTTAGCTAATTGAAGACCCTAATCTTATCACCTTTTCACGCATGTTTACTTAAATAATGTCCTCTGTCTCGCTCTCCCCCTTCTTACTTGTCCCCCCCCCCAGCATATTAGTTTACCTTCACATTTTTTGAATGAATAATCATGTTTCGTTCATGCACTACCTTAAGTGGAAAATGAGACAAGGTGACTTCACTGGATCATGTGAATTTTTGTGTATTAGCCTATATCCCAATCTAATTTGGTTCACTGTAGTTCATGAAATTATCTACTTAATGATTTGTTAGCTCATTCATTAGGTTAGAACGTACACCAGAATTCTTGATTTATGGGCAAGGGCAGCAAAGAAGAGCTATCATTGAGGCTGTACGCCTTTTGGAAAATGGAAAGATTGGGGAAAATAATGATCTTGGCAAACTTGGTGAAGTGTCTAATGGCATAAATTCTCCACGAAACTTTAAAGATAAGTCTAAGAAGTGGTTGAAATTTGTGACTCAAGTAAGTAATTTTCTTACTTTTCATTGTTTGTTTTTGCTTTATTCTCTTAATTAATAAGCTTAGCACCTATAATCATAGGTCTGTCAGTGGTCAGATTCCTTGCATATTTGGCCCAATGAGTCAATGACACTGATCTTAATTTGAGTATGGTGAATCTTAAAATATTAATGTTGGGTTCATATTCAAATCTAAATCCGTGTAATTTGAATTCAACCATAATCTGATTGATATGATACTATATATTACTAAATAAATAATAAATAAAATTTGAACCTGTAGAAAAAGTTAGTGTATTATTTATAAAAACAACTAAATAGTTAAACATGATACTTATTATGAGAAGTTGGGTCCAGGGAGAGTACCTCATCTAGACAGGTAATGTCAATGAGTTAAACCAGATACTTATTATGAAAATTTGGCATTTGACCAATTATGTGCAGTCGTATTTATTGAAGACATTTATGGGTACCTATCCTTTGTGCTCAATTATTTTTGAGAACACGCTTTTGAAAAGACCTTTTCCATCTATCCTTGTATAGTTTTATGTGTACTTTATTCAGCAAATTGTGCAATTCACTGCAGGAGCATAAGATTCATTGTGGAATGGTGTCTTCAATCTTTTATTATTTGATAAGAGCTTGTTCTATTTTGCTGTTATAATGTAATGTATAACATTTTGTCCTTTGTTTGTTTGGATTTCCATGAAAACTTCATTCTTAGGATTCTGGTTGGTATAAAAGGTTCTTTCCCTTTTAGAAATTAGAAGGGGTTGCTTCTTTATGTCAGAGATGGAGAATGCAGCTCATCATGTCTTAAGGAAAAGTTGGATATAATAGAAGGGGTGAAGAGTCATTGATAGATGAAAACAGTTTACTTTCTTTTATCTCAATAAAAGTTGAACTAAAATATTTAAGATGGGTTATCTGTACTAATCTATATTACAAGATTATACTACGCATGATGTTACTTTTTATTCTAACCATTTTGAATGTAACCAAAGCTTGTTCCAAATCACGTGTTGTTTTCTTTCTTTTGTGCATCTTATAGTTACAACAATCCCATATTTATATTTTTCAGGCCAAAGCTTCTGGAAAAAATCCAGAGGAATTTCAGAAAATGGGGAATGAGATAGGAGTAAGCTGATTTTAAGCAATTTAATTTATCTTTATTTGCTAATTTTTGGCTTATCGGTACTATTCTTAGCTTCCAATCTGGATCAGGCAACAATTCTTCAAAACTACGGCAACATATTAAAAGCTTGTAATGCACTGGATTACCATGACTTAATCAGCTGTTCAGTGAAGCTACTTACTGATTTTCCTGAAGGTTCATATCATCTGTATGTATTAAATCACAGAATGGAACTTTGCAATTTTATCGTTTGTTAAAAAGTCTTGTTCTTTTTCACTTGAAGTAACAAGGGAATGCCAGGAATCATGGAAGGCAATTGTTATAGATGAGTTTCAGGACACAAGTGCCATGCAATATGGTTTGCTTCGAATTCTTGCATCCAATAAACAAATAACTATTGTTGGTGACGAAGATCAGGTTTATTTATCTTTACCCTAATATCTATACTGAACCCATTATTATGGAATTTCATAATTCTCCCCTTTCACATAAAATCCATTCTCAAATTATAACCAATATTCCAAAGTTGAATATTATGTATGTTATCCTGCAGTCGATTTTTAGCTTTAATGGTGCCGATGCTTTTGGATTCAATTCATTCCGTAAGGATTTTCCAATGCACAAAGAGGTCTTGTTATTCATCTACTGTAGTTTTTCTAAGCATTCTTTACAAAAATATCCTGCATGCTTATGAAATCTTAAAATTGCATGAATCAAGAACTATAATTTCATGTTTCTTGTCAATGCTTATGCAATTTTCTTTTCCAGATAAGATTAAATAAAAATTATCGATCCACTCGTTGTATCATTGAAGCTGCATCATTTCTAATTCGGAACAATGCAAAGCGTTCCCAGTCAAAAGATGTTCTTACTGATAATTCTTCTGGATCAAAGGTAATAAAAACTTTTGTTATGAAGAAAGCTTATTTCTTCATTAAATCTGGTCACTGATTATTGATGATGTGTATCACATTGACTAGATTACTATCAAGGAATGTTGTACTGAGGAGGCACAATGTGCATTTGTTGTTGATAAAATCTTAGAAATTATTTGCGATGGCTCATCTGCCAATAGCTCATTTGGCAATGTTGCTGTTCTCTACCGGAGGCAGGTCAAGTTAATCTTTCCATAGCTGTAGTATATTTGACTGCTTTTGAAGTCATGGGGTATTTGCTGAACTGCTGTTGCTTCAGGTGTCAGGAAAAATGTTCCAAACAGCCTTTCGTGACAGGAAAATTTCTTTTAACGTTCATGGTGTGGCTTTCTATAGAAAAAAGGTTTTGCAACTTCCTTGTTTCCAGCTTGAAATGTTATCTGTTTTTGATGCATCATAGTTTTCGTCATTGAAGTTACGTGTTTTAAAATATCCTTACAAATTTTATTTACATAATCTTAAATCTGTTCCAATGCTTTTTAATTTTTTGTAGCTGCATTATGATGCAACTGATTTCTCTCTCCATATGAGTGGGGTTTCACGTCATTGCATTGATCGTTGATGAACTGTCTCTTTTGTAGGTAGTCAGAGCCATCATTTCTATGCTTAGAACAACCTTGCCTGGTTGTGATGATGGATCATTTCGTCGAGTATTCAAGGCATTGCTACCGATTGAGAAAGAGGAAAAGAAAAAGGTATACGTGTTCAGAGTTACTAAATACTCTCATTGACCTAATGAACTGTATATTGTGTACCCAAACATGGTACTCTTACGTATCAATACTCTAAATTTCGTATACCGCAAAATTTCTTTGTTGCTTTACTTAAATTGCACAAATGTCAATATTAGAACTTCGCATTGGATGCTCAAAAGTTACATTTGTATTGAATTTCTTAAAAAAAAATCAAGTTTTTGATCCAACTAAAAATCTTCTATAAAACCTAAGTTTATTACATTTAAATTCTAAGAGAATTCCTAACGACAACAGCTTATATAAAGATATCCTAGAGTACCGTGCTATGTAGCGTACTGTGTACCCATATTCCTACCGCGTACCAAAACGAGCCACGTTCTAGGTAAACGCTGGTTACAATTGTAATCTTTTTATTTAATTTTTAATTTCCGTGCTTGTATTTGCATTCACATCACATTTGTGACCATGTGGCCATTCATTCCTGCATAAGCTAGTGTGAGCATAGAGCTCTCTTATTTGAGTCCATTTTGGTTTTATTCTCCGGTTTCTCTTCGTAGGTAATTGAGCATATTGACAAAATTTCAACAGTAAGGAAATGCAGCTTCATATCAGTTGCACGTGACATATTTAGTGCAAAGGTCTCTGGTACCTTAAAGAGGTTTGTTATATACAATACAGTTTTATACTCATAAATGTAGTTTATTTTGTCAATGTATGATTTATGCTCATCTTAATATGCTGAAGAATGATACAAGGAATTATTCAACTTAAAACTCTTATGCTATGCTATCAGATGAACTGAATCTCATGCTTGGTTTATTAATGTTTTGAAAATTTTATGCAGAGACTATATTATTTGGTTTCGTTTACTACTATTGTTAAGTCTGTATACTTCATTTATTCTCTAATATGGCAGTGTGGTAGCAGAGATCCTTTTTATTGTACTATTGTTAAGTCTGTATACATCTATATTTCCCCTACATAATTTTCTTTCCACGTAGTAAGAGCACTTACATAGACTTTTGCATGAAGGCTCCCTTCGCAAAGATAATGAAATTGTGAATAATCAACATATGAGAAAATCCAACAATCTAATAGTAGCATATATTTAGTCTTATGCTTAATGATAGTAATTACACTCTTATAGTTAACTATTTTTTTACATTGATTCTTGTTTGCTTTTAGCAAAGCAATATTTTTTCTCTCAAAAATCTCAGTCTTTAAAGGAAATATAACATCCAATTTTTTGGGAAAAGTTTCCGTTTATCTTTTTTAAGTGCGCATATAATTCGAGTTCTGAATCTTGATGATAATGTTATAATGAAGCAAGAATGGCTATGAACAAATTTTCTTCATTGACTAATATAAAAGTCAAAATTAGAACTTCATGTAACATTTACTTTCTCTTTCATTTAATTATATCAGAAGAACATTTCCTTCTCTGCTAGTTATTTTCAGTTTCTTTTGATATAATTTGTACCCAACATGCCTTAGTTTTAATAATTAAATAGAAGAAGATCCTGGAAGTTCACTGTCAAAGAAGTAAGAACTCAAGATTGTTATGACAAAAAACTACTTGAAAATAAAACCCAGTAAATACATGGCCAGCATTCCCTTTTGGTGCTTATTTGAATAAATTTTATATATGAAAAAAAATGTTCAAGAGTTAGCTAAGTATTTGAAGGAATTCTGGATGAATGATTTATTAAAAGATGAAATGATCTTGAATTCCTTACTAAACTATTTTTTCATGGAACCTATCAATAAGGTGGGATTGGACTGGTAGGTTTTTTCTGGAGTTGAATATGCTCATTGATAAAATAATGAAAGCCGGTACTCTTAGGCAGTGTTTTATTGTCTGATGGTTGAGAGTTGGAACCCTAGACATTTTTTTGTCATTGTTATTGCACTTGAGAGGTGCAAATGAAAATAATCCACAAAATCAGTCTTTGCTGTCAGTGAAATATAAGATGATCATCTGTAACCAATATATTGTTCTTTCTTCTTGAACTTGAAGGGTTTTATGTAGCTAGGGTAATTTCTTTTGATTCATGTAAATATTTTTCGGAAATGTGACAAGAGAAACTATCTTAAGCCAGCAGAAAACATGTCCTTGGATGGTTTATTGTTTCAAGTATCAGTTGTTTTATCTTCTGTAAAAGTGATAAATTTATAGCAAAAAAGATAAAAAGGCAAAATCTCATGATTTTCACCAGTGCGTCCATCTCTTTGGAAGTGATTCCATTTTAAATATCTTTCTTCTATGAATTTCAATTAGTTTGAATTGTAACTTTCTTAGATAAATGTAAGATCATAAACCGGTACACAATATGTGTGCTTTAGGCGATATAAGTATGAACCGTGTCAACTCTATGCTTATTGTTTTTCGTGTCTATCTATTCTGCTACATTACACCTTTTAATTTGTATAGGTTAATTGATAATGTATGTGATATTTCTTAATGTCATGCCTTTGATTTCCATTATTCATCATAGGAGTCAACTTATCCAAGGGCGCAAGGTGGTAGTCACTTTGGACATGATATCGAAACTTGTTCATAGGGTAACTATAATACTTTGTTATCGATTCTCTGAATTTTGGTATGAACTTGTCTTAATTTTGATAATAGTAGCAAATAAAATTAAACTGGCAACTGGTAGATATGGTGTATTATATACTTCATTTGTTTCACAAAAAGAGCCTCATTTGTCATTTTTTTTTCCACAAAAAAATCCCACTTTTTATTGATAGTAGCATTGAATGGCACATTGTCTTCAAATTTGTTATCATAATTTCATTATCATACCAGCTAAATTGACAAGTTATTATTTCAATGGGTAAACATTTATCAAAAATGCATCCTTAATATTTGTAAATTTTGCAAATGGAGCTTTTGTTTGTGGAACGGAGTGAGTAGTTCTGTTTTCATGCAATTAACATTTCATTGAGGAAGAGGTAGACTGTACTCATTTATTTTATTTAACTGTTGATTCATAATTTTAGCCTAGAATTACTATGCTGTTTTAGGCTTTACCTATGAAAATATATTTCAACCAAAATCCTAGTAATAATATTATCTTACTTATTGATGCTACAGGAACATTCAATTTCAGCTGCCTTTACTTCAGTGGCTAACATGATACCTCAGGTTGTCTTCCTTTTCACATAACTATCCAAGTAGCAAAATGTAGAGGTTTGAACAATGAACTGTATTTGCATTGTGTTTAAAGTATATGCAGTTCACTTCATGCTCAAAGATATTTTATTAAATACCATGATATGCTTGTGTCTGTATTTATTCTTTACAGTATAATGTTATTTATATTAAAACTCCATTTTCTGATGGAGTGTAACTCCTTATTTATCATGGGCTGGTAAAATAGGTTGGATCTTCAAATGTTTGATAAATGTCTTGCTTATTTTGATAGTGCATGAATTTTTACCCTTTTAGAACAAATGAGATCTAGTAGGACCTAGTTGAAAGAGCACAATTTTGGCTAAATGAGGAGATACTTAATTGTTGTTTCATTCTGGAAATATCTTCTTGTTCTTTAGCTACTACTTGAAAAGGATTCATCAGTCTTCCTCTACTCATATAGTTTCAATTTCTCTATTTAATTTATATCTCCCCCCACCTCCTGTTGTGGTACCGCGCGATAGTAAAATCCTACATCAAAGCATAAGGAGAAAAATTAAGGACATATATGCTCTAATGAACAATATACCTAATAGGTTAACTTTTTTAGTTAATGTGGTTTCAAATTAGTATATATGGACTGGATATTCCCAAAAACTAGTATAAAAGCCATGGGTATGGGCTTAGATCATGGATATGGTATGCACTACGCATAATGGATGAAAGTAATTCATTGAGCAAGTGGTGGACTCTTCTTGTAGAGATTCTTGATTGACTCTTGACAAGAGATATTGAAGAGTGTGCGCTCATCAACTAGGAGATATGACGGGCTAAGCTCAATGAGTTATATGTGCTTGGTGGTGGATTATGTACTTTTTGAGCAAGTGGTGGACTCTTCTTAGGGAGGTTCTTGGTGGATCAAACAAGAGATATTGAGAGATAAACTTTGTCAGATAAGGAGACTTGATGGGCTTGACAGAGGCTCTTGGTGGATCAAAACAAGAGATAATAAATAGGGTGACTCATCAATTAGAAGAAGTGATGACCAATCCTCAACAAAGTACGGTTAAAGTTCAACGGGGAGCTTGGTGTCGATGTGGACGGAGAGATTACGCGTTAAGGGGGAGATTGCTGAGGTGCCGCAAGATAGTAAAGTTCTATATCGGAACGTAGAGAGAAAATTGAGGACATATATACTCTAATCTAATGGACCATATATCTAATAGACTAATTTTTTGGGTCAAGATGTGATTTCAGATTAATATATGTGGGCAGGATATTCCCAACAACTCCAAGGAAAACAGATTAGACCCTCATCAGTTGTTACCCATATGTTTGGATAGGATTATGCAACCCATATGTTCGGATAGGATTATCTTCCTTTATTTTCATGTTGAAGTTTCAAACTTCGAAGAATCAAGTGAGCGACACTGGAAATGCATATGAGATATTATCAGATGTTCCCATTGAGTATAGATTGGTCTTAATTTTCTTGCAATTCGGTACATGTTAGTGATACATTTTTGTGTATGTATAGTGGCTGACTCCTTCAGGTTATGAACTGTAGCTTAAAATCTAGTAGGTCAAGAAGACGTCCATTCAAATTTATTTTATCAAATATACTCATTTAAAATTTCAAAGCATTTTTTTATCAATTAAGTTTTAAGGGTCTATTTATGTTTCTGGCTATAAAGTCTATTATCTATATTCATGCTGCAAACTACCTTTTTTCAGTCCATGTTTTTTTGCGTCTCTACAATTTTTCATTCTCTCTCTCTCTCTCTCTCTCTCTCTCTCTCTCTCTGTGTATATTCATGTGTGTGTTTGTGTTGTCTACTAATCATGTGTATGCTTTTTCTTGTGGGCTTTAATCAAAAGCCAACACGTTTATATCTGTTGTTTCTTTGCCAATGAAAGGGTAGGTGAAGTTCCTTGTATAGCAAATGAACAATGAGACCTTTTCAATTTAGTTGTTCCTTGTGGCAGTGCTTATATTTCTGGTTCTATGTACTCCAATTTGACGAATTCAAGTTCACTTTATGATTTTATATTTTGTAGAAGTACCTTCTTGAACAACGGGCAGTTCTAGATGTTGATGGAGGGAAGTTGTTAAATGAAGACAATGACCTTAGATCGGTATGTCTGGACTTTTTGGGATGACCTACTTTAGTCATACTAATGGCACCTAGTTTATGTTTCACACCCAATCAGTTTCTAAATAAAACTATGATCAACGCAAGAATGACAGGTACAAAGTTTTTGTTACTAATCTTATTCTTATAATGTTCTTAACATTATTAATGCTGTATCATTTATTTTTCATTTGAAATAACTAGTAGGTTTATTCTGAACTAATATTAGAGCAGTCTCATTATCTTCCAATAGAATATATAATCTGTTACTTCGTCATGCAGGTGCTCCAGTACCTATTGGATGACGTCTCTGAGTTTTTAACAACACAAAAAACTGTGATTGAAGGGAAGAGAGATACTATAGCAGAAGACAGAGGGTGTGCAAATGTACTTAAAAGTTTTATGGATTATATATCCCAACGAGAAAGTGAGAATTTTCGTTCTAGGAGGCATGACAATGAGCATTCTGTCACCCTTACAACTATCCACCAGGTTTTGTTTTTCTCACTCAAATCACCACGTGTCATATGACAAGTATTTAATCCGCTAATATGTATAAATGTTTGTGGTTAAAATCCCCCCTTCCCCTCATTTCTCTCATCTTGCAGTCAAAAGGCTTGGAATGGGACACTGTCTTCATAGTGAAGGTAAGAGTAGTACCACTTACTGCTGAAAATATGCTTCTATAATTTTTGTTCTAGCAAACTTATTGATGTACTATGTGCTTCTTATCAAAACAAAACAAGACATGGGATCCAGGAGTTGTTTAATAAATAATGATGGCTTCAGGCACTTTTAATTGATAATTCAAAAATAGGAGTTTTTGTGATTTATTAAAGGATGTGCTCTTAAGTTTCTTTATGTTAATTGTGACTTATCGAGCCGCATAGCAATCTATATATGTAGTCCGGTTTGAATCAATGGTAACCAAAATTTTGTTGCAACTTAGCAGACTAGAATAGACTTCATCTAATGATGATATGGCTTCAGATAGGGCTCAGATTGCCAAACTTGTAATCTTCATATGACCAAATATTAAAGAACTGTTAAACTGGTTTCTGAACATCTTCTCCCAGATTTATTGCAACAAATTCTTTTAGTGTTCGTGGAACGGATTTTAAGATGTATCATAAATATATTTAATTATTATGAATACATAAATCTATATTAGAATATAATAGTCCCTCAGTTAAAAAATATAGGATCAAGTTTGACCATTTGAAGCCAAGTTGCGATATTTTCAAACTTAAAATTAATATAAATTCATTTAGTTTAAGACAATAGAGTTATGAATATCGTAAAATATCTAAAAAATATTACTATTTACAAGAATTATTGTTTTCAAAGTTAATTGAATCACATAATTCTGAATTTGGAAATATTTTAAATTGACTTTGAAAAGTCAATACAATAAAGCCAGGACCGTGGTTGTATTTAGTAACCAAAATTTGAAGAAAACTTCTTGAGCATTTTTGATTGACTGATTGCACACATGGTGGGACCCGGTGAGGAAATGGATTTTGTGATTGACTGCAAAAAAGTAATGTTTTATTTGAGTTACAATTTGATATTACTTGATGCCTGCTTAGTTTTGATTCTCAATTTCTTCGGTATATTAGAAGCAATTCCAATTTAATGTTGTCATTTGTTACACTAATTCTTGGATGAATGGTGGTACAGGCGAATGAATCTGAGATCCCCCTGTTGCATGATTATAATGGAGTTGCAAAGGAATCTGCTTCCTCACTCGAAGTTAGTTCATTTACTTAACATTTTTTAACATTAGGAGTTGCAAATTCTTCTTAAGTACTCAAAATTTCATGCTCTTTCAAACAATTTTAGGAAGAAAGGCGCTTGTTATATGTGGCGATGACTCGTGCTAGGAAAAAACTTTTTATTCTTTATGTTCTCACGGATTCCAATTGGCAGGTTTGATCCATACATCAGGTTTGTTGTTCTTCTTGGTTCAATACTCTGTGTGGAGTAATGTTTTTCCTTTCAGGTCCTTCAACCTTCAAGATTTCTAAAAGAAATCCCAAAGTACCTTCAAGAGGTCCAGGTGTGCTTAGTTCCAAATGTCAGATGTATTTTCTTCATTTGCATGAAATCATTAGAGATCAAAGTTTTATGGCACAATCTTTTCCATGAAATGGTTGACACTACTTACCAAGTTCATTATTGCTATGTTCACAAGAATGGTAACATAACCTGTAAAACTGGTCATTTGCATGCAAACAATAAATAAAGTAGTTATGCTACAATGCAAGTACATCCCCCAAAAAAACATCACAAATAATGTCTTCGGCTGTAGAGGGCTGTAATGAATGATTACAGGCTAAATAGACCACTGTGAAACTAAAGTTGTAAGTGGTCATTGACTTGTTGAAAATAAGTCAGGAATAATGGTCAGTTCGTCAATTACCAGAATATATTTTTGTGGTTTGTTATATTCCTTATTCTCAATCTCAGCTGATGTCAGTGCAATATCCACTTATGCATTGTACCATCTTCAACTTGAAATGTTCTACTGTTGGTTTCATTGAAGAAGACCAACACTTACAAAAGCTCATAAGATAAATTGCTATTTCATGCAATATATGTTTTTCGAAATAAGTTTTTGCAATGATATCCATTGGGTAAGAATGCTCCCAGTGTTAAGTCAGTTTCCAGTAGTAGTTGGGTAATGAATCTTCCATTTGACTCAAAACACCAAAGTGGAAAAAGAACAAAAGATATAGCATGAGAAGAAGAAATGAATTGTGGTCAAATTGATCGTTTCCATAGTTGCACATAGCTTTGAGAGTAGATAATTTGGTCCTACAAGTATTAGCTTTCAGCTTTCAACTGGAAAGTATCATACTATTTGCCATAAGAATGGTGCAGCTTTTGCTGCTGTTTGATGCTCAACTTTCTACTTAATTTTTGTGGCCTCCTTACCTAGGATGAGCCAAATTCCAGCATATTGCAAGCAGAGCACGTAGAACTTCCAAAAGAGGCTCATAATATGACCATTGGAATACCGACCAAAAAAGAATCAACCAAGGCAGATATGGTGGTTGATGAGTCTTCCAATGTTTTATTCAACGAAGTATCCGAAGAGTCAACAGAACTAATTCAGGCATGCAGTGGAAACAGTTTTCTGAAAAGGTCCTCTTATTATACTTGGGTGTGTTAAATAGAGCTTTAATATCCTGAACAAAAGTCATTAAGACTTAACTTTACTTCACTTCTTTCATTACTATGAGTTAACTTTCTTGATTTCTCTATCATAATTTTACAGGTTCAGTACAGAGGTGCGAACTGTTGTTTCCCATTTGTTCCATCAATGGGCCAAGAAGGCAGCATTTCAAGAACCCAAAAGGTTACTTGACAAGGTACATTAATTATATCTATCTCAATAGCAATTTAGTGGTGGAGATGGAGTTCATCCTTTTGGCATTGCTGAGAAGCATAACGTGTCCAAACTTAAACCTTCTTTCCACCGGCCTGCCCATAGGTATTTTATTCAAGCTATGCAAAAAGCGAATGGTAACATATCCTTCATGTGTTTGCTTCAATTGTATGTACAGGTTGGCTTTGTTATCGATGAACGATTGAGGATCAGAAAAAGTACACACAAGGTTATACAACCCTTGCCATTTTCTTTTGCAGAATATTTTTTTCTTGTCCCCTTTCATCTTCTGAATGTGGCCCTCTCTTGCATCATAGCCTTCAAAAGCATTTTCAGGCTTTGGGCTAGTCCAACAATATACAACTGAACTAACATGCTATATATGCATATGTTATAGATCTGACAAACGGGCCGGGCCAAAATGGCCCGGACTTTTTTGGCTGAAAATTAGAGGCCCAGGTTGGGCTGGGCTTGGCCGCGGTTATTTATTTCTTCCAAAAAACACATGTTGTGCTTTCTCCAAAATTAAATGTATGATGATTTTAGAAGCCTTCATCTTACAGAATAGTTTGGGATACATGGTATAGTAGTAAGAAACTAATAAACCAAAAGGTTCAGGCAAATTTTGCAAGATAAAATTCCAAAACTAAACTGGGAAAAAAATAGAAAAACCCAACACAAAATTTCAAGAATATAGAAACTTAAATCAAGCATGAAGAGGTTAAAGATCAAAGAAATTGCAAATTACTCTAAATATTAATGCCCTTAAACTAACAGATCAACCAAAATATTCGTTAGATATATAAAAATGAAGAACCCTAGATTTGGATCCAAAACTAAAGCTAGATGGATAAAGAAGAAACAAAAAATTTAGAGAGAGAGAGAAAGAAGACGATGATTTGTTCGCCAGTTTGCCTGATGAGCTTCTTCAACTATTCGGCTATTCCCATTTTCTCTCTCTTCCAAATCTGCTCTGATTTTGTGAGTGAACTGATTTGCTTGGTTAGCTTGTTTGTGGCGTGAAAATTGAGGGGCCGAATTTTCTTTCTTTGTTGATTGTTAATTGTTATTTATGTATCGACATATAGTAGTATAGTACACTTAACTATTATAATATTATTAGTTCAAGTTTTTTTAATTATTAGTTTATTAGTAGTGCACTGAGCACTTTTTCTTTAAGATAGACATGAATCATGGAATCTAGAATCTTGATCCAACGATTGGGGTCAGTTGTGTATTTTTGTTTGCATCACGATAACACCAAAACAGAGCATATTTTTTATAAAAAATAATTTGGGTAACGGGTCGGGCCAAAATGGCCCAAAATTTTATAGGTTAAAAATATTAAGTCCAAAGCCTATTTTTTCACTGGCGGGCTAAGCCGGGCCAATTTTGCCAAGTCTAATATGTTATATATCATTTGTCAGGACATGTGCCACCTGGTGGACCTATTTATCAAGTTCTAAATAAAAGCCAGTGTTTCATGGTTGTGATTTTTATAAATATTTTTACGAGTTTTTGGCCCCAAGGGATTGGAACCAGCAGCCTTGAGGTTGCCTCAAAGTCTCTGCCATTTCTCCCACCTCTTGGGGTTGTGTTTCATGGTTGTGATTTTATATATATATATATTTTTTTTTGGCTCCAAGGGATTGGAACCAGCAGCCTTGAGGTTATGCCTCAAAGCCTCTGCCATTTCTCCCACCTCTTGGGGTTGTGTTTCATGGTTACGATAGCTCTAGCGTAAATAAGTTTGATTTAGTGAAAGACATCATTTTTTCCTATGCAGCACAGGTTCCTGTTTTCTGGCATTTATAAGTTTATAGCTCTTACCTTACCTGTTCTTACATTTATGCTCATTATGTGAGTTATAAACTTATATTACATCTAAAGATCCTTTAAATATACTTTCCTGGGCTTTGTAGTTATGTGAGTTATCAACTTAACTCTGGCATAATTTGTCAGGATGTTTTGCGCGAATTGAAATCTTGCTTGAGGAGTGATGAGGCTTTTCAGTATGCAGAATATGTACGTTTATTTTGGGATTCAGAAGCAATTGTAACTAGTATTTTGAAATTTTCAGATAAATATATAGTTATATACATTGATAGTACATGATATATTATGGCCATAGTTCCAAGTTTGTCAAATTGAATTATGCATACATGCTCACATACACGCATTTCAACATTGTTGAAAAGGAATTTCTTTCTACTAATATTAGGTTCTAAAATGGGAGCAAATTCCTGCTGATAAGCGTGCTTATATTATGAGGGAGAAACAGGTACGCTTCTTAAAATTATAAATCAATGAGCTATGTATAATTATGCAACACTCTTCAAATTTTATGTTCATTCCAGATAAAAGGAAATAAATACTGAGTAATTTATTTTTAGTGCTTTCAGATTTTCTTGTTCTTTCAAACCATTTTCAAGGTTCTAGGGATAAGAAGCATATGCCTGCTAAACTTTGAAGAAAACTTCCGGTATTGTAATCTAGTCATTGGCAAAAGCTAACGGAAATACGAGTACCAATATACCTCAAAAATTTTCCATTTTAATTATATAAGCTAGAAACTAATATTATCTGCATTTGATGCAGGCTTTGCTTTTGTGTATGCATGCAAGGTTACTTAAATATGCACATGGATGTAAATATACATCCATTTGTTTTTTGTTAACTGGAGTAATAACACTTTGTTCATGCACTTGTCCATTATTTTATATATGCGTGTGTGCGCGCGCGCTTTTGATGACGGTAAAATCTGTAACCACTAACCTTATAGTGTGCACGTTGTACATCCCACCAACCACATACAGGGTAAATCCCATAGTAAAATGTGTGGGTGGCCTTGAGGAGATCATAGTTTTTGTAGAGTATTGAATTCATCATGACCATACCTCTTACTGTCTCTCTCTCTCTTGTAGGAACATTTTCAGAAGCTACGGGTTGAGAGTGCAATGGGCTCTTCAGCACCTACCTCTAAACAGGTAACTAACAAGCTTGTCATAAAGAAATTAATCGCAATTGGTTATTTTCTGGTGAATACCGCTGGTACTTGCCCCGTGAATTTCATATTTTAGCACCGTTTCAACAAAAGATAGCTTTTTAAAGTATCTCTCAGCCCTGGAAGTCTGTGATACCAGGTTGAACACCGTCTAATTTCATAGCTTTGAATTATTGCCAAGTTCATTCGTGTTCATCTGATAGTTAAAAATATGGACTATTAGTGGGATCGGACCTGATTGCAGCAAAAGTCAAGTGGGAGCGTGTTCCATATTACAGTAACCCTCTTTCGTGTTAAGCTCAATGTCACTAATTGTTGTCTTATGTGATATGGCAGATTGGGTACTTGCGGAATTTAGGATGTACTGTGGCCCCTACATCTCGTCTCCATGCTTCTCGTTTGATTGAGCAATACAAATCATTGTAATTTGTAACTTGTGGTCAAATATTTATGAGTGTTGCTATATATATAATATATAAAGAAAATTACAAAAACAAAAAATAACATATAAAATCATGAGTTTATTATTCTTATCCTAGAATGTGAGACTTACTTAAAGTTATATTTGAGATATTTGATTATGTGATTTATTGTATTTGTAATTCCCTCTATAATTAGGACCTTTTTAAAGAAAGGAGAAAGTAGGTATTTGACCAAGTACTTTTTTTATTTATTTATAAAATATTCTATCTGTTCTACGAGATTAATCTAATTTGATTTATATATAAATTCAATATAATCAAACCAATACAATATTAAATTTATTATCAAAATCTCCACACCTAAATTATTCCTATACAACTTGTTATACTGTATAAATTTATGGCATAGTATAATGTGTTATATCGTCTTAATTAATTTACTTAAAATTGTGATAAAAAAATTTGTGTTAAAATTGGTAAAATCAAAAATAAAAATTCTCTTAAAAGAGTTATTTATTTATTTATTATTATTATTTTTGTTAAAGATTGGTTAAATTTCTTTTGAATACTTTATAAATTTCAATAGTATATGTTTAACTATTAAAAATTTATATAATACTTATACTAATTTAAATAAGAAAGAAAAAAATCTTTCTTTTTTTGTTTTTGTTAAAAATAAAAATATTTTTAAATTTGAATAATATTTAATTAATACAAGTTTGGATAATACTTATATTAATATGAATAAAAAAACTGAGTGAGTTGTCGATTCCAAAAATAGGATTTGACAACACATTAACACAAATTTCCTTTATATCTTAGAACTAAAATACCGACTAATAAAATAAAAATATTATAGGAGTAGTTTCTATTAAATATTTTATAAATTTGGATAGTATATATTTTATTATTATAAATTTGAATATGAAAAAAAATTATTCCTTTTTTCTGTTCATATCAGATATAGAAATATTTTTAAATTTAAATTGCATTTAATTAATATAAAGTTAGATAGTACTTATGTTAGTATGAATAGAAAAACTGAATCAAAAATTGATAAAATTAAGCCACGTTTATACAGGGACAAAGTCACTTGTATGAGTGTTACTATGTTGAATTTTTATTTTTCTTAATTAGTAAATGAAAATTATAAAAAAAAGGTTTATTAAATAAATTGATCTTATTTAAATTTTATAATTTTTTTAATATATAGAGTCATATTAAAATTTTGTGATTTTTTCAATCTCATACCACTTATATCTTCTTATATATGCATCTTATTTTAATTGTTTGAAATTTTATAATAATTAAAATTATATTATTTTTAAATATTTAAAAAAATATTTATGAACAAATTTGTGATTAAAACGGACTATTAGAGGTCAATAGAATATATATATATATATATATATATATATATATATATATATAATGTCATCATTGATTCTATTTTAACGTAATTAAATACTCTCTTATTTCAAAAACCAGATATACATTTTTTAAATGACAATTTTTAAAAATAATTATTTTTTCAAACATATTTATAATATTTGTTGATAATTTGTAACAGTGGCATAATATTACTCAATCTATTTAGAATTTCATATGATTTATTAGTTTCAAAATAGAAATATATCTTCAATTTATGTACGGATTAAAAAGTAATATTTATCTTGAATTCTAAAAAATAATATACATATCTAATTTTGGAGTAAAGAAATTATCCAAAAATATAAAGTTGATCATAAAATTTGCCTTTAGGGTACTGCCCTTGAATTTTGTTAAAGTATTTACAATTTTTATAATAATTTTGACAAATATTTTCTGATTTCATCACTCTCTATATATATGGAATCTTATAATCTGAAGTATTAAATGAAAAATTAGGAGTAACAAAGCAAAGGGGAAGAGGGTTAGAACTTAATATTGAATCAAGTCCACAATCTTTTCAAAATAAATAAATAAATCAAGTCCACTATTAATATTGGCAGGCAAAATTCATTTTTATTGAAATCGTAACGATTGGTAGATTTGTTGCACGATTAAAAATTAGTTGGTCAAAATAGTAGTCCATAGTCAACGATAAGTATAAAATAGTCATCAGTTCTTATATGCGCGCGCACCTGTAATATTTTCTCAGTGATGGGCCAACTTAATTCCAACCCAAGCCCGCTAAATAAATAAGAAGTAGGATGAGGGTTATTGGACGAGTGATGTTTCTAAAAGTCCTAACTTTGGCCCAGTTATCGTATGTATGAGAACTTAAACCCAAGCTTGTTGAAAGCTATAATTACAGTTGAAATTATTATACGAATTTGTAAAGGACCCTTGAGCCCATATTGTCGCCACATTTTAACTTTATATCAAGTCAATCAGTAAAATCTAAAAATTTTAAATCAACGCGTTACATGTATGTTTTGCAGGCTACAAGTATACTTGAGATAGATACTTTACAATAATAATACTAATTGTTATATAAAATAAGTCTATATTAATTTACTTTTCTATTGGTATATTCCTGGAAACACTTTCCGCCCAGTTTAGAAACCCTAACTATATAACCTTATAAATATCTATTCAGCCGCCCCTTCCATCTTCACTATAGAATTTTATTCCCTCTGCTCTGTATGTTTATTACGGTTTTGATTTCATCTTTTTCATTAAATGATTTTTAATTTATCAAAGAGATCGCGGGGATGACCCCATGAAATTCAAGCTCAACAGACCGGATTGCAGGTTTCTCTTTGTTAAAGAGAATCCTGCGTGTCGATAACCCCGCTGAACTGAGCGATCTCCAATTTCTGTTCATCCGTCTTATATATATACATATATATTTCGATTTTTTTGCTTGATATTGTTAATGGGAAATAAATGAAGATTGCGATGATGATAGCTAAGCTCCCTCTTCTTAATCTTCAAGTTGAGGACAATTGCTGGCAGAATCGAACCAATATTTACAATGCCACTACTGAGTAATCTATTTCCCCAATTTTAGATGAATTGTCTGTTATGATTTATTTGTTTAGATTCTTACTGTTGATGATGATGAAGCAATAGTTCAATAAATCCAACACTTGGACTGAGAAATTCAATTTTCAAGTGATGCTAAAGAAGTTGCTGCTGAATCAAATAATGTCCTCTCCCTTGGTGCAATTCCCAAGTGTGAAGTCCTATTTTGTTTTTATGCTCTAATTTCCATTTTCTGCACTCAGAGATTCACTTGGATTAAATACGGCCGATTATTTCTTTTAATGTTAGATGGTACAATCCCTTTGAGCCGGCTGGTGTCTTCTTCAGTATCAAGTAATGAAAGATGAATAATAATCTTAGGACACCATTGGACACGACTTCTTGTAGTTGTGGATGAGAAAGTATATTTTTCTGATGATGATAAAAAATATAACCAAAGTTCATAGCTGTGGAAGTATGTACTAGAATAGTTTGATTCCTGCAAATTTTGTGTTCGTTATTTCTTTAGTATTTTTGGTGCTGAAGTGACAAAATTTTCATTTTTAACGGGATATATCAACTGTAAAAGAAAGTAATACTTAAACAAATATCAAAAAAATTAAAAAGTTATATATCAGTTTCAATAAAAGTTTTGTAACATTACATGGCAATAAAATTACGATAACAAAAAATTAGATATGGTATCATTTTATGCAATCAATAGAAGGGACACTCTTATTTTGGAATAATTTTCTTCCCAATAAATTTGAGATCAAGGAGAGTATTATTTTTTTCGAATGGGCTTTTACCTCGTGCGGTTATCAAGTCATCGGAGGCATCGTTGGATCTATGGTGAGGGGAAGTTTCAGCTGTAAAGGGTGTTCATTGGGATTTTTTCCGTCTTGAAGTGAGATTTTGGTGGGCGTTGTTTGCTCAGGTGGTTTCATTCTTGTATAAAGCTTGCTAATCAGGGTGCAAGTTTAGGTGGATATGGTTTTTCGGGTTATTCAGTTCTCTCAAATTTATTGCAGGACTGGAAGGCCTTTGATATCGTTTGTTGTTCTAATTTTAGCTTGGTGCTCTGTCTTATCTCTGTTTTTGTTGGGGCTTTGCTATGTTTATCAAGATATGGTCTTTTATCCGACTCAAGTCATTGTTCTCGCAAGTTAATTCCATACTGCGAATCTTATGAGTGTGAATTTTTCTGTTTTTCCAGCCGGTTGGATTTATAGGTATATGAGCTTTTTTCCTGGTTTATTTCGGTGTTGGTCTGTTTCGGGCAACTGCTATTATCCGTCCCTGGTTTAAATTTTCGAGGAGAGCTTTCTTTGGTTTGGATGCTGTTGTTTGGTGTAATTGCTGATGTCAAAAGCAGGTTGACGTTTGGTGGTTTGATGGGCTATCTTCATTGATTGTTGTCGACTTGGAATTGGGGTTGGTATTCGAGTTCATTATTATTGGTTGATTCAAGTCTTCATTTTGCATTCAGGGTGTGGTGGTAGTTTTTCTTTTCCTAATGTACTCAAGCTTCTGCAAAATTGTATTTCCTCAATTCCAAGTCTTTTGAATTGAGTATTGTTTTATAATATATTTTCTTTTATAAAAATAAATAAATAAATACAGATTTAGTAATGATGTAATCCAGTCATAACTATATCTGCATTTGCAGCATCAACGAAGGTCACTATTGCTGATTTATAATGATTGACGAAAATTTTTATTATCTCAGCAGGGGCAACTGTCCACGCTATATTCGATGTAGCTCCGGGCGTGGGCATCACTTTCAATTAGGAATTTATATGTTTCAAAAGCTTATGGAGGTTAAAGTTTTCATTTATCCAATCCATTTCGCACACAACAGATGGGATATTTCTTTGATTTGTTAGTTGTCTTACATGCTCATGCTGCCACGTTTGGATTGGTAGCACGGTCCCGTTTAAAGTTACATCCACTAACAAATTGTTGATATGCATCCTTTGTCAAATTTATCAGTGTTATTGATTTTAAGTTTTGGATTGATCTCGAAAAGAATTGCAGAGGGAGAGAGAGAAGAAGATTGATCAGAAAAAAAAGTTTTGTTCATTTCACTAAAACTACAAACGAATCCTACCCATTGATTTTAAGAACTGATCTCTATCCTTAAATCACTCTAACAGCTTAGGTGATATTTAATTGCATCTTAAATTTTAACAGTCCATTATCTTATTCGCTAAGAGACTTGAAGTTATTTGGTAAAAAAAATATCCCTCATAATATCTCTAAATCAGTTAGATAGAAAATAAAATCCAAATCATTAAAATTTGTCTTTTAATGAAAATTTTAAATTTATGGACAAAAATAGTCTCAATATATATTATATTCTCTCCATTCCAAATTTTAAGATTATTATTAATTTTAAATCGAGATGATTAAAAATTATAAAATAATAAATCATACAATGAGTATTAGTTTTGTGATATTTTTCAATATTCATCCTGGTATAAACTAAAATCAAAGAAATTTATGTCAGTTAATTATGATCAATTTAAAAATATTTTAAATTGACTTTATGAAGTCAATAACAATCTTATATTTTAAAACGGAGAAAATATAATTCTTCTATTGAACTGTTACTTTATGTTTTTGTTCTATTAAACTTGACACATTTTTTTTATCTAATATAATAGTCATCGTATAATACATTATTGCAAAAAAAATAAATAGATAATTTGTTTAATATTTATTTACTAAAACATATTATTCACTTTTTATTTATTTATTAAACTGAATATTTAAAATTATCAAATAAAATTTTTAGACAATGCAGAAGGTTAAAATGATAAAATTGTGTTATTTAGGCATTTAAAAAAATTAATTATTAAACAACAATTCTTCATTAATCAAATATAATTCTAAATAGATGCTCTATATTATTCATATGTCTAAACTTTTCAGATCTTAACATTCAATTTTATTAAACACAACTTTACTCTCCTTAATAAGTAAAATTTAGTTCGTTACAATCAGAAACCCTAGTTATCATATAATAAGAAAATAATCAAAATTTTCTCCTCAACTGTACAATTTATCTAAGATAAAATCAAACTGGACTATTTTTATAAAATAGAGGGGATGTTTAGAAAGAATATTTAAAAAGAACGTCCAGTAGTAGAATTAAAGAGTACACTCAATAATTAAAATATATATATATATATATATATATATATATATATATATATATAAAATACTAGTATTATTTAATGCAGCAGCCCCATACGCCCATACCCAAGCCAAGATATAAACTAGATCGTATAGTGTCTAGTAATGTAAAAATTAATTACATTCCAACATAAATTATAAAGTGGAGGCTTCAATTGAAAGGTGGTGGTGGTGGTGGTGGTCAAATTCTCTCTCATATCGATAGGTGCCCTATAAGGTCCTTATAGTGCATGTCACGGTCTTCATGTCAACGTTAAGAATAAGCCACTATCACATTAATGCACACCCTGTCCACAAAAAGTTATCTCTAGTTTGAGTTCAGGGTACCCTCAATTCTATTAACTCCAAAAATATTGAAAGAAAAATGCAACCCAAAGTTTTCCATATCACTCTCATACTTCTTCTCTTCTTACTTTCCTGCGGTTCGTGGGCTTTCAACACCGACGTTGGGGGGAAAAAGATGGCTTCACCCGGAAAGTCCTCCTCTTCTAGTGGTCCTAACCCTAGTGGTGGAACAGGCTCAGGACATGGTCCTAACTGGGACTACAGTTGGGGTTGGGGTTCGAGTCCGGGAAGCGGATGGGGCTATGGCTCGGGTTCAGGCCAGTCTCCTAATGGGTTTGGCAGGGGTTCTGGCTATGGTTTTGGTTCTGGAAGTGGGTCGGGGTCTGGTTATGGTTACGGGTCCGGTGGTGGTGGTGGGTCTGAAAGTGGTCTTGAAGGCAGCCGTGGTGGCGGAAGTGGCAATTCTGGTGGCTTTGGCATCCCTTCACCATCGCTGACTAGAGACCTGAACAACCATGGGTGAAAAAAGGAGTGTTTTTATCTATTGTTCTAGTATTGTATCGCTACCTAATATATCCGTATCTGTCTATTAATCTATTTATAGTTAATTTAAAAATGAATAAAAATTATGTGAAATACAATACATAAAGCGGACAGTAGATGAAACAGTGAATTTTACTAGTATTAATTCGTGAAAAAGGGCTTGCAGTTTGTATTAATTTACCAATCATATTATAATATATTGTTACGAGTTTGTGCTAATTTGCTTATGAATTAATTTCTACAGCATCTAGTGTCCTGTGAGAGCCAATTAACTATACTTGGCCAGAATCATTTGCTACAACTATCGAGAAAGTATGATGCAATGAGTATCTCTTTCCCAAGTCATGGATTTTGTACGTGTGATATATCCAGTTTCCTAGTTTATAGATTGAAATCTTTCCACTGGCCTAATGTACGTGGGACTGGAGTGTTATATACCTACTTACTATAATTAATTATGAATTGAAGTTGATATTCAGTTTCATTTTATTTCCCCAGTTTTAGATGAATTGTCTGTTATGATTTGTTTGTTTGTTTATGTTCTTAATTATAGTTCAATTAATCCAACATGCACTTGGACTGAGAAATCCAATTTTCAAGTGATGCTAAAGAGCTTGCTTGCTGCTGAATCAAATATTTTTTTTATTGTTCTGATCCCCTGGTGCAATTCCATCCTATTAATGTTGTGATTCCATTTTCAAAAGAATCTCATAAACTCCAGAAAGTTTTTAAGTTTTTATGGTTGATTATATTGTTAGTGTTGAAAGCAGAGGCTAAGCCAAAAATCTTTGTCAGTGGGGTCAAAATTGTTACTAAGTTATAACTTTTGTACTCTCGGGTCACACATACATATATAATTTATATTATATTACAATGACAATATAATAACTAATAATATATGGTATATATACACTATATTGACGCATAATAGATTTTTCTAATCACAATTGTTCATAAATAATTAATTCATTAATTATTTTGAAAAATAATATAAATTAGATTATTATTTAGTTTTAAAATATTATAGAAAGAAATACATATATTTAGGGTATATGAGTTATGTGATTAAAATTTGATTGAGAAAGTTATAAATTTTCAATTTGACCCCATATAATAAAAAAATTATAAAATTTGAGTGGTGTCAATTTATATATAATACATAAAATTTTTAAAATTTATCCTACATTATAAAACAATTTTTTTTTTTTAGTGGGGTCAATTGACCCCACTCTCTACCACGTAGCTTCGCCACGGGTTGAAAGAATCGATTTAATTAAAACGTAAGTACTTTTAATTTTAAAATAAGGTTCTAGTCTATTTTATTTTATTTATGCTTTGCATTATTAGTATTATATATTAATATACAATTAATTTCTAGCTATATTTTCTGTATACACCCCAGATTCAGTTGGATGAAATGCAGCCAATGCTATATTAATTTTGTGAATCATTTTAGTATTGACAATAATATTGTTTATGTTAATCAGGTGGCTTTTAACTTTTATTTCCTTAATGTTAAATGGTATCAATCCTTTAAAATTTTGATTTCGATTTGTCTGTACGTGTTTATTATGTATAGACCACCTTGAGCCGGCTGGTCTTTTCTTCATTATCAAGTAATGAAAGATGAATAATAATCTTAGGAGACGATCGACTTCTTGTAGTTGTGGATGAGAAGTATATTTTTCTGATGATGATGATGATTAGTTGATAACGATATATACTCATATCAATAAGTTTGAGATCAGTGAGATTATTATTTTTTAATTTTTGTTTTAGGATTCGAATACAAACTACATCTGCATTTGCAAAACAATTCTATCAAGCGACAAGCAGCATCCACGAATTTAACTATATATATATTGCTGATTCCACTCAGCTCCTAGCTAGCTAGCTACTAAAATAACCTATTTAATTTGCTCTGTGTCCTATGTTACATTATTTCTTCATCTAAGGAGAAGCTGAATCCCCCAAATTATGAACACCCAACTTTTTCTAGCTTACACGTGTGGTGGTTCCTCGGTCTTGGGAGGATATTTCTATTTTTTAATAATATATCGATGTTCACATATTTAGATAATTTGTCTTTTATTTTTTTATATATTTTAAAACTAAAAGTTATTAAAATTTTGATTTAGCAGAAATTTATACTTTTTACATGCAATTTTCAATATTGAAAAGTTTATTTTTCTATATATTATTACAGCTCCGATGTAATATACTAATATAGATTTAACTAATTTAAAATATAAATTATAGAATGGCATCGGCATGTGGGTTGGGTGGAGGAGACATACTTGAGTTGTCTAGATAGGGTAGCAAGTGGAACTTGTGGAAGGGGTTGGATCGAGAAGACGTACTTGAGTTGAGTATAATATACATAGGATTGCAAGTTGAACTTGTGGAATGGGTTGGGTTAGGTCCATTAATAGTTGATTGACTCTTGGATACCACTCCATCATATATCACACTGGGTACACGTCTTAAATTACAATATATCATTACTAATCTCATCAAGAAATATATATAGTGGCTCCGGGCATGGCATCACTTTCAATTAGGAACCCTTGTAAGATTACGGAGGTCAAATTAAGTTTTCATTTATCTAATTCATTTCGTACATAACAGAAATTGCAAAAAGAACGTCGGTGCCACAAAGCAGAAAGAGATGGTACTTTTTTTTTGATTTGTTGTTTGTCTTGCATGCCACGTTTAGATGGTAGTATGGTCCAGGTAAAAGTTACATCCACGAGAAATTATTCGGTGTCCAAGAACAAATGAACAGTATATTTTCTCTTTTTCATATAATAATGAAATTCACAAGAGCCCCATCATTTATGGACCCCACTGTTATGTGAAAGGAGGAACATACTATTCGTGGGCATTGTCAAATTTATTAGAAATTAACCCTAGTTTTCCTATAATAAGAAAATAATCAATTTTCCCTCTCCAACTATATAACTTGCGTAAAATAAAAATTAAATGAGATTTTTTTTGTAAAACAATGGAGATATTTAAGAGATTAAAGAGAATGTCTAGTAGCAAAATTAAAAAGAATGCCTATTAGTAAAATATACAAAAAATATAATTGTATGTACACAAAATATTGCTAGATATTATTTTATGCATGCAGCAGCCGCATACCCTGCAAGATGCAAACTAACTAGATCGTATAGTAGTGTCTAGTATTGTAAAAATTAATTACATTAATTCCAACACAAATTATAATCAAAGTCATTATTGAGATCACGTCGGTTTAAAATTAAATGAAGGGTAGTGGTGGTCATGCTGCTCAAATTCTATATCAAATATGTCGACGAGTGCCCTAGAAGGTCCTTAGTGCATGTCACGGGCATTCATGTCGACATTAATTAAGCCACTATCACATTAATGCACACTCGACTCTCTACAAATACCTCCACTAGTTTCAGGATACCTTTTATTCTGTTAACCCCAAAAATAAAAACGCACTACAAAAATGCAACCCAACGTTCTCCAAATCAGTACTCTCCTACTTCTCTTCTTACTTACCGGCGGTTCGTGGGCATTCAACAACGGTGGGGGGAGAAAGATGGGTTCATCGGAAGAGTCTTCCGGTCCTAACCCTAGTGGTGCTACAGGCTCAGGACATGGTCCTAACTGGGACTACAGTTGGGGTTGGGGTTCGAGCCCGGGAAGCGGATGGGGCTATGGTTCGGGTTCTGGCCGGTCTCCTAATGGGTTTGGCAGGGGTTCTGGCTATGGTTTTGGTTCTGGAAGTGGATCGGGGTCTGGTTATGGTTACGGATCCGGTGGTGGTGGTGGGTCTGAAACTGGTCCTGGTGGTGGCTTTGGCATCCCTTCACCACCGGTGACTAGAGACCCTAACCATGGCTGAAAAAGGGAAATATTTCATCTATTGTTCTACTCTCTCCTATTGTATTGCTACTACCTGATCCGTACGTATCTACTTATTTATAGTTAATTTATAAATAAATAAAAATTATGTGAAAAACACTACATAAGGTGGACAGTTGATGAAACAGTGAATTTTAGTAGTATTAAGAAAGGCTTGCAGTTTGTATTAATGTACCTATCATATAATATTTTCCTACAGAGTTTGTGATCATTTGCTTATGAATTTTTATAGCATTCTACGTTTGAATCGATAAAATAAAGATAAAAATAAGAGGACTCATTTTTATGGAATAAAAAAAATTATGTTTGATTACTTTATTAAAATGGAATGAATCATTGTTATTCCTTTTAAATTTATAAATTTTATTTCTTAAGAAAGAGTATAAAATGACCCATTCTAACCAGAATGAAATAAATTTTTCGACTCTCTATTTTTTTTTTCTATTTTATTCTTTTACTCATTTTATTTATTCAATTTTCGAAACACAACATAAGTGACTTGTGAGAGTCGAATAATTATTTGACCAGAATCATTTTCTACAAGTATAGAAAACATGTGTGTTGTATTTTGATACAAGTCTTTGTCTAAGTCGCATTATGATGCAATGAGCATCTCTTTCCTAATTCATGGATTGTGTGTGATATTTCCACTTTCCTAGTTTATAGATTGGAATCTTTCCTCTCTCCTAATTTATGGTTGTGAATCTTGTGACATTTTTTAATTCACTTATGTTTTTTTACCAAGTAGTCTAATTAATTAAACTATATTAAAATTATAAACAAATATAAATGATAAAAAGTTTACAATATAAAAAATTAAAAAAATAATAGATAATCTAAAAAATGACTAATTATAATAAGAGATAATGAATACTTTGATATATTACTGAAAAACAGTCATATATTTGTTAATGGCTAAAACACATGAGAAACAAATATACACTTAACTTATTAATTTTAGATTTAGAATTTAATTTATAAGTTGGTAAAAGGGTGAAACTACTCGGTTTCAGTCCCTCCGTTTTTGTTTTTTTTTGTTGGTAAAATCAGTCCCTCCGTTTTACCCACGTGATTATATTTATATCAAATGATAAATTTAAAAATACAAAATTTTCCTTAGTACGTATCTCTAACATGTGCATAATAAAATATTATGGGTGAAGACACTTGCTTGGAGTTTATGTTAAAAGCTGCTTAACAAATGAATTATAAATTTGTATATTGTTAGATTTTTCGACTTGCAATGTTACGCGACATAATTAATTTAGAGAACTTGGACTAAAAGCAATCTCATTACTTCTGTTTGCAAGCTAGCATAATTATTAAATTGTGATATCATCATAAATGACAAATAATAATTAACATGAAGAAAATTTGTGAGGCTTTATGATTCTTATTTGAATAAATTTATACATACATCTATTTTATATCTAAACTCATATTTTTTATTATTTTTGGCAAAAAAAAAAAGCACAACTTTTTGTGCTAAATTAAATATTTTTTTTTATTATAAAAAATAATAAAAAAATATAAATTTAAGTGTAAGATGAATGAATGTATAGATATACTCTTTTTATTTCTTTGTAATGAATGGAGTTGAGATTCAGTTTTGTGAATGTATCGAAAGTTAATTATTGGAAAGAGAAATGAGGGAGGGAATATATACATATATGCGCGAGTACTTACCTACGTACCATAATTAATCATGATTACTGGTCCTACAGGCCAAAGTTTCCCTTACCATGTGACGTGATCAATATTTCCAATTATTTTGATTGACTTTTGAAATCTTGACTTTTATACATTTTTTTGTCTTAAGATAAAAATTTTGATTATTTTTTTATATATATATTAAAAAAATAAATAAAATAATAAAATTATCTATATTTAAATTCTCATTTAATTATATAATTTTTTTTTTATAGATAACTAGTGATACTATATAAATATACATTAAAAATAAAAATATGACAATTAATACTAAAAATATTATAGACAATTTATTATAAAAAATATATTATTTAAGGTAAGTAGACATTTAACTTGAGATTGCCTAAAATAATAATAAGGACTTTTTTTCAAGGACGGAGAAGTAATCTCTATTGATAAAACTAGGGGTGTTCATTTGATCCGAACCGGACCGGTATTGAAATTATTCAAATTCTCATATCGGAATCAGAACAGTTTTGGATCGGTTCGGTATTGGTTTGGTTCTGATTTTACCGAAAATTATTATTATTATTATTAATTATTTATTATTAATAATGATAATAAAATAAAAAAATCGGTACGTACAGAATCTTAAAATGACGAATCAGTATCGAAATCGGTACCGAACCTATCTATTTTATACCGAACCAATTGGTTCGGATATGTCCGATTAATTAAAAACAAAAAAAACCGAAAAATTTGGGCACCCCTAAATAAAATGGGAGAGGAAAGTAATAAATTTTTTTGTGTAAATAATTTTGTGATTTTTTTTTTTGTTTTTGTTTTAATTTTTTTATCTTTATTAATTTTTTTAGACATAGAGTTATTTAGTTTTCCATTTCTATTCTCTCTCTCTCTCTCACTCTCTTTCTTATTTAATTTTTTTTATTTTAAATTACACACGAATTTACGCGCGCGCGTGTGCAGCTTTCAAAATGAGAATCTTATTACTATTGTTGGACTTTTTATAAATATTTATATTTACGTTAGACACTGTAGAGATGAAAAAGTAAAATATTTAGTGAACTAACATTACATGTACTTTACTTACCCGGGAAATTAATTCAACAAGATTAAATAATTGAAACGAACCATATTTATTGCTAAAAAGATGCGTATCCATAAATATACAGTTAGGGAGAGAACAGAGTGATAGAACCAAGCCAATCCTCTCTGATAAGAGTTTGCTCCATTTCGATCGATTATCTGAAGTAAGATATTATACCGGGCCTGGGGGGCATTAAACACCTAAGTGGAGCCCTAAATTATGTTTTGTATTCCTTATTCTATCTGTATGGGCCCGTGAAACGATTGTCCAACACGCCATTTATACCAATTATAATGTTTTATTCGTAATCTTAAGCCCAATATCATTATGGACTGCTTAGAACAGCCCACTGACTAATTTTATACTCTTTTTATTTTACAAAAAAGAGTGATTAATACAAGCCCGTATGAACTGTATTAATGAATAACTAAAGTATAAAATTAAAAAAATAAAACGACACTCTTACTTTGGGATGGAGATATATTCTTAATTATTGAAGATTAAAAAGTCGGTCACATGAAATTATTCCAGAGTTATGGTAATTAAGCTGTCACCAATTAAGCAAATGTGAGATCCAACCATGACACGAGCTTAGCTAGCTAGGAATGGTGAATATCATGACAATAGCGTGATTGTCGGCTTGTCACATTATGTCTAGCCTAAGTGAGTTTTGCAATTACGATGATTAGAAGTATGGAATCCACTTTAATTAATATCCATTTTAGCAACTTAATTAATTATAAACATGGGAATTAAGCTAATTAAAGAATAATATGTTTACTTGAAGTACCCTTTAATTTGGAGAGGCAACTACTAAATCTTGATGCATGCCCATGTGAGTTTTGGACCATTTAATTTTTTTTATTTCGGGAAGACAAGACTTTTGAATCAAATCATATAATGCATCCAATTACCATTGTCCATGATTCATGTGATCTTGTGTTTTTTCTGTTGGATTTAGGGTCAGTTTTGTTGCAAATCATCAATTGGTAAGATCAATTAATGCCATTTAGTACTACTATTGAATAATTACAAGTCTATATTCTAAACCAACTTGTAAATTCATGTGTTATGTTTAACTAAATTTTACCGAATTGAATAAATCAAATTTTGATTTATATATATGCATGCCCTTTGAATTTAGTTGATGCTTGTCATAAATAAATATGGTTGGCTTCCATTGAAACCCAGCTCATTTACAACTAGAATCCCGCGTCAATATATATGTGCTGTCCCATGTACATATACATATAATATATATAGATATATATGCTTATATATATAAGAAGATATATATTTATATATATAGAGAGAGAGAGAGAATAAGGTGGAATAACACAGACAGACCAGTGAATAGGTTAATTCCTTATCATCAATGGGTACTGAGGTTGATGAGGTGCTACCGAAGGTCCTGTCTTCGCTTCTTGAAAGAGTAGCTGAGAGAAATGATCTCATGAGCCCCCGGCAGAAAATATCAATATTTGAGGGGCTAAGTAGACCAACCATATCGATACAAAGCTATCTGGAGAGGATCTTCAAGTATGCGAAGTGTAGCCCTTCATGCTACGTCATCGCCTATATTTATCTGGACCGGTTTTCCCAGAAACAGCCATTCTTGCCCATTCATTCGTTCAATGTGCATCGCTTGATTATTACAAGTGTCTTAGTTTCAGCTAAGTTCATGGACGATATGTAAGTTCTTTCCCTTTCTCTCTCGGTCTTTTTCATTTAATTTGTACCAAATTTAACTTCTTAATTAGATCCTGTATGTTATCACTGTAGTTTGTAACAAATTTTATTTTCTCAAAACATATCTGTAATATTAATTTGTTAGAAATTTACTAGTGGTTGTATGCATGCAGGTACTCAATTTACCTAATAATTAAGTATATAATGACAGGCGTATTAAGAATTTCATGTGATTTTATTTATATTGTAAAGATAAAAATATATTTTTAATTTTAAAACTGACAAATATATATATATATATATATATATATATATATATATATATATATATAATTATGGAGTGGAAGTGGAGTACAATTAAGTTTATTTGTTGTATGTTAATTCTTCCTTTATCGATCGTATTAATTATTAATTTGATGCAAGTGTATATTCTTCCTCCTTTACCTCTCAACATGCTAGAATTTTACTTGTATTTCGGTGACATTAGTAATTGAGTCCTGCCATCAGGGAAAAGGGGGGGTTTTAGACATTATAAGAAAATGGTTTTTTTTTTTTTCTTTCATTTACTGGAAAAAGGATTATTTGTCCTGTATTTTTTTTCCCCTTTAGATAGCATGCATGCATGTGTTTTGGCTAAATTTAGCTAGAACAGTGTATTAAGTCGTCTTCTTGTGTTTTAAAAGCAATTTTGTTTGATATGTGGAACTACTAGATTCCTATATATAGGGGTTTTTTTTTTCTTTTCTTTTTTTGTTCAAGTTACAGATTTCTGACATAATCGACAGGTAGACTACCATTTTTCAACAGCTAAGCATAATCAACAGCTAGATTACCCGAGTATAAATTCTTTAGAAAAGGAATAATAAAATATAAATCTATATATTTTAAATCCTTATTCTAATTGAAATTAATCGGGATACTCAAGCCTTAAATATATATATACCATAATAGGATTAAAATTCATTGATAATTTTTTATGGATTTTGATTCAAGTTTGCCGTGCTTATTTTGCTTAATTTGCATGCACTGATCCCATGAATTTATAGTAATTAATTTTCCGTATGAAATTGCTAAATTAATAAATTTGTATTAATTTGAATTGGTCAGATATTACAAGAATGCATACTATGCCAAAGTTGGAGGAATCTGCACAAGAGAGATGAATCTCTTAGAAATGGACTTCTTATTTGGTCTGGGCTTCCAACTGAACGTGGCACCCAATACTTACCACACCTACTGTTCTTATTTACAAAGACATATGTTGCTGTTAGCACCTTCCGTCACGGATATAGGGAGAACCCTAGAAATGCATTGCGGTATCAATGAAGATGATTCTACTCGTCAACATCAGTTAGCTGTTTAGTTGACTAATTCTTTAGGGAAAAAAGTTGAGCTAGTGAAAAGGGATATACCCCAGAAGCTATCCAACTAGTATACCCTATAGGGTTTATAAGTCTATTTTTAGGGTATTTTTAAATAAATTTAACTGTACGAATTTAAAAAATATATAAAAATATTTAAACATATAAATTTTTATATGATTTGGCAATGTCTATTATCGATTTTATGATAATGAAAGTTAAATTAATCTTAATCATAAAAAAATATAATTATTTTATAATGTTATAATAATTATGCTACACAACGTTAAATTAAATAAGAAATTTATGTTTACTCAGGATCTTTCCATCCGTTAAATTTTATTAAAAAACTTGAAAAAAAATCATTTTATAAAATTAAAGTATATAGCTTATATATATACTTTAGAAAGTATCTCCCGCAAGCCCTATTATTATTTCTGTATCTATAAAACAGTCAAGTTGTACTCTAATTGGTAGAATTAAGAAGGAATGGTTGTTACATTTAGCAATGAGTGAGAATTGAAATATACCAAGTGCACTCAAGAGCTAAAAGATTTTAATAAAGTCGACTCGACAACGAACGCCTATGTATGTTTATCAAGTCTAGGGTAAAATAAGAAATTGATTTTTATTTTTTTTCACCATAAACTCAAAGTTAGGTCGATAAAAATTATATTTTCATAATTGGTAATAAAATGTGTTAATCTTCGTAAAAACAAGCTGGAACAAACTTTTGTAAAATATCTGTGGAGTATCCAACTATTTAAAAAAATAATATTATTAGTTCCATAAAGAAATTGCTATTTTCAGAACTAAAATTACTAATTTCAATAAGCCTGTAGGTTTTAAAGTTCAAGTTTTGAATAAATTTCACATGCTTACTAAATGACATTATATTCAAGCAAACCTTGATCCTCTTTTTTTTTTTGTAAAATATGACCAAGCCTAAATAGGTTAAGAATGGAGACAATACTAACAAACAATCAAATAAGGGTTTTAAGTCCAAGAAGTATTCATTCTGTATATTTTATTCATATGTGCAATTATATATATATATATATATATATATATAGGGGATCGATCAATTGACAATGTTATAAAAATAAATTTATTCTTACAATAGATCTCAATTTAGATGACTGAAATTTGACGGTTTATATGACCCTCATCCGTAGTATAATATTCAGGTATCTGCAGTATTATATTGAAGACGAGGAATATTGTCCAAAATGCCCCCAACACTTAAATGAACAAATTCATCATCCGCAGTATAATACTGTAGACGATGAAAACTACAAAAATGCCATCAACAATATTAAATAGTTGATGACATTTTTGCAATTTCTACCGTCCACAGTATAATACTGCAGACGATAGAAATAGCATTTGTCATTTTTTGCTTTGGCTTTCCCCCAATCTGCAGTTTAATAGGTAGATTCACATTGAACATGAGAATAATTTTGTCAATTTAATCCTCTGTTAAAACTGACTGATACATCTTCATCATTGTATTTTGCTTGGTGTATATTGTGGCCCCATAGAAGAAGGAAATAGCGCAGATAATATAAAAGGAAAAGATAAAACAAAATAATTGAAAAAACTTATTTTCTAAATAATATTATCATAATCCATATGAGATTTTATTATGTAATTGCTTGTGTAAATGTTTTTGGCCTTTTTAATCTGTCTTCTTATTTAGTTCAAACCATAGGATTCATCATATGGTAAATGAAGGAAAAATGTTTAATGTGAATCTACTTATTATTGAGGAGATCTAAAGCCAAAAATATCGTATATATTTTTTTCTCTAAGATCTGTTTTCTCGCCTGCTTTCCCTATTGTAGATTCATATTTCTTGTGTTTGTTTCTTGTATTTGGGAGTGAACGACCTTTCGACATTAGAATTCAAATTGGGTTAAGCCAAATTCGATGAATGTACATGTAATTAATTTTATTTTTTTTAACCCGTTCGCAGTATTATACTGTAGACGGGGGATTTTTTTATTAACCATCCGCAGTATTTGCAAACGGATAACAAAAAAAAATAAAAAATAATACCGTCCGCAATCTAATATTGTGGACGATATATTTGGCTTAACCCAATTTAGATTTTAAGGTCGAAAAGTCGTTCATTCCCAAACATAAGAAATATGAATCTACAAAAAGCAGAGCAAAAAAAGCAGGGGAGAACAAATCTTAGAAAAAGACGAGGTAGAATAACACTAAAATTTATAGAGAAAGAAGAAAGTTAGAAATAATATACGACGTTTTTGGTTTCGACTCTACCCCAATAATAGGTAGATTCACATTGAACATCTACACAAGCAATTTAATAATAAATTTCATATGGATTATGATAATATTATTTAGAAAATAAGTTTTTTCAATTATTTTGTTCTATTTTTTTCTTCTGTGTGCTATTTCCTTCTTCTATGGGGCCAAAATATATACTAAGCAAAATACGATAAAGAAGATGTCTCAGCCAATTTTGATAGAGAATTAAATTGATGAAGTTATTCTCATGTTCAATGTGAGTCTACCTATTAAACTGCGGATTGGGGGAAAGTCAAAAACGTCGTGTATACTATTTCTACCTTTCGCAATTTAATACTGTGGACTATAAAAATTATGGATTGGGGGAAAACCAAAGGCAAAAGTATTGACGTATACTATTTCTATCGTCTGCATTATAATACTACGGACGGTAAAAATTGCAAAAATGTCATCAACTGTTTAAAATTATGGACGACATTTACGCAATTTTCATCATCTGCATTATTATACTGCGGACAATGAGTTTGTTCATTTAAATGTTGTGGGTATTTTGGATAATATCCCTTGTTTGCAGTATAATACTACTGATACCTGGATATTATACTGTGGTCGAGGGGCATATAAACCATCAAATCTCAACGTAAACGACTGAAATCTATTGTAAGGATAGATCTACTTTTAAAAAATTGTCAATGGATCGGTCCCCGTATATATATATATATATATATATATATATATATATATATATATATATATATGACAGATTTAAAATATACCTCTTAAATAATATGCATTTATTAAAACTGTATTGTTTTGGAGATTCTTTTAAAAAATAAGTGGGGTCGTGGGTGACATTTTTATAAATAAAATGAAAGCAAGTGGAATCATTCTCTTTTAATATTATTATTTTAAAAAAAAAAAATCAAAACGACGTATTTTTAATAAAGGTGTGCTATTTAAGATGTATGTTTTAGATTCGTCATATATATGTGTGTGTGTGTGTGTGTGTGTGTGTGTGTGTGTGTGTGTGTGTGTGTGTTTGTTTGTGTGTGTGACCTAAAAAACAAATTTGGTGTAAAAATCTTTTAACTAATATTGTTGTATTGTATTTATATAGGGAATTGATATTTCTACATGAAAAATAGATATTTTCACAAAATCTTACTCACATGAAAGTGGCCTGATGTAAGACAGATTTGAAGGCTATGTAATTTGTCGACGCCGGGATTTCGCCGTTTCGTTTTTTAATAATTAAAATGCCCTTTTCCAATTTTAGCCTTTTGAATTAAATGTGGTTTAGAAAAGGGTCGGCTTAATGTCGACGGGTTTTGAAAGATCGATATTTTATGAGCCAATTGACCAGAGTCGCCAGTTGGTATATTTGAAATGGATGTACCAACTCATCCGAATTTAGTTTTTCGTAATCGCTGGCTCATGTGACTCCGAGTTAATTGGTCCGCAAACCGAGATTCATGGAGTTCGGGGGCTTGCTTAAGCGAGGGGAAGGTGTTAGGCACCCCCCGACTTCCGTGAAACACGGTTACCGCAATCTCGATGTTTTCCTATCCTTTTAAATCCTAAAAATGTGTGAGCTGCGCGTGTGTGCGTGTGTGCCTAGGTGAATGCTTGTGGTGAATTTTGTTTGGTCTTTTGTATGGCAAATGTGCTTTATCTGGAAAGTGTTTTAACGTCTTTTGACCCAAATGACAAGACTTCGCTTTTTATAAGAAAGATTGATTTTAAATTCGAAAACGTTGAGTGGCTTTTTATTAGATGTCATTTTGGAAAACAAACAATTTTAAACTTTTGTCAAATAGGAATCGAGACTATACATTGCCTCCTAACAATTAATATAAATAAAATGAAGGCAACTTCTAGAACTCTTTAACCCTATGCACAAAGTTTAATTAAAACGTTCATTTATTTTACGAAATCATTTTTTGTGACATTTCAAAACCAACTAAAGCCTTTTCATCAATCATGGATTAAAGTTTGCCAAAACCCTTGATTTTTAAACCTCGTGAATCTAGCATCCTAGTTTGATCATTTTTTACAAAATCTTCATTATTTGCCTTATTTAAAAACCATTTTTTGTGTCGTAAATTAAAACAAGCACTCACAACGTGTCGGGGCTATCCACGGGCATGTAAGCCATCCAGACAACCCCAAACACCCACAATCACATATTTTATTATTATTACGGGGCCTTAACCCGAACACGACTTGGTATCGTTTTAAGGCCCGATATTACAAAATACACATCCATGGACTCTATACAAGGATTACATATGCCGAAACGTCCATCATCGGGGTTCGATCACGGGGATCTCCCCCCTAGGCTCACAATCATCCTATCACAGCACAACCAATACTAAACAAATTTAACAAGATCTAGACATTTGCTATCACATTATATAACCCAAATATCACAAACCCAATACTACGGCGAGTCTAACAATACTAAACTCGTTACGGTGCTATATGGATCAAAATCCCAATGCCAACATTCCAAACCGTTCATGAACACAACAAACTACATCTCACCATACGGATGTCATTGGGATATTAGGAGGAAGTCTCGTTCCAATGGAACCCTCGCTAAACATCCCTAATCCATGAATCCTCAATGATATTACAACATACTATATTAAGCAAAATCAAAACAACAACTATTCAACACCAAAATAAGCAAAAGATTAAAGAAAACACTTCATTTCACCTTGCAATACACCAAGACAAGCTTTATATTCCAAGATTTGAACCAAGACTACAAGAAATCCTCACTACTTGAGCAACAATCCACAATTTATCATTCAAAACACCTCCACCCGAGCCTTTCTCTCTCCTCCCGCGCTCCTTCTCTCTCTAAAAATCTATTTTTTCTCTCTCTTTTTTTCTTCTCGGACGCAGATCTGGACGCTTAATAGAGTTCCGAAGGCAGCCGCAGGTGCAACTGCGGCTGGCCGCAGGTGCATCTGCGGCTGACTTCGCTGGCCGCCCACGCCGAACCTCGGCTGTCGTGTGCCGCCCTCGAGCCGCGAACCTGCCCCTTTGTCGGTGGCCGCAGGTGCATCCGCGGCTGTCCGGCTTGCTTTTCTCGATTTCCGTGCCGCGCGGTCTTAATTCGCCAATTTCTGCGGTATTATTTCGGGAGGCGGTTACCTAATGTATAAATTGCTCTTTGTGCTTGGCTTCCAGGGGGCGTTGCCCCCTTCCACCCCCGCCAGCTCACCGGCGAGCTGGGCAGCTGCTCGCTCACCGGGGAGCGAGACCCCCGAACATCGTAAGCGTAGTGGCCATTAGTTATGATCAAATCAGACTCCTCTGGATCAACTGTTCGTCTTGCCGCAAGTAACCTGATGCTCGTTGTTCGTTGTGGCGGCTTTGGCCGTAAGTTGTTGGGTGGCTTCGTGTTGGGGTCCACCTTCCTTTTCGCATGTCGGGTCGGGTGACGATCTTGCCCTCCTGACAGGGTTAGTACACAAGTGCAAAATTTGGGTGTCTACATAATTGATAGAAAATAGTAGGATAGAAACTTAGGATTTAGCTCTACGCGTAAATATCTAGGGTTTAGGACTTAACTCCGCGTCTATTAACCCTAAAAAGAATAATTATCTCTGCGATAATTTAAACCAAAGCAAATCTCAATAATAATATTTTGTATTCTGATAGTACATTAGCAACAACCCTTGAATAGTGCTGAAGTCTTATTTAATTAGGACAGAAACCCTAATTTTCAAAAATAATGAAAGACATAATTACCCTAACTAATTAAAATAAAATACCAATTATCTCTTAAAATATTAAAAGACAATACTGCCCTAACTAATAAAATATTATCTATCTCTTAAAATTATAACAATTTCATAAATAAATAAACACATCAAATCTCTAAATAAATAATTACAAACTTGATTTTGATCCCCATCATGAGCTTCACTTACTATCATATCTACTTATTATTCATGTGAGGAGAGTCTTACAGAAATGTCAATTTCCCTTGTGAAAATATCAATTCTCTTTATATATAGTTGACTTTCCTGTAATTAACAATCTTGGTATATTAAAATATTACTCCCTTCACTCCACAAAAAGTCACATTTGCAAACTTTTATAATATTGAGGATATATTTTTATTTCATGTATACTCTTAAAAATAACAAATTAGTTTAGTAATGTGATATGATAATAAAATTATAGTGACAAACTTAAAAATATTTTTTCATTTAAACACCTATCACTTAAAGGTGGATTCTTTTTGTGGAATGGCAGACGCCCTGAGAAATAACAAAGTCCCTGGTTACAATCCCCATAGGCCCATAATTGGGACCAGAATTACCTATAAGAAAAAAAATCTTATATTCTAAAGTCTTTATATGGAAAGTGTATAAACATGTTTAACGTAACAAAATATCCTTTTGAACTAGCATATCTTAACGTAACAAGAAAATCATATTTTGTGGAATTGTTATCTATTGAGAAGTAAACAAGTGTGTGAGTAGTGGCTACCACATCCTTTATTGTAGAAAGCATATTAAAGAGGTAGAACAAAATGAATATCTTCTAAGCCGGAGCTAATCAATGATTTATCCTCGTGTTGCATCATATGCTACCTTCAAACAAGTAATGGAGTCTTTGTTTATGTACGCTCTGACTGATATTGAGTTTATAGTTTCTCGAAAGGAATTTGGTTTGAACTTCTTTGTTGTTATTTTTGCTGAGGGCTTTTATGCTTGCAAGGAACCTTGGAGATATGCGATGTCAACTTGCTAAATATGGGATTACTACACTTTTAGGGCATCCCATCTAACAGAATAGCTAAGTGAATATCTCTACTAAGTTAGCTTAAGAATTGTGTTAGTATTATTTTGCAATGAACAGAAGCATGTTCACTTGAGAAAGTCAATTTAACCTGTATAGATTGCTTTTGATGGAGCAGTTCCTGAGGAGGATGGGCACTTGTATAGCCTTTCTGCGTTATGGAACTCTAAGATGCTCTGGCTGGCATATAAGTCTTTACTTGCATAGTATTTGGTCTTAGCTCTACAAGAAGTCTTTGCTTGCAGTCTTTGGTCTTGGTTCTACAAGAGTTTTCCAACAGTCTTTACTTGCCTAGATCATTTGTTGTTAAAATGTAGCAGTATTATGAGTGCATTCAATTCAGATGTAAGAGTAACATATAGTCAGGTATTGCTAAATACTTTAATCAATTTGTATTAGGAACTAATTATTTATTTATTTATTTATTTTTATTGTTGCAGGGACATAATTGTGCAATGCAACTAACAGCGGTTATACTACCCCTTCTTCCTGTTTGGGGCTTGACTAACTTTATCCCCTCAAGTAGAACCTTGGGTTTCTTAGAATTTTTCTCACTGAGGGTTATTAGCAATTGAACTGCGTAGACTTTTTGTCTTGTTAATTAGAATTTTCAATTAACGTTGCCTTTCTGAAGAATGATTCTGAAGATTCTGAAGAATGTCTAAACTAAATGTAATGGTTTTGTATCTGAAAGTGGATGAGAGTGTGTTTTTGGATTTCTGATGTTGTTTGGTTTGTGTGAGATTCTTTTTCGAATTCGCCTGAATTGCTGTCAGTTTCTGTTTAAGAGTTCGTCTTTGCTCTTTACTTGTATAAAGAGGTTTCCGATTTCAGAAAAAAACAATAGATTGAGAGGATAATATATAATATATTTTTCTCATTCTCAGTTACAAAGCATAGGATAATTGTCGATTTTTTAAAGTTAATATAAGATGTTTTTAAATTCAGAATTGATATAGATTTTATTAATTTTAGTTAATATAATAATAAATATTATAAATTATTTAAAAAGTATTTTTAATTATAAAATTCATTGCTTCATATTTTGAGTAATCAAGAATTTTAGTTTAAAATATTTTTAATTGACAATCTTATAATTTTTAAATGGAGAAAATGTATTTTTTTTGACAATTTTTAAACATTAAGTTTAAAAATTTTAATTTATTATAAGAAAAATATTATAAATAAAAAAAGATAATTGATATTTTCACAAAATCGATTTGATTTGAATTAGACTTTTTTGTGAAATAGAACAGAAGTAAAAGCAGTCGCAAATTAAAAAGAGCAGCCAACACTCTCAGTTAGTGAGTGGTAGCTATTTCTTTAAACGTTAAGATCGAAGACAGCATTGACTTAATATAAAAGTAGTTCTTTCAGTTGAGGAAACTTTTGAAATAGTAACACTCAAATATTCAATGCTTGATTAGTTGTTATCATTCTTCATTAAAAAAAAAATTAATAAAAAAAATAATGTAAATAACTATGTGGAATGGAGTTACAGCTTAATACATATGAATACATGAAGAAATCCGGGCTCAATTATCATAGAATGCCAATATGAACATATTATCAGTTCACTTGCATTACACAAGCTGATCCAAAGATGGTGCAATTGAAACTTTCTACATCTAGAAGCTACACATATCCGCAGTTTCCAGCATGTCATGTATACATAGAAAAGCTAAGATACAGCATTTGTAGAAAGCATAAACACAAACCTATAAACAACCTTATTCTGACCAGAAATTTAAACATCCATATTTATACTGGAATTTATCTAACTCAGCCGTAGCACCTAATTGGGTCATTGCAGCCCTTCGCAGTGGATTGCCCGGAACCAAATCGACCCCCCTTTGCAAGGTATTGCTGATGGTACTCCTCAGCACGGTAAAACTTTTTGGCAGGAAGGATCTCAGTTACAATCTTCCTATTCAAGAGCTTCTGCTGTCGTTCCAAGGACTCCAATGCTGCCTTTTCTTGCTCAGGCGTGTAGTAGTATATTCCGGATCGGTATTGTGTTCCAACATCATTCCCCTGCCCACAGAATAACAAAGCAGTTAGGTTGTGAAATTAGAAGTGCTTAATACAGTTGGAGTAATTAATTTAACTCTCCTTGTCAGATTCAAGAGCGTGTGACCGCACTTGGAACCAACTCAGAGCATTCCTGTATCCCCAACTAATTTTAGTTTTTGCTTGATTACTATACCTAATACACCTATCGCTAAAATAAAATGCAAAACAACACTATGTCACTTAGGTAGCAGGGTTCTACTTCGACCAAGACCAAACACCATACGATCCACATGCCAGGATACTGGTTGTCAAGGTTCTAAAAGGCACCAGGTGGGAGGCAGGCTGCCGGGGGAGGCCTAGCGCCTAGGGGCCTGAGCGGGGCTTAGGCGGGATTTTTTATTTTAAGTCAATTTTAATATTTTATCTTACATCTATCCAAATAAAACAATAATATAAAGAAAAACAATCTATAATAAAGATAATAAAAACATTTGCTTAAAGTTCAAACACATATCTATGTTGCTAATGTCAAAGTTCAAACAGAAACATGCAATTGTTTAAAGTTCAAACACAAACAAATAATAAAAAATACAAACTAATAGTCCTCATCTCCATATCCCTCTATATCTCTCTCTAACTCTTCTTCTCCATATCCCTCCAAGATAATGTCTCCATTGGACTCACACTCATACTCTTCATCTCTCTCTTCTTCTGTGTCATCATCAGACAAAAAAATTTCTTCATGGAGTTCTCTTACTCTAATATTTATACTATTTTTTTTAGGCTCTAGCATGCTATCCGCTTCAGATGCTTCACTAACCACTTCCCAAGTAAGGCCCGAACAACCCTCAACTTATTCATTTATTCCTACGACGTCGTTTTGTAACTTAGTTATTAAAATTATAAAAAAAAATTGCAGCCCTAAATTTTCCGCTTAGGCCTCACCTAATTTTTCCGTCTTACCCACCCAGTCCCGTATAATTTTCTGGAGAAATTTTTTTCCCTCCTTGAACATAGGCTAGACGCTAGGCGGCCTAGGCGTGGCGCCAGGGGGGGCCTAACGCCTAGGCAGAGATTAATCGGACCTAGGCGGGAATTTTTAGAACACTACTGGTTGTATAGCACAACAAAATCATAGTTTAAGATGTATCCATTCTACCAATCTAACAGGCTTTTTTTACTGTCTAGGAAGCATGGACCCTTCGTGGAGGGCCACAAATTTGTGTCGGACACAAATTCTCTAACACGCCTAAACATGCATCTGGCACGTATCCACAAGCTCCTTTTTTTTAAAAAATAAAATAAAATTTGGACACACCTCGGGCACATCAGGACTCGCCTCAGAAACGTTGGGACTCAACTCGGACACGCCTACCTAAGGTCAATTTTTTTATTAAAAAAAAAGTTGCAAAACTTAAATTGCAATATAAAAGTTATAGCTTATTATGTAACTTTAAGATACTTATTATGCAATGTGTTTGTGTTTCTTATTATTTTGTTCAAATTTTTATCATACTCTATTAATATTAAATTTATTTATTGTAAAAACACATTTATATTATAAAAAATAGATATATAAAATTGAATATGTCCTCGACGTATCGTATCCTATTTTTTTGGAAAATATTGTATTCCGTATCACATATCGTGTTGTGTTTGTGTCCCGTATCCGAGTCGGTGCTTTATAGTTTATGGTGAATTGAACTTGGGATGAAATTGAAAGTGAGAATTCATTGCTTACAGAGCAGACATTAATATGACTGTTCTGTGACGTGGATTAGAGAGATTAATACGCAAACTGCAATGCCCCAAATATTACCAGGAACTGAAAGAGCCACTTACTTTATGAGCACAAACACCACAAAAATATGCTGCACTTACATTTAAAATTTAGAAAAATGAAAGGTTATAAAATGAGTAGATGTTTTTATTTACTTTTCTTTCTTTTCTAATATATGAATAAGCTTTAGATAAGTAAGTTCATATAGCCCAAGCGATTCCAAATTTCTAATTGACATTAGGAGGGTGAGTGGCGCTTCAATCCCACGCACACTCTATCATCATGTAAACAAACAAAGAACAATTGAATACTCCTTCTGATGTGGAATAATGGATATCTTGAATACTTATCCCTAAATAAAAACCATGGAAGACTGAACGAATTCAAGTGCATATAGTCGATCAAGATGTCACCCAAACCCAAAGACCCGGTGATAAAAACAAAATCAGTGACTAACCGTATAATAGTTGTCTTTAAATATCTATTTACTTCTTTTCCCCCATTAAAAGAGAAAAGGAGAATACATTTAGTGGGCTGAGTCAAATACCAAAACCCATAACCTCCAAGAAAACCTAAAGATTATTATCAAGCCACCTAGTAAAGGCCACAACACCAAGTCGATTCCTAATGAAAACGACAGAAAAAAGGGCCAAAGAAATGGAAACTTAACTATATATGTACAAATTGCCAACACACAGAGCCCATGTCATTAAATGTAACCTTTGGAGCACATAAAGGTTCAAGAATTTTCACTTGCATGAAACTGTCATCCAGGAAGTAATAACAAAAAACTAAGTAGGATGAAGAAACCATAATTAAGCACTACTTAATTGCAAACAAATCAAGAAAAACCTACGATAATATTATAGCCTAACCAATATCCTGGAATTAAAAAACATCAGATAAAAAACTATCTACAATTTTACATATTTATGTACTAATGAGATTTGAGATTTCTTCATTATTCAAGGAAAAACAAATGAAAAGGAAATATAACCCTATAATCTGTCGTGAAAGGCCATTAAAGTTAAAATAAAAGGCAAAAACATCAAAATGGCGACCTCAAACCACAGAAACAAGTTAAAAATGAACTCATTCATTTAAAATAATAATAATAATAAATAAAAAAAAAACATGAACATCCAATCTGTTTTATATATAAGGAAAAACATTAAAATTCAACACAAAGGAAAACAAGAATCCTCTTAATGAATAATTCATTATTCATCGATACTATCATAGATACGAAAAGTTAAATCTTCAAACCCATGTAACAAAAAAACAGACAAAAAGAAACCAAAAAGACAAAAACCCATAAATAAAATAAAAACCCTTTAAAGACACCCAAAAAAATAAACAAGCTTACCTGACGATTAAGCGTGGTAGGATCGTGTCTAACCCAGAAGGCATCAAGCAAGCTCCCATAGTCACACTCTTTGGGGTCATACTGAACCCTAACAACCTCCGAATGATTGGTAATCCCAGAACAAACGTCATTATACGTTGGATTATGAAGAAGACCCTGAGTATAACCCACTTCAGTTTTGGTTACACCCGGCACCCTCTGAAACGCTAATTCCACACCCCAGAAACACCCGGCTCCAAATTGAGCAAACTGTTGACCCGGACTGGGGATATCGTCGTCGGGTCCCTGCGGAATTGAGGAGGAATTGGACTGGTCCATGGAGGATTCAGCGGGGGTTCTCGTACCGAACCCTAGCTTTCCGAGCCAGTTCATTTTGGGGGAAGAATGGAGGGATATATATCTGGTGGTTTGTGGGAAGAGTGCGGACTTGGGTTTAGAGAGAGAAAGTGAGGAGATGAGAGGAGAGAGAGAAGCGGAGGGTAAAGGAGAAGATGAGGTTCTGATGAGGAGCATTTTTTATTTTTTTTTGTTTTTGTGAAAGCAGTGACGTGTTCAGTTTACTTATCTGGGGGAAATGGAATTAAAAGGAAGGTCTTATATGTATAGTGTACGTATGTAGACCACTGAGAAAATTCCTTATTTTTCTATATATTTCTTATTACAAGAAAATTAGTCTATCAGCCCGGACAAGGCACACGACTCTTATTTTGTTGTTATTTTATAATTTTATTAATAATTTTTATATATAATTAGTGTTTAAAATTTTATAATTAAATATATAATAAATTAATAACACAATAATTTATAAAATTTAAAATAATAGTAATTATTCAATATCGAATCAATTTAGTTGGATAATATAAATTACAATCGAATTAACTCAATTGTTCTTTCAATTAATTCAAAAGTTAATTTTAAGTCTTATTTTTAAATATAGATATTGATTATATTTAATCATTTTAGCATTCTATAATTAATAAATATAGACATTAAACATGAATAAAGATAATTTAGGAAATGCTTGCAAAAATTATTGCTGAAGTCTTGGATTTATTAATTTATTTAATTGTTTGTAAATGTCAGTAACATTTTATTTGTGTGTGTTTTCCAGTTCTTCTGCAAACTTCTAAATGGAAAAGGATATCTACATGATAAAGGTATGACGGGTTCTTGGTAGATATGTGCATAAAAGACGATTTAAAAGAAGAACTACTAGTGCATTACGTGGACTGTATTCTACCGGCCAATATTGGTGGTGTTTAAATGAAACGGAATATCTGATTTTTTTTATTGAAACTGGTTCGGTTGAACCGGTCGATTCAATATTTTTTGACATCAGTTTAGTAACGATAATTATTTTTAGTAAATACCGGTATCATCTATTCGATAACAGTATGATATTTTTTAAATTCAATAATTATCGATCTGAACCCATTTTCTGTTAATGTTTCTTATATATATAATATAATCCTTTAGACTCATTTCATTTTTTTCAATTTCACTCAACTCTCTCTCTCTTATCCATAACAATCTGCACCATATAGGCTTGCTTCTACTGCAAAATAAATGACGAATTGATGGTAAAAGGAAGATTATTGAGCTGCCATATAAGCTATATTGTCACATATGTTTATATAAGGACAAGGAGAGGAGGTTATGAATTGATTTTTGCTTTTGCTTTCTTCTTCCTCCTTCACTCTTACTTTTCCTTTTCGTTGGTCTTAATTTGGGATGGGGCAACTAAGTAGATCGGCGAGAGGATAGATGTTGCTAAGGAATAATTATGTTTAATTTGAATTTATATTAAATGTCTCATTTGGGCTTTATAATTGGCTTGAATATCGAGTTTTCTTTATTTTTGAATTGCATAACGATGGGTTTGACAAAAAAACATCATCACGCATCAACGAATCGACCTATTTATACTGTATATTGATATAATGTACAACGAACCGACCTACTTATACTGTATATTGATATAATGTATATTGATATAAACGGTATTAATTTCAATATGTATTTTTGACTAAATTTAATAATTGGTACGGTAAAGTTCAGTACAATAAATTACCGTCGCACCCCTAGCCAATATTCCTTTCTTTTTTCTTGTTCTCTTTTCTTTCTAATCAAATTTAAAATATTTTTTTTTAATTGGAGTAATATTCAAAACACTAGTAATATTTATAAAAGTTTTATCAATATTTTTATTTATTTTTGTTATTATTTATATACCAACTTTTTAGTGCTAATTAATAAGTATTAGTGGTAAGTATTTTTTTTGATAAATGATAACAACTCTAATAATCAGAAATAACCACTACCATTAGTACCATAAGATTAAGCCTAAGAAATGTCATGATAAAATAAAGTTGGAAAATTCAAGATAGACCACTCTTACAACTTCCTGTCAACAAAATAGGCCAATGATAAAAGATAATAGGAGTATAAAGTAATGTAGAGAACCATGCTGGTATGTGCAACTGAAGAAGTGGGCAGTCCGTATGAAACATCTCTAATAGTCTCTCTGTCTTAAATTAATAGTCCCGTTTTGGCTTCTTTTTTTTTCTTTCTTTTTTTTATCAAATTGATTAATTTTAAAATCATTGTGGATAAAGTTTAAGTTAAAAAATTATAATCATAAGAAATTAGATACAATTTACTACCAATTCTAATTTTTATAATTTTAAAAACATATTTATATATACTTAATTATTAATTTTAAAAACAGTCGATTTGACCCCAAAAAAAAAAACACCTACTTTTTCTTGCAGTATAATCTTTCTCTAACTTGTGAACTACAAACTCAAAAATCATACAAACGCATAACCAACAACAATCCGCTTGTAAGAGCACAGAAATCCAACTACTACTTAACATAAATTTGTCGACTTTCATTGACACCACGACGTTCCTTTAAATGGGCTTGATCTTGAAGTGGAGAGATATAAGAGAGAACACAAGACACTTCGAGTCCTGCAACCAAGGAGAAATGGAAAGGAGACACTTTACGTGAGAGAAATGATGAAGGAAAATTGGACAAGTAATGATAATTTGCAGTGCTGTTATGACATAATGAACCATTAAAATCCTTAAAAAAATATTGTTATATCGTACACCGTGTCATTCAAAACCAAATGCTCATCCAAGAGAAGAAGCATAATGATTGATTAGCATGTAATTACATGTTTATAACACTAATTGATGCCAGGTTCCGAGAAATAATAATGAAGGTACTAAATTCATAGCATAAAAACAATTTAACGTAGATGCGATCTAAAATTATAATTCTCAGCAGTGAGACTATGATATGAGAAGCCTAGGAAAGATCTACAGTCTTACGTGCAGATCTTTCCTATTATGTAGTTATTATGCTTATGTTGTCATGAACTTGCATGTATACATCAGCCATACTTGAGTACCATTGTCTCCTGCACATTTTCTTTTGGGCTCTCTTCTTAGTCTGTTTTATTTTTATCCATTTATTCACATCTTTTATTTATTTATTTATTTTTGATAATTTATGTAGAACCAATTCAGATATCTCTAGACATAGACGTCATTATAGTGTACAGTCACAAGTACTAGCAACATCTTCAGTAATTTTAGTAAATTGATCAAGTAGGCAAAGCATATAAGAATACTGTCATAACTCTTGTGACTTAAACCACGAGCATAATCTCGTCACCCTCATGACAGCCCATGAGAAATTTTTGAGTAGATGAAAAGGAAATAATATATAACTACAGAAAATAGCATCACAGCTTATATATAATGGGAAAATGTAATATGGATTAATAATATAACTCAGCAGAGCAGGACACAATTAGAAAATGAAAACAATTCATAAGCAAGTAGAAACATTTATAAGTAAATAATATTTCAATCAAAAATTCATATGATAAGCTAGTTAATTTAGCGCTTTAATTTGGTATTATATAGAAGAAGGATTACAGTTAGAGATAATAAGTATTAAAGTTAGAAATAGCGTCACTGTTAACCAAGCTTCCACTCACAGCTAGTAATATTCCTTCAGACCTTTCTCGTTTAACAAGTATTAGGATTGTAAAAATCTTAATATTAAGCTTAGCCCAACTATTATGTGCATCTAAAGAGTTATCGGACCAGCAGTAGCACTAAAGGAATGATGTTACTATGATAAGAGAAGAAAAGATATAGAGCTCCAATTTCCTATAGCTATACGGCGGTTTGGAATGACCATGTCAGAATAACTTCATGTCCATTGCTGCATCTTCTTCATCCTCAACCTCTTTTCAAAATAAAATTTTAAACAATTTCTACTTATCAAAGAGAGTAAACTCCAATTTACAACAATGTGATGGAGGAGCAATCTTTCTAGAGAGGCCTAGTTGTTAAAAATTTTGCAATCCTCTTCAATAAAAGGATTCTACTTCACATGCCTCTCTTGCCTCTTCTTTTTCTTCTTTTTTCCCCACGGTACAATCACAATGCCTCTCTACTTTATCTCTACTCATTTCTCCCTTGAAACTCCAAGTCATCATAATTACATTCATACAACTGGAAATATAATGAGAGGAGGAATCTCATCCCTAACTAGCTCAACAAATAGCTCCTTTTCTGGTTCACCACATTGTCATGTGCATATTAGTTAAATCATGAATTGTATGGTGTATTTGATACATAATTTGCATATATAGTATTTCATAACAATCAAATACACGCTTGTGAATATCTTGTCAAAAAAAATAAAAATGAGTAGATGTAATTGTTAAACTTTGGCGGCCAAAAACAACTAGCACAGCAGTTATATTGGTTTATGATAAGGGGATTCATAATAACCTTCATTCGAGTATCGCAAACAATTAAAACACTCACAGAGGCCTATATATATATTGATAAACTTGGGAGGCCAAAACAACTAGTATAATGGCCATATTGGGATTATGATAACAGATTCATATTAATCTTCAAATCAAGAATCACAAACAATTAAAACACTCAGACTTGAATAAGACCCCAACGTAAAAGTACAATTATCTTACTTGGTGTGATTGTGAAGGATATGTGTTCATTACCCATCACAATCTCGAGTTCTTGCCGCCCCGCACAGTCTGGTTCTGACCAGTTATTATCATCTTCTTTCATGATCTACAACCATAAAGTTCAATCAGCTCCTGCAATATGTAAAACATTGCAGACTACAACGAAACATTTGATAACCACGCCCATCTCTCTTAAACCCTAGTAGAACAGCAGCTAGAAAGTAATGATAGGTAAACATTAAAATTCTTTGTTTTGTAGATCAGAAATTGAAGGGGGATCAAGAGGATTAGGAATCTTAATCCAGCACTATATATACTCGGGTAGTCCCAATAGAAATTTAGAATGATTTAGACCCGAGTTTATGCAAATCAAATCAATACAAAAACAATTAACTATGTGATCAAAAGGGACCTTAGTAACATAAATATAAGTTATTATAAGTTGAAATGACTAATAAGTTATAATTTAAAATGACTTATAAGTCAAATTTAAATAGTGACTTATAAATAAAAGTATTTGGTATTATTTTGATTTATAAATAAAAAATTAAATTAAAAAAAATTGGAAAAATGTTTGGCTAAAATAGCTTGTTAAAATAAAATATAAAAAATATTAAAATAAAAGTAAAAGAATCTTTAAATTTACTTAAATCTGTTTATTTTAAAATAACTTATAAATCAAGTAAATTTTGAAAAGTAAGGAATCGGTACTTCTCAAAAAGTACTTATAAATCAATTTATAAGTTAAATGTGGAAGTTCAATTAGTTAAAAAATAATACTTATAAACTTGTTTGACAACTTATAAGTCCGTCTCAAACAACCGGGTTACAAACTTGAGAAAAAACCTAAATCCCAACCATTCAAATCAGCCATCAATCAATATATTGGAAATCTTCTTTGTCTACAAAAAAATATGATGCGTAAGCAAGAAAAAGGGAAGAGTGAGATTGCAATACGTCACTGTCGGAGACGATAAGGTGGCATTCCCTGAGAACAGCAGGGGTGAGGAGATGGTGTCGTACTTGTAGTAGTTAGAATTGTTGGCATATCGGAGCTTGCCGTCGGGTCTGAACTCTGAACTCGAACTCCAAGAATTCGTGACCGAACTTACCCTGGTGCCCTATCGTAATATATACCTCAAATAAAACTCTCCTCCTCCCTTCTCCCCCTCCGCCATCTCTCCCAAACAATACTACTGCAAAATTTTGTAGACAAAGGCCGTTAGCCTTCCCTGGGTTAACATTCTCTTTTCACAGCGGCGGTCAAGTGTTCTCCTTTTTATTTCTTAAATTTGTGACCGTTTGAAAATCAGATTTTATTTTCTGGATTTTTTTTAAGGATGTTAATATTGGAGTAAAAAGCAACTGTCAAAGCAAATATATTTTAGTAATATTTTTTTAAAATTATTTTAGTAATACTTAATAAATGATAATTATTATTTTGACAATTAATGTTAATTTTTAATATGATAATATCTCCTCTTTTTAAACATAGATGAAAATGGTTTTGCTATCACTTTGCTGCTAATTGATAAACTAATGATCTACTTATAAAAGGACGAATTTTTAATCTGATTGTACTACCTTTATTTTATTTTATTTTGGACATATAGTAATAATTATGTAATTAGATTACTAAATTTAGTGAATAATGAAAATGAGACACTTTTTTTTGTGTAATGAAGAGGATAATATTCTAAAATAAGTTTATTGTTTAAAGTCTGATCATGAAACCAACATAAAAATGAATAATTATTTAGGACTCCGTTGAAAGGGTCAAGTGATACTCTCCACTAATTATATGCTACCATTTGTATGAAGTTTGTGCAAACTTCATATATGAACTCACCGATTTAATAAAATTTGAATAAACTTTATATAAATGACAATATATAATTGATGTGGGACACTAATTGATTTTGTCTCGAGATTACCTAATATTTTTTTCCATAAAAGGACTACTTGGCGATAATTATTATATATTATTATTATGCATTTAATCTACAAGCATTCTCGTTGAACAAATATTTCACCTGCATTATTGTTTGCTCTTCAACAAATAACACCATCTCACGTACATGTTGGAGATCTGAACAGAAAGACGGACGGACATACAGAAATTTAAATTTAAAATGTGCATCCGGATTCGGATTGTGACCCACCCCAAAAAATTTGAATCTTTTTAGTTTTATTATTTCAGATTCCATAAAAGTTGAAATTAATATTGGGCCGGGCAGGTTGCAATAACCTAGCTAACATATTGAAGCTGTCACCAAATTAATTGAGCCGACAACGGGTACGCGTACCTACTCATAAAAGTAGTCCATGCCTGCTAATTATTTTTATTATTTCATATGTATGTTAATTGTGATTTCTTCGGATGGGTTTTATTGATTTTTGCAAAGATTGTTCCTTTTTTCACACGATTACCAAATATTTATTATTAATTTTCTTAATTTCTGAATTCATTAGGGATATTATTTATTAGGGATACAAAAAGAATTGTGGTCAAAATATTATAAATATATATTTAAAATACTATTCAGACCTTTCTGATTATTAAACAAGTTTTGCTTAAACTGTTCAGAGGTTTAAAATGGTAATATATTATTATTCAGACATTTTGAAAAAAATAATTATCAAAAAATATTTTTTCATTCAGATACAATAATTCTAGACAAATGTTCTAAACTCTTCAGATTTTAACATTCAATTTTATCAAACACGACATTAGTATATGTGTGATAATTATAATGTTATTACATTATATTTAAAATTATATTTAGTTCTATAAATATTTAATTGTACATAATAAATAAAATTAATTATAAATTAAAATATCAAATCAATGATAATCATTACAATTTTATCGTTTATGTCATATTACATTATTAATACAATAAGTTAATATATTCATCAATAACACAATAAAAAATATTTAAATTGATGTAATTATACTATGTTAACGCCTGATTTTGTAAGCACGTGGAAAATCACCAAAGCACGAGCACCTGCAACCACAAAACCGTTAGTCACCCCCAACAATAGCGACGGCTTGGGCCGTCCGGGGATGCTCCGGTGTAAGAGTAAGTAGCAGGCCAAAAACGTAACAATAGAGAACAATAATGCTGGAATTATTATAGCTCTGTGTAAGATATAATAGTGTGTACCATAATCCAGGAGCTAATGGCTTGTATTTATAATGCATGTCATCCCCAGAGTCCTTATTGGAGTGAGGTATCCCAATCCAAACCATATTTGGACTATCCTTGTTGCCCATAGAAACCTTCCCTAATCACATGTCTGACCTCCACGAAAACAGGAAAATGACACCTAATAGGACTAAACCTCAACCACCCCCAAGCCGTGCGGAAACTATCAACCAAGAACTGGGCCTCTCATCCCCGAGCCCAACCCAGCCGAACCCCCATGCCACAAGGTCCATAACCAAAATCCGCACCCAACCCATCACTTTTACCCAGCCCAGACGACATCCGGGTCGGACAAATCCTATCCCAACATTACCCCCCACTCTCCTAATTTAAAAGGTAAAATGAGGAGAGTATAACGCCACCCCTTTAATCACACATGTTCTCCAAAACCCAGATACAAAACCCTTGTTTTCGATAGAAACCCTTCATCGTCATCAACATTTCAAAGTCCCTCCTCTCTCCTCGTACAGGTCCAACAGCAAAACTTCCAACAACGCCCCTGCTATAGCATCAAAAATCCTCCGATTCCTCTAATCGGCACTCCCCATTCGATTACAGACTCCAAAACTCATCTAAGCACTAACCCCCAAAACCCAAATCCTTCTATCGGAATCCATGGCTTCCTCCACTATTGTCGCCTCCTTCTCTGCCACCGCCTCCCAAACAAAACAGCAAGAAGCCGCAATAAGGGCAATGTTCAGTGACGAAGAGGAATTCAGCCACGCTAACACTCCCTCTAAAATCACTAAACAAACCCTCCATCAATACAAAAGAGATTTCCATTTCCCCGGCGAGTACTCCCTTACCGTACCGAAGCCTGAAGAACGACTGTACTGGCGTCCCTCCACTCCCAAAGTCGCCGTACCAGTCCAGGTCTTGAGAAACGGCGTTCGATTTCCCCTCCATCCCTTCATCACCGATCTCCTAGACTTCGTGGGAATAGGTCTATCCCAACTAGTCCCCAACTCATATATCCATATCATATGCTTCATCGCCCACTGTCACGACCTCAAAATTACCCCATCTCTCGACTTCTTCTTCCACATTTTTTGCCTAACCCGATCCAAAGAGGCAGGGTTCAGAACCATAAACAGACTCCCAGGCCAAAAAGCATGGATGCAGCTGCCCTCAAGCAACAAAGGATGGAACAAGGAATGGTTCTACGTCTCCGGCCCTGACACCCATCTGATTCCGCCATGGGGAAACCCAGAGAAACCAACCATCGACCCCATCACCGAAGAGCGAGAAAACAAGTTCAAACGCCTCTGTAGGAAGATCCCCGAAGACCCGTGGAGTATCAACCTCCTGGCGGACCACAAATGGCTACATTCCCACGGACGTAAGTTCCCGAACTCAATTTTCCTTTATTCTTCGTACTAATGCATTCATCTAATCTCCCCTCTTTTATTTTATTTTGGCATCAGTAGTTGAAATTTACAAAAACCAGCCCTTCGCGGCTAACCCTACATCAGCCATCGATCCCACTCCCGACCCGGCTACAAGACCAAAACCCCCTTCTCACCCTGCTCCCTAACCAATGGTAAGACCAGATCACCACGCCCGTAGACCCCCCACGGCGGTCAAAGAACCACAATCTGCCGGTACCTCGACCATCCGAACCGTCCTGCCCCATACCTCCCCAAACGAACCTCACCCTGAAAAAAGTGTCCTAGACATGACAGACCTTGAGAAGCAGCAGTTCAGAAAAAAGAAAAGGAGAAGACTAGTCAAGACCGCTGATCTTCCTCCCCGAACTGCTGACCCCCTCCCCGTAAACCCCCCAGCCACCGCACATCCAAACACCCCTTCTCCACCCACTTCACCATCACCCATACTCGGAGAGAAAGAACCAATTTCCCCCGTCCAGACCCAACCTTCACACCCCCTTCTGCCGACCCCAACCTCCACCGATCAGAACATACCCCCTCAACAATCTACCCGATCCCCAACACCCATTGAGATCGAGTCTGACCACTCCCCAGCCCCAACCTCAGCAAAAAACCCTGAGCCCAGAGCTTCATCCTCCAACCAAGACAAATCATACCCCCACATTCCTATTCATCTATTCTCCCAACTCTCCTTCTTCCCCACCGAACCCAACTCATACATTCCTGAAGATCTATTTCGTTTTTTCAACCTTCCCGCCGACGATCCGCACTATCCCGTCTCAAACCCCCAAGCGCTGCTGACCAAAACTATGCTCCACCTTGGTCAGGTAAACACCTTACTTTCAGTAAAATGATCAATTCATACAAAAAACTGAAGCAATAATATACTTATCTTTCGCAGACACTCGGAGGGTTCAGCCGCCTACATAACCAACAGAAAACCCAAACAGATCAGACCGACACCCTCACCCGACTTCAGGCTGAACTGGATCAACTCAAAGCGGACCATCACCAACTCCATGAGGATCATGACAACCTCAGAAAAGAACACGGTCCACTCCTCGAGAAACACATCGAGATTCAGCAAGAGTTGGCCGAACACCTCATTCAAGCAAACGCCACCGACGCCCTGCTCCAAAACGCTCAGAACCAACTTGCAAGCCAGCGACTTAGCCCCCATGTGATCGCCACAGATCCCCTCATGAACCTCCTGTAGAGCATAGGCCGCTTCTGCCGGAACCAAACATTTTGCCAAAGGACCTGAATACGTGCGACGATATAAGTCTCCATCAATCAAACAAAAGTAAGAACTCCTGTATTTGATCTTTTTAGCCAAGAGCTTATCGGTTGGCAACTTCCCATCCGCCAAGTACTCTATATACGGTGTCATCCAACAATTTTCCCTCTCCATTAAACACTTAATTTCCTTCTTCTGGATGCTAGGCTCCTTAAGCACTTCCATATATACCGACCCAGTAAGGGACTCTGCCTGCGTAGCAGCCAACTTGGATAGGGCATCAGCAACCGTATTATCTTTCTGACCCACACCCTGAAGGGAGTATGAGTCAAACTGATGGAGCAACATCTTTACTTCCGCCAAATATTTAGCCATCCTATCCCCCCTGGCTTCATACTCTCCTTTGATCTGCTTAACCACCAACTGTGAATCACTGAAGATGATAATACGCTTCACTTCCAAGCTTCGAGCCAACCTTAATCCTGCTAAAATGGCCTCATACTCGGCTTCATTGTTAGTTGTCTTGAACAGAAATCGCACCGCCTGCTGAACCCGGAAGCCCTCCGGACTAGCGAGGATCATCCCTGCCCCACTTGCATCAGCCGAAGACGAACCATCCACGTACAAAGTCCACGCCGAAGATGTTTGGAACTGTTCTTTGGATAACAACTCAACCTGACCACCAGAGTTCGGTCCTTCATCTTCCTCAGAAAACATGCATTCCACTATGAAATCCGCCAAGGCCTGTCCTTTAATTGCCGTCTGAGGCTTGTACTCCAAGACAAACTGGCTCAACTCCACTGCCCATGCTATCAATCGACCTGACGTGTCCGGCTTATAAAGTACTTTCTTTAACGGCTGATCCGTATAGATGACCACCATCCGACCCTGAAAGTAGTGTCTGAGTTTCCTACTTGCAATTACCAGAGCATAGGCACATTTCTCCAGATTCGGATAGCGAGTCTCAGCGTCTCTCAAAGCATGGCTGACATAGTACACAGGGGTCTGCCTACCATCCTCTTCCCGAACTAGTACTGCTCCCACTGCCAAGGAACTTACTGCTAGATAAAGATAAAGCGTCTCTCGAGGCTTCGGCTTTTGCAGCGAAGGGACTGTCATCAGATATCTCTTTATGTTTTGAAAGGCGTCCTCACACTTAGAAGTCCATTGAAAAGCTTTTTCATTCTTCGGGCCCTTTAGAGTGTCAAAAAAGGGAAGACATCTTTCTGCCGACCGAGACATGAACCTTCTTAACGCAGCAATTCTTCCGGTCAACCTTTGCACGTCCTTAATAGTCTGGGGAGATCGCATATCCAGTATGGCCTTGATCTTTTCCGGGTTAGCCTCTATGCCCCTTCTGCTAACCAGATACCCCAGAAATTTTCCCGAACCCAAACCAAAAGTGCACTTAGTAGGATTCAGCCTCATGTTGTAACTTCTGACCGTTTGAAAACATTCCTCCAGATCCTTCAGGTGATCTTGCACTTTGACGCTTCGGACTATCATGTCGTCCACGTAAACCTCCATATTCCTTCCGATCTGCTTCTCGAACACCAGATTCATCATCCTTTGGTAAGTGGCGCCTGCATTGATTAACCCGAACGTCATCCTCTTATAAGCATAAGTCGCCCGATGGGTTATAAAGGCCGTCTTTGGGATGTCCTCTTCTGCCATCAGAATCTGGTGATACCCTGAGAATGCATCCAAGAAGCTGAGTATTGCGTTTCCCGACGTAGCATCAATTAATTGATCGATATGAGGAAGGGGGTAGAAATCCTTTGGGCACGCCTTATTGAGGTCGGTGTAGTCAATACAGACCCTCCACTTCCCATTCTGCTTTCTGACAAGCACTACATTGGCTAACCATTCCGGGTACTCGATCTCCTGAATTATACCAGCTTCCAAAAGCTTTCCGATCTCGTCATCAATTACCTTTTGTCTTTCGGGTGCAAATATCCTCCTCTTCTGTCGAACTGGTTTCCTTTCTGAATCAACCGACAGCCGATGGACAGCCACTCCTTTAGCTAATCCGGGCATGTCGTTGGGTGTCCAGGCAAAGATATCGGCATATGTCTGAAGCAGCTTCACCAAGTCCTTCTTAACTGGATCCTGTAACCCGGCACCAATCTTCACCACTTTCAGGGGATTGCCCGGTATCAGCCTAACGTCTTCGGTTTCCTCAGCAGGTAGAGCCAAGGGTTCCGTAACCCCCTCTGTGAAGGGCTCCACGTCCACCCTCATCGTTTGCTTGAACTTACTGACCCCTACCGAAGACGATGTAAGCGTATGTCGATAGCACCTTCGGGCTATATCCAAGTCGCCCAACACTTCCCCGACCCCGTTAGCAGTAGGAAACTTCATCTTAAAATGCGGGATCGAGGTCACTGCCTGAAGGGCCGATAAGGTGGTTCGGCCTAAGATGGCATTATAAGCCGAATCTACTTGTACCACAAAAAACTTCACCATCACCTGCCTCTGTCTCGGAAGAGTGCCGAACACTACCGGTAGCTCGACCGTCCCGACCACGGGAACTTGTTCATTGCCAAATCCATACAGGGGAGCCTCGAAGCCTACCTCCATTTTCACACCTTGTAAGTCCATCCTCTGATATGCATGGCTATATAAGACATCGACCGAAGAACCATTGTCAATCATCATCCGCTTCATATCGATGGGGCCGACCTGGGCCGTGATGACTAGAGCCCCTTCGTGTGGTTCTACGGCGTCGAGAGGGTAGTCTTCGTCGGTAAAGGAAATCACAGTCCCTGGGAATGGTTTTTCCACTTTTATTGGGCGGTCTACTGACATGACCCCATCGGGTCCGGCCCGCCGCTTCTTGCCACCTTGCCTCTGGAAAGTTCCACCAGAGATGACATCGACGACTCTTCTCTGCGGACACCCCTCCTGGGCGGAAGGCTGACTTCCCCCCAGAGCCTGCCGACCAGCAACATACTGGACCAATTCACCTTTCTGTACATTTCTTTCGATCATCTCCTTCAACGCTTTGCACCTCCCTGTAGAGTGGCCCTTGTCCTGGTGGTACTGACAGTAGAACCTCCGATCCCCCCCTTTAATTGGTGGAGGCGGTTCATAGCAAGGTTTTCCCCTTATCTCGTCCAAAATGAGCACCCTGTCAGTGTTCAATGGAGTATATACCTTCGGTGGCTGTTTCGGACGGAACGACATTTTCTCGGTCTGAGGTGGTACTGTTGTCTTCGGTCCGATCCGATCCCACACCCCAGGCTTTGATCCTTCCCCCTTGGGCCGAGCGGCCACCTCTTGTGCCGGCGCAAGGTTGTTCATTGCTTCTTCTATCGATACCAATTTTTCAGCCCTCTCGTAGGCGTCGGCCAAATCTTTAGGAGGGTTGAACATGATGTTTTTTAGTAATTTCTTCGACCGGCTAACGTCTAACCCGGTGGTGAAGAATCCCAAGGCCTGAGTGACATTAAGTTCCGCCACAGTCCCGACAGCATCCCTGAACCTCTGTACGTACTGTGCCAGGGATTCATTACTCCTCTGTCGGATCTGCATCAGCGAAGCGGTAAGCTTCCCTCTCCTTTTATTGCTTCCGAATCGCTCATGGAACTTGTCGGTTAGTTCTCCCCATGAATTGATGCTACCCGGGGGCAAGGACACTACCCATTGCTTTGCCGCCTTTGTAAGCGTAGTCACAAAAATCTTGCACATCCCCGCCTCCGAGTGATTGAAATAACCCATCACTATCTCATATCCATTGGTGTGGTCAAATGGATCCCCAGTGCCATCGTACGTATCCAAAGGCGGCAACTTCATTTTTGGGTCTGCTTTCTCCTGGTTAATAGCTGACGAGAAGGGCGACTTGCTGCTCAACGTCATCGCTGCTGGTTTCACTTCAGCTATCATTCGTTCCATTTCCGCCAGCCTTTCCATCAGAAGATCGGTAGGAGCTGGACCCTGCTGTAAAGGCTCTTTTGCTGGGCTTTCGACTACCTGACCACCATTGTTCACGTGGTGTTCGGTCTCAAGATGGTTCGGCTGACCCGACCTCGGATCCTCCCGACGACGGTCACCCCTCGAACCAGACCGACCCCGCCTCAAATCATCCCGACGACGATCACCCTTCAAATCAGACCGTCCTCGCCTCGGATCCTCTCGATAGCGGTTACTTTCCGAACCAGACTGACCCCCTCTTGGGTCTTCTCGACGGCTACGAGCGTAGCCGCTCTTGGTTCTGCTCTCGTATGTTTCTGATTTATTCCTCAGGGGATCATCATGAGGCCCCCGAACAACAGTGCGGTGACTACTGAACCTGAAGTCCCCCCGTCCAGGTGGTGTGTCCGCAGTCGCCCACGTCTGCACAGTGGGGGATATACTGACTCTCCTTCTCCGATGGCGACTCTGGGGGGTGGACTCCCTGGATCTTCCCCCCGCAGTCCGTCGCTCTTTATCCCCCTCAAGCTTAAACAACAAGTTTTCTAAGTCCTGCTGCTGCGTCTGCAGAACCTGCATAGCATCCTGAGCCTCCTGAACTTTCCTCTTTCTGATGGTTTCCCTCTGATCAATCGTGTTGTTCGCCCCACCGTGAATACTCCTTCGGGACCCCCCATTCTTTGTACTCGAAGAAAAATCCAACCTACGCCTCAACCTGTCAGACAGGGTCCCTTTCGATGTAGACCTCCCACTGCCATGTCCTAAACGATCCATCACAGAACCCTTAGCAGCACGAGTTGATTTCCCCGCAGATGAACCAGTTTGTTCAACCTGCACCATGACTGTCTGCTTCAATTATCAAACGAGATTACTACCTCAACTCTCGTGAACAATGATTTCCGTTACACAGAAAAGCCCTCCTTCTAGCGCCAATGTTAACGCCTGATTTTGTAAGCACGTGGAAAATCACCAAAGCACGAGCACCTGCAACCACAAAACCGTTAGTCACCCCCAACAATAGCGACGGCTTGGGCCGTCCGGGGATGCTCCGGTGTAAGAGTAAGTAGCAGGCCAAAAACGTAACAATAGAGAACAATAATGCTGGAATTATTATAGCTCTGTGTAAGATATAATAGTGTGTACCATAATCCAGGAGCTAATGGCTTGTATTTATAATGCATGTCATCCCCAGAGTCCTTATTGGAGTGAGGTATCCCAATCCAAACCATATTTGGACTATCCTTGTTGCCCATAGAAACCTTCCCTAATCACATGTCTGACCTCCACGAAAACAGGAAAATGACACCTAATAGGACTAAACCTCAACCACCCCCAAGCCGTGCGGAAACTATCAACCAAGAACTGGGCCTCTCATCCCCGAGCCCAACCCAGCCGAACCCCCATGCCACAAGGTCCATAACCAAAATCCGCACCCAACCCATCACTTTTACCCAGCCCAGACGACATCCGGGTCGGACAAATCCTATCCCAACATACTACGTCTTAAATAGACTAATACATATAATTTATCAATCAAATAACAAAAAAATATCAAATTAATATAATAATTTATTATATTACAAAGTTATTATACCATTTTGACACCAACCAAACGCTACTTAATAGTCTATCCACCCTGTCCCCCAATGTTCCACTTAATTACACCCTATTGAATACTCTGTTGCTCCTGAAATTGAATCTCCTCTGACAAAAATGATCTTTTTTAAGTTATTGTCAAACTTTAATCTAACACTCTAATCAATTTATATGACTGTATGTGATTGTTAAATTTAAAGATAACGATATAAGTACTTGAAAACTTTTTAATCGTTCTCAAAAAGTAGCTTCTTTTTGTATTTTTTTTAAAAACATACATATATTATTTTAAAATATAAAAAATTTCATAAAAAAATAATAAATGAGTCTCACACTCATAAAAAATTTTTTTTATAAAAATATCAAATTTTATTTAATGAAAATATCAACTTTCTATATTTACTATCTCCTCTCTCTCTATAGATAATGCTATCACGATGAATGATTGTGTTCTCACATTTCTGTGGTAAGTAAAGTTAGAAGTGTAAACGGATATAAACGAATTCGAATACAGTAGTATTCATATTCAAAAAATCAATTCGCTATCCGGTATTCGGCAAATTTTAAAAATATTATTTGTATTCGATATTCAAAATAATATCTGAATACGGATAATATCCGTTTTCGTTTATTTTATTCGAATAAATAGATTATTCGAATATTCTAATATCCGGATTCGTTTATCGCTCACCTAATATAAAATTCATTCAAATTATTTATAAAAAAAAAAAAAATTACTCATAACTGTAGACACCCAAATTTTGTACTTCTCTACTAACCCTGGTAGGAGGGCAAAGTCGTCACTTGACCCGACATGCGAAAAGGAAGGTGGACCCCAACACGAAGCCACCCCAACGACTTACGGTCAAAACCGCCACAACGAACAACGAGCATCAGGTTACTTGAGTCAAGGCAAACAGTTGATCCAGAAGAACCTGATTTGATCACAAAAGACGACTAATGGCCACAAAGAGCAATTCATACGTCAGGTAACAACCATCCAAAATAATACAGCAAAAGTTGACGATTTAAGACCGCGTGGCACGAAAATCGAGAAAAGCAAGCTGGGCAGATGCAGGTGCACCTGCGGTCACCGACAAGTGTGACATTTGCACGGCTCGAGGAGACAACCCGGCAGCCGAGGATTCGGCACGGGCGGCCACAGCAGGCAGCCGCAATTGCACCTGCGACTGCCTTGAATCACCTACAACACCATTTTTGATCTGCAGAAGAAGAGGAAGAAAAATTCTTAAGAATTTAGGAGAGAGAAACACGCGAGAAGGCGAGAGAAGAGTTCGGATTTGGTTAAATCCAAGTGAGAAACGTGTTTTTCTAGTCAAATATTCAAGTATTCGTGTGGTTTTGGTTCAATCGTGAAATATAAAGCTTTTGTCGGTGTATTGCAAAGTGAAAAATGGTGTTTTGGTTGATATTTTTTGCTTATATTGTTATTATAATATGGTGTTTAGGATTGCTTGATGTAGTATGTTGTTGTATTGTTGTGAATCCGTGGATCAGGGATTATTAGCGAAGGTTCCGTCAGAACGTATTTTCCTCCTAATGTCCCGATGATATCTGTACGGTGATATGTAGTTCGTTGTGTTAACGGGTAGTTTGTCGTGTTGGGATTGTGAGTTTTGATTCGTGTAGCATAGTATCAAGTTTAGTATTGTTTATCTTGCTCTGGCATGGTTGTGCAGCGATTTGGGTGATTGTGAGCCTAGGGAGGAGATCCTCATGATCAAATCCCGATGATGGACAACTTTTGGCGTATGTAATCATTGCAAGGGTCCATCTTGTATATATGTAAATATTAGGCCTTAAAGAGATATCGAACCGTAATCGGGTTAAGGCCCCGTAATAGTAAAATACGTGATTGTGGGTATTGGGGTTATTTAGACGACTCACATGCCCATGGATAGCCCCGACACGGTTGAATGCTTGTTTTGATTTACGACACGAAAAATAATTTTCCAAAATAAGGCAAAGAATGAAGATTTCCTTAAAATGATCAAATTAGGATATTATATTCACGAGGTTTAAAAATTAAGAGTTTTGGCAAACTTTGAGCCTGGTTTAACGAAAATGCTTCATTTGGTTTTGAAATGTCATAAAAGATGTTTTCATAAAAGAATAGATAAACGTTTTCATTAAACTTTGTGCATAGGGTTAAAGAGTTCTAGAAGTTGCCTTTATTTTACTTTAATTTACTGTTAGAAGGCAATGTATAGTCTCGATTCCTATTTGACAAAAGTTTAAAAAACTATTGTTTTCTAAAAATGACATCCAATAAAAAACCCTCATCGTTTTCGAAATTAAAATCAATCTTTATTATAAAAGATGAAGCATTGTCATTTGGGTCAAAACACGTCTGAACGCTTTCCGACAAAACACGTTTCCATAAACGATTTTCACGCAAAATTCACCACAACCATCACCTAGGCACGCACGCACACACACGCAACTCACACATTTTAGTATTTTTAAAAGGATAGGAAAACATCGAGATTGCGGTAACCGTGTTTCACGGAAGTCGGGGGGTGCCTAACATCTTCTCTTCGTTTAAGCAAGCCCCCGAACTCTATAAATCTCGGTTCGCGGACCAATTGAATCGGAGTCACATATGAGCCAGCGATTGCGAAAATAAAATTCGGATGAGTTGATACATCCATTTCAAAAATACCAACTGGCGACTCTGGTCAATTGGCTCATCATAAAATCGATCTTTTAAACCCCGTCGACATTCAAGCCGACCCCTTTTCAAAAACACATCTCAATCCAAAGGCTAAAATTGGAAAGGGCTTTTAATATTAAAAAACGAAACGACGAAAATCCCGGCGTCGACAATAACCAATCACAATTTAAAGTTTAAACCATACATATTAATGAATAAATACTCTACTTAATAATGTTTAGATGTTCATTAATAAGTAGATGTTCATTTTATGTGTTAATTTGGAGTAATACTGTAGTGTATATAAATATTTTAATAATCTCTAATTATAAATATTTAAATGATATTTATAACACTTGTTAAATGATGTATTTTAGATATATTGTAACATTATATATAACTAGAATAAGAAAAAAAATAATAAGTTTTAAAATATAGTTCATTAATGAATAAATTTTAATTTATTTATTTTTAATAAGTACAATAATCAATGCTCTAAAATACAATTCAAATAAGTCTTCATTATTTTTGAAATCTTAAATTCAAAATGAATGCTCTACTTATTAATGTTTAGATGTCCATTAATAAGTAGATGTTTATTTTATGTGTTAATTTGGAGTAATACTGTAGTGTGTATGAATATTTATAATCTATAATTATAACATTTAAATGATATTTATAACACTTGTTAAATGATGTATTTTAGATATATTATAACACTATATATAACTAGAATAAGGGAAAAAAATTAATGAGTTTTAAATAATAGTTCATTAATGAATGAATGTTAATTTATTTACTTTTAATAAATATAATAATTAATGCTCTAAATTACAATTCAAATAAATCTTCGTTATTTTTTAAATCCTAAATTTTAAAATGAATGCTCTACTTATTAAAGTTTAAATGTCCATTTTATGTGTTTGGAGTAATACTGTAGTGTGCATAAATATTTATAATCTATAATGATAACATTTAAATGATATTTATAACATATATAATACTTATTAAATGATCTAAAAATTATATTGTAACACTTGTTAAATGATATTTGTAACATTTATAACACTTGTTAAATGTTAATTGCGTTTTAGATATTTTAACTTTATAATAGTAAAAATCCATTAACTATATTAAATCAATTTATTTCAGTTTATTAATATTATAATAAAAGTGTTATTTCCTACTTTTTAAAAGTGAAATGACATATTTTAAAAATAATTTTCGTATAATTGTGAAAATTAATTATTATATAAGGAAAATCACTTTAAAAAAATTATTTTGCTTATATATATATAAGTTATTCAGATATGAATTTCGGATACGGATCCGAATTCAGATATCGGATTCCGGATATTTGCTATCCACCAGATATATTTATGATCAGATGTTAAACGAATACGCCTATATTCGTATTTGTATCCGTTTATTTGCGCATACTTTTAAACCGAATACAAATATATCCATTTTTTTCTTAATGCGAATAATATTCGATTTTTTTCAAATACGGACGCGAACGAATACAATTTTTTCGGTTACTATTTATAACCCTATGTAAGGCCCTCTTTCTAATTTCTATGTTCAATCTTCATAGTAAACTTAAAAATACGATTTTTATAATGAATTTGTGTTTTAAAGTTGTGCTTATAAACTTATTCTTTTACAATGTCAAAATTAAACTTGCAAATTAATTTGGACAATTTATGATTGTAAATCCATTTGCATGTGTACGTATGTAATTTGTACCAGAGAAAAAGGAGAAAAAGTCTAATAAACTCGTGTCTCTTTTAAGAACCACGTAGAATATATATAGAAGCAATTAAGGGCACCTATATATATATATCTCTATATATAGACGGAACAAATTATTCCAAAATCTAAGCATTGATCCCGGCAAAACTGCTCTCTCTCTCTCTCTCTCTCTCTCTCTCTCTCTCTCCCTAATTAAACTCTTTGAAAGTACTCCGTAGTTAATTCTCTGATCTTCCAATTATATAATAATAAAGAAAGATCATGTATAGATCCGTGAGCTCAACCCGAGTACCTGACGAATATTTCAAGTCGTCGGCACCGGCATCATCATCGTCAAAGGTGTCGCCGGTGAGAGCTGCTTTGTCATTTGAAATTACAAATAATAATAATGAGTTGCCAATGTATGAGCCACTGTCGGAGGTGGCCAAGAAAGAAAAAGCTCGTCTTAAATTTGCTGAAAATGCGGTTCATCTCATTCCTTTTGTCCTCCTTTTATGTGTTTTCATTCTCTGGTTCTTTTCAAATCCAGGTATGTATCTATCTACCATTACTTATTATACTCCAAACTCCCCCCTAAATATTTATACTCCTTCACAAAAAACTCACATATTAAAAATATTATATCATGATAATCAGATTATGATGACAATTAATGTGTGTCATTTTATATTACTATAAATATAAGAAAAATGAAGTATGCTCCTGAAAAATAACAAATAAAACTCTTTTTTGAAATAGATTGATACAATGTTTATCTTCATTCCGTACAAGGAATTTTGAATCTTGTTTTATGAGAAATATATATTAAAAATCTGTTATTTTTTGATTTATGACTTAATTTGTGACATTCTTTCTTTCTTTCACAAGATTAATCATTGAGCAATGACGTGTATATATATATAAATAAATAATAATAATTCCCTTAAATTTTGCAATTAGGTAAGTAAATCATGACTAACATTTGGCCATAACACCTAATGATACTTTCATAATAATAAGCTAATACTACCTCAGCAATTAAATTTGAGTAATCTCATTATACTATATATATTGACAAAAAAAAATTAAAAAATTATACATATATGAGAAGCTTTGTTAAAAGGGCACCCACTCAAACTATCTGTATATTCAGTAACCGTTTCTGTTAGACTGTTACTCGATGGATCGATGGATTTGTATATTCATTAATTTGAATTGAACATATATGCATGCAGACGTTGATCTGCCGATGAAAGGAGATTCAATAGCGGCAAGAATAGAAGGATTGACACTTGAAGGTGACATTGATAGTGACGGTACCCAAAGAGGAACTGTTTTACAAGACTTAGATTTGGGAGATCATGGACTACTGGATCGTTCAGCTTAACAACAAGTTGCTGATGATGCTGATCGCAGACGTCCTCTAAAATACTTAAGAAACAATTAAGTCCTTAATATAAGTTTCTTTTGGTTGTTTTTTCAATTCTATAATTAATTAATTGCTGAGAACCTTTTAATTCTAATTATTAATGTAGATTTGTAGTTCATATTTCTTTTACAATTCAAATTAATTAAGTCTAAGATTTGAAAGTACATATTATAGGTAGCAGATTTAATTCAAGTATCTTTATTGGTTTATGATTATCATTAACGTCTAATTCTGCCTTGATACGTACTAGGGACTGGGGTCGGGGGAAATTAAAACTCATGTAGTGGTACGGTTCTAAATTTTCAATAATCTATGTAACAAAACCGTGTGATAGAGGGAGAGAGAGAGCTACATGCATTATATTGCTAATATTTTGTGTTATTTTATATTACCATTAAAAGAAATCGAACCCTTTTTTAAAAAAAATAAAAATTATTTAATTTTATTCATTTCCTTGATCATTTTCATTTCTCATTTTTCCCCTTTTAATAAAAGCTTAATTATGTGCTCTTATTTGTTCCAGTATTATTTTATATAGGATTTTCTTAATGTGTGCCCTTAGGGCACACACTAAGTGCGAAAAATAATGTATAATATCATTTGTTTATGTAGGCGCATTGAATTCAATGTATAAAAAAATAATATACTAGTGGACCACATGTATTGAATTCAGTGCAACTATATAAAGAAATAATTTTAGCGAGTCTCATATCTTGTTTTTCGCGCTTAGTGTGTGCCCTTAGGGTACACATTAAGCGGACCCTTTTATATATATCTTACAATCATGAAATGTGAGATAAGATGTTTGAACTAGTAATTAAAGTGCTAAAATGAGAAAGAATGAAGGACTTCCAGTAATTTTTAAATATTGATCTGTTGAACTCCTGTATTAGGTTAACACACAACCGATTTCGGTAAACCTTTTTATATGTGTGTTTTTCATTGATGGAAAAGAACTTTTTACATACATCTAGTGGTGCACAAATGGCCTGCGGCTCGGGCCGCTCGGTCTTGGTCCGGCCTGGCTTGGTCAAGGTCTGGCCTGATTCTCCTAAAACTCGGTCCGGCTTGTCGATTTTCTTTATTCGCTACTTTAATTCTCTCACTGCAGACGAAAACTTTATCTTTGTGACAATTCATTCAATAAACAAAATAAAATTGACGTATTTTAATACGTTCATTCATGCATGTTTGTTTATATACGAATAAAAAATTTCATAAAAACACACTGACTAGTGTAATATATAAGAATTTTTTTTACCTAGCTAGCAATCTACACTTCTTATAGATATTTCATTGCATCTTTATTTTAATAAATATTTAGCGTAACAACTAGAAAGTCATTTGCAAAATAATAATAATAATAATAAAGAAGATATTTTTCATTATTGTAATTTGAAAGCTCTAACTTGTAATACATTACTTTTAATTAATATATCAATTAAGTTTAAAATTTTAATTGGTGTTTTAATAATATTTAAAATTACTAAAAAAATTATTTGAATAGATCGAATCGGACTGGACTGGTCTGACCTGCATCCCTCAACATGCCCCATTTGTGACGCCCCCAAATCTGAGCCCACACAGCCCAAACTTGAGTCGTCAAAAGACAACAACAAAATTATTACAACAAAACACAACGTACAACAATACAGTGTATAATAATACACAACTAAGTCTTCACTATTATTGCCACACTATTTTACAACACATGAAGACTACGACAGCTATTCCTCGGACTCTCACTCCATCCCCCGGCTAGACCCTGTTACGTTTTCATCTCCTGTTGAAAAACAATGGAACAAAAGAAAGGGTGAGCTCAAATAGCCCAGTAAAGAATATCATGACTAAGATAATGATGAATAAATTATCATTAGCCTTCAACATTTGAGTTCTTGATAGAATACAATAGACTACAAGGTTTATATCAAAAACTGCAGTTAAATTCTTAAACAATGTTCAGATCCATAATATCAGCGGAATGAGCAATCTATTAGAAGAATAATGCAGACTATAATGTCCACTCGCTTTTCTTTTTAGTAAAAATATCATCAACTTTTATCATTTGAAATACCATTAGTCAAGATAATACAACTTCACAGTTCCTGGTCATAATCATGCAGATCAACAGTTCATCTTTGCACTACGGGCCAAAGACATTCAATATAACACCAACGGTCATGATTATACCAGATTCAGCCTTTGGTCATAATCATACCAACCAACAGTTCATCTTTGCACTACGGACCAAAGAGAACATTCACCACGTGTCATAAAAGACACCGAACAGATGTATCGCCTTTAACCTAGTATATCGCCTTTAACCTATCATCTGTTCAACAATTATATCACATCTGTGCCCCCGGCCACAGATATTCACAACAGCTTGATTCTTGATGATTAATACAAATAACAGTGATACAAATGATGAACAGAAGAACAGGATAAACAATAAGTATCAGAAGTTTACTTTGTGCAGATTCAAACAATGTCCAAATTGACAACATGATGTGGAGTGAAATTTAAAAATGATATTCAAGATCCACAGTTCAGAATAACGATTATAGTTCAATAGAAAGGTTCAGAAAATAGGAAGGTTCAGTTGAAATAATGAAGTTCAACTATTATGGAACATATAATATTTTCAGGAATTATAAAAGCAATAGTTCCATAATAAGTTTTGATTTAGGAGTATGAAAGAAAATAACATCCCTTACCGTAGCAGGTTTGATTAACAAAAGGTGAAGGAAATTAATATCCCTTACCATAGTAAGTTTGAATAATGGAAGATGAAAAAGATGGTATCCCTTATGAGTATAAAGGAAAATGATATCACTTACGAATATGGAATAAAAGTGTCATGTGATAATTAGTGTAGACAAATTATTTCCACACGAGACAAATAAAAAGGGTTATTCACCAACAGGCGGTAATCCGCGCCATAAATTATTCCCACAATTTAATAGAATTTGAATACAAAGAGTTATTCACCAAACAGGCGGTAATCCGCGCCGTAAGGTTATTCTCAGAGATTAATAAGGAATGAATACGATAGGTTATTCACCAACAGGCGGTAATCCGCGCCGTAAGGTTATTCCCACAATTTAATACATGGAAATAAATGGCACATCTTAAGAAAGAAACGATATTATTTTCGAGAATCAAAGAATGATAATCCCTTACAAGTAAGAAGATAATACCATTTATGATGATGAAAAGAATGATACCACTTACCGTAATAAATTTAAGAGTGTGAAAAAAATGATATTCCTTACCTTAACACGTGACTGGATATTGATTTAAATAAGGTTGATCAACCTATATATTTATAATAAAATTAGTAATTATCACATATAAATTTCAAAGTGTATGATAACTTGTGACGCCCCCACATCTAGGCCCACACAGCCCAAACTTGAGTCGTCAAAAGACTACAACAAAATTATTACAATGAAATACAACGTACAACAATACAGTGGATAATACAACACAACTAAGTCTTCATTATTATTGCCACACTATTTTATAACACGTGAAGACTATGATAGCTATCCCCGCACTCTCACTCCATTCCCCGGCTATACCCCGTTACGTTCTCATCTCCTGTTGAAAAACAATGGAACGAAAAGAAAGGGTGAGCTCAAATAGCCCAGTAAGAAATATCATGACTAAGATAATGACGAATAATTTATCATTAGCCTTCAACAGTTGAGTTCTTGATAGAATACAATAGACTACAAAGTTTATATCAAAAACTGCAGTTAAATTCTTAAACAACGTTCAGATCAATAATAGCAGCGGAATGAGCAATCTATTAGAAGAATAATGCAGACTATAATGTCCACTCGCTTCTCTTTTTAGTAAAAATATCATCAACTTTTATCATCTGAAATACCATTAGTCAAGATAATACAACTTCACAGTTCCTGGTCATAATCATGCAGATCAACAGTTCGTCTTTGCACTACGGGCCAAAGACATTCAATATAACACCAACGGTCATGATTATACCAGATTCAGCCTTTGGTCATAATCATACCAACCAACAGTTCATCTTTGCACTACGGGCCAAAGAGAACATTCACCACGTGTCATAAAAGACACCGAACAGATGTATCGCCTTTAACCTAGTATATCGCCTTTAACCTATCATCTGTTCAACAATTATATCACATCTGTGCCCCCGGCCACAGATATTCACAACAGCTTGATTCTTGATGATTAATACAAATAGCAGTGATACAAATGATAAACAGAAGAACAGGATAAACAATAAGTATCGGAAGTTTACTTTGTGCAGATTCAAATAATGTCCAAATTGCCAACATGATGTGGAGTGAAATTTAAAAATGATATTCAAGATCCACAGTTCAGAATAACGATTACAGTTCAATAGAAATGTTCAGAAAATAGGAAGGTTCAGTTGAACTAATGAAATTCAACTATTATGGAACATATAATATTTTCAGGAATTATAGAAGCAATAGTTCCATAATAAGTTTCGATTTAGGTGTATGGAAGAAAATAATATCCCTTACCGTAGCAGGTTTGATTAACAAAAGGTGAAGGGAATTAATATCCCTTACCATAGTAAGTTTGAATAATGGAAGATGAAAAAGATGGTATCCCTTATGAGTATAAAGGAAAATGATATCACTTACGAATATGGAATAAAAGTGTCATATGATAATTCGTGTAGACAAATTATTTCCACACGAGACAAATAAAAAGGGTTATTCACCAACAGGCGATAATCCGCACCGTAAGGTTATTCCCATCAATTTGAATACGAATAGTTATTCACCAAACAGGCGTAATCCGCACCGTAAGGTTATTCCCACAATTTAATAGAATTTGAACACGAAGAGTTATTCACCAAACAGGCGATAATCCGCACCGTAAGGTTATTCTCAAAGATTAATAAAGAATGAATACAAAAGGTTATTCACCAACAGGCGGTAAACCGCGCCGTAAGGTTATTCCCACAATTTAATACATGGAAATAAATGGCACAAGAAAGAAACGATATTATTTTCGAGAATCAAAGAATGATAATCCCTTCAAGTAAGAAAGAAAATAATATCCATTTATGATGATGAAAAGAGTGATACCCCTTACCTTAACACGTGATTGGATATTGATTTAAATGAGGTTGATCAACCTATATATTTATAATATAAATTAGTAATTACCACATATAAATTTCAAAGTGTATAATAACTCGTATATTATGAACTATCAAAATTATATAAATTTAACATAATTTTTGTAGTATAATATAACAACTTTAAAATAGTTTTTAAAATAATATTTCAAAATAAATCTTCCAAAGAAAGCTTTTAAAAATGAATCTTCTAATAGAAGAGTCTTCTAAAGGAAGATTTGTGAATACCGTGAAATATAGGAATTTATGAAATTACTACTTTTTAATAAAAGACTTACTTGAAAAATTTCTGCACTCCTTTTGGCTTTACCAAAATTTTAGAGTAATCTTTCTACACTCAAAGTATACTCACAATATAGTAATAGGAGAAGAGAAAAGTGTGAGGAAGTTCGTTTAGCCAAGGTTCCATTTTATAGTGCATTCAGCTACCAACCCTATAATTTTCTCCTACCTGTTTCCCACCTACTCCCTTTTATTTTCTTCTCTCCGCCTCCTCCTTTTCTGACTTCTTTTTCTTTATTATTATATATATATATATATATATATCTCCACCCACGTTTTTCTTTCCTGACCATTCATCATTTCCTTCTTTTCTTTCTTATTTATATATATTAATATATCTCTCCCACCCACCTTTTCTTTCTCTCTCTCTCTCCCTCTCTCTCTCTCTCTCTCTCTCTCTATTTTCTTCTTCCGTGTTATACCCTATTTCCTTTATTTTTCCTTCAACTTCTTCCATCCTTCACCCCCACATGTTTTCCACCAATCCCCACTCACCTTACATTTTCTCCCACCATCCCCCACATGTTTTATTCTTCTTCTCCATATATTCCCACTAACTCATTATTTTATTAACCAAATATCAACCAATAATACAACAGTAAAACTAATGTTACAACAAAGATAACAATAATTCAACAATAATATAAGAACACGTTACTTTGTCAATTATTAGGTTCAATAATTTTAACTACAGTGCACCAACAGTTATTGACTCAATGATATGAAATACAGTGTAATGACAATTATTGAATCAATAATGCAAAATACTGTGTAGCAACAATTATTGAATTGATAATATAAAATATTATGCAGCGACAATTATTGATGAAATGATGTGCAACAGTTACGGTGTCAATTATCAGATCAATAATATAAGACACTGTGCAATACCGTGTGCTACTGTAGAGTACCGTGTGCTACAGAAAATACCATAAACTACCGTATGCTACTATTCTTTTATCACCGGTATTTTAACAGTTCCGTTGACTATTTTTATTTAAAAAGGTTACTTATGTCGTTTTCTATCTCCGACAAATATTCCGTTGTGGGTCCACCACTAATTAGTTATTTCGGCGCCGTCGTACGACACGAATATTATATTGCGCCGTCGTACGGGCAGAACGAATATTCCCCGACAAAACGAATATTCCCCGACAAAAAGAATATTCCCCGACAAGGTATAATTTGCACGGAACATCTTTAACTTTTAACTTTGCCAATTTAACCACTTACTGTTTCATGAAAAAAAATTATGAAGAAAATTAAATTTTATATTTCATAAAATTCAGGGTCTTACAACCTCCCCTCCTTATGAAATTTCGTCCCCGAAATTGACGTACCTGGCATTTCGAAGAGGTATGGATACCTAGACTTCATCTCAGATTCTAGCTCCCAGGTCATTTCCTCAATATCTTGGTTCCTCCATAAAACCTTAACTTGAGGTATAACCTTTGAGCGTAAGATCTGCTCCTTCTTATCTAGGATCTTAACAGGTACTTCCTCATACGTTAAATCTTCTGCTATAACGTCTGGTTCTAACTCAATGACGTGGTTTGGGTCCTTCACATATTTACGTAACATAGATATGTGAAAAACGTTATGGATGCGAGACATACTTGGTGGTAAGGCTAGTCTGTAAGCTACAGTTCCCACCCGATCGAGGATTTCAAATGGGCCAATAAATCGAGGGTTGAGTTTTCCTCTCTTTCCGAATCTCGTAACCCCTTTCCATGGAGAAACACGTAAGAATACATGATCTCCGACGTTGAATCTCTCATCTCTCCGATGAAGATCGGCATAACTCTTTTGTCGTTCTTGTGCTGTCTGTATTCGTTGTCGGATCATTTGGATCTTTTCGGTCGTCAAGCGTACCAACTCGGGTCCCAACAGTTTTGCTTCTCCTACCTCATTCCAACATACTGGAGAGCGACACTTGCGTCCATATAAAGCCTCGAATGGAGCCATACCTATACTTGCTTGGTAACTGTTGTTGTAGGAAAATTCCACCAATGGTAAGTACTTATCCCAACTTCCTTTGAAATCTAGTACGCAAAGTCTTAAAAGATCTTCGAGGGTCTGAATCGTCCTTTCCGATTGTCCGTCCGTTTGAGGATGGTATGCAGAACTGAACCGTAGCTCAGTGCCCATAGCTTTTTGTAGACTGATCCAAAAGCGTGAAGTGAATCTAGGATCTCGATCAGAAACTATGGAAACTGGCATGCCATGCAATCTCACGATTTCATTTATGTACATACCGGCAAGACGTTCAAGTGAAAAGTTTTCTCGTATAGGCAAGAAATGAGCGGATTTGGTCAATCTATCTACGATAACCCAAATTGCATCTAAGCCTTGAGAAACTTTAGGAAGACCCGTCACGAAATCCATATTGATGTGTTCCCACTTCCATTCGGGAACCTCAAGTGGTTGTAATGGACCCTTAGGTACTTGATGCTCTGCCTTGACACGTTGACAAGTTAGGCACCTTGAGATAAACTCTGCAATCTCCCTTTTCATATTGTTCCACCAAAATGTATGTCGAAGATCTCGATACATCTTGGTACCTCCTGGGTGGATTGCAAACGGCGTGTTGTGTGCCTCCATCATGATTTTATGCTTTAATTCAGGATCGTTAGGAACACAGAGTCGAGAGTTAACTCGAAGTATTCCTTTCTCGTCAATTCTTGCTTCGGGAATGGTACCTTCTTGTACTTTCTTTATCATGTTTATCAGTTCCGGATCGGTAGCTTGAGCAGCTTTAATTTTATCGATTAAAGCTGGTTCTACTCGCACGTGAGCAATCTTCGAGTGGGTCCCTGGTGTCTTTAGCTCTATCTCCATCTTTTGCAAGTCGTACAAAATACGCTTTTGTGTTGTCAGCAGTGCACTTGTACTCGCATAAGATCTTCTGCTCAAAGCGTCAGCTACAACGTTTGCCTTTCTCGGGTGATACTGGATTGTGTGGTCATAATCCTTCAATAGCTCAAGCCAACGTCGTTGTCGCATGTTGAGTTCCTTCTGGGTGAAGAAATACTTGAGACTTTTATGATCCGTATAGATATCCACTTTTTCTCCGTACAAGTAGTGTCTCCAGATCTTCAACGCGAAAACGACTGCTGCCAACTCTAGATCATGAGTAGGATAATTTTTCTCATAATCTTTGAGTTGTCGAGAGGCATAAGCTATAACATTTCCATGTTGCATAAGGACACAACCTAGACCTTTGCCTGAAGCATCGCTATATATGACGAATTCTCCTGATCCTGATGGAATGGTCAGAACAGGAGCTGAAACAAGTCTCCTCTTGAGTTCTTGAAAACTCTTCTCGCATTCCTCGCTCGAATGATACCGATATCTAATAATCAAACTTTCATCTCTTGGCGTTCTATGGGAGCCATTTGGTATTGAGCTTTGGAAAAGGGTTTAGTATCGGGTTCAAGATCGATACAAAATTCAATTTCTTGGTTTAGGGATAAGCCAGGAAGTTCCTCAGGAAAAAAAACGTCAGGAACTCATTAACAATAGGAATATCATTCAAGTTTGACGTGTTTTTGTTCAAATCAATGACATGGGCTAAAAAGGCTTAACATCCGTTTTTCAATAAACGAATGACTTTATGGCTAGAAATAATAGTTATAGATTTCAATGGTTTAGTTGCTTGAATTTGCATGACAGGTTGATTAGGAATATGAAAACTAATAATCTTATGAAAACAATCAATTTTAGCATGATGGGTAGTCAACCAATCAATTCCTAAAATCACATCAAATTCATGCATCTCCAAAGAAATAAGGTCAACAGGTAATGTGAGGTTGTTGATTTAAACTAGGCAAGATTTATAGAGAGTAAATGTAATAGGTATTTCTCCCAATGAGATTTCAACTGATAAGACAAGATTTAAGTTTTCAATAGGCAAATTTAAACGTTGAGTACATATAGGTGAGATAAAAGAGTGGATAGAGTCAATATCTAACATGGCATAGACTTCTCGAGAATTGATGAATAGCTTACCGGTCATCACCTCATTCGATTTCTTGATCATCAAGGCTGTCATCATCAAATCGAGTCCCATATACTTCATCCGGATCTTCACGTATTTCAACCATGGGGATACCACGAAATAGTTCTCTAACGAACTGTTTCTCAGATTCTTCAACTTCATCAGTAGTAGCGTACCAATGATTTCCATTAAAATAGTATCTTCGATAGACTACAGTTTCCACGATAGTGACTAACTTAACCTGAATTCCTCTAAATTGTAACGCCCAAAAGTATAGATACATCATTTTTAAATAATCTTGAAAATCATAGCTCGAACACCATAAATCCCAAAGACTTATATGAAACGTCCATATATTCTGATCATTTGTTATCGAGCATAACCAGGTGATGATATGTTTCCAACTGTCGAGCAAATTAAAGGCAACAATTTCCGCAAGTTCCGGATATCCTTTAAAGAACGAATTTGGAAGAACGACGGTAGAACTTTCACCTTCTTCTTTTTCAGATCGGATACAAATAATTTTTGCCTTAGGCAAATGATTCAACTCTGAGTTTGTAGAAGAATTGTTTGTGGCCTCTACATTCGCTTCGGACATTCCGTAGTTAACCTCTTGATTTCCAGATGCCATACTAAACTGTGGTCACAAAATAAATGTTAGTTCAAATAAACTGACTCATCACTTCATGTCCCTATATTCAAATCAACTCATTAGATAATAAAATCTAATTTAGGTAGGACACACTAGTGACTGATTCTATTCGTCTCTCCCCTCCTAGTTCTAACCCCAGATCTCCATTAAAGACCATATCCCTAAGCTCTGATACCAACTGTGACGCCCCCAAATCTAGGCCCACACAGCCCAAACTTGAGTCGTCAAAAGACTACAACAAAATTATTACAATGAAATACAACGTACAACAATACAGTGGATAATACAACACAACTAAGTCTTCATTATTATTGCCACACTATTTTATAACACGTGAAGACTATGATAGCTATCCCCGCACTCTCACTCCATTCCCCGGCTAGACCCCGTTACGTTCTCATCTCCTGTTGAAAAACAATGGAACGAAAAGAAAGGGTGAGCTCAAATAGCCCAGTAAGAAATATCATGACTAAGATAATGACGAATAATTTATCATTAGCCTTCAACAGTTGAGTTCTTGATAGAATACAATAGACTACAAGGTTTATATCAAAAACTGCAGTTAAATTCTTAAACAACGTTCAGATCAATAATAGCAGCGGAATGAGCAATCTATTAGAAGAATAATGCAGACTATAATGTCCACTCGCTTCTCTTTTTAGTAAAAATATCATCAACTTTTATCATCTGAAATACCATTAGTCAAGATAATACAACTTCACAGTTCCTGGTCATAATCATGCAGATCAACAGTTCGTCTTTGCACTACGGGCCAAAGACATTCAATATAACACCAACGGTCATGATTATACCAGATTCAGCCTTTGGTCATAATCATACCAACCAACAGTTCATCTTTGCACTACGGGCCAAAGAGAACATTCACCACGTGTCATAAAAGACACCGAACAGATGTATCGCCTTTAACCTAGTATATCGCCTTTAACCTATCATCTGTTCAACAATTATATCACATCTGTGCCCCCGGCCACAGATATTCACAACAGCTTGATTCTTGATGATTAATACAAATAGCAGTGATACAAATGATAAACAGAAGAACAGGATAAACAATAAGTATCGGAAGTTTACTTTGTGCAGATTCAAATAATGTCCAAATTGCCAACATGATGTGGAGTGAAATTTAAAAATGATATTCAAGATCCACAGTTCAGAATAACGATTACAGTTCAATAGAAATGTTCAGAAAATAGGAAGGTTCAGTTGAACTAATGAAATTCAACTATTATGGAACATATAATATTTTCAGGAATTATAGAAGCAATAGTTCCATAATAAGTTTCGATTTAGGTGTATGGAAGAAAATAATATCCCTTACCGTAGCAGGTTTGATTAACAAAAGGTGAAGGGAATTAATATCCCTTACCATAGTAAGTTTGAATAATGGAAGATGAAAAAGATGGTATCCCTTATGAGTATAAAGGAAAATGATATCACTTACGAATATGGAATAAAAGTGTCATATGATAATTCGTGTAGACAAATTATTTCCACACGAGACAAATAAAAAGGGTTATTCACCAACAGGCGATAATCCGCACCGTAAGGTTATTCCCATCAATTTGAATACGAATAGTTATTCACCAAACAGGCGTAATCCGCACCGTAAGGTTATTCCCACAATTTAATAGAATTTGAACACGAAGAGTTATTCACCAAACAGGCGATAATCCGCACCGTAAGGTTATTCTCAAAGATTAATAAAGAATGAATACAAAAGGTTATTCACCAACAGGCGGTAAACCGCGCCGTAAGGTTATTCCCACAATTTAATACATGGAAATAAATGGCACAAGAAAGAAACGATATTATTTTCGAGAATCAAAGAATGATAATCCCTTCAAGTAAGAAAGAAAATAATATCCATTTATGATGATGAAAAGAGTGATACCCCTTACCTTAACACGTGATTGGATATTGATTTAAATGAGGTTGATCAACCTATATATTTATAATATAAATTAGTAATTACCACATATAAATTTCAAAGTGTATAATAACTCGTATATTATGAACTATCAAAATTATATAAATTTAACATAATTTTTGTAGTATAATATAACAACTTTAAAATAGTTTTTAAAATAATATTTCAAAATAAATCTTCCAAAGAAAGCTTTTAAAAATGAATCTTCTAATAGAAGAGTCTTCTAAAGGAAGATTTGTGAATACCGTGAAATATAGGAATTTATGAAATTACTACTTTTTAATAAAAGACTTACTTGAAAAATTTCTGCACTCCTTTTGGCTTTACCAAAATTTTAGAGTAATCTTTCTACACTCAAAGTATACTCACAATATAGTAATAGGAGAAGAGAAAAGTGTGAGGAAGTTCGTTTAGCCAAGGTTCCATTTTATAGTGCATTCAGCTACCAACCCTATAATTTTCTCCTACCTGTTTCCCACCTACTCCCTTTTATTTTCTTCTCTCCGCCTCCTCCTTTTCTGACTTCTTTTTCTTTATTATTATATATATATATATATATATATATCTCCACCCACGTTTTTCTTTCCTGACCATTCATCATTTCCTTCTTTTCTTTCTTATTTATATATATTAATATATCTCTCCCACCCACCTTTTCTTTCTCTCTCTCTCTCTCTCTCTCTCTCTCTCTCTCTCTCTCTCTATTTTCTTCTTCCGTGTTATACCCTATTTCCTTTATTTTTCCTTCAACTTCTTCCATCCTTCACCCCCACATGTTTTCCACCAATCCCCACTCACCTTACATTTTCTCCCACCATCCCCCACATGTTTTATTCTTCTTCTCCATATATTCCCACTAACTCATTATTTTATTAACCAAATATCAACCAATAATACAACAGTAAAACTAATGTTACAACAAAGATAACAATAATTCAACAATAATATAAGAACACGTTACTTTGTCAATTATTAGGTTCAATAATTTTAACTACAGTGCACCAACAGTTATTGACTCAATGATATGAAATACAGTGTAATGACAATTATTGAATCAATAATGCAAAATACTGTGTAGCAACAATTATTGAATTGATAATATAAAATATTATGCAGCGACAATTATTGATGAAATGATGTGCAACAGTTACGGTGTCAATTATCAGATCAATAATATAAGACACTGTGCAATACCGTGTGCTACTGTAGAGTACCGTGTGCTACAGAAAATACCATAAACTACCGTATGCTACTATTCTTTTATCACCGGTATTTTAACAGTTCCGTTGACTATTTTTATTTAAAAAGGTTACTTATGTCGTTTTCTATCTCCGACAAATATTCCGTTGTGGGTCCACCACTAATTAGTTATTTCGGCGCCGTCGTACGACACGAATATTATATTGCGCCGTCGTACGGGCAGAACGAATATTCCCCGACAAAACGAATATTCCCCGACAAAAAGAATATTCCCCGACAAGGTATAATTTGCACGGAACATCTTTAACTTTTAACTTTGCCAATTTAACCACTTACTGTTTCATGAAAAAAATTTATGAAGAAAATTAAATTTTATATTTCATAAAATTCAGGGTCTTACATAACTTGTATAATATGAACTATCAAAATTATATATATTTAACATAATTTTCGTAGTATAATATAAATAGTTTTTAAAATAATATTCCAAAATAAATCTTTCAAATAAAGCTTTTAAAAATGAATCTTCTCAAAGAAGAGTCTTCTAAAGGAAGATTTGTGAATACCGTGAAAAATAGGAATTTATGAAATTATTACTCTTTAATAAAAGACTTACTTGAAAAATTCCTGCACTCCTTTTGGCTTTCAAACTCTCAAAATAACATTACTATGCTCAAAATTCTCTCACAATAAACTTATAGAAAAATTTATGTATTTTAGATATGATTTTCTTATTCAGCGAAGGGCCTATTTATAGCAAATGAAGTTACTATGCGTAGCACCCCGGGGAAGGAAAAATTGGGGGGCTGCGCCACCCCCCGGCTGCGCAAACGTTTTTTTTTTTAAAAAAAAAAAAATTAAATACTAGCACAGTAACTTTGCACAGTAACTTTAAAATTTTTAAAAAGTGAACATTAATGAACAGTAACTTCTGTCGGCATATGAACAGTGTCTTCCCGAGATGAACAGTAACTTCCGTCAGTGAATAATAACTTTTCCGGGAATGACTAGTAAACTCCGGGAATGAATAGTAATTTTTGAAAAATAATAATATTATTTTTTTTCTTAATAAAACAAAAATACCAATTAGTAATATGACAACTAAAATAATTCTACCACAGTGATAACAATAATTCAAAATAATGCAACGACTATTGTGTCGATTATCAGATCAATAATATGAATTACTATGCATTTGTTACTGTGACAATTATTGGTTTAATAATGCAACATGTCGTGTAGTAACAATAATGCAAAATACTGTGTAGCAACAATTATTGAATTGATAACATAAAATATTATGCAGTGATAATTATTGATGAAATGATGCGCAACAATTACGGTGTCAATTATCAGACCAATAATATGAGACACTGTGCAATACCGTGTGCTACTGTAGAATACCGTGTGCTACACTGAAATACCATAAATTACCGTATGCTACTATTCTTTTATCACCGGTATTTTAACAGTTAACACCGTTGACTATTTTTATTTAGAAAGGTTACTTCTGTCGTTTTCTATATCCGACAAATATTCCGTTGTGGGGTCCACAAATAATTTATTATTTCGGCGCCGTCGTACGACACGAATATTCCCCGACCAAACGAATATTCCCCGACAAAGCGAATATTGTCCGACAAAATAAAATTTGCACATAACATACTTGACTTTTAACATTATCGATTTAACCACTTACTGTTTCAGAAAAATATATATGAAGAAAAATTAAATTTTATATTTCATAAAATTCGGGGTCTTACACCATTTTTTAGCGCAAAGTCCGGCCTGACTTGGCCTGCAGGCCAAAAGTCAAAGGCCCGACCTGGCCTGGTCAACGACCAAGGCCTGACAGACCCAAGCCGGGCCAGGACAGGCCGACCTGTTGTGCATGCCTACATACATCTCTTCAAAAAGAGGGAAGTTAAAAAAGATGTTAATGCATGTAACCAAATCATATTTTATATAATTTTAAGAGTTTTATATATTTTTTGCACTAGTATGTTCTAATTTATCTAAGAAATAATAAAAAAAATTAAAAATGATCATTTTAATCTGAATAAGTTTATAAATACAATTTTAAAATACAAACTTTCATCTCACTATTAAAAAGTGGGGTCTGATATGAAAATTTATGTCAGACCTTATTTTTTAAAGGTGATCAGTGAGATGGGAGTTTGTATTTGATGTTTATGTGTGTAAATTTAAAATTTTGCAAGACATCTAAGTTAGTGCCACCCAGATAACTCCTTTTCTTTTTCTTTTTTCCTAGTTTTTATATATTTTTTGCACTAATATGTTATAATTTATCTAACAAATAAAAAAAATGACAATTTTACTCTTGTAAGGTATCTAAGTTAGTGCCATTAGGATAGCTCCTTTTTTTCTTCTTCTTTTTATTTATTTTTATTGTCATTTCTTAATATTTTCAATCTCTTATAAATTATTATCTTAAAAGTTTTTTAGTCAAACCAACTTATAATATTTTATTATTATTCAATTGTTTGATTTTGACTAATTTTTTAACTTATAAGTAGTGTTTGAGATGTAATAATTTTTTAATTCTAAAAAATAATTTATAAGTTATTTTAAAATAAATAAATTTGACAAAATATAAAAACTCTTGTATCCTTATTTTAATAATTTTTATATCTTGCCTTAACTTATAAATTATTTTAGCCAAACAATTTTATATTTTATTTTAATTTTTAATTATCACATAAAATAACTTATAAATTATTCTAAATAAATTTTAATTTATAAATTATTTTAAAATAAATTGTCCCGAACATGCCCAACCATGGTGGTAATAGTAATTTGTTCACATAAAACATATACTCCATAAGCGTAAGCCCGTTGGTTGACTAAGAGACTGTTTATTTTTGGTTGAATAGAGTTGAATGGTTAAATCGATTAACTATTCAATGCATTTGTTTTTGGCTGAATGACTGAATCGGTAAGATTTTTGGGCAGAATGACTAAATCTAATTTTTTTCGTTGAATGGTTAAGTCTTAGATGAATGAAGTAAAAAAAATTAAAAATTAAAAAAAATATTAACTATTATATTAAGTAATATTAAATAAATTTATAATAATTTTTAATTTTTTTAGAGGGATAAAATAATAAAAATATGTTATTCAGATGTTTTAAACATGTCACTTATCAAATAACTTTTTTCATTCTGTATTCAGAAAAATACATTTAGCTCATTCAAATTATTTAAGTATTTAAAACTATTTTATTCAGTTTTTATCAAACACTCTTAACTGACACAACTGACCACACTCTTGGATATATTAGACTATTTAATTTTAATTTTTTTTTTTTTTTTTGGTAGAAATAAGAATCAAACAACTTTTTAAATTAAATGGACTATTATTAGTCTCATACGCATCAATAATTATTAGGCTTTAATTGTAGAGAGAGAAAAATCTAAAAAGTGGATTTCCTATTCTCATCCTTTCTTGATGCACAAATAAAACAAGATTCGCCGAGTTTAAACTCTAAACCAACATTCTTCCGGTAAATAAATATGGAAATTCAAACTAACGTATTTCATTATTTTCCTATTTAAATCAGAAAACAATGATAAAAAAAAATAAAAAAATCTCCAGATTTCGGCCTAGATTTTTGAGTGAGCCCCAATTAATAACCAGAGGAGTAAATCTTTTCTCAGTCCAGCAAAAGATCCCAAATCTTTGTGTGTAATGGTACCACTGTCTTTTAAGAAAGTGGGTTTTGTCCACCCATTATATATGAGGGTTTTAGGCTTTTTGGTGTTGAGATTAATTTGGGCGAGAAAGAAGAATAATCATCATCAACCAGAGAAGGGAATAATCTAGGAAGAGCAAAAGTTGAATCTTATACGAGGAAGAGCAAAAGTATGGGGAATCTCCAGACTTGCAATTCACAACACAATAATGCTGGGTATCTCTCTGATGGTCTAATCCACAACAAATCTAAAAAAGCTCATGAAAGAAAGAAAGGCAATCCCAATTTTCTCTCTCCTCAAATATATATATATATATATATATATACACACACGCGCGAAGAAAAATATATAAAAGAGAGGGTTTTATTGGACTATGATTTTATTTAGTTTTTTGGTGTCTTGAAGTATGTAGGATATTTTCTTCTTTTTTTTTTTGCTATTCTAATATTTTGTGACTTCTTAGATGGTTTTCGTAGTTAATTGGGGGTTGCAATTCTATTTTATTTGAGAGAGCAAGTAGCATGGAGTGATGGATGAAGTTATGTATGTTTGAGTTTAGCAAATTGCTATTTCGCGCTACATAGTGTTTATGGGGTTTCCCTTATTGAGGATAGAAATTAACTCAATAACTATTAAACCTCGTGATTTGTATTATTATGGCATTGATAAATAAAAGAGTTACTGTGAATTAACAATACTATTCATCATTACTAGTATTAAACTATTATACTATTACCCTTCTGCCTGTTCCCCTAATTGGCCACCATACAATGGACTACTCATTTTTTAACATTCCAATAATGGATTTATTTTCTTCTCCCTTTTAGGACACTTGGTGAACTCCTTTTTTTGGGTGGGGGGTTGCAGGAATTTCAATTTTACATAGAAGTTTCTTCTCGTTCATGTGTTGATTATGTCTGTTTTGTTTTTCAGGGTTGCTGTGGACCGAGGATGAGCACAGGTCATTCTTAATAGGTTTGAAGAAGACGGGAAAAGGTGACTCGAACAGGATTTCTAAGAACTATGAGCCCACTAGGACCCCAATTAAAGTGGCTAGCCGTGCTCAAAAGTATTTCATCAGAATGACTGCCACAGAGAAGAAGCAGCATCGTTTGAGCCTTTTGACATCCCATTTGAAAAACATGTACTCCCTCTCTTTCGATCTCATTCTTCTTCCTAGAATTCATTATCAGACTGCATTTTTAGGTTTTAACAGGCTCCTCTCCCTCAACCTTCTCAAGCTTTCCCTGCTTCACCCTTAGATAAAGCTTTAGAAATATTTTTGCTTCCCTGTAAATTTTATTTTTTAAACACTTGTTATATTATTATTTGATGTAAGAAATCTAATAGTTGCTATTGTTATATAGGTTAGTACCGACCTGGTTGCTCCTTCGAAGAACATTAGCGAAATCCAAGGTTAGGTAAGCCGTATATCTTTATTGAAGTTTTTAAGTTATATGTGAACTTATCAGCGGTGCCTTTTTTTGATATATATAATTTCTAATCTTATATACTAGCACATCAGGCCAAGTTGCAGCCTCTGAGAAACCCCCTCTTTTGCCCATGGCTGGAACTTGTGTTCCAGATTTTTGTCTTATACCATACATGGTAAGAAGATATTATTGCTGCCATTTTCATTTCAATGGCATATTTATATCTATCGGAGAACTTCTTTCCATCATTTGCCTATTACGCAATTTCAGCTCGGTAGAAGATCTCAAGAGTCAATTGCAAATGCTTTGTCATTAATTAACCAAACATCATTTATTCATCTTTTTTATACTAGCACTTTAGTCTAATTTTTTTAGATTTTAGTACATGTTGTAATATGTAAGCATACTTTCTCTTTAAAACTTTTGCTTCCTAGGTTGGGGATGGGGAGTCAGGGGCCTAGATGAAGGATCATCTGCATATGAATCTCTTGATACACAGAGTCAAATACATACATGTGAAGACAATCTTATTTTTTAGACAAACTATAATCTGTCACTATCTGTTTAATCTTCATGCTGAATGAAATTAATGAAGAAGCCTGAATGGTTTCCAGTTTCTACTGATATGTTCCCATGCTTATTACTTACGCACAAGTTGGAGTCCCTACTGTTGGACAGAGCTTCCCTTGAGCTAAGGCTGTACCTGTTGTATTCATTTCTGCAATCAATTATCCAAAGCCTGGTCATGTTTATCTCCCGAGTAGTCATGGAAATTTTTCTACAATACAATTTTAAGCAGATTTTGTATTTGTCTTTTGATGTTATCAGCCTATAAAATGCTATAGGTTTAAGCTATTTTTGTTTTGCATTGATGAAAGTTTTGGCAATCCTTTTGACTTTCCGTCTTTATGTGCTTCAAAATCTGCGCAAGATAATTATGAGAGAAGTTTCTTCTTGTTTGTGGATTTCTAAGAACTTGTGCCCCCTAGGACCCCAACTCAAGTGGCTAGCTATGGTCAATAGTATTTCTTCAGAATGACTGCCACAGAGAAGCAGCAGCGCCGTTTGAGCCTTTTTGACATCCCCTTTGAAGAATCAGTACTCCCCCTCTTTCGATCTTATTCTCCTTCCTAGAATTCATTATCTGACTGCATTTTTATGTTTTAACTGACTCCACTCCCTCAAGCTTCTCAAGCTTCCCCTGCTTCACCCTTGGATAAAGCTTCAGAAACCTCAGAACAGGGAATTTTGCTTCCTTGATTTTTTTTATTTTAAATACTTGCTATATTGTTATTTGATATAAGAAATCTAATAGTTGCTATTGTTATATAGGTTAGTACCAACCTGGTTGCTCCATTGAAGAACATTAGCGAAATCCAAGGTCAAGTAAGCCATATATCTTTATTGAAGTTTTTGAGTTATATGTGAACTTATCGCCAGTGCCTTTTCTTGATATATATAATTTCTAATCTTATATCCTAGCACATCAGGCCAAGTTGCAGCCTCTGAGAAACCCCCGCTTTTGCCCATAGCTGTAACTTCTGTTTCAGATTTTTGTCTTGTACCATACTTGGTAAGAAGATATTATTGCCGACATTTTAATTTCAATGGCATAATTACATCTATTGGGGAACTTCTTTCCATCATTTGCCTATTTTGCAATTTCAGCTCGGTAAAAGATCTCAAGAGTTAATTACAAATGCTTTGTCATTAATTAATCAAACATCATTTATTCATCTTCTTAATACAGGCACTTCAGTCTGATTTTCTTAGATTTTTGTACATGTTGCAATATGTAAACATACTTTCTCTTTAAAGTTTTTGCTTCCTAGGTTTGGGATAGGAGTCAGGGGCCTAGATTAAGGCTCATCTGCATATGAATCTTTCGATAGATAGTCAAATACATATAAATGAAGACAATCTTGTTTTTTAGACAAGCTATAATCTGTCACTCTCTGCCTAATCTTCATGTTGAATGAAATTAATGAAGAAGCCTGAATGGCTTACAGTTTATACTGATATGTTCCCTTGCTTATTGCTTACGCACAGGTTAGATTCCCTACTATTGGAAAGAGCTTCCCTTCGGCTAAGGTTGTGCCTGCAGTATTCATTCCCGCAATGAATTATCCCAAAGCCTAGTCATGTTTATCTACCGAGTAGTCATGGAAAATTTTCTGTAATACAGTTTTAAGCCCATTTTATGTTTGCCTTTTGATGTTATCAGCCACATGAAATATTATAGGTTTAAGCTATTTTTGTTTTGCATTGATGAAAGTTTTGGCAATCCTATTGACTTTCCGTCTTTATGTACTTCAAATTCTGCCCAAGATAATTATGAGAGTATTTTCTCGTTCATGTGTTAATTATGCATGTTCTGTTTTTCAGGGTTGCCCCTTGTACTGAGGATGAGCACAGGTCATTTTTAATAGGTTTTTGAAGAAGATGGGAAAAGGTGACTGGAACGGGATTTCTAGGAACAATGTGCCCACTAAGACCCCATCTCAAGTGGCTAACCATAGTCAAAAGTATTTCATTGGAATGCTGCCACAGAGAAGCAACAGCATCGTTACTCCCTCTCTTTCAATCTCATTTTACTTCCTAGAATTCATTGTCTGACAGCATTTTTATGTTTTAACAGACTTCACTCCGTCAAGCTTCTCAAGCTTCCCCTACTTCACCCTTAGATAACCTTCAGAAATCTCAGATCAGGTAATTTTGCTTCCCTGTAAATATTATTTTTTAAACACTTGTTATATTATTATTTGATATAAGAAATCTAATAGTTGCTATTGTTATATAGGTTAGTATTAACACGGTTGCTCGTTTGAAAAACATTAGCGAAATCCGAGAACAGGTAAGCCGTATATCTTCATTAAAGTTTTTGAGTTATCTGTGAACCCTATCACCAGGGTCTTTTCTTGATATATATATATATAGTTTCTAATTTTATAGCCCAACACATCAGGCCAAGTTGCAGCCTCTGAGAAACCCCTTCTTTTGCCCATGGCTGGAACTTATGTTCCAGATTTTTGTCTTATACCATACACGGTAAGAAGATTTTATTGCTATCATTTTCATTTCAATGACATATTTACATCTATTGGAGAACTTCTTTCCATCATTTGCCTATTATGCAATTTCAGCTCGGTAGAAGATCTCAAGAGTCAATTGCAAATGCTTTGTCATTAATTAATCAAGCATCATTTATTCATCTTCTTAATACAGGCACTTTAGTCTAATTTTTTTAGATTTTAGTACATGTTAATTATTGTTAACATCATAATTAACTTATTTTAACTAAATAAAAACAACCTAAACCTATAAATAATCATTTTATTTAGTAAAAAATGACCTAAAAACTGAACACTAGTATTTAATAAAATATGCCTCTGTTATGTTTTTACGTACGTCGCACGAAGTTGACGATCCTGTTAAAGACAACATCAAACAAAAACAAAAAAATAGGAGAAAAAAACTTTGTTCAACATATAAGTTTTTAGGTAGGGAATCACTTTTATATCAATGATACTTACTCATTATTGTAATTTAAAAGAAAGCTTTGATTATTTATTAATGATTTTTTCATTTTCGTGTAAATACATTTCATTAGTTTCATTTTTACAAAAAATTATTTGTTTTATTAGTTTACAATTTTACATCTTTATTAAAAAATTCACTTTTACAAAATTTTATTAATTTATATTTTATAGTTATTATTTTTTATATTTAATATTTAAATTAAAAAAAATAGACTAGATCGAAAGAGCTTAGGCATGGCCTGATTTGTAGGCTGTAGGTCTCAACTGGTCACTCAATTAGCATTAAGTCTTGGTTTGGTTTGGCCTGATAAGCTCATGGTCAAGGGTAACCTGACATGATCAACAACTAAGGCTTGACAGGTCCAGAATAGTGGGAACTTATTGTACATATGATTATGGTAACGTTGTGACCACATTAAGGAGGTATGATAATTGATACCCTAATCATCTAGTTTTATTTTATATAATAAAAAATAATTTACTTTATTAATGTTACAATTAAATTTATTATAAAAGATTGTTCAATATTTTTTTTCCATATTATTTTATATTTTTATGAGTATATATTATAATATTGGTGTTAATGCTTTAGTCAATTAACTCGATCTAAATATGCATTACGTGGAAGAAAAAGTATAATTCGACCTTTGATTGGGGCAGCACGGATTTATAAGCCAATGATATTCAAAATGCTAGCCCACCTAAAAATCATTCCAAAATTGCAGCTGTAGGATAGGTACTATTGACCATTTAATTTATTTTTAGAAATTCAAAACTGAGATAGTGAGATATACGAAAGAGATCAGTTGATTGGTTATATAATCATTTTTTTCAAACAAAAGAAAAAAGAAACTAATAGTCTAATGAGATAGATTTAGATAAATATATAATTATTACTCATTTGTATGTATCATGTAATTCCAATATTTTAAAATTTAAAATTAATGCGACTAAGGTTGCATTTGAATTTAATGATTTGAAATGTACAGATTTTGTTCCTTGTCTAAACTCAATGTGTAAATTAATGTCCAAAAATGTTTCCACAAATAAAATCTATAATATAAAATAGAGTGATTTAAATCTTAAGGCTTCAATATTCAACGGTTTCAAAATAATTTAAGTTTTAACATCCAACGAATTCAAATTAATTTAGGCTTCAATATCTAACAGTCACTAATTTATTTCTTATTTTTTAATTTAATTTAATATCTTTTTTTAAAAAATCTATTTACTCACATTTTTTGCCCAAATCAAATTCATCACTACACTATAGTAATAGTAATAGTAATAATAATAGTAACAGTAATAATAACAGTAATACTAATAATAATAATTATTATAATACTAATAATAATAATAATTATAATAATAATAATAATAATAATATAATAATATAATAATACTATTACTACTAATAATAGTAATTATAATTATAATTATAAAAATAAAATAAAATTTGCACGTAAACAACAAGGGTTACCCTTTTAGCATTGACGTCTTTTTCTTGTTTTTTGGGTATTGCGGTCATTATGTTTTCACATGCAAATTAATTTGGACGGGAAATCACAGGGACGGTTCAGACTCATTTTAATTGATTTGTAAGTTATTTTAAGTTGCAAAGAGTGTTTAGGTAATAGAGTATTTTTAAAATTTTGATCTACGTCGTGCCTTCAGGCATGGGAAATTACGTGTCATATCTTTGATGTTTTTGCGGGCTATATCGAGAGCAACTATTGTAGTAGGTTTTGACTCATAGTATGATGATCTTTTGTCCAATTTCAAGAAAAAAATATAAAGAAATTTTTTTTATGGTGATGCGTTTTAGTTGGTGTTATGATAATATTTTTTTGTTTGGACTTAGATGGCTTATTTTATACTTTTGGATATATATGTAAAAGTTTTTCTTTTGAATTTTTATATTTTTTTTTCTCATTGAATCCCATAAAATGATTTGCAGTACTATCATTAGAGTAAGCCCGACTTGATTTGTCAGAGCAATGGAAAACCCGACTTCTTTAGATTAAAATCCCGGGTTGATCATTATACAAACGACTCTCAATTCGGGACAAGACACGCCTCCTATCCCTTCTATCAAGTATATACTCATTTTTCCTAATCATTTCTTTCTCCCTATCGATATGGGACAAGTATCTATCTGTGTACTTGTGTTTGAAACAATGCTTCTTTGGTGGCCTTAGTATCTATCTGTGTCTACTATTGAGCAATTAGTATAATAAATATATTCGATTCCTCAGCTGGGCCCAGCACAATTAAGTAATATAACTATATTGGATTCTTCTTTTAGGCCCTACTATTTTATAAATGGATAGGCAATTCAGATAGAGGAGTTATTATATGTTTTTAGAGTATGGTTACTGTTTGTTTCATCTTTTAACATAAAGGTGAGTTTTACACAGATTTTACCACGTGTGTTTGTTTCATCTTTTAACATAAAGGTGAGTTTTACACAGATTCTACCACGTGTGGACTCCGCTCTCATGTGAGAGGATAGAGCAAATTGTAGTTATGCTCTAAGAGCATAGCATAATTTTTCATTCGGATAGCTTTAAAACTAGAGTTTTAAATCACTTTCCCAAACACTTTCTTATAGGCTCATGCAGTGTAAGACAATATCTAAGGCCCAATGTAGTTCTTACCCAGACATTTGTGTTAGTATAACTAAGATTTCATATAAATTTGAACTTATAAAAAAGATTTACAAGAAGGTAAGAGTAGTTATAATCCACAATGGCTGGTATGTTAATTAATTAAGTATATTAATGTCATTTAATTATCATCAGCTATACATATTTATATATGTAGATAATGATAACTGCTGGAGATTTTCTCACAATTTTTTTTTTATCTTTATCAATATATGTCCAAAATCTCATATAGCTTATATATGATTCTATATCTTGATATTTTATTTTTATAAATAATGTGTGATTACCGAGTCAACTCATAACGAATAAAAAAAATTCCGCACTTGACTTGTTATATATTTGTATTGATTGATATGGTTTTCAGTAACCTCGTACAAATAAACAAAATTAGCTCCTACTTCAAGGGGATTTAAAAAGTTTTTGAGACTTTGGAATTCTTGGAAGTGCCATCCTTGATTTTATTGGATTGACTTAAAATATTATATTGATATATATGATATTATTGCATAAAGAGCTAGGAGATCACTTCATATCTAAGATTAGTCTTTAGTATTAATGATTTCTCATTGCTTTCACATGCTCCGTTGGTTCTCTTTGGATTAAGTTGATATTTTTTTAAGAAAAATTTTAGACTTATCTAAAAAAAAAATATCTACTAGTTTTACCTGTAAAAAAGACGAAAGAGTATGGTCTTATTTTATTTATATATTTTGTAAATGAGATGGGGTTTTATTTTTTATGAAGATAAAGTTTATAGGTACATTTATGGGGCTATATTTCTTTATTTTTTTAACCATTGATTCATTGCAATATTTGGAGAAGGGGTTTTAATCCCACTCTCTTTACTACGTAAAGGGATAGTGATACCATCCGCCCTATTGCATTAAAATCTCACATACAGACTTGGACTAGAGCACACCCACGAGTTGTTGACTAACACAAGTAACAACATTGAAACTTGTAGACTTGTAGTAGAACACACCCACGAGTTGTTGACTGAGAAATTCAAAGTCATTGTTCTTGCCCCATCTGTAGCTTATTTTCCAAACATAAAATACTGTTTGGTTGGAGTTAAGGTGCTCAAGAAAAGTATTGTTTATTTTTTTTAATTTCTTTTTGGTCTTTTGATAAACTGTACAAAATTAGATCACCATTTAAGGGTCAATAGCTACTATTTATTATGTGTTAAAGTTTCGTAAACTGTTAACATTGTTGTTTATATGAGCGTGTTAAAATTTATATTATTTATGTATACAATAAGAAATGTATCAGTTTTAAAATAATTTATTATGAATCGGTACCATTTATATATATTAGCATCTGGTAGTATACGTGTTACATATGTAAATTATGTAGAGTAAAATAAAAAAATTATAAAATTTGAAGGCCTAAATAAAAAGATAAAAAAAATTAACATAAAAAAGACAAAAAAAGAATTATCTTAAAAACTAAAAAATATTTTTGAAAGTAACAATCCAAATTAATTTAACATATAAAATATGACATGACATGTCACATCGTCAGTCCGTTAAATTTTAACAGTCATGGACAAAAATTTTAAGTTTTATAAAAAAATATCATTTTAGTGGTGCATATGTAAATTATGGTTTGGTTCAGTAAAAAAAAAGTAATTTAACAAATTAGTTTTATATATTGAAATATCATAAGCATAAACTAAAGACGTGTATGTAGACCTATTATTCTATAAATTATAACGTAAATCAAACAGTTGCAAAGAAGTAATTTTATTTATTTTTTTCACTTCAATTTTCTTTACTTTAGTTTTCACAAAAATTAACATCCAAACAAAGACTAGGCGAGCTTGTGCATTAGATAACGGATCGCATCGCAGTTCAGGCTTATATGGAAGCATATATAACAAAAATAGATTTATGAGGTGTTTGATGTTACGCATTTTTGAAGGCTCTATTAGTACAAGGTTAGATTAATATCAGTTGTGTAAGTTTGTATCTTCTTCTTCTTATTCTTCTTATTATTATTATTATTATCACAATTGATTTATTTTATTGTGAAGCAAGCTTGCTTGCTTGCATTGGTAGGATCGAAGGGGGAAATTATTTATATTATAATTGAGAGATTCTTAATATTAATGGACTATATAATTCGTTTTTACTTGTATTAATTAACTGAAGAGAGTATTTTATTATCCAACATGACATGTTCCCACACCGCTTAATAACCACCGATAAAAGTTAAGGGTTGGACATCATGTAAATATTACCCATCCATATTGGCCAATTAGCATAATGGCATTGACATCACCGCTGATCAAAAAAAGGAAATTGTTTCGTTTCCTTGGACCACTTTAAAAGTGGCAAGCAAGTGGCTGTCGAAACCAATTAAACAAATGAAAGTGGCAGGCAAGTGACTGTCGAAACCAATTAAACAATTGCACATTCATTTGTATATACACAACCAGACACGCCATGTATTGTCATTTAACTGACCGATAAATGCTCGCCAATTGGCATTTGTCTTATCTGGCACTCAATTGTACACATTATATTCGATCGGCTCTCAACTTCTAACTCGGCTTGCTCAGCCGGTAATCTTTTCTTCCTCCGCTTTGGGGACTCGCTCTCCGAAGCCGAAGAAACCGAAACAGACGGCTCGGGGGAAGACCTCCTCTTAGCCGTCACTCTAACCGGATTCGGCTCATTCAAGCCAGCTCTGTGGGGAAAATTCAACAAAGCCTTGGAGCCACGCATCCTGTAAGCCGCTAGGTCATAAGCCAGCGCGGCTTCCTCAGCCGTCTCATACGTCCCCAGCCAAACTCTTGCGCCTTTCTTAGCCGGATCTCTTATTTCCGCCGCAAACTTGCCCCACGGCCGCTGTCTCACACCCCTGTAATGCCTTCCCTTCGCCGTGGGAGAAGCCACCGTCTCCGGTGGAGACACGGTTGCCGGAGCCGATGTAGTAGCAGTAGGAGTAGGAGTACTGAGGTCAATTTCATCGACAGGCTCTGGCTTAACGTCGTTAGCTGTGAAGTTTAACGGCGTCCAGCCAGTACTAACGGCGTCACGTAAGAAGCCATAAATAACCATATCTTCAGAGTCGTCGACTTTGAGTGGCAAGTCACCCCATGTCTCTGATGATAAGCACGTTATGAGACTAGTGAAACTAGAGCTCCGTTGATACGCCGGTAAAGAAATGAATTCCGACATGTGCTAAGCTTTCGGGATTCAGATTTTGATTTATTCTGAAAGTGGGATGAGAGAGGAAAGAGAAAGAGTGAGATAATGTCAGTTGGTTTATGGAAATTTGGAATGATTTGCGCGTGGGAAGAGCTTTTATAGTGGAGGAGAGAAAAAGAGATTCATGAACCTGAGTTGGCACGTGGAAATTATTTGGTCTTTTTTATTTTATTAAAAATTATATTAGGGGCTTCAATGAAACTTCTTAGTGAGCAAGTGGGCAAGTGGAAAAACGTTGCTTTTAATCACGTGCATAAATATCATTACAGAGCTGGGTTTTCATCATTTTGTGGAAGAAGTTATTCGATGGCCCCTCACGTGATATTTTAACTCATTAATATATTATTATTTTAATATTTATTAAGTTTTTTTATTATATATATTAAAATAAATAATATATAAATAATTTTAAAATAACGTGGCTATATTTTAGAATCATAAAATAATTTTTTTATTTTGGAAGCACAGTAAAATGAATATGGGCTCTTATCATGTGAATCTATTTGATTACTGTGTGCTGTGGATAAAATACCTTGCTACCACCGTATTACCAATAGTCATTACTTTTTGGACCGACATATGATGGATTAGTAGAAAATTTGAAGTGATGTTGTTTAAAGTCAATTTGGTACTCCTTCGTCTTTTTTTAATTCACGTTTTAAGATTATATATATAATTAAAATATAAATTTAATATTTTAATTAATTAATTAAATTGAGTTAAAAAAATAATATTAATCTTTTAAAATTTATTAAAAAGATAAAACATAAACAAATTAACTTTTAATTATAAATAATAATATTGAAAGAAAGTATTTAATATTTTTTTTTAAATCTATATGCGACAAATAAAAAAAATATAATCTCTCTCCAACAGAAAAAGTGACGGAGGGGAATATCATTTTGAGCCCAATTTGGGGCCGATTGTATTGTTTAGAAATGGTATTAAAGCTACCTACCCAAATCTTGTATTATCACACAAAATGTCTTACAATAGAGGAAGTTTTAATTGGTTGAGTAGCTAGGTTGAATTTGACAAAAAATATTAGAGAATGTAAGTAAGAAATACAGCAATACTCGATTTACTTCCGCATCCTAACATGTGGGTGTTTGGTTAATGTTTGTATGAACTTATTTCTACTACCAAGATTTCAGATTGTGATACGTTAAGAGGCTGTTTAATTAGAATTTAATAGAATTAAATGACTGAATCAATCAGTCATTCAGTGCGTTTGTTTAGAGTTAAATGGGATTGAATGATTGAATCGGTCAAATTTTTGGACTGAATGACTAAATCTATTTTTTTTGGCTGAATGTTTAAATTCAGACGGAAAGAAGTAAAAAAAAATATTAAATATTATATTAAGTAATATTAAATAAATTTGCAATAACTTTAAATTTTTTCAGATAAGTAAAATAGTAAAAATATGTTATTCAGATATTTCATACATGTTATTTATCAAATAATTTTTTTAATTCAGTATTTAGAAATTTACTTTATTTAGTTCATTCAGATTACTTAAATATTAAAAATTATTTCATTTAATTTTTATCAAACACCTTTTAAAATAACATAAGTCGATGCCATTAGGATTTGACTTTTAGTCTTGTTTTGAAGTCAATATGGGGCGACTTTTCTCAATAAAGGGTCTAGACACCTTGTTAAATTTATGCACTTTAATTTATTTTTTTAATTCTTATTTATCTTAAATTTGTTAAATATTTACTTTAGTAATAATGATATAATAATAAAACAAAAATACTGAATAAACAATGAAAATGAAGCCGTAATAATAAACTTGACATATAACAATGTGTCATCATTTTATGTTATCTAAAAAAAAGTGAAACACTTTTTTAAAAACAAAAAATTAACAAATTAATGTCTCTTTTTGTTAAATGGAGAGGTTGGAAAATTATTAAAATATATTTAACTTTTATTTTTCTTAAGAAACTACTTAAATTGAGATAGAGTGAGTAAGACATAATTAATCATTATCATCCGTACATTATTTGATACTTAACCCCATTGCCGAGCCTGTAATTTCTCTACATTCATATTATTAAGGAAAAATTGTAATATTATTCCTTCTTGAAGTAAAATTCTAATTCATTCCACATTAGAGACCTAGGTTATCAAATCATTAAGTATTTCATTATTATTTTAGTTATTACTTGTTCAAGATTTATATCTTTATATGATCTTTTGAGTATAAATTGACTTCCACCTTTGTGAAGGGAGAATCATATAAAAATATAAAAAATATATGTAAAAATAGTGCTATTCTTTAATTAATTTAAAAGGTGCTCGGACATATATTTTGTTCTTTATTCTATTAAAAATACTTTCATTTCGACATTTTAAAATTGATTTATAAGATACTAAAATTTAAAATCAATTTCATTGATGTAAGTTTAATTTTTTTTTATTTATAAAAGTGTTTAGTTGAAAGTTAAAATATCGTTTTATTAAATAATTATAAAAATAGCTAAAACATAAAAAATAAAAAAGAGAGAATAAATTATTTATACTTGTCCCTTTTCAAAAACAAGTGGTCACCAAATTTCAAGTAAATAAGTAAATCTGAAATTTTTTAAGTTAAAATCTTATAAATAATTATTTTATTATTGAGATACCTGAAACTTGATATTAAATTAGATATTGCGGTGGTTGTTACCCATTAAATTATCAAGCACAATATTACAACTGCCAAATAAATGCTTAAAATATGTAGTAATACTGCAGTCTACTTTATTGTTTGATTAATAGGCTACTGAATGATTCGCTTTGGGGAATGTATATGAATATATATATTTACTAGTAGCTACGACAGTGCGTTATTTTGGCATTCTCTACCATCTAAACGGTTATCTCCCATTTTTATAACATGCGATAGTCGTGCATAATAAATCGACCTCAATTAATTTGATTTAAATTTTTTAGACTTTCGCCGTTGATCAAATCTGGTTGAATTTTTAATTTTCGACTTACAAATTAGATCAAGTCTTAGATTAGGTCAAGTTAAACTAGGCCTCGGATCAAGTCAGGTCAGGTCAGACCTTTGATCAAGCCAGACCAGGTCAGGCTAGTTCGATCCGATCTATTTAATTTTTTTTAGTAATTTTAAATATTAAAAAAAATTTAATTAAAATTTTAAACTTAATTGATATCTTAATTAAAAATAATATATTGCAACTTACAAGTTACAATTTACAAATTATAATAATAAATTAAAATATTGTATAATTTTAAAGATATTGTATTATTTTATACTATTATTAATAAAAAATATTATTTTTTTTATGAAAAATGTCTTTATTATTATTATTATTAGCTTACAAATGATTTTCTAGTTTTTACGCTAAGTATTTATTAAAATGACGATGCAATACAAGGTTTGCAAAAAGTATAGGTTGCTAGCTAGGTAAGAAGAATTCTTATATATTATACTACCCAATGTGTTTTCATGAATTTTTTTTACTCGTATATAAACAAAGATGCATGAATAAACGTATTGTAATACGCCAATTTTATTTGATTTATTGAATGAGTTGTCACAAAGAGTAAGTTTTCATCTGCAGTGGGAGAATTGAAGTAAAGAAAGAAAATTGGCAAGCCCAGTCGGATTTTGGGTGAACCAGGTCGGGCCTTAGGCCAGGCTGGATTTTTTGGCAGGTCAGGCCAGGCCGAATCTGAACAAAAAAAATGTAGTCTGTTCATGGCCTCCAGGCCGGCCCAGGCTGGAAGGCTGGACCAAGCTTTAACCAAACCTGGCCCAGGCCAGACTAAGGTCGGACCGCAAACTGTAGGTCATTTGTGCATCACTAGCCTCTGGCATCAAATAAAATATTAGAATGGGATAAACCAAAATACGATACCCTTATCATTCAAATAGAAATATACTGAGGAATATTACTTTCGTTTTACAAAAAGAAATTTATTTTTAAAATATTAAAATATTAAAAATATAGCAATATCTATTTATGTTTGCTTCTAAAATTAATATTACTTTATTAATAATGGCATGATAATATAATTAAAATGACAAATTTAAGAATATTATATTATTAATTTGAGAACAAATACTTGTAAACCAAACAAAATTATTAATTGATTTTCTTCTTTTTTTTAAGAATAAAAGGACTTATGTTTTATGCAATTTAGGTGGTGTTTGATTGCATATTAACAACTCAGCTCTTAATATATCTTAACAGTTCACATCTTTGTATTAAGATGTCATTTGAATAATTCAGACTTATATTTGTATTTTAATTATTCAGAGGACCTCTTAATACAAAAATATAGGCCGTTAAGATGTATTAAGAGGTAGACAATTAAGATCTATTAAGATACAATCAAACACCAGCACGCATAAATCAGATGGTTCTCGAATAATAAGTTGGACTCAGTTGCTCACCTAATTCCAAGGTCACCTAATTCCAAGGAAAAAATGGAAATGTCTTTTTAGGTTGTTCCTAGTGGAAAGCATCTCATTTTTTATTTAGTTTTGGCCAGGTTAGGATAAATTTACTTCCTCGGATCTAAGAAATAAGATATACAGTATGTATTTAGTTTATAAAATATCGTGAAGTTTGCAATATTTATTTATTTATTTAATAGAGTGTTATCATGTAATTACTATTGATTTTAGTTAATGTTATGACAAAGTTTGAAAAAATAAAAGAAATTAAAAATTAATTTTACAAATGTATTTTTTATTTTAGAACGAGATCGAAAACATAGTATTAATATTTTTACTTTTTTTTTTTTTTAACTTTTCTTAACGATTAAAAAAATAAAGTAGAAAGTTGCGCTATTTAAGTTGTTGAGATTGAAGGAGGAAGAAAGATTTCATTTACTAGCCATTTGTACTGAACTGACTGACTTATCAACTTGACTTGACTACCGATTGAGGGAGGACTAAAGCAAGACATAGGCCCTAAAACACTCTTTCTCAAAAGCTTTTAAAGGTCTAATGACACTTAAAGATTCCGAAAAACTAAAGATGCAAGCAGTGATTGAATAACACTTAAAGATTCCAAAAAACTAAATATGCAAGCGGTAGTTCTTGATTGGAGGGGACACCAATGGCCTTTATCTTTCCATCCCTTGGATAGATAAAGAGGAAGGACAAAAGGACAAAGTTTTTGATTTTAAAGGCATTCTTTTCATTCGATAGATCCTACCAAGCCCATGACTTATTTTAAGTTCACTCGAAGCTTTGGCAACCACCACTTGGGATGGAAATGACTCGGTCCACATGCATCATTTGATAAAAGCACCTCAGTCACTTCCTCCAAGTGGTTTGTCAACCAAGATTTCCTTCCCTCAAAACAATGCTTCTCATCAAGTGCCCTTCCTTGGGTTGAGACAACACAACGAGTAGTTCGTTCTAGGAGCTCACTCCCCTATTTTTTTTTATAGTTAATTAGTAATTTCATGATTAATCGGATTAATTTAATTGTAGGATGTTGTCTTAAATTATTATATATAGTTATTGATTATTATCTTTATTATTATTTAGTCTGGTGCATAATTTTGGTTCAGTTCAATCTTGATATAAAATTTTTGAACCTACGAAATAGGTATGATGACCAACCAAATTAAGTTAATTTAAAATCCTCTCTTAGATAATTATATATAATTATTGATTATTGATAACCCTTTTGTGCAATTAACTAATGGGAATAATTGTGACGCCCCCAAATCTAGGCCTACACAGCCCAAACTTGAGTCGTCAAAAGACTACAACAAAATTATTACAACAAAGCACAACGTACAACAATACAGTGTATAATAATACACAACTAAGTCTTCACTATTATTGCCACATTATTTTACAACACGTGAAGACTAGGATAGCTATTCCTCGGACTCTCACTCCATCCCCCGGCTAGACCCCGTTACGTTTTCATCTCCTGTTGAAAACAATGGAACAAAAGAAAGGGTGAGCTCAAATAGCCCAGTAAGAAATATCATGACTAAGATAATGACGAATAAATTATCATTAGTCTTCAACAGTTGAGTTCTTGATAGAATACAATAGACTACAAGGTTTATATCAAAAACTGTAGTTAAATTCTTAAACAATGTTCAGATCAATAATAGCAGCGGAATGAGCAATCTATTAGAAGAATAATGCAGACTATAATGTCCACTCGCTTCTCTTTTTAGTAAAAATATCATCAACTTTTATCATCTGAAATACCATTGGTCAAGATAATACAACTTCACAGTTCCTGGTCATAATCATGCAGATCAACAGTTCATCTTTGCACTACGGGCCAAAGACATTCAATATAACACCAACGGTCATGATTATACCAGATTCAGCCTTTGGTCATAATCATACCAATCAACAGTTCATCTTTGCACTACGGGCCAAAGAGAACATTAACCACATGCCATAAAAGACACCGAACAGATGTATCGCCTTTAACCTAGTATATCGCCTTTAACCTATCATCTGTTCAACAATTATATCACATCTGTGCCCCCGGCCACAGATATTCACAACAGTTTGATTCTTGATGATTAATACAAATAATAGTGTTACAAATGATGAATAGAAGAACAGGATAAACAATAAGTATCAGAAGTTTACTTTGTGCAGATTCAAATAATGTCCAAATTGCCAACATGATGTGGAGTGAAATTTAAAAATGATATTCAAGATCCACAGTTCAGAATAACGATTACAGTTCAATAGAAATGTTCAGAAAATAGGAAGGTTCAGTTGAACTAATGAAATTCAACTATTATGGAACATATAATATTTTCAGGAATTATAGAAGCAATAGTTCCATAATAAGTTTCGATTTAGGTGTATGGAAGAAAATAATATCCCTTACCGTAGCAGGTTTGATTAACAAAAGGTGAAGGGAATTAATATCCCTTACCATAGTAAGTTTGAATAATGGAAGATGAAAAAGATGGTATCCCTTATGAGTATAAAGGAAAATGATATCACTTACGAATATGGAATAAAAGTGTCATGTGATAATTCGTGTAGACAAATTATTTCCACACGAGACAAATAAAAAGGGTTATTCACCAACAGACGGTAATCCGCGCCGTAAGGTTATTCCCATCAATTTGAATACGAATAGTTATTCACCAAACAGGCGATAATCCGCGCCGTAAGGTTATTCCCATCAATTTGAATACGAAGAGTTATTCACCAAATAGGCGATAATCCGCACCGTAAGGTTATTCTCAAAGATTAATAAGGAATGAATACAAAAGGTTATTCACCAACAGGCGGTAAACCGCGCCGTAAGGTTATTCCCACAATTTAATACATGGAAATAAATGGCACAAGAAAGAAACGATATTATTTTCGAGAATCAAAGAATGATAATCCCTTCAAGTAAGAAAGAAAATAATATCCATTTATGATGATGAAAAAAAATGATACCCTTTACCGTAGTAAGTTTAAGAGTGTGAAAAGATTGATATTCCTTACCGCAATAAATTTAAGAGTGTGAAAAGAATGATATTCCTTACCTTAACACGTGACTGGATATAGATTTAAATGAGGTTGATCAACCTATATATTTATAATATAAATTAGTAATTACCACATATAAATTTCAAAGTGTATGATAACTCGTATATTATGAACTATCAAAATTATATATATTTAACATAATTTTTGTAGTATAATATAATAACTTTAGAATAGTTTTTAAAATAATATTTCAAAATAAATCTTCCAAAGAAAGCTTTTAAAAATGAATCTTCTAATAGAAGAGTCTTCTAAAGGAAGATTTGTGAATACCGTGAAATATAGGAATTTATGAAATTACTACTCTATAATAAAAGACTTACTTGAAAATTTTCTGCACTACTTTTGGCTTTCAAACTCTCAAAATAACCTTACTATTCTCAGAGAAAACTCATAAAATTCTTATAGAAAATTTTTATGTTTTAGGTGTGATTTTTCTATTCAGCTGAGCAAGCTATTTATAGGAGAAATAAGGGTACTATGCAGTGGTAGGTGGCATACTAATATTGAAACGCAGGAGCAGCCGTCTGGCTGCTTTTCTCCTTCTTCCTTTTCTTTCACCAACCCACCCAGCAAGCATTTTTCATGTTTACATCTCATGTGGCCCCCACATAGGGTCCACATGTTACTATTTAAAATTAATTAATTAATTAAATAATTTTTTATTTTTTTTATTTTATTTTTTATTTTATTTTTTTTATAAAATTTATTTATTTATTTATTTATTCTTCCTGTGGGTTCAACATATAAAATAAATAATGCTACAACAATAATTTAACAATAATGTAAGAAACACGTTACAAATCAATATTAATTTAGTAATATAAATTATAGTATATTTGCAACCGTGACAATTATTAGGTTCAATAATTTTAAAAACAGTGCAGCAACAATTATTGAGTCGATGATATGAAATACAGTGCAATGACAATTATTGAATCAATAATGCAAAATACTGTGTAATGACAATTATTGAATTGATAATATAAAATATTATGCAGTGACAATTATTGATGAAATGATGCGCAACAGTTACGGTGTCAATTATCAGACCAATAATATGAGACACTGTGCAATACCGTGTGCTACAGAAAATACCATAAATTACCGTATGCTACTATTTTTTTATCACCGGTATTTTAACAGTTAACACCGTTGACTATTTTCATTTAAAAAGGTTACTTCTGTCGTTTTCTATATCCGACAAATATTCCGTTGTGGGGTCCACCAATAATTTGTTATTTCGGCGCCGTCGTACGGCCCGAATATTCCCCGACAAAACGAATATTGTCCGACAAAATAAAATTTGCACATAACATCCTTAACTTTCAATTTTGTCAATTTAACCATTTACTGTTTCAAGAAAAATATATATGAAGAAAAATTAAATTTTGTATTTCATAAATTCGGGGTCTTACAATAATCAATAAATATACGCAATATTTTCACTAATTGTACTTAACTATTAGATTCGTTTTGCTACACTTCAGCTTACGATGGATTGCAAAGAGTTAAAATTGAGAGAATTTATCATATTCCTCAATTCGCATTAATTTGGCAAAAATTCTATGTTTCAATACTCCCTTTATTTTAAAATATCAATAGCAATTTGAATTTTTGAAGTTAATTTATAAAATTTGCAATATTTTTAAATTTAATTATGCATGGATTTGATTTAAGTCAATTTTATAAATTATTTAAAAACTATTAATAATTCATTTCTTCCAAAACTTTAAAAGTTTATATTAATTTTAATTTTTAATTTTTTGTAAAATAATTTTTTAAGTCAAAATGAGCCTTTTATCTTGAAACAACTACAGGACTACTCAAATACAACACAAATCAGGAGTCAATTAATTTGAGAGATTTTTAAATTTTAAATTAACAAAATTCTTCTAATTTTAATTAATATAATAATAAATATAATAAATTATCAAAAATATATTATTTATTATAAATTTTATTATTTTAATATTTTATAATTTTTAATGAATTATCTTAACTTTAAAATTAAAAATATCTTAAATTAATTTTTCAAAATTAACAATGATCATATAATTTACATCAAAAAGAATATTTCTTAAGCCAAAGCCATAGAATTTTCAGCCACATTACCTTTCTGATAGACTTAATCATTAAAAATATCAATAGACTCTTATGAAATAAATATATAAACTATTTTTCTAGAATCAATAATATTAAATTTATATATAATTATTTAAAATACTCAAATTTTGACTAACTCGCTAACTTAAATAGGAAAAGTATAACTTAACAAAAATCAATAATAAAGTAGAATATAAAATATATCTCAACTATTAAAAAATAAAATTTAGTACAAAAATTTATATCCGATTTTAGTTTTTAATGGTTGAGATGGATATAATCTTTGATTTTTTGTTTGATTTTTGTGTATATAATAGCAAAAAAATTATTTCATACTCTTGAGACAAATGAATAGTATATTCTTCCCTATCACATATTTATAAGTTCTACTATAAATGAGTCCCACAAATATATGAGAAGAAGGAATATACTGTTCACTTATCTTAAAAATATAAAATAATCTCTAATAATAAATAGTGTCCTCTTAAGTAACATGACAACTGATGTGACTAGCTAGAATAAATATTGTTTTTTATTACTTTTTTTTATTGCAACATATATTTATTTAATATGTTGATTTTAAAAATATTAGTATACTTAACTGACAATATATATATGCAGTCATAATACGATTAAAAAAATGTAAGAATAAAGAAAAAAATGCATATCTCATTCCAATCGAATAAATTAGGGATTTCTCTTAATTTAATTTATTTGCCATAAAAGTAGAGCGGCGTGGGGCAAGGGCGAGAACAGGGGACGGGGGTCGAGGAAGGGATCGCGGGTCGAGAGTGGAGGACTAACGGGGTGGGGGAAGGGACGGCGGAGAGGAAATCGTTGCCGTGGATGGGGAAGGGGCGGCGGAGAGGAAATTGTTGACGGTGGAGAGAAAGAGACGGTTTTATTTTTTTATTTTTTAATGCCTTTGTTAATAAAAAAAAATTATTTAAAAAATTGATATTTTTACATGAATAATAAATAAATTTTATATTTATGTGATAAAAAATTTATAAAAATATCAACTTTTATCCATGAAAATATCAATTTTTTATTTAACTTTATTTTTATTGAAATTTGTAGATATATTAAAAATTTTAATTTTGATATTAATTTGTTTTTAAATTTTAATATAATAATTTTATGCTTGTTAAAGTGTCTCCTCTTTTTTAATAAAAATTTCCAGGCTTTTTTTATAATCTATAAAATATTTTTTTATCCATTGGATGCAATATCATATGCCATGTCAGCACTAGAATACACATCAGATGCCACATTATTCTTAGTTAACCGTGGTTAAAATCTTGATAAAATTTTGGGTACTTTTGATATTTTTTTTGCAAATTGAATGTTATTAATGTTAAAAAATTAGTTTGTGTGTTTTTTTAATAGTTGAACCATAGTTTATTGATTTTTTTTTAATAATTAAATCTTGACATACTACTTACGAACCCTAATTAACCATTATATTCCTTTTCAATTAAACATGATTATATATTAAATTCTAATTAACTACTAAGATGACTTAATTAAGTAGGTCTATCACACTCATCATGAACGCAATATTAATTAGAATACATATCATTCTTAGTTGAAAACTTGATAAAAATTTGGGTACTTTTGATAATTTTTTAAAAATTGAACGTTATTAATGTTTAAAAAAAAAGTTTGTATGTTTTTCGAATAGTTTAACTAGAGTTTATTGATTTGTTTTAATAATTAAATCTTTATGATCTGAAGACTCTTAAATTAAGTTACCTGACATACTAACTAGGAACCCTAATTAACCATTACATTCCTTTTAAATTAACCATTATCATATATTAAATTCTAATTAACTATTAATATGACTTAATTAAGTAGGTTACCTATCGCACTAATGAGCACAATATTAATTAAATAAATAAAACTGTTTTGTCTGGTCTTCAAATCTTCAATTGCAAAATATGTTGTGAAGAGAGGAACTCAATAACAAGCTTCACATAAAGGAGAAAATACACTTCACATAAAAAAAATAAAATTCATTTAAGTAAAAATCGAATTTAAAATCTAAAATTCACAATATCTCAATTTTAACCAATAGACTAAAACTTAATTTTGATCAAATAACAAAATGAGACAACATAAACATGAAATTAACAATGGTTTAAAAAAGTAATTGAATTATACAGAATAGAAAGTAATTGGAATATATATATATATATATATATATATATATATATATATATATATATATATATATATATATATATATATATATATATATATATATATATATATTAAAAAAGTAATTGAATTATACAGAATAGAAAGTAATTGGAATATATATATATATATATATATATATATATATATATATATATATAGAAAAATACTTTCATTAAAAAATGGATTATAGAATTGAGTAAATCTAAAGCATTTGAATTCAAAAACTATACAGATACAAAGCACCTGCCATCATAATTCGTAAATTTCTGCATCTCATACCTGGTAAGTCAATCTGATATTCAAAGATTCGATAAGTAAAATAAATTTAATAGAACATATAGAATTTAAGCACATGTAGTATTGATTTCATTATATGAGAGGGGAAATAAAATAGATATGGAGAGAAAATAAATTTAATCCGAGAATATTACTGTCAACATTCAACCTTTGAATATTGACGTTCATCTTTAATAATTGGTCTTTGAGTTTGACTCAAAATCGACTACATAAATTATTTAGTAAAAAAACATATTTCTATAATATTTTATACACTACTGATATATAAATAGCTTACGGTCCTCGTGCTCCACCGCAAAGTTTGAGTCAAATGCCAAACGAAAGTTTATCGTTTGCGTACTGTTTGGATTTTCTTTAACCTAATATTTTCTTTTTTGCCAAAATGATCTAAACACGTCACATTAAGCTCTAAATATTTGAATAAACTATGTCATGAAATGAAAATTGTATTTATCTGAAATTTCCACAATGATAAAATGTACATGCATGCATGATCACTATGCTCTATTATTTTCAAAGCTTGCCTCGCACAATACGCAAATTTCAACATTGCTTTATTAGAATAGATAGAAACCCTAGTATAAATCGTAAGATGTTGAGATTGACTCATATTTCAATAAGTTTGATCAATAGTAATCACGATAGGGTAGTCAAAAATTTATACAAGTATCATGTGTGTTTGAACTTGATGATTTATTAATAGTTCGGTCTTAAATTTGTCTAATATTTTGGACCTTTTGAATTTAAATTCATTTTATAGCAAGTTTTTTAATTATAATAAAAATAATATTTTGTGTGTACATCATTGTTGTGTGAGTTATATATAAATATACAATTTAGTAAACATAGATGTATTGTTAGTTCTTGTTTTTCTATATTTTATCTAATTTTTATGCCATTATATCTATTATTCGACCCTAAATCTAACACAACCTTCGTAGCGTGTCATCAAGGAATTAGGATATGCCATGCAATTGATTAGCTTACTAATTACTATAACGTTCTTCCCGTTCAACCAGCTCGATGACAATCTCATATTTGATCATAGTTTTCAACCGCTTGTCATTATTGCTTTGGACTTTTATTCAGAAAGTTTTACTAATTTTACTTTTAAATTTATGTCGGTCGCAAATATTGACGTATATGAATATATGAGATATGAGAGAATTAAGAATGATTCAATGCTAATTTATTTTATCTTATAACTTAAAGTTTCACATAAATCGCAATCCAACTTCGTCATAAATTTATCAGCATATAACTTTTTTCTCATTCTTTACGTTAATACTCCCTTCATCTAAAAAAAGAGTATTATTATTTTAAATAACCATTGAAAGAAACTTGGAGTATTTGCGTGGGGCTTAGATACTATTCATATTAGAGATACTTGTAAAAATATAAAAATAATTTTATGAATTTCATGACTTTATATCGTTTTTTATCGCATTTTAGGTTGCTAGTACGTATATACTCATACTATAAGTTTAAGCAATGTAACACTCAACAATCTCAGCAGTTGGTGCAGTGGTTCAAATGACGTCTCAAGATAAACTTGCAACAATTATTATGGCAGAAATACTAATGAAATTACGGATATTAGAAAGGCTGGTGCAGACTGAGAAGATTAGTCTAACTACTATTGAAAAACTCCACATTATCAAAAAAAAAAAAAAAAAAAAAAAATGTAACACTCAACAAGGTACAATTGGCAATTCAGACATACTATTTTTTTTTTTGCTAAATAATTCAGGCATACTTCCTCTGATTAAAACTATGAATTTTTCTTTTTTCTTTCCTTTTTTTTTTTTTTTTTTTTTGCGGTGTTTTGTTTAAAATTCTGCTAATATATTTTGTATTGGAAGGGAGTATACTGAAAAGCATAAAGCATAACAGTGTCAACTGTCTACGGTAAAATCACTTCTATGCTGAAATATAAAATAAAAAAAGTAAATAGTACCATTTTTAAAAATAAAATATGGGGTGTTAATAACACTTTGTTGAGTATTGATATATATCACCACACAAGCAGATTTTAACTTTTAAGGAAATACTTTACCTTCGTGCTCAATAAAGTCATCTATGACCTTAATTTGACAGCAGGACTTTTATGTAGATTTCTTGTTCAAATCGATCTTGACCCTTAACAACAGAAAATTACAAAATTAGAAATAATTTTCTTTTTAATCCTTATCAACATTAGAGACTTATTCTATTTTAGGATTATAAAATAATATTTCCTTTGTTTCAAAATTATATATATATTTTTCTTTTTAATCTATTTTAAAATTAGAAATATATTTCTATTTTAAAATTATAAAGTGACATGATATTTTTAATTTGTCATTATTTTTTTATTATCATTTTCAATATTACACTGTCACAACCTAATCCCTAGTTAATACAAAGGCTATATTTGAGAATATAAAATTAACCTTAAAAGTCGTTATTTTTCAAATGTATCTTTAATTTTGGAATGGAGGTAGTATGATTTTAAAATCTAATTAATTTGTGATTACTTTTTTAATATCATTTTTAGTATAGCACCACTACAACTAAATCATTTGGTTATATATATTAGGGTACATTTGAAAGCACAAAATTATCTTTAAAAATGTATATTAAATTTTGGAAGATAGTTAGAGTAGTAGAAAAAACACGATATGGTTTGATCAATCTAGCTAATTAATGTGATGTTATGCTTAATTTTGAATTGTTGCAAGTTGCTTAAGTAACTTTTGTTTACTAATGAGATTACTTTAGCTATCCATTGATTAGATTTCTTTTATTTGTGAAATTTTACAACCTCAAATTAAGTTAATCGGTAAACTTTGGCAGACTAAAAGTAAAAAAGTAAAAGATGATGACGATGTAGTCTTTGTTAATTAGTATATTACTAGTAGTTTATAAGGACATTTTGGCTTCCGTATCCGATTAATTAATGTATAATCATCATTTAACTTGTTGAAAGTTAAGCTAGAACAACTTAGACTGTTAGATATATAATTAACGTTTGTCAACTTTATTTGATTATATTAAATATATGTAATAATTGGGGTTAGGATAATGACATTAGATTGTACTAATAAGATTTGTTGCTGTTAACACATCTGACCATTTGATAAGAGGTTTTTGCTTCTTCTTCTTCTTCTACTCTCTTTTTTTTTTTTTTTGTTAAATATGTTTCTCAGTGTGAAGGAGTTGAAGACGTAACCACAGGAAAATGGATCCGTGAATGAGTTGTGTACGTACCAAGTAATATCAAACACACTAAGGCATAAAATTAAATGCATAAATAACCAGTCAAGTCATGTAGCCTTTTCTTTCTTTCTTCTTTTTGGACTAAAGTCAATTCAAAATATTGGCTTATTGGGTAAGTAATGAGTATATGTGTTTTCTTAGTATTACATTTTAATACCAAAATAATGTTATTCAAAAAGAAAATTATTGAAATTAAAGCAATTAGGTTTAAATGCATGCATTCTTGGTAAACCTTAATGTAACAAGTAAAAATTAAGTAAAAATGTTAAATAAAAGGAGCAACGTGCACCTAATCTTTTTTAATTAAAGTACAAACTTTTGTTTCAAATAAGGCTAATTAAATGTTATAAATGCAGAGCTAGTTTTGAACTTGTTTAATTTCCTAAGTGCATGCACCCCCTTTTCTTCACCAACAAAAAGGAGAAAATAAAAAATAAAAAATCAAGCCAAATCTACTTTGGAGATCGCAGCACGAGTGTACATGTGAAAACTTCACATTTATTACAAGTTAGTCATACTTACACCGGCTAGGATTATATTTGTTAAGATCTTAGCATGAATATATATATGTCGGCAAAATCCTTTTCTCATTACGTTAAACTCAAATCGAATCAAGCATCCACTTGTTATGGTGATATGATGTCCACCAAGTAACTATATAAAACGCTTAATTGCTGCAGCTGGGGTAGCTTAGTAGGGAAAGGGTTAATTAATATGAAAGCAAATTGCCGCCATGCAACTGGCGCGAAAGGGATTTTTGGTTCATCCACAGATTGCAATTACAAATGGCCGGGTAGCTGTAAGTAACCGCCATCACCCAACCGCACGTATGCGATTAGTCGGCCGGACCCATCAAAATTAGCCAAGGGGAACAAATGCGCCCAACAACCTGGGCACCTGGCATATTGGATAGTTTATCAATCAATCAGTGCTAGCTTTATAATTTAGCCCCCACCAAGTTGATGTGAAATTAATAGAAAGTTGCAAGTTGTTTCAAATTAAATTAAATTAATTAATTCTTGTTTCTTCCCAGAAGAACCAAGATGGTACGTTTCTCATAAAAATAACTTAAATTTGCTGAAAAGTAAGATACATTTTCTTTAAAATAACTTAAATTCGCTGGGTCAGAGCACATGCCTTGAAAATAGGTACCCCGGGCTTCATCAGCTACATGCCCTTCTTCCCCCCCCCCCCCCCCCCCCCCCTCCTTTTTTGGTAATTGAGCTAGCTTATGTCTTTATTATTAAGACCATGTAGACCTTTATATTCATCCAAAGTCTTAATAAATAATTGAGTCTTTTTATATTTATTTATAAATTTTATTTATAAAATTTATTCATAAAAAAAATAAAAGAGTATGGTCCCATTACATTCATCTTAATAATTAAAAATAGAGTTACACTCATTTATCTTTTCTACAAATAAATTTTATGAATAAGATTTATAAATAAATTTAAAATTTTCTTAAATAATTAGGTTAGGACAAAAGAGATGATGAATTTTGACAATCACGCCTTTTAGCATGATTTGAGTATTATCTTTTCCGTTGACTAAAATATGTGGTAATTATAGTGAGTTTTTTAAGAACAAATATATATTTCTAATGATGATGATAAATGATCTTCTTTATTTATACAATATCTCAAACTATATACTTAAATCAAGTATAATAGATTATACACAACAATTTAATGAGTAAATGTTGTTATTTTAAAGTATATGAGGTCTAGCAACCAATTTAAGCATCAGTGGTCCCCATCACTGATATGCAATGGTTATATAATTAAATAGCTCCTTAGATAAATTATAAAGAAAATATTCTAAAATAACAGGCATGCTTAGGTAGTATCACACAAGTCACATAATTAAAATATTGAGTAGGAAAAAAATGTGGAGGACATCAATTATCCATATTTTTAGTCAGATCTTCCCTGTAATTGGTGAATCCAATATCTCATAAAGTTTCTCTTGTTCTATGTGGGAGGGTTTAATATATACCATCTCAGTATACTGAAATAGTATCATGGTTGTATTAAATATTTTATCTAAATTTCATGATTGGGGGTATGAAAAATCTATTTGATTACGTTAATTCCTTGGAATAGAAAGGGAACTACGTATAATAAATAGAACAAAAACTCTTTTTCTTTTTTATATATTTTTTTAACCAAAATGAGCCCTCTGCATGTCTAACTTAAATTCCAAGTACTGGACAAATCTTCTTTGTCATATGTTAAATATTACTACTTGTTTGTCAATATATATGATTATGATGCCCTTGCAGTGAATTCCATATCCAAGACTTTGAACCAAATGAACCCGTAACCAGAGAAAAAGAAATTAAATTTAGAATCAAAATGGATGGAAGTATCCCGGAAATGGGGTACAGCAGAAATTATAGACACATTGAATCAGGGATAGGAGTATTAAAAAAAAATTGCTACTAAAAGACAAAAAAAACACTTGGTTTTGCCCGCACGCAGCTTCTTTCTTTCATTCACCGTTCCTTCAACCTTCCCTGGAAACATCGAGTGAAACCTCCTCTATTTAATTCTCTCTCCTCTTTCCCCCCCCTATATATACCCCTCTACGCTCACTCCCTCCTTTCCACTCAAGCCTGACGTTGCATTACAAAATCAAAACTCTCTCTGATCTTTTCTCCCTTTAGTACTATTCCTGCTCCTACTCTATATTACTACGTACGAACTCTCAGTTATCTTATATACTTTGTTTTAATCAACTAGTTCAAAATCCACAAGCAATATATACATATTGAGATCGATGGCCTCACTTGCATATGAAAGTATAGCTTTAGATGTGATTAGGCAACACCTCCTTGATGACTTTGCAGACTTTGCATTCATGGAAAACTATGGTACCTCAGAAACCCCACTCTATTCCCCATCTTCAACTTCTTCTGATTCTCTCATTTCTGATCTTACCAACGTAAACGTTGTGCCTCCGCCTTCACAACCACAATCTGGCTCTGATACCATGTTAACTCGTGCCGAGTTCACTACTACAAGTGAACTTGATAACTTTGAGTTCCAACCACAAAATATCAACTACAAGTCAACCAAACACACGAGCTTCAGTGAACGAAAACCATTGCTCAATATATCTGTTCCTTCGGTAAATAAAGTGGAGTTGAACAGGGATTTTCAACCCGCGCCGAAGCTGAGTGAGTGGAGGGTGGCGGATTCCGGCGAAAAGAGGCATTATAGGGGCGTCAGGCAGAGGCCGTGGGGCAAATTTGCTGCGGAGATTCGTGACCCGAATAGAAAAGGATCTCGGGTTTGGCTCGGGACATTTGACACGGCAGTCCAGGCGGCCAAGGCTTATGATCGGGCGGCGTTCAAGTTGCGCGCAAGTAAGGCTATATTGAACTTCCCGCATGAAATTGGGAACACCGCGGGAATTTCATCACCGGTGAAAGTTGGCCGGAAAAGAGGGAGAGAGGCGGAGGTGGAAGAGAGAGAAAGCAAAGAGGTGAAGAGAGAAGAGGTGACGGAAGCTAGCGTCAAAACGGAGACGGGGGTTTGTCCATTAACCCCGTCGAATTGGACGGCGGTTTGGGAAGGCGGTGTCGAGAAGGGCATATTTGAAATTCCACCTTTATCGCCGTTATCACCTTATCCAAATTTAAGGCATTCATAGTCTCAGCTGGCTGTTAACGGGGCTTACTAAATTAAGAAAGCAGCCCAACGGCTGCTGACGTTAAAAGCCAAAAATGTATATACAGAGAGAGAGAAGAAAAATAAATAAATTTCCATAAAAATAAAAAAAATAAAAGGAAAAAACTAGGAAAGTAAAGCAATTATTGATGTAAATATAATAGAAGCAGTGTTCAATATCTTTAATTTGTTCATCTTCGTCCCCTCCTTTCATCCCACGGAATGTGTGTACTGAGCACATTTTAGGGAGCGTTTGATAAATTATTTTTTAATATTTAAGTAATCTGAATCGAATAAAATTTTAAATATTGAATAAAAAAAATTATTTAATAATTAATATGTCTTAAATATTTTAATAATAATTTTTTATTATTTATTCATCTGAATTATGCTGAACAAGTATATAAATATGAATATACTAAAAAATAAGTTTAATAAAATATTAATTTTAAAAAAAAATATTATTTTAAATAACTTTTATCATAATAAATTAATTATAATAATATTACAAGACAAAACTAATTACAAAAAAAATAATAAATACATTACCTATTTATATTTCACGTTATAGCATCTCTTTTAATTGAATATATAACTACTCAGTCAGTGCTATCTTATTTACCCCCCTCTCTTTCTATCCTCATTCACTTTTGTTCTAATGTAACTATCAAATTTTCATCCTTATAATTAAGAAAGACACTCCACAATCCACAAGAAGATTATATCCGCATGGAAAAATATTTTCAAATCACCTATGGACAACAAGAAGAATCATTCAAATTTCTTGTTTTCTCTCTCTTCACCATTTTCATATGACCAAATCTCAATTTTTGCCAAAAGTGAAGCAAGCTTCGCCTTGTAAGTATCAACTACCACACATATTGTATTAGGTTTCTTAAAGTTATAAATTTTTTATCAGAACTTTATGATTTTTTGGATATCAAAAGTGAGCGAACATTTAAGTAAAAAGCTCATTCAGTGGTCAACTGAGTGATAAAACCAAAAAAATTGGACTAATTCGGTTAGAAGTAATTTTATTCCATTTAGAGTATTACTGATTCAAACAAACACGTTGAATCACTTACTGAAACAATTTTTTGGTCATTTAAATCTATTCCGAAGCTATCAAACAGGGCCTTAAGATGATATTTGATAAGAGGTAGTGTTACTTGTTTTAATGATCTCATGGCTTGATGGAATTTTACCCCGCTAGCTAAGTACTTAACGGGTAGGATAAAAAAAATAAAAAATCATCAACCCGTTACCTAAGTTAACAGGTAGGATAAAAGGAATTTTTTTTTTATCTCAATCCACTACCTAAGTTAACGGGTATGATAGGAAGAAAAAAAAATAAAAAATTACATACAACAATCAAGTGAACAACTTAGAAAGAAAAAAAATTATGTCAATCAGCTAACTAAGATGTTGGGTAGGATATGAATAAATTTTTTTTTACAAGAACAACCCGCTAAATAAGATGTCTGGTTGGATAGGATAAAAAAAAATGAAAAGAACATCCCGCTAACTAAGATGCCGGATGGGATAAGAATTAAATTTTTTTTAAAAAAAACCACACACACTCATCCGTTCACTTGCTTCTTGTTGTTTGTTGAATATTTCTTTTTATTTTATTTTTTTAATTCTTATCTCACCCGACATCTTAATTAGCGGGATGTTTTTGTCATTTTTTTTTATCTTATTCTACTCAGCATCTTAGTTAGCGGGTTGTTCTTGTATTTTATTTTTTTTATTCCTATCCTACTCGGCATCGTAGTTTGCAGGTTGACATAATTTTTTTTCTTCTCTAAACCATTCACTTGCTTGTTTTAATTATTATATTATAATAATTATTATAATATAATAATAATATTAAGTTGGTCCGGCTCTCCAGCGAACTGGAGAAGACAAACTGTCGTTTTTGATATCTATGGCAACGGTTCGACCCGTCGCCATAGCCATGCAGTCTATAGCGACGGGTCGAATCGTCGCCATAAATATCAAAGACGACGGTTCGTCTTTAGTTCGCTTTTTAAGGTTCGCTGAAAAGTCTAGTTGTATATATATATATATTGCGTTGCTTCGTTTTTCCCGCCATTAAAAGCAAAATAAAAAAAAAATGACAAAGACAACACCAACTTAATTTCTTTCTTTTTCTAATACAGTATATTATTAATGTTTGTTCAGTAATCATAGCTCATGATGCCATGGGAATTTGTGGACACCACCTGCCTCCACTTCGGATAATTAACCTCATGTGGTGACGAATAGATCCTCATCTTTTGAATATCTGGCCATATCATTGGCTTCCAATTGTTTTATCAAACCATACATATCTCAAAGCAAATATGTACGATTACTTTATTGTCAATAAAAGTTATTTAAAATTTGTCTTTCTTTGGAAATGATATGCTACAATGCATTCTAGGTAAGTTATAGTGTTCGTGAAGAAAAAAAAAAACTTTCTTTGAATGAAGGTAGCATCAATTTTCGTAACTATATTTTATTTTTATGCTAAGTGAAGAGAAATATATTAATAAAATCAGCTTGGCTACATACATTAGAATGCCTAAATTGACTTACTCTCCGGACCAAAACTTCATACAACAAAGAAATTCAATTAAAATAATTCAACAAAATATAAAATAATAATAATTGATTGTCGTTTCAAGTATAAAGAAGCAAGCTTTTATGATTAATCTTCTCAAGACTAATAATTTGTGTAACATACAAGTTAATATCAATAATATAATTTAAAATTATGATGTTTGATATTTATTATTATAATTTGAGTATAAATAATATATTATAAATGATAACAGAATTACATTAAACATGAAATCAAAAAGTTATATGTATATCAAGATCTGTATATATGTCTTTTAATATATACGTGTACATCTTCAGAATACTACAACAAAGAATATGAAAAGTTTGATATAATTATAAACATGACATATATAATTTAATTTCATATTAAGTTGTTGACCAATTAAAATGACTCAATTAATTTGAATAAAATATCTAATGTCTTGTTATATTTAGTAAAGTAATCAATAAAACGGGATATCCATAATTATTATTTTATAAGAAGTCAAATGTGATAATTTAATAATAAAAATTTCTTGTTTAACATGTGTTTTAAAAATTAAAGATAATTTTTTCATAAATTTCCTTTGATCTCTCTCCTGATCCCTTTTTCAGTTTCTCCTTAAATTCTTAGGGTTTGATATGTACCGCTCAAAAAATAAAAAAATAAGAAGCCACGGGAAAAATGATCAATCCATGCAAGTACATATTTGACGTGTGTACGGTAGATATTTTTTAATTAAAAATTTCCAGTCAAATAAGGTTCCTCCATTAAGGTTATATTTATATACGTCTAAATTTATTAAAATAACTCTAGGATGATGACTTGATTTAATTATATTCATGTTGTATTTTTTTATACCGCGAAACTGAATTCTTATGATTATTAAAAAAAATTGAGAAAATTAACGAGGTCACTCTACCTCTAATGGTATCTCTCAGTAATATTCAAATCTGTCAAGTATTTAATTATTTATTGAACATATATTTTTCCGTTAAAGATATTTTCAAATTTGATAAACTCACTTTTGTACCGTTCTTATAAGGTCAAAATTAAGTTATATATATATATATATATATATATATATATATATCCTGCTGGACCACCTCACTCAATTTAATATTAAATAATTTTTTTTGATAAAAAAAAAAAAAAAAAAAAAGAGAAAAAAAACAAAAAGCTTCAATTCGCTAACTTTTAGTCTACTAGCAGACTCCTTGATTTCTCACTATCAATAATGTCTATTACTCTTTTTCTTTTTCAAAATTGTCCGTGTTCTTAAATATCAAAATTGTCCAACGACACCCGACGGGGCGGCTGTATTCCTAATTCTATAACACTAATATTATGTTTGAATTAAAAAAATAAAATAAATAAATAAAATAATTTTAAAATATTATAAATATATGTTTGATTATTAATGGAGGTGGATGGTCTAATATGATGATAAAATTATCATACATATCTATTCCATTTAAATAAATTTTATTCTATCACCTCTCACATAGAATAAAAATTAAAGAGATGTAATGATTCATTCCATCCACTAGAATGATTTATCCTCCAAAATGATCATCTAATACACAATTCATTACATTTCTTCTTTCATTTTATTCTCTCAATCCAAACATAGTATAATATTACGTTTTGATTGAAGGAATGAAATGGAGGAAGAAATAAAATAATTTTAAAGTATTTCAAGTATATGTTTGATTGTTAGTGGGAGAGAGTGATCTAATACAATGGTAAAATTATCATACATATTTATTCCATTAGAATAAATTTTATTCCACCACCTCTCATATAGAATAAAAATTAAATAAATAAAATGATTCATTTTATCTACTAAAATAATTTATTTTTTAAAATAATAATTTATATACTATTTTTTATTATATATATATATATTTTATTTCATTCTTTTAATCTAAAGATAACATAAAACATATCCATTCCATAAGGGGTACGTAACTGGCCGAATATTATTGGTCCAAATGGTTGTCAAAATATCCTTCATATATTATAAAGTTAACATCATTCAGGAAGTTGATATAATATAATCTGTAAAGTTACCTTTGACCCCGGCACCTTAATTATTTCACTGTACGTCCCCGCACCTTAATTATTTCACTGTAACCCTAATTATATGACTGTACGTAAAAGGAGATAAACATGTGTCTACATAAGGTAGTAGCTGATTCCAATCCTGTACTTGGGGTCCAAATTAATTATCATATACTCCTACGTAACTGCAATTTGCAAAAGAAAATTAGGAAAATAATAAAGAAGGAGAAGACATTGCAAGATGATCAGAAAAGAGATAGTGATTGATGTTATGCTGGCTTTCCACTTGCTAAAAGTCCAATGCACGTTAATGGACTTTGTCACGGTCTTTTGTCTTTCTTGTTATTATTAGATAGTAGTAGTCGCCTACGATGGTGACGGATTCTAATTCCATTAAGCCCTGTTTATATACTTAGAGAGCTATATTTGTATGTTAAATATCACCAAAATACAACTTTTTAATTATGTCAATACAATTAATTTTACACGGCTGTGTAGATAAACTATCCAAGATGTCGTGTTTGGAATCCAAATCCAAATCCAATGATTAATAGATGATGAGCTGGCGAATAGTTCGAGTATAGCCATATAGCTGTTGCAAGCAAGTCTATAGCAGAAGCCAAAAAAAAAATAATACTCCATCCGTTTCAACATAAGATTAATATTTTTTATTTTTATAATTAATTTAAAATAAATATGAATTTATTTAATTTTAATCAATACAATCATGAATATTATAAATTATTTAAAAATACTATTAATTATTAAAAAAATTCTCTTTCAAAATATAAACGAATCATGTTAATTTTAAATTTAAATATATAAATATATATATATATATATATATATATATAAAATTAAATTTTAAAAATAATAATATTACTGTTATATTTGGAAAAGGAGGAATTATGATGATAAATTTTAGAATATTTGTATCATTTTATATTACTATAAAAAAATACAACTTCTTTTATAAAAAAAATGTCAAATAAAATTCGTTTTATGAAACATTTTGTAGAAAAAGTTTATTTGAAGATTAAATAGTGTTTCTTTTCGATATGTCCCATAGTATTTTTACTAGTGTGGTTTTTCTCTCAGAACCGTATGTAGCTATTTCATTTACACTTTAGTTCACTGAATCATTAAAAGTGAGGAGAATATCTTTATCAACCGTTTTTTCAGCCGACATATCTTTAATTATCATCCGTTTTGATGTAAGAGTAAGAGTTTTATTTTTATTTTTTAATTTTAAATGTGTTTCAAATGATATGAAATTAAATATTTAAATAATAATTATTGATATATTTAATTACATAAAATTTATTTAATTAATATAATAATAACATATTATTTAAAATATATTTTTTAACTAAAATTTTGATACTCCTACCATTATCTTATATAAATTATCTCAAAAGCATCATGCGTTGCAGCCGTTGTTTAATTTGGAATGAACAAATCTATATACACAATAATTAAACACTACACCAATCACTACATTCATTTATATTATTAAAAAATGAGATATTACATGAATTTTAATATCATGTCTCACTTTTTAATGATGTTAATGAATATAGTGTTTGATTATTGTGTGTTTATATTTATTCACAAAGTCGGTCCTGGGCCAAGGTTGCCACCCAGGGCCCACAGTTGAGCAGAGGCCCAAAATTTAATAGGTCACTTAACTTATTCCACTAACTAAAAAGGAAATCAGCACTTGCATGCATTCCTTTAAAAATCAGATTTATAAAGTGTGTGTGTATATATATATATATATATATACACACACACACACACACACACACATTACATCCATCCGTATATAATATATTTATACATATATATTATATTATATACTAATACATATATTATAATTTAATACATGTATTATAATTATAATTACACCAAATTATGAAATATTAATCATAATTGTATAATTATACATAGCTAATATGTATAAAAATCATTCCATCAATTATGGAATTAATCCATAATTTATTTTAACACCTTTTGTGGAACGAATCAACTAATGAAATAAATAATATTCATTCCATTAATTATTTTAATTAACTCATTTAATTTATACTTTTACTATTGTGCAACCAAATTACATATTTCGTTCCATAAATTATTTTACTATTTTACTATTGTGCAACTAAATTATTTTAATGATGTTTTGTGATTCAGATTTCATTGTTATTTTTATTTTGTAGGTACATGTGATGATTCTTTGCTTCGATTAATTGTGAAGGATGAAAAAAAGATTGATCAAATCAAGAAATACTTATAGAGATTCGGGAGAAAGTATGTAGACTCAAATATGTAGTTTTTATTTTTTAATGCAATATTTACAATTCGGAGTACTCTTTTTCCTTTGTTTGGAGTTTTATCTCATTGAATTTTTCCCGAACAAGATTTTAATGAGACTTCAAAATGTTTTTTCTTATCTTTTGTAAATTATTATAATTTTAATAAAATTAATTAATTGATATTTTATTTATTTATTTGTTTAATTTGTATAAAAGGGTATACTTGATAAAATTTATCCCGAATCTTAGAAAACCCAAGATCGGCTTATTCATTTGGAATCTAATGTTAGATAATTATGCACACATCTGTAAAATTCTAAATGTTGATATTTTTGATGAATTTGTTTTGAAATAACCCTTTCGACATCAAAGGTTAATTTCCACATGACAAAATTATCAAAACTTCCAATGAAAGATATATTTTGTTTTACGACTATAGAATAACACATATTTCTAATTTGTCGACGCTACTTTGTTGTTATTTAATTATAATATCTATTGTTATTATTAAATTCTTTGTTAATACTAGTAGTATATTTTAAAATATAAAATTATTTTCAAAAGTGGATGTTTTAGAAACATATCTAATTTATGAATAGATAGAATAATTATCAAAATTAATATTCCTTTTGTTTTTTTAAAAAGATTTTTATTTTTTATTTGTTATTTGTAAATTTCAAAAAAATATTAAATACTCTTATTAGAAGACGAGGGAATACATGATAAAAGACATTACATTTTATTAAACAGTTTCCGTCCATTGGCCTATATATATCCCACACCCTTCAGTCCCTCTCTTCAATTCCCTCCAAATTCAAAATTCTCCATTACTCCCTCTCTCCCTCTATATATAAATATATATATATACATACCCATATATATTAATTAAATAATGACTACAGATGAGGGGGTAACACTAGAACTCATACGCCAACATCTCCTAGGAGGAGACTTCAATTCCACGGATACATTCCTCATGAATCACCTTCATTTCTTTGGGTCCGATTATGATTCTTACAACACCGGACCCATTATAATTGCCTCCGAACATTCAGATTCCGAATCAACCTCCGTTGGATTTGGCCCACAATACTCCGACTCACTACTTTCAAACCCAACAAGACTAGACACTGATTTCCTCAATTACAAAAAAAACCCACAATTCATAACGCCACCAGCCCCCTCCTTTTCGGGCCCAAAAGATCCAGAGGAACCCTTTAAACCCGAAAGGGCCAAGCCTAGAAAGAGAGAACCCCGTTGTGGTGAGAGTGACAGGCATTACAGAGGTGTTAGGAAGCGCCCGTGGGGCAAGTATGCCGCAGAGATCCGTGACCCGAACCGGAGAGGGTCACGGATCTGGCTTGGGACATACGAGTCGGATATAGAGGCAGCTAGAGCTTATGATTGTGCTGCTTTTAAAATAAGAGGGAGTAAAGCAATTTTGAACTTTCCCAATGATGCCGTAAGGTACGTTGCCCAAAAAGACTGCCCAGAAAACTTGTAAATTCAGGTGTTCTCTATCTGCCGGGCGCGTATGCAAGGTTGAATGATACTACCATCCAACAATTATTGAGATATTAAGATTGTCGGATTTGAGTTTGTCTAATATTTTAAATCTCAAGAGTTTGAATATATGTTATATCAATTATGATTTTAATTATTATATAAATATAAATTATTGTAAAGTGTGTGAGCATATTATATTAATAAGAAATAGTCATAATTTGAAAAACTTTTGTATATTACGTGTCATTATTTTCAATTCTTATTTAATTTCTGTACTATTGTTTGCAATATTTGTTCTTAAATCTAACAATAAATTCCATACAGTAGTTCGGATATGCACCAAAATAGAATAAAAAAGTTAAATGGGATTGTGAAAATTTATGCCATGTTTCTCTCTTTTCCGGCAAGGATATTTTTACAAATATTAGGTAGAGCTGGTGCAATTGTTTCATGTTGAATGGACGGCTAATGTAAAATGGTAAGGCTATCTCCAGTAATAAATTTTTAGACTAAATATAGTTTAGGATTCATCTTTCATCTTCAGCAGTTGAACTAAATATAGTTTAGGACTATATTTTAAACACCAAAAAGATTAAATCTATGAACTTGATAGTTCGTGGATTATAATTTTAATTATATTTAAATGAGATAGTGGAAGGATGATTATAATTTTTTTGAATTCATTGATTATTTTAATCTTTTTATATTGTAGTCTACGGAATAGTTCATCTGTTGAAAAAATTGAAGGCTAAATGATATTTACTGATATCATATGGACTAAATCTAGTCCATGAGACAATCTAGTTGCTGAACATGCTCTAACATGTCCAACGTTGATAATTACCAATTAACTGTGATCAAGGATTTTTTATTTTTTATTTGTTGCTAATTTGACTCGCACACTCAAACACTCACACATACACCCACATTGACTTTTCTAAGAATTAAACTCCCAATCTTATAAATATCATGAATTAAGTAATATCACTCGAACCAATAGCTTTAACCATATATTTTCAGACATGTAGATAAATATTTATCATTCTCTCTCTTTTTCCCTGTCAAACTTGGGGATATAGAGGTTTTCCTTAGACGGGACAAAACAACAACTACCCTCTCCCGGCCACCATCACTGTAGACCAGCATAAAGGCAGATGATTGGAAAGGGAGGGTAAAACAAAAGTGGATATTATCTCTAAATATTGGGTACTCTACATCTTACAAACATACACAAATACCTTGTGCACTGTGTACTACTTACTCTCTTTCTCCCGCATAAATAATTTTATTGACTATTTTAAAGTAAATTCACAAAGTTTAAAAATGTTATTCATTTAATTTTTAACTAGAATATTTTTAAAAATTTAAGGAATATTACGTCTTATAAAATTATTATTTTAAAACCTAAACAAATCATATCAACTACTCCTATCTAATATATAAAGCCGTGAAGTTTTTTGGTTTAATTTTCGAAAATGTCATTAAACTTTTAAGATAATTTTTATTTTATTTTATATTATTTTTATTTAGTCATTTAAATTTCTATTTTATTTTTACATAATTTAGTACTAGTATATATAAACTTTTAAAAAATGGAGGAATTGATATTTATAGTGCACACAACATCACCATGGCCCCGTCTCATTAAATGCAGGTTCATGGATGCAAGACGAAATGGCTGGGACTTGATATCTACAACTAATGACACGGCATGCATTTAATTAAATTAAATGGCCTTACAAACAATTCTATGAACAGGTGTGTACGTAAATAATGTACTACTAAGAAAGAGTCAAGACACTAGTTGCACGGGGACCCTTAACGCACATCTACAGCTAGTATTATTTATCATACTAACCTAGTTGCAAGATTTTGTCTCAAAACCCCTAACATGATGATAGCTACATCCTAACATAATCCAGACCATCTAATAAGTGATATAGGCCTAACTTGAATGATACATAAATGTTTGTATGTGTATATAGTGGGAAAATGCAATAATTTTGGTATTATCATCTTTGTCATCCGAACCACAAAACAACTACTATCAAAGATGTCATACTTTTCGAATTAAATGCTGCTCAAGGCAAGTGAAGCATCCATGTTATTATGTATGTATCTATGGATATATACTGCCTTGGATAGGATAATCCTCTCCCAACATTTTTACTGAAAATTCACTTGTGCCTTGCCTGTGTATGATCGATGTCCTTACGTCATAGCTATAAATTAAGAGACTTGTAATTTTTTCTTTGGCTGGATGGTATGGAATTGAGAATGGAAAAGGTTAAACATATTGTAGTTAATTTCCACCAGAATTAGCTCTGGATATTATAGCTTATAAAGCCTTCCTTGTATGAAAGTGAGAGTTAAAAATTCAAAAGCTCTATTGTACTCGCGGAGGGTGAAAAAACAAGTCCCATTTTATTTGTAGCTTTTCAACCGTGAAAGGTTCTCACTCTTGTTCTCCTGAACAGTGGGAGCATGTAACTTTCTACCTGCGTTGATGTACAGTTCATGTTCACTTGAAACCTTCAGATTAGACCATTATACAAATCAGGTCAGTACTAAGATCTTATTCTACTGAATGTAATATGTTCCCGTTCATGTCTTAGCTACTTTATTTCTCACGCTTGGTTAAACCCTACGGAGAAAGCAAGGGGAACCGCCACATATATCTGACCAGTAAATTAGGAATTTATATTGACGCTTAAAAGGCTTGCAAAATTCATATAAACAGTTATGTTTCTTGAAGCTGTTTTCATGTTAATCTTATAATGAAAATGAAATAGATGTTCTAGTCATGCAGCTAGTAGTATCTAGTACGTAAAATGCAATATCATGCTTTTGTTTAACCCACTATTTTGACTTTTTAGCATACGAGAATGGCTAATGCTCATGCAGTGTGTATACAGATATTACAAATTGCTACTTTGGAAATCTTAAAATGTCAACAAAAACATTGATCTTCATACCTCATGGACATTTGAATGCTCTTGTATGAAAATTCGATATGATATCTGGGAAGATCGACCAGATTCTGGATATATAGACAAGCATATATATCTTCAACAAATGTTATCCCATTGATAGGTTAGTTATTCTGCTTCATATGCACCCAATGCAAAAAGTAGGCAGCAGGTACAAGAAACAAGTGAGCATTTGCAGATGACCTTTTGCATCTGAGAATTTCCTGAGCTCAAATCCATAGAATCTAGATAGAAGTAATTCTCATGTTGTCGATCGCATCATAGTCTCTTGATCAACTTTTTCTTGCATGATATCATTGTATTGAATGAAACTGGGTTGATTTGTCGATGCAAGAAGTCTAGCCAACGATCTATCCGTCAACTTCAGTGTTTTGAGTTTCAGTCACACGCTGCAATTCCATAACATGCCGCTACATATTAGTTCATTCCAAAGATTAAATAAAATGTGACATTAGATTTTCACGAAGCTATTTAACAATGGAGCAAGAATGACTAAGATCTGCAAGCCAAAATAACAGAAGCCAAGCCACAATGAATTACTTATTTACTTTCCCCGTTTCTCTTAGTTTCTTTTCTTTTTATGTTTCGTTGTTTTTGACCGAATGACATCAGAATTTAAGATACAATGAAAAATTTCTCAGGGTCAAAGTATTTATAGTTGGAGTCAGAGACTTTCGGGATGTTCAACTAGAATGTGAACTGATGCCTTGTAGGCATTTCACCACCACATCAGTGTTCAACCAGGACAAGCTGAAAGTTGAAACCACTCCTATGTGACCAGCAACAACTACAACTTGTTGACAGGTTCATCCATCTCTTGAACACTAACAAATTCTAAGAGTGGGTTGGTGTCACAGATTTTGGCATCAAGGATAGATATAAACTGTTTCTATATTATGCTCAAATATTTAACATTCCATTCTGACTTTGGAGCTTTTCTTTATTAGGTACTAACACTATAAAGAACTCATTATATCATCCAAAGAGAAAGTGAAAGTGGCACTGCAAGATTATTGGTTTCTTAACCACTGGGCCAAACTCCCTTGGCCTTGACTGAGTTTAGAAAGAGTTCGAAGGGAAATCCATCAGTAACATTAATCAGACATTCAAAATGACAAACATATTCTGACCAGTTAACTTTCTAGAATTAAAGCAGATTGTGAGTAGAACATCTCTTAAAATATAAATATTTCTCTCAGGAAATAGGAAAAAAGATGCAGTACTTACAGAAATTGGAATATAAGCATGCCTGCTGTTGACGCGTCCGACTGTAAAGCCTGTGTATCCTGCCATGGCCCCATGAACAACACTCTGAGCAAGAAGAGTGCAGTAGATATTGTCTGATGAATTACTTGGAACGGCTCGGATCATGTACGTTGGATCTGCAGAAACGAAGTATATAAATAAGAGTTTACTAGAAAAATCAGACTAAAGAATTGTTTACGAGTAACAATATGTATGTAATTGATGATATAAAGAAGAGAGAAGGGCGTGAGGTGTTAGAGTTCATGCCCTAGAGACCAATTATTTGATGTAATTGTTTAACATTTTTGATATTATATTTGATTGAATAAATGAATTATTTTATTATGATTTTATTTATTGCATTATATAAATGTTAGCATAATAAAAGTCTTTAGAATAGTGATACGAATTATATAACTTCAAGTATGTGACTTGAACATGAGATTATATAATTACAATTAGTATCATTGTTCTTAAATGTCCCTAGTCAAGTATCATTGTTAATGGGACAACAATGATGCATTGAAACTAGTATGTGGATTGACTGATGGTCAAATTTCATTGGTCATAAATATATGAGATATTGAGTCAATGCATAGGTACATGTTAGAGAATAATGTACTGGACTGACCTACCATGAGAATTCTACGTGGAGCATTATGCAAAGTGTCATAAGAAATTCTCATAGTGACAATGATGTAATGATCATTCGACCTGAAATCACTATATTATTACACGAGAATTTATGTACTTTGATATCATCAAATGTCACCTTTAATAGAGTGGCCAATAAATGTGATTATTAGGTACATCATAAATCGTGTGAGGAATAGGAGTGATCTAGATGAAATTTAATCCGCCTATATATCAGGGGTGATATCCATAGGCCTCTTGATTGAGTAGGACTATGAAATGCATGGTCATGCTCAAATAATGATTTGTTTCATATAGTCTACTCATTGATCAAAAAAACTCAGATTAAATTATGAAGAGTATGACACATTCCATGCCTCGAGTTTAATCTAGGATGTCAAGGTTAAAAGGATTAAATTACATTGAAACATTGGTCACGAAAAGGTTGCATCGAATCACCGATCTTATTATTATTTGGGTAGCGGTGATGCATTACTAGATGCCACTCATTGTTTATAATTTTATAATATGATTTTAAAATTATTGCCAACATAATAATAACCTATAGGGTCACACACTTAGAACGTATTTAAAAGGGAATTAATTTAAATTGTAAGTACTTAAATATGTCAATATGATTGATAGTATTTAAATTACGAATTTAAATTAATAAGATAATTTGTATATATATATATATATATAAATTCGAATTTTATTTTTCTATTTATTTTAGGTTTTGGTTAATTCTTATTAACTGCTATATATACATGATATATCAATAGTTTTTAGCACGTAAGGAAAAAATTAAAAACCCTAGCTGCTTTCAGAAAGAGGCTAGAGAGAAAAATAGTTCAGAAATCCTGATCTTGGTGGCTAGTACCGCGGCTCCCTTTTTGCTGCAGATCATGTGACAATTCGCGGAACGTTCGTGTGGATACCGTAGAGACGCAGTCATTGGATTGCGTTAAAGATTCAAAACGTTCCAGAATTCTCAATCGTCTCCATTCAAGCACAACTAATCGGTAAAACAAATCTAAACCTCTGATTAATATGTTTTCGCATGAATCCTATTTTAGGGTTTCAGCTTTTTTTTTTTTTTTTTTAAATTCCTCTGCTTTTATGTGTCGAAACCCTAAACATGAGGGACCACTATCATAGTTACACTGAACCCCAGAGACCTAAAAAGAGTTGGAGACGCTTATGATATTAAATCCTAAATACATAGCAAGATATCCTTAAGGTAGGAAGAATATTACAGGAGTAAAATCAGTTTCACAAATTATAGTTCTTCCCATAAGTGAATCAAAGTGCAACTAACTGACTTGTTAAACCTTAAGACTGGCAGAGAGCAAAAAGCAATTCACAACTCGTAGTTTTCTCCATGAGTGAATCAAAGAATAAGTCTTTAACTTGTCATTACAACAACAACATTATCAAATCCAGGAATTTAAAGTTACCAGTACCATACTATTGTGAAGTATATTGAATGGTATTAATATAAAATTTGGAGGTACTTCCTTTGCAGGCTGCAACAAGATGAGCAAGGAAAGAAAAGGGGTGAATTCTCAATTCTGGACAATTACATGTTTACCTCCACAGCCCAGTAATACTTGCTTCTACTCTCTAAGGCCTCATTACCTAGATTATAGAATTCCGTCATTTCATACATGTAATTGTTTGATGGAAAATTTTACTCCACCATGAATAGGATTTCATAACGAATAGGACTTGGTAATATCACTCCTACAATCTAAAAATCAACAAAAGAATACAAAAAGTGGCCCAGATACCTCAAAACTAAGCAAGATTCATGACATATCCTAAACATTCCAATAGAAATATTCAATTTTTTTGATAAATTACTTAAATGGTAATATATGGAGAAATTCGTTTATGAGTATTGAAATTACATTCTTGATGAAGCCACCTTCCATCCATATGGTGCCAAAAGTTGCCAAACCACCACATAAATGACCGAACAAGAAAAATAAACTCCATCTGTACTTTTATTGTATTTCCATGCCAAACAAGCACCAAATATGACATTAAAATTATGCTGCACATTTTACTACCTTGACTTTCTAGCAACTCCAATTTATTAACCAAGTCAAAATCTGTAATGTTGTAAGGAATTTCATTTCCAATTCCCAAATGTTCAATCCTATTCCTCTCCCCTGAGACTTTTTCTACGAAAACTACAACTCAAAAGCCAAAGTTTTCATTAATTTATCAGATTTTCACATAATCAAGCATCAAAACTACATATATAAGTAATACACATGCATCCATGTCTCGACTGGGATCTTGACCCCTATCCCACTTTCGGATGGCAGGATATCCCAGTTAAGCTAATGTTAGCTGGTACATCTTTCTCACTATTTTGGCTAAGTACTCCTTAGCAATATTGACTATTGACACTCTTTCCTTATATTATGAAGACGACGAAAGATTTTTTACACTACTAATCTACACAAGAAGTTGTACAAAGAAATGCAAACATAATAGCAAAGTAACTGAGAAAGATTCCGAGTACTACCTATGTATTTTAGGTTTATTGTCATCTTCCGGACCTTTGTTAAATGATCCTGTGATATTGAGAACAAAAATATCTAAACACATTAAACTCAAAAGGTAGCAATAAAGTAACCTAATAAATCTAAACAAAAGGAAAAGAAAAATATCTCAACTCAAGCAAATAGGTGATGCAATGACAAGAAATGAAGTAAATAAAAAAAGCAGCTAAGGATTGACCTTTGGCTAAGTTGCTAGTTTAGTATCTCAGGCTGTTAACCAATAAATGATCTCTTCTGAAATGTACAACATCCCACAATATTTTCCCTTACTTTCTATTGGCATTGCCAAAGATCTAGAGACAGAATTCTGCATATTAACTTGACAAATTACAAAGAAAGATAAGTTAGAATGGAAAAACAAAGTGATGGAGATTGCTACAGGAACATGTAAAAGAAAAATCATATTATACCCATGGACTACTATGAAGCATATGTTCTCCTTGCATTGGAACAGAAAAATAACCGAACATTAGGATATGGAACACTAGGATCAAAATGTAACCCATTCCAAACATTGATGAAATGACCTTAAAGACGCCTCTTTAATGACAATACAAAATATGTCCTATCAACTGTGTTAAAACTAATCGAATTCTGAAATTATGTGAATTAGATAGCAGCATATATAAGACGGAAAAAATAGTTCCCATGTACAACTGCAAATGGTGGAACACTGTGTTAAAGTTGATATTTTTACAGTAGCACTTTATAAGAAAAGGACAGTCGTATATAGGCATGATCAACACATCATATACTATGTAGATTTAATCAGCAAAAAATCTTGTGCATATGTTCATCATTTATGAGACATTTATATCTCTAATAAGACCTTAAAACAAAAATCTGGGTGGTTTATTTTTGGCAAGAAAAAAAACTAACCTTAAAGTTTTGAGTCAACCATAGGCCAACATCTAGAAGCAGCCTGTTTCCTGATGCATCTTTCTCTTCTATTGAATGCATGCTCCAAGCAACATATTCCTGCCCCGCTCCTTCTGCCACTACAATCACAACATGACGATTTTCTTTGAGCCTCTGTTCAACAAATTCAAAGAGCCCTCCGTGGCCTTCCAGATAGAATGGAGACTCTGGAATCAAACAACAATCCTGTTTAAATTCAAAAACTATCAACAGATCTTGCATTAATCATAGTACTGAAAAGACCTATAGTACAACTGAAGCGTGTTATCAAATTTAGAACCCTGTCTTCAAATATCATTTCCACTACACCAAGATCTCATACAGAATCTTTGAAGGAAAGGTATGTGAATATGGTATGCACTAATCAGTGTTATGAAATCTTACCACATCTCTCCTTGCTAATGTTGCATACAGAGCCGTGAACCCTACAATCAAAAGAATAATAAGAGAGTAAAAAAGAATATCCTAACCAAACAGAAGACTCAAGAGACCATCGCTTATTTTGTATGCAAGTCACTTACCGCTGTATCGACCCATAAGTTTCACTATTCCAACTCCATTTTCCACGCTCTCAACCTCCACATGTGCTGCATTAATGGCCCTCTGAACTTCTTCAACTGCAGTATCAAAACCGAAGGACTTTTCTATTATCTGAAACCATAGAAACAGATTAAATAAAAAGTACGTGATAGATATCTGGTTTTCCATTATCCTAGAAAATTATACTCACGTCTACCCTTTTGTAAGGTTAACAGTCAATTTGCATAAATATCAGAATAAGACATAAGAAAGAATTTAATGAACAACACACAGAGAAAGCACATTACGTAACAAGTCAATTATAACAGAGTTTCTAAAAGACTTGAAAAGTTGCACAACCATACACAGAAACTTAAAGGGTCAGTGAACCAAAACTGAAGTTTCATAAACCAGGAGATGTGGTTATTAACCAATATTCAAATCAGGCTTAGCTCAGGAAAGGAGAAGGTACTTTATATACATCAAATCAAAGTATAGTTCATATAACTTACTGCAATATCATTGTCAATTGTCTTGGGGATTCCAGCTACTGCAATTTGAACACCACGTTTCTCAACTTCCTTCAGACAAAACAAGTGAGTAAAACATCTTGCCACAAAATATCTTGTTTAAAAGCTAATAACAGTGAACAAAATATGGTTATTTAATCAGTCACCTTGTAAATTGCATGGGCTCCCCTTTGTGTACCATCTCCAATTATGTACACCTGAAACCCAGATAAAGTTTCGGATATTCTCAAAAGTCAAAAACTACAAAAACAATGAGAAGGGAAAACAATGTCCACCTGATTTATGCCCCGGTCCTGAATATTGTCAACTATCTTATTGGTATCATGACTTCGTCTTGAAGTTTGAAGCAAGGTGCCACCACGCTTATGTATATCATTGACAATTTTAGGTGTCAATTGCTTGGTATTTTTTTAGTAAAAGCCCCTATATCCTCCATGGAGATTCGACGATAAGTGTTGGTATATCTGCAGAACATATTCTCCTAAACTCCTAAATTTTTTATTTTTTTGGGGGTTGGGGGGGAATTAAAAATAGGAGTTTCATTCTTTACTTATTTCTCCACAGCTTAAAAGCAAACAAGAAAGTACCTCTGATAAGCAGCAACGCAAATGGAACTTGATTGAAAATAAGGCTAATATAAATGGTTGATTGGTAATATAAGTAATATTATTTCTGAAATAAAAACTAAAGTATTAAACATGTAGTTCAATGAATTTGATACTGTGAAGAAATAATGAGTGCACACTTCAATTGCCAAAATCAAATTAGTGAAGGAGGAAGGGTTTACGACTACTTTAACAAACATCTCTCCTAGAAAGAAGGAGCTCTGATCCACCACAAACTCAACTCGATTCCAAGTATATCATCAACGCCGTACATGTAATTCAAGCCACATACTATCTCCCTAACCACTGTATTGATCCCCGGGCATAAACCGCCACATGTTACAATACAAGCACGCACTTCCTCCGACTTGAAATAAACCTAAAACGAGGAAGACAATTAGAGCAGAACCATTAGATAACAAAGCCACTGATGTTACACGCCTTTTCTCGAGGCCCTGCACAAGGAAAATGTACTCCTCTAGGAGAATCTTCTTAACAACAATCTGAAGACAAAAATGTAATAAATACTACCGCAAAATACACATTTTATCTTAAGTTTGAAACAACAAAACTGAAAAAACTCACATACTTTCTGTGCTACCACATCTTCAGGGCTAACAAAAGTTTTCCTTGAAATATGAAGAGAGGCCAAGCAATGAGATGTAGAGGAGACAGATGAACATATACATGGTAATAACATAAACTTTTCCACATTTTGACAAAAAATAAGTCAACTTACTTGATTATAGCATAAGATGGGCTCTTCTTCAATGGGTTTGGACAAGACAGTAGGAAAAAAATAAAAGAACCTTTGTAAGTTATTGGCCTAAAGCTTTTCCCAAATCAAATAAAAATAAATTTATGAGATTGAATGTTGTAGCCATCGACTTTTAACAACCAAGGTTATCAATTTTGCTCTATAACAATTCTCCTGAAAAATCCTAGGGTGTTCGAGGCCCAACATTAATATTTCTGAATCAATCATAATGGCTATATAGTTAAGTTTCAAGAAACCGTAGAACGTAATTTACAATCCAAACACATCAAACTTAACTTGACCAGATCATTTCTAATACCGACATTTGATGTTTTACACCATGTATGTGTTCAGCACGTTGGACTCTTTTAAACTATCTAAACTTTTGAAAGACTAGCTAATTTAATAGCTGACATCAGCTTTTAATACTTTTGACGAAAAATGCAATGCGAAGTGAATGATAAATTGTAAGCAGGTTTATTCATTATACGCCGTTCGTTTGCTTAATTACTAAACACATGAGCGTATGCCTGAGAGAGATGAATTTGAAGCTAAAATTAGGACTAGCGACAATTATAAAACAGCAACTAATTCAACAAGATATATTAATAAACAATTTTTCGGCAAATTGCGGAATGATAAATTTGAATAGAAGGAATGGAAACGGAAATACCGGTAAATCAGGGAGGAAATTGGTTAAGTGAGGAACGTCTTCGAGGATGAAAGCGTCTTTAGGATTATTGGTTTGATTTTGAATTTGAGCTCTTACAATGATAACTGGATGCGTGCCAGTTGTTGCTGCCTCCTTAGAGAAATTCCTGATTTATAAACGGGATTTGGGAAAGTTGAAGAAGAAGGTTTTAGATTCTGAAAAGCGTAAGAAAATGAAGTCCCAGTTTTTCTAGAGAGAGAAAGTGAAGACAAGGAAGTTGTTGAGAGGGACGACGAGACGGAGAGATCCATCGGAGCTGTTGTTTGCTATGCTGCGTCGACGGACGTAATATTTGACGGAAAAGGGTTGGGAACGGAATAAGTAATCGTTTTCCTTCCCAGCTTCCCTCCCGCGACAATCAATTTTTTTCTCAACCAAGCAATAATTTTTTTAATATTGAAAAAATATATACATCCCTTTTTAATACTCCTATTATTTTAATTTACATAAAAACACATTTGTTTTGACACAATTTTTTAGTAATTTGATAAATAATATATATGTATTTATATTACTTTTTCATTTTAAAACTAAAGATGCATCTGTAAAATGAGAATTTCAAGAAAATATATATATATTTTAACTTATTCTTAATATTGATTAGAAATGTAATATCGTATAATATTACTCAATCAATTATAGAAAATTTAAGTTTTTCGTTTTTTTTAATCTATTTTAAAACTCAAAAACAGAGTGTAAAAATACAAATAATTAGACGTTCGAATTTCATGCTACTTTATAATTTAAAAATAAAAATATATTGATTAGAAGGAATTCTTTGTGTTTATTTTTTTACAATCCAAGGCATTAAAACACACAAAAGTCAAATGAGGTTAATATTATCACAGGGGTATCTTTCATTATAATTACCTATTTCATTTTCAAATATTACCCAAGAAAGGAAGTGGGAAAAATCCAGGCGATTCGAGACCATAAGCTATGAGCCAGTTTGTCTAGTTTCCTAAACGAAACAATAAAATATGAGAGAGGGGGAGAGATTTCTTTTACGTCTAACACAAGTAACTTGATCATCGTCTTACTCGAAAGTGATACCGGACCGAATGTGAGGATGACATCATTTGCTACTTGTATAATATAAGAACGACACTAGTAGCTTAGCTTGTTTTAAAGTCATAGACAACCCAATACGCCACTTTTCGCTAGTTAAATCGAGTCTACTGGACCTTTCATTTTTGTTGAAAAGAATGGCAATTACACGAGTGAGTTTGTTACCTAAACCTCACTTTACTACGTGTATATGAATTAATTATTTCCCCAAATTACACCTTTTATTGCATTTTTGTTTAATACTACATATTAGAAACACTTGCCCATTTAAATTAATTAGAATACTTCAAAATTCAGGCAAAAATCATCTGAAATCCTTACCCAAGGACCGACGATATTTTATACTCCTTTTGATAAATTTATTTACAGGTTCATGTTTGCAGAACTCCAAAATTTGCTCCATCAAAAAAATGCAAGCAAGAGAGTTAGTTTCCAATATATGAATTTACATTACAATGTAAATGTGATCAATGAACAACAAATATACGGGGGCATCATCACTCTCTGACTTATTGTAACTTTACCTATTATAAAAAGGCCATATTCCGGAGTTAATCGGCTTCTAGACAATAAAATGATCAATTATATGCTGAATAACATCTGCACCTTCTGAATGCATGTTCTCGTCCTTTACCTGTTAAATACCACCACCTCAGAATGGAAGAACCTAATATTGAAATAAAGAAAATAAAAACAGGATGATACTAACAAATGCAACATAACTGCCTCATTTTTAAAATGAACATATTAAAATACGAGTGACCTAAGACATCAATCAGGACTCGAGAGCTTGATGCAAAAAGATTATAACAAAAACACAGTTCAAGCATTGTTTGGTACTACGGAAACTCAGGACCGTGAAACGGTATCGAGGATACATCATCAACACTACGGAGACTTTTTATTTGTTCATGCATGTATATTTTGTTAAGAAAAAAGAAAAAAAAATCACAGAAGAAAACAACTGTTGATTTTAGCAAATTTTACAATTATGGGAGGTGCTTTTCAGAGAACAAGTGATGCAAGTCTGGTACATGCTCATTCCAAATTCTTAACGATGCTTATCAAAACAGTTGACCTTGGTCCAACAGCATCCATATTATCTTGCTAGATTTCCTACTATGGCTGAAAGGACAGATTCTCAATGTTGACTATTTTTCAAGGCTTTCATAAACTACAAGTTTCCACCATTTGCAGATCTAGCTAGCATCATATTTTTCCATAATTTGTTTATTTCATCGCCACAAGTCTTCCAAGTAGAAATCATTCACACCATTACATCTACACTGCCCACAAATTCCATGCCTGGTGGTAAAAGTTTTTAATCACTATGGGTCATACAAGGTCTCTTAAGATTTTATCACGAGAAATACAAAAGAAATGGTGCATAATTAGGTGATAAAGATTAAGGTAGCTTTCGTACTTAATAAAACATCCATAATACAAAATTATTCGTAAATTAGCATTGATATTCATTAGCAATACTTGAATAAATGATTTCTCCAGTTTCCTTCCCTTTTCTATTGAGTTTATACATCATAGATCATCTAATTGGTCAAAAACAAATATTCAAATCTATTTGGCCAAGACAACATGAATAATTTAACTACTTACTGTACATATGAGTGATAGATGCTAAGATCCAGGACTCTACTTGGTTGTGTTTGATTGCATTTTAATACATCTTTTTATAGCTCACATTTAGCATCTTAACAGCCCGCATATTTGTATTAAGAGGTCCTCTGAATAGTTAAGATACAAATATGAGTCTAAAACTATTCAGATGACCTCTTAATACAAAGTTGTGGGCTGTTAAGATGTATTAAGATGTGAGTTGTTAAGATCCATTAAGATGCAATCAAATACCACCTGAGACTTGGTATTGGATTTAAGCACGTGTTAATTGATAACCTTGTATAGCTACTCCATCCAGTTGATTTTGGGATGGCTATTTATGTAGGTTCCGGGAATGCCTTTTAGCTTTTGTTCTCCTTTCGTCTTTTTTAATACATATTTTAATTTAGCAAAAAAGAAAAAGAAAAAAGAAAGACAAGAAGTATTACTGTTGAAAATTTGGTAAAAGTGCGGTTTCAGGATTGAAACAATCTCATATTGAGGTGAGCTTGGGCATTTGTTTTAGTTTGAATTTCTTTCTATTGCCTTTGGAATTTGCTTTAAGATCACCATATAATCAATCATGTTCTTCGTTTTGCATATACTTGGAATTCAGAGTCACTAGCAACTTTTACAGATGTCTAGAAGTGGATTCTTTCCTATGATCGTGTGTAGCTGAATTGTGCCTTATTTACTTAAATTGCTTGGTAATAATCTAAAGTTTAGTTTGATATGAAAACTACTTCTACCCTTCTAGGCTATATTATCGATACGTTGAGAATGTTGGCGCCAGGAGCCTGTTTAATGGTTTAAACGGTACTGGTGTTGACCTTACTATGGAGGATTTCGAACTAGGTCCAAGTTTTAATTCCATGAGTATATGGTTGGCTAAGATGCAGCATATATTGAAATACATAGACTTAAACTTTGCTGATCTTTGTTTTATAGAGCTATTACTTATCTTTTTTTGGGGACACTCGCACCCACTACCTTTCAAGTGTGCACCGGGTAACCAAAGCACCTCTATGGAGTTTTGAATCCCTTTATCTTGTTTATGCTGATTTTCTTTAAGTTTCAAAGATTTTCTTAAACTTACGTTAAATTTTTAAATCTTCATAACTGTTTCATTTATACTGGGAAAGTTTACTAAAACTTTTTAAGTCTATCAAACCTTACAGAGCTGCCGAAGATCATGGGAAACTAGCAACTGTATTCAAGTCAGAGAAGAGGAGGGATGTGATAGAAGAGGGGTACAGGATGCAAGGGAACTCAGGAGATCAGTGGAGCGACTTATTAGGTTCATCAATGTCTGTTCGCTCATTCAAGCTGCCGAATCCCATGTGTATTATTATATTCAGTAATTGGACCGACTTCTCCCGTAAATTCTATTCTTTGTAATTTAAATGCCAATACATTCTTTGTTCATAGGACAGGAAATTAATCCCGTCAGTGTTAAATGTATCCATACAAGAAAAAAGATTGATTCAGTGGCTTATAATGCAATAATTTCAGTTATAAAGAGTACCCTTGTGACTGGGATTAGTTCTATCCCTCTATCCTCAGCACTGTATGCAGTATGCACCTGGGACTGGAATTGAATATTTTTTTTTCTATATTTTTTTGCTCCTTCAGTTTTAAGCTATTTGACCTTTGTTTAATTTTTTTAGTATTTTTAAGGTCTGGTACAGACACACTTACAGTATACAAAGATTTATTATTTAAGGTTTTAAAACAAAAAAAATTGTTTTATCAATTAAATAATTTTATAGTGATTTTTATGTATTCTTTTAAATTCATAGTTGGTAAATCTTATTATACCCCGTGTCACAATAAACAAGTTAAATTTGTCATTATAATTTTATTATCAATTACCCACAATTAAACTAACAACTCATATATATATATATATATATATATATATATATATATATATATATATATGTATGTATAGTGGTAAATATAAAATAAATAAGAAAATTGATATTAACGGGTAAAATTATCTTCACAAAACTCATCGAACCAGTTAGCTCTTCCACTTTTACAATCTCAAATTAATTTTATTTTGTATCTATTTATACGTAATATAGAAGAAGTATAACGTGATAATGTTGAACGGAAAGTTTTTTGGGAATTCGTAAAGAACTCAAAATTCAGGGGATAAGAGTATAAGAAAAGGACAAACAATAGCACAATAAAGGGAAGTCATATGACAGTGGTCCGGCAAAAAAGGTCCGCGCCCACGGGTCAGGCCGAGTTGATTCAAAAAAATTGAGTTACGAGTTTTTATTTTTTAGTCTAAAAAAAAGTAGGCCGTTTTGTCTCGGCTCACAGTTTTAAATAATTTTTTTTTAAAAAAAATAAATATATCAATATATAAAAAAAATATTAAAAATAACTTAATTCATTAATTACTTAGATCAATTTATAAAATAAAACTTTTATTTATTTGTTCAAAATACTATTATCTCCAAATATATGACTATTAGATATAAAAGAATTTAAATAAGGCAAAATTTAAAATATTATTAATTAGCAAATGTTAATAAAAAATAATAATTAATTATATTTTTATATACTAGCACATAACAAAATAATGAGAATACATTATATGTATAATTAAATAATTGTCACTATATAAATATATACATGTGTAATGTACTTGTGGTATTATTCTAGCATTTTTTTAAAATTAGTCACTTGATATTTAATTATAATTATTAGTTTTATATATTTAATCAAATAAATAATACTCACAATAGTTTATAATGTTAAAATTATTTCTTAATTAAAGTATTAAACATAAATTTTTTAATATTTTTTGCTAATAAGTATATTTTTATTGAATAAAATAAATTGTATGATATACTCAATAGGCCAAAATCAAAACATCATGTTATGTATCATAATTGTAAAAAAAAATAATAAATAAATAAATAATTAATTGGCCCGTCCACGCCACGGGCTGAGAATTTTTTGCCCAGAAAAAATTGAACCTTTTTGGCTCGGCCCGTTTGGGCTGGCTCGACCCGTTTGCTAGGTCATGGAGATGAATTCAGGAGAAAACAACTCAAAGAAAGGTAATTTCAAATGGCAACGGAATTGCCGAACCGAGAAAGTTAATTTGTCTAAAATAAATTAATTGTCTAGACCTTGTTCGCTATTATTTATCTTGATATGTTCGTAGGATAGAATCAAAGTCTATCGTAACATCCCCTAATTAGACAATAAAATTATGTATGCTATATATTATTTATTTGAAAGTTCTTCATCTCTTTGTCGACTGATTCACCAACTAGACCGGGCTCTGTTTGTTTACAGTGACTTTAGTTTGGAAGAAGTGAGTCATATTCCCGGTCTGATCGAAGAAAGAAAGCGACCAGAAAGACTATCCCTGATCCCATCATTGAGAATGGTACTACTGAGCAACAGCTGCCCGAGCCAAACCCATTCCAAGAGGTTAGATCATACTAATATGATTAATCAAACGTTAGTACTTCCTTGTACTATAATAGAAGTGTAAATATGTTGCGTATCTCCCGAAGTTATTCTATTATGAATTGTCACGCCTTCAAGTTCAATCTAGTCAGTAAACTATCGGGACAACCCATATTAATCGGAATCAATTAAATTGATTAACTATTTTTATTTATTTAAATTGAATAAAATTTAGATCCATATTTCACAAAAAAAATATAGGCCAAACCGAATAAATTATTTTCGAACTAGATTTTAATTGGTTCCTAGTGGTATCAGATTATTCAGTGCCAGTGTATTTGTGAGTTGTCTACCAAAAGTGGGGCCAAGGAATTTCTCGATCAGGCAACCATCTCTCTCCACGTAACTTTAACGCGACTAATGGCATCTCATTCATTTCTTTTTCAACATTATTTATTGTTGGGTTACGTAAGTTGTTCCTCGTGTGACTTGTAATTTGTATTTTTTTAGCAACATTAGGCAATTGTAGTTGTACTCAATTATTATTAAATTTTTAAAAATTAATTAAAAATATTTTTAAATGTAAAATTAATAAAAATTTATTTTAAATTAATAATTTTTTTAATTAAGAGTATTTTTAAATAATTTAAAATATATTTATTATATTGTCTAAATTTAAATAAATTTATTTTAATTTTAAATTTTAAAAAATCAATGATAATATTACAAATCGAAAAGAAGGGAGTATTTTTTAGTTTGATCCCTCAAATAATCAATATTATTGTGTTTAATATATTTTAAAAATTAAAATTTTTTAGATAAAAATATAATTTTTTTAAACAAGGATGGTCAAGAAACCTTATCCCATATTTGTTCTGTCAATATATACATTACTTTTGAACCGAACTTAACAATAAATATCTCATACTCGTTTATTTATTCGAATTATTTTTAAAAAATAAAAATAAATTCTTTACTTTTTTATATAATTATTTTTAATTCAAAATAAAACTACATATAATATTTTTATTACTAATGACACTTTGTATTATAAATGTTATAAAATTTTAATTAAATAACATAAATAATTACATAATTATATAAATACAAAGGTTAATTTTAAATATATATATATATATATATATATATACACCCACGCGATCAAGTTAGAGACCGGGGAGGTCCAAAATGGTTTATTAATTTCGAAACCCATTAAGGGGGGGGGGGGGGGGGTTCCAAAATGATTTATGAATTTCATCTCCCAGTAAGGTCAATGTCAGGTCAGGTAGGTCTTGTCAGAAAAAGTTGTCAGACTTTAATTTCTGCATTCATTTATTATTTATGAGAGATAAAATATGAATTAATTTATATTTAATTTATAATTATATAATTTTAAGTCATACAATTTATATTAAAAATAAATAATATAATTTTAATTCTTAAATAGAATCATAATCAAATTTTATAAACTAAAATCAACTCATAACCATATTTTATCAGGTCTAGTCTATAATAATAGTCCGGTTCCATTCAATGCCCAATAAAAATATATTATTAATATTTGTTTATATTATAAATGAGAGACGGAAACCAGTAATTTTATTATTTTTATTTAATTATAAAAGTTTATAGATAGATAATGAAGTTGGAATAATATTGTATTACAGAATTTTAATCATTCATAATTGACCATCCTTATTGATAATGAAAAACATAATTGGCCACCCACGCGCCTTGTGAATTTATCACTAATGAAGGTTTCAGTTTCTAGACTGGGCTCCATGCCTCCAACCTCTTCACGAGCAAAATCAGTGGGCTGGCAACGATATTTGGGCTATCATAGAACGACTCAATTCATTCAAATTACCGCTGCATCATACTCCAATAGTTTGTATCAACCTAAAGAGAAAAAGTTTATTTCGATGTCTGGCCTAACAAGGGAGAAGGGAGAATGTAAACTTGTAAATTGATTGTTGTTCTATATTTTGCAAATGAAGGGCATTGTATATAGGCATGGGATCATACAAAAATATAATAGAGGTCTAAAATCGATTATCTAGAATTTTCTTTTAAACTATCCAAATTATTTTCAAACATAATTATAACATAAATAAATCGAGAACATCCTATTAAAAACCTTAATATGTAAAAAAAAAATTCTAAAAGTTCTACGCGTCCATTGTATTTATTGTATTTGAAGCAATTCAAAAGTCAATGTCATTCAATTTTCAGTATTGAGCTAATTTGATAGGACTGTTAATTATGCAAGGACATATATGAGAACAGATGAATCTCTCTCATAAAATATGAAGTTTTGCGTGATGGGTGTCAATTTTTCATTGCGACAATATATTTATATGATTGTATATATATATGTATCAAATTCATCAGTAATAACAATTACAGAAATCGGAATCTGTTAATTGCCACTCAGACGATGGCTCCTCCCTTGAAAAACTCGTGCTGCTGCTGCTGCTGCTGGAGCTGGATTTGATTCTGTTGGGCTGCTTGTTTGTGCTTGCGTTGGAGTGCTTCTTTTCCCGTTGAGACGGTAGCTTCTCCCACGGAAAATAACCCCAGCCGAATCATGTTTTCTTACTGGGGCGTTAATTTGGTATCCCTCACCCCAAAATGCAACCAGCTTGTGGCTAGAAACGGGTTAAAGAATTACATGCTTGTGAACTAGTAAATATAAATAAAATAAAATTACAGCGAAGTAATAAACGTTTTTAGTAAAGGATACACCCAGTAAGGAGTCTGGCAGTAGTTTCTTCCAGTGGCAAGGGGGTAAATAACCGTCAAGAAGTAAAACAAATGTCCTGCTACAATCCCAAACAAATCTGGCGTCAATGGATTCCCAAGTATCAAATCTATTCCAAGCATATACCAAGGAAGGTAGAACCCCTGCGCGAAAAGCATTAATTAATTAGAGATCAAATTAAAATGATTTGCATAAAAATTACACAAAAATAAATTATTACCTTCAAATAGAAAAGGCCATGAATATTAAGGCGATCGTTAGGGAACTCTCGGCCCCAAACATAGACGATCATAAAGACCAAGGAAGCTCCCATGAAGGGAGTGCGTAGAAAAGGAATAGCTGCCATTACCAGCATAGACAGGGCTCCAGAAAAGAACATCCATACATAATCTGCTGTCCTCTTGTCGAAGGGTCCCCTTTCTAATGAAACTCCATGCCTTAATCTATATTTTCAACAAATATATATATATATAAACTATTAACACGGATTGAGTGAAGAGAAAAGAGTGATCTTTTATTTATAATTATATGGAGTATAAAATATAACTTGCCCATAACAAAAAGATAAGAGTACAAATATAATTACATGATTAATAGGCGAAATGCGAATGTGAGTGAATATGGACCAATGAAGAAGAAGTTGGTAATGAGTCTCCAAACCTGCAGATATATACAGTACTCTTATAACCAGAAAAATAAATACATGCAGTTTGCTCAAGTGTAATTTATATATATATATATATACAAAATTTAAAAGTACGTACCTGAAATCTCTTTATGACGTCACCATAATTTAGAGCTATATCCTGGAGGTTGTAGAGATCAAGATGATAGGCACCTGAAACCATTAAACAGGTGACTGCATACATCTTTGTCACTGCTGGCAAAGATTGATAGTATCTGCAAATTAACACAAAAACTTAATACACATTTAAAATAAGTTATATATGATGATGATCACACAATATAACTAAGTTCTAAGACCACGCCAATTAGGCATGGGGAACATATATAATCAGAATTTTTTGTTATAAAAAAATAAAAAAGGAATAAAGGAAGGACTTGATTGTTTCGTCAGTTCAGAAAATTATAGTAAAAAAAGTTTTGAGAGAAAGAGAGACAGATGACTTACTGCATTGGAGTAGACATTGTAGTAATTGTGTTTCTTAATTTTCTTGGTAAGCACACATATATATATATATATATATATATATATATATATATATATGGATATGTATGTATATGGATATGTATGTATGGATGGGTAGATGAATGGAGTGATTTTATTGCATTCGAAATTCCGAAGGAAAAAGACGTTGGGGTCATCACAATAAACTGATAAAGTCACACCGTAGAAGACCGGTGTTAGTACGTAAGTGCATTTTTTCCAATAAATGTTTGTTTTTCCTCCCACGTAACTTTACTTGCCGGCCGTGTATATTGGGTTATGCTACATTCCAAAACCAAACTTCACTTAAAAGTTTCAAGAAAAAGATTTTATTTTTTAAATTTATTTTGTTTGGGCAAATATTAAACATTTCATCGTTATTTTTTGACATGAGCGTGAGGGGTACACTTCAAATAACAAAGTACAATCCATAACAGCTGGTAAATATGATTTTTACTCGGACCATTTTTGTTTTTTAATTCCTAGTGTTTTTGACATGGGACTCCTCCAAGCCTCGCAGGCAACCAACCTATTCATCTTTTAGATTTATTCAAAGCGTGAGAATGCCTGCAATTTCTCATTTTAAACAATCAAATTACTACAGTACCTTACTTAGTACGTGTGAATTTAAGTTTATATTTTCGTTAATTAGTGTACAAATATGACTTTTACTTGTAAACTGTGAAAATTGACCTTGTCCAAGTGGATTTGAGAACTAAAAAGAAAGTGAAAGGGTTGTCACAGTTTTTATTTTATTTTTTATAAAGAATTGATATTTTCACAAGATCTCACTCACATGAGATGGACCCCCACTTACTATTCATGTGAAGAGAATTTTGTAAAAACATCAATTTTTCCTTTTATATTGATTTCCAAAATTCAAGATTCGACTTGCCACGGATCTAATTCTTGGTTGGTAAATCAATTGGTCCAATCCGCATTACTAATTATGTGAATTTGGGATATTTCCAGTGCCATATTTCGAGTTTGAAACCATCTGTAGGGTGCAGCAGGGTATCAACTATGAAGTATCATCCTTTCAGCCGGAATGCATAAATGGCGATGAAGAAGTAACAAATGTGCTGATCTTCAAGTAAAATTTCTGTTATGCGTCAGTGGATTGACTGATCAAGTCTGCCACAATTTTGATCAAGCATCGCTCATAGACCAATTCAGAGTTTAAAAACTATAAAACAATGCTATGATTATGAATGGATCAACCTCGCAAAATTAAAGCATCATCTTTCGAGATTCATCACACTGATTTTACAGCAAGATAAATCGAGTATGACAGAAGCGATCAGCTCCAAGTGAATTACCCAAAACCAATATTCAAATATATGTCCACTAGCAGAGTTGTTTTCCTCAACTACATTAAACGGTTCCAGAAATGTATTAAAAGAGAGATGTTTGTCATAGGAACAAGCTTGGTAACAAATTGTACATGTCAAAAAATCAAAACCTATCCAACTTGAAAAAATTTCGAGAAACAAAGAAAAAGAATTAGAACGAAAATACAGAAATACATGAAGCTTGTATTATACAAGATATCAAATCATACAAAGTATCTCTAACAAGGATAATTAATTTATACAAGATGTCACTTTTCTGAGGGTTTATATCAAACTTCAGGGCCAGCAGCAAATAAGCTAACAAGGCCTCGGAATACTTGTGCTGAGAGTTGATGCGCTTGAAAGAGTTCACCATCCACATTCCATGTGCTCTCTTTGCCGAAAGATGTGAATGTGAAAGCTGAGGTCTATATACAAGAGGATAAGTCAGGCTAAGACATGATGATTATAGGAGGAGAAAATGGGGGGAAATAGTCGGAAAATACGTACTTTATGGTGCTCCACAAACTCAAAGTTCAGGGGATTTCCACCCTTCCTTGCAAGCTGAGTAAGGTGCCTGCATGTATCAAAGATTGATGAAGAGAGTTTCTATGAGACCTTTATGAGTAGCATATACTCATAGATTTTCCATCAATGCTAGCAAGTCTTTGTCTAAAAGCTAAAGGCTATATGAACAGAAATAAAGCAAACAAACTTTATCAGGGGTGATAAATATTTTCTGTTCAGTTTTATTGGAGACATAATTTTTTGGAGGTGGTAGATGGACCTCATTCAGTTCTTAGTGTGCATAAAAACACATCTCGACCTGAGGTTCAGGTATGACTTCTACTGTTCAATGGAAAGCAGACCCCAAAATATTTTTGATATTTACAGGGAGGCGACACATAAATTAACACAGATAGGAAAGAGATATCTACACATAGAAGAGAGACATAAACTAACAGATACGAGAGAGAGACGCGTATTTACCACATAAAATGCACGAGGGAATTCCTTAATCAATATAATTTCACTCAGAAAAGATCAATACATAGGGAGAGACTCATAAATTAACAGATAACGAGAGAGAGAGAGAGAGAGAGAGAGAGAGAGAGAGAGAGAGAGAGGCATATTACCACAAATAAAATGCACGGGGGCAGTCCTTAATCAATATAAGGTGTAGGAAACCATCTGAAAGGTGTGCATCAGCTACCAAACCATCAGGCGCCTTTTCGTTCCGGCAAGAGATTACAGCAGCACCAACACTAAGAAAATGCCCTTTGGACCTCAACCATTTTGATTCATGTGAGTGTGGTGCTTTGTCGGGAAGCTCAGTTGACATATGAACAGGTTTGGTGTTGCAAACATCGCATTTAACACGGCAAGCCACTCGTTTGGATTTTTTTGGTAATCCCAAGAATGATTTTGTTCTTGCACCATGAACGCCATTTTCAGGAGCCAAAATTGTGTTATCTGGTTTAACTTCCACATATGCTACTTCTGCTTCATATGAACTGATGGAAAACATAAGTAAGATTAACAATTAAATGGAAAAAATTAGTGCAGTATAGAGAGGACTAGTATCCCAACAAGTATATAGTCAGTCTCAGTGTAGGTAAGGAGGAGGTCAAGTCAGCTCCAGTGGTTCTGTCACCCTTAAGGTAACATCCGCTTTCCCTTGGGCGATACAGTTGTAAGGAATGGGTCTGAATTTAAAGGTATGGATCATATTTCTTGAGTTTGGGAACCATATTCATTCACTTCAGTGTATTGCAAAGACAGTCAAATGTGGTGTCTGTAGGCAGTCTGTACCAACACTAGATAGCATACTTTTTCCTAGGAGAATCAAGATACAATCACCTACAGAAGCCATGACCTACAGACAAACTAATGATTGTTTCCCTAGGGATTTCCAGTGTACTTATGTAAAACTTATTTACTGACTAAGCACAAAAAGTAATTCAAAACAAACTGCAATACTTGAACACATAATAGGACCATACTATGAAGATTGAATCTCCTTCCAGCTCCATTCGCTAGCATTTGAAATCAAGCATCTAAGAAAATTCAAATGATACCCATTGAATGTTTAACAAGGTCTTAAATAAGGGCGGGCAGTGAAGGCTCATTTAGTAGACAACGAGCGGAGATTCTCATCCCGACTTGTTCGATTAATGGTGTTGCTGTCAACTTGGCAATAGATCTGAATCCTGACTCATCCTAATACTCGGATAGAAAGGGAAAATCTCAGAAAGAGAACAGATTCGAGTCTAGCATATCAGAAAGCCTCACTGCTTACCAATTCAAGTAGTTAAAATTACAGGAAAAACTCCGGTTGATTTTTCAAGATTCCAGATTCTAAAACAAAGAAATACAATTGACAAAGAGATATACTCGTAAGTTGTGTGTAAAGAAAAATTCTCATAATTTGTTTAATAAGTTTTTACATAAGATAACATTACAAGTAAGACTCGTATAGGTTTAACAAAATTCAAAAGCATGAAAATACAGCAGACAAAGAGATGTACCAGTGTCTAAGGAACACCTTCGTTCCTGCATAATCATATCTCTTGGGGCCCATCCACCGATATCTTTCACTCTCTGTAATGACATCTCCATAAAATCCATACCTGCTAATATCGAAAACATCAATAAAAGGAAGCTGATGATTCTAAATTTTATTTTACAACATAGAAAGTATATTTCCCACTATCAATCTTTCTTGACCCTAAAATGCACCTAAAGTGTCCACAGTTACAAACATGGAGTTTCTTGTTGACTGGCTTATCTACAACAAAATGACTCGAGGAGATTACAAGATTAAACTTTATCGGATTTTATAGCAAGATGTGAATAAGAAGTAGGTCAGAAACTATAATGGTGCCAAAAAAAAAACAGACATGACCCCCCCAAAAAAAAAAATTACTTAAAATTCTAACTTTGCTTTATGTTTATGATATACTAATGAGGAACATCCTCTTACATAGCCTTTGGTTATACAACCAATGATTAAGATCAAATCTAATTAAAGGCTAGGATTGACTACTTACAATCATTCACTAAAGAATATAGGATATTTACTAAGTATAATAAATCATATGAATAAATCTAGAACACTATATGAGGAATCGTAGTATGTAAGAGAAGATTCTAAGGAGCGACAACTATGATAGCCAAATGAGTGCTTTGTGGGCATCTAGTAAGATATGACATGGCGTAATCTCGTTGAAAACGTGCTTGTGACACTAAGCATAGAAACAATTCAACTAGTTTTAAGCGTACCACATTCCATGATAAGTATTTATTACCAACTAAGAGATACATTTTTTATTCCCAATTTCATTCCACGTATCGCATCAAACGAGGCAAAATAGACACACGGAGACGTACAAAAAGGGATGCACCCAAAAGTAAAAAATAAAAACCATGAACCATGCATGAGCAGAATTAACTCTCATAATGATGAGAAATTACCCAGCAAACGAAGCTGCATATCTCTTCTTATTGTACCATATACATAATGATGAGAAATTACCCAGCAAATGAAACTGCATATCTCTTCTTATTGTACCATATACATAATGATGAGAAATTACCCAGCAAATGAAGCTGCATAACGTACAGAAAGTTCTTCCTTTGATGTAGGAGTAGTTTTCCACCTTACAATCTGAGCAATGTCAAGACTAACCCTTTTGCCGAGGACAATATGCAATGCTGATGTTATTGGATCTCGGGCTCCAGTGGTGCTGCAAAGGGAAAGCTGATAGGCTCTCAACTAAGACAATAATGTCATATCATGTATGGTACTCAAAATTACCAACACTCTCAGTGAGCTCTCATACTGAAATAGCTTAGTTCTACCGTCATATCAATGCTAAATTACACTTTGCATCAACTTTTACTGTTTGAAGGAAAGGGCTGAGTAACTCACGATGTATAAGATATAATGAAAAAATGTTAAATGAGAGAGAAAAAAAGGTGATAATATCAGTGAGTATACACGAACTACTTTTAAAAAAATAGAGAATGCAAAATAATTAATGTTTGACTCAGAGTAAATGCCTTAAAAAAAAACTGATAGAACTCTTTTACAAGTTTTTTGTCTTTATTAAATTTTTATTCTGGCTGATGGTGGCAAAAGGTGATTCATTTAACTTCATTCATCCAAGAGATAATCAAACTGAAGTTTATATAATGTCCATAATAAGGGATGTATGCTCAGAGTTATGCTTCTGCCTTATGATCAAGCCTAATGGATCAATGGACTCAATGTTGGAGCTCTCGAATCCCCAGTTAGAATGAGGGCTGAAGTGACAATTATGTAATTTAAACATAGCAATCGTTGTCAAATTGTATGGTAAATTAGAAAGTACATTCCCAAATCCACAACTCACATTACCTTTTTCTGTCCCATTTCAATGGTTCATTAATTCTAGTTTCCAATTGAATAATTTATTTAGAGATATTCAAATAAGCAAGAGATAGCCACTATAATTGTTTTTGCCTTTTTACCAGAATAGTCAGAAGTTCAAAGCACATTCATTTTTGCATGGGCACTTTTAATAGTTGATGAGGAAATTATTATGCATTTGCATTGGTCTTCTTTGGCCTAAATAGTCAGTATGTTCAAGAATGAAGGATGTTTATGGTCTTCCGGTTTTATCCCAGTAAATGGTCTTCTTTTTTTCATACCACTCGACATTACCTGCGACACTACATCCTCTGCTTCAACATTTCAACATTTTGAATAGAACTTTCGTCATATATATATGTTTCTCGCATACTAATATAAGAAAGCAGTGGTGTGAGCCTATATGAAGTAAGCTTGCCTTAAAAAATATCTAAACCTTGCTAAATCTCCTCTGCCATCTTAACAGAAGAGGCAAAAATACAATCATAATATGTCAAAATTATCATAAAACACATTATTGATGAGCAAACCAATTTGAAGCCAGATATGAAATAACATATATTTCTTAAACAGGTAAAGAAGTAAAAGACAACAGCAACACAAGAAAATACCACATCACAATAGCATCAGTAGAACCTGCAGGAATAAGTCCAAATCTAAACCGTTCATTTGGAAGAGAAAAGTCAGCTTCTCGATCTGCTCACAGGAAAACAAAAGCGACAGTCAGAAAAAAGGAATTCTCTGATATTAGAAATTTAAGTCAGAAATATTGTACAGAAAAGTGTGTGTGTGTGTGTGTGCGCGCATGCTCTTTTTGTTTCCCTTCCTTTCTTTATTTGTTATAGAAGTTTGCAGGTAAGTTTATTGTAGTTTGCCATTTTAAGTGTAATCAAATTTATTTATACTTACCTGCGGCACCTGTATAATCTTCAGCTCTTGCTAGTTCAGATACAACCATAATAAGTGTTTCTTACAGTTATTAAATCTTATATAATCCTGAACTCCTAACAAGATTTACATGAAATAACACATACTATGATTTGTGATTTGTGATCCAATAAGTTTTGAACTCGGCAGAAGAGGAGACTGGTCTTCATTCTGATCAGAAGCCTCCACACCATTTTCATCAGAATTCCGAACCAAAGTATTGTCATCATTATCAACGGAATGACTGAAATCAGTAGGGGATGGGGGGTAAGGAGCCTTATGCCTTGACAAGAGAAGTCCATTAAGGATTTCATTGAAAAAACCATCACCACCCTGGAGCCAAATAAGATAGAAAACATCCAAGAAGTAGATAATTAGCTGCAAGCATCAGTTGGTACTTAGCATGCTGAAAATGCAGACCAAAGAGCGAAAATATGTCATATGTTTAAAACTTAAAACTCATCAAAAGCAAAAGACATACAGATTTAGATCAAGGAACTAGGTTATATGCTGCAGTTCACTTGAAAAATAACTTGACCTAAGTGATATATCAAGGACACTAGACAAAAACATAACTATGCGGAAAAGGTGTTAAAAGTTAATAATAATTGAAACAAATCAAATAAAAAATTTCTCATGGTATCAGCCTCAAGTTGGACCATATCATAAAGATAACAACTATGACACAGTTTCACCAAACAGTAACTGCTAATCTCGTTCTCTCACTTTATAATATAGATGAAATTCTTAAGCTGTTTTCACTATTTTTTTAAGAACCAACAGTTCTTGAATTTACAATTTGAGGTATTAGTTGAAGTTAGTTACTATTAACAAGAAGCTAAGGGTTACCTGATGTAAAATTGCTGGAAGAGTGCTTCAAGATGAATCGGTTCATGAATTAGTGAACCAATATAATTAAAGCTTCATTTAGTAATTAAAAACTGAAGGTGCATATCTAGTAATTAGCAGGTAAAGCAATAAATTAGTGGTTGAAGCAGCACAAACATTACCAACTAGAATCCTAAGAAAATAGTTCAGTATTGTAAAGAGTGCCAAAGACCATGTTAGACTATAAATGTAAAAGCTTGCAAAAGTTCTCATGGAGGAATTGTTACTTACAACAGCTACAACACCATCATAAGAATTAAGCTCCCGGTTTGAAATAGAGGCCATTACATCAAAAGCTTGCCCTGCCCTTTGAGTCACAGTCACCTGAAAAACAAGTTGAAAACAAATATGAATAGTCTATCAATGATATGCAAACTATATTCAAGTCTGAACTTATAGTATCCAAATAAGTATAGATTTATTTCCTAACGTACAAATCCCTACATTGAAGAGATATAAAACAAGTCCTCATGCTTTCCTAGCACTTCAAGGGATACGAAAGATGAGATAACATCTATCGATAACAGGCTTAGTCTTACAAACTAGGGGATAAAAACTGATCTGGTCAATTCTAATATTTAATATCTGGATTCTTGAATAGGAATTAAATTATACAACCTATGTTATGAACCATTTAAACCTGCCAAGTGCCAACCTGACATATCAAACTATCCCACGATCGCCAAATGTCAATACATCCTTAATTAAGTCAATGAAATCATCTGGCTGAATGATTATCTTATTATTGCAGTCTTCTGATTCCTAATTTATTCATGTATGGCAGCAGCTTGGGTTTTATGTCTATCGGTTTTACTATTAAAGCCTTGTTGGTCTCGAGTCCTTGCCTCTAAGGCTGCAATAGTGCTTCTTTGTGGGACTGTCCCCATATCCAAGTTAAAACTCTGCTTCTTGAAGGATGTGACTTGAGCTACATTATACATATTCGACTCCAGAATATAACCTACCACTTACATACCTAGGAAAAATTAAAACAAATGAAGATGCTATTTTGGCTTGACTAATAACCAAAACAAAAGAGCAAACATGAAACTTGAAACAACAAATATGGCTGCATCACAGTGCTAAGTTTAAAATAAACAGTTGGGAGTCCACATATATGGCAATAATTACCTTTGTTTGAACTTTAGCTTGAGAAAATATAGGAGCCACAGCTTCCCAAGTACGACATCCATTTCCTTTCCCACTCCTCGGATGAACAAAAACCTAGTCAATCATTAATAGAGTCTGGAAATTCTGTACTGCTACAAGTAATCTGACTAACCACATACCAATATATATGTAGCTATTCAACATACCAGAAGATTTTTAGGTCGCCCTGCTTCCATGTTTAGAAAATCAGTGATCCGAGCAACCCACATTTGACATGTCACCAAATCCTTGTGGCCAAAAGTGTACACAGATGGGGCCCAAAGGCAAGGGTGAGTCTTGGACCTTTGAACACAATGCACCGTGAAGCGATACATCTGCAGCAGCAAATAGGAAACTCAGCCAAGAAAACATAATCAACACTCTGAAAAGAGGACTGAAATGTCATTTTTTGAAGAGAATAAAAATGAATGTAACCTCAGATGCATGACCCAGAAGGCAACCAGAGGCATTTGCAAGAACAGATTCATGAACCAAACCCCAATCAATGAACTCAACGGCATATGCTTCAGAATATCTGATTGTAGTTTCCCTCTTTGAAACAAGTTGTATGCCCAAACAAAATGATCCATCCTCTTCCTATCACAAGTTAGGAAAACAATATATTTGGAAAGGTAAACGACATTACAAGGTGAGAAAAATATTTAGAGTATCAAGAATAAGAAGCTCATGAATTATACAACATCCTTTCCCTCGCAACGGCTCCACTCTAGCGCTTGCCATACATCTACCAGTATTTTAATCTAGCCTCTAGATAACCCTTTCCTTCAAGGCGACCACCCATCTAGCTCTGAGGGAGGGAGAGCCCAAAACCATATCAACCCACACCAAGTTGTCCATACAACTTATGAGGGAGTAACCCCCCATAAAGCTAGTAATGGGATCATAACATTACATCATATAACCTTTACTGTCAATATCCAACATATAAAGTTGTACAATATTTCAAGGACATACATTGTCATTTGCAACACCAATAATCTTTGATACACTTCACAGTGAACAGGTAAAGGTCTTAAAAGTTAGTTCTCATTTTCCTAAAATTATAGCATAAACCCTTGTATTCCTCCGGGCTTCAGAACAGTCGTGAAAAATTATGGACTACCATTAGTATTAGTAAATTACAACGCACACATTTTCAATTTTAACAGCATCAAGTTAAATTTGCTCAATCCTCATGTGAATAATTTACTCCAACTTGTGCACAGGCAGTCTAGCTCAAAGGTTCACAATCAACTGCAAAGTAAACCACTACAATAAATTTTAATTACTTATTTTTATCTTAAAGTTAAAGAATGCAATTAGAATCTCCAATTTTAAACTCCAATTTATTGGATAACCATATTTCAACCTATAATCTTTCACAAAAAAAATATCAAACTGGACACCAGTTATTTCATTTTTGAAGTATCATCCTGAAACCTAGTTTACAAATTAACAGAAGTAGTCTCAGAATATTCGGAATTATAACCCAAGTGAGAATTAGACCAATGAACTAAAGTTTCAATAAACAAAAAAAAAAGATGAAACTTTGCAGACCCATTTTACTCAATAAGCATACATCCACAGCGCCATGTCAATCGTGCCCAATTCGAAAAATGAAATCACACCAATAAGAATATAATAATTGTCAAATTATCAACATCGACAAACCCAACTAACTTTTTAAGAACAAAGTCATGTTTTGCTGGTGAAAGTAACAATAAACGTAGCGAATCTAATTGGGAAAAACTTACATTATACATGGATTCAACCAATTTCCACGAAAGCCCGTCTGAATTAAGGGTGAGAACAACCTCTCCGACATGATCCAGGACGAAATTAAAGCTTAGAACTGATTCTTCAACATCAAGTTCACCGTTTGGGGGAACACTATCTGGAACCAAACAATCTCCTTCTCTCTCCATAAATATATTGGACCGGAAAAACCGAAAAATCTGAAAGTTTCAGAGAAACTGAGATATTTTTGTCTCAACCGAATTCTTGAAATTGATAAATATGGCAAGTTGGGTATTTTAGACTTGGCCCCATTTGGACGTCAAATCGTTGAATTTAGATTTTTGTAAGTAAATAAAAAAATAAAAAAACTGCCAGATGAATTCTAGCGCCTAATTCAATTGACCGACCTAAGAAAATACCCGATTTAACAGGGACTAAGGCACCAGTAAAAGAAAATAATTGATAAGTATTAGTATTACTTCAAACCAGAGCCCTACTATCAATTTAATTTAGTAATAATTTCTAATTTAAAATGATTAAAAAAATATAGCCAGATGAATTATATTTAAACCTTAATATTTCTAAAAAAGTATAAACATAAATAAAGCCAACAAATGAGTCAGTCTATACAAGAGGTCTTAATATTCATAATTTTAACTTTTTATAATATAAAAATTAATTGTGAAATATATTAGTGTGATTTTTTTATTAAAAAAATCACATTTATGTGAATTAACATTATTTTTGATATTCATGAGAATTAACAAGAGATAAAAAATTTATTCTAGATAATATTTCTTTCAATTAATGTTTAAACAATATAGACTAAGGGTCCGGCCCATATATACGATGAGTGCGGTGGTATAAACGTACTTTAAAATTTAAAAATATTTTAATATTACTGACCTTGGAGAAGTATTTTTAATTAGTAAAATTTTACAGAAGTAGAAATCTTTTTGAGTTTGATGAAACTCTTTTGACCGAAATAAAATTTGTACTTAAATTATAGACAAAAAATTAAAAAGTTCATACCACATTTTAATAATTTTTTTTATTTTAAAAAGCATACTTTTACAACTATGTAACTAAATGTTATTTAGACTTTCTTATAAAAATATTTTTAACAAAAAGATTATATTTAAAAATATTTTATTTTACCGCATCTCTTATTTAAAAGCAGCACTTGCTTAAACGAGACGACTCCTTGGAATCTCTAAAAGTATTTCAAGGATAAGAAAAAGTATAAATTTATAAAAATCGACAATATAATAAATGATAAAATATATCTCAATTATTATAAATTAAAATTTGATATAAAAATTCGTATCAAGGCTCACTTTTTAATAATTGCGAGATATAGTATTTAATTTTTATATATATAATAATATCGAATGATAAATATGTTTCCTCACTTATTTGTACGAAATACGAAAAGAATACTACTCTGATTTTTGTTTTTGTTTTCCAAAATATAATCGGTGTGACAAATATTAAATAAATAAATAAAATTGGAACATATAAAAATCTCTTACTTGAAAACAAGCAGCAAAGGATACTCACAGAAAATCCGATATCAAATACCACATAATATTTTCTTGCATAATATGGCACAGCATAAAAAATAAAAGAGCCTGTGTGAAGGGCAACGCAAAAGCATATGACTCCATTAAAGGAACTTATAGAACAACTGTGACGACCTCTACATCCTTCATTTCTGGACTTCTAACTGAGTATTGAAATGTTCATCCATGGCATGCGCCTGCATGTACACCATTCTTATTGACTGCAAAAATAGCTCCCACGAAATCTGGATATTTTCTTGCAATTTGTGATATCCCATCTTTGGCAGCAAGTTTGGGTTCCAGTCCTAACCTTGATAACTGAAAATAGATGCATCATACTCCGGTTCAAATTCAAATAACAAGTTAGATAAAGGAGGCAACTTGTGCTGCTTAGATAAAGGGCCTCTGAGAATGGCAGTTCGGCATGCAACTATGCAAGGGAGATCATCACTCTACCCTTATTGAGCGTAAGATCGAAGTGCTCATACTAACAACTATATAACGTATCGCCCAAGGAAATAAATAGTCAGATCTACCGTCCAAAATTATTCAGGGGTTGTTTGTTTACAGTTTAATGCATTTGAATGGCTGAATGGCTAAATCGGTTAGTCATTCATTGCGTTTGTTTTGAATAAAAATCTTCTGAATAACTGAATCGACCAGATTGTTTTGGCTAAATGGCTAAGTTTAATTTTTTTGACTGAATCACCAAGTCCAACAGCTGAATGAAGTACTTTATATTTAATAATTTTTTTTTTACAATATTAACTATTATATTAAGTAATATTAATTAAATTTACAATAATTTTGAATTTTTTTAAAAGGGTAAAATAATAAAAATTTGTTATTCACATGTTTTAGTCATATCAATTATCAAACAAATTTTTTCATGTAATATTCAGAATTCAACTTCATCTAACTCATTCAAATTGCTTAAACATTCAGAACTATTTAATTCAAATTTATCAAACACCCTCTTAAGTTCCATAAGCTGAACCTGAACTCATTTATCTCCTTCGGTAGTTCAAGAATAAAAAATAAAGCATTTCATAACACTGGATAGTTCAAATTAAATAAACTCCATCAAGGTCCATGTAGCAACCAGAATACAAAACCAGGGGTTCAGTGAAGTACCATGGAAGGAAGCGAATCATTATATCACCATCACCAGTTGCACCACATGCTCCAACTTCATCATCAGCGTATGCAGAAGATCCAGCAATAGGTCCATCACCCACCCTTGCACTCGAAGCAAAAGATTTTTTAGCAAATTATTGAACACATGCACGGAGAACACCACCCATAAAAGATAATATGATTATTTAATCTCGCTCATTTAGTAATTTTTTTTTTTTTTTTGGCAGTACCTTAAATGATGATTAATTCCTCTTTGGATGTCTATTTTTACTGAATGGCATTATCACCTTCTACATATCAATTTAATTTTAAAAATCGATTGTTTTGAATGGTGCCACGAAGGTAACTTAGGTGGCATCACCATATAAATGCTTCCCATGTTTCTAACTTTCAAGATACCCTTGAGCAAATTCATTAAAAAATCATGAAACTCGTAAATTAATCCGACTGGCAGAATATGATTATAATTATCTCCATCACCATCTGCACCAAATGGGGCCTTCGATTCATCTGAGGTTTCTCAATCCTTTTGAGGATTAAGATGAAGGTTCTAGCCAAAATTCATCTGATGTTTCTCAATCTCAACCATTCGGACATCAGTTAATTCATTCCCAAAATCAATTGCAAAAAAACATTAATCAACTAAAATATGTTCATCTACCCCCACAAGCTTTTAATCTAGCAGTAAACATCCCTAACGTTGTCCAAAACTTCCTTGCGTATTTTCCTTATTTTTTCCTAAAACCTGACACTTCAAAACCCTGCCTTTTCTCTCCTATGCATCTAAAATCCTACAACCTTTAGTCTGATTCATGAAAATAACTCAGAGACTCTTCACACAGAAATTCCATCCCAGAACTCTATATGTCCATAGTATATAAAGTGTCAGACAGCTTTACCAGTCCACTTGTATTCTTCTATGTTCGTATATAATTATTTAAGTAATTCTTTTAGAAAGATTACAAGTTTACAGAAAAACTTAGAAAAGTTATATCTCAGTTATTTCTAGCAATTTGTATTATCTTATGCTGTACAGGGGAAAAAACAAGATGATATAAAATACTGATCAGTCATAAATACTCGTTTTCTGTTCAATATATTTTAGTTTTAGCATCATCACTACATTAAAGAGCCTCGTATGATTCTACCATACCTTCCAGGAATTTTAAAACTGGCCCCATTTGTTGATGTACCAACAGCAATGTGTCCCGTCTTTAAAAATTATACTTTTAGAATTATGGAACAGTAAATTTTAAAATGAATAATAATTTTTAGATAATTTATAATATTCATCATTGTATTGACTAAACTTAAAGTAATTTATGTTAATTTTAAATTTAAAAATATCTTCAATTAACTTCAGAAAATCAATAATAATCTTATATTTTAAAATAGAGGAAGTATAGCTAATAAAATAAAGAAATAAAATCTTAATACTAGCTACTACTATAATTAATTAATATTCTAGAATAATCTCACACTTAACATAATAAAATATTATTACATTGAACTAAATATTTATGGGTGTTTACAGAATCCAACCTGTGCCATCACATCTTAATTCCTCACAAGCTGCACAACCCACCACAAAAGCATCTACCGCTATTAGCAGCCATCCATGCTGCTTTAACAGCTTCCATGAATGGACAGGTGCTCACAACGAAAGGGTACTACTTTATAATATTTATTATTGTATTAATTAAAAAAAAATTAAAAATTATGTTAATTTTAAGTTTAAAAATCTCTTAAATTGACTTTAAAAAATTAACAATGATCAAATAATATGAAATAAAGAGAGTATGTATTTAATTACAACTCTAATATAATAAATAGTAGCATTATATATATATATACACATGCACGTTCTATTAACCCCTAATATGCTTTTTTAATCTTAAATTTGTTCATAAATATTTAATTTGTTAATTTTTTTAAAAATAATATAACTTAGATTATTATTTATTTTAAGAAGATTAGAGGAAGATGATATGAGATTGACAAATTTACAAAAATTTCAATTTGACCCCGATATTAGAAATTATAAAATTTAAGTGGAAATCAATTTATCTATTACGCTAAAAAAAAATTCTAAATTCATCATATATTATAAAGTAAAATTTTTTTTCACAGTGGGGTCAATTGACCCCACAAGCCTCGATGTGGCTTATTGTTACGGTTCAGCTTAATGAATAGAATTGGAATGAGCAAGAAAAGAAAATAGAACAGATTAAAAGAAAATAAAAATGGAACAGAGACAGAAAATGGAAGAATATGGAATCAGAATGAGAGCAAACTCTGCAATTACAATATATTCATCTGATACCCTCGCACTCCTCTCTAATCACATTATATATGCAGCTAGCTAACTGCAGTACTAAGGCTAACTAACTTTCCCACTCAAGTTTACATTTGAAATTCCAACCAACCATGACATCATCTAACTAATTCTGACTTAACCTAACTAACTTCCTAATAACTGACTCTTATAATCTGCAAGTGATCTGAAACAACAAGTGATGTAAGCCATTGTACTTCAACTGGTGTGAACACTCCCACTGCTGACAACTTGTATGATCCTTCTGTTGTTGACTGAATTATTAGCTAAGCAACTAATGTGATATTGCATCCATCACATAACATTGATTAGTACTCCTATCTTACAACATTAAACCATTAACATAACCGAGCATAATTAGAATAATTACCCAAAGATTTTCATTTTATTGAAAGGTCAAAAAAAAAATTAGTCATACAGTTACATTCATAATTTGTTGTACATTTAAGTTAGTTTCCGTTAGATATATTTTAAATGAATTGAAATTATTTATTTAGTTTTACAATAACAATTGTTCTATGTTTTTCAACTTCTTTCTTTTAAATCCAAACAATTTGCCAAATGAAGCCTTACTAATAGGAAGATTGAATAAATACAGAACCTATATGAACAAGCATACCCATAAACCCAATTTCAACATAACAGCCCAGAATCAAGATGACTATACAGATAGATAAACATAAATACATATACATATAGCAAGCGTTTGCTATGGACGCTATTCCAGCAAATGCATTTTCAACCGTTGAAATAATGATTTTAATGGATGAGATAGAGTCTCACCCGCTATATAAGATAACGGGTAGGGAAAAAAAAATTATCAGTCCACCCGTCATCTTAGTTGACGGGTGGAGTTTTGTTTTTTATTTTTTATTTTTTATCTAAGTTTAACAAAATCAAAAAAAAAAAAAATTCTCATCCGTCATCTTAGTTGACGGGTGGAGTTTTGTTTTGTTTTGTTTTTTTTTAATATAAGTTTAACAAAAAAAAAAATTCCCACGAGTGTTTAGTTTTTTTTTTTATTATTTTATTTAATATAACTTTAACAAAAAAAAATGTCAAAAAAAAAAATTATCACCTGTCATCTTAGTTGACGAGTGGAGTTTTGTTTTTTTTTTTTTTTTAATACAAGTTTAACAAAAACAAAATTCACACCAGTCATCTTAGTTGACGGGTGGAGTGTTTAGTTTTTTTTTATTTTTTTAATATAACTTTAACAAACAAAAAAATGAAAAAAAAAATTTCTCACCTGTCATCTTAATTGACGGGGGTGGAGTGTTGGAGGAATTTTTTTTTTTTTTTATAAACTTAGTGTAAAAAAAAAAAATTCTCTCTCCACCCGGCAACATATGTAGCGGGTGGAGGAGGAATTTTTTTTTTTTATAAACTTAGTGTAAAAAAAAAAAAAAATCTCTCCACCTAGCAACATAGCTAACGGGTGGAGGATATTTTTTTATAAACTTAGTGTAAAATGAAAAAAAAAATCTCTCTCCACCCGACAACATAGGTAGCGGGTGGAGGAGGAATTTTTTTTTTTTTAATAAACTTAGTTTAAAAAAAAAAAATCCTCCTCCACCCGCTACCTATGTTGCCGGGTGGAGAGAGAATTTTTTTTTTTTTACACTAAGCTTAAAAAAAAAAATGCCTCCAACACTCCACCCGTCAACTAAGATGACGGGTGGAGATTTTTTTTTGTTTGTTAAAATTATATTAAAAAAAACTAAACACTCCACCCGTCAACTAGATAACGTGAGAATTTTTTTTTTGTTAAAGTTATATTACAAAAAAACTAAACACTCCACTCGTTAACTAAGATGATGGGTGGAAATTTTTTTTTTTTGTTAAACTTATATTAAAAAAAACAAAACTGCACCCGTCAACTAAGATGACGGGTGGATTGAGAATTTTTTTTTTCCCTACCCGTTATCTTAGATAGTGGGTGAGACTTTATCTCATCCATTAAAATCATTATTTCAACGGTTGAAAATGTATTTGCTGGAATAGTATCCATAGCAAACACTTGCTATGGATCATTCCCCTATATATATATATATATATATAAAATATTATCATAGAAAGGACTGCGAAGAACAGGGGCGGATCCAGCCCCAAAGTTAGTCAATTTTTTGTAAAAAATCACAAAAAAAATAAAAATATAACAAAATATATTACAAAATTAAATAATGCTCGTATTCGACTCCTGGGAGAAAAAGGTAATCGAATCGAGCTCGATTCAACTCGAACAAATGTTCGAATTATTTGTTTTGATTCGAAGAAATAATGGAACAAGATCATAATGTATATCAGGCACAATGGTGGATCCAAATATCAATGGAACATTTTGAAAATCAAATTGAGCCCTAAGCAAGCGGCAATTATACACAGTTTGAGAAACAAGAAAAGAATCTCAAACATAGAATTAAATTATTAATGACCAAAAATAGAAGATAAATTTACATAGATCAAAACTCCTACTTCCAAAAAAGCCAAACATTGACTTGGATGAAGTATCGGTATTAGCCGCTGCACCAGAAATTTCTTGGCTCGCCATCTGTAGAAACTCCACCGCATCATCTTGTGCTCCGATATCACTGTTTGTTAATGACATTTACAGAGAAGTGGAAAGTGTTTGCAGTAAGAGTTCTTGTGAGGAGGAAGAGAGGACTGATTGCCACCATTTGAGGACCTGTAGACTTTTGTCGGCCAGATTAATTCTTTAGTTTGTCAGGGATGATGGAGGATACTGGGTTGTGGGTTTGTTGAGAGGGAATATATTCCCAGAAATTAATTTGATATTTTTATAAAATTAAACGGAATTTATTTATAAAAATATTAATTTTTATATAAAATTAATATTTTTATAAAATTAAATAAATTTTATTTGTGAAAATATAAATTATCAATTTTCTTGTTTAAAAATTAGGGCTATTAAGTTTGTCCGATAATGCTTGTTGTTGAACTCACTTGACCTGATCCAAAAGTCAAGCCAAACAATATTGAGAGGCCAGCCCATTTACCAGGGATAGGCCAATCACGGTCAACAAAATATTTTTATATTTATTTTAACTTAATTATTGACTTATTAATTAAATTAATATCGAACATTTTTACTTATAAGTTAACTTATATTTTAATTTTAAGTCAATTTAAAATATAAGCCATTGTCAAATAGGCTCTTACTTTGACAGACTGGGCTTTGTGTTTGTTTAAAGGGAAATATTTTTATAAGTTAATTTTATATTTTTACAAGATCAAATAGAATTTATTTATAAAAATATTAAATTAACTTATAAAAATATTAATTATCTTAATTAAAAATTAGGGCTATTAAGTTTGTCAGACTATGTGTGATGTTGGACTCACTTTGATGTGATCCAAAAGTCAAGCCTAATAATATTGAGAGGCCAGCCCATTTACCAGGATAGGCCGATCACGGACAACAAAATAGGTTGCAGACTAATATGAGAATTAATCATCTTTTCTAAAATTAAAGATATAATTTAATTTTTAAGATCAAACAACATCGTTTAAAATCTCAAATTGATGAAAATTTATTTAATTTTAATATATACAATTATTATAATTATGTAATATATAACAAAAATTATTAAATCACAAAATAAGATCCAAGAACTAGTATGGAAGTGTATGGGTTTGAATCGAAGACTATTAGCAAATGGAAGCGGATGGATGATGAATGCCATGCATGCATTCACAACTTTGAATGGAAATTTGCTGCTCATTGCAACTGAAGAGGAAGTTTATCGTTACAATTTGAGTGGTGTTGAGAGAGACAAGTAACAGTGTAAATATTTGCTAAATGATTCTTGTGATTCCTTAAACTAATGCCTTCTCAGTATTATTTCAACCCTCTAAATAGAATAACAAGGAATAAATTATATAAAATATTTATTTTCAAATAATATATAATACTAAATAATTTTTAACCCAAAACCCAACTTTTATACAAGGGAATTTACACCTTGAGATATTGCTGAGTACAAGTCCAATCTCAAGAATCCATGAACAACTGGGAAATATGTCAAATTCATCTCCAGACAGTTTCATTTGCATCTGTAAAAATGGCATTGTGATGTTCTATTAAGCACTGGACAGCATCAATAGCACCAAAGTCAACTGGCAGGCCATCATCCAAGGGGATGAGGGAGGATGCATCTTCCCCTTCGCTTTCTTCTGCATTCACATATCCAAACAGAAGTTAAATCAGAAATCTCAACTGAATCCACCACATCAAAACACACCTATTAATGATGATGGAGGATGACAAAGAAGAGTGATGAATAAAAATAAATTGAGATTTTAGTTTGTTAATATTTTAGAATTTGGGGGAAAATAAAAAAAGCTTGTACTGTCGCCAATAGAAAAATAAATGAAAAAAATAAGAACACAAAATGCTCATTGCAGATAAATGCTCATATTGTTGCAAATATTATTTTGGTAATCTTTAGAGTTAACAAATTAATCTCTCGTTTTGTTGCAAAGAAAAAACATTTTTGTAGATGGAAAAGGAAAAGTAATACTATATTCAGAGTTTTAGAGATCAAAACTTGAAGAGGAAAAGGGAAAATGTCTCCGCAACCCAACGATAGCACATCATCTATGAAAGACACCCGGTTACTAGCTAATGTATCTATCAAATCCAAACATTACAAAAGTTTACCAATCAAACTAAACTAACCTTTGTATTAAATTAAGCATTGCTAAGAATAGATCACCTCATTTAATGCAATTTATCCATCCATAAATCTCACAGCTAGGATCTATTAATGCCCACATACATTTTTATTTGTAGATATCGAATTAATTATTTGGAATCCTACTAGTGAAACTGTAGAAGTGATCACATACTAGAAGAGACAACATGAAAAAGTCCCAGCAAATAGTTATGACCGCATATGTCCCTCTCAATATAAACAAACTTTTCCAAACTGAAACTAGATATACATGCATGCATGCGATTAAGGTGTATAAATCAGATTTTTCACCTGCAAGCATATCCAATTCACCATTATCACGTGCAGGATCCGCATTAGTCTTGGATTGATTTTTTGATGGTTGATTCCAAAAATTCCTATAAAAGTCTGGCCTTCGTCCCTTCTGCCATATGATGATAGGGGCCATTTCCGTAGCAAGGTTGCGAGCATCCATCTGTAAGAAGTAGCAATCATTAAGCATGATGATCTGATACAATTTCCCTAACAATTTATAAATTGAATGTTCAACCACAAGCGTTACTGTTAGTAAACAGATTAATCAAATAGCTATAACAAATTTCAAGACACCATCATTTTTCAATTTTAAGGAGAAACAATCGAGCGTTCAATGCCTAAAACACAAAATTATTTTCTTAAAAAATGGATTAACTGAACAATTTTAGTACCATGTGAACAACAGAGTGACGGAGAGAGATAGAGTTGGGGAGACAGAGCGAGACAGAGGGGAGAGAGAGAGAGAGAGAGAGAATTGCCTTGGTAAGAAGGGACTTCTGGCTAACGCGGAGCAGGAGTGCAGTAATTAGTTCTAGTGTCATATAGTTAACAGTCGGTAGCTTCTTCAATATATTTCTCATAACATGTACGCTAGAACGAGCATTCCTGATTTCATCGTGCAGTACAAATGTAGTTAAAGGCTCAGGCAGGCTTTCAAGGTAACACTTGATCAGAGTCGCAACATGGATTGAGTTTATACCCTCCGGTAGTGAAGCATTCGAATCTGTAAAAAGTAATTAATATTAGAAAATAAGTGCAGCCACGTAGAACCGCTGAAAGTCAACATATGATCTGGCACATAATACCTTGGTTGTATAATGAAACTAACTGCTGAATAACCTTTTTGTCTCCTTCAGATTTGAATAACTCTTGCGAGTTCAGCCCTAAACCAACAAGAAAATGGTCAAGATTGTGCAAAAATGTAAAAGACCATTATTGACTTGTTTATTGTCATGCAAATCACCTGATAATATGAGATAATCTGCACATTTGACCAAGATATAAGGAATAGGCCGTGTGGATTGTTGCCTCTGCACAGTAACTTCAATTGGAACTCCAAATACTGAAGAGAACACATAAAATGAGAGGCTAGACTTTTTACACGTTAGCTGGAAAAAAATAAAATCAAAAGCTTCATATGGTACACTTTCTCAAACAATAGGCTTCCATGGTTCTAGTGCAAGAGTGCTAATGTAGATACAAAGTAAAATAAGAAAGCACAACTCCCACCTTCTCAATCACTCTGGTAAGATTTAAGAATCAACTATTTCACTACATGGGTAGTAAAAGTTACAAAAATCCCTGATCACTAGAAATGAAGGTGATATATATGAGAATACATATTTCTTGCAGCAATTTTCCTCAACCAACAGTGATTAAGCACTCACAACCATGCCAAACAAGATACCCTTGACTTGACTCTTTATTAATCATGTTAGAACTCGGAATATTTAATAAAGTTTTTACAAGCAGAATGGCTTGAGACTCAAGCCTTAGTAGCTTTTACTAGGAGCTTTGAGATCTATACTGCAATCTATCAGCTTGTGGATCCACTTTTTAGGGTAAAGCAAGTGACCTTATCTCTCTGCTATTCTGGCTCCTATTGTCAAGTTCATATCACTTCTACATTCATTTGTTTATAGGTGACTAGAGCTTTGTTGAAGGAGATTTATTTAGTTTGCTCCTTTATACTTATTAGTTAGTACTCCGTATTATGTATTCAGAAAGCTAAAAACAAAACCAGGGATGTTCTTCCATACGTATGTACATCTTTGGTGTCACCGACTGACTAAGGAAAATTTAAACCGCACCTCTATGCAAACCATGCAAGTTACGAAGTTAGTATCAGACCATTTTTTCTGTCATATGAGTTGGAAGCATATTTTCCCAAAATAAATGGAAGACAAAAAATTTGTTCATAATAGTCTTCACCAATATGTCCTCTAGAAAAAAGATTCCTATTTTCTCAAAAAATTAAAAAGGATTGACGGATTAATAAAACAAAGGAAATGGTACCGAAATGTGCTGCACCTATAATAATTATGTAATCTATGAATTTTCGGGAAGAAAAAATTCTGCACTTTTGGAGTCATCAATTGATAAGCTAACGATGGGCAAAGTAGGAGAAGCTTACCATCTGTGCTTGCAACTCCCTGCAAAATAAATAAGAAAGCTAAGAAATCTCCAAATTGCAAAGCACATTCTTAAATGATTTATCTTTTACACAAATACATACCTTCTGCCATCTTTCAAAATCAGTCAAAAGAGTCTTACTCTTTTGCGCAGTCTTCTTTGCCACCTGAATTATATGTACCAACTCAAAAAAGTCAATGATCTTTCTGAATGTAACTCTATACATTACCATCTCACAATAAAATCTTTGTTCTTGTTACCATTAATCTGTAGTTAAGAAGTGGAGTTAGATAAGATAAAGAGTAATTCTGACTTCCCACCTCCATTGCCTAGTTGGGTATGCTGGTTTTACCTCCTCAGAAAATGATTGGCTTCCACATTGACAGATGATCAATGATGTTGCGTTTCCATTTTTCTTGTTAAGTCAATGTTCTATTTCTCTTTCCTCTCTTTCAATAAATGACAATTAAGGCTCCACAGTACATAATTGCTTGAACTTTCTCAATTACACATCTTATGTATACTATGTCCATGTAGAACTAATGAACTATGAAAGAGGGTAGAACAAGTGTTTGACCCTATAGAAAGTACTAGACCAACTTCAGCAATAAAGTGAAAGGCTATCTGCTCCCTAAAATTTACTTTCCATCACATTCCTGTGAAAATCAAGACAACTGTAAATAAATTTACCAGACCTGAACAACCACTCAGTAATCTGTTTCCTTAACTCAAGAAAAAATTACTCCCAAAGACACCTTTATCTTACTCTTCTTATTTAATCAGTAAAATGTATGTTTAATAACTGCCGCTAAGCCAAAATTACCTCTTCAACCTTCGTTTTTCCAACAGTGACCTTATCTTTTGTTTCTGAAACACCCTTCCTAAACAGCATGCCAGTTGTAGCAGCAGCGGAAATAAGACGCTCTTGCATGGCATGTCTCGTAGATGGCTGCTGAAAAAATGACCATCGACTTTTCACTATTGACCCAACTTTTTCTGCCACGCCTGCTACATTTCCTTTTGCATCCTTCGCAACCTCACCAACAAATGTTCCCGCGGATTGCCCAGCTTCTTTAAGCTTCACACCTGAACCAGCAACTTCAGTATATTCACGGCAAAGGTAAACAAGAGATAAGGATATTTATAAGATATAGAGAATCTATAATTTAATTTTTACCTGAAGTTGAAAAGAAATCACTAGCCTTCTCCTGCCACTGAGGTGTGACGGCTGAAGGCATTGAAGTGACACTAAAAGCCAATATTGACAACGAAAATTAATTAATTTCCCTGTTCCAAAATGGATATGTTTAGGTCAGATTAAGGATGATTAGTTATCACTAATCCAATAAATTCCATCCAATGAACTAAAGACACTCTAATATTAACTATAGATACTAATATTAATAGTTCAGCATTTCCTATAACTGTTTATTTGGTCTTGAAGTTGAATCAATGTAACTATTTCGCTTAGCTTTCTTTGGAGTTCGGTAAGTGTGTGGGTAAAGAAAAGAAAAACATTCACTCTCTAAGAAGACTCGTGTTTGTATCTAATATTAACTATAGATACTAATATTCATGGTTCAATATTTCCTATAACTGTTTATTTGGTAATTATTGAGGTGGAAGTAAAGAGTAGAAAGCCTAACTCTTGAAGTTGAATTAATGTAACTCTTTCACTTAGCTTTCTTAGGAGCTCGGAAAGTGCGTGCATAAAGAAAAGAAAGACATAAACTAAGATGAGAGTGAAAAAAATTACAACCAACAATCCAACAAACTTTCTATCAATATGCGGTATTACATTTTTTAAGAGTGATTTAGTTGAGCTTGTATCATTTATGAATGTAAATTCTACTATATGATTTTTTTATTCTATTTTCATTACCTTTCCTATTTCTAAATCCCAAACCAAACCTTGATAATCAAATTCACTAATCTTTTAACAAACAAAATGAGTATGAGTCAATTTATCTATTCTTCTTTCTATTTCCTATTTAAAGCAATGAACAGAAAGTGAACACTCAAATATATATATGCAAACACAAGTCTTCAAAGTAATATCAAACAATTCCATGAATCAATAACTGAAAACGAAAAGGCCAATATTTTAAACCGGAAAATCGCAAAAAGGAAAAATTACTTGATGATAGATTCGTTTCTTGGAGGATCGAATCAACATCAAACAAAGATTTAATTTCCGAGTATTGGAAATCTTTAGTATATTCGGCAACCAAACAAAAGGGCCAGCGAAACCTCATAAGTACAGAAGATCTTCAAAAGATTGATAGCCTGGAAACCCTAACTTGACTATAGAGAAGAGAGAAAGGATTTACCTTTGTTTTGGAGAGTTGAAATTTGAAACAGAGAGAGCTGTTAGTTTGATCGTCTGAGGAGAGAGAAACAAACTGAGGGAGAGAGAAATAATAAAGGGAATTGACTGACTGCGGGAGCTGACTAGTTGATAAGTGGTCGCGCAGTCAGGTTAGACTTTCTCTACATATTTCAAACGAATATAACGGTTATGCGGATCTTTCGCGTTTCAAATGTAAAATGTTCCCTTGTGTTACTAGAGCATCTCCGCTGGATTTGTTTCTTAGACTGTATTTAATTTAGGATTTATTTTTTCGCTCCAACAGATGGATTAAATATAGTCCATAACTTTATTTGATATTCTCAAAAGACGATATCTATGAATGAGATAGTTCATGGATTATAAATTTACTAATATTTAAATAGAAAAGTAGAAAGATGATAGGAATTTTGTTGAATTTATTAATTATTTTAATCTTTTTATATTATAGTCCATGGGATAGTCTATCTGCTGGAATGATGAAAAACTAAAGGACATTTGCTGATGTCATATGGACTAAATATAGTTCATAGGATAATCCATCTGTTGGAGATGGCCTTAAAGAAACTTGGAGAAAAAGAAAAATCAAATTAGATCAAATCAATTTTAAAGATGTTGTAGGTCTTACTAAGATTTTATTTTGATTTACCTATAATGAGTTGGTTAAGAAAATAAAAATTCGCCCCCAAATAAAATCCCTTTTATGGGGGTTTTATTTATCGTAATTTAAAAAAAAAATTATGAAACTTTCTTTTCATAGTTTACGATTTTTTTATTCTACTCTATAAGAAACTTGTTTTCAAATTTAGAAATAATCTTTTTGTTAAGAAGTTTTAATTGACAATTGGTGAAGACATATCTATTTAGGTGTGCGGTTATCATGACGACGACATTCTTTTTTGTTACTCATGTTAAAAAATTACTCAAAATTGTTTATTTTTATATATTTTTTAGAAATTTATATGTTTTTCAGTTTTAATTTGGGACGAGAAAAAGTACTCAAGTGTTTTTATAATTCTGTCAATTTATCAATTAAAATCATTTCATACTCTTATTTTAGGATTTTGTCAAAAAAAAAAAGAAAAAAAATGCTACATATACAAATTAACTAACGAAAGATTCTTACAAAAAATAACTTCAAAAAAAATATGTTTACTTGCATTATTTAATAATCCACTATATATTAGCAGATTCAATGGTTATAATAAACCACAAACATATAAGTAATTTAATATTCATTTTTTAGTATACATTCTTTAGTTATTGCTAAAATAATATAAAATCTCAATTAAAGTTTTCTTTGCACTAAATTGAAACCCTAAATATCAAACTATTTGAGTTCAATGTTTCACGCGGGTAAAACTCAAGTGCGGCTTCTTCTTTTTATGATGATGTATTTCAATCCGTGCTATCATGATAGCATCCTATCCATAGTTTTCTAGTCATACGGGCTCCATTATATTAGACTAATACTCCATTTTTACAAATTCAAAATTTATACTTGCAAGAGGCCATCATCTGATCTTATATTCCTTATTTGTTGCAGCACCAAGAACTGCTACGAGTAAAATTTCATATCCAATCTCAATTGGTCCATTCAAAGAAGATTATATTTGATCGATCATTCATGGATGATACCACTAACTGAAATCAAGCATAAACTAGCTATATATATGCATAAATATGATATCCATTTTCAACAAAAATAAATTTATTTATTACATTAATACATTTGATTGTTAAATAATTATATTGGAACGTGTTATTTCATATAATAAAATTACATAAACTTAATTAGATACTTGCATAAATTGAGATCAATAATGAACACAACACATTTGGTATCATGACCATAATTATGCTGTTGCATAGAATAAATTAATTACGTTGCTATGCTTGAAATTTTAATTCCGCATAACCTATGTATTGATATGATATAGATTATTCAGTATGTTCCATGAAAATAACATAAATCGGAGCGATGCTACTACTTACTATCGCGGGTGAACTCAATTCAGTAGAACTTTTATATCCCTGATTTATACACTTCTTCAGCAACAAATTTCTTCCAGAACCAATGCTCCCTCCATATTCTATCCATCTGTTCAATCGGCACATTTTTAGTTTCTGGCAGTAACACGTATACAAACAGGGTCATCACAACTACCCATCCTCCAAAAAAGAAGAAAATCCCTGACTTTAAGTGGCAAAGCATGGCTAGAAAGGTTTGAGCAACTAGGAACGTGAACAGAAATCCCACTGCCACAGTTATACTTTGTCCGGCTGATCGGATCTCCAATGGGAAAATTTCACTTGGAACCAACCAACCCAATGGACCCCATGACAAGCCAAAACCAGCAACATAAATGCAAATCAAGATTAAGACGAGAAGACCATACCCTTTGCTTATCTCACCATGGTCCCCTAACTCGGCTGCCATTATTCCTCCAACCAACACTTGTGAGATGAACATTTGAATTCCGCCTATTATAAATACAACTCTTCGACCAAGTTTGTCTACTACCAACAATGAAACAAATGTCATACAAGTACCAACGCCCCCAGTAACTACAGCAGCCATGAGTGATGCACTTTCACCTAAACCGATTGTTCGAAAAAGTATTGGTGCGTAGAAGGATATTACATTGATTCCTGTCACCTGTTGAAAGAATGGAATGGCGATTGACATGACTAGTTGGGGCCTGTACTTTCTTTGTAATATTTTCTTGAATGGGGTTTTTATGGTTTTGGAAATGTCACTTGCTTTGACTATATCATTAAACTCTGCTTGGACATCATCAGTGCCTCGAACCTTCTTCAGCATACGTTTAGCCTTTTCGTCGTTATTGTTGCGCTGAAGTAAACTGTTAGGCGTTTCTGGGAGGAAAATTGAACCTAGAGTTAGAATTGAAGCTGGAACTGCAGCCGCGGCCAGGGAGATTCGCCATCCCCAACCAGCTTTGATCTTTTGGGTACCATAGTTTATAAGGTTTGCTGATAAAACACCAATGCCAACACAAAATTGGAAGCAAATGTTCATTGCTCCTCTTGATTGGGGTGGTGCCATTTCTGAGAGATATAGTGGTGCCGACTGTGGACAGAAAGGGACTAGTTAAAAAATTAACCAATATGTAAATGAATCTAGTTTGTGGATATATAAAAACAAATATATGTACTCGATCCGAGTATACTTTCAAATTTTTGTACGTGTAAAAATTAAAAGGAAAGACTAGTATGCTACCTGGTTAGCAAAGCCAACTCCAACTCCAAGCAAAATTCGACCAAATATTAGCATGTAGATATTATAAGCTGCACCTCCGAGGGCGGCACCACCAAGGAAAGCCGCTCCACCAATGAGGATTGATGGCTTGCGGCCAAAGGCCTTGGTGATGGGTGAAGCAAAGAAGGAAGCAATGAGGCCAGCTACATAGAGTGAGGATGTGAAGGAGGTCAACAGTTGGCTGTCAAATTTGCAGTAGTTGCTAATCTTGGTGTCCTCCATCATTTTATTGTACACCTCTGGGAAGAATTTCTTGAGAAACGACTCCATGGAGGTAACCCCACCTTCACATTCAATTACCATGAGTAATACAACAAATTTGAATTATCACTGAGCTGATCATACTACTCGTTTTCATTTTCCCTTCCAGGACGAAAGAGAGTTTTTTCAAAAAAAATCCCTGTCGGTAAATGTTCATTATGATTCTATCAATTTCAGTTTGACCACTTATTTTTTCCCTTGAAAAAAATTGCCTTGCAATGTATCCTTAAAAACAACTTCACCCACCCACCTACATATATATAAGGGAATGATCTATAATAAAGGCGGCTATAAACACTATTCTATCAAATTGATATTACACCATCCATATAAAATTTTGGCATACTTTGACCAGCGGCTAGCAGGAGTAGTGGCTAGCGGCCGCAACATTCTAGCCTCTAGTAAAAAATTTGTATCATTTTGCACCTTTAGATCTTCATATGAATGGTGTGCTAGAATAGTGTTCATAACAATCATTTATATAAAACATTCCCCATATATATATATATATATATGCAGTCAGAGACATACACATACCTGCACGTCAAGAATGAGATTTAAAATGACCTCCAAACAAGATCCTCTCATATAGCAACAAGAAAGTAAAGTGAAGTGGACTGTGATAATTATTATAGGTGCCTAATTTGTACAAGCGAATAATGCGAAAATAGAGAAACAATGAATGAAAAACAATTTTTTTTATGAATTTTAAGACTTGAAAACCACATATGTATCTTCTTGCAATTAGTTAAAAAAGTAATTATTCAGATGTCCTGGAACACCTGTCACGTGATGCCCCACAGCTGTCATTTCAGCACTTCAAGTGAAATAACTCAATTTAAAAGTTGAAATAACAGTATATAAATGGTGTAGGACACCACGTGACAGATGCCCAGGAGCATTTAATAATTTTTCTAGTTAAAGGGCCATTTCTCATCAGTACAATGAATAGATTGGACACCACGATTTATATATTGTGAAAAACAGAATGAAGGATTAATAACTGTAGTGGTGGAGAAATTATAGACCTGAGATTCCAATGTCATAGCCAAAGATAATTCCTCCGGTAGCAGCAACCATGCAAGATAAGACAACAAACAGTGTCATCCTGCTGTTATAATATTGGCCATCTGTAGCGCCTGTTACTCCCATCCCGGCTGCCATCGTTAATTCGTAGCCCCCAAACTCAGATACAAGCACTATCTACCTACACAAACAGAGGAGAGGGAGAGAGATAGAACGACCAAACTTGTATGATGGTTATGAGAAGAGTGAAAAAGCCAAGTAGCAGTCCAACTTGACTGCTAGAGACTGGCATGGTCCAGCTTAAAATTGACGTGTACATGAAAACGACGACTTACATGGTCAATGGGTACAATTCATGCTACATGACCATTTAATACTTATGGCCATGTTTTTGTTCCTGTAAAAACTGAGTTTTTTTTGGGCAGCATATGTTTTCTATAAGATTTAGATGAATCCTTATGTTGTTTATTACTCAATAACTCGCAACAGATTATAATATTTCTACCAAAGTTTTTCTTAAAAAAAAAAAGGTAAATAATTTGGTATTTCACCTAAACTCACATCATAATTATAAATATAAAGGGCATCATGAATTTCTTGATTCCAAGTTTATATGTAAATTTGTTTAAATGATTTATAACAATATAGACACCCACATAAGAATTAGAGTGCCAATTTGAGGGTGTCTGTCTCACTATATAAATTTTATTTTGTTATATATAGGCAGATTCATCCTCTTAAATCAGTGGAGTATAATTATGTTTTTTTTTTTCCTTCTCTCATCCAAGAGCTTCTGCTCTCTCTCAAATTATGTATAATTTTTTAACTAATTTAAATAAGTACTGATCACAAATCATCAGTTTGTAAATTTAGTTTGGATTTCAGAGCAAGAAATAAAGAGAAAATAAGATAGAGAGTAAGAGAATCTTGCCAGAAATAATATATTATTATTTATTCAAATAATTCAATTAATTTAATTGTTGTATACGGCCATATGAGTATAAAAAATTCATTTAATTCAAATATTACCAGCTGGCTCATTGATTTTACAAGTCATATATATAATACATTTCCTCCATAAAAAAAGCACTCCACATGGTTCCATTGAATTTGTCAACTATAAAAGGAATCTGTACATGGCCCACCTCTTTTTTTTAATTCCAATGACTGCACGGTTGCTCCATTTTATTTTATTTTATTATTCCAATGATAGTTGTAAGCATCATACCATTCCGACGAAAACAAAATCCTCCATGAATTCCGGCGGCCCCTTGTATCTTTACCATGAAATATAGCTGCTCGTGAAACAAACTCAGTAGGGTCAATTGCCCCACTGCCCCAACGTAGATCCGACCCTGTAATAATATATATATATATATATATATATATATATATATATATATTAAGTATCAATATACAGGGAATGTAATATCATTTTTGAATCAGTAAGAAATTACTCAAAGAAAAGTGAAAATTACCATCTAAACGGGATGAAATGTTTAACTGGCCAAGTACATAGCCCTTAACAGAAGTCGCAAAATTCAGGCAATAAAAAATTGTTTATTGAAGTCAGTTGTGTCAAACTAGTGGTCCTAGTAAGTAATTTAACTGACAATTTAGAAGTGGATTTTGAAGGAATATTGGGCTTAAGTTTTATGAACTTGTGAACCTTGTCAGACACCAAAACAATGATTTGGTTCAACTCTACAGTTCTTAAAAATGTAAACTTGTAAAGCATTTTTGAAAGGGACTCGGTGAGGTCCATTAGGACCCACCTCTATGCATTAATTGTTCAAGGAATTCAGAATATAATGGTTTTAGGTGAATGCATTTAGAGAGAAGAATAAATATACACACGCCACATATTAAACATCTTTCCATTATTTATCATTTGATGATCTAATGAATCTTATGATTTGGATTAAATAAGATGATACATTAAAAAGGTCAAAAATATTTTTTTAAATTATTATTTTAAGGTGATGTTATATGTAAAAAGATGTTTAATACCTCAAGTTTTTCAGTAAATAAACTTTTCAAACAGTTTATGTATCTGTAAAGATTCGTCTACTTAGCGTCTACAGTATTAAACTGCAGATTGGGAGAAAGTCAAAGTCAAAAGCGTCATTGTATACTATTTCTACTCGTCCGTAGTATTAAATTGCGTATGGTACATTTTCAAATTAAAAGTTGAGGTTATTTTGAACATTTAACACCGTCTGTAGTATTAAATTGTGAATTCTTTGAAACTAAATTGCGGACAAGTAACTTTTTAATCATTAAATTAAAGGATAAACGACTGAGATCTATTATAAAAATAAAAAAAAAAATTTACAACTTTATTAATATATCGATTCTCATATATATATATATATATATATATATATATATATATATATATACCACTGTCCAAGTCCGGGACTTCAAAGTGAAGTCACCTTCTACAAATAAATACTTTTAAAAAAATTGTAACTGATTCACATATAAGTTTTTTTTTTAAATAAAAAAGTAGTATATTATACATATAATATTCGTTTTTAGGTTTAAATATAAAAATTGATAGGCAACTCACTTAGGCGATGTGAGGTGGCAGAAGGCTGATAGTTTGACTACTATGATATAAATAACATGATATATATTATATCAATAATTATAATAATTGTTATTATAGCTAATTTTCTATTTAATATCGGTTTTTTCATATTAAAAATTATTAGTACATTTACCGTTCCTGTGCATAACATTACACGGGTTGTAGTTAACACTTTTTGCTGGTGTGATGACATAGCTCACTGAAAGTAATTGGTGTTGATTATATTAATACTGTTTTTACTATTTTAAATTAAAATATATACTTTATAAAATTGAAAGAAATAACAAATAAGTTGAGCTGTGGGCCATGTTTGGTCGATAATTTTTTATATTTTATCTTAACATGCATGTCATTAATATTTTCTCTAAATAAATAAATTAGATAACTTTATCAAACTGGATACTTTTTTTGTAAATTAGCCCATAGTCCCCAGGGACCCACTCGACTAGTCGCCTCCCGTCCCTTTCGATTTGGGGGGGAAATGGTTAGGGAAAGAATTTATTATGGTTCTAATTCCAGCTTGAGTTGGTCTGGTCCAAATTTGAAAACTTCATTGGTGTTGCGCTCCTTAATTACTTATGGAACTCAATAATGCCACGAAGAAAAAGGTCATGCGATTTGTTTTATATTCTCTCTGTCACAATCAAAATAAGTGGTTAGGGATGATAATTTAAATCAAAACTGATGTGAAATCGGTAAAATCGCATCAAATTGGTTGATTTTTATTCGAATCGTTAGTTTTGATGTTGTGGTTTTAATGTAAAAAAAATTAAATTGAGAACTGGTGCAAACTTAATAATTGTCTTTGAATCGCTGATGCACCGCACCACTTCTTGAACATCAGATACACCGGCATTTGTAACGCTCTATATATACTTGTTATTTCTATTATCTTTCTATATTTCATAGTATTATTATTCTTGTATAATATTATGTATAATCATAAAATTATTCAAACGTATATTTTTATTATTTTTTATTTTTGCATATCAAAAGTTAATTTATAAATATTTTTATATATAGCTGATATATAGTAAATAATAATATTAAAATTCTAACAATATTATTTTAGTTCTAATTGAATATATATTCTTATATTACTAGTTAATATTTTTAGTACTATTTTAATGAATGTTATTGTAATGTATGTTGTAAAAATATTAAACTAATTAAATCAAAAATATTTTTAATTTTTGACCTGTGCAAATCAATGTGGTTCAAAATATAAATTGATTGATGCGATTTTGGTATGGAAAAATTTTGGTACAAATTTTTTTAAGATCAATACAATTCTAAATTACTAAAAAATTAAAACCACATCACACCATTGATATCCTTATAAGTGGCACGTTTAACCCAATTAATTAGGGAGTCCATGACCACTTTCATTTTTCAAGGGCATAAAGCAATACTAATATTTTCTTCCTAATCTAGGCTATAATGGACACTTTTGTATTTTCAGTAACCAAAAAATATAAATATAAAATCATGAAGCTTTTTTTTTATAACCAAAAAATAGTAAATAGACGTGCACGGTTTGTTACACTTGTAAAGTGGTTATAATGAAAATTATATTCATGCCGACGGTATTTTATCTGGTTACCTAAAAACACTTGTTCTCCATTTATACTCCCTTTGGTTTAAAATTAAATATACGTTTCAACTTTTTAAAGTAATTTATGAAATTTGAAAATTCAAAATTAATACGAATTTATTTAATTTTAATATAAATAACTTTAATTATCGTAAATAAATTAAAAGGTACTACTAATTACTATACTTTCAAAAATTAAATGAATTAATATTAAATTTAAAATTTCACCAAATTGATTTTAAAAGTAAAAAAAAAACCTTAAATAATTCTTGCCAGCAAATTACACCTTCAGCGAAAAAGAAAATTCATACATTATTTTCAACGGAAAAAATTGCCCAATTATCGGGAGTCTGAAGATCATTGGCCCAACAGATTAGACTAGCTTTTGTTGGGCAAAACAATTACCCAGTATAATTTAGAGAAAAGCTTTTTGGGAGGAGTATGGGTTGTGGCCCAATTATGACAGTTTATTTAGTGACCCAACAAAATATCTAATAAATAGATATTGGATTTGACTCATGCAGGCAAACAAGCCCAAATAATTATAGCTTTCAGTTTTCATATCAGTTTGCTTTTGGAGCGAAGAGAGTATAAAGCTTAGACCAAAGGTTAACACCTAGTGATACGGGGAAGTCTGGGCCCTTCCCCTTTCCCTGTATGATGATTTTTCTTTTTTGGCAATTAAGCTCAGTATTTGATACTTGTGCATAATTTTCTCAATAAAACTTGTGAAAAGTAATTTTTACTCTTTCAAGCTGAATATTGAAAAATATAGTTAACAAAAATTATGAAAAATTACTGAAGCTCTTTGACCCGAGTGATATTACCTAACTCATAGTAACCATGAGATTGGGGGTTTAAGTCATGGCATGCCACCGAGTGATATTATCTAACCCATCATAATAATTATGAGATTGGGGGTTTAAGCATTGGCACGCCAAGATAGAATGTATGTGCATGTGTTCAAATTAACAAAAAATATAAAATTATGTCAAATTGTTTTCAATATAAATCTTAGTATTCAGAAAATAATAATAACATTATAACACTAGTTTCCAGGAGAATTATTTTCGGGTGGGGGTATATACTTTTAGAATGAGCTAATGTTTGCGCAAGTGCTTTAAAATTTTTATTTTTCAAAATTTTTATAAATTTTTAAATAATAATAATAACTCACATATCGATAAAACATTTTATCTAAAATAGATTAACAAACCATATCAAACAGTTAGTTTAATTTATTTATATTTTTATATAAATATCATGTATTTCAAATTAATTTGAAGTAAAGAAACTATATAAAAAATGATTAATAAAAATTTATTTTGTTTTAAGATAGTAATGTTATTATTATTATTTATTAATAGTTTTTTTTATTTATAAAAATGTATATTAAAAGAGCCCGTGCTTGTACAGGAGAATACTATTTTGCATACTATAGCTATAAGACAATGGACACGATAGAATTTTTTTTCTTCCGCGACTTTAGTCTAATCCCTGCATTGCATAATTAACGTTTCCCTTTGTGCTTTATATAATAACTTTAATCTCCATCACTTATTACAAAATGAAAGAAAATTAGTAATTTAATACACAAATAGACGTTAAGATTATGACATATCAGTAAAATAAAATAAGGATAATTTTGTGAAATATATCTACTTCATTAATAATATGCTACAATTGTAACACCGCTATTGTATATTACCCCTTTTTTACATTGGGAGTTATGCTTCTTTTATTGATTTATTCCCTAGATATTAAGGTATGTTTTTGGCATAATTCTTCATTTTTTTCTAATAATAAATTTTATTCATATATACTAAAATTGAAAAAAACACAACCAATCAGACAAATCATTTCTAAGTTACAAATCTTCGTATTCGTAAAAAGGCCAACAAATAAAATGGGACACGAGGTAGAGGGTATATTTTTTTCATTCTTCCAATTAAATACTCATTTGTCCTCAAATGTTTGGCTTTTCTTGAATTATTTTCATATGTTAAAATTTTGAACGGTTAAAAACTTAAACATGAGTATGAGTATAAAATAATCAAAAGATTCTCATTTTGGGTGGACAGATTTTTGTTATATAAAATTAGTTATGCAAAATATTGACTAATTAATCACTGAATTAAACAAATAGACTGAATCTATTTGGTTTGGTTGAAATTGAGCAACAGAAGAAGAATAAAGCATGAATTCAGTAACAAGTTCTTTATTATTATTATTATTATTATTATTTTTATTATTATTATTATTATTATTATTATTATTATTATTATGTCTAAAAAAGCAGAAGAAAGAGGAAAGTAAGAGAAAATTGTTGCTCGTGTCCAAACAGAAAATAAAAAGAAAGAATTGTGACTTAACTAAAGTCATGAAAACATATATACATATATAGTTGATAAGGAAAGGAGAGAAAGGGATAGATTCGGTGGGTAAGATTTCAATTTCAAAAGATTGTAACTAAATTCGAAGATAATGGTTTGGGCAAATAAATCCAAGAAACTTGCATCAATTTAATTAATTATTTATTACCTTTGAAATAATAACGTCCACCCAAATAAAATATATATAGAAGATATATAATATCATCGTTCATGCCCAATATTAACCTCCTCATGTGCTTTAATTATAGAGAAATACAACGACTAATAACCACCATCAACGGCAGAATCATTGGAAATTTTGATTTATGAATGGAGACAGAAAGTTATATTGATAGATTTTTTATGACCCACCTCTGCCGACAAAGTCTTGTTTCACTCTAATTAATATTTCCTTAATAAAGTCCTATTTGATTCTTATAATGATATTTTTGTATTTAATAATAATAATTTATTTATCTTCGAATATTGCATGCATTGAATTAAACAAATTAAAAATAATTTTGAATTATAAAATTTTACAACAAATAAAAAAGTTGCAAATGGAAGGGAGAGAGTAGCCAAATGACTTTTTGACTCTGCAAAACGGAAAGGGAAATAGTAAAAGGAAAAAAAAAGGGTAAAAAGTATTCAAACCATGCATGCAAACGTTCAATAGCAATGAAATTGAGCATAATATACAGTCACAGTATCGTTTTCCACTACCTCTCAGTATAACCATATTTTAAAATTTAAACCCAAGCCCCCCAGCTTTTAGTACACGATCATATATTCATCCAATCATTTTTTTCAACATAGTAAACCCAATTTTTTTTAAAAATACCTCAAATTGATAAAACAGTCAAAAGAAAATCTAATTTTTTTTTTGTCTTTGTTGAAGGTCCTTATTATGAAAAGTCCGACCTGTTATTCTGTGTATCACTCAATAAAAGCTTTATGTCGAAACTGATAATCTCAATTATTTAGGTCGTCGCCTTTCTCTTAAACGGTGCCATTTCAATGCATCGTGACTAGTTAACCCTAGTGTACGTAAGAGCCAATCCACAGTGACGACCTAACCAAAAAAAAAGGTGAACATGCTTGTAGTTTTTCTCTTATATTATATTATTAATATTATGGGAAGGTAGTGAAATTAAAGTGTAGTTGATAGCAACAAGGCACATGCTTTTCCTCTATAAATACTAGCGGAATTATACCACAATGACATATTCAATCAAAGCAGAGTGCAGTTCATTAGGAATTGCAAACAAATAACATAATTATATATTAATGGCTACAAATAATTCACAGCTCCTCCTGAACTCTTTCCCACATTTCTTCCTTATGTTCTCATCATGTTTGGTAGCTTTACTTAGCTTTAATTCTAAGTTGTGTTTTGGTTTCAGACCCAAACATTTCAACTTGTCAACTGCAGCAACCCATTGGTCATCTGCTGGTGCAACTTGGTATGGCGGCCCTGATGGTGCTGGAAGCGATGGTAATAATTAATTGTTGACATGCAGTGTGTGTACGTGCATGTGCGTCTAATTACACATATATATTTTATTTTATTTTGATTTATAGCCAGTATTAATTACGACAGAATTAGAGTCAACTCATCTCTTTATCATCGAGAGAAATTAATCTTTAAAAAAAAAAAAAATTACCTTCCCGACTGTGGAATCAGCTCCCTATGGACGGATAGAGATAGGTTGGCCAAAAATGGTCTATAGATCATATATATTTTTTGTATTTATTTTTAGTAACTATTTTTAGTCACCAAATTATTATTATTATTATTATATGTGTTGATGCATGCAGGAGGATCGTGTGGATATGGGAATTCTGTGTCACAAGAACCTTTCTCCTCCATGGTTACTGGAATTGGCCCATCCCTTTACAAATCAGGCAAAGAATGTGGAGCTTGTTATCAGGTACGTACCTAATAAAACAATGGTGGCGGTGCACTGTCTACGTACTCCATTTTGCTCGTGCCGATCAAAAAAACAAGAATTCCCTATTTTATTAATTATACTACTAGTTTATATATTGAACCATAATGTTGACTCACATAAAAAGTAATCACTAATTATAATATAATAACTGAAAAACTTTATATTTTCGTGCTTAATAAAGTAGTAAAATATTTGTATTAATTAAATGGTAATTAATTAGGTGAAATGTACCAAACATCCTTCCTGTTCGGGGAAGCCAGCCAGGGTTGTTATAACTGACTTTTGCCCCGGCGGTGTGTGCGCATCCGACAGAGCTCATTTTGATTTAAGTGGAACAGCATTCGGTGCCATGGCCATTCCCGGTCAAGAGAAACACCTTCGCGATGCAGGAATTTTGCAAATACGATTTGCACGGTAATTAATTAATTTTAACGTAGTTCTAAATTGTATAAAATTGAATAAGATTAATTATAGTAATACAATATAATCTAATAAAAACTTAACATATTTTTATTCTTTTAATTTTTATTTTGTAGTGTTGCTTGCAATTATGCTGGGAAAACTATAGCGTTCCACGTTGACCAGGGGTCAAACCCAAATTATATTGCCTTTGTGGTTGAGTTTGAAGAAGGAGATGGAGATCTCGCCGGGGTTGATTTAAAGGAAACATCAAAAAGTAGCACTCACGGTCTAAGTGATGTATGGAGAGGAATGCAACAATCTTGGGGTGCTGTTTGGAAACTTGACGCCGGTGGGGAATTAAAACCTCCACTGTCAATCCGATTAACTTCCCAATATTCTGAACAAAGCCTAGTGGCAAATAATGTGATTCCGGTAGGGTGGAAACCTGGCGCAACCTATCGATCCTTGGTTAATTACCTTTGAGCCCCTGCTGCATGTCCTGACGACCTAAACAACCTAGCCCTTGCCTTGTGATCATGACGTGCAAGTTTGAGAGCGATAATTATGAATTGTATATTAATAAATTTATTTGTGTGCATGGTGGTTTGTTAGTATAGTATCTATCTATCTATCTCAAATACTAGATCTAGTAACTCCCCGAAGAAGAGTTGTATTTTCTTTGTATTTAATTAAGAAAATGGTAGTTCTGAGAATGGAGGCGGAGGTAAGAATATGTATTTGTGTGTATGTTTGTATGTGAGACTAAATATGTTACTTATAATATTGTGATGAATTTAGGATTAATTATGAATATATAGGCGTGCAAGAGAATGAGTTTTCAACTGCCCTCAGGCCTCAACAGCTAACCATTAAGTTGTCATAAAAGAAATTTAGAAACAAAAGTTTTTCAGTACAGAAAGTCTTGGGCGACCGGCTGTCAAATTTTTTTTTTTTTTTACTTCTAAAATATTTATAATATTTATTATGATAATTTTTTTTACAAAATTCAATAATTTAAATAGAATTTGAATGTATATAAATAACAGTATTGCTTGACCTTCTGCGGTCAAAGAAAAAATTGTCAATATTTAATTGGCAACGGGCAAACTTTCAGACTAATTAGTTCAATTAATTAATGAAGAACCATTAAATTATCTATTTATTTTTTCTTCAAAGCGGCAACAATACTGTCGTAATTTAATTTCATTATTTGGAATATACTGTGCTCGCTTCATGGGTGGTGTTGAAGAAGAAATAGACGTCCATAAGAACATGACAATGGAAGCGACTGTGAATCGTAAATATAAACAGGGACGAAGCTACGATGGAAGGAGTGGGGTCAATTGACCCATTGAAAAAAATATGGTTTTACAATGTATGAATTCTTTTTAAAAAAAATTACGTGTAATATATAAATTGATCCTACTGAAATTTTATAATTTTTTTAATATACAGAGTTAAATTAAAATTTTATAACTTTCTCAATTAAATTTTAATCCCATATCATTCTTACCCTCTCGATTTATGTATCTCTCTCTATAATATTCTTAAACTAAATAATAATTTAATTTACATTATTTTTTAAAACAATTAATGAATCAATTATTTTATAAAAAATTGTGATTAGAAAATTTTATTAAGAATCAATGAAGTGTGTGTGTGTATATATATATTATATGTGATTCAAAAGCGTAATAAATATCTTAAAAAATTATCTTGGAGACGCTTTTTTCAAACCCCGCCAAATTATTTATAGTCTAGATTAAATTTTGACCTCAATAAAAGACAAGTTTGGCTTCGTCACTGAATATAAAGCAAAAAGCGTAGGTGGAAGGAAAGGTAGGGGTGTTTATAAGTATCTGTTATTTCGATTTTTAGGTCAGTGCAAAAATAACTGGTTCGATACCATTCCGATATATCGAGTTATCTGGTTACGGTACCGGTTATTATTTTTGAGATTCGGTTAAAACTTTACCTTTAACCGTACTGCACCGGTTATACCGGTTCCTTTTCCTTATTTCTTTTTTACTTCTTTACTTCTTTTATTCTACTTTACTTCTTCAGGAACCCAATATGGTATCTCTTCTTCGCAAAGCCAAAATCATCAAGGCAAGGCTCAAATCACTTATGGCGCTGATCATATTACTAGTACGCTTCATTGTTATGTTATCTTCTTGAGAATGAATAGCTAAGAAAAGAGAGAAGTGGGCTTGGTGCATATAACCAGTCTTTTTCTGTGATTTGGGTTTTAATTTTTCTAGGTTGGTTCTGTAAATTGCTATCTGATTCAATATACATATCTCGTATTTGAAGTGAGATGCATCTCTGTTTGTGTGTAAAAGTTAAATGATTACACTTAGTATTTTGCTGGATATGGGTTTATTTGGAGCTTATTTTTGATGTTCTACTGCTAAATAGAAAAGTTCCTTTTACAAAGCAAAACATGTTATAGACTTTCATTTTTGGGGATTCCAACGTAAACAGTTTCTTGTAAAATTCTAAAGAAGAAAGGAAACATCAATAAGTACATACTTTTATTATTGGGGATTCAGATTCAATTTTGTGTTATTCTGCTTATTAAGAGAACTCCCTTTTTCTTCAAACCTTGGTTTTGTTAATAATTTTCAGTATATTCTTGGTATAAACCGGTATCAAATTAGCTAACCGATTCGGTATATCGATTTAACCAATATCGACGGTACGAGATTATGACTAAATTCGATACCGATTCAGTTCAGTATCGGACCGATTCAATACAGTATTGTACCGATGTCCACCTTTAGAAGGGTATAATTATGGGGAGAGAGAAAATTAAGATTCGCACGCATGAGTAAGTTACATTATACTTATTGGCCTAAATATAAATTAATACCCTGAACCTTTAACATTTTTTCACTTTAAGAATTGAGCTCTTAATTTTTTCAATTAAGTGATTAAACTTTTAATTTTTTTCACTTTAGGAATTGTCTTATTTCAATTACGGGAATGAACTTTTAATCTTATTTATTTTGGGGATTATCTTCTCAATTTTTTATGATTAAGTCTAATTGATAGTTATGTGTTTGTTTAATTTATTTCTTTTTATTAAATGAAATTATGTACTTCTTTCGTCCCAAATTAAAAGATTATTATTGGCTTTTGAAAATTCATTTAAAATATTTTTAAATAAAATATATTAAAATTTATGAAATAATAAAATTTTAATTAGTAATACATTTATATATTTTAAATATTCATCATTATGTTGATTATTAGTGAATTTTTTTAAACTGAGTTTGTAATGTCTTAAATTTACTTTAAAAATTTAATAAATACATAATTACAAGATTATTTAAAATCATCATGACAAGATTTTAAAAATATCAATAATCAAGATAATGATAAATATTTAAAATGTATAAATGTACAACTAATTAAAATTTTGTTATTTCATAATTTTTAATATATTTTATTAATTTTGAGATTAAAAATATTTTAAATTAACTTTCAAAAGTCAATAACAAGCTTTTAATTTGAGACGAATGAAATACATAATTTTATTCAATAAAAAATAAAATTGAACAAACACATAATTATCAATTAGACGTAATAAGTAAAAATTAAAAAGACAATTCATAAAATGAAAAAAAAATTAAAAGTATAATTCCCTGGTTGAAAAAACTGACAAGACAATCCCTAAAGTTGAAAAAATTAAAATTTTTATCACTTAATTAAAAAAATTAAGAGTTCAATTTCTATAATAAAAAAAATTAAAAATTTAAGATATTAATTTATATTTAGACCTATACTTATTCAACTTAATTAATAATAATGTGCAGGTCACGTTACCTACAACTCAACCATCGCGTGTTTCCTTTGACACTAAGAAACTATACGGAAGCCATATCCAAATTATGAATTCCCTTTTAAAATATGATTTTGTTACCTCTATAAAGTAATTTTTTTAAATTAATAGTCATGTCCTTATATATCGGCTCTTTCTATATTACAAAGGGATAATAGTCATGTCCTTATATATCGGCTCTTTCTATATTACAAAGGGAGAACAGAGTGTGTTTTCAATTTATATGTTTAAAACTTGATCTAATATTACGTTTGGAATGACTTATTCCAGCTGCAACAGAATGAAAACATTTCACTTTTTATTTCATTCTCTTTTCTGTTTTATTCCTTCAATAATTATATCATATCAATCCAAATGTAGAATAAGAGTAGATCTATAATTATGTTCACTTACCAATTGTGGTTTTCAGATGAGTAGGCCATTCTTAGCTTACTGTATGAACAATTATATAAATTTGAGTGATGTCTATCTCTATGTTTTCCGAGTGTTGTTTTATCGATGTGTTTCTGTAGCTATTACAGTGTTATTATCGACTAGAGCTATATGTTCGATAACCATGTTAGACCATTGTGTATGTTGTTCTATGCTGGTCCATTCCGTTCGGCGTTCGCACCCCCCTAACTGGACAACAAATGACAGGGTTTCACAAGTTCTGGTCTTTGGTGCGTTTTGAGTTTTTCCGTCTTCTCTATGAATTTGTGATGGCATTCTTCTTTAAAATAAGTGTGCTTGTTGCACTTTTTGACCTTGAAAACATGGGCGGATCTAAGATAGCAATTGCCAATTTTTGGTTGAAATAAAATAAAATTGTGTTGTATATATATCTCGTCATTGAAAATAAATAATTGAAGATAGTTGTAGTGTACTTATACTACAACTATATTATATTATAAAGTATATAGTTGTGTATGGTATCGTCGAAATTTTCAACTTTAGTTGAGGGTTGAAATAATTTTTAGGGGAAGGAATAACTAGATTCATTGATGACTTATCAATTATAATTTAGAGTGACTAAAGAATTGTTACAAAAAAAAAAAAAGATATAAAATAATGTGTATATTTGTAGTTAGTTATAATTATTGGATCTATTTATATATGGTGGGTTATTTATTAATTACATTCTGATACATTATTTGTAAGTTATTTTTTGTAAGAGTTCTTTGGAAGCTTCCTGACACGCGCGCGTGCACACACACACACACATATATATATATAACGCTAAATATAATCACATTGTTTAGAATGTAGCAATAAAATCTGTAATAAACCAATAATTTTTTATTTTTTATTATTATATAAATTTAAAAAAGATGGGTGTCTTTAATCTCATTTTGCGCATTACAGCTATAATTGACTTCACAATAGTCAAAACTTGTATAAATTTTCTCTTTAAGAAAGTTAATTAATTTTGGTTATTGTTTTTGCCCTTCTTATTTTGTATTCCAAATCTAAGTAATTTAATTATAATTGAAAATCACTAGAAGTGGAATTATTTAAACTTTATAAACATTTTTAGTTTTGAAACTTGTATCAAACAAGTTCAATATAGATATTATGGAGCTTTAAATAACTTGAACATGATCCATGCAATAGTGATGAAGAGTTATTTAAGTCGGTATGGATTTTTGTAATAAATAAAATTTTATGTTTTTGTGACTATTTTCACTATATATATTGTTAGTAACTATGAGAGACCTATACATATTCAATGTGTTAAAATTTGGTCTAGCATAACTGTCCCTCAAACTCCTGAATATCTTATATTTATTTGCAAGAATTATAATTTTGAAATTATTACCGCAAGACATGAATTATAATCTCAGTGGGTTATGTTTGTTTATAAAAATTACATTTGAAATAAGCCTATTAATCTTAAGTGTCTTGTTTGTTTTTAAATTTGAACTTAAAACTATTAATTTAAATATATGGGAGACTATTTAATACCATATTCTCAATCATATATTATAATTCATCATATTAAGTCATTTTATAATTCATAGACTAATAGTCTCATGTTTAAATTTAAAAATAAATAAGACACTTAAGATTAATAAACTTATTTCAAGTGTAATCCTTATAAACAAATATAACACATTGAGATTATAATCTATACATTAGGATTATAATTCCGAAATTATAATTTTTACAAACAAACGTGGCTTAGGTGTCTCTAAGAGGACTAGATTTCTTTCATGTCTCCTCCTAAAAGCACTAGTTCTCCAAATACACATTATGTGTGTATAGCGGAGAAAAAATAGGGGTCGATAAGAAAATGAGAAGAGAAAATAACTATTTTAGACAAGTTAAAATATGAGAGAGCCTTAAGAATATAAAATAGATAAAAAGGTATTTTTTTTCGTAAACAATCATAGAAACATTACATATATAGGTCCAAAAATAATCTCTAAAATAACACATTTACATCTTAAGTTATAGTTTATATAGTTGCCTTTTGTAGGAGTGAGTAAGAAACCGATTTGTTCCTGAAATCGCACCAAAAAAACACAAATTGCACCAACGGTTCCGACATATATGGCGGTTTTAGGTGGGTTGAAAAATTGAATTTACTATTTGGGTTTGGTTTCTGAGCAAAATTGCATTTAAAAAATCGCACCGCACCATTACCAAAATGACGTCGTTATCATAATTATCTTTTCATAACTGTGTGATTTTAGTTGCTCTTTGAGTTTTTATTTATGGTATTTGGTGGCCTATTCTAAGCATACTTTTTAAGTTAAAGAGATAGTCTACATAAATAATTCTTTATTTCTTTCTTGAGTTTATAAAAATGTACTTTTTGTTTCACATTAATGCTATAACTTTGACAACTCCTTTTTTTATATATATAAACTTGTGCTTCATTATCGTTGGTCAACGAGAATGGTCTATTTGTTCATGAATCTCATAAAGTAAATGATGATTAAGTTGTTAATCTTTGGACAACCCACATTTTATTACTTTACATTATAAGGATTATTAAACTTGAAGAGTCATTGCTATTCAATGTGACATTTTTTAGTTCCTTATATGTGGCATTCACTTAAAAAATATTTGTATTTCCATCAATTTTTGTAAAAGAAAAAATATTTTTCAATACGTATATATTCAATTGGTTTTAAAACCAAAACCGCACTCAAATAAAATCGCACTACATGTTTTAAAATCGCATCAAACTGCACCTTACGATTTCATATGCGATTTTGAATTTATCTAACCGCACTTAAACGGTTTTGAGTGCGATTTGGACTTAAAACCATGCTCTATCCTAGCCCTTTGTATTTTCATCGGAATCTTTTTAATTAGTTGTTGTACTTGAATTTTTATTCGAAACACTTCAACTACATTTATTCAATAGATTTTGATGTTCACGTATCTATATGTCACACATTATTGACTTAAGTGATAACTTGTCGTTCGTTTGATAATCATGAATTTAATTAAATACAAATATATAAAATGTGGAGGAAAATGTATGGATATTAGCCTATTAGGTATCTCACCTAGATCCGCTAACAATTTTACAAGACTCCATAATCGAGGAAGACAAACTTATTGCTTACCCCCCCCCCCCCCCCCCCCGATCATGAATTATATATATGAGAATGATTTATAGCAAATATTTGTCATGGATTAAAAATGGACAAACATCATCTCTATCATCCAATATAAGAATAAACGGTCGAGATTATAAGTGAATTTACGACATACCCTACTAATAGTAGCAAACGACAATTACATCCACTACTATTATTAACGGATGATAATAAAAAAAAAATTCAATGTTCGCTACTAATAGTTCTGCTACTATTAGTAGCGACTTACTATTAGTAGCGAACGACGAATTTCAATTTTTTAATTTCAGTCGTTGATCCCTCCCTATAATGGATTGTATGGATTCTATTTACCCTATTTTGCTCCATAACAAATACTTGTTATGGATCATTACTATATATATATATATATATATATATATATATATATATGAGTAGTGTTACTAATAGTAGCGGACGATAATGGGTTACACCGCTACTATTAGTAACGAATAATTTATATCTGCGAAAATTTTGTATCGCTACTAATAGCAACGAACGAATAGTAGCAGACGTACCCATCCTCCACTACTAATAGTAGCGGATGTCGTAAATTAATTTCTAATCTCGACCGTTTATTTTTGTATTGGATGATATTGGATTATAGAGATGATATTTGCCCATTTTTGATCAATAATATATATTTACTATGAATCATTTCTCATATATATATATATATATATATATATATATACCCAATGCTTAGTGACTCGAACTCAAGATTTTAACTTCCTATAATAAATTCGCTAACATTCCTCTGACTAAAATAATTATAAGTGCATAATATTTAAACACTACATTCATTTTAACTAGTAAAAAGTAGAGGGTATTTTGTGTTTGAATATTATGTATGTAAACTTGTCTCTTTGGCTGAGACTACAACGGCCCAAATTTCTTGCTAATCAAGTTCGACCCAATTTTATTTCCACTTTGAAATTACCCTTTAGCTTTATATCATGAAAAATCCGCGCAACTTAATAAATTGTGTCCTGTTACAATGGTCGAAGGCTAACGTTATCGTCCTGAGGTCCATAGTTCGACTCCTGTCTCTGTTTTTTTTATCCCTTCTCTCAACCCTAACCCCCATGGAACCTATAGATCTAGATAGATCTTCAACTCCGACCAGAAAGGTCCGTTTTCTCTTCATATCTTTCAATTATGGTATATACCCTTCAAGTTTATTTTAGTTACCCAAGAGACCACCAAATTTCATAATTTTTTGCAGGTCAGGTTTGCTCCGAAAGGACCTCCACGTCGTAAGAAGGGGGTTGCCCCGAAAACGTATTTTTCTCAATTATCTTTTGTTTTTTAAAATTTTCTATTTTGTGGTATATTAAATTATTATTTCTGTTTTTGGTTTTATTACAATTTATTTTAATTTGCAGTGAAGAACCTTCAGACGAGGCCGACGATAAAGCTGCCCAGGATCTTCTCCGTCGAGTCAATGTAAAACCTTTTCTCTCTCTATCTATATATATATTTGAATATTCGAACTGGTGACTAACTCTAGGTATTAGGGTTTGTTGAACCAACTCAGCAAGGGTTATTTTATTTTATTTACGGTCATTGTGGTTTTTTTTTTAATTGGAAATAACTCTGGATTCAAAGTGGGTAGTTCTTATACTATCTTATTCTTCAAATTTTATGATTTTCCAAAATTGGTATTTTGGGTAGGAAAAATGGGTACACCGCGAGATGGAAAATAAGTTTGTGTGTTTTTTTTTTGACTAATTAATTAAAAATTGACAGTGAAAGAAATAATATTGATATTTATAGATTGTTTTGAGTTTAACTAATTTTTGTACCTCATGTTATCGCTCAGGCGTGCCAATCTATGACATCTTGTGAATATTGGATTCTTGAATTTTTATTGAGTTTAACCAATATGATCGCTCAGGCGTGCCAATCTATAAGATTCTTGTCGATCAATAATTTGACAATATTAAAAAAATCTATATAGTTAGTAAAAATGTAATTAACAAGAAAGAAGACAACTTTTCTTTATTTCTTTTTTTATAAAAAAGAGCATCAACAACTTTAAGCATTTTGGTACTTCGAAGATCATAACATGGGTCTAATTATACTAAAAAATATCATAGCAAAAGTGCAAAACTATTTACACACAATTCAATGTATCCTTGGAAACTACTTTGCTGAACTATTAGCATCTCATTAAATTAAGCATCTGTTTTTCTCTATTTTTTACAGGACCACCTGAGGCAGCGAGGACCAAAAGTCGAAAAGAAATGTAATTCCCTGTTAAATTAATGTGGTTAATTGATTGCCTAAACATAATGTTATATTATAGTCGGCTAGTTTATTAATGGGATGGGTTATTTTGATCTCGAAAATAATTTTTGTCCTGGGGTAGTGGTGCAGTTGGCAGGTGTGTAGGTCTCATAGCTTCTGAGTTATCAAGAGTTTGAGCCTCTCTCTGACCTTGATTAAATTTTTTCAATGTGTGTGTGTACATATATTGGTAAGTTATCTTTGAATGCACATAAGTTTAGTTGCCGTGCCCTTGGTGTACGCATTTCAACCTGAACTAGTGCAAGTAGATGTGGTGATGGAGGGCCTGTTGCATAGAGTTGAATCTACAACAAAATGAACTGAGTGTCTCCAGAAAAAATAAATGTCTACTTTTTGGATGGTTAAGATGAAGATCATCGTATATTGGAATTGTGTTAGGGGTTTGCAGTCTCTTTTCTATTTATATTTGTACTTGCTCCTTCACATTTTGAAAACAATCATTTTTTTTCTTCTTCTTATAACTAGCAGAAAATTGAAAGCATTCGGTTTATGTTTCTTTCAGTGTAACTGTTATTGCTACAAATTTTTATGATTATGTTGATAAGACGTCAGGCCCTTGTGCTAACCATGCTATTAGACAGATTAATCTGGAACTCTAATAACACTTGTGTGATTCAGATGCAGTCATATTGAATTTTTGATGTATTTGATCTTGATAAGGAGACTGAAAATTGTTCTGGATGATATTAACACTATTCTGATTTTGGCACCTCCTCATACTTTTGAGTTCAAATTTGCAGCTTCAGTGCACGTTGCTTTTGGTCATGGAACTGAATCTTCAACTTCCATAAAGACATATGGCAATCCTAGGGTAGGGAATGGTGGTAAAAGTGATGGCCCAGCATTGAAAGATTCTGTTAGAGCCAACGAGCAAATCAATATTTTGTCTCCGTCAACTACTAGTGCAGATGGAACCAGAGGAAGTTCAGTAGTTGGTGTGGATACACCATCACAGAAGATCAAAAAAGATTACAAAGAACCCTGGGTAGTAAGACTTTGGAATACTTCTCTTTCTTTCAACTCATTCATTGAGAGCATTTTGTTTTTTGATGCTTTACAGGATTACAACCACTCCTACTATCCTATCACTCTTCCTTTTAGGAGGCCCTACTCTGGAGATCCGGGTATGCTATTAGTGCATCTCTACTGACCAGTTTCTAAAACAAAATGTAAAATTTCCATCTTTTTGGTGGTATTTTCATGGTCCCTTGATTGAAGCTTTTCTTATTTGTCTCATGTAAATAATTAAAGGTAATCTTTAAATAATCTTGAGATGCAATCCATGGTGTCATAGTTGTACTGTAGTTTACAGCACCTTCAGCAAAGAAGCTCACAAAGAACACGTATCATTATAGCAATAAAAATTCATTATGATAATAGGAGTAACAACATCAATAATAATGTGAATGAGGAGAACGAGGATAACGCAACTGACATTTTGAAGGCCGTACAGAATGGAATGATTAGCCAAATGTTTGTTGAGATTAAGAAATGCCATTCTTGAATAAAAAATGATTTATCTGCACAGTAACATGTGCATATTTTAAACTGCAATTAGTGTCCGTGAAGTTCTACACCTTGATGTATTCTACCTCTGTTCTAAATTATAAGACCAATATTGACTTTCTAAAAGTCAATTTCAAACATTTTCAAACTCATATTGACATAAATTTATTTAATTTATGTCAATATAATTATGAATATCATAAATTACCTAAAAAGTACTACTAATTATAAGATTAATTGTTTTCAAAACTTAAATAAATCATGTCAATTTGAGATTGAAAATGTCTCAAATTGACTTTTAGAAAGCCATTATTGAATTATATAATTCGGAATAGAGGGAGTACTTTTTATGTTGTTTTGATGGTGTAGCAAAAATCATTGCAATCTATCTGTTGCTATTATCTATGTGACATTGAATACCACCTTCTTGTTTTTGGCAAGAACAACTTGATGAGGCTGAATTTGGGAAGGGTGCAGCAGATTTGGAGTATGATGAGGATGTGACAAATTCAGCGGCAGAGCTTGGGCTGCTGCTGGTTTGTAACTAGTGTTTTTCCCTTGAATAAAACAGAATATTTACAAGTTCCATAATATATACACACACACACATTAGGTTGTTGAGGATGTACTGGTGTATAATGGGCAGGATGAAAATGAGAATGCACAGATGCTTTTTCTCCAGTTTCCTCCAAATCTGCCCTTAGTCAGGAGAGGGGCTAGTGCAGATGGGCAAGTTACCATTGGCAACTCAGAGTTATCAAGTATGGAAGGTGCTTCGCACAATGCAAAGGGGGAGGAAGTAGCTGGAAGCTCAATACCATTACAGGGAACAGTTTCTTCAAAGGGAAAAGAGAAAGTTAGCAGAGGGGGTCCAGGTGTTTCACCCAGTGCAAAGGGAAATGAGATTTTTGTCAGCTCAGTGGTTTCACGGAAGAGAAGTCCTCCAATGAAAGGCTGCAGTTTGGAAGAGTTACCAGCAGGATACATGGGGAAAATGCTGGTTTACAAGAGTGGAGCAATTAAATTGAAGCTTGGAGACGCCCTATATGATGTGAGTTGACTTTGATCTAAACTTTTAAAGACTTCTCATGTTGATAACTGTCATTGCAGATCCCCTCCTAATTTTCCGTAGCAAGGGTTATTTTGCATTAAACTCATCATATTACTTTTATTTTATTTTTTGCTAAGTCATTTCCATGTGAAATATACTTAGATGATTATGCTTACATCTTTAAAGAACTTGAATATAACTTAATGTCACAATCAGTTGTACTTTCAATTTAAATTCTTATACCAAAGACCACTCAGTGACCTTTCAAAAGAAATAGTTGGTGGTTAGTAAGACTCTAAGAAAAACATGATGAACGATCATAGTGGGATACGGATTTGTATTATAGCATAAAAGTTATGTGCAGGTTTCGCCTGGTTCCAGTTGCATATTTGCTCAAGACATTGTGGCTATCAATACCGATGATAAAGACTGTTGCATGATCGGAGAAATTGGGAAGCGAGCTGTTGTAACTCCTGACATTGATTCCCTTTTGGCCAATGAGATTGACTTGAGCTCAGGCTACTGAGTTTCAGGCCATTTACCATGTCAGGTTATCTAAGAAACAGTTTAGAATAGATCTGGCAAAGATGTACATGTGCAGCATTTAGTTGAATATTCAGCAAAATTTATGGGAATACAAAATTGCAACATTTAGAATCTATGTACTGATGTACATGTTTTTGAGCTACATTTTCGCATAATGAAAGAATCTCATCCAAATTTTCCAATCATGATGAAAGAATCTCATGCAAACTTCGCTTCGCTGTTCAAACAAATCTGGCGGAAGAATAGGAAGGCCCAAAACAGGCATTACTCCCATCATTGTAGAGTTTGGCTAGTTTCTGGAACTGGTTTGAGAAAAAGTAGCCAATTCACTTCAAAGGTTTTCAGAGACTATCGTTGGAGTAAGCAGGTCAGTAAATAAGTAACCTTTACTGACAGAATGAAATTCTTACTCGTCTATAAAAAAATATATTAAAACAACAACATAGGACTTGGAGTGTTGATTCGCGTCACCTGAAATCGGTTATCCTGTCCAAAACGATTGATAGTCATATTTTCCCCCTTAACATATTCACAGTCGGTAAAAGAACATTAACAGGTAAAGGGGGGTGAAAGGAAAAGCTGAGTTACCAAAAACCAGTGCAAGTATAAGTAGTGGTAGAGGTACTACAACTCACAAGTGTTCATCCATGCCAAAGCAGACACCTAACAAAGATCTTACCTCCACAAAACACCTGCTATCATGCTCACTAACGGGACAAAAGTTGATAGTCTAGTGGTGAAGGTCTTTACTTTCTTTGTGTAAAGCTAAAAGCAAAAATCAGAATTCCGCAGGCGCAACCAGGAGACCCACCATACAGGAATTATATTCTAATATGAGAAGCACCAAACCAGCTATGTCCTACAGGAGTTTCTGAATTTTGAAGATATGGGCAAAACCTGCTAATTTGGCATGTCTTAGATCACAAACCTGAAAAAGTAGCATGCAGCTGAACTAATGATGTTAGTTAGCTATTCAATTGAAAGGAATGGAACCATCACAACTTGATTCAACAGCAAATACCTAGCCGGCTGGCCACTACCAGTTTAAAAATGAGCAACTCAGCGCCTTGAGGCGCTTTGCCTTGGAGCTGCTCTTAAGCTTCCTGTCTTGCATTATGTTCTCAATACTTCATCTACTCATATTTTATTAGCAGCAAGATCCTAGACGCACTTGGTATTTTAATGGGCTCTTTTCTTATTTCCTTTGATCTGAATGGAATGAGATTTAAAAGTAGTCTAGGAGCAGCAATTAGACTGAGAAGCATCTATGTAAATAACAATATTTTATGATGTCCATGTATAACAAAGATTTTCTGTTGCATAAAGAACAAGACCTTCAACTAGGGCCGCTTTTATGCTTTTCCAGACAAGTACCAAGGATTAAGTGCATGACATACTTGTCAAAATGCGCAGACACCCTAAACAAAACAAAATTCTCAAACTACTTTTTTAATATCCAAAACAATTTGGGCAGAACAAAATTCTCAATGTACTTTTTAATATCCAAAACAAATTGAGCAGTCACCAATGTGCGCAACATACTTCCTAGCTCTTTTTGGCTCAACCAGTTATCCCCAAGGCAATTGTAGTCGTATAGGAAGCTATGTGACCACCAAGACAGCCTTCTTGCACTACAGTGGTAATGGTGTGCCCCCTCTTCAGGAACCCTTTCACCAGTTGTTCGGTGAATGCGACACAGTATGCCTGAAAACCTTGAATACAAGGAGATGTAGAATAACTTCATGCAGTTGTTTGTTGACAAGTTTGGTTAAACAAATCAATAAATTCCCAGCTACACAGATCTTAAGCAAATTGTTGAGCCTATTTTCCATATATGTTGAATAATTTTTTTTCTGAACACTTGAATACAAACAATTATTTTTCAGTGGTGAATAAAATTGTTCATGTCAACCACTACTCAGTAAACATTAAATGTGCTTCAATTAACTTCATTTGTGCTTCTTCAATTCCATGATGGCGTTCTGAGGCATGTACTCTCTATTCACTATTTTCCATTTTTTTTCCGAATTACGTAATAATTTTTAGAAGCTGTACCTGCTACGGTTTCAACAATCCCAGTTCATCACAGAGGTTTGTAACGTCAGGCACTATGCCTCCATGACGATATGTCAGAATCCCATCACTTACAAGATCATTCAATATATCTGCTGGGTCTTTGGCTCCACCATGCTGTAAGAATTTCATTCTAATAGCAGATCCAGTGGCTAATGATAGTGGATCGTCCTTGCATATCTTTTGCCATATGGTTGCAGCAAAGCACTTGGCATATAAGTAGCTATAATAACCTACACAGATTAAAGACAACATATATAATAGTAAATATCCAATGAGACAGAAATTCACCAAAATAGCTGTTACAGGACACCCTTAGATCATGCATCAATCTCAAATAGCAATAAAGCCAACATGCAGCATAGCAGGCAAAAAATATGATATCTATATACCCCTTAAATGTAATTATCTAATTTCAAACAAATTCCAGAGCCACACAACAACTATCCTCCACAACCTCCCCGCCCCCCCCCCCCCCCCCCAAAAAAAAAAAAAAAAAAAAAATTTCGGATGTGCAGGGTCAGGAAGTGACTACACTAAACAAGAGATGTAAGCACATGTGAATTATGTTTTTATATTGCGGACTGATTAAGATGAATAATTTCAAATCTTTATTAAATTCTAAGCACTGATCTTCTGTAATTTTCATACACAAGCACCCCTTCAGATGGGGTTGCTTGCATCTCCTCTCATTCGGTCTTCGAGTAATCACCATGTCAAACATGCACATGTCACCATGATGTGCCAATGTCTATACATTTATATTAGCATTAGTTATCTTTACGAAAGTATGCGAGTTAGAAATCCTTGCTTATAGATTACCTGCACCATAATTTAAAAGGTGAGTAAACCGGGTGTGCCAGTGTGTACCCTCCATATGCTTCCAGCTGGTATGTTGTAGCTTTAAATCCCGAACAACAGCAACTGTATCTCTTGGTGCAGATGGCTGTTCCCCGTAAAGCGTATGATCAATTAATGCATAAAAAATCTGGGGATAAGCAACGATAATTGATCAAGACAAATGCTTTTGTCTTAATTCTTAAAAATTATGAAGATTGCTGTTAAGTCTTTTATGGCCTCGAGCAAATACCTGACGTTGCAACTCAGTTGCAGCAAACATTTTTTTGGCTCCCTGCATTGCCTCCACCAATTTTTTGGGTATCATCTCACCAGTTGAGTAGTGTCTAGCGAATGTCCTTAACACCCGATAATCCCATGCATAGTACCTGGAAAAATCACCAAACCGAACATTAGGTTGGCCAATATTTCAATCAATAATATTATGCTTCTGTCATATATGCCTTTGCATCTATAGAACAATGACAATAAATCCTAAAGCCTATTTCTCAATGACATGAATCCTGGACAACAATGAATTGATCTTAACCTTTTATTACAGAAGATCATAAAGTTTGTATTTGGAGATCATTCAGCTAGTTCAGAAACGAACCTGCTACAAAGGATGTACCAAAAGAGTTTCAAATACAATTACAGCAAATTAGGATTTCTGGATATACCTGTTTGGTGCATGTTCCATGCGACTCATCAGATACATCTTTTAATGCTTAACCATATTAACACAAATACTTTAGCAATTAGATACATCCATATTAACAAAAATTTAAAGCGGGAAATGCGTGCTAAATGCAATTCATTCCCATCATTAAACTTTTTTTCTCTAGTAGGTGAAAGGTAAACTTGTTTATGAGCTGTGAAGGACCAATTATAAGTGACCTATCAAGAGCCTGTAAGAGCTGATTAGGAAGCCAGATATAATATGATCCCTTTCACACTAATAACTTGAAAAACTATACTAAGTAACTAACTAAACATACTTAACACACATTCTACATTGTCCTTTTTTTCTGTTCAAGACTAACTCAAAAAATTGTATTAAAACATTTCCTCGGAAATGGTTTTGGAATAGTAGTTTTTGATTACACTCTGTATAACTTGTGCATATTATTTTGTATCCCATTTTGAAAAATGTGCACAAAGACATAATTCAAGCAACACAATGTTTGAAGAATAAGATATGAGAATTGAATATCAAACAATTCTACGACAAAACATAATAAAACTGAACAACAGAACTTCATAGCAGTAGAAATATTTTTTCATCAACCCATTCTGAAATTGCAGAATATCAAAGTAGAAACTTTTCAATATCAAAACTTGACAGACACAACCAATTAAGACCCAAAAGCCATAAATTAACAAATCTTATTATACAATAACGGGGAAAAAATCTATGATGAAATACAGATATTCAGGAAAGTTGGCATGCAAATTGTAGCACTCTACTCACTCAAATAGATTTGAAGGTGTTTCAGCTAGATCAAACATTACTCTTGTTCCTGAGAAATGCTGGTAATCCTGCAACAATAATTGTACGGTAAAGGTGACGGCCAAAAAAACGCCCCAGAAAACAAGGATAAAGTCGATGTCAAGTTAAAGGCCCAATAGAATACAGTTCTTGAAAGCAATGAGTGCAGGGCGTGTCCAAACTCATGAAAGAGAGTTTCTACTTCCGAGTGGTTAAGTCTTCCTGTCACTGAATTACATGACTCCGAAAAATTGCAAACAAGGGCTACAACCTGCACAATAACCAGATGGAGAAAGTTGTTTATAAAATAGGTACTAAACAGATATATACCTTACAAAAAGTATATGAACAATCAACCCGTGAGTTAATTCCCATCACAAAGATCCATTAATATCAATTTTTTGTTAGACAAGAACAATGAATGTCTGCCCATCTACTTGTGACATTCATCTACTTAAGGATGAACGATTCCAATAATTTTTAGAAAATCATAAACAACTAGCTTTTAATAAATAATTGTCAAATGTCTTAGAGAAGTTGAAAAAAGCTTACAAGCAAGCAATTACGATGATGCAGGGATGAAGCTCTATCTGTTAAAAGGTCAGATCTAAAAGTTATTTACCTATTAAGCAGCTTAAAGTTACGTGGCACTGTGTTACATGCACATAAAGTTCTTACAGTTTGATTTATGACCCTCTTCCTGGCTAAAATTGAGCAGGGAATCAACAATGATGATACCTTTCGGCAGCAAGCACTTAGTCATTGATAAAGAAATTAATGAAAGCTGCCACTTCTCAGACCCTCCAGTGGTGACTTAATCTGTTGCAATCTTTCTGCAGATTATTAAACGCTAACAATCCATCTAAAACCCTAACACAATCACTCAGGTTCCTAAATGAGTTTGACTTCTTTATTAGCTTTGTTTAAATCTTCGTCAAGCCGATTGACATCATTATCTTCACCCAATATATTATGTTACCAGAGACTTACTCCACGGAGTAGTCAAATTGTATGATAAGTGAAAAAATATAAAACTTCAACTTGCCGGTGGTCTAAAATAAAGTCTGGCAAGTTACATCATGGTAAAAGGAAAAACAGAGAGAAGATTAACCACTTTACATACAGGAAGTTGATATTCTGATTCAGAGATTCTGCGGCCCCCTTTAATGGCAAAATGCGCACAACCAGGATACTTGCCTTCTCTTGAATTCAGATCAAGGTATAAGTAACCCAAGTCACCCTGAATTGATTTAGAATGCAGTTGAAGGATAATAGAAAGCTAATAGCAGTATAAACAGTAGACAGCGGTGCATTACTATCTCAGAGCTTATCAGATATGTGCACCAATGCAAATTACTATCTCTGGAATTAGCAAAAAGTAGAGGTAGGAGTAGCCTAGTATAGCAATGCCATCAAGTCAACCTGAGCAGTAAAAATGTCAAGAAGTCTTTGGATTTGACTGCCAATGTCCAAAAGTCTAAAGCATTAATTCAGTAGCAGTATTGCCATGTAGACCCTTTGATTAAACAAAGCAGACAAAACAAATAATTTAGTTCTATTAAACATGTTTAAATCTAGTCTAAAGAATACAGTATATCATATCACCAAATTGACTTCAGATATACACAAAGAGATCTACCAGCTTTGGAGTCCAAAATATGTTGTTTAAGCACCATGAGAATGTTAATGCACTAGAAACTGATGCCATCAAAACAAATAAAAAGATGCAGCAATCTCCTTGTGAGTAAAGGATAGTTTTAAATATTATTCCAATTTCTATATAACAGACACACACACACACACAATATATATATATATATATATATATATATATATATATATATATATATTCTAGCATTTGACATTTTCACAAGAGGGTTTTTGTCAGATTTCATTCCATTCCAGTATTTGGTACAAGGGAATGGATCATGGAAAGGAAAGAGCATTACTTTCCACTATGGTGCTCTAGGTGATACCAAAGAGTAAAGGAAGCCTGATTTCAGCACCTTTCCTTTCCTGAATGCCTTCCGCAGGACATTCCATTCAGCAAAAAATATTCCAGGATAAAAATGGGCCATAGGACTGAAGAAATCCATTATCATGACTAGTTTAAGGTCTACATCACAAGGAAAAAACAATATACACAAATACTGATGCATATAAGGGGATCTTTCAAATTTATTATGAAATTTCATGAAATAGAGCTATAGTAACAAGTGCTGGTATGTACCTCATCAGGATGATAGAGAGACATTTTCAGCACATCTGGATGCCATGTTTCACCATGCGCTAGAGGGATGCTATGAAATGTCACACCAAACAATGACTCAATTAACACTTTCAAACCCTCAATACATTGTGATAAAGGGAAGTATGATGCCACAACCTGCATTAAACCCCACGATTACAATATATCATTTTGTTTTTGAAAAAAGAAAAGAAAGAAGAAGAAATTTTTTGTCAGATATAAATACATATACAAGCCAACATAACAGAAAAACAAACACTCTTAATTATAAAAGCAGACCTAAGTCTCACATAAAGTTTCTGTATTCACACAAACTACTACTAAAATTACATATTCAAATACGAAATCCAAAGAAATGAATATAGAGAGAGAGAGAGAGAAAAAAATTTACCGAGAGGTCTAATCCGGAAGCAGAAGATTTCATCAACCCTGTAAAATATGCCTCATCCCATGGCTCTAGATCTCCACATCCTTGGCCATGTTTTTCTCTCTTAAAATTCCAAATTGCCTTAAACTCCTAATCATGTATCTAGGTCATTTTGTAGTCTGCAGATAGAAAGAGAAAAAATACCAATACTTCATGCCTTGCACAAAATTTGTTCAAAACATAATACCTCATCAGCCATGGGCCTCACCATTTTGCTCATCTCAAGCAAAAAGGATAATACAACTTCAGGGGACGAAGCCATATTCGATTGCAACGCATATTCAGCATATGATTTATAGCCGATGGTCTGCATACATTCAATACAAGTAAATTAATGTCCTATAACTGTCCTTGAAAGAAAACTACATATGTACAATAATATATACTCCCTCTGATCAAAAATATAATATCATTATTGACCTTTAATCCAAGGGCAGGTTCTTACGCGGTACTCACCCGTCCGCTACTAGAAACGAGACATTTTCAAATTCAAAATTGGTATGATTTATTCAAATTATTAAATAATAAGTCTTATAATGAGTAGTACTTTTAGAGAGTTTATATCATTTACAATTTTATTTACCAAAACTAAATAAATCTCTACTAATTTTAAAGATGTCTCAAATTAACTTTCAAAAAGTCAATAATAATCCTATATTTTGGAGCGGAGGTAGTATAATGTTTCATGGTTGAAACAAAAAAGAAAATCACATTGTCACTGACATTTTCATCCAGCACATTATCCAACAACTTAGATGTTATATTCACCTTAGAGTCAAATCAGAAAAAGATAGAAAATGGCCAACATAAGAAGTGACATCTGGCCTAGACATTGCTGGCCAGCACTGCCCCCAGTGTTGACTACACATACACACTTTCGAACAGTTGTTTTGTGCCCTTCAGCAGTTTATTGATAAATTATACTTATTTAAACAAAATTAACAAAAAATTTATTTAAAAAAAATGAAGAGGAAATTATACTAATTCTTTGGAAACTCTCCAGATCCACTTATCTACCTAGTTACAAGTATTTATGATACTCAATTAACAGCCTATTAATTTACCTGGGAAGTAATAAATACTGTGAATATTAGAAATACTTTTAATGAACATATATCATAAAAATCTTTATCATATAAAATCAGAGCACATGCATATATATAATGCATTTAAAATATCGCATATCACATAATTTATCAAAAACTATAATAATAAAAACAACAACAACAACAATTAATCTTTAGACTCAATATCTGAGGATGTGACTAACCTGAGCAAGCTCGTGGCGGGCAGCAATAAGCTTATCAAGAAGAGCAAGGTTCGCATGTGGGACAGAATTTCCTCGAGCATATGCCATCTTCCTAACCTGGATGGGATCAAAAAACAATTATTGAAATTTCAAGGGACTGACGTAAGAAGGAAATGAAGTGGTAAATAATAAACACAACTTTAAGCATCTGATTCCTAAATTTATCAAGTGATAAACTGGTTAAGTCCATCGGTCATGGAAATGCATCCAGATTCAATGACCATTGTTAAACTCTTAGCATTTATACAATTTTCCATCTTTATATAAGCTTATGAGTTGATCTAGGCTTGATATCTCCACAATTTATTTCAATCAAAAAATCAAGCTTCTTTTTTTTTACATCAACAGGACTATAAATTCACATTGCTTGATTCATGCAAAGTATTCCACAATTTGAACATTTAACATTAATAAACACTAGATACACTGTATATGACAGGTAACTAATAGCTACCTCAGCGTCTGATACACATTGCAGAACCGAGTATAGAGTCCTCGGCTCAGTTACTATCCGAAATCCATTTTCTTTGATTTTATGCTTATACCCCGATGATGTGGATCGTCTGATGTGCTTCCCGAGATGGTGCAAGTGCTTTGGGATACATGATGCTGGAACATCCAAATGACCTGGATCATTATTTATATTTTCATAAAACCTGACCAAATGCAAAATAATCGCACAATCAATCTGCCAGTTGCATATGCTATAATCCCAGGAAAAATATGTCAGTTTCATACGCTTCACCACTTTACAACATTAAATCATCTTTTTAACTGATAGCAGAACAAATTAGTAAAACAAAGCAACAAAGAAAATTATGTATAAATGATCTACCTCCAAATATAAAGCCTTGATTAAATACATTATCTACTACAAGTTGCAACACAGCTACTTAGGATTGGTCAAAAAGACAAGATAGGGAAGATTTGAGATATTGCAGTGTGCCGAAAGGGGCACCAATGGTCCTGGTTGGTGTGGTAGTGGCAATGGCCCTGGGTTTTCATATCTGGTTGATATGAGCAGGTCAGCAGGGTGAAGGGTGAAAGAGTAAATAAAACCCAATAACTTTTATGTTGGCTTTAATTCAATATAATGGTTTATTTTGTTTTTATCCTCACACCAAGTTAAAGTAGATTTTTCCAAAAGACGAGATCATAAAAGTGAAAAAAAAAAGTTGAGGGTAGTAATTTATATTTAAGCCATTAAAAAAAAGAGAGATTTTTTTGTCAAAATAAAATTCTATTTGTTAGAAATATACATTTAGTCCAGCTTGAGATCAGCAAGAAATAATTGAAAATTGAAGTTTTCGAAGAAGAACAAAAGAAGTACAGGGTCGTAATCAGATTCTGACCTGATGATTTTCGTGAAAGGGGGAAACTATATTAGAAGGACTAGGTTTGGAGTTGAAGGGTTTAATAATATTTTCTCTGTGCAATTAATTTTACCTTAATGTTTGTTGCTAAAGGATATCCCCTATTTGACATCAGTAAGCAGCAGTGATGAAATGAAGTACCAAAAGGAGAAGAATAAAAGTGATACAGGAATTTAATCAGGATGTGACCTGATGATTTCATGAGAGGGGGAAAAGCTAGAGGGATGAGGTTTGGAGCAGCAGGGATTTAATATATCCTCATTCCGCACTTAATTTGTTGTTGTAAACTATCTCTCATCATCTTTTCTGTAGCCTTGTTTTCCAATTTATTATGCAAACTAATACTTTTTACTGTTTCCATTTCCCCTCTTTACTTCCCTTCGCTTACTCTTCTAATGTCCAAAAACGACAACTCTTAGATCTTGTTGTAACATCATAATCACAAAAAATACTGAATGCTAAGAAATTATGCATACATCCACCAAATAGCAAAGAAGATATTACTTACTCTGTACAGAGCTGAGAAATATCTATATTTAGCTGATTAACTCGATCCATTTTGTCTGGGAGAAAATTAGTATCTTTAGTTCGAAAGAAACATCTATAACAAGTCAGAAGCCAGGTTTACAAGTGAAACGATGAGTACCATTACAGAGATGAATTCCTCCCTTCTCAAAGTCAAGTCTTAGGTAATGTGCGGCCCTTTGAGCTTCTGTGCTAAGAAGATGCCGATCTCGCTCAGCTTTTACCACAGCATTGTATAGGCTATGATTTGTGTTAAGATACTATATACCAGTGGCAAGAAACAACAAAGGGATTATAGATAATAGCACAAAATAAGTCAACCAACCATTTCTTTATGAACGATTTTACTACTAGCTTAGGACATCTCGTGCCCATAAATAGAGGTCACAATGGCAATCTCAAAGACGAGATAACTTTGACTCTTTGAAGTGCTGTAATTATAACTTTTAAATATTAATATTTAAGTAGTGTAGTTAGCATGCAAAAGCTTATAAAGATTGAGCCTCCTACAGGTGCCAGAAGACTTGCGTATGAATACCAAAAATTGTCGACCGTGTTAAATGGCTATGTGTCAAAGGGATCCAGGCATCTCAAAAGGCAGACAGTCAGTTATAAGTATTATCAATATCATCTTGGCAGATAAACCGATAAGCAGTTTGTTTTCTCCGAATACATATTGATGTGGTATGCAGATATAATACAATGTTCATGGAAAGGTACAAATGTTCCCTTCGATTTTAGCCAAGCTCTCAAAAACTCGAGAATGCGTCTCAAAACATGTCAATGTATTTTTCTCTACATAAAGAAGATTCTAGAACAGGGCAGGTAATGTTTCTAATTTTGTGCGCTTGTTTTAGTAACTTTGAAGGGGGCATAGATTTTACGTAGCTTCCACATGAATCAGAGATCGTTTCGTGCCTCTGGCGTACATGGGCTGTCTTATCTTACTAATTTTCAATGGAAATATCACTTTAGTTTTTAGAAAAACAAAAAAGTAGGGGGATTCTTTAACCATGCCAAAGAATTCTTGAACAGAAGATTCTTGGGTTAGTTAGAAGAAAAGAGGTACAAAAAGATAATAAAAATGAGCCGGAATTAGGTTATTCGCTTGTTCAGAATAACATTGTGAACCGTCTTCTATTTGGGAAAAAAAACATTATGAGCGATTCTAAACCATATTTTAGCATTTAGCAATACTGCAATAGCTACTCACATCTAACAGAGAGCAACATGCAAAAATATCTGCATTTTAACATGTGGCTGACAAGTCCTTTAAGCCAAACCCACGAAATTCTTTGTTATAGAATCTTAATAAATGCAATGTAAAAAGACGTCACATTATTTCATGTTATTTATGGATCACATGGCTCTAACTAAAAACTAGATAAAATAAATAAATTTTAAAGAGTACCAGCAAAGCTGGATAACAGCGAGTCGGAGTTGTCTGACCAAATATTCTCTTCCATATCCACTAGTCTAAACTTGTTCACCATAATTGAAGGCAAACACAAGAAAGAAAGGACCAAACCACATTAATTATTTCATTCTGTTTCTTATTGTACCTTCTTAAAGTCCTCTAGACTTGCAGCTTACTATGTATTCATTAATATTCATTGAGAAACATGCTCACACAAAATAGCAATAATATACCATACACTCATTAGAATTACACTCCTAGTCAATAAGAGATCCTTGAATTGCCAAACATATCAGTGGTCACCTCACATGTAGATATTCATTAATTCTCATAGATGCCTTGGTTGCCTCCTCAACAAACTCCCTGCAATAAAATAATGTCAAAGTACTCTAAAATCAAACTCAAGATATATATTGATGATAAATGAGATGTTATGAATTTACAATTAGTTACAACCTGACTGGATGTGTATGTCTACATAATTCCGTAGAATCAATAACTGAACAGACCTAAAAGATCAAACACATTAGTTAACCAAGAATTTATAATAACTTATATATACAGAGAGTATGTTTTAAAAGAACTTTAAACCTACTGTATCTGATATCTCATCCATGGCTCTGATAATTTCTTGAGAAGACGGCATTCCAGAGATGTAATTAACAAGTTCCCCAGACCTAGCACCAAAATATAAAACATTCAGACATATAAGTTAAAAACATTGTTCCCTCCATTCCACAAACGAATCCCAATCTATTTTTTCTCTCAAGTCACTTTGTAAAATCCTAACAATTAAAATTGAAGTGAATTTATTTAATTTTGATTAATGCAACATAGTAAACTACATAAAAAGAATTGTTAAGAAAATTTTATTTCGAAAATAAAATAAATTCTCGTCACAAGAATTCTAGGGTTTCAAAAATTAACTGGATTGATAGCTGGGACTCTTTTTTTTTTGGAAGGAGTAAAAGCTGATTATCTAAATAATACTGTCATTCATATCTCCACTTGAACATTGAGTACGGTTATGCATTAAACCTTTTTTTTTTCTTTTTCGAAGAATAACGGATGTAGTGGATCTTATAAATCAACTGCAGTGATAAAAAAAAAATAGCAACTATTTAAATGAAAATAATGCAATAATTAAATTTCTTGTGACAATTTGTTGATTGGTGAGACAACTATAGAAACTTAAGAAGTGAGGGATTTTATTATGTTGATAAGGAGTGAACTGATTTAATTGCGAGCCAGAATTCGTTTATATTTATCTTTCTACATTTATCACAATAAACTGATGTAATTCTGAGCCAAATATTTGTTTCTTTTTATCTTTTATTAAATTTCTCATAAGCAAAGCGACTTGAATTAGGGCTTTTAATGTTACCTTTCGATGGCATCGTCAACGAAACATTGAAACCCTTCGGGAGTCTTTAAGTGGTGGAAGCCATAGAGACCAGTGGCGTCGATATGACGAGCCGCGGAGGTGCAAAGGAAGTGGTCATGGCGACTACCGATGAAGCTGGTGTGGAAGTTTGAAACGGTTCGGCGGACTAGGGCCGACATGGCTCCCTAGCGGTGGTGACGGCGTGGCTCTGTAGGGCTGTGTAAGGCGAATTGGTTAGTGAATACGGAATGACACGACCCTAAATTAATGTGAAATTATAAACAATAAATTTATAAAAAAAAAATTCAAAATATTGAATAAGATATGAATTAAAACTACTTAGGTAAATTTAATAAATAAATGAAAAAAAAGATAAAAGGATAGATAATAGCCAATTTATTTTGAAATTTGTGGTAAAAGAGAGTATTTAAATTATGGTAATAACTATGTAATTAAATTTTTTAAGTTAAAAAATATAATAAAATTTAAATTTTAACTAAAAGAGTCCAAAAAATATATTATAATTTTTTTTTAAAATGTTGAAAGTCTTTTATTTATTGCTAAGAAATCTTGAAACAAACAATCCAGAATACGTTATTGTTTTTTTAATTTCACAAAAAGAGTTTTATTTACAATTTTATCTAATAAATTAATTTGGAGAAAAAAGTTAAATACTTTTTATTCAAGCATGAAGAAATTACAACAGGCTGCTAGAATTTATAGATAATAGCATAACAATAACTCCTAAAAACAAGCAACTACTCTTCATAAAAATCTACTCTGTATAAAATATTGATAGAGTAAAATACTATTTATTTGACAGTTAATACTGACTTAGTCTAAGCCAAAGAAATAGCAACAGACTTTGACCAAGTAAGATGCACTAATTTGTAACACTCCCCCTTAATGCATACTTACGATCAATAACACCAAGAGCAACCTTGAAGCCTTCAAATTTTTCTTTTGTTTGCCTTTGTAAATATGTCTGCTACTTGATTGCAAGTAAAAATTCCTTGCAACTCAATTTATTAATTCAACACTTTCTCACGCACAAAATGATGATGAACTTCAACATGCTTTGTTCGCCCATGGAAAACTAGATTTGAAGCAAGTTTGATGGCACTCTTATTGTCACAACAAATCTGTACAACATAATCAACCTTAGAGAAAATATATTTCATTAAACATTTCAACTAAACACACTCTTGTGCAGCCATTGTTGTAACCATATATCCTGCTTCAGTACTCGATAAAGCAACAATAGGTTGTTTCTTACTGCACTATGAAACAACTGCTGAACCAAGACTAAAACAATACCCAGAAGTCGAGCGACGATCGACTGCATCACCTGCCCAATCCGCATAAGTGAATCACTTTAAGACAAAATCACTTCATCTATTGTACATGAGATCATAAGCAAGAGAGCCCTTTATATAATGCAAAACTCTATTGGCAGCATCTAAATGATGAGTTGTTGAATTTTGCATAAATTGGAAAATAACTCTTATAGAATATGCAATTTCTGGTCTTATGATTGTTAAGTATATTAAACTACCAACAAGCTGTCAAAAATCACCTAGGATCTTTCAGTGGTTCTCATTCTTCTTTCTATAACTTAAGATATGGCTCTATGGGAGTAGTTATTTCTTTTGACTCCCCTATTCCAAAACGCTCCAAAAGTTTCTTGCATATCGACTTTGGGATATAAAATAGCCTTTATATGATTTCTCCACTTCTAACCCAAGAAAGCAGCCAATCTCATCTATATTTTTCATTTCAAAACGAGTTGCCAAGTCCTTCATCAAGCGAGAAATTTCAGCTTCATCATATTCGGTAACTATCATGTCATCCACGTACAGTAAAATTAGCAAATGCATCCTTAATTATAATTTTACAAATAAACTATAATCTGAATTAGCAATTTTAAAGCCACAAAAGATGAAGTATTGAGCAACTTTATCATACCAAGAATGCGGTGCTTGTTTAAGACCATATAATGCCTTATTTAATCGACAAATATGGAAAGAAAATTGCTTAAATTCGAATCATTTGGGTTGCTCCATGAATACCTCACGGTTTAATTCTCCGTAAAGAAATGCATTCTTTACATCAAGTTGCCACAACCTTTAACTTTTGGAGACAACAAGTGAAATGATTGATCTTACTGTTACCATTTTTGCCACTAGACTAAAGGTCTCTTCATAATCCAACCCGTAACTCTGAGAAAAGCCACGAGCAACCAAACGAGCTTTGAATTTTTCAATTGTGCCATCTGACTTCCTCTTCAACCGATAAACTCATTTGCATGTGACCGGAGTACAATTTTCAGGCTTAGGCACAAGCTCCCACGTCTCATTCTTCTTTAGAGCATCAAATTCTTCATGCATTGCAGCTTCCCAATCTGGACAACCTTTTGCTTCTTCATAACAAGCTGGTTTTTATTTTGTTAATGCTCTTGTAAACAAGCATGAAGTAACAGTGCAGAGATTAAATTGTACCTTATAATCTTTGAGGTGACTTGGTTGTTTTCTCTCTCTTGTAGACTTCCTTACAACTTATTCACCACCCACTGGGTTTGAACCTGTATTCTCTTCATTTGGAATCTGCAAGCTCTTTTGATCACCTTCAAATTTGATCTCTTGTATGGGATTTCTTTGGGCACTAGAGTATGTTGACACCACATCAAATACAACATCTCTAGAAGTGATAAACTTCTTTGTTTCAGGATCCATGCACCTCCACCCTTTTTTACATGAGTCATAACCAACAAAAATACACTTATTTGCTTTTGGGTTAAGTTTGGTTCGGTTAGATTATGGAATGTGAACATAACAAACTGAACCAAAGACCCGAGAGAAATTTACATTTGGTCTTACACAATACAAAATCTCAAGTGGAGATTTAGAGGTACCTGTCCATAGAGGTAGGCGATTAGTTACATAGCACGTACATTGAAAGGCTTCAGCCCAAAGCTCTCGAGGAAGATTCTTATCATGTAACCATGCACGACTCACAGAAGCAAAATGAGCTAGTTTCCTTTCAGAGACGCCATTCTGTTGGGGTGTAGATGGACATGTCATTTGCCTCAAGATGCTATTGCTTTCACAATACTGGAAGAAATCATTTGACATGAATTCGCCTCCATTGTCACTTTGTAAACATTTGATTTTCTTCCCAAATTCTTTCTCTACAACATTTTTAAACTCCACGAACATGGATAGTGCCTCGCTATTCTCTTTTAAGGACTTCACCTATATATATCTTGAATAATCGTCTACCAACACCATAACATAGCGATTTTCACTATAACTTGGTGTTTTTTTAGGCCCTATCAGATCAGTATGAACTAGTTCAAACATGGTAGTTATGCGATTTGATGACTTCTTGAATGGGATATGGTGTGACTTGCCGTATTAACAACCTTGATAGACCACATCTTTATGAACATTTTGTAGAGTTGATATGCCTTATACCAATTTCTTTGAAGAGATTTGTTGCAGCAACTGATATCCTACATGACCAAAACAAGCGTGCTAAGTCGCTACATTGTCAGTTTAGCTTGTCTTCTTCACATATGCTTCCCCTACTGACATAACAAATAGAGACCCTTTCTTTTCACCAGAAAGAATAACATCATCTCCAATATTTTTCATATTGTCAATAACTTTCACACCATTTGGGCCCAATAAAACATATTTTCCAGAATTAGTAATTTGAGAAACTGAAATTAAATTTTTCTTCAAACATGGTACATGATAAACATCTTTCAACCAGATATTTGCATCATCAACACCAATATTCACAACACCTTCTTGGACCACTAGATGTGTTGAGTTGTCAGCTGTAATAACAACTCTTACCCCATTGTGTTGACGCAACTCGGAAAATAGTGAATCGTTTCCGTTTCCGTGATATGAGCAACCAGAATCGATGATCCATTATGCTTTGGCATAATTTGCTGCAATTTCATGCGTTGTTGATTTATGAGCATTTTCGTCTCTCCCTTCAATCACCTCAATGGTGAAACATTGCTCCCAATTTGGCTGGTCATCTTCTTCTTCATCATCATAAGCAATGTGTGCTTTATATAACTTCACATGATAGTTACTTTTAATATGCCTAGGCTTCCCACACATGTAACATTTAAAAGATTCGTTACCTTGCGGGCTATATTCATTCCTTTTTTTCTTATTTGTGTCACTTTCAGAAAACTTCTCTTTTGAAAATATAACATCAGCACGTTCTGGATTGAGATTCTTAGCCATTTGCTTAGTTAAGGCATCCTGGTTAGAGAGCAAGCTCTCTAATTCTTCAACTGATGGTTGTTTCTCCCATCCTTGAATGGATGTAACAAAAGGCGTGTATTATTTCTTTAAGCCCCGAATGAGAAATTGCCGCAACCGAGCTTCACTAATTTTCTCCTCTGCATTTGGCTCATAAATTTCAGTGCAAATATTTTTGACACGAATAAAATATTCTGACATTGACATGCCTTCTTGCTTCAACCTTGCCAAATCAATTTCAGTGCAAATAATGCCTTCTCACATTTGATCTTCCATTTCCTCCGTAACTCAACATTCTCAGGAATGTGGGATTCCATCAGCACCAGAAACTAGTTCCTAAAGATCTTGACCTTGGAGAAATGCCTCCATACACATTCTTCAATACTTGTAGTTTGTTCTTACAAGTTTCTCCATGCCATTTTGCACGTTATAACTGCCTCCTTCAACACCTTCCATTTTTTAGCTTCAGACTTCTTCAACAAGATGAACTTGATAAACAAGAAGAATGAAAAAAGAAAACCTCAGTGAGGCTTTGATACCATCTAATAAATTAATTTAGAGATAAAAGTGAAATACTTTTTATTCAAACATGAAGGAATTACATCAGGCTGCTAGAATTTATAGATAAAAGCATAACAATAACTCCTAAAAACAAGCAACTACTCTGCATAAAAATCTACTCTGCATAAAATATTGATAGAGTAAAATACTCTTTATTTGACAGCTAATACTAACTTAGTCTAAGTCAAATAAATAGCAATAGACTTTGACCAAGTAAAATGTACTAATTTATAATATTTTATTAATATTTATAATATATTTTTGTTTCATATTTTTCATATAAAAACAATAATCAGTAAGATTACCTATGACAAACTGATAATAGCATATATTAAATGTAATAGCCTAGCGGTAACCTTTTTCTCTATGTCATATCACGTGTTTGTTACATATTAATTTTTTTTTATGAGATTCTCATAATTTTGTTATAGCCTTTTTCTCATTTTTATGTCAAGATCTTAGAATTTAAATGTACCCTTAAAATTAAATCATAATATTATAATTTTTAAAAAAATGATAGTAAGATTATAATTGTAAAGTTAGGAACCGCGCTATTATTACTATTACTCATTTACACATTACATGCGTAGGGAAAAATAAAAAATATGAGTAAAAAGAAAAGATTATGAGTGAGAAAGAAAGTACAAATAGAGATAAACTATAATAAAAAGAGAAATTTTTTGACAGAATTTTAAGAAAGACAATCATTTTCATTACTCTCCTTTTTATAATATAAATACATAGATAACATAGATAGATATTTTGCAAAAAAAGAGATAAATATAATTATTTTTCTAAAGTGATCAAATACTATTAAGAAAAAAACTAAACAAAAAAAGTCTATCTAATCCAACTTACACTTTTTTTTTTTGAGAAACTAATCCAACTTACACTTTAAGTTAATATAATTTTATTATTCGAACAAATATTTAAGTTAATATTAATTAAATGACAGAATTATATTATTTAATTATTTGATAAATAATCAAAAAATCTAAACACATTTTTATTAAATAAATTTTTTTATTCAATTTTCACATTAGAGTTTAATAGTTAATCACAATTTACAAGTATAATAATTCATAAATTAGTTTAATAATTTTTAATTAAAAATACATAAGTACATAATTATAAGATAAATTTATTTTTTTAATTTAATTATTTAGATATCGGAATATTATAATTTTAAAAATCAAAATTAAAGTCGAATAACTAAATGATTATAACCACTTTAAGCAAAATAACTAAATAATCAAAATAATTCAATTTTACCCTTTTTTTTGGTCGGCGTTAAGAGGAGAAACACGTTATTGAAAACCAAATCACTCAAATATTGGACCCGATCCGCTAGCGTGTCATCCATCTCGTGACGTTCCGCTTCCCGCGAAAATCTCTCTCTCAACTTCCAAACCCTCTTTCTCCGACTTTCATCTTCTTCGAAAACAAAAATTCCAATTTATTTCTTCTTTATCTATATTTAAAGTTTATAGAACAACAAGAATCCAAACTTTAATTACCTCGAATTTCAAATTAAATCCCAACTCACGACTAATTTACTACGGAAAAGATGCAATGAAGCATATTATTTTTCTATCACTGCAATGTCGTCGAGTTCGCCACCAAATTCCTCAGAAAATCTGGAACATAACAATCCCAATAATCCATCACCATCATCATCATCAATTGTGAAGCTGAGGAAAATTCCCCATATTCCAATGCGGAAAAGCCAATATACTATATCTGAAAATCCAGAATGCAGCGATGAAGATGGTAATGACGATGATGATGATGATGAAGAGGAGGAGGATGACGACGATGATTACAGTTATAATGATGAAGATCCGAATATAGTTGAGGCTTCGGCTCTTGGCCTCCATCATATTCGGACCCGGTCGGATCCTTCACGTCTCCGATTCTCTTCTTCTTCGTCTTCGGTTCGCAAGCCTTCTAATCTTGGGAAAACTGATTTGCCTTCTAACAAGGGAAAAGATGCTCCCAAACACTCCATTCCTCTTCTTCATGCAATTACCTTGGAACCAGGTCATTTCCTTTTTTGCCCTTGATTCTTCTATGTTTATGCTCAATAATTTTGAAAAAATATTACGAATTTCTGCTGCTGTCCTATTTTTTTGTTACTCTGAGAAGGTTAGGATAGGAAAGATTTGAAAAGCAATGCGATGAAACATAATGCAAAAGGCCTCTGTATCCAGGCTGAATTTTTAGAATCTGTCTATAAAGGCTGGATATGAGCATATGTATCAGTAATTGATTACACATCGTCAATAACTATATTCTAAGTATATTTTTGGTTGTAAGTAGTTTATAATTAATTTCATGCAGGCTTAAAAATACAATGGGGTCAATCTAAACCCTCAAGAGTCACACCTTCAGTCAATACCGGGTGTGAGGTATGCTCACTTATTTTTCAGGTTTGTTGGCAAAATTAGGTAGCTCAGCTGCATCTTGTGTTTATTGTAGGGTCATCATGTAGCTCTTGCCAAAGAAATCCAATCTCCACGATTCCAGGCTATATTGCGTGTTACAAGCGGCCGTTATAAGAAAGTTCCGGATATCAAGAGCTTCTCTCATGAACTCAATTCCAAAGGAGTGCGGCCTCTTCCGTTTTGGAAATCCCGTGCATTTGGCCGCATGGAGGTATTCACCTTTTCTTTGGTTCCTGTTTTGTTCTTCTGAATACCACATCTATTGTTACCCACTTTTATTTATGATTTCCATCTTTGTTGATCAAATATTTAATCTTTTTTCCAATAGTTTATAAAAACTCTCTTGCAAACTGTTACCTTTTCCAGGAAATCATGGTAATGATGAGGTCTAAATTCGACAAGTTAAAGGAAGAAGTGAACTCCGATTTAGGTATATATGCTGGAGATTTGGTTGGTATACTTGACAAAACTTCAGAATCTCACCCTGATTGGAAAGACATTTTGGAGGATCTGTTGATTATGGCCAGGCGGTGTGCAAAAATGTCTCCTGGTGAGTTTTGGACGAAGTGTGAGGGCATTGTTCAAAGTCTAGATGACCGCCGTCAAGAGCTACCAATGGGTACCCTCAAACAATTACATACCCGCCTTTTATTTATACTCACTCGATGCACTAGGCTTGTACAGTTCCACAAGGAGTGTGGTTATGAAGAAGACCATGGTATGGGTTTACACCAACTTAGCGACCTTGGAGTGTATTCGGAGCAATTCACTGGGTCTTCACACCAGGACTTCAATAGCTCGTTTGGAGGGAAGGAAGCAAAATATGGACAAAAAACCCGGAAGACCCGTGGTGGTGAACGAAGCAATCTATCTATTAATCAAGATCAATCAAACCAAAACTTGGATATCGGGGTTGACACTGTGGAGGTTAGCACAGCCAAAAGTGTTGCTTCATCAACAGGCAGCTTTAGGATGTCATCTTGGAAGAAGCTTCCATCTGCAGCCGAGAAGAACCGAAGAGGCCTTGAAACTGTTGATACACCATGTAAGGATAAGTCAGATGGCGCACAACTGAAAGATGAAACAATTAGGATTGAGGATAGTGTGGGGAATTCGGATAATGTAGTATGCCCTTCTGATCATTTAGATACACCCTTGAAAGTACAAAGAGTTACTTGGGGAGTTGGGGCAGGTCATCACACGTATGAGAATTCGTTGATCTGCCGTATATGTGAGGTTGAAATACCCACTGTACATGTAGAAGAGCACTCTAGAATTTGCACAATTGCGGATAGATGTGATTTAAAAGGTTTAACTGTAAATGAACGACTTGATAGAGTTGCAGAAACTCTTGAAAGGATACTTGAGACATGGACACCAAAAAGCACTGATTCTGCAGGAGGAAGTCCTGAGGTCGCAAGAGTGTCGACATCAAGTGCTCCCGATGATTTAGATGAGTTTTCACCTAAGCGACATAGCTTGTCTCGACGATGCTCAGAGGACATGCTCAATTGTGTTCCTGAAGTTGATACTGCATTTGCTATAGATGGTCTGAACATATTGCCTGACATGTCATGTGAATCACGTGGACTTTTGACACCTGATCTGAGCAAGAAATCTTCATCACAAGGAAGTTTGACACCTCGGTCACCTTTGCTAACCCCACGAACGAACCACATTGAATTGTTACTGAGTGGTCGGAGAGCCATATCTGAGCACGAAAGTTATGATCAGGTGACTATAGTATGTTATACCAAAACTGGCTTAGGTCTCATAACCTAAGTCATCTATTTTAACCCCTAATCCTTTATCCCTAAACTCCTTTACTTTCTTCTAATCCCTTTTATCGCTATCTTCATTTCCATTCTTGTATTTACTCTTCCAGCTCTTAGATTTCTTTATGCATGTGCATTCCTTTTAGTGTTAAATTATTCTTTGGCTCCTATATAGGAAATTTGATCATATGTTGACACCTCTATTGGTAATTATGTTAATATTCTTCCAAATTCATTGGTAACTGTTACGTTGTGAATAAAGCATCAACTGGTTTTCTCATGCTAATGGAGGTTTTTGTTTATAAAATAATCATGTTGGTGTGTCATTGTCCATATTTCAGGCTTCAAAGTATAGATTAATTTTTGGAAAATCAATTTTAGCAGCTAGTTGAATGAAAATATATATTCTTTTTTTTTCTTGTAGTTGTTGATGTGTGAATCCAAGTTAAAAGCCTTTGTTAATGAATAGAGAAGTTTTGATTAGGTGAAATACTTATTCAAAGGGTTGGGCTAGTCTAATTGACATGTTAGCAGAGTGCATGGACAACTGCGTCACCAAACTTATAGGATAAATTGTTCTAAGTGGTTCTTAAATTAATGGGATTTAGTGTATAGTTTGAATTAGGATTTTTCAAAGAATCAACGATAGCAGCCTTATGAAAGAGAATTATGAAATCTCTCTTTCTCTTTTCCGCTGCGCGAGCACGGGCAAGTAAGTTCACGATTTGCCTAAAAATCTAGTATTGACACTTCCATGTGAACTTTCTCCATTATTTTATATATACTATGTCATTATACCAATAATGATTTTGATTACTTTTAAGATATAACAGCATACGTTAGGATAAGTCAATAACTTTTGTCATTTTGAATCTGATATCCGTCACTTGGCTGGCAATTTTTTTGGCTTTTATACCATTAAAATATTAGAATTTGTACCACTGCGGTAATTGAAAATTTTGAAATTAAGGCTGATGTGTCAGTTTCTTTTCAACACAGCATTTTATGTGTTTCATTGGTATGAATCACTTATTTCATTATCCAAGTAAAAGCATATAGAGTGAGAGGGATCCAAAGTTATCTGGGAAAAAAAAACTAAAAAATGAATAATGAGAGAGGGAGCTAATCGATAATGGACATATTAATTGGGTGATCTTCTCAGGTATTATGAGCATTTGGTGTATTTACCATATAACTGAAATATGGATGTGCAGATATAATCTCTTAGGACAGAATATCATTTAAAATGTTCTCAAGTAGTTTAGCTTTCTTCTAGGTGCGCTCCATGCCTTTGTGATCCAAAAACATCAGTGTGTTTCATATTCTTCAAATTGGAATTATGTGTTTGTAAGTTATTGATTATCCATTAAATGGCAGATAAATAAGCTACTGGAAATTGCTCGATCTATAGCCAATGTGAACACAAACGAGTACAGTGCACTGGAGTATATGCTTGATCGTCTAGAAGACCTGAAATACTCCATCCAAGATAGGAAAGTGGATGCACTTGTTGTTGAAACTTTTGGGCGACGTATAGAAAAATTATTGCAGTGAGTTCCATCTGTGTATATATTAGTATCATATGTTTTTACTGAACATATATTTTTAAGTGTATTGCTGTTTATAGTACTATTTATAAAGTACATGTCTATAATGGGTATGATTTTGTTTTATAATTGTGACCATGGGTTTCTTTATTTATTTCCATGTAATAGAGTTTTTTCTGAATTTTGTCAATATATTTTTAAACTCTACAGGGAGAAATATGTACATCTTTGTGGGCAGATTGAAGATGAAAAGGCAGAGTCATCAAATAACTTGGCTGATGAAGACAGTTCGGTGGAAGATGATGTGGTTCGCAGTTTGCGTGCTAGCCCTATTAATCCATATTCTAAGGATCGAACAACTATTGAAGATTTCGAAATTATAAAACCGATCAGCAGAGGTGCTTTTGGTCGAGTCTTCCTTGCCAGGAAAAGGGCAACGGGTGACTTATTTGCTATTAAGGTACAAACTCCATATCCAGTGAGGATTAACTAAAATGGTTTTTGAATAATTTGGATATCTTTTCATTGTCGTAGTGCATCAATTGTTCTCCTCTTTTAAAGTTGGGAGATAGAATAGGTAGTGAAAATAGAATCATTACCCAGCCCATTTAATTAATAGAATGAACTCCTTAGGTGCTCAAGTAGTAAGTAAAGGCGTAACTAATTTTTCAGATTTACTGCTGATCTTTAGTTTTTTTTTCCTAGTGATATAAATAGCTTTAGGTTTCTATCAAAAACTTTGAGAACGACGTCTGAGTTTTCTCCTCTTTCCAGGCGTGTATACTTAGATTTCTTAAAGATCATTCAATGTACATGGAGATATTTTATTTAACAGAAAGAATTGGATGAGAATGATATGCTGGTCTTCTTTGATATAAGGAATGATTGGTTTCTCAACCATGGGAAGTGCCTGAATGCCGACTTTAATCATGTTTGATGGCATTTGTACAATTACTTTCCAAGTGATGCGGTTCTCCTGTTAGGTTTTTCCCCTGAGGATTAATATCCTATTCCCTATTGCAAATGCCTGTGTCATCCTATGCTTGTCCTTGGTGTTGCAAACAGAACTGATGGTTTTTGTGTGTCGAGAGAACTAGATATTTGTCAACACCTACAAGAAAAAATTAAACTGAGTTAATGGAAAGACGGAAAAAGATAGAAGCTCCTTACAACCAGATAAAAAAGAATAGACACTCTTTCCCATCTTCGGTTTAAAGCTAACCTCTCACTTTCTTGTTTGGTCAGTTCAGACCGTTATAAGAAGATTTCTAGAACCTGGATTCCTTCGTGATCTTGTTATAAAGATCTGCCAGGAAGTCTTATTGACAACTGTCTGATCTTACTATTAGCTACGATATATTTACTTCTGGATTATTGTAATCAGTATAATGTAAGGATGCCAAGGTTTAGTGGTGGTGTGGAATTTTGTAGACATGGGGCAATTGGATGGAAAGGAATGCGAGACCAGTATCTCCCTATCAATTTACTGGTTATGATTGAAAATATGAAGTAAATCATATGGTAAGTTTATCAATTGATCCATTTAACAAAATCACGATCTTCTTTTAAGCTTCATAGGTCTCAGTCTCTTAGATATAGAGGATTTGCTCAAAGAAATTGGAATTTAGAAGTACCGCTTAGTATTAAAAGGCCTACAGATCACACAAAAGATCACCTTTCTTGAATTCTATAAAAGATTCTTTCGTAAAGCTCCTATAGGTCTTGTCTTTCACCGATCAAAAGGAAATAAATAAAATTATCCACATTGAAGACAGTTGCGTTCTTTCTTCCTGGAACATGGACAAGTTAAATGACACGAGGAATATGAAGAAAAATTAATTTCACAGTTGAGTAATTCATATTTTGATTACCTGAAACATTTTTTTCTTCATGTTAATAATATATACTTGCGAAGTGTTACAGCTAATCTATAAAAAATAAAACTTCGAAGAATACTGCTAAAAAACTGTAGCTAGATTATTGTGGATGAAGGTTATATAAGCTATTTGTAGAAGAAAAACAATCGTGCTTAACAAAATTGACACTACTATAACCTCAATTGTTCACCATTGCATCCTTGCATAAGCTATATCACATATAAGGCAAATGTTGCCTGGAAACAGATCATCTAATTAAAGATTTTTCAGGTTTTGAAAAAGGCTGATATGATTCGTAAAAATGCAGTTGAAAGCATTTTGGCTGAGCGTGATATCCTAATATCAGTTCGAAATCCGTTTGTGGTGAGTAGGTCATGCAGTTTGTGTTTTATTAAGGTACACAGCTTGTAGACATACTTTCTAATGCGGTCATATTCTTATGATGAACAGGTCCGTTTTTTCTATTCATTCACATGTAGGGATAATCTCTATCTGGTCATGGAGTACCTGAATGGAGGAGATCTTTTTTCTCTGCTGAGAAATCTAGGCTGTTTGGAAGAAGACATGGCACGCGTATATGTTGCGGAACTTGTAAGGACATGCTGACGCTCTTGATTTACTCTAAGCCTTTTTTCTTTTTTTCCTTTTTTATCCTACAACTGCATGATTTCCTTTTTAATTAAATATTTCAGGTTCTTGCTCTGGAGTATTTGCATTCTTTAAATGTCATTCATAGAGACCTGAAGCCAGACAATTTGTTGATTGGTCCAGATGGTCATATTAAGGTCAATATATAGTAAATGTAGTCATTTATTTTCTTACGGATTACACAAGAGAATCACTGCGTGACATTTTATGAGATGTGATATATTCACTATTCTTTATTCCTCTTATTGGCATGGATTTATATATTAGGTTCTGACAAAGTTCTATTAATGTGTTAATACGAGATTATTGAAATAAAATTTGATATTTTAGATATTCCATATGAAAGTAGGATATTCCCAAGGGACAGAGTTTCTTTTTATACCCCATTATGGGCCTTGACGCTTGGCACTTTTCATGGGTGTCTTTGTCTGATTTACATATTTATTGGAGGGCTGTTCTCCATTGAGGGTGTTGAGGATTTTTTGCCATTTATTTTGTATAGTTTGCTTCTTTTGGTGGAGTTCTTGTCTGCATTTGCCTTGTTTCCTCTTTCTTCATTCTAATAAATCTTCTTCTTTTATCTTAATAAAATAAAAGAAAATAGATCTTCAATTTGTTTGCTTACATGAACAACGATTGACTTATGGGACCTTGATGAAGATGACTGCCAATCAGTTTGTTTCTGATATAACGTTATTCAGTACAGATCATCTCTTTCACTTTGGTTTATAAGGGATAATAATTTTGAAGCAGACTTAGTATCCTATGTGAAAACTTGGGTTTTCCTTAAAAACTAGATGTTCTCTTCAAAGAATTAATAGACGTAATATAATGTCCCATGTACTCTGAATATTTTGGTACAAGCTAGATTCATGGTGCTATACAGTACAAAACTTATTTGTGGAGGCCAGGCCCCTCTTCATATACCTAGTGGGTTTTAATTCCTACTGGTACTGTTAAGTAGATGACTCTACAATGTGCCATCAGGTATTGGGAAAATGTATTCACACATTTGGGGTGTATGAAGTCTTGATGTGGCTCAACTATAAATTATACCCCCTTTGTCCCAAATTAAATTCCCATTTTTGACTTTTTTAAGTCAAATTGACTGTTTTTAAATTTAATAATTAAGCATATATAAATATATTTTTGAAATTATAAAAATTGGGGTTAGTAGTAAATTGTATATACTTTCTTTTTGGTTATAATCTCTTCACCTATATTTTGGCAAAAATAGTAAAAAAATTAATTTTAAAAATGGTCAATTTGACTTTAAAAAGTCAAAACTGGGCATTTAATTTGGGACGGAGAGAGTACTAGTGAACCATCTGAAGACCTTTCTGGACATTCAATGGTGCTATATCTATGTAATGGAACACTAGGACTCAAATTTAATTTCTTGATATCATCCCTTGATTAAACAAGACATTTAGGACTCTGAACAGATCAGAAACTCTAAACAGAGTACGTTGCAGCTATTGTTTTGCGTTTAAGTGTATGTATTGTCAGCTTTTACAAGTTGGTCTATTTCCTTTGATAAAGAGACCTAGGTTTTCCGTAATGTTTCCATGTCTATCATTCATGCAAAGCCCAAATCTAAAAGACATTATTATTGAATTATCCTTTTTATGAATCCTCTTACTCTTGTAGGGTTGGGCTCTCTTGTTTAACTCTTATCTTGTTTGTGCTCCTATGATAGTTGATGATAACACTCATCATATCTCACAATCTAATGCATTCTGTTACAGTTGACAGATTTTGGACTCTCCAAGGTTGGTCTCATCAACAGCACCGAAGACTTGTCAGGTCCATCAGTCAGCAGTGCTGCTCTTCTTCAGGATGAACCTGAAACAGAAACACAATCATCATTAAAAAGAGAGCAGCGCCAAAAGCATTCAGTTATTGGCACCCCTGACTATTTGGCACCTGAAATACTTCTTGGCATGGGGCATGGTTCGTATTCTAATTTCTGACAGGATAGTACATATTTCTATGAAGTAACTATTATTCTTAATTTTTTATTTGTTTCTTATTATCTGTTCACACTATTCTCTTTTGTAGGTGCGACAGCGGATTGGTGGTCAGTAGGTGTTATTTTGTTTGAGCTTCTAGTCGGTATTCCGCCTTTTAATGCTGAACATCCTCAGGTAGGCATGTATATTTGACGATCCATACACTTTCAAAGACAATCAAAATAATAAGAATAATTAAGTATTTAATAATCGTTAGTTTTAACTTCAACAGGATACTGACATAATTTTGCATTCCATATGCTTCTGCAATTTGTGACTTGTATATTAGTTTACTTCTAATTTCATAATTTCTGCATGAAAATATTTTCGGAGGCCCTGCACAATTGTGATTCTCTTGCATCTAGATGGAAACATATTGGTTAGATAGAAAGCCAGTATTCATTCAAGTAAATTAACACCACACTCTTACTATAATTTTTGTTGTTCGCCAACTTGTCAAACTTAAATTATATGTATAGGTATTATCACTTTGAATAATCATGAAGTGAGTGATGAGAAGGTAAGTTAGGTCCATCTGATCTTGATCATCCCAATAATTCTCTTGACGTGCTATATATACATTTAAAGATGTGAAAAGAAGATTTCGATGATGAAGAGAGAAGAAATTAAAATGCATGTTGAGACAAGAAGTCCTCCAAAAGAAAAACAAAATGAGTGGAAAAAAACATCGAGACATTAGTGAAGAACCTGCTGTGAATCCCTATAAAGACATAACAATGAAATTCCTCGAAAAACTCCCGATGTATGAGCCCAAAGACAAACAAAAAAAGACACTTTATTCCAAAGTGAATTGATATTGAGTGCCCAACCACCAAAAATCTTAGCATGTTTCTCAATCCAAACTCCCCAGAAAATGGAGAAAAAACACATTTTAAAAAAAAAAAATTCCTATCATTACCAGTTCCAAAACCTTGGGAGCTGCGTAAGAGATCGAAGGTCTTCCACCGAAAAGGGACAAACCCATTATTCAGTTAACACGCCTAACAAAAAACACCACAACCGCCAAGCCATCAGGCAGTGAACAAACAGATGAAAATAAGAAATATTGTAGAACAAATTTGAAAATTTATTTGGGTTTTTTTGGTGAATGTTGGGTATACTGGATAGGTTCAGGGGTTCAAGGGTTTTTCTTACCAGGTTTTAGGGCTTTGGTGGTGGTTTTTTAGCCCTTTTTAAGTTTAGAAGTGACTTATCATTTCATAATCAAAATCTTTTCTAATAAAATCCTTTATTTTCTCTCATAAAAAATTGTAAGTTCATATAATCAAATCTAGATCAATATTTGTAAATGGTATTTTGATACGTGTCATTGACTTATGTCTAATAAAATTGTGACGGGCTGCAAACCTCCAACCTCTTTTATAGAACCCAGATATTGAATCTGATGTTGGAAATTAATCTTGATGTTGTTGTATTACTCTCTAAGCATTTATGTTCCTATTCTGTTGGCAGAAAATTTTTAACAACATTATGAACCGGGACATACCCTGGCCCAAAGTACCGGAGGAAATGAGCTCTACAGCACACGATTTGATTGACAAGTAAGTTCTATGAGGAAAAAAAAATCATATGCAGTGTTGTGTCTCTTGCCTCGTCTATTTTTTTCTATCTTCAACTTACCTTGAAAGGGAAACAATGGGGAATTGTGGATTTTTCACGATTCTAAATGCGCTACTAGTGTCATGGTAGTCATTATTGATAGTATTCTTTAATCATTTATAAAATAAAATACAAAGAGAATTAAACAATTAAACTAATATTCATTTGATGACAGGGTAACAGTTGTGAAAATTTGATCCAAACTCAATATAGCAGTCACCTTATAATAAACTCTCCTCGTTAAAGGCTTTTGAAAACAAAGGTGGATGATGATGACAGCAAGTGGACAATATCCAACATGTATTTCCTCATTCCTTGCAAAAAGAGAAAATTGCAGTATTTGGGTTCCATGATCAGTAATAAAACTCCTTTGTCCTCTCTGACAGGTCAAATAAATCATTAGTCATAGGTGCTACCGAGTATTAATGGACGAAGAATCTGATAAAAACATGCTTAATTTTTTCTAGAAACTTAATACCTGTGGAAAGACATTTTTAAACAGATTTGGCAAAACATAGTCGGTAACTTTAACAATTTATTAGGGAAATCTGAGGAGAGTTTATGAATCCTTCAGGCGCTGATACATACAAATGAAGTAATGTTTAAGGATGCTCATGATGTGTAGGAAATGCATTGTTTACCTGGAAGGAAGGATTACTAAAGAGGTCAGTACTAATTTTTTAGCCAGAGTGGGCACTGTTACATGGGGAAGATTCAATGAAAAATAAAAAGTGATCTTGTTCAAATAAGCTTGTTGCTAATTTAAGGATATTACATTGTACTAATGACACCCCAACCAATAACTCATTAAGCAACCCCTTTAAAAAATTGTGGTCAACTCTTAGTAGGATTTGACAGCACAAGTAAACTAAGAATTAGTGTCTCTTAACCTTGACTTGATTCTTCTCAAGTTTAATAAAACAAGAAATTTAAATAAGTTGAAGTTGCCGATAACCTTAATATGATTTGATTTTAGAAACGCTTATAAACGGGGCCTAGGTTGTAAGTAATTTTATAATTATATGGATTACTGATTGATGGTTATTTAACCCAGAAATTGCATAATTCCTTTCGACATGTGTGCTTAGAACAGTATTTTCTCTATAATTTAGGTTGCTGATTGACAATCCAGTCCAAAGATTAGGTTCCACAGGAGCAAGAGAGGTAGAATAATTTCCATGTTTGATCTGGACTTATTTTCAACTAATTATAGCAAATGAAATTAAGAAAAATATCTGTAATATACTGTTTTGATAGGTAAAAAATCATCCTTTTTTCAAAGATATCAATTGGGACACACTTGCAAGGCAGAAGGTGAGTCTATGCTTTCTTTCCTTTCCAAATCATATGCAAGTTAATGGTGGTAAGTTCGCAGTCTTCACTAAATGTTCCCTAACTACCTGCAGGCCACATTCATACCATCGGCTGAAGCACTTGACACTAGTTATTTTATGAGCCGGTACATTTGGAATCCAGAAAATGAACATATCCATGGAGGTAGTGACTTCGACGAAATGACTGAAACTGGCAGTGTTTCTTGCAGCAGTAGTTCATACAGCAACGTGCAGGATGAAGATGTACGTATACAATATTAGATAATACTTTGTGAATATCAAAGCATATTATTTGATGTAACTTGATTTGATTGACAAAAGATATTAGTAAAGAGTTTGACTTGTATAAACCATTACTTCGTTCCAAGCCCTGTTCATCCCCAGAAACCATGTTAACTTAGTAGAATGGTTCTACTGAGTTTCAACTAAGAACTTCAAATTATCAAAGTGGATAAATCAAAAGTTGACTATTTGGTCAGATTTTTGCTCTGGAATGAAACCATTCATATAGATCTAATTACCACCAGGTCTTCTATGAGGTTTATATTTTGTACTTCGCCCATATTGTCAGGGATTTGAGTCTCCTTGTTGCTAAGCACAAAGAAAAAGGCAATACATATATCTCATTTGTATCCTAATCATTGAGTGCTGTGGATGCAGGGGGATGAATTCGGTAATTTAGCAGACTTCAGTGGTCCAACCCTTGACGTGAAGTACTCGTTCAGTAATTTTTCATTCAAGGTAAAACTTGCGAGTCCTAAATATTAGTTGATAATAGATCACGTCGATAATAAATAATGTCTTTCGCGCATCATCGCTTGTGAACTTTTAGTGAATGAGAACCCTATTTTAATGGGGAGTGATGGTGGTATAGGTGTATGAGTTTTTAGCTTCAGATTTTAATTTTCATTGAAGATGGATGACAGGAGCCGAGTTGATTTCTATACAGTGGCCAGTCTTGGCCTTTAACCTAAATTTACTGCACCTAATGCAACATCACTTTTGTTTGGTATTCAGAATTTGTCCCAGCTCGCTTCTATCAATTATGATATGCTTATAAAGAGTGCTAAAGAATCAGTAGAAGCTTCCAAACCACCTGTGCCATGACAAATAAATGTGGTTGCTTCTGCAACTCCATCCTCCTGGTCTCAACTTAGCTTCTAGCTTTCCGTGCCTTATCTTCTCCTTATCCAAAGATACTAGTCTTGTAGTAAAATGTGGAAAGAAGCTTGGTAACTGTGATGAGGTCGCTTCAAATTAAACAATCAATTAGTTTTATTGGTGACAATGATGAGTTTGTATATCCATTGCAGGAAGCTCTTTGTCCATGCAAAGTATCTCTGATTGAGTTTGGTCCATTGAAGCTAGTGGTAGACTGATAGTCCACCTCTCTCTCTCTGTATATAAATATTGATGGAATAGAAAACATGTACTTATATTTGTTTTGAACCTCATGTTTTCTTGTATATACATGTTTAAATCAATAGGCAAAGATTTTGTGTCCATAACGTCATCTATCGTTCACCCAACTCTTATTCAAAGCCCATCTACAACTCCAGCTGCCTCCTTTTGAGTTAGTCAAGCAGGTGTTGAATACGGACCAAGACTCTTTAGCTTTCCGTAGTGTAAAATGATATGATACATGACAGCTTTGCAGTCAAAATTTCATGGTTATTTTTGTAGCTTCTCGTATTTCTGCTTATTGTTCAGATTCACTTGAAAAATATGCATGGACTGCAGTAGTTTGTTGGATGTTTCATATATAAAGTTCATTTTTCATATATACCAAGTTCATTTTGGGTTCAGCCGAAGTGGGAAGTTGTAATTGTAATAAATTTTCTTTGTTGTTATAAATTTTTGTTAACAAGGTTTATAGCCTTGGGGCCCTGAAAAATTAAATGTACAAAGAATTGTTTGCATTGAAACAGTGGAGGACTCCAATCTCTATGCTCAGCATTATTGATAATGTTCTATTTTATCTGGTATTTCGTTTAATAGCGATGATATAATAATAAAATTATGTTAATTATTTTGAGAATATTGTGTTATTTTATATTAGTATCAATAGAAAATTGATTTTTTTTTTGTTTGAAAAAAGATGAAAAATGGAATGAGTATCATTCAATTTCCCGTTAGGCAAGTTTTAGCAATGATCATTAGTCATGAATAGTAAAAAAGAAAGACAGTTATTTTATTTGTTAATTTTACAAAAAAATACAAGATTTCACTTGCATTAATATGGGTCCTGTATTGTAGATAAATTTTATAAAAATATAAATTTCTCTTGTAAAAATATTAATTTTTACAAGTGTAATCTATGTGGTATTGTACTTTTTGTATTTTAAAGTTATATACTATTAAACTTTAAGGTATAACATGCAATGTATAAAAATTAAAAAATGTTGTGAAAATTCCATCAACGAGCATCCCGTAAACCCAAAAAAATATTTCAACTATCAAATGATTATGTAATATCAAATTAATTGACAATTATTATGGAGGTTATTTTATGCCGCTAGCTACCTGGCTATGGCTATCTTGGTATTTTTATTCATATATGGTGTTCTAAGTTTTTACCTTAATCTTTGCGAAATAAATGTTAGTCCTACAAAATTTCAACAAGATTTTAGCAGTTTATTATATGATAAAATCCATTTTCACATGCATATAAAACTCATTTATTATTTACTCCATAAAATAAGACGATGTGAAAATATTATTTTACCGTAAATATCAGCTCTAAAAAAGAAGAGTAATGGTAAAATTGAGGGAAGAGGCTGGTGGCAATAAGTTAGATATTTTAGCACTCCAAAAAGTCACTATTGGCGCTCTATTTTGATAATTGAAAGAGGAAAAATGGTGTTAAAGTTGTGCGGGAGTCGTTTTCTGGAGCGGAAATAGCGCTGAACAGAAGAAGGCTAACTAATAAAAAAAAGTGTACGTAAAAAGGCAACTTGCTCATGGCACACGGTGTGTTCGACAGAAAGTCTCCCTGAGAGACACCAAATTTTAAGTTTGAAGCTCTTCCGAATCAGATCGTAAAAATTCACAGAGAGAGATGTGGAGGCGAGGGAGTTCAGTGTCTCAACTGATTTCTTCGTCGAAATCATCATATATTCAGCTTAATCAGGTTATAGATCTTATCATTTCATACCATAATTATATGTGCTCAAGCTCCCAATAATTTGTTTCATGTAATGTAATGTTGATTTTATTTGATCATCTGTTGCTAGGAAATAAATTTACTTCATGCATGCTTTGACTGATTACTGGCAAAATCAGTTCTTGTAGGTTATTTGGTGAACACAATACATTAGTTATGATATTCTTTGGCGTTCTGCGTTTATTTAAATTGGATGATGTTATTCTTGAAATTGTAGTAGCAAATGGGAATGTTATGCAATAGGAGGTGGACCTTGAATTTATAATCACTCAATTCAATTAACTATTCTTTCCTTCAGTTCATTTTGCAAGCCAAAGGAAAATACCAAACAACTTGAGCATTTTTATGAACATGCTGAGCATCCTCGCTTGGATTTGCATGGTAGTTTAGCCTGAAGCTTCTGTGGGTTCAATTATATGCAGATGTCTCATATGTGGCACTATAGTTCTGATGGTTCAATTTTACAAATTTCTTCTTAGTTCTTTTACTGGTGGACATTATCACTATTGCTTAATCCCCTTTACGTACTTCTTACCAAATTTTATGTTTTGAGGTGCAGGCAAGCTATGGATTGAAGATCTGGGAAGCACTTAGTACAGAAGAATTGAAACAGGTATATAACATCTTCCTATTGATGCCTTGTCAGATTAGCAAGAACTTTGATCCATACTGACTCAATTTTGTAGCACCTATCTCAGATTATAGGCGTTGTGTTCACTATCCTGCTTTGAAGGAATACTGCTGATTTACATATTAACTATCTCATCATGCGTCCTCTTACATCCCAGATTTGTACTGCTATTTGTCCTTAAAGTGTCTTCTACTAGAATGGTTTCATGACTCAGTGGTGTAATCAATGTTTCTTTTATTGCCTTCGATTCTGATAGGGTAGCGTTTAGCTTTTTTTCGTTTAATATGGAAGAGGGATCATTTTTTATTTGCCTGTTTGTAGAACCTTCACTGGGAGCCTATCAACTTGACTAGTTTTGAATAATCATACCTTCAGCGAACCTAATCAACTTGAAAACTTTTAATCTATACCTGTCATTTTCTGATTATTTCCCGGGCTTGTAAATTGTTGAATACATTCTTCCAGTTCTCAAGTTTTATCTCGAATTTTGATGAGATTTTGCTTCACTAATATATCCTAGAAGTATGCCCTTATGGAAGAATGTATTTCTAAAGAGTATCTATGTTCCATTGATTGAATTTTTTTCTGTTCCCGGTTGGAATGTTTATGTTATGTAAATTACTTATTTGGAAGCAGGCAGGAGGTGGAATATTCCCAAAAGAGAAAACTCCATTTATCACTTTTGTCTTGGGTAAATACCTTTACATAATTACGAGACTTAATTTTTATTCTGGTCAGAAAAGTAATTTAATTCTCTGCTATTGTTTTCACTTATTGCTATTAAGTAGATTATTGTTGATTATATTATTGTTATTTAGAATATTACTCTGATTTCTGGTTATAGCTCTTTTCTAACAGTCTGCAAATATCCAAAGCAACTTAAACCTCAGCTCACTTAAGTCCCTGAGAAACCTTCTCATGCACAGGTTGAGCGGTGCCCAAGGAACAAGTTGTGCCTAAATGACATTTTTCATTACCAGCTTTAATCATTTTGACATACTCTCACTAAAATGAACAATGTATATTTGCAATAATCCAAACCTTTTTCCTTTAGTCTGGGCAACGATACTCGCATTAAGTACATTTCCTGTGTACTTTTTTACCTGTCAATTACATGACATTAGATCATGCAAAATGACAATTTTGTGGACATTTTATCTGAATTACTGCTTGCAGCAATACTCAAAACTGTGAGAATGCTTATCCTCAGTATCTGTGTTTTCAGGAGGCCCTGGTAGTGGAAAAGGTACACAAATGTTCAAAGATTGTTGAGGCCTTTGGATTCACCCATCTAAGTGCTGATGATCTGTTAAGCAAGGAAATATCTTCAAATAGCGAGAATGGGTATGATTGTAAATTCCTTTTAGCTAAAAATCTTTTCTTCCACACACCTTCACTTTTTGTGATGTTACACATTGATGCTTAGATATGATTTCAGTGCCATGATTCTTAGCACAATCAAGAAAGGAAAAATTGTTATCTGAAGTGACGGTCAAACTGATTCAGTGGGCAAATTGAATCCACTGAAAGTGATAAATTCCTCATTGATGGGTTTCCAAGAACGTATTGTGAGTTTTTGAACGAGTTCGCTCAGTTTTTGATGCATGGAAGTATGTACTTTATTATTTTCAACTTCATAAAGCATCTCAGTTTGTTTATTGCTCATGTATACATCACATAGAAAGGTGGATAATTGACGTGCTTCCACAGCAGCCGGTTAGGCGAAGAGAAATCAACAAGGCTATCGAATTGGCTGTCGCTACCCTGGTGTCTTACCTTTACCTTTTGTTGTACGTACATACATAAAACTAATAAGTAGTATTGTACGTGTAGCTAGCTCAAGTGCCTAAACAAAATCACGAAGAAATTTTATGTTACATGCCATCAGACATGGGTACGTACCCCACATGTACCGTCCATCTAAAGCAGGCAGTAGTAGTTCCTTGTCTGTTACTAAAAATTTACTGAACTGAATTTTTCTTCCTATATATATTTAGTAGTATTTGTTTCTTTCACTTTCACATTAGCTTATAAGCAAGTTTTTTTAGCAATTTTATTTATTTATTTATAAGTGAACATAGCAAATGTGTAAGTAAATCATTTTTCTACTCTGATATCTCAGATAATTTTTACTTTTAACTGCAATCTTGGATCAAAACAAACTGTCATTTTATTTTTTGAAGTTAATTCACCATATTCTAAAATTCATACTATTTAATATGAATATTTTGCTTTTGGTCAATAAAATTGTAAGAAATCTGAAGGGTACTACTAATTAAAAAAAAAAACTTAATTGAAAATTTAAATATTAGAATTTGAAAAGTTAACATTTAATTAAGAAATTGTTATTTTTACAGGTTAATTTGATATTTTTATAAGTGAGTTCTATTTGATTTTGTGAAAATATTAATTTCCTTTAATTAATATCAAAATAGGTCTATTTTTGTATAATAAAGGGAATATCTAGCTATATAACATTACAAATCCCCGGTTCTTCCACTAAAATAGTAAACTTAATTTATCATTTTGATTTAAGCTCAATTTCAGAATCTTAAATTCATGCATATATGAGTACCACATTAAAAATCAAAGTAATTTCTAAATGTTATATTTACAACCAGAATTGGTATATGCTACTAATAATTTACATCTCAACGGTAGAAACTTGATGAAGTCTCGAGTATCGAGTATTACAGGTTAAAGGGCAAAATAGATAAATAACATATATGTTAGTTGACTTATGGTTGTTTTAGTTAAATATATAAAATTTTTTTACTAAATATTAATTGATTTATCATTTATTTAAGATTTTTTTAATCACTGTTATTTGAGTGCGCAATCAACAAACATTAACTTGATGATGTCTCGAGTATCGAGTATTACAGGTTAAAGGGCAAAATAGACAAATAACATATATGTTAGTTGACTTATGGTTGTTTTAGTTAAATATATAAATTTTTTTTACTAAATATTAATTGATTTATCATTTATTTAAGATTTTTTTAATCACTGTTATTTGAGTGCGCAATCAACAAACATTAACTTGATGATGTCTCGAGTATCGAGTATTACAGGTTAAAGGGCAAAATAGACAAATAATATATATGTTAGTTGACTTATCGTTGTTTTAGTTAAATATATAAATTTTTTTTACTAAGTATTAATTGATTTATCATTTATTTAAGATTTTTTTAATCACTATGTTATTTGAGTGTGCAATCAATAAGCATTATTATAGAGTGTTTAAAATAAGAGTAATTTTGTCTAATATAAATATATTATTAATATGACTAATATTTTGACACCCACTATGTGTAGAGAATAAATAAAAAAATATTAAAAATAAAATAAGAATTGATAAAATAACGAAGAGAGAAAATACTTGTTCTAAATTTAAAAATTAAAAAAAAATCCAAAAAAATTATTTACACAACAAATAATAGTAGTCATCCTGATCTCTCTCAGTCTACCAATAGATAGATAGATAAATAAATAGATGTGTAAAATCATTTGGTTCAGATAATGTACAAGTTGTCGTGTCCATATTTGATTTGATCCATATCTACAATAGAATTTTTATACAATTACCGTTTGAGTAGCAGCTACGATCTCAAAACTCTAGTGTGCGAAATGGGCCTCACCTTACAATGCCCCATCCTCCTCCTCCACACCATCGACTCTTCATGCACCCTCGACTGTTCTCAAAAGAACAACAAAGCAAAGAAACAAAAACTTAAAAAACAGAAACACACTATTCATCCGCTCTCATTTCCAAAAACATCTCCAGCACCCCTCCTTATCAAACAGAGAGAATACCCCCAAACAAAACTCCAAGCCCTTGACACCGTAGTCAAAAATCTTGAAGCCTCTGTTAACAATGGCGTAAAAATCAATACCCAAACTTTCTCTTCAATCCTTGAAACTTGCTTTCACGTACAAGCCATTGATTACGGTATTAGAATTCATCGCCTTATACCCGAAAACCTTTTACGTAGAAATGTGGGTCTGTCGTCTAAACTTCTCAGGTTATACGCCGACAATGGGCTCATTGACGAGGCTCACCACCTGTTTGATAAAATGTCTCAGAGGGATGTTTATGCTTTTCCTTGGAATTCGCTAATTTCGGGGTATGCTGAGCTGGGATTATATGAAGATGCATTGGCATTGTACTTTCAGATGGAGGAAGATGGAGTGGAGCCTGACCGGTTCACGTTTCCTCGCGTGTTGAAAGCTTGCAGTGGGATTGGGTTGATTCATGTTGGCGAGGAAATTCATCGCCACGTAATTCGTCATGGACTAGGAGACGATGGGTTTGTCCTCAATGGGCTAGTTGACATGTATGCTAAATGTGGTGACATCGTGAAGGCCAGGAAAGTTTTTGATGGAATTGCGTGTAAGGACTTGGTTTCTTGGAATTCAATGCTTACTGGGTATATTCGACACGGGCTTCTACACGAGGCACTGCATATATTTCAGCTGATGATAAAACATGGATTTGAGCCTGACTCGGTTTCTATATCTGCAATTCTTGCATGCGGGTTGTCTATGAAACTTGGTGCTCAAATTCATGGATGGGTTCTACGTCATGGAGCTGATCGGAATTTATCAATTTCAAATTCGTTAATTGTTTTGTACTCTAATTATGGCAGGTTGGTTCGAGCGAGTTGGTTGTTTAAGCAGATGGCTGAAAGAGATGTGGTTTCTTGGAACTCTATAATTTCAGCTCATTGTAAGCATCCAGTAGCCCTAGTGTACTTCAAGCAGATGGTGAATGCAAATATTTTGCCAGATGGAGTCACATTTGTGTCACTGTTGTCAACTTGTGCTCATTTGGGAATGGTGAAAGATGGGGAGGAGTTGTTTACGATGATGACAAAAATTTACAGAATAAGTCCGATCATGGAACACTATGCTTGTATGGTGAATCTTTATGGAAGAGCAGGGTTGATCAATGAAGCTTATGACATCATAAAGAATAAAATGGAATATGAGCCAGGTCCAACTGTGTGGGGAGCATTGCTTTATGCTTGTTACCTTCACAGCAATGTGGATATTGGGGAGATTGCTGCTGGAATTCTTTTTGAGTTGGAATCAGATAATGAGCACAATTTTGAGATTTTGATGAAAATATATAGCAATGCAGGTCGTTTGAAGGATGTAGAGAGAGTGAAATTGATGATGGAGGAGAGAGGGTTGGACTTGTAGTCGAATTTATGTCCCAAAACCAAGTTGTTCATATTGGCTTATCAAGAGGAAGATAGCTTATGTTAGCCACAGTCCAAAAGAGAGTCGCTGAATTAGGAAGCTGTGTTTCATGACTTGGGGCTGTCAAAATACTTTCATTAGGATCTGCAATTTGCTCATGGCATGAAATTCCTAAAAATGGGTCGGCATTGGGTTTCTGAATCATGTCTTGAACTTGGTGCTTACAGAGTTACAGTGAAAAACAACTTGACATGAAAGCCAAGTGCAAAGCAGATTAGGGGAGAAAGTTCCATAAACTGTCTGTTGTAGTTGATATGTATACCTAGGGTGAAATGAACATTCTATACCATTGATTCTATACTTGTCACTTAAAGGGAGGAGGAAAAAGTAACTTTGTTTTTGCATTTTTGTCCTTCTATACTAACGTTGTTACTCATTTTCCGCAAATACCAACTGTTTTGTACTACTTTTTCTATTTTACCATTGCAGATTAGTTCAGGTTATCAATGGCCGCCCAACTGCAAAGAGGTGAAAGGCAGCTTAATTCAAAATACACTCGCAATACAAGATCTTAGCTAGCAGCTTGTTCTTTTTGATTTTAGCTGTCAGCTTGTTTTGATTTTATTCGCTTGATGGATTGAGAAGCAGCTTGTTCTTTTTGATTTTAGCTGTCAGCTTGTTTTGATTTTATTCGCTTGATGGATTGAGAAGCGACCTAGCATAACAATGTAGTAATTTAAAATCAACTTGTAAGTTATATACCTGTGGTTTTTGTTCACATTAGTCCCCAAGCTATCCTTATAAGTAATCAAATTTGTTAAAAACTTTGAAGCTGGCAGCTCATTTAAGTAGAAGTCCATTGTTTTCGGCAAATTTGATACGGCAAAAACATTATCCCAGTTCAATATTTCAATCCTTTTCTTACTACACTATCTGATTCAACAAGCTCTGAAAGACCAGAAACAATGCAAGGCAAATATTTGATTTAGGAAAGTAGAATTTGATAAGCAGCAGTGACATTTTGTGGGAGCACACGGTTCGTCTTGCCGAAGGTTAGATGCATCATATTGAAGGAACAAGCATTACCTACAAACTGGACATTTAAAATTTAAAACAATGAAGATACAACACCTAATCATGCTGTCAATTATCAACTACTTAAATAAACTTTGAATGGCAAAACACCATCAGGTTTCATGCCAGCAATATCAATCTGTATTTGCCAATCTTATGTTGTTGTGCCCTCTTCTGAAAAACGAGTTTCCTCAACAACCTTTATAAGGTACCCAAGAAAAGTAGGGAACAAGCTTTTTAAAATAGAATTGTCATAAGAACATTGGGAACACATCCAAATCAAAATTCAAAGGGTTAGTAGTTAACCCAAGAATGTTATCTGTTTCATACTTAAACGCATCCAAGAAAAGACACAGCGTAAGCCCAGCCTTCCAATAATTAAACATGGAAATAAGGCTCTTAATCTTTCTCAGTAAAGGAAAATAAGTGTTATACATGAGAGCACCGATTCCCTCAACCACAATCACTGCCAAACCAGCAGATAAGACGTCCCAGTCACCAGTTTGTCCGATGACGGTGGCAAAAGCTGTTGCACAATAAAATCCCACAAAGAAAAAGAGCAATTTCATAGGAAATGCAGTCTTAATTTCCTGAACTTTTGCAGACAACTTCATCTGAAGATCTTTAAGAACTCTAATAAGCCGAGACCGACCGGTGCTGCTCTTTTCAGGAGGAGAATTCAATCTGCTGCCATCCAAACTGCTCTTAACCGACCATGCCTTCCTCCTGAGCAATTTAAAAGAATAATCTACATTAAAGAAACAGTTTGATAAAGATGGTATATGTTTTATTCATTATTAGGTACTTCAACTATATTTGCTACTATAATGAACAACAGAGAGAGTCGAAAATATATCTAGAAATGCTAAACTGGAATATAAGCTAGGAAGTTAAAGCATCCTTAGCTTTCTTCCCACCAATATGAGTTAGGATGTTCATGACCGAAATATTTGTCAAAGCTATCTCATTGAATCTCTATCCAAAATGATTTCTCCCACTCAAGGATTCAACATTGGAGTTACCAAGTATGTGGATTAAATATTGAGCTTTGCTGAAGGTGAGTCCAACTGTTTATGAGTAAAAACCATTTTAGTAAGTATTAAAATGCCAATCTTCACAAGGGGTGATGGTTTGAAATGAGCTACGACATTCGAATAAATCAAAGAAAAGATATGCAGTAACGGATAATGAAAAGATTAAGATCACTGAACCATTTAGTAACTAATGAGCTTTGCAAGGTGCAGGCTCAATGTTGTGTCTTTTTAGGCTCACACAGTGTTACACGTAATTTATGCAACCCTCAAATCCACTTCCTTGAACAAGTTATGGTTATCTTATAATTACATATCTTCTACAAGTATGCATAAAACAATGGATTTTTTTTGTATAGGTCCAAAGCCTTCGAATTTTCCATGACTTTCTTTGATATGTGGAATTTGAAGAAGATTGAACTAGACAACAGAAACATAACTTTGGTAAGGTTCTCCATTGCCAGGCATATGCACTTTCGTAAGGATAAGTAACAAGTAAAAAGTTTATCATGAACCGCCAGGAAGGTGGAAAAGTATATTGCAAATACTTCAATGAAGCTGGAGGTGTTGACATTACCACGTCACCTGAGAAGCTTGGTGCTCACTTTTCATTAAAAGATATGGATTCTTTATATTATTTTCTTGAAGTGGAAGTAATTCCTACACGTGCTGGCTTATTTCTATCACAATATAAATATGTTCGTGATATTTTAGAAAGCACAAACATGTTGGGTGCAAAAGATGTCACTACTCCACTTTCAACAAGCACCTCTCTTCAATTACTGGATGGCACTGCAGTAGTGGACAGCAATGAATATAGGCGCTTAATTGGAAGATTACAATATCTATCACTAACGCATCCAGATATCTCTTTTGCTGTCAACAAATTATCACAATTCATGCACAAGCCAACGGTTACACATTGGACAGCAGCAAAGAGAGTACTCCGGTATCTGAAACATACCATATTTCATTGAATTCAAATCAAGAAGTCAGCAACACATCATCTCACCACCTATAGCGATGCTGATTGGGCAGGGAATCATGATGACAGAAAATCAACTTTGGCCTACATCACTTTTCTTGGCTCTAATCCAATTTCATGGCCCAATTGCTTTTTTTAATTAGTTTAATGTTGTAAATTGTAAAATTAAAAGTTCAATGGTGTATTAAGTAAAACGTACCAACTTCAATGGGGGTAATACTATGTTTTGCCATATAATTATATCTGAACTGTTTGTCTATACTAAAGGACATTCTGATGCATTTATGCGTCGATAGATGCAATACTTCAGACACAGTTGAAATTTCATACAGAAACTGTAGAATTCTGTTAACTCTTTCCTCCTACTTATCCAAGATAAACAACAACAATAATAATTCTATTAGTTTAGGACAGAAAAATGGTTCTCTGAATTGACAATTGGCAAACTAGGAGGCCTCCAAATAGGGGGCACTACGTCCATACAACAGTATTCCTTCCTGATGCGCTCTTTCATGATATTTTCTCCAAATGTTAGATTAATGAGAAGATTGTGAGTACTCATTTCAGTATTCAAAAACATGATCCTCAGTCAGAGGGCTTTTTAAGGGTTTAATGGAAAATATGAATGTACTTAAAATAAAGTTCTAATGCTTGCAATACATGTTTATCGCACTGTTTGGAACTCCGAAAGAGAAAGCAGAAACAAAAGAAAAGGAAGAAAATTTTGAAATACAATGAATACATGTCCAACTTCAGTAAAGAGTATAATGTCAAGATTTAGTGGTATAGGCTGCTGTGAAATTTATTATACTCACTTACTTTCTTTGTCCTTTTTATAATTGAGAATGTTACGTCATTTTATACTACTATCAGGAAAGAGCGGACTGTTTTTATTGAATAAAAATTGACAAATGAGATTCTTTTTTGGGACAGGGGAGTATCAATTAGGGTCTCTATGCAGTTACACAGTTCACACAAACTACATACAGCCACAAATACCTCACTAGTATACCATATATATGAAGTTATGAACTAACCTATGACCCACAGACTTCATTAGAAAGCAATTTAATATAAAAACAATAAAAATCATTTGAAGAAAGAAATTAATACGGATCAAATTTTGTATTAACATTAACCTGAACAACACTTGTCAGTTATCACAAACAGAACGCATTTGCGTCTATCCATTCATAAGAATTACTGAACAGTGTGGAGGGAGAAAAGTGGAAAATTGCTTACAGCAGTTAGTGTTTCTCTCTGTCGTTTTGAATCACGTCGAACATTACTCTATTTTGCTCCCTGCGGTTTGAACTTGGAACGAAATTAACTGTGCCGCGAAAACCCTAACTTATCTCAAGGGTATGTTTGGACTGAAATGCAAAAGTGACACTTCAATTTATATTCTTTCAGCTTTTATTTTGGCAAAACCCTTCCTTTAAGATGTATTAATTGTACAAAAAGATCCCAAACCTTTTAGTAAGGGTATTATTGTCATTTCATTAGAAACTCGAGCAACAACATATTTTTTAACTTTTCTGCATAAAATTTGTTTCACTTGCAAAAGAAAAAAAATATAATTTGTTTCAAGAAAGAAAAAGTTTGATCTTATGGTCCTATATATGAATAACAAGAAATCAAATATTTTCAAATAGCTAAGCAACTTCAGCAAAATGCCAGGCAAATCACTTTATGAAAAAGATAGCTTCACTTGCAAAAGAAAATTAATTAGTGACCTGCACACAACTCTATCAAGAACAAAAGGCAACAACCATGTCAGTAATAGGCAAACTACACTTGCTGAAGAAAATTAATTATGACCCACATCCTACGTACTCAATAAAGAACAAAAGGCAATAACCATTAATCACTAGGAAACTGACAACCACCATTAGCTAAATCGCAAAGAAACAAAGGATAATCACTAGGAAACTGCACTATTTTTCATTATTAATAAATTAAACATATGAGATACTAGCTAGGGATTTGACTATACCTAGATTTTTCAGTGGTTAGGTAAAGCATTCAAAAGTTGATTTCCGTCTTTGGTATGACCAATTAGTGCGGCAATAAGTGACACATAATGATGATGATTTAACAGCTCAATAGTCAATAATACATTTCATGAGAATAGTTTTTTGGTTCTTTAGTCCATACAAATGTCACACTGTTTAAGCTTGGATTTTATCAAGTGTTTATTTGCTGCCTATCATCAGACAGATTTTATGCAGAAAGACTAGAAAATATGCTGGTGCTTGAGTTTATAAGAAAATGACAATAATACTTTAGCTAAAAGTTTTGGGGGTCCCTTTTACACAATTAATACATTTTAGAGGGAGAATTTTGTCAAAAATAAAATTTGAAGGAACTGTTTTGCAAAAATAATACAAATTAGTCGTATGTTTGGGAATGAGGCATCCAATAGCAATGCCGTGCGACACGTACTTAGAGAGATAAATTACTTCTATTATTTTATTTAATCGGTCCTCATTTTTTTAACTCCTTACGGTAATTAAGAAATTCAGTTAATTTTTTTTTTGTTGGGAAAATAGTTGCGTGGCTCCCTTTTACTCTATTATTATTCCTTTTTTTTGTTCATAAAAGTAACTATGAAATTTGAGTGTACTTTAATGAAAAATGGTTTATTTCTCTGATTTTATTATTCAAAGACAAAAATGTAATTTAGGCGACATTATAAATAATAAAATATTGTTAATTGGTAAACAAAGAAAGTCTTTAAAACAGAATCATAAAGTATCAATTAATTGAGATTATTAAAATAAAAATAAAAAACCAATTTGGCTTCAATATGATCAATTCATTGACGCATTTAGTAAGAAAGGTTATGAAAAGAGGAAGTATTTCAATTTTCTATATACCTTTATGAATGCACCGTGCACGCTTATTTTACTTCACCTGGGTAGAATTTGAAATTAAAAGATATTACAAAGTTGGCAAAACCTTTTTTTTAATGCTAAGTTAGGGGTTTAGGTGGGGAGGTGATAACTTATTATTTTTAATCTTTTCATCGCATGCTACTGCCTTCTGAATTTGCCTTACCCTCGACTTTTATTTTAATAAAAATAAATTATACCAATAAATTAAATAGTCATCAATTTGACAAAACCTGTACACGAATGTGGTGACAATTATAAGAGGAATTGATATTAGGAGGAACTTGTAATAGTAAGTCGTGTGGATAATAACTTCTCCCTTGTTTTTCTGGAAAAAAATAGTTGGTTTATAGTGTTGTCAAAATTGAAAAAGTATTTTTTTTTGTATATATTTTTTTGCCATCAAAGTACATTTTACTTCTTTAAAGCAAAAACAGTTACCAAATACTATCTTGTACTTCCGATTTTTAAAAAAATTGAAGTAAAAACAAAAAATTAAAAGCAAAAATAGCTACCAAACGGATCCTTAATCTTCATCTTAGATATGGTGGGGAGGGGTCTTTTAATTTGGCAAAGATTCTCTCCTAGATATCTTTTCTTATATTATAATAATTTCTCTTTTTTTGTGAAATTTATTTTCTTCTTTTGTAAAATTTATTTTTTCTATGATATGACTGATTTCATTTATTTTTTTTGTGAGATAATTTTATTATCATATCTTATGAGACATTACTTTTTTCATTGGAGAGATTATTTTTATCGTTCATGAATTTTTTTTCGGTGCGCGAGCTATTAAATTAAAGACATTTTTCATATTTACATGTAGCGTTATTATAACGTCTTATTCTTACTTTGTTTATGTTGAAAAACTACTTAAGTTTGTATATTCTATTATTATTTTAGGAATATGATTATTTTTTAAGATTATTTAGGGTGTTCATTAACTGTTGCTACAATTGACCTTTTTTTTTTTCCTTCTGATTATCTGGTATTTTGTTTGAAATAATTATCATTTTAATTTTTTGTATAATAATCTTTTCATCTTTTGTAACATATTACAGTTTTAATATATTTTAGTCAATTAAACTGTTTTATAAAAAAATTTAAAAAATCTACTATCTCCATTTTCAAAAAAATGATTTCAAGTTTAAAATATTGTGTCAACAAAAGAATGTCTAAAAGTATGCAAATTAAATAAAAAATAAGTCTAAATATTATTTTATCCTCAAAAGTATACTAAAATAGGGTTTATTAAATTTTAAAAAGACAAAAATTTATTAATATACTTGCATGAGATCACTATAAAAAAAAATTGCTACTTATTTTATGAGTAAAAGACATCTTAGATCAATCTAAGATAAATTATTTTAAGTCACTTTTAAAATAATATTATTTAATTTTTAATTTAATAATTTAACCGTACAAATTTAATGAAGATATAAAATATGAAATGATGTATATATGATAACTATAAAAAAATCGTTGATTTGTTCAAATAATATTTGGAAAAAATAGTATTTCGACTTCCAAATCAAAACCGATTAATTGAAAAGAGTCTTATGGTCATGGAAGTACGGCACCGTGTTCTATACTTCTATTGTCCAAATATTATTTCTATCATACCATAAAGTTAAGGTGGTCAAATCGTCTAGAACAAAGTTGTGAAACATTATAACAATAATTTTCTCAATTAGTGCGTTTAAAGTATGCTACTTCTTCGTTACCAAAAGGATAAAATTAAGATTTTATTCTAAAAAATATGACTAAAATAAACAAATTAATTAGATAATTTTTTGCGTAAACTAATTTATTCTTAATTATACAACATATTTTACTAAGTTAAATAGTAAGTCACTCATATCACAAATGAGTGGTTCATATTAATACTTACATTATAAATAATTGATTCACATTAATACTCTCTCTTAATGAATGGCTCACAGGATATAATAACATCATTATATGGGGTTCATGCACAAGAATAAATTAAAAAAAAATAAAATACTCTCTTCTAACTATTTAATTATCTTAATTTATATAAAAATTGTTCTTGAGTCCTCTTTTTAAAAACGGAGTGAGAACGGAAGGACTAATATTTAAGGCATCTTCCCAAATGCAAATTGAATTTCAATTCTTTTTGGCGAACCAATCAACTTTACGTATCTAGTAAGCTTGTATGCGTTTAATGTTTGACTAGCTAGAGGCCGTGTAATTTACTACTATACGACTCATGATAAGTGGTAATAGTTTAATTACGTCAAGTCCTACACGAGTAATTAGTCTTGACAATTACGGACTACATTCATACGACCGTAGTACTATTTGACTAAGGTCGTATGAATGTACTGGCAATTGTCTTATTATATCTCACTTTCGGTATTGTGTATTATTATAAAATTAAATACTGAATAAATTAAAGAGTAAATATAAAACAAAAATATATCTAAAAAATCAAAAATATTATGATCACAAAAACATGAATAGAAATAGTAGATATAAAATAAAGTGTCAGAATACAATTATAGTTAGTTGCAAATATTGAACCTACTTATGAGTAATAGATTATCAACTAATCTTATTTAAACACATCATTTTATATATAAAAAAATGCATCTTTAAAATTTATCATTATAACATTATTTTATTTTTATTTTGTTTACCGATTTTGTGGATAGAAGTTTTTGTGGAAGGGTCGTGGCGTACAAAACATTCGGTTAGACCCAAATCTGAATATGTCCGTGTGATTGGGGCATTACTCTCTCTCTTTGTCGTCAAGTCTCAAAATTCGGTAACAACTTAGAAGCCAAACCGTAGAATAACGGAAAGGTGTGGGCACCTACGAAAAGACTTGCCATAAGTTTATCTATAAATATTAGCTACACTTACGTCTAGTCCACCAAAAAAGTAACACTCGTTTATCTCTCACGCACATTCATCCAAATTCCAAAACAATGGCAATATCAACATCTATCCTTCTTCTTCCAATCATACCCGTACTCCTATCTCTATTGTTAATTCCCTATCCGGCGGAGTCCTCCGCCGTGCTGGCGACAAATTTCATCAAGTCCTCGTGCAGGGTCGCAACCTATCCTGCGGTGTGTGTACAGTCTCTCTCCGTCTACGCCAAAACCATTCGGCAAAGCCCAGAACAACTGACCCAAACCGCCTTGGAAGTGAGCCTGAACCGAACCAAGTCGGTCCAAACATTTATGAAAAGGCTGACCAAATTCAAGGGGTTGAAGGCTAAACAGTACGCGGCCATAAGCGACTGTTTGGAGGTAGTTGAAGACAGTCTGGACCAGGTGAGCAAATCCTGCCAAGAAATGAAGGGCGTGGGTCGGGCCAAGGGGAACGACTTCACGTGGCGAATGAGCAATGTTCAGACTTGGGTTAGTGCTGCGCTCACTGATGAGACCACTTGCACGGACGGCTTCGCGGGTCGGGACATGGATGGTAAAATTAAGGCCTCGGTTAGCGCACAGATCGTGGGTGTTGCGCATGCTACTAGTAATGCTCTTGCATTGGTTAATAACTTTGCCACAAAGCATAAGCCCTAAAAACGACGCCACCTCCTCCTATACTTTTTTTTTTTAGTTAGGGTTGTTGGATACAAGTTTCTTACTTTTTTCTCTTTCTTCGTCATTCTGGTGACTTTGAGTGGCTTTTAAGTCTAGCCCAGGGCTTAATAATAATAATAATAATAATAATAAGGGTAAAATGTAAGTTATTGTCTATACATACTTTAAAAATTACCAAATTATCACTTGTGATTTTATAGAATTTGTATGTTATCTCAAATCCGTCAAATTAAATGACATGTGTTTCTCACTCTTATTTGCGTGTGATTTAGTATTCAACACCCATATTTCTACCTATACTTTGCTCTCATGTTATCACCGATTTCTTATAAAAAAAGACCAATTCTCTTTCTCACGAATATACTAATATTACATTTGAATTAAAATAATACAAAATAAGAAAAGAAGAGATATTTTGATGAACAAAAATCATTTTGATAATATAAAATTTGGCAAAACTAATAATTTTTCAATAGTACTTGACACATTTTACTAATTATAATATCAACCTCATTTTTGCATCAAGTAAGTTCTTCACACTCTATTCCCATATTTTCACAATGGTTAAAAGTACACAAGACACGAGAGCACATGCTTCGTCTTCCCGGGTTGAAGACGAGGTCACGGTCGCCGAAATAGGGATCCCAGAGGGTCAACCGTGGAAGCCAGTAATTATTGAGAGGATGAGGGATGTAGAAGAATACAATAGGAGTAAATACTTTACTCTCCTATACAGAGTGGCGAACACCCCCTCTTCCATCCGTAACCACCACTTCGATTTAGCCCATACAGAATTTTATATTCCTGAAACGTATGAAATTAAGAGACCCGGGGCTGGTGAGAGGATGTATTATCAGTTAGAGGGGGGATGGATTCCGATCCATCGCCAGATTATGATATACGGGGTCCGATTCCCACTTCGCCCATTCGTTCTTGAATTATTACACACGACAGGGCTCAGCTTGAACCAGTTATCCCCCAATTCTTACATTCATATAAACAGCTTTATTGCCTTCTGTGCTTCCGAGTCAACCCTCCCCGCCTTAGACTTCTTCTTTCAGTTCTTTTCCATCACCAATAATAAGGAAAAGGGCTTCTATCAAGTAATAAAGAACCCTGGACGAGATACCCTAATGGACACCCCCTCCAGTAATAAGGGATGGCACGGGGACTGGTTCTTCATTAAGGGACCGGACACTGAGATGGTCGGACCTTGGGCTGACCCGAACAGAGACCAGCTGAATCCGAAGAGGATCACCCGAAAACGGTCGGAGGAGTTCGAGGTCTTGTATTCCAAGAGACCATCCATGAAGTGGAACCGGGATCTCCTCAATGATCAAGATTGGTTGTATTCATTCGGTCGTAAGTCTTCCGTCTAACTTGTTTTTTTTTTTTATTCCGATTATGTTCAAGATACTCACTTCTCTGTCCCGACTATGTTGTAGTGGCCGACCAAGGAAAGCATCCCGACAATGAGGCCGTACTTGAAGCGGCCGGGGCTCCAAGGGGTAAACTAAGTGCTGCTGAAAAGTTAAGGGCAAGCCGCAGTTTGAGGGTCACAAAACCCAAAGACCCGACCCCAGTTGCTGTCACTCCAGAAGTTGCCCCGGGAGCTCCCGGAAGGGATGATATCACCACGTCAACGGGCGGGGAAGCGGCTGCTGCTGAGGATTCAGGGTCTAGTAGACCGAAGATTAAGAGGAGAAGACTAGTACTGAAGTCCTCCCTGGAGGCAAGAACCGAACAGGTTCCACTCCCTCCCAAGGCCCCAACCGATCTTTCCGCCGAGCTGGACGTCCTCAATCAGCCAGAGGAGTCAACCGTCCCTCCTCCTCCAGCTGGGGAAAAAGAAATTGCCGAAGGTGCAGAGCCTTCGAACAAAAGAGACGGCCCTGCTGACCCCCCCGTAAGTACCGAAGGTACAAGGTCCGAGGAGGTACCGAACACCAATGCCTTGGGATCCTCGATGATTCCCTTTGCTGCCGCTGATACCGAAGGAGCCGATCTAAACACACTAATGGAGATGTTGTTCTCCTTTCACGCAAAGGTAAAAGGTCTTCTTGTGATTTTACTTGTTGAATATTGAATAAAACTCTCACCTATTCATCATGGGTTTACCACCATTTTGTTAGGGAAACGCGATTCTCCTGAAGGTGTCTGACGAGCAGAAAGCGCTCGAGAGGGAGCGTGCTGAAGCGGTGAGAAATCACCAAAAGATTCGAGAGCAACTGATTCACCAACACGACGCCTTCCGCATTATGAAGAATGATTATGAGGCGGCTCGGAAGACCAGGGTCGAAAAAGAAAAGGAAATCAGCCGACTTGAATCTCAAATATTGGATGCTGAGAAGCATATGAGGCAAGTCCTCGAACAAGTTGAGGCGGATAAGACCCAATTTGTGAAGATCCGTCAAGAGCTCGAGTTTCAGGTCCGATCCCAACAAGAGCAACTCGATCAGTCAAGAGACCTCCTCAACCTTCAAACAGATCGGATGAAAAATCTGAAGGACAATATAGAGCAGATCGTCGAAGGTTGGGCATCGAAAGAGGCTGATTGGTTGAAAGGGCCGATAGCTGCCGCCTCCCCGAGTGTCCTAACTCCGGAGCTTCGTCAAAAAGTAATAGAGGAATACAAAGCTTCGGATGATTTTCAAACGGACATCTATGCCTCCATCGTGAACGAGTTCAGCGATGGATTTGAGTATGCTCGGGAGCTTGCCAGGGGAAAGGGTCACGATCCCGATCAGCTAGGGATTGTATTTCCCGAAGAATGATTTCTTTTGTAAAAGACTTGTCATCATCACCATTCTTCTTTGTTTTTTTTTTTTTCTGTTGGTTCCAACTTTTGGTTGTAATGGAATGATTTGCCTTCATCGTTTATTTTATTACCCTTTTCTCATGAGTTATATTTTATCGTCTGCATGTATAACTGTTTACTTATACTGCTTTACCCCCTCTAGCCTAATCGGGTGAAGACCCGATGAGGCTAGAAGATAAATTTGAAAGTGTGTATCAAAACAGAAATACAGAAATACGATGTAAAAAATATTCTCATTAATATCGAAAAAGATAATCCTATCGGCTAAAATGCAGCCTCAAAATTTGACTAAGTACAAATTCAAAGTAACCCAACTACTGATAATACCTACGAAGCCGAACGGCATGCCAAGTATTTGGAACATTTTTCCCATCCATGCCCTGAAGCTTGTAAGTTCCGGCCTTCAACACTTCAATTACTAAGTATGGTCCTTCCCATGTTGGCATCAGTTTGCCGGTTTCCCTAGGGGTGGATGCCTCGGCTTGCCGAAGAACTAGATCGCCCACATTGAATGACCTTCTTTTGACATTTTTGTTGAAGTGCCGAGCAGTTCGTTGTTGGTAAGCAGCCAATTTGAGGACTACTGAATCACGCTCCTCTTCCAATAAGTCGAGGTTTAACCGAAGACCTTCGCTATTGAGTATTTCCTCAAAATTTAAGACCCTCGGAGAAGGTACTCCGATCTCAATAGGTATTAGGGCTTCGGAACCATAGGCCATCTTAAAAGGCGTCTCCCCAGTAGTAGTCCGAGGAGTTGTTCGGTAGGCCCAAAGAACATGCAAAAGCTCCTCGGGCCAGGCACCCTTCGCCTCTTCCAGTCTTCTTTTAATGCCATGAAGAAGTGTCCTGTTTGTAACTTCTACTTGACCATTTGCTTGTGGATGGGCTACTGAAGTCCGACGATGCTGGGTATTAAGTTCTGATAAGAACCCTTCGAAAGTTTTACCAACAAACTGAAGTCCGTTGTCAGAGACTAAGATCATCGGGATGCCGAACCGGTAGACCACTTGTTCTTTGAAGAATTGGAGACATGTGTGCTCGGTGATCTTGGCAAGTGGTTTGGCTTCTACCCACTTGGTGAAATAATCGATGGCGACAATCACAAACTTCACTTGTCCCTTACCCTGTGGAAGAGGGCCCAATATGTCTATTCCCCATACAGAAAAGGGGATCGGAGAGAGTATCGGGGATAACTCCTCGGGAGGTTGGTGTGGTACAGATGCAAATATCTGACATTTATGACATTTTTTGACGAAGTCTTTGGCATCTTCAAGCATTGTCGGCCAAAAATATCCTTGTCGCAAAATTTTATGGGCCAGTGCCTTTGCTCCCACATGGTCACCGCAGATACCTTCATGAACTTCTCGAAGAGCATAATCAGATTCCCTAGGGTCGAGGCATCGGAGCAGTGGTGAAGAATAAGATCTTCGGTACAGCTGATCATTCGTGATACAATACTTGGTGGATTTGTACTTGATCCTTCGGGCCATAGACTTGTCTTCGGGCAATTCGCCGGTCAGAAGGAATTGAATGATCGGGGTCATCCAAGAATTTGTCTGTTCAATATCCATTATTGTTTGAACCAAGGTGCTTGGATGCTGAAGATTTTCTAAATATACTGCTCCGTCTAGTTCCCCTTGATCGGTGGTTGCCAACTTGGAAAGGGCATCGGCCATTGTATTTTCCGATCTGACTACTCCTATGAGCTGGTATTTCGGGAAGAATGCCAACAATGACCGAACTAGTTGGAGATAGGCCTGTAAATGAACTTCTTTTGCCTCATATTCTCCCAACACTTGTTTCACCACCAGTTGGGAGTCGCTGTATATTGCCAAGTTCTTTACCTCCAAACTTCGGGTTAGCTTTAGCCCTGCCACAAGTGCTTCATATTCGGCGATGTTGTTTGTGGCTATGAACCCAAATCGTATAGATTGTTGTATTTTGAAACCTTCGGGAGAAGTGAGGATGATGCCGGCCCCACTCTTCGTCCCAGTAGCGGATCCGTCCACGAACAGAGTCCATACAATTTCTTCAGGTGTTGATGTCAGTTTATCACAGTCGGGTTCCTTGTCCTCTAGATCATTACGGAATGAGCACTCGATGATAAAGTCAATGAGTGCTTGTGCTTTGATTGCTGTCCGAGGGCGAAATTCTATATTAAACTGGCTCAGCTCGATGGCCCATGCTGCAAGCCTTCCCGAAGATTCGGGCCTATAAAGGATCTTCCGTAATGGCTGGTCAGTGAGGACGATAATAGTCCGCCCCTGGAAGTAATGTCTGAGTTTCCGACTGGAGATAACCAGTGCGTAAGCCAACTTTTCTAAATTTGGGTACCTTGTTTCAGCATCCCGAAGAACATGGCTTACGTAATAGACTGGTTTTTGCCCTTGTGGATCTTCTCTGATCAAAGCCGACCCGACTGCCAAGGATGTGGCAGAGAGGTATATTTGTAGATCCTCCTCGGGCAGTGCTTTACTCAGAATCGGAGGTGAAGAGATATATCTCTTAATCTGCTCAAAAGCCTCCTGACAATCTTCGGTCCAATGAAAAGTTTTCTGATTCTGGGCTCCCTTCAAAGTTCCGAATAATGGGAGACATTTCTCTGCTAGTCGAGCCACGAACCGCCGAAGAGCTGCCAGCCTCCCTGTCAACCGTTGAATTTCTTTGAAGTTCTTCGGCGGTTGCATTTCAAGGATAGCCGATATCTTTTCGGGATTTGCCTCAATCCCTCTTCGGCTAACCATATATCCCAAGAATTTACCTGACCCGAGGCCGAATGTACATTTAGTTGGGTTAAGTCTCATGTTGTGCGTTCTGACATTCGCAAAGCATTCTTTCAGGTCGGCTAGATGATCTTCTTCGCTCATGCTTCGAACAATCATATCATCAACATAGACTTCCATATTTCTCCCGATCTGGCCGCTGAACACTTTGTTCATCATTCTCTGATAAGTGGCCCCCGCATTGATTAATCCGAAGGACATCACTTTGTACGCGTAGATGGCTCGGTGAGTGATAAAAGATGTCTTAGGGATATCGCTTTCATGCATGGCAATTTGATTGTATCCCGAGAAAGCATCCAGGAAGCTCATCACAGTATGACCCGAAGTGGAATCAATCAGTTGATCGATATTCGGGAGAGGGTAGTAATCTTTCGGACACGCTTTATTCAGATCTGTATAATCCACGCACATCCTCCACTTCCCATTATGCTTTTTAACCAGTACCACATTCGCGAGCCATTCTGGATAATTGATTTCAAAGATGAAGTCAGCAGCCAGAAGTTTATCGATTTCGTCGTCAATTACTTGTTGTCTTTCGGGAGCTATGTTCCTTCGCTTTTGCTTAACAGGTTTTGAGTTCGGCTTTACACTCAGCTGGTGCACGGCCACGGTCTTATCAATGCCTGGCATATCGGCTGGGACCCAAGCAAAGATATCTGAGTATTGTTGTAAAAGGGCCACCAACCGTGCTCTGGTTTTTTCCTGAAGGCCTGTCCCAATCTGTACTGTTCTTTCGTCATCTTCTTGAAATAACGGGACCTGGGCCGTATCTTCGGCGGGTGTTGCTATTGGCTCGGTACATCCCTCAGTGAAAGGCTCGAGCTCAATCTTCATGGTGGCTTTCTGTTTGCTGTCGATGATAGGGGATGCCTGAATGGTCTGTAGATAACATCTTCGGGAAAGATCTTGGTCGCCGACTGATTCCCCGATCCCATTCTTTGTTGGGAATTTCATTTTTAAATGCGGGATAGAGGTAACGGCTTTCAATGCTGACAGAGTCGTTCTTCCCAAGATGGCATTGTAGTTACTTTCCACCTGGACTACATAGAAACGGACCATGATGGAAGCTTGCTTTGGGGCAGTCCCGAAAATCACAGGCAATTCGATCGTCCCTGCTATACGGACCGGGTTATTCCCGAAGCCATATAAGGGGGACTCATTGCAGATTTCCAGTTTCCTTCCTCCCAAGTCCAGCCGATTGTATGCTTGGCTATAGAGCACGTCGACTGAACTCCCATTATCAATAAGCATCCTCTTCATATCCATAGTACCGACCTGAGCTGTGATGACCAGTGCGTCCTGATGCGGAATAACCATTCCCGACGGGTAATCATCGTCGGAGAAAGTGATGGGGTCGGTCTTGATATCCTGGGGTTTACCGGACACTTGATGGACTTCTCTTCCGAAGGCTTTCCTCTTTCGGTTAGACAGAGCAGTGATCAATCCTCCGGAAATGACATCAACCACTCCTCTTGCCTCTGAAGCGGGTGGAGGTGGTTCTAGGCGATCAAAGGCTGATTGTCGATGAGAATCGGCGATGTAACAGTCGAGGTTACCCTTCCGTATCTGTTTTTCTAGGAAGTCTTTGAGCTGGTAACACTCCTCGGTATCATGTCCTTTTGCTTCATGGTAGGTGCAATATCTATCCCCGTTCTTTTGCCTTGCGAAAACCCGAATCTTCGGGGGTTTTTCATAGAAGGGTTCGTTTTTTATCGCTTTCACGATGTTACTTTTGTTTGTATTCAGGGGTGTGTAATCCTTGTCGGCACCCCCTCTATCCCTCGGGGGATGGTTCTTTTGCTGTCGATCTCGGCTAGAATCTCTTCGGTCATTACCCTTTTTACCGGAACCACTGGATTTCTTCTCGGCGCTTTCGTCTTCGGGGTTTCTCTGGTGAAACTCACCCGTGTTTTTCGAAGAGCCCCGAAGATTGGCAAGAGCCTCTTCCAATTCTACAAACTTGTCTACTTTCTCGTAAGTTTCCGATAGGGTTTCTGGAGCTTTTGAGATGAGTTCCTCGATCAACCTGCTGGATTTGTCAACGTTTAATCCCATAGTTAAAAATTGGATTACCTGCTTTGGATCGATTCCGTTGATTTCAGACACAGCTTCCCGAAATCTTTTGACATACTGCCGAAGAGTCTCATTCGGCTTCTGTTTTACTTGTAGTAGAGAGGTCATCATTCTGGCCCGTCTTTTATTGCTCCCGAAGCGGGTATGAAATTGTTCCTGAAGTTCTTCCCATGACTTAATAGACCCGTTCGGGAGAGAGGTGACCCATTCTCTAGCTGTCTTCTTTAGAGTAGACAAAAATAGGTGGCACATCGCCACTGCATCATGACCATGGAAGTGCATGGCTTGCTCGAACGAGTAGGTGTGATCATGCGGGTCTCCCGTTCCGTCATACATCTCCAAATTGGGTACTTTTTGACTTCGATCGATTTTGGCTTCCTCCAAATCCTTTGAGAACGGGGAGAACCGGGCCTTCTTGGACCCATAGTACTTGTCCGAAGCCTTCTTGGGTGAGGATTCTCCAGTATGGCTCCCATGGCTGAGTCTGTCCTCCCTATCCCTTTTGGAGGGTGATCTGGCTCGCTTCCTCAAATCCGCCGTCCAGATCGACTTGGAGCGGGTCAATTCCTTTTCTCGGGGTTGGGGGCCACCTCTACGGCGTTCCGTGTGTCTGTCTTCCCGTCTGCCCCGGTGGTCTGAGCGGGAGGCCGAGCCTCTCTGGCTCGAGAGATTGTCCCCTGTTTCGGTTAATTCCTCGTATTGTTTGTCAAGCTCTTTCTGCTGGATATCTAGAGCCTTTTTCTTGTCGAGGATTATCTGGAGGCGACGTTCTTTCTCAGCCGCCGTCTCCCGGCGAGACTGGGAGGGTGTTGGTCGCCGTGAATAACTTTGCGAGTGTGAAGTTTCCATATCAATGTTGATTGATGGAAATTTTACTTGAGCCCTCCTTCTAGCGCCAATGTTGACGCCTGGTTTTGTCCGGCTGTCCTGCTGGCCGTCCGGATAAGATACCTGCACAAAAGTCCTAACGGCTTGGGCCGTTGGTGGACTCCTCCGGCGTAAGAGTTAGTGAAGGTTCTCAGAAAGGTCAACAATGGAGGTCCAAGTACTTAATATAGTAGTAAAGTGTATGTGTGCGTAACCCTTTCCTCCATCATTGACTGGGTATTTATAGTGCATACCTGACTCTTACCGATTCCTTTTAGGATTGTCCCTCAACGTGGTATAGTTTGAATAGGAAGGTAATCTCCTAAACCATCTAAGAACCTGACTCCTATTCTAATTCGGATTAGATATAGTAAATAGCCACAGTCCAGATTGGTTAGGGACCTATCCCAAGCCTATCGGACTTAGGAGTCCTCATAAGAATTTGCCAAGCTGATGGTCCGTCGGGCCTAGCCCATCATATATTTACCAGACCAGGCTTAGCGAAATATTCATCCTAACATTGCCCCCCACTCCCTTAGTACATAAATGTGCTAGGGGAGTAGAATGAATTACCCCACAAGTATATATAAATGCACCGATCAAAAGGGAAATAACTCTTCGGGAATCCAGGTGCAGGAACATAGAAAATGTTTAGACCGAAGGCAAACCCTCCTTGAACTTTTCAAGAATTCTGGGACAACGTATCAGAGGAAGAAAGCTCCATCGGGATCCCGGAGGCATCAAAACCGATAGGAAAGCACCATCGGGAGACCGGAGGCCTCAGACCAATGGGAAAGCTCCATCGGGAGCCCGGAGGCATCAGACCGATGGGAAAGCTCCATCGGGAGCCCGGAGGCATCATACCGATGGGAAAGCTCCACCGGGAGCCCGGAGGCCTCAGACCGATGGGAAAGCTCCATCGGGAGCCCGGAGGCATCAGACCGATGGGAAAGCTCCATCGGGAACCCGGAGGCATCATACCGATGGGAAAGGTCCATCGGGAACCCGGAGGCATCATACCGATGGGAAAGGCGCATTGGGAGCCCGGAGGCATCAGACCGATAGGAAAGGTTCTTGCAAAGCGATCCTAGGCACTATTGAACGAAATGTCAAACATTGGGCCACACGCAATAACCAGGCCCAAATCTTTGCTAAGCCCACCGTGCTCAGCCCAATAATTTACCCTACCTTTTCAGCTTCCGTCCGTTTGAATTTCGAAATAGTGCCAAGACAGCTGGACCCGTGCACGCGGGAGTGGGCATTTATTACGCCTCTGTAAAATGCTGATAAGACACCCCATCCGTTAGATCAATTGCATCCGGACCATTAAACAAGGCATATAAGATAAGGGAAGTCGAACAATCGCCGTTTCTACTGGAAGCAGTTAACTTAAAGAAAAGACATCTGAGAGAAAAAGACTCCCATCTGTCATTTCGATTGCTCTGTTCCCGTTCTGCTCCTACCTGCCCACCGCTCCATCAACCTCATTTTTGCATCAAGTAAGTTCTTCACACTCTATTCCCATATTTTCACAATGGTTAAAAGTACACAAGACACGAGAGCACATGCTTCGTCTTCCCGGGTTGAAGACGAGGTCACGGTCGCCGAAATAGGGATCCCAGAGGGTCAACCGTGGAAGCCAGTAATTATTGAGAGGATGAGGGATGTAGAAGAATACAATAGGAGTAAATACTTTACTCTCCTATACAGAGTGGCGAACACCCCCTCTTCCATCCGTAACCACCACTTCGATTTAGCCCATACAGAATTTTATATTCCTGAAACGTATGAAATTAAGAGACCCGGGGCTGGTGAGAGGATGTATTATCAGTTAGAGGGGGGATGGATTCCGATCCATCGCCAGATTATGATATACGGGGTCCGATTCCCACTTCGCCCCTTCGTTCTTGAATTATTACACACGACAGGGCTCAGCTTGAACCAGTTATCCCCCAATTCTTACATTCATATAAACAGCTTTATTGCCTTCTGTGCTTCCGAGTCAACCCTCCCCGCCTTAGACTTCTTCTTTCAGTTCTTTTCCATCACCAATAATAAGGAAAAGGGCTTCTATCAAGTAATAAAGAACCCTGGACGAGATACCCTAATGGACACCCCCTCCAGTAATAAGGGATGGCACGGGGACTGGTTCTTCATTAAGGGACCGGACACTGAGATGGTCGGACCTTGGGCTGACCCGAACAGAGACCAGCTGAATCCGAAGAGGATCACCCGAAAACGGTCGGAGGAGTTCGAGGTCTTGTATTCCAAGAGACCATCCATGAAGTGGAACCGGGATCTCCTCAATGATCAAGATTGGTTGTATTCATTCGGTCGTAAGTCTTCCGTCTAACTTGTTTTTTTTTTTATTCCGATTATGTTCAAGATACTCACTTCTCTGTCCCGACTATGTTGTAGTGGCCGACCAAGGAAAGCATCCCGACAATGAGGCCGTACTTGAAGCGGCCGGGGCTCCAAGGGGTAAACTAAGTGCTGCTGAAAAGTTAAGGGCAAGCCGTAGTTTGAGGGTCACAAAACCCAAAGACCCGACCCCAGTTGCTGTCACTCCAGAAGTTGCCCCGGGAGCTCCCGGAAGGGATGATATCACCACGTCAACGGGCGGGGAAGCGGCTGCTGCTGAGGATTCAGGGTCTAGTAGACCGAAGATTAAAAGGAGAAGACTAGTACTGAAGTCCTCCCTGGAGGCAAGAACCGAACAGGTTCCACTCCCTCCCAAGGCCCCAACCGATCTTTTCGCCGAGCTGGACGTCCTCAATCAGCCAGAGGAGTCAACCGTCCCTCCTCCTCCAGCTGGGGAAAAAGAAATTGCCGAAGGTGCAGAGCCTTCGAACAAAAGAGACGGCCCTGCTGACCCCCCCGTAAGTACCGAAGGTACAAGGTCCGAGGAGGTACCGAACACCAATGCCTTGGGATCCTCGATGATTCCCTTTGCTGCCGCTGATACCGAAGGAGCCGATCTAAACACACTAATGGAGATGTTGTTCTCCTTTCACGCAAAGGTAAAAGGTCTTCTTGTGATTTTACTTGTTGAATATTGAATAAAACTCTCACCTATTCATCATGGGTTTACCACCATTTTGTTAGGGAAACGCGATTCTCCTGAAGGTGTCTGACGAGCAGAAAGCGCTCGAGAGGGAGCGTGCTGAAGCGGTGAGAAATCACCAAAAGATTCGAGAGCAACTGATTCACCAACACGACGCCTTCCGCATTATGAAGAATGATTATGAGGCGGCTCGGAAGACCAGGGTCGAAAAAGAAAAGGAAATCAGCCGACTTGAATCTCAAATATTGGATGCTGAGAAGCATATGAGGCAAGTCCTCGAACAAGTTGAGGCGGATAAGACCCAATTTGTGAAGATCCGTCAAGAGCTCGAGTTTCAGGTCCGATCCCAACAAGAGCAACTCGATCAGTCAAGAGACCTCCTCAACCTTCAAACAGATCGGATGAAAAATCTGAAGGACAATATAGAGCAGATCGTCGAAGGTTGGGCATCGAAAGAGGCTGATTGGTTGAAAGGGCCGATAGCTGCCGCCTCCCCGAGTGTCCTAACTCCGGAGCTTCGTCAAAAAGTAATAGAGGAATACAAAGCTTCGGATGATTTTCAAACGGACATCTATGCCTCCATCGTGAACGAGTTCAGCGATGGATTTGAGTATGCTCGGGAGCTTGCCAGGGGAAAGGGTCACGATCCCGATCAGCTAGGGATTGTATTTCCCGAAGAATGATTTCTTTTGTAAAAGACTTGTCATCATCACCATTCTTCTTTGTTTTTTTTTTTTTCTGTTGGTTCCAACTTTTGGTTGTAATGGAATGATTTGCCTTCATCGTTTATTTTATTACCCTTTTCTCATGAGTTATATTTTATCGTCTGCATGTATAACTGTTTACTTATACTGCTTTACCCCCCTCTAGCCTAATCGGGTGAAGACCCGATGAGGCTAGAAGATAAATTTGAAAGTGTGTATCAAAACAGAAATACAGAAATACGATGTAAAAAATATTCTCATTAATATCGAAAAAGATAATCCTATCGGCTAAAATGCAGCCTCAAAATTTGACTAAGTACAAATTCAAAGTAACCCAACTACTGATAATACCTACGAAGCCGAACGGCATGCCAAGTATTTGGAACATTTTTCCCATCCATGCCCTGAAGCTTGTAAGTTCCGGCCTTCAACACTTCAATTACTAAGTATGGTCCTTCCCATGTTGGCATCAGTTTGCCGGTTTCCCTAGGGGTGGATGCCTCGGCTTGCCGAAGAACTAGATCGCCCACATTGAATGACCTTCTTTTGACATTTTTGTTGAAGTGCCGAGCAGTTCGTTGTTGGTAAGCAGCCAATTTGAGGACTACTGAATCACGCTCCTCTTCCAATAAGTCGAGGTTTAACCGAAGACCTTCGCTATTGAGTATTTCCTCAAAATTTAAGACCCTCGGAGAAGGTACTCCGATCTCAATAGGTATTAGGGCTTCGGAACCATAGGCCATCTTAAAAGGCGTCTCCCCAGTAGTAGTCCGAGGAGTTGTTCGGTAGGCCCAAAGAACATGCAAAAGCTCCTCGGGCCAGGCACCCTTCGCCTCTTCCAGTCTTCTTTTAATGCCATGAAGAAGTGTCCTGTTTGTAACTTCTACTTGACCATTTGCTTGTGGATGGGCTACTGAAGTCCGACGATGCTGGGTATTAAGTTCTGATAAGAACCCTTCGAAAGTTTTACCAACAAACTGAAGTCCGTTGTCAGAGACTAAGATCATCGGGATGCCGAACCGGTAGACCACTTGTTCTTTGAAGAATTGGAGACATGTGTGCTCGGTGATCTTGGCAAGTGGTTTGGCTTCTACCCACTTGGTGAAATAATCGATGGCGACAATCACAAACTTCACTTGTCCCTTACCCTGTGGAAGAGGGCCCAATATGTCTATTCCCCATACAGAAAAGGGGATCGGAGAGAGTATCGGGGATAACTCCTCGGGAGGTTGGTGTGGTACAGATGCAAATATCTGACATTTATGACATTTTTTGACGAAGTCTTTGGCATCTTCAAGCATTGTCGGCCAAAAATATCCTTGTCGCAAAATTTTATGGGCCAGTGCCTTTGCTCCCACATGGTCACCGCAGATACCTTCATGAACTTCTCGAAGAGCATAATCAGATTCCCTAGGGTCGAGGCATCGGAGCAGTGGTGAAGAATAAGATCTTCGGTACAGCTGATCATTCGTGATACAATACTTGGTGGATTTGTACTTGATCCTTCGGGCCATAGACTTGTCTTCGGGCAATTCGCCGGTCAGAAGGAATTGAATGATCGGGGTCATCCAAGAATTTGTCTGTTCAATATCCATTATTGTTTGAACCAAGGTGCTTGGATGCTGAAGATTTTCTAAATATACTGCTCCGTCTAGTTCCCCTTGATCGGTGGTTGCCAACTTGGAAAGGGCATCGGCCATTGTATTTTCCGATCTGACTACTCATATGAGCTGGTATTTCGGGAAGAATGCCAACAATGACCGAACTAGTTGGAGATAGGCCTGTAAATGAACTTCTTTTGCCTCATATTCTCCCAACACTTGTTTCACCACCAGTTGGGAGTCGCTGTATATTGCCAAGTTCTTTACCTCCAAACTTCGGGCTAGCTTTAGCCCTGCCACAAGTGCTTCATATTCGGCGATGTTGTTTGTGGCTATGAACCCAAATCGTATAGATTGTTGTATTTTGAAACCTTCGGGAGAAGTGAGGATGATGCCGGCCCCACTCTTCGTCCCAGTAGCGGATCCGTCCACGAACAGAGTCCATACAATTTCTTCAGGTGTTGATGTCAGTTTATCACAGTCGGGTTCCTTGTCCTCTAGATCATTACGGAATGAGCACTCGATGATAAAGTCAATGAGTGCTTGTGCTTTGATTGCTGTCCGAGGGCGAAATTCTATATTAAACTGGCTCAGCTCGATGGCCCATGCTGCAAGCCTTCCCGAAGATTCGGGCCTATAAAGGATCTTCCGTAATGGCTGGTCAGTGAGGACGATAATAGTCCGCCCTTGGAAGTAATGTCTGAGTTTCCGACTGGAGATAACCAGTGCGTAAGCCAACTTTTCTAAATTTGGGTACCTTGTTTCAGCATCCCGAAGAACATGGCTTACGTAATAGACTGGTTTTTGCCCTTGTGGATCTTCTCTGATCAAAGCCGACCCGACTGCCAAGGATGTGGCAGAGAGGTATATTTGTAGATCCTCCTCGGGCAGTGCTTTACTCAGAATCGGAGGTGAAGAGATATATCTCTTAATCTGCTCAAAAGCCTCCTGACAATCTTCGGTCCAATGAAAAGTTTTCTGATTCTGGGCTCCCTTCAAAGTTCCGAAGAATGGGAGACATTTCTCTGCTAGTCGAGCCACGAACCGCCGAAGAGCTGCCAGCCTCCCTGTCAACCGTTGAATTTCTTTGAAGTTCTTTGGCGGTTGCATTTCAAGGATAGCCGATATCTTTTCGGGATTTGCCTCAATCCCTCTTCGGCTAACCATATATCCCAAGAATTTACCTGACCCGAGGCCGAATGTACATTTAGTTGGGTTAAGTCTCATGTTGTGCGTTCTGACATTCGCAAAGCATTCTTTCAGGTCGGCTAGATGATCTTCTTCGCTCATGCTTCGAACAATCATATCATCAACATAGACTTCCATATTTCTCCCGATCTGGCCGCTGAACACTTTGTTCATCATTCTCTGATAAGTGGCCCCCGCATTGATTAATCCGAAGGACATCACTTTGTACGCGTAGATGGCTCGGTGAGTGATAAAAGATGTCTTAGGGATATCGCTTTCATGCATGGCAATTTGATTGTATCCCGAGAAAGCATCCAGGAAGCTCATCACAGTATGACCCGAAGTGGAATCAATCAGTTGATCGATATTCGGGAGAGGGTAGTAATCTTTCGGACACGCTTTATTCAGATCTGTATAATCCACGCACATCCTCCACTTCCCATTATGCTTTTTAACCAGTACCACATTCGCGAGCCATTCTGGATAATTGATTTCAAAGATGAAGTCAGCAGCCAGAAGTTTATCGATTTCGTCGTCAATTACTTGTTGTCTTTCGGGAGCTATGTTCCTTCGCTTTTGCTTAACAGGTTTTGAGTTCGGCTTTACACTCAGCTGGTGCACGGCCACGGTCTTATCAATGCCTGGCATATCGGCTGGGACCCAAGCAAAGATATCTGAGTATTGTTGTAAAAGGGCCACCAACCGTGCTCTGGTTTTTTCCTGAAGGCCTGTCCCAATCTGTACTGTTCTTTCGTCATCTTCTTGAAATAACGGGACCTGGGCCGTATCTTCGGCGGGTGTTGCTATTGGCTCGGTACATCCCTCAGTGAAAGGCTCGAGCTCAATCTTCATGGTGGCTTTCTGTTTGCTGTCGATGATAGGGGATGCCTGAATGGTCTGTAGATAACATCTTCGGGAAAGATCTTGGTCGCCGACTGATTCCCCGATCCCATTCTTTGTTGGGAATTTCATTTTTAAATGCGGGATAGAGGTAACGGCTTTCAATGCTGACAGAGTCGTTCTTCCCAAGATGGCATTGTAGTTACTTTCCACCTGGACTACATAGAAACGGACCATGATGGAAGCTTGCTTTGGGGCAGTCCCGAAAATCACAGGCAATTCGATCGTCCCTGCTATACGGACCGGGTTATTCCCGAAGCCATATAAGGGGGACTCATTGCAGATTTCCAGTTTCCTTCCTCCCAAGTCCAGCCGATTGTATGCTTGGCTATAGAGCACGTCGACTGAACTCCCATTATCAATAAGCATCCTCTTCATATCCATAGTACCGACCTGAGCTGTGATGACCAGTGCGTCCTGATGCGGAATAACCATTCCCGACGGGTAATCATCGTCGGAGAAAGTGATGGGGTCGGTCTTGATATCCTGGGGTTTACCGGACACTTGATGGACTTCTCTTCCGAAGGCTTTCCTCTTTCGGTTAGACAGAGCAGTGATCAATCCTCCGGAAATGACATCAACCACTCCTCTTGCCTCTGAAGCGGGTGGAGGTGGTTCTAGGCGATCAAAGGCTGATTGTCGATGAGAATCGGCGATGTAACAGTCGAGGTTACCCTTCCGTATCTGTTTTTCTAGGAAGTCTTTGAGCTGGTAACACTCCTCGGTATCATGTCCTTTTGCTTCATGGTAGGTGCAATATCTATCCCCGTTCTTTTGCCTTGCGAAAACCCGAATCTTCGGGGGTTTTTCATAGAAGGGTTCGTTTTTTATCGCTTTCACGATGTTACTTTTGTTTGTATTCAGGGGTGTGTAATCCTTGTCGGCACCCCCTCTATCCCTCGGGGGATGGTTCTTTTGCTGTCGATCTCGGCTAGAATCTCTTCGGTCATTACCCTTTTTACCGGAACCACTGGATTTCTTCTCGGCGCTTTCGTCTTCGGGGTTTCTCTGGTGAAACTCACCCGTGTTTTTCGAAGAGCCCCGAAGATTGGCAAGAGCCTCTTCCAATTCTACAAACTTGTCTACTTTCTCGTAAGTTTCCGATAGGGTTTCTGGAGCTTTTGAGATGAGTTCCTCGATCAACCTGCTGGATTTGTCAACGTTTAATCCCATAGTTAAAAATTGGATTACCTGCTTTGGATCGATTCCGTTGATTTCAGACACAGCTTCCCGAAATCTTTTGACATACTGCCGAAGAGTCTCATTCGGCTTCTGTTTTACTTGTAGTAGAGAGGTCATCATTCTGGCCCGTCTTTTATTGCTCCCGAAGCGGGTATGAAATTGTTCCTGAAGTTCTTCCCATGACTTAATAGACCCGTTCGGGAGAGAGGTGACCCATTCTCTAGCTGTCTTCTTTAGAGTAGACAAAAATAGGTGGCACATCGCCACTGCATCATGACCATGGAAGTGCATGGCTTGCTCGAACGAGTAGGTGTGATCATGCGGGTCTCCCGTTCCGTCATACATCTCCAAATTGGGTACTTTTCGACTTCGATCGATTTTGGCTTCCTCCAAATCCTTTGAGAACGGGGAGAACCGGGCCTTCTTGGACCCATAGTACTTGTCCGAAGCCTTCTTGGGTGAGGATTCTCCAGTATGGCTCCCATGGCTGCGTCTGTCCTCCCTATCCCTTTTGGAGGGTGATCTGGCTCGCTTCCTCAAATCCGCCGTCCAGATCGACTTGGAGCGGGTCAATTCCTTTTCTCGGGGTTGGGGGCCACCTCTACGGCGTTCCGTGTGTCTGTCTTCCCGTTTGCCCCGGTGGTCTGAGCGGGAGGCCGAGCCTCTCTGGCTCGAGAGATTGTCCCCTGTTTCGGTTAATTCCTCGTATTGTTTGTCAAGCTCTTTCTGCTGGATATCTAGAGCCTTTTTCTTGTCGAGGATTATCTGGAGGCGACGTTCTTTCTCAGCCGCCGTCTCCCGGCGAGACTGGGAGGGTGTTGGTCGCCGTGAATAACTTTGCGAGTGTGAAGTTTCCATATCAATGTTGATTGATGGAAATTTTACTTGAGCCCTCCTTCTAGCGCCAATGTTGACGCTTGGTTTTGTCCGGCTGTCCTGCTGGCCGTCCGGATAAGATACCTGCACAAAAGTCCTAACGGCTTGGGCCGTTGGTGGACTCCTCCGGCGTAAGAGTTAGTGAAGGTTCTCAGAAAGGTCAACAATGGAGGTCCAAGTACTTAATATAGTAGTAAAGTGTATGTGTGCGTAACCCTTTCCTCCATCATTGACTGGGTATTTATAGTGCATACCTGACTCTTACCGATTCCTTTTAGGATTGTCCCTCAACGTGGTATAGTTTGAATAGGAAGGTAATCTCCTAAACCATCTAAGAACCTGACTCCTATTCTAATTCGGATTAGATATAGTAAATAGCCACAGTCCAGATTGGTTAGGGACCTATCCCATGCCTATCGGACTTAGGAGTTCTCATAAGAATTTGCCAAGCTGATGGTCCGTTGGGCCTAGCCCATCATATATTTACCAGACCAGGCTTAGCGAAATATTCATCCTAACAATAATATTAAACTTTTAATTTATACAATTAGTTAATTAAAAATTTAAAATTATGCCATTTTGTTTTATAAAAAATAAACAGCCGTTAAATTGATTCAATTCTTTTCATACGTGGCAGGAGAAAGAAAAAGAAAACAATGAAATAAAGGCATGGCTAATCTGACTGGAAAAACAAACATAAATATTATAATCTCTTCAGTCTTCACCTCCGCCTACCTTCACCATCACCTCAGATCATCTCCATCATCTACGGCCATCACAAAAAAAAAAACCCATATAACTTTACTTTTCAGAAGTAGGAACATATCTGGCCTCCTCAAATTTAAAGGTAATTTAGCGAAAAGAATTTGAGGGTTTTCTTAGGGTTTCATCTTGCCTGTAATTGCACAACCCATACAAAATTTTAAAATTAACTTTAGTTTAAGCTGAAGAGACTGGGGGAATGTGGATGTTAAAAAAGTACTAGCAAGTAACACTAATCTTGAGTTTGATTGGGTCGAATGAAATTAATAGAATGAATCCAATTAATGACGTTTTGATATGCTTTGTTGACCAATTACATTAGAGTACTCATTCTTAATTCCTTACTTCATAGCCTCAGCTCTCAAATAGTAATACATTTTTTTTCCTTTTTAGAGATGGGTTAACTCATTTAATTTTGCCAGAAATTATTCATGGAAACTAATATTTTCACAAGTTTTTTTATATTTTTACATAAAAAATTTCACTATATATCTATAACGACGGTTTTGACCATTACTATGGATCTATAACAACAGTTTACTTGTGAAAATATCAAAAAATCCTATAGAAATATCACTTTCCATTATTCATATCTAACTTAACTGACAAATACTACCATATAAAACACTATCAATCTCTAAATTTCTTACTTTTTACTAGAATTTAATTTATACTTAAATTTGTAATTGTTATTTGAAGATATTTTTGCCTGTTTGTTAATTTTTATTTTGGGAGAAAGAGAAAAAAAGAAAAGAAAGTTGAACAATTTCTTTTTAAATTAAAAAATTAAGTGTCCAACTTTTCTTCTCTTCTTTTTAAAATAAAACGCACAAGTCACTCCGGGCCTCAACATCCCAAAAAGAGTTTACTTTTTTTATAAAATTATTTACAAGGCATATCGCTCATTGTGATACAACAAATTTAGATATCACTCCGTATAAATATTTATTGTGTGTATTTTACGATAAAATTTGAGACTCATAATTATCGAGCTCAGTGTGAAATCAGACAAAGACCGATCAAGTTGGCCCCCTAGATTAACTTTAAAGTGGTTCTATGTCGTGTTACCACACCTGCTTTTTATGTAGATATATAAGAGGATATTCATATGTAAAAATTATTAAATGCTTCTGAGATACATGTTACGTAATGTTCTATATTATTTATGTGTTATTATCTTAATATTTAAAATAAATTATTTTACTTTAAATATTGAAATGACAGCACATAAATAATATAAAACATTACGTGACAAGTGCTCCAAGACCACTGAATAATTACTCCATTCACGTGCGTCCAACAAGTTCATGATTCAACAGAAATGAGTACGCATTACCTAGGGGGTGGGCATGATCTATTTTTTTGGTCTCTAAATCGATTGAATAATTTTTTTTAATATAATAATAGATTTTAATTTTTAAAGTGACTATTAAAAAACGATCATCCAAAAATTTTATATCCAAATATATCCTCTGTAAGCCTTTTATATTTGTGAAAGAAGTTAATAAAAAAAGGAAAAAGAAAAGAAAAAGGAAATTAAATAGAACTTTATTTTATTTTTTTAGGACGGATAAAACATTAACTGAAAGAGAAAGAAAAGAACAAATAACACATATATATAAGCGGGGAAATTAGTGGAATGCATGAAAGGATTTCACATGGATTTTATTGACAAATAAATAGTTGGGCCATAATCCGTCACGCTCCTCTGGAGTAGTACAGGTAATTAATGTTAAACCACAAATTCCATTCCCTCTCCCATGCAAACTACCTACGCGGCACATTGACCAAATCCTCACCACGCATGCATGTCCTTCTCGTCGTAGCACTGCGATAAAATAAATATATATGCTACTAACCCGCATCATCAGTTCAATTCCCATGCATTATTAATACATAAACATTTATTCCTCAACTCAAGTAATCCTACATACATTATTCTTCCAAATCCTCCCGAAGATTAAATATGGCCATAGCTGCCGGTTTATTTTTAACCCTAATCCTTTCTCTCTTCTCCATATTGGCCACAACCACAGCAACAGATAATTATGTGCAAGACACATGCAAAACTACCCGATATCCAGATCTGTGTATCAAAACTCTAACACCCCATGCCGGAGAAATTAAAATGGATCAGGTGAAGTTGGCCGGAGTTGCTTTATCCGTGGCCATTACTAAGGCCAAGGAGACTAAGGCATCGCTAGGTAATGTTAAGGATCCTTCCCTGAAAGATTGTGTGGAGGAGTTCGATAGCAGCCTCAAACAAGTTGAGGATTCGTACGCAGAATTGGACAAACTTAGCCTGCCTGGGAAATTTAATTGGCACAAGAGCAATGCGCAAACTTGGCTTAGCGCGGCTTTGACTAGTCTTGATGATTGTAAGGAGATTACAGCTGTGAAGCAACCGGTCACTGAGGTTGAACAGCTCATTAGTATCGCGTTAACGTTCGTTAATGGTATGAACCAGAATTAATCAGAAAGAATTGTGATTATATTAATCTATCCTGATGGCGGATATAATAATTGGATTACCCGATAATTAATTCATTAATAATTGTGATGATGGATCGTCGATATGATTATTAGACTTTAATCTTGTTGTTTTGGATATGATTCATTAGAACGCAGATCATGAAAACTAGTTTAACTATTAATTGGTTGATGATGTGCTTAAAGAATCGATATATTCAGCATGCAGTTCAACTCCAGTTGTAGTACGTACTTGAATTAAAGGAGCTCTTTTTTTTATTTTTTTAAACTTACCTTCTACTTATTGATAATAAATAAAATTCAAAAAATTATTACACGACACAATTAATCTCTTTATTGAGATAATAGACGAGACAATATTTAGGACAATTGATCTTAACGACTTGTATAAAAGTCCACCAAACTATATACGCAATAAAATTACTTTCTAACTATCAAAACCGGCAAACTTGATCTTATTTATATTCTTAAATGGAGGGGATCGGATGCATACACTGAGGAAACGTTACATCTCATTCAGAATAGCATTATAGATATGAGCAATATTCCAAATTAAATCAAATAATCTATATGTAACAAGAACACCACATACAAGAATTAAATAGGTGTGAAGTGTTGAAATTAATTTTAGTAGTTGATATGGTTTATGAGAGAGAAAGCATTACTATTAATTCTTGTAACACCTAATACACTTTTCCGGACCTTCTTCTTAACAGCAGCACTTATTTTCAGACCCGAAAACCCATCCATGCACGTATCCTCATTAGTTATACCAGCACTAGCCCATGTACGTCTAATTACCGAGTCTTGAATGTTTTCAATACGAACCCTAATAACGTACCGAGGCTTCGGCCCGTGTAATCCCTTTCTGTTTGGCTACACTTGAGACCATGGTGGATGTGCTGTGGGCGGCTGTTATGGTGACCGTAAGGGCGGCGTAGCAAAGCCTAAGGGGATTTGTTTCGACGGAAGGGGCGGATGGAGAGAGGCTTTTGTAGCAAAGTGAGGGGTATTTAAGTAAAGTTCTTCTTCAAAAAAAAAAGGTCAACCCCCGTCTAGCCTGATCCCTTTGGCTAGCCTTAGGGCCTCCCTCAGCCACACAGGTCAGTACCCAACTCCCAAGCCCGCGGTCGAACTGGGCCCGACTCTTGCAATCCTAGCCTAGGTCCAGGGTAAGTTGTGCATTACTCCATCGTTACGCATGGCTCCTTAATTTGTTTAATAGGAACGTTAAAGCGTAGCAACCAAATTGAGTTTTTTATTCAATTAATGTCAACTTTCTCGATCATTTATAATTATAAAAAACTCATACTACTACTACTGCATGCAGATGAAATAAGTTGGGACAATATTTGTTCCAATAAACTCGATCCTTTATTTTCCTGCTAGCTAGCTAATTAAAGACAAAAAGGAATAGACAGACTACTGAAGGAATCTCTCAACAACATTGAAATTGAATTATATATATATATATATATATATATATATATATATATATATATATATAATAAACTCGATCCTTTATTTTCCTGCTAGCTAGCTAATTAAAGACAAAAAGGAATAGACAGACTACATATATATATATATATATATATATATATATATATATATATTTCCAACTAATTGGATTTCACCGCAAGTGTAAATATATAGGGAAAATAAAAGAGGAGAGTTCTTAAGTTTATACTTGTAACTTTCATAGACTTCTTCCTCTATCAACGGCACCAATATTCTTTTTCTCTCATAATATACAACTCTCAATGCTGCAACTAATTTTCACACTAATTAATTTCATTTCCTTGAAATCGTTCGATATCAAAGGCACCACTTACGCATGCATTCTATTGTCATCTTAATTCACATCAAAATCTGGTCTCTTTAATCGCTGGTAAATTGCTCTTCCAGAGTGTTTCCTACGTTACAAAACCCAACTTATCATCGTTGCCTGCCACGTCATTGATAACTTAAATTATGAGCAGCTAGGTAGGGATTGCTTGATTAGATGGAGCTAAGCACTGACAGGGTGTTACATTAATATTTGATCAATTCCCATGAAATTTCAATGAACTTTGTTTTCTCACCGGTGGGTACAACATAAATACAACTAGCAGTCTAAACAAAAACCTAACACGCGACATACTCGTCCGTTTCACAAAAAGAATCACATTTTAAACATTTATTATAAATATTAATGATGTACTTTTCTTCTATGTTTACTCTTAAAAGTAATAAATTGTTACAGCAGTAATTACGATAACAAATTTGAAGAAATGATATATCAGTTATACTACTATCAATGAAGATGAAACTTTTATGCATTAAAAAAATGTCGAATGAATGAGTCTCTTTTCGTAAAATAAAGAGTATAAAAATTTACAATATTTGGGCTAAAATCATTATTCGTGTTACTTTTTTTTTTTTTTGGGAATGTCAGCATTTTCTTCTTCTCTATCCATGAGTTTAAACAAAACAATTTCACCAAGTTGTGGCCTATGAGTTGCCATCTTCGGCTGCTAAACTAAGACCCACCGTTACATCCATTAATTCAAAGCTTAGGCAAGTTGGGGGCAGCTCCATTGAACCATTAAGGCCTCTTGTCACTTATACCCCTTTGGGCACATGTTTATATCACACAGTAGGCCTAGATGTTGGTCCCTCACATTATTGTTACAAATTTTAATTTGGGCGATTACTACAAATATCCTCAAAATCATATCTAAAGGTGCTTTAAGCTTTTCCTATAAATAGGGAAACTTCCCATCGACTTTCATCACTCAATTAAAAACATTCATACTCCTAGAAATAGAGTGAGTAATATGGAAGGGTGGTCATCAACTAAGCATCTTCCCACAGCTCTTCTTGTTCTAACTGCCTTTACTTTCTACATAAACTCAAGTTTGGCTGCAAAAGGTAGAATAGGAAAAAGGTAGAATAGGAAAAAGGATAACCTTAAACAAAGTTATAAAGAAGAACCTGTTCCTATAGCTGTTATGAAATTATAAGTTGTTAAAATTACAGCAAGCCATCAAGTAGCTCTCTTAGGAGGAGACATATTACTAATAATAGAAGTTGTTGTGCTGACTGACAATATCTGGACCAGCAATCCTGATAGATTGAAGTGATGGGCATTAAAAAGACTATACAAAAATATATGATATATGTATCACAAGTAATCGATTGTTGGCATAAAGTTTAGAGCTCACCGACTAGAAGACCAGCAACCCTGAAGAGTTCAGATTTCTTAGTTTCCCAGCCACTCAAATCCTGGATAACCTATTGAATATTTAGTGATTCAATACAACTATCAAAACCATTAAAAACGGTGTAAGTTGGTTCATTTCTCAATCCATAATATCACATGTTTAATGATTACTTATAAGAAATAGCAACAATGAACAAGAGGACATACAAAAAGAGGGCAAACTCACTTTCCCCAATCAGAGAAGAATAGCGTAACAGGATTTATATATATGTTTGGGAGGTTGGAGAGAAGAAAAGAGAACAAAAAATTTACTTGCTCTCAGATCAGATGTTTGGGAATTTTATGAAGAGAAGAGAAAGTACTTTGAATAGAAAGGTACATTGTTATGTATAGGCTAGAAGATAATAATGGTTTTCTATATTTTTGAGATTCAAGGGTGCACTAAAAGGGCAACAATTTTGGAGCTACTCAGACTGGGAAATGAAGCTCTTCAAGTAAGTATTTTAATTAATCAAGGATCGGTGTTTGTTAATTCAACACATATAGGTTCATGCAAACATTAGTTCCATTTATATGGCACTTCAACTTTAGGTTCATCTCTACATGCTATGGCAGAAGTTCAAATAACTTTAGAGCTTTTACTGATATCCTTTACATTCACATTCCTATAGTAAATCTTCTGGAATCTAAAGAAAAAGTACTATGAAATTAACTGCTATAGCATTAGAACTTGATGACGCCAGTGACTCTGTTCAAGGACTCACTTTACCAGCTAAAATCACAATGCACAGTTAAAGACTTGAAGAAAAAGTTAGAGATAACAGGATGTCATGAACAGGAGTCACCTATACCAGCGGAGTAGAAATTAAAATTCTAAACTCGGGAAAGAATGAACGTTCTTACCTTTAGTGAGAGATTACTCTGAAGGACACAAGCAATTGAGATCAGCATTCCTATAGATGACGAAACCATGTAGAATTTCAACAAGTTTACTCGGCTGCGCTTTCGTCCTTTAACACAACACCACCAAAAGAATAATTATAACAAATCCACAAACACAAAGGGAACTTAAGAGGAGTAAAGCTTCAGCAATTACCTAGCTCTCCAATTACTAGAGAAATAAAATAAATGGAGGTGGATGAAACAGCTAGTACATCTTGACTTAGACTCTCCTTCTTTGATATAGAATAGAATAAGTTCAGTGCCCCTAACAATTGAATGACAGCCTGGAGGAAATTATGTAAAACATAATTATGAAAGGAAAAAATATAGAAATAAACAAGGTATCTATATAGAAACATATTGCTTACTCAGAAAAGATATTAACTATAAGAAGCAATAAGAAATCAAGTGCATCCCTCTTCAGTCTAAATATTTAGTCAATGACAGAATTCCACTTCTGTTCTTTCAGATATCTGGTTATCTGAACTCAGATATCACAAGATTAACACCAGAAGCAATAAGACTTACCTGTTCCAGACCTCAGTAAGTCATACCCCGCACTTATATTGATCTAAAATCAAGGCAATAAGTAAATTTAAGTTTAAAAACCCAACTAAAAATTTTCGGCAACAAATGGTTTGATTTCATGAGATTTGGAATTTTAAACATTAGAAATTCCTACATAGCAACACAATAACCTTCTTATCTATCAACATCATTTTTGGAAATCCAGTTACTTAAATCTAATTGAATAGTTGTTTTTATTCCATTCCCTTAATAGACAAACACCCAAAGAAAATTTTATAGATTCTAATTTCATTCTCTTCCAGACTGGAGGGGGGGGGGGGGGGGGGGGGGGGAGAGAGACTTCGTTTTAAAAACAACCTTCCAAATCCAAATTCCAATTCCTCATAAACTTGGTTTCATAATAAGAATATAAAATCAGAACCTTTAAGATTCCAATGGATTAAGATACCACATTGTAAGTGATATAAAATCACTATATTCACTTCCATAATTATAATTCGAAACATGGCATAAACATTTATGAATCACGAGTGGAGTACCTGCGCTTTAATTAGGCCAGATAGACGAGATTTCCCATTAGCTACTCTCGTGTATCCTAAACAACCAAAGCCAATAGATAGTGATTTCGCTACAAACTTATTAAAAACCCTAATTGAAAAAAAATAAAAAATAAAATAAAAAAATAACTGTGTCTGATTGAAGGTGAAAGAGAAAAAGAAGATCAAAGAAAACATAGTGGAATCAACGACCATGCGGTAGGAGAAATCGGAGCCGTCCGTACCGGTAGGCCTTCCAGGTTTCCTCTGCATTCTCTCTTCTCTTCTCTCCTCTTCTCTTCTCTTCTTCTTCTCTATATATGCGTGACGGGTTTTAACAGTGAATCCTTCAAATCTACCAAAAAAAATTGACTTTTTGTCCCTTGGATTTGTCGAGACGGAAAATGTTAATTCCTGTATTGAGTATTCTACTTCTAAAACAAATCTTATTATGTTTTAAATAGTAGTAATAATAGTATTAAATACTCCTATAATGTTTAAATTTATAATGTCAGTATAATTTAATTATTATATCATTACAACTAAGTAAAACATTTAATTAAATTAAGATAAATATTAAATGAAAATATATTCTAAATTTTGTAAAAGATTTTTTTTTTTTTTTTGTGAAACAGTGAAAATATTTTTCATTGGTTTTAATGGAAATGGGTTAACCTCATCCTGAAATAAAGTGTAAATTTATTTCAACTAAACTGCCCTAAATATTTTCCAATAAATTTGGCACGGCCTATTTTAATTTAATTATAAATATGATTTTAAGTTTTTAAAAATTTTATATTTCAAATTTTAGTTGGACTTAGATATTTTGTTAATTATAAATAAGTGAATAAATAAATAAATTTTATCCTATTTACAGTCTTACCTTGTATTCACCTTATGTCTTTGTTTGACATAATGCTTATTGATTTATAAAGTTAATTATAAATAAGCTGTGACAATAATAAATAAAATGGGACGGTGAATGAAAGACAATAAGTGGGTTGGAACAATAAATTTAAATTTATAAAGTGGGTAGTGAATGAAATTAAAGATGGGGCAATATATTTGAATTCAATATATAATGATTCAAACATTACGTTGGTATTTGTGTATACTCATATAGTTTATGCTATCGGATGAATGGAGGAAATAATAAAATGACTTATTTTTATGTAATAAAAAAGATTGTGTTTAATTATTTTATTGAAATAGAATATATTATTCTTAATTCTCTTAAATTCATGAATTTTATTTTTTGAGGAGAATATAGAATGACTCATTCTAGTCAGAATAAAATAAATTATTTTACTATCTATTTTATTTATTTTATTTATTTACTTATTCTATTCCTTCAATCTAAATACAATATTAGTGTTAAAAATAAAATTAGTGAAACTTTGGCTCAGCATTAATTCAGCAATGTTAGTATTTTTAAATTTGTTGTCTTGAAAAGTGTATAAAATAATTTGTCATTATCGCATTGATTAGATATATTTTTTGTGATTAATTATGTTATAAATTATAATTAAAATATTCGATAACTCATCATTTGACACCAAATTTTTTAAGATCTCTAACATTCACCTTATTAATATAACCTTTTTGAGGGTTTTTTTCTTATTAATTTTGTTCAATTTTTTCTTTTTTGATAAAAAATACTATAAATTGCTTGAAACACTTGGGAGAATAACTTATTTCTGAAAATTATTTTTAGCTTAGACTTTATTATTACATTTTTAAAATTTCTTGATCGATTGATAATTTGTCCCACTTCCGAGACTAAAATAATTAAGAGGTGGATAGAAGGGGAAGGAAAAAGGAGGGAAAAAATAATATTGCATCCGTTTCAAATTATTTTATTATTATTAATTTTTAAAAATTAATTTAAAATATTTTTAAATTCAAAATTAAGATGAATTATTAAAAATTATAAAATATTAAAATTTACAATAAATAATACTTTTTAGATAATTTACGATATTCATCATTATATTAATTAAAATCAAAAGAATATATATTAATTTTGAGTTTAAAATTTTCTTAAATTAATTTTAAAAATTTAATAATAATTAAATAATATAAAACGAATAGAATATATAAGAGGGCTACAAATGCGCTTCCAAATTGTTGAGTTATACTTAATTCACTGTATGATTAAATTTGTTCTATTTTTGTATTTTCATATATAAAAAATTAATGCATTTATCATCTTCTAAATATACATGTCTCTCTCTCTTTTCCCCCTACTATATGAAAAATTATTTAATGCTTTATGAATAAATGAAAAGTATGCTCTCTCCTTACACATAACAATAGGGTCCACAAGAATCCCACCACTTATGGACCCAACTGTTATGTGAGATAAAAAAATATATTATTCATTTACACATGAGACATCAAATAATTTTTCCTACTATACCTTTTATATGTATTTCGTTATTATAGGAACCCGAAGGTCTTATTAGAATTGTTATATTAGAGACGATAATTATTCCCTCAAATTAATTAATTTTTTCTTGAAACTTTTACAACATTTTGCATTGTGGGAAATTAGAAGCCCCACATTTTCATATATTATTATCATGTCAACCAACCAAACACTATCATGAAAGTAATATTTATAATTTTTTTCACTATTTTATTTTAGTTTTTTCTGAAATAAATTTCTTACCCTAAATTCCTGACATCCAGATAAAGCCATCAATTAATTGTATTATACATGAGTTAATTTAATTTAGGAAATATGTATGACATATTCATCGGAATCTTTCCCAATATGCAATCCATCTACATTAATTTATATGCTTTTATTCGTGCTATGAATTCTTGCCATGAATATTAAAAGTCGAACAAAGTGTCAAATTGATCATTATTAAATTTAGGATAAAATACACCTTTATTATAGAGTACCAAGTTTCACCATTCTCATAATTTGACCAACTAAATAATCTGATAGAAATTAATTGCATCAAACATTTATCAAGTATTAGCTAATAAGGTGCTCTTTTCACTTTTTATTTAATTGCGCATCAATATATTACATCCGTTTTAAAATATAAGAATAATATTAATTTTTTAAAAGTCATTTGAGACAATTTTAAATATAAAATTAATATGAATTCTTCCTATATTAATTTATGAATTCTTTTAAAATTTACGAGAAGTAGTAAAAAAAAACCATTAATTAGTACACCTAACGTAAATTATGCACTGGTTGATAGGTCAAGGATAATATTATTGTTAAATTTAATAATTAAGTCTCTTATTTTTAATAAAAGAAGAGCGAAGAATTTTATCAGTGATCAACATTCAATAAGTATAAAAATTAGATATACGATTCACTTTATAGGTAAGTCTTTTTTAACATAAGAATTTGATATTTACACATATTTTTTTTGATATATCTAAAACTCACAAAAGAATTCATCAGATTACGAACAGGGAATCAGTTGGGATTGAAGAAAACCCAATATGAAGCCGGAGACGTTTATGTGAATCTCATAATATATCTAAATAAAAATTATTTTTTGTCCAGTTGGCATGCACTTGTCTAACTATGTAAAATACTCTAGCACAAGTACTCAAGTTGTCACGTATTATTATTATTATACTGTCGTCTCTTCCAATGCAAAATATAATAGTAAGAGTGGTAGACCAAACGCCACAAGGTCCAGCCCAGTACGAAGGCCCAAGGTATACTTATAGTTGTGGTCTTTGTGGACGTCAATTCGGATACGCCCCATTATAATTAGTAGAGATTTTTAGTAGCAAACCCAAGACATCACCCCTCGCATCCTCATCCAATGTTAAACATTTACTTATATAATCCCTCTGATATTCATTCGCTCGTTCGAATCCAATCATCCACGATGTTGGCATTTGGTCATCAAATAATTATCACGCGACACCCACGTGAAGTTAGGCAACATTTCAACATGTAAATGATTAATTTATTATGAGAAATCTCTAAGTACTTGCTTGTCAAGAATTCGCTAATAAAATATGTTAATATTCCATGCAAGAGTCAGTCAAAGTCAATCGGGGCAGTTGTCTCAGTTGGTTCAAGGAAAAATTCTTGACGAGCCGTAAATTCAGACGTCCTGGGTTTCAGGGCGAAACCATATCTTAGGCGCAACTGTAATTGAGATACTCTACATTATCAAAAAAAAAAAAAGTCAACAAAGGATCATACATGTCACTCCCTCGATTATATCAATTATTTTCTAAATTTCGAACTATGTTCCCTTGTACAATATTTATTTATTTATCTATTTAATTCCCATCTTAGACTCCCTCCTCCCTACCCAAAAAATACTTAAAGAAATAACATTTTTTTATGAAAATAAAAAAACTTAAAATAAAAAAGAGAGTAACAAAGGATTTCTATATTAATTTATCTATAATGAACTCTACGTATAATACTTTCGATAGTTTTATTCTTTCTTTGAATGAGTGGATTAATTTTGCCTAAATATTTTTTACAACAAAAGAATTTTTGTAATTTAGTATACTTAAACTATCTTTTATAAGACAACATTTTTATAATTAAGTGATTTTTTATAAGACGGTCGCAGTAACAAAAGTTTGAATAATACTCATAAAAGTAAGACCTAATTGATTAATAAAATTTGAACTTCATAATTAAATCAATCGTTAGCTAGCTAGCTTCCTAGATGCTTTAATTTTTTGCTTTCTTTGTACCATCGGAAAATTATTCCTCAACTAGTTTTAAAATTAATTAAACTTACGCGTAATTTGAAAACTCAGAAAGCACATGGGTGAGGGGCACTTTTGCTTGAAAATTAATGTATACGAATTAATAATTATTTAACAGATACGTAGATTACAGATTAATGGATGACCATGATCAGTAATGATTAACACGTTACTGCATGTACGGAAATACTCGATCAACAAATTAATTTCTCTCTATTACTTGTTGCTTAATTGTTGCAACTTGCAAAGCTAGCCGACTCCGGAATTTCAAATTAGTGTGTCAACTCCAAAATACCCAAAGTAGTTTTTATTTTTATTTTTATGAGAGGATAAGATAATATATTAATTATCCTCAAGAACAGCACATTAATTTAAGTACTATACGAAACACTGAGAGAAATATATTTTTAAAATTTAACCGACGACACGTCTTACGTCCTAGCTAGTGTAACATGCATGCTAATTCGAAGCTCGAGACATTAATTAAATGATCAGGAAGGCATCTTAAATCCTCTCTAACTAATTTCTGTAAATATTTAGTGTGTATTAGCAGTGATCCGCATAACAAGATCCTATATATATATATATATATATATATATATATAATGTAAGCATAAAGTAAATTAGACACTACAGGTTGAATATATATATACATCTATTAAACTTTTGTAACTTCAATTTCAATTTTTTTAGCGCACAATTTCTCACATTCCAAACAATCCAACTGTCAATTAATTTGTCAACCCTTATTCCATCTTCTTGTATAAAGGAGAAATCCTAGCAAACATTTCTGATCCTCAATACCTGATCAAGAGCCATTTCAAACATTCAAGAACAAACAGTTTGCTCATGATGACAACTATTACCATGTTATTCTTGATATACATGTATTGTTTCTCTCTCTTCAATTTCTCTCAAGCCTTACCAGAATCCGACGAATCCACCGGCGACATCAACTATTGGTGTCAAACAACTCCTCATCCGGAACCGTGCAAGTATTTTTGTGGCTATGGTAATGATCAACAATTTAGACCTAAAAATCGCAGCCACTTCCGAAGAATGCTGGTTCAAGTAGCCCTAGACCGGGCTCTCGACGCGCAAACTTATACGGAAAAACTCGAAAATATGTGCCGTAGCAAAAGAAAGAAGGCAGCATGGAACGACTGCAACAAATTATCCCATGATACCATTTTCCAGCTCAACCGAACACTAGAAGGCCTATTACAAACCAACACCACTACTAATTATTTCAATTTTGACGCACAAACTTGGCTAAGCGCTGCCCTAACAAATCTCGAGACATGTCGATCGGGGTCACTTGAGCTAAATGTTACAAAATTTATAGCACCAATTGTGTCTAATAATGTTTCGGAGTTGATAAGTAATAGTTTGGCTATTAATGGGGCACTCCTAACTGATAAACAAGATAATTATAATGAAGGTGATGATGATTTTCCTAGTTGGGTTACGGGAAGAGAGAGAAAGATGTTGCAAACTTCGTCGTGGGCTTCGAGGGCGAATGTTGTGGTGGCAAAAGATAGATCAGGGAAGTTTAATTCAATTCAGGCAGCTATAAATTATGCAGCAAAAGTGAAGAGGGGTACTGGTAGGTTTGTTATTTATGTGAAAAGAGGGGTTTATAAGGAGAATATAGCGGTTGGGAGCAACTTGAACAACATCATGTTAGTTGGCGATGGAGTGAGATACACCATTATTACTGGGAGCAGAAGTTCTGCAGCTGGATTCACAACCTATAGCTCTGCAACTGCTGGTAAAAGATCTCTCTCTTTTTATTATTATTGCTTCATTATTAAGGTAATATAATTCATGCAATCAATAAATTTATTATCATTTTATATCACATATTCTTTACCTTTAGTGACGTTACTTGTGGAACAATTAATTTTAAAATGGGTCCACATTATTTAAAGGGAAATGATATTTTTGTATGATTTTTTTATATTTTTATATGTAAACTGTCATTATAAATTTATAGTAACAGATAAAATCGTCGTTAAAAACTTATAATAACACTTTTTATATAAAAAAAACATGTGAAAATATCAATTTTTTATTTAAAATTACAGACACACGTAACTTTGAATTTTAAATTAATTGATTGCCAACGTAGCCCAAATTTCACATTGAGTTTGCTTATGTACCAAGGGAAGAAAAAGGAGTCTTTTATTTAAAATTCCGATAATTTTAAAGGTTCTCGAATATTTAATTTTAAAACGTGTTTCAAATAAGATAAAATTATAATATTGATTAAAGTCAGTCTTGTAATTGACTAGGTCATAGAGCATCTTTTGTCATATTCAATGTCATTTAATTTAAAACGAAAAATTTAAGCATCTGGTATTTCTTTTTAAATTCTGAATCAAACTCAAGTAAACGGGAGGAATGCAGTTGGCCTTGGTCAATTATGTTTTTTCCTATATCCTTATTTAATACCTCGACTTTTGATATATAAATTTAGTTTGATGTTTTTAGAACTAATTGAGATATTTTAAAATTAATTAATTAATTATTGACATGAGTTATTTAATTTTTTAAAATAATAAATTCTATAGCTAGTTAATTCACAACTCTTACGATTTTATTGTTTAAATATAAATAAATTCGTATCAATTTTGTTTCAAATATTTTAAATTAATTTTAAAAAAATTAAAATTAATCATACATCTTACTACGCCAAGTATGTATTTACAACGAAGAGGAAAATACATTTAAAATTAACTTGTTTTAAAACTGGCTACTCGTCATCAGGAATCGATGGCATTGGATTCATTGCCCGTGGCATAACATTCCGTAACACAGCCGGTCCCCAAAATGGACAAGCAGTAGCACTCCGATCAGCATCCGATCTCTCCGTCTACTACGCTTGCGGCTTCGAAGGTTACCAAGACACCCTCTTTGTCCAAACCCAACGCCAATTCTACAAATCATGCTACATCTATGGCACCATTGACTTCATTTTTGGCAATGCAGCTGTCGTTTTCCAAAACTGTATTATCTACGTAAGAAGACCGTTACGTGGCCAAGCCAACGTCATAACAGCCCAAGGCCGCGGCGATCCGTACCAAAATACCGGTATATCAATCCATAATTCCCGTGTTATGGCCGCACCAGACCTTAAACCGGTGGTTAGGGCATTCAAAACGTACTTGGGGAGGCCGTGGCAGCAGTTTTCACGAACCGTATTGATGAATACTTATTTGGGCAGTTTGGTGCAACCACAAGGTTGGTTAGCGTGGCAGGAATCTAATTTTGCTTGGGATACTTTGTATTATGGGGAATATAAGAATTTTGGACCGGCTGCTTCCACCAGATATAGGGTCAAGTGGAAAGGTTACCATGCTGCTTTGAGTGTCAAGGAGGCTTCTACGTTCACGGTGGCCAACCTTATTGCCGGCCACACATGGTTACCTTCCACGGGAGTGCCATTTATTGCGGGACTGTGATTGTTATATCTTATGATAGTGAAATTGTATTGATTAATATGTTTATTTATTCTGTAAATATTAAACAATTATTATAGCAAAGAAAATCATATCGATTTTTTATTACTCCCGACTGTTTAATATATATAGTATCCGTGGCAGTGAAAAAAATTTAACATCATTAAAAATTTATAGTCTGTATATAACGTACGCTGCGTTTGATGATAATTGGAGAATTAAATAATAATATGCATGTGCTACTCAAAAACACATAGATAACTAAGGATCCCACTTTCTGTCAAATAGATTATCATGTTCTATTTTACCTAATGCTACTGTTTTGAAAATGGGTAATCACCTACTAAGCAATTATAAGAAGACTGAAGCTCAGATGGGCCGAAAAGGTCCGGCAATTGGGCACTTTCCGCTGAGACTTAATCATAAATTAGTTGGGTCCTTGGATTAATCAAGGCCCATAAAGTAGTTATCGCGCCTGGGATGACCAGACATCGCCGACCTTTGTGAATTCATACTTCGAATTAACCCGGAAACAAGAATGTACTATGATCCCATTTCCACTACCCAGACAGAGAGTCCACTAGATATCAATTTCTCGCTTCTGCATTTTCTTATTTACTTCTCTATCTACACTACGACAATCTGTCCCTCACTTCTTTAAACTTCTTTAACATTCTTATTCATTTCATTACTTCTCATAAGCGATGTAAAAGGAAAAATCAAAACACAATATTCAAAAACTAAGATTCAAGATGATCATTTAAAAAAATAAAATGGGTGGGGGGTCAATCTTCCATTTCATATCGTTCCCAAGAATGTACTTAATTGAAAAACTTGCAGAATAAAACACTTATATCCAAACAAGATTGCCTGAAGATACTATGAAACTGAATAATGTTGTAAACCCAGCCAATCTACCTGTGTAATATTACCTCCACAACCACCCGCAACCCCCAACCCCTAGAACAAAGCGCCACTCCTTGTCACTTACAGATATTGCAATAGCCTCACCAATTTGAAGGAAATCATAGTAATTCTGAAATGACAGCAGAGAACGCTGTGAGAATCAAAACATACCGATTTGACCATCCATAGATGATTGATACTGCTGAAGAAGTCTTTTGAGGCCTGAAATTTAAATAAGAAAAAAAATTCATTAGACAGATAAAATACCAAAATGGCAATGGCAGTATGTGAGAGAGAGACAGAGAGGAGTAAGGTTGTCATACTTCTGAAAGTGGGCAAGGGCACCGCAATAAAGAGCATTATTAGGTGCTGGGAATTCCGTTTTGTTGCTAGGATCAGGTTCAGGATTGATAATTCTCATATACGTTTCTTGGCCTAAATACCATCTGTCGAGGTTTTCTGCTCTAAGGTTCCATACACCAACATTATCTAGAGATACTAATAGCGCTGTCCATCCTCCAGGGAAAACCTATGTGTGCAAAATCAGAGTAATGTAGCAGACTAAACCATGCAACTCATCTTCCTAAGATGAGGGAGGGGGGGGGGGGGGGGGGGGGGGGGGGGGGGGGGAAGCTCTGGTGAATCAGAAAAAATGATCCAATCTCACAACTACCTTAAGAAGAACGAAACAAAAGTACGTGAAAAAAATTCTTGTAGCAAACCTGTGTAGTTGAGCGAGATATCGCATCCCAATTATTATATGAGTTCCTGCTGTTTTCTGTCCACTCCCCATAAGCCATCCTATAAAGTTCAGATACATTATCAACATGAACATGCCAGAGTAGAATTGCAAATGTAGATGATGGAGCACGCCAAATAACCATACCCAACTACAAAAAATGAATAGCCATCCATGTGAAAGCTCTGTACTACTGTATCATTGTTCTGAAATATAATTTCTATAAATCCTTTATATGTAGCATTGATAATGGATCTGTCAACTCGAAGTGGTCTGCTCAGTGGCCTACTTGGGAAGTCAAGTTTGTAAGCCCCCTTAACATTAAACTTATCTGCAAGCCTGACTGGTGTATCAGGATTGACAAATGAAATCCCATTTAGTGTAGCTCTGAGTTTCCCGTCTGCCATCACCGGTGGCACAATCTTTAAGATGTATACATCAGTCACTTTGATAGAACCATAATGGAAAGAACCCTGTGGGTTGGGACGAGCTCCACTTGCTGACACATTTTGCCTGAGCAATAAGAATTTCAAAATAATGAAAAAACAAATAAAGCAAGGCAGATGAGAAGGTAGTAATTATAAAATTCTTGAAGCAAAAGGGCAGGGGTTGGAGGAACTACCGCTGGCCAGAGAAGTAACTTATTACCCAGGTGGTTCGGATTTTGATCTTTTAGATGAAAATATTTCACCAATAAAAAAAACTAAGGATATTGAGAGATTTCCTAAATACCTTGAAATGATGAAAATACTCAGTTTCATATTACTCGGTATAAAGGTTGAATATCAAGGTGTTATTAAAGGCCAGCATCAGTTCTTAGCAGAGAATTCTCAAAGCTGAGGAACCATTTTCATATAACTATTATCCAGAGCTTAACTTTACCACCATCATTAACTACCACTTGCATATGTTTTCTGAAAGTCTTGTCCAATATCTAGTGAGACAGGCAAGCTCTGCCCTATCTTCCCCACCTGCTTTTGTCTACATCTGTTCTCAAGTTTTCACGTCGTTTTCTTCAAGATATCCAGTAATTTTAAGCAAGTTAAGGTACAAGTTCTTGGATCACATTAGATTAAAATCTAACAAGAGTGTTTATCCAAAAAAAAATCTAATTAAAATAATGTGGCAGATCTTTAAAAGCTCAGAATAGGAAAGTGTACACTGATGAATATTGGTCACAAAATACTCATTTGAATATAATTACTAAGATCACTACAAATAAAATTTAATAGGTGCATTAATTAATAGAAACACAAAGCATCAAGAAACAAACCTTATGGACAATGCCTGGTTCACTGCAAATGATGTGTCATAAACATCATTTGGAGGATCAGGAAGAGGACCAGCAGCCTTCCCTTCAGAATTTGAATAGTGCAAGATGGCAACACCTGTAACTCTCTGCCAAAGTGATTGATTCACAAACCTAGCACTTGCTACAATGTAGTAATCACTACTTGCATTCTGATCCATAGTAACCAAAAAAGAGTAAGACTGCCCGACATGGATGTCTAAGCTAGTATAGTTTTGTTGTGATACATAATATCCCTCAGTCTCTGCCAGGAGCAGATTATGGTTCTGAATACGAAAGTTCAAACAAGTTGAGACGCCAACATTATGCACACGTACTAGATATGTTCTACCTGCAGCACATCACAGCACTGGCAGTTCAATAACAAATTATAGAGGCTTTAAGATGTAAAAGGACAGAAGCAAGGCAAAGGAATAATTACATAAGAAATAGAAGATAGCGCGCTAATCCATGTTGGTTTCAATTGTAAATCCTATTCTCTACTCTTAATATGAGCATACTTGAGCGAGCAGAAAGAGCAACCATTCAGAGTTAAAAGCTCCTATACATCAACCATATTAAAAAGAGGACTATTTAAAAACATTACCTGGATCAACATTAATTGTTTCATATTCAATGCCATCTGGGACAAGAGATGAATTATACTGGTAAGGTCCCTTCCCATTAATCAGAACTCCATCTGGCATCCCAAGGTCCTTCCCTGAATCAAGGGTTGCCCTCAGCACCTATTATTCAAAAAGAGGAGACTAAATAAGATAGTACAAACAAAATCTTATTCCCAGTCGATATGCAAGAAAGTTGTACAACAATAGGAATTACCAACCGTATGGTTTCTGGTATACCAATCACCAATCATGATGACTATATCTCCATCAGGAGTTTTAAAAGGTAGAGTTACAACGTTACGATTGGTAATAATAAAGGCACCAAAGCCACCTGCTGCTCTCTGAAAGTTGAGTGATGGAAAGTAAAAGTAGCTACCAATCTGATCCTTAACCTGGAACTGGTAGGTCCAATTCCATTTAGATGGGATGGGACAATTAGTGCCAAGCACACCATCTTGCCAAGAAGCACGGCGCATTTGGACTCCATGCCTATTGAACCACAAAATTAAAAAATCAGAAAAAATACAAACACAAACTCATAGGTAAATGAATAAGTAATGAAACCTACCAAGTTAAGAGGAGATTTTCATTCAATTTGTTTTTCACGTTTACTATGACATTAAAATTAGTAGTAACATTAATAGTAGGGCCTGGAAATTTCCCATTGACTGCTATAACCTGCAATCAAAAGTAGAAAGCAAATTTGAATATATACCCTAAACGCTGCATTGGTAATACTAAACCTCTAATTATCTAATTCAACTAATCAGAGTAATTAACCTGAAATTCAAATTACCAAATAATTAATGAGATTATCAAGACAAACAAAAACCAGTTAGTGGAATGACTTCTAATGGTGTTGCCCACTAACAGTAATCACACAGAAAATTATAAACAAATAATAATTCCAGAAAATTCCCAAATGGAAAAGTCATTCTCGTTCAGAGAGACATGTATCGTCGTCAAATCCACCTCTGGGTCCCAAACATACAATTAATATAATTAAACTTAATTTACAACTATAATTCCAACCGCTGCAGAACACACACAAGCCAACTAATATAAGGCAAAAAATTCGTAAGAGATTTCAAGAATATATCACATCCAGAACCCCACACACACAACCTGATATAAAGTCTATTCCCATATCTGGACTTCGAAGTATAATACATACTTATAGAACCCAGGGTACTGTGAATCACAGAGAATTTATTTAATTCATGAAAACATATCGGGACCAATAAACAGTAACCCATTTCTTGAGTCAGGCACACTCGGAAAACTACTCACTTATCAAACCAAAAGGAAGCCGGTAGACAATCTTCAACATTTCAGGGGTAAAAGAAGAATACGCAGATAAGAAAATGTATAGAGACAGAGAAGAGTAAGCGAGAGAGAATAGAAACCTGTTGAGGGACACCAAGTGGAGACGCGGTTATGTAAGAGAGTTCCAATTCAAAGTTGGAAGCTGGGTCTGCACAAAAACAGAGTCTAAAGAGTAAAGAAATCTGTAACAGACAAAAACCAACCGACCAAAACAACGCCATGGGTCTCCGATTCTGAGGTTTTAAGGACTGTGTGTACATGATCACGAGCCAATATAGGAAGAGAGGGAAAATGGCCAAGTTTTTGAGAGGAAAGAAAGAGAATTCCTTTTGTTTTAGTATTATTTTCTTTTCTATTCGATTTGGTCGGGAGGAAATAAGTGTGACTAATCTGCTCTGCTACTCTTTTTATGTTTCCTTCAAACGGCCATCCGTGTGGCGTAATGTGCGTTACGTAACGGGTTATGTCGGTAGTCGGTTGTACTTTTGGAATGCACATTCTCCTATCCTATGATTTAGATTAGATAGATATACGGAGAAGGGATCTCATTTAATAAAATTGAAAACGGTAATAACTGGCTACAGCCGGTCAAGATTTAGGGAGAGAATCCGATTCAGTGTGGTCCCCACATACCATCAAAATAAGGACAATTTTACGCACACTACGTTAAATATTACAAATATCTCAATCATAAAAAGTGAGATATGAGACAGATTTTTGTATTAAGCCTTGTCTTTTAATGTTTAAAATTAAAATATTATATTTTATATTGCGATTAATATTGTACATTTATATTTATTTCCAAAATAAACTAGTAACGTCACAGCTATTATATCTGTGTTTTTCTATTTCCTTTTCCTTGTATTTTTTCCACTTAAAGGAAGCTCTGGAGATGACAATATATGGCATATACTATAACTATATATTGGTATTTATGTTAAATTAATATTTTCTGCGGTAGAATTGTTATTATTATTATTTTTGAATAATGTTCATCTGCAGTTTACAAGTACTATTTCTCCACCACGGTTTAACCTACCTGAAATGGCCAAGTTATCCGAGGGGCATTTTTAAATTAAATTGTTATATTTTGGTAAGTTGGTGCTTTAAATTGAGTTTATTATTATATCCATTTGCTGGGTATATTACATATGAAATTTGCTTGTAAAGGGACATTATCCAATTGATAACATGGTGTGACAAATTGGCTGTGACCCATTTATTAGATTTAAAATTAGAGATGATAGCGTATTCAACATCAAATTTTAGGTTAAAGACATTTGGAGTAGTATTAAATTTAAAATGAGTAGATGACGGTGGATTTCACACCACAAATTACTCTACTTTTTGGTCATGTATTGACGGTGAATTAAGAATTAATGGCTCTTGACCCTAATTAAATTTCAGTCACATCTGTCATCTTGGAAAATTACTAGAAAATTGCATTATCTTTTCATGTGTATTTATTTAATTAAGATTAAAAATGGTACTTATTTTACACTATTTACTAACCACCATTGCTTTTATAATTTTGTCCTCGTTAACGTCTCAATTTGTACTCTTATCCAAATCATAAAGAACAAGCAACTTATTTAGGTAAGTCCAAATCATCGGGGAATAATTCCGTTGTAAAAATTAATACAAACTAAAAATCATAACAATGAATGATTTTGGCTGTAATAAAAATAATAATTGATGTAATTATTAAAGTGATTCATGAAGTACCGTTGACCTATGCTTATGACTGTATTTATAATTACTCGACATTTTGTCTATACACGCCCAAGACCAATGAAAAGTAAAAGTCGAATTAGAATCATTTTATAACTGAAATCAATAACTGAATGAGTTTATAATGAAACAAGTATCATTATCCCTCCAAGGTTAGAAATTCATTCATATTTAACCAACCAAATTATATTCAACCGTAGACTCTAATCTTCTAGAATATCAAGTCGTCAAAATATATTATAATAGGCAAACACATGTATCGGGCCCAAAGTACAATGTTATTGTAAGTCAAAACCTGAATCAGGCCTTAAGTGTAAGTGAATCCAGACAATAATTTTATCCCAACAAGTAGGAGTACACACGGTCGGTTTGGTCCGTTTTTTAGAAAAGAAAAAAAATAATCAAACTATTTAAATAGGTTATAAAAAATTAAAAACCAAAACCGTCCAAATTTTTACATCGTAATCGGTTATCGATTTATTCGATTTCGGTTAAATCGGTCGGTTTATTCGGTTCCGTAATTGATAATTTGATATTTATTATATTGCCAATTTTTCATAACAATTAATAAATCACTAACTACTAATTATAATAGAAGTTTTCTAAATCCGAAAAATAAAAATCACCTAACTCACTCACTAGGATAAAAATTTTACAAATTTGTCACAATAAAGGCATATAATAAATATATAATTATATAAAATAAATATTTATTAAAAAAATATATAAATTATATTATAATTTTAAATTGTTCGGTCGGTTTGGTTGGTTTCGATTTTTTGAGAAGCCAAACCAAATCTGCCGAACTAATCTCGATTTTTTAGTTTTATAATGTTCGATTTTTTCGGTTTTATATTTTTCGGTTTGAAATAGCAACAGTTTTATTCGATCCGGTTAGTTTTTCGGTTTTGATCGATTTTGTGTACACCCCTACCAACAAACATCATTTTAGAGCACCCAAAAAAGGTTTTCAACCGAGCAGCGTCAACCATAATTCAAGCATCAATTGTTGTAGCTGCACTGGTTCTGCCAAATTTTAATCAAATATTAGTAGTATATATCACCGTTTTGTTTCCCTTCTTGGTCGATGATTTTATACCGAACCAAGGAAAGCATTTGATACTAACCACTCCCCCAGTTGGTTTATTTCTATGTGATACCTAAATACTATCATTTAGATTTTAGAATAATGTCGGTCCAAAACATTAATGAATGAATTACAAGGGGTACGGATGAATATTAGCCGAACTCATTTGCCACACCTTCACTGATGCTGTCACACTCCCTCCCGTGGCATTGTTAAACACCAATACTTGTGCTGCTCCATATATTGCTTTTGTGGGATAAACTCGCGATGTTATCACTCTCCTTCCTTCTTGAGCAAAGCTCTCCACTATCGAATGATCAACCTGATCCAATAATATATATATATCCATTCCATTATCATCTTCATTCATTGTGTATAGAGTCAAAAGCGCTTCTGGAAGCGATTGCACCCATTTTTGTGCAAATATATATATAGAACCATACGTAGTTGCTTAAATTTATGTTCACAAGGCAAAATATGACTTTGGTAATAATGAAGATTAAAAAGCCAAAAGAAAAGAAAGGGGGAGATTTTCACACACCAATAACCTCATAGATAATTTTTCACCATGGAGCACAGGAACATCACTTCCATAAACCAGTTTTTCAACATCCGATGCAGTTGAAGACCTGCATTAAGCATATCACAATATAACTTAAAATTTCTTGTTAGATAATTTTGCCTGACAATAAAGTAAGAAGAATGTAGTTTCTAGACATGATCAACTTCTATACACTTTAGCGTCTTGTTCCCTCTATTGAGCAATTGGCTAAACTATTCCTGGAACCCAAATTTGTTTCCAGGAAATTAATTATCCTACATGCCTTTAGATAATTCACAAAATACTACAAATTTATGCAAATATGTGAAAGAGGCATCAGTTTCAGAAGAAAATAGAAATACTATAAATTACCATATTATCAAGAAAGATATAAGAGGCAAACCTTGATTGATCAGCACAGAAGTAAGTCTTAGCATTCCCGTCAGTGCCTTTGGCAACATAGAAGTAAACTGCAGTTAACTCGGACAAATATTCATCGGCAAGAACTAAAATGCCGAATGGTCCCAAAATTCCTCTACTGGCAGCACCACCACCGGTGGAACAGTTGTAGCCCACATCGGCTTCAACTGTCCTTTGCAATGCGTCTTCATCTACCTCAAATGTCGCAATTATGTCTAGCTGTTACCATTGTTAAACAAGTATATGTACAGCTGTTAGGCTCAAAGTTACTTAACACAAGATTACATTCACATAAATCAAATTTAGCAATTTAGTCAAGTACAGAGTGATAAATAGACCTGTGTTGCTGAGCCTATCTTGAGTGGCGCAAGGGATCCTGGTTCAAGTTCCACCTTGTTGAATTCAAAACTTTCTGATCTCAAGCCTTCTACTTCCTCAACTGGCCATTGAAGTATACTGGTTCCAGTTTTTTTATCAAACACTACTGTTCTTGGAATGGTCTGCGGAATATATGTACACAATGAGAAATCACTTGGCACCAGAATCTTTCAACTCCTAGGTAAACTTACGGAGAGCATTAACATCATGTCTGACAACTAAATGAGTCAAATATCAAGCTTCAGAATTACAATTGTAGAGCATATTTGCAATTCCATAAAATTGAAATTCAGTTAACATTATGGTTGACAACTCCATACCAAAGTTTTGGAATTCATATTTGAAAGCACATATGCAATTCCATGAAAAATTGAAATTTAGTTAAAATTTAGAACTCAATCCCAATCCCAAGATTTGAATTAGTTGCCAAACATATTTTAAGATTTAGCCTTCAATTCCAATCCCAAGAGATGGAATTGAGTTACTCAAAGAAAATCCTGGGGTATTCACTTCTTAAAATACAATACTTACATAGTTATCAAATTAATTGGAGATTAAACTGACTAAGAATGGGTAAATGATATACCTGAACAGATGCCCACCCCTTCTTGAGGTCAGTAGTTTCACTATCTGTTTCACTAACCCAAGCCCAAAGGAGTCTTCTTTCCTTATTTTGGTCATAAAATGTCTTTGACGCATAGTATTTTCCATAGTCCAACCGCAGCCCAATACCCACATCTAACTCGGGGTCATCAGGAATCCACTTGTTCTTTATTGGGTCATAGGTACCAATTGCGTAATAATCTTGCATATATTGATACAAACTTGCTTTGAGAACGTGCTTAATACCCGGGCCATTAGCTGATGTGTCCAACCCAATTGTCCTAGTCATTGAAACCGGGTAGAAGTCAATACATTCCCACATGCCTGTACCCGGAACTGCATGTAGTAACCCATCCAACAGCTCATAGCTTGTAAAGTTAGTGGTTTGATATACAAGCGACACACCCTTGTTTTTCACCTTTGACCCAATTGTGATCCGCCAGTTTCCATCTGGGCCAAGCCAAGCAGTGGTGGGGTCTCTAAAGTCCTTATAACCAATACCGGGTGGAGGGACCATGACTGGGTTACCCGGATGCTTGACCCAGTTAAGTAGCAGTGGATCAGAAAGATTGGCAGGATATGCTAAGTTTTGCACCTCTGTAAGATTACTGGTCTTACCGGTGTAGAGCATGATAATTTTACCGTCCGGGAGGATCGTGGCCGACCCGGTCCAGACACCAGTGATATCATACCATCTGTCGGGGGTCATTGCAAATGGGAGATAGAGCCAGTTAATAAGATCCTTGGATACAGCATGGCCCCATGTGATGTTGGCCCAAATGGCAGAATACGGGTTGTATTGGTAGAAAAAATGGTACCATCCCATGTGGAATAATGGACCTGTAATACAATAGTATCATTTTATTTTCCAAATCATGTCATTATTTATTTTTTTACTAGTTTTAACAGATTACAAGTTAGCTCTATTTGGAGTAATATTATTTAGTTGTGGCAAAACAATACAAACAAGTACGAAATTTTGCCATAATATCTATCCTATGGTGTCAATTTAACTATTGTAGGAGTAGTAGTCTTATTCATAGTACTATGCAAATCCTTGTCCATGTTCATCAATCAGTCCCTGGATGGATACTATAAGTTAACTAAGGGGAGTGCTTTGTGCTTAAAGCTACCAAAGAGCATCCATCATCTAGACATGGCCGGATAGCACATGCCAAATTATCATCATAGGCATAAAACATTAAAGGTCCCATTAAAATACGTGGCAATCACCCACATACCGCACCCATAAATGATTGCAATAACCTGGCACGGGGAATTAGAGCAACCTTTGCTAAATAAAAGGGGAGGAGAGAAATTTATAGCTGATTTTGAAACGGAGTGAGAGTGTACTCTAATTTGGCTAGCTAACTTCTTATGTATGGTGGTGGTATGCTTCAACAAGGACACATTTAAGGATAACTCTTTTTTACAATAATTTTTATATTTTGAAAAACAAATAGTAATCTCAAATAATTGCTATGGAGTATCTTTTATCTAATGCCCTAGATAAACATTAAAATGCTATATATATATAAAATAAAATAAAATCCTTTTACTGGGTATGGGATGTTGTAAAAGGTTTGTATGGGCTTTGGTCTGTCTTTATTAAACTATTGTCCAACACCGATTGCTAATTTTTTATTTTAAAAAATAATAATTTTGGGGTTACCAATGTTGAATCTTTAAACTTTAGCGAGTTTACAAATTCATTGTTGCTGCTAATCAACCACCTAATTAAAAAATTGACATATAATACCCCTCTGTTCCATAAAAATAGTTTTTTTTGATTTCAATCCAAATTAATTTAAAAAATTTCTAATTTATATTTTGAAGTCAATTTATTTAATTTCGAAATAACAATTTTGTATCGTCTTGAATGTAATCTCTATTGTGTAAGCGGCTATTTTAAAGACTGCATCGATTAAAATTAAATAAATATACATTATTTTTTATATCAGAAGTTCACAATTTGAATAGGAAAAAACATAAATAAGATTTTTTCGGTGGTAGTAATTAAAAGAGAAGGTAGATAACATTGTGAAAAAGGGACATACCGTTGGGATCTGCTCCAGAAAATCACCAGTTTCCCCCAACAAAAGAAGCCAAGAAATTCCCACAAAAAAGTTTGGATCATTAATTAAGGATGAAATACTCATGAATGCTATGGAATCAGTGCGCAAGTGAAAGAGAGATTTACTGTAAAAGTTTGTATATAGGTAATTAAGCTAACCGTTCATCCAATTTTTTTGAGGTTGAAAATGGTAGGAAGTTCTTTGCCAAGACAGCGTAGCATTGGTCCATGGGTACGACTCAGCCTTATCACCGGATGTTCGCCGGAAAGTCTCCTCCGACATCCCTATCGCCGTTGCCTCCAAAGCCTCCGGCGATATCGAAGACAAGGGTGAATAATAAGGCTTTTGTAGATCACCACTCCCACTTGTAACTTTGGGTCCTTGTTGGATGAAAATCAAAAAAATCAAAGTTGACGGAATAAGTAAATAGCAGAGACCCTTTATGGGTCGCCGGTAACCCGACGGAGAAGAGTCGGGCTCGAGTTGGTCCGGCAGTGGACTGTACGAAAGGTTGATGATGGTGGCCATTGTGTAGCGTTGACCGGATGGAGAAAATTGACGACTCACTAGAGTGGTGAAAATTGCAAATTATGTTAGGAGTCATTTATATATGATGATGAGCTGGAACATGTGGGATGTCTGGAGGAGGTTCACGTGGCATGTATGGATTGGCCAAAATCCAAAATCCGAGCTCCGAAGTAAGGTATTGAATTTTCAGATCTCTCCCACTTTTCCTCTCACCCCCATTAAAAGGTTAATTATAAATTAATAATAATTAAATTACACTTGGTTAACATGCAATAGGATATCAGATTGATGATGAAACAGGATTAAAACAGGTCAGTATTACGTGCAAGAAACACTTTAGATACGCAACATTAGAATATAATATAAAATATTTTATTTTATTTTATAATTAAAAAATAAAATTTAATATAAATTTTCATATCAAAATTTATTTTTTAATAATAAAATAAAATAAAATATTTTATATTATATTTTAATATTATGTGTATAAACTTATTCAGTAAAAAATGGCCCACTTAATATTTTAGTGAATCAAATACGTGGCTATGAAAGAGAAACTAAATCTAGTCAACCTTCAATAATTCAAAAAATAAAATAAACTACTCTAGGCTGTCTAGCTCACAAAACAATAATATGGGCCTTGATCAGATTCAAATTTCTCTCTAATTCTATTTACAATGTTACAAAAAATATTTATTTATCATCATAAGAGATTAAAAAAAATATTTGAAAATAAATTACAAGAATATGATACATTCATAAATAGTGTGCTTCAATTGTTTCACTGTCAATAATTAATGGCAGGAAAAAGAAAACTATATATTGAAACTTATTATTCAAATAATAATATAATACATAAACTTGGTTGATTGAGATGCCTATTTCTCCAGTATTGGATCATCGACAGTCCAGCATTAAAAAATAAAAAATAGTACAATAAATCACATTTGCTTGCTGGAAGACTCTAATCTAATGATCATTACCTCCAATTTTCGCACAACCGTACAAAAAAAATGCTATATTCCAGGACGATTCCGTTACAGCTGAGCATCGAAGGGGAAAGGTTGAATGGTAGCTGAAGCCATTTGCCATGTCTTTACTGATGCTGTGACACTCACTCCTGTGGCATTGTTAAATAGGAATACTCTCGCTGCGCTATAAATTGCTCGGGTTGGATAAACCCGCGATGTGATCACTGTCCTTCCTCCTTGAGCAAAGCTCTCGACGATGGAGTGATCAACCTGAGATCCATTTTCATAACAGTGATTCAATTTCATGCATTGTGCTTTCATATTGTTCAGTTCAGTGATATCAGGTAGATGTATAGTGAGACTGGTGTCCTATTTATTTCCAAGCAAAACTGATCTCACATATATGAAAAATATGGTATGCACTTCATGCTCTTCTGGCATTGTTGTACTTGAGCATATAATTATAGTAACGACAGCTAATGAAACACAAGACTTTTAAACCGAAGGGGGGAAAAGGGGAGTGTTTCTCGTACCAATAACCTCACAGAGAATTTTTCACCATGGAGCACAGGAACATCGCTTCCAGAAACCAGTTTTCCAACATCCGAAGCAGTTGATGATCTGCATTAGATGATTGAGCTTAACCATCAAACATGGATTATTAAACAATAAACATCATAGGGAGACCTAAATAAGAATGTAATTTTCAAACAGGAACAGCTTCACTCTTTAAATGGGATAGTAAATATTAAGTTGGGTCAAAATCAAAACACAACACGTGTAACCGAGTAGGGTAAGAGAGCATTGACACCAGTCAAAAACCTAAGCATAGAGTCATATCTCGAAGTAATACCAAAGTATAAACATTCACTACTCTACAAAACTTTTGGCCTTCACAATGCATATGTTAAATACATAACAAATATCTTATAAATTAGCATATCAGGAAAGATAAGACGCAAACCTTGATTGATCAGCACAAAAATAAGTTTTAGCACTCCCGTCAGTGCCTTCGGCAATGTAAAAATAAACAGGAGTTAACTCGGAGAGTGAATCATCAGCAAGAACCACAATGCCAAATGGTCCCAAAACGCCTCTACCAGCAGCACCACCACTGGTGGTGCAATTGTAACCCACGTCGGCTTTAACTGTCCCTTTCGATGCCTCTTCATCTACTTCGAAACTTGCAACTATGTCTAGCTGTTGCCATAGGCAAACAAATATAGCTGTTGGGATCACATAGAAACTACGTTATCCTAAACAAATTTAGCAATATGGAAGCCCAGAGTGATAGATAAACCTGTGTAGCTGAGCCTATCTCGAGTGGAACGAGTGATCCTGGTTTAAGTTCCACCTTATCAAATTCATTACTTTTCAATCTCAAACTCTCCACTTCCTTGACTGGCCACTGAAGTATATTGGTTCCAGTTTTTATATCAAACACCACTGTTCTTGGAATGGTCTGTAGAAGACAAGTATACAACAAGAAGTAGATCAAATTTTGGAAGAGACATCTAGTGGTGTGGTATAAGGAGGAACTATCCGATTTTCAGATAAAAATAAATAAATAAATAAACTGAGTGCTAAAATTAGCAGTTCTATTAGACCTCAAGACACAAATTTACGTAGGATGACCAAATTTTATATGCAATATTCATTGAATGATTAAAAAGATTTAAGTGGTAGTTACCAAAGTTAATGTAATATTGAGTATACCTGAACAGATGACCAACCCTTCAGAATGTCAGCAGTTTCACTATCAGTTTCACCGATCCAACCCCAAAGTAGCCTTCGTTCTGTATTCTGGTCATAAAATGTTTTTGATGCATAGAATTTTCCATAATCCAACCTCAACCCTATACCCACATCTAGCTCCGGGTCATCGGGTGTCCACTTGTCCTTTATCGGGTCATAGGTACCAAGTGCATAATAATCATGCTTATCGTCATCCAAATTGATTTCAGTACGTGCTTAATGCCTGGTCCATTAACCGATGTGTCCAACCCATTTGCACCGGTCATCGATACCGGGTAAAAGTCAACACATTCCCACATGCCTGTACCCGGAACCGCATGTAGTAATCCATCCAACAGCTCATAGCTTGTAAAGTTAGTTGTTTGATATACCAGCGATATACCCGTCTTATTTACCTTGGACCCAATTGTGATCCGCCACTTTCCGTCTGGGCCAAGCCAGGCTGTGGTCGGGTCCCTGAAGTCTTTTGTACCGATGCCAGGTGGAGGGAGCAAGAGCGGGTTACCCGGATACTTGACCCAATCAATTAGGAGAGGATCAGAAAGGTTAGCAGGATATGCTAGATTTTGCACTTGCACAGAATCGTTGGTGTCCCCAGTGTAGAGCATGACAATGTTACCATCCGGGAGGATGGTGGCAGACCCGGTCCAGACACCGTTGATATCGTACCATTGGTCGGGCACCATTGCAAATGGTAGGTAAAGCCAGTTGATAAGGTCCTTTGATACGGCATGGCCCCATGTGATGTTGCCCCAAACTGCGGAATCTGGGTTGTATTGGTAGAACAGATGGTACCATCCCTTGTAGAACAATGGACCTGCAATGCAATACAATATCCTCTTCAATCATGTCACTTTTTTTTTTATCACCGAGTATCCCTATCATGAACCCGTTTTAGTAGTGTTAATTCAGATTAAACAGATGAATGGAATATTATACTCGGTCTAAAGTCTCGTTTGTAAAAATAATTTGTTTATTGATGATAATGACAAAATGTGACATAATCATTACATTTAGGAATAAATATGGTAGAAAAATATATTTTTAAGATTTGTAAATTTTGCAATGCAAATAGGATTCAAAATATCAATTAAAAAAAGTAGGAAAAGAAAACGGCCATAAATATTTTCCTGGATTTTTAACCAGTTGAAAGTGAAATGCCGAGCAGCGTTCAAAGACTTATAATAACCGACCTGATTAAATTAGTCGTTGTACTTTAGTACTTTACTAGTATGAGAGTTTAGCAATTGTTTCTGCAAATAGAATAATAATTATCTAAATTTCCATTAAAATGAGTCATAGCCAATCTAATTATTGAACAAATCCCCATCAAATAAATACACCCTGCATCTATGTATCAAATGCATCCTTATCCAGTTCAATCAAATCTTGATGGATTTTTATACATACCCACATGGATATCATAAAATTGAGGTGAGATGAGCCTGTTGTGCTGGAAATTATTAAAAGAGTTTCCATTATTTCAAAAATGACAAATCCAAAGGTGGGACCCTAGTGTAATGACATAGTTTTTGGAAGGAACGTAAGTTTTGATTGATCCTGAACTCCCGAAAAAGGCTGACCAACCCTTTTTCATATATTCTTTAATTTGAAATAATAATTGAGAATTGCGCACATGTAGTGGAGTCCCCCCTAAGCTATATAACATAAACATGCCATAAGATCATCATGATATGAATATTAAATAAATTAGTCACACAAAATAATTTTAATATAATATAATCTGCAATCATTACTAGGGTGGACTTTGGCAATTTAATTATCTTTAACCTACTACCTTTTAAATAATTGTCGGTGAATCTTCCTAATTTCGGCAAGGTTGAAGAATTCTTTTGGCAGTAATTTGATTTTGCTAATTACCCAATGATTGATGCTCTCTCTTGTACAAAAAGAGACTCATTTACTTTTGATTTTAGTTAATTTTTAAAATCATAAAATTTAAATTTATTTTTAAATAATAACTTTGTACTTAATACTAGTTAAAATACAAATTATTGCACTAATCGAAAAAATAAATTAATACTCCAATTAATTATTAATTTTAGATTTAGCAAATTGACCAAAAAAAATCATATAAAACTCTTTTTGTAAAAGAGATAGGGCAATAATAATGCTAAAAATTAAACAATTAAGACGAGATTATGGAGGAGGAGAAGGAATTTAGCAACAAAAAAAAACCAGAAATTATGGAGGACCTACCATTAGGATCTGCACCAGATGTTCGATTCCCCCAACAAAAGCAGCCCATGAAAGTATCCGCAAAAAGTTTGGATTTGTAAGAAAAGACTAATTAGATACTCTTGTGTGTAATTGACAGAGAGAGCATTTAAATAAATAAATAAAGGGGTTGAACTTTTGAAATGGACAATAAAAGTTTAGGTAAACGAACCATTCATCCAATTTTTCTGGGGCTGAAAATGGAAAGTTGTTCTCTGCCAAGACAACATAGCATTGGTCCAAGGGTACACCGCCTCAGCTGAGAACTGCCGGAAAGTCTTCTCCGATACCCCCTGAGACACTCCTCTGGACGGTGGCTCCAAGAGCTCCGGCAGATGTGAAGATCTTTTTAAATCATCACCGTCGCCATTAGTAGTCTTAGCTGCTTTGGGTACTTGCTGTTGTCCTTGCGGATTCAAAATCAGGACAATAACAGATGAAAGAACAAGTGCAGAGAGGAAGATAACGGAGAGAGCCTTAATGGGTCGCCGATAACCCGATGAAGAATTGGCGGGTTGCGATTGGTCCGGCAGGGGAGTGTAAGAATTGGCATGTTCAAGATCATGGGTTGGGGGAAGATGGGTGGTGACCATTGGTTGAGAAAGAGGGTAAAAATTTGAACGCAGAGAAACGCCAAACTTCCATATTTATAGAAAGAGAAATAATGAGTTGGAATTTGTGAGACGGTGTAGTGTGCGTGGTGCATGTGAACTGGCCGGTTGAAATGTTGGTGGGGCGGGTTACGAAATGACCTATAGTTCTGGTCATGTAGATAACTCTAGTTTAGGAGGTTATTGATAAAATTAAATAAAATAATTTTAAATATTTAAATAATTTGAATAAATTAAATAAAATAAAATATTGAATATTGAATGAAAAAAATTTATTTAATAATTTATTTGTCTTAAAAATCTGAATGAATGTATTTTATAATTTTAACCCTTAAAGATATTTTGAACTAATTTGTTTGATAATTTAAAACACATGCAATATAAATATATATTAATTATAATAGAAAAATCTTTTAATTATAAAATTAAATTAATAGACTTATTTACAAAATATAATTATTTATAAAAAAAAAGATTTAAAACACAACTGATTAACAATATATATATAACGTTCCGTCAATATATATAAATAAAAATTTAAAAGTTATATTTTAGATCCGTCATATATATATATATATATACACAAACCCCTATATGCCCATTTCTCCACAAGACAAAGGAGAGGATTTTTTTTTTTACTTCTCCCAAATCTTTCTTCATCATCATTGTTGGTTGTCTGGTGTCACTAGTATTTTTCATTCATTAATTAATTGTGAGTATTCTGTGTTTGTGAGATTTGGATCTTTCCTTTTCTTCGTTCTGATTGAAGAAGAAGATTGAAGGATAAAAATGTTAACTTTAGATCTATTTTCAGATCATGTGGCAATCATCCCAAATCTATGTTTCTACGATAGATCTATTTCAAAAAATTTCAATCCCACCATATGTCGAAGAACGCGGTGATCTTGGACTGAAAGGGACAAAATGCGTAAAAAATCCTTTCAGTAGGCTAAGGAATGATTCAATCAAAAATTACTAGTATATTCGGTCAGCTCTATTCCATCCTTCACAAGCAAAAAACAAACAAACTTAATCACTTTTATTGTTCAAATTCAGGTTCATTCAGTCCTTAACAAACAACCCCTTAGTTGAAACATGCAACACAAATACAAATATATATATATATATATAGTATGTTTTTTATTAGAAATATAATGATATAGTCGACCAATGTTTAATACGAGCAGGACTAACATATATTTTCAAACCCCTAATATTACTTAATTTATAAAAGTTTTAACATACAAGAATAGCAACATTCATGGAAATTAAATTTATTGAGGAGATTAATATCTTAGTTAGTAAAAATAATGTTTACAAAAGGTTTTTCTCACTTATATAGTAAGGGAATTACGTTATCTAATAAAAATCTGATAAATTTCGTATTTTAATTTTTAAAAAAATTAAGAAATTTTGATTGTTTTAAATATCATGATAAAATTATTCAATGTTGATTATACTTGGATGTGTATATAAAAACTTAATCTGTTATCATAAATATCTTTAGTCATGATCGTTTAAGTGAGCTTGTAGTGGGTTGAGACAACTCAAAAAAATATTACTTGAGAAAACGCGTTGAGTCTTACTATGTTATAATTTGATTTGGACTTGAAATTTAACCTGGATCGTTACATATGATATTAAAACTGACTCTTGAAAGTTTGAGTCAGGTCTTCCAATCGGGTTGCCAAATGTGAAAACACAAAGACGAGCCTAATTTGTCGCTTGTATTATCTCACAATGATTATGTGTTATACTTGACGAACATGGATGTCACGTATTTAAGTGGGAGAGTTTGTACGACCCCAGTCCAACACCGTAACATAAGAATTCAAACTATTATCATAAATATCTTTAGTCATGACATTTTGGGTGAGTCTGTGATAGACTAAGATGATCTAATAAAATAATATTGAGAAAATGCATTGAGTTTTATTATCGTATGATTTGATTTGGACTTGGGATATAAAATTCCTTTATTGACTTTTATGGTGCAATGACTATTTTTAAGATCAATAATATGTACTAATTGCAATGTTTGCCTTTGAAAATTTAATGTATATGTTTAACTACTAATTTAGATAACAATCAATTTGACCCCAAAAGTCAAATGACGATCTTTATGTCTCATGTTCGATTCTCTTTGAAGTGAATTTATATTTTTCATTTGTTTGAAGTTTGTTTTCTCCTTTATATGTGAAGTGTGTTCTCTCCTTTATGTGAGACTTTGTTTGTGATTTTATTTATTTATGCGAGACTTGTTTGTATTTCATTTTTATCTTCTCTTAGGAGACTTGATTGATAATTAATATTTCATTTATTTCTTCTCTTGTGAGACCTGAATTGTTATTACTATTGTAATAGTGACATGTGCATGAATATAAAATTATATTATATATACTCTTCAAAATAGAACTTTCAAAAAAAATAAATAAGAGATCTTATAAATATATCAATTTTTAATTATGAAAATAACAATTCCCCTTGTTCATGTTTTCTTTCCAAGATGTATCCAAAATGACATCAACTTTCAATATTAATGAGGCGAAGCCACATAGTAAAATGTGGAATCAATTGACCCCACTGAAAAGAAATATATTTTATAATATATAATAATTGTAGAAAAAATTTAAGTGTAATAGATAATTTAACTCCATTGAAATTTTATAAATTTTTTAATATAAAGTATCAAATGAAATTTTATATCATCTCAATCACATCACTCCTATTCCTTTATATATGTATTTTTTTCTAATCTTCTTAAAATAAATAATAATATAGTTTATACTATTTTTTTTAAAATAATTAAGAAATTAAGTAATTATGAATAAATTTGTGATTAGAAAAACGTATAAATGGTCAATAAGGTGTGTGAGAGAATATATATACATAATGTTCATACTTATTATATTAACATTATAATTAAATACATATTTTATATATATAATCGGAAAGTATAAACTTATCAACAAAAATTTTTTTGGATCGGGAGCAGCCTAATCCATTGGATTTGGTTTAGTTCTACTCTTGGTTGGTTATTAATAAATTAAAGTCACATTTTATTTACAGAATTCATTGTTTCAAACCTGGACTATGTGGGATGGAAGTAACATATCTGCATCTTGATTTTCTATCACCACAAAAGAAAATATATGACGAAAACTAGGGGGAACAAAAGAGGATGATCTCCATGTGCCACCAGCCACTCCTGCGAAGTTATCTATTAATATTTGAATAAAATTTCAAATTTAATAGAACAGCCAAATTGAGGGACGGAGGATATAAATTAATCATATATGCAGTCATGCACGAAGTAATTGTATATAGGGGTGAGCATGGAGCAGTTTGGTACAGCATAAAATTTAAATCGCACATGAAATTATTTAGATGAGGTTTGACAAATTTAAAATCGCACATAAAATTGCTTGTGATTAGTGCGGTGCGGTTTCATTTGGTGCAGATTCGGTTCCAAAACTAATTAAAATAATTAAATTTTTGCAATTTAAATTAATAGTTTAACATTACACAATATTAAATATCACTTTGATAACATACAATTACACAACTTTACTTATAATATTTTGTCTAAATAAAAATAAAATAGAATCTGAAAATATGAATGATGTTATCTCCTTACATATTAAAATTATAAACAGAGATTAATTATAATTTGAGATAATTCTAAATATTTATACATTATAATAATATTTCTTGATATGCTTCAATTTTGATATTGTTACTCATCCCAGAACTCTGTTGCACTAAGATGAAGATTATGACATGATTACCTATAAATTCAAAAGCAAACAAGATGATAGAATGGTATGCACTAGATTGATTTTTAGTATTATTTTAGATACAATTTAGTAATTGGATGCCAAGATTTGTCACCATACTGCAATAGGTTCTTCTATGCATTTATACAAGGAAAATGTTATTGTTATCATTTTATATACCATGTTTGGGTTCAAGTTTTAAGTGCAAGTTTCTTTCCCATGCAATCTATTTGTACATTATAATAATGTTTATCGATATGCTCCATTTTAGTAGTGCTATTTATTCCAGGACTCTATTGCACGACGTAGTTTTTGGTCATAGAATAAAAAATAAAATGAAAAACCAAACAAAACATAGTGCGGTACAGTTTATTGCATGTGATTTTGCCCAGAAACCAAACTCAAACTGCATTTGCGGTTTTTCAACCTGCCTAAAACCGTCACATACGCCGAAATCGTTGGTGCGATTTTAATTGGTGTGGTTTCTGTGATTTTGGTGCAGTTTCGGGGGCAACTCGGTTCCTTATTCACCCCTAATTATAAAGGTGCACACAAAATCGAAAATAACCGAAAAATCGACCGCACCAAACCGAACCGTTAACAAATCAAATTGAAAATTCCAAAACTGAAACTTATAAAACTAAAAAATCGAAACTATATCGGTTGGTTTATGTTTGGTTTATTAAAAAATCAAAACCGACCGAACGTCTTAATATTATAATATAATTTATATATTTTTCTAATAATTATTTATTTTATCTAATTATATATTTATTATATATCTTTTTTATAATTTGATGGCATACCAATTCTTTGTTATCCCACATAGTTAAGCTTAAATTAGGTATACGCCTACTATTTACACAGAATCAAGACAGAAACTTTATTCAAAAATAGTTACCGTGATGCTTTGGTGATGCCATCCTAGAATAGAAATCCTTTACAATTAATTTATTTCTTCAATAAATGCTGAGATATTGTCGTGCTTGGTGCATTGCAGTGGAAATTAATGCATGCGTTCTATTTTCAAAATCAATTATTTAGTATTGGATGATTTGTATGTCCTTGGAAAATGATCTCACCAAAATACTCTCGGTGTAGCTTATAAATGCATCAGTTCAGCCGTTCAGGCCGTGCTGAGTGCAGTTTGAGAAACTAAAATCTGATATTGGCTTGCTGAGACTTGTACTTTCTTGCTTAGCCCATTGGTGAATATTATGTTAGTTCTATTTAATATATTATTTTAAAATTTAATGACATATTAATTTTATCTTTTATTCTTAAGTTTTAATAACTGATTAAACCGATAATTGATTACGAGGTAAAAATTTGAGAAATTTTGGTTTTTAATTTTTTATAACTGACTTAAATAGTTTGGTTATTTTTGTAAGACCCCGAATTTTATGAAATACAAAATTTAATTTTTCTTCATATATATATTTTTTTTTTGATACAGTAAGTGGTTAAATTAACAAAATTGAAAGTTAAGGATGTTATGTGCAAATTTTATTTTGTCGGACAATATTCGCTTTGTCGGGGAATATTCGTTTGGTCGGGGAATATTCGTGCCGTACGACGGCGCCGAAATAATAAATTATTGGTGGACCCCACAACGGAATATTTGTCGGATATAGAAAACGACAGAAGTAACCTTTTTAAATAAAAATAGTCAACGGAACTGTTAAAATACCGGTGATAAAAGAATAGTAGCATACGGTAGTTTATGGTATTTTCTGTAGCACACGGTACTCTACAGTAACACACGGTATTGCATAGTGTCTCATATTATTGGTCTGATAATTGACACCGTAACTGTTACGCATCATTTCATCGATAATTGTCACTGCATAATATTTTATATTATCAATTCAATAATTGTTGTTACACAGTATTTTGCATTATTGATTTAATAATTGTCATTACACTGTATTTTATATCATTGAGTCAATAATTGTTGTTGCACTGTTTTTAAAATTATTGAACCTAATAATTGTCACAGTAACATATGCACAGTAATTCACATTATTGAATCAATAATTGTCATTACACAGTAACGTATGCTTTATTTTACATTATTGTTATCTCTATTATGATGTTATTTAAACAGTTGTATTTCATTAATTTATTGACTTGATATCTAAGAGCTAACTATACTGTATTTATAACAATTAGTCATAATAATTGAATTGATAAAGTTATTTGTTTATAATATAAAGTTAGGTGATTATTAGGTGATATGAAATGAATGGTGTAGATTAAAGTGTGAATTATTGTTGAATAATTGAATTGATTTGTTTATAATATAAAGTTAGGTGATTATTAGGTGATATGAAATGAATGGTGTAGATTAAAGTGTGAATTATTGTTGAATAATTAAATTGATTTGTTTATAATATAAAGTTAGGTGATTATTAGGTGATATGAAATGAATGGTGTAGATTAAAGATAATATAATATTTGAAATGGATGGTGTAGATTAAAAGATGATCTTTAAATGAATGGTTTAGATTAAATGAATGATAAGATTTTTGGCTATAAATAGAAGCCTTAACTTAAGGATTTTTCATAAACTTCCTTACTTGTTCTTTCTTTCTCTCTCTAAATACTTCTTGTGAAAGTTCTCTCCAAGTGTGCTTAAGTCATCTTGAGTATTTGTGAAGATCTATAAGTATACGTGTACTGTTCAAGTTAATCAACCTCATTTAAATCAATATCCAGTCACGTGTTGAGGTAAGGGATACCATCTTTTTCATCTTCCATTATTCAAACGTACTATGGTAAGGGATTATCATTATTTGATTCTCGATAATAATATTGTTTCTTCCTTACTCATAAGACGTGCATTTTATTTTCATGTATTAAATTGTGGGAATAACCTTACGGAGCGGATTGCCGCATGTTGGTGAATAACCTTTCGTATTCATTCATTATTAATCTCTGAGAATAACCTTACGGAGCGGATTGCCGCCTGTTTGGTGAATAACTCTTTGTACTCAAATTCTATTAAATTGTGGGAATAACCTTACGGAGCGGATTGCCGCCTGTTTGGTGAATAACTCTTTGTACTCAAATTCTATTAAATTGTGGGAATAACCTTACGGAGCGGATTGCCGCCTGTTGGTGAATAACCCTTTGTATTAATTTCCTTCACCTTTTGTTAATCAAACCTGCTACGGTAAGGGATATTATTTTCTTTCATACTCCTAAATCGAAATTTATTATGGAACTATTGCTTCTATAATTCCTGAAAATATTATATGTTCCATAATAGTTGAACTTTATTATTTCAACTGAACCTTCCTATTTACGTGAACCTTTCTATTGAATTGTAACCGTTATTCTGAACTGTGGATCTTGAATATCATTTTTAAATTTCACTCCACATCATGTTGACAATTTGGACATTATTTGAATCTGTACAAAGTAAACTTCCGATACTTATTGTTATCCTATTTCTTCTGTTCATCATTTATATCATTCTAATCATCCAAAAATCAAGCTGTTGTGAATATCTGTGGCCGGGGGCACAGATGTGATATATTTGTTGAACAGATGATAGGTTAAAGGCGATATAATAGGTTAAAGGCGATACATCTGTTCGGTGTCTTTTATGGCACGTGGTGAATGTTCTCTTTGGCCCGTAGTGCAAAGATGAACTGTTGTGTGGTATGATTATGACCAAAGGCTGAATCTGGTATAATCATGACCGTTGGTGTTATATTGAATGTCTTTGGCCCGTAGTGCAAAGATGAACTGTTGATCTGCATGATTATGATCAGGAACTGTGAATTTGTATTATCTTGACTAATGATATTTCAGATGATAAAAGTTGATGATGTTTTTCCTAAAAAGAGAACCGAGTGGACATTATAGTCTGCATTATTCTTCTAATAGATTACTCATTCCACTGCTATTATTGATCTGAACGTTGTTTAAGAATTTAACTGCAGTTTTTGATATAAACCTTGTAGTCTATTGTATTCTATCAAGAACTCAACTGTTGAAGACTAATGATAATTTATTCGTCATTATCTTAGTCATGATATTCTTTACTGGGCTATTTGAGCTCACCCTTTCTTTTGTTCCATTGTTTTTCAACAGGAGATGAAAACATAACAGGGTCTAGCCGGGGAATGGAGTGAGGGTCCGAGGAATAGTTATCATAGTCTTCACGTTTTGTAAAATAGTGTGGCAATAATAGTGAAGACTTAGTTGTGTATTATTATACACTGTATTGTTGTACGTTGTGCTTTGTTGTAATAATTTTGTTGTAGTATTTTGACGACTCAAGTTTGGGCTGTGTGGGCCCAGATTTGGGGGCGTCACAGTTGGCATCAAAGCTTAGGGATATGGTCTTTAATGGAGATCTGGGGTTAGAACTATGAGGGGAGAGACGAATAGAATCAATCACTAGTGTGTCCTACCTAAATTAGATTTATTTTTTATCTAATGAATCGATTTGAATGTAGGAACATGAAGAGATGAGTCAGTTTATTTGAACTAACATTTATTTTGTGACCACAGTTAATTATGGCATCTGGAAATCAGGAGGTTAACTATGAAATTACCGAAACAAATGTAGCTGCAAAACAAGAGGCGACGAATAATCTTCTTACAAACTCAGAGTTGAATCATTTGCCTAAGGCAAAAATTATGCGTGTTCTATCCAGTAAGGATGAAGGTGAAAGCTCTGCTACAGTCGTTCCAGATCCATTCTTAGAAGCAATTAAAGGAAGTAACGAACTTGCGAAAATTATTGCCTTTAATTTACTCACTAATTGGGAGAGTGATATCACCTGGTTATGCTCTATAACAAAGGATCAGAATATATGGACTTTTCATATTAGTCTTTGGGATTTATGGTGTTCCAGCTATGATTTTCAAGATTATTTAAAAATGATATTTCTATACTTTTGGGCGTTACAATTTAGAGGAATTCAGGTTAAGTTAGTCACTATCGTGGAAACTGCAGTCTATCGAAAATACTATTTTAATGGAAATCATTGGTACCTTACTACTGATGAAGTTGATGAACCCGAGAAACAGTTTGCTAGAAAATTATTCAGTGGTATTCCCATGGTTGAAATACGTGAAGATCCGAATGAAGTATTCGGGATTCGATTTGACGATAACAGTCAAGAAACCGAATGAGGTGATAACCGGTAAGCTATTCATAAATTCTCGTGAAGTCTATGCCATATTAGATACTGGCTCTATCCACTCTTTTATCTCACCTATATGTACTCAACGTTTAAATTTGACTATTGAAAACTTAAATCTTGTCTTATCAGTTGAAACCTCATTGGGAGAAATACCTATTACATTTACTATCTATAAATCTTGCCTAGTTCAAATCAACAACCTCACATTACCTGTTGACCTTATTTCTTTGGACATGCGTGAATTTGATGTGATTTTAGGAATTGATTGGTTGACTACCCATCATGCTAAAATTGATTGTTTTCATAAGATTATTAGTTTTCATATTCCTAATCAACCTGTCATGCAAATTCAAGCAACTAAACCATTGAAATCTATAACTGTTATTTCTAGCCATAAAGCCATTCGTTTATTGAAAAACGGATGTCAAGCCTTTTTAGCTCATGTCACTGATTTGAACAAAAATACGTCAAACTTGAATGATATCCTCATTGTTAATGAGTTTTCTGACGTTTTTCCTGAGGAACTTCCTAGCTTACCCCAAACCGTGAAAATGAATTTTGTATTGATCTTGAACTCGGTACCAAGCCCATTTCCAAAGCCCCATACCGAATGGCTCTCATAGAACGCCAAGAGTTAAAAGTTTAATTATTAGATATCGGTATCATTCGTTCTAGTACAAAACTTATATCGAGCGAGGAATGCGAGAAGAGTTTTCAAGAACTCAAGAGGAGACTTGTTTCAGCTCCTGTTCTGACCATACCATCAGGATCAGGAGAATTTGTTATCTACAGCGATGCTTCTGGCAAACGTCTAGGCTGTGTCCTTATGCAACATGGAAAGGTTATAGCCTATGCCTCTCGACAACTCAAAGATTATGAGAAAAATTATCCTACTCATGATCTAGAGTTGGCAGCAGTCGTTTTCGCGTTGAAGATCTGGAGACACTACTTGTACGGAGAAAAAGTGGATATCTATACGGATCATAAAAGTCTCAAGTATTTCTTCACCAAGAAGAAACTCAACATGCGACAACGACGTTGGCTTGAGCTGTTGAAGGATTATGACCACACAATCCAGTATCACCCGGGAAAGGCGAACGTTGTAGCTGACGCTTTGAGCAGAAAATCTTATGCAAGTACAAGTGCACTGCTGACAACACAAAAGTGTATTTTGTACGACTTGCAAAAGATGAAGATAGAGCTAAAGACACCAGGGACCCACTCGAAGATTGCTCACGTGCGAGTAGAACCAACTTTAATCGATAAAATTAAAGCTGCTCAAGCTACCGATCCGGAACTGATAAACATGATAAAGAAAGTACAAGAAGGTGTCATTCCCGAAGCAAGAATTGACGAGAAAGGAATACTTCGAGTCAACTCTCGACTCTGTGTTCCTAACGATCCTGAATTAAAGCATAAAATCATGATGGAGGCACACAACACGCCGTTTGCAATCCACCCAGGAGGTACCAAGATGTATCGAGATCTTCGACATACATTTTGGTGGAACAATATGAAAAGAGAGATTGCGGAGTTTATCTCAAGGTGCCTAACTTGTCAACGTGTCAAGGCAGAACATCAAGTTCCTAAAGGTCCATTACAATCATTTGAAGTTCCCGAATGGAAGTGGGAACACATCAATATGGACTTCGTGACGGGTCTTCCAAAAGTTTCTCAAGGCTTAGATGCAATTTGGGTGATCGTAGATAGATTGACCAAATCTGCTCATTTCTTGCCTATACGAGAAAACTTTTCACTTGAACGTCTTGCCGGTATGTACATAAATGAGATCGTGAGATTGCATGGCATGCCAGTTTCCATAGTTTCTGATCGAGATCCTAGATTCACTTCACTCTTTTGGACCAGTCTACAAAAAGCTATGGGCACTGAACTACGTTTTAGTTCTGCATATCATCCTCAAACGGACGGACAATCGGAAAGGACGATCCAGACCCTCGAAGATCTTTTGAGACTTTGTGTATTAGACTTCAAAGGAAGTTGGGATAAGTACTTGCCGTTGGTGGAATTTTCTTACAACAACAGTTACCAAGCAAGCATAGGCATGGCTCCATTCGAGGCATTGTATGGAAGGAAGTGTCGCTCTCCAATATGTTGGAATGAGGTAGGAGAAGCAAAATTGTTGGGACCCGAGTTGGTACGCTTGACGACCGAAAAGATCCAAATGATCCGACAACGAATACAGACCGCACAAGAACGACAAAAGAGTTATGCTGATCTTCATCGGAGAGACGAAAGTTTCAACGTCGGAGATCATGTATTCTTACGTGTTTCTCCATGGAAAGGGGTTACGAGATTCGGAAAGAGAGGAAAGCTCAACCCTCGATTTATTGGCCCATTTGAAATCCTCGATCGAATAGGAATCGTAGCCTACAGACTAGCCCTACCATCAAGTATGTCTCGCATCCACAACGTTTTTCACATATCTATGTTACGTAAATATGTGAAGGACCCAAACCACGTCATTGAGTTAGAACCAGACGTTATAGCAGAGGATTTAACATACGAGGAAGTACCTGTTAAGATCCTGGATAAGAAGGAGCAGATCCTACGCTCAAAGGTTATACCTCAAGTTAAGGTTTTATGGAGGAACCAAGATACTGAGGAAATGACCTGGGAGCTAGAATCTGAGATGAAATCTAAGTATCCTTACCTCTTCGATATGTCAGGTACGTCAATTTCGGGGACGAAATTTCATAAGGAGGGGAGGTTGTAAGACCCCGAATTTTATGAAATACAAAATTTAATTTTTCTTCATATATATATTTTTTTTTTGATACAGTAAGTGGTTAAATTAACAAAATTGAAAGTTAAGGATGTTATGTGCAAATTTTATTTTGTCGGACAATATTCGCTTTGTCGGGGAATATTCGTTTGGTCGGGGAATATTCGTGCCGTACGACGGCGCCGAAATAATAAATTATTGGTGGACCCCACAACGGAATATTTGTCGGATATAGAAAACGACAGAAGTAACCTTTTTAAATAAAAATAGTCAACGGAACTGTTAAAATACCGGTGATAAAAGAATAGTAGCATACGGTAGTTTATGGTATTTTCTGTAGCACACGGTACTCTACAGTAACACACGGTATTGCATAGTGTCTCATATTATTGGTCTGATAATTGACACCGTAACTGTTACGCATCATTTCATCGATAATTGTCACTGCATAATATTTTATATTATCAATTCAATAATTGTTGTTACACAGTATTTTGCATTATTGATTTAATAATTGTCATTACACTGTATTTTATATCATTGAGTCAATAATTGTTGTTGCACTGTTTTTAAAATTATTGAACCTAATAATTGTCACAGTAACATATGCACAGTAATTCACATTATTGAATCAATAATTGTCATTACACAGTAACGTATGCTTTATTTTACATTATTGTTATCTCTATTATGATGTTATTTAAACAGTTGTATTTCATTAATTTATTGACTTGATATCTAAGAGCTAACTATACTGTATTTATAACAATTAGTCATAATAATTGAATTGATAAAGTTATTTGTTTATAATATAAAGTTAGGTGATTATTAGGTGATATGAAATGAATGGTGTAGATTAAAGTGTGAATTATTGTTGAATAATTGAATTGATTTGTTTATAATATAAAGTTAGGTGATTATTAGGTAATATGAAATGAATGGTGTAGATTAAAGTGTGAATTATTGTTGAATAATTAAATTGATTTGTTTATAATATAAAGTTAGGTGATTATTAGGTGATATGAAATGAATGGTGTAGATTAAAGATAATATAATATTTGAAATGGATGGTGTAGATTAAAAGATGATCTTTAAATGAATGGTTTAGATTAAATGAATGATAAGATTTTTGGCTATAAATAGAAGCCTTAACTTAAGGATTTTTCATAAACTTCCTTACTTGTTCTTTCTTTCTCTCTCTAAATACTTCTTGTGAAAGTTCTCTCCAAGTGTGCTTAAGTCATCTTGAGTATTTGTGAAGATCTATAAGTATACGTGTACTGTTCAAGTTAATCAACCTCATTTAAATCAATATCCAGTCACGTGTTGAGGTAAGGGATACCATCTTTTTCATCTTCCATTATTCAAACGTACTATGGTAAGGGATTATCATTATTTGATTCTCGATAATAATATTGTTTCTTCCTTACTCATAAGACGTGCATTTTATTTCCATGTATTAAATTGTGGGAATAACCTTACGGAGCGGATTGCCGCATGTTGGTGAATAACCTTTCGTATTCATTCATTATTAATATCTGAGAATAACCTTACGGAGCGGATTGCCGCCTGTTTGGTGAATAACTCTTTGTACTCAAATTCTATTAAATTGTGGGAATAACCTTACGGAGCGGATTGCCGCCTGTTTGGTGAATAACTCTTTGTACTCAAATTCTATTAAATTGTGGGAATAACCTTACGGAGCGGATTGCCGCCTGTTGGTGAATAACCCTTTGTATTAATTTCCTTCACCTTTTGTTAATCAAACCTGCTACGGTAAGGGATATTATTTTCTTTCATACTCCTAAATCGAAATTTATTATGGAACTATTGCTTCTATAATTCCTGAAAATATTATATGTTCCATAATAGTTGAACTTTATTATTTCAACTGAACCTTCCTATTTACGTGAACCTTTCTATTGAATTGTAACCGTTATTCTGAACTGTGGATCTTGAATATCATTTTTAAATTTCACTCCACATCATGTTGACAATTTGGACATTATTTGAATCTGTACAAAGTAAACTTCCGATACTTATTGTTATCCTATTTCTTCTGTTCATCATTTATATCATTCTAATCATCCAAAAATCAAGCTGTTGTGAATATCTGTGGCCGGGGGCACAGATGTGATATATTTGTTGAACAGATGATAGGTTAAAGGCGATATAATAGGTTAAAGGCGATACATCTGTTCGGTGTCTTTTATGGCACGTGGTGAATGTTCTCTTTGGCCCGTAGTGCAAAGATGAACTGTTGTGTGGTATGATTATGACCAAAGGCTGAATCTGGTATAATCATGACCGTTGGTGTTATATTGAATGTCTTTGGCCCGTAGTGCAAAGATGAACTGTTGATCTGCATGATTATGATCAGGAACTGTGAATTTGTATTATCTTGACTAATGATATTTCAGATGATAAAAGTTGATGATGTTTTTCCTAAAAAGAGAACCGAGTGGACATTATAGTCTGCATTATTCTTCTAATAGATTACTCATTCCGCTGCTATTATTGATCTGAACGTTGTTTAAGAATTTAACTGCAGTTTTTGATATAAACCTTGTAGTCTATTGTATTCTATCAAGAACTCAACTGTTGAAGACTAATGATAATTTATTCGTCATTATCTTAGTCATGATATTCTTTACTGGGCTATTTGAGCTCACCCTTTCTTTTGTTCCATTGTTTTTCAACAGGAGATGAAAACATAACAGGGTCTAGCCGGGGAATGGAGTGAGGGTCCGAGGAATAGTTATCATAGTCTTCACGTTTTGTAAAATAGTGTGGCAATAATAGTGAAGACTTAGTTGTGTATTATTATACACTGTATTGTTGTACGTTGTGCTTTGTTGTAATAATTTTGTTGTAGTATTTTGACGACTCAAGTTTGGGCTGTGTGGGCCCAGATTTGGGGGCGTCACAATTTTTTTACCTATCAAATCGACCAAATCGACCATTGTGCACCCCTACTTAATTGTACGTAAATGTAATTAAAAGATAACAACATTTTAGTATTTTACCTACAAACGTTTTTTCTTATATTGTACTAATATAAATAAAAAGTACTATCAAGATTTTTTTTTATTGATTACTTTTACAAATATAAAATCTAAGTAAGATACATTTAAACTTGAAAATTTTCAATGACACTGTTACAATTAAGCTTTAAAATGAAAAATACCATGCTATTTAAATTTTAATATTTGTACTGAATGAAAAAAGAAAAATCTTTGTGTCAAACTGAGAACATATTACAACTTTTGAGGGTACAATGTGCACAATAGAATATAACAAGAAGTTTTTTTTTTATCAAACAGTATAATCGACTAAAATATATTAAAACTGTAAACTGTTACGAATGATGAAAAAATTATAATACAAAAAATTAAAAATGTAATCATTTCAAACAGAATAACGGATAATCAGAAAAAAGAGTCAATCGTAATAACGTCTAGTGGACTCTAAATATACTTTTGAAAAACAGTCATATTTAAAAAGTAATAACAAAATATGCAAATCTGAACAGTTATTCAATACGAGTTGAAAATTATCGGCCGTCATGATAACGACACACGCAAATATGAACAATCTATTTTCAACGCTTCACGTATCGAAAAATTCGCATGAATGAAAAAAAAATTATAATCGGAGAAAGTAAAGTCTTCCAATAAATGATAATAAAATTCTCTCATTAAAAAAAAAAAGAAAAAATCAATTATATTATGGAGAAAATAAATTTCACAAATTGAAAAAACAAACTCCACAAGAAGAAGAAAATTATTAGCCCTCAAAAAGAGAGATTTAAGAGAGGATCTCTCCAAAATAAAGAGAGTCCCTCCTCGTATCTAAAGATAAAGACTAGGGTGGTTTTTATCTAAAAAAAATAGAAAATATATATAAATAAAGAGAAGAGTAAATATATATCAAGTGCTTTGGGTAACTCTAAATGATAATTTAACTCCAAATTAAAATTGGCTCACTCACTATAATTCAAGCTGAAAGCAAACCCATTGTCCCATTCAAAATTAAAATTTATCACATTCTTATGGCTCTATTGGGATGTGGAGAATTTTATACAGAATATGATTTTCAGGAAAAGTAAAGAAAAAATTTAACAAAACTATCTTCTTATAAATATTTGAATGACATTATAATTTGTAAAAAAATATGCTTAAAACTTTCCTCTAACACAAAATTATGTTAAGAATCATGATGAGATTTGAGTAAAAAAAAATTCTTACATGAAATTAGTTCATCTTTTTTATTATATAGGTCGTTTTAGAAGTTTTTTTTTTTCTTTCTAAAATATAAGACATTTTACATATATTTAAGAGAAAAAATTTAATTATTTTTTATTTTATTCTTAAAGATGGAGTAATTGAAAAAGAGGAGAATGAGTAAATAATTAATTAGTGCATGTATAATAATAAAATTTTAAATTAATATTAATTATTTAATATTAATATTAATAAAAAAGTTAATATGTGATTTTATTTTACACGATCTGAAAAAGAGAGAGTAATTAATAACGAGAGCTACAGTTTCCCATGCACTCAAACACACACACAAAAAGGGGTCGAACTTGAAATGCTTTTTGGTAGGTCGAAGTCCGACCCAAGTCCGTTAATTGTCTGCGGCCTTACAAACAACCTAACGTGGAAGATAATAAAGAACAGGAAACGGGTCCATCTTAAAATTATTAAATGAAACAAATACGTGTCCCTGAAAAGCATCACATGATATCAATGAGACTGGAACATTCAACTAACAAAACCTCACCAATATCAATTACAGTTGATTAGTCTTTTTCATTCATAAACATAACAATTACGTTTCTCTAAAATTTTACCTTTAGTACAATTTCGAAATAATAATTTATTTAATTATAATTTGATACAATTATAAATTTATTAAATAATTTACAAAATAGTACTAGTCGTAGAATATAATAAATTATATAAATTTATAATATAATATTCAAATCAAATTAAAAATGTCAGCACGACTCTTATATTTCACAAGCGAGAAAGATATACTGATAATACATGGTGGCAAATCGAATTGAAAATAGCTCACAACCTTCACTTATTGTTATATTATTTATTTATTAATAAATCAAGGCAATAATATCAGCCGAATAATTTTGTCAATGAATTCTACTTATTTTTGTAATTTCGTGTTTTATTTCGCATTTTTTTGGGGCAATGTGCATTTGACAATACCTAACAATCATGGAATATTTAGAAAAATAATTATTTAATGGTTAGAATACTCGTTACTTGATATTTTATATTATTCATGTAATATTATATAAACACTTAAAATAAAATAATTTATTTTAAATATTCGTATAAATAATATAAAATATTACATGACAGATAATTTAAAAATATTTAATAATTTTTTTTATTAAGAGACGTTCTACACCATCTTTCACGTGCCCCACGTTGTGGGTCAAGATTTATATTATTGTAATAGTCAGAGAAGCATCAGTGGGCGTGTGACGGCCTCGGCCTCACATTTCTAATCTATATTTTAAATCATTAAACGGAAGCTTATTTATTTTGTTATTTTTATAATTTTAAATATATTATTATTTTATTTTTTTAATTTAAATTTTATATTTAATTCTTTAAATTTATAAAATTTTAATTTTATTTTATATAATTTATACATATAACGAGTATGTTACACGGGTGCTTAGTAGCAATAAAAAGAAGCTTCAGCTCTTATTCTCTCTCTCGTTCAGACTGTTATGACCCACAGCGGCGTTTTATTACTCCCTCCCTCCTAAAGTAAATGTGTAATTTTGATTTTTTAATTAAATTTTTAAAGATAATTTTTTACCATTTTAAAATTAAATGTTAATTAAAAAAATAATAGTGATACAATGATAATTCTCTATTAATCAAAATAAAAGTTAACTATATATATATATATATATATAAATATATGTATATTTAATTTTAAAATAAAGTCTCTAACTAAAGTTTGATGATTTTGTATTGTATTTTTTCTTTCACTATTTTGTCACTAGATATATTATTATTTTGTTATTTTTAATTTTAATTTTTTTTTTTATATCTTTTGATGTCTTTCTTTAAATTTTATAAATTTTATTATTTTATTTTATACATAAAACGTTTGTCTCATGCAGTATATATATATATATATATTCGTTTTACCGCTTGAATGAGGAAGAATAAACATTCTTTCTTATTCTAATAGGAGGAAGAAGTAGGGGAGTAAGAGTTCTAACCAATGATTATACAGACAGATCAGAAGCAGAAGTAGAATAGTCAGTCAGTCAGTCATATTGGCTGGCAATTAAGTAAGGATATTTATTTATTGGATTTTTTTAATATGTGTTTTAAGGACACATATTAAACGCGAAAAATAAGAGATGAGATCCATTAAATATTTACAATAAATTTAATGTATAAAAAAATAATATACTAGTAGATCTCATATATTAAATTCAGTACAAATATATAAACAAATAATATTTAATGGATCTCATCTCTTATTTTTCGTGTTTAGTATGTACCCTTAAAATACATGGTAAGAGGACCCTTATTTATTCATCAAGATGCAATCAGGAAATTATAAGCTGTTCTGTTGGTATATATGCTGCATGCAATTCACATAAAATCTAACGGCTGAAAAGCACTCCACTACTATTAGAGTTGAACGTGTTCTATATATTTTGGGAATTAAGTAAGAGAAAGAACATTCATCCTTGTGTTGGATTGGAGGATAGATAAGAGAATTTGGCCTTGCTATAACTGTCTGGAGAAAACTTTATTATTCTATACTGAACTTGCATCGGTACTAATGGGTATTTTTTTTTTTAAATTGACAATTAATTTATAATTTTTAATCACTAAATAATAAAAATATTTTTTTTTAATTATGATAAAATATGAAGTGTTTATTTATAACTATCGTTTATCTATTTTTGTTTAATATATATTAATCTTTCTCACTCACTCACTCCCTCCCTCTTTTATTTATTTATTATTAGTTTCAAATTAATTGTCTCATTTTTAAATGCGCTACGACCCTATTTAAGACACGAAAGTCATGAGATCCACTAAACAAAAGTTGGCATGCCAAGAATATTTAATTCAAGTAAAAATATTTATAAGTGGCCCTCGATCCACAAGTCACTTATTTAATTTCTTGGTCATTTACCAATAGTCCAATAGACACATACTATACTTGATGAATAAATAATTATATTGCAGCCAGCAAGTAGTGCTTGCCCACACTATAGATTCTATGATTAAGCTTAATTAATAGGTACTTAAAAGTCTTCCAAAGTGGGACATATTTACGCTTCAAATCGTCTTCCAATCTCTCTCTCTCTCTCTCTCTCTCTCTCTCTCTCTCTCTCTATATATATATATATATATATATATATATATATATATATAATATGTTAATTGATTATTTTATCTAAATTAATTTGGTTCGAAGATAAATAATAATCTAAAAAAAAGTTTACAATTGAGTTATATATATATATATATATATATATATATATATATATATATATATATAGATAATAATAATAATAATTTAAAAGAGGAATTTATAATTAAATTATTTTGATAAACAAAAAATATATTAAAAAAAGTAGTATTCATTTCATATTTGATACAACCACAAAAACAAACAAGTATATATTATAACAAAAGGTCAAAAACATATTATATATGTATATGTGGTTCTAAAACCATGAGTCTACTTTCATAACAAAGAACAAAATCAAATCCATCAACCAAAAAAGGACCGGATACCAAATCCATTTTAGAGAATACCAAAACAATAACAAGACAACTTCCAATTATATTTTTTAGACAATCTTACACATATTATAATTAAATATTATTTTAAATATTACATATATTTTAATTATTAAAAAGAGTAATTTAACAATAATTTTTATATTAAATCTTATTTTTAAATAATTGAGATTAAAATATAATATTTAAAATTATATTTAAAATTATTCATATTATCCTATTTTTCTGCGACATAAAGTTACACGTAACACTTAAATAGTAGTCATTATGACACACTTTGAATTTGCTCATTTGTCTTTTCTTATTAAGTAATAAAGCATATGCAACCTTAAAACAAATACTAGCTGGTAACTAAACAAGTGAATGGAATTCCTTAACGTACAACAGTAACTTAACAAATTAATGGAATGTAACTTAAACACATGGTTTATAAATATACTTACAAAAAAATTAATAATTGTTTTTGTCAATAATTTTTAAAAATAAAATAAAAAAAATTAACCCATAGGCGGTGTCGGGCCAAAATGACCCAACTTTCATAAACTAAATTTTAAAGATCCAAAAGCCATTTTTTAACAGACGAACGAGCCCAGCCATCATGCCCAGGCCAATTTTGTCATGTTAAAAAATAAACTACAGTAATCATCGCTTATCTATAAAATGGGTGATAGTAGGAGTTTTAAATTTTTGATCTTAAAATGTATTTCAAATAATATGTCATCATAATATTAGTTAGATAAATCTTATGTGATTGACAATACCATAATTAATCATTAAAGAATAATGTTAGGGGTGTTAATTTTTTTATTATTTTTTTTATCTCAAATTGATCTTAAATGATTTGACATTTAATATTTTAATAATAATTTATAGTACAATCAATCACATAAATATACCTACCTAATATTATAGTGATACATTATTTAAAATATTTGTTAAAATTAAAATTTTGAGATCCTACCATTATTTATTCACAGAGACAGAGGCATGGTTGAGTAAGCAGTAATAAGTGATGACCCCTCCATCACTGTTAATGTTCGATTGATTTCTCTTAAAGCAGAAATTTATTGTCCTCCTAACGAAGTTACTATATTATACCCCACTGCATCTTTTTTCTTAACTTTTCCTCCCTACCTTTTGTTGATGTTAGATACCGTCTGTCCTTAAGAATTTTACTATTTCTTCCGATTTGCAGATATAATTTTATTTGTAAAAATAAAAATAAAAATGTTAAGGATTTCAAAATTTGTATTAAATGGGCCTTAAATATTGCGGTATTAAATATATTAATATTACTTTATGGTATAATCAATAACAGGTGATACACCTAATCAAGCCAGCGGAATAAGAGTTGGGCCACAGGGGCAAAAGTCCCAATTTAACGTTGTCTGGAACAAAAGCGCATATTAGTATCAAAACTCGATACCCATGGAAAATGCTATACAAACAAACTACTAATAAAACTCGCTGAGGTGAGAATAAAAGGAAAACTAACACAACAATAATTAAGGAAGGAGTTGTTTTCTATTCACCTTCTCACAAGAATTAAGGACTCTCTCTCAGATATTAATACTTCTTCTCTCCTTTGATATATATATATATATATATATTAGAGTCTGTAGGAGCAAAACCCCTTAAAAAAGACTCCTTGAGAAAGTAGAAAACATCAACTGAAAATACATATGCATAACTGTAAGATGAACAACATTATGAAAGATCAAAACAATTCCAGCAGGACATCTCCAAAAGCGAAGATATATTTCATTTGTGCACCAATAAGACAAAAATTCTTTATAAAGAAAAATGGATTGGAGATATGTTCTGAAAAGCGAAGAAAGTCTGTTTGCCTCCTTAATAACAACAGCAAAGACCATCCAAACTCCATAGCTCATCCCAAAGGGTTAGTATTATGTAATTTGTCAAACCTAAATCATACTCCTGCATGCCCTTCTACAAAAAAAGTCCCACTTTTAATCTTTCTGATATTTTTTTCTCATATGTATCCCTACATATAATGAGTTTCAAGTTTAGACGTGATTACATGATAACAAAATTTGTGTTATTATACTTATGTACGTTATGTCGTTTTATATGATCAACAATAAGGATTAGGAATGGCAATCGGGATAGACGGGAATATTTACACATCTCACCCACATCTCTAATCTTATAAATATTTTCTGTATCCGTCCCAATCCCCACAAAGATGAAAACTTAACAACCATCTCCATCCTTGGGAGGAATTTAAGTCCCAATGGGGATTAATATTTTGTGAGTTTTTTTATTTTAAAAAGTCAACAACAACAATAATAATAAAAGTAATATGTATATGTGTATATATATATATATATATATATAAGGGCAAAAATTATAATTATATAAACATATAAAAAAATAAATATTAAGTTCAAGGAGGGGATTGGGTAGGGAAGCAAATACTTAACATCCCTTCCCCATCTTTACATAAAACTATTTGATGATTTTCTATCCTCAATTTCATAACTGCTTATAATGCCCCATTCGAGACGAGACGTAATGCTCATAGTTAAAATCAATGGCCCACTCGGAGGGGACATGGTGATAACCGTATACAGAGGGAATAATATGAATGTTACAAATAAAATAAACAAATGAAATTATACCCCTAAAATGAATAAATAAATAAATAAAACCCAATAATAAGGAATTTGGAATTTACGATTTAATTACATTATGGTATGAGGCATCCTTGGTTCTTGTGCCAATAGTGGGAAAAGGATTTACAAAAGGAAAGCTCTCAGCAGAGGAGCGCGCCGCCTCTGCGTTATATCTTCCTACAAAATAACTCAAAACGGTAACCTTCTAACGACACATGAATAGTTGAGGACATTCTTCTTATATCATTCACGATTGTAGAGCACTTGATTTCTTCCATTTTACCAGGGACTTGAGGAACTCCATGACCTACACATATATCACAACAGAGATAATTTCTTTACAAATTGAAATCAGAATCAAAGGAAACATAAACACACAAAAAATGATGGTGTCTCAAAGGAATATAAAACTCAATAAGCAAACAACGGAGCAGTTGTGCTGACAGGACCGCATAGTGGCCCTCCCAATACAACTACACCCAAGGTACCAGTTTTGTTAGTATCTCAGAAGTTACAGCTTGGAGGGGAGGGGATTTGAATCCATGTCATCCATATTTGAATAGAAAATTAATGTAAAGCCCTTCCTCGCTCGCATAGATTTATGGTGTATTTGTGAGCTTTATTTTGGGGGAATGGAAAGAGAAAGTTGAACACTTCCTTTCTAATTTTAGAAAAAAGTTCAACTTTTCCTTTCATTCCCTTCCCCTCCACTCCCCTCCCTCGAAATAGAACTCCCAAACACACCATTACTACTAATTCTTTAATTTTATTCAAAAATTGTGCACTCAACATTTTATTTTACTTATTTTTGCTGATTAGTACCATAAAGATGAGAGGCGGTATTCGAAAGCAAAAATAATTTTATACCAACATTCAGAATATGTACAAAACAGTATCATTCTTGATCTCAAATGTAGGCTAGTGTTTTTAGTTAATTAAAGAATGACTTCTACCTCTGATGGGTCCCTGAGAGAGTAAAATGCATTGGTTTCCTTGGGTGCAGAAGACACTAAGATACCATAGCCTCGATTGCCCTCTCTCAAAACCTGTAAACAAGTCAATCAAGTTTTAATTCAATGCCCTTAAAGAAATGTGATCTGATGAGACAGCTAAATTATTATAGTATGCGAGATTACCTTAAATGCATCTTCATCAGTCCGATCATCTCCAACATATATTGGGAGCACATTGTTACTATTACTTAACCCTACATCAGCATTAGCAATACCATTATTTGGTTGTTCAAAAAAGAAGATAATCAATAGTCTCTATAACTAAATCAGAAATTGTTTACAAACGTAGAAAAGAGAATATTTTACTCACCAAGGGATTCGAGTAAAAACTCCACTGCCTTCCCTTTATCCCAATTAAGCACAGGCCGGACCTCTAATACCTAAACACATGTGGAAGGATGGAACAACCATTAAGAAGGGGAGTGCATAACTTACTAAGAGTAACAAACTTCAAAATGAAAATATCTAACAATTCGCAAGCTGGCTTAGAGCCACACCTTCCGCCCATGGGTTAATCGCAGCCTAGGGTAGTTCCTCATAATGTCATGTACACATTGTGCAACTGTTGTCCAACCCTGTAATAAATTAAAAAATCATAAACAAAAAGATTATGATAAATATCAGTCTTTACCAAAAACACAACTCTCAAAATCACTTGTCTAGCTTTTATCGCTCGGAACAACCCCAACCTTCTCGTCTACGTTACGATAGTGCACGGAGACACAAAACTTATTGTTCTCAACTTTGGCTCCTTTTATTTCTTTAGTAATTTCAACAAGGGATTTAAAAACCTGCTCAAATAGAAATAATTTAGAATGCTTTTAACATACAGAATGAAGATTAGGACTAAACAATGCACCAAATCATATACTGTACCTCATCAATCATGGGTAAGAATTCACTAGCAGGCTGGAACAAGTTAACTTCCTTACCCTATTATCAAAACAAATATAATTACTTCATCAGCATGAGAAAAGGGTAATGGGATTCAATAATATCAAGAAGATAGGCTTCTTAAGATAATCACCTGCTTGTTAGTTGACCTAATACAATTTGTATGATCATTAGTAATGGGACGAACAGGACCCATGATGTCCATCCCATGGCTCCCAGCATAGTAGAGTTCTGTTAGTCCTACAAACTCGTGTACCTGTAGGGAAATTGTAGCATGTGTCAATTGACTGCAAATAAAGTATAACAGTATTGGAAATTGCTAAACAACACATTAGCATTTGAACAGTGGCCTAGCAAGTACCTTGTCGCGGCTTCTCCCACTAATAATTGCTGTTGGAAAGTATTTCGCCACATTTTTAACAGCAGAACGCATCTGGAAATATCACCCGATATCAAGAAGAATCCAGGGGTGGGTGAATTCATTTTTATTTTTGATATTTATAAATACAGAAAAAATTAAAAGAATAAAACAGTAGATTCGCACATGATTAGACATGAAGGCTTGATCTGGGTTGTCTACTATCGGTGATAGAGTTCCATCATAGTCCAAAAACAAAGCTACACTCTTGCCCTTGGCATAACTTGTTATTTTCTCAAAAGATGCAACTGCAGATGGATACTTGAGCTGCATAGAACCAGAAGAGGAAGTTAGGTAAGCATGGTATTTCGTAGGACACAAATCTGATTGTTGACCAAAGAAAGAGAACTATATGATAAAATTACCATCCAATTGAGATAAGCAGTATCAGTTGGCTCAGTGCTGAAATCTTTAGTTATTTTCTTATGAGTGGGAGATGAAGATTTCATGGCGTCCAACCAGTAGGTGGACCGAACATCATCAAGTAGGCCAGGCTTTTTCCTTGGGATTGTCAGAAAGAGACTTGAAGAGAAAACTACATTAGGTGGAGAATATGGCAGCAGAGCAGAATGGGGGCCTAATCTCGAGTTGTTCATGGGGGCAGAATCAGTGAGAACTGAAGCATTATGATTTGATTTCAATTCCATCAGGTCCATATTTGTTGCTTAAAATTTAAGAAGTTGATTACTTTGTGGCAGCTGACAGTTCTATCAAAGGAAGGCAACTAGGCGGTTTGAAACCCAACCTTAAATAATCTTTTTCAGCCGACCCTCTTGTCAATAAAAAAGCACCTCTTCAAAGTCTTTTTGTCACTGCTGCTCTGATGACAGTCAATCAAGAAGAAAACTCCTGTAAACTATTGATCATAAAGTCTTCAGTTAAGGGACCAAAAATAAAGGAGTGAGGAGCAGAGATTTATCGAAGAATCCATAGTTTAGTCTTACTTTTGCATCCTTTCTTTCTCCCCAAAAACTCCTTATAGATCAAACAGAGCAATAACTGCAAAAAGAAAACGTATACAAAATTGAAATAACCATGGTAACAAGATTTCCCAACCATATAAAATTTCTGCTCATCACATCTAGGCTGAAACAGACTTAGTGACGTAATATCTACGAAGTTTCAGTTGTTGACAACATTAATGCCGCACCATGATGCTTGGTACCAAACATTAACAATATATATTTCCAAGCTCAAATAACCTATACTACAGACAAACCGATTAAAAATTAATAAATTATATAGGTTATAAAGCAAAGAGAAGAACAACTTAACTTAGCAAAAAAAAAAAAAAAAAAGAAGAACAACTTGCATTATGTACAATTTCTCGATATCAAGAATGTGTAGAACAGACTTGTAAAAACTGAAGGCACACAAGTTAAAAGAAAATGAAGCTAAAAAACAAAAAATGAAAAGCGAAAAATAATTGCACTAGAGCACCTTCTGTACACTGATATGGAATTCAAACTAATGTGATACTCGACCTTTTCTTCTGACACCGTGATTGGAAATTATTTGAAGTTTTTAAAATGCTACAAGCATAAAATTACTGAAATCTTTAGTATTCTTTCCTGATCTCTCTCGCTGCACATTTCTCAATAGTATATATTTCAGACGGTAATCTATAGCAATCTTACCATTAAATGGCACAAGTGTCTGTTGGTAATTATTTAATTCAGAAGTATAGTTAAACTAGAGTGCCTGCTAATTGATCCTATGGCCCTAATATAACAATAACAAGACTGGAATAAAGATTTTCAAGAACCCCCAAAGGGTGAGAGAAATGGCAGAGGCCTTGAGGACTAACCTCAAGGTCGTTGGTTTTGACCCCCCCCCCCCCCCCCCCCCCCCCCCTACATGGGCCAAAATTACTCAAGAAAACAATGAAGATTTTATTTTTCGGCCATTCCAAATAGTTGTACCAATGAAGGTTTGTAATAGTTTATATCCTGCTTTTCAGCACTTTTCAGTATCACAACTGTCAAAAGCATAACAAACATATTATACAGAGAGATATTTCCTTCGAAAATACTTAACACTACACGTGTCTAAAAGTGGAAGAATATGAGAGCATTAGTATGTGCACATATGAAATTCAGAACATGTAAGGCTCAACTCAATAAAGATTTAACACAAACCACAGTCCAGACTACTAGTATATCATCCTTCCCTTTACATCAGTTCTAGGTAAATTACAATTCAATTAAGCTTTGTGAAATGCAATGATTATGATGATGATGATATGAACCAGTTACAGAATGCATTGCAGAGGCTTAAGGGGCATGCAGCTAATAATAATTTCGTGAAAAATGCACCATTAGGTTTCAGGAGATGCCTCTACTTCTTATATCGTCTTAATGTACATGACTCTAGTAAGTATTAAGAGAAAATAAGTCAGTGCCCACACAAATTTATCATATCATAAAACAAATCAAACAGCTGTAAAGCTAAGGGACGAGGTATCTATATATATACTACTAAATAGCTGTATAGGTAAGATACTCTTTACAAGGGGGAAAAACTTGTATTAAAAGAAGTTGATCTGAGAATTCAAAAGGGCCCAATCACAACCCAAATATTTCAGTTACCTCTCTTTGTGAGAGTACTTCCAAAAACAGCGCTCACAATAAAAAAATTGGTCCACAAAACCAGATACTTGGAAGAGAAAATTTTGGCAGCCAGTTTCAGCATCTAATAAAGTATTATAGCCCACATAGGGAGAGGAAACAAAAGCATATGCAACCACAGATCATGGGCCTACACAAATCTTGGGAAGAATTAACATACTGAACCACCAGAAAATTTTTAATAGGGAAAAGAGAGATCTATGTAGTGAACCATTTAATAGAGATTCAATTTTACCATACTACCGGTTGTTACAACAAATATTTCTAATGTCATAATTTCTAATTACAGAGTAGATGTCAGTAATTTTTAAAGATATTTATAGGTAACTTCTTCGCATCAGGGAGGAGAGATTGGCATCTCTATAAATAGTTGCAGGAAAATTGAAGAACAGCCAATTCTCGAATAAGTGGATGATATGTGATTTTCACTTCATCAATTTTTGTGGGGGCAGATAGAGGACAATTAAAGACTCATTAATATTCAATGATAGAAAAAGCAGACGACTAATCATCCATGACGATGAGAGTTATTATTCTGGAAAAAAAGGTGGTATATCACATCAATGTAGTCAAACAAATAAAAAAACTATGTACAAAGTTTCAGAGTTGAAGTTGGGGAAGAACACACTAACATAAATAGTCAATTATAGTCTATAGAAACAGAAGAATAGATTTAATATATACTATTGAACTTAAAACTCAATAACAACAAACCTACATTCATGAAAAATTGTAAAATCTTCTAATTGTTTCCACAGAAACTGAACCTGAATATTCCTTCCCTTCTAAAAACAGAAAGGAAGTAGATCAACACAAATAGGAAATTGAATTCGTTCAGATAATCAGGAATTATGATAAAAGAAAATAGGAGATAAAAAAAACGATAAGTATGTTAAACTAAACCAATAAAAACAATGACAATGACAATTTCGATTACAATTACTTCGTTATCAAACATAATTTACATAAATTGCATATGCGTAGTAATATGAATGTTTTGTATGTATGCAAAAACAAACGGAACGAATCAGAATATAAAGATTAAACAAAAATACATATATGATTGTGCAAATATGAAACCAAAAGGAACTATTGCATGCCTGCAGAGCAACGATTTTTTAAGAGAATTATTGATGGCAGCGTGTATAGCAGGTTGACGAGCTCCCGATGCGAAAGGTGTCAAAAGAAAGAAACGTTTGTCAAATGCAAGTAATCAGATCCGAAACCTTCAAAAAGAAAGAAGAAAACAACCGTCAACGACCTTATAGATTATGGAGCCAGAGCTCGAAGAACAAAACGATAACCATGGCGATAAAGAAAGCGAGATATAACATCACCTTCGGGGCGAGAAACGCTGCGGACGAATAAAAGTAAAGCCCTAGAAATCGCAGAGAAAGAGTAAAACGTAGATACAGAAATTGTATGTATATATCAAACCAATGCCATAACCAGAGGAGAGAGAAAAGAAGAGAAGCGAGTTTAGCGGGATCAGGTCTATATAGAATTTCGGATTCGATTAGCTGTGACCTGGGAAGGAATTTTTGGTGGTTGAATGCGGAAACAGCCGTTGAAGTTTTCAAACCAAGTTTTAGAACGCTTTTAAACGCGCGAGGTTGACCTTCTCTTATGAACAAATTACTCCTATTTGAAAGATCGAACTGTATTTTAGCTTTAGTATTATCACATTACTACATGTACAAAACTATTTAATTAACTAAACTACAATCCAAACTTCTCCGTTCTATACTGGCAAATCAAATTGAATGGCTTAAATACATTGACTTGCTTGTAGGTTATGAATGTTGAAACAAATTGAATGCCGTAAAGGAATATATATATATATATATATATATATACCTTAATTATAAAAATAAAATATTATTTAAAATGTATAAATGTAATGCTAATTAAACTCAGTTTAAAAAATCATCAATAATCAATATAATGATAAATATTTAAAATGTATAAATGTATTACTAATTAAAATATTGTTATTTCATATTTTTTAATATATTTTATTAATTTTGAGATTAAAAAGTTTAATCCTCTAATTAAAAAACTTGATAAGAAAATCTCCAAAATAAAAAAATTTAAATATTTAATCACTTAATTGAAAAATATTAAGAGTTCAATTCCCAAAATAAAAAAAGGTTAAAACTTTAAGTTATTAATCTATTTAGGCCTTAATAAAACAGTTGAATGAGGAGTCTCAAAGTTTTTCCTTATAACGTGTCCCAAATGAGTTAGTATCGAATATAAAATGAATAATAACTTAAAAACATAATTAACCAATTATAAAAATTAGTATTTGTGTCATACATTATATTTTTGCAATTAAAAAAGATATGATTTAAAAAATATGGGTAAAAAAATGAGAAAAAATTTAGAGATGAAAAATTAGATGAGAGAAAAAGAATTTAAATATGACATAATTTTAAAAGAATAATTATTTTTATTACCCTTTTTAATAATATAGATACCCAAATAATATAATAACAATATCACACTATTTACGACACTTTTTAAGACGGTTGGCATTACCCGACTGAAAGGCATAACAATATAAACTGTCTAGGAAACGGGTCCCATATGGGATGACCGGACTCACACGTGTAAGTGAGACTTTCAGGAGGGCACCGGCGTGCAGACAATTGTGGTCCTGTTGGAGATGACGTGGCCACGTTTGTGTGGGCGCCCGCTCTATAAATAAGTAGAAACCTTTTGTTTACGAGCTCTTCTATTAAACATAAAAATTAGATATGAACTGTTAAACTGTTGTTGTAGTTTAAAAAATTTGTCGTTATAATTAATTTTATATATATATATATATATTTTTTTATTTATATTTATATTTTTAATTAGAGTAAAAATATAAATAGATAAAATTATAAAATATTAATATTTAATTTTCATATCTGCATAAAAAATTTGTTTATAGAAAAGTCTTGTCGCTTTCAATCACTGCTGGATTGGTAGTCGTGACCTTTGGGCAAAACGTGGATGGTTTGTTCGGGGAATTGATTAACATTTATATCCCACCTCTAGTGGACCCCACCGTTTCAGTTCTCTAAGCTTACATTAACCCAAGAAAATGTTCGAGGGACCCGCCTTCAATGCTATATTCAGCCAACGGGTTGGTACACGTGGTTGGCTAGTCCGGGCGAGGCTCATGTGCGGGAGGTCGGTTAAAAATACAAACATAATATTTAAATATTATATTTATTTTAATTATAAAATTTTTTATTATAACATTAAAATTTATATTTTATTTTATTTTTCAATAATTAAATTAAATATAATATTTAATTTTATATTTAAATATTATATATATATATATATATATATATATAATATATATATTAAAAATATAACCTAGCTGAAAGTATTTTGTTTCAGAAAATAACTTATATTAATTTAAATTGAAGTTACAATCAATAGTCTTTGTCATAGAGATACCGCTAAATTTATGATATTTATGAAATTGAGATATTAAATCCTTTTAAAAAGAATTAAATTTTCTCATAATTAAGAGGAGGTCTAAGTGGGGTGAGGTCAATGTAATGTATGAGAATTATTAAAGGTATCCAATTAAAAATAAAAAAAAAACTAAAACTATTAAATCATTATAATAAGAAATTAATATTTTTATAAGTAAAATTTAAAATTTTTATAATTTTTTATTATACGGGTATATGATTTATTTATTATTCATATGAGAAATACTTTGTACAATTATCATTTTTATTTAGACCAATATATATTTTTTTATAATATTCAATTAAACCAAAGTAACATTTGAAACAGTTTTAACTAATTTAAAATATATTAACCCTAACTAACCATGGAAATTCACAAGATGAATGTGGGAAGTGATATTTTTATATAAATTTTTGATATTTTTATATGTAAAATGTTGTTATAAATTTATAACTATATTCAAAATTGTCGTTATAGATTTATAACAATATTTTTTATATAAAAATATCAAAAAAATCTATAAAAATATTAGTTTCTTATGCCTATATGGTAAATGTAAATGTTTAAAATTATGTAAAGTAATTATTTTCACTTCAATAAGAGCTTGTCTAATTATTTCTTACATTATGTATATTATAAAATTTTAAAATATCTTTTATATGGTGTGAAGTGTCAACATAATAGGCATTTATTTAAAAATTTGAATAAATTTTATTTTATTATTAAAAAATCAAATTTTATTTTTTAATAATAAAAAAAATATTTAAATTTATATTTAATATTTATCTGTATAGACTTATCTTAAATACCTTGCGGCAAATCAAAAATTACAAGGCGTAACAAACGTAATATATAAGGAACTAGGCTTAATATTTTTCAACTTTTATTCATTTGTACTTTTATGCTTGAATTTATATAAATTCTTTTTAATTTGATACACACGTGGCATAGTTTGAAGTTTGGAATCTTGTCTGTAGTCGTGCGTTGGGGGAAGAGTGGTCAAGCCCAGATGGCAGAAAAGTAATCTGTCGCATAAGATATGGAAAAGAGATTCGTACGGTGGCATTAAAAATAGAAAGGTCAGTAAGGGGCATTAATGGAAAGTAGGACTACTTACCAAATGTGGTATCGTCCCAACTCCCAAGACCCAAGTACAGGGGTAGGTGGTTTGTCCCCATAAATTACTCTGTTATTTTTATTATATAAATCTTTTTAATATATAATCACATATAATAAGAATTTTTACTCATACACTAATTAATTATTCGTTCTCCATTCTCTCTTAATTACTCAAGTTTTTTGAATAAAAAAAATAATTAAATTTTTTTCTCTTATATATATGTAAAACATTTTATATTATGAAAAAATTAAAAACATAAAAAACGACCTATACAATAAAAAAAAAAGAGCATCGTTTTTGTCGGTGGACTGTAATTGTTCTTCTTACTATTAATATATTATTTTCTTTTTTCAAATTAATGAAACTATTAATATAAATATATAATAATAATCATATAAATATTTAGATATTAAATTATGAAGCTCAAGTTCTGACGGCGCCCTCAGTGTAACATTTTTGTTTATCTTTGCTTCAACAGTATAATTTTTTGTTGGTGCTATTAAATGTTAGTACATATATGATTCTTACCTTTTTAAAGCAGAAAAAAATAAAAAGAGAAGGGATGTGCTACTATTAAATTAAACATGGTCGACTTTAGTGTGTATATATATATATATATATTTTCTTTTTTTTTTTTTGTAGCACGATTGTTATAATTATTATTTGGAGAAAATTGTGCACAACTGATCACTCCATCCTTAATACGTAAAGAAAGAAAAAACTAAACTAAAATAAATAAAATTGAGAGGAAAGAAATACTAACAATTTCTTTTTTTTGTTGTTAATTTACGACACACTCTCACTCACACGGTTTAAACCTAAGACTTCTTGTTATGCAAGAGACTTAGAATATCATTGAACTAAAAGTTTTCGGTTGACTACTGTCAATTTGTATTAAGTGTCAAGTTTATTGAAATATTCCTCTATTTTTTTATTGTATTATTTTTTTTTTGTGTAAAAGATGGTCCTAAAATTCGTAGCATTTTTTTTAATTTGACGGAACATGTTAGATTCATTATTTTTATAGTAGTAGAAAAGATATGGTAGCTAGACGAATATGGTATCTACTTTTAACGTGCATGCCGCTATTTTGTTAAGGTCAAAATCCACCTTCGGCTTGAATCTTGAGGGGAAAAAGATAAAACCCATAGATGCAAGCAACATATCTTCAACATGTGACGTTCTAATTTGTTTAATTATGGTCAATTACCAACATCAAGATCATTAATTGATACCACCCCCTCCCTTCCCAAATTTATGGAGATCTATTATTTATTTTTTCTAGAAGCAGACGAAAATTATGCTTAGAAGTTTCAATTCTCTTTTATTATAAAATTTAGAAGAATGAATCACCTCATACTTGACCATTTCAAAACTTATTTATTTACTCTTTAATTAAACACATTATATTAAAAATAGTTGAAAATTTTTTTATACAAAAATTTCACCCAACCTTGAAATTTGTCCTAAACAATTTGGTTCTGGAATATGATCACGTAATGTCTTAGGATCACTTATATTTTATTATTTAATATGTACAGTAAACTTAATCATTGTATCTACTAAAATAATAATATATTAATAATTTAAAATATTATATAACAATATCTCAAGATCACTGAATAACTTCTCAATCACAAGTCGCGCTCCTTTAACTTGCGCGCCTACAAAGAGGCTGGCTGGCCATGCGTTTGACTTTTTGGAGAAGGTGGGTTGTTGGAAGGTCCATTTCTAATACTGTACTTTATATAGCTGACCCAATGAAATTACTTAGCAATGAAGTATCAGGTATTGAGAATTAAGTTACGCAAATTAAACTATATATAATTAAGAGAAAAAAATAATACAAAATTTAATATAATTTCAAACGTAATAAATGAATTCACAAAATCAAATTTTAATACATTAATTTTTTTGGTATAATTTTTTGCACAGAATAAAAATTAAAAAACCTATCTCTCATACATCGTCGCAAGACTCAATTATCTAAAATGCTATTGCTTCTTGGTGTTTTCCTTATTGAATACCCATAATTCATGTTTCTCTAATTTAATCAGGATACTCTCATATATAATCAATATACATATTAAAAATAAAACCACTTTTAAAATAATATTCTTACCAAAAATAAAATTTCTTAATTCAAGAAATTACCTAACATCAGCTAGACAAAACTTCTTTAGGAGATTTTGAACATTGAATTTTTTGTTATTTTAAACGTGTTCATATTAATAAAATTAGATTTATTTATTCAGTTGTACCTTAGTCAAGAAGTATGCCCGTCAGCTATGAATTTAAAGTTCAAAAAATATATCAGCCCCAAGTCCTAATTAACCCCACGCAACAAGTAATACTAATAAATAATCAGTTTTATAATGGTCATGTTGATTATAGGTACTCCGGCGGAAGATGACATCCCTTTGCAGTGCACTTGCCTGGTTACTTCAGTGTTTCCAACATATATAATTTGGGGCCATGTCAATATAATTTTATGAATCCCTTCCCCACGAAGAAATAAATTATATTATCGAAATTTTATAATAATAATAATAACAAATAGTAATAATCCAATTGCAAATCACGCAAGCAGTTAAGTCATGTTAATGCCTATGGCGCTATCAGCATCAGTGTATCAGAGGTCAGCAAGACTATAGGTTACATTTTCGTGAATGTTCTCCAAATTATTCCTTTTAATAAAATTACTCCTTTTAATAGACTATTGACACTTGAATGCAATAAAAAAAATTGGTGCATAGATTTAAAAATAAACTGTCATTTTCGAAATGTAGAGAAATAAAAGACTGGGCTGGGCTCGTATTCTGGATGGAGGAAAATCTTTGATTTCAATTCAAAGGAATAAATGAATTCTGAAGAGAAAGTGAAGTGGGTGGTCCATGGATTGTACTGGTAATCCCCTCCTGGATTTTTGTTCGAGCTAGTGAGATGACTAAAAGCCTGAAAATGTAGCATATAATATACGCCACCGATAACAACTTTTCAAATATCCTGTGGGAACGGAACAATTTCTTCTTCTTCTTCATCCTCCTTTTATTTTTTTTAATAATTTTATTTATACTCCATATAATATATGCAAGTCTTATGCAATAATGTCATTGTCAAGGGATGAATTTCCGATTCTTCAAAATATATTTGGAAAGTAAAATGACGGTTATAACCCACAGAACAAACTACTGTGAAACCCAAAAACAGAACAAAAAACAAAAAAATATTCACATCCTCTTAAAGTTTGAAGTTGAAATATGTTTGTAGCACACTAATGTTCTTAACACTAAGATGTACTCCTTTTTTTGCTCTCATTTAATTTGTAACAAACGCAGTCTAGCAGTTTTAAGTCTTTATTTATATTAAACCTGACAAAATGAGTGCAAATTCAATGGGTAACTTATATTCACTCATATTAAATGAGTTTGAATTGATACGTATAAAATAAAACTTATAAATAGTCCCCGCCCACATCGACCCACATAATAAGTGGCTGCCTATTGAGCCCTAATTATATATTTGTCTTCAAAATTTAATTTATTTCCCTTTTCCAAATATATGTTACAGTAAAAATAGATAGAAAAACATAAGCCAACGTATACTACTTACAGAAAGCCGGAATTAGTAGTTTATTCGAATCATAAATGCATCATGTTATGACTATATTAAAGAGTTGTACAAAGTAAAAATCGTTATATGAATATTTCCACTTGTCAAATACATAGTTCATGAAATTATTCATTTTGTCTAGGAATATATTTGAAAAGGCTGGTAATTTTATTGTTACATACAAATGACACAAATATGGCTCAACAATATTGTCTTGTCGTATATTTTCTTCGCTCCAAAATTAAAGATATATTTTTACTTTTTAAATTAATCTGCAAAAAATTTAAATTGAAAATTGATATTAATTTATTTAATATTATCACAAACAAGTAAAACTATTGCAAACTAGTTAAAAACAATAATACCAAACTATATATTGCTTCAAAACCTACATAATTTTATTTTAGAATTTATTTAAGTCGACGTAAAAAGTCAAAATGTATGCTTGGAAGGAAAGGAGTATCAAAATAATACTGTCAGCTTAAGTTTAAAGACTCATAATCATCAAATGATCGGACTCCATCTCAATATGACACATTAATGGGCCACATATAAGCTCGGATTACTGATGATCACTCTCTCTGCACCATGGTCTACATGAATATTGGCAAGTTGTTGAATAGATCTCTATTCCGTAGCCTGTTTATTATTATTGTTTTTGATAATTTTAAACCCCCACACGCCCACAACGAATCGAAATCTTAACCTCTTGGATACCAAAAAGAGACAGTGACCACTGGGTTATTCCGTAGCCTGTTTATTTAATCAAATCATTCCTAATTGTTTATGCAATTCAATTTTGTCTTCGACTTCTTGATGCCGCGATGCATGTATAACTTCTTTTTTATTTTGTTCAGCACCAGTAATTGAATTTTGGATATATTTTATAAAATTTTAGAGAAGGAAACTAAAAAATAATTTTTTGTTACATAGAATATGAGGAATTTGTAAGCACATTAATCTCTACTTATACTCAAAATTGGTATATGGGGTAGGCTAGCTCATATTCACTCGTATATATTTATGATCGTTTATTTATAACCTAGTAAATTTTTAATCCATTTAAATTTAATCTATATAAACCCAAATCCATTTATGTCCAACCAAACTTGTCCACACGCTCCGCCCATTTGCCAGATCTAGTCCATACCATTATTGAAATGTGACAGGAAAGTGACCAACTAAGGAAATTTCAGGCTATCAACTTGTGGAGCTGAGGCAGGATTATCAACTGTTGGTGTGAGTTTAGTCTGTGAGTTGTGGTGGAATCTGGCAACTTGGGGTTTGTTTTCTAATGTTGGCACCATCAAGCAGGATAGCCGTTTGATGCGACTGAAGGAAGGTCTCTTTCTTTGTTTTCTGTTTACTCGCGGTGACTACTAAACTAAACTGTGTGGTGTCAGTTTTATTTTGGAGATGAGAAAATTAGACGCCATCTTTCTAATTTTAGAAAAAAATTGTCCAGTTTTTCGTAGAACAAAACCGCACCATATAGAAGGATTTTGCACATGGTTTTGTTGGATTATATGCCAACTGTCTTAGGACGAGTTGGCCTGGCTTGGACTTATTTTGAATCTTGGCACTACTTTAATATGTTTTGCTTAGAGTTTATACATAGGCTTATTGTTTACTCTTCCATGAATTTCCCTTTTTTCTTTTCGGGACTTTCTGTGCATGTTTACTCTAGGTTAAAGAGTTTCTTCGAAGTATTGCTTATATACCATAAAAAGAAAGAAGAAGAAAACTTAACAAAATGACTTTAAAACCTTTCCCTGAGAGGTTGCGAAAACGTACTAGACAAGCTCATAGGCCTGAGTGCAAGGAGAGGGAGAAAATGTTAAACCAAGCTTTAAGCAAAGTCCAAGTACAAGTTTGCTAACCCAAGATTGAACTTGTTGAGGCGCAGAATCTATTTTGGCCGCAGATTATGCTGTTTCAGCTGAGAAGTTATTCAGTAGTTTGGGGACACCACGTAATTATGTCTTTAAGACCATAGAATAATTTTTTGTTTCAGCCAAGTTCGAATCTCTGGTTGATAATCTTCGCTTATTAAATTATAACCGACAAAACTCTACTCCCAATACCACATTATGGCTGCTCATTTAGCAACACAAAAAAAATAAAATAGCTGCTCCTCTCCACTGTTGCAGAAAGATTCATTTCCTTTCCTTTTGTTGATCTTACCTTGTTCAACCAAAGACTAAATTTATTAATCCTGAATTTAAGGAAAGGCAATAAAGATAATGACTGAATTTATCAATTTGAATGTCAGAAACTGAAATGACAAGAACGAGAATAAAATAATGATTTCTCCCAACCAGTATCAAGGAAAGGAAAGAATAAATCAGAGGATTGAGATCAAGTCAACAAACCCAACCAACCAACCAATGTTATAAAAACTGATGGATTCAAAAGAGCATGTAATATTTACCGGTAGTCTTCCCCACCCCATATTATATATATATAGAACAATATAAATCATTACAAAAACACAACCACGCGAAAAACGAAACTAGCTTCTGAGCATCCCTAAATCATCTATATTTTTCCAAAAGTTAAGAAACTGCCAGCACCAACCAAAACCCAACAATTAGTAAATTTGATTACACGCAATTTATCAGTCGCACCATGACTAATCTAATTCACCCACTAAATTTAAGAGTTTAGAAATAAATAAATGTCACTCGTCTAAAGTGAGTTCATAGTAAATCAACCAACGAATGACGCAGACCGTTACTTATTATTTAATATTAACGTTTATTTAAATTTTCTCCTACTAATATTGTCAACCCTAATTACTTGTAGTGTATTTATAAATTTAGACATCAAAGATCAATGATAAAAATTTAACACTAGTTGAGGGAAGGGATAATAATATCTTATTTTAAAAATAATTTTATATTTCTAAAAAAAAATCATTATTTTAAAACAAGTCTTATTGTTTTAGAATATTTAAAGCAATATATGTTTTATTGTTCAAAAGAATTTGAAATAATTTATGATTTAATGCTTTATTGTTTAAGAATACATAAAAAATATATATATAAAAAGAAAGTAAAAAATTCACTGATCACCCAACCTATTAATATATAAGTAAGACATGAAATTATGGCCCATTAAAAAACATGTCTTTTTAACCCAACCCAAAAATGTTCAGCCTATAACAATCTGGCCTGGGAGTAACCCAACCCACCAATCGGTTCTAATTACAAGCATGCTTCGAAGGTTTCAGTACCATGGCATCTGCCTCTTCATCAAGCATTTGAACTACCTGCGCCACGCCAGCTGCAATTTCCTTTTGAATGACACCATCAGGCATATCAAATGTTCTCCTCCTCATGGAAAGAGATCTGCCTCGGGGCTGGGGGTCAATCACATCTAGCATTTCTTCCAATTCATCCACCATAGACCTTTTCACAGCTCGCACCATCAAATCAACACCCTAAAACAGTAATTAAAAGAACTAATTAGAAACGTTGATCGTATCAATATATAAACAGCTTGGGAACAAATGGCGTTACTACTGGATTTAACTTCCGTTGGTTAATATGGATATTTTGGCAATTGGAAAAAAGATAACAAACATAGAGGCGCTGTTCAGAGAATGCTTAATTTTGATTATTCTACATGACTCACCATATGGTCCTTGCAGTTACAAACATAACGTTAAGCCTTTCCCAATTTAAGTGGTAAGAAATTTCTGTGCATTTTGCTTCCCTTTCCCTAAATAAATACCCAAAGCAAACAGAGAGCAAAATACTTTCCCTCCTCCCTGAATTAATTAATAATGTAACAAGGGAACAGCCACAGTACAACAGACCTCGAGAGGCAGAATATAATACTCCCAAACCCATCTATTATGCAGAGCTCACAGACATTCTTATGGATATTACAGTTCAAAATCAAGCTAATATAGAGCATTAACGTACCAATCCACATCAGTAGATGATCACCATTTTTGGCATATGTTATGAATCACAAACAATCAAAAACTAGTAAATCCACCGTCAATATAGCACAAACAACATTAGACCTCCTAGTAACCATGAAATCATTAACATAGTACGTAAAATCCTTCATTTCAACCTGCTGAGAAAAGAAATATATATATAGGGCTTATTACACGCTCATTACCTCAATTGCATCAACAGTGAGAAGGAGAACAATGATCCTCTCACAAAACTTCTGTTTCTCTTCCGCGTCACGACACACGATGACGACGATAAGTGCCTTGATTTCCTTCAACTTATCCTGGGTCACTGCCAGCTCCCGCAGTGCACCTGAGACCTCCGAATCAGATATGCCCGAAAGCCCACCTGTATCATCATCGCTGCATCTTGCGGTGACTCTCCTTCCTCTTTCCCTTGCACTTATCTGCAGCTAGCTCTCTTCGCAAATGCCTACACCATCATCACAACGTATTGGATCTTCACGAGTTACAATTAATGTATTAACCAAGTATTCTCAAACAAATAACAGATGCCATGAACTGTAACAATAACCACTTGCATTGATTTTTAATAGAAAATCGAAATTATTATTATTTTATTTTTTTTAGCTAAATAAAATCGAAATTATTGGCAAACATTTGAGGGTCTGTTTCAGGATAATTTATTTTAAAATAATTTATAAGTTACACAAGTCATTTTAAGTTGTAACTTATATATAAAAGCGTTTGACACTATTTTAATTTAGAGTAAATTACAAAATTATCCTCTCATATTTACACTCAAATGTAACATAAAAGTTAATATTCCAATTTTTACAATTTCAGAGCCGACGTTTTAATTTTTGTATAAAACCGTCCCTTCTAACCAATTTTTGTCAAAATAAATGAATAATGTGAATAACATGTGAGTTTTTAAAAGATAAAATAGTCTGTTTAAACACTAAAAAATGTTCCTTCCAATTAAAGGGATAAAATTAAAAATACAATAGTAAAATATTATTTCATCTTATAGTGAATTCACGCATATCTCTCTCACACAACAAAATTGTGTCTTGTTATCCATTATCTACTAAAATCTTTTTTCTCTTTATTTCTTATCTATTTGTTGAGAAGTTATTGAATTCTAATTGAATGAACAACTCATGTTATGTCTGATTCATATCAAAATTCGCTTATAATATTTCTTTTGTACTAAAATTAACTTATATTGTATTCTAAGTATACATTCATTTATAATAAATCGGTCACAAACATCCAAAATATATCTAAAATACATACACTGTTCAAACTAAATTGCTATCCAAAATAAAACTCCAACCGAAGTTTATAAACATTACATACACAAAACTACTAATATTAGTTCCATATTTTACTCCTTAAATGTACTTAAAATAAATATTTAAACTAAGATAATAAATATTTTACCTTTTAAAAACTCATATTTTTTAGTGTGTAAACAGACTATTTTACTATTTAAAAATTCACATATTGTGCATATGATTCATTTATTTTGACCAAAATTTGGTCAAAGGAGATGATTTTGTAAAAAAATTAGAACGTTAGCTATGATATTGTAAAAATTAAAACATTAGAACATTAGCGTCTATATTGCATTTGAATATAAGCATGAAATAACAATTTTGTAATTTACTTTTTAATTTAATCAGAAATTAAGTTAAATTAAAATATAAAAATAATTGGTTAAAATAACTTATAAGTTAAAAAAAAAACCCTACTAAAATAAGAAGAAGAAAAAACAGTTTTTACACATTTAGTAAAACCTACTTATTTACTTAAAAAGAACCAGACGAACCCGTCTTAAAACGACAATGCCATGAGCAGTTGGTTCTTCAATCTTAGCAACGACACCGTGCTTTTGTGAAGTGGCCGTTGATTAAGAAAATGGATCCTCTGCTGGCTATGAGATTGGTAGCACGTGAGTTTCTGATTTCCGGTATCAGAAAAGAAAATCGCCGATCTCCTCCCCTTGCTACCATCTTCATCTTTGAATCCTATCCTCAGTTATTTCATAAAGGATCAACGTAATAGTAATGTTATTCATATCATCTTTAACAGTTTATTCGATCACTTTAAAATACTCAAATAGGTGAGATCGGAAAAATAGGTGAGCCACGTAAGTAAGTTATATGCAAAGAAATTCACCTTTTACCTTCCTAATGAGAGAATATGGTCGGTCGGTCTCTGAGGCCAATTGGTCAATCATCAAATTATCATTTTCCTACTCCCTCGTTTCAAATTAAATATATGTACTTTTATTAATTTGTAATCTGATTAAAACTAATTTTGTGAACTCTTAAAATTCAAAATTAATAATATTTTATTTAAGTTTTTTAAGAAATATATATTGCAATTAATTAATAGTACATTGTAGTTAGTATATAATAGTTAATTATATTTATTTATACTAAAATTTAATATGTAAAAAAATATTTATTTTTTTAATTACATATGGAATAGATAAGTATTAATTATATTCTACTGCTATATTTGTTAGGGATATATTTTTTTTAAAAATAATTTTTTTCTTAAACATGTCATTCTAAAATTGTATTTCTTATTATATGTTTTATTGGGGATTCTTACAAAATATAATCTTGTAAGATTAGCAAGGAGTATATATATTCACCAACGAGCCACGTTACTCTCCTCCAAACATTTGGAATGATAACAATACTCTCCGAACGTTATGAATTGAAGTTTCACAAAAAACAAATGACTTAATTTGTCAACTGAATCTCATTCTATAAATAAATATTTACAACAGATGCATGGTAAGTATCCTCCTAGACCCTGCCGTCTATTTTATATTCTCCCGCCGTGAAGGATCCAACTTGATGATCAAATATTATTGGACAAAAGCAAAAATGTTATACCTTATTCTTTTACAAGTCTTATAGACAAATATATAATTTATTAATTAAGAGCCAAATTGCAAAACTGTGAGACTAAATTGTAATATAAACGTTAAAATTTAATTTTTATAATGTTATAGTCATTATTTATTTATTTATTTATTTTTAAATTATCATTTCTAACCAATGTTGATCAATCAATCATGTGCATATTACGTGCATGTTTAAAGAATAAAATAGTCAATTTTACACTGAAAGGCAACTTTCATCAAATAAATTAATCATTTATATAGCATGTGAGGACAATTTTACAATTTATTCTTAAAATCAGTTCATATCACACATTGGATATTTATCACAAAGACATTGTAATTAATAACCAAATCATTAACCACCCCACCAAAGCATCACAACAAAAATCCCTGTCCTGTACATACAAATTTTACCCTCCGTATCTTGACTAAAAACTACTGTAAAAGATTTGAATGTATATACTAACACCCAGAAAGAAACTAAAATTAAAGTAGCAGATGTTACGTATCTATACAAATTCTTATTTGTCTGTTGTCTTTTTAATTAGTTTTACTAGTAAAATCAGATTGAAGTATGTAATAAGTACAAATGTTAACTCATATAAAAAAAATTCAAAATTGACGTGATCATCTAACTTTTAAAATTAATATATTCTTATTAATTTATTTAACTTTTAAAATTTATTTATGTGATAAAAAATACAAGTAATTTCTGAAATATCAAATTTTAAATCAAGAAATTACGGTCCTAACAAAAAGAATCTAACAATTGTTACTTTAATTTTAGGGAAGTTGATATTTTCACAATTCTCCTCACATAAATAGTAAGTGATGCCCACTTTATATAAATAATATCTTGTAAAAATATTAATTTTCTTATTTTATTAAGTAGTTCGTAATTAGTAATAGGAACAATGTTCGACCAACCACACGTATCAGGAGTGGTAATTGGTAGGAAGGACAATCGTCAATCAACCATACACACGTACGCTTTTTGTTTGATTAATTAATTCCTCTCCATATAATTACTATTCCATTAGGTAATTAATATATAGAAAAATAAAAAATATTTCCCAAGTCTAAACGTAATTTCATAGTTACTCAAAATGTGCGTGGGGGAGACTTTAACATACTTTGTGGAGTCATAATCCTGAGTCGGTGACTTGACAAGTTGACAGGCAACTTCTTATCCGGAATAATTAGTTACACCAGATTGCACTCAATAAGAATACTATTAGGGTTTTAAAATTTTATTCTCAATTTTAATGTTAATTTATAGCATGATCAATCATATAAGATTTATTTGATTAATATTATGATAAGTGATAACATAATATTTGAGACACTTTTTGAGACATACACCCCTAGTATCATCAAGGAATTCATACAAATTAGGAATTGCTATTTTTAGATATATTTTTGATTAGCATGAGTTCCTCTTAGACGAGATTATAGATAATAGAGCGAATTTTATTTTTATGTGAGAGGAACGCATTCAAAATATAAAAAGTAGGTGTGTGAAAATATAATTTCACATAAATCATCATTATGGCAAAAGAAAATAAAAGAGAAACTCTTATAAAATGGTGGCAATTAAGTTGATTATTACAACTACATACACACAGAATTAGAAACACACACATGCAAAAATTTGGTCATAATTTAGTGAATGTGATAGTACAATAGTTTTAGTCATCAATATCATATATATTCAATAACCCTTTGAATTATTAATTTAAACACAAAGAGAGAAAGAACTAACAACTTTTACCAGTAATTAATTAAGTAGGAGTTAGAAAACCTTGATATTGCTCTTCCATATAATGAGAAGAAAGACCACAAAGCCTCAGCATGAAAGCCGCCCCAACAATAATCCCACTACCCATGACCAAACAATACCTCCATATCCAAAGTACTCTCCCACCACTTGCCTCAGCCCTAACTGTCTGATCTTCTGGCGCCTTTCCGTCCACCATGGACTCATAAAAAGTCTCTGGAGGTTCGTAAACCGACAACTCCGGTTGAGGGGAAGCCTGATCACCATCATCATTAAAACACGAGTCGGTGCATGAACAAGTTGAACCAACATCATCATCAAAATTAGTCATGTTAAAACTGGACTTGAGTTGGGCCAGACGCTGAGAAATATGGTCCAAGTGGTGGGAGTTTGTTGTTTGGTTTGAAGCAACTTCTGCGGATAAAAGATTCTTCAAAAACTCTAATCTTTGTTCAATGTCTTTGGAGAGAGATTGCAATTGGTGGTACGGTGTCTCATGATCATCTGCCGGGAGACAAAGGACTTGTATGAGCGCAGATTCGACTTCTCCCAATTTCTTCCGCAGGATTGAGTATCCCTTTGTCATCTTTAATTTCTTCTGTGTTGTCACATTAGGGTTTCTCTGTTATTATAAAATTGTAAGAGTTGGTTTTTGTTTGTTTATGAGACTGGTGGGGTGGCATAATTAGGCCGTGACGGTTTGAATATTAGAAGAGTCCTCGGGTGCATGGCGGTTGTGGGGTTAGTTTGGATCGTCCATGTTGGGATTTTGGGACAGGATTAATTAAACCACATAACTATAATGAAATTTTAGTAGCTAGGGAATTGAAATACAAAATCAACCCTCTTATTTGTAAAAAAAAAATTCGAACTCCTCCTTTTAATTTTTTTGTGGCATAACTCAAACTCCAATTTGTATAATCACTAAAAAGAAGAGTTTATTGACTTTGCTATTCAAAATGGTAACATGAGTAATGGATGTAGGGTATAATGAAAATACGAAAATAGAAAGCAGGAAAAGAAATTCATATATATATATATAATTATAAACTAGAATAATTTAAGAAAGAAAAAAATAAAACATTAATTTATAATAAAATTATTTTAAAATATTAAAGTAACATTTTTTTAAAAATAATAGTAACAAATTAAAAATAAAATTACAAAATTAATAATAATGATAAAAAAAAATAATGAATGAATAATTAAATTAAGTTAGTAGTAATATCAAAAAGAATTAACGCCACTTACCAAAATCAGTCGACCATGATAAATTTCTCCTCAAAGCAAATCGAATTTGTCTCTCCAAAGCAAATCAGAATCCTACTTTTCGATCCATAACTAAAACTTTCCGATAAAATCTACCAAATCAATCGTTGGTGGTTTCTCCAATCTCGTTAAAATAGTTCTTCGCCTTAATAGTTCGCCGCCTTAGTTTGTGCCTTCACCTCCTTCGGTCCCAATTTCATCTCTAACGCCACTGTAAATAATCCCAAGGTTTTCCTGAAGTTTGTTATTGAAGACCTTAACAATCTTATGTTAAGCAATAGATTAGGTTAATTTAGTGATAAATATTCATTGAGATTGTGACACCACGGGTCGCTCAATTTGGGGAAATTTAAGGCAATATATATTGGGGCCATAAAAAAAGGTAACCTAAAATTCAAAATTAGTTGTCCTTCCTCTTCTTCTTTCTTTAATTCATTGTGTATCATTTCACGCTCTTGTCAGTGAACTGTTGGATCCCCATCAACAGGGGCGGATCTAGCCCCAAAGTTCAGTGGGGTCAATTTTTTTTTAAAAAAAAAAATCAGAATAAAAAATTAATAAAATGAAATATAAAATTAAATAATTATCAAATATTGTTTATAATAATATTTTTTAAGATTTCATTCATTAAAATTATTATATGATAGCCTTATTTTTAATTTAATTTAATTAATTCTAAAGTCAATCAAGTAATTTTTTAAATTTATCATCCATGTAGATTGTACGCGAAGGATAATCAATAACTATATATAACAAGATATTAAGAGATCTTATCTAATAATTTTATAAATCTGACAATTATTTTTCTAAGTAGCAATAAAAAAAATTAAAAATAAATAAAAATAAAACTACACTACTATTTTTTTAAAATAGAGATACGAAGTATCAAAAAAGCACAAAAATAAAATCTTTATCTTTTGACACATTTGATCCACCTTGATTATCTTGAAAAGTAAAAAAAAATATTAGAGTTAAAAACTAATTTGAATAAATAAAAATTAAGGAATGAAAAAAATAATTATAATTCCCGTTAACGGCGCCAAAAAACCTGATATGATAAAAATGAGTAGCTGTAAGTGACTTAGCAAAAAACAAGATCAATTTTTAAATATATCCTTAATTTATATTTCAAACAAATTAGAAATAGATAGAGCGTAGATGATTAACTAACTAAAATATGCAAACTAATAAATAATAACAAAAATTATTAATGAGAAAAACTACTTAGGAATTCGAATACACTAAATACTAACATAATAAATATTTCTTATTTTTTGAATTAATTCCTAACTTTATTCTCCCTCCCCTTTTAAAAAAATAATGATTTCTATAATTAATACAGACAATTATAGATTATGAAAAATTTACAAATCAACTATAATTTATCAAAATCTCTTAATTAATATAAGAATCACATATAAATTTTACACGGAGGTAAATATGAAAGAAAAAACAATTAGGCACTAATATCGAAATGAAAAAAATTTAATTAGTACGAAATACTTAGTATCATCATCCAAGGTATAAAAATTTAGTTAGTCATGCAAATTAAAATAAAAACAAATAAAATTACTACTACTATTAACTACATAAAATAAAACAAGACTATTTTTATGAGTATTAAATAAAACGGAAAAAATTATTAAACTATCGGCTACTAATATAGTAATATGTAAAGATTAAATTATTAAATAAATATGCAACTATTAACTTTAAATATGCAAGAAAGTGATGACGAAAAAGTATCATAGATGAAATAAGAAATAAAAATTAAAATATGAAAATAATTTTTCAAATAAAGTACTGCAGCAACTTAATATTGTAGCAATTTAAAAACTCAGTGGGGTCAATTGACCCCACTGCCCCTTAATAGATCCGCCGCTGCCCATCAAAATAAACCTCTTCTTCAGTTTTTTGTTTCAAAACTCTAAATTTTTTCCTAAAATTCCAAAACCCTAAGTTTTCTTATCTGTAGGGGTTTGATATTCCATGGAGGCGATGTGAGTCATGGTTATTATCTAGCAAAAATAATGGGTTCCGACTAGATTTGTTGACTAAGATTAAGAGTGACATTGGGTTTAATTTGGGATGAAAAATCGTAGATGATGCAGAATGGAATAGGGGAAGAATGTTCAATAAATTAATTTTTAATTTTTTGTCTAATTACTTTATTGCCTTCATATTGCACATGTCATGACCTGCACGTAGTTGATTTCCGTTCAAAGTCAACAAAATTTTGTCACTTTTTTTTTTTTAACATAATAGTTAGTAGGATCCTCTTTTTAGTACTTGTACAAATTAGAGAGTTGAGTTATCCAAAAAAAAATTAAGGGGGTTCATAAAAAATTACAAATAAGAGGATCGATTTTGCATATTCAGTTTAACTAGGTTTATAAAAATAGTTGGGAATATATATATATATATATATATATATATATATATATATATATATATGGCTTTCAAAAAGTCAAAAACAAACCCACAAAGACATAGAAGATTTGGCCCACACGGTTTTCTTTTCTCCTAGTATTCTAAGTTTCAACCACACCAATGGAATGTGTTTCGGCTCTTCCAATATAAGAGCTCATATCCTCTATCTCTATTCTGTGTTTTTAAAATATATATACACACACACACACACATATATGTATATATATTCTCTATGTCAAATAACAGAGAATGAGAACAAAAGATCTCACACCCCTATGTACTACTTCGTTAGGTATATATACTTAAGTTTTTCTTTAGCTTGTTTCCATCATCAAGAAGATGAAGTGCTTAGATTATAGTACTTGGCATTTTTGTTAATTAAATAGATATTGCATACATGTGCTCATGAATGTCGTTTACTGATTCATCAGTTTTATTATACGTAATGATTTATATAATAATTTTTTATAAAATAGTGGATCCCATAAGATAATTAAAATATAAGACCTATTATTTTATAAAAAATCATTATATGACGTATAACAAAAAAATTTATTCATTGATTTGTTTAATTACTTTACATGATACACATAAATATGAAATTTGATTGTTGATAGGAGACAGATAACATAAATTCTTGGAATTAGTCGGCATGCATCCGTTAATTTTGGGTTTGGTCGCCTGATCATTCAAAAATATAATGTTGGAAACTACCCTATAGATTTGTTTTGCGTATGATATTTAAGTGTGAAGAACCTTTTACGTACCTTGGATTCCGAACCGTTAATTGGTAGTCAACAAGACAAGTACCTTCTAATAATCTAATTAATTAAGTCACCCCCAACTAATAATAAAAGTAAAAACTTTTGTCACTCCTCCATGAAAACACTTACTAATACTGTGCATGAATTTGGTAAGCATGCAAACTCCATTCGAAATTTAATCCTACGGTTGAATGTTAAGTAACCAAACCAAAAGGAGTACCGGAGCTAACAATACTAATGCATTTACTAATACGATTCTCATTCGTCCTTCATGTCATATATATATACATATCTTCTATAATCAGAATCAAAATCTGCATCCAGTATATATATAATACTGATTATTATTACAACCAAAATTAAAATATATATTAAGATGCAAGCATATATGCTTATGTAGAAACTTTAAAAGGTAGCTACGTTTATTTGTTGTGTATGGGTGTTTTCCGTTGCGGGGGCTCATAATCCATTTCCACAACGCCTTCTTTAAGAGTACTGTTATAGCTCCAATTTATATCCTCTTCTTCTTTGTCATGGCTTGCTCGCGATTTCGAACCCTACATAGTCATCAATATATAACTTGTTATCTGTAAATTTGTAGCTTAATTATTATGTTATATATATAGCACAAGTACTATTTCGGCATATATGTGAAATCATGATTAATTAATTGTTACACTGCTCGTTAATAGTGTATTTCTTAATTCGGCGATCCATCAGTTCGGATATTGTAAGAAAAGATGGATCACTAGCCACAACTTGACAAATATATATATAGTTCTCCTGAATATTGGTAATTAATTTCTTCCCCTAAAGAAATACACTAAATTAATTAAAGCACTGTGCAATTTACCTCTAGTACTTGTGTTGTCTTTGACAAACCCACGTGAGAGGTAGACTTGTCTATCTTTTTTTGGGACATTGACTCATCAATCTCACTTCCTGCATGTTCCATCCCTCGATCTATCAATCATATATGTATCGTATTATTAATTACACTACTATATGATAACAAGCTAGAACAAACAACAAGAAGAATTAATGTGATCCATGGTTACAAGGACCAGATTATATTTTCATTATTTTGCTAATTTGATGATTAATAAGTTAGGCTACCAATGACAGTAAACAGAGAAATTACGCTCCATGATTTAGTTTTCTTTATAAAATATATAGGAGTATATTAAAATGTGAAGTATATGATAGAAAAAGACAAGCAACTTCATGCTAGCTGGCTAGGATTAATGAAGCATATTGGAGATAATTAAGTAATAGATCGGGTGAAATTAAAATTGAGAAACTAGATTAAATGAGTAGTCAGTTGTGAGAGGGAGGACGCGTCCTTGGTCTTGAATAATCGGAGTAAAATTCTGGATTTCCGTCCCGGGGCCGGTGAATATTCTTCTGCCAGGAATTAGCTGAGACATTAAGAGAATTGGTAAATGGATTTACACCTGAGTTTTCCCCTTCTTCTGCCTTTGGAATATTTGCACCAGTACCCTCATGATCCTTTCTCTCAAGCACCATGCTGTTAATATCTTCATTTGTCACTTCTTGTGGAGTTGAATCAAAGCTGACCTTTACCATCTGAAGAACAACACCCCCCAAGAGACTTGAGAACTTTATGTATGTACAAAAAATGCATAATTCATTAAGAGATTGATATATATATATATATATATATATATACACACACACACACACACACACACACACACACACATATACTAAAAAGAAATTAAATTGTGTTTTAAATATTTACGAACTGAACCCTAAAGAATGTTAAGTGGTTTCAATTAATTTTCCCGTGTGAAAATCAAATTGAATACTGATGAAAGATTTGGTTGAAATTTCTTAGCATACCTTATCATGTGCAAGTAAAATTTCATATTTATATGTGTGTGTGTGTGTGTGTGTGTGTGTTTTTACTATCTAACTATCTATATATTTAAATGTGATGCATTAAAAGGCATCACACAGAGAGAGAGCACCAAATTAAGTACGTACCTTGGCAGAAAAATGTTGCTTGGGTAAGCCCTTATCAATGAGCGGAAGATGTCGAGCAATACATGCATTCATGCAAAGGGAGAGGAAGATGAGAATAGAAAATTTCAAGTTCATCATGAAGATGGGATACAGACCGGATATAGGATTTAATTAGCTAGGTTAAGTATATATGATGGAACCCTTCAAATTAATTCAAATGAAAGGCTCACGTACTGACGTACTACGTAGAGAAGATTGATATGACTAGCTAACTTGAAAGAGATATCTATATGTGTGTATGTATGTAAGCTAAATATAAGTGTTGAAAGAGGAATAATTAGAATAAGGCAGCTGGCAAGTTAGCTAGCCCGCAATAAATAGAGGCTTTGTTAGTAAGAGACAACGAAAATTAAAGAAGATGCACGGTGGGTGTTGAGTTTGTTGATGAGACGAGACGAGTCAAGCCGGTGTGGATCGAGCGATGGGAATTGAATTGTTGTGTTGAGGGGTGGCCTCCCCTGTCTGCTCTCACCCTAGCTAGCTACTTTCGCTTCTTCTCCACAGTTTCATTTCTAAATTGGCCCCTCCTAACTAACTATATATAACAAATAAAAGTAAAATAATTTAAAATGCAAATAGTATCATATAATGTCATCATAGTATATTGATTTGTGCAAGTGTGTAGTTTGTGTGTGTGAGAATAAGAGGCACAGAACAAGTAGGAGGCTCGCTGTCAAGCATATACTGTTGCTACATATATGACACATGTAATGTATTGCTAAAGACAGAGTTGTATTTTAAATTTATATACATATCTTACTTATTGATCTATATTATTAATACCACAGGGGGTGGATGCAGGAAGGGATCAGTGGGGTCTAATGTCTTTACTGAAATTTTGGTAATTTTTGTTTTATATTAAGTATTAATTTGTTAAATTATCCCTAGGGATAATGTGTAGTTAATTAAGGGGCGAAACTTAATTTAGTACATTTGAGAAATTGATATTGTATATTACTCTCTCCGTTATAAAACTAGACATACATATTTTTTTTATTTTTTTTTCAAAATTAAAAATATATTTCTAATTAGAGATTATAAAGTAGTATGAAATAAATGTTTTGCTATTACTTATTCTAAGTAGATTGAATAATATTGTATTACCACTATTATATATAAGTTAATATTAGAAATCTATTTGAAAAGTTATCGTTCTAAAAATATATCTCTAATTTTAGAAATAACTTCAGAAGAATATATAATTAATAATAAGCTCCACACCAAAAATTAAATAATTATTACCCTCTAATTGATTCCACAAAAAAATCTCATTTTGACTTTTTCAAGTCAAACGACATTATTTAAAACTTTAAAATTGATTTGAATTCCGTTGATAAAAGTAAGGGTGAGCATGGTGCGGTTTGAAGCTTAAACCGCATATGAAACCGCTTAGGTGCAGTTTGACAAATTCAAAACAGCACATGAAACCGCTTGTGATTGGTGCGGTGCGGTTTTGAACCGTTTGGTGCGGTTTCGGTTCCAAAACCAATTGAAACGATTAAATTTTATGCAATTTAAATTAACAATTTAACATCACACAATATTAAATACCATTTTTATAACACACACAACTTTACTTATAATATCTTGTCTAAACAAAAGTAAAATAGAAGTTACATAAGGAATAATTCCAAATGGATTAATTAAAAATTTCTTCTCACATATAAAAATTCTAAACAAAGATAATTACATGAGGGATAATTTTAAATGAATTAATTGAAGGGGGACTTTCATAATAATGCTTCTTGATATGGTTCATGTTGAAAATAGTCAAACAACGTGGGAAAAAAAAATGGTGCGGTGCGGTTTTTTCATGTGCGGTTTTACCTAGAAATCAAACCCAAACCGCAAATTCGATTTTTTAACCCACCTAAAATCGCCACATACGCCAGAACCGTTGGTGCGGTTTGTGCGATTTTTGGTGCGGTCTCGGGGCCAAATCGCTTTTTTGTTCATCCCTAGATAAAAGTATTATAATTGTATAGTTTGTTAAAAGTACTACTAATTATAAAATTTGTTATTTTCTAAAATTTCACGCATAACATTACTTTGAAAGATTAATACCGTTAATTGATTTTTAAAAGTTAAAATAAGATTATTTTTGTGAAACAGAAAGATTAAGTACTCTATTATTTTTATTACATAGGTTGTTTTAGAAGTTTTTTTTTTTATTTTTTATAATATAAGACGTTTTATAAATATCTAGTAGATAAAATCTAATCATTTTTTGTTTTATCCATAAAAATGGAATAATTGTGTGAGGGAGAGAGAGAGAGATAAAGAGTAATTAATATGAATAATTATATCTTAAACAACCTATATAATAAAAATAAATGAGTAATTATTTAGCCCCCACTCAAGAAAAATCATACGTCCACCGCTGATTAATATTGTCCCAGCTAGCTTGTCCCGAAAAGAGAGTCCCATACTACTTTATTGTGTCTCTAAATTATGGTTCTCTTTCTAAAAGTTCATAGATGTAAGAAAAAGTACCAACATTGATGACATTCAATGTTGTCCTAAATGAAAATTGGTCGAACCTTGAACCCCACTAATTTTATAAAATAAGACTTCTTTTTTCTTTAACATGAAGAGTGCGTGCACAAAAGTAGTAGTATTTAATTATATTGGAAATCGAAGCATGGGGAAAGTGAAGGGGTTTGGCTGCCTAGTCGCCACGGATTTGAATTTAATTTGTGATGTAGTCATATTTTAGAAATTAGATAATTTTAATATAAAAATAAATTGCATATACATATATATACACGAATTTGCAATGCAACTCTGATTATATAAATCTAAAATTTTACTTCTCAATTTCCAAAATCTCAACTTTTTTGAATTCGGAACAGATGGCTAGCATGCATGGTTCCTCCCAGAGGTCCATGATACACATTGTTTCCAACCACATCTCAACATTAATATGATAAGACAACAAAAACCTATAGGAATTAGAAAAGAAAATTGATATTTTTATTTATTTATTTATGAAAATATGATATTTTTCACATGGATTACTATGAGACTCACTCATTAATTACTCATTTGAGAGTGATTATATAAAAATATTATATTTTCATGTAAAAATAATATCCTTTAAAAAATTGTATGAAATGCAATAAACTAGACATGGTAAAAACCAAAGAAAACAAACTATTTTTAAAGAAAAACTGTTTAAGACAATTCACAGGAAATTAAGTATGTACCTACTTGATTTTGCATCAGTAAATTAGAATTATGATGAATAATGATAAGTCGTCTTTGAAATTATCAAACATTCGTATTTTTCATTGTTGATAGAAGAAAAAAATAAATGAACTTGATTCATTGAATCATGGTCATGTTCGTTATTCTGATACTCCTTTCGTCCTAAGATAAAAGTCCTCTATTGACTTTTGCGATCAAATTGACCATTTTTAAAATTAATAATTAAAAATATATATTTACATTTTCAAAATAATAAATATTGAGATTAGTACTAAATTATATGTAGTTTATAAACTTTTTATATATATATAAAAGAATAATAAAATATATTGATTTGAAAAATGGTCAATTTGACCATAAAAGTCAATAGAGGACTTTTATCCTGTGACGAAGGAAGTATTAAAATTCTATAAAGATAAAATCGAAAATAGCAGCCAAGTAAAACCAAATGGTAAGGTAACAAAATGCTAGAATCCACATTGTTTGCTTGAAACAATGACCGCCACTTTTCACTTGTTGTCTCGCTTTGAATTTAGTCGGCACATATTTCATTCATGTTTCGTGGCTCCGTGTTTGTTGCTCTTTTTTTTTCTTCCAAACAACGGCTTGATTAATTGACTAGTGGAGTAGCAAGTATTCTTCTATATATATATATATACGACCGGCGCCAGATATTTACAAAATCTACCCACCCACCATTATTTTTGTAGTCCTATGTACAAGTATATATCATCATCTCCTTACTTTCACCCAAAGGCAGAAAGAAAGTCTGTTTGCTTCTTTGACCACCACCTCCTATATATAAATCAGTAGACGTTACACGGTTTTGTTTCCATACTTTTTAACACCTCAAGACGGTACTAGTCTATCTATACTTATTATAATAGCATAATTAATGTTTTATTATATAAGTTAACGGTGATATTTTGATTGGTTTTCAATTGAGTTGACTCGTATATTTAAATTATTATTTTTTTCTTACATTATTCAAATGCGTCTCTAATCCCATTGATTTATAATTAGAGAATTCCATCTAGAATTTCAATTGACACAATGAGTCCCATTCCTTGAAAATACGTCTAAAGTACATCCATTCATAGGTTATTTTAATAACTAAATCATTTTGAAGTCATTGATAAATCAATGAAGTAACTCCACCAAAAATAAATGCCGTGAATAAGAATTCTAATCAAATTCACGGTACAAACCAAAGTTAGTGTGTCAATTATGCTTTATCAAATCCTATTTTAGTTATGATCTATATTTCCATTTTCCCTTACATTTTCAGCATGTGGTGAGTAAACGTTTGCCAATAAATTATATTCTTTTGATTTTTCATTATATGAAAAACAAAACACCTAACGGATACATATAAAAATATATAATTAAAGTTTTAAAAATAAATAAAATTTCAATTGTCAAATCCCGAGATACCGAATTAGTTGGCATATACTCGTCGAGACAATGCATTGGGATTCAAGCTATAGGAGCTTATAACTATAACCATGTCCCTGAAACGCCAAACAATTTTCGTAAACTCCGCCCGGTTGTCTTTCCTCTCGATCTCATTATTCAATTATTTTCATCTCAAATAATAATAACAAAAAAGATTAAGGTATCATTTGACAATGTTTTCTGTAAATAGACTTTTTGCATTTTCACAAATACTTACCATAGAAACAAAGAAAAATGTATAACTACTTCTAACCAAAAAATTAAAGCAAAAAATATAATTTTAAAAGAAATTAATCTTTCCACGTAATTCCCTTCACATGAAGAGTGGATGAAATCCGAATTCATGTTAGAGAGGGATGTATATGAGATCCACAGATCCCTAATTTGAATCATACTGTCTAGTCTAGTCTAGTCACGTCACTAGTGTGGCTGAATGCCAAAGCTTGATCTAAATATATTTCTGAAATCTCACAGGTATGAGGTCCACTAACTGTAGATGACTTAACTATGCGGTGGTTGAAATAACAAGTCTAAATCCCCCAACACCCTTTGGCCCAGCTATATAGGTCAAGTTGCTATCTAATCTCAGCCAAGGTTACACCACCCACAATCTGAAGGATGGTTCTTAATGCTGCACTTGAATAGATAATATCAGCATGTTTAAATTCACCTGTTTTAAGTGATGACAAATAAATCATTAAAGAAACCAGTCTTGCACATGTTTTATATGAGATTCATATTAGAAGATGGCAAAACAGTACAGTAAAGAAGCCCACACCTTTCTGCCGACTTATCCAACACCATTCTGTGGACAAATCTGCCAGAGCAGCCAGTTTCAGCGACAAAAGAGATAAATCAATCAATCCAGAAAGCACAAGGGTAAACATGGATTAGGTATATCTTAATATTTATTACAAGAGCTACTGCCTAATGGTATCAATATTCCAGTAGGTATCAATATTCCAGTATCATACTCAATTCCTTTAATACCACGTCATATAAACTAATGACAAGAAAGAAAGAAAAGGGATACAAAAAGGTGAAATCAATTTCGGCCAAAAATATCTCATTCTTGCAGACATCAACCGTAATTCTCACTTTCTTCACTGTAAGATTATAATTACAATTATCAAATACTAGTCTCATGGACGCAGCTGTAGTAAATCATGGAGGACAGTCAAAGTAAGAACAGCATAAACTCACCTCTAGCTCACCAAAAACAGGGCAACTAGAGCTTAATTTATTTATTTCGGAAAATGTTATATTTTGCACATATTCTCTAGCTTGTTTCTTACTCACTTCTATATACAGAAAATGAAGCTATTTGATATCACAAACATGTTGAGTGTCCAATAATTTGCAAACCTCCAGTGACATGTATGTTTCAAAACCTGTAAAATGCCTGGACCTGCATCGGTGAATGCATTGATCACAAACATTATCAAGAATTAAAATGTGATTGGTACTCACATCTGGAGAAGATTATTCACAGTTACAGTCACAGAATTTGTACGCTGCAAATCCTGCAAAATCAAACACAACAAATTTTTAATCAAATAAAGCAGGAAAATTCTACAACAAAACATACACACACATTGGCACTCCGATTAATCACATAAATAAGTGTCACAAATAAAAAAATTATTAAAATAACACAAGTTTACTTTTACCCCCAATTTAACAAGATATAGTGGTAACTGAAAATAGCCTTGTTAGTTTTGGTGTAACATCATCGGATTTATTATTTAAAATATAACCACCCACAAAAAAAAGTAACTAGCTTCTCAGGACTATAATGCAGTTCATGCTCGTGTGTCTCCCATGACTAGTATAGTTGAAACAGCAGAATAAGAGAATAAGAATAGATATCCCAATACTGACAGTACATTGGATCTTAAGTGGTGAACTGAAAGAAGAGTGTTAATTTGATAGTGATTCTTATTCTTTCAGTAGATTAATTACTTAGCCTAAATTAGCCTGTAAGGACATAAATGGCCCTTTTCAGAGGAGAGGCTTTAAAATAAAAGGAAAATGGTTGGCAGAGAAAAGGAATTCCAAGGTCCAAAGCTGTCTTTACCCTCTCCTTGCCCACTTTTGGACAAAATTAAATGGTGGGCAAGGAAATGCACTATCAACCAAAAAATAAAAATTTGATCCCCACTTCTTCCTTTATCCTTCCACTCCCCACCACAGGTACTAGTCAGCAGGAATTACAGCTTAGGTTATAACCTTTTCTACTTTTCAAGAAGTATTTTGAAACTAACGAAGTTTCTTGGGAAAGATGGATGGAAAGAAAACTCGGAAACTTAACATATTGAATCTCCAATATACCTGAAAAATTAATTCATCTGGGATGTGGGGCAACACCTCCCGTACTGTTTCGGCCATGGCAAGTATGTTTGCTAGGTTCTCATTAGCAGCACGAGGGCTTGTCCTCATATGTACACCACCTGCAGTTCCAGGATATCTTACACTACTAGGAGAAGGAATGGATGAACTGGATGTACTAGCTTGGGAGGGATTCACAGGCCAAAGGCTCCAAGCAGTATCTTCAAGGGCAGTCTGAGCATAGGTTTCTCCTACAGCTGCAAGATGCCTCATCATCATCTGAACTCTCCCCAATCCAACTGATCTCATAGTTGTAGATGGACCTGCTCCATCGAAACCCAACCAACTGGAATCCAGTCCTGTTCCCCTACAGAACAAATACAAAGGAAAGAAACCAAATTAATCTTATAGCACAATGGTTTGCAACAATTGGACAATTTAAGGTTTTGTTTCAAATAGGAGGGGGATATCTTTATGTCTGCTAAATACCAGCTTAAGCACTTTGCATGGAAGTGCTGACCAAATGCTAAATGCATATATATCGCCATGTTTTACACAAGCGACATCTCATATTAACATTTTGCAAGACTGCTTCTCAGGAAACAACATGACTCCATGAGTACAGATGTGAAGTATATGATATTTTACTACATAATAAAATACCTAATGAGCTTCTACCAAAAGGTTCAGTCAGTACTACAACTCTTTCCATGTCTCGTGAAAGATAAAATCATGCACATGCAATAGTAAGTTTTTCCAGTGAGACGACAGCTATATTCCCCTACCCAAAGATGGCATCATGAATATAAAAACTGTGCAAAGCTGAAAAACCCTTGCAAGATACTAAATCAAGTTGCTATAAATGGCATGTTTCAGACATAAACAGCAACAACCACTTGCTATAGCAAAATGCCAAATCAAAAGCCTAAGCACCAGCACATGAAGTGAAGAAACAAACCTCCATTCACCACTTTCTAAAGGATTCGTTGTATGGTCGGGTAACACTCCTGCAGGTAAGGTAGGAACAGCAGGATTTGGCCGGTCAAGTCCAGAACTTATTTGTCGAGCAAGTTGCTCATCACTTGAAACTTCTCTAGCATGGGGATTTGCCTCGTCTTCAGGTCTGCCCATAAAAAGTGGCTTCCGACAAGTAGGGCACGAGTAATTATCATTCAACCCTTGATCCAACCTGGGGTTTACCGGTTCATGTACTGTGTTAGCATTGAATTTAATCCATTGAAGAAAAATTCACAGCCACAGAGCAAGATTTATCAAATTTTAAGTCGTACCAAGATCTCAAGCACGCAAGATGGAAAAGATGATGGCAAGATAGCTTCTTAGCTTTGGCCATTGGTTCCTAATATTTATCCAATATATCAAAAACACAAGCAAATCAAGAGAAGATTATAATCAGTTCACTGCTTACCCTACAAATAGCGCATTCATCATCATAAGCTTGTAGCTCTTCAGATGTTGCATCGGGAAGTGCCCCATGAAGGGTGCCCAAGGCCATAGTCAACTTGATAAATCCTTTAATACGCTTTACGATTGCACTTAACAATGCCTGGATTACGTGAATTAAAATTGAGAAAATTAACATCAAACAAAGATGCCAAATCAACCAAGCTAAATGACCACTGAGCATCGGTATCAACATTGTACAAAGCATAACATTTACACGTATATTTAGGAAAAGGACTGCATCAACAAGATGAAACGCCATTCCATGAAGCCACCAAATATGCACATAATGACCCAGAGCCATCAAAAGTGTCATCATATCTAGCAAAAAGCCCAAGTTCCGAACAAGAATGCCTTTCCATTCGCACAATGAACCTGCAGTCACACCTAGAAGAAAGTTAAGACACATCAACAAAAATAAAGCAAAAGGATCACCAAGAATATTTAATCTTAGTTACCAAACAGCATCAACAAAAAAAGACCCAACAACATTTATGTCAAACTTCAAGCAGTTATAATGCACCAACATATCTATTCTACTTATTTGAAGTGAATAGTGTTTTGGTCTGTATGGCCTTTAGCACAACTTTCATCTCATGTGATGCCGCTCGGAAATAGTTCAAAGAGTAACTACAGAAGTAATGGAAACCAAAAGCATTGATGACATGTAGCACTGAACACATTCATACCGTGCATCACCTCTCTAGTCAAAACAGAGCAGATGAATAATGCCATTATCCTGACATGTTATCAGTTCATCTGAGCTCATGTACAGCTAAACAGTGAAAATGTGTGCACCATGTATTCTGTTACTTCTCAGCTTTTGCTCCTAGTATGCTTTCACTATCCATTAAAAAAAACAAAATTGAAAGAAAGTGCTCTTTCCGGAAAGAGTAGACTTGCTTGAGCAAATACAGTGCAATGTTTTAGAAAAGCAGATCACTCTAGCAAGATGACAAAATGCTGAATGATGAGTATCTAACTTTTTTCATATACTCAAGAACCACCAGAATTATTAAACCCCCACGATAAAACTATAATTAAATGCACATAATTACCACATGCAAAACTCAAAGGTGGGTTTAGGGAGCAACCTGCTGCTGATATATCAAATATCTTGGATATTCCCCAATATGTCCTGTTTCCTACCGAGTGATGGAGCCATATATCAAGCAACTGAAATCCATGAACCACAATAGCCTGAAATAGACATTTCGGAAACCCCCAAAACTTTATCAGCACCCAGAGTACATTAAACTCCATATGGAAAATAATGATAAATATTGATAGATAGATCATTCAACTGTGGAAATGCAAAAGATTTCTGGGAGGCTACCTGCAATGTCTCAAAAAGAATGCTAAGAGGCTCATAAAATAATAAGAAAAACATAGATGAAGATATTGTTCCGTAGAGCATCAGGCACATCCTTATCCTGCAAGCACGCAATAAAAAGGATGAGACATTACAGTCCAAAAGATGACATTCTGAAAAATTAAAGAGCTACTGTGTATTATTTATTTATTTAGATAAAAAGTGCCAGTGTGGATATTACCTACAGTAAAACTAAAGTACGCTTCGAAAAAAAGGAGGGGGGGATCAAAGATCTCAATTCAGTGTTCAATAAAATGGAGCATACGTATATCTTCGAACATGGACAAAGAAACAGGACAACACTTGACAAAACACAACAAATACCAAAAATAAGTAGGCTACAAAGAGATCAAGGGCACATCATAAAGATACATATTTTATTTTCTGTAACAGGTATAATATCATGTGATTGTAACGTCAAGTTCATAATTAACATATTGTAAACAAAAATATAACCTATACATCTTAAATAGCAAGGAATATAGCTATTCATGCAATTTCTGTTACTTAACAATAACAAAGCAATGTATATGTACAGCACTTAATGTGAAGGTTTCTCATGTTAATTTCAGCTTCCTGGTTACATTTCCTCAGCACTATTCCTCCCCTTATAATTCATGATATACATGCAAGGGTTTTTTAATACAATTTCAAGATTAACATCATCTTTAGGTGTTGACATCAAAATTAAAAGACAAGTGTTTTAGTTCATGTCACAGTAAGACATTTATATCTATAGATATACAGTTTGAGAAAAGTCTACTCGCAAGTAAGAAACTAAAACCAATGTTTACTTTTAGCATATTCAAAACATAGGGGGGATGGGGTTAGAGGGTAGGTTAAGGAAAAAGAAAAATGTCCTTGCTTTAAGAAGGTTTATTTATTTATTTATTATTATTATTAATACAGCTACTATTATTATTTTGAAAATTTCGTTCCGAAGCAAAAGATATAATCATCATTATTAAGATCGGAGATTAACTGCATTGCAAAGATTTAAGGATTACACTAGTCTCACTCGCAGTGAAATTCCCACCTGCGCAATCACCACTAGCACCAATACAAGAGCCATGACAAAACACCTTCTATTCTACCTTTAAATCTATCCTCCACCTCCAATATTACTTCTAGAGAATTCTCTCAGTGGGACGTATATCTATTACTATAAAATTCATAAAAAGAAGTTGTTAAGGGAGTAATAAACTGATCTTCATCAAGCAATCACATTCCTCGTTTCTGGAGGAGTGGATAATCAGACAGCTTTAATGGTTTAAAAATAAAGAAGAGATGTTATTGCGAAATAAAAATAAATCATGTGCCAGATAGCGGTAACTGCATGCAAATGTTTATCAGGGAAAGACTTGTTTTTTCAGAGATGTACAGCAGCCGCAACCACAAGAAAAAATCTACCACCATTTGGTTGATACTAGACCACCTATACCATTACTACTACCTCCACTTGCACACACTTCAAATTATAAGAACAATGATTAAAAAAGAGAGGAGGAAATGCTCTTGTTCATCAACAAACGGGTTATATGATTCAATTATATTCATTTCATAAAGCAGCATTTACAGAAGAATCACAAATTATTCTTAGATAACAATTTGATTTTGGATTGTAAAACCTAACTTAAGGATCATGCACCTACTTCCTAAAACAGAGCAGCATTATCTTTTTTGCAATTGCATTTTTCTATTCTCATATAGTATACCTATTACAAAAGGAACTATATATTTTGCTCGGTCAGTACTTCGACATGCCATGTTGATCTACTCAATATGGTTGGTGCAAAATATTCCTTGTGAACCAAAATTTATTCAATTATATTTTATATAAAAATCCCAAAATGATTATATTATTAGAATATTGGTGAGATGGTGCTAAGCAATACCAGAGCAAGTCGACAGAGAAGACTAGCAACAGTACAGAATATACACGAAAGTATGTCCACGGAGTTGCAGAAGGAGATGCATTCAGACGATCAAGTCGATCTCTAGCCAGAGCTTGAAACATCTGTACAAGACAACATAAATAGATATATCATATATACTATTGCTCAATCCTCGACAACCCATATCTTAACTATAAACTTCAGTGTGTACCTTTAAGGAGCATAGAACGATCAACCACGTTGTCCATAGGCCTCCCTGGTATATTGTTGGTGGAACTACCAGTGGAAGAAATGTTCCCTATCAAAAGTCATTGACACAAAAAGATTATAAAACAAATTTTGATAAGGAGACTACAAAATGATAAATGCAATTTACACAGTGAGCTTCGCAATTCTAAAGAATATTTCAACCTCTCAAACAGTACTTTAGCTAAGTAATCGCATTAGTATAGTGCTGATAAACAATAGCAATCCACATAAAAAATCAAAAAGATATATTAGCTTCTATCAATCTTTTGAACTCAATAAAGTCAGAACCAACCCAAACATCAATCAAAACAGGGAAACAACTTGCAAGCATCTGCAAGAGTAATTCTCACAAGCTTTTACATGAGATATTCTATTGCCTAAAAGTTGATAACAAATTTAGTTATTCTTTCCATCCTTGGTAACCAATCAATGATGAAAATCATAAGTAACTGCTGCTAAATTGATGTCACAAAGGGAATAAATTAATAGTGATAAATCCAAATTATTGCTAGTATGTTTTACTTCATCTATAAATTAACCGATTTAAGCTCTCTACACAAAACATTCACAAACAGCCTAAATGGTGTATCAACTTCCCAATTACAACCAACTAAAATGTATCCCAAAAATAGCAATAATAAACAACAGCATCTAATCACAAATATACTGTACAGACAAGATTCGAAATCATTATGCTGCAAATCACAATCAGATCGACATACAATAAATGAAAGAATATGACCTTGTATATAACATAGTTAATTAGCCGCTCCACCAGTTTTCGAGCTTCTGTAGAGTACAACTCCACAAAGAATATGGTCTGCACAGCAGTAAACACGGGAAAGATAATCAGTTAACAATATTGCTTCACTTATTTAATGAAGAATGAACAAAATATAATCAAAATATACTTTGAAACCCAAAATGTAACCCAAGTATAGCATTGGGATAGGGAAATTAATTTCAGCTATTTCTGACTATCTAAAGGAGGCTATTCACACATTCATATCATCTTATGTTAGGCAGCTAAAAATCAACATGCTCACTTTTTCATTGGTATGGCAGTTATATTATATAAACATGGCATGATAATATTATGATTCTTCCTAATAATAAATAAAGTTAATCCTACAAAAAAAGATGCAATAAGTTTCAAAGCATGATATACATTGTTAGGCACTCTCTCAAACAGCTTATAGAGCAGTTGGTAGTTTATTATAGTATCAAACTCTGGGTGTGCAAGGGCTAAGGTTCAAGTCTTCCCTCTTGACATTTGTTCCCCTTGATGTTATTAAGTGCTATTGCAGTTTGTTTGGATTGAGCAAGGAATCAATCTTATTTCAATGTTTCATTCAAATAAATTACTCTGCTATAACGCATGGCAGAGGGTCCGCAATACCCAAAGCACTGGAGTGATACAGTATATAGGAGGGGCCTATAAATGCCTAATACCACAATGCCCTCCCTATCCAAGAATTTTTTGCGAAAATGCTAACCAAGTGACAAACTAATCCATCAGTCATGAAAGAGGTTGATCCCTATCATCCTTAACTATACAAGGCCAATGAACTACTCGCTTTAGCCTTTTCTATTCCTTCTTTAGGCTCGACTCGGTCGATAGCAATCGTGGTAGTAATGTCCTAAAGCCCAGCTATAGGTCTAATCAGGAAAGACATAAAGGGACTTTCTTCAAATTCCCATATCTTGTACGAGGATTAGCATCTTGGGGTCCTTTACTGGGCATAAAGAAATCATCTTGGCAGCCCAAACCAACCAAACAAGAGATAGGAATCAGAAACTACTGCATCTCGCTAAGCTGAAGTGAGGCAAGTGACACAACTTCAGGTCCCAGCTTTTGATGAAAATAAACAATTGAGTATTAGGCCCTCTTTCTGCAAATGAGAGAGTTACACGTGAGAGAGAGAGTGATAAGCATAATGTACATTATTAGGCACTCTGTCTAACAACTTAAACTTTTATACCATTGTAACCTAACAACGTCAAACTCAAAACCAGTTGGCTACTGGTCAAATAGCCACCATATTTATATCAAGTCTGAAGGCTAAAGTTGACTGACGTAAGACTGTATTATCACACGTCCCCTCATGTTTGGCCTGATTTTGAGCCCAAAAACACGTGGGCAATTTATATTGGATGACATGGAAGTGTGCATCGTGTAGTGTCGGCTCTGATAAACATAACATGATGCCATTTGGGTATGAGTGGAGTAGCCCAATATGTTTATACGAAGTCCCACATCAAACTAGTTAAGCCTAGAGAATCAATATGCAAACCCAATGAGGCTTCTCAACTCATAGCTAGTTGGTTAAATTAGATGCTTCAACAATAGAAATCATACAGCAACTCGATATGATTGAAATGGATTTTTTTGAGTAAGTCTAAACAAGCTTTAAAAAATATCAGAGGTTTTCCGGTACGAGTCTCCAACTTGTTACACATGGCAATCCCTCCGTGTCAACGATTCTATTAAAACCAGATGGGTTGGATCTTTAATACGTAATTCAATACAAATTCTTAAGTGTCATTTCCCCAGTACTTGCAAAACAATGAAGCAGATCCAACCTTTTTCAATGACTATTGCTAACTTATGCAACACTGTATATCAAGAACAAATACAATTGCTAAAACACTACAATGGAAGTTGAATATTTTGAATACTTCTTACTTATCATAAAAAAATTATTAAAAAAGTTAAAAATATAAAAGAATTGTCATACTGAGCATCTAACAGAAGACTCATTCCACACACTACGGCACAATTTTCCACTTTAACATTTCAAAATTTTAAATTGAACTAAAATCATTATGTCACATCCAGCCAACATCTATCAAGCCTATGTTTGATAAAACTTTCAATAAGTGCTCCCTACAAATAGTTAATTTACAAAAAATTTACTGCCAAGATATTTCAGCAGGTAAAAGTTCAAATAAATTAACTTCATTTGATGTCCAACTACATTTGTTACTCAGTAAGTAAAAACCATAAAATTCTTGATAATATGCCAACCTTCACTTTGTCCCTAAATGAAAGACAAGGCTAGGAATGCAGCAGAGATATTGAAAGACATCCATCATGGTTCATATATTAAAAATGGAAGCCAACTGTCGTTAACAAAGATAATTTTACTATTCCCCGCAAAAAAGAATTGCAAGTATATCAAAACAGACGAAGAGAAAGTAAGGTAAGGTGGATGTGTCTACATATGTTTATTTACAAATTTTATCAAATATGAATTTGTAATTTTTTCCACCTATTCCACACCAAACAAGTCTGACTCGCATCATATATTTGTTCTATATCTCACTATTACACTATTATTTCCAAGTCTTACAATCCATGGTCATAACAGCATCTAAAATAAAATACTACTCTTTTTTGGATGAACCAAGGAACGGAGGAGAGTTTGGTGTCATATACTTGTATTTGAAATTTATGAAGGTGTTGCACTTTTAAAAACAAGTAATATACATAATTCTTCATTAGTACCCCTTTTAAATAATTTTTTCCACAATTTTCGAAACCTAGTGTTTCAATTAATTAATTAACTCATAGAATCAAAGCCTGCTCCTCCAAACAAGGGACAACCATTATTAATATACCTCTACAATGAAAACAATTGTGCCTAAACCTACTAATATCCATTTCAAAAATACAGTGGGTGGCTAAACAAGATTACAAGAGCTTTCTATTAAGAAATTAATGCAGTACAATCCATTACTAAGGATCCATCACCCTGAACCTCTATAATGAAAAGCAAGGAGATGAAATACTGCATACTTAACAACTACAGGCAGTAATTCTAACCATTACTCTGCAGAGGTTAAGCTGGAAGAAGATATTTAACAAAGTCCATGAAATACCACCAGTAAAATTTTCGTTAAAGACTTGAACTCATCAACATACGCTGGATCATAGATTATAAACTATCAACTTTTATCTAATCGTGAGTTGTGATAGAGTTCCTTTTCTCTTCTTCGTGTGGCTTCTCGGTATTAACATCCTTAAATTTGTTGGGCTAAACATTATACGTTCTTTACAATGGCAAAACATCTAACAGTAACAATACATTCATGATAAGGTTCATAAAGCTCATAAAATCCACGTAATAGAGAATATCAAATTTCCATCACAAGAAGATATTCACTGTATTGAACAATATGTAAATGAGTTGCTTAGTGCAATGTATACCATCCCTTAGTGCAATGCAATCCATTCCCGCATGAGAAAATTTTGCTGAGCAATTCATACAGCAGGAAATTTACCTTAAGAAACAGAATGGTCAGAACAAATATGTTGATTGCAAAATTAGCCACCAATGCGATTGAGGTGTAAGAGCCCAAAAGCAACTCCAAGGCTTCAAAAGCATTTCCAAAGTGAATAAAATTCTGACTAATTGAACCGTCTGATTTTAGTTTTTCAAGTGATAGTACTGTCCAACATTCGAGGCCAGCATAGCTCAAGACTGTAGAGACTACCGAAATCAGTAAGTAGTTTGCACCCATGGACAATAAATGTACTCTTTACCACAACCAAAATCCCAGGGTTTCATGAGACTCAAAATAACATGACCCTTTGCCAGAGTTCTGACTGTAGTGTAAGAACAAACGGACAAGCAGAGACAAATTCTCAGTTTGTACAAAATAAACCCTTCAGATCAACGTCCAGATACCCCAAGCAGGAATCAAGGAACCTGCGTCACAAACCCAAAAAGAAATTTGATAAGTAACCCACATAGCTTCAATTTGCTTAGTATTAGTTGCTTCTTTTCACAATGTCAATAAATGAATCAAACAAAGCACTGATATTAGTAAAACAGATGATAAATAATCTTTTATGCGACTTATGTCTCCTCATCTCCCTCAAGCCTAAACTGAACTAATGTTATAAGAATAAATTAATCAATTAAAGTCAACTTCACTTTCACGAAATATAAAAGATGCCTCCACTAATTTGGACTTATACTTAACCAGTGCATGAAATCCGTAAATTCAAACACAACCGTAAGTAGCTATAAAGAACTTAGATTTCACAAATTTCAGAGTAAAACTGAAATAATCTGATTAACGGAACCAAATAAACTTCAAATCACAATCGGAACGGCAAACAAAAACGGTACAAACAACCTGAAAACCCTAGGATTTTTAGAAATTTGATGAGTGGAACCAAAATAAATAACCAATTTCAGATTTATTTAATGAATTTACAGAAGTCATAATTTATGCATAAATCGGAATATGTGTATAACATGTACAAATCTAAACCAAATTAAAACGCGGTAGGAATTAAATTAGCATATGAATCGCGAACCTGTTCGACCTAAGACGACGATGTAAAGGACTCGGCGGGAGATTCTGCGATCTTCACCTTCACAAGAGAGAGAAAGACAGAGATTGGGCCAGTTTTTGCGGGAAACGGGGAAAGCGAAGAGTGAACCTCTTTCTCTTTTTATTTTTCTGATTTCAGGGATGGTGTAATAATAGAGTACAGAAGCGAAAACGTATCCCCCAAATATAAAATTGCTTAAGACAATCTTTTAAATACCATTACTATGTCTTTTTCCTTAAAAAAAGTTTTTGGTATCTGCATTGCTACGGTATTACCGTATCCTTACTTTTATGCTCAAGGCCAAACAGCCGTAGATATTCTGTTATTGTTTTTAACTAATAACAAGATTATATAAGTGGAACATTATTTTCAAATGAATAAGAATAAGTGTGAATATTCAATCACAATATTTATTTTAAATATTAAAAAATAAAATATTATATTAAAATTCATATTATATCTCATTTTTTAAATATATTTTTTATATTTTTATATGGTTTCCTTTCACTTGAAAATGGGTCTCATTTTATACTATTTATCTTAATTATTAAAAAATAAGACATTACATTAAAATTCGTGTTCTGTTTCACTTTTCAAATGTATTTATGATAATTTTATATGATTTCCTTTCAATTGAAAATGGATTTCATTTTATACTCATATAAAAAAATATCATGTAAAAATATTAAAAATACATATAAAAATATTAGTTTCCTTATATAAACTATGGGTCCTCTTAGCATTCTAAGCGCGAAAAATAATGGTACATTTTATTTGTTTATATATTTGCACGGAATTTAATATATGGGGTCCACTAGTATATTATTTATTTATGCATTAAATTCAGTGTAAATACATAAATAAATATTATTACGCATTATTTTCAGTGCTTAAAATGACACATTCTAAGAAAATCCATAAACTATACAGAGTAATTATTCTAGCTTAACTATAGTGATATTCCACTTGATAAAAAATAAAATTGTTAAATTGAGTTGACTATAAAATATGGTGATACTTTTTTTTTTTTGGTAACATAGAATTGAACTTAAGAGGAATGAAGTAAAAATATAAAAGTGTATGATTGGAGGTTGGCTTACTAGTTTGATATTTGTTAAGAAATATTTACTCTTTTTTGTAGCAAAAATAAATAAAAAAAAATATTGGTTAATTTTTTTTTATGAATATTAAAATATTAGATATTGAGATTCAAAATAAATATTTATTTATTACGACATGATCAACACGCTATTTTCAACTAATATCGTATGTGCGGATAAAAATATGCTATGATTAATGGCACGAGAAACCAATTTTATAAAAATAAATATTAATATTTACAGATATATTAATTAAATAAAATTAATTTATTTCAAAATTAATTTTAAAAAATTTACGAAGTCATTTCATAAAGTTAAAGTGCAGCTCTTTACTTCTTTCTTCTTCTTCTTTTTTCAATTCCCTTTTCTCTTTTCCTTTGTTTTGTGAAGAGAGAGGGTATTGGTTTGGATGGCTTCCATGATGCGATTAACAAGGCATCGATTAGTCGTTTCAAATATTTGTAATCGTAGCCCACCTATATCTTTATTTTATTTTTTCTGGTGGGGGAAGCTAGTCAACATCTACATCTTTATTTATAAATTTGAAATAAGGCTAAGTACATTATAATTAAATATAAATTCTATTGCATATATGATACTTTTAGTTAATTAATCTTACAAAATAATTCTAGCTTGTATATTAGTTATTAAAATTTAGTTAGCTGGCTTTTAAAATAAAAATCATAATGACAACTCATTATTCTACAACAATTATATTCTTAAATAACTATCTATTAAAAATATAAGAAAATATTATGAGGAAATAATGATTGATATAAAAAAAAATTGTAATGTATATTACAAGATATATTAATGACTAAACTTTAGCTAACAACTTTATTTCATATAGGAGACTTTTATTTAATTAATGCTAAAAAATTCGAATTATATTTTAAAACTAAAATCATGATACATTTAAACATTACATTTAGATTTGTAGGTTTTCACTCAACTTTAAACTCTAAAAATGCATATATAAATAAGAAGAACTGAATATAAAAAAGTAATTATTAAATTTAAAAATTATATAAAACTTAATTTTAAAGTAAAACTAACAAAAAAAATGACATCAATAACGCTCAATTGTGAGTATTCAACAACTGTATGTGATGTGTACTACTTATTCGTTTTTTAAGCAAAATTCCTCATCATTCTAATAATAATAGTAGGTTAATTTAAAATTCAAAAAATATATTTTATAATCATTATATATAAAATAAATAAAAACAATTTTATTTAAAAAATAACTCCATACTTCGTACGGCACACTTGGCTAGTTAGTTTATATTAACCGAATAACCGGGCAAAATTGTCGGGTACAGGCGCAATTTAATTAATTTGGACAAATTTACTCCTTTGGTAATTATTAGGGCTATTAACGAATTATAGGGGAAGACTAAAACCCATTTGTTCAATCTCCTCTCTCTCTCTGTTAAAGCAGCGTTGATTTCATTAAAATTGGAATCAAAATGCAGCCATCCCATTAACATTAAATCACGGGCATCACAAAATTCTTCTGGGTTTCGTATTACACAGTGATATTCTAATACTTTTTTCACCTTCAAAATCCAAATTGTTCAAGCAAACAAATTACTGCAAATAATTGTTTATTCTGAGAATAATTCAATTTGGCGGAGAGGTTCGAAATAAAGGTACGCATCAACTGCTCTCATCTTTCGTTGTTTTCCGTACAGTTTCAACGTCCTCTAAAACCTTGAAATAATTAATTCTTCCGCAAAAAACTCACCGTCACTTTCCTCCGTTCATTTTGGTGTTCGTCACGGAGATTTGACTCGTTAGATGGTAAGGGTATATTTGTCCACTTAAAATTAATTACTTTGTGCTTAGTAGTTTTGTCCAGTTAATATCAATCCCTTTACATTAATATAAATGAGAAAAGAAAAATACGATTAGATTGTCAAGATCGTGTTGCTTTATACTACTTTATGTATACTAATATTGTAGGACACACTGTGTATAAAATAAGTAAGTTAATGTTGAAGAGAAAATAAGAAATGATAAGGAAAAAGAGAGAATTCTCTGAAGGGTACTTTGCTCCTGATATCAATATCTAATGCGTTCTATTGATTTATTTGGTAGCTCTGTGACCTCTTGCTTGACATAAATAGATACCTCACTATCCATACGACAATTCTCAAGCTCGTTGCAGTTTCAGTGAACAATTTGGTAGCTCTGTGACCTCTTGCAACTTTTATTAAAATACAGATACAAAGTGATTTAGATAATATTTTAATATGTTCAAACAAAAGGGCCTCCGCTTTTTTTTTCCAGTGTGAATTTTTTGGACAAGTATGTAAAACAGCCCCCCTCCAATCTTGCTCTATAACTTAAAAGAATATTTCCACTAGCATCATCTATAACAGCAGGAACTTCGAATACTCGAACCAAAGCTGGGAATATCACACAAAATCATTTAGAAGGATCATTTTCCTCAAACTTTGAAAGGAATCACACTTCAAGTGCTGCAGGGGACCTCGACGTTGGCACCACTTGTCTCGACTCGTGAATCTTTGCACCCATCTCTGCCACGACGAGCCTGGTCAGAAACAAACCAGAAACTAGAGCTGCCCCCATCAACATTGTGAAAACAGCATTCCAACTATTAGTAGAGACATAACCAGTTAGCAATGGTCCTATTGCAGCCCCTATGGAGCCAGTTCCGTCGATTATTGCTGTGACAGTCGAAAGTGCCCTTGAATTGCCTTTCAAGGAGCTGTGTGTCCCTAAATCGGCTGATACGGCTGTTGTTATAAGAGCATAAGGTCCATTTACAAACACACCAGTGATCACCATGAGAATGACGTTAACGGTCATGGAAATGTGTCCATAGTTTCGGTACAAGAAGAGAGCCGGGATAGCACAATACATGAAGCTTGCAGCTGTTATAGCTCTGGCACCAAGGCGATCAGATATGTGACCGGCCAGGATTCCTCCAACCACGCCTCCAACATCAAACAATGTAGATAAATTTCCAGATGCCTCATTAGACAAGTATTTGCCAGCTATAGCTGCAGCACAACAAATAAATTAAGTGAGATCAGTGTCCTTTACAATTAGATCATTTTTCTTTAGTATTTAGTTCCATGATCGACCTCTAGAGTAACATCATTAAGAAACAAATGGAAATGCTATTACAAACAGCGCAGTTTTTACATTGGTTCCTGATCAAATCTTGTCAATGGAAATTATAGAAATGTCTAAATAAAATTCTTGATTAAATGTTCCAGGCCTTGAATATATATGCTATACTTCAATACACCAATTTTTTTTTTCATCAAATAGAATTTTGATATGCATTTATAAAAAGGTACTGAACAGGGAAAATGAAAATCTACCTGTGTGGCTAATGTAGAACGGTAGCCAGTAGAGAAATGTGTAAGCAACCAATTTCGCGAAGAAGAGACAAAAGGCAAAAGGAGCAACCCCGGGAATTTTCCACGCTTCTATAAACCCCACAGCCGACTTGTCGTCTTCTATCTCCGATCTCAACAAAGGTTCTGTTACTCCCTCTTCTGCTTTTTTAGGAGAGTGCAATTCATCTTCATTGCTTTCAACTCCAGCAGCCTCGGGACTAACTGGCAACAAGAGAAAAAGCACTAATCCAACCAAAGCAATCATGATACCAGGAACAACCATGGACCATCCCCAGCCATAGCTCAATAAAGTCGAAGCAATTAAAGATCCGGTAATGTTCCCTAGCGACGTGTGAGCATTCCAAATACCCATTATAAGTCCTCTCTTTCTCTTTCCAAACCAGTTCCCAACAACTGCAACTACTGAAGGCCATCCAGTTGATTGGAACAAACCGGCAAGCATTTGTACAATTAAGTAGTAGTAAAAGATGTGGATATTTGCCCAGTATCCGACTCCATAAAGCGCAGTGAACAAACCAGTTCCCACCATTCCAACTGTTAAAAATATTCTAAGATCCATTCTATCACCCAAATGGCCAGAGAAGTACATTCCAATGGCATATACGAAAAGGAATGCCACATCTAGGTCACCAAGCAACACTGTGCCATCTGATCCGTTGAAGGGCGCCCAGCCACTTCCTAGCACCCATGAAGTTTTCCTGCTTTCAATTGGTTTTTGAAAGTCAGAACTTTGCCAAGAGAAGGACTTCAAGCTTACATTGGGAGGACGGGGATCAAGTGCACTTTTCACAATGCTACTAGTTTTTCTAGTAGCATGGTAGCTTGCATATGCCAAAAATGTCACAATTAGGACAATGGCCTGGTGTGTTTTGAAAGGTAGATTTGATTTCCTCGTGTGCTCTATGAATCGAATTCCTGGGGGCTTGCCATCCTTTTTCTCCTCAACCGATTCTAACAATGAACCCATTTGTGGTCTGGTCTGTCTTACAATATAAGGGATAATGAGGAATAACTTCCGCTTCTGTTGCTTAAAGAGCTAAGCAAAGAACCTGATTAAACAAGCAAGTTCAAGCCAAGAATTATTTCTAATTTAAACATATGTGTTTCAATTTAATCCTTTTCAATACAATTCAAATGAAAGCTTTAGGTACAAGCAAAATTGTGGAACCCATAAGGATCTGGCCTAATTAAGTAAAAAATAAAATAAAGGCAGTATTTATATAACTACCACAAGTTCTTTGAATCAAGTATGATGCAAGATCCCTGTGATATTCATATAAATTCCAACCTCCAGAATAATAATCAAAATCCATAGAATTAAGAATTAACAGGAAAACATGTAAAGATAACTGAAATTCATAATGCGCACAATTCTTAATTTGGGTGTTAACAAATTGGTGCAAAAACTGAATTTTTGCAAGAATCTAAGACCAACACACTACTTTTGAACCCAAAAAATGGAGGTTTAACATATACCCATTAATTATAACAGCTTTTTAACGATTTTTCAGTTATAAAACGAGAGCAGACTAAAGTAGAGGGATAAATTCAAAAAAAGCAGAGGGGGGTCATATACAAATTTGAAAAAATGTAAGAGAAATTTTAGTCAAATAAGAAGAGAAATTTAGATAGGGGATCATACCTTTCTCTCACAGCGGAGCTGAATTGATGACTTGTTTCTTCTCTTACAAACTCTCAAGACTTCTCTGGTTTTATCAGTCGCTAAAATGAACTAAAAAAAACAGGCTGATGTTTGCAGGCAATTTGTATGCAAGGAAAGAACGAACGCCGAGGTTTTATTTAAAGCGGACGGAGGGTAGTACTATTTTAATTCCGGATATACCCGTTGCTTATTTTCGTAATTACAAAAGAGTAGGCGTCTGTTTCAATGACAAAGAGCCGTGCAGGTTCACAATACTGCCCCTAGAATGGGTTAACTAACATGGTGCTGAATGCAATAATCAAGTTATATTACAATTATATTCTAAAACTTTTTCGTTTAATTTATTGTATCTTTAGTTCCATTCATGACAAGTTGGCTACATTGTTGATTCACCCGTCTACAACATATTTCTTGAGCTTGTTTGGGAGAGTTTTCAGATGGATTATAATTATTTTAAAATTAAAGAAATATATTAGCACTATTTAGTAATTTTTATTTTTAAAAAGGTAGATATTCATTTTTAACTGAAGCATAAAATTTATAATTTTTAATGAAATACTTTAATCAATTAGTCTAATGGTTAAGATTGAGGTACTGTGATTTTTAGCTCTCAGATTTAATTCTCACTAAGATTAATTTATTTTTTAGTTAATAAGGTTTAATTGATTTTTGATATTGTAATAAATCTTCAAAAAATGAGCACACATTTATTTTTAAATTCTTAAAAATAAATTAAATTATGTACTACATATTTATTTTAAATTTATTATTAATATTTAAAAAATAATTTTATATTTATGTAACCAAACACCTTTTTAACTTTCTTATAAAAATATTTTGAAAATTGTTTCATCACAAAATATTGCTCCGCGCGCAACAACGAACCCTTGCTCAAAAGAATTCAAGCAATTTGGATTAGATAAGTCTATATATATAATATTTAAATATAAAATTATATATTATACTCATCTAAATTATTAAAAAATAAGATAAGATATAAGTTTTGATATTATATTTTATATTTTAATAATTAAAATAAATATTGTATTTAAATATTATGTCTTTAGACTTGTTTAGTTGGTTCAGTGGTTGCCGAGTGGTTAATCGAGAGAATAGTGGCCAAGTGGATAAAGAGGGTCCCATATCGACCACGTTAACTAGCCACTTTGGAGGGGTTCGGGTCAATTTTTGAAAAATTGATAATTATGGGACTACTAGTAGCAGTAGTTAGAGGGTCCTTTATTACCGCCGGGATGTACATGTTGGAACTAGTAGCAGTAGTTAGAGTAGTCTCTGACTTTTAATTTATGGATATTAGCGTTTATAAATTATAAGTATAAAATAATTTTTTTATAAAATTTAAGGAATTAAATAAAAAATAAATTTAATATAAAAAATAAAATAATAATATATTTAAAATTGTAAGAATAAAAGAGAAAAAAAATAAAATATGACAAAATAATAATATATCTAAAATTATAAGGATAAAAGAGAAAAAAAATAAAAATGACAATAATAATATAATTATAATTATACGAACAAGAGAGAAAGAGAAATAAGCGTAAAACAAAATCACCAAATTTCCGACAAAAACTTTTTAACATGTACTAGAACTTTGGCATATCTAGTGTAATTTATATTGCATTGTGAATTAAAAATTAAAATTTTATTTAGAATTCTTGCTCACCCTTGCGACAATAAATTTTGGTTATCAATTTGAAGCCTAGTTATGCAGTTAAAACTCATGACATCGTTTGAGAGGAAAAAGGTTATCCACCATGGTCATGACATCTAATGGACCCCTCCATCTAATCCTATAATTACATTCCTACTGGTTTTGACCCAATTAACTGACCGGAGCGGAACGGTTTTGAAAAATGAATTTCCATTTGAAGTCATTATTGATCACTTTCAATATGGTAGCACTGTAATATTAGATCAATACGGGGGCCAATATCGTAAGCCAACCACGATTAATTATTTAGAAGACAAATGCGGGACGGTTGTATAGAAGCATATTCGCATATCTACAGGGCATAATCCCTCGTATATTCCTGGATTCTGTCGTAATATTCCCGGGGCCAGTTGTCATACGTGTCTTCTGCTGTGTCCAATTACATTGAAGAAAACTTGGGCGCCCAACAGGAATATTAGAAGGACATGACATTCTTGTCGAATCCAACAAGATTCATGCCTATTTAGTGTCACACTTTCTTATTAATTGAATACATGGTGGTGGGCTTAAAAAAGAAGTCATAAATTTAGATACGAGGAGGAAAAGGGTGGATTGTTATTAATTGCTTTATCATATATCTGCTTGTTGGGCGGTGGTCCTAAGTAAAAATTAAATGTTGATTGAACTTGAAAAGGAGTACTACTAATGGAGGTGGTCTATAAAGTGCAGCAATGGTGTACTATTCTTCTCTTGTTGATTACGCTAAACAAATTTGACCCTATCCATTAGAGAATTTAATATCTGACGCTGTTGCTCTATTCAACCATGTGACCCTCTCTAGGGTCAAAGCAAAACTTGTTTTCTCTTCGTACTCTGCGTTTGAATTGAGTCGAGAATAGAATATAAAAAAAATAAAAATAAAAAATAATAATAATATATTTATTAATTATTTTAGAAGATAAATTATTTCAATTGAATGATATTTATTTAATTCTCTTTATTTTTAATTTATATAAAAAGTGATGAAATAAAATTTATTTTAATAAAATAGATATATATAATAATTTTACTATTATATTACACTACCCCACCACCACCAATAACTAAACATATACTTAAAATATTTTAAAATTATTCTATTTCTTCATTCATTCTATTTTTTCAATCTAAACGCAACATTAATTGTAACAAAGATGGTGTATGCTTATGCAGAGGCAATATGTGAATTATCAAAAAAAGAGGCAATACGTGTAACTTTTTTTTACTCGGCTAATTTTTGATTGCTTCAAAGATAGTGTTAACGTTAAATTTTGTACCGCTTGTACAAATCACCAAATAATGAATAAAAAATGCATCAAACACACACATAATTGCGAAAATATAAAACAAGAACACTAAGATTTTATGTAGAAACTCAAATGAAAAAAAATCACGGAGAAAGACAAGAAATTCACTATAATAATATTGAGAATACAAATTATTTATCACTCTTTTCCTCCTCCTCACACTCTTCTCTTATTGTGTTGTATCTTGTATAATGCATATCTCCATTGAACTCTTGTTTATTGATATATTTATAGATGTCATGTCCATCCGAAACCAATTAACAGTAAGAATTCTCCTCCAAATCTCTTTATAACTACAATTAATTATTAATAGATTATCTTTCAAATTAGATTTCTCTATCTCTCCCAAATGAAAAAAATATAATCCTATTCTAATAAAGACTCTACCACAATGCATGCGATCAAAATAAATATATATGGGCCCAAACAATTACATCCCAAAATATATAGTATTAATTAAATTTGTAGTATGTTTTAAAAAACTCTGTGAGTCTTTGAACAACATGATGCGAGTCCAAATTGAAGTTATTAAATTAGTATATCTAACATGATAATAGTGATCAAGATGAAATGCTCAACGCACTTGGGCCTTGAGTTTTAACTTCTAAAACATTTATAATTATCCTTCTTCCTATTTTAGACATCCCCAAATATTTGTCACATTTTTCAAAACTATTGCAAGTGATCTAACCTTATTTTACTCTTTTCACTAGGCTATATGTATTGTACTCTCTTTTTGGAGAATAGAGAAAACTATGTAGAATGCAGGACTCCAAACATTGTAGGACAGACATAGAAGGGATAAGTTGGTCAACCCATATCATGACGTTAATAATGCAACACTCTATCTACATCATAATATACGGGATGTAGGTACAAGAATTTATAATTTTAATTTCATATCGTAACGTGTATGATAATTTAAAATTATGTTAAAACTTAAATACTATATTTGGATTATAAAGTATCTGTGCTTAAATGAAGCTCATTGATTATTTAAGATAAAGTTTTAAGTAGAGTTACAAATAACGGATTACTCTCCTATTCAGTAGGTTAATAATTAAGAGAACATATTCAGGGTAGTACAAAAACTCTGTGCTTTTATGGCGGTTATAATTTATTCTTACATGTACAAAATTGTGTTTGTAGTTGGGCTAAGGAACATACAAATAAGCCATATTCCCTCCAAATACAAAATCGGGCCCATAAGGGATCGGCCTTATTTTATGGTTCTAAAGCTTTGTTCTATATTAATTCATAGTATATGAAAATTGTTGACCCGAACTGAAAGAGGAAAAAAATAAAACCGAACTTGAAAAGGAAAAGGAATCTAATTACCATGGCTTCCATTATACATCACAAATTTATATCAATATTAAATATAAGACGTATGTTGATACATAAAATAATAATAAATATTTAATAAAAGATCACAAATTATTATTATATATATGATCATTTAGAGTCGGTGTTATATATATTATCATTTAGAGTCGGTGAAAATCTAATTTTGTTATGAAATCATTTTCCTATTAACATTGGACGTCTGATTTATATATGGATTTGACATTAAAATTAATGTATATAATAAATATAGTTAAGAACAACTCGGTAGTAGTTCCTAGAAACCATGCATACTCTCTCTATATATCTCTCTCATTAATCAATTCTCCCTTCCTCTACCATCAAATTCAAGTGAAACCATATATGACAATGGTTCGCTCAAAGGTGATGAAAAAAACAAATAGGAAAAACAACATTGATTAAAACAAAAGCCCGAAGGACAATTTGAGCTAGTTCTCGAGTCTATTCCAATTGAGCTCGTTACTGAAATTGTAGCTCGTGTTGCTGCCTGTTGCTTTATATATATGTCAGCTGATAATCTTGTTGGCATAGTTATAGCACATGATATTGAAGGTGGAGCTGCAGCACATGGCCTAGCAACACTTGCAGGTCCTGCAACATATATATGTCCGATAATTATATATGACGATAAATTTGTGTTGACAATATTAAATATGATTTATGTTACTATATGAACATAGTAAGAAAGAGACCTACACATTATTTTATTTTATTTTATTATTTTCAACATCAAATTAATCATCATATAAATCATTATCTAACTCAAAATAGACCTAAAAGAAAAATTAAAAATACTAAATTTAAAAAAAAAAAAAATCTTAATGCACAAAAATCAAAGTATCCAACTATATATGTTATTTTTTCTAAACTTTTGATGTTATTTATTTTATTTTTCATTATTTTATTTTATTTTTATTTATAAACGGGTGCTATCAACATGAACGCTGCATTATTCCGATAATAAAGCTAAAGAACTAACACAATAAAAGCCGAGAAATTTATAAATGTGGAAGGAGTAGATGTGCCAAGCTTGAATGTAATTATTCTAGTCTACCCGAATGTCTTAGAAAATGTGTTGTATGATTCTCGCAACTACTCAGTCACAACCTGATAAATAAATGTAACATGGACTACCATTAATTTTTCAATAATACAAATATTTAGGATTTTGGTTGTCTCCATCTTTTCTTTGATAAAATTTATGATTTTTTTTAATCCAGTGTTTTCCCCATTTTTATTTATGTAGCGTTTTAGAGTACTGCACGCTTGTTAAAAAAATATTTATTATTCTAATTTTATTGTTAAGATTGATATTGTCACAACTATCAACATATATATATGTCCGATAATTATATATGACGATAAATTTATGTTGACGATATTAAATATAATTTATGTTATTATATGAACATAGTAAGAAAGAGACCTACACATTATTTTATTTTATTTTATATATATGTCAGCTGATAATCTTTGGAAAATGTCACCGGATCATCTTCGGGGTGAATTTCAGCAGGAAAGAAGGGTGAGAGACTCTGCCTGAATTTTAAATAAATAAGAGAGAATTTTTGGATTAAAAAATCTGTTCAAGCGGTACAAATTAAGAGCAATTAATACCAACATGTCTGCGGAAACTCCATTTGATGATGGATTGGACACCATTTGAAGATGGTGATCTCCATTTTTAAGATCTTACTAGTTAAATTATTGGATGTATGAGAAGTATATATTTAGGGTGATTTTTTATTTAACCTTTATTTAATACAAATTATGTTAAATTTTGATATATATATGAAATTGATTTGTCAAGTTTACAAGCAAGTAGACGGGCAGACAGACGCATGCATCGAACGACATAAATCTCCGATCAAACCCTACAAAATTAACCAAAAGAGACGGCTCAAACTCTCATTCTCTCTATAAAATGGAATCAGTCAACAGTAACATGGAACACATCACTCCTCTCTTCTTCCTTGACCTTAGGAATCAACACCGTAAGCACGCCGTTTTTCATCTCCGCCTTTATCTCATTAGTCTTGTACACCTTCTCCGGCAGATCAATCCTGCTGCTGTACCTCCTTCCGCTCACATCTTCATCTTCCGCCAACTCCTTCTCCGCTTCGCCTTTGATGATCAGAGTGTTCTGTTCAACCGAAACCTTCACATCTTCCTTTCCAAGACCAGGCATGTCCATTCGGAGGTAAAGACCGTCGTCGGTCTCCTTCGCCTCCCAGTCTCGCCTGATCCCGCCTCCGATACCACCGCGAGCCCCAGACAACAGCAGAGAGTCGAAGCTATCCACCAAGTTCAAGATCTGGCTTAGGCTCCTAGTCCTCGCAAACGGATCAAACAAATCTGTTACATTGATTCAGATGTCGATATAATCAGAATTTTCGTTCAATCGAGTTTCAAAAAGTAAATAAAACAAAATTTGTAACTGAAAAAAAATGCAAAATTCAATGGATCTGGCAGACAAATAGAAACACAGAGTAATTACAGAGTGATAATAAGACAACCTGAAAAAGGATTTGGAGGGAAATCACGGCGACTGGAAACGTCGCGTTCAGAGCTTCGATCGTTGTCATCGTAATCACGAAGAGCGTTTGTGTTGAAGAGACGAGATGTCAACTGAGAGGTGGCAGCCACCGGACAGAGGGACTTAGTGAAGAGATTTGAAGCTGCGAGCCTCTTCAAAGCAAGTGACGAAGCCATTTGATTGGAAAATTGGGGACTTGAGGTAAGGTTTAAAGAGGGTTTATGTGAGTACGTGGTGAGAAAGGGGCGGTCACTGGTAATTATATAGGCGGAAAAGGGGATAGAATTGTGTAGAAGGTGCGAGAAGAGAGAAGGTTCGGGAATGAATGATAATTCTGTTATAGGTTTGTTCTTTTTTTCAATTTTATTATTATTATTTTTATTATTACACATGACATGAGAGAAAAAATATAGTACTACTATAATCTAGTTATTTATCATTTTTTAAAAACAAAATTCATCAGAAATCGCAACATCTTCCCTATTATTCAAGGCATAAGTGAATCTTATTTTCCTTTTCTCTCTTTGAGAATTGATTCTCCACCACCAGTTTCTTCTTTTCTTTAAAACTAAAAATTAAATAATACTTAATAAACTTCTTCCCTCCAACAAAACAAAAGAAGTCATACTTGTTCTTAAACCCTTGCCCTGTTTTGGCAGTCTACAAGTAATAATCTTGAACAATATCAGAAATCACATTACTCGGTCCCTTGCACGAGTAATATTTAAAGTTAAAACACAATAAAAAATATATATATATATTTGTAAATTTAGTAACAAGATCCCTTGGTAAATTAAATAGATGAACAAAGGACGGGAGGAGTACAACCAACCGACCAATTCTAGTAACTTCGAGAATTTTCTTACACACCAGAAAGTATATGAAATTGTTCCAAGTTCTCAATTATCTCTCTAATTTTAAAACTTTTGTCCGCGGCTAACAAACAATATGAGGTAGGTATCCCCCGAGTTGGTCACGAGTTCCTCATATAATACCCCACAAGAATGCCAAGCAAGCCACTAAGCAACACATAGTAGATAGAGACCCCACCAGTGTTTCTTCTTGGCCCTCGCCTCAAAAGTTCCTGCATAAAGTATTTAAACATCATTAACCTATATGTATGTAACCTGCAGCAGCCATGGGAGAATGCACAAGTCTCTCTCACCAGTTCTTGATGAAGCTTCTCATTCTCTAGGATAATGGACTGCTTCTCCTTGGTCAGTGTTGATATAAGATCCTTACCCTGGAACAACACCAGATAACTCGCTAATTTACAGACAACAAAAAACCCTACTTTTTTTTAGGGCTGAAGGAGTCATAAAGTGGTATTAAATAGAGGTTGTCAAGGCAAAACTGAAATGTACTAAAAGTAAAAGAGTTTATAATGAGAGAACAGAAAAATCATAATTATTAAACATATCAAAATTATGGTTTAATACTCAACTCAATCTTAGTACAAATACATGCAAAAACATATGCAAAAGAGATAGAAACACAGAGATAAGATTTTAGAAATCAAACTCAGACGTATCATATACACACACGACACAAATAGCATCTGTAACATGATATGGCAACACAACTTTTAGTTTGAGGATAGCTGGGTATGAAATTAAGTATCGCCCATCCTCCCCTAACCCTCAATTATTTTTATTTTGGATGGTGGGGACCGGTGGGGGGAAAAGGAATTGAACAGACCCCAAAAGAGAGTGAGGGAGAGATTACTGTTGAAGGTTGGATGAAATAAAAGATTCATAGAAAGATGTGTTATGAATTATACAGCAGACTACGAGAACCAGACAACCAGCGTAAAGCACTCAAGCACCCCAAGTAAAAAAAAAATTATGGTTTGAACGAAGTGCTTTAAACTGGCACAATGAGTTAAGGGTCCTAAGAAAGTGTTCAATTAATTAAGCAAATTTAAAGCACAAATGTGGGGTGCTAGGTTTCACAGTAAAGGCAGATCAGAGATCGCAATTAAACAGAAACTACTAGAACTCTACCGCAAGAATCTAATTCTTAAATGTTGTGCATCCCAAATACAAAATCATGGGGAAAGAACTAATTCAGATTAGTACTGACAGAAAACATTAGCTTTCCATTGATGAAAAGGACAAGGAAATTCCTACTTTTAATTCATTAACTTCAGGAAATTTTTAGCAAGGAAAATTTATCATTTTCTGAGCATCTAATATGACAATTGAATTCATTATAACCTCACAATCATTATCAGCTGCTGACAGCTATCTAATTTGCTTGGATTAACACACGGTAAGGAAAAGAACGACAACCAGAAAAGAAATTTTTTTTTTGTGGGGGGGGGGGGGGGGGGGGTCAGAACTAAATGACATCAGCAGCTTTTGTTGAATTATAAAACAATACCAGGAAAAATGAGTCTATCCCCAATAATGACTGAGAGACTAAATTGCACTTTTGACAATTCAGAAGGCTAATACATTTTTCACAAATATATATCAAGGAAATATACCTTGGAAGATGTATCTTGAGGTTCAGCATATCCTCTTGAAACCTATAAAATCATCAACAAGAAGGTATGAGTCACTTCTTTAACAATAGATGATCACACGTTAACACCAAATAAGAGAGAGTTTTGATACTTTAAATAGTGAAATCATTGCAGAAACTCACAGCAGCACTTTCAGAAGTCTCCTCCTCAGACTCTTCTGGTACAGGTGAGGGTGGTCTAGGTGGATGGACATAAATAACTCTTAATTTGCACTCCTCGACAAGATTTCCCACCTCTTTATTAAACTTATATATATATAATTACAAAGTTATAAGCTGCACTTTCTATTTCCAGGACATAACAAATAAAATAAACGATCCAGATTAAGAATGTTCAAGCTATTCATCATTCTCACCATTTCTGGGTTAATATCCTTTGGTGTAGCACCAGGGGGTGCAACAACACACTGGACTAGAAACTTGTCATTGCATTGCATATCTGGGGGTGCTTCTCTCTGAGCTTGCATTGTAACTGGGCAGAAATAATCGTTAGCTACAAATATTCATTATTTTTCAAAAGAGAGAAGGGATAACAAATGAAAGCACCTGTTACACTGCTTCTTGAACGAGGTAAGACAATGCCATTGTTAGGCCGTACAAAGTACTTCTTGGGATTAGTTGTCTTAACCTGAATATCAACCAATTCGCAGGCATAATTAAATACAATCAAAACACAGGTTTTGAAAATAAAAGAGAGAGAGAGAGAGTGTAATACACAATTATACACTCCAAACTATATTTATATAAATAAATAAATTTATTTGTCCTATTCTCATGAGAAGCTAATACGGCTATTTTGCATCTTGCAAAAAGAAAAAATAAATTTAACAGTTAGAAGAGGGAAAATGCTCTTACTGAAGATAATCAAACTATGTTTAGGTACAGTTTGAAGGAAGATTTTTCTGGAGACCATTTTTGAGAAGAGTGATTTGGTGTAGTTTTTAGAAAATGACTTAAGCATTGACGGATAAAACTATTGTCTTTGACCACTTTTTCATTTTCATACCCAACATCCGAGGATAGGGGAAAAAAAGAAGAAGAAGAAGATATTACCTCATTCCTTGGAACAAATTGAGCCATACTTTTTACACACCCCAAAACAAAGATAAAGTTGCAATCAAAGTACACCAAATTTTTGACAGAGTTGTAGGTGTATTCAATTAAGACTTTTAAAAAATTTTAAAGACTCTTTTTAAGTGACAAATTTTTATAGAGTTCGTTGACTTTTAATGACTTTAAAGACTTTTAAAATGATTTTTAAAGATTCCATGAAATAAGTGACATACTTTTATAGACTTTTTATTAAAGACTTTGGTAGACTTTTATATACTTTTAATATATCTTGTAGCTTACATCATTAAGCATTTTGTTGAAGAGGTCGGACAATATGTTTTGAAGAAAACTATAGAAATGATGAACTGGATAGATTGGTTTGGTCTGGAAGCATCCCCATCTTTACACCTTTGACATATTAGAGTATCACATAACCCAATGATCACAAATGGATAAAAAAATTAAAGGGATAACTGATTTAGAGAAAATTACACACTGCCCTATATTGGAAAAAATTTATAAACCACATAGAACTTTAAATTTTCTATTGTTTTTTTACTGCTAGTACCTAAATATTGTAATTACAATTTTAACTCAACAACATAAATGACATTCACAATCAAATGAAAGGAAGGTTATTCATGAAAATTCTCTATAGAAATAGTTGCTAAAATGCGAACAATTCTATTAGACAGTTTACTTAGTATATCATTATTTATCAAAAGTTTTATAGGAGGCATTTTGAAATCACCAGTATAAATGACACCCAAAATATATTAAATCAACATTAACATGTAAGCTTACACAGCTGATGAGAATAAACTATGCTATATTTTTATTCCCTAAATGCTAAGTTTTTGTAATTATTTTATACTTAAATGTATTAATATTTATTTTAATTTAGTTTTGATATATTTTGTGAGTTTTCAATTAATTTATATTATTTATATTATTTTATGTTATTTTATACTATTTTTATTTGTTAGTTTTTAAGTATTTTTATTATTTTAGGAAAATTATTTATTATTATGTGTTTTTATTAATTTTTTTTGTATTTATTTTATATTATTTTCATCTTCTCCCTTTCTCAAATATTTGAAAGTTTTTGGCAAATATTTGGAAGTCTTTGAGCATGAGGTCAGACTTTAGAAGACTTTGAATATGAATAAATCTTGTTTTAAAGTCTATCAAATTCCACCATTTGATAAAAATCTTTAAAATCTATGACTTTTTGAATACCGAAATACTTTTATAGACTTTGTAAAAGTCTTAATTCAATACCATGGTAACTTTTAAAGATATTAGAAAAGTTATAATTGAATACCACTAAATTTTTACAAACTCCTTAAATGTCTTGATTGAATACAACTAAGCTTTTAAAGCCTTTATAAGTCCTTACAAATCCTAATTGAATACACCCCGTAATGTTTTCTTTTGCTTCTCATTAAGCTTCCTTAACAACTCTTTCTCAAATCCCAACATACTCTACGTGCTAGTTTTTCTAATAACAAATTTTAATTTCTAGAGACCCAAAAACAAAACCTTCCCTAAACCTAAGTAAAACATTTTTTTCTACTTTAAAAAGGAAATCAACACTGAACTTAATAACTCGAGCCTTTTCATTATATGTTCCATAGAATAATAAAAAGAAAAGGTAGGTAAATATTCAGGAATACAGAGGAAGAATAACATAAAATTGAGGCAATAAATATTCAGGATGAGAGAGAGAGAAGGAGAGAGATTTGACCTTAAAAGCTACATAATTATCAGTCTTATTTGACAACTGAAAAGAACAAGAGATCTGCTTCTTGAGGTCAACTGTTTATACAAAAGAACAAAGAAACGAACAGAACCAATCAGAGATGAATAGATGTAAGGGGAAACTGGAAGACAAAAAAGAAGAAACTTAGAACTTGTAAGGGATTGAATCAAGTAAAACTTACACGGAAATTTAAGGTCTTGGGGGTCGATGTTAATAAGCTCCTCAGCACTCATATTTCAACTCTGAAAACAACAAAATGGGAGATTCAGAATCCAGAGTGATATATGATATATGACGAGGAGAGAGAAAGGTTCAAGGGTTTTTCTTTTTCTTTTTTATTGTTTGAGCGACTGGATGATGGAGGAATGGTTTTTCTGATGTTTTGTTTAGACTTGAATATGGATCCTCGGTCGGTCTGGTCTGCGCTATAGATGTAGATGTATATTTATTTTAGGGTCCGTTTAATATGTATATTAAAGGCACACATTAAGCGCAAAAAATAAGAGATGAGACCCGTTAAAAATTATTTTTTTATATAATTACACTGAATTCAATATATAGGGTCTACTAGTATATTATTTTTTTATACATTGAATTTAGTGCGTTTACATAAATAAATAATATTATATATTATTTTCCGCGCCTAAGGGCACACATTAAGAAAATTCTTTATTTTATGGGAAAACTTAGAATGTGTCCTTAGGGCACATGTTAAGCACGGAATTCAATGCATAATATTATTTGTTTATGTAGTTGCACTGAATTCAATGTATAAAAACATAATATACTAATGGACTCCATATATTGAATTCAGTGCAAATATATAAAAAAATAATATTTAGCAGGTCTCATCTGCACACACTAAGCGGACCCTTATTTTATTTCTCTTGATTTTCTGAAATACAAATCATTAGTCAGGTGCAGGGAATAGTAAATTTTGAGGACCCATCTTCATACTACCAGTTACTTTTTATATATATAAAAAAAAAACCATAAAACTTTAAACTAAGAACAGAATAATAATCTCTCTACTTAAAAGTGGGAAATGAAAAGAAAGTAGTACTTCCTTTGCAGTTTTTTTAAAGGGCAAAAGAGAATGGAAAGCGAGATATATAACTCTATTTTTTTTTCCCAAACAACATTTCCTTTAAAAAATAAGAATATTATGAAAGAAAGTGGTGTAATTTAAAAAAATATATAATTTACAACGGCCCATCAAATTTTGAACTCGAGAAAGTTCAAGAATGGAGAGGGAGGTCCTTTTTATTATATAAGTCATTTTAAAAGTTTTTTGTTATAAAATATAATACATTTTATATATATTTAAGAGAAATTTTTTAATTATTTTCTATTTTATCCTTAAAAATAGAATACTTGAGAGGGAGTGATAATGAATAATTAATTAGTACATAAATAATAATAAATTTTCAAATTAATATTAATTATCTATCATTAATATTAATGACACTTTATAATATATTTAATTATATTTTTAATGACCTTTATAGTGAAAAGAAGAGATAGTAATTTAGAAAGATGACGACTGCGTACATATTCTACCACCGTACATACAAACAGAAACCCCGTTACATGGCAAGCATCAAGTTCATTGAACCTTAGTTTTTCATCCCACACTCGCAAGATAAGCTTGTGCTGGATTTCAGAAACTTGTGAGACTTCCCTTCACTCCACTTCCCTTTGCTTTTTTATTTTACTTTTTGTTGTAAATTTCATGCACTAGATCACTACTCGGAAGAATACAAGTTACTGTAGAAACTAGAAAAAAAATGAATTGTCTATTTCAGACATCAGATACAGGGTACCATTACAAAAAGTCACCCAATGAAAATTTAGAACAAAGGCAGTCTAGCTAGCTCTCTCTGTTTTCAATTTGATAGTCCTCATGACATAATCAGTCGGTCTTGCAGGGTTGATTCCCCACAAAATCACTCCCCTGAAAACAATCTTTGTCAAATATATCTCGAATACGGTTCACCAAGTAGTCTGACTCTCCCTGCAATCTGGAAAAAGAACCGCCCCACTCTGCCTGCATATTAAAGTTGGAATAGTCTCTGTGGCAGGCACCCACACCATGCAAAATCTAATGTCTTCCCAATAGGTGAAGTCCCATTCCAATTCAAAATTTTCTGGCGGTTCAGCTGATGCAGGCTTAATAACATCAATAAGAGTGGAAAAGCAGCTAAAGATCACTTCCCAAGCATTTTAAAACCTTTTTTATACCATCACCTTGAGTAGACAAAGAGTTGTGCACCCGTAAGGGAAAAACTTTCCAAGAGTTGATTGCAAAATTGCTCTAGATTCCACAGGCTTAGCCTCCTTTCCTAAAATTTTCCCACCCCATTTTTGTCACTCACTCTAGCTACCATTCATGGCTATATAATCTATATATAGGATAAATTATCTAACAAAAGCAATCAACAGTGTAAAGCAAAACCATATTTGTGATGCTCATGATAAATCAAAGTGCAGGACATGGCATGAATTTGCTTAGGTCAGCTGAAAGATCAGAAAAGAAGGAAAACTGAATCCTGTGATGATTAGAAGACAATCCATAGGTGCAACCACCAAAAGTTTGAGATTTATAAGTTACCTCACAGTTGAGAAAAACGGTGATCTCTACCAGCAGCAAGGCCACTCATGCACATAAATGGAATCCTTCTTTTTAACTATTTAAGATTAAGGTCCCACAAGTCCCCCAAAAGAGAATGGGTGAAAAAATTCCACGAATAATATTTCAGTGAGTATGCTTAAAAAATTAACCTAAAATAGACCACATAACAGAATTACAACAATGACGTTATACCTACCTCATCACTTTGTCCTCTACTTAAATTTTGATGATAGGGAGTTAAATCTCAACACAGCTGTGGGAACAAAAAAGAATTTCACCCATGAAGAAAATAATTTTAAACTCCAAAAGCACACATCCATTAAACATAGTAAATTATAAAAATGTCTACCTCTTCTGACTTCAAAGTTCAGACATTTATCTACACAATTCAGTAATACGAGCGAACTGGACTTCTGGATGACCTCTTGCGTCCACGCCTAACAGGGGAACGCGACCTGCTCCTATCACGCTCACGGAATCTATCCCTGCTTCCCTCTCTTCCATTTTTAGAATTGCTATACTTCCAATCCAACCCTCTTCCCCCGTCACGGCTTCCTTTACCATTTCTCTCTCGAGACCTTTCATGATCTCGGTCTCGCTCTCGGTACCGGTCCCGCTCTCGGTCCTGATCTTGATCACGGTTCCTATCCCTGTCATCTGAATCACTTCTTCTACGTCTACTCTCATATTCCTTCTCCCTTTGCTTCCTCCTCTCTTCCGCTTCCTTCTCCCTTGCTAACCTTTCCTCTTCTCTTGCCTTCTCCTTAGCTTCCTGCGTATTCAAAGTATTTGCTCATTATTCTGACAAGAAAAAAAATGAAAAGAAAACCGAAAAAGGACTGTAATTCAAAGAAAAATCACCTTATATTCAGCAAGGAAATCCCTGACCATTCCATAACCAATATGCTGTTTGCCAGTGACATGAGACTGAGTTCTCTCAATTGCATCGTTTGCTACGAGAAAAGAACCACAAGTTTCACATAGAGCCATCTTTTTTTCCTGTGCAAGCATTAAAATTTTGTCATTCTGGGGTAGCTGAGTCAAGGCTGTCTTCTCAGCGTTAAGCGCATCCACCTGTGAAGGATTGTTAAATGTCACGAGTCAAGTTTCATAGATCCCAATAATATTGACAGACGAATCATGAATTTTTTTTTAACAGGTTATGATTAGTAGCACCTTTCTCATCAGTGCTTCAGCTTCATCCACCTTGCCCGCTTCACCAAGGGCCTCCACTTGTTCCAGCAGATTCTTTATTTTCTCCTCCAGCACAGATAACTGCTCAGATTTTTCAACTGGGACCGGAGATGGAGGGGGTACTTCAACTTCTTGATCAAGGCGTTCTCGCCCACGCCTTACTCTTCTATCTAAGTCCATTACCTAGAATGGAAAACAGATCATGATTAGTGAATATTTGCAAAGAGTGTTGCCAGTGACTTTCAAAATTAACAAAATAAAAAAATAAAAAAACTCACCAACTTCTCACAGAAATGAGCCAGGTCTGCTTCAAACTTTGGCACATACGAATCATGCCTTGGAGAACTCTCAAAACTAAATTAAGACATGAATAAAGCGAACCCTCATGAAAACTATAAAGCGATGATTGAGGTACATCATAATGAAATGAAGGGGAAAATTAAGATGATCTTTATACTAATAAGGAAATTATATTAAACATAGGCCGTTAACTACCAAGTCAATAGAAGGAATCACTATTCTTCTGAAGGTATTTTTAGGCATCTCCTCTACATTTATACTATAGGCACAACTGCATATGCTCCTCATAGATGCCCATGGGTGCATATGTGATTTAAGCCTTAAACAAATTCAAAACATCAAATGCAGAAGATCAACTCAGAAGGTTAGGATAAACCCTTCAAGATCATTTTCAACACAATTAGCTAAACTTACGAGGATTTCTTAAAATATTAAGGTCTAGTAAACTGCCTTCTTCTTTTGGGTTGTGAAATTCTACTTCTCTATATTATATTATTATGAAATGTCCAGAAAATCCCATGGATAGCAATTTGAAGTGGTTCAGAGGTATCAATATTTGACTTCTTAGACAGCCATATTTACAGTCATCACATGCTTTGGGACTGAAGAAACTACCTAAATGATTGAAACGAAATCCGCAAAATATCACAGGTCATAAGGACAAAGGACTTGAAGGATATTTATAAAGTATAAACAATTATAAGAATAAACAACTAAAGTAAACAAAATACAGCCAAATATGGATTTAAAAGATATTGCAATTAAAAGGAAAATAAAAGAGTATGCAATTAGCACCAAAAGCATTATTAGCTGTTAGCAGAAGATGCATTGCCGATTCAAAGCTTTGAAATTCTTTAAAATAGGTTATCCACTTTCCATGACTTGGCATCTGAAATGAGGGGAAGGAGGAGACCAAACTAGCCTAGAAATAAAACAAGTTCATGGCCTCTTCAGAGATCTTACAATAAATTTTGAATACAACACCAAAAGATGATATTTTGGATTTATTATCAATGACATCATTATGCATATTAGCTGTTAGTCTGTTACACAACGAAAATGTTATCAACTCACCTCCAACTGGCATCACAATCGAATAATTGGTATGATTATAATATAATGTTGGGGCACATGAGCAAGACTATGGAAAAGGTAAGCCGTTAAAGCATTGGTAACTGTTAATAGGAGAACATCATCCAGAATGGCCAAAAGAACAGAAAAAGAGTGGGGTGGCATGATATTAGAGGATCAAGCACCACTTTGTGATATTAACTAATCAGTTTTACATGGATATCTAATTAATAAAAGTTTCTAAATAGCTCGTAGCCAAACAAAATTAAGAAGGTAACTACAGTTATTACTTGCGAAACACCTTCTTTGACCAAATTTGCTATGATAAGAGGCAAAGGACAGATGCAACGAGCCTGTAATGGTACCATCAGTGAAATCAGAAGAGGGGGAAAGAGTCTATTTTAGGAAAGAGTCTATTTTAAAAACTATTGATTTGAATACTATAATCGTAATTCTCTTCCTCGCATGTATCCCATTAAAAGGCTATAGATTGGTTACCTCAAAGACAAAAACCTGCAACAGCCAGAACTCCAAAATCTTATTAGCATATCACGCGTGTTACTCATATTTAAGTTCCACCCTACAGCACATTTGCAAAGCATGTAACTTTACTCAAAAGACCAACAAAAAGGGGAAAAGTAAAAATCAAACACCCTTTTTTTCAATTTAAGTAGTAGAAACTAGAAACCAACCGCCTAATTATGATCAAAACATATTTTAACAGCCAGACAGCTAACCATATTTACAATTTAGCAAAAAAGAAAATGATCACATAAAAAATTTCAATTTAACAATGTCATTATCATAGATACAGCAAGGTCATATGCAAACACATCATAAACAAGAATCTTCGCGAACATCATAAAAGCTCTTCCAGTAAGTTCTAAAGAACATTGAAATGCCTTATCACCAAAACATATGAAAAACCCTTATAGAACATCTCCATAACATTATACTCATTTATTACCTGTCTTTCAACTTCTGATCATGAATTTTTGGGCACGGTCCTGATGTAAACAAAGGAAAATAAGATTCTAATCAGCAAACATGCCGGGCATTAATAATTGAAAAAATGGGTTATTCTTGGTGTTCGTAAAAAAAGAGACTAAACATTAAAAGCAAAGAACCAACAATCTGATTTCCTATCTATTCATGCACTTTCTTATTAATTAATAACCAAAGTTCTAAAAAGAATTCAATAGAAACAAATGATAACCCACCTAGATCGCTCCTAGTGTTCACGAACAGATCGTGAGGACAAAATCGAACCATATAAAATCCACACACTTCCTTATCATCCCACGTTACTTCCTTGTATCCCTTTCTCTCTTCTTCAGTTAGATTGCGAGCTAAATCCAACAAATAAGACGGTAAAATTAGCCACAAGGATAGTAACTAAATCCAATTGCAAGATATAAATTCCGTACAACATGAATTAGAATCACAAGAAGAAGAAAAACAAAGTAGGTTTTCCCTAAATTCCAATTCCATGCAACCAAGTATAGCATTAGGAATTTTGAAAGAAAAAAAAAATTATAAGCTAAAAACTCCAGAAAATAATCAATTTATGAGATATCAAAGGCCAAACAATTCAAAGTGAAAAAATTCCTAACTCAGTGAAGGATAGTGTTAAATGAAATTACCTGCACCCATGAGTTCATCTAGCAAAGCTCTTTGAGCGTCCATGGCTAAGTTGCAGTGGTGAAATATTAGATAAACCCTACTTCCGATAATAGATCGAGGGCTAATCAAGCTGACTCTTACCGAGGTGTCAAAGTGTTGTCTGGTTTTTATTAGGGTTTCTTCATATTATCTGAGGATACCGAAGGGATAGTGGTATTCAAGGAGGTCTGTTTGGTTTGTGGGTTATCTTGCTTCCCGTCACGGATCGGTAATTCCTAGCCAAACAACTACACTTGGGGATTAAAAAAAAGAGGTAAATAATTTTACAGAAGAGGGTAAAGAAATGAGTGTAATATTTGCAGAAACTAAATAGAAATATATTTTCTCTCTTTAATTTCATAGTGTTATAAAAGAATAAATTTATTTTCTCCCAATCATTTAGAAAGGAAGACGAAAATAGAATAAATTAACATATATTATTAATTGACACAACATTTTTTGTCATCTTTTCTATAAAGGGCATAAAATATGTGTGACGTGAACTGCAGTTGTTTCATAAATTATTTTCTCCTTTTGTATTTGCAGGTTTAGTTTTATTACGACTCTCCTTTTTACTAGGTTTTGCTTTATTATAATTATTTTTAATATATTTAATTTTATAGAAAAATTATTATATTCTTATTATTACTACACCTCGCATGTGTATTACAGAAGACTAGTGTTTTATGAATAAATATAAATATACAACAATTAAACACTATATTCATTTACACGATTAAAAAGTGAAGTATGACATTAAAATTCATATTATGTTTTATTTTTTAATAATATAGATAGATGTAATGTTTAATTGTTATGTATATAGACTTGTCTGCGTTAAACTTAATACGTATTAAAATTTTAAAAAACTATGATGGGATAATAAAATGATAAAAATATTTTTAATGAATGAGTTATTTTTATAGATTTAATATGTACTAAATCACTCAACTCCGTTAACCCCGCATATATGTTATTGTTATATATGAAAATGTGATATATCTTACCGCTAAATTTAGTTATTTCATTAATTATAATATTAAAAAAATGTTGTTTCTTTTGTTTTAAAGTTTGAGGCTCTTAGCATTATTTTTTTAAATATCACTTCTCCTTTTAGTACTTAAATGTCCCTTCATTTTGACATTAAATTACAATATTTTGTTTTAAAATATTGCTTCTTCTTTATAATTTGAATGCCCCTTCAAATTGACGCCAAATTATAACATAAATATTAATGTTTTAATTTTTATAATGTTATTCAATCATTTGCTTATCTGGTATCGTTTAAGGCACTATAGTCATTTTTGCTAATAGTTTAACCCAGGGACGGATCCAGAAATTTTTTTCAGTCGGGGCAAGCTACTCGGTAAGGCTATTCGGCGAAATTTTTTTACAGTTATTTTTTATATTTTTATAGTTAAGCTGTCGTTATAAATGTATAGCGTTAGTCAAAATCGTTGTTATACATCTATAACGATGATTTAACTGTAAAAATAATATTTTTATTTATTGTAAAATTATTAATTTCCAATTTTATTTTTTTTATAAATACGATATTTTTTAGTAGTTGTACATATATACCAGTGCTTGCCGGGACTAATACATCTCTAAAATTTATTTATTATCTACTTTCTTTAACTAATACACCAAAAGGTCCCAAATTAATATTTTATTTAAGACAATAACAACTAAGCTTGGCCAAAATGTTATTAGGGGAGATTTTAAAATATCTGATACATTTTAGTTTATTTTTTAAAAAAGTGACTCTTATTTTAATGCAATGATCTTTGGAATCCGATCTCCGGGCATTCTTTTTTTTGACAGCGTAGTATTCTTTTTTTTTCCTCTTCTTTTCCTTTGCCTTCCTTACAAAACTCTTCATTTCCTCTCTCCTCTCACTTTCCCTCCTACAAAAGCAAAAAACTGTTGAAACTCTCTCTCATGACTTCTCGTCGGAAAACTACTTCTGGATGACTGGATGTTTCCGAACTTGCCACCCCAAATCGACAGCCTCGTCGGACTTCTGGATGACGCTATTGTGGGATTAGCCAAACACTTATTTCCACCACATCTGGCTGCCGCTGCTGCTGCGCTGGCGTGGCAGAGAAGGCTGAGAAGCAGGGGCCGGTCGGTGGCTGCCTGGGCAGTTGCCCAGGTATGCTAAAACATGGATCCGTCCCTGATTTAACCCCTTGTTTGGAGGAACTATATTTTGGTGGATAAAAAATTGATTGTTTTGCTCCTTAAACACCCACATAATATATATACATGATAAAATTGTTGTATTATAAATATATATTTAATTTAAAAAGGAAAAAGTATAATTTTTAAAAAATTTGTTGTGTTCATAACTTTAAAATTTTCATATCAATTTTAAATTAAACAAACCTTTTTAAGAAAATCTCCTTTTCGAAACACACAAAAAATAAATATCTTATTTAAAGTCTTTGAAAATCCGCAGAGCAACTTGGGTTCTTTGTGCCGGGAATTGAAAGATACAAGTAAGGAGGTTCAATTATTCCATGATTGATGCTACTGATTTAATATCGTGATCATTCAACCCAATCCACGGAGTAGGATGAATCTTTGGACATACGTGATTATGGTTAGTGACATGTTATTAATTCTAATGAAACTCTCTCGTTCCAACCTAAAATTATTTATATTTTAAAATAAATAAGTATGGTAAAATAATATTAATTTTTTTTTTGATATTTTTACAAGAAAAAATGATATTTTCGCAAGGTGGACTCCATTTACTATTTATGTGAGTAAGACCTTACGAAAATATCAATTTTTTTGTGAAAATATCAATTCTTAGAAGAAATTATCAATACCTGGACTAGCTGGACATTATTAAACAAACATTTTGTACTAATTATAATAATTTCTTCATTGTACTATTTAATTCCACAATAATCATATAACTATTTTACTAAATTACTACTGACATATAAGAAGTCGTTTATTGAAGATAAACATATCAAGAGGGCCAGTTTCTATACCAACCGGCCCACGCAGAGACCAAACCACTAATCCCAAGCGTAACGGCATGGTTGCACACGGGGTTAGGCTCAATATCCGCCAAAGCTATAATCAAATCCGCTATATTTGCCGCCACCGCCATCAATCTCATCACTCTATCCGCTCTTATAATATTTCTATTATTATTATTAATCTCCTTTTCATCCTTAATTGATTTCTCTCTTCGTATTCCCTCTCTTATCATAATGAAATCGGATATAATAAAAAACACGTAACCAAAAGCCTCACCAAATGCCGAAATGAAACTCATCTTTCTAGCTAAATTTGCATCCAACACGCCAATTCTTGACAACCAAAGGAAATGGTCGAAAAAGAAGTAGACCATCTCACCGGCATTGGATAACACGGCTAGGAGCCGGAAAGTTGGGGTGGAGCCAGGGGCTCGTCGGAGGGCGTTGAATCCGGAGAGAAACCGGCCGGTTCGGAAGGCTTTGCGGCTCAAACCGGAGGCAACTTCCCATTGCTTAGCTCTTTGGGCGATGTTTGGGTGCGAGGATTCGACATGGAAGTGAAAGAGCTTGGAGACGTATTGGAAGGTTTTGACAAGCTTGTCAATGCCATCTCTTTTAGCCAGGAAGATGACTAACTTATCCACTCCATCATTCATGGTTTAGTGTTAATTTGACGTGTGGCTAGGCTGAAGCTAGAGCACTGAATTGGTTAGGCTTGATATTGAGACCCGTGAGTCAGTTGTTCTAATATACAATGCTCTAACACAAGGAGAGCCACAAATTAGGGTGTGTTTGGATAGAGTTGTATCAAATTTGTAAAATCGTGTTATTGGATAATATTGACTTGGTTATTTCTGGATGTAATAAAAACAATTGAAATTCAAAACTAATATAATAAAAATATTGGAGGCTTTTTAAAAAATTGAAAACCGGGCTTGGAAGGTGTTGTATTTCAATTCAGTTCCGTTTTGTTTGTAAAATATGTATTAGAATTTAAATTATAGAACAGGAATTCAAATTGAATTTATATTTTAGACAAATTTATTTTTATAAGGACAATAAATTTTTTTTACAAAATTAAATAACATTTTTATACGTATCAACCTATTTATAACACATAATAAAATTTGTTTATAAAATTATAATATTTTACATAACAAGTCATGTAAAATCAAGTCGAGGCAATTTTACACTTATAGAATATAAATAATCCCCACGTACTCTCTTCGGAAGGAAATTTTTGGTGAAAAGTAAACTTGATTTATTAAATTTTCCTAAATTTCAATGTTATTCTTAAAAAACACAACATTAAATTTAAGTCGATCTCAATAATGACAAACTTTTTAAAATTATGTAAACCCGACTCTTTCTTCTTTTCATATTTAATAATTAATTAATACTTCCTAAATAAAATGAGAAACACTAATAATTTTAAGTGTTTTTCACATCCAAACTCTCGCTTATATTAATACGATTTACAATTTCCCCCAAAATTACTAGAAATTACAATTTCCCCCAAAATTACTAGAAAGAAAGAAGGGAGCAGTGAAGATCACAGAGATTTCAAGGTATGGAGCTTGACGGAGTCAAAGCAAAGACGTGACAGAGTATCAACTGTTTTATGAAAACGTTTTGACTGTTTTTGATTCTTTTATTTTGTTTTCTTTTCTTTGATTGGTTTCGTATTTTGGTGTCAGATCAGATGGCTGAGGGAGGAATTCAATCTCAATATGTGAAGTTGACCAAAGATCAAGGGCCTTTGGAGGACATTCGGCCTGGAGAGCTTAATCAGCCAATTGAGGTTCCTCAGGTCTAAATTTTCTCCCTCTCTCTCTACGTATGTATATGTTTATGAGGAATATAATTGTAGATTTTGGGTGATCTATAGATATATGAGTGCATTCTTGTTTGGAATTAATTATACAATTTGTCGATTTGCCTCTTGGTTTTTATGTTTGTTAGTTGAAATTAGGGGTAGGTTTTTAAGGTTTGACCGATGACATTGAAAGAAGAATTAAAGCATGTTATACTTGTAGCCTGTAGGTGTCAATAATTTTTTTAAAAAAGAGTTTGGATGTACTTTCAGCTATATGTTAAGAACTTATTTCTGCGAATTAGGTCCTAACCTATAGATTTATTTATGATTATTTGGTCGCTTATAACTTCTTAGAGGTACAATTTCAGTACATGAATGTTGTTCTTGTTGCCATTTAGTGATAGGAAAACCATTGTTTAAAAGTACATGCCAAATGCTGGATTCAATGTTTGGTGTCTATATGAGCCACTGAAAAGAATCTGGCCTAGTTCATAACGTGGTCATCCTTTGTTTTGTCAAAAGGGTGTGGACGTAGGGCAGGAAGATTGATTTGTCAATGTATCATCCTTTGTACTATGGTGCTCTCTTTCATATTTCGTGTTGTTGCCTGAGGACTTGTAAGAAAAACTTGACATGGTGCAGTATTTGATTGGTAATATTGTGATCTAGTTAGAAGATCCTCTTTCTGAAGTTTATGGAGCATCAAATTATTTGTGCACTGCAGTTCTTGTGAGTTTATCTGTGATGTAGTTCTTACACTTCTGAGTTACTTTAATTTAATAGAAAATCTATTTTACTGAATTCTGAGTAGGACACAAATCTTGTTCATGGGCTTGAACAAAACTACAGATGGATGTACTGTGCTTAAATTGTATCTGTTCAAATATACTACTACTGCTTCTAAAATGTTAGTTTGAATAACCTCTGTCAAAGGATGTACTAGGATCCTTTCTCTTTTGTATGAAACTCTTCGTGTTGTAGAGGATATAGAAGCAAAAAAAAATTCGTCGCTTGCTTCTATAGTCATAGCTTGTTGCTGAGAATCACCTTATCAGTTGGGTACAACCAAAGTCGCATTTTCATATCCACCAGAAAGTACTCATGGTTTGTTCTGCAGTTGAATTTTCAAAAGTGCCATGAATGTGGACAGCCTTTACCTGAAAGCTTTGAGCCTCCTGCAGATGAACCTTGGACAACTGGGATTTTTGGCTGTGCTGAAGATACAGAGAGCTGTAAGTTTTATTATCTGCATCTGTCCTGTCAAGCTCCAAGCTTCTTGATGTTTAATATATATTGAAAATCCTAAGCATACTACTTTTTTTTTCCTTGGAGAACCTAAGCATACTACTTAAATATACTCTACACAATCATCCCTTTCTTCTGTTTAGCAAAGTCATAAGTATTGATTTAATAAATTTGAGTCCTGTCATCCGCATCCCTCTTCTTTGACAAAGGCACACCATGTATCTCTTCCAACAATCTTAAGCTTTGAGCATGATTTCCTGCTTTTCTCCAAATCCCTGCTTACCTATAATTCTCTCAACTCCTAACAACAGGTTGGACAGGACTTTTTTGTCCGTGTATTTTGTTTGGGCGCAATTATGAAAGCTTGAGAGAAGATACGCCTTGGACCAGCCCATGCATTTGTCATGCTATTTTTATTGAGGGCGGCATTGCACTTGCTTCAGCAACTGCAGCATTCCATGGTATCGATCCAAGGACATTATTCCTTTTTTGCGAGGGTTTACTATTTAGTTGGTGGATGTGTAGCATATACACTGGTCTCGTACGACAATCACTTCAGAAAAAATATCATCTCAAGGTAATCCCGATATCTTCATGTTTGCTGTATGTGATTGGTCATGATAATAAGCACATATCATAATATCTTAAGCACTCTAGCAATTACACCGCATTCATATGGATATACAGAAATTTAAACTTTTTGTCAACTTTAAATTTGAACAGGAACAAAAGGCAGGGTAGTTCATAACAGCAATATGTGATTTAAGTATATATGCAGTTTCAGTTTAAGAATTGCTGAATGTGTTTAAATCAAGTAGATTTGAATTACTAGCAAGTGATTTATTGTTTTTCTCTATTACTGTATTGGTGCCACTTTGTTAATTGTCCTGCTTATAGTAGTAGTCTAATACTTTTTTCCTGCTGATTCTTAGAACTCGCCGTGTGACCCATGCATGGTGCACTGCTGCATGCACTGGTGTGCATTGTGCCAAGAGCACAGGGAGATGAAGGGACGTCTGTCAGATAATTCTGTAATGCCAATGACTATTGTCAACCCCCCTCCAGTCCAAGAGATGAACTCTACCAGTGAAAACCAAGATTCTGTACCATTCTCTGCAAATGGTGTTGATCAAACCAACTTAGAGCTGCAAGCATTGTAGGGGATCTTAAAGCAATATTGAAACCAGGATTCTGCACCATCCTCTGCCAATGGCATTGGCCAGAGACCAACTTAGAGATGCATTTTAGGATCTTGAAGTAAACTCAAAAAGTTCCAATACTTCCTATGGGCGTGTGCGTGTGTTGCAAGCATTGAATTGTATTTATACAGACTCCATTAAGAACTTCCTAGGTCATGTTTACAATTAACATTACACATTTTGCATAGCAAATTCTTTTATATAGGAGATATTTCAAATTTAATATCGGGAAATGCCAATATATTGAAACCTATTAACAAAGGTTGTTTTCTGCTAGCATAAAATGTTGAGAAACAGGCCTGGCATTCCAGTTTCACAAATTTGCTTTCAGACTATACCCACCTAAAACCAAGCTGCGCTAGTTGTAAAATTTTAAAAACTGCCAATATACAAGGCTTTTCCTACCTTCAGCTCGGTCATAATCATGGGTTTACATGCATAACCATCCAAAATATTTTCATTTTTGACATTGGAGCAACAGAATTGCAGATCTGATAACATATGATAACATTAGAGACGATAAAAGAGAGAAGAAGCCTACGCGGAGTGAACATTACGAAATTTTAATGATAAATCAAAATGCACATACTACAAGCTAACAGCTGTGCAATAATATAGCTACATCAGAGTTTGATTTAAAGTAAAAGATAATAACACAACAGAAAAAACAAGTAACGTCTTGCACATTTACAGGCCAACGCCATCAGCAGTGCCCCTCAAAGAATCAGGCGCTTGAGTAGGGAACACCACATTGTCATAGATCAATGCAGCGACGGCTGCACCAATCAAGGGTCCAACCCAGTATACTGCTTGATTCTTGAAACTCCCTCCAATTAGTGCTGCCCCAAATGAGTATGCAGGGTTCATCGACCCACCCGTGAAGGGGCCGGATGCCAAAACATTAGCCCCGGCTATAAACCCTATAGCCAATGGTCCAATGGCTCCCATTGAACCACGTCTGGGATCCGCAGCTGCATAAACTGTGTAAACCAACGCAAATGTCATCACCCCTTCTAGGAGTGACGCTCCAAATCCGGTCATTTGTTGAGGAATAATTCCATGCATAGGAACATGCTGCACCCCATCATTGAAAAAGGTTCAATTATAGTACAAAAAGTTCAGGAACTACCAAATAAACCTTTAAATTAAATAAATAAAGGTTGATGAATTTTCATACCTCTCCAACTGTTGCAACTTTCAAAAGCAGACAAGCCATGACAGAGCCAAGAATTTGTGAAATCCAATAAAAGATGGCCATCATAATACTGATATGGCCTCCAACGGCCATTCCAAAAGTAACAGCCGGATTTACATGACCGCCAGAAATACCGGCCGCAATGTAAACTGCAACAGCCAACGCAAAAGCGGTTGCAATTGCACTTCCTACCAGACTAGATGGATCTGATGCAGCCTCCCCCAGCAACTTCCCTGCAACCAAAACAACAACCATGATAATTACCGCGATAAATCAGTTCAACTACAATTTACTATACTATCTTATTGATCAAAAACTGAATCAATTAACCGAACAAAAAAGCGAAATAAGATATAGGAGAAGATTAAATTGAGTACTGACGGGACGACATGGCACATCCAACGGCAGAGAAAACAAAGAAGAATGTAGAGATGAACTCTGCAAGATATGATCTAAGAGCATTAGCAGTGACAGAATGCTCCAACCGGGCTTTCAGAGAAGTCATTATATTATATTGATGAAGAACGAAGTGTCAATTTCTCCTGGAATAATCAAACTCAAATGTATGACCCAAAACACAATTTTATTGAACAACTTACAATTTGTGGACATGGTGTTAATATATACACTCAGATGGAAGTTGTTTGCAAGGTTCCACGAATCAGTTTGATAATTCAAAAGTTAACCGCCCAGTAACGCGCCTTTTTTGCTTGATCGAGAGACATGGGGTTATACTGTTATTCGCGCTTCTTCAATTACGTACATACCCCTCCCCTGCCTGTTAACTGCTGTGCTGCTTCATAGACTAATCTTTTATTGAAGATTAACTCATCTTCTTCGTAGTTCAAACCAAAACCAATACACAACAAAAATTTGTTGATTGTTGATGACTGATTTGGGTATCTAAGAAAATTAAAATAAATAAAGTTAAAGTAATGTTAAAATCACTTATTTAGCAACAACAACAAAAAAAAATCACTTTTATAATGTTACGATACTATTTTAATCACTTTTATATGTTACGATACTATTTTAAGCCAAAAAGATTTTAAGGAATTCACATCAAGCGCGCAAGCATCCAAAAATTTACTATCCCTCTAAGTTTATTATTGATTTTTTAAAAATTAATTTAAAATATTTTAAAATTTAAAATTGATATGATTCATTTAAGTTTTTAAAACAATAAACCTTATAACAATTATATTCATAATTGTACTGATATAAATTGAATGAATTCATCTCAATTTTAAATTTAAAAATATTTAAAAATATTTTTTTAAAAATTAGTATTGATCTTATAATATAAAACGTAAGAAACATTATAAAAAGTGAAAGATCATTTGAGACAATTATTTTGGTGCATTTTTTTTTACATTTTATATTATTTGGTAGTTTTTTAAATATAAGAATAATAAATACCTGAATGCATATTCCCACATTCTACAATTAATCTTCGTATCTATTTTTATTTTTTATTTTTTATTTTTAAAAGATTATGTAAACACATGTGAATGTGTGCTGTGTGCTAGTGTATAAAGGAGAGGGTGAAGAAAAAAGAAAAAAAAAACTCTTCTTGAAGTTGTGTCACTCTTCTTTTCTTTTTTACTTTCTAATTTTTATAGACAAGTATACATGTATAACATTCAAATATTATATTTATCTTAATTATTATAAAATAAGACATAATAAATTTGTGTCATACTTCATTTTTTAATGATTAATATGAATATAATATTTGAATATTATGTATTTTTACTTATTCTATTTTTATTCTCTCAATCTCTCATAACTTCTTTCTCCTTTAACTCTACTTTTATTTATTTTTCTTCCTCTTTTTTTTGCACACAGATAATGTGTGTTAGGTGACTAGTTTATATCTTTAAAGAAGAGGAGAGGCCCAATGAGATTTTAGTCTAATAGTAAAGACTGAGGTACTCTAGCCTACAAATTTTAATTTATTTCTCACTGGAGTGATTTTATTTCTTCGATACAAGTTTGATTTCCTTATTCTCACTTAGATTAGTCTATTAGTGATGATGTATCTGATTATGAATTATATTTTACTTATGTTATGTTTATTTATAAAAAATATACTTAGAATTAGATAATTTGTATATATTTAATAATATTTCGGACTATATATCTTATGATGGGAGATTAATAGTCCTATAGACAATTTTTTTTATATATAATTCTCAAGATCTTAGAATGCGATAGGCTTGATCTACAGACAATGTGGCGTTTCCTACCGGAAGCAGTTAGTTTCTACTTGTCTCTGTTCACAAACAGTGAGCTTCTTCTCCATGCCAATGTAGACACCTTCATCGTCGTTCGTTCAGCGGTTCCCATCTTTGTTGCAACAGGAGAGACCCTCTATTTTCAGCAGCCATGGCCATCAGCAAAGACATGGTTTTTCACTTGCCACGATCTTTGGCGGTAGTATGTTATAACAGATTACCAATTCACTTTCATGGCTTATAGACGTTGGGCACTGACTTACCTGATAAGCATGTCCAAAGATTTTGTTTACATCAAGCATGTGGTCATGACAATTGGGTTGAACACATGGGGTCTTTTGCTGTACAACAATCTTAAACATTCAACGTTTGTGGGGGCAGTAGGGCTTTTAATTTGCATGGCAGGTGGTGTTATGAACCAGCAGTTCAGTAGCAGTAGGCCTAAAGCTGCAAACAAAGTACATGCCCAAGTGAGCGAGGAACAACAGAAGCTTCTTGAATTGCAAAGCAGCACAAGAAATAGTGGCAATGAGAACCAAGTTATAGGTTCAGAACAGGGAAAATAAACATGTAATTTAATGAGGCAGCCTTATTACATTCTTTGGTGGTTATATAAAATCATTTTTCCACTCGTACATAAAAAAATTCTTATCCTACTTGACAAGGGAAACATGTTTCAAGCAGAAAATCTGCGACAGAAGTCCAAGCTGCTTTCAAGCTAGATATTGTGCGGTGGTTGTTCAATTCTTATCCTACTTTATACTCCACATTGTAAACTATGAACTTGTCTTGGGAGTAATACTCTGTTTGCAGTGTTTTGCTTAACTTGGCAGTATAACCCAATAATCTACTCAATGCCTTCTTTGACTGAAGTTCAAATATGTTATCGCTGGTAAAGAAAATTATATGCATTTCCGAACAGCTCGGCTTATTGATTTTTAAATTTCATTAGACGAAACAAGATATTATATGAATGTTAAAATAAAGAAAATTTTAATTTTGTGTAACAAACTACTCTACTCTGTTCCGTCTGTTTCGCAGAAATATTGTGAAGTCTATAAAATTGGGACATACACCAAAAGGGAGTGGGGTAACACCAGCCAACTAAATGACACCGCGACGTCATTTCAAAGAAAGGATAAGATGGTGATAAAGACTACCAAACATAGATGGTTAAAATTGTGGAGATCACCCTTAAAAATCGGTTCAGCGGTAAATTCGACATGACTTGTATCCAAGTCACGAGTTTAAACCTCTTCCATGGCTCTTGAGAGGTGGGCATGACTGAAGAGATGAATACAACACACAGAAAACTAGCCATAAAAGTAAAAGCACACCAAGACAAATTTTACAGTTATACACTATCATTTAAACCTCTGGATCAACTATAGTCCAAATTTCCAATTATTTCTCCTGCCTTTTTTGATCCCACGTAAATAACAAACATATAAGAAATTATCCTTGATGTTTCCAAACTCTGACCAGGATCTTTGCATAATTTCCTTGCCATCCCACACATAATTCTAGGAGTCATATTCAGAATTCAAATTTCATATCCGGAAAGGTATCATGAAAGCTCGATAATCTTTGGTCGCTTCCCTGGTTGCTTGTTTGTCAATGATTCATCTCCAGCATGCTTAGTTCCTTTCATTTTTATAGGAGAGCATGACGCTTTTTCATCATCCTCCTCGTCACTGCTATTACTGTCAACGTCATCATCCTCATCACTGCTATTACTATCATCCTCATCACTGCTATTACTAGCTGCCAAGGGAATCACTGGCAGATGGCCGTCAATAGCACACTTAGCGGCAGCAATAGCTTCAGGGGTCTGAAGGTCAGCAACCCCCAGCATCAAATCCTATCAAGTTCGTTGCACCCAAATTCAACAGATCAAGTGGTTGGTGGAATCCAAATGGTGAGAGAATAGAGGAGTATTATTTACCATTTCAATGTGCGCAGAATCATCGTCTTCAAGTGCTTCAATATCAAAGTCTTTCGAGTTATCCTACAATTAATCAAATAAACAACCATGTGAGAAATAAGGGTAGTAAGAAAATTTTGGATGAATAATTCAATTCAATTAAAAAGTTAATTATACCATGGCTGCAAGCTGCAGCCTTTTGTTTGCTTCCGACATGACTGGTAAAAAATTCTTCAATTTTCCCAAAACTGCAGAAACACAGGATGTTAAGTTCAATCACAAAATCAACGGTTTTATTATAAAAGTTTATTTAGGTTGATGCTGTCAATAGCCGACACCTCCAACACTGCTTCAGTCCCTTTCTTGAGATAATCAAAACTTTTAAACTTAGTACAGGGATTGCAGCAGGATTCAGAGTGCCAACAACTCGTACCCGCTGCATTCTAATATCAGAACATACCCTACCCTCATATTTAGTAAAAGTATACCCAACCTCAAATTTGAGTGACTATGGACATAAACCTCCCTTATTAAACAGACATTGCAATTTATTAATGGAAAATATTTGTGCTATGCAATAACTATTTTAAAGCCGAAGACAACTTAGTTAGTAACTCAACCATCATTAATGCCCAAGAATGGAACTAGTACAAGTATCACACACCGTCACGCCCAACACAAGCCCTGTGTTATCTTCGTCATCCCCACTCATATCCGTGGTCCTCAACCACCCCCATTACAAGTAACAGAAGTCACAGACATAATATACATTTCAACACAATTATATTTCAGATCATATCTTATTTCATACCAACACCTAGTCACGATTAAATAATGTTTGGCTCTTAAAAACATCCCCTATGCAAATCAATAAAAATTCAAACTTTTGAAAATTAAATTAAATTAGGTTCACTGTACATTGTGTTTATGCGTGCATATATTAAGAGGTTTTCTACCATACAAGCAGACTGTCCCTATATATATATATATATATATGCAAAAAAAATAAAATGTTTTGTAGCTATGCGGATATAAAGAGAAATGAGGTATACGAGTGAAGTAGTAATACTTTGGCTTTTAGGAACAGAAGAAATTGTAGGCTTTGTATCAGGCGGGTTGATTTTTGTGGTTTGAGACTGCAATGATAAATCATTGTTGGAAAGAAGAAGTCTTGATTCTGCACATAGAGCACCATACCATTTAATTATATACATATTTACTCATGAATATGAAGTAAAATAAAAGAAAATTAGAGAGAAAGAGAGAGAGAACCTATAGAAGAAGAGGGGGACGATTTGCTGGCCTCCAAGTCGAGAAGAATTTTGCTGCTCTGCCCCATATTACTATCAAACCTTACCAGAACGGAGAAGAAGGCGAAAAGAATAAAACTATGATCGTATTTGGGTTATTATATATACTTCATTTTAAGAATAGAGAAAGAAGCCCTAATTTAACCCCAATTTTATATGGACTACAAGAATACAGTAGTAATTTAAATATCACTCACCGGACACCGAAGTTGGCCCGCTTAAACCGAATGTTGATTATTCGACCAGTTAAAAAGTCGTTTAAATTTAATTTGTGTAGTGACATTTATTTAAGGGGCTTATGGTTATGGGCTTTGCGGCTATCAAGCGTCATACACCTGGTTTATAGGGAGATTTGCATTTATCAATATATATTTTTTAAATATTATAATAAAAGTGTATACATAAAATATTTACAAAATTAATGCATTTTTAATATTTAATTTATAAATTAGTGCATTTTTATTCTTTTAATTTAGTTAGGTGATTTAATAGGTAGCTGATTTCAAATTTCAAATTTCAAAATCTAAATTAAATTATTTTTATTCCTTTTTCTCCCCTCCATTTTATCTCCTCCATCTTCTCTCTTCTCCATAGTTAGTGGCGTCACTCCTCCTCTCCGCACCAACCCCTCCTCCGCCCAACTCCCACCCCATCCCCTCGCCCGCCTCCCCCCACCCTCAACCTTCATCTCCCCACGCCCGCAACTCCTCCCCCCGCCTTCTCCCTTTTCCCCCCGCCTCCTCCCGCCCTCACCCCTCCTCCCCCCGACCACCACCCCCAGCCCAGCCCCTCCGACGCCCCCCCCCCCCGCCCCCGTCCCCACCCCCGCCCTCGGCCCCATCCCCGTCCCTCCTCCCCTTCCTCTCCCCACCTCCACACCCCATCCCCGTCCCTCATCCCCCTGACTCCGCCCCTCCTCCTCCCCTCGTGGTGGCCACCCCCTCCCCCCGCCTCCTTCACCTACTTTTTGGTTACCGTTTGTATTAAAGGTTGGTTACATCTGTATTAAGGTTTTGTTACCTTTTTGTATTAAGGGTTGATTACCTTTATATTAAAGTTTGGTTACCTTTATATTAAAGATTGGTTACCATTGTATTAAGGTTTGGTTACCTTTATATTAAAGGTTGGTTTCCTTTGTTTTAAGGTTGAATACCTTTTGTATTAGGGGTTTGGTTACTTGTGTATTAAAGATTGGTTACCTATGTACTAAGCATTGGTTACCTTGTATTAAAGTTTTGTTACCTTTGTATTAAAAGTTTGATACCTTCAGTATTAAGATTTTGTTACCTTTGTATTACAGGGTTGATTACTTTTGTATGGACGAGGCGGGGGGAGGTAGGCGGGGAGGGGTGAGGGAGGAAGTAGGCGGGGAAGGGGTACGGAGGAGGGAGGAGACGGGGGGAGGGAGGCGGGGATGGGGGACGGAGGAGGGAAGAGGCAGGCGGGGAGGGGGGAGGAGGGAAGAGGCAGGCAGGGAGGGGAAGGGGACGGAGGAAAGAGGCGGGGAGGGGGAAGGAGGAGGCAGGCTGGAGGTGGAGGGGGAGGGGGAGGGGGAGGGGGGACGGAAGGAGGCGGGGAGGGGGGAAGGAGGGGGCAGGCGAAGGGGGAGGGGGCAGGAGGAGCGGGAGTGGGGGGGAGGGAGGAGGCGGGGGGGGGGGGGGGGAGGAGGAGGAAGTAGGGGATATGTGTCCTCTTTTCCCTCTTCTCTGTTTTTTCTTTCTCTCTCATTTGTATTCTTTTTGTAATTATTTTTGTTAGTGCACTTTTTTTTAATTATTTTTGTTAGTGTACTATTTTTGTAATTATTTTCTAAAAATTGTATACTTATGTAAATGACCCTAGTTTATATTATACTATTCTCTTTGTTTTAAATTACAAAATTATTATTAATTTTTTTTAAAATATTTTAAAATTTAAATAATTTATTTTAAACTATGAAATAATAAATTTTATAATAAATAATAAATAATAAATTATTTGTAATAGTCATCAGTGTATTAGCTAGAACTAATGAAATTTATGTCAATTTTGAGCTATAAAATATCTTCAATTGACTTTAAAAATAAATAATAATTTTATATTTTAAAAATAGGACAATGTATGATAAATTAATTTTAATAATCAATTTATTGTTATTTTTATAATTTTATTAACTAAAATTGCATTATTTTATAATGAATAATAAATTTTAGATTATTTATAATAGCCATCAGTATATTAGCTAAAACAAGTGAAATTTATGTCAATTTTAAACTAAAAAGTATCTTAAATTAATTTTAAAAAATTAATAATAATCTTATATTTTAAAAATAAGACAACATATGATAAATTAATTTTAATAATTAATTTATTGTTATTTTTATAATTTTATTAACTAAAATTGCATTATTTTAGATAGTTCCCATTATCAATTAGGGAGTTGGTTGATCTCTTTTTTTTTTTTTTTTTTTGTCGTCCAATATCCCTCAATGAACAATATCATAAATGAAATCAACACCTATCACTAAGTTTATGTTATTAAATTATATCATAACAAAAACATTTAAATTAGTCAAATGTTCTTTTATCATCAGATAAATAAGTGCATTTTAATAAAATTTCAAGTAGTTGAAAATGGTTTCCAATATTTAACGGTAAATATACATATAAAAATTCTAAGCTTTTGCATAATTAATCAATTTTTTGTGATCGTATCATTGAAAAGAATTAAAGCGAAAAGTAATAAAGAGGATTTAAATTTGCGAACTAATTGTGATATCTAGAGTTTTGATTCCCCCTTGATTGAGATTTGTTTACACTATTCTTGAAAAAATATACCATCATCCTTGAAAAATTTACTATTATCAAGACTTTGTTCACCACTATTTTCGCTATTATAATACTACCCCGTTTCAATTTATAATAATATTATTAATTTTTTAAAAATCAAATTAAAATATTTTTAAACTCAAAATTAATATAAATTCACTTAAATTTAGTCAATACAATATGAATATTTGAAATTATCTAAAAAGTACTATTAATTAAAAAAATTATTAATTTATAATTTTAAATAAATTTATATCAATTTTATATTTAATAATATTTCAAAATAATTTTTAGAAAGTCATTAACGATTATATAAATTAAAACAAAGAAAGTATTATCCTAATTACTATTCTTAATTTTAGCATATTCCATATATTCACTTTCATTAATATTTATTATTAACATAAATTTCACGTCATGCACGTCATGTATAGTAAAAGTGTATTTATTATATGCAAGGTTCCAAACAACTGCTGAATTGCCGATATTATCTTCATTCATTAGCTTTGTGGGTCTTCCGGTCTTGTAATGGACTAATATGATTCAAGAGTACACCATCGAGTCCATTAGAATGAAGAAACTGACACTTCATAATTTGTGAACATATATTATTAAAAGGTTACAATAAAAATATAATAATTTTACAAACTTTTTTTATATGAATAATAAATAAATTACACATTCATGTGAGAGATCTTATAAAAATATTAATTTAATTTTTATAAAAATATCAATTATCCTAAAATATTATTTGAATTTACTTGATAATTTAAGAAATAATACATAATCATTGAAAAAGCCAGTTGATAGTTTCAGTGTTCCAATAAACTTCAAATCATCAATAATAATTTATTTCAAAAAAAGAAGTCTTAATTATTTTTATATTAATTTTTATTTACATATATTAAAATTTGCATAAGACACGTTTAAATATTAATTGTTAAAATATTGAAGTAAGCATAAAATTTCGATAAAATGTATTTTATACAACATTATTTATAAACGTAGAAATTTAACAATTTTTTTTGACATTTTCTCGGATAAAGTAATAATGAACTAATGCACCACCCATAACCGAGTCTGTTTTCATATATATATATATATATATATATATATGCATTGAAAATTTAATCATTCTAAGATAAAAAAGCTGGCCACTAGAAATATTAGTAATATTTGATGTTAAGAATAAAGGAAAATATATTCCTGCAGCTCATAAAATAGTTTATTGAAGTCCTTTTTTTTGTTGTTGTTGTTGAACTTTTTCGAAAACAGTGTGATAAAATAAAAAAAATTAATATTTTTTTAATACCAGTACATTAAATTAGAAAGATATCAGTAGATTTCTTTTTAATGAGTAAATAGTAATCTTTATTTATTGTCGGTACTCCATATTTTTAATTAGTTCAGTTAATTAATTATATATTTTTATAATTTAGCGGTGACAACGTATTTGCCCTTTTTTTGCCGTCCGGGACATATATCATCAAGAAAACTCTCCCACCAATAAAACAACGGTTATCAATGGCGCCTAAAGCCCTCATTCTATCTCCTCTCTGTCCATTCCCTCTTTTTCGCCAATTCAGAAACCCCAACTCCAATCAGCTCAAGTTCTACCCTTCAAAATCCGTTATAATCATATGTAAATCTACACAGTCACAAACCCAGCAAAACCCAGAAACCGAATCCGAAGGGTTCGGCGCCGCCGCTCCAACACGAGGAGAGATATTCCTTGAACGCCAACAATCTTTGGCGGCTTCAACTACGGTACTCGCAACCAGTAAGAAGAAGAAGAAGAGAGAGAAAATTAATAGGTATATGAAGGGTTCTTCAGTTATTCCTAGTTGTTATGGTTGTGGAGCTCCCTTACAGGCAATGGAGACGGATGCCCCGGGTTATGTGGATCCGGATACCTATGAATTGGTATGAAATTCTTCATCCGTTCGTTTAATTTGCTTGTTGGCGACTGAAATTTAATGTTTGATTGAATATAGTTGAATTCCTACCCACTTTTTGTGGAATTTGCTTGTAAGTTTAGCCTTTTAGGTATTGTGTTTAAATTGGTGTCTATAGCAAAAAAAATGGTATTTTTTTGATAATGTTTTTTAGCACTTTCTTACTAATTTTACTTTTTTTTTTTAAAAAAAAAAAAGTAAAAATAACAAATAATAAATTGTTTGGTTATTTGAAGAAAAGCACGCCTACTGTTTACAATGTGGTTTGGTGGTTATTATATGTCTTTTTTTGGTCAAAATTTAGGTTTAGATCAATGAAGCAACAATGCCAGATTGCCAGCCAAATATTGCAGTCTATTTGTGGGTTGCTAGGAAAATGGGTTTGAGCACTTTGAATTTTTGCGTGCGCATTTACTGTTTGATTAAGGAATGATGTCTTCTAAATATGTAAGCTGTTGATTAGTAATTCAGAAGTGAGTTTGTATATTGTAATGTGGTATTCTTGGATTTAATAGAGTATGTGATAATGCTTGATAATGTATTATGATATGTTGGTTTGTTCAAGTGCTGTTTTGCTGGATGAACTGTATATATGCAATTCTATTGTTAGTTTGAATCTCGTGACAATGCTCTGTTACTGGTTTCTGTTTATCTTTTGGTGGGTGGTGATTTTGCAGAAGAAGAAACATCATCAACTTAAAACAGTTCTTTGTGGAAGGTGCCACCTTTTATCTCATGGGCATATGATTACTGCTGTTGGTGGCAATGGAGGCTATTCTGGTGGAAAGCAGTTTGTTTCAGCTGAGGAGCTTCGGGAAAAGCTATCTCACTTGCGCCATGAGAAGGCTTTGGTTGTCAAATTGGTGAGAGAAACCTTAGTGTCTTACTCTTATGAGTGTGATAACTTGCCTCAGACATGTCATCTATTCTTGGATGCAAAAATGAGACTTTCCAAATGTGATTTGGTGCCTGTATCACAGGACTCTGAATGCTTTCGTGCTTGTTCAGAGAATTTAGCCTGGAGTACAATCTTAGGGTTTATGCTTGGGTTAATCTATTAGTTTTTCAAGCCATACTTGAGTAGTGGAATTCTTATGAATTTTTACCTGTAAATCACAGGGCCTTGTAGTTTATACAAGGTAGAAGAAATCTAATATTTTTTTGAGTTCCCATCATCAAATCTGTCTGATAATGAAGAGAGAATGGAAAAAGGAGAAATTAAGTTTAATGAGAAATTACGGAGTCATGCCAGAACGTTTTTCAGGGTGCTGCTAGCCAGTAGGATACTAGAGTAGTTAACAAAAAAACACTTGTCATGTACTTTATGGCTTTAAGCTGACTTGTGCTGATTCTTTTTACTCATCTTAACGTTTGTCCATGGACTTGGACATAAGTCAACTCAACTTAACTAAACCTTTTTGGACTTCGACATATTTTTTGTTTTTATTTTGTATTAGTAAATTTAGTCGCAATATATGTAAAAGAATCAAGTTCAAGTGTGTCATTGGCAAACCTTAACATACACTTGACAATAAAAAAATGGTTAAAGGGTACTCTCTTTTTTATGACAGCGGTTGTACATTCTTTATGCTATAACCCCTCTATTTAGGTACAATTTATTTATTGACTAGCTTATAATAATGGATGAAACATTAGCAGTCCATTTGCATGCACTTAACTTCCTATCTACACATGAAGTTCAAGTAACCATCTTGCCACTTCTTAAGGACAAAAAAGTAGAAAAACAAGGAAAAGAAGATAACTCTTGTATGCCGGTGCGTGAAGTATTACAAATTAATAGCTTGATCACCTTGAGGCCAACTTTTAATTCAAAGAAAATATATAAAATTAGTTATTTGGTTATTCCTATTTTTACTTTTTTTGTATTTCTTCCCTATTTTGATTCTGTAGGAAGGGCAAATCAGGCTAATACTCCATCTGAAACTGATACATATATATATATATATATATATATATATATATATATATATATATATATTGAATCATTCCCATTTTTACTTTTTTGGTATTACCGTATTTGTTTTTGTTGATGCTGCATTTCTTCTATTGCGGGGCACTGCTGTGTGGAAAGCTTTATCTGAAGTTGAGAATTCTGCTGTCTCCTCTTTGCCTTATGCTTAGTCATCTGCAGGTTGATATAATAGACTTCAATGGCAGCTTCTTGGCTCGCGTGCGTGATCTTGCTGGTGCAAATCCTATTATATTAGTTGTGACAAAGGTGATATTTTGGATTACCCAAAATTAGATGTATTATCTTTCCTGTCGTCTCTTATCCACGCCGATATGATCTAAAGAAAGCTTTTCTTGTTTATTTTCTTCCTGTGAACTTATCAATTTTTTCCTCCCCTTTATCTTTGCTTTCTGATTAATATCATTAAAACTTTTCGATTTTTATCTAGGTTGATCTTCTTCCCAAAGGAACGGATTTTAATTGTGTTGGTGATTGGGTTGTGGAGGCTACCATGAAGAAGAAGCTTAAGTAAGTCGTAGACTCTATGTGACTAACTTTCTTTTGATTTTATTTGATAGTGGCATTTGATCAGAGTAACTAGAGTGTGGATGTGATTTCTCTATTTAGAAAGTGTGGTTCTGTTAACTTATGTAAAATGATTATCAATCTAGTAGGTGGTAGGGGTTGGTAATGCGGTGACGTTTACTTTCAAAATCAAACTTAGCCTAGCATCCAGTTACGCAATTCTGAACAGTAAAGTGTACAAGGGAAAGGTTTTAAAATTTGGCCAAGTTGGGAGAAAAGAAAAGGGAAATCTAGTGGGAAGTAAAGTGTGTGTGTGTGTTTGGGGGGGGGGGGGGGGGGGGAGAAAGTAGTTGTAGATGTCCACAAGTAAGGAACATTCAGGATCTACTTAAATAACACTTCCAATAAATATCGCTAGTTGAGAAAAAGAGAGTCAAGTATTAGTTTTAGATGTCCGCAAGTAAGTAACATTCAAGATCTGCTTATATTACACTTCCAACATGCTGACATGCATTTAACCTTAGGCAAACACTGATTACATTTTCAGATTGTAAGAAAATTCAATGATTTGTAATAATCTATGATATACCACTTCTAATTCTATTATTTTTTGCTTTTTTCTTAGACACAAGTATCACATATGCTAAAAAGAGTCATATCTAAGACACGTGCTATTCTTTGAAGTGTCCTTAGCGTTCACTTAACGAGTTCAAAGTCTTTGGTTGGAATTGCTGGAGTTGTGTCAGAAATTCAGAAAGAGAAAAAGGTTAGTCTCTTTTCCATTAGTTTTACGTAACTTCACAATGGCTGCCCAATTAGGTGTTGCCAGAGTCATTTCTTGACCTCAAGTAATTTTCTGCTGGAACAATATTCATACATACATTTTATATTATGTTGTCGGAGAGTATCAATGGTGTGATTTTACATTTAAAGATTATTTTCAAATAATAGTGGCTCTGGTGTTCCATTTGCCGCTGGTCACTCCTATTTGGTATAAAGGATGAAAGTAAGGAGTTGGATTTCTTCATTTCCGCTTAGGGATCTTCTGGCCCCTGGTGGTAAGGCACTCCAACTAAATTTGGGCCAGTTATGATAAAATAGGTGCTGGTTAGAGTGCTACCAGGTCTCCCCTTTTATCCTTTTTCATCAAGGAATGAAGAAGAAAAGCAGTTTCTTGTAATGATCACCCTTTTTCTACACGGATTTTGCAGAGTACGAGATCCAAGCATTTTACATTACTAAAAAAATTGGTGAAACCACAACTTGCTGAAAAAATGGGTCAACTCATTATCATTGAATTTCAGATATCATTATAAAATCCCAAGGTCGTTATTCCAAGATTTATACACTATTTTATGATGGTATCTTTAAGGGCAGCTGCAGCATTAAGGCATTTGACAGTTTTGTTCAGATTTGTCAATTGTCCTGAGTATTCATATTACATGGTAAGTGAAGAAACACATTTAATAACCCATTAAAGCTACAGTTTCGATATACTGTCTACTGTAAATCTGTAATCTTTTATGACAGTATCTTTAAGGGCAGCTGCAGCATTAAAGCATTTGACAGTTTTGTTCAAATCGTCCTGATTATTCATATTAAATGCATTACTTTCTTTCTTTTGAAATCTGTACACATACAATTATATCATAATTTGGTCCTGCTTGTTTTTCCCCCTCACAGTTGTAGTTCTTGTTCATCTATAGATGTGTTTCATTGTTGAACTTCTTCTCCTTTTAATAATGCATATTATCATGAAACTGTCCATATCTTCAATTCTTACACTCTCTTCTACTTACGTTTTGACATTTGACACTTAAATTTATCGTGCAGGGGCGGGACGTTTATATTCTGGTTAGTAAATTCCTGACTTGGAAACTTGTTCTAAAAACTGATGTTTGGACCTACTACTTTATTAATGCACTGTTGTGTTTGCACTTGAATCACTGCATTGTTGCTACTGTATGATCGCCATCTCACCGGATGGAGAATCATGTGGATAAAAGGAATGTTTTTATTACAGATAAATTCTTGGTGGATTATATTATGCTCCAGCCTCCAGTTGTAACTTAATTTGCTTCTTGTTTTGGAACTGACTTTGATTTTAGAACTATGTATTGACATGACAGCAAGGTCCTGCTCTAAATTTACATTCTTTTATGTCGAGTTCACATGGCAATATGGCATCATGCATTTTTGTTTTGGAATGTTTGCAAAGCTACCCAAGGAATCTTGTGTTGAGGGATGTATTCTCAAAAAATTTATGAATTTCGTTACATGTGAATTTTTCATTTGGTTACTGCCATTAAAACTTTCTGGATCCTGTGTGTTGTGGAACTTAGGGAGGATATGAAGTGGCTTGATTCAACATATTTGCATGTAAAATGCATTATATTCCCATATAATATTATTATATATCCCCCTTAATAATAAAAAAAATTAGGCAATTTATATCTTCAAAGTGTGAATTGTCAGTGAGAGGGGAACTAAATGTGTTTCATCCTGTTTATTTGTAACTTTGAAAAGTATTGTGGGCCATTCAAAAAGAACATTATGCAGTGTCAATATGTTGCGGTTCATTTCCAAGCATGCATATGGTTCAATGATAGGTTTGTTTATGCAATATAGAGCCACATTATACAGTTGGGATGATGTTAACTTTTTTTTTTTTCAGTGTCATTGCTGTAATTTTTGTTTAATGTGTGCTCGTCTTCCAATTTTTACACAACGAAAAATTCAAATGAAAAAAGGTGGCAAGTCTTACTCAGTCAAACCACACACCCACACACACACACACACACACACACACACATAAATTAACTATTAAGTATCAAGTGAAATAGATACTGTTATTAATCTATTCCCATTGTTTTCCTTATGGGAGTGTATTTATAGATATTTAAGTGTATGCATGGAATATGGATGTAGTTACTAATCTCACAGGCATATCTTTTCATGGCTTTGCCCAATTTTAAAATATTGCTATGTTTTACTGATGTCTTATGAATATCATTTTTATAAAAAAGTCGTGTTGCTTTTGACATTTTGCACTCTCTTTTTGTGTGGTTTTATCCACTTTCTTTTCATGTTAGTTTGATAAAGTTATAATGAGAGAGCATATATGATTACTAGTTCTCATCATTTATTCAGTTACTTGTTCTCTGGCCCGTGTTTTTATAACTTTTCTTTATAGATTTTTCTTTGCTTGTACTCCGAGTTGGTCAATTTTACCCCATCGATGTTTATCATACTTTTGTATTACAATTATGAATAAAACATTGTTGTTTATACGTACAGGGCTCAGCTAATGTTGGAAAATCCGCATTCATTAACGCTTTATTAAGTAAGTCAAAGTCTCCAGTTGACTTGTCGCTACAGATGACAACTAAGCGTTCTAATTACTTTAACTATTCCTGGATGTAGTTAATATATTGTAGATGTTAAGCATAATGTTTGTTCTCAAGGATGACATTTAGATTATATAAGTTTGAATACCTAATAGGAAAAAAGTTTCTATGGCCAAAATAGTTGGCTTTGGGTTAAGTGGTTTTACTATGAAGCTCTTATTTAAAGTTCCAACAGATTAAATTAGGGAAGAGCATGATGTTCATGCCTATGTTTTTATTTTCCATTTCCATGTAATTATGGAATTATTTTTTCACCGACCCCATTATTTGCTTAGTTAATTCATATTCCTTTATTGATGTATTTGACTATAGAAGTATACAGTGTTTCCCATCTCTTCCACTATAATTGTTCACAAAGAACTAATTTTAATTTTTTCATTATTATCTGTGCGACTTGTGTCAGTATCTCAATGAAAGAAATATGATTTATAAGAAATTGCCTAACTGGACTTGCCAATAATTTTGTCAACCAAATTATTTTTTGTTTTATTTTTTCTTGTGGGGATTTTTTAAATCTTTTTGTTTACTGTTACAGCTCCCTCCATTATTGTTGATTCCTAACTTTAGTCATTGTAAAAGCAGAGATGATGTCATATAAGGACCCAGTTGCTGCCATGGCACGGAAATACAAACCAATTCAATCTGCTGTTCCCGGAACTACTGTGGGTCCAATTCAAATTGATGCCTTCATAGGAGGGGTATGTGATTTTAATTTTCATTCCTACTAGGGGAGCCATGGGAATCTCCCTAACCATGTTTTCCCTTGGTTGAAATTCTAGATGTTCTTAAGCTCCTATTTCCGTTTTAGCTGTGCACTTGCTGTTCAGCAAAGTTCTCTGTGCATAGATTTCTTTAAACTCTCGTATAGCATTGGTTTCCTGATTTCACTAATGGGTTGTAAATGTGAAGTAGATAAACTTTATTTATCAATCTATCTTTTTCTTATTTTTTCTTCGTTACTTCTCTTCTACTTCATAGCTTTAAATCCCATGTCTTCCGTATCAATCTTTTACTGATTTTATATGTCAATACATGATTTGTTCTTTCAAACCCAAATTTGTTAGACCATTCTTGTTTTCCTGTGATTCAGAAATTATTCGACACGCCTGGAGTTCATCTCCATCACAGGCAAGCTGCAGTGGTTCAATCGGAAGATCTACCTTTACTTGCTCCCCGAAGTCGGCTCAGGGGTCAATCTATTACAGTATGCCTTATTTTTTTTGAAGAAGGAACACATATATTTCTAAATTTTTTTTTTTTTAATCTATAGCTTTTGTGATGTGGTACCAGAGTTCTCAGGTACCCTTTGATGATTGGGTGGCTGACAGAATTGAATCAAATGGCTTGAATGGATTTTCCATATTTTGGGGAGGTCTTGTCCGAATTGATATTATGAAGGTACAGTCTAGTACTCTAACTCTCAAGCTTGTTCTGCAAGCAGATCAATTGCGTGCGCTTTGATGTTTTTCAGCTTAATATTGTTCTCTGGTGTTTTCAGGTTCGTCCTGAGACATGTTTGACATTTTATGGCCCCAAGGCCCTAAAAATTCATATTGTACCTAGTAAGAAAGCAGATGAATTTTACCGGGTAAGGATGTTTTTATTTATTTATTGCACTCAGGCCAATAAAAATAAAAAATAAAAATGGTCGGCTGCTGCTTATTATCACATGTAGGAGTAGTAACTAAACCTGGTTTTGTTTAGCAGCCATGGATGTCGAACGTTTTCGTTAACTTTGACAAAAGATATTTTTGTATTTTTTCTTTAGTTGTTTTTTCTTTTGTATGTGTGTAGGCTGCCACTCCACGGGAGAGGGAAGGGGGGGGGGGGGGGGGGGGGGGTTGTTTGAAAGCTGGCTATATTTTCTTCATGACTTTCTAATAATACAAATATAATAATCTTGCTGTCACAGAAAGAAGTTGGAGTCCTACTGACACCTCCTACTGGAAAACAAAGTGCAAATCAGTGGATAGGACTTGAAACACAACGCCAGTTGCGGATAAAATATGAAGATGCGGAGAGGTACGATAATGATTATGAGATAATGGCTTTTATAAGTGGGTTGCCGTGGTAATTTTTGAAATGGCTATTATCAGTTTTTTCCTTTTTTAAGGCGTGAATTACTAAGATATCACTTCTTTCCATTATGTTTGAAATATAATCAGCCATTTCTTTTTTGTCTTTGCTTATGCAGGCCTGCTTGTGATGTGGCTATATCAGGTCTTGGATGGATTTCTGTTGAGCCAGTTAGCAAAGAACTTAAATCACCCGACTTAAATTTAGAAGAAACTGCAGGGGAGGAGCTACTTCTGGCTATTCATGTTCCCAAACCAGTTGAGATTTTTGTTCGGCCTCCAATGCCAGTGGGTAAAGCTGGAGGAGAGTGGTATCAATATCGAGAGCTAACCGAGAAGGAAGAGGAAGTAAGACCAAAATGGTTTTTTTGAGACTAGTAGCGGCTGTAAATTTCGCCCTGTATAATCAAATTAGAATAGAATATGAGTCTCATTTCGACCTTTTGAAGTAACATCCAACTATGAGTTGACCCACCTATCAATTAATTCATGTAAAGAAAAATAGAAAAGGTGACGAAGGCGGTGGACATGCCTGTACTGTATTATATGGACGTGCTAAAATCTTTCAAAATCACATTACAGGATTTTAAGAATAAGTATAAACACATAAAAATTATACACTACATCAAATATTATATTTATTTATATTATTAAAATATAAAATATAATATTATAAATAAATGTAGTGTTTAGTTGTTATATGTGTAAATTTGTCCGAATTTTAAATATCCCAGAAGATACCGTTGCTTTCCTAATTCTTGATTTGTTTATTAGTTAATTAATATGGTTAGTTAAGCCTTTCTTTGACGTGTGTGTGTATATATATATAATATGAAAATAAATTATATAAGAATGACCTATAAAATTACTATTTTACACTATCTAACTAACTAATAGTAACATGTGAGGTAGTTAATTTAGGAGAAAATCGGTGATTACAAATTCAGCATGTTTAATTAAATAATTTTACGGTGATAAATAGTAATTACACAATCTATTATTATGCTTCAAATTTCTAGATTTTTGCCCTAAAACTATCCACACGACTTGTTGTTATTGGATGATGTAAAATATTAATTTATTTATTCTTATAAAATATAGAGAATTGAAATTTATGCGGGTAAAAATGATACTTCCACGTGTTTATCGTCACATCATGAGTAGTAAGTGGATCTCATTATCGTGTAAGAGAAAAACTTGTGAAATTATTATTTTTACTTATAAAAATATTTTTTTTTTATAATATTGTATAATCCCACCATTTGACAGCTCCAATTTAATTGAGAATGATCTTTTAATCATGGTATGATTGAGGTTTAATTAAATTATTAAGTCGACGTCACTTTGACTATTCCAAAAAAATAAAAAATTATTAACTCGATCTGGATGGAAGTAGTGATTTGAGTAGAAAAAAAATTCTTCAAGTGCACTTGGGTAATGAGGAACACAAATTAGTAGGCGAAAAATAAATAAATAAAAAAAGTGTGCATTTATATATCCATGCTTTGTGTGCCAACCTTACTTTTCAAATGGAGGCGCTGTCTTTCTGTCTAAATAAGGGACTGCTTGATAACCCTTAACAGTCACTTAATAGGCTTGAATTAGACATGCATGTTCGATTAAGAATTGAAATTGATTTTTTTTAGAACGTATATATTATAAGTATATACGTATACAGTAGAACAACTAAGGTCTCAGCGTGAGGTAATGCATGAAAATTATCATCATAATCGTGTGAAATATGTTTTGCTGATATTTCTTGATGCATGTTGGTCATGAAATTCATAATTATGCTTGTAATAATATGCAGATGGGTACCAGACATTTTGATACAGCAAAGATTTATGGTGCGGAGGCAGCTAGCTAGCTATAGCTGTGGGAAATGCTTTGAGAGAAGCGATGAAGGATGAGACAGTTGAAATACAAAACATTTTGGTTACATATATCAAAACCATGGGGAAGTGATCACCACGATCCTCTTTCTGCATGCTCTCAAACTAACTCTACAGTAAGTAGTAGTATTTCAATACACACCCAACTTAATTAAGGAATGATAATATATACAAACAAATCTTTGCAATTCTGTTTAATTAATTAATTACCCATATCAAAGAAAAAAGGGAGCAGATATTGTCAGAACAAATAATTAAAGATGAATGTAATTTTTGATTTTGTATTCGGATGTTGTGTATGTAAACTTGTCCCGGAATAAATAATTTGCTGTTACAGCAATAAAAAAAGTTAGACCAAAATGCCCCTAAATAACAACTGTAGTCGATTAGCCATTGATTAAAACGATTTGTAATCGAGGAACCGGAGGGACCTGGAAAAGAATGTAAATTGGAGGGAAAAATAAGGAAAGAAGGGCAGTAGTAATGTAGGGATAATTTTGTCTATAATATTTTTATTGCCTTGGAAGCAAATTTTTTACTCTGCAATATCAAATCCCTAAGAAAAAAGAAAAAGTCATGACTAAAGGTATTAGTGATATAACCCACCACAAATTCACCCAAAAAATCATAATTGAAAATATTAGTAATAGCAACTTGAATCATATATTACAATGTAGAACTAGTGTTATAAAGTCATTTATCAAAAAAATTCATTTCACAAAAAAAATCCCCTCTTGATTTTCTGTAATCTAAAATGGTCTATCAAAACTTCATATGGATATATATCCTAAAACCACTAGTAAATTAACAACAAATATTATTTTTGAAATAAATAAGGAACCAAAATACAATCTTAATAGTAGTAAATTCTATAAATGGGACTCTTTTTGTTAACAAGGAGAGTACTAATAATATTACTCCATGAAACTTGGCCAAATCATATCCAGAAAAGCCCACATTTTATACATTCATTAAAAAAATTAATAATTTGCTGATCAACCACTCTTGAATATGTATGTATATACCTCAAGGTGGCCCTAAGATGGGGAATATCAAAGGCAGCAAGCGTAACAGCAAATAGCTTCAACCAAAAAAGAATGAAAGAGAACATGGAGGCGCTTGATCTAAAAGATTGGACGACCACGATTTATTGGCTTGATCTAAGAATATGGAGTGCTTTCTTAACATGGAAAAGAAATGTAAATCAAAGCAAAACGGTGCCAATGGGAGCAAGCATTGCCATATTGTTTGCCGAACAAAATAAATAATTTTACAGAATGAGGCACAATATTCAATTTTGCAAAGAGTTTCATGTTAGTTTAGCACTAAAATCAGTTATATAAGCCTGAAGTATAAAGAATACATGATTAAAGTCAGATACACACCCAAAACATATAATGCTCAATCAGATAGTAATCTACTTTTCAGGTGGCTGTTTATCACTTCCAGAAGAAATGGATGATGTACCTTGCTCGATACACTGGATAGAAAATTTAAAAAAAAATCATAAGAAATTTTAGAATAACAATATAAGCTACTGAGCAGGAATACTGAAGGGGATAATCTTACTTGAGAAATAAACAAAAGATAAAATACTTTTTTCAGGGAGAGAAAAAAATGAACACCAATAATTTTTGTCAGATCATTTGAAGAATGTCATTTGATAGTACTAATATGTGAGATCTGATGGCTTAAAATACTAAAATTTCAAATCTTCTCCCTTTCAATATCAAAGGAGATGTGGCATTACTGAAAATTGATAAGAAGAATAACTTTACCTGAAGAAGGTGACTATGCAGCCAATCCAATGTTTGTGGAAATGTTGTAGCTGATATGTTAGCAACTGTAAGACCCTGTTCATCAGAAAAGATGCAAGTAAAAGAAAAGAAAATTTAACATTGTTTCCATTATAGATGAAAAAATTCAACCACACAACCACAATCCACTGATCTAGGCATGGATATACAAGTATTCATGATACATGATTTATAGAGAAGTTCAAACTTTAGTAGAGGCATTTGTACAGAACAATGAGAAAGATAAAACCATTACAAACAGGTAAAAGAACCCTATACCTGTGACTTGAATGAGCAAAGATAGTTCTGAATGGTCTTCAAGTTGCTTATTAGCTTATCTTTGTCCTGGAAATAGTCAGAAATCTGATCTTGTTACAAATGCATAGATGTAATATAAGCTCATTATAAAAAGTAAATGATCCACACAAATCGACAAACATATACAAAAAACTAGAAAGATCAAGAAAACTAAAAGAAGACAAAGTAACCAGCCTTCTTCATTCAAGGAATGAAAATTTATCAAGATATATACTCAGAGTTTAGGCATTAGCTTCCCTCAAGAAAACCATGGAGCTCAGAACTGCATCATCAATGGTTACATATCCAACGTATAAAAGTCAATAACATACTCAAATAAAACTGCACACGACTAACATTAGAGTGGTCATGACCTAGCATCCATTCTCCAGTTCTCGTAAAAAAAAATGCAGGTCATTTATGCCTTCACGATCTACTGCCCTTTTGGAGGATTGGTCAGGGGAGATTAAGAACTCTATTCTTTGGTAAATAATTTTGAAACCATTGCATATTTTTATTTTTTGGTAATTTTTAAAGTTAAAATATAAATGCAGTTTCAAAAGCACTAAATTTCAGCTTCTCTTGAAAGGGTTTTTGCACTCAAAAACTCTACTACTAGAAGGATCTGTTATGTCAACAGACACTCGAACACAATTGTTTATATTATAAGTGCTTTGACCAGTACCAACATGCTGCCAATTCTAACGCCACTCAGTTCACAAACAATAAAACATTGCAACAACTCCTGAACCCTAAAAAATACTTATGAAACCAACTGTAAATAGCACTTTCAAATTTGCTAGCATCTTCACATATAAGTAGATTCCATCAAGTTAAGACACTCCAGCCCGTCTTATGGTGTACCTTGCAGCATGCTGGGCGAATGTGTATGAATAAGACAAGTACTTGTAATGATGCATCTGCTTTCACCTCTCAGCTCCGAAGCCTATAAAACCTACTAACTATTGAAACCAAAACAAAGCTCACCATTGAAACTAAGTGAAAGTAGCATTATCAATTTAATATTTTTTTCGTCTCAGTTAACCCAAACATCAAAGATCATACTAAACTGGCAGGCTGACTGATACAGGAATCAGTAATGAGGTAAACCAAGCCATTGCTACCGGAGCACAATGTGTTTGGTGGGTACCAAAAGACGTTTACAGACTCTAAAGAGATTGCAGTTCCATTTTCAACCATCCAGAACAATCAAAATACAATCTTATCTAATTATTTTGTCAAGGCGCAGTTCAAATGCTTATACAAGGTTCTATCCAGAAAAAAAGCTGATACAGAGAGCCTAATAAAGAATGATACCTGTATTGGATATTTGTCACTGAATGACCGAGTGGATATCCACTCCTCCAGTAATGCCTGCACATGAGAAGAACAGTTATCTTGAAAAAACAGTATAGTTTCTAAGAAAAAAAGGAAAAAACAATACAATGAGACACAATATGAGGTGGTGGAGTTACTTCTACAGTTCTACCACCAGATGTAGGACCATAGAGGTTCAAACATTCAGAAAAATGAAGATGAATGCAACAAGCTAAACCTTGAAACGTAATCACAAAAATAAATTATGGCTGAAAGCAAAGGTAGTGCACCTTATGATCAAATTCAGCCATCTTTAGGACTATAGGAACAATTATTGGTTCAGCAGCACCTGACTTTTCTTTTTTAACAAGTGGGTTTCTATCTGCCTCTGGATCTTTAGTTGATTCACCTACATGAACTGTTGGATTTAGCTGCTATCTTACCAGACTGGATATTTTGTGCTTTATAAAGTCCAGAAGGGAAATATAATATAAGAAACTTAATAATTACAGAGCCAAATCCTACTTAAAAGATAAATAACTAAGTACAATACCGGTTACAGCTAAACCTTTATCTGCGGAAGCACTTCTAACAATGTCAACTGACTGCAGGCCATCTACAACCTTACTCAATTCGTCTGCAGGAGAATGGTGACTGTAACTACCATGAGCAATAGAATCATTTTCGGCTTGTGTTGCATTTTCATCAACTGGTTCCAGGGGGTCTGGCTCTTCAACTTTTACTGGGATGTTTGCTGGTAATTTACTCTCATCATCCATTAGGTATATACTTGGATCCAAATGCATCCCCTACCATCACAAACATACCTGTGAATCAGCTATTACAGGACAACAAAAGGTTCAAAGTAACAGTTGACAGAAGTGCATCACTAATAGACTATGTCATGAGTTAGATATACGGATGCTGATATTTGGTATCATTAGCAATAACACACCTTACATGTCCTTGAAATATCATATTTTTAATTCTTCAAATTTTGCCTGTTTGCAGCATATTGAGACTTCTTTTTTCCGATAAGAAAACATACTTGAGATAGTAATTTTCTCTTGATAAGTGGAGAAAAGGATCACTTCCACTCATGTTCAATTTCAATGGCTTGTTCAGAATTTTGTTTCTTAGTACTTTAAGATTGATAGAAAGTTGTTGTGAGGTAGTTTTTGTAAGCTTGTGAGATGAAGGGCCAAAATTCTGGGGGCTGTACAAGGTGGTTTTTTGTTCTTTTTGGGGCTGTTCTGCCCACACGACGACCCTTCTTCAAAAAAATAGCAATCCGACAAAAATATTCAGTAGAAAATTATTTGTCCCAAATCTTGTTCTCATATGATGCCATTGCATTATAAAAGAGAATATTTTAGCAGAGCGAAGAAGAAGAAGAAAGAAAACATATATCTATAACTAAGTGGAAACAGCTGAATTTAAAAAGAAGAAAACCCAGCAAGAATTAAACATAAAGAGCTTTTTCCGTTTAATAGAAAAATAAATTTTATTAATAGAAAAGTGGGGATACAAGAAAAGCAGAAGGCACAACTAGTCCACCCACAGATAAATTGATAGAGAACATTTTTCAAATGTAGTTTTCAGCACCTCAATGATTATTGGTTTTCCATCTTTCATTGCTTTCTTCAGATCACCAGCCAAACCTATAAAGGTAAAGCAAGTTTCACAAAAATCAAATCATATTCCATATAACTATTCGAAACAGTTTCAACTGGTAGATATTCAATACCTTTTCGAACTATTCTGCATTCTCTACAAAATTCCGTAATTAGTTCCTCGGATGAGCTGAAGTCTCGTGCCCATACAGGGGAAGATGTCAATGGCGCACTGAGATGATACCAGAAGAGCATAAGCACATTGGCTTGGTGGAAAAATTGGGTTGGGGGGTGGAGCTAGAACAAGCCAGGAAATTCCATTCTGTTCTTTTTTAAATAAGACAGCAGATTGAATTATAAAATTGAAAATATCATGAGATGAATATACCTACTAACCCATATCAAAAGTAATAATGAGAAACAGAAAATAAGGTCAAGCATTGTAGAAGTCTATCCATTTTCTACCAGCAATATCCTATTGAAGATTTTCATGTTAAAAAGTGTCTGCGTGTTATGTACAAAGAATATCAAACACAAATGAGAGGAAGTTTCAAAACTTTAACAGGTAATTATTGCTCAAACTTTTCACAAATTATTTCTTCCACACACATATATCAAATTATGACTCTCAGTTGACTTATCAACTGATTTCATTATTTCCTTCAGAAGGTCTGATCAATCAAAAGAATCGTCGAGGAAACGAAATCTTAATTGCAGGACTGCAGAATTTATAATCCCCTCATTTTCATGGTTGTAGAGTTAGAACTTTTTCTGCATCAGAATTCATATTGAACAACATCAACATGCACTCCAGAATTTATTTATTTTTTTCAAAAAAAAAAAAGGAAAAGAAAAGGAAAAAGAGTTATGGGTCAGATACATACTCTGTAGATGTCCGTAGCAATTCATACACCATACCTGTCTGTAACATTAAAAGAAGGTATGTCAAGCACATCAACAAAAGTCACAAACTTGATGAACAATGTATGTGTGCATGCACGCATGCAGGTTCATGTGTGAGTGTGAGAGTGTGTGGAGACAGTCTGAGAGAGAGAGAGAGGGTGGGGGTAGGGGGTAGGGGGTAGGGGGAAGAGAGGAGATCCTCACAGGAAAAGTTAAGACAGGTTCACCTGCAAGACATTTGGCAAGTTTAGCCTTTGTGCAAGTTGGGTAGCAATTGTAGACTTCCCCACACAGGCAGTTCCACACACAAGAATAACCAATGGTACTCTTTGATGGTGAAATCTAAAAGAAGATGAAGAGGACAAGCAACATTAGAATTCAATCCAGTATCTCACAGCCATAATGCTCCTTAGAAGATACACAGTCAAGACCTTGAACTATGGGCATACAAATAATCTAGGTGTACAACTGCTAGCTTAAAAAAAGGTTCAATAAAAAGGTAAAGAAAGAATTAAGATTAGAGAAGATATTTTGGAACTTTGGATAGAAAGTTTATCAGGCAGTCCATAGGACCTTAAGTTTAGTTTTCCGTCATTTTTATTATGTCCATTTTTTTAGAGTCTTTTAGTATATGAAGTCGAAGTAATTTGGGATTCTATAATGTTCAAGAGTCTTTTCATTGTTTGAAGTTTACTTCCAATGTCTACATTAATTATTCCAAGTCTGATAATAAGTCCGAAGGCCTATAAAACGTATTGTTGGAATCTTTAGGGCCAAAACAAAATAAAATCAGTAGCATTTCTCAATTTATACCAGCTTTAATAGCTACATCTCAACAATTAGATCTGTCCACGGAGTTGTATTCCTCCCATACTTCGCCCATACCTCTCAAATTTACTTTTTTTATCTTTGCTAAACTTCCCAAACTCACAAATTCATTCCATCTAATTCTGTCCTATATCCTTTGCTCCATCATATACTCAATACTGAAGATTGTTACCCAGGTTCATGTGTATCTCTTGAGCACAGCAGGATACCAATAAAATTAACTTACAAATTCATATGATCAAGTATAAATCATTTATCTTTTCTTTTCTTTTTTGCAAGTAAATATAGCGTATCTTCTATCTCAAAATTACAAGCTCATTTAAATTCATGTATCTTCTAGTCCTATGGAATTCAAATCCAAAGTACTCTTACTTGGTTAATAGAAACTCAATATAACACCTGAAGGAGGAAAAAAAACGAATTGACGGATCAGACAGCAGAGCTAACTAAACAAAGAATATGATGCACCTCTCCTTCCCCAACAATACATTACGAAACGGACAAAATCATCCACACACACATATACATATATATAAAACAAGGAAAGCACCAAACATTTCGTAGCAGATCAAATATACATAGAGAGCTACTAAGTAGCTAGTAGTCCATTCAAGTTCAGGCATCCAAAAGTATAGGATAAAAATTCCAAAAATACAGAAATATAGAGTGAAATTGTTGGGGTGTAGATGATAACATAAGAGGACATCGGAGAAACTTGCTACCTTGTCATCATCTTATAACGATTTATGTACTCTTCCCCATAACCCCGCCGCTCCATAAGCTGCAAATGAAGTAAAATAATTGAACTTCATACAATAAAAAATTGGCAAAAGATACCTGTGTAATAATTGAAATCCTAAAGCATGTATGTATATATATATATATATATATATATATATATATATATATATATATATATATACACACACACATGTGTGTGTGTATATATATCAACTTTGGTTATGAATCACTCCCCTATGTGTGTGTGTGTGTGTGTGTGTGTGTGTGTGTGTATCTCTCTCTCTCTCTCTCTCTATATATATATATAGAGAGAGAGAGAGAGAGATGTGATTTAAAACATGAAATTTGTCACTTTTAATATTGAGCCTGACAACCACTTTGCTTTAAAATTAAACACAAGGCTATCCAATTTTCATAATAAGTAAGCTAAGAATCATTTGACTACGAAAAACAGAGTAAACATTTATCTCAATCCTAGCATGCACCGACCAATCTAAACTTAAAAAAGAGAGTAGTTTTCATTTGAATACCAACATGTTTACTTTCCTTCAAATGAAAACTACAAATAACATAAAAAATGAAAAAGACCTATAACGAACACCAGGAAAAAAGGGAGGAAATGGAACTAGTGTTGATATACCTTAAACAAATTAGCTTCCAGATCAGATTGAGAGCTACAAAACAGTCAGAGTACAGTAAATTAATTGATGAAGAACAGATATAAAAAAAATCAGGAACTAGCCACTTAGAAAAGTATGCGTTTGTGCCATACACATCCAGAAGGCTATTGTCTATGAGCAGCTTTTTTAGCTCAAGCGCAATTTTTAGGGCCACGTGATTAGGAATCTGTAACAGAAAATTTATTAGAGTTGCACCAAAAAAGATGATATATAAACTTCAAAGTCCTTTAGTTATTTACCGAAGAAAATGAAACCTTAGAATTAGAAACAAAATATAATAACAAAAAGATCTATTTTGGAGATATTGAAAAGGTAAAATTATACAATACAGTAAATTCAGCCCGCTAAAATAGGATTACCAACAGTAAGAGTTTCATTCGTTAGTCACTCACCTTCCAACAGGATATAAAATTCAAAACCAACCACAACCATACAAAAAAAGTAAAAATGCAATCATGACATATAATATCATACACATGCTAAGAAATCTCAGAAACTAGCCGTATAGATCTAGTATCAAAATTATAAGATACATGTTTGCATAGAATACCTGCCTTGATAGGCACCTATCACTAGTTGAGCTAACCCCTTGGCCCTTGGGGTTGTGCACATGTTTGTTTATATACGTAAAGTATACATATATGAAACATGAAAACTGTATATATATATATATATATATATATATATATAACCACTCAAACACACACTAATAGTTGAGCATATCCCACTTCCCAAAAGCCAGCTTTTAAATTACTGAACATCTTCCTTCTCCAACTATCGCCTCCCGAAGACATGAAAACACCCCATCGATATAAACTAAATAGTTAATTCAATATCAAACCAAATGGTGTAACCAGCAACCAAAACTAATACATAAGCATGTAAGTTTACAAAGATCACCATTCGCGCAGCATGAAACATAATGGGTTTGCCTTAATATAGTTCTAAAAGAAGATAATCCAAAATTAATATGTACATTTCAATGGATACTACCCAGGGCCTCACTTTCCTATCATAACAAAGCAATTTATATGACTGTGAAATGAAACATATCCAATTATAGGCTTGTCACAAGCTAAATTGGCAAACAAATTTAAGGACCTTAGTAACAGTCAACATTCTGCTGAGCAAAAATCTGGAGAGAACATAGTAATGATCAGCATTGTCACCTAACCACACCTTTACCTGAACCAACAAAAAGAAAAAAATCCAATTTTTGGTCGAACAAAACAATCATGAATAAGGTGAAGTCTACATTGAAAGGAAAGGAAGAAAAAACCTTGACGAAGTCATATTTGGAGGAAGCATTTCGAGTAGAGAATCGAGGAAGAGGCACACTATATTTCTCTTCTTCTTTGTCTTCGGATTCGAGATAGCTGCTGCTAGGGCAACCAGCTATCGTCACTCCTTTGTCTTTCTTCATTTTCCTCTCTCTAAATTCAAGTTAAGTTTTGCGAAAAGAACCGGCCAAGATGGAATTTATTAGCGTTCGGGAGAAAGGCTGATTCCTAGGCAGAGATACAGAGAGAGAGGAAGTTGAAGGGAGAATCCTTATTGCCCTCTTCCCAAAAAACATCAGGATGAAAAAATAAAGGCTGGTGCTGGGTTGTCAAATTTTTTATGGCAAAACTAATGCGTTAGCTATTAAGCTTTTTATTTTTATAATTATTTTATTAAATTAATTAAAAAAAATTAATTAAGTTATTTTGTGTAATTAAAATAAAAAAAAATTAAATTTATCCATTTTTTCGCATAAAAAATAAATAAATATAACTCACTTATTATAGTTAAAAATAAAATAAAATAAAATTACATTTATTTATTTTATATATAAATAAAAAAAATAATTATGCATAAAATAACTTATTAAAATAACAAGCATTATTTTATTTTTAAAATGATATTTTTTTATTAATTTAAAAATATGTAAAAAAAGGCTGACATTACTTTTTTTTTATTATATTATTAATTTAAAATAAAATATGTAAATTTAAAATTATTTAAAATATATATATAATTAATTAAAATGTAATTCATAAAAAAAATTATGATCTTTGCTAAACCTTCCCTCTCCCCTCTCTACACACCCCCGCCAGGAGTATCGTTCTGTCTCTCATCCTCAAAGAACTCATCCAAGAAGACAAACCTTAAACCCACACAGGAATTCAATCCACCAATCCTCGGAAGACCCAAACGAATCCCTCCGATTCCAAGTTGACCACTCCTCTAAAAACCCCTCTTCCAAGCCCGACGTAACCTAGTGCCTGAATTTTCACCTATGGCTGGACGATTCCTGCAAAGTCCGCCTTGAAGCCCTAGACCGCTTCAACGCCGCCAATCGCAGCCTCCCCGGTTCAAGAATGGTAGAACAAGCACAGGGAAGATAACTTGTTATTGGACAAATCCCTAAAAACCCATTAAGCTGTTTTTGATTATTGTAGTTTTGTTGTTAGTGTTGGAGATTCTAGTTTAGTTCATTTTAGACACATTATAATCAAACATTACTTTAAATACTATATAGGAGTATATCTCAATCATTATAAAATAGGACTTGACACAAATTTTTGTATTAAATTTTATCTTTCAATAATTAAAATCAAAATATTGTATTTGATGTTAAATTTAATGTTGTGCACTCATATTTATCCTTATTTTAAATGAGACATTTTAGGGTGTGGTTAAGGAGTGTTCGGTATTGACCGAAAAATTGGTCATTTTTCCAAAAAAAAAAACCGTGCAGTTGAACTTATAAATTAATTTATAAGTCATAAAAAATAAGTAACAATTTCTTGACTTACTAGTTATTTTTTTTAAATTGATCAATTATTATAAAATGAAAAAAATACTTTCTTTTTAAACATTTTTTTTATTAAAAATTTTTTTAGTAATTTTTATATTTTATTTTAATTTATAAGTCATTATTAGCCGAACACATTTATAATTTTTATTTATAATTCTCGATTTATAAATAAAAGTGATACTGAATATTTTTATTTATAAATTTGCTAAAATTTTAATTTATAAATTTATTAAAATTTTAATTTAAAATTAAAAAAATAAGTAATTTTTGAATATGCCCTTAGTCCCCTTCGGCGGGTTCTTCTGATATTAAATATTTGGTGGAGTATTTGTACGTCAATTGGCTTGAAATTAGGAGATTGCTTTTGAATTTGGATGAGTGATGATGAATCGGAGGGAGGCGATTTGAGAGATGATCGGAGGAGGAGTAGGGGTAAATTGGTGTGGAACTTTTGATTAAACCGGATGGGGAAGATGATGAGATTTTTTCACGTTATTTTTAAATTAATAAAAAAAAAATCACGTAGAGAATAAAGTAATGTTTGGTACTATAATTTGACATAATGTTTTAATTAATTTTTTTTAATTAGTATAATGAGATAATTATAGAAATTAAAAGTGCAGTGTTTTTATGCACAAAATATGACAACCACAGTGAGGTAAAAATTAATTTTGCCATTTTTTTTATCTTTTTATTAAGTAGAATTCATGTAATTAATTATATTGTAAATTATTACTAAAATATTTAATATTATATTATATGAGATAAAAAATTTAAGATATTTAATATTATTTAAAATAAATTTGATAAAAGTTTTAAAATTTCATCCTAATATTTTTTGGGAGGAGAGTAGAGATAGAATTTTATTTTTTTCTTGATTGCTCAAATTATCAGATGCTCTACTTTTATTTTCTATTCCACCAACATTACAAGTTAATTAAAATTAGATTATTCTGATAAATAAACCTAACAAATTATTTTATTAATAACCATAATAATTTGGGAATTAAAAAGTAGATGAATGAATTCCCTTCCATAATCACGTTCATAAATTAAATTTCTGCCTAAATATTTTCTTGTGAGAAGCTGCCACGTTGATTAAAATTATTCTTTATGCCTTCTATTACTTTTTCAAGTATTTGCTCAGTTATAGTTGGGGTTCCAGTACTAGTGAAAAGGTGAGAGCATATATTGAAAATGTTAGTGGCAAACAATGTTTTGATCAAGTTTATGCAAGGTTAATACTGAATACTACTACTTACAGATCATCATCATCATCAACATCAAAGCACAATAGACCTGCAGCCTATAAGCAAAATGCGAACTATATATATATATTGATTATTCTTTTGCTATTGACATGTCAAATATCCAAAGGTGTCGACAAATTTGCGCCAGATAAAACATGATCTATCACGTCCTCGGTTTATATAGAAGGTAAAATGCAACAATGTTATTTGTACGTACAGGAGATGGTGAAATATCTGCGATATCATCAATACATCAATTAATTATAATTGTAACTTGAGCTTGAATAGCGCAAATGGTGAACAGAGGGCTTCCCAGTCACACGAATCGAGGATCACTACTTCCCCTTAATGTTAGAAACTATTTACCTCCCTCGTGTTCACCATGCAATCACATCAACGCGTTCGGCAGCCACGAGTGATTCATTTTAAGTGTACAGTTACTAGAAGCTTGGAATCTAAGCACCAGGCAACAACTTCCAATCTTGCGTCTTTCTGAAAAATCTCTCTTTTACCCATACCAGTTCAAACATGACTTGCTGACAGGAGAGATTTGGTATTAGCCCTCCATTTGAAATCTTTAAGAGTAGAAAACTAGTTTCCAAGCGTAGGAGTTACTTCGCAGTCCCTTATATTGTCACAGGATATCACACTGAGGCTTTCAAGCTCCTTCCAAAAAAGAATGATAGACTCCAAATCTTCTGCTGTTAGCCTTGAGCAGCCTTCCAGAGACGGGAATTTTAACCCTCCTGTGACAATAAAGTAACTTTAAAGTTTTATTCTGATGATTTTTTCACGTAGAAAATTGAATTATAAGTGCATATGATTCAATACTTTGGCTGGTATGGACTATCCGATACCAAGCTTCTGCATTACGAATCTATGGTGCTCAAGTCATCTGTATACTTCATTACTTCCACAACAAAATCCGTCTACATATGCGTATAGGTAGGGAACATGTGCTACCAGAAAAAATAATCTTTCATATTATTATCCTCCTAGCAACTGGCACAAATACGTGGCATAGCACAAATTGTAGTCAATTTCTCTTGGCTGCTTTGTTGAACCAAGTTTAATAGCGGTTGAATATTAAATCTTGCTCCTATTCTGCAGAAAAGTCCAAGAAATGATCAACGTCAAAAATAAAACATAAAAGAATTCCCCCTACCCCTTACCATAAAAGAAGAATTCTCGACAGTGCTCCACAAGTGATACACTTGCTATTACTACATGGCAACAGCCATATTCTAACGTTATCATTGTGATGCTGAGCACGGCTATCCCAAATACATTGTAACGGTCTGAAACTACTAGCATAAACATATGAATCCAGGTTACATTCATTGAATGTAAAATTCATTAATACATATACATTTAAATGGCAAAATGTTCACCACCTTCAAATAATACCATTAAGTAGCACTGAACGAAGTCAATCCTTGGCGGAGCTCATATGTTTGCTTAGAGCTAGATTTTCCACACAGATAATATATTAGGCGGTTTATGAATAATTAATTACTCGTTACCTATAAATTTAAGATTTTTCTTATGAGTAATAGAATCGATAAAATATGCACAAATATTAAAATGATAGTTTCACATCTAGTTGCACATTTCAATATACTCATGCAGTGTATTCCTTCTACGCAACTATCACTTGGAATATACATAAATATCATAACCCTTTCTTGATAAGCCATCAATAATGGATCGATTGAGCCGACTCCTATCCAGTGGGATTCTGATTTCTCTCTCTCCCCCACATCCTTTATGACGAATTAAGAAAATATGGTTGGATGAAGAAACAGGCAATATATGGAAGATATCACATGGGATGGCTTGTCACAAGTCACAACTCCAGACATGTGGTGTGAAGCCAGTCGTTCAGACCACAGAAGATATATATCAAATCAAATTATTTATTACTCCCGTGGCCTTATCTAGTTTCTCTATCATCATTTCTTTTCTGCAGTTTCTTGGAGGTAACGGGCGGGTGGTCACATCACTCCAAATTAAGAGCAGGTTTGAGTAGCCAACAAACAAAGAAACAACCAACTGACTGTGGGATTCTTTCTAGAATGAACGAATGAATACGTTTGCCTTTGTAATTAATACTTATAAAAGAGAGTTGGGATGGGATACTCTGCAGTCAATAGTGGACTGAGGATATCTTCCGATTCCTAGGGAAGTGACACGTGTTCTAGAGGTTTGGATTTAAACTTAAAAATTTCATTTTTAATAACAATTTTTTAGTCATAGAAATAATTTTGTGGCATGGCTCAATCTCAGCCATTTCTGTGATGGACGAGATGAATCAATCGATATTTTGGGACTGAATTGATGGACAAGATGAATCAATCGGTGTTTTGGGACAATGAATTGAACATTATTTATGCGAATTTTGATTTGAATCAAGTTGTTATAGTATTATCATAGTCGTGACTCATGATGATGTGAGGATAGAATAGGTGAGTGAATTATTTATTTATATCCAACAGTTTCTCAACACGTGAACCATTCATTGGTTTCATTCTACAAGTCACTATTTTTATTTTATATATGAGAAATTTAACATACTAAAAGAAATCAACTTAGAAAAAAGAAGTTTTATAATACGGGAAGCATGCGCCATGCGGTTTGATTGGGAGAATGTGTCATTATTATACAATACAAGTGGTTTACTCCACCTTGCTCTCTGTCCTTGCGACTCACAAGTTGACTAAAACTCATTAATTGATAGTACTCCATTTGATTATTATAGGAGGTGCTACTTGATCCGACAAGCCATAATTCTATCTATGAGCGTCCCCCACTCCCAAAACTTGGTAAAAAGCAGAAGAAAATTAGAAAACCAAAAATGTACTAGTACTCGTAGGAATGCAATGAATAAGAGTTTGTCTGAAAGGGGAATGCCTAATTTCCATACATAAATATATGCATTGCATGTGGGCACCTCAAAAGTCTTGGAATCTCAATTGAAAGATTATAATCTCTTGCTCTATTTTATTACTTATTAAGAAGTTGGAGGACTAATAACAAAAATTGGGGCAGTCATAAAGATTCTTGATGAACATGGAATCTAAAAAAAAATGGTAGTGCGTATGTATGGTAAAGTAAAGTTGTGGAATGAGAGTTTAGAGAACATGCGAACACTTAATTTGGTCAAAAGTGAGAAGAAGAAAAGCAAAGAGTTGCTAGAACTACCAACTTTTTTACTCGGATCTGAATTCCTACAACCTTGCCAAAAGTACTAAAACATCCTTCTAAAATCTAACTACACTTTGAACAGAAATTCTTTGAAATATGTACAATAATAAGAGGAACCATGAAATAAAACTCCCAAGCGTAAGAAAAAGGCCAATTCATGTGCCAAGTATGTACAGCAGAACGAAGGTAGGGTAATGAAGAGATTTCCCAGATAAACTAGTACTACTACAAATTAGTGATTTGATAAAGATTGTCAACAGGAACAAGAATAGGCAGGGCGGTGAACGACACGGTCCCTAAGAATTCCATTGTACAGAGCCATCCTGTTTGCAGGCATATCTCTCACTCCCACCTTATTACTCCTCGGCGTGGCCGCCGGTTTAGAATTCCGGTGGAGCCTTTTTCTGAATTCTTCACTGTTCCCGGTTGGGTCCACCACATCCTCCGCAAAGTGCACCCTCTTCTTCTTCTTCTTCTCTCTCCTCTTCTCATCTGCACTGCCCCACATAAATAAATACGCTTCTTAAGCACCGACAAATTATATCATATCAAGTCAACAAAAATTCATTAAAACAAATTACAAACCTGAAGAGATGCAAGATCTTGGGGGGAGGGACAGGGGAATTGGGTGGTTGACAGAGAATTGAGCGGTGGTGGTTGTTGGGAAAGATTTTTGGAGGCGTAATGCGAGGACAATTACGGTGCCGGAGACGGCAGCCATGGCTGTGGCCAACATCACAGTACAATTTGAATTCAAGATTGAATTCATGGCTTATTTTTCAGTGTCCAAGAAACAAATAAGAAGAAAGAGGGTGATTTTTAGGAAATAGGTAGTAGATAGAATCTATATTGGAGGAGGATGGGGAGGGAGTATGGTGTTTGCAGTGGAAATGACAAATACTAGATTATAGTAATAATATTTGTGGATCATCAAATTGGATTATTTTACCATTTCTTCAAGGGAAAAGAAATGGGAGAGTGATTATTGGTTGAATTGAATTGACTGAAGGAATGAATGCGTGTGGGTATGAGCAAAAGGTTGGTGGTTAGTTCGTTTGTGTTGTAATGGCTTTTTAGAGGAAAATTAACTACTAAATTTTGTTCCTTCACATTGCACGGAAGTGCCGGTGTGAAATGAATAGGTGTTTTAAATTCTGACTGGATGAAGTCAGCTGCTGCTTCTTAGAAAAAGGAGATGGTAGTGTGCGACATTTGAATTATATATATACTAGGGATAACCGTGTAACTAATATAACAGTTGTGTACTATATTCAATATTTTTAAATTGAAAAATCTAAAACTGTTATGGCCAACCACTAATACAAAAAAATTAATACTCAATCCAGTCATAATTTCTTTTTGAGGCAAATATTAGTGTGCTACTCATTTCCAACTTAAAATTAGTTCTTGACAGGCTTAAACAATTAATTGATTGACGATAGTGAACTCAAATTTATGTAATATAGTATTTTCGAGTATCCTACATACCTTTCCTTTATTGACAAAACAGAATGAAAAATTTGGCAGCATTTATTTGCTTCTAGTATATCTAACAATCGATCAATATGATCCATGAACAATATTTTCTGTGAAAAAAATGGTAGTACTGCAAGCCATTTAGTGAGATCCAATGAGGGAAAAAAAGATGTAAAAATTCAAAAAAAAAGACTTTTGCATATATACCCAAAAATATAAAATGAGCTCTCTAAGTCCAAATAAAAAAGTATTGTCATAACACCAACTAAATCGCATCAGCATAACATTTTTTTCTTTATATTTTTTCTTGAAATTGGACAAAAGATTTTCATAGCACGAGTCAGAACTTACTACAATAGTTGCTTTCGATATAACCCGCAAAAACACCAAAGAGATGATACTTAATTGTCCGTGCCTAAAGACACGACGTAGATTAAAATTTCAAAAATACTCTATTACCTAAAGACTCTTTGCAACATAAAACAACTTACAAATCAATTAGAATGAATCTAAACCGTCCCCGTGATTTTCTGCTCAAATCAATTTGCATATGAAAACATAACGACCGTAATACTCGACAAACAGAAAAATGGCATCAATGCTAAAAGGGTGACCCATGTTATTTACGTGCAATTTTTTTTATTTATTATTAATATAATAATTATAATAATATTTATTATTATTATTGCTATTATTATTATTATTATTATTATTATTATTATTATTATTATTATTATTACTATTATTATTATTATTATATTAATTATAATAATTATTACTATTATAATAATTATTATTATTACTGCTATTATTATTATTACTATTATTATTGTCATTATTATTACTGTTATTATTATTATTATTACTATTATTATTATTATTAATATTATTATTATTATTACTACTACTACTACTACTACTACTATTATTATTATTACTACTATTATTACTATTATTATTATTATTATTATTATTACTATTATTATTATTATTATTATTATTATTATTATTATTATTATTATTATTATTACTATTATTATTACTATTATTATTATTATTATTATTAATATTATTACTATTATTATTACTATTATTATTATTATTATTATATTAATTATTATTATTATTATTATTATTATTATTATTATTACTACTACTACTACTATTACTATTACTATTACTATTACTATTACTATTATTATTATTATTATTATTATTATTATTATTATTGTTGTTGTTGTTGTTGTTGTTGTTATTATTATTATATTAATTATTATTATTATTATTATTACTATTATTATTATTATTATTATTATTACAACTACTTTTATTAATATTAATATTATTATTATTATTATAATTATTATTGTTATTATTATTATTATTATTACTATTACTCTTTTTATTACTATTATTATTATTATTATTACTATTTTTAGTACTATTATTATTATTATTATTATTATTATTATTATTATTATTATTATTATTATTATTATATAGTTTTGAATTTAATTTGGGTGGAAAATGTGAGTGGATATATTTTTGGAAGTTAGAATTTGAATTGGGGGGGGGGGAAATGAAAGGTAGATTAGTGACCGTTGGATGTTGAAACCTTAAATGATTTTAGACTGTTGGATGTTGAAACCTAAATTAATTTGAGACCTTTAGATGTTAAAGTATTGAGATTTGAGCCGTTTTGTTTTATTATATAGATATTCGTCCGTCATCCATCACCCACCACCCACGGGCATAGTTTTTTTTTTTTATAGGTAAATTAGTCAGTTTTTAACTAATTACCTTACTTTAGTCTTTCTAGTACATCTATTGGCATTTGAGCACTACTCTGTGTGTTAGCACAAAATAAATTAATTTTTTCAGTTAAATAATTTATATTTAAATAAATAAAATTCTCAAGTATGTTTTAGCTTTCAAAAATTCAAATAAAGCCGAACACGAACTTTCTTGACAAGTGAAATTTATTACTTCTAGCATTAATATTTTACTGATAAAAAACTTATTGAGGAGTAACTTGGATTTGTTTTTTTTAATTCTCCAAGAAATTAGAGAACAGAAGGAAACAATTTGCAGCGAAAAGTATTCTCGATCATACATACTCTACAGCAACATGACACAATACTGAATTATGAGATAAGAGGAATATATAGTGAATAGTGAGTAGTGATTAATGAGCAGAGGCTAAGTTAGAAATTTAAATTGTACTGAGCTAGTCAAATATATTTCAACTTAAAATTATTTTGAATTGAGCTGGCTATTTCAACTTAAAACTACTTAATTATATAATATATCTAATAAATAAATAAAAATTTGGGTGGACTACAGCGGACGAAACTGACTAGTAACTCCGCCCTTACTAATGAGGTTGCATAGAGCCAATATGACTATCTATGGAAGAGCCATTAGAAATAAATTCTTAAATTTATATCAATTGTAAATATCCAAATATGTGAATATATGAGACAAGAGAAAATTAAAAATAATATAATTCTAATTTATTTTACCTTGTCGATGAGAGTCATCTTATGTAAGTTGCAATTCAATTGTCTCTCTCTCTCTCCTCTTTTATTTTCAAATTAGTAGAACATAAGAGTACTCCTTTTGTCCCAAAATGTGAAGACTTTTTAAAACTAAAATCTATCCTATAGCCTGTGTGAAGGACTTCACACCTGCTAAATCTGTCATCCACACCTGCTAAAACTATTGGTACCCGAGAGAGAGCTCTTCGGTGATAAAAGATCTTAAAGTTTCAAAAGTCCCTTCACTTGTCAAGTGAAAGGGTATTTATAGGGTTTAGGTCATGTGTCAGTTATGATTCTGGATCTTGTGGCAACTTTTATGTTAGCGAGGATGAGGAAGATCTAAAATATGATCTAATTGATGATGATGGCATGACATCCTCCTACTCGATTGAGCTTGCTAAATAGCTATGTGGAGGTATATCTCCACGACCAGCTTCTTAGAGGGACTATGGCATTTTAGACCACGGAAGTTTGAAGCAATAACAGTCTGTGATGCCTGCTCGGCCAATATAGATGCTTCCTTTCCTAACAATGGCAAAACTGGCCTTGGATTTGTTGTTGAAATGCTTGGGTTCGGCCATGGAAATATGGGACGGAAGTTTGGGGCTCTACGGATTTGCTGCGTTTAACCAAACTTCCTATATAATCACCTCTACCATGGACTGTTTTTCTTTCTATTTTTTATTTTTGACAGGTCATCAATGTTTCGAAACAGGGAACTAGGTATACATACATACCAGACCGAAAAGACTGTTTTTGTCACAAAGCTAGAATGTGGGTCAACATAAATAATTTCCAAAAGCGTTAACATGTTTAAATGGTGTATTAATAAATACAAAACACAATATGCTATATATTTTAGGTATCCTCAGAGATGCGCAATGCAAAAGAATGATGCCACAAAAGATAAATTATATCAAAATAGAGGAATGTTGTCTAAGTGGCCTTTTCGAGTGAAATCCAGTAAACAACCATTAGTTGATTTCGAGGTTTATGTTCAAGTTTTGGAAAATACAAATCTCGTACAAACTTATCATTTTATTCTACATTGAGAATGTTTCTAGTCCATTATGACAGGTATTTCGGATCTATGATCCAACAAAATTTGATATTAGTTAATTATATTGTGTTTGCATTAGACAAATGTAGTTAGTTTACAATTTTACATCTTCATTAAAAAATTCACTTTTACAAAATTTTATTAATTTATTTTTTATAATTTTTATTTTTGATATTTAATATTTAAAAATTTTAAAAAGGGACCGGACTAGACGAGCCTATGCATAGCTTAACCTGTAGGCCTCAATATGTCCTTCAATTTGCGTCAAGTCTTGGCTTGACAAACTCGTGATTAAAGGCTAGCATAACTTGGTCAACGACTAAGACTTGACGGGTTCATATCGATCCGAACCTGTTATACATTATGGTAATGTTGTGATTGCATTTAGGAGGTGTGATATCCTAATCGCCTAATCTTATTTATATAATAAAAAATATTTTACATTATTAATGTTACAAATAAATTTATTATACAAGATTGTTCAATTTTTTCTTTTCATATATATATTTTTTTATAAGTATACATTATAATATTGGTGGTAATACCTTAGTCAATTGACTCGATTTAAATATGCATTATGTGGAAGAAAAAGTATTAGTTAGACCCTAGATTGGAGCAACACGGATTTATAAGTCACCGGTATGGTATTCAAAATGTTGGATCACTCACCTAAAAACCATTCCAAAATTGCAAAAGTAGGATAGTTCTATTGACCATTTAATTTATTTTAAGTAATTCAAAACTGAGATAGTGTGAGATGTGAAAGAGATCAGTTGATTGGTTATGTAGTTGTTTTTTCTATACAAAAGAAAAATAAAAGAAAGTTAATGTTCTAATAAGATAGATTATGATAAACACATAATCGTTATTCATTTGTACGTATCATGCAATTTCGGTATTTTAAACTTAAAATTAATGTAATTAAGGTTGCATTTAGATTTAATGATTTGAAATGTACAGATTTTGTTCCTTGTCTAAATTTAGTGCATAAATTACAGTCCAAAAAAGTTTCCGAAAATAAAATAGATTTATAAGTCATCGTTTATCGGTGAATTTTAATGATATGATTGAGTCTATCTTTATAAAGATTAATTTTTTTTTGTGCCTGTCGTAAAGATGGGAAAAGAACCGCTACAATTAGGAATTTTTTTTTATAAACAATATCAAATGTTTCAATTATGTTTGCATTTTGCCAATCTGACTTGGGATTAATTATGTTTGACTTGGGACCAATCAGATCCGGCTTAGAGGCTTTCCTAGCCTTTGTCCAGTGACCAATCGGATTTTGAAAAGCCTAAAAGCCCGGCTGGATTTAACATAAACATGAAAAATCCGGCTTGATTCAACATAATTACATAACCATGCTTGAGTAGGCTGAAACCCCAGGTTGATTCAAAATATTAAAGAAAATCAAGCCGGGCCTAGGAAACTTTCTTACCCTATCCATCATTTATATACTCATTTTTCCTTTTTTTTTTTTTTTTGATAATGTAGAATATCTCAACAGCAGTTGGACTAAGTCTCCCCACTCCGGATCAGGCTTCATTTTTCCTTATCATTACTTTCTCCCTACCGATGTGTTACAAGCTACCCCATTTATATACTTATCAGTAGTAGTATTTATATACTCGTGACTATGAAAAATTTATCTATCTACCAATATGGGACAAGGTACCCATTTATACACTCATCACTTTGAATATTTAATTTAATTTTTTAATTGCTTTTTATGTTTTAAGATGTTAGATGAGGTTAGGAAGAGTGGTTCATATATTAATGGGTCGATTATTGCACTTTCGGTTGTGCACGGTTGCAGTAAACATTTTTTTTTATATTCCAGTTGGTATCCAAATCTTTATACAGAGATAATTATTTTAGTTTTTTTGTGTAACCAAATATTCATAAAAAAAAATTCAATACAGTAACCATTTTTTTTATATTCCAGTTGGTAACTAAACCTTCGTACAAAGGTAAATCTAGGTGACCAAACACTAGTATGAAGGTAACCATTTCCTGAATGTGTAGTAACTAGATATGTTTGGAGACGAGGGTGGAAGAGGCTCTTCATGTGTTTGATGAGTTGAGGAAATGAGTTTGTAAACCTGATTTCATGGCATATAGAATTGTTGCAGAAGCACCAAGGTTGATGGGAAATGTGACTGATGTGGTGAAGGTTTTTACGAAGAAGAGAAAACTGGGTGTAGCGCCAAGGGCCAGTGATTATAAAGAGTTTATTTTTGCTTTGATTTTAGAGAGAATGCTCCTGTTGTTGTTTTTTAAAATTAGTTTAATATGATAATTTAAAAAATTAAAAGTTTAATGATATGTTAAATAAAACGTGCCAATTTTAATAGACAAATCTATAGTTTTGTCAATTTTTAACAGCAACATCATGAGTATCAATTAAATAGGTAGTTAGGTTATCTTTTTGTCAAAGTTAAACGTATGAATGAAATTGCATTAATATGATATACCAGTGATCAAATCAAATGGTATACATACTGAATTAAGATGTTTCACCTTGTGAAGACTGGGTATTACTTGCATATTCATATTAAAAGATAATAATAATAATAATAATAATAATAATAATAATAATAATAATAATAATAATAATAATAGTTCAATATGCAAACTTTACAAATTTTAAGGATTTTTCTTCATCATATTTATCCCTAAATATAGTGAATTTTTAGTGGGATAAAATTTTCTTACTTAACTTGAGGATATTATGACATTTTATACTATTATTAATAATAAAAAAGTGAACTCTTTTTTCAAAATATTTCTCTTTTGAAATTGGAACTATTTTTAGAAAATAATAAAATTATGTTATTTCTATGTTGAGAAGTCTAACTATTACTAATTAAACCCCATATTAAAATTAATAGGAAACATTTGTTAGTTACAATCGTGGACTTAATACAACCATATATAACACGAGTAATTTAACAACCACCGGAAAATTCCATTGAGAATTAAAAGAAATATACTCCTATACCAATCCCCACAATTTCATAACGAACAAAAAAAAAATTAAGAAAAAAAGAAATCCAAACATATTAACATTCTACCGTTGACTTCTGTCCACCGCGATCAACAAATTGTTTGTCATCATCATCACCCGCACCACCATTTTCAGGTACTTTTCTCTTGGGTTTGGCTTCCATTAACATGGACACGACGTCCCTCATGGGCGGCCGGTCAGCCGGATTCCGACTAGTGCAAAGCAAAGCAACCCTAAGCAAAAGCATCATTTCCTCCCTCACCGAGGCGCAAGATGCCCCTGCATTTTTATCGAGAACATCCTTGAGTCCGTCTTTTGTTTTGATTTTGAATCTCATCCAATCTACGATACTATTGCCTTCTCCAAATTCGGCGTCTACCGATTTCTTTCCGCTTAAAATCTCCATTAATACTACTCCAAAACTGTATATGTCGCTTTTCTCATCTACTTGTAAAGTATAAGCATATTCTGCGAAATCAAATAAAGAACCGGATGTTTAACATTAGTACACTTTATAATATAAAACACATGTACATGAGTTTTTTTGAAATGTAACCGAGACTCAACCGGCAATGCTTTTGACTTAAAAAACCAAGTTGAGTTTGTTGGGTTGAAGGATCGTAGTGGGACACAGGAAATGATAAAAAGGTAAACTATAAAGGGAAAAAGGATATATCACGCGTGATAGTGCGCTACAACTACAACAATAGCAAATCACCCGCGCGAAACGGACAAAAAGACAAAGATGAAGGGCGGTGGTGTGCCGCCCCTGCTACTACTCAAACAGGTAAATACTTCTTTTGTCATTCTAGCCCTCTTATTCTAATAGACGGTTAATTAAATTTTATATTTATTTTTTTTATCAATAATTTGCTCCAAAGTAAATTTTGACATACTAATAATTTACAAATAAACTAATAATTAATTTTTTTTATTATAGTTATATTAGATGATCCGCATCTTCTGATGAAAAGTTTAGTTGTTCCTCAATGATTGAGTTTTTTTTTTTTTTATAAATGATTATTATTTTCAAAAATTTATTCTTCGCTCAAAACTTTTGTAACCGAATTTTAATACTCCTCCAGCTTTTCATGTATGTGGAGTAGTTACTAGATAGAATGCAAACAACAAAGGTAGTAAGTATATGATTAAGCGGTGAGTAACGTGAACCAAATATAATTTTTATATATGGGTGAACCTAGAATCAATCACAATTAATTACGTCATTTTATAACTATTTTTCTATAAATAAAATATTATTGAAATAACACACTAGATATCACTATGTGCACATTATTGGACGCACAATAGCAAGCCTACCATTAACGAACTGGAGGAGCCAAAATTACAACGCATACCTGGCGCAATGTAGCCATACGATCCCGCAATTACCGACATGGACTCGTCGCACTGGATTAGCTTTGCAACACCAAAATCCGCCACCCTGGCCTCCATCTCACCGTCCAATAATATATTACTAGGCTTGAGATCACGGTGCACGATCACCGGGTCACAGTCGTGGTGAAGATAGCAAATCCCTTGCGCTACGCCCATTGCTATCTTGTACCGGGTGACCCAATCCGCCACCAAATTTTCACCTTTATTCTTCCCGTGCAACAAGTCGTCCAAGCTACCATTCGGCATGTACTCGTAGAGCAGCATTGTGCTCTCACTGTTGCTGCAGTAGCCTAACAATCTCACTATATTTCGGTGTCTTACGTTTCCCAACACATCCACTTCCGCCAACACACCTCTTCGCCGTCTGATCGTCTCCTTGTGCTTTCCCCACAGCTTCTTCACCGCTATGATCTCGCCACCTGGCATTTCAGTTTTGTAAACTGTTCCGGTGGACCCCATTCCTAGGATCTTATCCGTCGTTGACAATGAATCCAACACATCATCCGCCGTGAAATTTAAACGCTGGAAAGCAGTTAATTTCCACGGCCCGATTTCCCGGTCATCCGCGGCAAACCTCCGATATCTAGCATGGAAGCACCGGCTTCCGGCAATTAAAATGAACAGTCCTACACCAAACGCCGCCGCCATGATCCACACAATTGCTCCGGCGGTTTTCTTCGGCTGCTTTTCCCGGACTTCTATATCTCCGGTAGACAGACCGCTTGTCCGGCACGGTTTTTTTAGCATGCCGCCACAGAGACCTTCGTTACCGATAAATGATGAGGGGTGGAAACTTGAAAATATATTGCCAGATGACGGCACTGGACCGGTGAGCTGATTAAAAGACACATTAAAACTCTCCAACGTACTGCAGTTATCAAAATTAGAAGGAATTGTGCCTGTCAGAAAATTATGCGATAAATCGACATCGGTTATTGATGGAAGAGTTGAAATCTCCCATGGAATGATTCCTGTGAGCAAATTTCGACGTAAATTCAAGGAGATGAGCTTCTCACAGTGATCAATATCCCACGGAATGTTCCCACTGAATGCATTCCCTTCTAACTCAATTTTGTACAAGCTTCGACAACCAATGAAATCTGGAATTTTTCCAATGAGATTTGAGTAACTAGCTGAGAAAATCTGCAAGCTTGGCCCGCCCCATATGTTATCAGGTAACTCGGCATCGAATAAATTGTTGGATATGTTCAAGTATTCTAGCTTTGCCGCATTGCCAAAATCTGTAGGTATTGAACCGCTCAAGTTGTTTTTGCTGATGTCCATATATGCCAAGTTAAACAAAAATCCAAAACCATAAGGCAAAGAGCCAATGAGATTGTTATCTTGAATACGAAACCTCGATAAGGCTGTACAATTTACCAAGGAAAGAGGCAATTGACTAGAAAATTTGTTCGAAAAGAGTATGAGTTTTACTAGCTTGTTGCCGTCACAAAGATGTGGAGGTATTGGACCGGATAGCGAATTTGAAGAGACGTCGAGCTTTTGCAACATCCCATTTGAGCCCAGCCTTTGTGGTAAAATTCCGGTGAGAGAATTGTTCCAAAGTGAGAGGAATTCGAGGTTGGGAAGGTCTGCTATGCCGGCCGGAACTTCGCCAGTTAATTCGTTGGTCATCAAGCTCAGAGTGTTTAGCTCCTTTAATAATGAGAGTTCACCAGGTATGGTGCCAGTGAAGTGATTAAATGACAAATCAAGTACTTTCAGCGAAGCCGAATGAGCTAAAGTCACCGGAATTGTTCCTGTGAAATGGTTCTTAAAGAGTAATAGAGTTTCAAGCTTTGCCAAGTTACCGAGCTCAACTGGGATTTCACCTGAAAGATTTGCGGAGGAGATATCGAGGTAGTTTAGACTTGATAACAGAGAAATTTGGGCTGGAACTTCACCGGTGAAGACATTGTATCCAATTTCAATGCGCTCTATCTGTTTCAAGAAACCCAATTCACCCGGAATTGTACCAGAGAGTTCGTTTCCGGCGAGATCTAGGAATTTCAGCCTGGGGAAACTTCCATAACTTGACGGAATTTCGCCATTAAAGTAGCTGCCACCAAGGTTGAGGTGCTCAAGGTAACGGAGGTGAACTATGTCTACTGGCAAAGGACCCGTAAAGCTGTTGCTGTAAGCATTTAAAAAGTTGAGGAATTTGAGTTTTGAAATGCCCGGAGGGAATGTGGAATTGAAAGAGTTATGACTAATGTCAAGAGTGGCAAGATAAGGTAATTCAAAAATGGCGGGTTGAAAAGGCCCTTCGAAAGCATTTGCGCTGATATTCAAGTATTGGAGGTGCCCCAAGTAGCGGATATTGGACGGAATAGAGCCGGAAAGGTTGCGTTTAGAGAGATCAATTGAAGTGATCTGGTTGGTTTTGTGATCACATATGATGCCGGACCATGAGCACCAATGAGGTTTTGAAGAGGGGAGGGAAGAAGAAGAAAAGTCCCAATCATGGAAGGTGTTTAGGGGGTCTGTGAGGGAGGATTTTAGAGAGAGTAGGGAGAGCAGTTGAAGAGGGACAGTTGTGGCTGTAGATAGTCTAAGGAAGAAGAAGAAGAGGAGGAGGAGAGAGAAATGGAGTTCCATGGTTTTGAAATTTAGGGTGAGATTGTGAGGTGGGTTGTTGTGTTGTTATTAAGAAGAAAAGTCAATTTAAGGGAAGATGGAAATGGAGGGATTTGATGATGATGGTTGGAAGAATTGGTAATAGCTTTTGTGGAGTGCTGGTGCGGAGGCTGTTTCATCATCATTAGCTTCATCACTGCCTTTTCTTTCTTTGTTTGGTTGGTGTGATCGAGAGAGAGAGAGAGGAAAATCAATCCCCCTAGAGAGAGAAAGTTACATGGAATTAAAGAAACCAGTATTGCAGTTTCTTCTTCTTCTTCTTCTGCTACCACTGGCCCTTTGTTTAATTACCATTAATTGTTACTTCTTTCCCTAGCATCCTCCTCTTTTTATTTCTCTCTCATCTGGATTCAGGAGTACTATAGCTTTGTCTGCTCGCAAACCATACTTTTGTGTTTTCATATTCATGGGGATTTCTTTTCTTTTCTTTCCCTTTTTTTTTTTTTTCTTCCTACTTTTTCATCATTCCTTGTTTCCTTTAACATTTTGATAATTCTGGGGCTATAGCGGTAAATATCTGTTGAAGGATCCAAGAAAGTGAAATCCAATTCCCACCATTTTTCTCAATTTTATCTGTTAATTCTTTTAAAGAATTCGCTCATTCCTCACTTCGCTTGAAGAGCCTAATTAATCTGATACTATAACTACCCCATGGTCCACATTCTTAAAATAGCAAACAAACATACCCAAATTATATTTGATTAAGATGACATTCAATATCGTGTAAATAATCTAATCCATAAGAATATGATTTTCAGGTGCTTTCTTTTAATCTCATTTGATTAGCTAAATTAAGGCTAATCAGCCACTGGCCCCAAGGTTGATTACTTTTACTTTACTCCCTATATAGCATGGATGTTATTCTTGAATAAACCTAGAAGAATACATTTTATCACTAAGTTTTTGACAAAATGTCAAAATGATGAAATATTTAAAAAATACTGCTCTACTAATTACAAAATCTGTTATTTCGAGATTTAAATGAATCATATAATTTATTTAGTACCTACCTAGCTATCTACCACTTGAAAATTGAATATGAGATGATTAGAGTTGATTAAAACTTTGAGACACATTTTACTTTTATTTTCTCTTCCTTTTCTTCTAGAAAAATTTAAAGACACTTTCTTTTGACTTGACGTATTCAATTTCAACTCAAGCGAGTCGAATTTAGTCAAACTTAAACTCAACTTGTTTAATTTTATTATTATAAAAATTAAAAAATAATTAATTAAATATTAAATAAATCAGATTTATTCGAACTATCTATCTTATCATTCGAGTTTGACTCGATTAATTAAACGAATAAAGAAATTTATTCAAACTTGACTTATGTAACGAATTCAAATCGAGTTAATTCAAATCAAACCTGATTTGTTTATCACTCTGCTCAAAATCTCGTAGAGAGTGTCTTATGCTATATTTGGGTTATAGGAATCAATATGATAATAAAATGATTCATTTCTATAAAATAAATAAATTTATATTTGATTGTTTTATTAAAATAAAATGAATTATTTTTATTTTTATTAAATTTGAAAATTTTACTCATTTCAACCATAAATAAAATAAACTATTTTACTCATAATTTTATTTTTTTATTTTTTTTATTTTTTTATTAATCCTATTCTTCTAATTCAAAAATATCATTAGTTTGAGAGGAAGTATGAATAACAGAATCTAAAAGGTCCCAACTATCACGTATTGTAACCATACTGACATACAAAGCCATGGTTAAACGTTCAAAGTTGGAAGCGTGGGGCCAATTAATGCGCATATTTTATTTGTTACGTTGGGATTGCGCTTCCTTTATTTCTCTGCGTATATTCTGCCAAACTCTGTATTCTTTCTGTCTTTGGAACCGCAGGCTTTGGCGTACAAAATATTTGAAGTGTCTTAATTGTTCCGCTCTCCTCAGTAATTATTTATTGGTTCTTTTAATATCGGCACGTAGCATTTTAAATTAATTATATTTTTTAATTATAATAAATTTAAAATTATAAATAATATAAAAAAAATTTAACATATATCTTAAAAGTACATACTAAATACAAAAAATAAAAAATAAGGTTCACTAAATATTATTCAGTACAAATATATAATAAATAATATTTCTTATTTTTCATGTTTAATATATATTTTTAAAACACATGTTAAGAGAGTTTAATAATAAAATATTATTAAAATAAAAAGATATAATTAACTTGATCAGGAATAATTTTACCATTTGAACCGTTGTTTGGTACACTCTAGGTAAACAGGCAGGCAAGTGATGGCAATATCGCAATTATGTGGTGAATTTAATATACTACTAGTACGGAGTATTAATTAAGAAGCTATCTAATTTGCTTTTCTTGTCAGTGTTGACTTCGTAATGGCTTTTAATTATACTAATTTACACGTATTAAATAAATAAATAAATAAATAAAAATATTAAAAAATACTATAAGAGATAGCAAGAGACAAAAAAAATAAAATTCTATAAAAAAAATTAAGAAATAAAAAAAAGAAAAAAATTTATATTTATGTTTATAATATTTTTTTTCTCACTTTATAATATAGATACATGATTGTCATTTATTACTTTGCATCATTAGTTTTATTGTTAAAGTACTTAAAGTATACTCGTAGCAAAATAAGTACACTAACCTTAAAGTTTAAGACACTCTTATTTGACGACCGCCATGATGATTTCTTCTTCTTTGTCTCTTTCTTCCTTATTACGTGTACACCTAATAATTTACGTCAATTATACTGATCTTTCAATATATTAAATTATCGTAAGATACATCATATATAAATTTATTGTTTGTGAAATATAAAATATTTAAATAATTTGAAGTAAATAGTTATCTTTCATCTTTAGCTATTACAAACGAACATGATTTTAGCTATTTCATTAGCCAAACACATGACAGTGTTAGTGTTCTTAAAATATTAATGTCCTTTAGTGTCAACTATCGGGTCATAGCTTAGGTTGTTTATAATTATAAACTAATTATTAAATAAAATAATTTGTATAGATAATAAATTAATATAAATAAAATTAATCTCTATATATAATAAATTTATACAAATAATCATATATTGCGTTTCTTTTTTTTTCAAATGCGTAACGGATGGAATAATATATTTGCGTTGTGTCACGGCTAAAGTGCTACACAGCCGGAAATGAAAACAAACCGACTATGGTGTCATCATTGATCCTTTCATACGCCCCGGAAACTACAAATACAAACAAAATCGTTCAAAGGATTAATACATGCATGTATCCATTTTGCTGGTATTTTTTCATATATAATACAGTTAATCAGAAAAGAAAAAAATAGAATAAAAGATTGACACGCATAATCTTTTTATTTAATGAGTTTATTGTCCTTTATCAATTATATTTATTAAAAATTATCGACAATATATTTCTATAATTTATGTCAAATTCATATTTTTTTACTGTGATAGCAATTTACAGGTCAAAATACTCTATAAAAACTGTTTGTAAATGTTGAAAGAAGATCAGAGAGTGAAACGATTACACATAGAGAGAACGAAAGTTCTATACAAAGAAACACAATTGAACTTCACTATTTCTACAAAAAAAATGCCAATTACGTAATTAATTCGTCAATTATAAAATTAATTCTTTAATAACATTTTTGAAAACAAAATTGAACCACAATTTATTCAAAATGTTATTTACAAATAACTAATAATTTAACTTTGTTTGCAATTAATTTAGAGGCAACATAGTTTCATCAAAAATTGAGCCTAAAGCGTCAATGCAATGTGTCTCCGGCCTCGGGGCCCAAGTTATCGGCGGATGGTATTTTGCGCCACGTCATAGTGATTATTTCCAAGTCTTCCTTTTAATACCACAAGTAAATTAAACTATTTTATTTATACTTATAAAATATTAAATAATTTTACTTCTTACTAATATGGGATTTAAGAAAATTAATTTTACAAATAATAATGCACATTTTCATGTATTTTACTTTGGGTATAATTAAAATATAATATATAATTTTTACTTGAATTATATAATATCTCTCCTAAGCTCCCTGTGATAGACTAACAAAAATATCTTTAATTTTATCTAAATTCAATTAATTAATCGATCAAAATTAAATCCAAAATTGACAAAAACTTATTAATTAAAAAGTATATTTTAACATATACGTACAGTTCCTTATATATATATATATATATATATATATATAATCAAACGCACAAACATATTGTTGCAGAACTTGCACTACTCAATCCATAAGCTAGCTAGCTAAAAAGCTTTCGTGTTCGTTTTTCCACCACTAAAACAGAAAGATGTTATTTCTTTAACAGACTATGCTAATTTTATAATTTCAATACTCTACCCGTCCAAAAATAAGTTTAAATTACAAATTTATTATATTTAAAAAATATTTTTATTCTTTGTTTATACAATATAAATTTATTGAGTTTTTAATACATGATTGTTAGGGATTGATAGCCCATATCCCTTAAAAAGCAATACCCTGAGCCCCCTCACCTGAATGTGCTTCATTATCTGATCAGACAGATGAACCTGAACCCTATCGAGGATTCCCGAATACGATTAACATATGCCGAGTCACCACAACGTGTGAAATACATACGGATTAGATTCCTCACAAAGTATGGCATGTTAAGGAGTGGTGCTCTGAACTTTCGACGGGGCTTGAACACTAGTGGAGTCCCGACCTTATGTAAGTTACTCGAACACGATTTTTTGCAACGCAAAGTTCTCACAATGCACCAAATTCATAAATGATTAGACTCATTTCCATTGAGAGCTCTAATCTATATAAGTCCACTTATATTTGTACTTATCAGTAACGATTCCTGTCCTAAGTGGAGGAAAATTCTAATAGATATTTGTCTAGATATTAGATATAAATACAATAGAAAGATCTCTGGTACATACACATATATTTATTCTTAGACTTACAACCTCTATTTTTGTTATTGACTTAACTATAGGAGGCGGATTCAGAGACCAACTCTTTGTGTATTCATTCATTTTCAGGTATCTCGGAGCCCTCATATTCGGTAGTTGAGCACAATAAAGTACGAGTCGGTGATGACATATTTTGAGCACAATAACGTTACCCTCTACAGATTATTTACCAGCACGTTGAAGGATTCAACAAATGCATGGTTTTGGTCCCTCGAGCCTAAATCAATAGCTAATTTTACACAGTTGAAAGAACAATTCATGAGCCACTTTCAGACATATTAAAGAAAGGACAAACAGACTATGTCACTGTTGCAAGTGACATAGGGGGCTGATTAGTCTTTACAATTTTACGTGAAAAAATTCAATAAGGCTGCCTCGATGGTGGCACAGATAGACCATGCATAACGCTCAAATTTTTCTTCATCGGGATAAACAAAAAGGTGTTAGGACAGTTAATAAAATCGTGCATCAAGGAGATGTCGATAATTTTAAATGAGTTCTATGATCAAATAGAGTTATATGTAGAGATCGAGGAGGCCCTAGGGACACTAAAAAGTGGCATGGGCCAAAAAAATGATGAGAGTGAAAATTGAAGAGATGATCGTTAAGAGGATAAGAATAATAGAAATAATCGGGACGGAGGACGAGGTTCGGACAATAACTCATTGCAATGGGGAAGAAGGCTCGAAGGTCCTTACATACCTTTAACCACTAATCGGGCAAAGATCCTAAATAAAATCAAAAATCGTTCGTTCTTCAAACATCGCCTAAGGATAGTAACCTCGAGCAATAGAAGAGACATAAGTCTGTATTATGAATACCTTGGAGATGAGGGACACAAACGAAACAATGTTATCAACTCAAAGAATTGATCAAAGAGCAGATAAAAATAGGAGAATTACATTGGTATGTAGCTAGGAATAGGGTTATACAATACAATTAGGAAGTCCAATCCAATAATAATGAGGAGAGGCCTAATTGGGGGCATATCAACAGTATTAGTGGTGGATCAGTTGTCAAAAAAGAGTCTAACAGTGCCAAAAAAGCGTACGTCCGAAAGGTTTACAACTTATAGAAACAACTCACCAAAAAGATCAAGGTTGAGCAGACAATTTATTTTTCTAACGAGGATTATGCCAGGATCATTACTGTGACGCCCCCAAATCTGGGCCCACACAGCCCATACTTGAGTCGTCAAAAGACTACAACAAAATTATTACAACAAAGCACAACGTACGACAATACAGTGTATAATAATACACAACTAAGTCTTCACTATTATTGCCACACTATTTTACAAAACGTGAAAACTATTATAACTATTCCTCGGACCCTCACTCCATTCCCCGGCTAGACCCTGTTATGTTTTCATCTCCTGTTGAAAAACAATGGAACAAAAGAAAGGGTGAGCTCAAATAGCCCAGTAAAGAATATCGTGACTAAGATAATGACGAATAAATTATCATTAGTCTTCAACAGTTGAGTTCTTGATAGAATACAATAGACTACAAGGTTTATATCAAAAACTGCAGTTAAATTCTTAAACAACGTTCAGATCAATAATAGCAGCGGAATGAGTAATCTATTAGAAGAATAATGCAGACTATAATGTCCACTCGGTTCTCTTTTTAGGAAAAACATCATCAACTTTTATCATCTGAAATATCATTAGTCAAGATAATACAAATTCACAGTTCCTGATCATAATCATGCAGATCAACAGTTCATCTTTGCACTACGGGCCAAAGACATTCAATATAACACCAACGGTCATGATTATACCAGATTCAGCCTTTGGTCATAATCATACCAAACAACAGTTCATCTTTGCACTACGGGCCAAAGAGAACATTCACCACGTGCCATAAAAGACACCGAACAGATATATCGCCTTTAACCTATTATATCGCCTTTAACCTATCATCTGTTCAACAAATATATCACATATGTGCCCCCGGCCACAGATATTCACAACAGCTTGATTTTTGGATGATTAGAATGATATAAATGATGAACAGAAGAAATAGGATAACAATAAGTATCGGAAGTTTAATTTGTACAGATTCAAATAATGTCCAAATTGTCAACATGATGTGGAGTGAAATTTAAAAATGATATTCAAAATCCACAGTTCAGAATAACGGTTACAATTCAATAGAAAGGTTCACGTAAATAGGAAGGTTCAGTTGAAATAATGAAGTTCAACTATTATGGAACATATAATATTTTCAGGAATTATAGAAGCAATAGTTCCATAATAAATTTCGATTTAGGAGTATGAAAGAAAATAATATCCCTTACCGTAGCAGGTTTGATTAACAAAAAGTGAAGCAAATTAATACAAAGGGTTATTCACCAACAGGCGGCAATCCGCTCCGTAAGGTTATTCCCACAATTTAATAGAATTTGAGTACAAAGAATTATTCACCAAACAGGCGGCAATCCGCTCCGTAAGGTTATTCTCAGAGATTAATAATGAATGAATACGAAAGGTTATTCACCAACAGGCGGCAATCCGCTCCGTAAGGTTATTCCCACAATTTAATACATGGAAATAAAAGGCACGTCTTATGAGTAAGGAAGAAACAATATTATTATCGAGAATCAAATAATGATAATCCCTTACCATAGTATGTTTGAATAATGGAAGATGAAAAAGATGGTATCCCTTACCGTAGCAGGTTTGATTAACTTGAACAGTACACGTATACTTATAGATCTTCACAAATACTCAAGATGACTTAAGCACACTTAGAGAGAACTTTCACAAGAAGTATTTAGAGAGAGAAAGAAAGAACAAGTAAGGAAATTTATGAAAAATCCTTAAGTTAAGGCTTCTATTTATAGCCAAAAATCTTATCATTCATTTAATCTAAACCATTCATTTAAAGATCATCTTTTAATCTACACCATCCATTTCAAATATTATATTATCTTTAACCTACACCATTCATTTCATATCACCTAATAATCACCTAACTTTATATTATAAACAAATCAATTTAATTATTCAACAATAATTCACACTTTAATCTACACCATTCATTTCATATCACCTAATAATCACCTAACTTTATATTATAAACAAATCAATTCAATTATTCAACAATAATTCACACTTTAATCTACACCATTCATTTCATATCACCTAATAATCACCTAAATTTATATTATAAACAAATAACTTTATCAATTCAATTATTATGACTAATTGTTATAAATACAGTATAGTTAGCTCTTAGATATCAAGTCAATAAATTAATGAAATACAACTGTTTAAATAACATCATAATAGAGATAACAATAATGTAAAATAAAGCATACGTTATTGTGTAATGACAATTATTGATTCAATAATGTGAATTACTCCCTCGGGATACCATCTTTTTCATCTTCCATTATTCAAACATACTATGGTAAGGGATTATCATTATTTGATTCTCGATAATAATATTGTTTCTTCCTTACTCATAAGACGTGCCTTTTATTTCCATGTATTAAATTGTGGGAATAACCTTACGGAGCGGATTGCCGTCTGTTGGTGAATAACCTTTCGTATTCATTCATTATTAATCTCTGAGAATAACCTTACGGAGCGGATTGCCGCCTGTTTGGTGAATAATTCTTTGTACTCAAATTCTATTAAATTGTGGGAATAACCTTACGGAGCGGATTGCCGCCTGTTGGTGAATAACCCTTTGTATTAATTTCCTTCACCTTTTGTTAATCAAACCTGCTACGGTAAGGGATATTATTTTCTTTCATACTCCTAAATCGAAATTTATTATGGAACTATTGCTTCTATAATTCCTGAAAATATTATATGTTCCATAATAGTTGAACTTCATTATTTCAACTGAACCTTCCTATTTACGTGAACCTTTCTATTGAATTATAATCGTTATTCTGAACTGTGGATCTTGAATTTCACTCCACATCATGTTGACAATTTGGACATTATTTGAATCTGTACAAAGTAAACTTCCGATACTTATTGTTATCCTATTTCTTTTGTTCATCATTTATATCATTCTAATCATCCAAAAATTAAGCTGTTGTGAATATCTGTGGCCGGGGGCACAGATGTGATATATTTGTTGAACAGATGATAGGTTAAAGGCGATATAATAGGTTAAAGGCGATATATCTGTTCGGTGTCTTTTATGGCACGTGGTGAATGTTCTCTTTGGCCCGTAGTGCAAAGATGAACTGTTGTTTGGTATGATTATGACCAAAGGCTGAATCTGGTATAATCATGACCGTTGGTGCTATATTGAATATCTTTGGCCCGTAGTACAAAGATGAACTGTTGATGTGCATGATTATGATCAGGAACTGTGAATTTGTATTATATTGACTAATGATATTTCAGATGATAAAAGTTGATGATGTTTTTCCTAAAAAGAGAACCGAGTGGACATTATAGTCTGCATTATTCTTCTAATAGATTACTCATTCCGCTGCTATTATTGATCTGAACGTTGTTTAAGAATTTAACTGCAGTTTTTGATATAAACCTTGTAGTCTATTGTATTCTATCAAGAACTCAACTGTTGAAGACTAATGATAATTTATTCGTCATTATCTTAGTCATGATATTCTTTACTGGGCTATTTGAGCTCACCCTTTCTTTGGTTCCATTGTTTTTCAACAGGAGATGAAAACATAACAGGGTCTAGCCGGGGAATGGAGTGAGGGTCCGAGGAATAGTTATCATAGTCTTCACGTTTTGTAAAATAGTGTGGCAATAATAGTGAAGACTTAGTTGTGTATTATTATACACTGTACTGTTGTACGTTGTGCTTTGTTGTAATAATTTTGTTGTAGTATTTTGACGACTCAAGTTTGGGCTGTGTGGGCCCAGATTGGGGGCGTCACAATAGGTTCTATAAAAAATGGGAAAATAAAAAATAAAATAAAATTATGGAATCGTAGAGTGTAATAAATTGTTCTGGTACTTGGTAGTTTACTACTACAAGATGAAGTAACCAGAAAAGAAAAGGGAATAAAACTGAATTGAGGTATATTTGGTATCAAAAGTATGTAGGGCCATGTTTGTGTTCTATGTGGCGTGTGGGGAAATTCACGGTGAACCGTAAGTACGTGTAAGGTTGCAAACGAGCCAAATCGATCCGGATTTTAAACTGCTCGGATTCGACTCGTAATGTTAAATTCGTACTCGAATTCGACTCGGATTCGAATTATATTAAAAAAACTTTACTCAGATTCGGCTCGACTCGAATTTTCGTTACTCGAATTCGATTCGACTCGGATCGAATTATATTCAAACTACTCGCGAACGTCAAATTCAAACTCGAATTCGAGTCTTCACATAATAACTAGTTTTATAATACATATAATTATTAATTGAACTTATTATTTTACTTATAAATGAAAAAATATAATTATAATTACACTTTAAATATATAAAATTAAAATTAAAATTACAAAAATAAAATAAAATAATAATTAATTATTCAAATTTTGTTTAATTGTGTATATATTATAAGAGAATGTATCGAGTATAGATTAGAATATGTATCAATCGATTATGTATCATTAAAAATTCGAATAGTTTGAATTCTAAACGAGTCGAGTATAACCTTATTCAGATTCTACTCGTATTTTTATTCGAACTATTTTTTGTGTTCAGATTTGAATCATATTATTAACGAATTCGAGTCTCGTTCACATTTTTTTGAGTCGAGTCCGAATCGAGTCTGAACTATTTGGTTCGATTTGCAGCCTTAAGTACGTGGAGTAATTTGTAGATATTGCATTACTTAGGGCGCGGCGCATTGCGTTTATAATTCTAATTTAGTTGTACATGATTGAATTTTGCATTCCCCCCACTTTTTTTTTACATCTTGCAAAGAGAGAGAGAAGACTCTGAAATTACTGAAATACCAATAGGGGTGGGGCCGTGGGGGAATTCCTATAACTGGCAGAGGCCAGAATGCGGTGGGCCCAATGGGTTAGGGATTGTGGGGCTCAGAATCAATTTGTCTCCCTCATACCCAGCCCATTTTAAATGCTACTACTAGAGCACAAGTACTACAGGGATCATGCATGCGTCCACCACACGTGTTGCTTCGTACTCATCTCGCGTGACTAGCGTGACCCCACGGCGTGATACTACTTCTCTATTCATTTCCGGTCTGGTATACTTTTCGCCTTTTGCAAATACCATTTCCAAATCACCCTCCCCCTATTTCTCCCTCAATTTCCTTTTAGAATTAAATTAATGATTATAATAAATATTTTTTTAAAAACAAAAAGATTACCTTTTCGAAATATTTCAGTAGTGACAAATCATTTTTATTTAGTTTATATAAATACCCTCCACTCCATAAATATTACAACACATTTTTTTGCATAACTTTTTAAGAAATTTTTATTTGATTTCTTAATTGGCCCCATGAAATTGGTGGTTAAAAATGTTCAAAGAATATGAAAAACAAATTTTTTAGTAAGCGGTCGGACTCATTATATATTAAAATAATAAAATTAATATAATTATAAATAGTTAATTATTTGACTTCACAAAAATTATACACAAGAAATTGTTGTAATTTTTTATGACTTCTTAAAAAATTGTATTAAAATATTTATGTTACAGAGTGAGTATATCTTTAACGGAAAAGATGATAGAATCTATTTATTATTACTTATTCAAGTTGAAACGTGAGTTTTATAATATTTTTTTTAAGGAACGGGTTTATAAAAAAAGCACAAATAAAAGAATTAATTTTGTATTTCAGTTTAAATAGTTAGTATGCAAAACTTTTAACTGGTTCTCTGCATGGCTTTTAATATTTTCCTGAAATTACCGTTGAACACATAGTAATATTTTCAACAGTTTGCTGAAAATGACCAGCCATGAGGCAGCGGGGGGTTGGTGGGGTCGAGAATTTGTAAAAATTTATGATATGCTGAAAATCTGAATTGCATTATCCCCCAATCTGATTTCTATGTTCTGAGAACCAATAGCACAGAAACAAATTAGTAATTTTTTTGTCTCCAAAAGTCACACTGTTGGCCAGAGCAATATTCCAATTTATATGGACGGTGGGAATGGATACAACAAATATCCGCCATTCATCTAGAAAAAACATTAAAGATAGGTGGGTATATAAGAGATTTTTATTTTTTTCTCAAGGTCAAAGGGATAATTTGGAAATTATTTAGTGGGATTTGATTCATTTGAAGCAGTGAGACTCGAATCATACGTTCATAATTAATTGCATATCTTTAATCTTAGTTTGAGTGAGAAAAAAATTGTGTATTTTTTTTTTCCCGATACAAGTGTATTAAAAATTTTATCTAAAAAAATATCTTAAATAATATATTATTATTATTATATTAAGGAGAATATTAAAGTGCACAACTATGTAATTTTTTAATTTACACAGTCTGTCAAAATTACGTCGTTTTGACAGAGATAAGAGACCATCGGTATCACTAAATTAAAAACAATCTAAAAGCAAAATGTAAGAGAATGGTCCATGCTCCGGATCAAATGTGGGCGGGTGGGCATAAATTTGTTTCTTTTTATTTTTGCTAATTTAAAAGGAATTTAACATTCTCAAGACCTCGTGCACTTAAAATCTTATAAGTAACTTAATTAAATTTGTTTTTTTAATGATAGATGACCAATGACCCATCCATACAACTTAACATTAAAGTTGACACATAACTATCATGCCCAGAAGTAACATTATTCATCAAAATTCATAATAAAAGTAAATACTAATACTCCTTCCAATTCAGACAACGACTGCTATCTATTCATCGAATACCACCAATTGGAACAAAAATACAAATGGAAGTAATAAATGACAAATTCTCTCTTGCATTTCCCCCTCCCTACCTCCACTTTATTTACACGTATTTGAATTGAAATTTCAAAAATTATTCTTTTCGGTAGACCGACATCCCAATTAATGACTAGTTAAAGACACAGAATATGCAAAAACAATTGATACAAATGAACAACGAGAATCTAATTTTTCGGCAGTTCCTTAATAAAATTAATAAGCCCTGTTATTATTCTCTTTATTAAAGAGAGAGAGAGGGGCAAATATTTTTTGGACTCTCCGTCTTTGAATTTTTTTTTTAACTTTTTTACCTTAATGTTTGCATCTTTATCTTTTCTCTCAGCTCTCATTATCATCCACCACCTTCTAATTTTTCTCACCTACTAATTTCTACATGGATAAATCTAAAGACACAAAATTCAAACACAAAATCAAACACTACGTTCATCTCAACCATTAAAAAGTAAGACATGAAACGAATTTCAATGTCATACCCCACTTTTTAATGGTTAAGATAAATGTTATTTTTGAATATTATGTACTTATACTTATTCTTTCTATATTTCTACTTTATAAATTTGGACAAGATAACTGGTGTTATATTATATTATGGCTGAACTTTCATAGGCGGCATCAATATAATTACCATAACCAGATATTCCATTTTATTCTAAAACTTTAGCTACTGTCATTGTCCAGTTTCTTGCTGAGAATCTGGGTACAAATTTTAAAAGAGTATATCTATGTATACACTCAAAGTGTATATCTAAAGACAAACTCAAAGGTAAAATAGTTGTAGAATATTTTTTTCTCCTTTTTTTACAACACTTTCACACTCATCTTTTATTATTATTTTATGTTTGAGAATATATTCATTCTAAAATGCAAAAGAAATATCAGAATAAAAACTAAAATAGGGTCGAAGAGAAAGGGATGGGGCCCTTTAGAGAATGATGGAAGAATTGAACATACTTGAATTAAGATAGTATGGGCCGTGTTTGGCCCGCCTTAATGGCAAAAAGATGTGACCTGGCTCACCTAAACAGTACAAACAAAGCAAAACAAATGGGCACTCCTTTTGTTAGACCTGTGAGTCACCTCTCTCCCTCTCTCTCTCTCTCTCTCTCTCTCTCTCTCTCTCTCTCTCATGAAATGGGCTTTTTGTCCATCACGTTATAACGTTTCTTTTCTTGGCTTAGTGGAGAGCAAAATCATTAGTGTTTGAAGGCGAGTAAAAAATGAAATATATCCATGTGAGGAACTAATTAATTAAAAGTCAAAAACTTTACTTTCGAGAGAGTACCTCAATTATTTAGTATGCACCAACCAACCGAACACGCCCTAGTTACATTCTTCTTCTTGTTCTCGCCACCAAGAAAACTATCAATCCTCAAACACACTCCAAAATTTTGAGTAATATGATACCAAAACATGCGTAGTAGTTAGTTAATGTGTCGTCTAAATACTCACTTTTCAATCTAAAGAAACCCATCAAGCAATTACTGAAATAAATCCTTGAAAATTACATGTATAATTAAAGTTATCCACGTGAGATTGATAATAATCACAAGTTTGAAACTTCTGTTACTGACTGGTGCGGATCTAAGAGAGATTAAGAGGATTGCAATAATAGGGATCACACCGATATTCTATGTCATGTTGTTTCATTTTGGTTGGTGTTGTTAAATAAAGTTATGCTTCAATGTAAAGCTACATAACGCTTGTGATAATCACATCCCCGCTAATTTTGAAGATTTGAGTTAATTTGACAACCAATGATTTTTAGACCATCCAAAGTGGATAAAAGCTGGATGATGATGATGACGTGTCCAAAATCATGCACAGGTGGAAATGGAGAAGAGATCAGTTTTATTACTTGAAAAAAGTTGTCTAATACAAACCTCAATAATTGAGAAAATACCAACAAAACTTATGAACAGAAAAACAGCACTTGAACTTAAAATACCGACGAGGTACGAAGAATTCAATAAAGGGAGTCCACCCCTTTAAGCAAAACTCAAATTACCATCATGTTGTTTTAGAAGATTCAAAGTCAAAAAAATTGGTCGCTTTTTGTAGTTGGATACTCTTGTCCAAAATCAATCCCCCAGTCTACGTCTTAATCATAGGTTTTCACAATTTTCTCACAGGGAAAAAGTTTTCTTGCAAGGCTCATAATCACCTAGTGCAGCCCTTGTTGGTCACTCCTAGGAACATTGGAGGACAACCTATAATCCCGTGGGAGTCTCTTTAATTGTTTTACGTGGCCTACGCGTTATTCATCATTACCTTTATATTTCTTAGCTTTTTGCTGGTTGGTCTCCAGTCCTTCACTTACCTACTACCCCTTCAATATTCTCTGCTCCGCCAGTGTGAGAAAAGAGAGGGAGAGAACTGTCTATCCCTCTTTCCATTTTTCAAAGTCCCAAATGAGTATTCAGAATAAATTTTAAAACTCTTTATTCAACATTATAATATTGAAAGGAATTTGTTTCTTTTAAAGTGCATCTTATTCAAACGGAATTGTTAATTTGGGAGGGAATGAGTGAGTACAAGGATTCAAACGGATAGCAATTTTCAAAGATTGTTTCCGAGGTTATCTTTCAAGTAAGGAAGAAACTTGGAGAAACAGCAAAGATAGCAAAGAGAGCAAAGCTCACAACTAGATGAATACTTTTCTTCTGCGTCCCCAGATATTTTGAGCAAAACCACTTAAGCAAGAGCAACAGACTTCAAAGAAATGGATAGAATGGATATGGACTGCAACGCAAAAATCAGACTCAGTTACAGTAAACAAAATTGGATTTAAATGTCTATTATTGGCTGCCAGTCTGCATCCTGAGCCTAACCCACCATGGTCAATGCTTTGACATTACATTAAAAAGCCAAATAGCCAAATAGCCAAAAGACTCCAAACTAGTAGCACAATGCCTATTGACAATTTTACACGAGGATGAGGTGCAGTCAGCAAGAGGCTAGAAACCAGAGAGGAGTTTACCGCCATCGGTGAATAAGGTTTTCATTTGACATGTTAATTAAATTATCGAGAAAGTGATCCTGTTCTTTGAGTTAATGAATGGCCTGGATTCCTCGTGTTTCCTTTTAGCTGGACCAAAAATGCATTTTTTATTTATTTTATATATCTGCACAAATATTTGAGGGCGTAAAGAAAGATTAAAGTAATGTCAATTAATTTAATCTCACCTTCAAGAATGTTTGAAGCAAGTCCTTTTCCTCGTTTAATCAGCATGCTCACGAAAACGTACAACTTTGTTAATGAAATGCCTCTCACGGTGATAACTATAGATGAACAACGAAATTACTGTCATTATACTATGCAATTTTTAAGCAATCAAAATTTCTACAATATGCATAATGGAAAATGATTAACAGTCGCAACACATTGCATAGATGTATCCCCAAATTAAATCAATAAGCTTTCAAATAGACAAATACATAACTTAATACTTACATGACCAAGGCAGCAATAAAGAAGCAGGTCACTCCAATGGAGAAGTGAATTGAAAATGTAGGCCAGAAATTATCCCGATCCAGAAATATTTTCTCAGAGACGAGAGTCGCTACACTAAAAAACAACAGAACCGTCCAACCTGAAGGCAAGCAGTGGCGGAAGGAAAACGAGGAAGTATCCTGCACAGAGGTCAACATCAGGTCACACTGTTTATAGGATGTTACATTATCAAATGTGAGATGTGTGCAGAGATGAGGCTTAACAATAAGGAGTAATTTGCACAAGCTAAAAGTATACCTTAAAATACTGCCTGATGAATACTGTTGAGTAAATAATCCTAAATAACATATCTTTCACGGTAGTCAAGAAATCAGAACTCAGAAATAAAATATCTAAATCTTTAATATAATAATCTCAGTAAACAAACATTGTGTTCTTTAATCTTTATTCACAGTGTGAAAGATTAATTCAAGATATGCATGCCCCTTTTGTGCTATCTATATGGACCAGATTCGATGGCCCTATCAGATTTATACAGTGGATGAGTAAGTTGCCACCATATCAGCAGGCAACTGTCAAAAACCATTTTTATACTACTCATCCTACTTGCTACCAAGCATTTTTTGGGCAAAAAGGATACTCAGAGAATTTGCAAGAATTAACCCAACTGCCCCAGCAGATCGAATTAGCAATACATTTAGCACAAGGTAGATCAAAGAGAATATTAGCAAGGAATCATTTGAGCGCTTGAGTTGGTTCTCTGTTGCCACTGCATGCAAGAATGCTTCGGATGTTCCTGATGCAACATCAGAGCAAAAAGAAGTTAAGTTTATTTTAACATCATCTAGAAGTATGGTATGAAAATTATTAACGTTTCACGGAAACTCTTTTCATAAATAAACCGAAATTTTATCATTAATGATGGATTTCTAACTACAAGCAAGAGACAATTACTATTCTGTAACTTGAACTACATAATTTTAAGTATTCGAATGGAAACGTAGCCTAGTGGATCTGACATCTCACATAAAAAATAATGTAGTTGTTTTATGTTACAAACAAACTGCGGTTAAACATCCAACTAAAAGTTGAATGCAAATGTTTGTTGTCCTCCTTAATGGATTCATATAAGGTATGTCATCCTCATTTATCAAAGAAGAAGAAGAAAAAAAAGGTATCATAAACAAAATGAGGGCAATAGATTTTGTGATTTCTGTGTTAAGAGGTCAAAGTCCAGGTTTGTCTATTTGAATACATGGGGACTAAAAAGGATCAGAGAGGGAGGGACTGCTAATTCCTTCTTGATAGATTACATGCTGGAAGCAGTATGATTAATAGATGGTTGCACTGGTACGGTTCTTCAGATGCATAATAAACAAGCTGTCGTGACTGAGTAAGGGTTTGATGGAAGCTACTCAGCCTGTTCTTTGTTCTGTTTGGTGGAGGATGAGATTTCATTGAGGCATATGAATGGGAGAATTTTAGTCAGAAGCAGTTTCTGGAAGGAGCTGAGTGATGTTTGAGACAGAGAGTTTCTGGGCATATTGGAGAAGATTTATGTGATAAGATACCCTATCATTTTAGCAAAATAGCTGATACTTGGGGCCAAAATACTTGTAAAGAAGAAGAAGAAGATACCCTATCATTTTATATAATATAAAAGAGCGCATTAATGTTTCAAGAAAGGTTTTATACATCTGCATCACAATAGGCTTGCACATATGATAATTCACAATCTCCAACGCTATTAATGACAATTTCAATTCGTGATAGCAGTACAGCCTATCTCATGCTTATAAAGAATAATTATCCCATGACATAACCAAGTGCCGTATAGAAGGTGAACATAATAATAATGCATAGCAATAAATAATAACGATGATGATGACACTAAGGATAAGAAAAACAACAATAAAAATATAAACAAATTTTCCAAAGAATTTTTTTTATAATAAAGGTCACCTTATCACTAAGCACGCAAAATTTACTTTAAACGTAGGCAGAGAGAATGAAAGATTGAATACATAATCTTACTTACCATTCATAGCCAGAACAATAACGTACAGACAATAATATCGGAGAGCAGTAGAGGCTTCACCATCACTCCATTTCTGACCATATAACAGTCTGATGAGAGAATAAGAAAAGCTTGGGCCAAATGCCATAACTACCAGCCCTAAAAGACATGTAATAGGAGCTTAAAAGTCATTATACAAGCAACATCAAAGTGACAGGCTTCTTAAAAATGAGTTCGATAAGGTCATGAATTTGCATCCTCTAGATTCTTTACATTTTCATACAAGGAAAAATTAGGAACTTTAGTATGCTTAAGCCCATATTGATATTATAACTATTACTCATGAAACCTTTATCCCAATTTCACGTGTCAGATAATTAAGATTATGTTATGACACAAAATCAAGGTGGATAATGCATCAATAAGTTGTATTTTACCTTGTATTTTTATTTTTTCCCTTTTAGATAAAGCATAAAGTGACAGCCTGTCCCAAAAGAAACTTACGCGAAAGCATGGAAGATCCCAAGCAAGACAAACTTGCCAAATTTAATTGATGTCCTTGGGTAAGAACTTTTGCTCGTAAACAATATAATACTGATCATGCCTTTGGAAATTATCAGGCTCAGAAATATTAGAACAAATCTTTGTGGCAGAAGTTATTTTATTAACCTTTACAAGAGTTTTTCTTTTACTTTGCAAAGTCTATATAGAAGGTGAAATTGCTATTGAATATTATTATTATCAATTGAATCATTTAGAGTGCTGATTCTTCAATAATTTGCTATCTGCAACATATTTGCATATAACTATATAGATATGACTTAAATTTACTAGTAACAGAACTGGGATAATATGCAAATATGAGTCTCTAACTTGACAAATTTAGCATAATTAATGTACTTACCATTTAGTACAACATAATTTTACGCATTCAAGCAAACTGGCTATTTCTTATATATTATTATTACTATAAAATCACTCACAAGCCATTCTTTTGTTCCTCGAGTATTTGTTCATATATTTATATGTTAATCAGTTTCTAACAATTTCAATGATTATAACTAATTTATCAAGACTAAGACAATCACAACCTAAACTTGAGCCTCAGAAATTAATTCTACAAAAAGACACCATATACGAAGTTGAAAAATAATTGAGGAGATTAATAAATATATGAGTGATGTAGAAATGCATACCAATTAAAAAAACAAGCTTTAGGGCATCAGCTAGACAAGTTCCTAACTTCCTTCTCTTCTGTGCGTATTCTCCTCCTAAAAAAAGATTTAAGTATTTTACTCCTTGTGAAGGATGAAACCCGCATTTTTTCATGAAGTCATGCCAATCAGCAAATGTAGCATAAATAAACTGATCAAAAACCCTTCCTAGTCAACTGTCTATGGAGCAGACAATGATACAAAAAGGAAACCAATACATTAACTTGTCATATATTGCTAACCTATAAAACTGGGGAGATTGTACTGCTAAAGAGTCCTTGAACATTGCACATCTAAATAGAATTAAATATTATACGCACTTTATAAAGAAATGTGATAATTCCTATTGAGTTTGTGTGAGCCAGCGAGGGACCAAATATTTTAACAGCTACCTCACTGTGAATGGAGGACAATATATTCTATTTTCCAAAACCTGGTGAAAATAGGAGGAAATAAACAAAATTGGTAACAATTAAATACTTCAACATTCCTTTTAAGAGGAACATAAAATATACACAGAGATGGTTAACCAATAGTCAGTTATGACCATCATCATTTTTTCTCGTCACCGTAACTCAGTCAATGGACACCAACAATCCTCTTTCATGGTGTATCATAAGGCAGAACCCTGCAAGTTGAACTGGTTATCATATGCTAGATAGAGTGGAGTAAGTATGCAATTCATTTATACGAAGATAAGACAGGTGAGTTTTATGACATCCTCGTGACCTGGAAAGGCGAAATCCACCGGCGGCGGTTTAACAAGTTTAAAACACATATTATAGATGCAATATTTCGAAGTAAAACAATTATTTACTTTCCTTATGCCCACAAAAATTATAATTCTAATTCTCTTACTTTCTTTTTGTACAAAATTCAAATAACGTTGGACCTTAATCTCGCATTAATCATCCGGTCCCAGAAGGTATGGTACGGGACTCTTTCTCACATGTTAGAGCCCCTAGTATGTCTCTTTTTTCTTCTCCACCTTTATATTGTTCAAGGTCAATTGCAAAGAAACCTTGGTATAACTCCACATTCCAGTTCATTAAGATGCTCACTAGGGAAGACCAAACGCGTTTGGCCAGAGTGACACGAATATACTGATTGTACTTTTTAAGATATCATACGCATGACATTATACTAGACTTGGATTTAATATAATTGGAACAAAAATTTTGTCCATCATTTATCATGTCAGATATAATAAATCCAAGTTTACGTTCGCACTTCGCATCTCTTGTGTACTTATTATCTATTGCTCTAAACCCTGAAGTATACTTTCAAGTAGATATCCTGAATTCCTTATATTATGAAATTGCAATTATTATACACCCTTTGTCTTTCTATTAAAAAATCTATCCAACAAGCTGAGCCAATCATAGGGCAGTGACCTATCATCCAGCCAACCAGGTGCCTATGATGGGTCTATATTCCTATTCTACCCGCCTTTCATAGACATTCCAATTATGGCCTTTAGAGGATCACAACATTCAAATTATGTTTAACAATGAAAAGTCATGACCAATAGCCAAGCAAACCTGTCTTACTCTAGTATCACCTCAGATCTTAACTGGACCAAAAACTAAAGATGGGACTAAAATTTAAGGCAGATGTTGAATTTTTGAAGTTGCAAGTGTGAATTCATGAGAAATGGCACATGCAAGATACTACCAACCATTGTGCAGATGCATTGCTGGTTAGACCTGACTCTATTTAATATTTCCGCCAACCTGGACTGGACAATTTCTAGGTAATGAACCTATTAAATATAGGATAAAATTAACCAATGTAAACAATAGGGTCCGTCGATTTTACCATATTCCCATGCTCCGAAAGGATTGGATTGTGCAAGTGTTGTCCTGTATCCTAGACTCTAGAGCATAATAAACAACCCAATGTACTAGATCAACTATCATGAAGTGACACCATTGCAATCAAGTAGCTCTCAAGACAAAAGTCCCGCCACACGGACAGCCTTAAGGCTAAAGGCTCCCGATGTGTTTACAACCTTTCGTCATCAATTAATAATATACGTATATTGTCTAGCAAACAATAACCAGAAACGAAATAAAATAACCAAACATGATAAAAAGGAAAAATTCCAAAATGCGAAGTCAAAATAAGAAAGACAAATCCTTGAATGAAAACATTGATGAAAAGATCGAGGAAGGAGAGAAATAAACCTGATGCAGACCTTGCAAATGTAGCATATGAGCTTTCCTCAAAAGGAAGAAACACCAACCTCACCACTAAGCTCCCTGAAACACGATTACTGGTCTGTTTGAATACATCCCAAATAAATAACGGGTAGCTAATTATGGATCAAGAGTAACTAGATTCTTCTCAATCATACTAATATTTCAAATAGAAGTAGCACACTTCTTTTATAAGCTGAAGTTTAGTATATCTAAGACGAAGGATATGCTTACTAATACATACCTAATTTGTCTACAAGTCCGTATACAGCTTGATTATATGGCGTATCCAACCATACAAGAACCATCTTTTCTCCTTCTTGAAGGATCAACTTTCGGAACGATTGAAGAGTAAACAACATACACATATTTGAGAGCTGCTTATCATAATTCAAAATATTTCCTACTCTGTGAAGGCAATCATTATTTACGATCACTACAATAATAATGAATAGCATAACAAATTAGCACTTGGTATACAACAACAAACAGAAAAGGAAACTACAAAAGTATTGTGCCATATCTTGAGATCACAAGTTCATCAAATAAATATTGAACTGTGACACTATGTTACATGATCACATACCGTTCCAGCACTGTCCATATAAACAATCAAAACAAAACATGGTGATCTAAGAAGCATGAAATTTAGTGTAAACATAGCGGAGGGTTGTGTATGGATTTAAAAAGGAGGGTTCAATAGATAAGAGTTATAGGCGGCAGACTGAGTGCCCATCTGAAGGAGTGGTACAGTACGGTCAGATAAAGCACTTTAAATTTTTTAATAATAGTTCTTATATGCTTCATGAGAAAGTTAAACTGTGTTTGACTACACATTTGCAAAAGTGCTTTTAAAAAAATTTGGACAAACTTTATAGCAGAGGTATGGGCTTTCAATTTTTCTTCAATAATTTAGGAAAAACTTGTAGATTTGTCAAATAGTCAAAAATAAATAAATATACACTACCACTATTCCAAAGGCAGAAATTTTCTACTTATGCCAAAAGTACTTTGGAGCCAATATCACTACTTGCTAAAAGTGCTTTCGGAGGGTCACAAAAACTATAAACAAGAAAAAAAGAATTTAATTTAAAAGTGCTTTTAGTTCACCTACCCACCGCTTCGCCATAGGAGCTCTGAATTTCCGGTTTCACTTCCAACTAGTGGCTAAAATTAAGATGCCATTTATTAAGTCCCTAGAAATCTAGATACTTATACAGGCTGTAAAGCACCAAGAAGTTAAACATGCTAACACAACTCTGCTTAGGTTAATCCCACCTTACTTACTTTAAAGCTAAGCGTAAGAGGTCAATGAACTAATCTTCTCAAATCCTTTTAAACAGGAATCCTGCCAGTTGAGGGGTATATATTTAAAGCGTTTGACTAACTGCAATTTAAATATGTCAGGTGTTCAAAATGGCCAAGAGCATAATCACATCATCTCCTTGGGAAGTTAGTTGTGTTTGTCTTATCATTAGAAAAAACAATTAAGACAAACTACTATAAAAACAATAAGGTAAACCTAAAGCATTGTGATGATGCTTCTAGCTGAAGGGAACAAGCGTACAGGGTTAAGGTTCCTATCAAATGAAGGTGGGACTGGAGTGTGGACTGAATAGCTCTTCATTTTTTATATCTAAAGTTAAGAGACTGGAGAGAGCAAATCTTCTGGTTCCCTCAAAGAGTCAAAGGTGACACTAGGTAAAAGAAAAAATACAAGCATCTGTCTTTAAAAATACTTCTATGCATACTTATTTTAAATCTCAACTGAAGTATTTCACAGCTAATCTTTTCCTGCAAGTACTAAAACTCTAAAAGTAAATGAGCCAATGGAGGGAGTGACGTACAGCTGATAACGAACTATACCTGAAAGGAAAAAGATCGGAACCTTTTATAACATGTATCAGAAGAAAATATCCCCAATAACCCAAAAACATGCAAGCTCCATAAGAAGTTTGTGCTAACGCAAATACAATTGCTTTCTCCTGCATGTAAACGATAAGTTTTTCATACTATCAGCTGTACATACCATCAATGATATTATTTACGCTGTCACTAGACAAAAATCCCCTCCAATGTCACAAATTTCTAAACCAACTTCTTACGCTCAAACTTTTACCATGTTAGTTTGCTTGATAATGAGAATGTAGGTTGTTAAACAGCGCAAAAGAGTCGCTGCAGTTTCGACCATCAACCGAAGCTTGAGGAGAAGTAAATTCTGCGAAAGGATATACAGTGGTTCTGCCAATAGCTCTAGCATACAAGCAAAGCCTGCAATACGAAATGAGCTAATGTCTCACATAAAAAGTAGACATCATTTCACGAGAAAAAAATAATTATTCTGAGATCTTCATAACATGGTTGTTCATTGAGGGTATTTTCTGCTCGTCACCTCCAGATTTCTACCAAATGCATGCTGTCCCCAGCACTTTTAGAAACTCCAAATTTAAAACTGTAAGTTCAGATCCTAATATACATGTGTTGCCCCATGGCATCATGGTTTTCCATTTTCAATTGAAGTTTACAAGCAGATGGAGTTCAGTTGCATAAATGAGTCACTGCACCTTGCATAACAGGAATAGATGGATATAACAGATTACCATGAATCAAGATAGCTTGGGCGTATGGATCAGAATAACTTAAATCTTGCCACCAGAAGACAAATAAGCATGCTGCAATTGAAATGACTACTCCTAATGGAAGAGTCATCCAGGCTATTTTCAAAAGTTTTGCAGCATTTTCCCCATTTGAAGTACCATCACTGTAACAAGAGATTAAAACATTTCACAAGATGCGCTATACACGTTCATTTATTAACTATTGTATTTTACCAAACTGGCATGGCAAGGATTACGATACTTATGTCAACATGTCAAAGAAAAAACCCACGTGTTCACCTCCTCCATAACAAATAGTCAAAGACAAACATATAAAATTTTAAACTCTACAGAGGAGACTGACATTACAATTTACAAGTCCAGTATCAATCACAAATCCATACTTATTTTAATTGCATGCAAAGTACTACTTAGGATTCATCGTAACTAGTAAAATTAATCAAGTAAATGAACATAGTACTGCAACAAAAGAGTTAACTTGCAATTGCATATAAGCATGAGAAATTACCAACTAAAGTTCGCCCTCATGCATGCTCGCCGGAAACCCTCTCGACTAAGGAACAAGACACAAGTGACAAATAGGTGAAATTGCACAGCATACAGCTGCATCGTTTAAAGGAAATAAATGTAAGACCTGTTGAAATAAACTCGTAAAAGCCTCAAGTAATTATACATAACTGAACATTCACAAAAGGAAAAAGGATAAAACAAGTAATAAAAACCACAGCCCTTAAATGGGAACAGCCCCTCTGATCTCTATGTAAACCTAAAAATGCCCCATAAAAGGCGCCAGGAACATTAAAAGAAATTCTATTTAAAGTCATACACTGGTTGGCAAAAATTCTAGATATTAAGTAATTGGTCACACATAGCAGGCAATAATAGTAAGTAATTGTTTTCCTCTGATTTAAATAATGGAATCAGCGCATTCAAAGAGTGGGAAAATACTGTGATGACATATGGCTCAAATTGAAAATGGGTGAAGAACACAAAATTTGTCCACACTCTTGATGAATGATAAGATGTGCATAGTAAATACCCAACAAGGAGTTTATACAAATTGTATGTTATTTTTTAACTAAGAACGTCAAATGCAATAGAACAACTAAAAGCATCCAAGTGTCTGGAAAAGAAACACAAGTTTCCTCACTAACTTTAAAACATTGCACAGCCATTAAATAGACTCAATAACACCCACATTGAGAGCGAGATTTGAATAATCAGTATGATTAGGGAAGAAAAAGTGACTGAATTCCTTCTTAACTTCTCATTGAATAAACAAATCATAATGTATGATCTTTTGTAATAGGTTGTATTAATCTAATTCACTTTAAAGCACATAATGAATTACTGCATACAAGTACATTCAAGTTTTAAACTCAAAATTAGGAACAAAGTCTGCTAAAACACAGAGATATATCACAAGTAATTGCAAAGAATGGTAGATACCGCATAGTCTTTCTCAGTGAGGTGCCTGACGATCCATGTATTGAATATGAATGGAATTCCCCGAGACAAAAACTGTGTAGCTACAATTACATATATTTATAGATATAATTGAACTACAAAAGATTGATTAAATGAGAAAACGATGAAGAATGAATAAACTAAAGCTAACTGACCCATTAGGTACTTGAAAGTGCGAGGCAGATCAGCTGTACGGTCACCATCTTCAATTAACTGATATTCCTCCCTCTTTGAGGAAGAAGAAGTCCCCTTGGACATTTTTTTACAGATGAATTCCAATTTAGGTTTGATGATATTACCAGGATAAATAAGTTGGACTGAAATATAACTTAACGAATAAGTTGCCGGAAGCTCCCTACTGCTGCTTTAGATCCACGCTTTCTTACGAATGTTACCGGGTTTGACCGATAGACGTCGGGTCAGTATGTTTTCCTTCTCGGGCGACCTATGAATTTTATTTATTTATTTATTATTATTAAAAAAAAATTATACCAACGCGTCCAATGAAATTTGTAGCATGAACTTTTTATTCTCTTTTAATATTTTTCTTTTTTTTGACAAACACAAATATTTCTTGGCATTCTGATTCTTCTGAAAAAACTTTATCTAGAAGATATTTGCTATATTTTTATATTTATTTAATGATATTTAAAAATTTTAATAATATTTGTTACTTTAACAGTATAATTATTATTTTAGTATTATCAATAATTTATTATTATTATTATTATTGGACTAGAGAATTTTTTTTAGGTGATGTGCTAGAGTTCATCTATCTAAACTACAAGGGGCAATTGAATATAACATATGCCAAGTTTTTAACAAATAAATTCAATTAAAATCTCAATTTTTTCCATAAATGCTTAACGAAAATAAGAATAATAATTCAGAAGTACGGTTAAGCTTGCGGGACAACACAACCAACACATATTTCAATAGATTAGAAAAAAATTTATTATTTGAAAATTTTGCACTCCGAGTGTTATACAGTTCCAGACATTTTATCATGTGCAAGTTTTCCTATAACAAAAAAAAAATCATAAGGGAGGCCCCATCAACTACTTTATTTTCTATCATATCATAAATAATAAAAATACAATGAACATATAAATTATATTTGGGATAAAAATCTCACTAGGACAAACCTAGAATGAACTAGAGCTAGGGATACACTCGTCTCGTATATAAATTATATGGAATAAAATAAAATTAAAAATAAAAATAAAAAATCTAATATACTAAATAGAAAAATTAATATTAAAAAATAAAATATTAATATAACTAAAGTACGTTGTAAAGACAAAAGAGCGACACAAAACCACAAAAGGCTCATGGAGGCGGCCTTATAATATAGGTAAGTGTTGGAGTTGGTGCTTCTCTAAACCCACCGTCATAGCACTGCTCCTCTCCAGGCCTAAGGAAAGGCGGCCAACAAGGGGCAATCCAAAGATCTGGAATTCACAATCTCAAATACACTATTTCAAGATAAAAAACTGAGATGAATTCAAAGAGCATTTCCTTTTTCCCCATCCTAGAGTGCAATTAAATAACTGCTCCTCCAGCTAGGCACATTGCATGCACTTATAAATTAACAAAAATGAACAAGGGCGCACTTTGAAGAAAATATATAGGTCTATTGAGAAATAGTTGAAAAAAACCAGCACAAAACTTAGTATCCTTAACTTGGAAAGTTGCAAAATGTTCAGAGATAATTGGGAAAGAGTCTCAACGAAAGAATTAGCATCCGGGAGCAGAAAAGCCATGAGGATGACAATCTTAGTGACAAAAAACACTGCATGAGTATTAACGGTAGCGACGAAGTGATAGTGTATTGTTCCTCTTCCAGGTAGCCCTTCTTGAAGGTCTTGCCTTATGATTCAAGTGTCCCTTTCCACGGAGACCCCTGTATTTCTTCCCGGCAGAGGTGAGTCCACGAAGCTCTCTGTGTTTGTGGACAGGGTTACAGATCCAGTTTATCCTCGGGTCATTGCGGATAGTAGTGTGTGCAGCATCAACCAAAATTACTTCAAAGTACTTGTAAGTTGAATCCTGCATAAAGAATGTAAATATTTAGTGATGACCAAGATGTAACTTTTTAAAATGGCATGAAAGAATGCAGAAGAGCACCAGTTCCAACTAAAAATAGGCAGAGATTAAACTATATTTAATTTCTGATATGTGACAATGGGCTTCTCCCACTAAGGTAAAACCATCTGATCTAAAAAATAATTCTCATGCCTGGGTTTCCAGTATTACATCACAACGAAAATATTCGAATCATCCATATGCATTAGCATTAAGACAGAGTCTAGAGACGGAATACATATTTCCTAGAAAAAAAGTGGCACAAATATAACATAGGAAGGGTATGCTGCATGTGCAGTAAAAATAAAATTACAGACTACCTCATTGATCCAGTATGAGTTTAGAACTTTCAAACCGCCCAGTTTCCGCCCAGCACGTTCCTCAGCAACTGACCGCTTGCTGCGCTGAAATTTCAGTTGAGTGACACCTTGATTTGTGGGCTTGCCATACACAATACCCTTGGAAACAGGTCTCTTGCGTCCACCGCGCCTTACACGCACACGATAAATCACATAACCCTGCAAAGGTCAAAATGTTCAGTGGCCTAAAGATTTAAGGATTTGTACATACTGAAGACAAATGCATCATTAGTAGTCCTTATCATCAGTTACATTTACGGAGACAGAGAGGAAATAAATGCATGTCTCTTGCTCCTTATACAATAAGGCATTAACATTAAAAAACACTCTACAAAGACCGTTTATATAATGTTTCTATATTAAAAGGTTTCTTCTAAAGGTATTTTTGTGTTATATATTTAGAAATCAAGTCGCAATGAATATCCGTGACAAACTACTTCTCCAAAAAAAAAAAATTTGAGAAAATAAAACTTGGAAATTGTTTTTAGTAGTGTGCACATCAAACACCACTTCCACTAAATAAAAGTAAGGCAACCAGGAGTATATCCATGGTTTCATGATCATCCAATTGAACTATGGGAGTTAAACAATAGCAAGTAGATTGAAGTTGGCAGCAAATGACAATATCACTTGAGCAACTACATGAACATGATTTACCAGAAGCACTTTCTACTCCGCATCAAGTATAAAAAGGTACATTATACAACCCAATAAATCCCAACCTCAATGAACATTCAATTCCTGAACAACAAATCCCAGTCAAAATTACTTAAGTGAACAATCTTTGGAATAATGAACACACTTAGACCTCGCTAACAAAACCAGGGGTACAGAAATTGCTATACTACAGGACAGAGTTCAAAGTACAATGATAATAAACCCTAATAAAACACCATAGCACAGCATCTAACTATAATAAAGACTGATTCTAACTCGAGGATTTGATAAATTTAACCATAAAAGCAATTAAAACAACACAAAGCAATAGAACAAACAAGGGGACAAGGGATACAATAACAAACCTTAACGAACAAAAGCAGATATTGGTTCAAATAAACAAAGGACATTTCACCTGCTTTGCTTTGTAGCCTAATCGGCGGGCCTTATCAGGGCGTGTAGGATGGGTAACACGGACAATGGAGGGATGCTGACGATACTCCCAGCACCTCACCCTCTGCACAAATCTCATCACATCTGATTGTTTCTTCCTCCATAGCTCCGACACATAAGTGTAAGCCCCTAATACAATCCCCAATTAAAGTCGATACAAAAAGTATAAGATTCCAATATTCTACTAAACATACTAAAACATGTGTGCAAACTTGAAAGTTGAAAATATAAGCAAAAAACTTAACCCTAATATAATAAAATGCCATTTATGGATGAAATCGCTTGTACAATATCAGAATGTCAGCTATATAATCTAAAACATCATACCTACAGATGATAATGTAAGCAATATAAGCTAAAACACAGATTATCTTCGTGATTCATAGGGTAAGCAATCTGAACCTTTTTGAAGCAAATACAAATTGGGGTTACATAGCATAAGGAAAAATACAGAGAAAATGCATACCCATTACTGAGTTGGTAGCGCTCTCAGGCCCTGTTGCTGTCGCTCTCTGGTTTCAGCTCAACGGAGCTGGGACAGCTAAGGGTAATATAAGGAGGAGGAACCAACTAGGGTTTTAGAAAGGAGCTAATAACTAGTGAAAAGACGAAAGTATCCAACTATTCTAGATCGGGCTCAACATTTTCGAGACTTCCCTTTTGTGATTCTGGGCTAATTTCAGAAAGAAACAGAAGCCAGTGGGCTTTAACGGTTAGCATATGGGCTGTTTTTGGGTTTATGCGATTATGAATTCATGAATTAAAGTGACATCAGATTATAATTTTTAGTTCTTAGTGGAGGTGGCAAATAGAAAAGACCCGGGAAGGACTTTCTCTTGCGTTATCTATTCACTCCTTTTAATAGATAGAGTGAGCATTTACAAACTTCCATTTGAAAACGCTGCTAATTTCTTTAACTAAAAATTATTCAACACCATAACTTGAGTTATTCCAATTAAAATAGTCAATGAGTTATTTCCATTGAAAATTATTAAAATGAGGCAAGCAACTTCTGCTAAGTTTACTTATAAGTTTACACATAATCACCTCGCAATCTAATCAATTGCATTATTTGCACATTAAAATATACGAATCGACTTTTAAAATCAAATAATAGCATATTAAATTTTAAAATTGAGATAACTCATAAAAATTTATAATAAAATAAATTTTGTGATTAATAATTTTTGTTATATACTATATAATTATAATAATTGTATCAACTAAAATTAAATTAATTTAAATTAATTTAAAATTTAATATGCCTGTAATTAACTTCAAAAATTAAATTATATTTCTGATTTTAGAACGTAGTTAGTATAACCTTTGATATAAATATAGTAAAATTATGTCAACAAGACACTTCACAACAACACTAATTTTGCCTAAATTTCTCCATAATGCTTCTTGATCCCTTCTTAGGTATATTTGACTTATTTGTTTATCAGAAAATTAACAACAAACCTAAATTCTATCTAATTTAGATATAATATTTCTTGGTCCCTTTTCATTTAATTATTTACAAAATATTTCATAACAAAAGTAATTTTTCTCTAATTTTTTTTTTAATTTTTAGTGGTCCCTTCTCACATATATTTTATAGTATTTATTTATTTACAATTACATTTATAAACAATTACTCATTTTTTACTATTGGGTGTTTGTCAATGACTTAATTTTTAACTTATAAATTGACTTACAAGTTATTTTTGAGGAGTAACAATTTTTTTCTTTTCAAAAAATAACTTATAAGCCATTTTAAATAAATAAATTTGACTAAATACAATAATTATTATACCCTTCATTTTCTTCACAAATTATATCTAACTCTCTCTATCCCTCCTCTCTCCCTATCCCTCCTCTCTCCTAACTGTCTCCCTCGTTTTTCTCTCTTCATCCATCTATTTTTATTTTTATTTTTTAATTAATATTAAAATTTAAAAAAATAGTAACAACATTTAAATTCACTAGGATAATTCTTTTTTTATAACTATTTTGAGTGTTGCAAGTTTCAAAATATAGAAAGAATAATAAAAATAACAAAAAGAGAATAATATTATAGTAAAATGTATAAAGAATAGTATTAATAATATTGATTAATAACTTATGAATTTTATGTCAAAAAAATTCATGGATATTAAAATTAATTTTTTTTTTTTAATATTTCATTAAGATTGGAGTGATAATTCTTAGGATAAAAAGTTGAATCAACATATTTTTTTATTATTGTTTTTTTAAATAATTTTTATAATTTATTTTAATTTATAAGTTATTATTAATTAAATTCTCTTATAATTTATTTTAATTTATAAATTAAATTAATACTAAATTTTTTTTTAATAAATTATAATTAAAATAATTTATAATTCACTCTAAATTATAACTTATAAATTATTTTAAAATAAGTTATTGTGGTAAAATAAGGTGATATATATGCATTCCTATCGCAACAAGATAGATTTTATCGACACTAAGAATGAATAATCAAGATCTCATGATTATATAATAAGTTTATTTTTAAATTAATAAGATATTAATATACACACAAATAGAGAGAATATTATTTAATTTATTCGTCGTGTGTCATAAGCCTCCCTCCAAGGAATCAATAAGGTCTTTTATCTCTTGTCAAACAGATGGTGATTTATCTTCAAATTCTGTAGGAAGAATAAGAGCATGAAGAGGTATTTTGGCGGTGACAGCGGCGGAGGTAGAAGAGGTGGTATGTTAAGGACGGTTCAAAGGGCTGTTCATGCCGGCGGTGTCGGTGGTGGAGCAACCCAGGAACCCTTTTCTCACTCCACCACTCCAAGGTCATCATCATCCACTAATTACAAACCTACAACTTCAAACACCCTTTCCCTTTCTTCATCAAATTTATTTAATCTTCCAATAATTGGGCTTCTTCTTGTTCTTCTCCCGATGAGTTTGATGAGTGGGAGTTTATTGATGAAATAAGTAATGATCGTGAAGATGAAAGGGCACCACTTTCACCTGGGTTCTATTATGATGATCATTTTGTTTTTGGGTCGGTTCCATCGCAGGATGAAGTTCATCATGCACTCTCTTCTCTCCACCAGTGAGTCTATATTTCGATTCAATTGAACTTTTTACGCTGTTTTTTAATTATGTGTTTGTCTTATGGGTTCTTAAATCAATTACTTGGTCTGCTGAGAAATTATTCCTTTTAATCCTTCCTCACTCCACAAAATTAAAAATGCAGTTTTGTTCCATGTTTATCCATAAAACTAATGAGTTGGTAGTTTGGTTGACGATCACATGATAATGAATTATGATTTTCATTTATGTGGGAAAAAAGAAGGAAATTGAGACTTTTTTTTTCTTTTTAAATTTTATTTTAGGAACAGAGGGAATATTATGCTAGTCTCATTATTCTTGGAGGGACTAGGATGGTTGTTAATTATTTTATTGTGGTTATGGTCCCTCTCTGTGTATACCAAGTAACTAAAGCCTTCAAGAATGGATTTCTTTTCAAAGTTATATTTTAAGAAGTCCAGCCTGCCATTTTGGTCATTATTTTATTAATCCTAGGTTTACTGTAACAAGGATGATGATAAGTTGATAACTATGATTACTGTAAAATGAACCATGATGTGGTCTACTTGCAATTAATGTTGTTTTATATATGTGTGTGTGTGGGACAAGTATACATACACTACATCTGGACACAATATTAAACACAACATTGATCCGTGTCAGGCCACACTTTTTAATGGTTGAGATCAATGTTGTGTCCGGATATTGTGTTCGGTTGTAATGTACTTAGACTTATTTGTGTGTGTGTGTGTGATGTTATAGATAGTGGTGATGGATTAAGGCATACATCAGTGTAGCGTTCCAGTTGAAATACATCAAACGCCTAATAAGTCCTAGGCAAAGTGTTCTTATTTTTCTTTAATTTAAATAAGGATGTTGATGGTGACTATGATAGGGACATTGATTATGATATTTGGGGTTATATAAATCAGTACAAGTCTAAAGCTCAGACTCAGAGGCAACTCAACGCAACAACTACTTATCTTAAGTTAATTGGCTGTGTCACTTTCTACATTTCTCATGTTTGTTTTTTCATGTCACCTTTATGATAAATAATACATGGTGGCAGTCTTGCGTTTCCCTTTTCTATTTTGCAACACTGAGTATCAGGATCAGGCTAAATATGATCATGGGTATAAGGTCAAACAGTTAACAATAAATTCCAAACTTTCTATGAGTTCATTATGTCCATAACTCATAACTAAGAACCCTATGTATATTTCATGACTCGGGATTTTTATAAGTATTAATTGCAAGATGACATGAAGTTTATTTAACCTACGGGCTAGAAATCTGAAATTACACCCTACAACTGTTCAAATAGAGTGCTGAAATTTTCAAGGATGCCATTATGGCATAATAGAATGAGTAACACAGGCAAGTTTAACAACTTTGAGTTCTCATTACCATTTGGTAATTGTTGAGTGGCGTAAATGTTTATGTAGTGTACGGTCCTTAACTATAAGCTATCAAAATGAAGCACCTCTGGAGCCCCGGTAATCAATTTCAAATTCATAACACACTGTTTTTTCTACAAAATTTTCATATAGCTACTTTTAGTTGTCCCTCTATTGAGTCTATTTGAAGTTCAATTTTTTTTACTTTTGAAAAATATTGTGCGAACACTAAGATTAAATACAACATTTTTTCTTTTAATGAATTTAAGCAAATGTTATTTTATGAATATTTAATTTTATAGTAAGGTACTTTATATTAATTTTTCTTTGACCCTGTTTAATCAAGACTTGACGTAGCTGGTTGGGTGCACACTAAATATTGACCTAACCTACTTGCAAAGTGACTGCTGCCAAATATGAACCACATTCTTGCAGCCTGAGGTTTACTATCTTGCAACTAGTGTATATACCATAATTATACAAGAGATGCATATTTTCATTTCAGATGGAAACATGTAAAGAGAAACATATGTAGGATCTGGGTGCTTTACGTTGTCATTTGCTCCTCAGACCCATGCTGGTCTTTACATCGTAATTGTACAAAAAGTGATATAGCTAAAGGATGTTACAGTTAATGTGTAGTTAACATACATTACAATTAGATGATTTATTGAAATCGAAGACTGGACCCATAAAGTGTGTATATTAGAGTATATAACTATATATATTTATCCAAGATCCATTATGCATATTGATGAAACATGAAGCAAAGTTATCTGCGAGTTGGAAATTCCGCCCTAAAAGTTATTGTTTTGACATAACCTACTTAAAACTGATTATATATATAAGTTGTTTAAATTGGTTGATGCATGAGTGGGCGGACATACTTTTCATCCTAATAATTTAACCTAAATACGAATAACCAAGCCAGACTTGAGTTGCCCTTTGGAAGTGTAAGCATTCACCGTGGCTGTACTCATGCTCTTGTAGTTATCAATTTATATTATCTTTTGGCACCCCCCGATTTTACTAATACAACTTCTTGTTTGGATTTGTCTTCTAGGGTCCTTGACCTAGCATCCTTTCCACTGTTTTATGAAAGACAGTGCTGCTGATGATTCGGACAAGGATGTAGCAGAACAAACTACTAGTCCAACTGGTTATCTAGGCAGAGTTCCTTCAGTTGGGTTAGAAGCAGATTGGTTGGAGCCCTCAATGCAGCTATGTAATTCAGGAATGTTTACGCCGTGTAGGTCTGACAGAGTTTACGATGCTTTTCGTTTACTGCCGGCTGAACAATCTGTTCAGGTGAGCCTTCTGTTCTGATTCAATATCAGCAGATTATCAAACAGGCATACAACAACAAAAATTTGCTCTTTGAGAAATTTAAAAAATTTCAACAAAATTACAGTTGGTTGGAAAATGAAATGAATTAAAATAAAACTGTGTTGCTGTCTTGTCTTGATTTTCAATGATATCTACGGTACCAGAAAATTTATAAGGGTATATCAATATGGATTTATTTAGTTCTTCTGAATACTCGAGTTCTTTGAACTATTTTCCGATAGTATTGACTCAACAATTCAATGTTATAAGGAATTTTATGAGATCGTGCTTTGTATTAGTTAGAATATATGCTATTGACGAGGCATCTATGCCTCAATATATAAGAGAATTCATGAATTTATGTGTTTTGATTCTCACTACTGGGCTAGTATAGGCCTTATGATAAACTAGGAATGCTGTTGAATATGAAATTGCTGAAAATATTGGAAAGCTTTTCAGTATTTCTTTTCTTGTGTACTTACTGCTACTCAGTGTCATTATATACTCTCTTTTTTTACTTTCGGGGTGTTTGAAGTTCCCATGTAAAACAATCCAGAGCTTTACTTTGTGTTATCATTTCTACCCATGTATTTGTAGCCTATCATGGAAACATCACCTTAATTAACAAAACCAATATAAAATTGGGTGTTAGTTTCTTCTCTTCTTCTTCGTCTTCTTGATAAGTAAGGGTATTGCTTTCTCAATCATCAAAGAAATAAAAATAAATTTGGGTATTACTTCCTCTTTCTTGACGTGCATGGGAGTTGGGATAGAATTTACCTTTTTCTAAATTTTTTTTTCTTTCTAAAAGTTACTTATTAAAAGATCTCTTCAAGATCAATCTTAACTTTTTCAGTTTATGCATCGGAGGCCTGAAAATCGGAGGAATTTGTGTTATCATGAAGGTTTCTTCTTTCTTGTCATATGGTGGATCTTATTAAAAGGTTCTATTTGCTATAGTTTCCTAGTTAAACATGGTGAGTAATAACCTCTTCAGAAAATAGTTTCATGACTTGTAATCTACATGAATCACCTCAAGTTAAAGCTTACTGAATTGTTTAGATTTATTTGTATATAGTATGTCGAAGTCTCTTGTCGTGTGGAGAGTTCAAAAATATACAGGGAGCTTCATTTTATGGCCTGTTGGTGTGATAGTTTCCTAAAACCTTGAAAATAGAGCTGAAAGAGAGCGTTAAACGGAGGAGAGAATTGTATTCAACACTATGAATAGTTACATTAATACTACACTTAGCTTTTATATCAAGCTATAGAGATACATCTTCGAACAGGCATGTCATGACTCATGAAATAGATTCATTTCAATTGCATTTTACTTTTGTACATCAACAAACGGTGTATGAAGTTGCATGGTATAGATAATTTCAGTAGTATGGAAAATATTTTCTTTCAGCCGGAGCTTATGCTGAATTCTCACATTTGGAACCCACTTCTACTTGTCCCTCTTCCAAAATTTTAATAAGTGACTTCCCATAAATAATGCTGATGAGTTTCATGTTAATTTGGATGAGTCAATACTTTCCTACCTACAAACCATTCTGGCTTATGCTGAATTCTCACATTTTTATATACATATTTTATTTTTAAGAATCAACCAGACTTTATGAGTGGCAAGTACTATTATTACTCTTTAGTCGTTGCATTTTCTTTCACATTCAGTATGGTAATAATAATCTCACCCAATGAGTGTCAATTTCTATAGATATAGTATGAAGTATGGATTTAATATATCGCCACCTTCCTAAACGTGATATTTAAAATATTTACTCTCTGTTTTCTTCTTTTTCGTTTTCCGGGTTATTGTGATGCAGTGAGCATTCTTACGGATTAAGGGTCTGATCAAATTTTGTTTTTAAGTATGTTTGACTAGTTCCAGTTTGTTTGCATGCATGTGTGCTGCTGTTTATTCCTAGTGTTGTTCGCTTCTTCTAATGGTTAGGTTTGACTTCTACGATTGTCATAACGAAATTTATTCTATTATTGTGTTTGGATTTTTAAATGGGTGTTTTTATATTTATTCAAAAAAATTACTTATAAATTTTAGTCTCATAAAAGAAAAGGAATATAATTTCACTTTATTTATAAAATATAAATAAATGAGATTATAGGAAGCTAAGTGGTTGTCAAACCAAACACAATCTCCTGCCCATACAAGAAATTGGTCAACTCGGCCACTAATCAATATAGAAAGTTAAGCGGTCGTTAAACCACGAACAAATCCCCTGCCCATACAAAGAACTGTTCAACTCAATTACTATATTAATATAGGAAGCTAAGTGGCTCTAAAACCAAGCACAAACTCCCTGCCCATACAAGAAATTGTACAACTCAACCACTAATATGAGTCCTCAATTAAAAACCTACAAACCTCTAACTTCTCTTAACTTGATATGAATTTTGTCCATTCATACCTTATCATACTCAACACTTCAAGAGTCCACTTGTTACTATTTAAGTATCTTCATTGTTATAGCACCATGCTATCAACACCACCCCTTTAATCATTTAACAGACCATTTGTCATTCCATGATTTTACTATAATCATCGTGATCTTATAACGCACTTGATTTCACTGTACTATTTCTCCTTTATTCTAGGATCGTTTAATTCTATCATCTTATCATTCATCTCTGATCATTTTACTGTACGATCTTTCTTTTTTTTAAATTCTTAAATCAAGTGTTCCCTGATTCTTATTTCATTTATTTGGATTACACTCGTTGAAGATCCTTCTTTGAATCTTTTCATATATCTATGTATCTATATAGATTTATTTCCTACTTTATGAACTGTATATGTTCATTTCTAAACTCTATCTGAGTTTATCCTTTTAATGTCTTCATTATCTTTTCATGATTATAGCCTAAGATACTGCTACCTAAGAACTATAACCTATCAGCTCTGATACCAACCTGTAACGCCCCCAAATCCGAGTTCCTTTAACCCTAGACTTGGTACGTCACGATACATCATCTTCATACATGTTCTATAACTAATGCGGAATATATAAACATAAATTGTTTATTCTACAACATTTTCCAAGGTTTCATAAACCTTAACTTACATATATACCTTTAGATTCATAAAAAGGTTTACAAAATTACTTACATCATATAATAATTTAGTTATAATGAATAACACTATAATCTTGTCTTTTGCTTCTGTCTCCGTCTCTTCTCGGACATTCGTATTATTCTGAAATTTCTTATCATGATATAGCAAGAGTGAGCAACGACTTTGCTCAGCAAGTTTAAATACAATAACGATATATCATGATTGAAGGAAAGAACAAGCTTTCGGATTTTCAGCAATATAATAATTGTGAGAGTACAAATCATAATTTCAATAATTGAATGATTGAATCAATTAATGTTGAGTGTCAATAATGACCATGAACAATTTTAACTGAACCTTATGGTAATGAAGGTGATCAGCCTTTCATACCTGATGAACACATGCAACAAGCACTATGTGCGAATCAACAATTTAAAGATGTGGAATAATTATACAGAATTAAACCATAGCATGCTTGAAGCGTAATAACTTGAATTTGAGTTAGCAACTTGAACAATAAAATAATATATCCTGCTCGAATATAAATTGAGTAGGGTTTAGGAAACTTGCCTGTCTGCTCAGCTACAATTAATGTCTAGCTTTAACTAACTGCCTTTGAAAGACCTAACATCAATAAAGTTGGTCTAATAATTAATACGACGTATTTGCACAACTATACGCTTACTAAGGAACTTATCTACCACATAAGTACTAACACATGATATACATCAGTCAAAACAATATTATTAACCTTATAGACCCTCAATCATATTAGGTTAATAATTTAATAAATTAGAAAATAATTTTCTCATGTGTGAAACACTTATTAAACTATTAAACAATTTATTATAATTGTTTAAACAAAAGAGTTAAAAGACATTTTCTTTATTTCATTTAATTATTATTTAACATTAATTAAATAGTAAGTAATTAACTACCTTTAGTTATTATTTAATAATAAATAATAACTTACTAGATTTATTTATTATTTAAAGTTAATCAAATAATAAATAATTAAAATAATCAAATATCATTAGTTATTATTTAATAAATAATAATAACTAACTAACTAGATTCATCTATTATTTAAAGTAAATTAAATAATAAATAATACAATTATATAGTAAATACCCAAATATCATTAGTTATTATTTAATAATAAATAATAACTAACTAAATTTATTTATTATTTAAAGTTAATCAAATAATAAATAATTAAGTAATCAATCTTAGTTGTCTTTAATTATTATTTAATAGTAATTAAATAATAATTAATTAATTTATCATCCTTGTTTATTATTTAATATTAATTAAATAATAAATAATTAATTTAATCATAAATTCAGAAGATATAATATTAAACTAACTAAATTAATATTTAAAACATTTAAATATTAATCCTAAATATTTATTATATTTGAACAATATATTATTAAACTAACTAGATTAATATTTAAATATTAATCATAAATACTTATTATATTTGGAAAATATAATATTCAATACCTAAATATCATTTTTGTATTATTAATATTTTTTTTATAATTTTAAATTAATTTTTAAACATTTAAATTAATTTAAATTATCCAGAATGGCATTTTCGTAAATAAGTTGAAAAACCGGACCGATGGCAATTTCGTAATTAATCAGAAAATCGAACGGAGGGGCAAAATTGTAATTTCAGCCGAAATCTGTTTATCGCGCATTGCGCGCGCTGTAATTTCTTTGGTCCCAAAACGGTGTCGTTTGAAGGGCACCGTTGCTGGCTTCCGCGCATAACGCGCGAATGAAATTTTCTTCGCCTAAAACGACGCCGTTTTTTGTCCTGCGTCTGGCGATGAACAGTGGTCCGCGCATTGCGCGGCCAATGTTGTTTTTCCTTCTTCCAAGCAGATTGTGAACAGTAATTTTTATACACCACTTTAATAAAAATTATACATTCAAGTAAACTTTAAAAATTCAAAAAAATTACCAATCACTTAATATCAATTTATAACATGAAAAATTAATTTTTCATGATTTAATATTAAAAAATTTTATAAAAAATTTTACATCACATAAACTACCACAAATCATAACTTTTTGTGTATAACTCCATTTTGAGTGATTCAAACTTTGTTTTTCTCATGATTTAATGTTCTATAATATTATAACATTAAATCTAAATTTTATAAAAATTAATTTATTGTCATTACTTTGAGACTTGATTTAACACCACCAAACACATGTTTTTAGCATATAAATTATACCAAAACACAAACCAAGTATATTAAACTCAAGCATGACATAAATATTACTAATACATATTATTAACTACATTAACATATTTATACACACATGTTAGTTTATTTAATTTAAAAATAATCTACATTTAAAATAACCATTACCTCATTTTAATGGCTATCTTCATTTTTCTTCCAAAATGGGTTGTGAAGGAGGATGGCATGAACAACAAAAATTTTTTTTTTCCTTATCCTTGCTCTCACTTCTCTCTAGACTCTCTTTCTAGCTTGAAAAATATAAGTATACAAATGACTAACTTGTTGCTCTCTAATTGCAAGTATACTTGCACACATATTAGATATAGAAATTATATCTAATAATCTAGATCATCATGAAGCTAGTATGCTTACTCACACAAGAAATGTAGCTAAGGACTAGGGTTGGTGAAAAGAGGAATGGTGCTCATGTACAAAAAAAACTAATACAAGCAACCATTTAAAAAAATGAAAAATAAAAGAAAACAACAAATCTTTTCACTTTATTTTCTCCTTTGCCGGCAACATCATGATCCTTGTCCCAAAATGTTTGTCACATGCCACTTTTTTAAGAATTAATAGTTTTATAAAGTATTTTTCAAGTGGGCCAAGCTTTGGGCTTTATTTAAAAATACCAATTAGGCTCTAATTAACTTGTTTGGGCTACTAAATTGTCAAGTCCATTTAATTTATCATTGGGCTATTTAATTATAAGCCAAATAATTAATTATTAATTTTGTTGCACATTAATTATCCAATCCATAATTAAATAATAATTGAATTGATTAATTAATTAAATACTCTAACCCATTAATATTAAATTACTAAATGGACTAATAATATTATTAATAATATTTTACATTATTTACATTAATTAATTATCATATTAATTAATTTATAAAATTTAATTCACTCATTATATTCAATTTAATTGAATATTTAATTAATGACAACTTGTCAATTATTTTGATATTAAAACTTTAGAGTGTGTTTGCTAATAATAATATATATAATCTATATATATTATTTATACACATCACCTTACCTCAAAAACAATTTCACAATAACTTATGAAATTTAAATAAATACAATATATAATTTAATATATATTATTTACGCCATAAATTAAATTATTTAATACATTTACATTAAATAATTCATTTCTCATCAATTATGAAAATATATCCATTTACCTGAAAATACATTAAAGTAATAATATATTTACTCAATTTCTTATTTAAATAATTTATTAAATAATTTAATTAATATTACACAAATTATTGTATAATTAAATTTCTCACTCCCATAAATCATTTACAATGATTTATTTAATTATAGAATATATATTCATTTAATATATTCAATTACTATTTAAAATTACTCAATTAATTTAATCCCTTTATATATATGTACATATATATGAAATTAAATATTGTACATATGTACAATTACTAATTTCTCTTCATTAATTCAACTACTTTATATAATTTATAATTATATAATTTACATAATTATTCCTCACAAATAATTTATCAACAATTTGCATAATTGTTGATTAACGAATATTATTAATTCCACAATAAACCTTTTAATTCAATTCAGATTAATTTAATATTAATCTATCTATTTATCACAATTTAATTAATCATTAAATTATGTTACTAAATATGCACGCATATATATATTCATATAAATACATATTTAATTTACACGCAACCACGTCGCATAATTACATAACTCCACTAATTAATTCTCTTAATTTAATTAGACTTGCTATTAGTCAAGTTCATTGAATTATCACTGTACTTGCTAACTTATAAAAATTTTGATATCACCATATCTAAGTATTCCATTAAATTTAATTTGGACCTCTATATAAATTCTCAACAAGACTTACAACAATTAACATATTAGGCTTATTTTAATCTCACCTTTGAATTCTATACATCAACTTAATAATTAAGTTAATTACTTAATTAATTAATTCTCATTATCGCCATCCCAGACAATCCTTCTAGTTTTTTTTTTCCCAATAACTTTAAACCTTAACTAATATAATTAATTTAATTAATTATATTTCATGACTTTCCTTCTTACTTCATATTTAAACTAATTAATTTATTAGTTTTATTGAGTAGTTAATTTACTCATCTTCGTGTTTGGCTAACAAACACAACTCTAGGAATATATAACTGGGTATATATATATATCCTTATAATCGTCTTCACTTCTCAAATAAATTTATTTCCTTAATAAATTCTCTATATGCATCATTACAATACTTCCACATTTAATTTCTAACAAATAAATTATGTTAAAAAAATGTCCACCCAAATTCTACACATCTCACTTCTCAAACTCTAGGTTTAAACCATAACCTTTAATTGATTATTTAAAATCTTATAAAAAAAAATCTTGTAAATATCTGGGATATTACATGTATCATTTAACAAGTGTTATAAATATCATTTAAATGTTATAATTATAAATTATAAATATTCATACACACTATAGTATTACTCCAAATTAACACATAAAATGAACATCTACTTATTAATAGATATTTAAACATTAATATGTAGAACATTTATTTTTGAATTTAGAATTTCAAAAATAATGAAAACTTATTTGAATTATAATTTAGAGCATTAATTATTGTATTTTATTAAAAATAAATAAATTAACATTCATTCATTAATGAACTATACTTTAAAACTTATTAGTTTGTTTCCTTATTCTAATTATATATATATAGTGTTATAATATATCTAACATATATCATTTAACAAATATTATAAAATATCATTTAAATGTTATAATTATAGATTATAAATATTTATACACACTACAATATTACTCCAAATTAACACATAAAATGAACATCTACTTATTAATAGATGTCTAAACATTAATAAGTAAAACATTCATTTTTGAATTTAGAATTTCAAAAATAATGAAAATTTATTTGAATTATAATTTAGAGCATTGATTATTGTATTTATTAAAAATAAATAAATTAACATTCATTCATTAATTAACTGTATTTTAAAACTCATTATTTTTCTCCTTATTATAGTTATATATAGTGTTATAATATATCTAAAATGTATCATTCAACAAGTGTTATAAATATAATTTAAATGTTATAATTATAGATTATAAATATTCATACACACTACAGTATTATTTTAAATTAACATATAAAATAAATATCTACTTATTAATAGACATCTAAACATTAATAAGTAGAACATTCATTTTGAATTTAGGATTTCAAAAATAATAAAAATTTATTTGAATTGTAATTTAAAGCATTGATTATTGTATTTATTAAAAATAAATAAATTAATATTCATTCACTAATATATATGATTTAAACTTTAAATTGTGATTGATTATGAATAATTATTATTATTTTTTAATTTTTTATAAATAATTTGAATGAATTTTATATTAAATGATTGATAAATAAATTTAGATATCTGAATATTTGAATAATCTGTTTATTCGAATAAAATAAATAAATATAAATATTATCCGTATTTAAATATTATTTTAAATATTAGATATAAATAATATTTTTAAAATTTATTAAATACTAAATACGAATATTGTTATATTTATATCCATTTATATCTTTGGAAGTCATCACCAGCTGCAAATGCAGGACATCATCATATGATGTGATGGGTTGGGTTGGGTGGGTTGTTTGGTAACCCAAGAAAAAAGTATACAGTGTGCTCACTAGTCAAACAACCATAATTCTTTAGTAGGTCTTATTATTCCCCGAGATTATTATTATATTGGTCTGTTTAATATGTGCTTTAAGTGCACACATTAAATATAAAAAATAAGAGATAAAGAAATTTTAAAATTATTTTTTTGTATAATTGTACTGAATTTAATATATAGAGTCTATTAGTATATTTTTTTATATATTAAATTCAATGCACTTACATAAATAAATAATATTATATATTATTTTTTACACTTAACAATTGACCTAACGACACACATTAAGGAAATCCTTATTATATTACCACTCGAGATTCCCCGTCCATGAAAATTGGGTTATGGACGTCACAATATAATTATTTATGCCGACATACTTTGTGATATTATTTTATATTATCAGAAAAGAAATGAACACTTTTTTAAATTAAAAAATTGACAAATAAAATTATTTTTTAGATGCAGTAAGTCGGAGGAAAAATAACTAATTTAATTTTTTTTTATTATTTACCACAAATTAAAAGTATAAATATCTTGATTTGTTTCCTAAGACTATGGGCTTTGGGTTTTGGAAAGTGCACCTAGTCCTCCTTCAACTTTAGAAAAAAGAAAAGGAAAAAACTAGCAAAAAAAAAAAAGGAAAAGGAAAAAGATCACATCATAATAAAGTACTACTATCGTACTAATAATAAATACTCCATTGCTAGCGGGGCTCAAATCCTAAGAGTAGAAAATAAGTGTGTTGTTTTGATTCCATTAAATTGAGTAGTACTATTCTACTGCTACCGGTATTGACATTAGCCAAAGGAAAACATAATAATATAATATACTGCTCCTCCTATTTAAAACACCATAAAAATGGATGGGGCCTTGGACCTAATAATGTAATGTCGTAGTGGTAGTCTTCCTCGGGATGAGAGTTGAATCGTAGCGGGCAAGCAAGACTCTGATTATGGAGATTGACATGTTTCCCTGTAACATGTCAATCTCCCAACACTTTACCTCGCACATCCCCCAGTCGTTCTTTTCATCGTCTTATACACTAAGTACGAAATTTAATATATAATATTATTTATTTATATATTTATATTAAATTTAATATATAAAAAAATAATATATTAATAGATTTTATGTATTAAATTCAATATAAATATATAAAAAAATAATATTTAATAAATTTTATCTTTTGTTTGTTATACCTAATGTGTGCCCTTAAGACACACATTAAACAGACCCTTCTTTTATTTGCTCCCAAATTTTCCAAATTCCTATGGACCCTAATAATATAATATTTATTTATTTTAATTTTTGAAAGTAAGTTAAATATAAAACTTTCATAAAATTGTAATAAAAGTAGCTATATATTTTAAATTTGAAAGTATGTAAAATATATCACACAATTTTATTTTTTTTCCCACATTTAAACTATAGAATAAAACTAATATGTTAGGGGGAGGAAATACTTACTGAAGACGTCGTGTAAAATTTTGATGAAAGCTACTACTCATACAGGTTTATATTAAACGTAAATGATAAATACATTTCAAATATAAATTTAAAATAATGTGCGGATAATAAAAAAATTTAGTGTATTCATCAATTTTCAATAAAAATAAAATAAAATTAAGTGTTACTAAATCTCACCTTTTGAGTGACTAAGGCTTATTTCTTTAATTGTGACTAAAGCTTATTTCTTTAATTGTCATAGGATGTATTAACAGTGACATTTTTTTCTCAGGCTAATCGCGGATTGAGGATAAGTTTGTCTAACTTGTAAGCAAAAAAAAATCACAAATATCCTTAACAGTTAAAACCGTTGGAGGATACTTCATATATGAGAATTAGTACTGAATTAAAAAAAGAGATGATCGAAAATATATAAGAGAGGATAAGAGATTTTATAGCAATTCAATTGTGAGTTGGATAATAAATTTTTTTTAGGGATCTTTTAAATTTATAAAAATATGTTGATATTTTTTTTAAAAATAATAATAATTTCATAAAAATTCATTCATATATAAATGAATTTTATTTATTATTCATGTAAGTGAAATATATTTAGCCAAAATTTATTGCCAAATGTCGGAAAATTTATTTAGGTCCGAAGCGAATTCTTTCAAGATTGTCATGTCCTGACAGAAAATATTCGACAATGGGACGGGAGACAAAATTGAAAATCCTCAAGGGGTGAAAGGAGAATTTAAAATGCTGAAAACACTTACGCGGCCGCATCAAACTGTGTGAGAAATTCTCTTGCACCGAAATATACAAATACTCAATTGGAGCACTTAAAACTCTTAAATCAGTTCAACTAGTAGGAGTTAGTTTTAGGGAATTAATATTTTTGTTAGATTTTTAATTATTTTATAAGATTAAATAAAATTTATTTGTTAAATTATTAAAATAACTTATAAAAATATCAACTCTTTAATTTTAAGTACTACTTAAATTGTTACTTTCTTATGTTTTTACGTCCTCAAAAGAATAAATAAAATATATTTTTATTATATATAAAGAAAAGTAAACTAAAAAAAAGAGAAAAAAAATTAAAATTTAATTTTAACAACTTTACAAAATTACATAAAATAAAATAAAAAATTGTATTAAAATAAAATTTATTAAATGGCATACTATCATAAACTCATCCTCTTAAAAACAAAAAATTATACTTTTAATCATCCTTCTCATTGTAAAAATAGTTAACTAAACCTTGAACTGATGATGGTGAGTGTTACGCTTATACGTATGAACAAAACAAAGCCCTACAACGTAAATTTTGAATAGGAGATGTCATATGCTAGTAAGTAAAGACTTGCAACAAGCTTATAACTAATTTTCATTACTAACATACTCCACACAGAAAAGTAAAATAAAAACCAAAAAATTAACAACTAAAAAGCAATTTACTAATCAAGGGCATTAGGACCAATACAGTAATTCAATATATGGTTCCAAACCCACTGCACCAAGTACTTCCGTCTCAACCCATGCATATTATACGTGGCACCATCCGCGTCGTTCATCATCTGCCCAGTGTACGACCCACCCCCTCCTGTTCCATATATACCCTCGCACAGATCCGCTATCTCAACCGGGAATACCGGGTCAGTACCCGCGTACCAAGCGTTCACAAATGGGTTCGTCGCCATCTCAGCAATCTCGTGCCCAATCACACTTATCATTCCATCAACCCCTATGTCACCGTTCGGTGACTTTACCGGTTTCAGTCCCGGGATATATTCCGGTACGGCGAAGGGGTACGCACACGTACCTGGGCACAGCTTGCCTGAGTTACCCACCCAAGCATACGGTAGTGTGTACCCAACTATTGACGGGAAGGTAAAATAGTGGAACCCACAAACATTCTGGCAGTAATCCTGGACGTACACGTCATCCGAAGTGAGTAACAAGTAGACGCCACCTTTCGGGTTAATGGGTAGGGGTCGGGTACTGGCTGTGACGGCACTTTTAATCACAGACTGTATAGATAACCGAGTTAGAGATTTACCGTGAGAGTAAAAGCGGTCATTTTTCTCTGTACCGAGGTGAACCGAACGGGAAATGTTGGCGCCGGTCTGGTCTGTGTAGAGCTGCACCGTTTTCCACCACCCGGAAACGGAGGGGCGAGTCGGACCTCCGGCTGCGGAGATCGAGTTGATGAATTCGCGGATGATCTTCTTCTGGGAATTCTGCCACCTGCCATACCAGATGATGTGCGTGGTGATGTTGGCACTGAGAACTGGGCCCATATGGTACCGAAGTTTGACGAACTCCGATGAACCTTCGTATTTTTTGGAGCTTCCGAACTGGAGTTCAGACTTAGAGGCGTTCATGATTTGGTTTGGGTTCGGCCATGGACGCCACCCGTCGGAGGGTGATAAGAAGAGGAAGAGAGATGATAGTACGCTGAGAGTGAAGATCGCCGGGAACTGGCGGAGGCCACACTCGCTCATGTTAGCAGGTAGCTGTCCGAGTAACGAATGAAGTTTTAGCTGAAGTGGATGAGGCTGTATATATATTATATACACACTCAAAGTATACGTCTAAAACACACTGTTAAACTAAAATAATATACCTACTCAAAGTGTACCGTAAAAGAGCATAGTGAAAAATATATTTTATTATTATTTTATTTTTATATGTTTTTAAATGTATATATATATATAGGGTTCTCTTAACATGTGCCTTAAGGGCACATGCTAAGCACACGGTTCAAGAGAATATTCTCTTGAACTGTGTGTTTATTCTCTTGAATTTGGTGCAAATGCAGAAATCAAGAGAATAAGCACACAGTTCAAGAAAATATTCTCTTGAACCGTGTGCTTATCATGTGCCCTTAAGGCACATGTTAAGTTTTCCCATATATATATGGATTTTCTTAATGTGTGCCCTAAGGGCACACATTAAGCGCGGAAAACAATGTATAATATTATTTGTTTATGTAGACGCACTGAATTCAATGTATAAAAAAATAATATACTAGTGGACCCCATGTATTGAATTCAGTGCAACTATATAAAGAAATAATTTTTAGCGAGTCTCATCTCTTATTTTCCGCGCCTAATATGTGCCTTTAAGACACACATTAAGCGGACCCTATATATATTACTAGTTACTAGTTATATTTGTGTGTAGATTAGAAATTTTGATAGTTTGAAATTTGTACGAGTAGTAGCTTAGACCTTGGGGTGTGGGCTATTGATTTACGGGTAATGGAGGACAGATAGATTCTAAAAAGGTAAGATGAGAAAGTGGACCCCAACGGGTGGGTCAGAAAAAGAGGGACAGAGATCGGGTGCGGCGTCGATTGATGTGACTGTGATTTGATTGGATAATTGATATTTTTATAAAATTAAATAAATAAAATTTATTTATAAAAATATCAAATTTTTTTTTATAAAAAATTGATATTTCATAAAATTAAATAAAATCTATTTATGAAAATAACAAATTAATTTATAAAAATATTAAATTAACGTATAAAAAAATTAATTTCATTATTATCATCGTGAAGAGTATTGGATGACTCACTTTTTGTTTTCAACTGTAATTATAATACCGGAGTAGTACCAATATTAGCGTGTTGATTGTTGGGCGGGAAATGGATGGTAGGGTGGCTTCGTAATTTCGACTTGTGTTGTTCGCACTCCTTTTGATGATATTTTGTTGGTCCTCTAATTTGGGACCGCCGGTCTTCTTTACAGTGTGGCTTCAAAGTAGCAGCAGTGGTTGTCTCCAGAAAGTATCTTTCATTTCTTTTTACATTAATTTCTATTTTTATTACTTTTCAGTCCTAAGGAAACTACGTATTCAAATTTAGGGTTCTAAGAGATTGGAAAAAAGGTTGTATTTTTTATAAAAATCTATCAACAAGCTACCCAATTTTTCGTCTATGGTCGTGGTAGGTGTGTATTATCTCGGAGAAAATGTACTTTCTTTAACGTTGACCAAATAATATAATACGAGTAAAAATTCTTTTGTATCTAAGTTTTATTTGTCGGTCTTTGAAATTTATTCATTTCAAATTTAATCTAGAAGGTTATAGAATCCCATTTGCGATAATTGAAATTTGAATGATAGCTGAATTTTATTATATAAATTGTTCGTTTGAGATGACTAAGAATAAAATGCACAATAAAAGTTACTTATTACTCACCAAGTTGAGGTGTTGTTCATCACTTAGGCTGGCTCTTTAGTTTGGAGTTCTCGAGAAAGAGAATTGATATTTTAATAAATTAATTTAATATTTTTAAATATTAATTAAATTAATGAGACTCTACGATTACGAAAAATAAAGGGAATTGATATTTTCACAAAAAAAAAAAATATTTTCACAAGATCTCATTCATATGAGATAAACTTCACTTACTATTTATGTAAAAAGAGTATTATAAAAATATTATTTTTTTAATAAAAATATCAATTCTCAAAATAAATATCTTCCTATGTAAAAAGTTAATAGGATTCTCCTTTTATAGGGGAAACAAGCTGGGAAGGATGCTAAATGGTCCCTTGTAATATTAATTAATCATTCCAAATTTCCTCCTACTAGTTTCAAGAATAAAAATGATATAAACATATATATACATTTGTTTAATTATTTATATTCCAACTATTTTAAAGTAACATTTTTAAATTTAAAATTAATATGATCTAAAAAATAATGAATTTCATAATTAATAACACTGAATCGTGTGAAAAGATTAAATGAAATTTATTATTTTAAAATACAAATATTTTAAATGTTTATAAAAATCAATATTAATATTATATTTTAAAATTCAAACAGTATATATTACAATGGACACACTTAAAAACTATTTACTTATTAATCTAGGAGATGAATAAAGAAAAAAGAATTGATATTTTTATAAAAATAATAATTTTTTTATAAGATCTCATTTATATAAAAATAAACTCTATTTACTATTAATAAGATCTTATAAAAATATTAATTTTTATTATGAAAATATTAATTCTCTCCGATGGAAAAATATGGTAAAGTTTCTGCGAAAGCTGGTGGGGTACAGGACTACTAATGTATGTTTCTCTTGTTTGGTCATGTAGTGGATTGCGCGGCGCCCCTTAATTATTACGCATACCATGAAGAGAGACCTGCAATCATAGTAGTACATCACCTTTAAATGAGTCCTCAATTATTTAAAAAAAAATTATTATTTATTTTAAAATTTAATTTATGAATAAATTTATATATATAATATTCGAATAAAAAATTAAATATTATACTTATCTTAATTATTAACACGAATTTTAATGCCATATATTATTTTTTAATTATTAAAATAAATATAATATTTAGATGTTACGTATTTATACTTATTTTTAATTAAGACACACTTAAAATAAAATTTATTTAAAATAATTATAAATATGATACAAGTAAAATAAGATTATATGTACGGAGAAAAGAAGATGATGCTTAGGAGTTATGATACCGTGTATGTTTAGTTAACAATTTTTAGGATTTTTGGAGTTTAAAGGCATTTAACATTTTCATTGTTAAAATTAATTTTTAAAACACCGCTTGTCAACTTACAAACGCCATTTATAAGTCCCAAAAGATAATTATTTTATCTAATTATTTAATTTTTTAACTATTTTATCTCCCCAAAAAATAATTACCACATATATAAAAAGAAAAGAAAATAACTATCCATATAATGCATTTTAATTCCTTAGAAGAATATATAGTTAAGATCATGTTCCTTAAAATATATTTTTTTCTTTAATTTTTATATTTTTGTTTTCCTATTTCTTTTTTTCCTCAGTATTTTACTAATTCCATCAAACCAACGGTGACTTTAGAATGAAGAGTTTTGAGACGAAACTCTTGACACTCCCTCTGTCCAACATAGTTATGTAACAGCCCAAAGTTGGCTCATTTATTAGCCCAATGAGAGTTCAATGAGCTCCTACGATTCACTCCCGTTCCTTCGAATTCAAAGTCTAAATCGAGTTTGTATGCCACCTAAAAAAATAAGTTTATATACAAAACATTTAAACACACAATCAAATATTACATTAATCTTAGTTGTTAAAAGATAAAATATGACACAGATTTCAATGTCATACTTCACTTTTTAGTGATTAAGATAGATGTACTGTTTGAATATTGTGTATTTATACTTATTTCACCTAAAATTAACATAATATAAGACTAAATATAGGAGTAATTAGATTTATTAAAGGTTTTGGAATAAAATTTTTTAAAACTAATTTTATTATTTGATTCTTGTTCCTAGGTCAAAAATCATCGACACAAAGGTTTGTAGAGGGAGAAGAAGAAAAAGAAAAAAATAAAAATCCATTTTCAATTCTTGACTTTTTAAATAATTATCAAAAACTCATAATTATTATTTTACTATTATAAAACTTAAATAATTTAAAAGAGAGTGTAAGAGAATTTGTTGATGGATTTCTCGGTGTGTCGTTTTGATTTGGACAGTAGTACTTGTTATAGGCAAAGCGGAAGAATAAGAATCTAAAATAACCCTTAAAATAAAGTTTACTAGAATAAAAAAGGATCCTTAAAATATGGCTTATAAGTCAATGGCGTATTCTCTAGCGTTTTTGGCATAGGAAATCAACTATTGCAATATTTACTAGTATTTGATTTATCAAGATTTAGCTAATTGTCAATTTGGTCTGATTATGGAAAATATAGGAGAGAACTTCAGCTCTAAATTTTTTGATTGGGTTTCTACCACCAACTCCGGTTTGATATCGAGGGTCTCTTGGGAAGGTAAAAACGTGTTATGAAGGCTTTCCTTTAATTCTGTAATTTCTTAAGCTAAATTCAAGTAGGTAGGTTCTTACTGTCCCACTTTCTGGTTTGTGCTGTTGCACTCCTCGTAAGCAACTGCCGTTTGAAATAAGGATAAGCTCTTTGCTGATAAAGCTTTCAAAATGTTGTAACCTCTTCTCTAAACGCCGGGTCTCTCATTCTCTCTCTCTCCTCCCAACTCCTCCTCTTGGCATTTTTCTCTTCCTTCAAAACACACAGACAGCTTTCTCTCTCATCTCTCTTAAAAAAAGGTTCTTCCTTTATCAGTCCCTCCCCTTGAAGAAACCAAAAGATTCTATATAAAAAAATTAAAAGCCAAATTCCCAACTTTGTTAGTCTTTTCAATCTACCATCTTTCTTTCTTCATCAATCTCAGGCCAAAAGCATCTTAATTTTCAATCATTACCACTTCAAATACGGAAATGTTAACATCACCTATCAACCCACAAACATCTAGGAAATTTAAGATGGACAAACCTCCTTACATTCCTCGCCGGTGGACCTTTTCAGCCACCAGGTTTGTTTTTTGGACGGCTATATTTGCCGCCTTCATCCTACTTCTACCGCTCCAATCAACCTCCAGTAACTCTTCCCATGACCGCTCCACAACACCATGGCCCCAAATGGGAAAAGCTCGTGCAGATGCTCTGCACGCACAAAAAACCAGCAGCTCCCGTCACCTCAGGAGCTTCTGGTTTTGTCGGGACGCATGTTTCCACGGCACTTACGGGTCGCGGAGACGGTCGTGGGCCTCGACAATTTAAATCACTACTATGACCCGTCATTGAAAAGGGCACGACAAAAACTCTTAAGTTATATTTGTTTGTAAAAAATATATTTGAGATTTGACTATTTATATTAATTTAAAATACTTCGGACTATTTTATCCCATGATAAAGGATTTTAGTCTTTTCATGTTAGACTATTTAGTTTCATAAAACTATTTAATAGTTTAAAATGAGGAGGATTATTAATTCTAAATTTAATATGAGATTATATAATTCCTCATAAATAACCTTAATAATGATAAAAAAAATAATTCAAAGGATTATTTAAAAGACTATTAATCTCATATCATGAAATAAAATAATCTAAAATAATGTTAAATTAATATAAATAATCTAATCTCAAACGTGATTTTTGCAAATAAATAGCCTTAGAGCATGCTGCCGTGTTCGTCATTCAAGGCGACATCATTGACTGACTCACATCTTTTAAAGAAGCTTTTCGATGCCATTACATTTACACTAGTAATGCACCTGGAAGCCCAGGTAGGTGTCCGACTGTCCTCCGGTACGCGATGAAGAACCCAAGTTCTTACATTCATAGCAACATTGCAGGCCTTGTTAGTGTTCTCGAGGCCTGCAAATCCGAAAATCCACAGCCATCAATTGTTTGGGCACCCTCTAACTTTGTTTACGGACTTGATTCAAAAGTACCCTTTTCAGTAAAACATCGAACAGACCAACCAGCTAGACTTTATGCAGCTACCAAGAAAGCTGGCGAAGAGCTTGCACATACATACAATCACATATATGGCTCATCAATAACAGGATTGCGTTTTTTCAGTTTATGGACCGTGGGGAAGGCCCGATATGACAAATTATCTCACATATCTATGAGTCTCATCACAGACAGATCCTATAAATATGTGAGAGGAAGAGTTTACTGTTCACTTGCCTAAAAAATATAGAATAATCTCTTCCGACATACTCTCCTGATATGGCCTATTTCTTCTTCACAAAGGATATATTGCAAGGGATAAAGAGAGATCCAATGCTTAATCTTCAACAATACGTTCCCGAGTTCTTAGGTCTTTTTAAAGGGATAAAAATCCTATACTGTATCACTTATATTACTTCCGTTCTAAAATTAAAGATAAATTTTTATTTTTTAAATTTATTTTACAAAAAATTTAATTTTATTTAATTTTTGCTTTAAGTAACAAAGTAGTAGCTTTAGATTGTATATAATCTTTATATTTGTTTCTTTATGACATTCACTGTTACATCATTATATTTGTTTATGACATTCGCTCAAAATAATTACATAATTTTCATTAATAATATAGTAAAACAACAAAATACCATTAATAAAATCAATTAAATGACTGAACCACCCCGTTTGTTATTAGTAAAAAAAACTATAATTGCATAATCTTTATCATACAAAACTCTTCATAAATCTACAACTAAAAAAATATAATAAATAACAAGAAGCCGTGTATGATTTCAGTTCCACGAGAATTGAAATTTTCCAGAATGAGAAAACACTCTACATGTCAAAAAAGCCAATGAGCAAGAAAAGCCAAACAGCACATGGAACAAAACCATTGATACTCTTTGGCTATGGAAGTTGGAAGAAGTTGCTGTCATAAATACAAAATTGCATTCAACAATCTTGATAATCAAAATAACAAAAAAACAATCCCTTTCTTGAATTCAAACAACTTTTCAACATCAGAGTTGTAATTATAAAACTCTTACTACATGAAGCGTGATACAAACCTTGAGGCAATGACTCCCAGGCCACCAAAAAGCCATCAAACACAAGGTTCACACTACCTAATCAATAACAGACGAGACATATTTAGGAATCAGCAATGGTAACCTCAACCTCAACACCAGGTTCAATGGTAATGGATGTAATCTGCTTCACAACATCGGGAGAGCTGAAGAGGTCAATCACACGTTTGTGGACGCGAAGCTCAAATCTGTCCCATGTGTTGGTTCCTGGACAATGAAAGGGAAAGGTTTCCAGCCAGAGTAATTTCAGTTATTTAGGCCAAACAAGCAAACCCTACTATTAGTGAGAATTATACCAGTTATACAAATTAAGAACATTTAGCACACAGACAATTTCAAAGCATCAAAATATAGCTCTAATGGAATTGCACACCAATAAAGTTGTGCACTTGTGCGAAAACAATCACTGTAGTGATGAACGCGCATTTCTTTGGCTAGTAAAAATGTTTTTTCTCCTAATGGTCACAGTCCAAAGAGATAATTGCAGAAACTCTGCACTCCACAAGGCGATAGGATATGAAAACACCCCTTTTCTTTAAGGGGTAGAGTCCTTACCCATTGAAGAGTAATAGGTTCAACCACTGAGCATCAAAGACATCTTGATCTGTGATGATTTTAAGGATTTGCAGATATTTCCATCTTGAAAACCATATAGTGATAGATGGGGAGAGTGAGGTGAGAGAAATAGTTTCATTACAAACACATAGTTGCAGTCTTTAGAACAAAAACCCTAACCGTGACAAACATAGTCGGATACATTTTTTAATAGTAGCCAACCACGTGATTACAAGCATGCAATTGAATACTCGGCAACTTTTATCACAAAATAGTTGGGGGTAGGGTGAGAATGAATAAAAAAGCCAACTTTAAATCTTCAAAACTTCATGTTCAATTAGTGACAGCTAGTAGATAAAAATAAATATAAAAGTCAGATGACTAGTGATGCCTGGTACATAAAATTACAATATTAGTGCAGAACCTTGCAAGATATTAATTAATCATTAGTTAGAGATGCAAGGTTCTTCTTGAATTCAGGTACTATACAGAATTAAACATTACAATACTAGGCAATGAAAAAATGTTTACTTTGAACAAATAAATGTCTTGAATAACCAAAGCATGAGTTTCTATATTACATAATAAGGTTCTTGTAAAAGTGTTTTCTATAAACATATAAATTTAGTTATGAAAATTTCAGAAACTTAACATTCGCTGAAGATAAGTGTTGACTAAGAGAATATAGTTGGCAATTTTAGAAGTGCACTGGGAATATACAAATTTAACATTAGAACTCTTGGTCTCAAAATGACAAACTGTATTATTCAAAAATATCATAGCTAGCCCAGAAGCTCAAGCATGAGTTTAAAATACATTATGAAGTATATAATTAAAAACAATCTAAAAAATATACTCAGTAGGTACTTTAAAAAAAAATTGAGGTTTCAAGGTTAAAAGTGAGTTAGTGAACAGCTTTCTCAATTGTATGAGAAAAGTAAGATAATATATAATTAATGCTTCATATTCTCTTTGTAAAAGATAATAACCAGCGTTCACAAGATTTTAGAAGCTCTTGATAAAAGATTTTCGTATGTTAACGACCAGCAGAAAATAACAATACCAAATGAAGAGGGAGAAAAAAGTCTGACTTGCATGGTTTCTGATTTCTAAAAATTGGTTGCAACCATGTTGCCAGTACAATTCCATGGTTTCTGAAAAATAACAGGTACTTGAAAAGAGGGGAAACAAGCAACCAACAAAATTAGAAAAGAATGGCAGATTAAACAGCTATAGAAGAAAACTCCACAGGTTTCAGACATAATAATAAAGAATTCTACTTTATAGATTGTAACTACAATAAGAAAAGTACATCAACTATAATTGTAAGCAGAAAGAGGTAGATAAATTTTCGCTTATGAATGTACAAGGAAATACCTTCCCCACAAGGAGACTTCCTGGTTGTGATGTGAAGAACCTTGGTTGGCATCCTGACAGGACCCTTGACCCTCAATAGCTTTTCCTTGGCACCACGAACCAAATCCGAACACACTATCATTTATAATCAAGAACCATTAAAAATTCAACAGAAAAACATAACCATATAGTATTCTACATTTACAACTCAGTAGGAGAAAACATAGACCACCTTTTCCTTGGCAGTCAAATACTTCTGCTGATACTCCAAATGCTATAACCTAATACTAATTTTTTGCTCAAATGGGACTCCTTTTGTGCTTTTGTGGAACGGAGGGAGTATTTGTGATGATATAAGGATATTAAATAAAATCCCCATGAGATGAATGAAAATTGTTCGAATCAGATAATCAACGCAAAATGAACAACATCAAAACAATAAGCATACAGAAGCATGACATCATAAATCATGAGAAATTTTCAAGTAGGTATGATCAAAAAAGAACAAGTAAGAACAAGGGGGTGATCTTATCTAATCAAATCATAGATACCTTTCTCGAGGTTCTTAACATTCTTGGAAGAGAGAGTGATTCTAATCTTATGAATCTGCTCCTGGGGTTCTTCCAACCCTGGCTTTGTCGCCTTCATTGCTGCGTACGCCATTTTTACTTGTTTCCTTCCTGTACCCAAAATAACAGCCCAATTGTCGATTACAAAATTATCAAACACTCCATTTCACTAACATCTACAGCTTCAAAACATAAACACTGTGAGATTAATAGGGATATTCGTTTACCTGAGGTTGAGAGAAGGAGAAAGATAAGATGAGAAACTTAAAGCGGCTTTCAACCTCTTTAGAAGCAGCAGCACTAGGGTTTTTTGGTGGTCAAGAGAAACTTTTAAATATGCAAAATTAGGTTTGGATTTCCGGACATACAAATTGCGCTTAATAAGGGTTTTTGTAATGGGCCGAATTCCTAGACCAATAAGTTGGGCTAAAATAAGATGGCTTGTTCCAATGATTTTCACTTATCATGAATTCAAAATAAATTGGTTTACAAATTTTTTTGGGTCCTTAATATTAATATACAACAATTAGAAAGTAATTACAAAAACAAAACACATACAAAATAATTACAAAAAGACTACAACAAGATAAATTTATTAAATCATTCAGTTTCCTACAAATAAGGAATTCCTTAAATCAAGGATAATTAACTGGCATATATGCGGCAGTTACCAAAACAAAATCCTCAATACAAAATAAAAATAAAAAACTATCATTCTAATAAGAGAGGTAACCAAACTTTAATACAGAGGTAACCAAACTTTAATATAAAGGTAACCAAACTTTAATACAAAGATAATCAAACTTCAATACAGAGGTAACCAATCTTTAATACAAAGATAACCAAAACTAGTTACTACATATTCAGGAATTGGTTACCTTCATACTAGTGTTTGGTTGCCTCCATAACAGTGTTTGGTTACCTAGATTTACCTTTGTATGAAGGTTTAGTTACCAACTGAAATATAACAAAAATGGTTACTGTATTGAATTTTTTTTATGACTATTTGGTTACACACAAAAACTAAAATAATTACCTTTGTATGAAGATTTGGTTACTAACTGGAATATAAAAAAAATGTTTACTATATTGAAATTTTTTTTATCACTATTTGGTTACACACAAAAACTAAAATGGTTACCTTCGTATGAATATTTGGTTACCAACTGGAATATAAAAAAAATTAGTTACTGTATTAAAAAAAAAATTATGACCGAAAGGGAGGAGGGATGAGAGAGAAAACTTGAAGAGGCGAAGGGAGGAGGTAGGTGGGAGAGGGGGGAGGGGAGAAGTGGCAGGCGGGGGAGGGGGAGGAGAGAGAAAGCTGGAGGGGAAGGGGGATGGAGCAGGCGGGGGAATGGGGAGGCAGCAGACGGGGGCAAGCGGGCGGGGTAGGCGGGGCGAGCGGGGGAGGCGGCAGGCGCGGGAAGGGGGATGCAGCATGCGGGGGAAGGGGGAGGCGAGAGAGAAAGCGGTAGCGGGAGGCGGGACGAGGGAGGGGGAGGAGGGAGAAAGACCATCATCTGCTAAAAAGAGGGGGATGAGAGATGAGATGCATTGATTTGTGTAATTGATTTTTTAAATTTTGAATTTTAAAATCATCCAACTAAATTTAAGGGATAAGAATGCATTAATTTTATAAATATATTTTAAAAAAATACTCTTGTTGTAAATATTTTTAAGATGTATGTTTTGTGTAATTACTTTTTAAAAAGTATTATTATATGTAATTTATCCAAAAAAAATTCGTTGATGATTCACTGGCCACAAAAAATTTGGACAATTGGAACCCAAGTGTCATCTGAAAATGATAATTTCAGTTTACTTTCTAATTTACTTTTAAATTTTTTTTTATCACAGAAGCACTTTAAATTATTACTTCACCTGTTCCAAAAAAGAGTCATTTATAAATATTAAATATATTTTTTATATCCTGTTTATTTATAGAATAATAAATTTTAATTTATTAGTAATGACATAATAATAAAATTATGTGGGCAAATTTAAGGAATCGTATTAAAGAATAACCACTTTCTTTTGGATGGAAAATAAGACTATTTCCGGACAGGGAGGGTAAATCTCAATAGTTTACCGTGGAAGAAATTTATAAGCACTGCAATTCAGAGATGGGAATTTCAGCCCATAGCGCGCCACATTAAGCAACTCTACAGTGTTTCAGGAACTATTTTCAAAACTATATAGAGCAAGTGGTGCAAGAAATTAACTCTCTTTTTTGTTGCACTAGTCTCCCTTCCAACCATTGGAGTAGCCATAAAGTTTCACATTATGGGATCCATATTACCTGGGTAAATCTGTCACCAAACGGACTTGACCCGAATCAAATTAGTGAAATTACAAAACTCGGGGTGACAAGATTTTCACTTGTCAGCTAAAAAGTCATGTGTAAACACATACAAAGAATTTAGCTTTCATGTGAGAACCGAATAAATTCTAACAAAATAGCCAGTCTCACAGACCACAATATGATAAGCAAATTAAATTAGTTCGAAGTCACATAGTAGCAAATCTGGATAACCATAAATTCATAATTTGCTGAGATGTACAAGAAGATTATAGTATGAAACAAAATCGCAAAGGTCAATGAATACATTTGACAACGACGCAAGAAATAACTGTCAAGGAAGGCCACTGTTGTCATCACCCTCCATCTCTTCGGCATCCTCAAACCGCTGATCATTAATTTGAAGCTGCAGTGAGTAAGAATAAACATCGTCAATTTCCACTAACACTCATTTGTTTTAAGATTATATAAACCTAAAGAATATTTATTAAAAAGAAACTTACAAAATAATTTGAGGAACAAGTAGTTACACAAGTAAAATTTTGTAAAACAACGTCAGGCCAAACTCCATGAATCTTATAATATACACCATCCCAAAATGGATGTTATACGTTAAATATGGGGATGCCACATCATGTCTGACACTTTCAGAATTCCAATACACTTATAATGTGAATGAGATATACTTTCTTCGATATATTATAGAAAAAGTTTGTGCAGTCCATCATTAGATTGGATTAGCAAACTTAGCTTTGGAAGCATATTAAATTATTAATGAAATTAGGTGGTCCACCTTTTCTCTCCCTAAACTTTGTTCCAAGTTAACTATGACATCAATTTGGGACAAAGAGAGCACATGACAAGTGAATATATCACTAGATATATGATACACTCATTCTATCATCATATATCTAGCAAGTGAATATAAGAAGGGAATATCAATGAAATCTTAGGTTACCTTGATCTCACTCTGGTTTTGGCTATGTTTATTAAATATTTTAGTTTAGCCAGTGCCTATCATCTTAAACGTAAAAATTGTTACGGGATTGCATATTAGTGCAATTTACTATTTACTATAAAAGGACAAGAAAGATAGTCACGAGTTGACCAGAGACTATCACAAGTCCTCGGTTACCAAGTGTGTCACTACAAAAAATATCAACAACTGAAAACAAAATTATTGAAGACAAATTTTTGACGATTGGTCCATCTTTAAGTTAAACTTACTATATCCAGAAGTTACTGCTAAGCATGGATGTATTTCTAAAACTTATTATGTCACAAAATCTGTTTTGGAAATTATGCAAGTCAATGTTTCAGCATATTTCTAGGCTACCCACATTTAAGGCCTTTCGTCTAATTTCTTTAATGTTCTCTACTTGATCATTAATTGTTTTACCAAAGATTTTTCCTCTAGGAAATCTCTCCCAATTTAAAATAATTCTAGAGGTTTATAATTTGAATATTTAACGATATAGTATAACTAAAATAGCAAACATACATACTATTTACTTGAAATTTGTCCAACAAATCTTATCCATATGGTTTCTGTTCAAACTGAATTTAATTATTAATTTATTCCTCATGACATCTATCAGTCCTAATAAAAATTACAATTCTGACAACATTTATTAAGTCAATAACATAAAACAATCATGATCTAAATGGGAATCCACGCACTTAAAAATTGATTTAAGGAGAGAACACAGAGTATCATAAAAGAACTTATAACAGCAATCTGACAACTATTTGAGCAGCTTCAAGCACAAAGTAATGAACGTCTACAAATATTACCTGAAGCACTGTATGTGCTAAGTCATGATCCCCATTAGAAAAACCAATTGAGTTGGTCGGAGTTAGAGAGTCATTCCATTCAACGTTGTCTCCGTCTAGAAATACCGAAAGTTAGAAAAAGGAATAGTTAATGGCAACATGATATCAGAAAATGAAGTTTCAAGAAGCACCAAGGGAGCTGATCAAACCTGTACCCTCAGCTTCCACCTGATCAGCACTAAAAATCCAATTATGCTCTTCTTCCTCTGGATAATCATTACGTGAAAACTGGTCAAGACAATATGAGCTATAACATATACACCATTGATAACATACAATTCCCAGTCTGGAAGATCAATACTCACCTTCGATAGGTTCCGGATTTAGCTCGGCACATTCACAAAATATGTCAAACAGAGAGTCCACTGACAGTCAAAAAGAAAAAAAAAATTAAGAACAATCACATAACAACTCAATTTTACTATAGCAGCAAAAATAAGATATTTATTGGAAATCTAATGTAGTAGAAATAATGAATACATTGAGTTGTATCTGATGGCACAAGTCTCATCTCAGTGATCTTTGACAAGTCTAAAGTGTCATTAGATTCTGAGTCTGAGCTCTCTGATTCATCATCCTCATCTCTGGTCTCAATCTGCAATGAAAAACCATAGATCACAAAACTCCATTCACCAATATAGCAAGTAGCAAAAAGAAATAACAGGTTGCAAATGTTAAACCAAAATTGCAATGATCAGCATAAACAAACAAGCATTCCTAAACAGCCAAAACAAAAATTCCTGGCAAGATATATCAAAATTAAGGTCCATTTTCTATCAATTATGAAATTGACTGCAACAAATAACCCCTCTGCCCTGCCTGGGAAGTGGGAAGATGTATCAAAATTAAGCTCCGGTTTCTATCTATTATGAAATTGACTGCAAATTAAGCCAAATTACTATATACCCAATTCAGCTTAAGCTCTCAAGTCTACAACTGGGAATGAGATTCCTAATTCTTTTATTTATTTATTCAAATATAATGGTTTGTATAAGACATGCTGACACATAATTTTCGGTTTGTATTTTTTCTTTCATTATAAAATTTGAAGGACTAAAATTTAGTATTGGAAAAAAATTATTGATAAAATCATAAAAGTATGACTAAAAAAAATCAGGAATTTTTATGCCAGGAGGAAGGATTAGATAACGGGGAGAATATATTAAAAAAATTAAAAAGAAAACCTAAGGACTGCAATACTGCATAGCCTGGTAAAATATATCAGAATTAAGCTCCAGACATACATGTATTCCCACGATATAATCAAAGTCACCAAGACATTACGCAAATCCAAAAACCAAAGTAAGGCACAATATCAAAGTTAATCTCCCAATTTTTATTAAATTTTTTAATCAAATTAAAATAAATAAATACAAAAACTAAAACCAAAAATTCAGTTGGAAATAAAAATAAACTGGAAATCATACCTGAGCATAAATACAAGGAGAAGGGTAAGCTTCAGGGTCTCTGGACACAGCATGAAGCGACACCGACAAAAAATCAACTGCGTAACCTATCGACCTGTCCGAATCACTCAACCACACTATTTGCCTAACCAAATTAAATGTTAAAACATTAAAAAAATCAGAAAAATAATGTATATTTATAGAGAGGCACAAACTGAGAGAGGTCAGTACTTGGAGGAGATGTAGAGAGTGCCGGGGGTCTCAAGAGAGCGATTGCCGAGAACGATGGAGACTGCCGTCTGCACGTGCATCGGTTCCTCATCGTTGCTGAAGACTGGTTCTCCGTTGCCTTCGCCGGTCCTCTCCGTGAATAGTCTTAATCCTGCTACCATTTTCCGGAGTAATTTCTTAAAACCCTAACTCTCACTGCGTTGTGGAATTGTTGCGGTCGCATAAGTCATAACCGACTTACAGTAGCTTGTTTAAATACATGGACTTTGAAATAATAGGATTAGGGGTCAAGGGTTTATCGTGCATAAAATCTTACCTGTTTAGAAAATTAGAAAATAAAATAAAACAATAATCATAAAATTTAAACTAAAATTTAATATAAAGTTAGCACTTAGTATTACTCGTTGACGGGTTCAGAAACGATTTTTTTTTATTTTTCTATGTCAAAATTTATGAAAATAATTTTTAAATTTTATGATGATAATATATTTTGTCGATGTAATTTTATTTTTTTTTAAAAAAAAACTATAACAAAGATACCTTAAAAATAATTTAATTATTTTGCTTTTTTGCAAATAAAATACCCACAACTTTGGATACTTGTTAGTTACTGTAGAATTATTTTTTCATTTTTAATTCTTTAATACAAGAAACATCAACTATTAGGCCCCAAATAGTCAAATATAATATTTTTGAAAGAGATACTATCATGTTATTTTGTCTCCGTCAGATTGAGATTACGTGTAATATTATTATATATAACTTTCATCTGGTTAGATTATTATTTAAAAAAAAAGCACACAATATTCAAATATTATATTTATTTTAATTATTAAAAAATAAGACATAATATTAAACTTCGTATCATACTCAATTTTTTAATAATTAATATTAATATAATATTTAAATATTATATATGTAAACTTGTCCTTATTTAAATGTATGCGGGAGTTATTATTGCTAAATCAAACGAAGCATAATTAATTGATCATATTTATCATCTGAAAAACTTACTGAAGATCATCAAAATGGAGTCCAAAAAATATATATAATGATTCCAAAAGTTGAATTATAGTATCACAAGAAATTTAATCCCCCAACCTACACAAACTGAAAAAAAATACATTCTGTTGCAGACTTGCCAGCAAACCAGAAATAAAACCATTCAGAATTGAAGGAGGGTGGAGAAAATGAAACACTTTTTAAGAGTTTAATGACACTGAACTATACATGGGATAGAACTCCCCAAAAACATGGTTGAACAACAGGTTCTGAAATGCTAAGAAGCCCAAATATAAGATGCTTTCGAACTTTGGAGCACAAATTGTTTACTGTTAGCAGGCAAACAAGAACAAAAAAAAAAATGAAGAAAATAAGTAGGCAAATGAAAATACAATTCTAGAGAGCCAAACAAAAGACTACTGCACTAAAGAAAGAGCAAAATGACTTGGTTCATTCTTCTTTGGGAACTATAACACCATTTTGAGTCACCTGCACATGAAAATATGAAGGGTGAAGAATCAGTGCCCAATATTTTTTAATTTTTATGCTACATTTGGATTGAGATAATAGAATGGAGGAAAAAATATAATAAAAAATAGTGTATTTGATGATTATTTTAGAGAATAAATCATTCCAATAGAATGAAAATTTATTTCATCCCTTTAATTTTTATTCCATATGAGAGGTGTTGAGAGGTTGTGGAATAACTTTGCCATCATATTATACCATTCACCCCCACCAACAAACCAAATATATACTTTTAATATCTTAAAATCATTTCATTCATTCCTCTATTCTATTCCCTCAATCCAAACGCAGCATTATAGTGATGCTGACTGAATATTAGGCTAACATGTGAGAGAAAAAAAAAAAGATGGGTGTTAATCTCAGTCATGGGCGCTGAGCGTGATTATGCGATGCATCAGTCAACAATGACACAACAGAAGCATGTATGCATTACCCGAGATAGCTTGACTAACCGGTTACACAGCTAAGCTAACACAAACGGATATGAAGGAAAAATTGTACATCCACGAACATTTTATTGCACATACACACATATGCATGAGAAGACAGACTCGAGCAAAATCGTCTATTGATGATAAGTGAAAAGAAAAAATTTACAGGCAAGTAATTTACGAAGATGTATACTAAACCTTCCAAACAAAACCTAACAACCTAGAAACCTATTTAGTCCATGCAGTAGATGGATGATCTTTCCACGTAACTGAAGCTCTTCAAATTCCATTAATATTCAAACCAAGCAAGAATTTTATTTATGTACAAAAAATATGAACTTCGCAATCAAAGGCACGCATGGGAGTGCTCAAGAGGGTTCAGTTTCTCTGTGCCAAATACTCGCACAAGGTATGCATGTAAGCCAATACAAGATACCAGACTGTTCATGTAGAGGAGCAAGTCCCTCCCCTGAGTTGTTTTGTATTGGCTAATCTATCAGCTTTCTGCTTATACTTTGCACATCTTGTCAACAAATCCTTCAGCAAATCTAATGTGTTTTAGTGCTTGTAAAAGCCACGTTTCACCCTATATAAAGTCAAGAATTTTGGCCTTATCCTTTCTTTCTTTTCTTTGTTTTGTTGTTTTCTTCTTTTTGATAATTCAAATACATAAGTTCATATGTATAAACCCTAAAAATTTATGAGCATATTAGTGCACAAGTCGCATAAACAGCCCATGCAAGCATAAAGCCAACGTCCATCGGACATAATATTGGCAACAAAAAAAGAGCACTACTCCCAAATGCAGCACAAGTGCATTCAGTGTAGCTCTCTAATTGCCTTATTCTTCCACCATCACTATTTATAACATACACACACATCAAACGTGAATATACACAGTACCACTATATATTTTTCATATTTATGTCGCTCGGATGCAAAAGAGATGAAAAAGATTTACTATATTTTGTTAACGTCGCTTAGCTTTATTTATAGCTTGACTTTCGGCAGAACCTTGGGCATCAGTGCCCTTGGTTGCGACATGCTGTTTGTATCTCTTGATTCCATCTAGAAAGTATGGCCTCTACATAGAGCAGGAAGACGTGAGTCAAACTTCTACTTGTACATGAGACTTCAGACATGACACAAAGATCTTGGTGTGTTTTATGTTTACTGTAAAATTCTCTTCTTTTGATAATTTAGCAAAGCCGCACTTCTTTAATTTGTAAGATAAGTAAACTTTGGTTTAACCTGGACGACCAATGTTCTTTTGACCTTCCTAGCTACCTTCTGAATCAGAATGAACTCCAGTACTGGGCCTTTTGTTACACATGATAAAGAATCTCATTGAACATTTTACCCTTCTTTCAGTAATATGTACGATCATTGGCGCAGCTGCAAAGTTGTCGGAAAAGCATTTATAGTTCTATAGTTCCATTAATTAGCTGAAACATGCAAAAAAGACCTAAGTAGCATACCTCCACAATTTAGAATAAGGCAGGAATATGAAGAATGAATGACCTGATATATATAGCCATTGTCATTCTCTCTATCAGGTAACTGCAAAACGATTAAAAGAAGGTTTGAAAGGGTTCAATTTGGAACACAGGGTTTCATGAAAGAAGCTAGGTACAAAAGCAATGTATAAGGCAGAGAGAAAATAAGATTCAGCAACAAGGGGAGAAATGAGGCTGACTTGATAGAAGAAGGAGTTTTGACTAGGAGAGAGCAATGTCATTAGCAAAATAGCAGAGAGAAGGAAACTCAGCGAGATATTTATTTTATTTTATTTCATATTTGGTTACAACAAAGAAAATTTCCAAAAAATGATTAGCGAATGACTAGTTCCATAACAAAGCAGTGATTACTGAATTACTGGTACCATACAAAAGTGGTTCACCCTACATTAGTGGTATTGATCCATTTAGTTTAATGATTCAACCCATTAGGCTAAAAAAGTACAAAAAAATTGAAATTGGCTAAAGACTAAAGAGCTTCCAATCCATTTTTTGCCCTTTTAGCATAAAAATGGCATTTCAAGTAAAGGGTTAACCCAACCATCTTGGAATTAATCTTTTTTAACTCACCCAAATGATGGATTCTCTCCTCTTAGCAGAAAAGTAAATGAAGGAAACAGAGAGAGAGATCATTCAATCTCAAGCCCCCCCCCCCCCCCCCCCCCCCCCCCCCCTTCTATCTCTTGGTACAAGTTGTTATTTCATGTGGCTGCTTTCTCACTCTCTGGAGTTTTGTTTTGGACCTTTTTTTCTAGAATCTAGCTCTAGCATTTACTTATTTTTGATTCTCTATCTCATTATATATTAAAGCCCTTTGAACCACATTAGCCGAGCTCCATGCTCTAAGGAGAGTATATACAGTCACGCAATCAATCCATGAAGGATCAGCAGAGTAGGCCTCTCTTTTGATAACAAGTTCTTGAGATTTTTTACTCAGGTTTTGCATGTCATCAAACAAAGAAGAATATTTCAACATAATCATTTTATGTATATGTCAGTACGTATATGTTGAGAAGAATGTAATATAATATACACTAACTCACACGCATATGTGTAACTAATAAAAAAAAACTCAGTTTACAATCAACAACATCAATTATAAATCCAGTATCAACAGGGAGCCAACTCCAAATGCAGTATAAACATTCTACAACATATCCAATAATCAACCATATATATAGGAATTTATAAGGAGACAATGAAAATGCATACTCGTACAATCGCCACAAATCACTTGGCTACCATCCTGGCAATAAAGTCCTCGTACCGGATCTTACCGTCGGATCCAACACCAACCTCCCGTATCCACTCGTCGAACTCAGCAGGCTCCAGCTTCTCGCCAATGCTTGTGAGAATATGCCTGAGATCCGAAACCACGACAAATCCGGTTGCTTCCTTGTCGAGGACCTTAAACGCGTCGCGAAGCTGGCCATCAAACGGCTCAGGCTTGAGGTGCTTCGACATAAGCTCGAGGAATCTATTGAGGTCGAACAGCGCGGTTAGCTTTTCCTCGGCGATAATAGATTTGAGCTGGGCTTGGGTCGGGTTCCCGCCGAGAGAACGCATGAGAATACTTTATAAAGCTGTGGATAAGTCTAGGGACATAAAAAAAATTTGTTTGTATTTTATACTTAAAAAAATATTAAAATATTTGTATAAAATACTTGTGAAACTATTCCCTAAATATTAGTATTTGAATTTATATTAAAAAACCTTTATTTTTACAACTTTTATAGTAAATGTTCATTTCTTGAATTAAACTAGAATGCAACAAATAAAGTATTAAAGGTATTCAAAAAATTGCATGAAATGAAAGTCAAACATTAACCATCTCAAATTTATCATATTTGAGTAAGAAGAAAATTCTTACCTTTTCTTTTGTGTATGTGTTTGTAAATAAATAATTATCCTATATTACTCTAAAAAGCGTAAGGATTACATAACAAATAGAAAAAATATATATGTTATGAAGATACAGCGATATCCAATTCTTATAATTTTTCCTAAGGAAATAAAATTAGAATTATGCATTAGTCAATACTATAACACAATCTTTTATATCCGGTACAATACATTCACCAGCCACTGATTTCTTAATTTGAAAAAAAAAAATGGTGCAACTATGTAAAAGTAATTTATTCCCTTTATGCAACGTTTGGATTGTAGGAACGAACGTAAGAATAGAATGATTCATTTCTATATAATGAAAAATTTTGTATTTGATTATTTCGTTGTAATGGAATGTATCATTCTCATCCCCCCAAATTTATGAATTTTATTCCTTGAATAAAGATATGGAATGACTTATTCCACTTAAAATAGAATGAATTATTTTACTCTCCATTATATTCCTTTATCTATTTCATTCTATTCCTTCGATCAAAATGTAACGTTATAATTTATAATCATTTCCCCCTCAATCTCACAAATTATAGTTTTACTTTCTATTTAATTTTACCAAGAATATATCACTCTTAAAAATGAACAAAAAATTACTCCATTTGCTAAGCCATCGAGTCTTAAATTCGAAATACATGAAAATTGAATTATTATATAGCCTTCTCTAGTCTCCAAACAACATTATTTTAGTCCCATTACTTCCCATTTCAAAACGTGTCAAAGGCCCAAATTTCAATTTGACGAATAGCCCATTGGCAAAATGAAACCCAAACCTAAGGTAGCTTCAGGCTGCCCACGGTGATTCACTCTGCAAAATGGTACCAATCACAATCTCGATGAAACTGGAAAGATGTGATGATAGTTCACACGGTATATATTGGGCCTGTTGATGTAATGGGATTGGAACAGGAACATCATTTTACTGTCATCTTTAAAATAATTATTCCGCCCGTCTCAAAATAATCAATAATATTTTAAAATCAATGTATTCTTTTTGTTTCAAATTAAATGTCTAAATTTAAAAGTAATAATTAAGCATCTATAAATATATTTTTTTAATTATAAAAAATTGAGGTTAGTAATAAATTGTATATACTTTCTTTTGATTATAATCTTTTCACCTATATTTTTAAAAATAATTAATTTTAAAAATAATCATTTTGACTCATAAAGTCAAAATTAAATATTTAATTTGGGATGGTGGAAGTAGTATATTAAGTGTGTCCCAGATTAACCTTAATTAGCGAGAAAAAAAAAACATAAAATGTAAAAAAAAAAATAAGTGTCTCATTTTAGGACAAGGGTAGAAACTAAACATGTAAAAATGTCCTAAACTGCAAAGTTACTTTTTTTTATTCTTTTTATTTTTCTGATATCAGAAAGGTGGATGGGATAGATGCAAAGATATGGGGTATATGAGTATCAAATCCTTGTAGTTTCGGGCTCATTCTAATGGGTCTACTTCAGTCATAATTCATGCTTTGGGGCATCATCTTCAACTTTATAAGGAACACTCAGACAGACGGACAGACATCAAGTGCTTTAAGTTTAATTGAAGCTCCTCCTTTACAGCATTGTTTTTCCTATTCTTCAGCCACTCAAGCTTCTCTCGCATATTGATTGAGCTGAGAATCTCTCCATCTTTTTTCTCATGATAAAGATGCTCTCTTCAACTTGCATTTTATGCTATACCTTTTGCTTTTAGAATGGGGCCCACTTAATTTTATTAGCAGAAGGCAGGGTAGCTGAGTTACATATGAACTCACTTCTGAGTTTATTCTCTTTTGTGAACCAAAGCAAGAGTATTAAGGGCTGCTATGCTAAGCATGCATCCAGTTGTTAGTAATGGATAAATTAATTAGCCGGGGCTGTTGTATATGGAATTGCTTTCTCCACTTGCAAAAAGCAAGTTATAAAGAACCTTATCTTAAAGTGAATTGACAACATTTCATATAGTAGAATTATGCCTTGTGATTGTATGTATGTTGGTTGGTGAGTACTAGGGATAACAAAAGTTTCTGTATGGGTGCCATGCGCGAAGAAATGTGCACCTCCCATATAAAAGATGTTATGTTACCAGCAAATAAATATTTTGTTATATAAATTAATAAAAGAATTAAAATGATAATTTAGGTGAAATCAATATTTGTTATTATTTGAATAATATATTATTATTATTATTATTATTATGGAGTAATTAATTTTAAGGGAAAATCATAATTTCATAACATAAATGATTTTTGTTGCCAAATCGGTGTATCATGTATAAATTTTTTATATTACAGTAGACCCTTTGCTCTGATATCATTTCTCCTTAAAACTTATGATATGGAGAATGTTATATCATATAAAAAAGTTCTTTCAGAAAAATAATTGATTTTTTTTATGTGTATATATATGGGATCGATCTATTGACAACATTATAAAAATAGAGTTATCCTTACAACAGATCTCAGCCGTCTAGGATGAGATATGACAGTTTAAGACCCTTATTCGCAGTATAATATCCAGCTATCTGTAGTATTATTAGGGGTGAACAATAAATGGAAAATAACCGAATAACCAACCAAGCTGAATTAAATCGAGCTGAATCAAACCGAAAAATATAAAATTAATGAACCGAAAGTAAATAAAAAAACAAACCGAAGATATAGCGGTCGGTTTTAGTTTAGATGTTAAAATCATCGAAACCGACCGAACTGAAATATTAAATTATTTTTTTAATGTTAAAGACCTTGAGAAATACTTGTTAATAAATGTTTAATTATGATTAGAACACTAGGGAAAAAAAATTGAACTCCTGCTCTATATTATGATTAAATGAATCTTGTATGTTTTTTTTCTCTCTATGAATTGAAATTGGATAGTCATGCAAATACTATTTTATAGCCTTGTCTTATGTTTGTACATTTAAACAACAATTTGATATATAAAGAATCATGTCATATTGTTGAAAATAATTTTAAATCAAACATTTTAACATTACAAAGGTGTATACTAACTCTATTATTTATGTTTAAGTTTTATAACCGATTAAACCAACCAATTAAACCGATAACCGAATACGGAGTAAAAATTTGGACGGTTTTGATTTTTAATTTTTTATAATCAACTTAAATGGTTTGGTTATTTTTTTATGGACTAAACCGACCAAACCGACCGTTGTGCATCCCTAAGTATTATACTGCGGATGATAAATAATGTCCAAAATGCCCCTAGCATGTATTTAAATAAATTCATCGTCCGCAGTATTATACTGTGGACGGGTAAATCAAACGACAGAGTCTAAAACGACATCGTGCCTATATTTGTCATTCGTCTGTAGTATTATACTGCGGATGCTAGATTTTTGTAGCAATCAATTGTTAAAAATTTCAACCGATTATGTTGAGATAGCAATCGTTTCTTCATTAATAACGAGAAAATTGTCCCCGCTTTTTAAATCTGAGTAATGTAGTCCATTATAAATAAGATGGAGGATTTTCATTATTCATTGTCCCAGCTCTTTGAATCTTTCAACCGATTCTTCATTATTTAAATATTGCTTATTGTTCATTGTTCTAATTGTTTTAACAACCGATCTGGGTAATTAAATTTTTTTATCGTCTGCAGTATTTAATTAAGAACGAGATATACATTCGAGAAGGATGGAAGAGATTTGTGTGAAACTTTGTTGAAGAATCTTTGTAAGAACCCAATAACATCGTTATGAAAAACGATGTTGCTGTGTTTTTACAAAAATTGCTTACCTAGATCTCTTGCACTTATTCGAGTAGACTTCGTTTGCAGTATTAAACTACGGGCAACAAATTTATTTAGTTATCTCGTCCGCAGTATTATGCAGACGATGAAATTTCAAGTCCTCATCGTCCGCAGTATAATATTGTAGATGGTGAAATTTCAAAACGTTGTCGTTTAAAATAATGTCACGCATTTAATTAAACTATTAATGACATTATTATAAATAGGTCCGTCCGCAGTATTATACTGCGGACGGAGGTATTTATAATAATGTCATATATTTAATTAAACTATTATTGACATTATTATAAATAAGTTCATCTGCAATATTACGTACGATCTTTTCGAAACTATTAGTTTTTTTTTTCTTCTGTGTAGTATATTTGCATATTCCTGTTATCTGAAATGATTTGGCAAACATGAATCAGTAAGAATTACTACACAAGAAGAAGAAGAAAACTTAATAGTCTTAAGTCGAACAACCCAGATCAACAAGTTGATAATATGATATGAGATCCAAAATGATTGCTATGAATCATGATGAATGCAGTTTTATAATTAAGGTATCAAATTCTCTATTTCTCTGCGTATCCTTGTTGTAGATCCATGTTATCTGCAAGAAGAAATAGAGAATTTGATAACCATAATTATAACTATCCAGATCGGTACTATGAAAATGAAATGAGATCCAAAATAATTGCTATAAACAAAGACGAATGCATTTTTATAATTAAACTAGCGTCCACGGTATAATGCTGTGGATGGTGAATATTCAAAACCTAATCGATAAATATTCAAAACGTCATCATTTTCTCGAATCTTTACCCTCCACAGTATAATACTGCGGATATCTAAATATTATATTACGGACGAGAATTATTTAAACCGTAAGATCTCAATCTAGATGACTAAGATCTGTTGTAAGAATAACTCTGTTTTTATAACGTTGTTAATAAATCGGTTCTCATATATATATATATATATATATATATATATATATATATATATATATATATGCGCGATACAAATAAGACTCATTTAGCTCAAAAATCTTATCGATTCAATCATTCAGTCTCATTTAATTTTAAATAAATGCACTGAATAACTGATCGATTCAATTATTTAACTATTCAACCTTGGTAAATTCTAATCAAACAGTTACGTGGTTTTAGGGCCATATCACGTGATGGTCATACATGGTTTGGATTATAGTAAAACGATAACCTGGATGCAGTTAATTAGGAGACAATTAAAGACGCATTAAAAGCAACAACACCCAACTAGGAATTTGTACTCCATACTAGACAAATGTGTATATATGGATTTGCAAGCAAAAAATGTTTTTTTGGGGATGTATGGTATTCTGATCTGATTGGTTACTGGGAAAAGTAAAGTAAATTAATAAATCGTATGATTGGTTTTGTTGCTCATTTGCTCATGCCATTTTTAAATGTGAAATAGAATTGTACTACTCCCTACAGTCCAATTTATTACCGGTGCTTTTGTTACAAAATTAAAAATATATTTATGAGTTAAATGTCTTTTGTATTCTCCGGTTTGTCTTTATTTTATATTATATAGCTCATAATTTATAAATGAATATTTTGCATTTTATACTTTAAGTGCATTAAACATAACATTTTTTGGCCAAAAAATAGTTACTTGAATTGTCAGAGTTTGGCTATTTTGGCGTATGTGATGTCTTTGAGGGCAATAATTCACTAGTGAGATTATTTTATCCCTAATAAAAATAATACGTGAGTTAAAATAGTCTAACTCTGTTTACTCAATTAATAATTTTTTGTCTGAAAGGTATGTCTAAGTGCACTAAAAATATGAGATTCAAAGTGTTCATTTATAAAATATGAGATGCAAAGTACAAAATTAAAGTAAATTGAGGGACACAAAGTTCATTTAACTCTATGTATAAAATAGTATATAAATTTTCATTTTTTAAAAAATATTTTTTTATATTTAAAAGAATGATTAAAAGTATAATTTTTTTTACTCCCAAGAGATGAGATAAGATACATTAAATAAATGATAAGTATATTATTTAGTAGAATTTGTTAGTATAAAAACATAATAATACTCATCACTTTATATAATTTTATAAGACAATTAAAAATAAAATAAAATTTTTTTTAATGTGTAAAAAATATATTTTATTCATCTTTTTAAAGAAGGATCTCTAATATTTATTGACAAATAACATCCCCTTAACGTTAATCAGGGGCAATATTGACCAATAAGAGAAAAACAAGGGGGGTGTTTATAACATCAACCAATTAGAGGAAGAAGGTCAGGGTGGTGCAGAGGGTCATCTGACACGGGTGGCACAGCACAAAATCAGAGATACCAAAAGCAGAGAAAGTGTACTCTACTCACTCACTCAAATTCTGTACCAATACCAGTTACGATCAGAGCTTACAATCTCCTGCTAGGGTATTCAAACGGTTAAAATTAAATTAAATTAAATTAATATTAAAAATTAAAAAAATTAAATATCAAAATTATAATTGGTACTAAACCGATTAACCAGTTCAGTACCAGTTATTAATTAAAAATAATAATAATTATTATTAATGTAAGACCCCGAATTTTATGAAATACAAAATTTAATTTTTCTTCATATATATATTTTTTTTGAAACAGTAAGTGGTTAAATCGATAAAGTTAAAAGTTAAGGATGTTATGTGCAAATTTTATTTTGTCGGACAATATTCGCTTTGTCGGGGAATATTCGTTTGGTCCGACGGCGCCGAAATAACAAATTATTGGTGGACCCCACAATGGAATATTTGTCGGATATAGAAAACGACAGAAATAACCTTTTTAAATAAAAATAGTCAACGGAACTGTTAAAATACCGGTGATAAAAGAATAGTAGCATACGGTAGTTATTGGTATTTTCTGTAGCACTCGGTACTCTACAGTAACACACGGTATTGCATAGTGTCTCATATTATTGGTCTGATAATTGACACCGTAACTGTTACGCATCATTTCATCGATAATTGTCACTGCATAATATTTTATATTATCAATTCAATAATTGTTGTTACACAGTATTTTGCATTATTGATTTAATAATTGTCATTACACTGTATTTTATATCATTGAGTCAATAATTGTTGTTGCACTGTTTTTAAAATTATTGAACCTAATAATTGTCACAGTAACATATGCACAGTAATTCACATTATTGAATCAATAATTGTCATTACACAGTAACGTATGCTTTATTTTACATTATTGTTATCTCTATTATGATGTTATTTAAACAGTTGTATTTCATTAATTTATTGACTTGATATCTAAGAACTAACTATACTGTATTTATAACAATTAGTCATAATAATTGAATTGATAAAGTTATTTGTTTATAATATAAAGTTAGGTGATTATTAGGTGATATGAAATGAATGGTGTAGATTAAAGTGTGAATTATTGTTGAATAATTGAATTGATTTGTTTATAATATAAAGTTAGGTGATTATTAGGTGATATGAAATGAATGGTGTAGATTAAAGTGTGAATTATTGTTGAATAATTAAATTGATTTGTTTATAATATAAAGTTAGGTGATTATTAGGTGATATGAAATGAATGGTGTAGATTAAAGATAATATAATATTTGAAATGGATGGTGTAGATTAAAAGATGATATTTAAATGAATGGTTTAAATTAAATGAATGATAAGATTTTTGGCTATAAATAGAAGTCTTAACTTAAGGATTTTTCATAAACTTCCTTACTTGTTCTTTCTTTCTCTCTCTAAATACTTCTTGTGAAAGTTCTCTCTAAGTGTGCTTAAGTCATCTTGAGTATTTGTGAAGATCTATAAGTATACGTGTACTGTTCAAGTTAATCAACCTCATTTAAATCAATATCCAGTCACGTGTTAAGGTAAGGGATACCATCTTTTTCATCTTCCATTATTCAAACATACTATGGTAAGGGATTATCATTATTTGATTCTCGATAATAATATTGTTTCTTCCTTACTCATAAGACGTGCCTTTTATTTCCATGTATTAAATTGTGGGAATAACCTTACGGAGCGGATTGCCGCCTATTGGTGAATAACCTTTCGTATTCATTCATTATTAATCTCCGAGAATAACCTTACGGAGCGGATTGCCGCCTGTTTGGTGAATAACTCTTTGTACTCAAATTCTATTAAATTGTGGGAATAACCTTACGGAGCGGATTGCCGCCTGTTGGTGAATAACCTTTCGTATTCATTCATTATTAATCTCTGAGAATAACCTTACGGAGCGGATTGCCGCCTGTTTGGTGAATAACTCTTTGTACTCAAATTCTATTAAATTGTGGGAATAACCTTACGGAGCGGATTGCCGCATGTTGGTGAATAACCCTTTGTATTAATTTCCTTCACCTTTTGTTAATCAAACCTGCTACGGTAAGGGATATTATTTTCTTTCATACTCCTAAATCGAAATTTATTATGGAACTATTGCTTCTATAATTCCTGAAAATATTATATGTTCCATAATAGTTGAACTTCATTATTTCAACTGAACCTTCCTATTTACGTGAACCTTTCTATTGAATTGTAACCGTTATTCTGAACTGTGAATCTTGAATTTCACTCCACATCATGTTGACAATTTGGACATTATTTGAATCTGTACAAAGTAAACTTCCGATACTTATTGTTATCCTATTTCTTCTGTTCATCATTTACATCATTCTAATCATCCAAAAATCAAGCTGTTGTGAATATCTGTGGCCGGGGGCACAGATGTGATATATTTGTTGAACAGATGATATGTTAAAGGCGATATAATAGGTTAAAGGCGATACATCTGTTCGGTGTCTTTTATGGCACGTGGTGAATGTTCTCTTTGACCCGTAGTGCAAAGATGAACTGTTGTTTGGTATGATTATGACCAAAGGCTGAATCTGGTATAATCATGACCGTTGGTGCTATATTGAATATCTTTGGCCCGTAGTACAAAGATGAACTGTTGATGTGCATGATTATGATCAGGAACTGTGAATTTGTATTATCTTGACTAATGATATTTCAGATGATAAAAGTTGATGATGTTTTTCCTAAAAAGAGAACCGAGTGGACATTATAGTCTGCATTATTCTTCTAATAGATTACTCATTCCGCTGCTATTATTGATCTGAACGTTGTTTAAGAATTTAACTGCAGTTTTTGATATAAACCTTGTAGTCTATTGTATTCTATCAAGAACTCAACTGTTGAAGACTAATGATAATTTATTCGTCATTATCTTAGTCATGATATTCTTTACTGGGCTATTTGAGCTCACCCTTTCTTTTGTTCCATTGTTTTTCAACAGGAGATGAAAACATAACAGGGTCTAGCCGGGGAATGGAGTGAGGGTCCGAGGAATAGTTATCATAGTCTTCACGTTTTGTAAAATAGTGTGGCAATAATAGTGAAGACTTAGTTGTGTATTATTATACACTGTATTGTTGTACGTTGTGCTTTGTTGTAATAATTTTGTTGTAGTCTTTTGACGACTCAAGTTTGGGCTGTGTGGGCCCAGATCTGGGGGCGTCACAGTTGGCATCAGAGCTTAGGGATATGGTCTTTAATGGAGATCTGGGGTAGAACTAGGAGGGGAGAGACGAATAGAATCAGTCACTAGTGTGTCCTACCTAAAATAGATTTTATTATCTAATGAGTCGATTTGAATGTAGGAACATGAAGTGATGAGTCAGTTTATTTGAACTAACATTTATTTTGTGACCACAGTTAATTATGGCATCTGGAAATCAGGAGGTTAACTATGAAATTACCGAAACAAATGTAGCTGCAAAACAAGAGGCGACGAATAATCTTCTTACAAACTCAGAGTTGAATCATTTGCCTAAGGCAAAAATTATGCGTGTTCTATCCAGTAAGGATGAAGGTGAAAGCTCTACTACAGTCGTTCCAGATCCATTCTTAGAAGCAATTAAAGGAAGTAACGAACTTGCGGAAATTATTGCCTTTAATTTACTCACTAATTGGGAGAGTGATATCACCTGGTTATGCTCTATAACAAAGGATCAGAATATATGGACTTTTCATATTAGTCTTTGGGATTTATGGTGTTCCAGCTATGATTTTCAAGATTATTTAAAAATGATGTTTCTATACTTTTGGGCGTTACAATTTAGAGGAATTCAGGTTAAGTTAGTCACTATCGTGGAAACTGCAGTCTATCGAAAATACTATTTTAATGGAAATCATTGGTACCTTACTACTGATGAAGTTGATGAACCCGAGAAACAGTTTGCTAGAAAATTATTCAGTGGTATTCCCATGGTTGAAATACGTGAAGATCCGAATGAAGTATTCGGGATTCGATTTGACGATAACAGTCAAGAAACCGAATGAGGTGATAACCGGTAAGCTATTCATAAATTCTCGTGAAGTCTATGCCATATTAGATACTGACTCTATCCACTCTTTTATCTCACCTATATGTACTCAACGTTTAAATTTGACTATTGAAAACTTAAATCTTGTCTTATCAGTTGAAACCTCATTGGGAGAAATACTTATTACATCTACTGTCTATAAATCTTGTCTAGTTCAAATCAACAACCTCACATTACCTGTTGACCTTATTTCTTTGGAGATGCATGAATTTGATGTGATTTTAGGAATTGATTGGTTGACTACCCATCATGCTAAAATTGATTGTTTTCATAAGATTATTAGTTTTCATATTCCTAATCAACCTGTCATGCAAATTCAAGCAACTAAACCATTGAAATCTATAACTGTTATTTCTAGCCATAAAGCCATTCGTTTATTGAAAAACGGATGTCAAGCTTTTTTAGCTCATGTCACTGATTTGAACAAAAATACGTCAAACTTGAATGATATTCCCATTGTTAATGAGTTTCCTGACGTTTTTCCTGAAGAACTTCCTGGCTTACCCCCAAACCGTGAAATTGATTTTTATATTGATCTTGAACCCGGTACCAAGCCCATTTCCAAAGCTCCCTACCGAATGGCTCCCATTGAACTTCAAGAGTTAAAAGTCCAACTACAGGAATTGTTGGATACCGGTTTCATTCGTCCGAGTGCATCACCTTGGGGTGCTCCTGTTCTATTTGTGAAGAAGAAAGACGGGAGTATGAGATTGTGCATTGACTACCGAGAATTGAACCATGTCACCATCAAGAACAGGTACCCGTTACCTCGGATTGATGACATGTTTGATCAATTGCAAGGCGCTCAACATTTCTCAAAGATTGATCTCCGTTCTGGATATCATCAGTTAAAGGTTAAAGCTGAGGACATTCCAAAGACTGCTTTCAGAACTCGTTATGGGCATTATGAGTTCTTAGTCATGCCTTTTGGACTAACTAATGCTCCTGCAGCTTTCATGGACATGATGAACCGGATATTCAAGGAACATTTGGATCATTTTGTGGTTGTCTTTATTGATGACATCCTCATATACTCCAAGAGTCGCGAGGATCATGAACAACACCTGAGATTGATACTACAAAAGCTCCGTGAAAATAAATTATATGCCAAGTTGAAGAAATGTGAGTTCTGGCTTGAGGAGGTCGCGTTTCTTGGGCATGTGATTTCTAGTCAAGGAATATCAGTCGATCCTGCGAAGATTGAAACGGTACTAAATTGGGAACAACCCAAAACAGTAACCGAAGTCCGAAGTTTTCTGGGTCTAGCTGGTTATTATCGGAGATTCGTAGAAGGATTTTCTCGAATCGCCACTCCATTAACGCAGCTTACTCGGAAAAGCACAAAATTCATATGGAGCGAGGAATGCGAGAAAAGTTTCCAAGAACTCAAGAAGAGACTGGTTTCAGCTCCTGTTCTGACCATACCATCAGGATCAGGAGAATTTGTTATCTACAGCGATGCTTCTGGCAAAGGTCTAGGCTGTGTCCTTATGCAACATGGAAAGGTTATAGCCTACGCCTCTCGACAACTCAAAGATTATGAGAAAAATTATCCTACTCATGATCTAGAGTTGGCAGCAGTCGTTTTCGCGTTGAAGATCTGGAGACACTACTTGTACGGAGAAAAAGTGGATATCTATACGGATCATAAAAGTCTCAAGTATTTCTTCACCCAGAAGGAACTCAACATGCGACAACGACGTTGGCTTGAGCTGTTAAAGGATTATGACCACACAATCCAGTATCACCCGGGAAAGGCGAACGTTGTAGCTGACGCTTTGAGCAGAAAATCTTATGCAAGTACAAGTGCACTGCTGACAACACAAAAGTGTATTTTGTACGACTTGCAAAAGATGGAGATAGAGCTAAAGACACCAGGGACCCACTCGAAGATTGCTCACGTGCGAGTAGAACCAACTTTAATCGTTAAAATTAAAGCTGCTCAAGCTACCGATCCGGAACTGATAAACATGATAAAGAAAGTACAAGAAGGTGTCATTCCCGAAGCAAGAATCGACGAGAAAGGAATACTTCGAGTCAACTCTCGACTCTGTGTTCCTAACGATCCTGAATTAAAGCATAAAATCATGATGGAGGCACACAACACGCCGTTTGCAATCCACCCAGGAGGTACCAAGATGTATCGAGATCTTCGACATACATTTTGGTGGAACAATATGAAAAGAGAGATTGCGGAGTTTGTCTCAAGGTGCCTAACTTGTCAACGTGTCAAGGCAGAGCATCAAGTTCCTAAAGGTCCATTACAATCACTTGAAGTTCCCGAATGGAAGTGGGAACACATCAATATGGACTTCGTGACGGGTCTTCCAAAAGTTTCTCAAGGCTTAGATGCAATTTGGGTGATCGTAGATAGATTGACCAAATCTGCTCATTTCTTGCCTATACGAGAAAACTTTTCACTTGAACGTCTTGCCGGTATGTACATAAATGAGATCGTGAGATTGCATGGCATGCCAGTTTCCATAGTTTCTGATCGAGATCCTAGATTCACTTCACGCTTTTGGATCAGTCTACAAAAAGCTATGGGCACTGAACTACGTTTTAGTTCTGCATACCATCCTCAAACGGACGGACAATCGGAAAGGACGATCCAGACCCTCGAAGATCTTTTGAGACTTTGTGTATTAGACTTCAAAGGAAGTTGGGATAAGTACTTGCCGTTGGTGGAATTTTCTTACAACAACAGTTACCAAGCAAGCATAGGCATGGCTCCATTCGAGGCATTGTATGGAAGGAAGTGTCGCTCTCCAATATGTTGGAATGAGGTAGGAGAAGCAAAATTGTTGGGACCCGAGTTGGTACGCTTGACGACCGAAAAGATCCAAATGATCCGACAACGAATACAGACCGCACAAGAACGACAAAAGAGTTATGCTGATCTTCATCGGAGAGACGAAAGTTTCAACGTCGGAGATCATGTATTCTTACGTGTTTCTCCATGGAAAGGGGTTACGAGATTCGGAAAGAGAGGAAAGCTTAACCCTCGATTTATTGGCCCATTTGAAATCCTCGATCGAATAGGAACCGTAGCCTACAGACTAGCCCTACCACCAAGTATGTCTCGCATCCATAACGTTTTTCACATATCTATGTTACGTAAATATGTGAAGGACCCAAACCACGTCATTAAGTTAGAACCAGACGTTATAGCAGATGATTTAACATACGAGGAGGTACCTGTTAAGATCCTGGATAAGAAGGAGCAGATCCTACGCTCAAAGGTTATACCTCAAGTTAAGGTTTTATGGAGGAACCAAGATACTGAGGAAATGACCTGGGAGCTAGAATCTGAGATGAAATCTAAGTATCCTTACCTCTTCGATATGTCAGGTACGTCAATTTCGGGGACGAAATTTCATAAGGAGGGGAGGTTGTAAGACCCCGAATTTTATGAAATACAAAATTTAATTTTTCTTCATATATATATTTTTTTTGAAACAGTAAGTGGTTAAATCGATAAAGTTAAAAGTTAAGGATGTTATGTGCAAATTTTATTTTGTCGGACAATATTCGCTTTGTCGGGGAATATTCGTTTGGTCCGACGGCGCCGAAATAACAAATTATTGGTGGACCCCACAATGGAATATTTGTCGGATATAGAAAACGACAGAAATAACCTTTTTAAATAAAAATAGTCAACGGAACTGTTAAAATACCGGTGATAAAAGAATAGTAGCATACGGTAGTTATTGGTATTTTCTGTAGCACTCGGTACTCTACAGTAACACACGGTATTGCATAGTGTCTCATATTATTGGTCTGATAATTGACACCGTAACTGTTACGCATCATTTCATCGATAATTGTCACTGCATAATATTTTATATTATCAATTCAATAATTGTTGTTACACAGTATTTTGCATTATTGATTTAATAATTGTCATTACACTGTATTTTATATCATTGAGTCAATAATTGTTGTTGCACTGTTTTTAAAATTATTGAACCTAATAATTGTCACAGTAACATATGCACAGTAATTCACATTATTGAATCAATAATTGTCATTACACAGTAACGTATGCTTTATTTTACATTATTGTTATCTCTATTATGATGTTATTTAAACAGTTGTATTTCATTAATTTATTGACTTGATATCTAAGAACTAACTATACTGTATTTATAACAATTAGTCATAATAATTGAATTGATAAAGTTATTTGTTTATAATATAAAGTTAGGTGATTATTAGGTGATATGAAATGAATGGTGTAGATTAAAGTGTGAATTATTGTTGAATAATTGAATTGATTTGTTTATAATATAAAGTTAGGTGATTATTAGGTGATATGAAATGAATGGTGTAGATTAAAGTGTGAATTATTGTTGAATAATTAAATTGATTTGTTTATAATATAAAGTTAGGTGATTATTAGGTGATATGAAATGAATGGTGTAGATTAAAGATAATATAATATTTGAAATGGATGGTGTAGATTAAAAGATGATATTTAAATGAATGGTTTAAATTAAATGAATGATAAGATTTTTGGCTATAAATAGAAGTCTTAACTTAAGGATTTTTCATAAACTTCCTTACTTGTTCTTTCTTTCTCTCTCTAAATACTTCTTGTGAAAGTTCTCTCTAAGTGTGCTTAAGTCATCTTGAGTATTTGTGAAGATCTATAAGTATACGTGTACTGTTCAAGTTAATCAACCTCATTTAAATCAATATCCAGTCACGTGTTAAGGTAAGGGATACCATCTTTTTCATCTTCCATTATTCAAACATACTATGGTAAGGGATTATCATTATTTGATTCTCGATAATAATATTGTTTCTTCCTTACTCATAAGACGTGCCTTTTATTTCCATGTATTAAATTGTGGGAATAACCTTACGGAGCGGATTGCCGCCTATTGGTGAATAACCTTTCGTATTCATTCATTATTAATCTCCGAGAATAACCTTACGGAGCGGATTGCCGCCTGTTTGGTGAATAACTCTTTGTACTCAAATTCTATTAAATTGTGGGAATAACCTTACGGAGCGGATTGCCGCCTGTTGGTGAATAACCTTTCGTATTCATTCATTATTAATCTCTGAGAATAACCTTACGGAGCGGATTGCCGCCTGTTTGGTGAATAACTCTTTGTACTCAAATTCTATTAAATTGTGGGAATAACCTTACGGAGCGGATTGCCGCATGTTGGTGAATAACCCTTTGTATTAATTTCCTTCACCTTTTGTTAATCAAACCTGCTACGGTAAGGGATATTATTTTCTTTCATACTCCTAAATCGAAATTTATTATGGAACTATTGCTTCTATAATTCCTGAAAATATTATATGTTCCATAATAGTTGAACTTCATTATTTCAACTGAACCTTCCTATTTACGTGAACCTTTCTATTGAATTGTAACCGTTATTCTGAACTGTGAATCTTGAATTTCACTCCACATCATGTTGACAATTTGGACATTATTTGAATCTGTACAAAGTAAACTTCCGATACTTATTGTTATCCTATTTCTTCTGTTCATCATTTACATCATTCTAATCATCCAAAAATCAAGCTGTTGTGAATATCTGTGGCCGGGGGCACAGATGTGATATATTTGTTGAACAGATGATATGTTAAAGGCGATATAATAGGTTAAAGGCGATACATCTGTTCGGTGTCTTTTATGGCACGTGGTGAATGTTCTCTTTGGCCCGTAGTGCAAAGATGAACTGTTGTTTGGTATGATTATGACCAAAGGCTGAATCTGGTATAATCATGACCGTTGGTGCTATATTGAATATCTTTGGCCCGTAGTACAAAGATGAACTGTTGATGTGCATGATTATGATCAGGAACTGTGAATTTGTATTATCTTGACTAATGATATTTCAGATGATAAAAGTTGATGATGTTTTTCCTAAAAAGAGAACCGAGTGGACATTATAGTCTGCATTATTCTTCTAATAGATTACTCATTCCGCTGCTATTATTGATCTGAACGTTGTTTAAGAATTTAACTGCAGTTTTTGATATAAACCTTGTAGTCTATTGTATTCTATCAAGAACTCAACTGTTGAAGACTAATGATAATTTATTCGTCATTATCTTAGTCATGATATTCTTTACTGGGCTATTTGAGCTCACCCTTTCTTTTGTTCCATTGTTTTTCAACAGGAGATGAAAACATAACAGGGTCTAGCCGGGGAATGGAGTGAGGGTCCGAGGAATAGTTATCATAGTCTTCACGTTTTGTAAAATAGTGTGGCAATAATAGTGAAGACTTAGTTGTGTATTATTATACACTGTATTGTTGTACGTTGTGCTTTGTTGTAATAATTTTGTTGTAGTCTTTTGACGACTCAAGTTTGGGCTGTGTGGGCCCAGATTTGGGGGCGTCACAATTAATATTATTTTTATTAATATTATTATTTTTATTTTTATTATTATTAGTAATTATTTATTATTAATAATAATAATAATAATTATTAATATTATTAGTAATTATTTATTAATAATTATTATTATTATTATATAAAAATAAAAAAAAGATAACCGGTACAATCGGTTCGGTCCAGTATGTACCGGACCCCCAAAACGTCGAACCGGTATCGAATCGATCAATTTTGTACCGAACCGACCGGTTCGATTCGCCAAAAAACCAAAAAAATTGAACAATCCTACTCCTACAGGGCACACATTAAGAAAATTCATATATAAAAGAGAGATCTAAATCATACTTTTTAAATAATATATCTCTCTTAAATAATATATTTTTATTAAAACGACGTTATTTTAAAAAAAATATTAAAAGAAGATATGACATTTTACGGTCCTACTTGTTTTTCTTTTATTTACGAAAATGTCATCAAAGAATCTTCAAAACGATATCGTTTTGATAAATATATGCTACTTAAGAAGATATGTTATTTAAAATATATTGTTTTGAACCATTCTCTATATGTGCGTATGTGTGTATATATATAGAAAGGATCAAGAGTATACCTCCTTATCAAGCATATTAAACATACCCCCTTTAGCGATGAATCGGGCCACGGTTTTGTCCGTCGTCATAAGTTCGGTCCATCACTATAGCTTTGGTTCGTCGCTATATGTTGTTCGTCGTTAAAAACTATAACGACAGACCGAACCTATGACGACGGACTAAATCATCGTCGGTCCGTCACAAAAAGAAATATACTTAGTATGATTAATAAAAAAAATATGCTCTTGATCATTTCTCTCTCTTTCTATCTGTCTCTATATATATTAAAGCTCATAATATTATTCATAATTAGTTGGCGTTAAAAACAAAGTTCTTTGGTTGTTTAGTTTCAACCATGAAATAGTAATATCTCTTTTCTAAAATATAAAATTATTATTGAGTTTTTTGAGTAAGTTTTAAAAAAAATCAAAGTCAAATTAAAACAAATTTATATAATTTTAATCAATATAATGATAAGTATTATAAATAATCTAAAAAATATTATTAATTATAAAAAATATTTTTTTGTAATTGTTAATAAATTTTATTAATTTTAAATTTAATAATATCTCATACTTTAGAAAATTAGTAATATTTTATATTTTTTTATATATAAATATCGTAAACGTAATTCCTTGACTTGTTCGTGAAAAGCTAATTAACCAATGAATATGAATAGCAGGCAATAAATTCTCATAATTAGAGAATAAGCTATTCAAGAAAGGAACAAGAAATAAATGATATACATTAAGTAAATAAATGATACCTCCGGATCTCATGCAGCACCAGTCACAATTTAAATAATACAGTTTTAACAATACTAAAATTATCGTTTAAGAGACCAAAGCGACACCCGAGCCCGAGCCCGAGCCCGGCAGGTTCATCATCAAATTCATCCCACATATCATAGTTCGGTTCCTGATAAACAAAAGATTCATTATAGTTTTTTATGTTGATCTGATAAGTTTTCATTTAAAATCAACCAAAATTGATTGGATAATAAAAAAAAAGTAAAAAATAAATTAATAAAATAATTACCAACCAATGACATTCAAGATATACATTTGCCTTGATATTTGGTAAAAGTTATACAACCCATACTCTGTATAAAGCAATATTTGTATAATTATATCATATACGTCGAGAAATTATGATGATAATAAATTATAAATATTATATTATTAATGTCAAGTTGAATAATTTAAAAAAATTATATAATTTTTTTTAATTATTTAAATTAAAAATGATTAATTTGACTATTAAAATTAAATTAAAATATTTATTATGAGGTGGAAGGAGTATTATATATCACGATTTTAAAGTGTTAATTTCCGTACGGGTTCAATAAATATGGAGATAGGAAAAGGTTTTGTTGGTGTTCTCTATTTAAAATCAACCTCTTAAAGTGTCTGGATAACGATGAAAAAGTGAAAAATAAATTTTAAAAAATAGTTACACACTAATGATATCTATGAGTCAACTTGGGATCAAATTAATTAAAAGTATAATTTTATGAATTAATTTAGTTCAAGAATAATCAACATATCGTAATTAATTGATATAATAAAATATTATTTATATTATTATAATAAATAATAAATAGATATTATTATATTATGTTTAAAATTATTTTTAGCTCACTAAATTATATAATTGTATATAATAAATAAAATAAATTATAAGTCAAAATATTAAATCAATTATACTCATTACTGTTTTATTTTTTATAATTTATTACATTGCAAACTAGCCAATATATTAATTGAAGGATACAATAAAAAGCTTAAAAATTAATATAATAATATTACATTCGTAATAGATGAAACAAATATAATAAATATCATATTAATATAATAACTTATTTTATTATGAAACTATAATATTAATTTGAAGCAAATCAAATGTTTTTTTGTGGGTTACAAGATTCGGATATTTGCAAGATGTGTTAGCAGCCGTTAGGCTCGAGAGCATCTGATGGCTTCTTTCTACGAATTTGAAATCTTTCTTTTTTATTATCATTGATTTATTACGGCATTTGAGGGAAGATAGTTTGATCCCACACCCTTCCTTTGTTATGCAGAAGGGTGATACTATCACCCGACTTAAAGCTTTTATATGAGAACATGATAATTAAATATAAATATTTTATAATTTTATTTTTTTATATTTTTATTTTTAAATAAAAATTTAAATATAAATAAATAAAATTATAAAATTTTCACGTCACCGTAGAATTTTTTCCGAGATTGGTTACGAATTTGAAATCTTCGGTGAGCAGAGAGGGAATCTCGTTGCGAGAACGCCCAATGCCCCATGCTCCTACTCCAAGGCGCGTGGTACATGTCGTATGGTAAATAAAATCAAGTGGTCTTTCGTCCAGGTTGGACAGGTGATTAACGCAATCCTAACCGTTCGTTTAGAAGGTGAAGATAAAAGGTTGACCTACGAGAAATAATTGTTGAACCGGTACGCTGAGGGAAAGAAATTAATTGATTCAGGACCGTTGATTCTCAAGCACTCATCTCATCAATTATATGATGGGTCAACTGACTTTATTTATAACCGCCAGAAAAAACAGAATGAATTCATAGGAGAACATTTTGACAGATAAAGATCACAAAATTATTTTATTTTTCATAAATACTAACTCAGGATTTGTTCTTAGAAATTCATGATAATATGATGAGATCATGAAAATGTTTTTTTTTCCTATGATTATATTTTAACGGAAATACATCTTTTTAATATATATTTCTACAAATTTCTGTTCACACACCAGGGTAATTTCTCGTCTGGTGGATAAAAAAGAGCGTGGTATCAAATTTACTTGGTATTTCACCAGACCAGAAAACTTTAACATGAATCTGAGCACGCATAATGTTTCATACTGTGTTTCGACATCATCAAAATCAACGATCATGATACAAAGTCTAAACTCTTCAGTCCACTATTTACCTGCCTGAAAATATTCACTTGATATGCTGACAGAGAAAAATCAGACGCTCAAACTTTATTTTTAATTTTTTTACTTTTTTCGATTGAAGCAGCTTTGTCTCTTGTTTCTCACCATCTTCTCTTTTTGTCCAAACTCCAAGAACCAAGAGGAGTGAAGGCCAGAAGCTTTCTTACTTGGATTATTCACTGCACGCCTTCGCAGAAAATAGATTCGAGCTCTTGGTACCTATTCATCAAGTCAATACAAAAACAAAAGAAGAAACTAGAAACTAGAATCAATACCCAGTAAAAAGAACATGTTTTTGGAGAGAAAATTAATTGTACAATACTATTGGATAGAGAGAAAGAGGCAAAGAAAAAACACCATCTCTAACCATTTTTGCCCAGAACAAAACATGGGTATCTCACTTAGTCTCCTCTCTCTCCTCCTAATTTTCTCTCTCTATTTTCACATTCCACCTGTTTGTGGAAATGCATATGAGCTGAGAGCTCTAATGGACATGAAGGCCAGTCTTGACCCGGGCAACAAATTTCTCGCCTCATGGTCCGATTTTGGCCACCCCTGTGACGATTCATTTGACGGTGTGGCGTGCAATGAGAAGGGTCAAGTGGCTAACATTTCTTTGCAGGGTAAGGGTCTGTTTGGGAAGCTCTCACCGGCTATTGCTGGCCTCAAGAACTTGACAGGCCTGTATTTGCATTACAACTCTTTGTATGGAGAGATACCTAGAGAGATTTTCCACTTGACTCAGCTAAGTGATCTATATCTGAATGTGAATAATCTTTCTGGGAACATACCTCCTGAGCTTGGAAATATGGCTACTTTACAAGGTTAGTGCATGATATATTTAGCTCTGTATGTGTAACTATCTGGTTTCAGCTCAACTCACAAGGAAGAACTGTAGAGTTTGCTCTGTAAGGGTCTTTTTTTTTTCATAGGAGTTTTTGTTTTGCTAAAAGTTCCAATCTTTTGCTGGTTTTCTGTGTGCGGGTTCTTCCTTTTCTTTTGGCTAATGTGATTAATAAAATTTTCTTGCATGTGGGTTTCTCGATGGGTACATTATTTTCCTATGTAGTTCAATGTGATGTAGAAGTTAAACTCTTTTGGTTGTGGGCATTACTTTCTGTGGTTGCTTAGTCTGAGTGGCCTTAAAAGGATTTAGGAGCTGAATATGGGGAAAAGCCGGAAACTTGGTCTTAGTTATGTGCATCTGCATCATTTGCATTTGGCATTTCATAGCAAAACTTCAAAAAAAAGTTACTTATTTTGTTGCTGCTCTAAATTTATCTGTGGTTTCATCCGAAGCTCTTATAATGTTTCATGTGGTTTACTTTCTAAAGTTTCAATCTTTTGTGGAGACCAGTGATTTTGCAATGTAATTTGGTTTTTCTCTAGTAAATTTCATTTTAGTCAGCATTGTGGTATTGGTATTTCTAACTCTGACTTTCTGATTCTAATTTTGGTTGTGTGGTTCTACTTTTGCATTGTAGTTTTGCAGCTTTGTTATAACCAGTTCACTGGTAGCATACCTACACAGCTGGGTTCTTTGAAGAAACTTGGTGTTCTTGCTCTGCAGTCTAATCAGCTAACTGGTGCAATTCCTGCAAGTTTGGGGGATTTGGGAATGTTAGTGAGGCTGGATTTGAGTTTTAATCAACTTTTTGGCTCGATTCCCTCAAGGCTAGCAGATGCCTCTCTTCTTGAAGTTCTAGATGTTCGGAACAACACTCTCTCTGGCAATGTACCTCCCGGTAATAAAGCTCTTCCACTCTGTTGTAACATGATACCCTTTTTATGTTATTTTAATGTTCGTTCTCTTGAAGCACTTCACCTAATATACTTTTCTTCTTATGGGTGGAGAAAGCTTTAAAGAGATTAGTTGAAGGATTCCAATACACAAACAATCCTGGATTATGTGGAGTTGGCTTTTCATCGTTAAGGGTTTGCAGCGCTTCAGATCATCTTATTCCAAATAGACCTGAGCCCTATGGAGGGGGCACACCTGGTCTCTCAACAAAAGATATCCCTGAGACAGCTAATTTGAAGTTGAACTGTAGTGAAGCACGTTGCTCAAATTCATCTAAAACTTCTCAGGCTTCGATTTTTGTCGGAGTGATTGTAACCACTGTTGCACTGTCAGTTATTGGGATTCTGGCCATTACACAGTATCGTCGCCGGAAACAGAAACTAGGTATCAAATTTGATATTTCTGATAGCCGTCTTAGTACTGACCAGACCAAGGAGGTTTACCGGAAGAATGGCTCTCCTCTTATCAGCCTTGAATACTCCAGTGGCTGGGATCCTTTGGCTGAGGGTCGGTGTTTTGGTGGGGTCCTCCCCCAAGAGATTTTGCAGATTTTTAGGTTCAATTTGGAAGAGGTTCAGTCAGCTACACATTACTTTTCCAGAAAAAAATTGGTGGGCAAGAGCAACTTTGCGGCTGTCTATAAAGGAATTCTAAGAGATGGATCTGTTGTTGCGATAAAGAGCATCACCAAAACTAGCTGCAAGTCGGAGGAAGCTGAGTTCCTGAAGGGACTGAACATTCTTACTGCATTAAGACATGAAAGTTTAGTTAGGTTGAGAGGATTTTGTTGTTCAAAGGGCCGGGGTGAGTGTTTTCTTATTTATGATTATGTACCAAATGGGAATTTGTTGAGCTATCTTGATGTGAAGGAGGATGGTCAGGTCCTTGAATGGTCCATCAGAGTTTCTATTATCCATGGCATTGCCAAAGGTCAGTTTTCTCAATTTGATATTTCTAGAGGTTCTTGTTCTTTAGCTAAACTTTTCCGGTAAAATAGAGCTCTTAAGGAAGAAAGTGTTTTAGACTTTTGAATATTTAATAACTTTCAAGTATATCAGTTGAGCACTGGTTTCCATGGAACTTTGGTGAGCCAGGGGCCACATACCATATTATCCTTATTTATTTATTTAAAACTGAGGCTTTTCCTTTCCGTGTGCAGGTCTAGAATACTTGCATGGATGCAAGGTGAACAAACCTGCTCTCGTCCACCAAAACATTTCAGCCAGAAATGTGCTAATTGATCAGAGTTTTAAACCTTTGCTTTCTGATTCTGGGCTTCACAAGCTTCTTACTGATGACACGGTCTTCTCAGCACTCAAGGCCAGCGCTGCCATGGGATACTTAGCTCCCGAATATGCCACTACAGGTCGCTTCACACAGAAAAGTGACATTTACGCATTTGGGGTGCTTGTTTTCCAGATCCTCTCTGGTAAACAGAATGTCAACAGCTCAACCCGAATTGCTGCAGAATCAAGCAAATTCTGTGATTTTATTGATGCAAATATCTATGGAAGCTTCTCTGAGCATGAAGCTGCAAAGCTTGCAAAACTTGCTTTGATATGCACACACGAGTCACCCGAGCAGAGGCCATCAATGGAAGCAATTGTACAAGAACTAAGTAACCATGCTAACTATTTCTGATATCCATTACATTTTCCTCAGCCATTACCCGAGATATTTTGGGTAAAGGTAGGCGTAACAGTAGATATGTTCTGACTAACTACTCACCAGTGGTGGAAACTTCTATTTATTGTTGTAATATGCTCTGAAGACTAAGCTATCTTGTCTTGTGAATGTTGTTTTGGTCTAAAACCTAGTAGCTTAGTAGGGAAATGAATGGGGGATTTTCACCCTTTCTCACGTGTATCCAGTCAGAATATTTTCGAAGTTCCTACATCAATACAAACTCTCTTTTTTAAAATTGTATTTATATATTAGCCTCACGTGGATTTTACGAATATCTTCACGTCTTTACCATCAAATAAGGGAACGCAATGATGGTTATTATAAATGAGGGATGCCTTTAAATGATTTATGTGAATGTATATACCATAATTTGATAAAGGTATCGCGTTCACTATCACAAATTTGAGAAGGTGCCACGAAGTAACTAATAGTAAACAACGCCCAAAGATTATATCCCAATGGGAGGCAGGAACTGTTGATGTGATTTAATTTCGAACTTTTTGGATGCTTGCAGATTTCCTCCCTTTGTTTTCTTTTTGATCTAAGGTATCCGTTCTGAAAACATTTGATGTCTTTTGGTCAGGCAAGGATAGGAAAAGAGTGTTCGTATTTTGCTGGTATCTTTAAAAATCCTCACCTGTTTTCTTTTGCGAAAATGAGCAAAGAACAACAGCTTGCTAGTGCTGGATGAGGTCAATGGAAATGTTAGTCTGTTCCCATCCCATGTTTTAACAATAATTCATTGATTCATAAACTTGAGTTTACTTTACAAGATTCTGGGCAGTTGGCAAAACGAGACGACGACATCATTCAAAAAACCTTCTTATTTACCTGCTCTCTTGCACGAGGGTGACATTAGCCTAGATTGTTACACAATATACCTTTGTAAATTCAGGTGGCTTAATGAGATAGACTCTCACATGATGCACACAATTGAAATCTTGAAAGTTGAAAATATGTTGGAATTGATTCATGCTTTTTCAGGTCTAAGTTATAACAATTAGGTTTTTTAGTTATTATAAAAAATATTGTTTGGTGTGTGGATCATTGTCTAATAAATACAGACTAACTATAATTTGGTGAACTTGAGTATATCCACATCTTTTATTTTTTATTTTTCATCTATTTTTTGTGTGATTATTGCGTGATTTGATAAATAAAAAATCTAAAATGTACCATGTAGAATTGAGAAAAAATGGAGAGAAGTGTAACAGAGCCAAATCCACGATGTTGCTAGAGTTTACATCCTGATCATGAGGTTAAAGTCTACCACAGCTTTGTATTTGATTTGGGTTATGATATGATTATATATAGACACACACACACGCAGGATCATCGACTTTAAGTACCTATTTACATTTTTTGACTTAACGCCCTCCAAAATGCTATATTACTCTATATAATTCATATCATATATGGAGTATATCATTATAATTCAAGCCTTGATAACTCTTCCATGAGGAGAGCTGACTCTGAATACATGTTCTTCCCCTGTGCACTTATCTACTTTAACTATCCAATGACTTCTCTTCCCAGAACCCCCATTACCACCACCACTCTCCTCAGCTTTTGCTGCTATTCTAGTCATTAACAACCCTTCTCCGATAGGCAATAGCTGAGTTTTCGAGCCACCCCACAGCCACGAATCCTTGCAGAATGCATTATAACCTAACACAATAGTACTAGTTCTACTCCTTCCAGCCGATAACTGCACAGCTCTAAAAATCCCTTCATGGTTTTCAAGATTGCAGTCTATGACTACAAGATCCGCGTTCCTGTATTGGCTGGACAACAAAGTTTGAGCATCCCCGATAACAAACTCAACTCGATTAGCGTTGCAACCAATTGCATTTATCGACGAATGGTATTCTTCTAGATCGCGTACAATGCAGATGACTCGTCCACCAGTTTGATGAGCTGCAGCGACAAGGCCAAGCGTTGGGGAGCCTGCAGTCGTGGCACAGGCAATCACCATGAGTTGTGCATTGTGTCCAGCAGATAGCGCAGAAATGAACTCGGCTACGTTTGGTTCTTTATCATTCTTTCCCTGCACAAATTGAAAGAGAAATGTTAAATGGATGTACTTTCAAAACAAATGTTCTTGGTGATCATTTGCTCAACAAAAATGGGAAAACACGAGATTCTTAAGAGCTTACCATTTTCATGGTTTTGAGGTAAGCTTTTGTTGCATTTTCAGCAGACCAGCAGCCCATCTTTATCCGATTGGTCACTGTGGATTTGGTGGTTCAAGTTTTGAGCTTGTAGAAGGCCTTTAATTAACCTTAGTTGTGTAACAAAGAGTATATTGCCTTGTCCTTGTGTGTCTATTGGACATGCATATATATAGCCAACCTACAACGGTTGGTTATTGAAAGGATTGTGTCTATCCAACTGGCCATGTTTTAAAAATAATAAAATAATTAATTGCCAAAATAATAGATAAAATGGGAAATTAGTGTGTATTTTCAACTTTTTCACACAACCAAATCAAATACTTGTTTCACAAGGGAATTTTCTGAAGTATCCAAAAATTCTCTCTAGTATATATTTGGCCAGAACATTTTTGTAGAAATATAATATGAATTTGCCAAACCTTTTGTTAATAAATAAAAAGGAGAAGGTTTCCATTTGAAGAGAGCGCGCTAGCTAATTTATTTTGTGGTTAATTATTTAATTTACTGTAGCATATAATTTAGTCAATCGATAATTGAAATAGTCAGCTTCGTGGACATCATCTTAATGATTTTTTTATATATACAGAGAATTGTTTATATGAATGCTACCAAGTGCCAACACACCATTCCCCAAATATTCATCTAATAAACACTACATATTAGCTGTAATGTCCTCCATTAAAGGGACAGTTGAAATATTGAATGGCAAATGGAGAATTCTGATGCAATTTTGTTTCAAGTGTAGTTTAAATTTTTTATTTTTTATTTAGAAACTTAACCAAATTAAAAAGACCCATGTTAGTTCTGGTGGCAATACAACAAAATGCATAATTTATGATGTCCAACATTTTACTCCCTCCATTCCAATATATTAGTAGTTTTAGGACTTTTTTCTTGTTCTAATATATTAGTTGTTTTCTTTTATCCAAGATATAAAGTTATTTACATTCTTATAATAGTATCCTAATGCTATATTTGTTTGTAAAAAAATATTTGGGATTGAATTATTTACATTAATTTAACACTACTTCGGACTATTTTATCCCACAATGGAGGATTAATAGTCCTTTAAATAGTCATATGGACTATTTTTTTTATCATTCTTAAGACTATTTATAAGGGATTATATAATCACATGATGAATATGAAATTAATAGTCCTCCTAATTTAAAGTTATTAAATGGTTTTATATAACTAATAGTCCAACATTAAGAGATTAATAATTCCTCATCAAATGATTAAATAGTGTAAAATAGTGTTAAATTAAGGTAATTAGTACAATTTCACGCATATTTTTTTACAAATAAACATAGCCTAAGTTTTCTCCTCTTTCCAAGCACAATTATTCTCATAAAATACTATTATTCTCTTTTCTCTCTTATTTAATGTTTCCCCATGAAAACATAAAGGATAAATATGAAAATTGAGTTCTATATTAATTATGAAATAATAATATTCTTAATATCTGTATTTTATGTTATAACGAGTAATAAATTAGAATGGAATGAGTAGTTTTAATGTTCGAGAATAGTGCATTACTGTGTGCCAATACAAACCGGCCTAAATCTGGATTCTTAATTGAAATTATATATTTTCTAAAAATAATTCATATGTCTGCTCCTTCCTAATACGTACGGTCTCATCAGCAATGGAATGAGCTAAGGTTAAAGGTATTAGTAGTAGAAAGCGAATGGATTCTTTTTAAACTAATGCTATATAAACTTAAACCAATTTGATTACCAAAAAATGATTCCTAATGTCGTACAATTAGTTGATGAACTTAAAATAAATAACCAACCAGCTAAACAGAAGCAGAGAGGGTCGTGTGTTTTGCCTCCGGGAAGCCTCACAGAGATCTAGATCCAATCAAGTTGTTTCCCTCACAAAAACACAGACAATTCAACAATATATATATATATATATACACACACACACATTTATACATGTGTGTAAGGGATAAGATGACTCTGACAATCACAATTAATTGACAATTGCATAAGCATGTCACCGTTTTATTTTTAATTTTCACTATTTTTATTATGACATTTTTGTTATTTTATCATTTTATTCATCACAATTGTTATATTATCGACTATTTGTCACAACCAACTAATTGAGACGGTCACAACCATGACTTTTTCCGATCAATACATACATATAGTTAGATAGATGGATGGATATTATGCACGTATAGTCTTAATTAGTTTCTTGTATTGTAAGAGGTCCCAGTTGTCCGACTCTGTGAAAGGGATCATGCAATTGTGGAGTTTCTTAATGTGCTTTCAAAATTATCTTGGTTTTAATGGAATCAATGAAAAGGTGAAGTAGGAGATGGATGAGGTATCATAAGTATGTGAAATGAATACTACAAGTTGTGGGCTAAAGATTTTGGTTTAATTGTTTGCTAAAAAGAAACATTTCTGCATGGATCACCAATTCTCTTAATAAATTTTACCTACATGCACTGTACCACAATAAAAAAAATAAAAAAAAAAAAAAAATCTTGAATTTGCCACATGTCACTCCCTCCCGTTTTATATGAACAGATAAAAAAAAAGTCTTTTATAATAATATAAGTTATAATTTTTACAATAAATGAATATATAGCTTTTCTCTTTCATCTTCTAATTATACTTCCTGATAAAAAGCGAAAGCTTTCCGACCTTGGCTATAGTCAAAGGGTACTTGCCAAGTCGCCTAATTGTTCTCATAGTATTAGCTGTGATGTTCGTCTTAAAGGAACAATTGAAACTTCAATTAGGCAACAAACACATCTGCACAATACAATTAATATTATTGTGATTTCCTCAAGAAAAACATAAATAAATAAATAAAATTCATGTAGCTAATTCTTCCAGCTACCAAACCCGAATATCAAATAGAATCTTGTATAATACCAGAACCAAATCAATATTATTGACTAGTGTCCATGTCCAGTCCTTATATATATATATATATATATGGGAATATTGAGAGAGATACAAATTGCTTGTCCAAATTTGTCACTCACAAAGACAAAGACCAAGTGAAAAGTCCTACATAATTTATCCTTAATTAAAGGTAAAACACTAGTTTTTTCACTTCTCCAAACTAGAAAATTATGACTTTGGTTGAATTTGGATGTATAATTAGAAAATCAAATGTACCCTCGAGTAGATACGTCCATAATTATGATCTCATGGTTAACAAAGTACTAAGAAAATATTCTTGAGGTTGCCGACTATTTGTGAATTCCTTACTATATATATTGTTGACCAACTGAGGTAAGGAAAAAACCGCATAAGAATCAAAAATTGAAATTGTTAAAGTTCATTAGCTGTGTGAAAATTGATTACTATGATTGTAAACAACCCCTTTAACATACATTGTATATAAATTATGTACCCAAGGCCAACACATTATATATGAATTGTTTAATAAAGGATCTGCTAAACTTCTTCCGAGCCTCATGCATGTAGTGATTTTATGTCTTTTGGCCTGCCTTCTTTTTATTTCAAGAGGTCCCATTTTGTCTGATTTGCTTCATATGCCTGCATTTCCTTTGTTACTTTCTTGTAAATAAATTTATCTAAGAGCATCATCTCCAGTGGACTATTCCATATATTATTTTTAGTCTAGCAAATGTCTTTAGTCTTCAATTTTTCTTGCAAATGGACTATCCCTATAGACTATAATATAAAAAGATTAAAATAATTAATGAATTCAAAAAAAATTCAATCATACTTCCACTCTCCCATGTAAATATATTTAAAATTATAAAGAATTATCTTGTTTCTTGATATAGTCCTTTTGATTTACCGAAAAATTCTATAAACTATATTTAATCTTGCTGTTGAAGAGGGAAAATGAATCCTAAATTATACTTACTCTAGGATTGATAGAAATCTTGCTGTTGAAGAGGGAAAATGAATCCTAAATTATACTTACTCTAGGATTGATAGAGTTCCGGCCTGCCCAAGATGACCTAAATGCAGATGAATCTATAAACTGACAAGAACTTTTAATGCTGTAGCTAACCTAAGTGATGGCACACCGAAAGGGCTCTTGGAGTTCTCTGCTAAAACTCGGTAGGTAATATATATATATATATATATCTGTGTGTGTGAGGGCCTACTGGAGTGATCCCAAAACAACTCTCCCACCAACACCACCCCTTTTAATTCCTTAATCAGAAGAATAAAGAAGATTTGATGGCATTACAAATTAAAAACCTTGTGTCACGTTCCTTTGAACATGTTTGTTAATGCGTTCTCTGGGCTAATTAACCAGGGTTAAATTGCTACCCCTAACATGTAAAAATCTGCAGTACTACATTTTGAGAAATAAATACGGAGTATTATTATTGTTCATATAAAGCGACAGTGCTACTTCTATGCTTACATAAATATATTTCCTGTTGCTAAAATCATATTCTTATCAATTGGTTTAACCTCATCATTTCATTTATACTACTTTAAATTGATAACAAACTCGGTTAACGTACATGTATTAATTGTTTTTTTTTTGCTCTTTGTTCTGTTCCCACACGCCGACATGCAGAAATCCGCTTCAAGAATCTATGAAGGAAATAACTCAAATCCAATAGAATATATAATTTAAATTTGTATACATGGGAACATATATAAAATTTAAATTTGTATACACAGGGAACATCAATAAGCTATATACTAGAAACAAGAAGGAAATTTAACAGTAAAGTGAACAAAAAGATTATAAGGGAATAGATGAGCCTCGCCTCAGTCCTATTTGTTGAGGACGTTAATGGTAGATGTCCAACAATGCTGCTACGCGTAGTATACTTTTTGTTTGTTTATACATTGTGATCACTGGAGTAAAGTAATTGGTCTTCCTCGCTTGACTTGTCAGACATGGAGAGCTGAATATTCTGTCTAGAATTCATTTTATACCACTCATTTTCTACGCGGAAGAATATCCACTGAAAACGCCGGAAAATCTCCAAGGCGGTAATGCTGAAAACAGTAAGGTAGTTATGCCGGAGATGGGCAGATAGCTTGTATGTCCATGTGCACCGCAGAATCAGATTGCTTCCTAATACCCAAATATAAACCTGCAATATCAAAATGTTACACTCCGGAAATTTAGATAACATTTACTGAAAATCAACAAATACCACAATCAGAAATACTGGTCTATTTGGGGAAACGAGCTGGTCACATAAAAGAATATACCATTAGGTAATGTTTTTCATAAGTAATTATTTTAGCTGTTTTCCTTCAACACAAGTTGAGAAAAACACCATAGAAGGCATTTTCAAAAGCTGTACTCCCTCCATTCCACAAAATGAGTCACATTTGATTTTTTCCTAATTAATTTGCAAAATCCTAAATTCAAAATTGTTGTGTACGTATTTAATTGATTTATGTAACAGTTGATATTGTAAATTGCTTACTTTTTTTAAGTACAAAAGTGTTATTTCAAAAATTATAATAAATTCACATTACAATTTAAATTTTAGGCTTTCGCACACTATCAAAGATCAAACTCAAATTGGACTCTTTTTGTGGAAAAGAATATTGGTATAATAAATATATGAGCTTTCCACCAAACAAATAGTTGGTTCCTTCTAGTAAACTGAGTATATGGTACTCAATCAGTTCCCAGCCCTTATCCGTGCCTCCAAGTAATTAAATAAACTTGAGTATGGATTAAATCAGAAAGATCAATCAAGAGGACAGCTGCTAAAATAAACTACATTCTGCACCCTTACCCATTTCCTTCCATATAACATGTGAGAGAAGAAATGCATTTTGCTAAACTTGAAGATCCGAGTGAATCCACTGGCAGAGAAAAAGAAAAATAATAGGTATATTATTAGAACATCTTTGAAAGAAGACTCTAAGGGCTGAATATTGCTTGGGTGTAATACAAATGCCAGACAGTAAGTAAGCATGGGCAACTAAATATTCTTGCACAAACATGATGATTTTAATATAGATTATAATATGGGAGCAAATATGGAGTATACTTCAAGTCCATACAGCAGCATGCATTGATAGCACTGAAATGCTAGTGCATGTAATCATATGAGAAAGGATCAACAAAAAAAAATCAAAAGGTGAAGATTTTCATAGAAGAAAAAGAAGCCAGAGATTGTGTTAAAAAAGTGTTGTTGAAGCAAAAAAGAAGGAACCTGGCATAAGTGAGTGCATAGTTAATCAGGTATCAGTTAAAACCATGACATTTGACATACATATGAAAACCGGAAATTGATGAAACGGACATCCTGACATACCTCATGTCCCAATCCCTGGCCACATCCCAGTAAAAAGAATACAAAGAGTTCAAAACACTTGAGAGAAGCCACAGAGGACGATACATGTTTGTCCACTTATCAGGCAAGACATGATACTTGAGGGCTGAAAGAAAAATCACTGGTACAGCAGTCGAGTATTTTAAAGCTGAAACATAAATAGATCAAAGTTAATAGTAGAGGGATCCTTTTTAAGGAGATGTTAGAGTAAATTAAAAATAGAACAAGAAATTCGAGATTTTACAACCAAAAATAAAAATTCAAGGAACAACTCGTTCGCAACAGAGGAACATACTCATTGACTCGATCATTGTCTACTGTAGAAAAACCCTTACTTAAATATGAACGATATCATAGGCGGTGGTGAGCAGGAGGAAAGGAGAGTCGAAAAGGGTACTGTAGACAACAGAATAAGCAAACATTTAATTATCTATATCCTAAAACTCAAGACCACTGAGCAACCTACAAGTGAAGCAAATACAAAAGTGAGCAACACCATTTTCATACCAAGGAGAAACTTGGGATAGCCATTAGGAACTCCAAATTATAATATATCTAGCACTAACGCCTTGAAAATCATAGTCTAGTTTCTATTTTTTTCCATTTTAAGACGAGGAAGAAAATAGATCAAAGTTAATAGCAGATGGATCCTTTTTAAGGATATGTTAGAGTAAATAAAAAATAGAACAAGAAGTTTTGAGATTTTACAACCAAAAATAAAAATTCAAGGAAGGACTCATTCGCAACAGAGGAACATAGTCAATGACTCGATTCATTATCTACTGTAGAAAAACCCTTTCTTAAATATGAACGTTATCACAGGAGTTGAGCAGGAAGAAAGGATAGTCAAAAAGGTATACTACAGACTAACAGAATAAGCAATAGTATTTAAACATTTGATTATCTATATCCTAAAATCTAATACCATTGAGCAACCTACAAGTGAAGCAAATAAAAATGTGAGCAATACCATTTTCATACCAAGTAAACGAATAACCACGAACAACAATACAGTCAATGATGGAGTTCCTACAATTACTAGTTTGAGGTTGTAAGATAGCCATTAGGAACTCCAAATTTAAATATATCTAGCACTAACGCCTTGAAAATCATAGTCTAGTTTCTATTTTTTTTCCTTTTTAGGACAAGGAAGAACAAACCTCCTCACCGCAGTTAGATCCAAGTAAACCACAAGTTCAATCGATCAAAACAGAACTAAAAATAGTAATATCTTGCTTAATTACCAATCAATAAAATCCTTTAAACTGTCTTCACGTGTTTAGTTCTTTTCTTTTCTCCTAACACACACAATTTCTCCTTTTCTGTTCTTCCTCAGAATACTGGAAAATAATGCCATATTTTTATATTTGCTTTAGGATGAGGCAGCATTGAAGAGTGGATGCTGACCAGCACACAATCATATAACCATAAGATATTTTATTTCCAATAAGTGCCAAGTGTGTGACTGGGAAATACAGAGTGGTCTAAAATCGAGCATAACTACTTTGATACTCCTATTAAATTTGTGGGTGACACCAAAAAGTGGAATAAATTACAACATTGCCACCATCATCTACATACACTCAGGCAGCAACACACACGCAGCAAATTGATGATCGTAGTGAACTTCAACAAAAATAATATGTCAACAGCACAGGTAAAATCATAGTTAAATTTATGTTATATGAACTTCTTTGCCTGAAAATAATTCAACAATAATACAAACAATTAGTGGTCCAATTAGTTAACGTGAAGTTAGGAAAATAGAACAAAATAAGAATCTCCAACTATAGATGACTAGACCAACAAATTGTTTTAGGGTTTTCTCATATAAATTCTACTGATTCCTCCGCATGTTTTCCTAGTCCAGTGAGTAACTACATACTCTACAATAAAACTTGGGGAGCAAATCAGCACAATGTCCATCCGATGCCAGAGAATTTTAAACATATCAACCTAGAAATAACAATTAGAAAAAAAAGAAGCAGGATTTACAAAGATATCTTACCATTCGGCAAGGAAGTTTTTTCCCCAGTATCCTTGTATTGCCGGAGACATTGAAAGAGACGAAAAATATAAGGCAGAACCAGAACTATAGGGATTGCAACAGCGTGACTGCCACAAACAGACTCAGCTTCAAACCATGCTATGGTGGCAACCTGCACATGTTTATGAATTATATCTATTAATACAGAAGGTCATTTTGGGTATAGACAATAGCAAGGAAACAAATCTATACAAAAACTCATTAGCAAATCTACTAGTACAAATGACTGACGACTTGGGCGGATGCCTAGATGAGGTTCAATCTTAATCAAAATTTCGTTACTGCTTGTATACCTTGTATTGATAAAAACCCAGAATATCTTATCAAAATAAAGCTACCAGACTATAGCCAAGACACAAAAGAAAGGGCCCAGAACTTATTTTCACTGACAGAATCTTAATTTACACAGTTGGCTCTGAGGCTCCACTCCTTCATTCTTAGCATCTCTAAGCAGGGCCAAGGATCTCTAAGTAAGGGTTTAATTACAAAAACCCTTACTGTTATCAGCTCCCAAAGGTTCCATGCATCAATTTTTAGTCCACCCAAAGGAAGAATATATATATATATATATATATATATATATATATATATATATATATATATATAATAGGGAGTTATAGGTGGAGAATGGGTGCAAGAAATTATCTAAGTGGCACAGAACCAATAATGGGAAACGAGTACGAAACTAAACAGATACATGGAAAAATCTAGTAGGATATCAAAAATAAGGAAAGCTTTAAAAAAAATTATAATATTATATATATATATATATATATATATATATATATATATATATAACACGGATATTAAATTCCTTTCAATTATCACCACTAATCTTTACCCACAGCATTTTGATTACATCCCAACCCCCAGCATTTAGTTTCCTTTTTGAAAAAAGATATAAGAAACTTGAAATCAAGTTTTGGAGAAGTTTCAGAAAGTTTATGAGTTTCAGTTTCTGTTCTAGAGAATTTTGAAGATGAGCCCTAATTTTCCTACATATTAATTTTTAAGAAATTTAAATTGGTGACCCCTTAATTCTAGGGCTTGCAAAACCTCCTCCTTCCATCCCACAATATATGCATATATTTTTTATTTTTTTAGTTATGTAATATATATATATATATATATATATATATATATATATATATATTCTCTCCCATTAATAGCCCCCTACTAGAACTTAGTAATACTATTCATAATTAGCCTGGATCTTTAGAGGACATTACGATTAAAAAACTAAAGGCCAAGTAATTAGCATGTTTCTTTATAAGCCAATGCTAATTAAGAAAAAAAATATGACTTAATCAAAAAAAAAAAAATCAATCTTACGACTAACAAGCCCTCAATCTCAAACCCCTTCCCCCAACCCCTAAATGTCCTACCCATTAGTATTCCAAAAATGTTTAATGTAATACGTTCACGTTTTACATTACATGGACTCAGATGGAGTGTTTGGTCAAACAGGGATATTTTGAAGAATCCGACATGAGTAGTCCATATTTTTGCCATTTTTTTACTATAAAATACAAGGTCTACCACCAAACCCTGGTTTGAGTGTCTAGTACTTCAGAAGAGTTCATGTAACATAGCATTCTAGGGCTTGTCAAGCATTCTCTACCTATTTCCCAACCCTGATATATATATATACAGAGAGAGAGAGAGAGAGAGGAAAATTATCCATGGCAACAGGTTGCTGGGAGCAACCAAAATTGGCCTACCGCAAGAAGGATGAGCAGTAGGGCCAAAATTACGTGTAAATTGGCATGCCACAAGAAAGTTGAGCGGTAGGGCCAATCCATAGCAAAAATGTCCCCTGCATTGGTTGCCAAAACACTGTCCCAGCAACTGGTTGCCATGGATGGACATATATATATATATATATATCATTGTTAATACCCATTCTTGAGTTAGTTGTCTACATTGAATCTTTGGAGGATATTCTTCACCGCAACCTAATTTTCTAACTTTATTTTTAAAAAAAAATTGAATGTAATCCCTTCAAATTCTTGGACTTCTGAACTCCTAAAGTCTAGTGCTTTTCACTAGTATACTGGATCGTAATAGGGCTTTTTTATAAAAATTTCAAAAAGTGTAGGTTCTTTATAAGCCTATGCTAATTAAGAAAAAAAATGCTGATATTTTTCCAATTTTGACACTAGCAAGAAGAGAAGATTAACAAAATAAAAATGGTGAAGTTGTTGTATAAAGAAAGAAACATAAACCTGTCGATGAACCATCCGACAAACAGAACGCTCCAAATCTGAAAAAACCTGTAAAGAACTGAAGATTAAAATCACGCTAAAAAACCTTATGACATGAATTCATCCACAAATATTTAGCAATAATTACCCTTTTGACTTCAAGCTTCAAAACTGATAAAAATAAGATTCTACACAACAACCAAAATTGTATCCTTATAATATATAGAGTTTAAAAAGGAAAGCTCAATGCTTTTCTTTTAAATTGTGTTAGAAGATAATATACACAGCAGTAGCCACTAAATCTATTGTAGGATCCCAATAACGTTAAGTCGCTAAATCTTTAACACAATTACTATAAAATTTTACCACGCCATCCGTAAATGAGAAGTCCCATTTGATGTTTTTTTTACAGATATTAAGTTTGCCAAGCAGACAAACTAAAACATAACTATTTTTCAATTAACAGAATTTACCTTAAAATATAATTTTAAATATAATGTCTAATTGTGTCCTAGACAACAGAGGAAGAATAAATTTGTCAACATTCTTTTTAACAGCCTGCTGCATCATCAGAGCTTTTGGGATTCTCTTTAGTGTTAAATTTAATTGCATTTAGCTTGAAACAGATAACTGAATGGTTAAATTCCAATCATGGGTCCCTATCACTACGTCGCGATGAATTTAAGGAGTTTAGCCATAAAGACAATAGACAACAATTAACTACGAGGTTAAGATACCATCAGATAACTTGGATTCACTTAACTTTTGTAAAACGGTAGCATAGTAACTCCTATCAAGTAAAAAATTAACTAGGATGAGTTTTAGAAGCTCAAGCTAGTTCAAGTATATTGAAACGACACACAATTCGTATTCATAGGCATTAAAACCATAAGATATCTTGGCTTTACTTAACTTCTGTTAAGTGGTAGGATCTAAACTACTATCAAGTAAAAACCTAGCCAGATTAAGCAAAGTTGGAGGCTGACTTCTATTAACTAATATATAAACTATTCTAGTATTTAGTTATTTAGCTGCAACAAATTGATCAACTTCAACAAAACCATTGGGTTTGTGATTCTCATAAACTGATTTCACTATCATAGTTTTTGCACAATGAAGAAAGTTTATTACCATGTGAATGTGACAAACATTACATGTTACTGAATAAAAAAATACTATTCTTGATACAAATGACTACAAAAGACAACATAATAGTACCTTTGACATAGAAGTCAATATATCAGCCACAAAAAAGTCGGGGAACGTAATTGCCTGTAAACATCAAATAAGGCATATAAAATAAGAACATTTATGCAAGACCATAAGACATTCACCAGTAAAATTGCAAATTCATTTCTTTGCCCAAGCCCCAATGAGATCAATTGGATTAAGGAATCTCAAGTATAAGGCACAAAATTCTTTAACACTAGTCAGTGGGGGCACCCACATTTGCATTTAAACCCTATTAAGTGTGACACCCACATTTGCAAGTAAACCTTAGTCGCTGTGGACACCCACATTTGCAAGTAAACCCTAGTCAGTGTGGACGCCCACATCTATCAAATGGAACCTTCACAACAGCACTGTTATGGATTCAATAAATGCAGTCGCAAAAGGGCTTCATAGCCAATAATCCTTTTAAAAATAGAATCATTTTTGTGGTTTGCAAATCCTTCCTTGGATCCCCTGATGCCCACATCTATCAAATGGAACCTTCACAACAGCACTGTTATGGATTCAATAAATGCAGTCGCAAAAGGGCTTCATAGCTAATAATCCTTTTAAAAATAGAATCATTTTTGTGGTTTGCAAATCCTTCCTTGGATCCCCCCCCCCCCCCCCCCCCCCCCCCAAAAAAAAAACCAACGAAAGAAAGGGGGGAGGAATTGTAGTTGGAAGTTTAACGTGAATGTTTCAAAAGGAGCTGAATTAAAAAGCACAGAAAACTGGATAAGCTGTGTCTTTTGACTCTTTTCAGACAATTAATGGTAAATACAACTAAATTAACCTCATGCACATAAAATAAAATAAAAATTGAGGGATATAGTAATCTTGTCATTCAACTTTTAGGTAAATCATAGCAAACATGTGAAATTGGACGAGTTAACACAAATTTCATTTTTTGCCTCTTAAGGTCATTACCAAAAATGACAAAAAGTGAGTTAGAGACTCCCACTTGGTACCATATGTGAAGTGTTGTGGCATTATAAACTTGCCTGTAACGGGAACACTATCCGCCAAAGAGTTCTCAACAAGAAGTAGCGACACGACAAATAGAAAATATCAAATGGGAATATCAGAATCATTGCAACAGCAGCATACAAGAGCACCTGCAGTTGATCATATGTAACATTTTACAAATTTGGGTGTTAGTATGAGAACAAGCATATGGACTCGTCAGCTAACAGTAGCACCTAGCAAAAAGTTGTCCTACTTCGACTTCATGAAACTATAAACAAAGTCACTCGGGATGAAGAAAGAAGCTTCATCAAAAACATTACTTCTGGAATAGACATCAATATAGAGAAATAATGCACTTCCCTGATTCCAGAAGGGGGTAGAATTGTCAAAGAACAGGATCATGTGGAATCCATAGGTTGCAGGGCATCCCTAAGTTGGTTAAATTAGGTGAATCAATCTTTTAGCTTACCATATAGATCTTTCATCAAAGGAGATGTGAAACTCGCAGAGATGTTATCTAGAAAGGAGATGTACGAAGTCAACTATTTTTTTTTTATTCGTAAGTTGTATGACATTTCTATCAGGTCATCTTGAGTGGTGTTAAAATCCTGGTTTTCCTCGGAATGCAGCTTGGTTATTGATTTAATAACGTGTTCAGAGATGCAGATTTCATAGAGTGGACAGAAGCATTGAGTAAGAGAGAGATCCACAAGTAGAAATTTGGTGTGTGCAAAGGTCAGAAAAGTTGCAGAGAAAATGGTAAATCATCTTTCTTTCCACAAAGTCGTGCCTAGAGACCTCAATTATCTCCTTGGTTCTTGTTTGGGTTTCACCAAATATTCCAAAGTTTAACCATTTGGAATAGTAGTTCTGGTACTAAGAAAGGTAGGTGCAGGTAACTGATTATAGCTATGGCTATTACTGGGAAGTGAGATAACACACAGGTTCACGCTTGCAGAAGAAGAGAACACTATTAGTTGATAATATCTTTCTATAATATCTTACAGTTTGGCTAACATAGAGGGATTCCTTTTCTCTGGTTTCTTTTAGTAGAATTTCTCAAACAAAGGAAGTGTGGGTATGCCTAAGCTCATTTTTCTTTTTTCTCTTCTGCGTTGTGAATGCATCATGAGTACATTGATTGCATCCCTCGTAAACATTCAGTTTATTATTATCCTTATAAATAAAGATTAAAACACAGTGCAAGAACACAAGAGGTCAAGTATGCTGTACTCTTTTTCTTAAAAATAGAAAATACTGATTGATTCCCAGAAGGCAAAAAATAAAGAGATGAAATGTATATAAATATGTCTTTTTTTAGCATTTGTTTTGCAGGATACATGAAATGGAAGAACAAAATATTCACAAAAATAATTCTAATTGATGTTGGTCCTATTGAAATGCACAATTCACACTAGACCTGGCAATATAGTTGAAAAAACCTATTGCAACCCAAACTTAATTGGATCTATTAGGCGTCTGGATATCTGTATTTTATAATCTAGGTTGGGCACAGTTTGGACCTATATTTTGACAAACAAATATAGGTCCAAACTAGTTAACTGCTATTTGACCCAAATTTATTAAAATAATCTCTTACTCTACTTTACTGTGAACTTCTCTCCCCCAAAACTCAGAGTTCAAGCTATTTTACTTTTCGTAATCTGTAATTCTCCATCCATTGCATGATGATTCCATATGGCTCAATAAGTTTGCATAGGTATATACATATTACGTATATAGGGTGAGAGAGAAAAGCAAAAGGAGAGAAATTTAAGTACCCATACAATTGATACATATACATAATTACATATTATATATACTCACAGGGAGGGAGATAGAGAGTGGAAAGAAAAGAAAACTATTAGGAAATTAAAGTACACAGAATAAAGTAATCAAGAGGATGAACAAGGCAAGCAAACAAGCTTTGCCATTGGAGCTAGCCGAGGTGGGAGAACTGAGAAGCTGTCGTATTTTGCAGTTGATTGAATGACCTAATAATAACTTTAGAGCTGAAATATGGGTCAATCTGGATTGAACCCATAACCATTTGGACCTAAACCACATTACCTATATTAAAAATGAGTTATATATATGGTTTTAGTTTTTAATGGACCTGCAACCTATATTTTAAAAACCAAAAACAACTACATCCATTTTTTGCCAGGCCTCCTAATTCACACTAAAACACATGTTTATTGTTGTCTTTAAGGTATATCTGTGAGGTGACTTTCAGTATATATTTACAAGTCAATTTAATGTCTACATAAAGTAATATAAGGTGAGGGTAAACAGTTAGATGTACAACCAATATGTTGAGTAAACAAAAGCATTTTAATCATCTAAACAAAGAGGAGGCGTCTATTACACTGGTTGGGATGCAGCCAAAGACACTTCTCCATGAGAATAAAGATAAAGATAAGCGGTCATGCTAGTTGGAACAATTACTGTCATCCAGGTGGCACACTGCAAAATATTTGAAAATTGTAAGTAACTCTGGCACGTACACCTAGTATGTAAGAACTAAACTATTCACTGTACAGAGAGAAGGGAAAATGGAATTCCCTTGTGGCCTCGTATCTTTGTATGGAAGAAGTAGAATTCAGAAATTAACAAAGAGAGGCAACAGGCCAGAACTTCATTTATAATATTCAGATACTATAATAGCAACATCCACGGAAAATTAAATGAAAATACAAAGAATTTCACAGAACAAAAACAGCATCATTTTAATCAATTTATTGGAGGCTAAGAGGGGGGGGGGGGGGGGATGCTGTTTATGAATTGCTTGTGAAGTATTAAAAAAAAAGGTATAGCCTTGAGAAGAATATCAGGCTTGAAGCCATGGTTTAACGAAGTTCAACCAGAGAACGGGGCAAAATCTGTCTAAATAGCAAGAGTGTTAACCATATCTTGGTAAAAAACACATGTTAATTGACCTGGGTGCAGTGCTCTAACTTTAAAAAAAATCTCTATCTTTAAATATACCTTCCATATTTCTCTGTGAGTAAGGTGATTTTGATCAAGGTCAAAAATTTTAGCATAACTGATGTTGGCTTGTACAAAGACCCACAAATTTATTCCCCAAAACCAAACCATCATAGTCTGCAACATCAATACCAAAACTAAATGTGTAAGATAAGAAAAGAAGTATAGATATTAAAGTAGTCTATGCTTAAAATAATATATAATGGGTAAAGTAAATTAATATTAAGAACTTCACTAACCACAAGAAGTAGAGGATTATAATATAGAAAGGCCTCATATAGAAATAAATCCCTCAGGTCTGCACTCATTCTCATCACAGAATCCCATCCAATCTGTAAATTTTATGAACGTATGTACACATATTAATACCAACTTCTTTCCAACTGAAAATGCTAGTCAAGATGAAAATTGATATAGATATCAAAATCAAAGATATAGAACACACCTTGCAACAACTGAAACCCCAGATGAAGAAAAGTAATACCTGGAATCAACTTAGATTAAACTCTTGTAAAGACATGCAAAAATCTGGACTAAAAGAAGCTCAAGAGTTAAATGAACCTAAGATCTGACCATAACCAAAGGTCAGAACACCATAAAAAGTAGACCAATGAAAGGATAACAAAACGCCACGTAGAATTGTTTGTATCTAATATTAAAATCTCTGCATGAAATGCATGCCCTTTTTCATTTACAACGGCGCAACTAGAAAAACAAATCTAAAAGGCATTTACCCAGTTTGTATCTTGTAAAATTACCCTGTATTTACGTACAGCAAGTGGATGTCCTCATATTTGGACCCTGAAAACTCAGGGTTTTCAAACTGAACTTCTCCCATCAAGAAATGGGGTAGAAACTTCAACAAAATACGAGGAATTAAAATATTAAATAAATGCAAATTTTGCATCACCATAACCAAGCACAGAGAGGTCAATAGAACAACATTTCCATTGCCAGAAACTTCAACAACAGATCTCAATTATACTTGTTTAAAATGTGATTAAAGTGAGATCTTCTGAGACACTTTAGCATTTGGCATTTATTACAGCAGCAATGAAAATTCAGAATGTCATGTAATTGATACCTTAAGTCTCCATAGTAAAATAGGAGAAGGCATTATTGCCGCACTAGTCAATGGTGTGGCCATGCCCTTCACCTCATCTGACTCTATTAAGTGCGACAAATTTTCTTCAGCACTATTTCCAAGGTCACTTGCACCTAACAGACATTCCACAACTATTAGCGTTACCCATTATATCCACTGAGGACATAAAACGTATGGCAACAATAAATTAGCCCTTTGTGGTCAAAAGGTTTCTCTTACCAAGATCAGAGACCACAGTTCTGCTTCCAGACTTTCGTATATGAGGACTGTTGGTAGGAACAGTCACATGACCTCCATACATATATGAGAAAATAAACTGCTAGGGTACTAAACCTATATTTGAAACCTGCAGTCAAAAGTATACCAGGTAAACTTGGATATTTTTCAGACTGACTACAAAAAACTAAAAGCCTTGAAGAAATGCTAATAATAATAGCAATCAAGAACATGTATATCAACATTTTCAAACAGTCATTAGGCACCAATGTACAACATTGCGTTCTTAATTAAATGTACAAACTATCTTTTACAGTGCAGACTATAAGAGCTATACATGAGAATATGTACAACTACACAGTCGAATATCAACAGCAGCAAGGAATACCTTGACATAAACCTGTCTTGAGAGTACAATAATGTATAAGGTACCACAATAACCTAATAAATAGTAATTCGAACCGAATATATATTTAAGGCAAGATTAGGATTCTATATATTAAGCTCTAAAGTCTAACGTCCGGAAAATATTTATTACACAACTAAACAGATAAAACTGTTAAATAGCAGAGCTCTATAATCAGGTGACGATTCAAGCTAACCGTGTTGGAGCTTCCACTAAACTAATATGTTCTGAAGATGTTACTTTACCTATTAGTATTTCTAAACAAAATTCAATCACAACCAACATATACTCCATCCGTTATCGTTTCCTAAAATTCAAAATTAATGTGAATTTATTTAATTTCGGTTGATTCAATAGTTAATACCTTAAACTACTTTAAAAAGTATTACTAAGTACAAGATTTTAATTTCAAAAGGTAAAATAAATTAACATGTACAACCCAAACAATCATGGAGATATTCAATCAAATCAGCGATTTCTCAAAACAAATCTAACCATGCACTAACCAAACATCGTCGAAAAGAGAATAAACTATTACAACTGCAAATATGTACCGCTCAATAAGCTTTTGGTGCAACAAGCCTCCGATGATTCGGGTCAGGCCTTTTCAATTAACAGAGCATCCGATCTGGTTCTGCGACCAGCGAGAGTGCTCTCCCCTCTTGTTTCGATTACTCGGATGTGTTATTCTCTGTCCTTTTTTTGGTTACTCGGGTAACGGCTATATCGATGTCGCATGTTTAGGAATTAGGGCTCTCTGTAAATTGTAAATGGGTCGTGCCTAATCGAGCTTTATAATTAAGATCAATTTTTTTATTTTTTTTAGGACAGAAGATCAAATCTATTCATATTTGTGTTCGGATTTCACGATGTTGATTGCTACGAACCGGGTTCACAAATTAAATAATTTTTTAATAATTTTAATCCAGGCTAATGACCTTGCCGAGATGACTATATATATTATAAATAAATAAAAAATTAATATTTTTATAAGAGAAATTGATATTTTCGTAATATTTTACTCACATAAAAGTGAACTCTACTTACTATTCATATGAGTAGAGTCTTTCAGAAATATTAATTTCTTTCGTAGAAAACCAATTATTTAACTAAATAAACATAATTCATATCAAAACCTAATTTTTACTAATAAATTTAAGTTTATTTAGAAGTTAATTATTTCATCTAATTTTTGACTGATAAATTAAAGTTAATGTAGGTTTATTATACCATTCAATCATGTACAATATTTTTTAACTAATAAATTTTCTCATTAGTCAATTAAAAAATTAAATTTCGTGAAGTACCGCAAGTACCAAAAGACTTTGCCCCGTCCCTTTGCTTGACATAAATGTCAAGTTTGGATGCAAATGAATCAAGCTATTTAAGGATTATTCAAGCTGTTCAGTTGATAAAATTTCAACTATTTAAAAATAGAATATCATAAATTAAATTATAATTATTTATTAAAGCACATAAATTATTTACCATGTTCAACCAATGTCGTTGTGTTTCATATTATGTAAATAAAGATAAATCTAACTATATTTGTCAATTTTTTTATAATCTCTAAATAATAAAAATATAATACCAAAAAGTTTCCCAATGCATCGCATGCCCACTAATTGTGTTCTACATTAGTAATCGCAAAAGGTTATATACATAATTATCGACTCACATAATTAAATTAGCGAGTTCGTAAATTAATACATAAACTAATTAAAATAGTTGATTAATTAAAAAGTTCTAATGTTAAATTCAGTAACATGAATTAAAGATACAAAAAATAATTAAAGTGTTTCTATGTGATAAATTAAATTTTCACTAAATACACATGTAACAACTCTCATTTTTTGTTCCTTCCCTCCCTATAAATTCCTTTTATTATGCCACTTATTACATGCAATTTCAATAATTATTAATTACGTCGAGGTTATGTTATGGTTGATCCCAACTCCCAAACTCATGGATGATTTATAAAACTTGTCACATCCTCTTTAGAAAGAAAGAAATAAAAAATAAATAAATTAAATTAAATATAGACATGAAAAGAATCCTTAACTCATCCATGACACTCGGAATTAGATATGTGCTTCCATTCAACGTTGATAAAACTTATGTTCGTAGAAAAGATATTTGTGAACGTGTTTATTTTAGTTGATCCATGAAATAAGTTTGTGTAAAGGTGTTTATTTATTTTAATCTTCTATGTGCATATATATACTAGTCTATTGGAGATATGAACATTTTTTTATTTATTTTTTATAAATTTTTTGGGTAATTCAAAAATCTTTGTGTATAATAATTGTTGAATTTTTATAATTAAATATGTAATAAATAATAGCATATTGTTGACGCCTGATTCTGTCGGGCAGTCCTGCTGGCCGTCCGGTAAGAATACCTGCACAAAAGTCCAAACGGCTTGGGCCGTTGGTGGACTCCTCCGGTGTGAGTGTTAGTGAAGGTATATGGAAAAGTCAACAATGGAGGTCTGAATATCTAGTGTAGCAAATTATGCGTTACCCTTCTCTCCATTGTCAACTGGGTATTTATACTACGTACCTGATTAACGGTCACCTGTGTAACGGTTCTGACCATTACACTAGGTAGTTATGATACATGTACGTTTCATCCTTCACCCACGTGCTGTAAGCCCACTAGGAAGGTTACCAGGCTGACGGTCTATTGGGCCTGGCCCAATGTCATTTCCTGGATCAGGCCTGGTTAAATATTCATCCTAACATTGCCCCCCACTCCTCCAGTATATGAATGTGCTGGGGGAGTAGAATGAAACCTTCCGAAGAAAAACTCCATCGGGAGCCCGGAGGCATCAGACCGATGGGAAATATCATTCGGGAGCCCGGAGGCATCAGACCGAAGAGGAACTCCATCGGGAGCCCGGAGGCATCAGACCGATGGGAAATATCATTCGGGAGCCCGGAGGCATTAGACCGAAGAGGAACTCCATCGGGAGCCCGGAGGCATCAGACCGATGGGAAATATCTTTCGGGAACCCGGAGGCATCAGACCGAAGAGGAACTCCATCGGGAGCCCGGAGGCATCAGACCGATGGGAAATATCATTCGGGAGCCCGGAGGCATTAGACCGAAGAGGAACTCCATCGGGAGCCCGGAGGCATCAGACCAATGGGAAATATCATTCGGGAACCCGGAGGCATCAGACCGAAGAGGAACTCTCTATCGGGAGCCCGGAGGCATCAGACCGATGGGAAAGCTTTTGGGTTAAAGACTTGGGCCTTTGTTATCTGGGTTTCACGCCTTGGATAAGACCTTGGGCCTTTGTGTCAATCAAGCCCAAAGTCTTATATTCTCAACCCAATCGAACCGGCCCAAAAGTTTGCCCAGACGTTTCATATGGCAATTTATTACTTTTTGAATTTTGAAATTGGTGCCCAATCAATGGTGAAGCGTACGCGGGAAGGAGCATTTATTACGCTGCAGTAAATACCGCGCGTGCGCCCCATCCGTCAGATCTTTTCCATCTGAACCGTTGCAACGTTTGGATCACGATAAAAGGATTCCTTTCCAACAGATCATCTTTTTATCAGAAGCAACTTATCACGAGAGAAAGGACGTTTGAGAGAGAATAACTTCATTCCCAGCCCAGATTCTGTCGTTCTTGCTCTGCTATTTTTCGATCAATCTCCTTTCTGAAATCAAGTAAGTTTTTAACCCTCTTTTCCTCAATTTCTCATAATGACTAGGAGTACTCAAGATAAAAGGGCACAAGCTTCGTCTTCCCGGGTTGAGGACGAAGTTACTGTTGCCGAAGCGGGAATTCCAGAGGGTCAACCTTGGAAACCGGTAGTCGTTGAGCGCATGAGGGATGTAGAGGAGTACAATAGGAACAAATACTTTAACATCAAGTATAGAGTAGCCAATATCCCATCTTCTATCCGGAACCAGTATTTCGACCTAGCCCAAACAGAATTTTATATCCCCAATGCTTATGAAATCAAAAGACCCGGGGCTGGGGAGAGGATGTACTACCAACTCGAGGGGGGTTGGATCCCGATCCATAGGCAGTCACTGCTTTATGGGGTCCGATTCCCTCTTCGCCCCTTCATATTAGAGCTACTTCATACGACGGGGCTCAGTTTGAATCAACTATCCCCCAACTCCTTCATCCATATAAATAGCTTCATCGCCTTTTGCTTTTCCGAATCAACCATCCCCGCCATAGATTTCTTCTTTCAATTCTTTTCCGTTACGAATAATAAGGAAAAAGGGTTTTATACTGTAATAAAGAACCCTGGGAGGGATACCCTGATGGAGACCCCTTCGAGTAATAAAGGGTGGCACGTGGACTGGTTCTTCATTAAGGGGCCGGACACTGAGATGGTAGGACCTTGGTCAGACCCGAACAAAGACCAGCTGAATCCGAAGAGAATCTCTCGGGCACGGTTAGAAGAGTTCGAGGTCTTATATTCCAAGAGACCATCTGTGAAGTGGGACCGAAGTCTCCTTAATGACCAGGACTGGTTATACTCCTTCGGTTGTAAGTATTTGTCATGACTGCTCCTTTATTCTGAATATTTTGGTATACTCATTCTGTTGTTCTGATTGTGTTGCAGTGGCTGACCAAGGGAAACACCCCGATAACGAAGCCATAATGGAAGCAGCCGGAGTTTCCAGGGTCAAGATGAGTGCCGCCGAGAAATTGAAGGTAAGCCGAAGCTTGAGGGCTGCAAAGCCCAAAGACTCTACTGTTGCTGCTGCCAATCCCGAGACGGGCTCGGGATCTCCTCAGGTGGATGATACTATCAAGCCCACCGAAGGAGAAAAGTCTGCTGCCGAAGACTCGGGGGCCAGCAGACCGAGAGTAAAGAGGAGGAGGTTGGTCCTGAGATCCGTGCTGGAGGCACGAACCCAGCAGGCCCCATCCTCCCAAGCTGGGACGACGACCAATCCTCCTGCCGAGCAGAACGTCATCAGGCAGCCAGAGGAACCCGTTGCTGCCCCTCCTCAAAATAAAGGGAAAAGACCCGCTGAAGGTCAAGAGCCTTCAAGCACCCAAGGAGGTCCGATGGATCCCCCAATATCGTCCGGGGGTCCTAGGCCCGAGGAGGGGGTCAATACGTCTGCCTTGGGTACCTCAATGATTCCCTTCGCCGAAGCCGGTGCCGAGGGGGCTGATCTGAAGACGTTGATGGAGATGCTGTTCTCCTGCCATGCCAAGGTAAAGATCTCCTCATAAATTTCTCCTGTTTGAAGTGATTATAATTCTGACTTGTTCATCGATTGACCATCTCTTTGTAGGGAAATACACTTCTCCTGAAAGTGTCCAATGAGCAAAAGGTCCTGGAACGGAGAGCCGATGAGAGCAACAAAAAACTTGCCGAAGCTCTGTCGAACCATAAGAAGACCAAGGACCAGCTGAAAACTCTTCACGATTCCTTCCAAATCATGAAGAAGGATCATGACTCGGCTCGGGAGGTTCATCAAGAAAAGGACAAGGAGATCAGCTTCCTGCAGTCCCGGATAATTGATCTGGAGAAGGCGAATACCCGTGCCCTGGATTTGGTACAATCCAAAGAGCTCAAGAAAATAGAACTTGAGAAAAATAAAAATGAGCTCGAAGCCCAAGTCCAGAGTCAGAAGATCCTCCTGGCCCAATCGGAAAACATCCTCCAACTTCAGACCGATCAGATGAAGAATCTCAAGGACAATGTCGAACTGATCGTCGAAGGTTGGGCTGCGAAAGAAGCCGATTGGCTCAAAGGGCCGATTGCCTCTGCCTCCCCGAGCGTCTTGATCCCCGAGCTCAAACAGAAGGTGATAGAAGAATATAAGGCCTCGAATCAATTTCAGGCTGATATCTTGCCATCTGTTGCTAATGAATTCAGCGACGGATTCGAATATGCTCGGGAGCTTGCCAAGGAGAAGGGTCATGATCCCGATCAGCTAGGAATTGTATTTCCCGAAGACTGATTTGTGAATACATTGTTTTTGTTGTTGTTTTTATATCATGTAATGCTTCCAGTAATTATCAATGAAATGATTTATCTTTTCCCACTTATCTTTTCTCATGAGTTCGTTCCTATCATCTGTATGTACAACTGTTCACTTATACTGCTTCACCCCCCACTAGCCTGATCGAATGCATATCCGATGAGGCTAGCAAATTAATTTTAAAGTATGTATCAAAACAGTAATACAGAGACCAGATGATAAAAAATATGCTCATGAATATCGAAAAGATGACATGTGATCGGCTAAAAAGAGAGCCTCAAAATTTAGACTATGTACAAAATTTGATCGGCTTCAATAATAGCCTCAAAATGGGACTAAGTACAAAGTGTGAACTACTGATAATACCTACGAAGCCGAATAGCATGCCAAGTATTTGGAACATTTTTTCCATCCATGCCCTGAAGCTTGTAAGTTCTAGCCCTCAGCACTTCGATCACTAAGTATGGTCCTTCCCATGTTGGCATAAGTTTGCCAGTTTCCCGAGGAGTGGATGCCTCAGCTTGTCGAAGGACCAAATCGCCCACACTGAATGACCTGCTTTTAACATTTTTGTTGAAGTGCCGAGCAGTTCGTTGTTGATAAGCAGCCAATCTGAGGACAACTGAGTCACGTTCCTCTTCTAATAAGTCGAGGTTTAACCGAAGACCTTCGCTATTGAGTATTTCGTCGAAGTTTAAGACTCTCGGAGAAGGTACTCCGATCTCAATAGGTATCAGGGCTTCGGAACCATAGGCCATCTTAAAAGGTGTCTCCCCAGTAGTAGTCCGAGGAGTTGTTCGGTAGGCCCAAAGGACATGCAAAAGCTCCTCGGGCCAAGCACCCTTAGCATCCTCCAACCTTCTTTTAATGCCATGAAGAAGTGTTCTGTTCGTTACTTCTACTTGACCATTTGCTTGTGGATGAGCTACCGAGGTCCGTCGATGTTGGATGTTAAGCTCTGTCAAGAATCCCTCGAATGTTTTTCCAACAAATTGAAGGCCGTTGTCGGAAATCAGAATCATCGGGATGCCGAACCGATAGACCACTTGCTCTTTGAAGAATTGAAGACATGTATGCTCGGTGATCTTGGCAAGTGGTTTGGCTTCTACCCACTTGGTGAAATAATTGATAGCGACGATTACAAACTTCACTTGCCCCTTACCCTGGGGAAGAGGGCCCAAAATGTCTATTCCCCACACAGAAAATGGTATCGGGGAGAGTATAGGGGATAATTCCTCGGGAGGTTGGTGTGGGACGGATGCAAATATTTGGCACTTGTGACATTTTTTGACGAAGTCTTTGGCATCTTCAAGCATTGTCGGCCAAAAATATCCTTGTCGTAAAATTTTATGGGCAAGTGCTTTTGCTCCCACGTGATCCCCGCAGATTCCTTCATGAACTTCCCGAAGAGAATAATTGGATTCCCTAGGGTCGAGACATCGAAGCAATGGGGAAGAGTAAGATCTTCGGTACAGATGGTCATTGTGAATACAGTACTTGGTGGATTTGTACTTTATTCTTCGGGCCAAAGCTTTGTCTTCGGGCAATTCACCATTCAAGAGAAATTTGAAGATAGGGGTCATCCACGAATCCCCCTGTTCAATATCCATTACTGTCTGAACGAGGGTGCTTGGTTGTTGAAGATTTTCTAGGTATACTGCCCCATCTAACTCCCCCTGATCGGTGGTTGCCAGTTTTGAAAGAACATCGGCCATAGTATTTTCCGATCTGACCACGCCTACTATCTGATACTTCGGGAAAGACGTTAATAATGACCGAACCAGATGCAGATAGGCTTGTAAATGAACTTCCCTTGCTTCATATTCTCCCAGCACTTGCTTCACAACCAGTTGGGAGTCGCTGTAAATTGTCAAGTTTTTTACTTCCAGACTTCGGGCCAATTTCAATCCTGCCACTAGTGCTTCGTATTCGGCTATGTTGTTAGTGGCCATGAACCCGAACCGGATAGATTGTTGTACCTTGAAGCCTTCTGGGGAGGTGAGAATTACCCCAGCCCCGCTTCTTGTCCCGGTAGAGGATCCATCGACATATAAAACCCACGCAATCTCCTCGGGGGTTACTGTCACTTCCTCGGACTCAGATTCTTTCTCTTTGGTATCCTCGGGGAACGAACACTCGATAATGAAATCGATGAGAGCCTGAGCTTTTATAGCCATCCGAGGACGGAACTCAATGTTAAACTGACTTAGCTCGATGGCCCATGCTGCCAATCTCCCCGAGGACTCAGGTCTGTAGAGGACTTTTCGTAGTGGTTGATCTGTGAGGACGATGATAGTTCGCCCCTGGAAATAATGCCTCAGTTTCCGACTGGAGATAACCAGTGCGTAAACCAACTTCTCTAAATTTGGGTACCTTGTTTCAGCGTCCCGAAGAGCATGGCTTACGTAGTAGACTGGCTTTTGTCCTTGCGAATCTTCTCTGATCAATGCTGACCCAACTGCCAAGGATGTGGCAGACAAGTATAGTTGTAGATCCTCCTCAGGCAATGCTTTGCTCAATATCGGAGGTGAGGAGATATATCTTTTAATCTGCTCAAAAGCCTCTTGGCATTCTTCGGTCCATTGAAAAGTTTTCTGATTCTGAGCTCCTTTGAGAGTCCCGAAGAATGGGAGACATTTCTCTGCTAATCGGGCCACAAACCGCCGAAGAGCTGCCAGCCTCCCGGTCAACCGTTGAATTTCTTTGAAGTTCTTCGGTGGCTGCATTTCAAGGATAGCCGATATCTTTTCGGGATTTGCCTCAATCCCTCTTCGGCTAACCATATACCCCAAAAATTTGCCTGACCCGAGGCCAAATGTGCATTTAGTTGGGTTAAGTCTCATGTTGTTTGTCCTGACATTCTCGAAGCATTCTTTTAGATCGGACAAATGATCATCCTCCTTCATGCTTCGGACTATCATGTCGTCAACATAGACTTCCATATTTCTCCCGATCTGGCTGCTGAACACCTTGTTCATCATCCTCTGATAGGTAGCCCCCGCATTAATCAACCCGAAGGACATGACCTTGTAAGCATATATGGCTCGATGGGTGATGAAAGCCGTCTTTGGTATATCGCTTTCAAGCATGGCTATTTGATTATACCCCGAGAAAGCGTCTAAGAAGCTCATTATGGTGTGTCCCGAGGTTGAATCGATCAATTGGTCTATGCTCGGGAGAGGGTAGTAATCTTTCGGACATGCTTTGTTGAGATCTGTATAATCCACGCACATCCTCCACTTCCCATTGTGTTTTTTGACCAGCACCACATTAGCAAGCCATTCTGGGTAATTGATTTCAAAAATGAAGTCAGCAGCCAAAAGTTTGTCAATTTCATTATCAATTACCTGTTGCCTCTCGGGAGCTATGTTTCTCCGTTTTTGCTTTACGGGCTTGGAGTTCGGATTGACACTCAGCTGATGTACGGCCACAGTTTTGTCAATGCCCGGCACATCGGCTGGGACCCATGCAAAGATGTCAGCATATTCCCGAAGAAGCGAGACCAACCGAGTTTTGGTTTCCTCTCGAAGGTTTGTGCCAATCTGTACAGTTTTCTGATCATCATTTTGAAATAGTGGGACTTCAACTGTATCTTCGGCTGGCGTTGCTAATGGTTCAGTACATCCCTCAGTGAATGGTTCAAGCTCGATCTTCATTGTAGCTTTCTGTTTGCTATCACTGGGAGAGGATGTCTGTATGGTCTGCAGATAACATCTTCGGGAAAGATCCTGATCTCCAACAGATTCCCCGATCCCATTTTTGGTTGGAAATTTCATTTTTAAATGGGGGATGGATGTAATTGCTTTTAATGCCGATAGAGTTGTTCTTCCCAAGATGGCATTGTAGTTGCTTTCCACTTGAACCACGTAAAAGCGGACCATAATGGAAGCTTGTTTCGGGGCAGTCCCGAAGATCACAGGCAACTCAATCGTCCCTGCTATACGAACTGGGTTATTTCCGAACCCATATAGAGGGGACTCATTGCAGATCTCCAGCTTTCTTCCCCCCAAGTCCAGCCGATTGTACGCTTGGCTATACAGTACATCGACTGAACTCCCATTATCAACAAGCATCCTTTTCATATCCATGGTGCCGACCTGAGCTGTTATGACCAGTGCATCCTGATGGGGAGTGACCATCCCCGAGGGGTAATCATCATCGGAGAAAGTGATGGGGTCGGTTTTGGCACTCATTGGTTTCCCGGACACTTGATGTACTTCTCTGCCGAAAGCTTTTCTCTTTCGATTGGACAGAGCGGAAATTGATCCTCCGGAAATAACATCAACCACGCCTCTTGCTTCAGTAATGGGAGGAGGTGGCTCGAGGCGATCAAAGGCCGATGGTCTGTAGGAATCGGCAACATAACTGTCCAGATTGCCACTCCGTACCTGTTTTTCGAGGAAGTCTTTAAGATGGTAGCATTCCTCAGTATCATGCCCTTTGGCTTCGTGGTAAGTGCAATACCGATCTCCTTCCTTTTGCCTTGCAAAAACCCGGATCTTCGGGGGCTTCTCATAGAAGGGTTTATTTTTTATCGCTTTCACGATATTGCTCTTGCTGGTGTTCAGGGGTGTGTAATCTTTCTCGGCACCTCTTCGATCCCTCGGGGGATCATTCTTTTGTTGCCGATCCTTGTTAGAATCCCTTCGATCATTCCCCTTTTTACCATTGCCGTTGGATTTCTTTTCGGCACTAACGCCTCCGGGGTCTCTCTGGTGAAAATCACCTGTGTTTTTCGAGGATCCCCGTAGATTGGCGAGAGCCTCTTCCAACTCTACGAACTTGTCCACCTTCTCATAAGTCTCCGATAAGGTCTCTGGGGACTTCGAGATAAGCTCCTCAATTAACCTGCTGGATTTATCAACATTTAATCCCATGGTTAAAAATTGGATTACCTGCTTCGGGTCAATCCCGTTGATTTCTGACACAGCCTCTCTGAATCTTTTAATATACTGCCGAAGAGTTTCATTCGGCCTCTGTTTTACTTGCAGAAGGGATGTCATCATTCGGGCTCGCCGCTTGTTGCTCCCGAAGCGGTTGTGGAACTGTTCTTGTAATTCCTCCCATGATTTGATGGATCCTGCTGGGAGGGAGATAATCCATTCTCTGGCAGTTTTCTTCAGAGTGGATAAAAACAAGTGGCACATCGCCACTGCATCATGACCATGAAAGTGCATGGCCTGCTCGAAGGAATAAGTGTGATCATGTGGATCACCCGTCCCGTCAAACATCTCCAAAGTAGGGACCTTACGGGATCGGTCGATCTTAGCCTCTTCGAGGTCCTTCGAGAATGGTGAGAATCGGGCCTTTTTTGACCCATAATACTTATCCGAAACCTTGATGGGTAAAGATTCGCCAGTGTGGCTCCCATGACTATGTCGGTCTTCCCGATATTTCCTCGTCGGCGATCTGGCTCGCTTTCTCAAATCTGCTGTCCAGATCGACTTAGAGCGAGCCGGCTCTTTCCCGCGGTTTCGGTTTACTTCCCCTCGGGGTTCATTATCCTCTCGTCTGGTATAGCGGGTTGAGCGGGAGGCCGAGCCTCTCTGGCTCAAAAGTTCATTACCCGCCTCGGTTAACTCCTCGTACTGTTTGTCAAGCTCCTTCTGCTGGAGGTCCAGAGCCTTTTTTCTGTCGAGGATTATCTGGAGGCGGCGGTCTTTATCAGCTGCCGTCTCCTGATGAGACCGAGAGAGAGGAGGTCGCCGTGAATGACTCTGCGACTGTGATGTTTCCATGTTAACAAAAGTTGATGGAAGTTTTACTAGGGCCCTCCTTCTAGCGCCAATGTTGACGCCTGATTCTGTCGGGCAGTCCTGCTGGCCGTCCGGTAAGAATACCTGCACAAAAGTCCGAACGGCTTGGGCCGTTGGTGGACTCCTCCGGTGTGAGTGTTAGTGAAGGTATATGGAAAAGTCAACAATGGAGGTCTGAATATCTAGTGTAGCAAATTATGCGTTACCCTTCTCTCCATTGTCAACTGGGTATTTATACTACGTACCTGATTAACGGTCACCTGTGTAACGGTTCTGACCATTACACTAGGTAGTTATGATACATGTACGTTTCATCCTTCACCCACGTGCTGTAAGCCCACTAGGAAGGTTACCAGGCTGACGGTCTATTGGGCCTGGCCCAATGTCATTTCCTGGATCAGGCCTGGTTAAATATTCATCCTAACACATATCAATTTGTAGATATCATAGTAATCTATATAAAAATAATAATATTGCTCAAACATATCATCATATTGTGAAAAAGTTTAATCAAATGTTCAATAAGCATTAGTATTCCTGATTTATTGATGCATGCATGTGTTTTGTTGGTTAATAAACAATTGTCGCTTTAATCTATTTGGTCAATTTAAAAATTAAATTTATTTATGAAACTTGAAAAACGAAAAGGTGTTGGTATCTTCCAATGCTAAGATTTCCGTACCTATTATTAATAATTAAAAAAATCAATTCAATCAAACATTTAATACTATTGAGTCAATTCGGTTGGATAATATAAATCACTACTGAGTTAACTCGGTTAATCCTTAAATTGATTGAAAAATGAATTCAAGTCTTACTTTTAAATATATGTATTGATAATTACGGAATAATTATTTTTTTAATGTCATAATCTATTAGGATAATTTATCCTAACTTAACGGGGAGATATCTAGGTGAAGGAGTATATAATGGTAGTACAATCATTATATGATCCCTTTATTTAATTTAATGACAATTATGTTTAATATATATTTATAAAAGCAAGTAGATTTTATAAAGTCCTTGTAAAATATTTTATGTAAAAAGACTTAGTTAGGGACTCAAATTCATTAAGTTGATCCAAATTGTATAACATAAGAATGTAATCACCGTAATAACTCAGTTATCCGATACTGAAATGGTTCTTTCTATAGCAAAAAAGTTAACTGAAGTCATTCCACGATCATAGAGTGAACGTCAATTAGTAGAACCAAAATCACAGAACTACTGCATTCGTGAAGCAAAAAAATAGTAAAGTTGAAACTACTCTACTATCTGAAGATAACTCTACGATTTCACTCAGCATAAGTCAAAATCGTAGAGTGCAACAATCTGACAAATCAGTGACAAGTTATGACAAATATCATAAACTTTAAACATACACTGCTCAATAGTGATTTTAACATGAGTTTGGAATAAAGATAAAACAATAATATCTCTATTCAACAACTATATTTGTAAGGATAAGGGATACGTGTTTGCTATTACATCAAACACAATACTGAAAAAAGCAACATGAGGTGGTCCAAGTAGACAACAATTTGAAGTCGAATATTTGAATTTTGATAAGTGTCCCAGATATAATAGAGTAAGAGTAACAATTCAACGGGCAAATCCCAATAAGACATTATAAAAAGGATTATTAAATCAAAAGTTGAAATAACGATAACAATTAATCAATAAACAAAGTATTATTGAAAGTCTAAGTTTTCAAAACTCCACTTTACGATTCTAAAAAAATAAACTGCTGCTAAGTTTATTTAAGAAATTAGCACAACTTATAATCGTCTCAAATAATAACTATTTCTTAATGATCGTATAAGCTTAGTTATATCGATTCTAAGTTAACCTTAGTTTATGTAACCAAAATTATCCTTAGTGGGTCATCCATACTCACGGAATAGAACAGATGATTATGAAACTTTTGTGTTTCAAAACTCTTAAAAATATCTATATTATTTACTTTTTGCATATTACTTTTATGTCACTCTACATTTTTATTTGTAACTTATGTCTTCACATTGGCTTGATTTAAAATTACGGTTTTCATTCAATCTTTAAATGGGGGTTTTCAAACTTATATTATGCTATGTAAATTAAGTAAATTTAACTTATTTAATTATTTGACAATAACTTTTTAAAAATAAAATTTTAAATAATTTATTCAACTCCCTTCTAGATTTTTTGAAGTGTCGTTATGAACAACAAAAAACTTAATATTTTTGTAAAATTTAAACTCTTAACCTCTATATAGTGGTGCACAAATGGCCTACAGTCCGGCCTTGGTTTGGCCTAGGCCCGACCTGGTCAAGGAATAGAAAAGAGGATTATGAGACTTTTGTGTTTCGAAACTCTTAAAAATATTTATATTATTTACTTTTTGCATATTACTTTTATGTCACTCTATGTTTTCATTTGTAACTTATATCTTCACATTGACTTAATTTAGAATTATGATTTTCATTCAACCTTTAAAAGGGTTTTTTCAAACTTATATTATGCTGTATAAATCAAGTAAATTTAACTTGCTTAATTATTAGACAAATTACTTTTTAAAAATAATTTTTTAAATAATTTATTCAACCCCATTATAGATTCTTTTAAGTGTCGTTATGAATAACAAAAAACTAAATATTTTTGTAAAATTTAAATTCTTGACCTCCATATAGCGGTGCACAAATAGCCTGCGGTCTGGTCTGGTCAAAGTCCGGCCTAGTCAAGGCCTGGACGGGGACGATCGGCCTGCAAAACCACAAATAAACCACATTTTTAAAGCTCAAATTCGACCTGACCTGGCCAACCACCAATCATGGCCTAGCCTGAGGCCTGGACTGACTTGGCCCAACTTGAAAGCCTGGCCCAACCTGATTGATCTAAAGCCCGGTCAGGCTTGCCAATGTCCCACCTAGTTGCCAACAATAAAAAAAACCCAAAAACAAAGGACAATGGTGCATGCATGACTCTCATATTTTAGTTAGGGTTTAGGTTTGCCTGATATATATATAGAAGACGGATCTAAAACACACATCCTAAATAACATACATTTATCAAAACGACGTTTTTTTTGAATATTTAAAATAAAAAAATATATTAAAAGAAGATGTGACATGACGTGATATTACGCAGCCCCACTTATTTTCCTTTTATTTACAAAAAAATCATAAAAACGACGTCGTTTTGATAAATGTATGCTATTTAAAAAGTATGTTTTTGAACCGTCCTCTCTCTCTCTCTCTCTCTATATATATATATATATATATATATATATATATATATATATATATATTGTAAAACTTAGCCGTCATTCTTTCTTTAGCCATGAGCCATAGATTTAATAAATAAAACATTACAACTTTATAAGGCCGCATATGCATTAAATCCTTATTCATAAATAACATTCCAATAACTCTTGGGCGATTGGTCCAAAATTTATTTATTTATTACTCCTAAAATATTTATAACATTTATTCTGATAATTTTTTTTACAAGACTCAATGATTTAGGTATAATTTGGATGCATGTAAATAACAGTGATGTACATAAAAAATTATCATAATAAATGTCATAAATATTTTAGAAATAAAAAAAAAAAAAAATTTTGGGCAGATCGCTAGGATCGCTCCTTCTAGAAGCACTTCAGGCTTTTCAGCCGGATGATTGGATATTTGGATGTAATTATGCTTACATGATGGCTGATGCTGTAAAAAAAAGAAGAAGCAACAAAAGCATGTGCAACGTAACAACGGTATAAAAAAAAGAAAAAGAATAAATAGCCTAGTCAGCTTCATTAATCCATTCGCCAACCAATGCAAGTGAACAATGGAATTTTTTTTTGTAACATCTGGCCTAAGCCAAGCCCCGCCCTGGCCTGATCCAAGGCCCGCCCTGCCCCAACCCAAGGCCTTAGCAGGCCCCTCTTTTATGCATTAAGCTTGACCTATTAAGCCAAAAGTCAAAATTTGACTTGACTTGATCAACTGTCAATGTCTGCTAAATTCATGTCGGACCAGGGCATGACGACCTGTTGTGCATCATTACCTCTATATCAATAAAAGTAAGTCATATATTTGATCAAGTAGCCATATGCATGAATGTGTCATTGGGTTCATTGCAATTGTCTTCTTCTTTTATTTTTTTATTTTTGTTTGTGAACTTTTACATAAGAGCCAAGTAAATAAAGTCCAGAGCGATTTAGTTTTCATTACCATGTATCATAATTTAATAAAAATATAAATAAAAAATAAAAGAAGAGAAAGTCGATACTTATAATTATATTACGAACTTGTTCCTCCATTTTATTAATTTAACTTTTTAGAAAGAGATTTTTAGTCATTTTTATTTGTTATTTATAAATTTTAAATGTTGAATTTGTTATATTATCTTTTATAATGAAAATTTAATTTTTTCTCTCTCATATTTTTAATAAATTTTTAAAAATTAATATAAAAATTTTATTCTCAAATCAGTTAATTAAATAAAATATTAATTACATTTTTTAATTTACGTACATAATCTTAATACGTAAATAAAAAATTATGGAGGGAGCACCGCAAAGGTAGTTCAGTATAAGGGTGTTTAAAAAAATTTGTTCAACCATTTTTTTGTATATATCAAATCGGACGGTTCGGTACAAATAGTAATCGGTTCGATATCGATTCGACATACCGGTATAATCAATTCGGTATCGGTTTGGAGATTTAATGGTCTGATATATTTTAGACCGTACCGATTATTCTATTTTTTTAAAATTATTTTATTAATAAATAATTAATAATAATAATAATAATAATAATAATAAAATAATATTTCGAATAAATTTAACCGAATGAAGACGCAGTCTCGGTCGTATCATATAGGAGAGGAGAATATATAGAGAGAGAAATCGGACCCTATTTCCGAAAAATCATTCTACACTTTTTCGAAAGAGTTTTAGAGAGAGAATGGGGAACGCATTCTGTATTTTTTGTGGATGTATAGGGCAAGCGAACGTCGGAGTGGTGGAGAAGTGGGGTCGATTCGAGAAACTGGCTCAACCAGGCCTTAACTTCTTCAATCCTTTCGCCGGCGAATGCATCGCCGGCATTCTTTCCACCAGAATCAACTCTCTCGATGTCAAAATCGAGACCAAAACCAAGGTTTTACGCCCTATACCTCTATATTTGTCTCTCCATGGACTAGAATATCTTAAATCCTGCATCTATTTCTCAGTTTAAACATCACTTGCACTTACCTCTCTCCCCCGAGTAGATCAATTAATACTATTCGAATGAATTGTATATTAGGCTCCGAATTGGGAATGAAACTGAGACACTTCAATACTTGCTTGATATTAATCACCATTCGTGTGTATATGTATATAATAATTGCTCATATGATGAATTTGGTTGTTGATGGGCGAAAATTATGCCTGACCGGAAGATTAATTACCTGGGTCTGTTTATATATTAAAAAACCCCCTACTTCATCAAGGTCTTAGGTGCCCAGATCTCATATAGCTGTTATTAAAATGCCTCCCTCCTTCCCTCAGGGTTAATTTACAATAATGAAGATCAAATAGAAATTTGAGCAGTGCAAATTATAAGGCTCTGTCAGAATAGATTTTGGATAATTTGACAATGAGTATGTCTCACTTTTGCTTTTATTGGGCAAGTCGATATCTTGCAACTGAAAAGTTAATAGTAATTGTCACCTATAATTGTAAGAATTAGCTTACTGGTACCCTTGTATAAGCCATCAAAATTGCCACCAAATGACATTGCCTTAAAAAAAGCTTTTTTTTTTAGTATTAAAGCTGGACATATTTATCACAACTTATTTTAATAGCATCTTATAACATGTATGCATGGCTATGTATAGCACACATCAGTTGTCATGTTAGTTGGGTAGATTGAGTTCATTACGAACATCATAGCTGAGGGATCTGTGTGGTGCATTTTCCTCCGTGGAAAGAAGTAATGCATGTGTCAAATCTATTTAATTTCGTAATAGTTTTCATTGTAGCATTTTTGTTCCTTAATGAACAATGTGTGTACGAAACAAGTGGGCTTCAAGCCATGTGATTCATTTCTTCTACAATTATTCCGCTTCAATTTTTTTCTATGCCTAAACTTGGTACTTTATATATAAAAACCTTTCTTCATGGAATTCAAAAGAAGTCTGTTACTTTAGTTGAAGATACTTGGGTAAGATCTTCTCTAATGTTAAATTATCAGAAAATTTCTATGGGGTATGCTATAAAAAGTTTGAGGGTTTTATCATAATCAACTTTTTTGGTACACTTCTATTGTGATGTGAGTTGATATATGGACTGCAGAAACATGTTCATTTCCTTAAGGTAACAAGTGCATTTTGTTATGGTTATGTGAGAGCCACCTACCAGATTTAATTGATGTGATGTCATAACTTTTAAGTTGGATGTTTGTTTACATTTCCATAGAGAACTATAATATGACTTAAATTTGCTAGTGGATGTGAAGAGAGAACTAGTTCTCTTTAGTTGTATGTACTGTGTGTGATCATGAGAAAATCTACTACATGTATAACCAAATCTTGCACTTGTCAAAAAAGAATCATATCTTGTATTTTATTACAATTATAATATCTGAACTCATAGCATTGACACTAGTATTGTATTTTTAGCTTTTAAATTAGTCTTGATTTTGTAAAGTACAATGTACTCAACCTTCTTGATTGGTCAAAGCTACGTAAATAAATGAAGAAGAAGAAGAGAAGAAACCCTAGGAGAAGAAGAAGAAGAAGAGGACCTGTGCTGCTTCCTGCGATGGCCGACGATGACTGCTTGTTTGTTTTTTTCACCTGCAGTGCGACATGGCTGTTGCTTCTCTGTTTCTTTTCTTGTCTGTTTTTTTTACCTCAAGATTTCCACATTTTTCTATTTTAGCCCCCAATGTTTCATAAAATTTTAAAATACCCTGAATTTTGAACTTTTTTTACATATTAGCCCTTGTACTTTTATTTTTTTACATTTTAGCTCTTGAAATTTTATTAGTTTTCAATTCAGTCCTTGTAAAAAAAATTCAAAGGTGAAATTTTATTGCCAATATTACTAAGTATTTACATAATTGTGTTTTTAATGGTATTTCATATAATTATGTTTTGAGTTTTAATGTATATTGAATTTTATTGTCAATATACTTGTGAAGTAAATAAATAATATATAAATTGCACGCTATAAACGACTTGTCGCCCGCCACGGCGATCGGCTACCGCCATGACTCGCCGTGGGGCCGTGACAACTATGGTAGCTATTGTTGATATCCATAGGGAATGGGGTGTAGCCCTTCATTACGGAGCTGTATTTCATTTTATGTTGCTTGATTTTGTTGGTGGACTTCTTGTCCTTCATTGACGTACCTCTGTTCTAATAAAGTTCTTCTTCTTTAATAAAAATAAAACATCATCTTTTAGGCCAGGAAATTTCTATTATTTAGGAAGAATTACAATTGATTTTTATTTTGTAGGACAATGTCTTTGTGCAAATTATTTGCTCGATTCAATACCGAGTTATAAAGGAAAATGCTGATGATGCTTTTTATGAATTGCAAAATCCTAAGGAACAGATTCAAGCTTATGTATTTGATGGTAAATTTCACCGTCCCATGTATATTTTGCCTTATGATATATGCCACTATTAAGGAAGTTTATCTCTCTTTGTATAATTCCTTTTATTTGTCTATAAGTTGTTCGAGCTCAGGTGCCAAGAATGACGCTAGATGAGCTTTTTGAGCAGAAGGGTGATGTTGCTAAAGCTGTCTTGGAGGAACTTGAGAAGGTAAGTTGTCGCTGTTATAGATTATTATAAGTTGTTTAATGTTGTTCTTTTCTTACGGACAACAGTTAAATCAATTTATGTAGGCTATTCAAAGAAATGCGTTTATTTTGTCTATTTTTCCTTATAAGCTGGAGGATTATATACACATTAATTGCTACAATTACTAAATATTATTTTTATGAAGAAATTTATTTAATGAGAAACCTAGCTCAGTACATATTAAGACATTCAAGTAGGAACTTTATTCTGTTACACTGAAGATGACTTGGTTGCAGTTTGATGTAACATTAACAATTTACGGTAGCATTGATCACAAGCTTCCAATCCATTATGCTAACTTACATGTTCTCTCACTTCTTTTATATTTTATTTTTAGAGTTTATTTTTTATTTTAACATCTGTATATACTATTTTGGTTTATTTGTGCCATTGTTGTGCTCCATGGTTTTATTGATGTAATGCCGTAACCTACTAGGTCAATTAATTTGTTCTCTGATCATAAGTTCTTATTGGATTGTGAACCATACTTGGATCAGGTGATGGGAGCATATGGATACAACATAGAACACATACTTATGGTTGACATCATTCCTGATACCTCAGTACGCAAAGCAATGAATGATATAAATGCAGGTGATGATAACTTTTAATTTGTTGTTGCTATTACTCTTTCTATACAAAATTTCGCTCTTTGAACTTTTCTGAATTCTAATGTATGGGTAGTATAGAGTATAGACCAGAAGTACCTACTTTAGATTCAGGTCTGAGGTGTCTGCTTCTTTAACTTCCTACTCGACTCTTAGGCTGCAGTTGAGAAGGTTTCAGTAATCTATCTCTAGCCTGTTATACATCTGAAAAGATACTGTGTTAATTTTGTGTACAGCTCAAAGAATGCAGCTTGCTAGTGTCTACAAGGGGGAAGCAGAAAAGGTTCTCCTAGTTAAAAGGGCAGAAGCAGATGCGGAATCGAAGTACCTTGGTGGTGTTGGTGTTGCCAGGCAGAGACAGGCAATTACAGATGGCTTGAGAGAGAACATATTAAACTTCTCTCACAAGGTGGAGGGCACCTCAGCTAAGGAGGTGATGGATCTTATAATGATCACTCAGTATTTTGACACTATAAAAGACCTTGGGAACTCGTCAAAGAATACCACTGTTTTCTTACCCCATGGTCCAGGTCATGTCAGGGACATTAGTGAGCAGATACGAAATGGGTTGATGGAGGCAGGAAGTGCTCAGATCAATGGGGTTTAAATCCGCAATTCTGTGAAACCTATTCTGAAAATATCTGCCTTGGACGGTATATTTCAAGACAAGTGTGTTTAATTTAAACTTGAAATAAAGTCTTGAGAAAGAACAAATACTGAAAGCAGACTAAAGTAGTGTCTACACAATGCTTGTATATGCGGCCATTACATGTTAATTGATGCTTAAGAATTGTTGGTTAGGATTGTAAATATTGTTTTTAATTGCTGCGTGGCAGCTTGCATTAATTTTTTTTTCTTGAAAGTACTTGTATAGACATTGTAGCTGCAACTATGTCCGAGTATACAAACTATATGGTTTTCAGTAATGGCATCGGCGTACATTTTTTCTCTCTCCCCCTTGTGAGATAATTTGGGTGATGGTCCCAATTTGATGAATCATTGTTTCTTATCTGTTTAAATGGCGTCTGGCAAATTTTCAATGGATTATACTCTTCATAAGTTGTAAACAATTTGGAAAGAATTAGGATATAGGCCAAGGCCTTGTCAAAACTGCATTTTTTAGCGCAGGTTGTTGTCTTTGCATGGATCGAGTGAATAGCATTCTATATTGTTCTCCCCAAGAATTATTTTGAGATAACTCTTCGTGCAAAGACGGAATTTTACAACCTCATTAACGTGGAGAAGCTGATAAATGATATGGCTGCATAAGAAGAATTGAGAATTTTTGATACTAAAGTGCGCTTATACTTTGAATATAATAAGAGAGATGTGAAATTTTACGTATGTCTAGGAGCCTGCAAATTGTAATGCAGTTAACTTCTTTGTAATTGTAGAAAATCTAAGAAAGGCACTAATACTCAGCTATAGAAAAGGTGAGCAAGCTGGAAACAGACACCTTTGAGACCGCTAGTGTTTTCACTCGATGACTGCCCTAAAATGTAAGCTACCTGGAAGGGACCTCTACCTTCTTTAGAATTATACTCGTCTAATTTTTCCTTAATATTTTAAATGTTAACAATATGCCTATTCAATAAACACTTCGGAACGTATTTTTAGTGTATGAATTTTGTACAATTTCAGTGGCATTGCATGCAGCATCAAGTATTCAGACTATTTATGCCAATGATATCGAACGGTCAATAAAATAAGATATCAGTGACATGAAAATGAAGGGATTCAGCAATGGGCACGGAGTGTAAATTGTCATGCCAAAGTGAACAAGTTATGTGGGTAAGAAAGATCAAAAACAGTTGATAAAGAACAAGATTATCCCATTCATTAATCATGATTCACGTCATCTACCACAGTTGTGTAAGATCATATCATAGTTTATGGTGAGAGAAAAACTTTTGTTAAACTCCAATTCTATAGGTTTTATGATTTACTATTATAATAATGACAGTGCATCAAAGAGTTGCATCATAGCGCCACTTTCCCCACAGAGTAACCCCCAACAGAGGACAAAATGTTTAGTTTTTCTTGCAATAAAATAATCTGGAAAGTCCACAACTGTTAACCATGTCCAGCCATTTCTTAGTACTTGGTTTGACGGTATGCTCTTCCAGGAGGGTAAGCTGCACCCCTTTGATAATAACCACCAGCACTAGAGCCCTGCAAGCAAAATGTAGCAGATGATTTGACTTGTATTAGAGATGCCACATGCGCGCGCGCGCACACACACACGCATGTATGTACATATCTATTACATAAAGAGGGAGAGGTAAGTTTGACACCGTCTCTATTCTTATTTTTAAAATTCTTACTAACGTTATATTTACTTTAGTCACTTGCATGCAGTTTGCCACCGTACATTTATTGAAACATGCTTTAAACCATAACCTCTTTTTTCTCCCCACTTTCATTTTTTTCCCTCTTGCAATTTGCTCCTACTTCTTCCATTCAAATAAGACGCAGCTGTTGGAAGTGACCACTTGAGAGTTCTTGAGAGTTATTAACACGCACGATGCATGTGTGCGTGTAGACTAGTATTATATAAAGAGTGAGGGTAGGAGGGGTTATGTCTCTTGGTTTGTCAATCACACTCTTTTAAAAAAAATAAATTATAAGGTCCCACTTCTGTACTATTCTACCCTATTTTATCTTTTTTTTGTAATATTTTTGAGTGGTTCTACACTTACCTTCAAATTTGACTCATAAACCTTACCCTCGTATAAGACAAAGAAGTATGATCCCACTTTATTTGCAAAATACAAATAAAACGGGACCATACCCTTTCGTCTTTTTTACGGGTAGAGCTAGCGGGTAAATTTTGAGGGTAAGTCTAGAATTTTCCAATATTTTTTTTGCCTCTCCCCCTTATCTTTATCCACCATTTATCTCTTTATTATCCCACCTCCTTTTTTAGAACACACATCCAATCATTTTTTTTCATTTCTAGTATGCCAGGTAGAATAATATATATATATATATATATATAAAGAGACATATAGTGACTGTGTGAGAGAGAGAGGACCTCATATCTAACATAGCTCGAGTAACTTGGGGCATAAGATGGTGGAAGCGTCGAACCTGCTATAATAAAAAAATTAATTAAATAAATTCACTACCAGTTTCAAAAGGAAAGTACGAATGTTCGGCAAAGAGCCTTAAATAACAGGCAAGCTTAAAGTAGCACTCCAAAAAAGGAAGCATGTTTGCAACTTAAAGTTAGGTACATATTAACATTGTAAATTCCTACAGAAAAAGAAATCAAGAGACGTATAATGCACTGGGAAAGACAAGTATAAGTTTTCATAAATTCCTACAGAAGAAGAGAACAAGAGAGGAATAATGCATATTAAAATACCAAGTATAATCACAGAACACTAATGAAGAAGTATCTCGCTTCCTACCAAGCATGAAACAAAAGGGTGTAAAACAAAATTTCTTTTACAGGTTACGCTAATATGTAATTGATACCTGTAGTACAGCTCCGGAAAGTAATTTTAATCGGAAAGAGATCACTGTTGGTCAACTTAATTGTTCCATAGCACAATGATTTTCTCTTCTCAACCATGACTAAAGAAAATTCCATTTGAGATTTACAGTGATAGAAGTATAAAAAAATTCTATTTGGAAGGGGAATATAAAGTAATGGTATTACTGAAAAACGACAGACAGAAAATCTGTAGGTTAGCATTTTCACACAAATACAATCTAATCCAGCATCACATAAAATAGGATCTCTTTCATTTTTGATTTACTGTTTCATCTTTTCCTTATGGGGGGATTCGGCTGGGTAGAGAGATACATACCTCCCCCATAATCATAGTTACGGCTGCCTTGGCCATCAGGTCCACCAACTCTCCTGAGAAAAGAAGTGTTGAGCATATTGACCAGAGTAAAAATAAGAAGTTAAAAGTCACATATGAAAAGAATATAACAAAAACCTTCCCAATCGAGGATCATATAGATCGTGGCCATGTTCTGCGACTGTAGCTTGACCATATCCTGCATGAGGTTGACCGTGTGTTGGAACTGCCGGTTCAAGGTATCCTCCACGAGTTTGGCTTAGTACACTAACACTTGTTTCAACGTATCTTACATGTCGGTCTTGAAAACCTACAGCAGGCTTAAGGTATCCTACATAAGGTTGGCCTCTTGTTCCAGCAGCAGGCTGGTAGCCTGCATGAGGTTGAACCTTTGTTCCAACAGCAAGATCAAAGTATCCCATGTTGGGTTGACCTTGCTTCACCGCATTAGGTATAATGTATCCAGCATGGGGCTCCTGGAAAGCACCATCTATGTATAAAACCAGCATGTCCTGAAACTTTATATCTGACGAATAAGAAAGAATATGTTACCATATCTATATTCCGACGTATAGGTGCAGAAATTGAACTGTAACCATGACCCTTATAATAAGCAGTGGTTGCATCATTTTCAAGTGCATAATGCGCACCATAGTCAGGCCGTTTTCTGACATGAGGATCTCTCTTTAGGTTCCTATTATTATTAATTGCCTTTCCTCGTGTGTTGCCTACATAATCAGGGAAAACACATCAATTCCAAGGTTATAGGGACTAGTTTTCAGACACGACATTCTACAAGTACCTCGTGGTTTCTTTGATGGCCTTTTACTGTCGCCAAGTTCAATGCCTTCACCCCCAATTCCATGATCTTCGACCTTTGTAGATATTGTTTTTCTTTTGTTATTTATTCTTTCCAACTTGGACGTTGGTTCAGCACTTCGTGCTCCAGTGCCACTTCGAGCTTTATCAAGCTTACCACCATCAACAATTCTCGACTCAGAGAGAGCCTCCCCCTTCTCTTCAACCTTGGCCTTTCCCTTTCTTTTTGTGTGTTTGGACTGAGGAAGACCTTTCCCAGGCAATGAACGAGATTGTTTATTCATCTCATTCCCTTTTTTAGATGGAGACACTTCATTGATTTGTTTCACCTTGAATCCCCCACGAAAGCGTTGCTTTTGAAGTCCACCATTATTTTGAGGTTTCGCAATGCTGGCTTTGACCTGAGACATAATATGACAATTCATATACTGCTTTCATAACTAAAAAGGAATGAGAAGACTACCTTATTACCTTAACTTCTCCTTCTGCAGTCTGAGCATTATTGATCCCTTCCACACAAGCTAGAGCACTTTCTCGAGAACAGAAAGTGATAAACCCAAAATCTTTGCGCTTGCCACCAAGATTCTGACACAACTGAAATTCGATAATCTCACCATATTGTTTACAGATTTCTTTCACCTTTTCTTCATTCCAAGCATCTGTAATGCCTTCGATATACACTCTTTTGACCTAGAGCAGGGAGAATGAAAATATGCACTTCTTTTAGACTTCTGACCATAAAATATGGTAATTTCGAGAAGTATTTGTTGGACTCATCACACAGTATGCATTTTCTATGCTTAAGAAGACTACCATTTTTATCTAAAAAGTACAACTAATTTGTTTACCATTATTTTTTAATTGATGCAGAACTAAGTAGACGCCTTGAATGATTTGTTATTTGTTCTGTTTTGCATATTCATTTACTTTGGGGTTTAAACAATAATTTGTTTGTTAGCTCTTTGCATTAAATATTAATCCATATAAGTCTATGTGCGTAAAGGTCTACACAATATTTTAGGGAATTGTTATTTCCACAATATTTTAGGGTCTCTCTCACATGAATGTGGGTCCAACTAACTATTCTTTGAATGGTGCCTTCTGGAGATATCATTTTCCAATTTTAAATTTATTTGAGGAAGACAATACAAAGTTGCTACTGAAATCTGAAGGCCTATTAGTCGCTGCAATTTAAATAACATATTATTTAGTATCTACATGATTTATATATGAGAAAATTAATTTAAGCCATTAGTAAAGTTAGGACGGACAGAAATAAGAGTCAAAACTCATATGAGTAAATACTAAATAGACTAGTAAAACTGAGTTTAAAAACTTATGGAAGGGGGCCCATGGCCCACCCTAGTGGATCTGCTCCTATCCATTTCCCACGAATTAAAATGCATGTATAGACAAGTTAACCCAATTTTCAAATTTGTTAAAATTACTTGCAGGGTCATTAGTTGGTTGAAAGAAAGCTTCAGGTCCATCATCCATATGTGCAAGTTTAATGTAATACATCACCAAGTGGGGAGATCATTTATATAGCTCTTTATTTTATATAAACAATGTTTAACCAGCAAGGGGAGAGCTTGCACTCCTGACCTGAGACAATAATTCCTCATTCGGATGCAACGGGGTTTGTGCAAAAGCAACCTTAACACTTATATCACGGCCAAAAACAGCATCTGGTTTTCCTAGTCGTTGTAATGCTGCCATTGCATCAGAGTGAGTGCTGAACTCCAGAAGAGCAAAACCTTTAATCCTCCCTACCTTTTTTGGATCATCTGGCACTTGAATCTCCTCCATTTTATCAATACCGTAGTGTTTCAACATCTCCAACACCTTAGAGGGAAAAAGGGGTAAAAGGGAAAAGAGAAAAAGGAAAAATGTAGAAGGAAACACATAGCTTTATGTTAATGATGACATCAATATAAAGTATTTTTTCCCCTTCTGGTAAAGAGATAAAATAAGAAAAATAATGCACAACATCAAATTAATAGTGAAGTCAGTAACATCATGTACATATATTTATAAAATGAACAGGAAAAATGATGGGTTATAGTAGCACATCAAAAGCTTACAAGTTCCTTTGTCCATGTTTTGCAAATGTTGCCCACGTAGAGCGTATCTTTGTCCTGGCTAGCTGATACCTTAACACGCTTGCCCCTCACCTTGTCAGAAGAGAAAACTGTGTCATTGCTATTGTATAATGATATTACGAATAACTTAAGTGCTTATGTTTTTATGTAAAAGAATATACACACACACACTCAGAGAGATTCAAAAGTACGTTTAAAACCTCAAGTCCATATACACACACACAGAGATTAAAAAGTAACATGAAAACCTCAAGTCCATCCTTTAACTTAGAAAGAGCAGTTTTGGCTTGCTCATTCGTTGCATATTGAATAAATGCAAATCCTTTGCTCTTCTTTGAAGTTGAATTCCTTATTATCCTTGTGGATGTTATTTCCCCAAATGTACCAAATACTTTGACCAGATCATCCTCAACCACCCCCTTGTCCAACCTTCCAATAAAAATTTCTATATTCTTTTGTTTACTCCTGTCAGTGAGAAGATCATTAGTGGATACACAAGGACTTTCATCATCTTTATTGTATTCAGTATTCTTATTATGTTCCTCATCTTCCTCGATATCCCCAGCCTCACCTTTCCCATTACTACCTTCATGGACAACGACAGGGTTATCATCGTCACCGAATGCCTCATCAATATTAATTTGAACAGCAACATTCTCTTCTTCAGCTGAGAGCAATTCTGAAACTATAAAGAAACATATGTTTGTCAACATTGATAACCCCAAACCTCATCAAATCATCCAGAAATTCTACATCTTCTGTTGCAAGAAGTGAGAACACTCATATTAGAGTCTAGAGACATCAGACATGTAGAAAGTTTTTTAATACTTCGTGTGTGTGTGTGTGTGTGTGTGTGTGTGTGTGTGTGTGTATAAACAACTGATTTTACAAAATTGAAGATGCGCACACCTCCATGATTAGCTCACACAAAGACCAACTGTAATGAACAAGTATAGCCTATATACAACTCAAAGCGGGCCTACTTAACACTACTGATAGCCAAAAGAGGCATAACCCCTTAGGCCCTTAAACAAACAACTATGAATAAAGAAATACTGCCTACTGTGCATCTAAACAAATATTAAACCAGCACTAAAAAGAAGAACAAATGAAAATATATTCCTATACGAAAAGAAAGATCTAAACTGCATTCCGGCAAATTAAAAAATCTACTACGTCAACTCATATTATTCAGGCTTTTCTTGAAGTCAAACTCTGTGTTATCTCGAGCAACCACATATGAAGTTAAAGTTATAAGCGGTAGCTGAGTGTTAACAGGTGCAGGAATTATAAGGTTAATGCAAGTGATTTTTTTTTTGTTGCCATAGAGGTAATTTAGGATTCTAAATCAAGTCTCCCGCCAAACTTGGGATGACTTGTACGCCATGAGACCAAGATTAGGGGGTCAAAATTGGTAGTATGGAAAAATAAAATCCTGCGACATTAATGTGATGATCAACCCAACCTCACAACACTCGAAATGTATGTAGGTATACTTTTCATGCAGGCATTCGTTGTTGAACAAATCCTTATCCACCAATCTACTTATCATATTTATGAAGTTGTCTTTATGATCATCTCACTGGTAGAACAAACTCAAATAGGTTTTCCTAGTATTTAATCCATGCTGAAGTAACTATTTAATCCATGCGGAAGTAACTGCTTGATCCCAGTATTTCATACTTGACGGCCATAGAGTTTACCGTAAGACCCCATAGCCAAACAACGACCCTCATTTTATCCATTCACTAAAATTCATTAATCTTTTCTGGCAGTGTGAAGATGGGTACAAGTTGAGTCTAAAAGAGCAGATAAAATACTTCACCCTCTTATTCTACTTAGTTGTGTACCTATAAGGCTAAAACAAGCTTCGCAGACAGGCATGACAATTTTAGATACCAAGAATGAAGAGACTGAGATGGCAACCAATGTGTCTAAAACTAATGTTCTACTAGTCTACTTTTGCTAACACTTGAAATCTGTCATGATGCCTTCACTACTAACTAAACACATGTCTATATATATTTGTGTATCTGAGGGTGAAATTCCCTTCATGAAGACACTATTTGCATTTTGCAGATCAATGACCCAGAAGTTTGAAGAAGTCAACTATATCACCGGTCAATCATTTTTAACACAATTGAGCATGAATGCAAAAGAAATTGAATTCTTTTTTATAGAAGAAATAATAAAAAGAGAGATTACAGTAAATCCCATAAAGAAAAGGAAAAGCGAAACAATTGTATAACCTGTCAAAAAAAAAAGTGAACACTCTCATGGTCTGTGTTGAGTGTCATGGTTCAAAAATAAATTTGTGGTATGGATTGTAAGGCATTCTAAAACCACATATAGAATTTGTATTTTGTTATATAATTTTTCCAATGTTATACTTTATCATCTAATGTGAAATTTTAAAGAATAGAAATACGATTATATTACATCTAAATGGGTTGGAGACATGCCTTAAGCTTTGTGCCACCAACATAGTTTTGAACCATGACAATCAGTTAGACGAAGGGAGTATAACATGAGGCCTACACTTAATAATGGCTCAAAATCAATGCCATCAAAACCACTATATTTGCTCCTACTAGAAATTAACCAATAGATTAACAAAACTCTGCCCAAATAAAAAGTATAAAAAGCAAAGAAAGCTTCTGTCTTTATTTTTTCCAGAAAAGAATCATCAGTTCATCACTCAGTATTTTTTTCCATTCTTGATCTAATCCCTGACCTGCATCTGTACAGTTTTGAAATACTGAAATAGCAAAGCCACTAAAGTTCTTTCACAAAAGATCTTAAACATTCTTCCAGGTTTTCACAGCCAACTAATAGCTCAGTCACGTTATATTCAAATATCAACAAATTGTCAAAGAATAGTATTCAACTCAATCAACACTAACCGAATGCAGTTAATCCACTAGTAAGCAATAGAGTTCAATTTTCGAAAGAATCAATCAACCAAACCATATCATTTGCAGTACCTGGAACACTTGCCAATTGTAATCCATCATTACCGCCTGCCCCTTCACTCTCCCTAGACACATTCTCACCTTTATCCACCATAATAATAATATTCTCATCACAATTTTTATGTTTCTCAACTTCCATTTCCACTTTCTCCTCCGTATTGTGATCCTCCGTCACAGTAACAGTACCTAGAACAATCTCCGAATGTAATCCATCGTTAAAGCTAGAACTTTCTCTCTCCACACACGCATTCTCATCTTTCACCTCCGTAAGAATAACATTCTCATCACAATTATGGATTTCAACCTCCATTTCCAGACTCTCCTGCGTGTTATGATCAACCAATTCCTCCTTAACCGCGCTACTACCGCCGCAAGTCAATTTATCGGCTTGATCAGAATTCTCGTCCATGATAGTTTCGTGTTTGATTTCTTCCTCTCCAATAACTGGCTGTGCCGCCACTGATTCATATCCCAATTGAGTAACAACAGTCTCTTCTAATTCTGTTGATTCTTCAGTTTTGAATTCAAAATCGGACCTCTCATCGGCAAGAGTACTCGATTCAACTTCAGATTGTTTCGATTTCGGCGCGTTTTTCTTTGCCTTCGCCAAAGCTTTTCCTTTGGCCGATCGAGGAGGCATAATTTCCGGTATGCAGGCAAAAAACACCGAGAGAAGGGGAGGTGGTGGCGTAGTGGGGTGGGGGGTATAATTTGGATTTTACTTATTCGTGGGCTTGTTAGACCTATGTGACATCCGATCCATATTGGGCTTTTGTGGTATACCTTTTATTTGGTCAGGCTTGTCTATTTTTTATTTTGTCAGGCTTGCCTATCCTCGTTTACAAGAATAAACTTCAACTTGGTAAAAAAAGAAAAAAAACTGATATTTTTACATGGTCTTCTAGTTGAAAATAAAGTGGGTTTTATTTTTATATGAGAGAGAATCATGTAAAAATACAAAAAACTCGTGTAAAAATAGTATTTTCTAAAAAGAAAAAATAATCTATTCCATCCTTTGAAAAAAGAGAGTCAAAATTAAATTTTTGTAACTCTTACTTGTTTGAATGTCTACATTACACACACACACACACACACACACACATATATATATATATATATATATATATTGGTTTGTAACAATTTTTTCCTAATACAAATTTTAGTCATAAATTACTATTAAGAAGTAAAAAAAGAATTATCAACATTTATGATTATAATAAGGACGTACAGAATGTACATATATAATTGCTTTAAGATAAATACTAATATTTCAAAAAATATTATTTTCCTTCATATCTTATGAAGAAAAAAAACAAGAGGATAAAAAACATTGTATAAATTTTACAATTGAATCACGCTTTTCTAGAGTAAAATAGATTTGATGTTAACAAGTGAAAAATGTTAAGGACTAGGCAATTATATCATTTTGAATAAATATACCCTTATAATTAAATAAATCTTAGTATGTATTGCGATAAATTTGTGTCAAATTTATCAATATATGAAATTTGATTGAATTATAGGAACACCCCACTTATTAAAAATCTCTTCAAAAAGATTATCAAGAATATTTATCTACAATAAAAAAATAATTGATATAAATATTCACAATATATATTATTTTTCTTATTAAATATGAACTCCCAATAAATTTTTAGCTTTTTGATCAAATGGTTAGGTCTACAGTGGGCTATTGAGGTCCATAAGTATAATAGAGGAGTCTGGTTCATTAAAGGACTAATGCTGTCAAGGGCCTAAAGATCCCCTAAAATAGGCCGAAGCTCATCACGGGCCTCTAAGAAGACTTCTCCCGCACCCTCCACAGGCCCAAAAAATATGCGTGAAGCCATATATATATATATATATAAATAAGAAGTGATTCATAGTAAATAATTATTATAGACTCTATTCCAACAAACTGATCTTACCAAATACCAATAGAGTGACTCGTACACTCTTTTAACAGCTAAAGTTATGTCTTATATTATCCCTTATCAGTAACGTCATGTTCTAATTTAAGATATATTTTCGTTAAGTTTGATTAAGACTATTTAATAAAATTTTGGTAAAATGACGTAATTTTATTTAAGATTAAGTTTTTTATTTTTGAATTTTATATAAAAAAATAATCTTTAGTTATAATTTTTATACAAAACTATATTGTTTTGCTAAATAATCTCAACCAAACTTAATTAAGGCATGTATTAGATTACTTTTTTCTATATATATAAGCAATTTGTAATTATATAAAGAAGTTTATATAAGAACAATTTCTCCTTTCTATAAAGAGGTTTAATGTGCAAATTTTGTAATTATATGAAAAAAATAATTTAAAACTCAAAACTCTTGTTATAGAACGGTTATATTATTTCCTTTTTTTTTATTTAAAAAAAATGGGTTTAATTTTTAAACCATACTAAAACGTGACACTGAGTTCCAAGACACATTTTAGTGTTCAGAAAAGGAAGGGGCAACAGTGAGAAAAAAAAAAGGACTTGAACGAAGCTTCCTCCTTCACATGGGTAAAAAAACAAACCCACACGTCGACTCAACTATAGAAGATTGCCAATGATTATGAAGAATATCTTTCGCAAAAAAAGGAAAGAAATTAGAGCAATCACTGAGCTTCCCCTAATTTGAAGCTAAACCAGTACTTAATGGTCTAATTAATAATATCTCTCTCTCTATATATATATATATTAATAAAGAAGACGACATCATTTGAGATTGGTAGAATGGCCCCAATTTCATAAACCAAGAAGAAGAAAATAAACTAGTTAGATCAGCGGTGTAATACATTACTCCACCATAATATGATTAGTTACGTGGACGTTACTTCACCGTACTAATTGTAATAATAGAACTTGATACTATGAGAGAGAAAGGAATAGCAGTTTTATTATATAGTGCTAGTAATTATATTTAGATGACAATGATAATTAAAGAAGGATTTGATGGGAATAATATGATTATTTGTTAATATGACCAATTATTACAAAGCAATTCCCTTTAGTAGATGTATTATTTATTTATTTTTAAAAATAAAATAACTGAAATATATTATAATTTAAATTTAAAAATATCTTAAAATTTCATATTTTAAAATTAATATTAATTTTATAATTTAAAATTAATAAAACATTATATATATATAGACACACACACACACACATTAATGTAGTATGCGTTGTTATTTACTACTACATAAGAAGAAATTTTTATGATTACAAAAAATATACAAAGAGGAATCCCGCAAATCACACTAATTAAAGTTTCGACTTTCGACTAATAGTATTATATATATAAAACATATTAAATGCATTCAAATCAACTAAGCATACCACCAATTAGGTCGTAGTTTGGTGGAGGTTTGTATGTAGACTTTTTTCTGATTAATCTTGTACAAAAGTACATATCATAAAGGGGTTTAATATATATTTGCCCATGTAATTTTATATTTAAATTATTGAATTAATTTTTTTTTCATTCGACTCATTGTGCTAATAAATTATTTTAAAATGTTATAAAATTTGTCCAAATCATTTAACTTTTATCAAAATAAAATAAAATATATCAGACATTTTTTGGCACATACGGTTCAACAAAAAATGATAAAAAAGAATCAATGTGTAAATTTCAATCATCTTTCTGACTTCTAACGAAAAGACTTTTCTTCGATTTTTTAAAAAAGACGAGTTCTTATTCCTTTCCTTATTATAAGAAAAAAGAATTTACTAAACTTATCGAATTAAGTAATGAAGATAAATAATAAAGAGATAACAATTTTTTTATTTTTTTTTTATATTTTGAAATGTTGATGTAGGATATAGTTAAGGGTTAAATCAACTGAGTATTTTTAAAGTTCTAAGTAAAGAGTCATATAGGAGAGAAAGTTTACACATCACATATTTTTTCATGCTGTCTATCAAGATGAAAAAATTATGATATTTTAATATTAAAATTATTTAAAATTAATTTTTTTGATAAAAGCATAAAAATATGTTTACAAAATATTAAATATGAAATATGCTGTAAAATAAAAAGATTTTTAAAATAAATATTTTTAATTGTATTCTATAATTTATTTGAATATACACACACACACCCACCCACCCACACACTTGTGTGATTGTCAAAAAAGAATCCAGCAATATTAAAAGAAATATTTTAGTTTATTAAAATTATTTTAATTTTTATATTACAAAAAAAAAAAACAATTACACCAATTAAAATTAGTAAATTACACTTAAACAAAAAGATAATAAACAATATTCTTCTTTAGAAGAGAAAACACCCATTTTCAGTTCTTCCTGACAATCTACCGTCACCGCTACCAATCCCCATTCTTGTACACATATAACACATATATATGTATACATCTTCATATTTTATCTTCATGAATAATTCACATAAATTACATACAGTACTCTCACACATATATACATATTATAATAGCTGAAATCAGTTAAACAAATAAACTAACTTCAGAGATCCAAATAAGAAATGGCAAAAAAAAAAACACATTTCTCTTATAAAATTTGGAACAAATTTGGTGATAGTTGAAAATGTAGAGAGAGAGAGAGAGAGAGTTGGAGTTAGGGAAAGAAAAGAACAAGTCAGATCCACCGATGATTAACACCAACAAAAACACCATGCCTTTCGGATCCGATATAGTTGGGACCTATTGGAGGTGTAATCGCTGTTGTGAGACTCAGATTTGAAGGATATGGAGCATAGAGTTCATCATGTTCTTCATGGGTTCATGAACAAGTTCTTGGCCAGGCTTGTTGGGAATTGACAGGGAGACGATATTTTATAATTGTTTAGTTTGTTTAACTAGTATCCTGTGATTCTTTAAGTATCTACAATCAACTTAAAACACAGTTATTAAAGAATGTATTCGTCTCTTTCTTTTACCGGGGAATGGATATTACTCTTTTGTTTTCGTTTCTCTTTTTTGACATAGGAGTGTACGACGTAAGCCATACTCATCCCGTCCCATTTTCTTTGCCATTGTTGAAACAGCCATTTGAAATGTGCCCGACATATATTTTTATTTTTTAAAATCATTTGAATCCGATATTTTTCTATTTTCTTGAAAAAGTAAAGGAGAGATGTGGCTTAATGCAATTTACTTTATAGGAAAGGTGATTATCAGTGTATTGGATGGCTCAAAATTCAAATTTTTTGGTACCCAAAAGAAGTTGAGTTGTTACCTAATTGGCATCTCAATCGAAACCCCCCAAGGGAACGGATACATGTCAAATCTTGACACTTTTAAATACATGATGAAAACTATAGCACATTAAGAGAACCACAAAAACTAATGTCACATAATAAAGGCACATAGCTATATAAGTATCTATAATATAAAGTAACAAATTGAGGACCACATTGCGATTTACATCTCTAAAAGCAACCCGGCTGGGAGATAATTGATGAAAGGCACATTTCACTTGTGTTAAAAAAACATAAAATATTAATATATGCATCCTCTAAAGTGATAATTATACATTCAACTTTATATAAAGTTGTACTGCACTCATCGGATGTGCAACTATCAATTAGCGCGTGCATATATACAACGAGTACAAAAAAAAATCATACAAATTTAAATTTTTTGAAAGATATGTTTGAAGTGCTCCTGTTCATCATCAACAAAAGGAATACCATTTTCAATAAAAATAATAAAGTAAGTAGTATTCTTTTTACCAAATGAGCTATAGTTTTCATTTTCAATAGAAAGAAGAAAGGATGACTAATAACAAGATCAAGTTGTAATAATAACGCAGGAAAAGGAGAAGCTACCCAAACTGAAACAATATGCGTGTACACGGATAAGAAGGAAAAGTTAAAAACATATGAAATACTTTGCTTGCGTAGCGTATTCATTGTCCTTTTCAATCCAAATTTTCTCCATCGGTTTCTACTCAGCTTCCGACAAATTTAAAATAATTTGCACATGAAGCTTCCGTAATTACGTGACAATCATGAAATACTACATCCAGGGAAATTACAAGATTCTTCAAAGGGAAAAAAATAATCAAGAAATGGACAAGTGAAATGCATAAAGGTATGGAATAAAGACGAATAATTATGAAGGAGCATGGAAGGGTTAAGATTCTTGTAGAAAGATGGTACTGTCGTATACAAATCATTATATCCCCTTTCTCTTTTTCAAAGACATGAGTAGAATGAACAAACAAGTCATGGTATACCAGTGAAAACGCTTTCCCCTCTACCTATTGAGAAGTAGGTATTTATTAGCCCCGCCGATAGGCTCGTCTGTCTAACCACAAAAATGAGTTTCCAATACATCAACCAAAGGTAAACTTAACAGCACTAGATTGAATTTGGCCTACTAGTACTCACTTCACTCAACAAAAAGAGAGAATATGTAGCCCCAAAAAAGAGAGAGAACCCTTTTAGTTTTCATTTCCTCACTCCCACACCCAGTTTCTAACATCTCATTTTTACAGCTCAATAATGACGGAGAGAAATGGAGAGTTGGAATGCAGTTTAAAGTGCAAACTATATTTTATGCACAACTTTCTACTTAAAGGATGTCAATAATGACCAATACATAAACCCCCATATGATATGGGGCGTTGTCCTAGCATACTGTATCTTCCAAATTTCTCATCCCTCGTACCCTTCCCTTTTCCAATTTTTTTTTTGCTTGGAACATAAACAATTAACGTGTCATGTACATTAGAAAACTTTACCGGCCGGCAGCTACAATGCCTAAATTCAACGTCCAAAGTACTTCAATGAACATTATACTAGGGCTATGTTTGTTTACAAAAATTATACTTGAGATTGGATTATTTGTATTAATTTAACACTATTCCGGACTATATTTATCCCATGATAAAGGATTAATAGTCCTTTAAATAGTCGTTGGACTATTTTTTATCATCCTTAAGGCTATTTATGAGGGATTATATAATCCCATGATGAATTTGAGATTAATAATCCCCCTCATTTTAAGCTATTAAATAGTTTTATGGGACTAATAGTCTAACATGAAAGGATTAATAATCCCTCATCATGGGATAAAAAAATCCGAAATAGTTTTAAATTAATATAAATAGTCTAATCCCAAGTATGTATTTTGCAAACAAACATAGCCTAGATGTTAAAGTACCTCTTGGAGTGTCTTTAGGAATCTAAGAACAATAGGTGTATAGAGTATAAGACTCCCAACCAACCTTATTCCTTGTACTGCTATTGGAACTTTGAAACTCAATGCCTGTAACTCCCTTTGTAGAATCAAGTCCAAGCTAAGTGAATGTAGCATTATGCGTGCATGCATGGCATGGAGAGTAAGAAATAAAATAATAGCACCACCAACCTACCTACTAAAACATAGCCAAACAATATTTGCTAAAAAGTAGAACTTGCAAAATCAGTTCAAGTTTGCTACCAAATCTCTTTCAGCCATCTTGCACACAACTCAGCTGACAGCCTCCCTTGCTTCTAGTTTGCTTAAAAGACTGATGATCATGGCAAGCCTAAATAATGACTATTCAAAACTCCATTCTTCCATGATGAAAAGTTTACAGAGGGCCCGAACTGAAAGAAAGAGAATAATTAGGATGTTTAGTGCACAAGTTACCAAAAGTTAAAAAGGACAGAACCATAGCAAACATAAATTAATTAAATTAGAGGAAATGCAATTAGAAAGAATTGCCTTTAATCCTCACTTTTCTTTGAAAAAGACAATCAAAGCACGAGGTGGACATCCACCTGTGTAGGACTCCGTCATTTCAGCATCTCCTAGCCAGACACTCCAGGAGATACCTATGGTCAGTGCTCCTTCAGCCGCGCAGATCTATTTTTGGGGTTATTCCGAAGTTGACCCATATGATAACCAACCCTGGTTTTCCATCCAGCTAACCAACTCAAGAAAATCCTACTGAAAAAGATACTTTAAAAATTCAAACAAACATTTCATTTCATGTCCTTTTGCAACTTCTTTCTCAGGCAAACTCAACAAGGTTGGTTCAACCATGAATGCCATAGAAGCGTGCCTTAAGTATGTAACGAGGTCGTGCAAACTAATGCTCATAGCATTAAGTTTTTGTTATGAACTTTCGCATTGATAAAATAAAGCCTTGGGAGTGCAACAAAAAAATTAATACCAAGGAAATGGTGGCTATTTAAGAGAACCTTTATTCTGTGGTGAATTCAGATAAACAAGTTGTTATAGGATAAGTAGAACAATGCAGATTTTTCATATATTTCACATAACTACATAATGAACAGTTAAGAGAGCTAAGAGCCATGATTTGGTCACAGATGGTAATGGTGCAGAGGGAACCATATTGGAAATTAACATACACGTTGGCACATATAAACAAGTTCACTGGGTTCCACTGATAATCAAGTGAAGATAGTTGCACTTCACCTCGGATTACATTTCATTTGTTGTAAAAACATTGGTAATAAAATATTAAGTGAGGATTTCTCTTAACAAACCAGATCAAGATCTAAAAATCTGAAATAGCAAACATGATACAAGTCCATAAAAACAAGACAGAAAAATAAGGTAATCAAGTCCACCTTTTTTCAAAAGACATGATCTTTATACTCAGGCAAATTAAAGTACAATAACCTTGATTGATGATGAGAAATTTCAACACCCTTAGCTCTGCAACATGCTCTCTCTCTCTCTCTCACACACACACACACACACACAAATAAAGTTGTTCATTGGACACCATTAATAATCATTTTCAGTTCGAGTATGTGCTCGGCAATTCTACCTCATGAAAGAGAAACCTACCACTTAAAAGTGTCCTTGGATAGCTCCAGCAAGTGAAGGAACTGTTTGTAAGTCCAAGAATAATATGTAGTGAAATTTTTATGGAGGAATTCACTTAATATATTTGAATTTAACTAAAAAACATGGTGTAAATATAGAAATAGTCCCAACGTGTGATTTCAAATGTTAGTGATTAATAAGGTACTTCATGCTTAGTAGAAGTCCCTGCACCATACTGTATATTCGAGCTAAGTACATCACGTTGAATAAATAAGTCTCAAACAGGTCAACAACACTGACAGAGATCTTGAAACAAATACTTGGCAAATGCTTGAACCCAATTTTTGAATCTAAAATTTGAAAAATTTGAGGAAACTTTGAAAAAACAAGTCGCAATTCTCTAGCATACAAAATATTACAGTGTTCTTGATCTGTCCAGAAACATTTTCACAGTGAAAACAGGAATACGTTTTCTGTTCTGTTTGGTCTGTTCATGCCTGCCAGATGGTAACACAGATCATGTAGCCATGCAGTTTCTAAAATTACATACAACGTTCAATTCACTCTCCTCTCTCTTAACAACCCTCCAAAATCTTCTTGTAAACAAGGATCAAGAATAGAGAAGTGGAAAGAATCTGTAATTCTGTAATTTGGAATTCTACAGGAGTTAAAAGGAAAAAGCATTACAATGAGGGTGCTGCAAAGACCTCATTAAGCATCTCATCCATGCCACCTGGTCCACTTTCCATGGCGAACAGCTCTGTATCCTTCTCTTCCTCATTACAAAAATCCCGTCTCTCAAGCTTTGCATGTGCTGCAATATAAATCATCTTCTGAGCCCTGTCCAGACCAACTCTTGACTGCCCCTGGCCACAAACATATCTCATGAAGGACCAATTGCACTTAAACCTACTGGAGGTTGCATGAAGGAAGAGAAGCCTTACTGCAACTCTACCCAGTGACTTGAACTCTTTTAGGCATGTCTCCCACACAAGTCTACTGCTCTGAGGGTTTGCAATTCTCATCTTTCCTGTCACAGGGTCTCTCTGTTTAACCTGAACAGCTTGGGCATATAGTGGGTCTAACCCTTCTGACCTCCATTTCATAAGCTCCATCAAAGCAATATGAGCTTCCTCTCTTGAAACTAGCCGCATTATGAGCTTATCCACATCCTTCTCCTGTTCCCGTGTCAAGTATTTAAATGGTGGAAGGTACTTTCCGCTTGCATCCCTCATCAAATACAGTGGATCAAGTATATATGCAGCTGACCATGCCGGATGGTAGTTTTTCTTAAATCGACTTTCAACTATCTTCTCAATGGGTCCTTCTGCAATACTGAATTTGGCACACCAATCTTTCACTTTTGCTCTCAACTCTTCCCAGAGTGGAAGACATTGCCCAACTAGTGGCCTCTCAACTTCAATCTCTTCAGCCATCCCTGTGATCAGCTTCATGAGTGAATATATCGCCTCCACCTCGTTCCAAAAACCAACATCTTGAATCATCTCCGCAACCTCTCTAGCAACGGGGTACTCCACAAATAGAACTTTAAAGGAATCATCGAGCACAGCAACTTGTAGCACCCGAGCACAGCTCAATATATCCTCCAACATTGCAATAAGAGGAGCGAAATCTTTCATGATGTTATCACACTTAGGAAGAGGAACTCTAAATAAATCGTACTGCTCAAACTCATGTGACTGAAACTTGCGAAAACTACTTCTAATTTCAGACTCGCTATTAAAAAAGTTTGCAATTTTCTTGCAATTATCGGTTACTATCTTAAAAAGTGGAAGCTTTTTGCTAAAATCTTTGATCAAACTAGTGAAACCTTGAAGCTGACAAGACAAATTAACCATCCAATGATTCTGAATTTCTAAATGCTTCAATGCCTTACCTTTATACTTATCTGCAACTATCCCAACACATCTTTGCACAGAGTTGTCACATAAGCCGATAGTCGTCTCCCACAAAACCTCCTCTGCATACCTTGACGGTACCAAACCACCCGTAAAAAGTGCGTTTTGAAACACACTCGTCCCATTTGGAAGATTAACCATAAACTTAATAAAATTCTCTTCTCCATACCCACAATTCTTGCTCTTCCACCCATCAGAAGCAATTTGAAAGAACACTGCTTCCTTAATTCTAGCATCTGACTCCATTTTCACTTCTTCATACTTGGACTCAAGCCTTGCACCCGTAATTTCCCTCTTCAAAACAGCAGGCAAGCCAACCTGGTTAAGAAAGGCTTTAAACTTGGGGTGTTCAAGGCTCGAAAGCGACACAGACCCACAAGATTCAAAGAACCAATCTGAAAGCAAGTCTAATGATGAATCAACTTGGTCCTTACTCAGCAAAAAACCCGGTGAAGCTTTTGGGCTTTTGAGCTTTTTAACACTATCCTCCAACATTGCTAATGCACCCAAATCATCTTTACCACCTGATAACACTAAATTCTGTTGATTTGTAGGCATTATTTCCAGGGGGTAACCAATTTCACTGGAAAAATGTGATGACTCTACCAATGATGAAGGGCCAACTTGTGAATTTCGCTTCCTAGGATTATGCATAGAAGGCGAGACTACAGGTATCATCGGATACTGTGATGTGGGTTTTAACATGGAGCTGAAATTGGGGCAAGTACCCCTCTTTAAATGTTCAGAAGCAGTTCTAGATGGGTTTGATGCTGAAAACGCAGCGTCACATAAACTGCACTTGAGTTTTACGGTTTTAGGCTGGTTTGTCTCAGGGTGCCTGATTAAAATGGGCTGCAGATGTGCCCAATACCAAGCTCCTTTGCCATTAATGGCCTTTGCTCGAACAGTTACTAAGCCTTCGTATCGCTTCTTCACAGATTTTACAGCTATGTCATCAGCTGATGATGGAGCCGAAGAGATGTCAATTTGGGTTGAGTTAGCGTTAGCCATTGAAGAGAAAGAAAAAGAGAAATGGGAATTGGGTTACAGAGATTTTGGTGTGTAGTTGAAAGAATCAGATTTTTTTGGTGTGTGGTGGTTGTTGTTTAGCTTGTTTCAGGTCAGTTTTAAGATATTTTGACGGCGGTGCTTGGTTTTTATGGTTCTTTTACCGCATCTAACCGGGGAAATTCTCCGCCGGCGACCTGGGCTGTCGGTGGTGACAGATTTCCATGCCGGAAACCGGCGATCTACCAGGTCATACGATAAATTTTCCGGGGTTGACAATGAGGTCTCTTTCAACTGTTTGATGAATTGCACAAATGAAGATGATGTCTGAGAAAACTGATAGATAAAATGCAGAACAAGAGAAGAAGGGGAGACTTGGGAGTTGGAACTTTCGGGAGGAGAGGTAAAAGTGAATGGGGAAAAACCAGCATATAATGTGACAACTTTCTGTTCTGCTCCGAGAAGAAGTGGGTAGTACTATACACGTGCTTTGTGAAGCGCGTGTGTTGAGTCTACCAATGAACTTTAAGGTTTGTCAACAGAGTTCATACAGCTGGGGCCCACTAGTGATGGCCAATGGAATTGACTCTTAAAATAGGGTCAACACTGATGACGAGTAGTAGTAAAATGCCATTCTAATTTCAACACGAGAAATAATAATTTCATAATTCATCACCAATATAGAAAATCACTCATAAGGCAAAGTACTAACTTTAGTAGGAGTAATCTTAGCATACAGTCGCTTCAAATTTCTTCTAGCAAGGACAAAGATTCTCTGGTGTCACTGTTTCTATTTTGCTGTTATATTTTATTTTTATATATTTTTTAAATAATAAAAAATATAGATATATTAAAAAAATTATACTATTACATTGTAATATAATAATCTTAAAGAAAGAAGTCAAAGGAAAACTAGGTTTAAGAATCCTAGTGAGGGAAACTATGTTTGGAAAGCTCGGGAAAGGGGTTAAGAGAGGGATTAGGGGTGAACTTAGGGAAACATATTTTATTACGCATACATCTGGTTTTTTGTTACTGAAAGATATATTTATATTTTTACTACTAGACACATTTGATTTATAAAAATAAATATATTAGTAATATAGATTATGTAATTTTCTAATGTAACATATAATCAATTTAGTATAGTGTTAGAATATGTATTTTATTCAAATATTTAACTTAATAATAAATATGCACTCCATTTAAATGTTTAATTTAATAATTGATCGAATAAATCTATAATATATAATTCAAATATTTATTATTTAAATAAATATTTAATAATTTAATTTATAATTATTTTTTCAAAAGTCTAATTAGATATTTTTATTTAATAATATAATAAATAATTATTCATGTCGTCCATATTTTGAGCGGAATTAATTAACTTGTTTGATATAAAAGAGTGAACTTATAAAATTAATAACAAAAAATTGGGTAACAAATTCAATAGGTTTTTTTAACAATTTGATATGAAAGAGAGAACTTACAAAATAAATAAGAAAAAGGTGGGAGAGATTGCTGCCTCATCCTCCCTTGATTAAACAACAATGTCTCCCTTGTCTATTATAAACCCGTGTGAACTTACCAAAAGAACCAATGCCGGATTCTATTTTTTCATCGGTTAAATTGTAGAACACTCCGTCCGTTTTAGATTATAAAATTATTTTTAAAAATTAATTTAAGATATTTTAAAACTTAAAATTAATATAAATTTATTTAATTTATATCGCTATAATTATGAATATAATAAATTATTTAAAAAGTATTAATAATTATAAAATTAATTATTTTAAATGAATCATATCAATTTTAAATTTAAAATTGTCACAAATTAATTTTTAAAAATTCATTTCTCTCAAATTTCATATCTTTCATTTTTCAGACTTGAATAATATTTGATGTTTGCATGTATCATGTATTGTATATTTTTATTTTCAGTTTTAGATTTTTCAACTAAAATGATGCTTACTAATGTTTATTTTTATTATTATCCGTACAGTAGTTAAAAAAATAAATGGTTCAAGTAAATCATTTTCGGAATATTTGGTTTGGTTGGGTTCCCAGTTGTACTTACTAATTCTCTTACCAAAATTTATTAGGATCGGTCCGGTACGGTCCGGTCCATCAACTAATTGTTTTAGATACTAGCTAAGAATAATATCCACTCGGACCAAATTTGTTTTCCTGTTAAACAACTACAAAAGATTGACCGACTCTATAAATAGAAATAGCATGATCATTCAGATCTAATCACACAAGGATTGATCAGTATTTCTTCAAATGTCCCAGAGTTGCTTCCAGAAATTCATCCACTTTTCTTCTTCACGGGTTCATATATTAACATTCCTTCAAAAGGTCAAGGCGGAAACCAGAGGGGAATCATAATATAACTGTGGTGCGAAAATCCTGCTAAAAACCAAAGGGGGATCAAGTCAAATAAACTTAGTAAGAACATATATAGTTTAGATGTGTGCACAACTTCTGTTCTACTCCAGCACTTTAAAAATCCAACTCATACAAATCACTACCAGCTAAAAATAAATCCGTTTTTTTCAACCTTCCAGATATAGGCAAGTCGGAAAATGACGAACCCAGAATTCATACATCTTCTAAATTTCTACATCAACAAATGAGACAACACCAGACAACATCCGATCACAACAGCTACAGGGTAAGCCTCCTATCTGAAGTCCTAACCTAGTACCATAACAAGAAAAAAATGGGTTAAACCAACTTGAGCTGAGCGTAGAATTGTCCTGCAATTCATTCATATGGGGTCATAAAAGTAGACATTTTTTAAAATCTCTAATAAGAAGAACCAAGAAACAGATGGCGTAGAATCAGCAATAAACCATGCACTTTGATGGGCTGACGTCTTTAGATTCTCCAGGGAAAGATACATTATTTTCGGCACCAAAAACCTTAGAGCCGTGAAAGGAGTTCCCAGAGCCCAAGTTGTCTCCATGATATGAAACAGGAGTGAGACTTGGCTTTGTTCCACTATAGACTCCATCAGTTCCTTCTCCAGAAATATGTTTGGCAGGGACAGGGGAGAAAGCTGTTGCAAGCTCAAATTTCTGCTTCTTAGGCTTTTGCTCCTGCTGATGGCCAGGAAGAAAGCTGCCAATCACAACCTGATGCACTCAAAAATTTTAGTAATCTCCTGCTACAGTTGAAATGAAGTAACTTCTTTTTACCCCCATACTTTCACATATATTTATTTATAAAAGAAAAGCGACTGAGAAATCATACTGATGCTCATTCAGATTCAATTTTTGTGTCATGTTCTCTATGACACGTCGTTCAACCAAAAAGTCATAACCAAATTTATCAATCCCATCACAATGGTAGGTTCACTTGTTTAATTTCCATTTTTACATTTGAATTATACGAGTATTAATTTTGTATCACGACACTCATTTCAGGTATCCCAAAAAGGAAAGGATGACACTCAAATCGGATTGGAGCTTTTTGTTGGGCTCGTTACCAGTAATATTGACAAAAGTCAATAATTCTAGCATTATACTCTTAATGACTAAAAGAAATCTTTTTTAACATTTGTTCAAACATGCTGTTCAACAAAATACCATGTAGCTATTACCTTACATAAACTCCTCCCCCATCTCCATAAATATTTAAAAAAGTTCACGATGAGGGTAATTCTCACATAATTCAATCACTAAGGACTGGACTCAAAGTTACAGCTTCCCTTTCTTTTCAATTCCAAGGAAAAAATATCTAACCTGAACAGGACCAGCAGCTACTAACAGACCAGCAATTCCTCCACCCAAAACACGTCCATCTGGGCCTGCCAATGAGACACTCATCCCACCAGTTCTGCTTTTCGTTCCCCCACTATCTGTAGGCATGAATGATCCAGACAAAGAAAGTATCTCAAAACGTCCCTGCGAGAAGCATAATTTCATATTCATCTCCTAAGAAATGAAATTCTTGAACTAAGTTAACAGAATGACTATTTTTTACTGTGATTTATAAGTGGCCCTTATTTTTAATTCATAGTGAGAATGACTATCCATAATTACATACATAATAAAAGATGTGACACTCATTTGGATAACTGAATAATAACAACAAGAAGATCATTTAAAAACATAAAATAATGTGAGTTGCGATGGTAAAGCAATGCTGCACTTAATCTAATTTTATTTACATTTTTTCAATAGTTTGATGTAAATAGCACAGACGATAGTTTATATCACTCTTTTTTTTAAGTTTCAAGGGTGGACTCTGAAAGTCAATCTTTCAAATTCTCAATATTCCATGCAAGTCAATTATTTTAAAATTAAATAATGGAAAATGTTCACACCTCGTAGGTCAAAGTACCCCCAGAAGAATTAGGCTGACGAAGAGTAACATTTGAAATAGCACCATTTGCTGCGAGAATACATATAGCTCTAGACCCTTGCTGAGAAAATGATATGATCTTCATTGTAACATCCTGAAACAACCACAAAGAAAAATAGAAGTTGACTCTAAAGAAACATATACGAAAATCTGTCCAGTGGAAAGATGTGACTATCATAATTCTTCAAAATCAGAACATGTAAATTTACAAGCATCTTTTCTAGATGCCATTCTTCCTTCTGTAAGTGCAAGATAACAATTTTTAATGTGTAGAAGTGTGTGTTATTTCATACATATTTGCATGGAATAAAACTAATAAGCATACCTGTAACAAACATCAAGTACTATAAATGGGTAGAAGTTAACTCTGGCATTGAAGCAGGGTGTATAACATGGAATATTGAACATAAATCTTTTCGAATTAACAATATTTGTATTCCATAGGTGTCAAATCATAAAATGTATCGAAAACCCCCGCATCATGTTTCATGTATCGTGAATCATATCGTACGATACAGAAACAAAAAAAAAGTGATATATATATAAACATATAAAACACACTATTTATTAGACAATCAAGCATATTAGCTTGACTATGTATTAAAGTAGTCATATAAATATTAGTATAGACTAAAATTAATTTTAAAGTTAAATAATAACCAAAATATTTTAAATTGATTTATTAGATATTATTTTAGTAATTTTTATAGACTAAAAAGAGAAAACAAAAATGCAGATTCACCTTTAAACTATAAAGCAGAGAGAATAATTCAAATTAATAAGTGAAAGTGATGTGAGAGAAATAAATCAACATTCTGTAGAAGAAGATATAAAACTCTAAACAGCGATTAAAGACTCATCAAGCGATATAGAATATGTCAACACTAAAAAACCTCTTCATTTGAAATAGAAGACTCAAAATTTTTACTTTTACTCTTTTCGATCTACATAAAAAAAATCAAGTCAGTTGCTATATTCAAAAAGTATCATGTATTATATCATATCGTAACTGAATTGTATGATACAGTGTCATTTTTTATTTACCCTACGATATGTATCGAATTGTATTTATATCGTATCATAAGATAAATATCATGTATCGTACAATTTTGATAACTATGCTTTATTCTAAACAGACTCAACCAAAGAAATTAAAATGCCAAAAAAATGACACATAAAACCCTGGATACCTAAAACCCACATTTCAATTTTCAATTTTTAATTTTCAATAAATCAATTAAAACAATAGATCCTAAATGTAACACATAAATTTCATATCGCAATCTATGTAAAATTGAACATTTCTAGTGCATCCCATCCTTGACTAGAAGCTACACAAAGAAGTATTAATCAAAAGTGAAATTGGAGGGGAACACTACCCAAGCATTAGCAAATATGACAAATATTATAACCTAAGGGCCTTTTACTTGGTACTTTTTTACGAAGTCAATTCTACTTTCAAAAGTAATCTGGATATCAAGCTGCTTATGCATATCAGTTCACATTAATATTATATGGAATATTTTTCGAGAAAATATGAATGCTTGAAGAACTCTTGCCTGCTAAGAAAAATGTAAACAAAGAGGAACTATGCAACCATAGAAGTTCTTTATTTCAAAATTTACTCTTTTTTTTATGATCAGTCTTTTTACATATTAAACTAGAGGGAAAAAAAAGTAGCTTTATGCTTACATACCCTCGACAACGACTGCCCACATTGATAAACATTCATATATAAAGGAAAGGAAGTTCTCGTTTTACAAGTAAACCCTTAATCTCAGTAATGACTGATTTGATATAGTCAGAACTCATCTCACCATAAAACAAACAAATTAAGAATATATGGGAAGTGATCTTTCCACATTCATATTTGATATTTTCACATGTGCTCCTCTCACATAAAAGTGGGACCCACTCCACTCATGTGAGAGGTGACTTTGTATAAATTTCAAATATGCATGTGGAAATAGTGCTCCCCATTAAGGAAAAAGTAACAACGAACAACAGTAATACCTCGCCAGCATTAACAGTAATTACATGGGGAGTAAAATTTGCACCGACAGAGTATGCCACCCGCTCACCTACAAAATAATTGTGTTTGTAATGATTCATAGCTCAGACAAGAACTTCAATCTTGTAATGAAATTGCATATCTAAATCCTAAGACATGCAATATTGCAATTACAATCTCAAACTGTGACACCAAAACACAAGGTCTGACTACAAAAGGCAGCAATTAAATCAAGTAAAAGCAGAAGCAGACAAGTTTATTTAATTTAGCAAATTTGCTATGTTTACCATGGATATTACAAGTACATACTTTCCCATCACAAGTATTCATAATAATTCAATGATAATATAGGAAGAATTTTGATGTTCAAGTTATCTATGCTATCATATGCAGTATATGTTCAAGTATGTTAAAATTAAAACTTCACCTGTTCTTATTTTTTGTAGTTAAAAAAATGTGAACCCCTATTATTTGAAGTGTCACCCTAATCTGTATGGAGAAAACATCATATCTATTTTTTTTCTTAAGAAAAGTAGAAATATCTCCAATGCTTTATTTCGTCTAGTAACATGACATAGTAGACTTCTAGGGTAGAATAACAAAAGTTAGTGTCAAATTCAATCCTCTTCCAAGATAGTAAAATATTATACAAGGTTAATCTATGCGCGCTAGAGTCACTCATGCTACATCATCTGTCACATGAGTCAGCCAAGTTCTTTATAGTCAGTCTTATTCTGCCCCTACTCTCAGCAATTATTGGGTAAAGACAGACTTGCTCTGGTCAGACATCACTAAATAAAAACAAGAAGTTATCTCCCACAATTTGTACTCCTCACTTTCTTAAAGCATCTTGACGAGGTAAAAAAGTTTTAGATGCAACAGAAAGATTCCCTCAAAATGCAGTAAATTTCAAATCTTCTTCCATATAACCAGATTCAGAAGGTTTCCACCTTTAAGGGTCCCAGTCCCAATAAAAATATCCTCCAAAGTTGACCGTACAACATGAATCCAATGATCTAATTTTTCAGACACACAGCATTCCCAATCATCAATAAATATCAGAATCTCACAAGACCCTGATACCACTCCATAATCTAATTTTAGTAACATAACCAGATCTCATATGTAACAGTAAATTCAACAAAACATTAACTACAAAAAAAAAAAAAAAAAAAAAAAAAAAATAGACAATCCAAATGGATAACGAGGGAATCATTTATTCATCACCTGGACTCTCAAACTCCAATTTATGTTTCTTCTTCTTATATGAGTCAGCTGGCTGCCCTCTATTATGTTTCCAGGTAGAGTAGTCTCCGGTTAGCGGAATTGAAGCAGAAATCGGCATAGGAGACAATGCCACCACAGACTTTCCATCAGGTCCATACTTTCTGGGCCTCCCCCTCTTCTTCTTCAGTTCAGTGCCTGGTGTTGCCCCGCTGACAGGTGTTGCCGGCGGTGCTGCCATTGCTGGTGGTTGTGCAGCCACTGGTGGTGCTAAAACCGCTAACGGAGTTGTGGATTCACTAAATTGGATAGGATTTTCATTCCTTGCTGCAACCCGGTAGGTATCTGGAACTTCATCTCCTTTCATGACCCCAGAACTCTGTAAATCTTCTTTCCCCTCCATTCAAAGACCCGATTAAGCCCCAAAATAAAAACAAAAAAGCAAAAATATCTAAAACCCACAAATCACTAAAAACTTAAACCCTAGAAATTTAAGTTAAAATATTTTTTAGCTCAAAATACTCCAAAACAACCATCTTTCAGTCAACATTTCAGGATAAAAATGAAAAGGATGAAATCTTTTGGGAAGAACAGAGTCACAAAATTAGCCAAGTTCAAACACAACAATTTCAAGCGAACTGAGCTTGATTCTGCGAAGATCACAATCTGACTCGAAAAAAGTCAACAGTTAAAATTAACTCACAGTAACAAATACTGTACTATGGCTTAATATTGCAGAGTATGCTCAAAGCTTCAATAGCGAAAATTGTTTCATAAAAATATGAAAATAAATAAATTTTTGATGGTTTCAGAAATCCTTCAAGGCAATGAAATTAGGGTTTTTTTGCTGGAAAAAGAAGGAGAGCAGGAAAATAAAGTTGAAAAATGAATGTTAATAAATTAGAAATGTAATTAAATATTCAAAATTTAATTAATAATTAATATTTAAATTGCAAAATTCGAAGTATTGATTTTGGTTAAGAAAATGCTTTCAAGTCCGTCTTGGAAATTTAATAAAAGGGAATTAATAATGAAAAAGTAAAGTAAAATGATTGTGAAATAAGATATTTTGGAAAAGAAAATTCTTTTAGTTTTAAATTATTTTAATTAATTAAAGCTGTAAAGTAACGTTCGAGCCATGCCAATTTTCCAAGCTTTGACCGGTTCTTTGTCTTTTTCAGGTAAAATTAAAGTTGACAACATAAATTTATATGCCCTTTTATATAAGGATATTTTCTGTTGATGCCATTTTAAGTAGATAAGTATATTTACACAAAAATTAAAAATAAAATTAATCATAATATTAATTTCAATCAATAAAAATACATGCATATTATAAATTTTAATGTAAATATATAATTTTTTAATAATTAAAATTAATATAAAATTTAATTTTTATGCATTAGGGGTGAACATTGACAGTGTATTGTGCCAGACTGTTGGGGTTTGGCACATAATACAATTTAGTCAAAATAGAAATGAAAAAAAGTCAAAAATAGAAGAATTTCATGGTCATTTAAATTGACCCTAAAGTCAAAACTATCTTAAATTCTCCTATTGTGTAGTTCAAAACCAAATCATTTTGGACTTTGCATGTCACTTGTTAGCTTTTAAACATATCTCACTTGGTAAAAAAAAGTATACCACTCTTTTTTCCCGTGAGGGTGTTTACTTACTTGGTCATGTTGATTTTATTGTTCGTTTGCTGGTGGCTTTTTGTCAAGGAGCATTTAGTGCTTCCATTGAAACCTGTAAGCAACAGCAAATGAATGGTCTGCAATATGGGCCAAGTCAAGCACTTTAAACACCATGATGTCAGTTTTGAAGTTCAGTTAGGTTTTGGAACTATGTGAGACATCTTTCCCTGTAAATCATTATTACTAACAATAATTAAAACTTGGATATCAAAGAGAACACAAATCAAATATCTACAAACATTAGAGAAGCCAATTTGAATTTGACACTTCACCAATCACATTATGAATATTCAAAACAATACACCAAATCATGCAGTAACAACAATATATTTATCAAAATCACCAAAAGTTTTGCATAATCAAACTTGTAACACTGGCTTGGGATGTGTTATGGTAAGCACAAACCCTGCTCTTCGTTCCTCAAATGAGTATTCAATCTCTTCATGGATCTCTTTAATCAGAGTAGCACCGCAAGCGGCTGGTTGAGGAGCAGGAGTCATGAGCGTTTGCATTGAAATTGATACTGTTGAAGGTGTGGAGGGTACAGGCATTGGCATTGTTTTAGGTGTCCTGTTCTCTTCCTCTGTAGCAGAAGTCATCTTGGAAGGAGTAGTGAATGGCGTAATGTTACTTGGAATTGTTTTCTGTGATGTCTCGTTTTGTTTCCTGTTCAGGTCTTCGAATAAGTTTGCTGCATTTGCCTTTGATGATTCTGTGGAAGATATGGGCGACAAAGGCTTGCGCACCATTGGCGACTCTGCTTCATGAGCATTAACTGCATTGAAAGAGTGTTTTTTCACAGGAAGACCAGCAATGTCCAAGCCTCTTCTTCCTGAAATGGAGATATAAGATACAAGAACCAGCAAATTGTGATAGTAATATAATACATGATGGTAAAATCTGTATTGCATCTTGTAGAACATTTCATTCGTAGAATTACACCAATGTCCAATATCTACTGCTTCCATAAATCATCTGCTGTAAAAATTATAGAATGGAATGTTGAGAGAACGTGTTTAGACAGTGACATGGAATTTAGTGAAAGTAAGCCTAGCTTATTATTTTTCCATGGTAAAATCAAATATTGAGAAGAAGTTCTTCTGACAATGCTTCAGTCTGAATTTCATGACTATAGGTCTATAGCCATGGAAACATGTTGACCCCTTCATCCCAAACAAGATACCAATTACGAAAAAAGAATTAATTTACAGAAAAATTACCTGCCGATAAAGCTGCAACTCCGTCATCTCTCTGATGATTTAACTGGTCGTTTTGGTGCAGGCGTTCGTTCTTTTTGGTTTGACGTGTATTGGGAGTACCTTTAACAGAGTGAAGCGGATCGGCTTTAGGAGTTTGCAGCATTGCTCCTCCTAGTGAAAGTCTTCTGCTGCTTGAACCACCACCACATGATAACCTAGGACCTTTTTTCACACTTTGGGGTTTCATAGGGCTTGGCTTTGATCCAAAAAGTGCTTCCTGTTCTGCTATTAATTGTCCCTGAATTTTCTTCTGGTCCTGAAATGGAGCAATAAGTGTGCGTGGGTCATGATTAATATATTGCTCATACAAAATCATCCATATTTAGACCATGATGGAGAAAATAAAGGTCCATTACCCTCTGCCTCTTGCGTTCTTGCTCTTTTTCTTGCCGTAAAATATTATACTCTTCAAGCATGGAAAGAAGTCGAATCTGAACAACAACAGGAAACAGGAAGGATTTAAATAAATTACTTATAATGTGCAACCTAAGTCCTCGGATATAAGAAAGAGATAAGCACTCACACCATCATAACTGAACTCGATTCCCCTCTCGTTTTCCCATGCAGTGATTTTCAAAGCTAATGTCTCCACCATTCCTGTCTCAAATGATGCAAAAAACAATTAATAAACTATTAAGGAAAGGAAACTCTCACCATGTTAATACCGTATTCCCCAGTTTTACAGCAAAAAAATGTAGTCAGATCAAAATAATTTTTAACATGTTTCAGCTATATAATTTGGATACATACATCACATCAACTTGCATATGCTGTTTTCAAATCCTTAATTGACGCAGATAAAATAAAAGGATTGCCTATCCACCTAGTGCAAATCTTACCAGGAAGTTTATTAACCAAAGCACGAGCCTTCTCAGCACGCTTCAGAGTAAGATGAGCTCCTCTCCCAGCATTGTATCGATTGTCATCCTGACAGAACACAAGTGAGATCTAAGCAAGACGAATTTCTGTAAGGTAAACATACTACAAAAAGCCTCTAAGACAGAAAATACACCGCACCCTGTTATACTCCTCAAGCCAGCACTCCTCCTCACATGCAGCCATCCATTTCTCAACCTTCTCAAGTATTTCTTTTCTGCTTAGAGCTTCCTCTTTCACTTTACCGATTTGAAGCTCTATTTGTTCAAGGATGTAAGCAGCATCCACAACTCCTTTTGTAACAAAATAACAGTGAAGAATGAGACATGACATTATGTAACCCTACAGAGAATATGATTAATAAATAATGTGATTGATATCTTTTTCTTATGTACAACCTCTCCATACCAGTTTCAATAGTTTCAATGGCAATTTCAATTGCACTATCTGATTTGGGAATCATATGTGTCTTTCTGCAAATCTCCTCAAGCTCAGACCTCTTCTTGAAAACAAGCTCTTTCATTTTGCTTGCTTTTAACTCTTCCAGCCGGGACACTTCTGCCTCAACCTGCATGATGTTTTACAATATATTTAGTTGTCAAAACACATCTTTGAATTAGTAGTAGATGTCGATACAGAGAGACAATTGGATAACAAAAAATCCAAACACTCATCAATGTTAAAAAGAACAGAAAAACCAATAACTCACATAATTAATGAAGTCCACGGAGAGCATGTTGGGTTCCTTTATCTCATGTTCTGAAGCAGCAATGTTGCAGGTTACATTCTGAAACATTTGCTGCTCCTCAATTGGAGTGTCCATCAAATTCCATAGCTCCAGCATGGAAGTTGCAAGGTCTTGTAGCTACCACAATATAACAGGTTAAAATAAGCAACAGATTAAATAGAAGATGCGACTTTATAGTAACTAGCAGCTAATATAAACCACTATTTACCCGCTGCATCCTCTGTATCTTAACCTCTCGCAATCTTTGTATTGCAACTGCCAAACTCTCTATAGTTTCATTACTTATGCTTTTTGTTCCTTCCGGATCACCTAAACTGGGATGAACCTTGTTAACTGTTTGCTGACAATCCATACCAAGCACCAAGCATAGCGAGCTCAAGGAATTCAGGTAATCCAGAACCTGCTTCAGGCGATCGCTCTGTATATATATGAACATTAACAAACGTAAATCAGAAAATATCTGGAGACAAAAACTTAAAGTTAATGATAACTTCTACATTATGTTTTGTACATAATCTAATCAGAAATTACCTTTTCTTTTTGAAGAGATTGGAGTTCTCTGTGCAATTCTTCAAGCTTTCTTAAAGACAAATCAGTTTCATCAACAACGGCACTAACAGCAGCGAGTTTATCAGGCCCATAAATTTCATTTCTTATCTTTTGTATTTGCTCTAGAACTTCAAAGAATTGGTTTCTTCTGTCCAATTTTCTCTTTTGCATCTCCTCCAGCTGTGGAAGAATGGTTCTGAGTTCTGCCTTTAAGCTCCCAGGAGATTGATCAGACTGAAGAAAGAACGACCAATACAAAGGTTCTTGATTAATGTAGTGTTTTTTGAAACTTCCTGAATACTGAAACTATTATAAGAGCACCTCATAAATATAGATAACAGTGGATTCAGTTATTCATCATGTTTTCATTTATTACCATTTCATACACGACAGTTTATAATTAACAATAATCAGACAACACCAGCATTTTGATTGCATTCTAGTGATATGCAGTTAATGTCTTAAAGGGATAGAAATACACATTCATAATAGTGTTAGCATCTTCCATTGTTTTTCATTATCTTCTTTTTGCATCTAATTTAATAGTTTTTTCAGAAATTTTCAAAATCTACTGACTTCATAAACCTGACTTCTGACTTCTGAATAATTTACTGTCCAATTCCACTAAACCCTTTCAAAAACTTCAAACCATACCTGCCTAATATGTACCGGTCGCTCTCCCATTGCAGAGCAGATGGCTGCAAGTTCTGCTTCAGCATCAGCAATTCCCTGTTTTAGCTGAGCTCTACACCTATTAGCTGTATCTACCTTTCTTCTGTATACCTCTAGACACTCTTGTTCAAGCTCAAGCAGCATTTTATCTCTTTCAGTATCAGACTCCCCAACTTCATCCCATATTATCTGATTTTAGCATTAGATCAAAAAAATATATTACCATTGCTATCAAGTTGTGTAAAAACATGAAAGTTTCAACGTGTTTGGAATGAAAGAACTCGAAAGGGAAAAAGAAATGAACCAACAAATTTTAAAGGGGAGTGGTAAAAACCTGGAGTTCGTATAAAAGAGATCCACATGTCGTTTCTATTTGCAGAAGTGAATTGCTTTGAGGGACAGCCATGTCAGAGAAAAACAACCTGCCAATAACAGTAATCTGTGTGAGACATCCGAGCAATATGCACCAAACATGCTGAATGATCCTAATCCTAGATATATCCGTGAAAAATTAAAATGAACTTCAGGACTAGTTCCTTTAAATGTAAATTATTTCCTAACATGCAGAAATGCAGCATAGTTGATGAACTCTCTATCTGACTGAAAAATCTTTTATGACAACCAATATGACGAGAGAAAGGCCTTTAAAAACTGAAATAATTGATAACCATTTGGAATTGATAAGAAATGACAATTGATTTCTTAGTAATTTTCAGGAACAGATCTCTTCCGTTAACTTCAATAGTAGACTACTAATCTGTCAAGTGCTAAAGAGAAGTAATTTCTGGTAGTTTGACATCACAAGGATTCAGATTGGTTTCTTTTACTAGGGAAGCACTTTATGTCAAAACAGAAGTTTTTCCGTTACTTTGTAATGATTTTACATCCAGACTAATTATTTTCATATTCTACATCCTGTCAGTTTATAAACTATAGTTATACTGATAAACTGATATTTAGAAGTCATATTACTAAATTTCTTCATTCATTTAGTTAGACGAAAGAGAATTAGTTTTACCATTCAAAATTCTTACTCCTAAAAAACTAACAAAATATTTTATTTCTTCACCACCCAATTGAAAATTACGTTGACAATTACTGATATTTGCAGTTAATTTTTACCAATCATAAAAAATAATAAATAAATAAGTCAAAACTAATTCAATGAACTGCAGTGCTTAACCCCCCGATTAAAATCTCACTAAGCCAATTTCTCCAACACCCTTTAACATAACAAAAGCAAGATTCTCTACATTATCTACTATAATGGTGTTGGTGTTAAAAACCTAGCTCAATTCAAACCAAATACAATATAATTCAAAACAACCCTAGATAAGATATAGAACATAAAAAGTGAAATTTGATGGATGAGTAAATCAAACTTTAGACCTTAATTATTCATCCTGTTGTAAAACCCCAAATAGAGAGTACCTAAATTCAGACTAGCTTAACAAAACTGAAATGGTAAAGGGAAGAACTAGAAAAGAAACAAATTGTTGGATCTGAAAGCATACCGGAAACAGATTTATCACAATTGAGTTCAATGTAGATCGAATTATCATAGAAATTCAAAACCAGAATGCAGTCTTCGAGTTGTCATAGAAACTTGTTCGTTCAGATCGCAATAGGTTTCAAATTAAGCAGTCCGGAGAATTTGTCCGTTGAGGGATAGGGTTTTATTAAGAGGAGCTATGAATGAACTAGATTTGAATTTCAAACGCGAATGAACTAGATTTGAATTTCAAAAGGTGAAGGGAGAGAGAGACTAGCTGGCAATGATTTATAAACGGCAAGTACGAAAATGGGCTAGGAGGCCCAATAGTTGCCAAGGGCTTTGAAAGTTTACCATGACGAGAAAGGACAACCGGTAAATTCCCATAAAAGGGGCCCATCTTCATCTTTTCCATTCCGGAGTTGGCGCACAGACACAATATATATTCTTAATCACGTGGAGGACTATATTATTCGGGGCTCCGGAGTCCGGAACAGGATCAAGTAATTTCTCCCACTAATTATATACTATCATTTTAATTTTTATAGTAAATTCAGATATAAAATTTATATATAAGATTTGTCTAAATCTTATACGGAGTACTGAATAATTTTTTGACTTTAAAGTCAATCCCTACATTGGTGCGGTAGAATTCAGGTTGTTTGCATGAGATGTTATGTGCCAACCTACGGTGCTTGTGACTACCTGATATAATAATTTGATCTATTTTGGGAAAGCATGTATATAATGTTCGTCGGCTGTTCTTTCTTCTTCTTTTTTTCATTTTTTTTTATTTGAAAGAATTACTAGTTTAATTTTTTGTATTGTAATTTTTTCATCCTTTGTAACATATTTTTCAATTTGTTTTAGTTTATTAGACTGTTTGATCCAAAAAAAATTATTATTCCTTCTATGCTAAAATATAATATTAAATTTGACTTTTTTTTATAATTTAATTTGAACATTTTTATATCCAAAATTGATATAAATTCATTTACTTTGAAGTAAGATAATTATGAAAATAGTAAACTATTTAAAAAATAATACTAATTACAAAATTTATTATTTTCATAAACAAAATGAATTACATAAATTTTGAATTTAAAAGTTGCGTCTTATTGAAGAGTAGTACTAAATTAACCTTGGCTCGACTACTCTTTCTCAATAAAAGGCCAAACTGATTAAGTTTGAAACAAACAAACATAAGGCAGGCTTCGTAATTCGGCTCATTTTCACTGCATAAATGTATGCATAACGGACTAGCGGGAATTATGATGATCTTTCTTCAGTAATGGATCTCCCAACAAGTCGGGTTCCCACAATATACCGAGAATTCGATAACAGCAAAGCAAAACGTGCATTCAAAAAGAGAACAGCAAAGTGCTAATAAATGGTAAATAATATCCAAATGGGCAAATAAAAGCTAAAACAATTTTCAAGGATATCTGCCGATTCATTTGGAGCAGAAATTGGAACAAACTTCAGACCAGGAATCAGGACTTGGTTGCCCGCTCAGCTCTTAGGTTTAAACCTCAAAACCCATGATTGAGCAAATATAACTAAAAAGGAAGAACTTATATTCCACCAAATAATTAACGAAGCATGAATTTCTTTAAGCAATGAATATGGTCCTTCATACAGCCGGTACGTAATTTAACCCTGCACGGTATCAAAAACAAGATGATCATCTCTACATGAGATGGCTGTACGCAATGTGAGTAATCATGGTAGAAGGCTCTAAAGACAAATGGGAATAGCAAGCGCAGAAGTACCTGACTGGAGGAGTTCAATGTCGCGTAACTTTTTTGTACGTAGCACAGCTGAAATTGTTCCTCCTCATCACGAGATACCATACATCTAATGTTCTCATTGTTACTCACCCTCACAAGACACAATATACATTTCATCCATTCAATATCAACGTATGATTTAATTTTTCAATCATGGTATTATACTTCAGAAATGAAGAGGAATAGCAAGCCAAGAAGGAACTGATCAAAGAGATCAAAATATACTAGGCCAAGCTCATTGTCTAGCCCATCAAACAAGAAATTTAGTGGTTACACGTACAAAAAAGAAAGAGGAAAAAACTAAAGTAATTGAGACCCTATATGCATAGAAAAAAAGAGATTAGTTGTGAGCAAGTAAGCAAGGAAAGTGCTTAAAGGCACAGTTCATGCATTTAGTAAGATCTACATCCAAGTCCAACAAACATGGCGCAAACATCCACAATATTAGAGCAAAAGCTAAAACGGATGAACAAAAGAAAGATAAAAAGAAATTTATATAAAAAGTTGGAATATCTATGGTAGTTGATTGCTGTTGGAATAGTGGGTTATTACGATAACCCTGCATTCACAAGCGACATCCTTGCTTGCTCAATCATCCGTTACCTAGCGAACTACCGGCGGTAGCTGCTGTTAACTTCAAAACACTACATAAATGGCACACACAAAAAAATAGAATAAGTATAAGTGCACAACATCCATCTTAACTATTAAAACGTGGGACATGGCATTAAAATCCATGTCATGCCCCATTTTTTAATGGTTGACATGGATGTAGTGTTTGATTTTGTGTTTGAATGTTGTGTCTCTAGACTTATCCAAAAAAATAAGACAGTAAACAGAGTAAAGCAAAATATCACTTGGAACAAAGAACCAACCCACCTCAGCACACCCCCATGAAAATATGAAGTTATACAGGTGAACAGAACACAAGAAAGGCATTCAAGGTGAAGCATTTAACTAGTTCTTTAATAATAAGAACCAACTTTAAGGATAGCTGTTACCACAGTAAGACTTTAGAGTAGTCAATTGTTGGCAATAGACGTACTTGCACTAGGTGCTTTCTGCTTGTTCCATCATCCTTTACCCCGCTGCTGATTTACCTGCCAAACTCTATACTATAATGTGAGTGAAGTAAAGTTACTAAAATATATAGGAAAACTCAAATCAGTTAGTAACTTCTGTGTTCAAATCATATTATTCCAAGAAATGACTATTGTAAGCGAAACATGTTATTTCGAGTACAAATTTACTTTTTCAACTGAACAGAAAGTAAGTTGATATTCATGAATTAGCAGCTGTTACAACACTCCCTCTACAAGGTGCTACAAAGAGGACTAGTGATTGACCCTCACTCAAGCTAAGTTACAAAATCATTCTGAACAAAAATACTATTAATTAAAAAATTAAAATGAATAGTTTAAGTAACGATATGAGTATTTTTCATGAAGGGCCTTTGCTACCCTCAAACTCTCTTCTTATTATTTCAAACACCAGCTCATTCCACGTGTCAACTGGTCCAGGCATGCACCAGTGTAAGCAATCCTGTGGCGGGGGCCTTCCATCTGGGCCTCGTTTTGTGATTTTGTTTGGGTCAGGACTTCGATATGGGCCTGGATGCCCATCATGGCGATACCCAAAGGCTTCAGTGATATCCATCAATCTCAATTTGGATTTGTTTCTCTTCTTCTTGATTGCACTGTTGAACCCCATAACTTGCTTCTCATGCATAATTTTGGTAAAGCCATTCTCAACCACTTCACTATCCAAGGCAGGTTTTATCTTTCCAGTGCATGAACCTCCAGTATTCCAGGTTCCACCCTCATAATGATCAGGTGAGAAGGACCGAACAATGGTCAGACCAGTGTAATTTGGATGGGTACCCAGGGAAGTGAGAATTGTTTCAACCGATATTCCAAAAGCTTCAATGTTGTTAATTTTATTTTGTTGAGACTTGTTGGGCCACCATAATTGTCCCCCAACGATCTCATTGTTCAAAATATAGGCTGATTTCTTCGCAAACCAGTGGCCAGAGGAAAGGACAATTACATCAAAGTTTGGGACGAACTCCATGAAAGCCTCATCGGGAGCATCAAGGTGAAGCTTGTCCAAACCCGCGGGAGCAAAATCAAATGGCTCAGATGTTTTGTGGACAAGCCATGACGACCATATCCGAACAATCATCATAGATGTCGACCTAAAAAAATAACGTTGCATTCTTCGATTCCCCCGGTTTTTGGGAACTTCGACCTGCAGTTTATAGGATCACGGAAAACAATGAGCTATGGCCAAAAATACTTAAAAGTGACAAAATTCCAAGGACGGGGGACCACTTTATGCTACAAATGGAGCAACTAAAAAGTATGACCAAGTATAAAAGTCAGCCTGAGCCAACCCTAGTTAAGCACAATAGATTTTTGTACTAGCACAAAAGCTAGCAAAAAAACAGATCAATAACAGAGAAGGAAGGGTGGGCAGCAGGTACTAGAAATATGCCATTGTACTTGCATGGGACCCTATGATGTCATTGGAAGGTAGCCGGACAGTTATAAAGGTGGGGATAGTACAGAGTACAATATCATACTGCTATTGTCAAGGCTAGGGAACATATAATATCTTTTAGACAGAAAATACAATGTATAACATAGTTCTTGTTGACATCAAGGTAAGGTTTAGTACAACATTAAAGATTAAGCATGTGCCAAGTGAAGGCCAACATTCAGCACCCTTCATATGTTTGGAGAGGAAAAGAAAATGCAAAAGTATCTTGAGAATAAGTGATTTGAATAAAACATGTTTTCTACCAGTATACATTGATTGATTCTTGAGACTTTAAGATGTGATGAAAGGAAGGATATAAAATTAAATTAAATGCAAACATAAAATCATACCCATTGCAGTCAAACATGGTAAAAACTTCCACGTCTGAGTAAGAAGAAAACTAAAGGATGCCAGCGAAATGATTGAGGTCTTCAAAGAATAACCTCAAAAGTCAAAGGTTACAAACATATCTCCTAAGCTTACCTCCCCAAGAGGAAAAAAAGAATAGGGAGGGTACCTAGCCCACCTTTCCGCCAAGCTGCACTTGTTAGGTCAGACTTCTAACTTAGATATTACCCATCCAGAAAATAGTACAAAATATTTAAATGGATCCTTTATGCTTCTCGTTACTGCAATAAATAGATATGCAAGTATTTATCGCTCGGGGGAATTGTAGGAATTTCGGCACATAAAAACATCGGAATTACAATTTTTTCAAAACAATTTCCGAAACCCTAAAACGGGATCCATGCGAAAATATATTAATTCAGAGATTTAGATTTGTTTTACCAAATATTCGAGCTTGAATGGAAACGATGAAAATTTTTGGAAAAACTTCGAATCTTTAACGTAATCCAACGGAACTGCACCTCTACGGTATCCACACAAACGCCCCGCGAATCGTCACACGATCTGCAGTAAAAAGAGCTGCAATACTAGCCGCCAAGATTTGAATTTTCTGAAGTTTTTCTCTCTAGTCTCTTTTTAAAAGCGACTAAGGTTTTTGTTTTGATTTTTTCCTTTCATTTCTAAAACGGCTGATATATCATATATATAGCAGTCAAAAGGAATTAACTAAAACCTAATCCAATTAGAAAAGTAAAATCCGAATTTATATATATTATATCTTACTTAATTAATATACATATATACAAGTTATCCTATTAATTTAAATTCGTAATTTAAATACTATCAATCATATTGACATATTTAAATTTTTATAATTTAAATTAATTCCCTTTTAATTACGTTCTAAGTGTGTGACCCTATAGGTTATTATTATGTTAGCAATAATTTTAAAATCATATTATAAAATTATAAACAGTGAGTGGCATCTAGTAATGCATCACTGCTACCCAAGTAATAATAAGATCGGTGATTCGATGCAACTTTTTCGTGACCAATGTTTCAATATAATTTAATCCTTTTAACCTTGACATCCTAGATTAAACTCGAGGCATGAAATGTGTCATACTCTTCAATATTTAATCTTAGTTTTCTTGATCAATGAGTAGACTATATGAAACAAATCACTATTTGAGCATGGCCATGCATATCAGTCTTACTCAATCAAAAGGCCTATGGATATCAATCCTTAATATGTAGAAGGGTTAAATTCCATCTAGATCACTCATATTCCTCACACGATTTATGATGTACCCAATAATCACCTTTATTGTCCATCCTATTAAATGTGACATTTGATGATATCAAAATACATAAATTCTCGTGTAATAATATAGTAATTTCAGGTCAGAAGATCATTACATTATTGTCACTATAAGAATTTCTTATGACACTTTGCATAATGCTCCACGTAGAATTCTTATAGTGGATCTGTCCAGTATATTGTTCTCCAACATGTACCTATGCATTGACTCAATATCTCATATTTATGACCAAGGAGATTTGGCCATCAGTCAATCCTCATACTAGTCTCAATGCATCATCATTGTCCTATTAACAATGATACTCGACTAGAGACATTTAAGAGCAATGATACTAATTGTAATTATATAATCTCATGTTCAAGTCACATACTTGAAGCTATATAATTTGAATCACTATTCTAAAAATTTTTATTATGCTAACATTTATATAACGCAGTAAATAAAATCATAATAAAATAATTCATTTATTCAATCAAATATAATATAAAAAATGTTAACCAATTACATCAAATAATTAGCCTCTAGGGCATGAATTCTAACAGGAACCATTCTTAAAGTAATGGTATTATTTCCCATATTCTACTTATGATGAAACGGTCACAAAATATTGCACTTGTCCATAAAAAAAATATTAAAAAACTGTGACTAAATATTTTAGTTTTCTTCTATTGAGTCTGTTTTAAAGGTTTTCCAAATTTAGAGTGGTGGGGGGTGAGCACTCCATTGAAAGAACCTTTTAGTAAATTGCAACTCCAAATTGCAATGTGCACTTAAAATGAACTCGATACTATAATAATGAGAGAAAAAATGAGTGAGAGGGTGGCAGTTGAGCTAGAAGTCCAATGAAATTACAGTAAGTGTTTCGAAATGGAGTGTTTCACTTCTTCTAGGAAACAGTTTACATACAATACTCAAAAACTAAGCTTGAAATCAACTTCTCTCCTTTCAACAATAAATAATACAACCAGATCCGTTCACTTGCTAAAAAAATTATCCTCCTCGTTAAGGAAATTTTAGCATTGAATGTGTTCAGTACTCTTCCATTCAGTCTCATTTGACAATTTCCAAATAAGAGTCCCATTTTTATTGATAGTAGTATAAATTGCCACAATGTACTCAAGATTACCATCAAAATTCCATTATCATGTAGCTACTACTAAGCCAAACACGCATTATATTTAAGAGTAAACATGGAACAAAAATATATACTTAATGTTTGTAAAATTACCATTGGGGATATTAATGGGAGTATATACCAATGCACTTCAGTGCTCTTGATTGTGCGAATTCAAGCAAAGAGAACTATCAGAAATTGAACACGTAAAAAGAAGACAACAACGGATTAAACTACAAAGTACATAATTATTATGAAGGCTACTATACTCCCCTAACTGATCTGGAATATGGCTTGTTACTTGTTAGTCAAACAGAAAGAATATCAGGCCAATCACATAGAAAAAAACTTCTACTTTTCCCTTTTAGGAATTGAAAAGAGAAACCCTTAATCAGGTCATCGCACTGCCCACTAGATCAAACATGTCAAACCTAATTTGAAACGGATTTTTATACTTGTCTGTGTCATTAGAGAATAGAGAAGGTTCTAATACTTGCCTGCCAGAGGATGCACAACAATGATTCCATTTGGTTCCGAGCAACTGAATCACCAATGTAAGCTAATGTCTTCCCTCTCATTAATTCTAGGAATTTCTTGGCGTCAAATCTTGGGAGCTCGCAATGTGCAGGTTTCCATCGCCAATTTTCATATTCTTTATCTGGCCTACCATTTCCTTGGCAATTCTGCATCTGGGTCAGGACAGGGCATGAGTTGTTTGAGTATAAGGGCCCAGCCAAGTCATATACCCATCTCCCGTGGTACAGATCACAGTCTGACAAATAGCCAACAAAGAGACTAGTTCAGGGGTTCGGCAGAAAAATAAAGGCCTACTTGTAATATATGATTTGTTTATACCAAGGCCTTCTCAGTTATAAAAATAGGAGAAAGAAGCACATCATATACTGATCAATAAAAGTTTCACAACTACAGGAAGATCAACCTGTCATGAGATAATGCCATTAATGAAAATACAATCCAAGATACATTCAAAAAGACCAACATATATTGAAACCATCAAATTGAAAGACCTTTACTTATTGACCTTTGCCACTGGCAAGATCGTATTTCTACAAGCCACCAGAATGTAATCTCTTTCCAAGAAAAATAAAAGAAAAGAAAAAAGATCGTTTACATATCCCTTCTGTGCACGTCATTGTACTGAAAAGATCTTGTACAAAAATATGAAACCATGAATCATTTCTTAATATTTTAATCCCTGCTTTTATTTGTTTTAGATGAATCAAAAATCAGGATTCTAAAAGGCCGAAAAAGTAACTCCACCCAGCAATTTTTTCATATTTTGCCAAAAGCTGATATTTGAAGCAAATAAGCAAATCCAAATATACCAAAATTAATTTTTGCTTAAGAAAATAAATAATTCTAGTTACATCTTAAAAATCAATAATTTAGTTCCAAAAAGCCAACCAAACAGGCACATTATGCTTAAATTTACTAACACTGATTTTGTCAACTAAAAATCATAGACAGTGCCCACTCATTAATGAGATCCTTTAGTCTTAGATACTAGACGAAAGCTTACCATGTTTTATACCTACAAACACTAAGATTTAGCAACATAGTCCCCTAGAACTCCTCCAGTTCTATTTATTTCTCTTAGAATTTTCAAGTAACTTATAATCAAAAGAAAAAAGGAAAGCAATATCGTACTATTACATTTCTAGAAAAGGAAAAACATATAAACACTGAAAGACAGCAATTCAAGAAGAAAAGACAGCTATTTATCGAAGGAAAAATAAGAAAAGAAAAACGTCTCTAATCGACAATAACTAAATATCAAAGATGAAATAAAATGACTCAGGGTACAACCTGAATCAACTGAACCAGCTTTGCTTAAATTACCCACCACAGGAGATAAAGAAGGCACCATCTCCAAACTCGGGAATGAAGGTATAGCAGTTTCATCATTGTGTAACAAAGAACTGTTAGCAGCCCTCCCCTCATTTGATGAACCAAACACTGCCACTGGTTGATCAACTATCTCCCTCGTGTTTGATACAGTTGGAGGATCAGATGAAAGTAGAGCTACTTCTTGTGGTGAAATAGATACTTCATTTGTATCGTTAGACTTGGAAGACTGGTTGTTATCAATCACCACAAGATTCACATCAGGTTTAGTATCATTTATAGATTCACTGCCTCCGCGCATTGATGAATCAGCAACTCCATTACCATCACGTGGAGAATATAATACAGTGTCATTTCCCTCGTGTCGTGAATTTGATTTTCTCATATCTTTGACAATATTTTCATTGGGCGGAGAATTAATAAGTGTTCCATTAACCACTGACACTGAATCAAATTTCTTTGAATGATCGACACCATAGAAATACCCACGGACTGTAGACCCAAATGGTTGTGAGACCAGAAGCAAGGAAGCAAAAATAAAGAACACGGCCAGTCCCCCCACTGAAACTGCAATTGATAGAATAGACTTCGGATAGGAGCCCGTTGTAGGAGGCCCTTTAGGGGAAGTTGATTTCATGGCTTTGCAAATTAAATGAAGACAACAAACTCCAGGAACATGTGGCTTTTGAAACTAGCTTAACTACCTAATGTATCTTTCAAAACCAACAAATGAAGTGATGCACTTGTTGAAAACTTTAAACAACTAGAAATAAACATCAGTATTAACTCCCAGTGGCTACTAACCAATTATAAGAGGTGCTTCCCAAAGAGACAAAATTATGGGAGCCGTAAATGGTTCAAAAATGCATGTAAATAATCCCTCCAAATCAAGAGTAGCTACATCACCTGTGGAAACAACACAAGATCTGCAAAATAAAATAAAAAATACCCAATAAAAGGTTGGAATACCAATCTACAAAAGCAGGGGGAACCCACCGACACACCACACATAGCAATAGAAAAATAATTAAATACTTTATTATCAGATTTTTGTTGTTCGAGTAAATGCCTCGACCACCTGAAAGAGCCTCAATATCATTCTCAGCTTGGTTGAGTAAATTTTTCAGGAGTTCCAGACAGGAAGACAAATAAGATCGAATGTTTCACTTATCATTATTATTATTATGGTATCCTTATTTTATAATCATTAATCAAAACGGCGCAACTTTTTGACAATGAATTTTCCATAAATATACATAATTAACAACTTTCCAAATAAAAAAAGGATCGCCAAAACTCGTACCTGAGGAAATCAAGCTACAGTAGATTCAGTAATAAGAAATTCAGGTGGAATCTAAAATCCAAGTGGAATGCGTAATAATGAATGTTTCGGATTGGGCGAATTAATATCAAGTGATTTTGCTGTGGAGGATCAGGAGGTTATTCGAACTGCTGCTGTGGACTTCTTTTCGAATAATCTAATTGAATAGTTTGAGGCACTGATCCCCCGAAATTATCCTGGCTTCCAAGATTTTGTTGTTAAAATTCTCACCACTCTTGTTTCACAGGCATATTGGAGAGGAAAACCCGCGTGAGAAAAAATAATGCCGAGTCTCTACTGTCACGCAAGTTAGGCTAGGGGAGGTATTTCACAATTTAGTTTATCGATTTTATATATATATTAAAAGATTTTCTGGAACTAGCATATATCTAGATAAAAATAACAATTTTGTTTAGTATATGACAGTAATATAATAATATTAAAAAATGAATAAAAGGGAAGGGATATAAACTAAAATATATTCAAAAAAAAATTATTTATCATGGATGTACAAAAGACACCCTATAGAGTATATAAATCATATTCCTTAGTTTCGTAATAAAATTTCATCTTAATTTTTTAACAAAATACAGTTATACATAAAAAAAAATATCAGATAAAAATATCAGATAGCATAAAATTTGTAGCACCATCTAACATAATAAAATTGATATCTTTTTTGACGATTTAATACAAAGTCGATGGTAATCACCAAATTATATAAAAATTTAAATATTTAAATATTTGTATATATTCATTAATTATATTCATGTGATTGGATTTATCAAAAAATGACCATTAACCTTATAGGGTATAATAGTTAAATACCCTATAAAGTATCTCTATTTTCACATTGTTTTTGAATTTTATTAATATTAATTTTCTACTAAATATTAAATTCACGTAAAAATATATTTAAACTTAATTTTCCTTACAATAAATTAGAGTTGTTAAATTTTAATAATAAGAAATTGAAAAAATAAATATATATTTTATAAAATTTTAGTATTATTTTTTGTTAAAAATCTTTTAAGAGGAAAAAAGAAAAACAATAGTATTTTTTTGAGTTATTTTAGTCTATCACTCATTCAAAAAGTTATGATTAAAAATATTAATTATACTAATTTTAAATTATTATATATAAATTTAAATATTTTATATTAATTAATGTGAGACTGAGACATTATATCAAGTATTTTTTTGAGTGTCTCAAGTTTGGTATGTATAATAATGTAATATCACTTGTGTAGGTATTATCAACATTTCATTTTTTTTAATTTCTTAAGCTTTGTGACGAGATTCTCAGTCTCCTAAAAAAATTATTTAATAATTTTAAAATACTATCACATGATATCTAAACCAACAACATCTCCCCTTTTCATCTTTCAAAGTGACGTTCAGTCAGTTGATATCTTATATAACAAAACACAAGTGATTCTGGAAAAAAAAACTTCCGCTCACCTCTTAAAATTTGATCCGGACTGTCCAAAAAATGGGATAAATCTCACCATTCATTTGCTTTATATCTCTTGAGCAACAAAATTCTTTCATTCTTCACTATTTTCTTGCTAGGGTTTTGTCTTATGGGAGAGTGAATCACTATTTTTCAATCCCCAGACTCCCCATTCATCTTATGTGGCCCGAGTCTGGCAATCATGTAATGACCACGAATTTCATTAGTTATTGTAAATATACTTAATAAATATTTAGCAATGAATTTAAACTTTTTGTACTAATTAATTGTACTTTAGATAATTAAATAAATGTACTTGTGTATGCGTATATTTATTTAAAGAATTAAAGCGAGGTGTATAATTAATTAAAGCTAATCTAATTGGATTATATTTTAAATCCAAATGAGTTGATAAACTAGGTCAAAGATATTAACCTAGTAGCCCATGTGATTAATTTAATTACTAGCCCATGTAATTAATTTAACAAGCCCAATGCTTATTTTAATTAAAGGTAGCATAGTTATTTAAATGCTAGCCCAATGTGTTATTTAAATTGAGCTCAAACCAATTCAATGGACGAGCTCAATATATTTAATCCTAAGGTCCAATATGAAGCCCAATAGGAAGTCAAAAATGGTCAACATTGTTACATATATGAATATATATATATATATATATATATATATATATATATATATATATATATATATAATTAAAGCATTAAAAATAAATCAAAAATGGGTGATTAAATCCCATTTTTGCTGAGATTTTAGGGGACCCACTTTGGTGGCTTGTTTTGTTAGATTGCTTCTACATTACACAATGTCATAAGTTGTTCAACCACCCTAGTCATTCCATGTGTATATCAACTAGTCAATCATGCTATAGTAATATAGTTTAAGGTTTTAATTTCACCAACATAGCTTGATTAGTGAATTGATACTAGATTAGTAGATGGTTATAAATAGAATGCTCTACACACTTGTTTTGGTTGTTAGTAGGGGTGTCCATCGGTAAAAAACCGAACCGGTACCGAAAAAACCGAACCGGTACTGAACCGAAATTACCGCTAAAACATGAACCGAAAACCGAACCGAATTATCGATTTCGGTACCGGTTCGGTACAAATTCGGTTCGGTTTTCGGTTTTTACCGATTAGCAATATATATAATTATTATTAATTATATATATTATTATATATATAATAATATATATAATTATTATTAATTATATAATAATTAATATAAATTTATTATTAAATTATGTATTTCGGTTTTTTTGGTATACCGAATAGAACCGAAATGCAAAATTACCCATACCGCTACCGATACCGAAAAATATAAAAAACCGAAAAAATCGAAACCGAAAAAACCGGTACCGAAAAAACCGATACCGATCGGTTCGGTAAAAAACCAAAAAAATCGAAAATTTTGAACACCCCTAGTTGTTAGTTCATTTGTTAGTCATTTTCTAGAGAAAAAGATAGAGCATTGGTTAGAGAATACACTTGTGAGTTGTGAGAAAAAGCTAAAGAAGGTCTTGGTAAATGTTCTCAAGCTACACAACATACTTCGGTAGAAGGAAAAGAAGAGCAAACAAAATTCAAAGGTTTAAAAGTGCTCTAAACATCTTCTTCTTTCATTTTTGTAGTCTAGATAGCTTTTGATCGGTTAAAATCTATTTTTAACCGATCAAAACTTGTTTTGATGGTCTAGATGTATTTATCTATGTAATATATGTATATTCATCGATCTATGTGTTTATAACATGATTTGGTATGTGAGAAATGCATAAAAGTTGTAGAAAAGTTCATAACACGTTTTACCGGTAAAATCCTAACGAAGCATGAAATGTTTAATATTGTAGTTTGAAATGTACAAGTTGGAAAAATGATTTCTATGGCTAGAAAGTTAGATCTATGAGTTTTAAAGAAAACCCAACTTGAACCTCTCAAAAATATGGAAAAATGAAGAAGTTATGACTTTTACCGTAAAATATGTCATTTTAAAACCCTAATGCACAATAATCCACTTTGAGCCCATTTTTCGTGATCTTTACTTATCCTAAAATGTGTTTCAATGATGGAATATTGTAGTTCAAGAAGATACGAATCCAACAAGATCAATTTGAGGTCATTTGGATTTATATATTTCATTTTATTCAAGTTTTAATCAAAGGAACAAAAGTTGAAAAATCTGAAAATGGCATTTTGGCAGATTTTGTCACTCAAGGGCCGGGGCCCTCTTCCCTTTGTTAATTAGAGGGCCGGGGCTCTAGTTACTGTTCACCGACAGATTTTTTTTACTTTCGGATCGGGTCGGTTCGTTTTAAACGAGTCGGTTCAAATCAATTATCACCAAAATGGGTAAAAATATTTTAAAATTAATATAATTAATTTGGGACCCAATAAAAATAAAATATATAATTATTTATTATGTGGATATTAAATAATAATTAAGAGTCATGAAGGTGATTAATTACTATTTAATTAATATTAAATAATAATTAAAATGAAAAGAGATAGTAACCAATTATTTATTAAGTAATAAATAAAGGGTGATGTAATTAATAAAATATTATTAAATAGTTAATAATATTAGATAATGAATAAAATATTATTAAATGATTAATAATATTAAATAATTAATAAAATATTATTAAATGATTAATAATATTAGATAATAAATAAAATATTATTAAATGATTAATAATATTAGACAACTAATAAAATATTATTAAAATGATTAATAATATTAGATAATAAATAAAATATTATTAAATGATTAATAATATTAGACAACTAATAAAATATTATTAAAATAATTAATAATATTAGAAGTCTAATAAAATATTATTAACTGATTAATAATATTAGATGATTAATAAAATATTATTAAATAGTTAATAATATTAGAAAATTAATAAAATATTATTAAATGTTTAATAATGTTAGATACTTAATAAAATGTTATTAAATGATTAATAATATTATATAATGATTAAAATATTATTAAACGATTAATAATATTAAATACTTAATAAAATATTATTAAATAGTTAATAATATTAGATAATGAATAAAATATTATTAAATGATTAATAATGTGACGCCCCCAAATCTGGGCCCACACAGCCCAAACTTGAGTCGTCAAAATACTACAACAAAATTATTACAACAAAGCACAACGTACAACAATACAGTGTATAATAATACACAACTAAGTCTTCACTATTATTGCCACACTATTTTACAAAACGTGAAGACTATGATAACTATTCCTCGGACCCTCACTCCATTCCCCGGCTAGACCCTGTTATGTTTTCATCTCCTGTTGAAAAACAATGGAACAAAAGAAAGGGTGAGCTCAAATAGCCCAGTAAAGAATATCATGACTAAGATAATGACGAATAAATTATCATTAGTCTTCAACAGCTGAGTTCTTGATAGAATACAATAGACTACAAGGTTTATATCAAAAACTGCAGTTAAATTCTTAAACAACGTTCAGATCAATAATAGCAGCGGAATGAGTAATCTATTAGAAGAATAATGCAGACTATAATGTCCACTCGGTTCTCTTTTTAGGAAAAACATCATCAACTTTTATCATCTGAAATATCATTAGTCAAGATAATACAAATTCACAGTTCCTGATCATAATCATGCAGATCAACAGTTCATCTTTGCACTACGGGCCAAAGACATTCAATATAACACCAACGGTCATGATTATACCAGATTCAGCCTTTGGTCATAATCATACCAAACAACAGTTCATCTTTGCACTACGGGCCAAAGAGAACATTCACCACGTGCCATAAAAGACACCGAACAGATGTATCGCCTTTAACCTATTATATCGCCTTTAACCTATTATATCGCCTTTAACCTATCATCTGTTCAACAAATATATCACATCTGTGCCCCCGGCCACAGATATTCACAACAGCTTGATTTTTGGATGATTAGAATGATATAAATGATGAACAGAAGAAATAGGATAACAATAAGTATCGGAAGTTTACTTTGTACAGATTCAAATAATGTCCAAATTGTCAACATGATGTGGAGTGAAATTCAAGATCCACAGTTCAGAATAACGGTTACAATTCAATAGAAAGGTTCACGTAAATAGGAAGGTTCAGTTGAAATAATGAAGTTCAACTATTATGGAACATATAATATTTTCAGGAATTATAGAAGCAATAGTTCCATAATAAATTTCGATTTAGGAGTATGAAAGAAAATAATATCACTTACCGTAGCAGGTTTGATTAACAAAAGGTGAAGAAAATTAATACAAGGGTTATTCACCAACAGGCGGCAATCCGCTCCGTAAGGTTATTCCCACAATTTAATAGAATTTGAGTACAAAGAGTTATTCACCAAACAGGCGGCAATCCGCTCCGTAAGGTTATTCTCAGAGATTAATAATGAATGAATACGAAAGGTTATTCACCAACAGGCGGCAATCCGCTCCGTAAGGTTATTCCCACAATTTAATAGAATTTGAGTACAAAGAGTTATTCACCAAACAGGCGGCAATCCGCTCCGTAAGGTTATTCTCAGAGATTAATAATGAATGAATACGAAAGGTTATTCACCAACAGGCGGCAATCCGCTCCGTAAGGTTATTCCCACAATTTAATACATGGAAATAAAAGGCACGTCTTATGAGTAAGGAAGAAACAATATTATTATCGAGAATCAAATAATGATAATCCCTTACCATAGTATGTTTGAATAATGGAAGATGAAAAAGATGGTATCCCTTACCTCAACACGTGACTGGATATTGATTTAAATGAGGTTGATTAACTTGAACAGTACACGTATACTTATAGATCTTCACAAATACTCAAGATGACTTAAGCACACTTAGAGAGAACTTTCACAAGAAGTATTTAGAGAGAGAAAGAAAGAACAAGTAAGGAAGTTTATGAAAAATCCTTAAGTTAAGGCTTCTATTTATAGCCAAAAATCTTATCATTCATTTAATCTAAACCATTCATTTAAAGATCATCTTTTAATCTACACCATCCATTTCAAATATTATATTATCTTTAATCTACACCATTCATTTCATATCACCTAATAATCACCTAACTTTATATTATAAACAAATCAATTTAATTATTCAACAATAATTCACACTTTAATCTACACCATTCATTTCATATCACCTAATAATCACCTAACTTTATATTATAAACAAATCAATTCAATTATTCAACAATAATTCACACTTTAATCTACACCATTCATTTCATATCACCTAATAATCACCTAACTTTATATTATAAACAAATAACTTTATCAATTCAATTATTATGACTAATTGTTATAAATACAGTATAGTTAGCTCTTAGATATCAAGTCAATAAATTAATGAAATACAACTGTTTAAATAACATCATAATAGAGATAACAATAATGTAAAATAAAGCATACGTTACTGTGTAATGACAATTATTGATTCAATAATGTGAATTACTGTGCATATGTTACTGTGACAATTATTAGGTTCAATAATTTTAAAAACAGTGCAACAACAATTATTGACTCAATGATATAAAATACAATGTAATGACAATTATTAAATCAATAATGCAAAATACTGTGTAACAACAATTATTGAATTGATAATATAAAATATTATGCAGTGACAATTATCGATGAAATGATGCGTAACAGTTACGGTGTCAATTATCAGACCAAAAATATGAGACACTATGCAATACCGTGTGTTACTGTAGAGTACCGAGTGCTACAGAAAATACCAATAACTATCGTATGCTACTATTCTTTTATCACCGGTATTTTAACAGTTCCGTTGACTATTTTTACTTAAAAAGGTTATTTCTGTCGTTTTCTATATCCGACAAATATTCCGTTGTGGGGTCCACCAATAATTTGTTATTTCGGCGCCGTCGGACCAAACGAATATTCCCCGACGAAACGAATATTCCCCGACAAAGCGAATATTGTCCGACAAAATAAAATTTGCACATAACATCCTTAACTTTTAACTTTATCGATTTAACCACTTACTGTTTCAAAAAAATATATATATGAAGAAAAATTAAATTTTGTATTTCATAAAATTCGGGGTCTTACAAATAATATTAGTTAATCTTAGAAGATTTATAAGGTATTATTAAATGATGAATAATACTACAATACTAATAAAATATTATTAAATTGTTAATAATATTAAATAACTGTTTGAACTATATTAAATAGTTAATATAGGTTCATTGTGTATAAAATATTATCAAGTAGTGATAATATTTTCTAAGTGTTTAAATACCCATAATTATTCAATTATGTGGTTCGTAAGAGTTATAAAGGTCATCATACTTACAAGTATATGATACTAATTTAAGATCAAACTGATTTAATTGTTAGGTCCGTTCAAGAATTGTTAAATTAAGTTGGTTAGCCGTAGACGACGCACGAGACAAGTTTTCTACCCCTTAACTTGTATTTACTATTGCAGATATTCTTCAACCGTATATACATTTCAATTATTGTTGATCAAGTATTCTACACTCGTAGTTATTTGACAGACCTTTGAGTGAACTAATTATCAAACATTACTTCACATCGTTATTGATTATTGTATTCGCATATAGTGCTTTTACAACTGTTTAAGAATGTCTAAGCTAATTGTTTCGGCTAGACAAATGCATGTTTAAATTCATTTAATTGAATATTATAAAAGTTTATCCAAACCATTGGCTGGTGCGGATTCTTACAGTAAGACTGAGAAAGAATAACCCTAGTTAAAGAGAGATTTTTATTTGTCGGGAAACCGAAAGCGCGCAAGAAATGTAAATGTGATGCATATACATAGGATATAAGAGGACTGATCCCCTCGAGTGTCCCGTTATTTTTAACAAGGAGTCAGACTTTGTATGTCTATTTTACCTTAGTAGCAGTTCACGGTCATTAAAGACCACTCAGCAGTAAAGAGTCAATCCAATCTTTTATTGAACATTGATTCTTGATATCTTTCGCAATTGTTATTGTTGAAAACCCTGAAGTTATTTCTCTTCATCATGATATATCTTATGATTGTTGTTTATAAACTTGTTGAGCCATTTAGTTGCTCATTCTTGCTATATCATGACTATATTTCAGCCAATCCCGAAAGCTCTAAATTGGACAAAGGCAAGGGAAAAGCGAATGCTTAGTTTTAGTAGATGCATGCTAATTTAAATTACTGTTGTAAATCTTTTGTATTTCCCTTAAGATATGTAATGTTACGATTAAGGTTAATAGACCTTGGGAAGTATAACCTTTTGAGAAGGAACCTTTTGCATTATTCCGCGTAGTTTGAATACAATTTATGTATTTTATTGTTGTTAAGTATTGTCCAGTGAGAACCAAACCCGAGGTTAAAGAACCCGGATTTGGGGTTGTCACAAATCAGATGCAACTGACGGCCGTCTCAGTCGAGGACCTGACGATGAAAGTAGCAGTGTCATAAACACGTGTGTCAACTAGTTTGATAACAAAATGTTAGACTGACTGAAATATACAGATTGATTGAGAATAAAAAAATATATACTCCTACACCTAAAAGCAAAAACTAAATAACAAGAGGAGGTGAGGCGGGCGCCCTCTAAATTTACCATCCTACCCACTAATGTTAGTAATGTACTACTACAAAAGAGGGCAAGCGAACGGGAATCGCCCGAAACTCTAATTAGAGCTGTCAACAGGTCGGATTCGGATCATTCGGATCGGATCGGGGGTGATCCGGATCCGAATCGATAAGGAATTATTGGATTCGGAGCAGATCCGATAACCCGACGGATCTCAGATATTAAGGACCGAATCTGAATCCGATAATACTCCGATAATCCGATCCGATTAAGTTCAGTAACATGTTATGATATTTCAATATCTCAGTAACAACTAACATGTACCAGACTACCAGTTATGATATTTCAATGTGACAAAACTATCTAATTAACATGGTAAACACACACATCAACATCAGTCTTTATATCCATGATCCATCATGACTTGATCATTACATAATACAATATGACAAAACTATCTGAATAAAAAAAATACTTTCACTCCAATAAAACATTCAAGCAATAATTGGATCGGAGTATTATCGGGTCGGATTGATATGAATCCGAATCCGATCCATTTAGTTATCGGATAATTGGATAATCGGGTTTTAAAACTGAATCCAAATTCGGATAAACGGACCGAGTTCAGGTCGGGTCCGGGTCAAGACCCGCTCCGTTGAAAGCCCTAACTCTAATAACGGTCATCATCCCTTTAATATATAATAGTACCCTTCCAGGTGTTTATAGTTGAATAAATAAAAAAAATTACATATTTATTTTTATACGTTGTTAAATTAAATTTAATACATAATTTATACTTTCGTTCCAATGGAAAATTAAAATTACTATATTTTTATTTAATATGCTTTTTGTTATAATATTATTTGTAATCAACGTTCGTCTGTATGTTATTCATCATTTTGGTTAGTAGAGAGATACTATTTGTCACTTTATTTTATTTTATTCAAAAAGTTGTTAGTGTTATTATTATCAAGAATGTCAATATACTTTACTCATATTGTTTTTAAAAAACTCAAACCCTTTTTTACACTTATTTATTTTTTACTTAAATTTTTTTATCCAAATTTGTTCATTAATTTTGACTTTTTAAAGTCTATTTGAGATAATTTTATATTAAAATTAATACAAATCATTAAACTTGTAAAAATAATAAACTTATAATTAGTATTAATTTTGGATAGTTCACAATTTTTTATATCCTCTAGAAGTTAAATGAATATAAAAGAATTTTAAATTATAAAAATAGCTTAAAATTAACTTAACTTTTTTTTTTTAATCTATTTTATAAGAGGAGACCAGTAAAAATAATTATTATTTTAAAATTGTGTCGTTATTTTTTTCATTCTTTTATCCCTATTTTCACTCTCTCACTTTCTAATAATCTATTTTCTTTTCTTTTTTCTTTTTTATTTTTATACACATAATGTGTGCGTGTCAGATAATTAATAGTCTTTTCGTTTTAAATTATACGATAATTATTGACTTTTAAAAGTCAATTTGAGAAACTTTCAAACTCAAAATTGAGATAACTAATTAAAAATTATAAAATAATAAAATTACAAGAAATAATAATTTTTAGATAGTTACAATATTTATTATTGTATTGATTAAAATTAAAAATATTTATAAAAATTTTAAATTTTAAAATCTTTTAAATTAATTTTAAAAAACAACAATAGTCAAATTAACAAAAGAAACTATGTTTTTAAAGGAAGAAATATGTAAATATGAGTTTACAGTAAGTAGTATTCCAGATTTCCAGTCATTACAGTTTTGCCTCCTGCCAATTTCAGTAGCTTTTATCCACTTCGTAAAATTCCTCCGTCCTTTTACGCTCTGTTTTTGAATTTTGAATGGAAGAAAAAATAAAAAAAAATTTAAAGCTTTTTTTTGTGGTGTTTCTCGCATTTTTGAGTTTTAATGGAAAAAAAAAAGAAAAATATTATTTTTACAAATTTACCCTTCTAATTATAATTCTAACCATTGAACTATGAATCAAAAATATGCAAAATAAAATTTAATCAAAGAAATTTTTTCATAATCAAATACAAATATCTAAACAAATTTTAAATAAAAATTAATTCTACAAAGTCATTGTCATATTATATCTAAAAGTCATCAAATATCATAAAATGTCGTCGAATCATAAACTCTCAAAGTTTACTCTCTTGATTATTCATCTATTTAATTAATAAAACTGATTGAGTTTCAAAATTAAATACACAAGTACACAATAACAAATAGACACAAAACAATAATAATATAAATTTAACATGAAAAATCTATAAATTTTTTTCAATTGTACTAGTAAAAATTAACATGAAAAAAAAATAATAAAATAAATTTGTTCTACTTTTTCTCTCTCTTTTTCTTTGTGTCTAATTAAGGTGTCATAGTGTCAGTATCTAATTTAAAATGAATTACATAAATTTAAGTTTAAAATTATTTGATTTTAAAAGGATAAATTTGATATTATATTTTAAATCGAGAGAGTATATGTTATTTAGTATGTTTGAATATATAACATTATTTTTTATACCATGATATATAAAAATATTAACAAAGTTGCTGTGTCGGAGATTTCACCCATTACTTCAACACTTGCGCAGTTATAGAACCTTGAAAATAGGTAACAAGGAATCAAAAAATTAGAAATTAAAAAATAGACGTCAAAGGAAAGAACTAACACGAGCCAATATTATGATATTTTGAAATCCCAACTTTTGTACTTAAATCAGCCAAGGGTGAGTAAGAATTTTTTTTGGGAATATTAAAAATTAAGAATAATATAAAAATTATAAAAATATTATTTATTCTATATTTTTTAATTCAAATTTGATCAATTTTAGATACAAAATTTTGATAAAAAAAGTGGCCAAATTATTTATTTATTAAAAAACTCAAAAATATAAAAATTAAATAAAAAACTTAAAATTAATTTATTTATTTATTTTTGCCCATTTTAAAACTAGAGCGTTAGCCACATAGCAGAACAAACTTTTACAGAGAAAAACACCATATTTGCTCCATTCAATCACCTCGGATCGCCTAGGTCTCAGGGTTGGGGTTTATCCAAACCCATGGCTGCTCATACGTTCTCACTCCTTCCAATTTCTCCATCGGCTTCTCAGCATTCTTGTTGTGTACAACAAACTAATCATTCGATTCTTAAATTAGGGCATAATAATACGCTCATCAGCTCTTTCATCGGAGCCAAGCTCTCCATTCGTTCTGCAAATTCGTGGCAATATACCCCGATACATCGCTCCTATACTGTCGCAACTATCTCCTTTAGTCTCCCCACTGGGTAAGTTACAATTTAATATAGTTTATGAGCGAGAAATATTTTGTTAGTGAGAAGTTTGATTGATTGGTTTATTTATTTTTCTTGTTGCAGAAAACCAGATAGGGTTTCTTCTGAAAAATCCCCAAAGTAAGTTATTCTCTTTTTGCGGTTGTATGTTTGATTATTTTATATTATTTTTTTGGTTGATTCACGCAGGTAGAGATTGGTTGTCCCTTATATCACTTTTTTTTTTCGAATTTTAATTTTGAGTTTAGAATTTTGACCTATAATGAATAGTCTAGGGTAGCAATGCTAAAAATGCAACGTTTCTATTATTATGGACAACTAAACATTACATTATTACATTAAGGCTATGTTTGTAAAAAACATACTTGGTATTAGATTATTTATCTTCATTTAATACTACTTTGTACTATTTAATCTTTTGAAGAGGGATTATTAATCTCTTAATATTGGACTATTAGTCTCATAAAGTCATTTAATAACTTAAAACGAGAGAGACTATTAATCCTAAATTTTTCATGGGATTATATAATCTCACGTAAATAGCCTTAGGAATGATAAAAAAAAATAGTCTATAGGATTATTTAATCCCCATCATGAGATAAAATAGTCCGAAGTAGTATTAAATTAATACAAATAGTTCAATCCCAAGTATATTTTTTTGTAAACAATCATAGCCTGAGTATACAGTTTTTGTTATCCTTAAAGTGTTTTGTGGTGGTTTTAGATGGTCGGCTAGGGCGATAAAGTCATTTGCCATGGCTGAATTGGAAGCAAGGAAGCTGAAGTATCCTAATACTGGGACTGAAGCTCTTTTAATGGGGATTTTAGTTGAAGGTTAGTCCATTTTTGCTTTATGTTTATTTTCTCACTCAAACAGTGCATTTCTAGTGCAAATTAGGCACACATGTACCAGATTTTTTTACTGGCAGATGAAGAAATTAGGAAAACTAATGGAATTATATTTTGCATGGTATAGCTTTAATCACATGTAGCCTTATTTCTTAGTGTTATTTAGCTAGCAACTAGATTTCCCGTTGCCTTGTAACAGTTGGTTAATCCTTGGTACTTTTATATTATAAACGAAATTTTGAATAGCTCGACATTGACAATTCATGTTGTTAGAAGCCTAGTATTGCCTGCAAATTGCAATATCAATTAAACAGACAAGAATCAGAGAAAAGAAAACTGATGTGGAGAAAGTCTCTTAACTTAACTGAATAAAGAGAGGGTGATTGTGATGAACTTACAACATGTACCTCTGCGAAGGTCTTTCGGTGATTCATAAGTCTTGGTCTTTCGGTGATTCATAAGTCTTTCTTTCTATCATGGCTTGTAAAGTATATTTATATATTATTTATTGCAGGAACCAGTTTAGCTGCTAAGTTCTTAAGAGAAAATGGTATCACACTTTTCAAAGTTCGAGATGAAACTGTAAAGTTACTTGGAAGATCTGAGATGTACTTTTTCAGTCCTGAGCATCCTCCATTGACTGAACCAGCTCAGCGGGCCCTTGACTGGGCCATTAATGAGAAACTGAAGTCAGGTAACTCGTCTTCTCTTGAATGTTAATAATTCCTCTGCCAATAATTCGACTTAATTTTGTTTTGATCTATGCTAGGTATTGCTAGGTTATAATCTAGGTTTATGTACATAGTTGTGGATAGTATCATGGCTTATGCTATATACTTGTAATCTCTAGCGATTGAGATGTATATTATTTCTTCGGACCTCTATTAAGAATCGGTAGGTGGCAGTTGGGGGTGGGGGTGGGGTCTAATGTCTTGGCTGCCAGGGTGGACTAGACATTTTCCTAAGCGATCTCATTTATTTATTTTTTTAGTGTATATAGTTTATACTATACAATGTATATAGTAGATGTAAAATTTTAAAGTTTTATATTAAAATTACTAAAAATAAAAAACTTTTAAGGCTTAACAAATTTATTTCAAGTATTATAAAGCTTCAAAGGCTATTATATCAATGCAGTAGAGGTTTGATTTTGCCTAGGTGGGGGCCTAGGCGCCTAGCCAAATTTAGGCGGTAAAGGACTTGCCTAGCACCTAGGTGGGGATTAAGTGGACTTGGGCGAGGATTTTTAGGAACAGTGCAAATACTTATCACACTAATACAAGTCCCTGTGAGATATTTTACACTATAAGCTTTGGGAGAGAAGAAAGAAAGGAATTAAAATTTATGGGAGAGAAGTGATTGAGAGAAGCAATTTACTTTATTTTTTTGTTTTTATGAGTTTTGTAAGGAAATTTTAACTTAACATAGTATATTACTGTTTTATCCTTGTGATATTACATTTGAGAACCATTATGAAGATATTTTTTGTATTTTAATATGTCATCTAAGTCTTTAAAAAATTTCCTTCCAAATCTTCCCAACTTTGGAAGGAAATTTGTTTAAAATTTCTCTCATCTTTTCTTTTCTCTCCTAAAAAAACCTCACTAACAAAGGACTTTTAATCTCTTTCCTAAATTTCCCTCCTCCTTTCTTTTATTTCCTTTTTAAAACTCACAAGCACAGTGTTAAAGTGGTGAGTTACAGAAGACATGGTCGTTTTACAAGGGAATATCATAACAGGTGCCAAGGATGGCAGTGCACCCCAAACATGCTATAGACTATGATATGACATACAGCAATGTATTGTCTGTGTACCAGATCATTCACGACTCATGAATATTAATGATAATAGTAAAATTAATAAAACAACAAACACTGTTGCTACTGCAATTTAAGTAATTTGTTGAGGAGAAGAGTATGGGCATAGCCTCAAGTTGATTGTAAAATACTGATGGTCCATCTCAGCATGGCAAGTATATTAGAATGAACTAATCATCTCAATTTCAGTCACAATCATTAAGTTCAAATAAATAGAACTCAATTTCATTTTTGTTTAAATATTGGTGAATCCTACTTACTCACAGTTTAGGATGTTTTAAATCAAAGAAAGCAACACAGAATTCTACAATTTCCAAACAAGTCCATCCTGGAGGATCATCACAACAAGAGACATTGAGAATCATGAAAATTTAAGCTGATGTAGTTTTTCCAGTGATCACATGCATGCAGCTACATCATTTCTTCCCTTACAAACTAAGTGAGCTTTAGTAAAACAAACATTTTAAAGTAATATTCCCTATAGCTCAATGTTGCCCCCTTTTGACTTTCAAGTACTTAAAGAAAGTCACTAGTGTAAAAAAAACATTAACCTTTATTGGGCTCCATCCCAGTTGTGTGAGACTGTGATGGCAGTGTAGATGGAGACGGAGAGATTAAGAAGGGTGATGCATGGCCAACTTATCATGATCAGGTTGTTAAACCCAAACCACCATGGACATGGGTTGTATGTCATTTAGTGTGTTTCTACATAAGAAAATTTGCAATTCTTTCAAAAAGTCGACCTCGTAGTTTGATGTATCAGTCTCGTTAAATTTAATTGGGGTGACCAGTACCGTGCTAACCATTATTGCTAATTATATATAAATTTCTATATTCAATATTAGGATCTTAACCTTACTTTAAAGTGAGAGGCGGACATGCTCCATCAGATGCCTGCTTTTAAATGGTCTACTTAGTGGGCTGTACTGAAATTAGGATTGCTATTCTGAAATCTGAGATTCCAGTGTATGCATTATTTATCATATCATTCACAAATACATTTTCAATTCTTGCAACTGCTAGCCATGATGATAATCATTTGAAACACAGGTGAAACTGGGGAAGTAACAACTACTCATTTTCTTCTGGGAATATGGTCAGAAAAGGAATCAGCGGGTCACAAAGTTTTGTCTGGGCTTGGTTTTGATGACAAGAAAGCTAAAGAGATAGCCAAATCTGTAAGCTTTAGCCTAACGTTGTTAACTTTGTACTTGATTAGTTTCCTTTATGATTGTTGATTATGATTTGGATAAACGCAGATGGACAAGGATTTTGTCTTGAGCTTTAAGAAGGGAGTTTGAAGGGTTTAAAGCGCGAGTACTTCTTGCCCTGTAAACTTCTTAGGAATGCTTCTGGAAGATTCATGTTTGGTGCAAAGAGAATTTGCTAAAGAGGTGGTTTTTGCCCATAATTATGTTCATATTCCGAATAAACGCTTCTTGGAACATATTTGTGTCGATTTTTTGTACAACACACGGTTTTGTGGAAGTAAAAAAGACCAGGTGGTGATTGTAGTGTCATATGATATTCTAGTGGTAGTTTTGGTCCGTCTATTCTAAAGCATACATTCAGGTTCCTTTTCTCAAAATATTTCCCCTTTTCTTCTTCAAGTCTATTTGTTTTTGGGGCGCCCATATAATTTCTCGAATTTTGGAGCTTAGATGCAAGTGCAGTGGCCTGCTTTTTTAAATGGCTTTGTATTTTAGGGATAGTATTTGCAAAAAAAAGAGATTGTTTCCACTTGTGCCCTAGGAACTCTTATCATTTCTTGTAGGTAGAAAATGCCGTTGTTATAGCTATGTATATAATGCTGCATGCTTTTACTTGCGCAACGCAGGAAATCGAAATACTGATAGAAACAGATTTGCCTTCTAATCTCTCCCCTCCCCTCCCAATTTGATTTTCTCTCGAGCAATTTGAACACTTTAATAATGGGTGGCGAGTCTGGTGACAACTGCATCACTCTAGAATTCATACAACCTGCAACAGAGAACCACGGCAGCTTGATGATGATTATTACTTGCTACTTACTCTCGACTAAAAAATGACTTTTTGTGTGATTTTTTATTTATTTATTTTTTACAGACGAAGGTTAGTTTCGTAGCAGAGAGGGAGTATTATAGTATAATCACAACAGGTAGGATTTGAGATTATTCAATATCAAATCTGCTGGGCTTTTTTCGTCGTACTATTTCCGTTTCAAAAAAATAATTTCATTTACAAAATTTGTAAATTTTAAAGAATGATTTTTCTTTAATATTTATCCTTAAATATATATAAATTGTGTAGTTTAGCAGTGGTGATAAGATAGTAACATTGTGATTTTCAACCTCATGATACTGTATCACTTAACACTATTATTAAGAAGACCTTCTAGTCGAACAAAAAAAATTTTGGTTGCGAATTACTTTTTTTGTGGAATGGATGGAAAATTTTGTGCTGTGAAATATCCTTAAACTGACTCCTAGCTTTTATTTTAGAGAGAGAGAGAGAGATTACAGTCTGTGCCAAAGGCAATAATGAATCGCATATAACATGAACAGTGTGAACACACAGTAGAGTTGATTTAAACTAATACCAAACTAAAGTTATATTGTGTCAGCAACCAACATCCCTTCTTTATACAGTAATCTTTCAAAAGAGCACCAAGGTTAGATGCTGCTTTCAATGACAACCAAACAAGTCTCGAAGAAAAACTTGTGTCGATTAACTTTGAGGTTTATCTTTCTATCTGAAATTAAGGGGAATGATTAAAAGATATATATGAACGAGTCAGATGCCTCCCTGGGTGTACATATATAGAACAGGAGCACCACTTTATATCTCATTTTGGTGTTGGTCAATTCATATTGTAACGTATTCCAGACCAAATTAACAATTGTCATGAGCAGCACTCCCAGTGGCATCTTAGGGCCAAATTCAGTATTTAACAATAATTCACAAGTTACATTAATGGTGATAATGGAGCGATTGCTGCCAAATAAGAAAAAAATTCCATGACATTATATTGTCGTCAATGTTCTATCAAAAATTAAATCTACAATTTCTTTTTTAATCCGTTTTAAAATTAAAAATATATGTTTACTTGGATGTATATACATGTACAAGGGAAGGGGTATTCGTTGTTCATATTAGAGGTCACTATATATAAATATATATATGGGATCGCATTCACAATAATTAATTGCTGGACTACTGTTTCGACAACCAAAATAAGCTAGCATTTTTGCTGTGGGAGTTCCTGCTGCTAGAGGCTTTAGCGGCAGGACAAAAAAAATAATTCAAAACTGCCTTTAGAGACAATTTCAATTTTTTTTGATCCTGTCGCTAAAGACTCTAGTGGTAGGGACTTTTTAAAATTAATTTTGAGTTACTGAAATAATAAACATATCAATCGATTAGTGTGAATTAATTCTCTCTCTCTCTCTATATATATATATATGTATATAAGCATTAATGTAATGGGCTCACGCGTATTTCCACTTTTCAATTAGTTCACATGTTACGAATCCCTCTTTGGGCTCTTTAATTACAAAAGCACACCTATTAAAGTGGGGAACCCTGTATAGGGGACACTTGCTTGACTTCTTTTCAGTGAGATGGGTAAAGAGAAAAAGAGAACAGAAAAATGTGCTAAGCTTGAGATGGCCAAAGGCAAAATTAATGAGTGTGGTTTTGACGTGAAAAGAGAGCTAGCCATATGAAGGGGATATATATATATATATATATATATATATAGAGAGAGAGAGAGAGAGAGAGGAGTATACGTAGGTACACAGCTGTATACTTATACGATAGACTTTTAATGACGATTTTAATTATTATGGCGATAATTTTCTTGATAATACTGTTGCTATAGCCATTCAAACCGTCGTTAAAGGCTTACAATGTAAGTACACAGTTGTGTACCTATATTTTTATCCTATATATATATGGTGGGCCCGAGTTCCCTCAGTGTGTCATTTTTGGTAACTCAGCAGAGTAATTCGATCGTTTCTATCTTACCAAAGTTGGTAATATTAAAAGTCCCACCGGTCAATCTTTTTTCTGCTCTTCCTAAGAGCTCAAGGAATATGGGATGGTCAATGTTCTCTATGCAATATACACCGAGATCAATATTAATTTTTTAAAAATAAATTTAAAATATTTTTAAATTTAAAAATGACATAATTTATTTAAATTTTAAAAATAATAAATCTTATAATTAGTAGTACTTTTTAATAGTTTATAAAATTTATAATTGAATTAACTTAAATTAAATAAATTCATGCTAATTTTACTTGTAAAAATATTTGAAATTAAAATTATATTGTATTTCTCAAAAAGTGGGCTTAAAAAAACAAATAAATGTATTAATGTACACCTTTATTGAATTTGGATACGAGTATTTTTACACTTACTTACAAATCTTACCCGTAGAAAAAATAAAGAAGTATAGTCTCACTACATTCATCTTAATAATTAAAAGTAGAGTCACATTCTTTTATCTTTTTTATAAATAAATATACTGGGTAAGATTTGTGAATAAATTTAAAATTTTTCTTTAAATATTAACGATTAGAATAATTTATAGTGCTCCGGTATGAATATGATTGTAGTGTAATACTGTGATGTGCAATAATATCTTATGGTGGAGGCCATTTCGACCTCTTCTTTTCCTTTCACATTTCAAGTAACAAAATATATATTGTTCTATATATCATGTCTCGATCTATACTCTAATGACGTTCAACAAACGGGAGCTAGTTAGTTGCATGACGTAAATTGGCGAGAAGAGATTATCAATATCGTCACACGTAGAATAATTATGTACGTAGTAATAGCTGTGTACATTGTGCAGTAGCATACAGGGAAAGAAAAGTACGCGAGTCTTATTTTTTAAAAATAAATTTATGTATTATTGTTATTTTTTGTGTTAATATACATAGAAATATTTTTAAATAGGAAACTGATATTTTCATCAGATTTTTAAATATTTTTACATAAAAAGTGTCGTTATAAGTCTATAACGACGATTTTGATCATTATTATAAGTCTATAGCGACAGTTTACATATAAAAATATCAAAAAATACTGTAAAAATATCACTTCTCTTTTAAATAATGCCATGAGTTCCAGTGTTAGTGATTAATTGTGCGTATATGTATTAATGTGATTTCAAATTAATAAATTAAGTACAACATTAATACAAATTAATTAAATCTTAATAAAACAATTATGTGAAATCTAGCTATAGACATGATAATAATTCACGAAAAATTATTAAATATTCTTGAAATATATATTACGTGATATTTTATATTATTTATGTAATATTATCTAAATACTTAAAGACCATTAAGTAATTATATCCCAACCCACACACACAATGCCTGAATTATGGAAGTCAAATGAGTATATATATTGTAGGTTCTAGAGATATAATGGAAGTACTCTCCTGCATATATATATATATATGGATGATGGAATTACGTCATTATATATACAAACGTTGAGTCAATTAACTCTGAGATAATGATTTTCATAGAAGTGATGATTGGTCATCGCGTGGGAGTTCCATCTGAGATTTTCCCATTGAACAAATTTGGTCCACATGAAAAGAGAACTTGAGAGCACGGTTCGTTGACTAATTAACTAGCTTCATGGACTTCTTTTTATTTTACTCCTAATTTCTTTTTGTTGGGTCCTAGCTTTAGAAGTACAACAGCCCTGGAGTCTAGCTAGACATGTACACCACAGAATGATCAGTATTTAACCATCATATTGATGAATTGGTGGTGAGTTCTGATTATGTCGGCCAATTAGAAAACTCCACCTGTTATCTACTGGGGCAGAAGAACGTTCCACAGAGAGCACTAGATCGGTCAAACCTCACAAACACGAGGCCACTACACAGCTGAACCTGAGCTTCAAAGTCTGATTCTCTCTTGCATAATGTGCAAGCTATGGAAATAGAGTCCTTCTAGGGAGACCAGTTATTGGACTGTGAGTAGCGATCGATTTAATTTTATTTTTATTTTAAATTTTTTTATAATATTTATTTTAATTTAAATATTTATAAAATTTAGTAATTTAGGTATAATTTAGATATATATAAATAATAAAGGTTGTATAGATTGTACAACCTAATTATTTATGAATATCCAAATTATACATAAATTACTGAATTTTATAAATATTTAAGTTAAAATAAATATTATAAAAATTTTAGAAGTCAAAAGAAAAAAATAAAATGATCTATTGCATGTAGTTTCTATTAATCTTTTAATTAAGTTTAATTAAACCAACAGTGATCTAGCTGAATGCTTCATCATTAATGAAGGCGGCCAATTATAAAATACGCAAGGCAATTATAGATTAATATATTAGTATATATATCTAGATGAGGAAAGTCAATGCTCCAAATTTTGATTTCTTTAGGATCTTCTTTTAATCAAACCATGTTTGTTGATGATATCAGTCTTGAGATCTGAAGGATGTAAATTGGTACGTACGTATGCCATGCATTTTCCAACATGCAATATTATAAAATCACTGTCTCCTATACACCACATTGTTTATCCAAGTTGCCCTTTTGACCTAATTACATGAATTAATTAGAACGAAATCACACATTTATAGAGCTGCTTGACCAAATTTCATCCGATCTACATGTGAAAATAACATGCAATTACAAAATTGTACGTATGTACACTCGCGAATCTTTCGACCAAAGAAATTCTTCCATTTCCAACAATTCATGCCCGGTGCCCCCGGGCTTTGAGCAAAATGGATCCTTTCATCAACATATACTTGGATCTGATGGATCCTATTTCGTCCACCTTTTTTTTTTATTAACATTAATTATACTCCATCATTTAGAGGATACTGTTTTTATAATTTGAACCTTTTTCTTATTAATGTAGTATTAATTAAACTCCATCATTTGGACGATACTGTTTTTATAATTTGAACTCGTGACCAAACATTCAACATATAAAAACCTGATACACTCATGAAGCACAATCTTCATATAGGCAATGTTTAGAATTACTTTTACAAAATTATTACCGTAAATGAAAATTTTGATTGATATTTATTTTGAAGCGGAGTGAATATTTGTTTAATGATCATAGAAATGAATTGATATAAAAGTATGCATGCATTTGAGTGTGAGAGGGGGGTGGGGGGGAATCAGGGGCGGATCCAGCCCCGAAGTTCAGTGGAGTCAAATTTAAAAAAAAAAAAAATCTTTTAGAATAAAAAATTAATAAAATGAATTATCAAATTAAATAATTCTCAAAAATTTATCGAGATTTCATTTATTAAAATTGTTGCATGATAACCTTATTTTTAATTTAATTTAATTAATTCTAAAGTCAATCAAGTAATTTTTTTAATTTATCATCCATGTAGATTATACGCAAAGGATAATCAATAACTATATATAACATGATATTAAGACCCCTTATCTAATAATTTTATGAATCTGACAATTATTTTTCTAAGTAACAATAAAAAAAATAAAAAAAATAAAACTACACCACTAATTTTTATAAAATAGAGATACGAAGTATCTAAAAAGCGCAAAAATAAAATCTTTATCTTTTCACACATTTGATCCACTTCGATAATCCTGAAAAGTTAAAAAAAAATATTAGAGTTAAAAACTAATTCAAATAAATAAAAATTAAGGAATAAAAAAATAATTATTGTTCCTGTTAACGGCGCCAAAAATTTTGATATGATAAAAATGAGTAGCTGTAAGTGACTTAGCAAATACAAGATCAATTTTTAAATATATCCTTAATTTATATTTTAAACAAATTAAAAATAGAGATAGTGTAGATGATTAACTAACTAAAATATGCAAACTAATAAATAATAACGAAAACTATTAATAAAAAAAATTGCATAGGAATCTGAATTCACTAAATATTAACATAATAAATATTTCTTATTTTTTGAATTAATTCCTAATTTTATTCTCCCTCCCCTTTAAAAAAAATAATGTTTTCTATAATTAATATGGGTAATCATAGATTATGAAAAATTCACATATCAACTATAATTTATCAAAACCTCTTCATTAATATAAGAATCGCATATAAATTTTACACGAAGGTAAATATGAAAAAAAAATAATTAGGCACTAATATCGAAATGAAAAGAAATTTAGTATGAAATATTTAGTATCATCATCCAAGGTATAAAAATTTAGTTAGTCATGTAAATTAAAATAAAAACAAATAAAATTACTACTACTATTAACTACATAAAATAAAACAAGACTACTTTTACAAGTATTAAATAAAACGAAAAAAAATATTAAATTATCGGCTATTGTTATGTAGTTTTGTGCTAATATAGTAATATGTAAAGATTAAATTATTAAATAAATATGCAACTACTAACTTTGAGCATACAATAAAGTGATGGTGGAAAAGTATCAAAATGAAATAAGGATTTAACATTAAAATATAAAAATAATTCTCCAAATCATGTAATGCTATAACTTGTTATTATACAATAAAAATTTTAATTTAAAAACTCAGTGGGGTCAATTGACCCCACTGCCCCTGCATAGATCCGCCAGTGGGGGGAATAGAGTGGTGGAATGGCTTCTATGTCGTTGTCGTATGTTATTTATTTATTTATTTACAATTATTTTTATGAATAAATAAAAATCATATGACAAGTAATACATAAATTAAAATTGGGGCTGAGGCAAAAGATGAAATATATAATGAACTTAGATTCTGATAGGGTGGCGAGGACAGGTATATTAATTTTGTTATGTGGAAGCACTTATATCAAGGAAAAAATAAACAGGAATATCAAGATAAAAACACTTAAATCAAGACATGGAATTGTACCATGGTTGCCTATATGTTTACCGACATAATGCCCTTGAATTGGTAGGCAAAAGGTAAATCTTAAAATGAACACCCCTCTGCAGATCAGTGGGGGTGTGATGATACCCTTGATTAAATTTAACCCTCGTTAATTATTATTTAGATGTATTTCAAGAAACTCTGTCAGTTTCATGAGTCTCTTTCTGTAGACAAATTGACCTTTCTTTACACTCCATATCTCACCCATATTGGCCACATATATAGGGATTGACGATCGATTCCTAATGCTATGCTTGGATTGAAGGCAACGCTCTCTCTACCCACCCTTCCACTAACCATGTGATCGAAATGAGTACGGCGGGGACTAATACTCGTTTAAACTTTAAACGCATGCTTTACCAAGTTAATTATAACGTACGTGTTATGCACATCACTATAAATTTTCAATTGTCAAAAAAAATAAAAATCATCTACTCCATAATATTATACAAGATTATTTAATTTTATATTACAAATAAAAAATATAATATATAAATAAACAATCTTATATTTTGAAACAATTAATAATCGACCAATATGGTTGTCAATATACAATTACATATATATATATAACCACAATACATTACATATATAAAAGTAAGAATACTATTTTGGATAATAACAACTATATATAGATTAGATCTATATATGCTGTATAATTCAAGTCTAGCTACCGCAAAACAAAAATGATTAATATTCAACATGTAATTTAGATATAATGTTCTTCATGCATGTCAAAATATAAAAGACGAAAGAAAGAGAATGATACTATTTAAACTTTATTTCCAATAGGTAACATTTCATTTTGAGCGAGCGAGCTGTGCCCTCAAAGATTAACGGTTGATCTTTCCGAATGGAATATTACCAAAATAAACCAGCGAACGAGATATTTAGATGTTAAATACAAAAATTAGGAGGGCAAAGGGGAGAATGATCATGATGTTTTTTACATTAACGTAGGTAGAAGAGCAAAAGTGCGTACTGTGTTTATACATTTGCATCATATAGGAGTATATCATATCCAAACAAACCGGAAAAGGACCTTTCACCGACTGAGAGATAAGAAATTAAACAACCATAAATATTTATATTAGTATTTTAAGAAGATCAAATTAAGCTGCTCGAGATTGACCACTCGCACCAAAGCAATTTTGAAGAACAAAACACATGAGACAAATGACCCCCATTTCTTCTTCTAACTATTTTTTCCATTACAGTCCCGACTCATCTATAGCATGTGGCCATAACATACTATCTCTTTTGACATTTTAAAGTTTTTATTTAAAAATTGAGATGAATTTATTTAAATTTAATTAATATATTGTTAAATATTAATAATAATTATCTAAAACTTGCATATTATGCATTACAATATTTATTCTTCTAAATGTTAAATTAAATGAACTCAAATTAAATTAATTTTTTTTAAGTTTCTTGTTAAATCTTAAACGGTTAAAAAGCTAAATAAAAAATATATATCAAACCAACATTTCAAATATCGACTTATCAAGAAAAGAATGAAACTCTCTTTTTTATTTTTTTTATTAATTTGACACACACATCTACACGTTTAAATCTAAGACTTCTTACTTAGCGAGAGGCTTTTGGGACACTAGGTCTCACATCACGTACGTCTCTCCCTCTCTGGTTTATTCTTACTATTAGAGTATTATATGTATGTAATGGGTTTCAAACATCCCACGAGCCTAGCACCTGCTGCATCTTCAAAGCTCCACCTTCCATCCACATCTCTCTGCAAATCCACACTTCAATTATTTCTCCCTCCCTCCTTCTCTCATTCCTTAATTAATTTCCCCCCCCTTCACTTGCCCTCTCTCTCAAAACCTCATCCCTTACCAACCCTATCATATCTTCCCCCTTAACTTGCATCAACTTCTTTTCTGTCTATCATATCTTCACTTCACTCATCTTTCTCGACTGTTCTCATTTATTTTATTGTCAAAAAATATATATATCCATGGCACTCGAAACATGGCTACTCAAAGTAAAGAAAACCATATCCAGTAGTTTTGATTCAGCACGTGCCACACCACCAAGCACAAATAAGCATGCCATCATCATCAAGAAATCCATTACCCTCAGAGCCCTAGCTTTCGAGACAGCCGGCCTCATGTCCAAGCTCATACATCTATGGCAATCCCTCTCCGATAACAACATAATTCGCCTCCGCAACGAATCCATTTCCCTCCAAGGCGTCCACAGATTCGTCTCCACCGGCGAATCTTTCCTTCTCAGCCTAGCTTGCGCCGAAATGATGGAAAATCTTAGGCTTGTGGCCAACTCTTTGTCTAGATTAAGCAAAAAATGCCACAACTCAAATCTTCGCAACTTTGATCGTTTGTTTAACGAGTTTTCCAACACGGGCCGGGATCCTTACAATTGGGTTTTGAGCTGGAAGGAAATGGAAGCCAAAATCAAGAAAATGGATCGGTATGTGACTACAACGGCGTCCCTTTATAGACAGATAGAAGAGCTTTCCGTACTGGAAAACGGCCTTAAGAAATCATTAGAGTGTAAGGAACACGAACACAAGATCATGGAAAGGCAACAAAAGCTACTTTGGCAAAAACAGGAAGTCAAGTATAAAAAAGAAAAGTCCTTGTGGATTCGAAGTTTTGATACGGTTACAATATTACTTGCGAGATCAGTTTTCACTGTTCTTGCTAGGAATAAGCTTGTTTTTGGGGTTGGCCAAACCGGGTATCCAAATTCTCTATCTCGTAGTCTCTCGGCTTCTGCAGCCATCTATCCTTCTGAAAACCAACCTGCCGATTCTGTTAACATGGTATTAGGGCCATTGATGAAGAGCTCAAAAGATCAAGACTTGAAAGGGTTGTCTTGTGGATTCTTCGAGTTGAACTCGAAGATTCTAATACCCCCTGCAAATACATTAGGCGCGGCTGCTCTAGCTCTACATTATGCAAATTTGATAATTGTGATGGAGAAAATGATAAGGACACCGCAGTTGGTAGGGTTTGATGCAAGGGATGATCTTTATGCTATGTTGCCACAAAGTATTCGATGGTCGCTTAGGGGTAGATTGAAAGGAGTATGGTTTTCAGCTAGTGATCCGGTTCTTGCAGGAGAATGGAGAGATGCACTGGGGAAGATATTGGGGTGGCTGTCACCTTTGGCGCATAATATGATAAAATGGCAAAGCGAAAGGAGTTTTGAACACCAAAATATGACGCCCAAAACTAATGTTCTTTTGTTACAAACGCTATTTTTTGCCAACCAAGAGAAGACTGAAGCTGCCCTAACTGAGCTGCTAGTAGGTCTGAATTATATCTGGAGATTTGAAAGGGAAATGAATACGAAGGCCTTGTTTGATTGCGCCAACTTCAATGGGTTCTTGAATTTGCAGAATTCTGGGTAAGCAAATGTTGCTTGCTTTTCCTTTTCCTTTTCCTCTTCTTTCTTTTTTTTCCTCCCTATAGAAATAGATTCTGTCTTGGTTCTAATTTTGTCCCTAATCCATTTAATTAATATCATATTTTTTCTTTTTTTTTAAATTGTAGTTTGAGCTGAGCTTCAGATCTGTGAGGTGTTGTTTTGCTTCCTAATCTGATCTGTCTATTGTAATACAATGTTTATGTATGATATGATTGAATCAATATTCATAGCAGTGCTTCATCTACATGGCATGTGAACATATTCTTCTAGCTTATTTGTTGTTATTATATAGTACGTGGCAGTATTGTGGCAACATTTGGATTCAGATTGGGTAGGTTCTACAAATCGTTCTAGCTTAGGGTAGTTTTGAATTAACTCAATTATTTTATCCATAATAATTAAATTAATATCGGATAAGTGATCAGACCGTTTGGGGCCTGGTTGTAATAATGAGTGGATTTCTAGTCGGTCTAATTTACCGACAACTACATCTTGTGTAAATTTTGATTTAAAAATAAATCTTGTTACAACAAATTTATACCATAACAACGTATGTAAATATATGAGATATAATTAAATTTATTTTTAATTTACAAGTTATTTCTCAAAAATTTTGATTTTAAAAAAGGTACTTCATTTTTGAGTCAAAAGCAGAATGCTTTAGTATAATTTATTTCTCTTTCAGCTACAAATGTGACACAATGAGGGCCTTACAATTATTAGTTCGAAAGTAGTCTATGTAAGAAAACAGGTTCTAAGAACTATGAAGCCTTTCGTTTCCCTTGATGAACCTCTTTATGAGTTGGTCAATCGAGGGTGAGAGAGTCTCTTGATCTTTTGGTGGGATGTAAAGCAATGAGAATATTGGGACAGCCTATGTGCAAGTGACAATCCACTTGCTTAGATTTCACATCATTCTCAAATCAATATTAATTTGGTAACAAAAGAGTAGTTACAAAATATAAATATAAAACGATGTGGTTGATTATTCTGTCACCATATCAATACTCTTCTCAAATTCTCTCTATTCATTAATTAATCTGACCTCTAGGTAAGAGTGTAAACGAATCAAGTCGAATATTGAGTTGCTCAGATATAATTTATAAAATTTATTGAGTATGAAATAAGGTTTGATTATCATCACTTGGCCCACCTATGTATAATGAATTATCAACTAATAATATTTTGCTACATTATTTTGTAAGTTAATTTTTGTAAAATGCTTTTGTCATCATATCAATACTGTTCTCAAATTCTCTCTATTTGCTAATTAACCGGACCTCTAAGTAAGGGTGTAAACGAATCGAGTCTAATATTGAGTTGTTCAGATTTGGTTCATAAAATTTATTGAGTATGAAATAAGGTTTGATTGAGGCTCGTTTAACTACCGAGTCGGGCACGATCTCGAATCGAGCTCGAACAGTTTGAACTTTTCAAGCAAATATAATTCGAGTATCAATAGAAAATTGTAATTTGAAGAAATTCGAGTAATTTATCAAACTTTAAACTTTGCTCATATTTTGAACCGTTTATATTTCGAATCAAACTTTTAGTCGAGCGAGTACGAATCGATCTCGAACCGTTTAGTTCATTTTACAGCCTTACCTCTAGGCTCTCAGTGTAGACTATGGACCCCACAACAGAAATTAAGAATAGACCAATCCTAAATCAATTTTGATGAACCAAAACCCTAGCAAAATCAACACAAAACTACATCTTCCCTTCCATATAGGGAAACAGAAGGGGAAGATTTTCTCCAGGCCAATTTTCTCAAATTCTACTTAAATTTGACAGCCCTGCCTTAAAATAAGGTTCCCAAAATGACTCCTCGATCAACACTCCGTAAATGGCACCTCCTAAAAGCAATGAGCCCATTAAAGCCTCGAAACAGTAACAATATAACCCATTAAACGCCTCACTGTCCCAAGAAGACTCCATAAATGATCTGCACTAAAATGGAACCCCTCCTAAAAGTAATAAAGCCCAATAAAGCCCCAAAACAGTAGACATTTTTATCCATCACCAAATCTTATATTGTCAAAGCTCCGAGATGCATAAAATGCCTGCGGGTAAGGTCCGACTCGTTTGAGCCCAGACTGGCGCCTTAACCTTAATTCCAGACAACACGTTAGCCCATATTCAGTAACAGGGGTTTCCTATTTATTTATACTTTCTTTTTCATAATATTTTCTTCGTCCTTACACAGTGGGACATAGCCCTTACTTGTCAAGAGAGGAAAACAAAATTACATTATTATAATTTCTTCGGCCAAAAGTTTGATTAAGGTATCCTTAAGGTCTAAAATAATGTTAAAATACATCTTTCCACCAACTCCAAAAACAAAGCGCATTGATAGTGAAGTCTTGGACATCACAAACACCTGTTGCTAAAAGAGGACAACGATGTACAGTATGGATTAGTTACAAAACCATAATAGCCACTGCAAACGTTTCTTGTTGAAAGGCGATGTTCTTCTACTTCTACCAAGAAAGAAGATCAAAAAGGGCAGGTGAGCCTAATCTTCAAGGCATATGAATGGTGCAGTTGGCATTTAGAACTAAAAGCAAGCATTTCTAACCCACTTTCTCCCCCAATTATATATATATATATATATATATATATATATATATATATATATATATATATATATATATATATATACACGTTCTAAATTCTGTACATGCACAGTTCAAGTTGAAAGAATTTACTCCACAATTCACAATGGTAGAGAACGAGTATTTATCCCAAAATTCAAACAGGAAGCGAATCGAACAGCCAGTTTCCATTCCATTTCTTTGGGAAGAAAAAACAGGTACACCAAAAAAAGACTGGAAGCGTAGCCACGTTATACCAGTTAATCCAATTGCACCACCTCCAATCAAGCTTGTTGCCTCGGTACCATTCAAATGGGAAGAAATGCCTGGAAAGCCGCTTCCTTGCTTCCCACCGGCACAACAAGAGTTGCCATTGCTACTCCTACCACCACCTATGCTACTTAATTCCCACTCACCTACAGTCTATTCTCAAGAAAATGATTATAAATGGGATGTTGCTTCTGCTATTGATGATGATGATAATGATGCTGATGATGACTACGAATGTGATGGTGATGATGAAGAAGATGAAATGTCTGAGTCATACCTCGATGCATGGGGTTTTGAAACAGACGACTCCTTCAGCTCTGCTCCATCTCTTGTAGCCAATCGCCTAATACCAACTGCAGCAATTTCCAATGCTGTTTCAATGCAGGAGAATTTTCTGATGGATAGTAACAGTGCCCAGCTACAAGCGCCGCCTTCACCAACTTCTGATAGTAACACTGAAATTAGCACAAGCAGCTATGCAACAGGAACCACAAGCTTAGTTGGAGCACCTTTCTTGGAACGTCTCTTTCCATTGTTATCGCCCAAGTCAAGTTTCCTCGACAAGGTTGGATGCTCACAAAAGAATACTCCTACTCCACAGATGGTAGTGCCTAGTAAGGATTTGGATCGTGAAAGTAATTGCAGTCTTGCAGTAAAGAGGCCATTAACACTTGGAGAGCTGATACTAATGAGCCGAAGAAGAAGCTACCACAGAAAAGCTGTTCTAATGCGGGGCCAGAATCTCTCTCTGGTAATTCTCAAAGTTCTCAATTCTTTACCATGGTTTTTTTTTTTTCCAGTTATTTACCATGGCTTGTTTAGTAACACAAACAATAGTCTTCACACTCAACTTGATAGCATAATGCATGAACAGTGGATAAATCTTTTTTCAACAAAACAAAATAGCTATTTATATTTCCTTCAGTTTCTTTATACATCATAATGCCATGAATGAAATCAAAAGCAACTAGCCATCTACTATATTTTCACAAGAAAACAGATCTACTCTTGACTGATCATCTCACTGGCAGGAATTTATGAAGAGAAGTGCGCTTGGATACTGCATAGTTGGAAGTAGTAGCATGATCAAAGGATTAGGGGACGAGGAAGAGGCAGTTGCAACTAAAGCTGACCTAAGGTTGATGCAACTCCGAATCAGATGTCTCCATCAAATTGCTCAATTTAGATCAAATTTCTTTTCACTTTTGAAACACAAACATGTCAAAAATATGAGTTCCCTAATGCGATTAAGTTTCAAAATTATGTAAGAACCTCGAGTCAGATAGATTGGAACTTCTCCAATCCAAAGCAGATCATGTGTTAATCATGCACCATACGTGTTTTCTTTTAAAGCAAAGCCAACAGTATTCAATCCATTGAAATAAATAGTTCAATATATTCACGACTTTTCATTGAGAGATTTACACATTTCAACAACTTTACGTATCCTGCCTATAACAATAGGAATATCTTTTTCATGTAATGTAGTGAAACAACACCTGAACCATCCAGGTTCAATGCAGTGGCAAGCTGAACCCGGAGTTACATTGATCTTAGCTATATTTATGAGCTTATCCCAAAGGTCAAGCTCCCCTTTCTCATTATAAGGACGGATTAATCCACTCATATCAACCCAACAGTATAAACCTCCACTGCTCTCTGTGCACTCAATCCCCAATTTTTTCAATCCTCCCACAAAAATATCATACATTTTCCTTATCCTCTCTCTGTTGAGCTCAATATAATCCTGGGTGAACTTTGTATCTGAAAGCATTGAAATCAGTAGCCGCTGAGTTGGAGTTGAAATTGAACAAAATCTTGTTAACCTTTTAGAAGCAGCCAAAACATTCTCGTTGAAGGAATATACAACCCCTACCCTATAGCCTGGAAGACACAAGTCTTTGGACAGACCATATATTATATGAACCCTGTCCTTATCAGAATCTTCTGACTCGAGAATTTCTGCCATGCTTACAAACTTCTCATTTCCATAGATAGACCCTGCAAATACTTCATCTGATATAATATGAATGTTCTTCTCTCTGGCAAATGCTAAGAGACTGTATAGTGTCTCTCTAGTCAGTAGATTCCCAACCGGGTTAGAAGGGTTTGAAATCAAAATCCCGCGGACTTTTTGCCCTCGCTTTCTTGCCTGAGTGAATGCTTGATCAAGAGCAGTGATGCTGAAAGTGAAGTTTTCAGAGCTACGACAGTGAATGGGTATTAACTCCACACCCGTCCTCCATCTCATATCCCTATCAAACCTGCAGAATGCTTTTCTGATTATAAGTTCCATAAAAAAATAATAAATAAATAAATAGATTCCTTAGCAAGAAATGAGTCAAATGACATGATTAAATTTGTAGCTAAATTGACGAGTATGAAAAGGAATATAACTGGGAATATTTTAAAATTTACAGGCATAAGCATTACCCAGGGTAATATGGTGCAGGAACAAGAAATGCGTTCCCTCGGTCCGCCAAACAAAAACATAGTATTTCAACTGCAGGGGTTGCACCAGATGTTAATACTAGTTGTGAAGGGTTAAATGATACTGTTCTTCCCATGACCTGAAACATAAAACCTGCCATGGCCTACAGAATAGATTCAAAAATAATCAGTTGGCCATTTTCACACACTGAAACAATGATATACTTAATAGTTCAAGTTCTGAGAAAGGTTAATTACAAATAGGAACCTATAAAGATTACTGGAAAGGAATCTAGAGAAAGCATGGCCATTAATTGCCATTGCGTCCAGCACAAACCAAAAAAAAAAAAATGTCCATCAAACTGAAGCCGTTTACACGAATTGACTTTTGCCATTCTGTTTAATTTAAGGCAATTTAAGAACTTGATCTCTTAGCGATTGTAGTTTGCAACTCTAAACCAATTCTCTCTCTCTATCTCTCATATTCAAGTGAAAATAAACTATGATAATGATTAGCCCAAAAAAGAAGAAGCAAGGATAACAACAAAAACAAAAGGCCCAAGGTTCCATCCTTCGACTCTATATCAAGCGAGCTTGTCACTGAAATTGTAGCTCATGTTGCTGCCTCTTCATTCAGTGAAATCTTCAATAATGCCAAGTTAAGGTACATATCTACAAACAACAACAAATTACACACTTCTCTCATAAAACATCTAGATGCATCAATGTGTAAATAGATTGTTCATCACTTAGAAGAGTTCATGGATAGTCAAATACAAGCTTATTAATCACATCAAATAAATGAACCCATACTTCACTGAGTTAATTTAAATGAGGATATAGTATTTTTTGACAATGTTATAACCTTTACTCTATGGATGCCGCAGTATCTTTAATAAATAAAGAATGACTAACAATAAAGATCGTGAACTATCACCTAACACTAATAATTTAGTAAGAAAACAAAAAATATTTTTTCAATAGAACTTCTAAATCAAACTCATAAAATCAATACAATTCAATTATGATATTCAGTCTATCAGAACAAATATCAAACCATTACCACTTTCAAATCCATCAGTCCATCAAATGGCTGGTAGGTAGCAATACCACTGATACTCAAACCACCTCGCAATATGGAATCATTCCAATTTTGAGAATGCCAATTCTCAACCAAATCCAAGGATAACTACAACCACCAAAAGAATAATATAAAATAATCAAATTTTGAGTGTTTGAATGCACTAGAATTACACATATTTCTGATTTAGTATTGAGATATAATCATGCATTAGTAATATTTTGGCAAAATATGGATGTTGGTTGATCATTTAACATTTCATATTTAAAATTCTGAAATCAATCATCTTAAACGCGGTCTTAATTTACAAATTACATAAATAAAAAAGGCAATAAATATATATATGACAAGGGAAAGATTCATACCTTATTTTCAGCAATTCCGAGATCAATGATGCCTTTTGGGTTATCCAATTCGTGATACGGATCCGCTCGTACTCTGTCAATTCCAATGTAATACGGCGAATCATCCGGTTTTGCAATTGAGCTAGCCCTAGATGACACGTGGGCACGGCCGATTGACCCACGAGAAGCTAAATTAGACCGGGAAGAAGAACGGGGCAAGTCGGCGAGGTTCGACGAAGAAGCAGACGGCGACGGAGGATTCGAAGGAGGGGAACGGTGCCGTTTGAGGTAGAACTGAAGAAAATAGAATAGAGCACAAGGGATTAATGAGCCCAAGACTATGCCACCTCTGCCATGCACTATTCCTTGTAAGGGCACAATGAGTCTCATTCCTGTGGATGGTTGATTTCGGGTTTCGTCTTCGGATTCCGATTTCGGACCAAAACGGGTTCGGGTCATGTAAATATTGACGGCGGTAAAGTCGCCGGAGGGTAGGGCTTATTGCACAAGGGAAATTGGGAGCACAACTATGGAAGTGTGAGGATTTGTAAGTGTAGGAGAAAGTAGCGAGAGTAGTTGTGAGGTGTTGCTTGGCTGAAGAGGAAGAGAGGGAAGAAAGGAATCTTTTCAGTTTTACCGATGTTATGGTAGGACTGATATGCCCTTCGCCTGTGAACTAATTACAATAGTAAAATGAGTGGGAGGGCACTAATTAATTAAGTAAAAGTATTGGGGTCAAATATTCAAACTGTTAAGACTCAATAATTAATATTGGAAATTGATATTTTTATTAAAAATAATAATATTTTTATAAAAATCTATTCAAATAAAGTGGATTCTATTATTATTTATGTGAATAAAATTTTATAAAAATATTAATTTCTTTCATAAAAATATTAATTCTCTCAATATTTATGCTCGATAATATGTGTAGGCAAGAAAGTGTAATTTTGAGGAAATTTCATTTTGAACCTATAATTGCGTTAAGGTTGTGTTTCGACTTCTTGGAGCCAATTTAGGTCGCCATAATGGACGTTCACCTCTGTGTGATTTATATTTATTATTTTATTGTGATACTAATTATTGTTATAATATTTTTCACTCATAAAATATGATCGTAATAATATTGAAATTAAAATAATATTAATGTTGAATATGCAAAACTAACTTTCGATTTGTCATAAGACCGAAATTAGTAGCTTATACTGCTATTAACACTTGAATTTGTCCGTACGTTTAATTACTGTCTTTAACGTAAACTTACACAAAAAAATAACCACAGTTTGGGCCGTCTGGATATCTTGGGCCACCGGAAATACTTCCAGTATAAAAATAAGTACAAATCTCAAAATATGTTAACAATGAAGGAAATAAGTATTTAATAGGCTATAATATATTATATTAAAATGTGTCTACCCTTATTAGTCACCTTGTAGTACTCGCTATAAGCGATAAGTCTATTGATTTTGGGAGTTCTCTTGAGCGTGCACTAAGTCTAATGGATTGTAAAAGTATGACCCAATACAAGTAATCCACTTACACTAGTATATACGCAACTTAATAACGTTTTTGTGAGTTTGGAGAGATGGAATGAGAAGAGAAGGTATGGAAGGGGAAAGATATGAAAAACAAATATATTCTTAACACATTCATTGCCGTCATCTAATTCCGCAAAATGAATATTGTTAATTCAATAGAAAATCTAAATGCGTAAACTCAATTGCCAATTTTGCCATTGATATTTTGTATCAAGAATTAAAACAAAATTCTCATCCCATGCCAAAGACGCAATAACCAAACTTCGTGGAAAAAATTAATCAACACTGATCTTTCTCTCACTTTCTTAAGGGCTATTTCGTTCATCCACCCTAATTTAACCTATGGCCATTGCCCACCTAGAAACTCTTTGTCACCGTTTATCTCCCTTAGTATAATTAAACTCCCTAATTTTAATTAATTTGTTAAATTTTAAATTTTAAATTTTAAATAAAAATATTTTTAATTTGTTTTAATTTTTTAAATGATATTTAATACTTAATTCTTCAAATAATTTTTGATATTTACTATAACATTAATCAAAATTAAGAAATTAATTTCACATAAATTAACTATGACTAATTCTTGGGTGGCTGGTGCTAGCGAGCGTTTCAAAATTTTTTATTTTTTTTTTTACTTTTAAAATATTTATAATTTTTTTTATAAAAAATGTTAAAATAAATATTATAAATATTTTTAAAATAAAAAATATATATATATTTTGGACCGATCTAGAAGTACTCATTAATTATATAACAAAAAATTAAGGTCCCCGTGTGAAAGTGAATGCAGGAGCGTTCCATTTTAAATTTTAATATTTAATAGTACAAGGAACTTATATCGTAGCAAAAATGCCAAGGAATACTTTTGTCTTGTTTGGAAAAGTCGATGGATTCGCCAGACGTCAAAATCTATCAGAAAAGATGCATAGGCATGTAGCCTTGACATTTGACAACCTCTATATTCAAAGGTGTTACTCCGGACAAGGATAACAGCATCAAAATTCTAAAACGACTACTACAATTATGTAATTTTGTTTGCCATCCTCTAATTTAAATTTCAAAACATATTGGATCCCGGCCATGCTAAAATTTGAATTCACGCAGAGCAAGCACAAAAAATAAATAAATAAATAAATAAATAAATAAAATTGAATTCATATGTATGGTCAAAGTTATTATTTTTTTCCTATTCGTTTACTATTCTAGAAGGCATAAAAGTATTTGTAAATAGACAAAAACTCCCCAGATGGATTTGAAATTGTAATTTAAGACGTGCATAGTCTTTTAAGGTGCATAAAAAGAAGTATGATTTCTTGGTTAAAATTAATTACAAGAGTTGAGAAAATTAAATCTTGCCCTAGATGTTTGTATTATTTCAATAAATAGGCACTCATATTATTATAATTTTGACCCTTACGAAATTAACAAGTATACTACGTCAGTTCAATTAACTTGAATTTATTAATTTTTTAGGTAAGGTTCTTAACATATTTCAAGCACTTGGACATAACTATATAATTAATTATTTACTGGAAAAAGTCAAAACTTGTAACAAGTTTCTCATTTTTAATCCTTCATTATGATATTTAAAGCAATAAAAATATTTGTTTTTAACTTTGTTACAATGGAGTATTTGTTAATCCTAAATGGTTGCAGCCAGCAAACCTAACTTCCTGACACGGTCAGTTACCAAATGAATGCTATTAGGGTGACCATGTGAACACCATGTGTAAAATATTTACGTTGCGTTTGAATTGAATAAATATAACAAAGAAAAAAAAATAGAATAAAGAGTAAAATAATTTATTTTATTTTAGATAAAATAAAGTGGTGTTTGATTACATCTTAATAGATCTTAATAACTCACATTTTAATATATTTTAATAACCCACAATTTTGTATTAAGAGATTCTCTGAATAGTTTAAACTCATATCTGTATCTTAACTATTCAAATGATCTTTTAATACAAAAATGTGGGTTGTTAAGATATATTAAAAGGTGAGTTGTTAGGATACTTTATGATACAATCAAACACAGTCTAAGTCATTACATACTCTCTCCGAAAAGAATAAAATTTATAAATTTCGAAAGAATGAAAATGATTCATTATATTCTAATAGAGCAATCATACACAATTTTTTTTATTTAATAGAAATAAGTCATTCTATTATCACGTTCTTTCCTTTAATTCAAATATAACGTTAAAATTAAAAAGTATCATTTAAATATTTAAGATTAAAACAATATATATGTACCAAACGAATGCTATTTTTTGAGAACGCTAAATAAATGCTAAGGTGCTGTATGATTTTATTTTTAATATTAAATATTATATAAAACACATTTATACATTTTTTGATGTATTTTTTGTATTGAATTATGAAGATTAAAATTTTATATCTTGCCGCGTAGGTAGCTTTTATATAAAAAGGAAGACCGTTGGATTGAGTACATGAACGAATTTAAAATAATTTTCAAAATTAGTTTGAATATAAATCTAAATCAAATCAAAATTCTTTTATTAATAATTAATAATCAAAGATGATACTCCTTTCATCCGACACTCACGAGTTACAATTGTCAATTTCAAAAAAGGTAAAAGATTCGTGTCCAAACTGAAAAAAGGAAAAACAAATTTATTTAAACCAATAAATGTGAAAAATAAATCTCCATCGTCCTGCTGTCAGAAATCAGAAGTCCTGATACTCAGAGCTACTACAGCTGCTGTGTAAAAACAGACATTATCCATTTTTCACCCCAAACAACACGCGGTCAAATTCTGACTTGGCAAAGCGTAATTTTCGCGGTTAAAAAATTCTGACCTGGCAAAGCGTAATTTTTACAATCGAAAACTAGACAAGAAGGGTATTTTAGTCATAAAATCCGGCGAATGGTAAACAAGTGTCCCAGGGAGAGGGACCCACTTGTTCAAATATTTCGGTGGCCGCGGCGCTATATGTATAAATGACCGGTATATCTCTCATCGTTTAGTTTCCATCCAAAGTCTTGTCTTACCGCTGTATCCAAACGAAAAATTCGCCGGACAAATCTCTTTCGCTCGTTTATTTCCAATTAGAACAAACTCTAGGGTTTCAAAATCCAAAACCCCGGAACTGCTAAGGTATATTGTTAGAGGGAGAAAGAGATAAAAACCTGTAGGAGGCGAGGCCTGTCAATGGCTTCCTCTTTATTATTCGTCTAAATTTATAGGTTGCCTTGTAACAGAAAAAAATGGACGAAGAAATGGAGGATTTCATTGAAGTAGATTCTGTGGCTTCTGAAATCGATCTCTATTACGAGTTCGATGCTGCTGGATTCTTCGATTTTACTCGACCAGAATCAATTTCTGAAACAGATGAAGCCGAGTGCTGGTTCGAATCTGCCGGAAGTTATCCGCCTTCTCGTAAGCTTCTTCTATTCAATTAATGTTTTTTTATAAAAAAAAACAATATGCAAATGTTTGTGCCTGTAATTCCTTTGGTTTTGATTATGCTTACTTATTTTGAGAATACGCTAATTTGAAATGTTTAGTGCCTTTTTAAGTAGTGTATTTGAATTTGGAATTGATTATGGCAGTAGCTGAATGATTACAATTGTACGAGAGTACATTAGGAAATGTATACAAATGTTTGAATCTTTTGATTTGGTAGCTAGAACTTAGTTGGCATACTGTTGAAGTTAAAATTGTATATGGAGTAAGTCTGGTTTTTTTAATAGATCATGGCATTGGTTTGTTATGTGTTTTAATCTCTGTATGGCTCATTTATTACAAATAAAAGTTTCAGAAGTTAAATTTTGTAACTTGAAGAAAAAAATAATACACTGTCTACAATTGTTTGTATAGCTCAACTGATTGATGCTTGACATTCTGACTTTTTTAATTATTTTTTTGTTATCCCCTTCTTCCCCCAACACAAACTTCTTAGCTTTTATCGTGAAGTTAAATTGGAGTACAGACAATGCAGTGCTAGAAGCAGCTGGTTATCCAAACTCAGATGGTGGTGAACACATGAATTCTATCAACAAAAACTCAGAAGTTGCTTCATCAAGGGAGACTGAGAATGGAGGTGCAAGTTAATTTATTTGCAATACTTAGAAGCTAAATGTTCTCATCCTTGTGAACATGGTGCCTGTTTATATATTGTTTGTTATATTTTGTTATGCTTTGTACTGCATGCACGTGGAATTCAGAGCATTTCCATAAGAAATCATTATGTGGTAATGGTATTTAGTAGGATTGTTTTATCTAAATAGAGATAAATGATCTCATGGATTAGCCTATTGCACCTTCACAATGTGACTGGATGAGAAGATGGATTTATTTATAACTAGAAGTTCAATCATAATGCCATGGTATTGTATGTTATTTTTTATTTTCTTTAAGAATTACTGATGTTTTTGATCTATATACACTCTTTGGCAAAAACTCTTAGCATTCTAAACTAACCAAACAGTAGCATGGTTACTACTTACTACTTACATTTTACCGAATATGACCCAGTGCTTACAGCTTTCTACTTACTAAACATTATTATTATGATGTCTTACTTCAACAATATATGCATATGTTGATCATATATTGGCTTGAATTGTAAGGTTTTAAGTTTCAAAAGAAACTTCGCATAGCATATAGCACAGTTCTTATGCTAAGTTGAGTCCTCAAATTTTGTAGGGGAAGAGAGAGGGGAGAGAGTGCTGTTGCAGTAAATTTTGTACTCAAATGTTGTCCATATTTTTTTACTCAAAGTCTTAAGTGTTCAAACATTTCTATGCTCTGTAATTTTCATGAAATAAAGACATAAAGACTTGATCTATGTTACATGTTTGGTGTATATATTTGTTAGTGAGAGCTGTTGCTGTACTACAATTTCTCAATAAGATTTTTCCTGACAATGGCTTTGTGTATCCTGATTTATGTCAGAGGTGCCCATATATATTTCATTTCAGACCAATATAGGTGACTGAAGAGGATAAGACATAATTAACAGTGCTTTTTAACCATCTTCTTTCGTTAATTTTTTTCTTTTATATATCTCTAACAATTCAAAGTTGTTATCTTTTTTAGGAATGGATTATCAAACTGACATTGCTCCAGATATTATGAAAGCAAAAACTAAGTCATTGGCTAAATCATCCAAACTGAAGAGTTCAACTTTAATGAAACCTACAGCTAGTCATTTGGCCAAACAAAGTAAAGTACAAGATGTAAATTCCAAGCAAGCTTGCAGGTGGTCTCATTGCTCTTCTTAATTATGATGCAAAGTTCCTTTCGACTATTTATATCGACATAACTGATTGATTTTTTAAGTATCAAACTATTAGCTAAATTAGACCATATATTAGATGTCCTAATTCTGAACTTCTTGTTTACTAGCCTCATGTAGTTATTGTTTGCTTCCATTTTAGTTGCTTCTAGTTTATTTTTCATGATTTTTTCTTCATTTCACTATTTGATTCTGCAGCTTCTAAGCTTTGTCTCATTACTTTTATGTTTTTTGTTTTCTAGGTCACAGAAACCACTAACCAAAGTCAGTGAGAGAAGTTTGCATATTCTTCCTGGATTTGAAAGGGAAGCTACCAAAAGGCAAAAGTTAGAAAGCGGCTACTTGCGTAAGGTGCAGTGAGTCAACTATTTAAATATTTATTATATATACATACTCTATTGGGATGAAAACCCAAATATATCAATAATGCTTATATGGTCATGACCTAAAGGTAATAGAAAGAACGTGAATATAATTTAAAAGACAGAACTTTTGTTAGTTTTTTATATTCAAATGAGCGAGTTCCTAAGCATGTTGTTTTCATGGTTTTAATATATGAATTTAGTTTGAAAATTTTGATTTTATCATGTGCCTGAAGCAGATATTCTTATCTTCTATGAGATTCTAGTTAAAACTAAGGGAACATATTGGAGGTGAAGAATATATGTCGAATGTTTGCTTATGTGGTTGGTAGTACCCTTATTGGTACGCAAGTGTAGCATATTTGGGTATACCATACGTGGTTCGCTAGGTCAAACCATATTTAGGTAGACCAATACGTGGTTCACTAGGTCAACAAGAGTATCTGGTAACTTTGGTCATGAATGTCTTCTTTGCTTTCAATATTTATTGTTCACTCAAGTTGTTAGCTTATGAATTACTTTTACTTCAAGTCGACTAACATGGATGGAACTCTAAAAGTGTCCCCCCCCCCCCCCCCCCCCCCCCTCTCTCTGAACCTGCAATTTGAGACGTTATCTGCAAATTCAGTGATTTCTCCTTCTTCAGTGCTGCTATAAATAGAGAGAGAGAGAGAGAGAGAACCTAAGAAATTTCCTGTCTCCTTCATTGTATCTAGCTGATGTGATATAGCTGTTGTTGATGGACATGTGCTTTAAACCACTTCACATGAGCTTGTATATTCTGTTCTTTCACACCTGTTTGTACAAGTAGCAAAATAAATATTAGCTGGATTGAATTCAGATTCGAAGCAAGAACACCATAGTCAAACTTGAAACAACTCTTCCAAACTTAGAATCCCTCTAAAACACTTGAGATGTGTGAATTTGGATGATCCAGAAGATTGTAGAAATACAACTGACTCAACTCAAGTGACTATATTCAACTCTGCTGATATATTTAATTATTGGACAGAACTAAGTTGTCAGTAAAATCTAAATACATATAAACCTGTTATTTAGACAACATACTCTATTGCGTTGAGGTGTTCTTTAATCCAACTATAATATGCCTGAGAAAAGCGAAAGGTTATAATGTAATACATTGAATTGGTGATGAAGTATATAGCTACCTTTAATACTAGTATAATCAAGGATGTGGAAAAGTTAATTCTAAGTAGTCTGGTTCAAAATGTTGGATAAATTGTCATGAGCTAGTACTAGTGCTATTAAAAAATTTGTTTGCTTTTTAAAACTTTATTTGGATTTTATTCTTTATAAAATACGCATGCATGAGTTGGTTACGCGGATTAGTTAGAGTGGATTAGAAATTGAATTTTATCCATAATATTTGACAATTTTATGTATAACCCATTGAAATGTCCTTTTATTTTGTCGACCAGGTTGCTCATCTGAAGCACCATACTCTTTTGTTACACAAGTTATCTAAAAAGGTTAGTCGTTATGGAACCTGTCCCGTAGATTAATATATATTATTGTTCTTATAAATAGAGTATTCAGGTTATATTTATGAAAATCTATGAATGATAGAACACTTTTGGTTTTTTATATTGAAGGTTGGACCTGTTGACACAAATTCACTACAGTCTAGAGCTAAAGTTACTATTCCAAGAGAGCCTGACTTGGAAACAGCACAGAGAGCGCAATGGCGTAGGTATATCAACCTCTTGTCAGATCATTCTTTACTTTTATATGACTTCTTGATGTAGAAACTGCAACCATTGTTTAACACTCTAACTAGTTGCTGGTCATATTCTTGTTTATTTTAAGTTTCAGATCGAAGAATGAGTCCAAATCAAGTCAACAAGAAAATCTAAATTGCCATACCTTTAAAGCACGACCATTGAACCGAAAGGTTGATACAAGCAATTTTTAAATATATTTTTTCCTCGTAAAGCTTATTTGGAGAGGGGAACTAGAATATTTAGTTTGGCAGTTTTTATCATGTTTATAACTTCCCAAGACATATATGGGTTTCGTAGATTCTGGATGCCCCTTCTCTGGCCCCTCCTAGAAAGAGCAAGCCACAATTGCCAGTATTTCAGGTAATATAGGCATGACAGTTTTGTAATACCTTCATCCTAAAAAATTGTACTCCTATTTTGTTGACTTTCTTCACCGAATTTTAGGCTTGCCTATGACACATATGTATATAATTTTTTTCGATGATCTTTTTCAGTATTAAACTCACTAAAATTTATTAGTAGAAAAAAATATTTAAAAAATAATGTCAAAGAATCTTAATATTTGAAGTAAAAATCAACAACAAAAAAAGGTACTTTTACTCTTTTTTAGGATGGAGGGAATACTATTTTCACTCTTTAAGTTAAAGGATGTTATTGTCCGCTTTCTTAGGGCACCCTAATTTTAAAACCCTTATTTTTTTTTATCACAATGCTCCACAGGTGTTTCAGTTGAAGACAATGGAAAGGGCCATGCAACATTCATCTGCTAGTGTAGGTCATTCTTTCGCTAGTTCTGATTAATAACTGAATCTTGATGTTTGAATTTCCCTCCCTTTTCTAGGTGTAACCATAATATCAAAGTGCCAAAATTGTTATCAATGAGTCATATATGGTGAAGTCTTCAAAAGCTGATATTTTGTTTTTATAGGTATTGATGAGCGCACATGATCTTGATTCGGTTTTATCAAGTGAAGACAAAGAATTCAAAAGGTTAGAGTACTTGGATCTATAACTCTCTCTCTTTTAAATTTCAACTTTGGCACTCATTTATGAAATCGGTTTTGAGTTATGTTCCAAGATAAAAAACATAATGACTTTTGGAGGTATAAATATACAAGATATACAAGTGAGCGTTTCATTTCTAAAGAGGATAAGCTATTTATGTTGATCGTATATTTTGGAATGGAATTTGTGCTATATCTACCAATGTCATGTGTCTCTTGAGGTCGGCATTTGTAGCTTTGTTCGAAAGAAGGTTTCCAAGGGCTAGTTCTAAATTTAGCCATTCTTTAATCATTTTTTATAGTTTGTCCTTATCTGTTCTAACTATGTTTCTCAGGCCAAATTTTGAAGGTGTTATAAAGCAGAACTATGAAACATTAGATAAACTTAAAGCTCGCTCCTTCAATAAAAAGGTGACATGCCCCCCCCAAACACAAGTAATTTTATTGAGTTTTTTATAGTGGAGACGTCCTGAAACCTTATTGTCTGATACAGTTAATCTCAAGTAAAGGAGATACTGGTACTGTTCGGAAAATTCAACAGGAATCAACTGACCAAACAGTAAGTCCATGAAAATGATTTTATGATCAGTTTCCAGATTATCTATAGAAACCCTCAGTTTTACTTCTGCAGGAACTGAAGAGGCCAACTGAGAAGCAACTTTCAGAGAATCCACCAATAGAATTATTCAACAAGGTATTACATGTTTTGAGCAAAATCAATCTTTTCCGGACAGGCTTGCTTTAGCAAGTTGGTTCTGCTAGGTAGAATTTGAACTATAGACATATTTGATGCTCTCCGTCTCTCATGATTTTCCAGCTCTCCCTCAAATCTGAATTCGAGAATAATACAATATCTTATTCAAAACCACATCTATCCATGAAGGTTAGTTTCTTAGTCATGTTGAATTCCTGTAGTTTTAAACCCCTGGTATATCTGTACCCTGTATTCTCGGGTTATGGTAAACTATTTTTTCTTTATGAATCACAGGGCTCAAAGGAGAACGCACCTAGTTCTTTCCAACTTGAATATCAGGTATAACTCTGAATTACTTTTTTGAATTATGAATCTCACAATGAAGATCTTCAAATGTGTAAACATGAAAATGCAGCGGTGTGTTGGGAAGTCTAACAAGTGTGGGAGTATCACGAGGATCCCTGAATTTGCGCACCAACCCAATGTGAACAGGTACCATCACAGCTATATGATGACTTGCCAATAAAGAAAAATAAATCTATTTTGGCATCTGAAGTTAGCGATTGATACAATATTATTTCATCTCATTTTGTGTGTAGCATATAATATGTGCTTTTAGTCTGCATCGACTTCACCTTTAAAAATGACAGATCACTTTATTTTCGACGGTTACCACTTACCTGAGCATATATGCTTTATTTATTTGAAGTTGTTTTACAATAACTTGACCTTAATCTGTGGCAGGAGTTTGGACATTCGCTGAAAATGCAAGACCAGATATCTCTTATTATTTATCCTTCGTGACTTGGAAATTATCCCAGTTTCGTAGAAGCTTGTCACTGTAAATTGGATTCTTTGGCAGCAGTTTTGTTATATCAGGCCTTAATTATAGGAGATCTGAGCTGTCATCTTGAAGCTAGTAAGTAATTACCTGAATAAAAATCTAGAAATGCATTGTATAGTATAAAAAAACCTTTCAACTTTTTCTAGTGTCCCCCCCCCCCCCCCCCTTCTCCCGACTAATTTATACATTCATATGTTACATGGAGCATAACAAATGTAAACTAAAGCATGAATTCTAATTAAGTGAGACATTGATAGAATATAACCGACTTGTCTACATCTTTTCCAACGAGTATTCTTTCAACTCAAAAGACCGTCGGTTTTTATCAAGAAAAAATATTTTATTTTAAAAAAGCTGTTTATAATTACATAATTCATTTAACGTGTCAAATCAAATGCACTTAAAAAAATTCTTTTGTAGAAATTAATTTGCATTTTCAAATAAGTAGGGCAAATAAAAGTCATTTTTTTCGAAAATATTTTCAAGTAGATTGGATGAAAGGTTAGAGGAAAGGATCTTTGGTCCTCAGTTGGAGGCCTTGGAGGTTTTAGGAGTTCAGAATGGAACAGAAATGCTGCGTCAAAAATTGGGAGAAGACATCCAGCACAAACTTTAATTTCCTCCCAAAAACGAAGTAGGAAAATGTTGACAAATTTAGAACGAGCTTAATGCATGCCTTTCACACGGGTAGGTCAAGGAAAAATCTTGAAATTTTAGTTTCAAAACACAAATAAAAGAGAAACAATATCATTAACATTTCTGCTCCCACAAGACAACAATGAAACACATTACTGGTAAAACATAGGTGAAACTGTATAGTAGATAAACAAGGCAAATGACGAAATTAAAATAATTAACTCATCTACTAACATGGTAAAAAACTAGACTAATTCATTTACATAGGCAAGTTTATCTTGAAGATAGAAATTTTGCTAAAAATATAGAAACCACCACAAGACTCCTGCGACAAGCCAACAACTGGTGCAACAGGGTAGAGACAAACTTGCTACCTAAATGAATACATCCTTTGCATCTTACAAGTCTCCAACTACATTGATAGGGCCTATACTAGACTTGAGTTGCAAGTTTAAATTTTGCGGAAACAAAAATTGGGACTACATATAATCCCTTCCTCCACAGATTAAAACCTTTTTTGATAGTCCAAAAATAGTAACCCGAGAATTTTACAGGGTCTTACTTGATGCAAGTTCTCGGAATCTATCAAACCACTGGGCATCAGAGGAAACGTTGTCGGGCTGGACTTGCACCTGCTGTGTTTGTAATTGAGGTTGTCCTTTTCTGATCACAAATTGTGCATAGTCTACAGCATTAGGAGGATGACAAGTAGTTTTTGGCAGTGAAGCTGGAAGCAAGGAGACTAAAACCCTTGCAACTTCATGCATTGTGGGTCGCTCGTAAGGGTTACGCTTTGTGCACAGCAAGGCAAGCTGAAAGGTCTTTCTAACGTGGGATAAGTCCATGCATGTAACAGAAACCTCAGCATCCACAGCCTCCATCACCGTATTATCATCTGCCTTTGACAATATCTGAAAAACATGAAACCAAGTTGTGTAAGCACTTTCACTGATTCGTACATAATAGCCTAGCAACTTCAATTAAACCTTAAAAACAAAACTTCTATCTATTAACCATTCAGATATTAAAGGAGGTAAATAACACTGCAACTATATGAGACGATACCAGCTGATGCAAATTATCCTCATTGTCCACAGCCTTCTTTCCTGTTAGTAGCTCCAGAAGAACAATACCAAAGCTGTAAACATCCGACTTTTCAGTAAGTCTAGAAGTTCGGGCATACTCAGGGTCAATGTAGCCAATAGTGCCCAGAACATAAGTCAATGTATGAGTATTTGTAGTAGGGATACATTTTGCAATCCCGAAATCAGAAATATGAGCCTCAAAATTCTCATCCAGCAAAATATTAGAGGATTTAACGTCCCTGTGTATAATTCTAGGGTCACAATCATGATGAAGATATGCAAGGCCTTGAGCAGCTCCAACTGCAATTTTCAGGCGTGTTTCCCAGTCAAGTTTAACTTTCTTCGAGGGTCCTGTCAACACGTTAACCAGAAGAATATTTAGTGATTGAAGTTCTCTTCGCAAATAACCCGGTTACATTCCCACCACCCAATTCCTATAGAAATGTGCTGTTACTATAAGATATTAACTCAGTCTCATCACACAAACTTCCAGCATGGCAACCTTAATTTTGGAAGCAGTATAAATGAAAATAGAAGTTGAAATAAATCTTAAAGATTACAAAGATAGCAAGGATGCCAACCATGAAGAAGATCCCAAAGAGAACCATTCTCCATGTAGTCATAGAATAAGAGGTTTCCATGTGGGGAAAGTGAGTAACCATGCAAACTGACAAGGTTTCGGTGCCTGATGCTTCCGACTGTCCCAAGCTCTGTTTCAAACTCTTGCATGTTGTGTGGATACTGTGTGTAAATTCTTTTAATTGCCACTGGTTGAGAACTTTTTAATACACACTTGTATACCGTGCTTGAAGCACCATATCCTATAATGTACTTCTCACTCAAATTCTCAGTGATTCTCATAATATCATCGTAAGTGTGAATTGCCATATCCATTTGAAGAATTACAAGTTTTGGTGGACCTGAAAAGAAAAGCACCATAAACTAGAAGGAAGAAAACCAAAAAACATAAAATATGGAAAAAGCCAAGAACTGTACATACCTTGAGGACTCTTGTTAGATCCCTTCATAAACTGCTTTGGCTTGTTAGACTTGTATAAAGCAACAATCACCATGGATAACAAAGTAATCAAGCCCAATGTCATGCAGACAACTGCAGCTCTAGGAAACATAGCTACAGAAAATCATATTATATGGTAGTTGGTTAAAATTATATGTAGGACAGGCAACAGGCTAGAAAAGAGAGCTGCACAACAAAAATTATCAGTTACCTTTGGATTTTGCCACATATGGGCCACACATTGAACCTAACCAGTTGCCACACAAAAATGGATTTCCAATGAAGCTGATAGGACAAAATTTACATAAATGGTCACTGGAGCACATAAAACAAGGTGATTTACAAGAGAAATTGTGAGATGAGTAAAGTTTTACCCCGTACCTGTCTGGAGAAAACCGAGAGAAGTTTCTGCTTGGAGGTATCACCCCGGAGAAGTTGTTGTAAGAGATATTCCTACAGCAAAATAAGTATCAGCTACACACAAAGGCCGACTAACTAGATAGAAAACAGAAAAGAGATCTCACATAGTTGTAAGACTTAGACATTTGGTTAACTGATCAGGAATTTCTCCATCCAGATTGTTGTTGTTCAAAATACTGCAAAAGGTTCAAGTCAATATATGTTGGCATATGATGGTGAACTACAAACAATAACTGAGCCTGGAAAAAGAACAAAAATAAATGACAGCTTACAGAGAGACAATGTCTTGTAACTGGCTGAACTCTTCAGGTATACCACCAGATATTTTGTTGAATGACATATCACTACAAGAACACAGATGAGTATATCATAATATTAGTATATAAGAAAAATATATTATTTTTTGTTCACGACAGAAAATCATCCTCAGAAACTCACATTGTTAGTATACTTCTGAGATTCCCAAATTCCACAGGTACTGGCCCATTAAGATGATTGCAACTCAAGTTCCTATAATAATGATAACCAAGAGTTAGAAACGCTGTATATAACCATCAACAAGAACACGTAGGTGGAGCTTTAAAGTCGACCCATCTCTTACAGTGTAAGAAGGTGCTCAAGATCACCAATAGAAGTTGGTACATGCCCAGAGAAATCATTGTTGGAAAGATCCCTATACAAAATAAGAAACTGTTAGTCTAGAGGGTGTGAAACAGGCACAACAATAACCATTTTCGATGAGAAACTTACAATGTATCAAGATTGATAATTCTCCCCAACTCAACAGGTATGCCTCCCTTGAATTCATTAGAAGAAAGATTCCTGAGGTGCAATATAGAAATTAATTCACCAAAGTACAAGGTACAATTCTGATGCATAAATATATGTCAATCAGTAATTAGCATCAGATCTGACAAGAACATACAGATATGTCAGGCTCTCCAGATTGTAGAAACTCAAAGGGATAGATCCATTCAAGCGGTTACCATGCACATTGCTAAAAAGTAGAAAAAACAAACCAACAACTAATACAAGTGGTCACATAAAAGAAAAAATAGAGTACATCTGTTGCTCAAAATTTAGATTTCTTACAACTGATTCAGTGCAGTACAGGAACTAATGTTCTGAGGAATTGGCCCTTCCAGATTGTTATTAGCAAGATTCCTACAGAAGAATGACCGACAAACCTTAAATAAATAAAGGATTAAACAAGATAATTATGAGAGAAAATCAAAACATCAAGACTCACAGTTCAAAAAGCTGCTCCAATTTACCAAGTTCAGCTGGAATCCCACCAACTAGTTGATTGTCATTCAACTGCCTGCAAAAATAAGTTGGACTCATAAATTACATCCAAAACACAAGCATAATTTTACATCCATGATATTTCTGTTCTAGGATGCATCTTTCTTACAAATAGCTAAGTTTCGACATATTTCCAAGCTCGGGTGGAATTGGTCCAGTAAGCATGTTGCCGTGGAGGTATCTGGAACAGCATAAAATGTTATCGAAGCACAACAGAACAAAAGCAAAAATAAATTATGCAAACATGGAGTCAAAAACACTCACAGTTTCCCAGTATAAGATAAATTGCCAAGAATTGGGGGAATTGATCCAATTAGTTCATTCTCACTTAAATCTCTGAAAGGGACAAGATTAATATACATCAGCCTCTAACTCGATCCCTTTAATGACATCTGACAAGTGCAAAGAATATTTTTCGCTAATTACATAATCAGTTAAGCATATATAAATAAATACTTACAAAACAGCTAGGGCTTGCATTAAACCTATCACTTCCGGTATCTTTCCTGTTAACTTATTGCCTTGCAGAGACCTGGCAAAAGAGAAATTGAACAATTAATTCCATCATCTGTAGTACAAAATTGGCACATCAACTGATCTGAGCATCAAAGACGCAAGAATACTACTATAGAGTTGATTGATCTAGATCAAATATGGGGGAACCATTTGCAATTTATTGAATTCCTAAATCTACCAGCAGTATATTGAACCTAAAATGACTAGCTTACAAAGTAGCCACTTGTAGAAAACCAATGTTGTATGGAATCTCTCCGGTAATCCCATTGTATGAGATATCCCTGACATTGACCACAAACACCATCATTCAAACAACGAATAAACAATGAAGAGAGACAGACAAGAAACAGCAATTAATATTAAGAAACTTACAAGATTTCAAAGCTTGTACAGTTACCAATGCTGTTTGGTATGGGTCCACTCAGGTTATTACGGCGTACATCGCTGTAAGAAACTCAAATGAAATTCCATAGAAAAAAAAAAAGAGGAAAAAAAAAAGAACTTTGAACAATAAAATCAAAAAGTGAAGGCATGGGGCACATACAAATACCACAGGCCAGTCAACTGGCACATATCAGGGGAAAGTGATCCTGTCAAATAATTTTCGTTGAGGCCTCTGAATATGCAAATTACAATCAAGTTCACAACAGATTAAGCAGCAATTCAAATATAGTTACCAGAAAATTGCAGAAGTTCATTCAACAAATAAACTTGAATCATTTGAGCTTTAGAACTTACAAATACTGGAGCACTTCATTCCAATAGATTAAACGTGGTATCTCACCAGTGAGCTGGTTTTGAGCGAGATCACTAAACAAATAAAATTATCAGATACGAAACTTATTAATTTCAATGTAACACAGAATGAAATCACGCAAAACAACTTTAAAAACGAGCCATGAGAAAATGAAGTGCTGTACTTGAATTACATCAAATTAATTCACCATCTATGAATTTAGTTCGGGGGAGAACTCACAGAGTTTTAAGGTTAGGAATTTGTGTCAGTGTTGATGGAATAGGACCAGTTAACTGGTTGTTCTTTAAGTTCCTGTATTTAAATGATAAAAATATAGGACAAGTTGGTATAATAAAAATTGGGGTATATTTTGCAGCAGATAAAAATATTGCATGGTTACAACTTACAACAACTCCAGCTGCTTTAGTTTAGATATTGAGAAGGGTATGTCCCCATAGAGCAAATTATCAGACAAATCCCTGCATCATCCAAATAAAGAAGCCGTCACACTTAAATATTTTGATTAGCTATATGCCTACCGTAGTAGCCGGAAAAGAGAGTATGTATATTTATTATCAACAATATACAACAAAGGGTGAAATTTTTACACAAGCACAAGAGAAACACAGTTGCCCATCTCATCTGGAATTTGACTAGTCAACTTGTTTCCCTGCAGGTCTCTGTCATCAATAAAGACCAGATAAGAATTCAATTAAGAATTTAGTAATCAAGCATAAGAGACCTTATGATTAAAGAAACATACATGGATTGCAGGTTCCTCAAGTTTCCAATGGCCGGAGAAATTTCTCCACCCAAGTTCAAATTAGACAAATTCCTAAAAACAAAAAAAACAGTCGTAAGATAGTTAGCCACGCTGGTCTAAATCAAAATTCAAAAATTGTTAAATACCCTAGATTAGCTCGATGAAGCAAGGAGATGAGTGAAAAATCAAGAACCTACAGAGAAGTAACCGATGTGCTGAAATTGTCACCACAGAGTACGCCTTTCCAAGAGCAGAAATCAGCATTGTGAACATCATCCCAGTCCAGTAACACATTTACTTCGTTTTTAAACGAAGCTTTGATAGACATCAATGCTTGTCCTGCACAACACCATTTATCAATTACAGAGTAACATTTTAGAAAAGAAACAAAATAGAGTATGGCGAATTTCGTTTAGAAGCTACTACTTCTTGAGGCTTGACAATCGAAATCACAAAATTAGAAGACGTTTGATACCTAAGGAAAAGTACCAAGGAAAAGGAAACATAATTACTACTCAACATTTAAAAGAAGAATTAATGTGGTTCTTTATTTCATTTTTAACGAGTTTTCGAAATGTACTATATTAGAATTAGAATATAATAAAAGGAAACGGCCATATATACGGTGGCGAAAGTTGTGCGAAGACATATATGTTCATAATGTCTTCTGCTAAAACGTCACATTTTTTACGACGCCAAAAACGGCTGAACTAGACAAAAAAAAACTATTCGTTCTTCCAGTGGTGTAGAAATAGGAGAATTAAAAACTCGCCGCATTTTAAACTCTTAAATATCTTTTCGCTGCAGAACAGAAGTTCACCTTTCCGAAACGGTAAAATTACCAAAATAGAAAGAAAAATTATAATTAAAAAAAAATAGGGAGCCTGAATCATTAGATACAGAAGAAGCTCAAAGGGACCAGTAAACGGATATACACATATATATATAGATAGATAGATAGATAGACTGACAGAAAGAGAGAAACCTTCGTCGCTGAGCGGCGAAGCAAGAGGCAGTAGAAGCATAACAAACGCCATAGCAGTACAAAGCATATGCTCTGTTTCCTTCCGCTTCATTCTCGCGCTGATCATGAGAAGTGCAGTGTATTGTGGAAATTAGACTATAAACCGAAATTTTTTTATTAAAAAAACTCAGAGAAGAGGTGTGAGTTTTGTGATTCCGTGGCTGAATAAGATAGCTCTCGCTTTCTCTCACATGGAAGCGGAATTGTAGAGAGAGAATGCACAGAGAGAGCAGGCGTTTGGCGTGAACTGCAAGGAAGGGAGAAGGTCTGCGTTAATGTTCGTGTGTTATGAAGAGAGAGAATTAATTTGACAGAGGAGAGAGAGATAAAGAAGAATAGTGTTTACTGGCAGGGCCGTCACCCGTACCCCTACCGTTTCCCCAAGTGCTCTCTCCTTTGTTCTTATAATCCTCACGCTTTGTTTTCATGTCGGCATATCACGTGCTTAAATCTTACGGATATATCTACTAATGGTATGATCGGATGGTGAAAGAATAGTTTTGAATGGGATATGCCAGTGGGTTAATTGGAAGAGAGAGTGGGCGTGCTTAATACTCTCTGATAGTGAGAATTACTGAGGGGATAGGGTCAAAATAAAAATCACCACTTGTAACTCGATCCAACAGCAATTAATTAATTAATAATATATACCAAAAAGAATACTTGATTCTTAAAGTATTTGGTCAAATAATTTTTTCATAAATTGCACTGTTATAAAATACTTTCACCGTAAATTTAACATTCTCCTTTAGGTCACCATATCTCACTTCCGTAAAAAACAAATTGACTTTTTTATTATTGGATATTCTAGTAAGTTTTGGATTTATAGATTATTAAACTTCAATATAAAATTTTAAATTATTCGATTAATTACATGAAATGAATCACATTTTTATTTTTAATTATATTACCATTTTACCCTTTTTAAACAATTAGGTTTAAATGGCCTAATATGGTTAATTAAATTATTTTCAAAATTCACCCACCTTTGGATCCAAAACTTTATCAACAAAGGTGTATTATGTCCTTTATTTTTACATTTTGGGTGTTTCATTTTGTCCATTTTAAAAATTACAAACAAAATGTTAAACTGACAAAAAAGAAAATAAGAAGATAAAAAAAAAATCTATCTATTTTTCTCTTGTGCGATATTTATTTATTTTTAATAAAAGAAGTAGAAACAAATTAATTACTATATTTTACCTTTCTATTTACAAATAAAAAAAGGATAGTGTTAAAAGTTACATTTCTATTTTCCCCTTAATAATCTCACAAAATGATACAAAGAATAACATAAAAAATATCTATTTTTAATCATCACAGTTCTAGTTTTGCTTTTTCTCAAAACTCATGAACGCAAGTATAAAATTCGAGCCACTCTCAAAAAATATTAAAAATAAATAAATATACCCACAAATATCTAATGAACATATTAAAGGATAATGATAGAGGCTTAATTTCTTGACAAATAATATAGTATCATGCATCAAGTTTGGCTATATTTTCTATAATTGATTTTGTTATAAAAATATATATTTTTATTCAAATCACATCATTTGAGAACATTAAAAAAAATAGACACCTAATAATATCTATTTATCTAAAATTAAAAGGAAGTGGTGGAGAATAGGAACCTTATTTCTTTATATTGTTTTCCCTTATAAAGGATAAGGCCAAACTTCCTCCTTCCCAAGGAAATTACCAATTTTATACTTGGGGCTGCATCTACTTGTATGATTGTAACATACAACGACAGTGGAAGAATTTTTAAAGCAGCCTATGTTATTGCAATAAATAAATATTATGCTATGTTTGAATTTAAAAAATAAAAATAAAATAATTTACTATTATAAAATAAAATAAAAATATTTTTTTAAAATTTGTGAATTTTATTATTTTAAGAAGAGTATAAAAAGACTTATTTCAATTAAAATATAATAAATTATTTTATTCTTTATTTTATATTTTTTTATGTTTTATTCTTCTACTCATTCATTCAATCCAAATATAATATTAATTTGTCAGATTGGATCGTTACTTCGATATTTGTCACTTGCAAATTTAAACTTAGTTGTAGTTAGTTTTACCATGTTTAAACTTAGGTTTAGTCTCTAATAATTCGTGCACGTTAGGTTAGTTTTAAAAGTAGTATAATCCGATGTGTATAATACGGGATGGACATATAACCTAAAGTATAATACATTGTGATTAACACGATAATATATAATTTGAATTAAATTATAACAAATAATAAATTAATTATAAAATAATAAAATATGCATTTATTAGAATAAAATTATTCAAGACTTGGTACACTCGTATCAATCTTACATTTAAAACTCGATTTAGGTGCTAACCTATATTAATATTTGTGTTTTGGGTCCAATTTGGGTGTTGGCCTAATGCAATGTATTTTGACGGGTTAATATTCTAAAAGAGTTAGACTTCACGTTGAATATAATTAGATTTTTACAAACAAATTTGTTCTATTATAGATTCATCCAATTACGGATTTCAATTATGAAGGACTATAATTCGGACTTTTAATTTTAATTAATCTCAGACGTAAATGAACTGAACAACTATAAATACAATCATAACTCATAAGTGAAGGTCGACGGTAATTTAATTATTACTTTCAATTACTAGTAATCAATATCAATTATTCTAACGTTTAAAAGAAGTAAGTGTAGTAAAAAAAAAATAGGCATGTCATTTAGGACTTTTCACCACTGCATATATATGCATGCATAAGTATTTTTGAATTAGTTAACTTAATGTTTACCAACATTTATTCTTAACAGAAAAACAAAAGGATATTAAAGATTAATACCCCATTCGTTCTAAATTATAAAATTATTATAATTTTTTTAAATTAATTCAAAATATTTTAAACTCAAAATTGACAAGACTTATTTAAAATTTTAAATTAATAAATTTTATAATTAATAATACTTTTTTGATAATTTATAATATTCTAAATTGTATTAATATAAATTAATTGAATTCATAAGTTTTTAATTTAAAAATATATTAATTTAACTTTATAAAAATAACTATTAATTTTATAATTTTAAACGAATAAATTATTTATTTTGCAAGTTAAATACAATGAATTAGAGAACCTTACAAATTGACCCAACTTGAATTACAAGTCAACTCAATTGTTGATTATATTATATTTACGGATCAACTTAAATACTGATTATATTATATGCAATGATTAACTGAATTAACTCAATAATTTTTTAAGTATTTACGAATTAATCTCTATACATGCCCACTTTTATATATATATATTAATGTGCACTTCCACTTTATTAGTTGAGTTTATATTTTTCATTTATATTTGTATTAAAATTCCTCAAAATCAAATGTTTTAAAAAAAATTGCCTTTGTTTTTATGATTTTACCCTTATATGTACATTATCAGTATATTAAATTTTAACTCAACTAATTTTTCATTTAACTTAGTTAGAAAGTGTAACACTAAATTATTTTAAGAGTACCAACTATTTAATAAGTTATTTAAAATTATATAATTATTTAGTTGTAATTTTTCTAAGAAAATTTATAATTATTTTTATTCATATATAATAATATTAATTGTAAAGTTTGTTTGACATTGTGGGTAGGGGTACGGGTAGGTGTAGGGGGCACAATAATAAATATGGGTGAATATGGTGCGGTTTAAAATTTAAATTACATATGACATCGTTTAGGTGTGATTTGTTAAATTCAAAATTGTAAATAAAATTGTATAGGTGCGGTTTGTTAAATTCAAAATTACATATAATTTCCTTATGATTGATGCGGTGAAATTTTATTTGGTACGGTTTCGATTTCAAAACCAATTAAACATATATAAAAAAATATGATTGAAAGTATACATATACAAAAAGAATCACCTAATTTTCAAAAACAGATAAATGTGTATAGAAGATATTAGAATAATTAATTAAGAAAGTAAAGTAAAATTATGACAAATAGTTGTTTATAACTTAAAAATAGATAGTATAATAAATACTATATAATTTTTAAAAAAATCCCAAAATAACAACATTTTGACAATTATTAGTGCAGTGCGATAGGGTTTTTATAATGCGGTGGATTGTAAAAATAGAAGTGAAATCACAAATACAATTTTTTAACTCTTCTACAATTATTATATACCCCAAAATCGTTAATACAATTTTAAGTCTAATTTTAATTTTTTACTCTCTCGAATAAAGGAGTGACCGTAAATTACTAATAGAGTTTTTTTAATATGTCTCCTAAAGGCACATGTTAAGTACAAAAAATAAGAGATGAGGTTCACTAAATATTATTTGATTATGTATTTATACTGAATTTAATGCCTAAAAAAATAATATGTTAATAAACCTCGTGTATTGAATTTAATATAAATATATAAATAAATAATATTTAATAAATTTCATCTCTTATTTTCGTATTTAATATGTGTTCTTAGAGTATATATGAAGAGGACTGTAATGTCCTAGAATTTTCACGTCTTTATTAATTAAATTATTAATTTAATTTTCAACGAGTTAGTTTTACGAGATTATTTAGATCTTTTTATGTGATTAATTAATTATGTGATTAAATAATTATGTAATTAATTACTAAAATTAATTAAAGGGGGTCACTAATATGTAATTAAATTAGTGAACAAACCCTAAAGTTTTAATATCAAAATAATTGATAAGTTTCCTATTAATTAAATATTCAATTAAATTGAATATAATGAGTGAATTAAATATAATAAATTAATTAATATGATTATTAATTAATGTAAATAATGTGAAATATTAATAATAATATTTATTAGTCCATTTAGTAATTTAATACTTATGGGTTAAAATATTTAATTATTTATTCAATCTAATTATTTATTTAATCATGGATTGAATAATTAATGTGTAAATTATTAAATTAACCCAACATGGGTCAATTAGTAGCCCAAGTGGAGAATAATAAAATTTAACAATTTAGTAGCCCAAACAATTTAATAGAAACCCAATTGGTATTTTAAATTAAAGCTCGATGATTGGCCTACTTGGAAAATACTTAATTTAACTATTAATTATTTAAAAAGTGTAAAGTGACTCACATTTTGGGACAAAAAGAAGCTCCATCAGCCGACCAAGCTAGGAGAGGAGAGAGAAAATGATAGTTTTGTTTTTATTTTCTTTTATTTTTCATTTAATTAATAAAGGGTTGCTTGTTTTATTTTTGTAGTACATGAAGCCATATCTCTTTTCACCAACTAAGTCATTTAACCCATTCATTGTGTAAGTTGTCATCTAGGAGCATGGACTAAATTATAGATATAATTGTGTATCTATTAATTTTTCAAGTATACTTGAAAATTGTTAGATGATATTTCATTATTTTCTCCAAGTCCAAAAGAGAGAGCTAGAGAGCATTTGAGAGTGTGAGAAAATATTGAGAGCAAAATACTAAGAGAGGAGAAGGAGTTCTTGGTTCATGCCTTCAAATCTCATCACTTACTTTAGAAGAAAAAGGAAGATAGCCATTAAAACAAGGTAATGGTTATTTTAAATGTAGTTTGTTTTTAAATTAAATAAATCATCATGTTAGTATAAACATATTAATATAGTTATTAATGTGTAGTTGTAATATTTATGTCATGCTTGAGTTTAATATGTTTGGTTTGTATTTTGGTATATTTTGTATGCTAAAATATGTGTTTAATAGTGTATAATAAAGTCTTGAAATTTATGACCCAAAAATATTTTTATAAAACTTAAGTTTGATGTTCTAATATTATAGAACATTAAATCATGAGAAAAACAAAGTTTGAATCACTCAAAATGGAGTTATACACAAAAAATTATGATTTATGATAGTTTATGTGATGTAAATTTTTTTATAAAAAAATAATGATATTAAATCATGAAAAATTAATTTTTCATGTTATAAATTAATATAAGGTAATTGGTAATTTTTTTGGATTTTTATTGAAGAGTTAAAGCTTACTTGATGGTATATTTTTATTTAAAATGTGTATGCCGGAACACTGTTCATATTCTGCTTGAAAGAAAAAAATAATAACTGGCCGCGCAATGCGCGAAGCACTGTTCACGCCAGACGCGGAGCCAAACGACGTCGTTTGGCGTTCGTAGAATTTTACTCCGCGCGTTACGCGTGGAAGCCGTGTCCGGCTTTCAAAAACGGCGCCGTTTTGGCCCGTAAATTCTGTAACGCGCGCCATGCGCGGTAGGAAAATTCCGGCAAAATTACATTTATGCCCCTCCGTGTTTTTCTTGGCAGAATTACCATTCTACCCTCGGATCAGTTTTCAACTTATTTACGAAAATGCCATTCGGGTTAATTTTAATTAATTTAAATAGTTAAAAACTAATTTAAAATTATAACAAAAATAATAATAATACAAAAATAATATTGGGGAGGATATTTTTCATTAGGTTTAATATTTAAATATTTTAAATATTAATCTAGTTAGCTAAACCAAGGTTAAGTTAAATAAATTTATTATTTTAAATGTTAATAATAAATAAAGATGATAAATTAACAATTATTATTTAATGCCTATTAAATAATGCTTAAGAGAGATAAAATTTATAAATTAATTATTTATTATTTAAATATTATTAAATAATAAATAAGAATAATTAAGTAATTAATTATTATTTAATTAGCATTAAATAACGATTAATGGAAATTAAGTTATTAGAGTAATAATTTATTATTTAAATAAAATAGTAAATAAGAATGATTTGATTATTATTTAAACTTAAATAATAATTAAAAATAATTAATTATTATTTAATTGACATTAAATAATAATTAAAGAGGATTGAAATTAGGAAACTATTATTTAATTTCCTTACATTAAATAATAAGTAAGGTTAATTACTTAGTTAATTATTGGTTGATTAATATTAAATTAAAGAAGGTTAAAATTAAGTCAATAATTGTGACGGCCCCAAATCCGGGTTCTTTAACCTCGGGTTTGGTTCTCACTGTACAATACTTAACCATAATGAAATACATAAATTGTATTCAACTTCGCGGAATAATACAAAAGGTTCCTTAATCAACATGCTACAACTTCCCAAGGTCTATTACCTTAATCTTATCATTACATATCTTAAGGGAAATACAAAAGATTTACAACAGTAATTACATAATAGTAAATTAAACTAGCATGCAATTACTTAAAACTAAGCATTCGCTTTCCCTTTGCCTTTGTCCGATTTAGAATTTTCGGGAATGACTGAAATATAGTCATGATATAGCAAGAATGAGCAACTAAATGGCTCAGCAAGTTTATAAACAACAATCATACGATATATCATGATGAAGGGAAATAACTTCAAGGTTTCAACAATAGCAATTGTGAAAGATAACAAGAATCAATGTTCAATAAAAGAAGGAATTGACTCTTTACTGCTGAGTGGTCTTTAATGACCCTGAACTGCTACTAAGGTAGAACAGACATACAATGTCTGACCCCTTGTTAAAATAACGGGATACTTGAGGGGATCAGTCCTCTCATGTCCTATGTATATGCATCACATTTAGTTTTCTTGCGCGCTGTCGGGTATCCGACAAATAAAATCTCCTTTAACTAGGGTTGTTCTATCTCAGTCTTACTGTAAGAATCCGCACCAGCCAATGGTTTGGATAAGCTTTTATAATATTCAATTAAATGAATTTAACATGCATTTGTCTAGCCGAAACAATTAGCTTAGACGTTCTTAAATAGTTTGCAAAGCACTATGTGCGAATACAATAATCAATAGCGATGTGAAGTAATTTTTGATAATTAATTCACTTACAGGTCTGTCAAGTAACTACGAGTGTAGAATACTTGCTCAACAATAATTGAAATGTAAATACGGTTGAATAATAATTGCAACGATAAATACAAGTTAAAGTTAGGAAACTTGCGATAAGAATTACAAGTTAAGGATAGAAAACTTGTCTAGTGCGTTGTCTACTGCTTATCAAATTAATCTAACAATCCTTGAACGGACCTAACAATTAAATCAATTTGATCTTAAATTAGTATCATATATATGTAAGTATAATGACCTTTATGAACCTTACGAACCACATAATTGATTAATTATGGGTAATTAAACACTTAGGAAATATTATCATTATTTGATAATATTTCAAACACAAAGAACTTATATTAATTGTTTAATATAGTTCAAAATAAATATCTAATATTATTAATCATTTAATAATATTTTATTGAGTATCTAATTTTATTAATCATTTAATAATATTTTATTCATTACCTAATATTATTAATCATTTAATAATATTTTATTCATTGCCTAATATTATTAATCATTTAATAATATTTTATTCATTACCTAATATTATTAATCATTTAATAATATTTTATTAATTATCTAATATTATTAATCATTTAATAATATTTTATTAATTATCTAATATTATTAATCATTTAATAATATTTTATTAAGTAACTAATATTATTAATCATTTAATAATATTTTATTAATTATCTAATATTATTAATCATTTAATAATATTTTATTAATTATCTAATATTATTAATCATTTACTAATATTTTATTAATTATCTAATATTATTAATGATTTAATAATATTTTATCAAGTAACTAATATTATTAATCATTTAATAATATTTTATTAAGTTTCTAATATTATTAATCATTTAATAATATTTTATTAAGTTTCTAATATTATTAATCATTTAATAATATTTTACGGATTATTTAATATTATTAATTATTTAATAATATTTTATTATATCTCTAATATTATTATTCCTTTAATAATATTTTATTGATTATCTAATATTATTAATCATTTAATAATATTTTATTGACTTTATAATATTATTGTACACTTAATAATATTTTAATAATTTTCTAATATTATTATTTATTTAATAATATTTTATTATCCTTATTATATTATTATTTCAATAATAATATTTATACACCTTTAAATCAATAAATCAATTATATATATATTTAAAAATATATTTATTAAGTCCAAAAATACTAAAATGATTTCTGGAACATTTTTCATTTTCTGACCCGAACCAGACCCGACCTGTAAGACCCCGAATTTTATGAAATACAAAATTTAATTTTTCTTCATATATATTTTTTTGAAACAGTAAGTGGTTAAATCGATAAAGTTAAAAGTTAAGGATGTTATGTGCAAATTTTATTTTGTCGGACAATATTCGCTTTGTCGGGGAATATTCGTGCCGTACGACGGCGCCGAAATAATAAATTATTGGTGGACCCCACAACGGAATATTTGTCGGATATAGAAAACGACAGAAATAACCTTTTTAAATAAAAATAGTCAACGGAACTGTTAAAATACCGGTGATAAAAGAATAGTAGCATACGGTAGTTATTGGTATTTTCTGTAGCACTCGGTACTCTACAGTAACACACGGTATTGCATAGTGTCTCATATTATTGGTCTGATAATTGACACCGTAACTGTTACGCATCATTTCATCGATAATTGTCACTGCATAATATTTTATATTATCAATTCAATAATTGTTGTTACACAGTATTTTGCATTATTGATTTAATAATTGTCATTACACTGTATTTTATATCATTGAGTCAATAATTGTTGCTGCACTGTTTTTAAAATTATTGAACCTAATAATTGTCACAGTAACATATGCACAGTAATTCACGTTATTGAATCAATAATTGTCATGACACAGTAACGTATTTTTCTTTTACATATTTTCTGTATTATTGTTATCTCTATTACGGTATTATTTAAACAGTTGTATTTCATTAATTAATTGACTTGATATCTAAGAGCTAACTATACTGTATTTATAACAATTAGTCATAATAATTGAATTGATAAAGTTATTTGTTTATAATATAAAGTTATGTGATTATTAGGTGATATGAAATGAATGGTGTAGATTAAAGTGTGAATTATTGTTGAATAATTGAATTGATTTGTTTATAATATAAAGTTAGGTGATTATTAGGTGATATGAAATGAATGGTGTAGATTAAAGTGTGAATTATTGTTGAATAATTAAATTGATTTGTTTATAATATAAAGTTAGGTGATTATTAGGTGATATGAAATGAATGGTGTAGATTAAAGATAATATAATATTTGAAATGGATGGTGTAGATTAAAAGATGATCTTTAAATGAATGGTTTAGATTAAATGAATGATAAGATTTTTGGCTATAAATAGAAGCCTTAACTTAAGGATTTTTCATAAACTTCCTTACTTGTTCTTTCTTTCTCTCTCTAAATACTTTTTGTGTAAGTTCTCTCTAAGTGTTCTTAAGTCATTCATAGTTTTGAAATCTTTTGCATTCTTCTTTGAATTCCCGAGTGGAATTTTCTTATGTACAACAACTCTTTCGAAAAATCGTAGTAAATTCATTATTTGTCAGAATTTAATGAATTAAAAGTCTGTCTCTTCAGTTTTTCGTCCTCTACAACTTTGAAGAAGGAAGAAAAGTCATCTGAAATCATCTTCATGTCTTAAAATACTAAAAACCGTAACCTATTCTGATTTTCGTCACTATTTTCAGTCTTAGTTTTGAAAATTCATAACTCATTCATATTAACTCCGAATTGAGTGATTCTTGAGTCTATGTCGTCTATCTTTCCGAGAGTAACATTATTTTAAAAACATAAAGAGATTTTAAAAAACTCTAGAAGACTCAAAAGTCAGATTCTTTACTGCTACAAACAAGGAAAGATTTGTTCGGCTATAAACTTGTTTCACAATATCAAGGTAAGGGATGTCATTTTTTTTTTATACTCTCAAATTTACTACTCGTAAGGAATATCATCTTCTTTCATCTTCTATTATTAAAACCTGCTACGGTAAGAGATACCATCTTTTTCATCTTCCATTATTCAAACGTACTATGGTAAGGGATTATCATTATTTGATTCTCGATAATAATATTGTTTCTTCCTTACTCATAAAACGTGCCTTTTATTTCCATGTATTAAATTGTGGGAATAACCTTACGGAGCGGATTGCCGCCTGTTGGTGAATAACCTTTCGTATTCATTCATTATTAATCTCTGAGAATAACCTTATGGAGCGGATTGCCGCCTGTTTGGTGAATAACTCTTTGTACTCAAATTCTATTAAATTGTGGGAATAACCTTACGGAGCGGATTGCCGCCTGTTGGTGAATAACCCTTTGTATTAATTTCCTTCACCTTTTGTTAATCAAACCTGCTACGGTAAGGGATATTATTTTCTTTCATACTCCTAAATCGAAATTTATTATGGAACTATTGCTTCTATAATTCCTGAAAATATTATCTGTTCCATAATAGTTGACCTTCATTATTTCAACTGAACCTTCCTATTTACGTGAACATTTCTATTGAATTGTAACCGTTATTCTGAACTGTGGATCTTGAATATCAATTTTTAAATTTCACTCCACATCATGTTGATAATTTGGACATTATTTGAATCTGTACAAAGTAAACTTCCGATACTTATTGTTATCCTATTTCTTCTGTTCATCATGTATATCATTCTAATCATCCAAAAATCAAGCTGTTGTGAATATCTGTGGCCGGGGGCACAGATGTGATATATTTGTTGAACAGATGATAGGTTAAAGGCGATATAATAGGTTAAAGGCGATACATCTGTTCGGTGTCTTTTATGGCACGTGGTGAATGTTCTCTTTGGCCCGTAGTGCAAAGATGAACTGTTGTTTGGTATGATTATGACCAAAGGCTGAATCTGGTATAATCATGACCGTTGGTGCTATATTGAATATCTTTGGCCCGTAGTGCAAAGATGAACTGTTGATGTGCATGATTATGATCAGGAACTGTGAATTTATATTATCATGACTAATGGTATTTCAGATGATAAAAGTTAATGATGTTTTTACGAAAAAGAGAAGCGAGTGGACATTATAGTCTGCATTATTCTTCTAATAGATTGCTCATTCCGCTGCTATTATTGATCTGAACATTGTTTAAGAATTTAACTACAGTTTTTGATATAAACCTTGTAGTCTATTGTATTCTATCAAGAACTCAACTGTTGAAGACTGATGATAATTTATTCGTCATTATCTTAGTCATGATATTTCTTACTGGGCTATTTGAGCTCACCCTTTCTTTTGTTCCATTGTTTTTCAACAGGAGATGAAAACATAACAGGGTCTAGCCGAGGAATGGAGTGAGGGTCCGAGGAATAGTTATCATAGTCTTCACGTTTTGTAAAATAGTGTGGCAATAATAGTGAAGACTTAGTTGTGTATTATTATACACTGTATTGTTGTACGTTGTGCTTTGTTGTAATAATTTTGTTGTAGTCTTTTGACGACTCAAGTTCGGGCTGTGTGGGCCCAGATTTGGGGGCGTCACACGACCCGACCCGGTTGACCCGGCCCGACCCGACCCGGTTCGAGTTTTTATTTTTTTCCAAAACAGTGGACTGCGCCCCGGCGCAGTGTTTTGTTCTACACACTGCGCTCCGGCGCTGACTCACAGAAACATTTTTCAACTTTTGATTTTTTTTTCAATTTTGATATCTTTTGATCAAACCTTGATAAAATGAAATCTACACATCCAAATAACACCAAATCAGTGTTTATGTGTTCCTAACTTAATGTTTTACAATATTCCATGGTTCGATCGTCTTTTTGAAAACGTTTTACACGAAATTTACGGATCGAACCACATAGGGTTGAAAAACGACATCCTTTTTGGTAAAAGTTATAACTTCCTTGTTATTCATTATTTTTGAAAACTTCCAAAATGTTTTATTTTTAAAACTCATAGATCTGGCTTTCTAGCTATAAAAATCCATTTTTGGATTTGTACATTTCAAAATACAACATCAAACATAGCATGCATGGTTAGGGTTTACCGGTAAAATTGTGTTACACATATTTCTTTAACTTCTATGCATTTCTAAACTACCAAATCATGTTATAAACACATAGATCTATGAATATATATATATTACATAGTTAAATACATCTAGATCGTCAAAACGAGTTTTGATCGGTTAAAAATAGATTTTAACCGATCAAAAGCTCTCTAGACTACAAAAATGAAATGAGAAGGTTTTTAGAGAACTTTTAAACCTTAGTGATTTGCTTGCTCTCCTTCTCCTCCTACCAAAGTAAGTTATGAAGCTTGAGGACATCCACCAAGACCTTCCTTAGCTTTTCTCACACAAACTTATGTGTATTCTCTCTTTAGCTCTCAAAGTCTCTCTCTCTTTTCTCTAGAAATGTCTAGCAAATAAATTAACAACCTTGTAACAAGTGTGGAGCATCCTATTTATAGCCAATCACTAATCTAGCATTAATTCACTAATCCACCCATGTTGGTCAATTTAATTGCTAATCATGCTTACTATTTGATTGAATGACCATTTGATTGACTCATGGAATGACTAGGGTTGCTCACCAACTATGACAAGAATCACTTTACAAGCAACTAGGAAATCAAGCCACCCCCATGTGGGGCCCTCACTTGACCGGCCATATGGCCTATTATTGGCCATTTTTCCTTTATTTTTTTCATGCTTTAATGTTCAATTATACATATATATATATATACATATATATATATATATACATGGGTTCAATTGTTGACCAATTTTGACTTCCTATTAGGCTCCATGTTGGACTTAGGAAATTAATATATTGGGCTCCTCCATTGAATTGGTTTGGGCTCAATTTAATTAACACATTGGGCTAGCATTTAAAAAACTATGCTACATTTAATTAAATCAAGCATTGGGCTTGTTTAATTAATTACATGAGCTAGTAATTAAATTAATTACATGGGCTACTAGGTTAATATATTTAACCTAGTTTATCAACTTATTTGGATATAAAATATAATCCAATTAAATTTGCTTTAATTAATTATACACTTTGCTTTAATTATTGAAATAAATATACAGGCACATAAGTACATTTATTTAATTATCTAATGCACAATTAATTAATGAGAAAAATTTAAATTCATTGCTAAATATTTATTAAGTATATTTACAATGACTAATGAAATTCGTGGTCATTACAATAATTATTTATTATTTAATTATAATTAAATAATAAGTAGGTACAATTAGTTATTATTTATTTTAAATAATAACTAGAGTTAATTAATTACTTTCTATTTAATCAAGATTAAATAGTAATTAAATGGAGATTGAGTTAATAAAATAAATTGAATTTAATTATGATTTAATTAAACAAATGTAATAAGTTGTTTAAGGGTTTAATAAGTGTCCAACACTTAAGAAAAATATTTTCTAACTTATTAAATTATTAACCAAAAATGATTAAGGGTCTATAAGGTTAATAATATTGTTTTGACTAATGTAAATTATGTGTTAGTACTTATGTGTGGTAAATAAGTTCATCATTAAGCGTATAGTTATGCAAATACACCGTACTAATTATTAGACCGACTTTATTAATGTTAGGTCTTTCAGCTAGACATTTATTGTTGAGCAGACAGGCAAGTTCTCTAACCCTACTCATTTATTGTTGAACAAGTTTCTATACTTGTATTTATTGTCAAAGCTTGAAGTGGTTTAATTATTTAAAATTATTCCACATCCATATTGTTTATAAAATCGCACTTAGTGCACTTGAAACTTATTAGTTATTGATTCATGAACTGTACTAAAAATGTCAAAAGCTAATAGTTCAGCTAGACATTACGTTTATAAATTCTATACTTGAATACTTTTAAAAGCTTATCCAAACCATTGTTGGGTGCGGATTTCTTATATTAAGTCTGAGAATTGAACAACCTTAAATTAGGGAATTTTGTGTCGGGAAACCGACTTTGGGCGCCAGTGACTAAATGTAATGCATATATAGCGGGTTGAATAGGCTGATCCCCTTGAAAACCAAACAACTCAAAGGGTCAGATGAAACTCTATTATACCCTCGTTAGTTCAGGGTCCTTAGTGATCACTCAGTATTTTAAGATTCAAATATTTTGCTTATTAAAATTTGAATCATGTTTCATTCACAATTGTTATGTCTATTGTTAACCATTGATGACATTTCTCATTCATTCATGATATATTAAATCTATATGATTGTTCTAAACTTGCTGAGCAAACTAGTTGCTCATTCTTGCTATATCATGAACAATTTTTTTCAAATAATCCTGATTGCTCAAAGAAGGACAATCAGGATAAGGGAAAAGGAAAGGCCAGAGCTTAAGTTAGTTTATGCATGCTAATTAGATCTTTAATTATGTATTTACGGTTGTTAACCTTTTGTAATTTCTTATGATAGGAACTGTTTTTATGTTAAGGTTGATAGACCCTGGTATTGTAACATTTTGAAGGGAACCAATATGTATTATTTCGCGATATTTAAATGCAATGTATGTATTTAATTATTAATAACGTGTTGAATAGTGAGAACCAAATTCGAGGTTATGGAACTCGAATTTGGGGTCGTCACAAGGACCCTTATTAATATTATGTTTTAGAATTAATAAAATGTAGTTTCAAATGCGTGAATGTGATGTCCTAATCTTCTTTAAACGAAGTGTCGGAGAAATCTTCATCATTTAATTTTTAAGGCTTAAAAGCGTTGCAAGCAGGCAGACCGGCTGCATTTACTACTAACAGCTTATTTGCTTCGTATAAAGTTGATCTAGTCTCTAATCTACTGCCACCCACTTAAAGCCTACAGGCTTTAATCCTTTCTGGTTTGTTTTGTATTCATCGTAACTTAATAGCTAAAGTCTCGCCTAACACTCATTTAGTGAGTTTTAAAATAGACGAAAAAAATAAAATAATTAATTTTTTTATTCAATTATTTTATTATTGAATTTTTTAATAGATGAAAATTTTAATTATATTTTTTATCAAAATTTTCCGTTAAAAAAATAAAAAAATTTGAATATAAAACTAAATAATATAAGATTTTTTTTTATAACTCCTATTATACCCTCTAACTTATGAGCATAATAAAATTAATATAAAGACAATTTAAAATTTTAAATATTAAATTTGAGTTTTTTTTATAGACTCAATAACAACGAAAAAAATATGCAATTTTTTTATTTTTCATTATAAATTAAGTTTTCATTTTTTTTTCTTTTTTGTTCTAAACTAAAAAACAGAGTGTAAAGAATTAATATTTTTAAAGTAAATACAAATAACATATATAATATAAAAATTGTTATAGTTTCTTTTAAAAAAAAGAGAATTGTTATTTTTACTAAAAATTGATATTTTTATAAGATCTTTTATATAAGTATAAGACTTATTTACTATTTATATAAGAGGTCACTTTTACTTATAAAAATATAAATTTTCAAAGAAAATCATAATCATTCTTATGTTTTTGAACCGGTGAAATAGTATTATTTATTACCAATATTTTAAAAATCGGACCGATTAACGAATCGAAAGAAGTATCAGGTGGATAAATCACTGATTTGACCAGTGATTGAACTGTTATTTAATCGGTAATGTCATAAATACATAAAAATATATATTATTAATAATTAATATATTTTAAAAATATTTATTTTTTTTGTAAAATAAAATATAGTTAAATTATATTATAATATTACTAAAAATATATAATTTTAAAAATAATATTTTTTTATATAAAAAAATATTTAAAAAATACTTAATCAATAATTGACTGATTTTTAACCGAATCGACGTTAAATTAATTTTTTGGTTCAATTGAATTGGAGAGTCAATCAATTCCGAACGAACCGTTGGTCAATTCCGATTCTCTAAACATTGTTTATTACTATCTCTTGGAGATCTGTGTTGACCATCATATATGAACTAGTTAATAATAATGTTATTAAATATTCAAGCCACTAAGTTTTATCTCTTTTTTTTTACCTGTCCTTTAAGATTTTCAGTTTTGAAAAACATAACAAGTGGTAAATGTGAAAAAGAGCGGGGGAAGTAAGAAAATTATTTTTTACTGCGAAAGTGAAAAAGATCATTCTCTAATAAAAGGAAATAAAAGCAAAGAGGATCTCACCAAAACCAAAAACAATCCGCCTCTTAGAGTGGGTGTCGTAAACCAGTTACACGTGTCACGTCGGAACTTCGTCTGCAAAAATGCCATAAAATAGTTGTAATTAGCGTAGTACTATGGTGCATGCATACAGGCTACAGCTACCCACCCAATAAGCTTTTTAATGAGAGTGGAGATGTGATGAGTAGACAGTAGTCAATGTAAAGAAATAATAATACGTCAGATACCAGCGTCTTATCCGCCGGTAACCCGCCGTCAGCTATATTACTCCCTACGGTCCTAGCCCAACTACTGTGTGACTGTGTGCGCTTGTGGGTCATTCCGGTCATATGCTGCTTTGAGTACCAATGTACTGCTGCTACCTCCGTATTCCAGAGTTCAAGTTTTGGATGGCTTAATCTTTTTACTAGTGAGTAATTATTCTAAAGTAAATTTTTTTAAAAAATTAAAAATAATTTATCCATTAAAGATTTATTTAAAAATATAATTATTAATAATTTTGATAAAATGTGCACATATTCAATAAATAATAAAAAAATGTAAAATTACACAGAACTATATAATAAAAAATCTTATTAAAATATTTTTTTATTTATTGAAATAACAATTCAAAAAAAAAAAAATCTCGATACACCATACTGGTTTGCTCTTAAACATTTACTAATATAATAGTTATTGCTTAACCAAAACTTTTCTTCAATTATAAAGTGTCTCACTAATTATTATAAAATGAAATTACTACTATTTTGATTTATCTGAAACAGCAATGTTTTAGAAACTCTTGTACGTTAATTTTGCAATATTTTTAGTAACAAAATGTATTCATTTTTTAAATATATTTAATTATTAATTAAATAAATAATTAATTTAACTTGAGAAATCAAACTAAAGATTTTTTTATGAGACAGAGGTACGACTGTTATTACTACTGCTACAAGTTGTTACCTTTGGTAGGAATGGGACCCAAGCCAGAACTAGAAGGAAGGTTGGTTTATTCTGGTTTAGTTGAGAAATTAAAGATGGGATTGATTATACACATCATAGGACACGTGACCGTGACCAATAATGTAAGTAACCCTTTTTCATTTGTTTTATTATTTTGCAAGGATAGGAGTAGGCGTAGGTGACGAGGGGTAATATAATTAAATAAGTACTAGTCCATACGTGTTATGATAAAATTCATCATAACATATTAATTATATGAATTTTATTATGAATAATGATTTATATAATAATTTTTATAAAAATAATAAAATTTATTACTTTTACATAATGAGTTTGATTATTTTTATAAAAGTTATTATATAAATGATTTTTTTAATATGTATTTTAAGAATATATGTTAAGCATGAAAATTGATAGATGAGACTTATTAAATATCATTTATTTATATATTTACACTTAATTTAATGCATAAAAAATAATATATTAATAGACCTTATGTATTGAATTTAGTGCATATATATAAACAAATAATATTTAGTGAGTCATGTCTCTTAATTTTTGTACTTAACATGTGCCCTTAGGGCAAATGTTAAGAGGACCCTTATATAAATTATTATTATGAATTATTAGTCATAACGTTTTTCTTAATTATATATAGTCAACTAAGATCGTGTTTATTTTGTATTTAATAATTTTAAATGACTAAATTGGTCAATCATTTAATGTATTTGTTTTGGTCTGAATTATTGAATCTATCAAATTTTTGGAGTGAATGACTATGTGACGCCCCCAAATCTGGGCCCACACAGCCCAAACTTGAGTCGTCAAAAGACTACAACAAAATTATTACAACAAAGCACAACGTGCAACAATACACAACTAAGTCTTCACTATTATTGCCACACTATTTTACAAAACGTGAAGACTATGATAACTATTCCTCGGACCCTCACTCCATTCCCCGGCTAGACCCTGTTATGTTTTCATCTCCTGTTGAAAAACAATGGAACAAAAAAAAGGGTGAGCTCAAATAGCCCAGTAAGAAATATCATGACTAAGATAATGACGAATAAATTATCATTAGCCTTCAACAGTTGAGTTCTTGATAGAATACAATAGACTACAAGGTTTATATCAAAAACTGTAGTTAAATTCTTAAACAATGTTCAGATCAATAATAGCAGCGGAATGAGCAATCTATTAGAAGAATAATGCAGACTATAATGTCCACTCGCTTCTCTTTTTCGTAAAAACATCATCAACTTTTATCATCTGAAATACCATTAGTCATGATAATATAAATTCACAGTTCCTGATCATAATCATGCACATCAACAGTTCATCTTTGCACTACGGGCCAAAGATATTCAATATAGCACCAACGGTCATGATTATACCAGATTCAGCCTTTGGTCATAATCATACCAAACAACAGTTCATCTTTGCACTACGGGCCAAAGAGAACATTCACCACGTGCCATAAAAGACACCGAACAGATGTATCGCCTTTAACCTATTATATCGCCTTTAACCTATCATCTGTTCAACAAATATATCACATCTGTGCCCCCGGCCACAGATATTCACAACAGCTTGATTTTTGGATGATTAGAATGATATAAATGATGAACAGAAGAAATAGGATAACAATAAGTATCGGAAGTTTACTTTGTACAGATTCAAATAATGTCCAAATTGTCAACATGATGTGGAGTGAAATTTAAAAATGATATTCAAGATCCACAGTTCAGAATAACGGTTACAATTCAATAGAAAGGTTCACGTAAATAGGAAGGTTCAGTTGAAATAATGAAGTTCAACTATTATGGAACATATAATATTTTCAGGAATTATAGAAGCAATAGTTCCATAATAAATTTCGATTTAGGAGTATGAAAGAAAATAATATCCCTTACCGTAGCAGGTTTGATTAACAAAAGGTGAAGGAAATTAATACAAAGGGTTATTCACCAACAGGCGGCAATCCGCTCCGTAAGGTTATTCCCACAATTTAATAGAATTTGAGTACAAAGAGTTATTCACCAAACAGGCGGCAATCCGCTCCGTAAGGTTATTCTCAGAGATTAATAATGAATGAATACGAAAGGTTATTCACCAACAGGCGGCAATCCGCTCCGTAAGGTTATTCCCACAATTTAATACATGGAAATAAAAGGCACGTCTTATGAGTAAGGAAGAAACAATATTATTATCGAGAATCAAATAATGATAATCCCTTACCATAGTACGTTTGAATAATGGAAGATGAAAAAGATGATATCCCTTACCTCAACACGTGACTGGATATTGATTTAAATGAGGTTGATTAACTTGAACAGTACACGTATACTTATAGATCTTCACAAATACTCAAGATAACTTAAGCACACTTAGAGAGAACTTTCACAAGAAGTATTTAGAGAGAGAAAGAAAGAACAAGTAAGGAAGTTTATGAAAAATCCTTAAGTTAAGGCTTCTATTTATAGCCAAAAATCTTATCATTCATTTAATCTAAACCATTCATTTAAAGATCATCTTTTAATCTACACCATCTATTTCAAATATTATATTATCTTTAATCTACACCATTCATTTCATATCACCTAATAATCACCTAACTTTATATTATAAACAAATCAATTTAATTATTCAACAATAATTCACACTTTAATCTACACCATTCATTTCATATCACCTAATAATCACCTAACTTTATATTATAAACAAATCAATTCAATTATTCAACAATAATTCACACTTTAATCTACACCATTCATTTCATATCACATAATAATTACCTAACTTTATATTATAAACAAATAACTTTATCAATTCAATTATTATGACTAATTGTTATAAATACAGTATAGTTAGTTCTTAGATATCAAGTCAATAAATTAATGAAATACAACTGTTTAAATAACATCATAATAGAGATAACAATAATGTAAAATAAAGCATACGTTACTGTGTAATGACAATTATTGATTCAATAATGTGAATTACTGTGCATATGTTACTGTGACAATTATTAGGTTCAATAATTTTTAAAAACAGTGCAACAACAATTATTGACTCAATGATATAAAATACAGTGTAATGACAATTATTAAATCAATAATGCAAAATACTGTGTAACAACAATTATTGAATTGATAATATAAAATATTATGCAGTGACAATTATCGATGAAATGATGCGTAACAGTTACGGTGTCAATTATCAGACCAATAATATGAGACACTATGCAATACCGTGTGTTACTGTAGAGTACCGAGTGCTACAGAAAATACCAATAACTACCGTATGCTACTATTCTTTTATCACTGGTATTTTAACAGTTCCGTTGACTATTTTTATTTAAAAAGGTTATTTCTGTCGTTTTCTATATCCGACAAATATTCCGTTGTGGGGTCCACCAATAATTTGTTATTTCGGCGTCGTCGGACCAAACGAATATTCCCCGACAAAGCGAATATTGTCCGACAAAATAAAATTTGCACATAACATCCTTAACTTTTAACTTTATCGATTTAACCACTTACTGTTTCAAAAAAATATATATATGAAGAAAAATTAAATTTTGTATTTCATAAAATTCGGGGTCTTACAGACTAAGTCTAATTTTTTAACTGAATAAATAAGTCTCAACTAAATAAATAAATAAAATTTAAAAAAAATATTATTTACTATTAAATAAATTTACAATAACTTTAAATTTTTTCAGAGAGATAAAAATAAAATAGTAAAAATATGTTATTCAGATGTTTTAGACGTTTGAATTATCAAACAATTTTTTTTATTCAGTATTTAAAATTTTACTTCATTCAATTTTTATCAAACATCCCATAAGTTACTATTTGTTTACATTTTAATGCATTTAAATGAGTTTAAATTTAATTGAATAAATTATTCAGATTATTTATTTTATAATTTTTAAACTCTTAATGTGTTTGAATAAATTTAAATAATTTAGCAAAAAAATTAGAATTAAATCAATAAAAAATAGTGCTCAATAATATTTTTACTTATATTTTTTTAATGACAATTTAAAATTATTTTTAATATTTATCTTATTTTATTATTGTAAATAAATTTTGTTATGTATAAATTGCTTTAAATTAGTTACCAATTTAATGAACGCCATTAATATTTTTACTTTTTTATTCTTAAAATTATATTACTAATAGTATACTCTATATAGATTGTTCAAAAGTTTATATGTTTGTTTTATTATTTATTTAAATGTATGTTTATGTATGTTAATTCCATTATTGTTATTTGTTTTATTATTTATTTAAATAAATATTTATGTATAAAAAATCATTCGAGTACTATGATTTGTTTATTATCTGTTATACCACTATGAAGGATAAAATTTTACTAATAAATTTTTAATATAATAAAAATAAAAATAATCATAAACAGAAGAAAAAATTAATATAAAATATTTAAAGTATGAATACGAAAAAATAAACTAAATAATTTAAAATACTATCTCCACCTCAATATTTAAAAATATAAATATATTTTTTCTTGTACATATTTTGAATTAAAATAAAAAATATTGTCAATTAATTAGTTCAGATGAATCATTTAACAAATAGATTATTTCATTAAGTATTCAATTTTATTTAAACTTATATTTTATTCAATTTATTTAGTCATTTAAATTTTTTTATTTAATTTTATCAAATAACCCCTAAATACTACTATATATTATACCTTAAGTAGCAGTAGGAATCAAAAAAGTTTGGTTTGGCTGGGCTGAGTCCCTCATAAAACTGCGTCGATTTGTACTTTACGTAATTCTCCAACCGATTCAAACCCTTTTACTTTACGGAGGCAATAAAGTTTCAATTTTTCGTGCCCCATTTTATAAATAAAAAATAATGAAACTTAAACTTTCTTAGTTTTCATATTGGGCCTCCTCTGATATAGGCCAGCCGAGGTAGATGGAGAACGAAAATACTACAACTAGTTAGAGGCTTGATCCACAAATTAATGGCAGAAATAACCAAGAAAAACACCTCATCTTGCTGGTTTGTGCTCTTTATTTTGGGTCTGCATTGTGCCATCCCTTTGCGCAGGGCGGTATGCCCATGAACTCATCAAATTCCTTTACGTGAATTTCACAGCATTTCCACTGCAGAATCAGGTATAAAGACAGCCATGACCAACAGTGTTTACAAAGGGACAAAGTTCGAGTTCTGTTAAACTTTTTCTATTCTTTTTGTGAAAAACGTAGAGCGGGTATAATTTATTTACTCTCTCTCTCTCTCTCTGCCCCGAGTTTGTTTTAATTTTTTTGTAGTCAATTTGTAAGATTGATGTGAATTTATTTAATTTTAATTATTATAAATTATTTTAAAAATATTTATCAAATATAAAATTATTACTTTAAAAAGTAAACTAAATTCAAGTTATACAATTAAAATTATTACACGAGATTTTTTATTTCTTTCTGGATCGGGGAGAGTAGTATTTTTAATTTTGGAGGACTAGGGAAGTATTTCTTTATAAAAGAGCAAGTGAAAGAAGATAATGTTGGTCTTAAATTGAAAGTAAATTCCCCCAAGTTGAATCGTCTTTTCATAAACTACAGTGATTTTTTCATAGAAATCAAATATTCCAATAAAATTTGTTTTGAAATACGTTAACCTCCGCTTAAGAAAGAATTAACTCTTTTTTTTTTTGTGTGTGACAAAATGGTGAAACTTGTTAATTGCTATTTTTAGCTTTCTTTAAATCAGTCAATAGTAACACAATAATTTTTGTTATATTTCAAACAATTATAATATCTAAAAATTACAGATAAAGTCTTTTCTTTTTCCAGAAGATTATGTTATGTCAGACAACCAAGACATTAATGTTTTAACGTTAATTACTTGTTCATTTCTATGCATTACTTATTAACTTGGAAAAATAAACAACTCGTATCAAGAAAAGTATATATAACCAACAAGGACAATGCAAAATCTAGCATTACAACATTCTTGGGAGAGACGATGCCTTCTCTTCTAATAGGGAGGGAGGGAGGGAGTGCAGTTTTATAGCATTTGTTAGATGTAAAAAATTAAACAATTTTCTGATCTTCTAAAAGCATTCCCAAGAGAAAAAAGAGTTCATGGAATGATTTTATAGGATTGTTAGGTGTCAAAATTTAGTCCAAAATATTGGGGAAAGATTGCATATACAATTGCAAATACACTGTAAAACGCTATAATACTTCTGTACACAAGAATCCGGAGCTAAGTTTTGGTGGTATATCCTAGCTAGTAATTGGAACATTTTGTATTTCAACCTGCAACAAGTAGCTCGGCTATGGCTTCTTGTAGTTCCCATTTATCTAAGAGCCTTTACATAATATGACTTAATCACATCAATAGTTTGTTCTGTGCTTCAATCATTGATATTTTCTCCTGCAAGAGGGAGAAAAAAATGAAAACAAAGGGAGAAGGAATGAATAAAGAAAGACGAAGATTCTTCTGATCATTCTATCACTGAACATTGATATAAAAATTCACCTACCAGGCTTCCCAGAACAAACACAACATACCATAAGGAAGAAAAGCATGACAAAAATTTAAGAAAGGTATTATACTTCTTTCAAAGATGCCAAGAAATTTCCAAAACATTCTTGACATTATTCTATATTGTTCCCTTGATTCATTATACATTTCATCATCTTCCTGAACTCGGTTTCTCGGTTCTCAGGTGGGGATTTGGCAATGTTTCATTTGTTTTCAGATAGATGAAATATTCTGTTCATGCTGTTTGATAAGATATATGTAAAATTGACATTGTAATAATATGGACATTTGTTTATTTTCAAGCCTAAGAAAATGATATGAATAAATCTATTATCATCTTTATTAGAGTCTGTCTGCACATAATATATTGCCTTCTCTAACAAGGTAGGTTTACGGGGTATTTACTCCAAAGCTAACAAAAAGATACAAGGGAACAGAAAGACAATGCCATTCTCTTTCTATTTTTCTCATTATTTGTTTCGCTATTTCATGTAAGATAGCAAAAAATACCTATTCCCAAGATATAGACGAGGCTTAAATATAAATTCAATTTGAAACCAGTGTTGCAAGGTTTTTAAGTTAAAAAGAGATACTCCCTTTGTTCCAAAAAAAGAGCCTCACTTGGGAAAAAAAAATTGTTCTACAAAAAGAGTCCACTTTTTATTGAAGGTAGTGTAAAATGACACTATGTCCTCAAGTTTGTCGTCCTAATTTCATAATCATTCCACCACTACTAAACTAACAACCCATTATTATAGGTTAAACATTTGCAAATCATACAAATGGCGCTCTATTTGTGGAACGGAGGGGTATAACAAATTATTTTACTTATATAACCGTTATAACAGCAAGAAAAGATGATTTCATATTGGAGGCAATAATGCAGCAATGTGTGCATTTACTTGTATAACCGTAATGACAGGCAGAATAGAGATTTCACATTGAAGGCAGTAATGCATTAAGGGGAGTGCATGTGGACGTGGCTTCCCATTGAGAGTGGGGGAGGACAACCAACCTCACTCTCCGCGTTATACTTTCCGAGGGAATATAATGCATTAAAATAAATGTGCCATAGAAAGTGCAAGAACGGCCAACCTCATTCTCTGTGTTGCTTTCTGAAGGAAACCAGTGCATGAGAACTCCCAAGTGCACCATTGCAGGTATCAATTTGAACAGGACAGGAGTTGTAACCTGTAGCTCATCCAAATTAAAGATGTTATACAAGAGAGAGGGAGAGACATATCAATTTGAACAGGACAGGAGTTGCTAACTGTAGCTCATCCAAATTAAAGATGTTATGAGAGAGAGGGAGGGAGGGGGGGGGGGGGGGGGGGGGGGGGTGTTATTCTGAAGCAACTTTGTATTACAAGGAAGCTTACCAAACTGAGAGCTGTTGTTCCAAGGAGGAGGAGGTACATCTTCCCCTAGATGATTGAGAGAAACTTAGTTTTTTTTTTGGGTACTTAGTTAGCAAAACAATAACAGCATTTTTGGTGAATTACTACAGAAAACTGAGTTAACTAACAGAATCAATGCATGTCACCTAAAGGCTTAAATATCACCACTTAATTTTTTTGTTTAGATAGAAGAAGAAAATTTTACGAGTCTTGCTACATAGGACGACAATTTTATGTCGATATTAAATGTCAACCTATGTGGATACATGAGACTAAAAGGAATTAAGAAAGGACTCGCACATTATTATTCTATCTTATCACTTCGCGTTGCACATTAGTGGCAATTTGACTTCGTCAGGAGATTTGTCGACATATATATCATTTTCCAAATTTTATTGATGAAGAGGAAAGAAACTACAATGCATGTTGAGAACAAAAAATCCACCCATAAGAAATCAAAGAAAGTGAGCGAGAAAGGCATCCAAGTGTTGGCAAAACACCACTTGTCAATCCCTATGAAGGTCTGACAAGAAACTTTTCGAAAAACTCCCAATGCATGACTCCAAATAGAAGAAAACAAAGACTCTCTCCCAAAGTAATCAATAATTGTTGCTGACCACAAAACATTCTAGCATTCCTCAAAATCTAAACTCCCCACAAAATGGAGAAATAAGCACCATAACCTAAACTCCCCACAGATGGTGAAATATCATTAGTGTTAAGTGGATCAAGGGTCAAATTCAACACAAAATTTAAATTTTGAGGGAACCTTTGCTTTCAAAATATAAGAAGCTAGAGGAAAATGATGCGGAGGATATCCTACTTAGAGATAAAGATTGACAAGATAAGATTCCAAATGATCAACACAACAAACACGCCTATCCAAGGATTGAGAAATATAGACGAATTAAAAATCTCAATAAATAAAGAAAATTCCTCTGGTTCCCTGTCAAATTGCAAAAAAAATAGAAATGTATCACCTTCTCAAATATATTGTAATTAGAAATGGTAGAGGAGAGATAATAAAGACGAGGGAAAGCTAAAAGAGAGAAAGGAGCATCCCAACCAAATACCCTCCCAAAAATGAATATGCATGTTATTACCAACTTGGACCCTTGAAAATGAACTTCCAAGGAGTGGAATGAGCAACGAAAGGTTGCAGAATATTGAACCCATGATTCTTATGCTTTGTAGGGATAGAATTTTGGCCATAAAAAATGTGCACATGGGATTCCCTCAAATTTTAAAGCACAATCTAAGTGTCGACTACATTATAGGTATCAATGTATGTCAAAAATGTAACATGTATAGAGATATATAACAAAGGCAGGTATCAACCATCAGTATGTGTGTGCATGTGTGTGTGTGAGAGAGAGAGAGAGAACCTCAACAAGATGAAGATTTGAGGCACGACTTAAAAGAACAAAAGCAAATTCCCCAATTTGAGCAAGCATCACCCCAACCTGTGATATATCTCAAAGAGAATAAATAAAAATTTGCATATCTAATCAATTCAACATCAACAAGTTGACTTACAAGAAAGGATGTCCTAGAGCCATATCTGAAGGCCTTTGTGATCATGGCAGCGACAGTTGTCTTAACAACTACAACCAAAATGACAGATGCTAGCAATATATCCATATGAGTCCACAAGAAGTGTACATGTATCAGCATTCCGATACTAGAAAGGAATAGAGCAGCAAATAAGTTTCGAATAGGCTCCACCTACAACATTAAAAATAGGCTTGTTGGAAATATTAACCAGGCTCAAGTGAAAAGCCACATGTACAACCACACACCAAAAATAAGTCCTAATCATATACTTCAAAATACATGACCTTCAAGGTTTCCCATTTCTGTGTCATTACTAGTTCTCAATTTAAAGATTTATAATTTCAATGGAATGACAATTTAAGTAATCAAAGCTCAGTAGGTAAAGCAGCGGGTCAAATGACTCAGATTGCAATGGTAGGAGTAAGAGAGGAGAAGGTAGCTGACAATGTTAAAAAGAGAGCTTCCAATACCCATTCCCTACGCTGTTGGCTGTCGCTGTTAATAACCTCAGTTACAATAACTATTACATAGTCCAAGCAAGGGCAATAAAGACTAGTAACAATTATCCTAATTCAGTGTATTAAATTAAAAATGATATCCTTCAGACATAATCTAATTCAGCTCATGTTCTATTATTCTTGGCTTGTTACATGTTTTTCACCCACTGCTAAGGCCATAGTAGTCACCGCCAATATATCTAAGATGATAGGTTTAGGCGGAAAGTCTGAACTCAGCATTTTGCTTAGCTGGAAGTAAAACAATTGGCATCATCATATATACCGAAGCAGTCACTCTCCCAGATATATCCACTCGACCATTTGTATGCTTAATAACAACTCTTGCAATTCTCCAGTGAAATATTTTTACCAAAAGAAGATAATAATTGAAAAAGTAGTCTAATTTTTCTTTTAGAAAAAATGGCTCAGGTAAACATTTGTACGTAGGTATACGATAAAAAATGTATGGACAACTGATGGAGTAGCATATCACTTGAATGTGACAAAATACTTCATAAAATAGTACTGAAACAAAATAGCACAAAAAGTTTCTTTTGAATCCCTCCATTATTAAGAAAAGAGTACTGAATTTAAGGAGAGAGAGAATATTATCATTAGATTTATAGTTTATGAACATCTTCCAAAATCAAATGTATGTTAAATATATATAGCTTTAACTACCAGGATGTATTGAGATCAATGACACAACTTAAAGTACTACTAGTTACCAAAAAAGAAGCACCTGGTCTAAAGTATGCTGTGCAAAGTCAGTGGTGGATATCATAACCCCAGCAACAAAAGAACCCAACTCAAGACTTAAGCCCAGCTTATCACTGCACTGAAAAGTTAAAAGGCATACCAGAGTATTGGTGAAGTCATTAGTGAAACTATAAACAGTCAAACTGTTCAAACTCAGTAAGTTCATTATACTAGGATCTGGTATTAACATATGTTCACATTAAAGTGCATTTTAGTATTCACATTATACTGAAAATAGTTCTAGGATCATGGGTGCATAACTGTCAGAATCTTACAATACACACGATATGTATCGAACAATATGATGTGATAAAAAAAAAGCATTATACAGAATTGCTAGTGAATCAGAAAGCTAGATGTATCTTCAGATACTTCGCACGTATCTTACAATACAATACGATTTATGATACTGTCGATACATTTTTAAGTTAGAGGTAGATATGATAAGAGTTAAAATAACACATTAAAACCTTTTTTCATTAGAAAAGGTGTTCATTGGAGACAATAATTCTTGAAAGGTTTTCTATGATTTCTAGCCTTTTTCAAAGGACTTTGTTTTCACTTTCTTTTTTTCATGTCTCATATTTATATGGAGACACAAATACATAATTTTGGATTTCTCTTTATTCTACCATTTTCAATTTGGGGCTTAATTTCATATTAATTTTATACTTATAAGTTAATCAAGCTATATTTTTCTATTGTTCCCTAATAAGTATTACTTGAACAATATTGACTATTGATTAAACTTCTAGTTTAAACTCTTCAAACTATAATTTTAATATTTAAAATTTGTTTATAAGCTCATTTGATTACTATTACATTATACTTGAGCTAATATACTTTCTTGTTCAATAAAATAAGTTCTCTATATGTTTAAATATACAAATATTGTGTTTTGCATGTCTTTTCATATCTTATGAAAGATATGACTCACTATTCAAAAGTTTTTGACACACGATACGATTCACAATTTAACAACTATGCATGGGTGCATGTCCTATAACATTTTTATCCATTACATTCCAACATTTCTCAGTTACAAGAAAATTCAAAACATTCTCTACCTCCATTATTATTTCACCCCACTCTCTTAAGAAGACTGATCATGCTCTTTGTCCTATTTTAATATTCCTGTTCCTCTAATTCTTTCTCCCCCATCATCCATCATCTTCTTCACCATTGTAGTTAACACAGAACAACATGTGCTGACCTTATTACCAACACCTTTACACACAAATACATGCTCACCCAAAGCTTTTTCCATAACTATGAAAAAATTGTGTTCTTATAAAACAGTTTATTGTCACATAATGGGTGCTTATTGCCTTGTTGGGTTTGGTCCAATATTGTTTCTCTTCCCTAACATTTAGTGAAATAACATTTTTGTTAATATAACTATATTTTTGCGATCTTCAAACTTTCACTTGTTCCACCTTTTTGTTTTGTTTTCTGTTTCTCTCTTTCCTCTCCCTTTTGTTTCATTTTAGCCATTTTATATATCTGAATGCATGTTTCTATAGGTGGGTGTCGATTTTTTATTTATTTTTAATTTCCATCTATTTCTATTCTTTTATTTATAGTATCCCTTTTTTATTTATGTTTTTATTTTTCTCCTCGTCTTTCTACTTATACGCTCATTTTCAGCCTAACTAACTAGTGTGGGATAAAAGACTATGAATTGATTGTAACTCCTAAACTCAGCAGAGAAAATCTTTTTATTGTACATCTCTATTAAAATATGTAGGGCAGCAAGACACATTTGATCAGTTATTACAAAATACACACTGTTAACCAACCAGCATACACAAGGAAGAGGAGAAAAGAGAAATATGCTACATTGCACTCACCGAAGCAGATAATAAGCAAAAAGCCACCACTGCTAGCTGGTAAAGCTCATTTGTCTGGAGATCAATGAAAATATAAATTTAGGAGAAACTTTTAGCCAAAATCAAGTAGGCCAGATAATTTCCTTTTAGTGAGCTAAACAAAGATGCTCAGAGAAAATATTATATGAGCCACAATTGTAAACTAATTCATATTTAATTCAAAAATTCATGGCAGCAAAATTACTACCAAGCTAAGTCAGCTCAATCCAGTTCAGTGACAACATGTCAGGTCATGAATGAATTACACCTCACTGATGAGGTTTGATGCTTCTAAGGTCGATTACTAAATAGACAACATTGATTTAGATGACTGGATTTGAGTGAAAGTTTCCCAGAAACGATCTGGCTGAACACAGCAAACTTAACTGATGAGCTTTGATGCTTCTAAGGTCGATTACTAAATGGACAACTGGAAATTGAGCCAAATCAATAATTTATTAATAGAAGCATCCAAATTTTAAGAATATCCTAAGGTTTATGATGATCCCAGTGGTTAATAATTGATGCCAACAAAGTTAAATGACTACGTCTTCATAGTACTTACACTCCTGAAACCTACTGAACAAGATCAAGAAAAAAAGTCACAAGAATGTCCTAGGCATGTGCATATATCAAAGAGAAACTGAAGATGCACAAATAAGGGCACGAAATCACCTGAGATGATATCTGTATCATTAGCTTAAGGAAGCGAGGAACGATTGACCAAGTCAACACAGATGCAACAAAGAGATATGTGGACAAGACCACCAGCCTGAAGTCAGAAAGGACATTTGCTGAGAAAAAGTGATCTTGTATGGGCACAGAATCAAAATTATCAAATCGACATGATGTATCATTGGATGATAAAGTAATTTACCATTAAAATGCTTGCAGCTTGTATTAGCAGCACAAGAAGTTACAAACATAAGTAACAGACTACAGTACATGACATTAAAAGTAAAAAAACAAATAAGTTAAAGTCAAAGATGAACTTACACTTTCCCCATTGAGGCCATTCCCTGCAAAATGCCACTGTTGCCACCCAGAACTGGGAGCAAAGCAAATAGTAAACCAACAGCACAATCCTGGAATATGCCATAGTGAAGGAACAAATGGATATGCACCCAATATAGGCAAATTTTTACATCAATTGTTGTAGGCATTCTACCACGAAAATAAAAGTAAAAATCCTTAGGAATCAGGATTACCTGAAAGATAAGAGTCCCAATTGTCACTTGACCATGAAGAGCGTTATTGCTATTCTTTTCAACAAGAAACTTCACCACCTGTTGAAAGAAAAATAGATACAAGAATCTTAGTCAGAAAAGGGCCAATGTAAAAATAAATATAAATGCATAAAAGAAGAATTGTAACAGCAAATGGTAAAGGTCTATACCACTGCCGTTGATGACATTGATAGGAAGCACCCGACAAATATACCCTCTGACAACTTTGCTCCACAGAACTGCAGCACAGTTACAGATTGTGAAAATCATTAGCCATTCTATTCAATTCATAAATTTCTAATTCAGTCATAAACAACGGATGCATTGATTTGAAATACAAACAGAAACTCAAAGGTCAACACTATACCATGGCAGTTATGCCACACAAGAACATAAAAATAACTATTTGAAGCAGCCCTCCAAGAACAGCAACAGGACCCACAGCTTTTAGCTGCATCAGGATCAACTAAAAAGTTAAGACAGTGTTTGTAGAAGAAGAAAGAGATTTCAACATACATAAGCAAAATACTCCTGTAACTAGACAAGCAGGAATTATCAAATGACAACATCAAGCAGAAAACAGTAAACCTTTGTCAAAGAAAACTCCAGTCCTAAAGCAAATAGAAGGAAGACAACACCAAATTGAGCAACAGTCTCAACCTGTAACAATAACGAAACAAACATTAAAGTTACTGCAGAGTATTTCTATACAATATTATCATTTTATAACAAAAGTAAAATATGCATTGAAGAATATATTTTAAATGGATAGCTGTGCCAAGAGACGCATAAATATATTTTGAAGATAAGAAAGAGAAGTATATACATACTGTATTTCTAGAACTAGAGAATAAACTCAAAAAAATAAAAACCTGTTAAGTAACGAGGGTTGAAACTCTTGGGCCAAAATCGAGAAGAAACTATTGTGAAAATAGAAATATACGTAACCCAATATGGAAACCTTATCCAAATTAATTGGGATCAGCTACATGGAACTTTTCTCTCCATCTCTTATGTCTAGAACCATACTCTCTGCCAACCAACAAGCTGCCATATCTTTCAACAACCTTCACTAAATATAAAATCTGATCTTCTCCTACCCTAAAAGTGTGAGCACATCACTCTCCTACACATTTTCTCAGCCAACACACGAAGTGACAACCTCAAATCACGCAGCCTGCTTCCTACTTTAAGGAAGTGCATCTGAAAAAATATAGGAAAGAGCCAATGGGGACCATCTCGAAGGTCAAAGCCATAGAGCTACTATAACTATAAGATAGCTGCATATCTTCATACATGATCACCGTTGGTTCGGATCCCGACTATAATGGATGTTCAATACAGACAAATCCTGGAACAGATCAACAGGCTCCCAAAAGGGCCAGGAAACAAGTATGCAAAATTTCAATTTCCAACTAATCTATTCAATGAAAAGATTGTTTGTCAAATTTGACATGATGTCATGCAATACCACCAAATGACTTTATAAAATACCTTGTAACGTGAGTAAGTGGAAAACCCTTGATGGAAAATATTTCACACTCACAAATGAGAATGAGCTGGTACATCACACAATATGAGAATTAACATATAAAATAAGAAAGATCCTTATTACAAAGATGGTACATACATCATCCAAGCAATTCACATATATCACAACTTACCCTGTTCTAAATGTACCTGTGCAATGACAGTCAACATCTAGTAGGAAATTAACAATTTCTATGGCCACTCCCTACAAATGATCTCACCCAATTCTTGAACACGTTATACCACTACCACCCAAAAGATTTATTTGCAGCTAAATGGAATACTAAAAAAACATTCACCCTTTCCAAAAATACTTTGCAATTCTTCACATTATTAGCAATTCCGAAAAGAATTAATATGTAAAGAGAAAGCAACTTAGGATACAGAGCTATGACTAGAGCTATCTTGAGTCGGTTAGATTTTCCAAAGTGCCTTCCATGAAGACAAACACATAACACTCCAGCCTGGCTACCAAATGCCAGATTGTATACAAAAGGCACATGGAGACAAAGACCAAAAGTACCTTGTTATAAAAAACCTTCTCTACAAGATTATTACTTTATATTCTTCGTCTTTGCATCTCTTAGAAGGTATCCAACGATAAAATTTTAAACAACACCAAAAGGTAAAAGCCAAGATGAAGTTGCATCTGGATACTCATGACAACATACCTGTACCATTTCACTGATGAACTTCAAGCCACCAGGTCCGATAAGTGAGCCAGCAAGAAGATATCCAACAATTACCTACCAATAAGAAGATAGTGGCACCTTTAGTTTTAAACTTAAAGGTCAATAAAGATGAAAGCAGAGCTAAAAACAACTATTCTAAAGAAATCAAAATAAAAATTGCAGCCAAAATCCAATGTACAAACCGGTTGACCCAAACAGGAGAAAATAATTCCACCAATTGCAGCAGAAACAATAACCACCACCAAGTCTGAAATTAGCCTACATAAAAGCAACACGGTAAAAACTAGATTAAAGCAACATGGTAGATTAAAAATAAAAAAGGAGAGAGGGAGAGAGAGAGAGAGAATAAATGATATCCCAGGGAGTCAAATAAGTTAATTCGCAACAGACATGGAAGAGATGAACCTTAAATCAACTTGAAGTACTGGATATGGTGATTTTTTATTTGACATCACAAACATATTGTCCTGCCAGTAAGTGAACCAAGTCAGCAGGTGCGAAAACGAGAAAGGATGACAGTTTCTACCAACACAAAAAAAAAATTAAATGAAAATTTCCTAGTAACTCTCAAATCACCTTTTTGTCTATCAAGGTTGTCATGTCCTCAGAACCTTCACTGTCCAGGGAAAAAACATCTTGAAACTGGAATGATCTATTACCGCTGACCAATTCAAATTATATAAATTTATGAGTTAAGTAAAGTCTAACATAATTTTGTGAAAATGACAATTATGTTATAGACCATGTTCAAGTGTTCATGTTGATATTTAGCAAATGTTATATGTTACAATCATGCATTACGCTTGAATGCCAAAAAGAATGGTGGACATTCCCTTACTTCGTCTCTTGAGTTTCATTCTTCTTGATTTTCTCATGGGTGATTTTAGCTACAGTCTCCAATACAGCCTGTATAAGTGATCAGATAAGTCATCTTCAGAAAGAAAGAACAAATGCCAATCAACTGAAATCAGTAGAAGTCAGCTGCGTTAAAAAGTTATATCGGAGTAAATCAAACCTGCTAAGTTGCGTGTGTGTAACCAAAACTTTCCATGTAATATGGAGTCCTATATATACATAATATATATATATATGTATGTATGTATACACACAAACAAACATATTTATATCGACAAGTTGGATTCTAGTTTAGTATAATGTTCCTTATATCAAGACAACTGCAATATAGAGAAGTCAAAGTTCCTGACTGGATGTGATTGATGCAGCGAAAGCTAAATTCTAAATAAGCTTCTTGTGTCAAGGGAACAAGTATACAAGATCCCTGGATGGATTTCGTTTCCAGTTATATTTACCCCAAATCTTTTTATGCATATATATTTCCAAGAATACATAGGGCAGCTGCATCACTAGGAAATAATGCAAACTGAGTTGAAAGTGCCAGTTAGAAAAAGGATAAAATTAAATTAATAATTTTTCAAGTTTGAAATTTATAAAAAGCAATCACAATACATTTAAACTGTTTAGACCCTATAATATTAGATGAAATAGACTCGGATACTTGCACTTCAACAGATCTGAAATGCAAACCGAACCTACTTCTTGATCAGCCACACTGCTGTTGAAACTGCTTCCATCTTTACCTAGTATAAGAAGACGGAAGTATTAAATATCAACTAAATAGTGCTAAAAAAATCAATGACGTTACAACCATATGACTTAACTTAGTCTCATGGTTTCAATAGATAAACTCTTGTCTTATGTATGATGTAAAAATTAAAATCAGAACAAGTCGAACAAACTTCAACCTAAAAATGGCAAATTGGTATGCATATTTTGATCAAATAAGAAATGTGATCAGTAAACACCGTAGAGCATGCTTAGCTGGATTTAAATCATCACCACTTAATTAAAAGTACTATTTTTTTATGATAAAAAAAACTCTTAAAAAAGTGACCGAGAAATTGCACTCTATGTCCCATGTAACTTTCTAGGAAATTATGTATAACAAAAAATAATGGTACTACTACACAATAAGGCCAAAAGCTACATTTATGAAATTGAATTGAGTTCACATCTTCACACATAATGGCTTAGCAGAAGCCCTGATATGGGTAACACAAAGGCCAAGGTTTTACTCTTCATGATCACAATGCGACAGCTTTCCATTTAACACAGCTACTAAAATTCCCGGGGAATGATTTCTAAGCTATTTTTTCTATTTGTTTTGTTAATTGTTGTGTTTTGAAAAACATTGAAGCCGGAAGAACTCAGTCTAATGTCCCTTGGCTACAGGCAAGTCCACTCAAAACTCAGCAGAACCTCAGTCAGCAAATTCACCATACATAACGAATTGTTTGCTTTGATTTATTGCGACTGTCAAAATGTGTGTGAAAAATAAAAAATAAAATTGACCCATTCTGGATTATTTAAGGACTTTTTGTGTAATTGTGGGAAAAAGGAGAGCATAATATTGACAATTCTGGATTATTCAAGGACTCTGCTGAACGAATACTAAACAAATCAACAAATGGTGCGTTGCCACAAAGGAAAAAGTAGAAACTCGTAACCTTCGGGTTGATCGTTCTCGGAGAATTCCTTCTCGAGGACACGATCGAACATTTTAGCGATGCTGCCCTCGCCGGAGTCCGACGACGAAGTATTAACTAGATTACCGTAAAATCTTTCCCGAATTTCCTGATCAGATCTCGCAGAAAGAGAGATTCTTGCACAAAAAGTCATCAAAACAAGGCAAATCCATAGTGTGCCTTGTTTACCGCAAACCCTCGCCATCGGAGGAGAATGAGAGGGAAGGAGGGAGCTATAATGCAATTCTCATAAAAAAAACAGATATAATCACTGCGGATGGAATTAATTATCAAGCAAACGATGAGAGAAAAATATCATAAACGGGTATGGTAGATCAAAGGCAAAGAAAAAGAAAGGCGTTGGTTGTTCGGGCGGGATTGATGATTGAAGTGTGAATACATTATATTTGTATATTGATTGCGTTACAAGAAAATATTTCTGTATTAATTGGAAAAGATTTCTGTATTAATTGCGTTATAAAAATTGTAGTAACAGGAAGGACCGTGGGATACAACAACATATTACTCCAACCGTTAGGTAAAAGAGTAACAGGAAGGAACGAGAAGTATTATTGGCGTTTTTTTGGTTGGGCTTTTCTGTGTTGATGTTTGTACTGTTTGATATGTGGACCGGGTTGAACAATCTGAAGCCCAGCATTCTATTCAAAAGTTGAATTTTTAGCTCGGCAACTGTTCTATTAGAACTCATTTAAATTTGACAACTTTTCACTCGATTCCAAGTAATTATATAATTTTATGAATTTATTTTTCATCATGTTTAGTCTACAGCTGAAAAGTTTATAAAAAAATATTCAAAAAAATGCATTACTACTTTTTTCCCTAAGAGATACTACGAGTCCACTTGAAATATTTGTTTAATTTATTTACAATAAAATATTGTCACATTTTAAAATGTCTCCTAAACAAACTCGTTTATGAGTTTATCCCCACTGTGTTGAATGAAGAAATTAATAAAGAAATTATAAACAATAACCAAGTTCTACAGTTGCATGTCTTGTATTTCTTTTGATTAATACACTATATATATATATATATATATATATATCAAAAATAAATAAATAATACATTATATAATTAATAAAATAATATGAAAATTTCTCAAAAGTTCAAATGGTGATGAAACGAGTCAAGGTATGAAAGCAAGTTGAGTTATAATAACTTTTTGTTAAGTAGGATAGGCAAGTTGATTTTAGTTTAATTTAACGAATTCTTTTTATTTTTTTATTTTTTATAAACTATTATAATTGGATTATAAGATTACATTTCAATTCTACAGGCCAAGAAGAACCCGATGAAGAGATCACAAAAATAATTAGAGTAAACATTTCAATTCTAGGGATAGGATCGAACTTATTGTTTATTTTGCTTTTTAATATGATTTTGTTTTATTTCTGTCTACGAATTTTTATTTAGTCACAGTTAAAAGTATATGAATAATGTATAGAGTATATGAATATAACCAATAATTAGACATAAATGCTTGGACATGGTTTAGCTCCTCCAAGCCCAAATCGTCAAAATTTTGATTAGATTGTTATACAAAATGGACTTTGAACCATTATTAAACGAGATAATTTGGGATCAGCCTATTTAATTTAACCTTGATTAAATTTGTACTCCTACGAGCTAATCTAAATGACTAAATATGTTTGTATATGTTTTTATATTATAAATATATGTACTCCCATTTGGGTTTGAAAATTACGTGGATATGCAGCCGCCACCCACTATCACCGTAATCTTGTAAAATCAATACATCATATCATCAAAATTTTAGGGGAGCGTGTTCTCCACAAGTTCTCCTGAAACAGATTTCACCAAACTCCCCCCTTTCCTCTCAAACTGATCAACACCACGGCAGAGAGAAAAAAATAGTGAAAATTCATGGCGTTGATTTCAAGTGTGATAGGTACAGCAGGGTTATCATTCGGTGTATCCCCACCGGAGCAACTCAACCGAAGAAGAATTGGGACTAACCAGATGTCAAGGCGGACGGTGACGGTGAGAGCAGAATCTATAAACCCAGAAGTCAGAAAAACCGAAGAGAAAGTTGTCGACTCTGTCCTCGTTTCTGAACTCTCCAAGCCCCTCACCGCTTACTGCAGGTTCCCCCAATTTTCGCGCTGTTATCAATTATTCTCTCTCTCTCTCTCTCTCTCTCTCTCTATATATATATATATATATATATATATATATATATGTATGTATGTATGTATTTGAATTCTTTTACTGTTAAATAAATGTTTTTGTTGTGTTAATCTAGCCGATATATGTCCACTTTTGTTGTTTCGTTTTGAAGTCATATGGGTTTTGACAATTTAATGAACGAGGGGCTTCTTGTGGGTGTGTAGGTGTTGGAGGTCTAAGACCTTTCCCCTATGTGATGGGAGCCATGTGAAGCACAATAAAGCTACTGGGGATAATGTTGGACCTCTGCTCTTGAAGAAGCAGTAACGGTAATGGAATGGAATGAACTGGAAAGTTTCATTTATTTACTTTTTGAATATGCACCTTGAGATAGTAAATTTAATAATTGATAATGCAAATGTCTATTATGCTCAAGACTTGTTTCTTTATCATTTTATTGGGTGTTTACTTTTGGATTAATTAGAGCTGTTGGTTTTGCTTATGGGTGCTTGTTTATTGCATTGTTATGTACCATAATGAATTTTATAGTATGATTCCCTGGTGCAGGTAATTGTTACTTATATGTTAATTTATATAGTGTAGATATAAGATTTCATTTCTCATGATACTGATGTCACCTTGCATCTATTCTTTTATTTGAATTAATAAACTGGTATATGTCAAACTGAGTATTGTTACACCATTCTGCCAGGCTTGTGAATTTAAACTATGCTTTGCATGGTAAAATAAAGACCGCATGTTTCTTTGTTACCAGTAAGTGGTGGTGTCAAAGAGAGGAAATTTTACTTTGAAGTTTGAATCAATTTATGCGTATTTAAGTTGTGTGTAAGGGTGAATTGTTAACTTGTTATTAAGGTATAGTATTTGAAAATCGAAAATGCGACGAAAAGTTAACTGTTGAAATATAATCCTAGATATGCATATCCAGAACTATATGTTTTATAAAATCTAAAAATAATCAAATCTAATGAATGGATCTTTGAAAATTTTATTACTTCTCTTTCGTTTTCATTCGATTTTCATTTTCCTTTCTTTGTTAAAGTTTCAAGCATAAAGTAGATAAATAAGTCAATTCTCAAAAAATTATTTCATGTTGGAGGGTCAATTCTCAAAAAATTATTTCATGTTGGAGGGATTTATGCCTCATAATTTTGTTCCGCGATAGTTTTGAGTTTTGCTGTACAAGTGATAGATACCCAAAAATACCCAATTGTTGCTTTCTCCCCCCATTCCCCCGACTTCCCTTCTCCCTCAGACCAGGGATCGGAATAATCTAGTACATGATATTGAGGGAAGCTGATTGGTATACGAGCAGTTTTGTTGTGTGATACGTAGCATGCTAACCTCCATAGTTCACACATGACTAGGAAAGTAACTGCCTATGGAAAAGGGGGAAAGATAAAAAGAAGAAGACAAAACAATTGTGTGTGCAACTGGTGCATAGCATGCGGTGCGGCACCCCAACTAGTTTTTAAATAAAGAAAACACATGCCCTGTTGTGTATAAGTAAAAATTATATTGTGTAGGGCTGTAGAGAGTGATGGAAAGATTGTCCTTTCCTTTTTTGAGTGTACCATGATTGACCTATATGATCAGGGAATCGAACATATATCTTCAACTAAAGAGAGAAGGCGTAAACAGAGGAAAATTTATTACTCCACCACAAAGGTTAAACTGAAGCGGAATTAGTTCTGCAGTGGAGTGCAACAGTTGAAAAGTGGAGGGCATATATATGCTCCCTTAGTTATTATATAGTATTCAGTACTGTTTTGATCAATCTATAACTTGAATACATTATTTGAACATAGTTTATCTAGAAATTTACAACATAGCTCACTGTTTAAGGGTCTTCCCTCTGGGTATAAAACGTGGAATATATCATTCTAGTCTGAGTCATGACAAGGAAACCATATGTTTTTGCTTATGGTAATGATAATCCTTGTCAACAGAGGATGTCTCTACTGGAGAACAGTTCTGCTTTTTGAATTTCATCATGTTTTGTTCTCTTGCCAAATTGTTTCAGCTTAAAAGTTTTTCTGAATTTTCATGAATAATTTCTTAGCCTTATGATAGAGGTACACCACCGTAATTGTTCAGTTGGAGTCGTTTTTTAGGACTTTTTAGGTTTCTTAATTAGAGGATAATACTTTCCAAGTATATACTAGAATGTAGCATATCTCCATTGGATGGCAGGGATCATGATTGAACAGGGACTATGTTGGTCCTGGTTGGCTTGTTTTTAGACTTATGCTATGTTTGGATTGGAGGAATGAACATGAAAATAGAATGATTCATTTATATGGAATAAAAAAAATTGTGTTTAGTTGCTCCATTATAATGAAATGTATCATTTTCATTCCTTCCAAATTTATGAATTTTATTCTTTGAGGGAGGGAGTATAGAATGACTTCTTCCACCTAGAATGGAATGAATTATTCATCTACTTATTTCATTCCTTCAATCCAAACGTAACATTAGGGTTTACTATTTCCCTATAAATGTCATAACTATATTTGGAACAGTTTTTGATGAGCAGGATGCTATCCGTTGATATGTAGAAAGAAGTTTCTGTTATTTAGATCATGTTTCAATGTATTGTACTGATAACAAGCACTGGAACGACTTTCAAGGAGTAGCGTCTACATGATTCTTAAAAGTTGTATGCTTAATGATTTTGTTGATTGGAATCTTAAATAGGATTTTTTTTAACTTCTCATCTGTTTAACTTGACAAAGTAGTTTTTCTGTTTAGAATACTAGCCCCTGCTGAATGTGTTCAGTAACTCATATGTTTTTTTTTTTATATGGAGTACTTAATTTTTATTCTAGTTCTGACAAATTTTTCTATAACATAAGCTCATAAATGGCCTCAATCATGAGATTAAAGGCCCATTAATTGGCTTGTAAAATTATGATGAGCTTGAATGGTCATTAGGTACCATGGACGGAGACTTTACACCACTAAAGCAAATGACTAATGTTAAACAAATAGAAAAGGTAGTCAAAACATGTTTGAGCACTAATTACGGTGGGTTGGCATGTAGTCCATTGACCTAAGGCATGGTGGGTTTGTCCAGGTTTTGTATTTGTTATTTACGCTCAAAATATGCTGTTAAGGAAGAAATTAGGATTGACTTCCTGGCTAATTCTAGTGGCTGTGCGATTCTTGGAGCTTTGAGCATGGTGTAATGTTGCGAGTATTTCCACAAACAAGCTAAATGCTATTGTTAGGCTGTTCAGTCCATGTTAAATCAATAGGCTAGGAATTACTCACCCAACCTAACCTAACCCGATTGCGGGATTAACTTGATCCTGTTGCCAACTAATACGATGGAGGGATTGACTTGATCCCGAACTCTCTTGGCTGGTTAGACTTGTATAAATAGTGAACTTTGGGAGTTTGGTTATAATTTGAATAGAGTTTTCTTTGAACTTGGTGTGAGCTATGTGTAGGGGTAAGTTGATCGACCTAACTTATAAGTAATTAAATTTAAAATATTGTTCAGAATTAACTTTTTCTTGGGCTTATAAGTTAAAAAAAATAAGCAAGTAATTGTTGTTTAAAAAAATAACTTATAAGTCTATTTTTTTAAGTTGGGCAACTATTACGAAATGATAGAAATATTTTTTTTATTTTTCTAATGTTTTTTTATTAAATAACATTTTATTAATTTTTATATTTTACTTAATTTATAAATTATTATTAATCTAATATATTTATAATTATTATTTATAATTTTTTGACTTATAAATAAAAATAATGTCGAATATTTTTAGTTATAAATTTATTAAAATTTTAACTTTAAATAAAAAAAATAAGAAAAAGAAGAAGTCATATAGACACTTCAAAAGCCACCATCTCTAGAAACGATGGACTAACTCTATACTCTTTCTCTCTCAGCTACCCGACTTCCACCACCAACACCGTCATCTCCGTCTACCATCTCCTCCTCCTGCTCTAAAGATGTTCTCTCTCTCTCTCTAGATTTTAAATAAATCAAGAAATTAAATATTTTTTTGTACTTCTCAGATCTACATGGATGAATCAACCCATTCTTTCCGAACCATACCCATCTCACCTATCTCACGCTTCTATGTTCTTGAAGATTTAGAATTTCAGATCTACAAGAAAAATAGATACAGGTTCTTGTTGGGTCTAGAATTACTCCAATTGTTATTTCTGCTACAAAACATAAAAAGAAGGGAAAATTGATTTTGTTTTTTCATGTCAAATAAAATCAAAAAATTTGAGTAATCGTCCAAATGGTTATTTGACTCTATTATGATAATTAGGATATTTATTTTTAGTTTATGATACTTGCTGTAGGAAAAATCAATGAAAAGGGTTTGTTAAGTTCCAATTGAAGGTTTATTGTCTCTGTTGATATTGGTTTTTTGTGGTGACGGCTCCTATGGTGGAAGAGATGGCGGTGGCGGGTAGTGGCGGAGCAGCCCCTAACCCACGGCATCCTCCATTTCCTAGGAATTAGTGCTAGGTAAAGAGAGAGAGAAAGAAGCTTGGGTTAAAGGGTTCTCATGTGTGAAACAAAAGGAGGCGAGAAGTTTAAGTGGATCTAATTTTTTATTATATTAAACAAATTTAAAGGACATAAGGGCTGTAGCTTCGAGATTTTTGGAATAGTTTTTGAATTGTATGTGGGATTACTCTATTCACAGTTTGGATAAGTTGAGGGATACAAAATAAAACAGTCCTTATCCTCATAATTTTGCCTCATATTTTGAGAAATAGTATTTTCATCGTAATTTTAATTATTTTCAATATGCAATATACAATTTTTATATACGTGATATAAGTTGGGTAATGCATTAGTTTGTGCTGATGATGATAAATTTTCTTGGAAATATCAAAGCTCCCATAGAATATTTTTGTTTACTTTTATGAATGTATGTTAGAAGTCTCCAAATTAGTATTGAACGTATATATATATGTGTGTGTAGTATTCACTGTTTCTTTTCTATTAAAATATAATTTATTTTTTAAAATTATTTTAAAATTTAAAATTAATGTAATTCATTAATTTTTAAAATAATAAATATTGTTTAAATAATTAATAATTTTTTATAATTATATTGTTTAAAATTTAATTAATTAATTTTAATTTAAAATTTAAAATAATTTTTAAATTTAATACTATCAATGTTATAATTTGAAATGGAGTCCATAATATATAAATAAGTTTTAAGATGAGAGATTATTTTATATTTTTAAAATAAGTGTATTATATATTTTATTTTTTATATATTTGTAAGATTCGAGTTTATAATTATATGAAGAAAAATATATATTATTCACTTATTGTTAGGAGGATAAAATAAATTTTCACATGGACACCTTTATATCCAAAATTTGAAACAGTTTACATTAATTATCTCAAATGTAAGTATATTAGAGAAGAATTTTTTTTCAGAAAAACTGACACGTATCAGTTATTTGTTGTCGGTTGCCGTTTAGGTAACCGGACACGCGTATAAACAACAGTTTAAAAGACTCGAACTAACTAAACATGCCCTCCCACTTTATGTTCTGTGTACCCGTCTTTGAAGTTCTTGGAACAGGTGCCCACCCCCACCACCACACAAAACTCAAAAGAATCAAAACGTTCAAAGCACCTACTAATTATCCGGCCATATTCCGCCGGAAACTGCCCAACTTACGTGATTCCAATGCTTCCCCTTTCCAATTATCCTTCTCCAGAGAAACCCAAAACCCCAACCTTACACCGCAAATATTCATTCGCCTACCTCCAAACCCTAATTCACCACCCTCGCTCATGGCTCATTCTCTTCGTCTTTATCCTCCAGATCCTTATCCTCTTGGCCTCCCGCTCTCTTCCCATCTCCTCTACCTCCCTCCACCGCTCCCCCTTCGCCGCCCCCATATCCCCTGACCTCTCCGCTTCCGATTTCCATGGCGGCAACATCACCCAATGCCCCTCCGGTAAGGTCTACATCTACGACATCCCACCAGAATTCAACACCAACTTATTACAAAAATGCGACGAGTTAAACCCCTGGTCCTCTAGTTGTGACAAGTTTTCCAACAATGGGTTTGGCCGGAAAGCAGCAGCAGTAGTCGCCGGAGTCGTTCCCGAGAATCTCACTGATGCATGGTACTGGACCGATCAGTTTGCTTTGGAGATTATTTACCACAACCGTATGATGAATTATCATTGCAGAACCCTGGAGCCAGAATCTGCTACGGCGTTCTACATCCCATTCTACGCGGGACTCGCGGTGGGCAAGTATTTATGGACGTCGAATTACACATTTAGGGACCGTGATCGCCATTGCGAAATGATTCTGAAGTGGGTTCAGGATCAACCCTACTGGAACAGATCTAACGGCTGGGATCACTTCATCACCATGGGCCGCATCACATGGGATTTTCGCCGGTCGAAGAATGAAGACTGGGGGTCAAAATGTATTTACCTCCCCGGGATGAGAAACATCACCCGCCTTTTGATTGAACGGAACTCGTGGGACTATTTTGATATTGGTGTTCCATACCCCACCGGATTCCACCCGAATTCCGCTTCCGAGGTGTCGCTTTGGCAGGATTTTGTCAACAAACGACGTCGCACCATGCTCTACTGCTTCGCCGGCTCCACACGTGGATTCATCAAGAACGATTTTCGAGGCTTGTTACTGAAGCAGTGTTACAACGATTCGGGCTCCTGCCGAGTCGTGGACTGCGGCGGGTCGAAGTGCTCAAACGGTACGTCTGCTGTTCTAGAAACGTTTCTGGACTCGGATTTTTGTTTACAGCCTAGAGGTGATAGCTTTACTCGGCGGTCTATATTTGATTGCATGGTGGCCGGTTCGATTCCGGTTTTTTTCTGGAAAAGGACTGCTTACTATCAATACGAGTGGTTTTTACCGGGTGAACCGGGGAGTTATTCTGTTTTTATAGACCGGAATGAGGTCAAAAATGGAAGCTCCATAAGAGGAGTACTTGAGAAAATTAGTAAAGAAGAAGTGAGGAGGATGAGAGAGAAAGTGGTGGAGTATATACCAAAACTTGTGTATGCAAAACCCAATGAGGGTTTAAAGGGTATTAACGATGCATTTGATGTTGCTGTGGATGGAGTTGCGAGGAGAATCAAGGAACAAGAGGGAGGGTACAAGTGGAAATAAGAAGTGAGAGAGGGGGCAATTTGGGGATAAAAGTGGGTTTGTGACTGTGAAATAAATTAATATATACTTAAGTTATAGGGATGCAGCGGAAGTAATGTAAGTTTAGGTGGAAATTAAGGGGTGGTATTATTTGATTCTTGTGGTATACTATGTATCATTTTTGCTAAATTTCACGTTGTAATTAGTATATATCCTTACAAAATTATACTACTCATAAACGGTTGCATTCTTTGGGTTCGAGAGAATTCAGTTTTCTATAAAAAAAAAGAAGATAAAATTCCAGTAGTATTTTAAGAATTTCTTGTTTTAAACTAAAAGATTATGTTGTTGTGCCTAAATAATAATGGTGGCCTTTTCTGGGAAATTATATTTGTTTTAATGTTAGTTTTAATCAAATCATAAGCTTTTCAATTTATTTTTTTTAAAAAAAAAACTTGCTGTCTGAATGAACTATGTAGTAGATTCTAGGGGTGTGTATAAATTGTTGACGGGATTGATTCTGGCAAAAAAGGTAGAGGAGGAGGAAGAGTTGGTGTTAGAATATATGCCAAATTATTAGATTGATCAAAGCATTGGCAATTTATTTATTTATTATTATTATTATTATTATTTAATTTTGAGAACCTATATTATATTAGTATAATAATTCAATTCTAAATGGAATCAGGAGAGGAGAAATTTAGTTTTTTATATTGTTGAATTTTGATTATTTTTTTTAGGGATAAAATCGGATTCGTGACCTTATTTTTATAAGGAGAATTATTATTAGATTTGGTCTAAAACGTAAAGGTATTAAAATTCTTATATTGCTAAAGAGTGCGTGCATCCATCATCAGGAATAATATTAATGGAAATTGTAAGTTTGTTTGTGATTCAAAAAGAAATTTGGTTTAAGGCGGTATTTGTTGGCTAATTAATTATGACCTTTCTTTCTTCTGCTAAGCTAACTTTGACTTGTCTTTATAACACTCACAAGCACATATTAAAGGGTTTGTTGAGCAATAAAAAGGGCTATAATATAGCTGAACACGGTATTCTTGTATTTTCGCAACGCGGAAGCCAGGATGAACCAGATAGATAGATAGATAGATCCCTTCCCTTCATTACTACAGCATGCATGCATGTTTCTCATAATATTTGGTCCCTCTCACAAAAAGTCACACTAATAGAATTTGTATCTTTTAATGATATTGTTTTTATTTCATATCTTATGAGTTTAGTTTAGTTGAGTCATAGTAATGACATTTTAATAAAATCGTAATGATAAAAATTTATTATCTTTATACTAACATGAAAAGAATGGATTCCTTTTTTAAACAATTTTTTTTGGCTCCTAAGCCCAATATATAACTCTTTTCTTCTTTTTGATGATGTCCCAAAACTTTATTCTCTTTTCTTTTTATTTATTTTAAGGTCCCCCCGCGTAAAGGTCATGGATTATTGTTTTCATACTTATATTATGTTTGGAGTAAATGAATGAATGTAGAAATAGAACGATTTATTTTTATGAAATGAAAAAATTGTGTTTGATAATTTTTATTCCATGTTGCTATCTGACGTGAACCTTGAAGTCCCTAATCTACTGGCTTTTATAGCCCATCAAATGATAAGTTTTTTGGAGTACCATAGCCCGCCATATGATATATAATACATGAAATTATTTTAAAATGTGGAGTTGTTATTCTAATCCTGCTACATAAATATGTTTTGGTGATTCTAATTTGTTTATTTCGTTATTATAATAAAGCTGTTCACATACATCAATGTTTTTCTTTTTAATTTACATTTTTTTTCATATTCTTGAATGTTTTTACATTCGTAAAGTTGAATCAGTTGGGTGCTAAGTTAGAAACTCTAATCGGGCCCACCCTCAAAAGAAAATTCAACCGCATAAGTAAAAACACTACTACAAAATTATGAGCATATGTAAAACTTCAACTTTATTTGACTACTATATTAATAGTTGTGTAAAATAAGTTTTCTTTTTGGATTCAAATTTATATATATATATATATATATATATATATATATATATATATATATCACCAAATTAAATAAAAATTCACATATTTTTATATTTTTACATACTTTTTGTATTTATAACATCGAATATGTTTAAAAAAAAAATTATAAATAAATTTGTTAACCATATAAAGTAACTAACCTAGATATCCTAATATCTCCATTTACACATAATCAGATATCCCGTTTTCAGTATTGAAAGGAGGAAAGTAATACATAAATCAACTCCATCTATCATCCGAATGCCAATTTATTATCTTAATTATTAAGATAATTAATTAATTATATAATAAATATTTAATTTAAAATTTGAGAAAATAATTAGTTATTAGTTTATTAACTATTTATTTAAATAGTAAATTGTTGAATAATATATTATAAGTTTATTCGATCAGTTATTAAATTAAACATTTAAACGGAATATATATTTATTTAGTCATAATTATGAAAAAAATAATTATTTTAATTTTGTAATTGAATTCTATATAAGTGTTTATATTGCAAATTTTAGTTGAAATTATAATTCAAATAGAACTATGAAACTCAAATTTTAATATAATTACGAGGGTTAGTTAGTAATAAATTTACTATAATTTTTTAACCAATTAACAGTTAGTATGTTTCAAACAAATTCATATATATTATTAATACAACTAATCATGTAATTTGGTATAAAAATTTAAATTTTAATAAATTTAATTTAATTAGGATATTAATTAATAATTAAGTTCATGACTAATATTAATATACTTAAAACAATAAAACACGTGATTTGTTAAGAGATTTTTTTGAACGATATTTTAATAAATTTGTAATGATAAAATTACCTTTATATAAAATTTGTTAAAGATATATTATCTTACATATAGTTGTTATAAATAAGCTTCTAATAAAATTGGTAGCGGCAAAAATAATTTAAAATTTTCTTTTTCTATTATAGATATAAAAACAAAAGTCACATTCTTTTTTTCTAACATGTTGGGTTTACTTTTAAATATTTTATAAATTTGGATAGTATTTAATTGTTATAAATTTATATAGTACTTGTATTAATTTGAATAGAAAAGAAAAAGTCTAAACCAAAAATTTATAAAACCAAATTTGTATTTTTAATTATGTAATTAATGTACACACCATTTTATTATTATAATTATAGTTATAAATTTTCTAAATACATGTATATTTGTTAAATGCTTGTTATGCGTACAACTCTACTTTTAACATGATACATTAATGTTATATTGATTTATTTAATATAAGCTTAATTAAATATTGTGACGCCCCCAAATCTGAGCCCACACAGCCCAAACTTGAGTCGTCAAAAGATTACAACAAAATTATTACAACAAAGCACAACGTACAACAATACAGTGTATAATAATACACAACTAAGTCTTCACTATTATTGCCACACTATTTTACAACACGTGAAGTGTGACGCCCCCAAATCTGGGCCCACACAGCCCAAACTTGAGTCGTCAAAAGACTACAACAAAATTATTACAACAAAGCACAACGTACAACAATACAGTGTATAATAATACACAACTAAGTCTTCACTATTATTGCCACACTATTTTACAAAACGTGAAGACTATGATAACTATTCCTCGGACCCTCACTCCATTCCCCGGCTAGACCCTGTTATGTTTTCATCTCCTGTTGAAAAACAATGGAACAAAAGAAAGGGTGAGCTCAAATAGCCCAGTAAAGAATATCATGACTAAGATAATGACGAATAAATTATCATTAGTCTTCAACAGTTGAGTTCTTAATAGAATACAATAGACTACAAGGTTTATATCAAAAACTGCAGTTAAATTCTTAAACAACGTTCAGATCAATAATAGCAGCAGAATGAGTAATCTATTAGAAGAATAATGCAGACTATAATGTCCACTCGGTTCTCTTTTTAGGAAAAACATCATCAACTTTTATCATCTGAAATATCATTAGTCAAGATAATACAAATTCACAGTTCCTGATCATAATCATGCACATCAACAGTTCATCTTTGTACTACGGCCCAAAGATATTCAATATAGCACCAACGGTCATGATTATACCAGATTCAGCCTTTGGTCATAATCATACCAAACAACAGTTCATCTTTGCACTACGGGCCAAAGAGAACATTCACCACGTGCCATAAAAGACACCGAACAGATGTATCGCCTTTAACCTATTATATCGCCTTTAACCTATCATCTGTTCAACAAATATATCACATCTGTGCCCCCGGCCACAGATATTCACAACAGCTTGATTTTTGGATGATTAGAATGATATAAATGATGAACAGAAGAAATAGGATAACAATAAGTATCGGAAGTTTACTTTGTACAGATTCAAATAATGTCCAAATTGTCAACATGATGTGGAGTGAAATTTAAAAATGATATTCAAGATCCACAGTTCAGAATAACGGTTACAATTCAATAAAAAGGTTCACGTAAATAGGAAGGTTCAGTTGAAATAATGAAGTTCAACTATTATGGAACATATAATATTTTCAGGAATTATAGAAGCAATAGTTCCATAATAAATTTCGATTTAGGAGTATGAAAGAAAATAATATCTCTTACCGTAGCAGGTTTGTTTAACAAAAGGTGAAGGAAATTAATATAAAGGGTTATTCACCAACAGGCGGCAATCCGCTCCGTAAGGTTATTCCCACAATTTAATAGAATTTGAGTACAAAGAGTTATTCACCAAACAGGCGGCAATCCGCTCCGTAAGGTTATTCTCAGAGATTAATAATGAATGAATACGAAAGGTTATTCACCAACAGGCGGCAATCCGCTCCGTAAGGTTATTCCCACAATTTAATACATGGAAATAAAAGGCACGTCTTATGAGTAAGGAAGAAACAATATTATTATCGAGAATCAAATAATGATAATCCCTTATCATAGTACGTTTGAATAATGGAAGATGAAAAAGATGGTATCCCTTACCGTAACACGTGACTGGATATTGATTTAAATGAGGTTGATTAACTTGAACAGTACACGTATACTTATAGATCTTCACAAATACTCAAGATGACTTAAGCACACTTAGAGAGAACTTTCACAAGAAGTATTTAGAGAGAGAAAGAAAGAACAAGTAAGGAAGTTTATGAAAAATCCTTAAGTTAAGACTTCTATTTATAGCCAAAAATCTTATCATTCATTTAATCTAAACCATTCATTTAAAGATCATCTTTTAATCTACACCATCCATTTCAAATATTATATTATCTTTAATCTACACCATTCATTTCATATCACCTAATAATCACCTAACTTTATATTATAAACAAATCAATTTAATTATTCAACAATAATTCACACTTTAATCTACACCATTCATTTCATATCACCTAATAATCACCTAACTTTATATTATAAACAAATCAATTCAATTATTCAACAATAATTCACACTTTAATCTACACCATTCATTTCATATCACCTAATAATCACCTAACTTTATATTATAAACAAATAACTTTATCAATTCAATTATTATGACTAATTGTTATAAATACAGTATAGTTAGCTCTTAGATATCAAGTCAATAAATTAATGAAATACAACTGTTTAAATAACATCATAATAGAGATAACAATAATGTAAAATAAAGCATACGTTACTGTGTAATGACAATTATTGATTCAATAATGTGAATTACTGTGCATATGTTACTGTGACAATTATTAGGTTCAATAATTTTAAAAACAGTGCAACAACAATTATTGACTCAATGATATAAAATACAGTGTAATGACAATTATTAAATCAATAATGCAAAATACTGTGTAACAACAATTATTGAATTGATAATATAAAATATTATGCAGTGACAATTATCGATGAAATGATGCGTAACAGTTACGGTGTCAATTATCAGACCAAAAATATGAGACACTATGCAATACCGTGTGTTACTGTAGAGTACCGAGTGCTACAGAAAATACCAATAACTACCGTATGCTACTATTCTTTTATCACCGGTATTTTAACAGTTCCGTTGACTATTTTTATTTAAAAAGGTTATTTCTGTCGTTTTCTATATCCGACAAATATTCCGTTGTGGGGTCCACCAATAATTTATTATTTCGGCGCCGTCGTACGGCACGAATATTCCCCGACCAAACGAATATTCCCCGACAAAGCGAATATTGTCCGACAAAATAAAATTTGCACATAACATCCTTAACTTTCAATTTTGTTAATTTAACCACTTACTGTTTCAAAAAAATATATATATATATATATATGAAGAAAAATTAAATTTTGTATTTCATAAAATTCGGGGTCTTACAACCTCCCCTCCTTATGAAATTTCGTCCCCGAAATTGACGTACCTGACATATCGAAGAGGTAAGGATACTTAGATTTCATCTCAGATTCTAGCTCCCAGGTCATTTCCTCAGTATCTTGGTTCCTCCATAAAACCTTAACTTGAGGTATAACCTTTGAGCGTAGGATCTGCTCCTTCTTATCCAAGATCTTAACAGGTACCTCCTCGTATGTTAAATCCTCTGCTATAACGTCTGGTTCTAACTCAATGACGTGGTTTGGGTCCTTCACATATTTACGTAACATAGATATGTGAAAAACGTTATGGATGCGAGACATACTTGGTGGTAGGGCTAGTCTGTAAGCTACGGTTCCTATTCGATCGAGGATTTCAAATGGGCCAATAAATCGAGGGTTAAGCTTTCCTCTCTTTCCGAATCTCGTAACCCCTTTCCATGGAGAAACACGTAAGAATACATGATCTCCGACGTTGAAACTTTCGTCTCTCCGATGAAGATCAGCATAACTCTTTTGTCGTTCTTGTGCGGTCTGTATTCGTTGTCGGATCATTTGGATCTTTTCGGTCGTCAAGCGTACCAACTCGGGTCCCAACAATTTTGCTTCTCCTACCTCATTCCAACATATTGGAGAGCGACACTTCCTTCCATACAATGCCTCGAATGGAGCCATGCCTATGCTTGCTTGGTAACTGTTGTTGTAAGAAAATTCCACCAACGGCAAGTACTTATCCCAACTTCTTTTGAAGTCTAATACACAAAGTCTCAAAAGATCTTCGAGGGTCTGGATCGTCCTTTCCGATTGTCCGTCCGTTTGAGGATGGTATGCAGAACTAAAACGTAGTTCAGTGCCCATAGCTTTTTGTAGACTGATCCAAAAGCGTGAAGTGAATCTAGGATCTCGATCAGAAACTATGGAAACTGGCATGCCATGCAATCTCACGATCTCATTTATGTACATACCGGCAAGACGTTCAAGTGAAAAGTTTTCTCGTATAGGCAAGAAATGAGCAGATTTGGTCAATCTATCTACGATCACCCAAATTGCATCTAAGCCTTGAGAAACTTTTGGAAGACCCGTCACGAAGTCCATATTGATGTGTTCCCACTTCCATTCGGGAACTTCAAGTGATTGTAATGGACCTTTAGGAACTTGATGCTCTGCCTTGACACGTTGACAAGTTAGGCACCTTGAGATAAACTCCGCAATCTCTCTTTTCATATTGTTCCACCAAAATGTATGTCGAAGATCTCGATACATCTTGGTACCTCCTGGGTGGATTGCAAACGGCGTGTTGTGTGCCTCCATCATGATTTTATGCTTTAATTCAGGATTGTTAGGAACACAGAGTCGAGAGTTGACTCGAAGTATTCCTTTCTCGTCGATTCTTGCTTCGGGAATGGCACCTTCTTGTACTTTCTTTATCATGTTTATCAGTTCCGGATCGGTAGCTTGAGCAGCTTTAATTTTATCGATTAAAGTTTGTTTTACTCGCGCGTGAGCAATCTTCGAGCGGGTCCCTGGTGTCTTTAGCTCTATCTCCATCTTTTGCAAGTCGTACAAAATACACTTTTGTGTTGTCAGCAGTGCACTTGTACTTGCATAAGATTTTCTGCTCAAAGCGTCAGCTACAACGTTCGCCTTTCCCGGGTGATACTGGATTGTGTGGTCATAATCCTTTAACAGCTCAAGCCAACGTCGTTGTCGCATGTTGAGTTCCTTCTGGGTGAAGAAATACTTGAGACTTTTATGATCCGTATAGATATCCACTTTTTTCTCCGTACAAGTAGTGTCTCCAGATCTTCAACGCGAAAACGACTGCTGCCAACTCTAGATCATGAGTAGGATAATTTTTCTCATAATCTTTGAGTTGTCGAGAGGCATAGGCTATAACCTTTCCATGTTGCATAAGGACACAGCCTAGACCTTTGCCAGAAGCATCGCTGTAGATAACAAATTCTCCTGATCCTGATGGTATGGTCAGAACAGGAGTTGAAACAAGTCTCCTCTTGAGTTCTTGAAAACTCTTCTCGCATTCCTCGCTCGATATAAGTTTTGTACTAGAATGAATGATACCGATATCTAGTAATTAAACTTTTAACTCTTGGTGTTCTATGGGGGCCATTTGGTATGGGACTTTAAAAATGGGCTTAGTGCCGGGTTCAAGATCGATACAGAATTCAATTTCACGGTTTGGGGTAAGCCAGAAAGTTCCTCAGAAAAAAAACGTCAGGAAACTCATTAACAATGGGAATATCATTCAAGTTTGACGTGTTTTTGTTCAAATCAGTGACATGAGCTAAAAAGGCTTGACATCCGTTTTTCAATAAACGAATGGCTTTATGGCTAGAAATAACAGTTATAGATTTCAATGGTTTAGTTGCTTGAATTTGCATGACAGGTTGATTAGGAATATGAAAACTAATAATCTTATGAAAACAATCAATTTTAGCATGATGGGTAGTCAACCAATCAATTCCTAAAATCACATCAAATTCACGCATCTCCAAAGAAATAAGGTCAACAGGTAATGTGAGGTTGTTGATTTGAACTAGGCAAGATTTATAGATAGTAAATGTAATAGGTATTTCTCCCAATGAGGTTTCAACTGATAAGACAAGATTTAAGTTTTCAATAGTCAAATTTAAACGTTGAGTACATATAGGTGGGATAAAAGAGTGGATAGAGCCAGTATCTAATATGGCATAGACTTCACGAGAATTTATGAATAGCTTACCGGTTATCACCTCATTCGGTTTCTTGACTGTTATCGTCAAATCGAATCCCGAATACTTCATTCGGATCTTCACGTATTTCAACCATGGGAATACCACTGAATAATTTTCTAGCAAACTGTTTCTCGGGTTCATCAACTTCATCAGTAGTAAGGTACCAATGATTTCCATTAAAATAGTATTTTCGATAGACTGCAGTTTCCACGATAGTGACTAACTTAACCTGAATTCCTCTAAATTGTAACGCCCAAAAGTATAGAAACATCATTTTTAAATAATCTTGAAAATCATAGCTGGAACACCATAAATCCCAAAGACTAATATGAAAAGTCCATATATTCTGATCCTTTGTTATAGAGCATAACCAGGTAATATCACTCTCCCAATGAGTGAGTAAATTAAAGGCAATAATTTCCGCAAGTTCGTTACTTCCTTTAATTGCTTCTAAGAATGGATCTGGAACGACTGTAGCAGAGCTTTCACCTTCATCCTTACTGGATAGAACACGCATAATTTTTGCCTTAGGCAAATGATTCAACTCTGAGTTTGTAAGAAGATTATTCGTCGCCTCTTGTTTTGCAGCTACATTTGTTTCGGTAATTTCATAGTTAACCTCCTGATTTCCAGATGCCATAATTAACTGTGGTCACAAAATAAATGTTAGTTCAAATAAACTGACTCATCTCTTCATGTTCCTACATTCAAATCGATTCATTAGATAAAAAATAAATCTAATTTAGGTAGGACACACTAGTGACTGATTCTATTCGTCTCTCCCCTCCTAGTTCTACCCCAGATCGCCATTAAAGACCATATCCCTAAGCTCTGATGCCAACTGTGACGCCCCCAAATCTGGGCCCACACAGCCCAAACTTGAGTCGTCAAAATACTACAACAAAATTATTACAACAAAGCACAACGTACAACAATACAGTGTATAATAATACACAACTAAGTCTTCACTATTATTGCCACACTATTTTACAAAACGTGAAGACTATGATAACTATTCCTCGGACCCTCACTCCATTCCCCGGCTAGACCCTGTTATGTTTTCATCTCCTGTTGAAAAACAATGGAACAAAAGAAAGGGTGAGCTCAAATAGCCCAGTAAAGAATATCATGACTAAGATAATGACGAATAAATTATCATTAGTTTTCAACAGTTGAGTTCTTAATAGAATACAATAGACTACAAGGTTTATATCAAAAACTGCAGTTAAATTCTTAAACAACGTTCAGATCAATAATAGCAGCAGAATGAGTAATCTATTAGAAGAATAATGCAGACTATAATGTCCACTCGGTTCTCTTTTTAGGAAAAACATCATCAACTTTTATCATCTGAAATATCATTAGTCAAGATAATACAAATTCACAGTTCCTGATCATAATCATGCACATCAACAGTTCATCTTTGTACTACGGCCCAAAGATATTCAATATAGCACCAACGGTCATGATTATACCAGATTCAGCCTTTGGTCATAATCATACCAAACAACAGTTCATCTTTGCACTACGGGCCAAAGAGAACATTCACCACGTGCCATAAAAGACACCGAACAGATGTATCGCCTTTAACCTATTATATCGCCTTTAACCTATCATCTGTTCAACAAATATATCACATCTGTGCCCCCGGCCACAGATATTCACAACAGCTTGATTTTTGGATGATTAGAATGATATAAATGATGAACAGAAGAAATAGGATAACAATAAGTATCGGAAGTTTACTTTGTACAGATTCAAATAATGTCCAAATTGTCAACATGATGTGGAGTGAAATTTAAAAATGATATTCAAGATCCACAGTTCAGAATAACGGTTACAATTCAATAAAAAGGTTCACGTAAATAGGAAGGTTCAGTTGAAATAATGAAGTTCAACTATTATGGAACATATAATATTTTCAGGAATTATAGAAGCAATAGTTCCATAATAAATTTCGATTTAGGAGTATGAAAGAAAATAATATCTCTTACCGTAGCAGGTTTGTTTAACAAAAGGTGAAGGAAATTAATATAAAGGGTTATTCACCAACAGACGGCAATCCGCTCCGTAAGGTTATTCCCACAATTTAATAGAATTTGAGTATAAAGAGTTATTCACCAAACAGGCGGCAATCCGCTCCGTAAGGTTATTCTCAGAGATTAATAATGAATGAATACGAAAGGTTATTCACCAACAGGCGGCAATCCGCTCCGTAAGGTTATTCCCACAATTTAATACATGGAAATAAAAGGCACGTCTTATGAGTAAGGAAGAAACAATATTATTATCGAGAATCAAATAATGATAATCCCTTACCATAGTACGTTTGAATAATGGAAGATGAAAAAGATGGTATCCCTTACCGTAACACGTGACTGGATATTGATTTAAATGAGGTTGATTAACTTGAACAGTACACGTATACTTATAGATCTTCACAAATACTCAAGATGACTTAAGCACACTTAGAGAGAACTTTCACAAGAAGTATTTAGAGAGAGAAAGAAAGAACAAGTAAGGAAGTTTATGAAAAATCCTTAAGTTAAGACTTCTATTTATAGCCAAAAATCTTATCATTCATTTAATCTAAACCATTCATTTAAAGATCATCTTTTAATCTACACCATCCATTTCAAATATTATATTATCTTTAATCTACACCATTCATTTCATATCACCTAATAATCACCTAACTTTATATTATAAACAAATCAATTTAATTATTCAACAATAATTCACACTTTAATCTACACCATTCATTTCATATCACCTAATAATCACCTAACTTTATATTATAAACAAATCAATTCAATTATTCAACAATAATTCACACTTTAATCTACACCATTCATTTCATATCACCTAATAATCACCTAACTTTATATTATAAACAAATAACTTTATCAATTCAATTATTATGACTAATTGTTATAAATACAGTATAGTTAGCTCTTAGATATCAAGTCAATAAATTAATAAAATACAACTGTTTAAATAACATCATAATAGAGATAACAATAATGTAAAATAAAGCATACGTTACTGTGTAATGACAATTATTGATTCAATAATGTGAATTACTGTGCATATGTTACTGTGACAATTATTAGGTTCAATAATTTTAAAAACAGTGCAACAACAATTATTGACTCAATGATATAAAATACAGTGTAATGACAATTATTAAATCAATAATGCAAAATACTGTGTAACAACAATTATTGAATTGATAATATAAAATATTATGCAGTGACAATTATCGATGAAATGATGCGTAACAGTTACGGTGTCAATTATCAGACCAAAAATATGAGACACTATGCAATACCGTGTGTTACTGTAGAGTACCGAGTGCTACAGAAAATACCAATCACTACCGTATGCTACTATTCTTTTATCACCGGTATTTTAACAGTTCCGTTGACTATTTTTATTTAAAAAGGTTATTTCTGTCGTTTTCTATATCCGACAAATATTCCGTTGTGGGGTCCACCAATAATTTATTATTTCGGCGCCGTCGTACGGCACGAATATTCCCCGACCAAACGAATATTCCCCGACAAAGCGAATATTGTCCGACAAAATAAAATTTGCACATAACATCCTTAACTTTCAATTTTGTTAATTTAACCACTTACTGTTTCAAAAAAATATATATATATATATATGAAGAAAAATTAAATTTTGTATTTCATAAAATTCGGGGTCTTACATGAAGACTACGACAGCTATTCCTCAGACTCTCACTCCATTCCCCGGCTAGACCCTGTTACGTTTTCATCTCCTGTAATGGAACAAAAGAAAGGGTGAGCTCAAATAGCCCAGTAAGAAATATCATAACTAAGATAATGACGAATGAATTATCATTAATCTTCAACACTTGAGTTCTGAGTACAATAGACTACAAGGTTTATATCAAAAATTGTAGTTAAATTCTTAAACAATGTTCAGATCGATAATAGCAGCGGAATGAGCAATCTATTAGAAGAATAATGCAGACTATAATGTCCACTCGCTTCTCTTTTTAGTAAAAATATCATCAACTTTTATCATTTGAAATACCATTAGTCAAGATAATACAACTTCACAGTTCCTGGTCATAATCATGCAGATCAACAGTTCATCTTTGCACTACGGGCCAAAGACATTTAATATAACACCAACGGTCATAATTATACCAGATTTAGCCTTTGGTTATAATCATACCAACCAACAGTTCATCTTTGCACTACGAGCCAAAGAGAACATTCACCACGTGTCATAAAAGACACCGAACAGATGTATCGCCTTTAACCTAGTATATCGCCTTTAACCTGTCATCTGTTCAACAATTATATCACATCTGTGCCCCCCGCCACAGATATTCACAACAGCTTGATTCTTGATGATTAATACAAATAACAGTGATACAAATGATGAACAGAAGAACAGGATAAACAATAAGTATCGGAAGTTTACTTTGTGTAGATTCAAATAATGTCCAAATTGCCAACATGATGTGGAGTGAAATTTAAAAATGATATTCAAGATCCACAGTTCAGAATAACGATTACAGTTCAATATAAATGTTCAGAAAATAGGAAGGTTCAGTTGAAATAATGAAATTCAACTATTATGGAACATATAATATTTTCAGGAATTATAGAAGCAATAGTTCCATAATAAGTTTCGATTTAGGTGTATGAAAGAAAATAATATCCCTTACCGTAGCAGGTTTGATTAACAAAAGGTGACGGGAATTAATATCCCTTACGATAGTAAGTTTGAATAATGGAAGATGAAAAAGATGGTATCCCTTATGAGTATAAAGGAAAATGATATCACTTACGAATATGGAATAAAAGTGTCATGTGATAATTCGTGTAGACAAATTATTTTCACACGAGACAAATAAAAAGGGTTATTCACCAACAGGCGGTAATCCGCGCCGTAAGGTTATTCCCATCAATTTGAATACGAATAGGTTATTCACCAAACAGGCGATAATCCGCGCCGTAAGGTTATTCCCATCAATTTGAATACGAAGAGTTATTCACCAAGCAGGCGATAATCCGCACCGTAAGGTTATTCTCAAAGATTAATAAGGAATGAATACAAAAGGTTATTCACCAACAGGCGGTAAACCGCGCCGTAAGGTTATTCCCACAATTTAATACATGGAAGTAAATGGCACAAGAAAGAAACGATATTATTTTCGAGAATCAAAGAATGATAATCCCTTCAAGTAAGAAAGAAAATAATATTCATTTATGATGATGAAAAGAGTGATACCCCTTACCTTAACACGTGACTGGATATTGATTTAAATGAGGTTGATCAACCTATATATTTTTAATAAAATTAGTAATTACCACATATAAATTTCAAGGTGTATGATAATCATATATTATGAACTATCAAAATTATATATATTTAACATAATTTTTGTAGTATAATATAACTACTTTAAAATAGTTTTTAAAATAATATTTCAAAATAAATCTTCCAAAGAAAGCTTTTAAAAATGAATCTTCTTAAAGAAGAGTCTTCTAAAGGAAGATTTATGAATACCGTGAAAAATAGGAATTTATGAAATTACTACTCTTTAATAAAAGACTTACTTGAAAATTTTCTGCACTCCTTTTGGCTTTCAAACACTCAAAATAAGCTTACTATTCTCAGAGAAAACTCATAAAATTTTTATAGAAAAATTCTATGTTTTAGGTGTGATTTTTCTATTCAGCTGAACAAGCTATTTATAAGAGAAAAGAAGTTACTATGCGCGGTAGGTGAAATAAAAAAAATTCAGCAGAGGCTGCGCAGCAGCCTCCACCAACCATCCAGCAAAACACATTTCTCACATTTCATGTGGGCCCCACAGTGGGTCCCACATGTTTCTTACTATTCACGTTACTATTTCAAATAGTAAAATTAATTATTTTATTTTTTATTTATTTTTTTATTTATTTATTTATTCTTCCTGTGAGTCCAACATATAAAATAATGTTACCACAATAATGTAAGAAACACGTTACATATTTTTATTAATTTAATAATATAAATTATAGTGTATTTGCTACTGTGACAATTATTAGATTCAATAATTTTAAACTACAGTGCACCAACAATTATTGACTCGATGATATGAAATACAGTGTAATGACAATTATTGAATCAATAATGCAAAATACTGTGTAGCAACAATAATTGAATTGATAATATAAAATATTATGCAGTGATAATTATTGATGAAATGATGCGTAACAGTTACGGTGTTAATAATATGAGACACTGTGCAATACCGTGTGCTATTGTAGAGTACTGCATGCTACAGTAAAATACCATAAATTACCGTATGCTACTATTCTTTAATCACCGGTATTTTAACAGTTAGCACCGTTGACTATTTTTATTAAAAAGGTTACTTCTGTCGTTTTCTATATCCGACAAATATTCCGTTGTGGGGTCCACCAATAATTTGTTATTTCGGCGCCGTCGTACGGCCTGAATATTCCCCGACAAAACGAATATTGTCCGACAAAATAAAATTTGCGCATAACATCCTTAACTTTAAACTTTATCGATTTAACCACTTACTGTTTCAGAAAAATATATATGAAGAAAAATTAAATTTTATATTTCATAAAATTCGAGGTCTTACAAATATTGTTATCCTGAATTATGCCATTTATTCTATTTTGGTCGTGTCCTTTTAATATTTTTAATTAAAGGATTCAACTCTCAATTTATTTTAATTTAGCTTAATATACTGACGTGTATATCACAGTTGGCAAATAACTAAAATTAGAGGAATAAGTTTAAATGCACAATTTTAAAATATAATTTTAAATACTATATGCATCACAATCATTAAAAAGTGATTTTGACACGAATTTTTTTATGAAGTTTTATTTTTTAATAGTTAAAATGTATATAATATTCAAAACAATGTTTAATTATAGTGTGTGTAAAGTTATCTAAATTAGAGAGAAGGACAAATTAAAGAGAAGCCACAAAAAAATGTAGGGTGAGAAACTTAATTCTATCACTTCGAAGTCCAAACTCAATATAAACGTGATATTCGAGCATCACTCTTCCAAATTGGGGTGGTCTGTTATTTTCGAAAGTTGTAGCGGTATCTTGTGTTAATTTATTAAGACATAGGGGTCTGGATGAAATTTAACAAAACCTTTTGCAGGAACTTTTGGACAATTTCCAATCTAACGGCAAGTCCGCAATGTCTTCACCACCAACGGTGCGCAATCCCTCCACCGACTTCCAGGGCCTCCACTCGTCAAAACAAAATAAAAACACAAATCATAAAACGCTCTCTTCTCTCTCTCTCTCGCGCGCTATTGGAACTCAGTGCCACATTCCTTTATAGCAGCAAGAGACCCAGAGCCTGTTCGGGACCAACTTATAAGTTGGTCAACACAACTTATAAGTTGGGTTGTTATAAAAGTATTGTTCGGGAATGACTTAAAAAAGAACTTATAAGTCGGAAAAAAAGTTAAAAAAAATAAGCAAGTTTTAGTTACTTAAAAAAAATGACTTATAAGTCATTTTTTTAAAGTTGGTCAACTGCAGTGAAATGACAAAACTGTCCCTCCTTGTTTTTTTAAAATTCTTCCTACTAAAGGGCATTTTAGTAATTTTTATATTTTATTTAACTTATAAGTCATTATTACCCGAACACATCCATAATTATTACTTATAATTTCCGACTTATAAGTAAAAATGATGCCGAACACTTTTATTAAATTTAACTTATAAATCTACTCAAATTTTAACTTATAAATCTACTCAAATTTTAATTTTAAGTAACAAAAAAAAAAAATGATTCCCGAACAGCCCCCGATACTCTCTAAAAGTTTCACATAATTATGCCGTCTCTATCTATTTCTGAACCTATCTCTCCCGACGTTCACAGGGAGAAGAATGAGAAGGACAAGAAGAAGAAGAAGATGAAGAACAACACCACAATCACTGAAGCCCTAGAACTTGACTCTTCTCTTGAAAAGAAGAGCAAGAAAGAAAAGAAGAGTAAAAAGAATTCATCTGATTCTAATGAATTTACCTTCAATGATTCGGAAGAGAATTTTCTGAAGAAGAAGAGCAAGAAGAAAGAGAAAAAGCGTAAAGCATCGGAGATTAATGAAGATGACGACGAAGAGAGGAGCGGAACCAGCTCCGAGCTCGGGGAACCGATTAATTTAAAGGATAAGAAGAAGAAGATAAAGTTAATGGAGCCTGAAGAAGAACAAGAAGAAAAAGAAGAGGAAGTGAATCCTAATGCGGTGTCGAATTTTAGGATTTCTGAGCCTTTAAGAAACATATTGAAATCGAAGGGGATTGAAGCACTGTTTCCAATTCAAGCTATGACTTTTAATACTATTCTTGATGGTGCAGATTTGGTTGGTCGGGCTCGAACTGGTCAGGTAACTAAGGATTCTAATGACTTTTAATTATGATTATGGTTATTAGTTAAAACTTCATGAATGATATTGTTGACGATGGTAGAAATATGACCATGGGAGAAATATGGGTAATTCACATGTTTATGAATGAGATTTTTCACCTTTATAATTGGAAGTGCTAAATACACTGATGTAGTGTTACTCCTTATAATAGCTCAGAATTGAGAAATCTTATATATCATATTTATGTTGAGTGCCATTATAAAACCTACTAGTCTGGAGAAGCATTACTAGTTAGCCTGTTACAAGATTGGATGACTAGTCTGCCTTTGTGTGCTTTGTGATCATGCAGGGTAAAACCTTGGCCTTTGTGTTACCCATATTGGAGTCCTTAACAAATGGACCCGCAAAAGCATCTCGGAAGACGGGTTATGGGAGGTCACCAAGTGTTCTTGTGCTATTACCAACGAGGGAACTGGCTACACAGGTATTATGCAATAACTTTATGTCAAAGAACTTTTGTTAAGCTCTAATTCTGAGTCTTTCAATTAACTTTTTGTTATTTCACCTTTTATTTTTGTGATAGGTGTTTGCTGATTTTGAAGTCTATGGTGGGGCTTTGGGGCTAGCATCATGCTGTTTATATGGGGGAGCTCCCTACCAGTCTCAACACATTCAGCTGAAAAGAGGGGTTGATATAGTTGTGGGAACACCTGGTCGAATTAAGGTATCCTCATCTTAACTAAAAATTTGTACGTAGCATTTTACAAATAAAGTTAATAAACTGTCTTTTGTGAAAATCTTGTTGTAGGATCACTTAGAGAGAGGAAATATTGATTTCAGCTCATTGAAGTTTCGCATCCTTGATGAAGCTGATGAAATGCTGAGAATGGGTTTTGTTGAAGATGTGGAACATATTCTAGGTGATTTGATAGATATAAGCATGTGCTTAGGCTTTTTTTTTGTGACTGATTTTCTAGTACCATATCATGGAACCATTACTGAACCATCTATCTTCAATGTTTGTCATCAGTTATAAATTTACCTTTGATGGTGTGTTCTATATTGGAAGAATAAAATTCAAGCTGGTGTAGATGAGAAAATAAAAGTGGATGTGTTTTATTTGTGGTCTTAAATTGCTTCAATAATTATATATGGGTTTATTAACCCTCTCCTTTCTAAACTTTGAAGGCAAGGTAGAAGATGCAAGCAAAGTCCAAACTCTTCTCTTCAGTGCAACCTTACCGGCTTGGGTGAAGCAGGTTCATTTGTAACCACTAACTTTGTCGATATTATTCCCTTCCCCCTTTTCCGCATCTAATAGCAGACCTTCAGAATTTATCTGTCAAAACTGTTCCTGTATCCCCTTGTCAAACTCTCCTGTTCTCTGGTCTGACATAAACATATGTTTTGCATGGTTAGATTGCTTCTAGGTTTCTGAAGCCAGACAAGAAAACTACAGATCTTGTTGGTAATGAGAAAATGAAGGCCAGTATAAATGTGAGACATATTGTTATTCCCTGCTCCGGTTCTGCCAGAGCGCAGCTTATTCCTGATATTATTCGCTGTTATAGCAGGTTAATCTTTTTTGAACTTGGAACTTATGAATTATGGTCTTCTGACATTTTGTGCATAGTTAATAATTCTCTTATTTTCTTATCTCATGGGTGTGTTGTTGACTTGTTTCAGTGGGGGTCGTACAATCATTTTCACGGAGACAAAAGATTCTGCTTCTCAACTAGCTGGGATATTGCCTGGAGCACGTGCTTTGCATGGGGACATACAACAGGCCACACGCGAGGTAAAATATCATTTACACACAGGTTTTATCGTACTTCATTCTTCTAAATTTATAAACCTGATGTTCCATGTGATTTTTTTTTTAAAAATATTTGATTTTTGGGGTTTCCCTAGCTAAAGTATCTTTTGGGAATGAAAAGGCTTCCAGTTTGTCCCCACCATATACAGAATTGCAGACCCTCTACATCCTATATGGAGCCCCTAAATATATTATCCTATGGGAAAAAAAGAAAAAAAGGCTAAATATTATCAACTATGATGCTTTATTACATGGAATTTGTGATATTGACCTCATATATATATACTAGCATTTGGCCCGTGCCTACGGCACTGAGAAATGAAAGAGATGAAGAGGAAGAAGAGAAATGTGGGTAGCCGCATTTGTAAGCGAGAGAGAGGGAGGAGGATATATTTTCAATTTACATGTAAGGGTTCCTTCAAAGTTGATGATATCCATTCAACTTACGTTGAAGTTTAGTATCATATTTATTGAACGTTACAAGAAAAATATTTTATTATACCAACCCTTTTTTCTATTACCTTTTAATGAACTGAAGTTGTCTTGATTTCCTATGTAGACCATTATGTTATCATGGGTTATGTAGCTGTCTGCATAGGGTTATGTAGACCATTATGTTTACCTTGTTTCTAAAATATTTGCGATGCTTCTAGGTCACTCTTTCTGGATTCAGATCAGGCAAATTCATGACTTTAGTGGCTACAAATGTAGCAGCACGGGGACTAGACATCAATGATGTCCAGTTGATCATCCAGGTCTTTCCTCTTTCTCTGTGCACTCTCTCTGTTTCTGTCATGTATGTATTCTTTCCTGTATTTGAAATTTGGTATGTTTACTGGCAATAATTTTTATGCTATAGTGCGAACCACCACGGGATGTAGAAGCTTACATTCATCGATCTGGACGGACGGGTAGAGCAGGTAAATCTCAAATGATAAAAATTTGGATCTGTCTTGTCTTTATGTGGCAAGTTCACATTACTGATTTTTTCACTTTTCTCCAGGAAACACGGGTATTGCTGTTATGCTTTATGATCCGAGGAGGTCAAATTTTTCTAGGATAGAAAGAGAATCTGGTGTGAAATTCGAGCACTTAGCTGCTCCTCAGCCTGTTGATATTGCTAAAGCTGCTGGCCTAGAAGCAGCAGAAACAATCACTGAAGTCTCCGACAGGTATTCTTCTCTCGGTAGATTTCTATGGATTCTCTAATGTGTTTTCATGACAAAAACATTTACATATCAATTTTTCTTAGTGTAATCCCGGTCTTCAAGTCTGCTGCTGAGGAGCTACTGAATACATCTGGTCTATCACCAGTAGAACTGCTGGCAAAGGCACTTGCCAAGACCACTGTGAGTTATATTATTTTGTACTGTTTGGATTAGAAACTTTGATAACTTGCTGTGATTGTAATACTCGAGCCTATTTGCGTGGTGCAGGGTTATACTGAGATCAAGAGTAGGTCACTTCTAACTTCCATGGAGAACTTTGCCACTGTACTGCTTGAGGCTGGAAGACCCATCCACACACCATCGTGAGTGATTGTTTACCCCTTCATTTCACTTTTGATATGTGGGCCAACTCATCATTTTACGGTATACGATGAGAAACTGTGGAAGTCTATGTAGCAACATAAACAGTGGTGTTTGGTTTACATGTGATCCGCTGTCTTGTTTTGATGACTATGGTGTTTTTTTAACTGCAACGCAAGTAAGATGCCTTGAAACGGTAGCTAACATGTGCTATCCGATCTAACCCCCACCACCAAAATATGAGAGAAGAATAGAAGATGGAAAAGTTTTGATGAGAAGGGTTTAATGTTGTCTTATATGCCACACCATGAGCATGAAATGAACTGTACTCTTTTTGTTAGTTTAAGCGTACTCTTCACACAACTAATGAATACATATTTAAAATTGATTTTGTCGAGGTTATGGAATATTGTTTCCACCAAAACACTCCAAATCGGCTAACCTTGATGGTTCATTTTGATTTTTCCTAGTTGACCAAAACACTCCAAAGCTGTTACAAGTCATTATCTGGAAATCCTGTGATTGTAATCAACAGAAAGAAAGAAGCTGTTTTGATCCATGGAAAGGTAGGGATTATTGTTTTGATCATGAAGGGTCAAGTTGTTGACAAGTATCTCAGTTTGTTAGAGCAATGTATTTCTAGCATACATCTTCAGATGTGTACTTATTAGCACATCTTGTTCCCTCTATGAAATCCTACCCATTGCTTGCCTGGACTTTTGCTGTAACCTTAATTTGTTGGAATGATATCCAACTCATTTGGGGGTGGTAGTTTCCAACTGTCCATTAAAGGTAAGAACGCTTGCTTGACCATGAGGCTTTAAGTGTTTATAAATATCTCAGCTTGTTAGCTCTTGAGATGTGTCATCTTTAGCATGTGTTGTACCCTGGAAGAAGATCATACTCATTGCTTGACCACAGTTTTTATGTGACCTGATATTTGTAGGAATGATATTCGTCCATAACCTGCATTATGTAAAAAGCTGCGATTTTTTTTTTTACCTTGCCAACTTTATTTTTACCTGGAGAGATGTAAAATGAATAAATGATGAAGTAGATAAAATTGTGTTTGCAGATGCAATGATCTGGTGGTTGCAGTCTCCCACTTTGTTACTTTCTAACTGTTTTTCTTTCTCATGATGTTCCAGTGTTGCTTATAGTGTCTTGAGGAGGTTTTTACCTGAAGAGAAAGTTGAGACTGTTAAGGGTCTTGCTCTGACAACTGATGGGAGGGGAGCTGTGTTTGATGTGTCTACAGACGATTTGGACACGTTCCTTGCTGGTATGTTCTTAATAAATATTATGCATGGAATGCTATAGATTGCTGGTTTTATAATGTAGGACTTTTGTCTTCAAATCTAATGTTTTTCTGAAAATTTGTTGACAATTAATAATCCGTAAATAACATCAAAATTTTAATTCACGGGTCTATATTTTAATCTTACATTTTAGCGTTTTATGACTGTTTCGGTTGAGCTATTGCATCATTTAAATGGTGTACCTTACTTTTAAGAAATAGTACTTTTGTTTTTCTGGGAAATTTGCAGGGCAGGAAAATGCAGCCAATGTTAGTTTAGAGGTGGTGAAAGAGTTGCCACCATTGCAAGAGAGGGGCCAGTCAAGAGGGGGAAGATTTGGCAGTGGGCGTGGTGGCTTTGCTGATCGGAGAAGTGGGGGTAGGTTCTCGTGGGGACGTGGTGGTAGAGGTGGATTTTCTGATAGGAGAAATGACAGATTTTCGCAAGGTAGAGTTGATCGAAACAACAGATGGTGAAGTGCTCTGCAACTGTACGCATTTGGTGATGCCACGGAGGCATAGCAATTTTGTGATAATGAAGAAAATATTATAGTCTATTTCAATATTCATATTTATATTCTGGGGTTCTATATTTTACATACCCAGTTTTTGTATTCACATTTGACACAATAAGGAGGAATAACATTGTTTAGTATTCTTCGTAGATTTGTTATAGATTGGTGTTATCTTGCAGCATGTAGTGTACCGTGTGCTCTTCCTATCTGTGTTGCGTAACATGCTTAGTCCTTTTAAACTAGACTAGGTTGGGAATGATATATAAATATGTTGATTTTGTAAGTGTGATTTGGAGAGAACCTGAATTGATGCTTGATTTTGTTGTTTACAGAAACTTAATTTTATCTCTGTATTGTATTTTTACCTAGAAAAATGAAGACTAAATTAAGTAGGGAAGGTTTTCAAATACATAGGTAGTTAGTTAATACGAACTTAGTAACTCTTGTCCGGTGTTCCTACTGACACGAAGGCTCAAAAGCAGAACATGCCACGTAACTTAAGAGGATGCTCTATTCCAAACACTACAACTAAAAATTAAATGTATTATAATTATTAAAAAATAAAATTATGTATCTAAATTTATTCTTTAAAAAAATAAATTTGGCGACACACGGGTAAATAAATTATGTAAAATAAAATAATTTTTTAATAAAATTAAAAAAATTAAATAAAAATAAAAAGAATTAAAAAATATATAACAATGTTTTTTAATTAAGAGTCGGAAGGACAATTTGAAAAAAGGCAAAAGACATCATAAAAGGTTTACACTAAGAAATCCTTGCGTTTTATATATTAGAAGATATAGTTCTTGCAGAATCTTTAATTGTTACAATGTAATGAAATTCTAATTATTATTATTAAAAAATAAAATAAAAATCAGACTCGTGATACTATGACGATACTTTGATGGGCTGGGATGCATTTTATTTATTTTACTTTCTTTCTTCTTACGCAGATGATATTATTCTGTCAGTTTAAGTAAAAAAAAAAAGTCTTAACAATTATTCCTTTCACAATTTATTATTATTAATTTTTGTTGAAAAGTAGTCTCAATTCTATGACGATGTTATAAAATTGTACAATATTCTCAAATAAATCATTAAATTCTTGATATTATAACATTATAATTAAATTAAATTATAAAGAAATTGAAGAATAAATATAAAATAAAAAAATTGGTAACACAACTTCCAGATTTCAGAGTCCAGACCCTTCCAGGGCCGCCACCGATCAAAAACAAAAGATCAAATCACAAATGACAGCCACGCCTCGCTCGTTAACTTTCACACCTGTGCTTGCTGTTTGCGTTATACTAGTTTTCGAAATACTTGTTTTCTACCCTGTTTCGCCTCATTACAGGTATTTCAACTGTAATTGATTTTTGTCCAAAGATCATGGGTTGGTCCAGAAGATCAAAGCTCGTTTTCGATACGATTCATAGATTTGCTTCCAAAATTGTACCCAAAAACCAAATTCCGGAGTCAATTCCAAGAATCAATCAGCCAAATTATTCTACACCCATTTTGCATAAATTTAGAATTTCTGGGTTTCCTCTTACTTCTCCAGCTTCCAAAAACTTGGGTTTTCAATTTGGATCCAAACAGAATTCGTTCGGTCTTTCACTTGGACCAAGGCATTATTATGTTGATAGGTACCAAGTCCGTCACTTTCGGCCACGAGGACCTCGAAAGTGGTTTCAGAATCCAAGGTATCTGGTAATTGTTACTGTAGTGGGTTCTGCTGTTGTTATCACTGTATATTACGGGAATTTGGAGACAATACCTTACACAAAAAGAACCCACTTTGTACTATTATCACCAAGCCTCGACAAACAGATTGGTGATGCCCAATTTAAGCAAATAAAGGCTGGATTCAAGGGGAAAATACTGCCTGCGATTCATCCGGATAGTATTCGGGTTAGGTTGATTGCTAAAGAGATTATTGAGGCATTACAAAGAGGGTTGAAGAAAGAACAGGTGTGGACCGATTTGGATTATGCCTCGGAGCCCCATGAGAGTGATGGGTACGAGGCTTTGGTGGCACTGAGTCAGAATTCTGAAGGAAAATGGCATAAAGAGGATGAAGTTCTTGATGATAAATGGGTTCAGCAGAGTAGGAAGAAGGGCCAAGAGAGAGGGGTACAGTCTATGACCGCGCATTTGGAGGGTCTAAATTGGGAGATTTTGGTGGTGAATGAGCCTGTTGTTAATGCATTTTGCCTACCGGGTGGGAAGATTGTTGTGTTTACTGGTTTGCTTGATCATTTTAAAACGGATGAAGAGATTGCAACCATAATTGGGCATGAGGTATATGATGAGTTTTTTTCTTCTTAATTTAGTAGATATTGTTCCGACATTAGCAAAAGTTTGTTCAGTCACTTCAGTGTGATTAACAGTTGTTGTTTGTATTTATGTTTGAATAGGTTGGGCATGTTGTTGCTCGACATGCAGCTGAAGGGATTACAAAGAATCTGTGGTTTACCGTTATACAGTTGGTTCTTTATCAGTTTATTATGCCTGACGTTGTCCACTCAATGTCAACTCTTTTCCTAAAGCTACCTTTTTCACGGAGGTATAGTATACAGCCTGGTTTTACTTAAATTAGTGATTGTTTATTTGTTTCCGTAGTAGACCATGTTTTGTTGAGTAGATATTCATGGTATTTAGGTCTTGCAGACTTCTTAAGGAGATTTTTTAGTTTGTAAGATATTGGTTGACACTGGGTTTTCTTACTTAAAAGGTTGGAGTATGGACCAAAGACAGCTGTTGGTGTTTGTCTTACTTGGTAGACATTACTAAGACATCCTTCTTATAGATCTCTGACTTTGGTATTAAGGAAAATCTTTGAGTCTATTGGAGTATTGGACTTTGTAACTCAAAGCAATAGTGCTACTTCAAGTTACCTTGGTCGTAAACAAAAACAATGCTCTGTATAGTCTAAAAAACAAAAGTTTTTGCAAGTTTTAGTCGAAGTATTTTTTGTGCATTTAAGTCTTGGTTTGCATTCAGGATGTTGAGTTAGATTGATCCTTGATGCATTTGGAGCATCATCCTTTGTTGTTTGTCAGAACAGCTTTACCTTTGCAAGAACAAAATATTAGACTTTAAATGATACTGTTGTTTCTTGTTATTGCAAGTATTCTAGATTGTCTCTGTCCTACTTAGACATATCATTGGTACTATAAGAAATTGTGGTTGCTGATGTCCTTGAATATGTGTCAAAGTTATGTTCACAAAGTTTGCTGTTCATTTATGCTGGATCCAGCTTGTAGCTACTAAAATTTTAGCGGATGAAATTTCTATCATTATCACCTCTACTACAGCCTTTTCACATCAGTTCTAATCGTATCGCTTGAAGTATTATTCCCGGTTTTTACATTGTGCCCATTCATGTATCATAATTGGTGATCTTATTTGGTCTTGGTGTTACATAGTAAAGTCTCACTTCAATTTGGAGATGCGGCAGGTTATATTTCTGTTGAAGCTTTGCCACAAATGACGGCAGGGAGTTGCAATTCTACTTTTTGGGAGTGAGCCTTAAAAGAGGGGTTTGACACACCCATAAATGCTTTTGTATAACCTAACACCAGATTGAGGTTAAATGGTGGTAAATATTAAGATGCAGTTGGAAAAATCCAATGACAGTTTAGAAGGGCTCAAAATAGGATGTGTTTCTCTGCAAGCTTGACTTAGTTGAGAGTGGATGGTAGCCAAAATGTGGAGAAAGGGTTTTTTATAGAGAGAGGTTGAGTAAGGGGGGCAATAACTAATAATTCACATGTTAAAATAATCTTGTGGCATTTTTGTAGTGTCCTTGTTCTTCAACTTCATTGGTGAGCTGTTATCTTATAGTTGAGGAGCACCTTTTTGGATGTTGGCAGCAAGTCTGAAGCTCTTAAATTACTTTGTACTGAACTTCATTCAAACATTAATTGTTGCTGTAATTATCTTTGTCTTGAATTTGTCCAGAATCACGTGTGGAAAGATCGCCATATGATAATATTGATGCTAAGTTATTATGAAATACTCCTTGTAATAGCTTCTGAAACTAAAATCATCCTCTGCCCTTCATGAGTTTTGACAAACAAGCTTGGTCCAAAGGTGGTGCATATGATTTTTCGTTTTGCCTTGTGTTTTATCAACATATTCTCTTCCTATCATATTTTTGTTAACTTAACTAGCAGGACAGATGACATTTACTTGCTAAATGTAGATAAGAAAATCTCCTCTCTGGTTTGTGACCATGTGTGATGCAAGTGCTGCTTTGGAATTGATATTCAAGATGTACTTGGCTGGTTTTAGGTTAATTTACTCAAATCAGTGTAGATTTTGAAATGTAATGCGTAAGGGTGTTTCATTTTCAAGAGGGTAGATTTTGAAATGTAATTCGTAGGGGTGTTTCATTTTTAAGAGGGTTTAAGTGATCAATCTTCTGAACATCTACAGGTAAATCTTGGTTCAGTATGTGAGTTAATTTCTATGATAAGTTTTTCGAATAATCGTTTATCCTTCAAAGAACGAGTGGTAGAATTGGTTGTTAATTTCGGTGTTTGAGGATTCATACACATTATTGGATCATAATCATGGACATTGTTATTATGTGGAGCTGACTTCATAATGTAGTTCCATGTACAGTTGAGAAGATCATGGGTGCAAGAAGTTTCTCATTTGATAATTGGAATTCTTCAGATAATAATGACAATTGTAGCTGGAATATGGAGACATTAATCGACTATGGCATACTTACGCTTCGACATAGGATATGAGCAATAACCAGAACCATCTTGGAGGGGATGGTTGAAACTGTGACGGTAGCTGGAATATGGAGAAATTAATCGACTAAGGCATACTTGGGCTTTGCCATAGGATATGAACAATAACCAGAACCATCTTGGAGGGTGCAGGGATAGTTGAAACTGTGACACACTGAACTTTGATAATGTCACTAAATTGGCATTTGAAATTTGCTTATTCATGTTTGAAATCATTGATCAAGTATTTCTGTCTATTATGGTTTCATTGGAATCCAAGTTTGATTTTATTTATTTCCTTGGATATTTTATATTTTTTGGTGACTGAATCTATAGCTTTCCAAGAACTCATCTTCTGATTTTGTTCAGTTAAACCGGTGTTACCTGGAACGTGATTCGTTCGGTATGTGGTATGAATACGGATACGGGATACGCGATACGCTACCAAGCTAAAGCGCAATACGCTTGGGTATTTTATATAAATTCTTTTAGTTAGGAATTCTGTTAGAATTTGAATGTAGTAGACCTAAGTTTATAGAAGATTTTTAATTGAATCAATAAGTAGATTGTTTTATTAATAATTTAGTATAAATGTAATGTTTGAGCATTCAATCCAATACTAAGTTGTAATATTGATATTTTGTTCAATGATAGATAAAACAATAAAGAATTTTTTCGGTACGCTAAGTATTGGTACATAAGAGTGTTATGTTTGGGTACGCAAGTACTAATATGTGGTTCACTAGGTCAATAAGAGTATTTGGTAACCCTGAGTTAAACAATGATTTTGTGTTTAGGATGGAGATCGAAGCAGATTACGTTGGGCTGCTCTTACTTGCTGCTGCTGGCTACGATCCTCGAATTGCACCCAAGGTGTATGAAAAGTTGGACAAAGTCACCGGTGAATCTGCACTGAAAGATTATCTTTCTACACATCCCTCTGGAAAGAAGAGAGCCAAGTTACTGGCCCAGGCAAAAGTGATGGAAGAAGCACTGTCCATATATCAAGAAGCAAGATTGGGACGAGGGATTGAGGGTTTCCTATAGGTGAAGGACTAAAGGCACCATGGAACAACTTGTATTCAGCATCAAGACCAACAGCAGGAACTAAAGTTATGCTAATCATTTAAATATTCCTTCTTCTTTTTTCCTTTTTCTCTTTTCCTGTTATTATTATTTTTTAATAATTTTATTGTTATCGACATGAAATTTTGTTCTTAAAGTTATGTAACGTTTATAGAGTTGGTGTGTTCTTGTGATTCCTGATCTCATTTCAAGCATGGGCACCATGACATTTTATCTCACTGGGGGCATTAGAGCAGCAAATATCAAATTTTGTGTAATTTTAGTTTCTTTTTTTATTTTGCAAATAATAATTGCCAAAGCTGGTTTGGATTGCCGATTTTGGTGCGAGTTAGATTTATCTGTGGTTGTATGATCATGTGTACATGGATGTATACAAGGTCGTAAATTCTTTGTTGAGGAAAACTAATCGAATCAAGCAAACACTAAACTTGGCAGGTTGTGTATTGAGAGAGAGCCTCAATTTTTGGTTTGTTTTGTTTTTTGATTTTTGTAAAAATTCATTTAGGCAATAATTTTGGCATTTAGCATGCCGGTTCTCTTTGCCCCTTCATCTAGGTCGTCTTACAATGTTTCATAATTTTCATCCACTTCTTCAATGCAATACAATATTATGAAAAGTCGCACATGATTTGTTCGGTAGCTACATCATTCGGACGAAGACAGATGAAATGTAGAAGGTATGATAATTTGAGTGGATAAATGTATTACTACGGTATAAAATAATCTCATTGTTTTCGTTCTATATTATTTGATTTGATGATTGTTAATTTTTTAATTTTAATTAATAATACAATACAATAATAATACTATAAACAGTATTATTTGTGAGGCACAAGGAACAGGGAGATCAATCCCGTATTTTATTCATGGTCAACTCAAGCAGAGTGATATCACTGAATTATACCTCTATAAACACATCGATCGAATGGTCTTCTCTCTTCCAAAATCATAAGCGTTTTATACGATGGGGATTTTTCTGATTATTTTCTTCTTTCTCATGGGGTGTTATACTGCACCATCGTTCGTTTTAGCATTAATTGGAGTTGTAATTGTGTTTGTGGTAGGATTAGTTGGTGTAATTATTGTAAGTTATTATATAGAATTGAACTCCAAGGATAATCGGCCGCCGGTGGCAGGCCCAATTTTCTTCCAGTTACTCAACTTCAACAGGCTTTTCGATTACCTAACTTCACGTGCTCGTAAGAACAGTACTTTCCGTATGATCACACCCTCTCACAGTGAAATCTATACTGCAGATCCTGTTACTGTTGAATACATCCTCAAAACCAATTTTTCTAACTATGGGAAGGTAATTAATACCTCTCTCTCTCTCTCTCTCTCTCTCTCTCTCTCTCTCTATATATATATATATATATATATATATATATATATATATATACTGTTAGTTGATTCAATTGAATATTGTTAGTTATGTAAATGGTTTTTCAGGGGGCGTATAATATTGGGATAATGAGTGATCTTTTTGGGGATGGGATTTTTAATGTGGATGGAGATAAATGGCGCCACCAACGGAAGCTCGCAAGTCATGAGTTTTCGACCAAAGTTTTAAGGGATTTTAGTACTGCTGTGTTTCGAACTAATTCTGCTAAACTAGCTTCTAAGATTTCTGCAGCATCCATGGCTAAGGAGGCGATTGACTTGCAGGTTTGAGCTTACCAGGCCATTAAAATGTTGTATTATAAGCATCTAGTGAATGGATTTCAGCTCTTTTAACATAAATGCAAATTTTGTGTAGAAACAAATCATACAAGCACCATATATTTAGAGTTTCCTTATGAGTAGAGGGGTTATTTTGTTAATTTTACTTTAAATTTGCTGTTTGTTCACAGGATTTATTGTTGAAATCAACTTTAGATTCAATATTTAAGGTGGGATTTGGGGTTGATCTTAATACGTTGTCTGGTTCAGATGAATTGAGTAACCAATTTATGAAAGCCTTTGATGACTCCAATGTCCTTGTGTTCTGGCGATATGCTGATTTGTTGTGGAGAATTAAAAGGTTTCTAAATATTGGGTTGGAGGCAACTCTAAAGAAAAACATTAAAGTCATTGACAACTTTGTCTATGAGTTGATCCGACGCAAGAGGGAGCAGATGAAAAATGGAAAGCTTGATGTGAGTACAACTATCTTACTAACTAAATGTATAATGAAAATTTGGTCTGAATTTTGTACTTATTGATACTTCCCTCTCCTGCAAACAGGGAGGGAAAGAAGATATATTGTCAAGGTTTCTGATTGAGAGTGAAACGGATCCGCAGAACATGACTGATAAATATTTGCGAGATATAACACTCAGTTTCATCATTGCTGGCAAGGACACTTCAGCAAACACACTCAGTTGGTTCTTTTACATGCTGTGTAAACATCCCTTGGTTCAAGAAAAAGTGGCACTAGAAGTGAGGGATGCAACTGAATCTGAGAAAAGTTTATCTCCTGATGAATTTCCCGACAAATTAACTGAAGCTGCCCTGGATAAAATGCAATATCTTCATGCAGCTCTAACAGAGACACTCAGACTCTATCCTGCAGTTCCCGTGGTAATGGTTTGCACATCTTTGTTCTTACCTATGGATCTTTTATTTTCACTACAACCTGGAAGTCATAGTTTATTAGTTTCTTATGCAGTCTTATATTTTAAAAAAGAAGTGAATTGTTGCACCTTGCAAACCCAAGGGAAGGTCATCTGTTTTTCTAGTTTCAGTTTAAAGCCCTTTATGACCATTCACTCGTAGAGTTCAATACCTGATTTCACATTTTTCTGTAATCCATCCAGAATCATACAACTGCGTAACTACAATGGTTACTTCATTCTCGTGAAAGAAGCTACCTCTACCAGTTTGTTTTATGGTTTGATTTTTTGCTTTTGAGATTTATTTTTGAAAATGTAAAAAGGGTGGTGATTAACAAGGAGCACTGGCTAAGGGTTTTTACTGCAATTTTAGGATGGTAAGAGCGCAGATGAAGATGATGTTCTACCTGATGGCTTTAAAATAAAGAGAGGAGATGGTGTGAACTACATGGCTTATGCCATGGGAAGGATGACATACATTTGGGGAGAGGATGCTGAGGAATTCCTACCTGAAAGATGGCTTGTTAATGGTGTATTTCAACCTGAAAGCCCATTCAAATTTACTGCCTTTCAGGTTGGAAACTGTCATCCATCTCCCACAGCTTTTCTTTATCAGCATAATCAAATATTTTTTTGATGATTTGTATGCTTACCCTGCAGGCTGGGCCTCGGATATGCCTAGGGAAGGAATTTGCTTATAGACAAATGAAGATTTTGGCAGCTGTTCTTCTTTTCTTTTTTAAATTCAAACTTGTGAATGAGGCTGAGGAGGCTACATATCGAACCATGTTCACCCTTCACATGAGTAAAGGGCTCCATACATATGCAATTCCTCGGCTTTGACTCTGGATTTTGCCGATGGTTGTAAGTAATTACTTGTATTGCTTTTACGTACCTTTTAAGATTAAAATTAGTAAGTATTATTTAGTATCACCAATATTCCCTCTTTCTCATGTCATTTCTTATTTTCAACACTTCCATTTTCATTGCAGAGAAGAGCAAAATACAATATATTGCTTTTACCAAAGTGAATAATTTGCATCTCACTGCTCACTGTGAGAAACCTTAAACAAGGCTGCAAAAACTGTGTCCATCACAAGGGAATTACACTTGCCCCGTCTCTGTCTCGGATATATAATTGTAAGCTGTGCGGATTCTCCCGTCTCCTATCATTAATACAACAATTAATTAATTAATTACAGTAATCTCCATAAATTTTAGAATTTTCAACAATTCTTCCTGTTATTTTCACATACATCAGCTATATCATCCCCCCCACGGAATGTGCATTAATATAGGTCAAGAATAGGTATAGCAACATCATTCCTAAGAATATGCTGTCAAATTAAGGTCGATTCCATCGGCTACCTGATTGTCTGATAGGTTCAGATATATGTTTACAGACATACTCGTGATTTTATAAGATGAAACTTTAAAAATAAATTATAAAGATAATTAACATGTTTATGATTCTTTAAGTTGGAGTAAAGCATAATTATGCTTAAACTTAAAATAGTGTAAACAAAAATAAAAGAGCCGGTTGGTGCTGCTGCTAAAAAGGCCTCAAAGATCAGTGCAGGAACACCAGCTCCACCAAGTCTCGTGTAGTCCAATAGTAAACCCTCTCTAGGGTGACAAGCTTAACATAGCAAAATATATATATATATATATATATATATATATATATATATATATATATATATATATATATATATTCCCTCCATTTATTGATTTTTAAGAAAGTTAATTTAAAATATTTTTGAATTCAAAATTGACACTTCATTTAAGTTTTTAAAATAATAAATTTTATAATTAATAGTACTTTTTGAGTATTTCACAATAATTATAAAAATTTTAAAATGACTTAAATTATTTTTTAAAAAATTAATATTAATTTTATAATTTGAAACGGAAGAAGTATATGAATTTGAGAGTTTTGCTGTTACTCCGCTTCTTGAAGGATTAGGAGATAAGATAATTGTAGTTATTAAATATTTAGTTACTTGTTGAATTATATATTACATGGTTTTTTCATCAATTATTAAGATAAACATTAATTGAATGGAGTGTAAATTTATTTACTTATAAATATGAGAAAATAATTATTTTAATTTCATTTAAGTTTATAATAGAATTCTAAATTAGTGTTTATATTGACACAATTTGCCTAAACTTCTAATCCAAACAGAACCATGAAATTCAAGCTTTAATAAACTTTAATTTATTTACGACAATTAGTTAATAATGAATTCACTACAATTTTAAACTAATTTTATAGTTATTATGTGTCAAAAAATTCACACATATTATTCATACAATTATTAGATAAAATTTCAAATGTTAATGAATTTAATTTCATTAGGACATTAATTTAATAATAAAATTTATGACTAATATTAATATAATTAAATTACATGATATGTTAAGAGATATTTTTGCTATCTTAATATCTTATTAAAAATTTTCTAAATAAAATTTATTAAGATATATTATCCTACATAAATTTGTGATAAAAATTGAGTAATAAGTTTGTTAAAACCAAAAATAATTTTTTTAGATGTTCTTTTTCCTATTAGCGATACAAGAATAAAAAACATGCCTTCCTTTTTCCTAACATGTTGGGTTTCTTTTAAATAGTTTATAAATTTAGATAATATTTAATTATTACAAATTTAGATACTACTTATAGTAATTTGAATTGAAAACAAAAAGGTTGAACCAAAAAATTATGAAATCAAATTTGTACTTTTAATTATACAAACTCACTAACCATGTGCGAAGCACAGTCAACATGGATATATAATGGTTTATTATAATACATGAATAATAATTTATTATGATAATTAATTAAATGTAAGATAAATATTTAATTAAAATTTTGAGATAAAAATGGTAGTTATTAAATATTTATCTAACCAATAAATTGTTGAATTATATATTACTGGTTAAGATTTTGAATATAATAGATTTATTTAGTTATGATTATGAAAAATTAATTAATTTAATTTTCTTTAGATCGGATGAATTCGTCGAAATTTTAATCCAAATGAAATTATGAAACTTAAGATTTAATAAATTTAATTTATTTATGAGAGTTATTTAGTTATTACTAAATTTAAATTTTTTATTAATATAATTAATTATGTGATTTGATAAAATTTTAAGTTTTAATAAATTTAATTTATTTCGAATATTAATTTAATAATAAAATTTACGACTAATACTAATATAATCAAATCACGTGATTTATTAAGAGATCGGTTTTTTGATATCTTAATAAAATTTTAATAATAAAATTATTCTATATAAAATTTGTTAAGATATATATTTTTAGGGTTTGTGATTGAAAAAATTTATAATAAAATTGGTAAAAATAAAAATATTTTTTTTAAAAGATCCTTTTTTTCTTTCTTATTAGAGATATATATAAAAACAAAAAGACATTTTCCTTTTTTCTAACATGTTAGTTTTTTTTTTAATTTTTTACAAATTTTAAAAGTATTTAACTGATTCAAATTTAAATAGTACTTATACTAATTTGAATAGAATAAAAAAAGTTGAACAAAAAATTTATAAAATTAATTTTATAATTTTAATTATATAATTAATTTAGAAAAGAGTTATTTACATTTAGAAGATTCATGGTTACTTACGTGACAACTTCAACTCAGTTCCTTCCACCAGACCGGCTTAACCATACAATTTTATTCAGTTATTATTAACCAATTTTTTTAAATATTCTTGGATAATAATTAAAGGATAATATATAAATTTGTGTTTACTACAAATTTTTTTCTTCAAAAAATAAGTATAAATTCTAAATTAGTAATGATGTGTTATTACAACAAAGTAATATCGAAAATTTATAACATATTGTTTGATATATAACTCGTTTGACTTTTATAAATACAGTAATAAATAAATCTTCTAATCAGCAATTCACGCAATTGTATTCGGTCAACAAAATAAGCATGGCAATCAATAATTCAGCTCTTATCAAGTACAATCTCCAGCAGACTGGTTTTTAATTAGATGAATTGTTGTATAACCAAATACAGGGCTTTAGCTTTGGACGTGTCAAAGAATTCAATCCCATGACAACCACCCTCACCAAACTTGCTCACCGTTTCCACACCCTTCTCTTTCAATATCTTCACCAACGCAACCTGACGGTCAACCAACGGGTCTCCGTCACAGCCCGTCACCAAAACCTTCAACCCCAGCTTTTTAATCTCATGCCATCCACTCCCGACCGTCGGATTGGAATACTCGTGATCACGGTCAGTGCCAACTGGCAACGCTAGTTCCCATAGGAGATCATTCGCACCGAGTGGCAACACCTTATCATCGATCAGCCTTAGTTCTGATTGTGTCCTCTCGGTCCCACCAAAATATGGATGGTGCAATATTAACCCTTGGATCTTCAAATGCCCGTGATCCTCATCACCCAAGAACGCAGCTGCATGATAAGCTATGTTGGCGCCTGCACTGCTGCCCATGAGGTAGCACTTAGAAAAATCAGCATATTTTAATAGCCACTCTTCATTGGTGGTTTTGATCCCATGCAACGCTTCCACGGCGTCATGGTAGGCCGCGGGAAGACGGTTGCACGGGGCCAGACGATACTTGACTGATACGACGATGGCGGGGATTTGAACGGCCATGTTTTCGCAGAAGTTGTGGAAATTTTTCCAGGCTACACTGCCTAAGATGAAGCCGCCACCATGGAAGTAAACGATGAGAGGTAGCTTGTCGGAGGAGGAGGAGGAATCAAGTGTTTCCGTTGGTACGTATATACGAAGCCACGTGTTGTTTGATTTGTTGATAGGAATGTCTTTGGTGAAAATTGGGGAATTGTGGCTAGGATCAGATGCGGCTATTAGGACTTCCTGTCGTTGGCGAGTGATGGAGCCATCGGAGTTGAGTACGATGCCTAGAAAGGCAAAGGGGTCAACCGTGGGATTGGGTGGAACTGCAGTAGCAGCAGCACTGGATCCCTTATTTGATGCCATTATATATGGAGCTTAATTATTCTTGAAACGAAAGCGGGCAACTAACGAACGTCCCTATATAGTTGGGAGAAATTTGCAAATCAGAGTACCACCAAAAAGAAGATGACAGAACGAACAGCTGTATTTGAAAAAGACAGCAAAACAAGAAAGAAAAACAAAACAAGTATACGACTACTATATTTAATTGGTACGCCGTGTGGCACGGTTGATTTGTATACGAAAAAGACCGCAAAGCAAGAAAGAAAAACAAAACAAATATACTACTACTATATTTAATTGGTACAAGATTGATAACTCGTGTGACACAATTGATTTGTATAAGAAAAAGACCGCAAAGCAAGAAAGAAAAACAAATCAAGCATATTACTGCTATATTTAATTTGTACAAGTTTGATAATCCGAATGGCAAGGTTAGTTTGTATATTTTTTTTATAAATATTTAATAATTTTTTTATTGATATAGTTATTATTTTTTATTGCCATAATCCATATAGAAAATTGATATTTTTATACTGTTTTTGATATTTTTATATGGTGAATTTTACAAAAAGTGTCGCTATAGATATATAACGACGGTTAACTTAACCGTCGTTATAAGATATACATGTAGGGTCCACCGTGTGAAAATATCAAAAAATAATGTGAAAATATCAATTCCATACATATATAATGCTAATAATTTAGTTTAACATATTTTTACTATAATTGAAAGAAATTTGGTTGAAATCTCTTTTTATAACTTTATATTACAGCCCTTTGTAATACTATATATCGCAAATTTGCGAGTTTGTTTTAAAAATGAAAAAATAAATATTAAACTCATTTAATTAGTATTTTTTCTTATGCCTCGATATTATAGTATAGATTTATTAATAGGAAGATTTAAAAATGCAAAACCACCGACCTTTGATTGCAAGGTCCATCACTAGCAAATTGATTTTATTAGGATATTTACAAATTAAGAACTTAACATTTAGTTTTTCAATTATGTAACAACATAAACATTTTCATCGCTTAAAATAAAATTAATTTTCCCCTAACATTTATAAAAAAGAAGATGTAACAATTCCGATTTTTACATATTAAGAAAGTCAAATTAGATGTGTAAAATGAATTTTATTTTTATCCAAAATAAACCCCACTAAAATATACTCAGCTCTCTTAAAGTAGTGGACTGACTCTATTTTTTAATTTTAATTTTTTTTGTGGTTAAAATAGTTTTATAATTTTGTATTTGTGCCAAACATTATTGATAAAAAAAAATTGTACTTGTGCTATCCTATATTCTTTTTAATATATATATTTTAAAAATATTCATAATTTTCTTTCGTATGGGTAAAACATTCCACAAGTAAAATAGTTGGTATACTTGGTCCAATATTTCTGTTCTTTCTTAACCCTCTCGACCAATTAAAACAAAAGGAATGAATTAAATTAATATAACATGAAGATTTTATCATTGATCCAGAGCAAAGTATCCTGTTGAACGCTCAAAAATATTTGTCCCCGTGACATTCTATCCACTTAAAAGATAAAAATTATTATTATTATTATTATTATTATTATTATTATTATTCCTTTCTCAACAACTCAATAAAATCGCATGTATAGCATTTTAACTTTACCCTCTTAAAATCAGATATTTTCAATTGCAGACCTCATAGTTTCACCCACGCACCCACGACCTTGTCAGCAACCAGCAGCCAGGGATAAATTAATAAAATCCATTAGTGCCCCCAAACAGTCCCTTAGCTTTTGAAAGTTCCATCATCTCCATGCCATGATAACCCTCTTCAAAGTAGACCACGGTCCGTACACCCTTCCCACCAACATCCGCGCCAGATCCATCTGCCTATCAATCAAATGGTCCCATAAACACCACATATCAATACCCACCAATCCAGAGCCCGGACCCGCCCCAATTTATCTGATCCGCCAGCAACCGTAGGATTGCAATATTCACGGTCACTATCCCATCAACCAGGAGTGACAACTCCCACATACGATCACTTCCCGAAAGAGTCAAAACCGGCCCATTCCCCAGTCTCAACTCGGACTCCGTCCTTCCCGATCCGCCAAAAAACGGTTGCTGCAAAATGAACCCTCTGATCTTCAAAGGTTCAAGATCATCAACCGTCTCAGCTGCACGTAGTCCTGCATGGTAGGCTATATTTCCACCAGCACTAGACCCCGTAGCAAAACAATTAGACAAATCAGCATATTTACTTAAACCTTCTCTCTTTGCTGGACTTCATACACTGCAAAGCCACTACGGCGTCGTCGTAACCTGCCGGCAGGCAGTGTCCGGGGGCGAGACGATACTCGATGGAAACCACCACCACAGGGAGTTGCGCCGCCATTTTGGCGCAGAAATCATGTATCATGCTAGAAGCTGGGCTCATGAAAACAAAGCCACCGCCGTGAAAGTATAACACAACAGGGAGTTTTTTATTAAAGGAACTGTTTGTTAGTTGTTGTGGCAGAAATATTCGGATCCAAGTTTGGTCTTTACTGAGAACAGGTAAGTGTCCATCATCATCCGGTGTAGAAGCAGTGTACGGTAAGGTACTTTGTTTTATTTGGTTCGTCTTTGTGCCATCAAGGAGTCAAAAGTATTGCAAATTTTACATATTTTAATTTCAGATTCCTTGGATCAATCATTTTAGGCACCCTTTATGTTATGAGAAGTTGCCGACTCCACGAGGTCGAGGATTGGTTTGGCACGACTCTTTTTAATTAAACCAATTGAAAACATTTTATTTGCGAGTTCCTTGTAGCAGGTCATGCAATGGGTGACTACATAGCCGCCTAGCCGGCCGCGCGTTAAATTCGAATCATATGTATGACTCTCTTTTTTCATAAAGCATATGTATGAGACTCATGGCATAAAATGTCAAAATTTACAAATTCAAAAATATAATGTTTTCGAAACAACAAGTGGTGTTTAAAATATAATGTTATCAAAATAATTGTAAAAGTACCGTGTATATTTATTCTTACAGTAAAATGTTTACTCTAGCAATGTCAATATCCAATTTTAAGTTATATTTTTGTTTCATCTTTAATCCTAAGTTTAGGATAATATTAATAAATACCATTTTATAAATTTATAAAAATGTTTAATTTAAGATCGAGTCTTTTCATAGATTGTGATAAAAACATGTAGACTATTATTGTGAATAGACATAATTGTTGGGAAAATATCTTAACAACTATAATCCCTACTAACTTCAAAGTAACCTCGTATTTGGGGTAAATTACATCCACGCTATTTCTACCTACTGTTAAAATTCAACGATTACTTTGTATTCAGCATGTGGGTTCATTGAATAATGCAAGGAGGGTGTTTGATGAAATGTTGAAAAGGGATATTGTTACTTGGAATTCCATGATTATTGGGTGTTTGAGAAGTGGGGAGCTTGATTTGGCATTGGGTTTGTTTAGGAGGATGGAGAAGAGAAATATTATTAATTGGAACTCAATTATTACGGGATTTGTTCAAAGGGGTCGGCCAAAGGAGGCTCTAGAGTTTTTTTCATGAAATGCAGATTTTAAGCGATGATATGGTGAGCCCGGATAAGATTACTGTTGCTAGTGCCCTTTCCGCTTGTGCTTCAGTGGCAGCTCTTGATCATGGTTGGTGGTTGCACAATTACTTGGTGAGAAGTGGGCTAGAATGTGATATGGTAATTGGAACAGCACTGGTTGGCATGTATGGCAAGTGTGGGAGTGTGGAAAGAGCGGTAGAGGTTTTTTAGGAAATAAATGCCTGACAAGTGACAATGATATTTTATCGTGGACAGCTATGATTTCAGTGTTTGCACTTCATGGGTATGATGCTGAGGCATTTGATCTCTTCAGAAGGATGGTTGCAATTGGGGTATTATCAACTTGTGCTCATTCTGGTTTAGTAGAGAAAGGCCGCTGGTTTTTCAACATGATGAGAAAAGTTTACTTGCTTGAGCCACAAATCCAACATTATGCTTGTATGGTTGATGTACTTAGTAGAACCGGGCTATTTGATGAGGCTGTAGGGCTTATCAGAGACATGCCCATGGAGCCAGATGTGTTTGTTTGGGGTGCTCTACTTGGAGGCTGTCAAATGCATGGATACACCGAGCTAGGAGAAAAAATTGCAGAACGCTTGATTGACATGCAACCTCTAAATCATGCTTTTTATTTTACTTTATTGTGATATATATGCCAAAGCTGGTAGATTTGATGATGTGAATAGTACTAGAGCTTTCACGAATGACAAAGGGATTAAAAAGGCAGTTCCAGGCAGCAGCATGATTGAAGTTATATGAATTCTAAATTATAAAATCACTATTTATTTTTTAATAGTTAATTTAAAATATTTTAAAATTTAAAATTGACATTTTATTTTAAATTTTAAAGTTTAAAAATATCTTAAATTAATTTTTCAAAAGTAAATATTAATCTTATAATTTTAAAAAAAGGAAATATATAAATTTGAGAGTTTTGCTGGCACTCTGCTTCTTGAAGGATTGCCACATGGAAAGAAAGTGTAAAGATTATTTCTACGTGTTCGAGGTAAAATCTAAATTGCACCAACTGTAGTTATTTTTTTTGTACAAACTTAGATAGCTGCTATCCCAATTAATCTGGCAAGTTACCGTGCAAATTTCATAAGCTTCAAAGAAATATTGGCATGCCAAGATAAATTGTTATATTTGCCAAATCAAATTATTCTACATTTTGATTATAACAAAGCTTACCAACAAAGGGGGGCATAAAATAATGATTTATTATATTAATTATTACGATAATAATTAAATATAGGGTAAATATTTAATTAGGAGATAAGATAATTGTAGTTATTAAACTATTAAATATTTAGTTAATTGTTGAATTATATATTATATATTTTTTTTTTATCAATTATTAAGCTAAACATTAACCGAATGGAGAGTAAATTTATTTACTTATGAATATGAGAAAATAATTATTTTAATTTTATTTAAGTTTATAATAGAATTCTAAATCAGTGTTTATATTGACACAATTTGGTTGAAATTCTAATGCAAATAGAACTATGAAATTCAAGTTTTGATAAACTTTAATTTAGTTATGACAATTAGTTAATAATTCACTACAATTTTAAACTAATTTTATAGTTATAATGTGTCAAAAGATTCACAAATATTATTCGTACAATTATTTGATAAAATTTCAAATGTTATTGAATTTAATTTCGTTAGACATTAATTTAATAATAAAATTTACGACTAATATTAATATAATTAAATTACGTGGTATGTTAAGAGATATTTTTGATATTTTAATTTCTTAATAAAATTTTCCTACATAAAATTTATTAAGATATTTTATCCTACATAAGTTTGTGATAAAAAAATCGAGTAATAAATTTGTTAACACCAAAAAAAAAAAAATAGAATTTCTTTTTCCTATTAGAGGTACAAGAATAAAAAACACCTCTCCTTTTCCTAACATATTGAGGTTTCTTTTAAATAGGTTACAAATTTAGATAGTCTTTAATTATTAAAAATTTATATAGTATTTATGCTAATTTGAATACGAAACAAAAAGGCTAATCTAAAAAATTGTGAAATCAAAATTTTCCTTTTAATTATACAAGCTCAGTTATTCTGTGCGAAGTACGAGCCACATGAATAATGATTTATTATGATACATGAATAATGGTTTATTATGATAATTAATTAAATGTAGGATAAATAGTTAATTAAAACTTTGAGATGATAATGGTAGTTATTAAATTATTAAATATTTATCTAATCAATAAATTGTTGAATTATATATTATCTATTCATTTGATCAGTTATTAAGGTAAACATTTTGAATATAATGTAGATTTATTTAGTTATGATTATAAAAAAATAATTACTTGAATTTTATTTAAATTAGATGAATTCAATAAAATTCTAATCCAAATAGAATTATGAAACTTAAGATTTAATAAATTTAATTTAGTTATAATAATTATTTAGTAATAAATTCAGTTTAACTTTTTAACTAATTTACAGCTATTATTAAATTTTAGATTTATTATTAATAAAATGATGTTATTTGATAAAATTTTAAGTTTTAATAAATTTAATTCATTTATTATATTAATTTAATAATAAAATTCATGATTAATACTAATATAATCAAATCATATGATTTATTAAGAGATCGATTTTTCGATATTTTAATAATAAAAGTATCCTACATAAAAATATATTAAGATATATTATCTTATATAAAATTGTGATTAAAAAAGTTTATAATAAAATTGGTGAATATAAAAGTAATTTTTTTAAAAAGATCTTTTTTTATTAGAAATATAAAAACAAAAGACACTTTCCATTTTTTTAACAGGTTAGGGTTTTTTTTAATTTTTTTAATAAATTTAGAATTTTTTTTAATATTTAAAATTTTAATATATAACACTTATACTAATTTAAATAAAATAAAAGAAGTTGAACAAAAAAATTATAAAATTAAATTTATACTTTTAATTATATAATTGATTTAAAACGAGAGTTATTTGCATTTAGAAGATTCATGACTACTTACGTCACAAGTTCAACAACACTGTACTTCCACCGGACCGGCTTTAAGGAACATTTTCACGCATTCTTTTATTCAGTTATTCTTAACCAAAAGAGGTTTTGACGAAGGATAAGTCCAAGACATTAAATTTAAATAAAAAAAATTAAATATTATATGTATTTTAATTATTAAAAAATAAAATATTATATAAATTTTAATATTATATTTTATTTTTTAATAATTAAAATAAATATAGTGTTTAAATTTAGTATACTTATATTTATTATTTGATAAATGTTACTAGGTACTAAAAAATTCAAAAAGCTAAATGAGACTTTATATTGAAGAGGGAGTCTTGCTTTCTTTCAAAATATAATATTAAATTTAATTTTTATATTTTTAAATTCAAAAATTGATATATAACTCTTTTAATATTTATAAATAATAAATATTTTAATCAGCAATACATGCAATTGTATTAGGCCAACAAAATAAGCATGATAATCAATAATTCAACTCTTATCAAGTACAATGTCCAGCAGACTAGTTGTTCAAGGAGTAGTTGTCGATGAAATTAATTAAATGAATTGTTGTATAACCAAATACAGTGCTTTAGCTTTGGAGGGGTCAAACAACTCAATCCCGTGACAATCACCCTCATCAAACTTGCTCACTGTTTCCACACCCTTCTCTTTCAATATGTTCACCAAGGCAACCTGACGGTCAACCAACGGGTCTCCGTCGCAGCCCGTCACCAAAACCTTCCACCCCAGCTTTTTAATCTCATCACAAACACGCCATCCACCCCTCACCGTCGGATTGGAATACTCGTGATCACGGTCAGTGCCAACTGGCAACGCTAGTTCCCACATGAGATCATTCGCACAGAGTGGCAACACCTTATCATCAATCAGTCTTAGTTCTGATTTTGTCCTCTCGGTCCCACCAAAAAATGGTTGGTGCAATATTAACCCTTGGATCTTCAAATGACCGAGATCCTCATCACCCAAGAACGCAGCTGCTTGATAAGCTATGTTGGCGCCTGCACTGCCGCCCATGAGGTAGCACTCGGAAAAATCGGCATATTTTAATAGCCACTCTTCATTGGTGGTTTTGATCCCATGCAACGCTTCCACGGCGTCATGGTAGGCCGCGGGTAGACGGTTGCCCGGGGCCAGACGATACTCGACCGATACGACGATGGCGGGGATTTGAACGGCCATGGTTTCGCAGAAGTTGTGGAAGATTTGAAAGGCTACACTGCCTAAGATGAAGCCGCCACCATGGAAATAAACGATGAGAGGTAGCTTGTCGGAGGGGGAGGAATCAAGTGTTTCCTTTGGTACGTATATACGAAACCACGTGTTGTTTGATTTGTTGATAGGAATGTCTTTGGTGAAAATTGGGGAATTGTGGCTAGGATCAGATGCGGCTATTAGGATTTGCTGTGATTGGCGAGTGAGGGAGCCATCGGAGTTGAGTACGATGCCGAGATAGGCAAAGGGATCAACGGTGGGATTGGGTGGAACTGCAGCAGCAGCAGTACTGGATCCCTTATTTGATGCCATTATATATGGAGGTTAATTATTCTTGATCGAAAATGGGCAACTAAGGAACGTCCCTATATAGTGGGGAGATATTTGCAAATCAGAGAAGCACCAAAAGAAGATGACAAAAAGAACAGCTGTATATGAAAAAGACCGCAAAACAAGAAAAACAGAAACAACTTAACATTTAGTTTTTCAATTATGTAACGACAAAAACATTTCCATCGCCTAAAATAAAATAAATTAAATTAAATTTTCCCCTAACAATTTCAGTTTTGACTTTTTAAGAAAGTCAAATTAGACGAGTGTAAAATGAATTTCACTTCTATCCAAAGTAAATCACACTAACGTATACTCAGTTTTCTTAAAGTAGCGGACTGACTTTATTTTTTTATTTTAATTATTTTGAGGTTAAAATAGTTTTATAAATTTGTATTTGTACCATACATTATTGATAAAAAAAAATTGTATTTGTGTTATCATTTTTTTTATTTAATATTTCCTAAAAAATATATTCATAATTTTCTTTCCTGATCACTAAAACCTTCCACAAGTAAAATAGTCGGAATACTTGGTCCAATCTTGCTGTTCTTTCTTAATCCTCTGAACCAAATAAAATAGAATAGGTTTACATATGTAATATTTAAATATAATTTTAAATATTAAATTTATTTTAATTATTAAAAAAAAATATGACACAAATTTTAATATTTTATTTTATTTTTTAATAATTAAAATGAATATAAAAATTAAATATTATATATTTATACTTTTTTTATTAAAATAACATAAATAAATTTAATTAATATAACATGAAGATTTTATCATTGATCCAGAGCAAACTTATATCCTGTTGAATGCTCAAAAATATTTGTCCCCATGACTTTCTCCCCACTTAAACGACAAAAAATATTATTATTATTATTATTCCTTTCTCCACGACTCAATAAAATCACATGTATAGCATTTTATGTTTTCCCTCTTAAAATCAGATATTTTCAATTGCAGAGCTCGTAACTTCACCCGCCACGAAAAATTATTTCATATTTTTAAAATAATTAAACAATATATTTTTTTTCTCACATATAAATATTTATACGTCTTATTACATGTGAATAATACAAATATATGAAAAAATATATATATACAATTTATTTATTTTAAAAATATAAAATAATCTCTCTGCACCCACCCACCCACCACCTTGTCAGCAGTCAGCAGCCAAAGATAAATTAAAAAATAAAATCCATTGGTGCCCCAAATAGTCCCTCAGCTTTTGAAAGTTCCATTATCTCCAAGCCATGATAACCCTCTTCAAAGTAGACCACGGTCCGTAAACCCTTCTCCTCTAACATCCGTCTCAGATGAACAACTTTACAATTGAATATTCTATATTTTTTAATTATTAAAAAATATAAATTTTTATATCATATTCTACATTTTAATAATCAAGATTAAAATGTTATATTCAGTATTATATTCTATGTTGTACACAGACTTATTCGGGCCAGATCCATCCGCCTATCTCTCGCATGGTCCCCATAAACACCACATATCAATACCCGCCAACCCAGAGCCCGGACCCGCACCAATTTATCTGATACACCACCAACCGTAGGATTGCAATATTCACGGTTACGATCCCATCAACCGGGAGTGACAACTCCCGCATACGATCAATTCCCGAAAGAGTCAAAACCGGCCCATTTTCCAGTCTCAACTCGGACTCCGTCCTTCCCGATCCGCCAAAAAACGGTTGCTGCAAAATGAACCCTCCTGATCTTCAAAGGCTCAAGATCATCAACCGTCTCAGCTGCACGTAGTCCTGCATGGTAGGCTATATTTCCACCAGCAGTAGACCCCGTAGCAAAACAATTAGACAAATCAGCATATCTGCTTGAACCTTATCTCTTTGGTGGACTTCATACACTGCAAGGCCACTACGGCGTCGTCGTAAGCTGCCGGCAGGCGGTGTCCGGGGGTGAGGCGATACTCGACGGAAACCACCACCACAAGGAGTTGCGCCGCCATTTTGGCGCAGAAATCATGTATCATGCTAGAAGCTGGGCTCATGTAAACAAAGCCACCGTCGAGAAAGTATAATACCACAGGGAGTCTTTTATTAAAGGAACTGTCTGTTACCACAGGGCCTATTTTGCTGGTTACTATAATATTCGGAACCAAGTTTGGTTTTTACTGTTTGTCAGTTTATAGGAATGTCTTTACTGAGAGCAGGTAAGTGTCCATCATCATCCGTTGTAGCAGCAGTGCATGGTACTTTGAAAGAATCTCGTGTACGTGCCGTCAGGGTTGCGAATTATTCCAAACTGGTTAGCAGGATGAACGGTGGCCGTTGCCTTGTGGGCGGTGTTAATATCTGTCATTTTCTGTTGGCTAAGATTAGAGGTTGAGGGTATGTTTGTTTGAGGGATTGAAGCATATTCGACTGTTAGTCTCGTATACTTGTGTGATTTTATTTTTTTTAATGTAAAAATAATAATTCTTTAAAATTTAAGAAATTCCAAAAAGGGATGCGAATAATTAGGTGCAGCAAAAAGTTTGACACTAAAAACTATATTTAGTTATCCATTTTTATTTTGTTTATAATTAGTAATTGACCCATAAAAAGAAAATTTAGTTTTTATTTGACATTTGAAATTATAATTATCTTCAATCTTAATTAAGTTATTCAATAATTTGTTTTATGTTAATAAGATTATCCAATATTTGTAGGATTAGTCAAATGTTATTAAAGTTCTCAATTGGTTGGAGTTAATTGTAATAATTTTGTCCTGAGCGGAGGAGGAGATTTTTTTTATGAGGATATGCTTAAAATTATTTCATCAAGATATTTGAGTTTTTTTTTAACAAATAGTCTGATATTTAAATGAGATTATTTAATTAAAACAAATATTGGATTAGACTATTTGGTCCGGTCCGGAGCAATAATCCAGAACAAAACAAACAGCTAATAAAATATTCTCATTTAATCTAATCTAAAGAAATAATCTAATACGGAGAAATAGTTCGAAGAACTAATAATCTCTTGTAATTCTGTCCTGCAAAGGACTAATATTTTCTTGTAATTCTGTCCTGTAAACAAACTTGCTCTGAGAGTATTTGTTTAATACCATTTTGATTTATATTACGTACCCTTACGTTCCAAAATATCAATACTGATTTTTAAATTTAAATTGATATAATTTATTTTATTTTTTAAAATAATTAATTTAGAACTGCAATTTGTCGATAGCTTGTGGTTAATTTTTATAGTGATATTGTGTAAAATTAAATAAATTTATATTAAAATTTATTTTTAAAATATCTTAAATTAATTTTAAAAGCCAAACTTAATTTTATATTATTGGAAGGAAGGGAGCATATATATATATTATAAGAAGACATCTTGCTTTGTTTTTTACGTATAGCCAGCTGTTATATATGATTCATGAATACAAAAGATCCTCCTTGTTTACTATTGGTTATCTAATACTATAAGATTCTAAATGGTAGATGGCGATTGCAATGTTATTATACTACTACTACCACAAATGAATAAAATTGATAAATCCTGTCTAATGTGTCTTTTGTGATATCGTTTTGCCTTCCGGTCTAATCCATGGATGTCTGTCACGTCACATGGGACCTTAAATTAATGGAGTTTGTATCGATGAATGAAACAAAATACTCCAGTCATTATAGTATTAAGTTTATGTTTTTGATCCACAAAACCTTTGGACTAAATGATTGATTAAGCTACTCTTAAATTCTTAGGACTCTTTGGGCTTGAGCCCTCCTGACTATAAATACTTGGTGCATCTCAATGGACCCGCTTTGGACTTCCATAAACAAGGACATTCACAAATTAAAAAAAGTCCAACAGTTCTGGGCTGAGCCTAGCTGCTGACATAGGGGGGTTGAGTATATTACAGGCTACAACCTAACTCACACTTCTATCAATGGCCCAAGCTATCTGGGCTTAGTATATATATCCTCATCCAATCAGCTGGCAAAGCAATATGTATAAAAGACACTCCCTCCCCCCCTTTCAAAAGATAGAATTAGTGTGAATTTTTTGACGTAGATTTGAGATATTTGCAATTTTAAAATTAATATGAATTAAATTAGTTTTAGACGATACAATTATAAATTGTAAAGTATTAGATTTAGTACAATTAATTACAAAATTTATTGCATCAAACCCTAAATAAATCACATTAATTTTAAATTTAAAAATATCTTAAACTAACTTTAAAAAGTTAATCTTATATTTCACAACGGATGGTATAGGACAATCATTTTTTGATGGCTACTTAGTTTGGAGTATTATCATTATTCTTACATATTGTACGAGAGTTTTCCTTAAATATTCCAAATCTTTATGCAACCTTTATTGGCAATCCGGAGGTTTCTAATTTAGAAATGGCATGGTGTTATTGCATGTAGAATTATGCTGTGTAGGCATATTTTGGGCAGTAACTAGTGGGCACAATAGAAACATGAAGGCCCACATGTTAGGAAACGAGCTATGCAGAGCAGGTTTTCTTGCGTAAAGGAAATGTCAGACTGGGAAACGCAATTTTAAGGAATTTCTTGTACTTATATTACGTAGCACTGTAGCAGTATTAGAAGTTTGTATGTACACTTGCCTACAAAAATGTATTATTATTATTATTAAAAAAATTAAAAAAGCAAAGAGAGGCAAATGCTAATCAAGGAAGTACGAATATAATCACAATGCCATTCATACTACTGAAATGCTCGTAGACCGGATAGTGCTTCTAGATCAAACAGTCGTATTTAATTATAAGGTTAATTATGTACACTACAATTTGCTGATAAAATGATAGCAGTATTAATTTATAAGATGATGATGTTTGCACTTGAATATACACCGTCCCTCCTAAAAAATGATAGCTTAAAACAAATTTCACATTAATTAAACTTGTTTGCGAGTATATTTCGTACTTAATTACGAAATTATATTATATTTTTCAAAAAAATGAGATTTCTGTTTTGTCCTTATATTGATATGACTGTTAACTATTTTAATTAACTCTTAAACTTATGAAAAATGAATTTGAGCCCATAATTTGTGAAGTGATTGATTTACTGTTCAACTAAAATATAATATAATCACTGATAAATTAGGCAATAACTTTTTTATATAATTAATTTATAGATTTTAAACAAGTTTTTGATGACAATTTTTTTTTTTTATAATTTTTTTTATCACTTGAGCCTTCTTTGGGGGACGGAGATGTATATAGTTAAAATATCACTGCTTTATGTTATATACCTTGCATTATGTTGATTAAAAAAACAGAACAATTTAATTAACATGGAGTATATGATCGATTATGATAAAATTTAGCAATGAAAAATAGAGGCGCAATATTTAATTAAACAAATAGTTAATCTTTCATTTCTCACAAAATATAGAATCAAAATTGAATTTTCTAAATCAATTAAATAAATTTTAACTTGATGATATTCCTTTAATATTTTTTTATAATTAGCAATATTGTTTATAAGTTTTGTAATTATAACATCTACAACTAAATTTATTTATATTAATTTTAAATTTATAAATATCTTAAAATAACGTCTACAACTAAATCTATTTATGGGTGCGGTAGTACCAACTTTAGTTCCCTAACCCCTAATAATGATATCATTATAACGCAGAATTATATACGCAAATTAAATCAAATGCCGATTACATCCTGTAAATCAACTTAAATATATTTAACAACGATGATGAAATTTTGATAAATTTAATTGATACAAATCCCAAATACGCAGGCTAATGCAGTTCCGGAAATTAAATACACAGCACCAACAAGAAATAATTTTTTCATCATGCCCCTAGTCAAATTTTAAATACAAATACTAAACCATTGATCCCTTCAAAAATTAATAGGTTAGATGTGGACGGCTACCTTACGGCCCAAATAAGGAGCATCACATTATAGCACGAGCTCCCAATAAAATTGTGAAAAAACCTGACAGAATATAACGTACCTATCAATCACATCTATACCCCCCGGCGGTTGACATCGCAGACTGCAACTGCAGCAGGTGGTGATAGCAGTCCGCCGCCGTTGGCCGCTGCTCCGGGTTCTGGACCAAACACCTGTTCTGCAATTCTCTCAGCAGCTTCGGAATGCCCACCAGTCCACAGCTCTTCACCAGCTGCCCAACACCCCATACGTCCACTTTTACCCCGTGCAAACCCCTCCCCATTTCCGGCGCGTGCCTTCCACTCGCCACTCCACCCACCGTCGGCATAAACGGGTATATCTGCGGCGCCCCCACCGCCTCGTCAAACCCGGACACAAACCACTCGTTCTCCCTCTGACTTCTCCTCATCACTTTGTCCCAACCCAAGTCTCTGTGCATGAAAGAAAGGTCATGAAGCGCAACCAATGCCTTCGTCACGAACTTTAAAGCCTCGACCAATTGATCACAATTTATAGGCTTGAATTTGCACCCTCTGGGTTTAAATGTAAGAGCCAAATCTCTCTCTGAAAATTGAACAATGAATTCGGAATGCGGGATCCGATGATCAAGAAAATCATAAATTTCTTTAACTGCACCCCATTTTCTTTTGCTAGAGAAATACCTAGTCACCGTATTTGGTGTCATTTCCACAATGTTACCACTCCCCGAATCCGTTCTTTCAAAATCGCTGCAAGGCAAGAGCTTAAAATTGTTCCCAATGTTATTAAAGCAGTCGAAGCATCGATCAGCTAAAAGAGGCAACAAGCCGGCAATTCTCCAACATGGGATTAGGGCTTTTAGTCTCTCTCCTGGTGTCGAAAGGTCTAAAGTATAAAGATCGGTTCGGGTAATACCATCATGCGATCGACTCAATGCACAAAATGTGACAATGCAGCCAACTGCGTAGTAACCTAATATGTAAGGAAGGTCTATGTATGTCCAAGAAAGCTTGTCCACTATCGAATTAGATGGATCAACATGACCTTCCCTTAGCTGATCAGTTTCTTCTCCTCTCCATAAACAGAAATTTCGCACAAAAGCCGTTACATTAGGCCATTGATCTTGTATTGCATCAGATGAAGGTGAGGTCGGTTTACGAAGAGAGACTATTTCAACGGGACAGAATTTGGATATTATACGATTGATGCAATCGTCCCAAAGGCCAATGAAAGAGTCTCTACAGGTTGCAGTGGATGCGGTGAGACTAGGGTTTGATCGAATGATAGGGCTTAGAATATCAAATGTGATGCCTCTGCAATCTAAGAGTTCATTAGAGGTGGTAAAGAAGAGTTCTTTCCCTTGAGGTAAGTCTCGGTATACATCTTTACGAAGAGGGAATCGTAGCTCTTCGGGTGGTGGCTCTTGCAAGTGCCATGGAAGCTCAACCAAGCTTGGTAGTGTCGGTGGTGGAATTCTCAGACAACCCACATAGTACTCGGTTGGATCTTGAAACTCCCATGGAGGGATAGCTGCAGCAATATTATGCTTATCTCATATATATTCATATACTAAATAGACAGAGATCACATTGAAACACACATGAAATAGTGATACTGCTATTATAATTCGCAGGATTCACGATGCCAGACATCAATAATTGTCAACTTTGAAACGAAGGGTGTCCCACTTCCTCGTTACAATTAAGTTGATTTCTGATAATAGCAAGTCCTTACGATGTACTCCATTACTCTATTTTTGACGTAAAATAATTACTCTTATCTCACGCGTAGAGCGGGAATGTATTTACAAATTTCAGGGATATAATTTGTTCTATTTTTACAATAAATTTATCATGTGTAAATAAATAAATGAGATTCTAATTGTGGAAGAGTTGGGAGTATATTATGTCTAGAAGTGTTTTAAAAAAGCCATAATATGTAGTCGTATAAAAGAATGTCACACATGAAATAGTGATACTGCTATTATAATTCGCAGGATTCACGATGCCAGACATCAATAATTGTCAACTTTGAAACGAAGGGTATCCCACTTCCTCGTTACAATTAAGTTGATTTCTGATAATAGCAAGTCCTTACGATGTACTCCATTACTCTATTTTTGACGTAAAATAATTACTCTATCTCACACGTCGAGCGGGAATGTATTTACAAATTTCAGGGATATAATTTGTTCTATTTTTACAATAAATTTATCATGTGTAAATAAATAAATGAGTTTCTAATTGTGGAAGAGTTGGGAGTATATTATGTCTAGAAGTGTTTTAAAAAAGCCATAATATGTAGTCGTATAAAAGAATGTCAATTTCCTTAATCAAGAATGTGAGATTACTATTTAATTAGTTGAAATAATAAACGTATATATTAGTATGTACAGGTATTATATGTTGGAAAAGGTACTTACATCTGATGGAGGGTTCTGTAGATGGCAGCTGGATTCTTTCGTGGAAACCTGGGTAATATATTGCAGACCGTTATACACGCGAGTAGTAGGACTGGTGCATAAATTTATGAATATAATATATTTCTTTAAAAACATGAAAGTTGACTAGTATATATCAATAACTACACATACATACCAGAAACAGGAGCAGTAGAAGTAGGAGGAAGAGGAGCAGAGGAGGAAGACTTTCTTCTGCCAAAGACTTTGATTTGTTGTCCACAAACGAATCTATCAACAGAGAATCCTTTAAGGGAATTAGTAGTTTCTTCAAATGCTTCCATAGTGCATGCCACCATTGAATCATCCAGAAAAGTAAGCTCATCTGCATTCAAAAAGCTGGATCCTTGAACCTTCACCCTCCCCCTGTGATGTTCACCCTCTTCAGCCCATAAGCTTACCGATTCTTCCCATATCATTCTCACTTTACCTATCCTACGCAGCTCTTTTGAAGGTGTATCGTCCAATGAAGAACCACTTTCAAAACCTAACAAGTTACTCCCTCTTCCTCCATGGAGATAAGCCTCACCTCCACTAGTCAGCACCACTTGTTTACCTCTTCCTGCACACAAATATCAAATATATATATCCAATTTTATTGAAGATTTATTCTTAATTCATCAAATTAAGAGAGTAATAAAATGGTATTTGCGCTACAAATTTCTCCATTGGCGATTCAGTGTGATGTAGACTTTAATTTGTGCTACAATGAAACGTACACAAATATAATTAATTTATGTATATATTAACGTCCGTAGTATTTACCATAGAAATGTAGGTCATTGTCTTCACGAAAAGGGGGAGGGGGCAAAGGCTTGATGGGCATGAGAGATGATCGGGTATCATCACCGACAGCAGAAATAAAGGCAGTGGCCGAAGAAGCTCCTCCTCCGGGTCTAGTATGAGGAGTTCTCATTCTGGAACCCATGAATTGGGACAACTCTTCAAACACCTCCTCGTCGAATGAAGCCGGCAATCTATGAAGCTTCCTTTCATAAGGGGAAAGTCTAAAGTAACTCTTACCAATTTGGTCTCGCTCTCCACCTCTCTCCCATTCATAAACTTTTCGGAATTCGCCCAACATATTGTCCCACTTAGTACCGGCAGTCTTGGCATCTCTATTCACCCCATGTGCGTTTAGAAACTCGGCCACTTCTCTATCTTTATCAGCCCTAGTCTTTGTTCCCCTCCCTTGTGACGACGGAGCTGCTGCCAGTACCTCCGCTCCTCCCTCCTCCTGCGCTTGTGGTGGCTGATCCGAGGAGCCACCACTACCACCACCTTGGTAATGAAGCCTCCAAGCCCTAGCTAAGCACAACATTTCGTTAGGTTTCCAAACAGGGCTCACATATTTCCCTTTTCTGAACTGAAGGTGGTGTTGGTGCTGATGTTCTCCTCCGGAGTCCAAAGTGGGCTTGTTGGAGTACTCTTGGCCGGCTGAGGCAGCAGACCCGGAGAGAGAAGGGTGAGATGGAGATGAGGCGGCCGTGTCCGAAGATGAAGCTGCTGCCGCTATTGTTGCTGCAGTGGTGTGTGGTGTAGGAGAAGGGGTAGACTCGCTGCTCATTACAACATTAATTTGATGATGTTGATGATGAGTCTGTTTTTGAGGTGGAGATGGCAAGAGTTTCCATTGACCTGCTGTGTATCTTGGTCTCTTTGGATTACTCACACCAGTACCAGTACCACCTAATTCAAATTGTTGTTGTTGATCAAAGGAAGAAACTGTAGTTGGTACATGAGTGGGAATATAAGGAGGAGGAGGAGGAGGAGAGAGAAAGGAAGGAGGTCCTGCAGTGACCCCAACGACTACAACTGGTGAATCTGTAGCTGATTCTTGAACTAATACTGCCGCTGCAAGGTGGTCTTTAGGAGAAGAAGATGAAGAAGATGCTGGTAAATGTAGTTGTTTCTTGCTAGATTCTCCTCCTCCGCCTCCTTTGTTTTCACCCCCCATTTCTCGAATGGTTGGACGAATGGGCCCGAATTTGCAAGAGCCCGATTTGACAGACAAAACCCTAGAGTTTAACAACCACCATTATTCTGGGACTAGGTTGGTTCATTTCTTTCTTCGATCTCTTTTTTCTACCTACTAATCCCAGATTAAGTGCTTTTTTTTAATATACAAGGACTCCCACAGAATTTTAGGCCAGGTAAATTACATCAAGGTCCCTCAGTTTTTATATAATAAAATAAACAACCCCTTTGCTCTAAGTAAATGATCTTGGAGCACCAATGACATAGGGGTGTTCAGCGTCAACTTATAAATTGATCAACCTAATTTATAAGTTGATAAATTAAAATATGTGTTTGGTCATAACTTTTTTTTTTATTTATAAGCCAGAAAAAAATTAAAAAAAAAAGAGAGTAAGTTTTTAAAACTTAAAAAAAATGATTTATAAGTCATTTTTTTAAGTTGGTCAACTCTAATGAAATGACAAAAATGTCTTTTTTTATTTTTTTTTAACATTTTTTTTATTAAATGACATTTTAGTAATCTTTACATTTTATTTAACTTATAAGTCATTATTAGACGAACACATTCACAACTATTACTTATAATTCTCGACTTATAAGTAAAAGTGATTCCGAATATTTTTACTTATAAATCTACTAAAATTTTAACTTATAAATCTACTAAAATTTTAATTTTAAGTTAAAAAAAAAAGTCATTCTTGAATGGTCCCATAATATTTTACACCAGTCAAGTGTTGCTATATCAATACTTTAAATGTTGATTTGACAATATTTTAAGTATTAACATGATAATACTCAGTGATATAAGACATTACGTGATTGGAGCCCATAAACATACTATAATTTTTCCTTTGCTCTTTTACTAGATAACTCAAACCTAGCTCCTTTGTTATATTACCACACAAACATCTTGTCGAACTTATTAAGTTATTATATATTCTTTTTGTTTTAAATTATATAATAATTATTAAATTTTAAAAATTAATTTAAGATATTTTTAAGTGTAAATTATTAAAAAAAATTGAGAAATAAAGATGTATAGATGAAATTATTAAAATAAATAAGAATACATGCATTAAAAATATATTTTGTCAAACTTGATAATTATATTTGGCAAATAATCAGAATCTCTAAATTAGAATTTTTGATTATTTTTCTTTAAAAAAATTGTTAATTATTAATTTTTAAAAATTAATTTAAGATATTTTTAAGTGTAAATTATTTTTAAAATTGAGAAATAAAGATGGATAATAGATGAAATTAATAAAATAAATAGGGATACATGCATTAATAATATATTTAGTCAAACTTGATTATTATATTTGACAAATGATCAAAATCTCTAAATTGAAAATTTTGATTATTTCTATAAAAAAATAATTATAAACAATTTTACAATTAATTTTTCAAATACTTTTTATTTCTTAAAGCTAATTATAAACATGTTTAATCGCTTATAAGCAATCACAAACACCCTCTAAGAAGTGATTAATCTCATTGTACCATGCATCAAGTGGACACTCGTTAAATTTGTTAATAATATTGAACTAAAAATTTCGGATAACAATAATATACCTATATGACTTGGGGTATGTTCAATTATCGATATTTTTGAGCATTTACAGTAATAACGTTGGGAGGTCCAACGCATTGCACCACTTTTAGAGTATTGCATTTGAATCCTAAACAAGCCATTTATGAGTTAAATAAAATGCATTTAAAATAAAATTACTTGTAAATGAACAACAATTTCAATTGCGTTTGGTGCATTTGAAACCTCTAAACGCATCAATCGTTCCAAACGTCGATAGAGAAACAACCACTTGGACAATAATAAATCTTCATAATTCACGCAATCTAATTTTGATGAGGGTATAATGGAACATTTGTTATATTGGTACTCCGAAAAGTCCTATTTTATTTTAGGCAAAATATTTCTTAATAATCTTTCTAATTTATATTAGTTAAAGTTTTAGGAACAATGCAAGAAAAAAAATTAATTTTGAAAAAATAATTTTTGACAGACTAAATTATGTCAAAATTAAGATATTCTCGATGAAATTATATGTAAAAATTAAGGCATTCCATCACTGATTCCGTCAAAAATATTAAAAGAATTGGCGCCAAACTTTGAAAAATATTCTAAACTTTTTAATTTACGCGTCATTGTAAAATAAAATATACATAATTAACCTTGCAACAGCACAAGAATTTTTTTGAAACGCATCTCAGTTCCCAAAATTATTATTATAGACATTAATAAAATAATTGTGTCCAAAATTGTCCTAAGTTCTCAAATATTTATAAGGAAAAAGGTCAGCAAAAATTAGGACTCAGGGAATTGATATTTTTATAAAAAAAATTGATAATTTTATAAAAATTTACTCATTTGAAAGTGAATTTCACTTACCACTCTGTTAAAATATCAGTTCTATGTAACTAGACTCTCAAATATAGGTTATCAAATAAAATCACTCGTAATTAGCCATGTAATAAAGTAATATTATTATTATTTGAGCTCCTTGGTTTTTGGTTTTATTTTTTAAAATTCAAATATACACTATTCAAAGCACATGATGTAATAGTATGTACGTATAATGGAGGATATACGTAGGAAAAATAATATTTACATGATAAATACCATTTCCTTACTATTTATTATCCCAAAGAATTGAGGTAAATTAATACTAGACAGGGCAACATATATACTCGAACGCTAAAAGATACATCATCGATCCAAGTGTAATTAATTAATTTAATTTATCCATAGTTAAATTCAAAAGGGAAAGTTAAAAAGAAAGATTAGTCTATGTGGATGGTTGTTTGGACATTGAAAGCAAAAGCCAAAACTAATAAGAAGTTGCATAAAGCAGCAGCAGCGGCAGCAGCAGAATAAAAAGTCGAGAGATTGTGGAACCTGCTGTGATTAGGACTTTTCAATTTAACAGTTAATAAGAGAGGGGTTGATAGTACTACTTTATGAGTAGAGAGAGAGAGAAAGTGATTGATTTAGTGTTAAGAGGAAGGAGGAGAGAGTATAATGATTGTAGGTAGGTACTGAACGCGGCTCTAAAATCTTACTCCTGCTATCATCCACTCATTCCTTTGTTTTTGATTTGAGGCCTTGGAGCATCCATCCATTTAATGTCTAGATGTTTGTTGCAAGTAGAGAGACAGAGCGTCCGACTTCTCGCGAGTGGCCACTGGACATGAGAGATTATTGGGTATACTTTAAATAAATAAACAGTTTGTTATAATTTTTTATAATATTATAGAATTCACATTAGAACCATTATTTATAGATTTATAATACTGTAAGAGGTTTAAATAAATTATTCATTTACTCTAAATACAATCAATAATTTTTCCGCCGGACATTGTGTTTTTGGAATAAAATGAAATTTAGAGAGATAGAGAGCTGTCTCTGTGTGTGTGTGTGTTGGCTTCCGATGGAATGATGTGGACGGTTCGAATCAATGGCTCTGCTCCTCCTCAATATCACCCATCACTCTTGCCATTATAAACTTACAAACCCTGTGTATGGGTTTTGGATTTAGACAACTGAATACATTATTTTAGAACACTATTTAAAATATAATATTTATCTTAAATATTAAAAAATAAAATATTATATAATTTTTTATATCAAACTCCATTTATCAATAATTTAAATAATATTTTAAAATAGTGTAGTTAGACTTATTTTTTGAATTTTCTATCTTCTTAAACTACCCCCACCGACACATCTCTCTCTCTCTCTCTCTCTCTCTCTATATATATATATATATATATATATATATATATTCTTCTTTTCATATTATAGATATATATTAAATTTAAAATGTAATTATTAGTATCAAATATGTTTAAAGTGCAGAAAATTAATTTTATCGCATAAAGAATGTCTATAGTACTTACCTTTTAATTCGTAATATTAAATAAAAGATTATTCAGCCTTCAAAAGAACTTATGTAAGACTATTTTTAAAAAACAACCATTATGTACTTAAGTGAGGTAAAATTGTATCTTATTAATAGTCTCTGCTGTACTTTGAATTTTATTAATTTGTGTTAAATATGTACTTGAGGCATTTTGTGTGTGAGAAAAAATATTCTTTAAGCCAATTTCAAATTTGTAAATCCATTTTTAAAAAAAAATTGTTTTAAAAATATAAAAAATAAATCTTGGTTTGATCTGGACTATAAAAAGTCATAATATTATTTATGTACTAATTTTTTATCATTGCTTCTAGCACTGTGTCAGTACTACTAATTCATAGCTAATATTAGAAACATAAAATTATCGTTAAAAATTGTTAAAAATTATTGTTTTAAAATGTCTCTCTTCTCTCTCTGTATATATACTATCACCCAGTAACACACATTGTATATGTAATTATGTAAGATAAAATAAAATATTTATAAAATTTGAAGTATTAAATAAAAAGATAATAAAAAATTAATATAAAAAGGACCAAACAAGAATTACTTTAAAAATTAGAGGGTATTTTTGAAAAATACAAAAAAACTTCAGAAATTATTTACATCACAGCTGAACCTCCGGCTTTATATGTTAGATATATGGGAACTGTTATTTTCACATGATTTTTTGTTATTTTTTCATGTGGGCTCAATTTTATATATATAGCGACAATTTTAAAACCGTTTCTATATATCTATGACTACACTTTATAGATTAAAACCGTCGCTATAAATTTATTACGACGCTTTACATGTGAAAAATATAGCCATAAGTTTCTAGTGACAGTTTTAAAACTGTCGTTATAGATAAAAAATTGAGTCCACTGCAATAATAACAAAAAAAACCTACGAAAATATCAGTTTTCCAGATATAAATGTACTCGATGACTAGGTTCGCTTGCAAAAGTTATAGAAGATAAGAAATTTGTACTAATTTAATGTCTTATGAAATTATTTTATCATATAATTAATTCTTTATTTAATCCTTTAAAATTATGCATTTTAATTTATATGATCAATTGATGATGAATTATAATTTTAAATGGAGAGTTAGTATTATATAATATCTTTTTGAGATATCAAATGATCTTTAAAATTAATAAATGTAATTTATAAAATTAAATAAATAATTATTGATAAAATTAAATAAGATGATTGATATTATCAAAATAATAAATTTTGTTAAATGAATTTTAAAAATATCGTTAAATATATTTATTTTATAGTATTATTTTTGTTCTGATCTAAAAACAGTCCAGAAAGATATTACATAAGGTTGAATCATATGCTAGGCAATATTTTAACAAACAAAGACACTGATCTAAGGATTCTAAACAGGAGAGATGCAGGGTAGCAGGCAGGCCTGGTCAGGGTCAAGAGTCAGAGAAGAAGTTCTACTGCTACCTCACCACACCAAAAACATATGGCTGGGTTCCGTAAAGGCACGTATGGAGCTCCCGCCCGCAAACTTTTGACTGTTTAATTATGCAATCCCCAGTTCCCCACCCCACCCCTTCCCCTCCTCTCTCTCTCTCTCTCTCTCTCTCTCTATAGATATATATATATATATATATATATATATATATCCTGTATCTCTACTAGCTCCAGATCGTACTTTCTCGCGTGGAATTCAATAATCTTTTTCTCTATTGGGCTTTTCATTAATATGGAACTTCCTTTTTCTGGACGCACCTAAATCGCAAGTATTTATTGTCGAATCAATCCATCAACATTACACCAATCTCACTCGCATGCTTAACTTTTATCATTCAATATTCTTCTTCTCTTTTTCTTTTTCTTTTTCTTTTTCTTTTCTTTTTTCTAATAAGAAAAACTCCACACGAAATAGTACTGAATCCAAATTTATTGTTTTATACTCCTTCCAAATTTATTGGTCCAATTTGATTTTTTTTATAATTAGAAAAAGTTGTTTAATGCCCCGAATACGTGAAAAGGGTTTTTGAACTGTACAACATTGTGTGTTAATGTGATGCTTTAACTGTGCTAGTTTTAAGTTAGAAATCCTAAAATTCAAAATTAATTTTAATATAAATAATTATAATTATCGTAACTCAATTTTTTTTTTTATCAATTATCATATTTGTTATTTTTAAATTTTAAATTAATTCATGTCATTGTTTAAATTTTATGACTTCACATATTGACTTAAAAATCAAAATATCTTTGTAATTTTAGAAGGAATAAATTTTACAATCAACATAATCATGCTTTGTATACAATGGTTATTCTTTTTCTTAGTTTCTAAGAGGATTAGTTTGAAACCTAGCTAGTAAAGTGCTTATCTTTTTGTCAATGATATTTATTATAGATTCCTAGTCTTAATATTATCTTATGACTTAGTTTTTATGTTTATAGATTTTTTTAGCTTAATTTACGCAGTTTTTTACTTTATTGAGTTGGCTATGTTATATGCATTAATGTAGGAAACTGATATATATATATATATATATATATATATATATATATATATATATTTTTTTTTTTTTTGTTGATATTTTCGTACAGTATGATCTATATTTTAAAACTATTGTAATAGTTATAGATGTATAGCGACAGTAAACCATTATTATTGTTCTAAATATAGATCTTACCGTGTAAAAATATTAAAAAAATATGTAAAAATATCAATTCCCTTAATATATTGTAAAAGTTGAGAAAACCATTAACGACTGTTTAGTCAAGATCCTGTAATAAGTAATCACTCAAGTTTACAAATTATATAATAAAATTAAGAGCTTTCTTTAACAAATTATAGCATAAACTTATTAAAAATAATAATTGTTTATTTTGTTAGTTATTAAATGTTTAAAAGTTTTTTTTTTAAATAATAGATGTTGATATTGCTAGAGCAAAAGTTATGTTGTCAAAGTAAACATACAATTAACGACACTTTTGTAATTATTTTATTAACACTTAAAATTTTAAATGACATTTATTATTTTAATAACATAATTTTTGCTTTTGCAATATCAATCTCGTAAATAGTATATATTCTTACATCAATAAAACTTATAAATTTTGCAAATGAGATTCTTTCTTGTGTAATGAAAATTGTAATATATATATATATATAAAATAAAGGGAGATACAATTTATTATAACCATTAAAATCTCCTTTCCACATGTTATTTATGTCGTAGCAATAGTTTTTTGGTGACCAATAATGAATATTAAAATCGGATACAAAATAATGTGTATTTTTATTTTAGTAATATAAAATGTTATAATATTTTTTAGACTATTATACATTTTTATTTCCATATTCTCATTACTACATTAAGCACCAAATAATCATAGAGATAAATATGGAGCAAATATAATATCCCTAAAATTATATAAATTGTAAATAATACTCTTCTTTTTAAGAGAAAGTATATATATATATATATATATATATATATATATATATATATATACATAGAAAAGCTTTGAGATGATTATTTTCACAAATTATTTTATAAATTTTATTATATTTTTTTCACATAAGTATGATACCTATCTGAATACATAGGTTGTATTTTTTTTTAATGTCAAATAGACCCTATTATATTAGCCAAACAGTTAGTTGAAATAACAAATCCCTGTCGATGGGTAATTTATCCTGAAAAGGTCGTATGAATGTTGATACAATGTTCCGAAAATTAAACACTACAAACGAGCGTGCTTATTATAGTATGGGAAACTAGGAAAAGATGCCTACCCGGCCCGCCGCTGGCGACTGATACGGGAAAAATTATTTTATGATTATGGAGCATATTTACGTGGTGTCTCATGATTATTTATGTACTGTTATTTTAATGTATATAATAAAAAGACTCAATGTACATATTAAAATAATCGCATGTTAATAATGATTGAAATACTATGTGATGTTGTTCTAAGACCACTAAATAACTTCCGATGATACGGAGACCTGAACAAAAAATTAACGCACCCTCTCTCTTCTTGACTTGCCAATGCACCTGCTGGTTGATGCTCTCTAATACTCCATATTAGTATTGTTTACTAATAAGGTTATTAACTAAATCATTATAAAATATCACTATGCATAGCATTTCTCATATAATTTTGACCAAACTGGCATTTTAGTTTTTTTTCTTTTCTTTCTTTGATTGTTTGTATGTTTGATTGTCACATGCTGCGTCCCTTAATTTTGTCGAACCGTTAGAAGGGAGACACGGAATGACAAGTAAATGACATCTACTTACCTACTTAAATACCCTAGCTATATATTTCTTCTAGCACGGCGCCTTCTCCTTTTTGCATGCATGTATCGCTTCTCCAGCTCGATATCGCTCTTTTTCTCTCTCTATTTATATACACATCATGTTAATTAAATATATAGTAGAAGCCGAGAGTACAAGTTATAAAGAGATCCATATATGTACAATTAATTGTAAAATATATACGTACATACATAGATGCTACATGCAAATTGCTAGCTTGAAACAGATCTCACTGCTTTTTCCATTTCTGTATTATGTTTTGAGCCTTTGATTGAATGACCAAACCCATGAATGAGAAAAAAGAGAGACTGCTTCCTTCATGGGTTTGGTCATTCAATCAAAGGCTCAAAACATAATACAGAAATGGAAAAAGCAGTGAGATCTGTTTCAAGCTAGGATATGATAGCCAAGAAGGAAATCTAGCTAGGTTCGGCTCCCTCTACCATCAAGGATCCATACCCATACAAATTAAATGCACATTGGGATTTGAGAAAATTAAATTTAAAAGAAAGAAAACTATTTCCATTCTAACTTTTACCGCTTCCAATTGCAATATTAAATTTTTATGCGTATTATAGTTTACTTGCACTTATTTATGTAATTTTTTTTAGAATAACATATAGGACTATTATACTTAAAATCTAAAATTAATATAATTATAATAATAATAATAATAATAATAATAATAATAAATGTATCACAAGTAAATTCTTGATAAAATGTGTTTATGCATGTACTCCATCCTTTTGACAAGTTTAAGGGTTTTCTTTTTATATGTGTTTGTAACCCTAAAGTACTAAAAAAGCTCATAATCGAAATGAAATTTTGGCATCACAGTGATTGTGATAGATGATACGAACATCAATATACTCCTACTTAATCGAGTGGTATTAATTAGGAGCATCATCGAGTTGCTATCATTTTTGTGTTCTAGACATGCATGATAGTGTATATTCGGTTATCTGTGCACAACCACAATCATGGGTCCAAATATACAAATTTGGTTATGTTGAATGTGCCAGTTTGTTTCTCTTGTTTCGACCAATATTTTGAACTGTTTGTTTTTTTACTTATTTATATAAAATAAGTGAAAATTGCCATTGAGCAATAATTTGAAGTAGAACTGACAATTCAAATGATTTTAAATATATTTATTTGAGTTCATAAATTTTTAATTCAGCTGCTATCATAAAAAAATACAAAAATATTGAATCATACTCTTAAAATATTGATTTATAATACCATTATTTATGATAAAGCTCACCAATAAAAATAATTAATAGGAATGATTTTAATGTTGATTAAGTATTTTTCTCAGTTAAAAATAAAAAGAGTCATTCTTTTGTATATTGCAGCAAAAAAAATTATTAATTCATTTACTGAGTAGTTTATAAATTAAGACAAATATAAAGATAATTGCTTGATGTGTCTTTTGGCAACAAAAACGTTGACATTTTTTTTTTTCATTATATAAATCTTTTACGAAATAAAAAATAGACTACCAGTTAATTACAATAATCACTTCTTAACAATTATACCGTAATTAAATAAAATTATATTTGAGCGACAATTTTCAGCTTAAACAAAACGCCCAATATAATTATGTTGTTTCTCGAAGGTTTTGTTTTCGTCACCAGAGTGCAATTTGACACAATCTAGTTTTTTTACGCAATGCTTGTTTATAAAAAATATATTTAAGATTAAATTATGTCTTAATTTAATATTATTTTATACTATTTTATTTCATAACATGGGATTAATAGTTCTTTAAATAGTCATATGGACTATTTTTTGTTATTCTTAAGGTTTTTTATGTGAAATTCTATAATTTCATAATAAATATGAGATTATTAGTTTCTCTCATTTTAAGTTATCAAATGATTTTATGAGACTAATAGTCTCACATTAAGGGACTAATAGTTTCTAGTTAAAGGATTAACTAATCTAAAATAATATTAAATTAAGACAAATAATTCAATTTTAAATATATTTTTTTACAAACAAACATATCCTTATTACTTTAAATAATCAATTGTTATTCTTTGTAAGTTAAAAGGAATAGCAAGTAGTGGTAATCACGATTGCCCCACAAATTTGATTTGCAAAAGCCCATTAACGAATGATAGATTGGAAATTATAAGCACAAGCTTTATAAACTAAATTTGGACTGGCTTTTCTAAACCCAAGTTCTTTTAATATGGCAGATATGTTTCGGCCCAGCTATTTTCAAATCCTATTGTTGATAGTTGCATTTCACGTACGCGCTACTCCGATCTCTTGCATGGTGTTTGATAAAATTATATAGTTAAAAAAAGATCGATATAATTTAGAGATTTGTATAAAATAGAGTGTTTGTTTGAAATAGAGACAAAATAAAAAAATTTATTTGATAATTGAATTTTTAAAAACATTTGAATAATAATATTTTAGCAATTTAACCTTGAATATTGTTTTGAATAATTCACACATTTTTATGAGAAAAATATGATATACACTTCCAAAATATTATTTTTAGTGAAAAATATTAATTATTATATAAGTAAAGATTAAAATCTAATCTTGAAATTTTATACTTAATTGAATTTTATACAAACTTTAATATCTATAAAAACATTTAAAAATAATTATAAATAAATTCTACTTTGATAGATGATATTCCATACATTTAATTTATATTTGTATCCATCTAGTTCATAAACACCACAAAAAATCATAGTTGCAAAACTGCCAAAAAAGTGCTCTGTAGCCATCTGCAATTATGAATGAGCGGAGGATCTAGCAAATTCAGTTTCTTCTATAATCAACTTATGGGAATCAACAACGGCCAACTGGAAATCTAATCTTTATTGTCAACAAGCTTTATGCTTATAGAAGTGATATAAGACTGGAGGAAGGAGGTGATCTCGCCGGAGGAAGAAGGGAATCTCGCTGGAACTTTTTTCTGAACGGAGAAGAAGATAAATTAACATTGTTATAGAAGAGATGTGGGGTTGGAGAAAGAAGGGATCTCGTCGGAGGAAGAAGGGGATCTCACTGAAACTTTTGTCAGAACGGAGAAGAAGAAATCAACTACAATTTATGTGAAGTAATTTTTTATTTTTTATAAATCTGCGAGGGTACTTCTTGTAATGTGGAATTTAGATATTCCTCTTACCGCTACAAATATAATTTTATGTCTTTGCGAAATTAACATGCTTATAGAAGAGAGCGGTGCTTCTCATGATCAATATTATAATATCAATGATCAAATCAAAACTCACATAAAAAATCTCATAAAATAGTAAACACACTTCACATAAAAATAATAATCCAAACTCAGTATCCTTTGTCTAAGTGCAACTTGTTTTTGTTAAATACTCAAAAAGATTAAGATTAAGATTAAGATTAAGCTCAAGCTCAAGCTCAATTTATTTTATATATATGTATATCTTACAGAAATAAATTAATGGATAATATTTAGATCAAGTTGTTCAATATTTATCTTTCCTTCGAAAGCTATTTACAGCAGCTTACTGAATGGACAACCACACGTACCACATAAATACATATCATATAGTATAGTACGAAAATTAATATAATCAAAGAAGTACTCAATGAAATATGAACCTCTATAATTCCCTACCCTAGCTAGCTCCCTTGATGGCTGGCCTAAGTTTTCTTGCCAAATTTTTTTACCAAACAAATCAAGAACCGCACGATTCAAATCTTGCTATTGCACCAAAAAATTAACTCGCTTTAATTAGTTCATGTTAATCTTCATCATGCATCCCCCTCGTACCACCATTCTTGCCCCAGCGTCCCCTTCGTCCTTGTAGTCATATGATGAGTAACTCCTTCCAGCTTAATTCGCGAAACCAAAATCAGCAATCTTTCCTTGGAATTCCGAGTCTATAAGCAGCCCTAAATTTGAAGCTTAACAAATTGACGACAGTGACTGTCTTTTAGCTAGCTAAGAAATTAATAACTTAGGCCTAAAATGAGTACGTACGTACGTACATTAGATCTAGCTTCTGTCTATGACATCTGTGTAATGTTTACATATATATATATATATATATATATATATATATATATATAGATCGTAATGACTATACTACCGAAACTACATAAGATCAATTAAAATATTGAAAGAAACGAACAGGATTAATGTCATAATGATGGTTGTGTTTCGTCTTTTTTCTTTCTTCACAAACTAAGAATCGTACTCCTGGGTAAAAACTATTCTCCAGTGTGTCCCCAGTAATCAACTCTCCACAGTTAATTGTGATAAGTGAATTGATCACTTGACGTTTTTTCAGCCATAAAACAACTTTAAAAATAATTTAAGAAGAAGAGTGCATCAAAAACCGAAAATCTCTAATGCCTTGGGCTTACATCACTATCCATCATCTTCTTAACTAGCTAGTTAACTTAATTATAACTAGCTAGAGCGCGGACTAACTTTGAAGCCTAGAATGTAGTATATAGGTGCCAAAGTTGTTAAGAAATTCTCTCGTTTGCACTTAGTAATATCTTCCATGCGCTATTCTACTTGGTGCGTGCATGCTAACATGACAACCCGTAAAATTTCGCTACAACTCTAGTACTTATTCCTTGAAACAACTATATCAAAATAAAATAAAACAATATATATATATATATATATACTGTCAAAAGAAGTTAGAGGATTTTTTATTTTTTTTTAATCATCATTGTGATTCTGATATTCCATAAGAACATATCGTCTTAATAGCCACTGATTAATGAATCAGCAAGGTGATGCTTATACATCTGTTAATAATTTTTAGCAGCTAAGTAACTAGGTTGTTTCGATTATTATATGATAGTGTTGCATGGGTTTAAGATTTTCAAAAATTATACTCAATAGATTAGAATATATACAATTTCATTTTTAATCCGTTTAAATTATTTTAAAATTAGAGATATATTTCTAGTTTTAGAACTTGGTGTCACATAAAGTTTGTAACATGTTACTACTTATGTTCTAGACAGATTGAACACTTGTTTCAAAACATAAGATCCATCAACAATGACTTTTAAAAGTCAATTTAAAGTATTTTTTGAATTTAAAATTGATATAAGGTTATTTAATTTTTGTTGATAAAATTTTAAATATTATAAATTATCTAAATATAATCCGAATTATGAGATTTATTGTTTTCAAAATTTAAACTAATCGTGTCAATTTTAAATTTAAAAATTTCCCAAATTAACTTTTTTATAGTAATATAATTTTATATTTTAAAATGAAGGGAGTATTATGCCACTATTATTATATTAGAGAAATATTTGAAAATAAAAAAATAAAAAATCATCTGTTTAAAAATGTAATTTTTATTTTAATAAAAATGAATGGAAATCATAAGAAAATAAGTACATACCCACATATAAAAAGAATACAAACATGGATATGAAAAGCTAAAATGACATCAAGAAAAGGGAAAAAGAAAACAAAGAAAAGAAAAGAAATGAGTGGGAAAAAAGAGAGTGAAAAAATTAATAAACTCAATAAAAAGGTGAAAGATCCAACTCAGTCTTCAATATTTGAATTCTTATATTTCTGCATTCACTCCTCTTATCACCGGTGCATGCATAGGCCAACATGGAATATAAACAAAATGCCTCAATCCATCTTCATTCATCTTCTCTTCAGCATGTACGTACCAGCCCAACATTCTTTTAGATATACTAGTTAATTTCTAAACCTTTATACTATATAATCACACATACACCATAACACCTTAATATTCTCATTTAAAAAACATAGAAAACTCGACTCAGCTGACTCGAACAGAGCTTTAACAAAGAGAAAACTTGCATTACAAAAAGTGAAGATATCAGATCAAATCTCGGCTAGTTAAGTAGAAACTCCATCAATATGTAAGAAAAATACAAACATTAGATATTAAAAGCTAAAATGAAAACAAGAAGGAAAAAAAAAACATGAAGAAACATTAAACACAATAAAAAGGTAGACCACCCTACTCAATCTTCAATATCTGAATCATATTTCTGCACTCACTATTAACACAGACCTTGTTCTCAGATTCTTCGAGTTTTTTTGTATTTACTCCAATTAATTTTTGAGTTAAAATTTGAAACACTAACAATGTATACACGAGTAGTGTTAAGATCATGATAAGTTATAAAAATAATTGTCTAGCATATATATTTTATTAATGATGTGTCATAATTTTAGCATTACTTCTTAATTTTCAGCCTACCCCTTACTTCAGATATAAGGTTTCTCGTAGCATCGTTGCATACATAGGCCAACATGTAATATAAACAAAATATCTCAATCCATCTTCTCTTCAAAAAGTACCAGCCCAACACTCTTTTAATTGAGCTTTGTTATGTGTAATGATGAGTATAATGACTCAATATAAAAATGATGGGACCCACTATTTTTATATTGCGGGTCCCATCATTTTTATATTGGATCATTTTACTCATCATTGCATGAGTCATTACTTATAACAAAATTGCTTTTAATTAGATATATTAGTTTCTAAACCTTTATAATATGACCACACGAATAAGTATAAATGTACAACATCCAAATACAACATTTAAATACTACATCCATTTCAACCATTAAAAAGTAGGACATGATATTAAAATTTGTGTCATGCTCCACTTTTTAATGATTAAGATTGATATAGTGTTTAATTTTATATTTAAATTTTGTGTTCTTAAATTTATCATAACCGCAGATACACACATTCTCATTTCCAAAACATAAAAAACTTGACTCAGCTGACTCCAACATAGAGCCTTAACACAGACAAAATTAACTCGCATTACAAAAATAAAGGATATCAGATCAAATCTCGACTAGCTAGATAAGTAGAAACTCCAATAATATATGTTAAATCCAAACAAATAAAATATACCAATTGCATGGGAGAAACTCAAACTTCAATCCATATACTTCTAAATTAACATAACATCTAAAAGGATTTCTCTAATTATTTTAATCCTCAATGTTTGCAATATTAAGGAGAAATTATTGGCTGCACCCGGAGCAAAGCTACAGTTTGCTCCTCCCTCTCATAACACCGTGGGGTCCACAAGGGGCCCACCACTTGTGGATCCCAGGGTGTTGTGAGAGGGATGAACAAACTGTAACTTTGCTCCCAGAACATCCAATAATTTCTCAGTATTTAGATAGACAAATGCAAACTTACTTGAAATTTAACCCCCGAATTACATCACTCAGTTTTTGTTGCAGCCCAGATATATCAATGCATGTCGGATTGCTTGCCTGCAAGGATTATTCATAAAATGGGGTAAAAATGTTCTACGCAAAATTTTTAAATAAACCCTAGCTAATTAATCTAGCTAGAAGAATTATGAATTTTTCAAGGGGTGTACCTCAGATTTGATAGTGTGCAATAACCGTTCATTTACTCTCGTAGAAGCACAGCTAAGAACATTGAGCCCTTCTTCAAGTAGTACTTCCATCACCCTTGATAGGGGGAATCCTTCCTCCATCAATCCACTACTTATTAAAATTTCATGAACACCACCGCAGCATGGGGTGACTGTAACATTAATATTATTAATTATAGCCAAAAAATTATTTGAACATCCATCCCCGGGGCTAACAACACATTTATGGTCGAGCTTATTTTTCTTGATACTTAGTTCTTTGATCCTTCCCTGAAGGCGATTTATATAACTTACAGCCTGCTGCATGTGATCGGACATCGAACGCTTTCCCTGAAACCCCGTCAACATATATATATTTAATTAATCCCTAGAGACATAATTACTGCTCAAGCAATGTTTGGCAACTTAATTTCAAGATTTAAACCAAATTTGAAGAATTTATAAATCTTTCGGAAAAAAAAATCAATTCCAATTTTAGAGATTGGAATTAAGTTGCCAAATATATATAACATATCTAGTTAGATCCGGATGAAAAATATGCCCTATATATAAGAGAATTAAAAACAACTACTTGACCTTGATGAATTCAAGAGGAAGTAGAGATCGTAGTGATCCGTAAAGTTTACTCATTTCTTGCCTTCTTAACCTTTCGATTTCTCTGTGCATCAACTTTTTCTGCTTGTTAACATTTCCAGTACTCTCATCTTTAATGTCGTCTCCAGTACTTAATGATGACTTGTTCCGATGCCTTTTTAAGTTGTTGACAATCGTAGGGACAGTTGGAGCCTGATCCGTAACAAGATCTTGTTGGATAATTGTCCCTTGTTGTTCAGCAAAAGGGTAGTGGATCTGGAAAACCAGCTCATCGCTTTGGCTTAACGAAAACATAGCTCAAAGATTACTAATATTGGATATCGATCCTACCTCAATTAAGCTAAGCTTTAATTCTCGTGTATTGATGGAGTTGGTGATAAAGAAGGAGAAGATACGTTTGTTAGGATTTGAGATCTTCAATGGGGACTCACAATAGCCAAGATTCCTAGCGATCTCTTCATAAGCAAGATGATCTGATAAATAGCTTATAATATAAAACAATGAGAAAAACTAGTGACTTCAATATCAATAATTTTAAAAAGCATGCTTAATTATATATGGGCACTGTATATACAACAGCAATACATCCCACTCATTTATATGTGTATTCACACTTGACCTGGCGGATCAAAGATCCTAGCTACAGGATCTTTAAGGCTGACAATACTTTACAACCCCACGATTTGGTTACCATTATTCAATTACAACCCCATGATTTGGTTACCATATTTTTAGTATGCTATCTAATCATCGGATTCGTTTTGAGTACATTTAGTACGAATCCTATGTGTAGAAATTTTTTTGACCCTATAATTAGATCTAGCCTGTTTGATCCTTTGTCACATCCTATATATTTCCTGAGGTCTAGTTTTGTTTTTACAATCAAATCTTACAAATTGACTTGAAAATGGAAGGTTTACAACTAAATAGAAAGGTCTCGGTTGTTTACATATATTTGAAGGCACAATTTTTTCTGTCCAATATATCTGAATTAAGTTACTTGAAAACATAACAAGTTAAATAAGATCTATGGTATGTATCACCGACATTTTAATCTAATAGACTTATGCAATCCCCTTCAGACATATATAAAGTAAATAATATAAGCATTTTAACCATAAAAGGAAAAACAAATACTCCATCTGTTCCGCAAGAAAAGTCTTCATTTGATTTTGATCCTAGTTAATTTGTAAAATCCTAAACTACAAATTATGATATACATTTATTTTGATTTTGAAATAATAATTGTGTACCTCATAATATTTCATTTGTTCCAAATTATAAGACCAATATTGACATTTTAAAAGTTAATTTCAAATATTTTCAAACTCAAAATTAACATGATTCATTTAAGTTTTGAAAATTATAAATCTTATAACTAGTAGTATTTTTTTTTATAGATAAATTATGATATTCATTATATAAACTAAATGAATTTATGTTAATTTTGAGTTTGAAAATATTTGAAATTAATTTTAAAAAATTCAGTATTGGTCTTATAATTTGGAACATATCGATAAAGTTTTTTTTTAAGTAGTTTACAATATTAACAATTAATTGCACTAATCAAAATTAAATAAATTCACATCAATACTAAATTTTAGAATTTTATAAATTAACTAAAAAAAAGTCAAGTAGAATTCTTTTTGTGAAATGTAAGGAGTGACAATTTTACTTGTATCAAAAAATAATAATAAAGAAGCTACGCAAAATAATCTTATGCTTGCCTGTATTATGTCAAAGAAACTAATTATCCTGCCTGCCTTGGTGGCGCATGCTCCATTTTGGTGGTTGGCAAGAGGAACGAGAACAAAGTCCCACCAACAATATCAAGAGAAAAATAGATTGGGCATTGTATTATACTTGAGTTGGATGGACAGATTTTTTTGTTATTATTTTTTAAATTGTGTATGATGAAGAAATATAAAAACACTAAAGAGATTTACTTAGCATCTCCTAATCTTCTCGCCTGACAAATTATACCAATTCAGAACACATTATTTATTAATCACTTGTGAAAGTTATGGATAGAGACTAAAACATGCAAAACATACATATTGTTCGTGGGGCTGTGTTCCATATATAGCTGTAATGTAATTATCGATCTATAAATACTTTTGAGAAATTTAGTGGCATTGTGCCCTAAGCTGAGGGCTCAACAATTGCGGGTGGGGTCCGAAATCTGAATTGATGTATAGCTTCTTCTATTGACACCCAATAATGAGCTTGGACGACTTCTTTTTCAACCTGATAATGAGCATGGACGACTTCTTTTGTACCCAGGTTCAATTTTTTGTACTCAGTTTTGATTCTCATTTAAATGAATTTTTTTTTTAATAATAAAATTTATTTATTTTTTATATAAAATTTGTTTATGAATTTATTTTTCATTTTTTTGACGAGATTTAGTTGATTCTTAGTATTATAACAATAATTATATATTTAATTATAAAATTATATTGTATTCTCAAAAATTAAAAAAAGTGTTCCATAAGATGGATACTCCTCGTCCCAAAGTGAGGTGATTTTTACAAACGCTCTCTTATTTATTTAAAAAAAGGTGTAATGCATATTTTTTAAAATTTTTTGATCTTAATTTTATTTTTTACAATGACCTAATAGCGAAATAAATGATTAAAATAGAATTAACTTAATTATTTTATCTTACAAAAAAATATTGCAAAAAATAATTTATAAAATAATGTGTCAAAATATAATAAATAGATGACCTATAATAAATATGTAACTACCTAAAGTCATACCAATCATTTTATATCTCCTTTGTAACAATTCTTTAGTTACCATCAACTACATCGTAAGGTGTGGGATCAATTGATCCCATTGAAAAAAATATTTGTTTTATAATGTTTGGTAGATTTTAAAATTATAAGTATATATTATATATAAATTGATGACTCCAATCAAATTTTATAAAATTTTCTATTATACGGGATCAATTCAAATATTTATTACTTTTTCAATTAAATTTTTAACCCTATATAACTCATATCTTCAATATATGTATCTCTCTATAATATTTTTAAATTAAATAATTATTTAATTTACATTATTTTTTAAAATAATTAATAAATTAATTACTTATGACTTTATTAAAAAATAATTCTGACTTCATCAATGATCACCATAGTATTAATAATTATTTTAATATATTTCACAATACAACGAAACTCAGTTAGGCGGAGGTATTAGTCTTTTCAAGGAAAAACTAAGTCAAGGACGAATTTAATTCATACAGGACATTTGAGCCTAATCTTTAGTAAACTTGCCAGAAGACCAAATCAAATAAGGAGATCTTTGTCCGGCTGTCACGACTCACAAGATTGAATACTAATAAAACAACAAATATTCTTCTACTTACATCATGCGCGCAGCTAAATTTTAGAGGGCGGGTAGGGTATTACTAATACTAGCTAGACTAGTTAAATAAAAAGTGAATATTATTCTTATACTAAAATTATCAGAAGTTAACATTAAAAAATATTTACTATTTGTGAGGAGAACAAAAAGCTCAAATAATTGTCTAGTTCAAAATTTAGAGATGAAGAAACGATTTGCTTCTTTTCCTCTGTTCCAAGGCCATCCCGGATAGAAAATATTGACTGAACCGGAATCCAGTCACCCATTCCCTTCGTCTTCTCTCATCAAGCCGGCTTTGGCTTGCCTTCACACTTACATCTGTTTTCAGTTTCCTCCAACCCCCAGAATGATAGTTCCAAGAAATCTAGCAAGGCTGGTACTTTTTGAAGTAATATTCTCATGTACAAGAATAAGTATAACTATACAACGTCTAAATACAATATTCGAATATTATATTTATCGTAATTATTAAAAAATCAGACATAATATTAAAATTTGTACTATACTTTATTTTTTAATAATCGAGAAGAATGTAAACTCATTAAGGTGATCACACCACTAGACGTATGTGAGACCATAAAAACTATCCAATTATTATTCCTAGCATTCCTAAATCAGTGCAAGATAAAATGAATGCGGGCCTTGTGTTTTTCCATTCAATCAATGGTACTACAAAAAGATACGAAAGCGGCCCGACAATATAGGAGGAAAATTGGCCAACACTTATGCATATATAGTTATATCTAAAATATTCATTGTGTAAATACAAAATAATTCTAAAATATAAATTTATTATTGATTTTTTAAAAATTAATTTAAAAATATTTTTAAACTCGAAATTAACAAGATATTTTTTAAAATTTAGTCAATAATATGGTGAAATTTATGAATTATCTAAACAGTATTACTCATAGTAAATTTTATTGTTTGATAATTTTAAATAAATTATTTTAATTTTAAATTTAAAAATATTTTAAATTAACTTGTAAAAATTAGTAATAATCTTACATTTTAGAAAAAAGATAATATAACTTATAAAACGAGAACTTTTGACTACTAATTAGTCGTGGAGTATTGAAATCCCGTGAAATTATGATGACTATTACATTAAATAAAAGAATGTGTCAAATTTAATAGAACAACAATATAATATAATAGTTCAAGAGAAAAATTATATTTTTTCAGTTTTAAAATATAAGATCATTATTGACTTCATAAAGTCAATTTAAAATATTTTTAAACTCATAACTGACATGAATTTATTTGATTTTAGTTTATACGATAATAAATATTGAAAAATATCGAAAATCTAATACTCATTGTAAGATTTATTGTTTCATAATTTTTAATCATCTCAATTTTAAATTTAAAAATATTTCAAATTAACTTTTCAAAAATCAATAATAATCTTAAAACTTGGAATAAGGGAGCATAATTTTTATTGAGGTTATTTTTGTTTATAAATTTAAATTTTTTATTAAGAGACAACTCTTAATAATTTGAACATCATTTTCTATTGAAGCAATTTAAAGACTAATATTAAGAGGGATATTTTTTTTTATCAAGAAACATTAAGTCTTTAGCGAGCTTGACATTAAGCTGCAATTAAAAGGATCCGGTTAGTATAAAATTAACTTCATAATAAGTTGGACAATAGATTAATACAGTGTTGACACATAAGCAGAGAGTGTTCTCTCTTTGCGTATCAACACTGTATTAGTCTATTATTTAACTTACCGTAAAATTAATTTCATGCTAACTGATTCCCAATTAAAAGCCACCTAAATTAACACGTCACATCGCAATCTCACTGAGCCTTCCTAGGAAACTTCGATGGGAAAGGAGAGGATGACAAAGGGGAAAACCCAACTGGTAATCGTGGAGGCTCCAAATCTCCAGAAAGCCCACAACCTCTTTCATAGAAGGCCGGTGTGCAGGTGACTTTTGCAGACAGAGAAGTGCCGGTGTGATGCATAGTAAAGCTTTTTCTTTGTCTAAAGATTAAATCGACTGATCAACCAGATCAAGAAGCTTCCCTGCACGCGTAAGGTGGCGTGCCCAAGATAATAGATTAGCGCGTTGGAATTCCGACATGGATGATCCTGTTAGGAATAAGTGTCCAAATCCAATTAGGAATGTATATTTTAATCCGCGTGGGCTCCGCGTTGTTGGCTGTTTGGTTTCAAATCCAATATGAAATTGGACAGCAATAAGGAAGTATATATATATATACTTAGTGGCGTGAAGCATAGATATACACGGAATTAAAAACAGAGAACCAGAAGAACAAAAAATCAGTGAGTGTAGGCTTTTGTTTTCAGTAGAAAAGAAAATCATAGCAACAATTTTCGTGGGTCATCGGAAGGAAAAATTGGGAGAAGTTTATGAAGGTTTATTCACGGGTTTTCATCATCAATTCAGATCAATTAATTGCTTGAAGACTTTTAATTAATTAGGAGGATTTGGGTGGTAAGGTAATTTAAGTTTTCACTTAAATTAAGGTATTTTTATAATATCTCAATTTTGTAGTATTTCAAGTCTTTGGTGTTAAAGCTTGGACGGATTATTTGTACTTACAATTGATTATAGTGGAATTTCGGAGTTTGGCTCATGGTTTTTACCTCTTAGTTTTAGAGGGTTTTCTACGCAACTTTGGTGTCTTATGTTTGGTTTATTTTTCAACAGTTATTATTTATTTGGTGGAATTACATTGTTTGTTTGGCATGGTTTGTTGTTTGATTTATCAGGAACGGTTATAGTTGGTGTTTTTCTCAACATAGTGGTATCAGAGCTAGGTTCTTTGTGCGGTTGTTTTCTGATAAATTGAATGGAAGAATCAAGTGGCGCCATGATTAAATTGACTTCATCTAATTTTTCGATCTGGAAGCCTAGAATGGAAGACATCCTTTACTGTAAGGATTTGTATGACCCATTGGAGCTTAAGGGAATTAAGCCAACAGATAAATTAGAGGCTGATTGGAAAAAGATGAATAGAAAGACAATTGGTCACATCCAACAGTGGATCGATCAAAGTGTGTTCCACCATGTTGCGCAGGAAGAGGATGCCAATACTTTTTGGACCAAATTAGAGTCCATGTATGAGAAGAAGAATGCACAAAATAAGACCTTTGTGATTCGGAAGATTGTGAACCTGAAGTACAAAGATGGTAGCAGTGTATCTGAGCATATGAGTGAGTTCTAGGGATTAGTGAACCAGTTATCTACCATGAAGTTGAATCTTGATGACGAGATTCAAGCATTGTTACTTCTCAGTTCGTTGCCAAAAAGTTGGGAAACTTTGGTTGTGTCACTAAGTAATTCAGCTCCAGAAGGAAAGATAACAATGCAGATGGTCAAGGATAACATACATAATGAGGAAACAAGGCGAAAGGAGTAGGGTATGAATTTTGAGACACAGACACTTGTGGCAGATAACAGGGGTAAAAGTAATTTTAGGGGATCTCACAAGGGAAACATGAATCGTAGCAAAAGCAGAAATTTCAGAGATCATAGGAGCAAGTCAAAGACCAGAGGTGGTGTTACATACAGGTGTTTCCACTGTAATAAGGAAGATCACTACAAAAGAAATTGTAGGATTTGGTTAGAGAAACAAAAAACTGGTGAGCAAGGGAAAGTTGAGGATAAGAATATTGTAGCTACAGTTACCAAGGATGTTGTGCTTTTATCATTCGGGGAAGAACAATGCCTACATGTTGATCATAAAATTGATTAGGTTATTGATACTGGTGCTTTGTATCATGCTACTCCCAAGAAGGAATTCTTCACGACGTACAAAGCTGGAAACTTTGGGTATGTGAGAATAGGTAACACTGATCAGTCCAAGATTGTTAGAATTGGTGATGTTTGCATTCAAAAAGATGTTGGTTGCATTATTACTTTGAGGAATGTTAGACATGTTCCAGATTTACGCCTCAATTTGATTTCTGGTATGGCCTTGGATAGGGAAGGCTATGATAATTACTTCGGCAGCGAAAAGTGGAAGCTTATCAAGGGTGCAATGGTGGTTGCAAGAGGTAATGCTTGTTGTTCATTGTACAAGACTTATGTGAAAATATGTTCTAGTGAGTTGAATGCAGTTGAAGATGAATCTTCACCAAATCTATGGCATAAAAGGCTCGGGCGCATGAGTGATAAAGGGTTGCAAATGTTAGCAAAAAGGTCTCTCATTCCTTTTGCTAAAGGTATTACTTTAAACCCTTGTGATTACTGTTTATTTGGTAAGCAGAATAGAGTTTCTTTTAGTAGCTCCTCTAAAAGAAAATCTAAGTTACTTGAGCTAGTATATTCTGATGTATGTGGTCCCATGGAGGTTGAGTCCTTAGGTGGCAATAAATATTTTGTTACTTTTATTGATGATGCTTCACATAAGGTGTGGGTGTATTTGTTGAAAACAAAAGTGTGACGCCCCCAAATCTGAGCCCACACATCCCAAACTTGAGTCGTCAAAAGACTACAACAAAATTATTACAACAAAGCACAACGTACAACAATACAGTGTATAATAATACACAACTAAGTCTTCACTATTATTGCCACACTATTTTACAACACGTGAAGACTACGACAGCTATTCCTCAGACTCTCACTCCATTCCCCGGCTAGACCCTGTTACGTTTTCATCTCCTGTAATGGAACAAAAGAAAGGGTGAGCTCAAATAGCCCAGTAAGAAATATCATGACTAAGATAATGACGAATGAATTATCATTAGTCTTCAACAATTGAGTTCTGAATACAATAGACTACAAGGTTTATATCAAAAACTGTAGTTAAATTCTTAAACAATGTTCAGATCAATAATAGCAACGGAATGAGCAATCTATTAGAAGAATAATGCACACTATAATGTCCACTCGCTTCTCTTTTTAGTAAAAATATCAACTTTTATCATCTGAAATAACATTAGTCAAGATAATACAACTTCACAGTTTCTGGTCATAATCATGCAGATCAACAGTTCATCTTTGCACTACGGGCTAAAGACATTCAATATAACACCAACGGTCATGATTATACCAGATTCAGCCTTTGGTCATAATCATATCAACCAACAGTTCATCTTTGCACTACGGGCCAAAGAGAACATTCACCACGTGCCATAAAAAACACCGAACAGATGTATCACCTTTAACCTAGTATATCGCCTTTAACCTATCATCTGTTCAACAATTATATCACATCTGTGCCCCCGATCACAGATATTCACAACAGCTTGATTCTGGATGGTTAATACAAATAACAGTGATACAAGTGATGAACAGAAGAACAGGATAAACAATAAGTATCGGAAGTTTACTTTGTGCAGATTCGAATAATGTCCAAATTGCCAACATGATGTGAAGTGAAATTCAAGATCCACAGTTCAGAATAACGATTACAGTTCAATAGAAATGTTCAGAAAATAGGAAGGTTCAGTTGAAATAATGAAATTCAACTATTATGGAACATATAATATTTTCAGGAATTATAGAAGCAATAGTTCCATAATAAGTTTCGATTTAGGTGTATGAAAGAAAATAATATCCCTTACCGTAGCAGGTTTGATTAACAAAAGGTGAAGGGAATTAATATCCCTTACCATAGTAAGTTTGAATAATGGAAGATGAAAAAGATGGTATCCCTTATGAGTATAAAGGAAAATGATATCACTTACGAATATGGAATAAAAATGTCATGTGATAATTCGTGTAGTCAAATTATTTCCATACGAGACAAATAAAAAGGGTTATTCACCAACAGGCGGTAATCCGCGCCGTAAGGTTATTCCCATCAATTTGAATACGAAGAGTTATTCACAAAACAGGCGATAATCCGCGCCGTAAGGTTATTCCCATCAATTTGAATACGAAGAGTTATTCACCAAACAGGCGATAATCCGCACCGTAAGGTTATTCTCAAAGATTAATAAGGAATGAATACAAAAGGTTATTCACCAACAGGCGTAATCTGCACCGTAAGGTTATTCCCACAATTTAATACATGGAAATAAATGGCACAAGAAAGAAACAATATTATTTTCGAGAATCAAAGAATGATAATCCCTTCAAGTAAGAAAGAAAATAATATTCATTTATGATGATGAAAAGAGTGATACCCCTTACCTTAACACGTGACTGGATATTGATTTAAATGAGGTTGATCAACCTATATTTTTATAATAAAATTAGTAATTACCACATATAAATTTCAAAGTGTATGATAACTCGTATAATATGAATTATCAAAATTATATATATTTAACATAATTTTTGTAGTATAATATAACAACTTTAAAATAGTTTTTAAAATAATATTCCAAAATAAAACTTCCAAAGAAAACTTTTTAAAATGAATCTTGTCAAAGAAGAGTCTTCTAAAGGAAGATTTGTGAATACCGTGAAAAATAAGAATTTATAAAATTACTACTCTTTAATAAAAGACTTACTTGAAAAATTCCTGCACTCCTTTTGGCTTTCAAACTTTCAAAATAACCTTACTATTCTCAGAGAAAACTTATAAAATTCTTATAGAAAAATTTTATGTTTTAGGTGTGATTTTTCTATTCAGCTGAGCAAGCTATTTATAGGAGAAATAAGGGCACTATGCGCGGTAGGTGAGCACTGGCGTGCTGCACGCCAGTGCTGAGAAATTCAGCACGCAGCCCACCAACCAATTCTCACAATTCTCACATTTCATGTGGGCCCCACCAATGGGTCCACATGTTTCTTACTATTCACGTTACTATTCACGTCACTATTCACGTTACTATTTCAAATAGTAAAATTAATTATTTTATTTTTTATTTATTTATTTATTCTCCCTGTGAGTCCAACATATAAAATAATGTTACCACAATAATGTAAGAAACACGTTACATATTTTTATTAATTTAATAATATAAATTATAGTGTATTTGCTACTGTGACAATTATTAGATTCAATAATTTTAAACTACAGTGCACCAACAATTATTGACTCGATGATATGAAATACAGTTAATGACAATTATTGAATCAATAATGCAAAATACTGTGTAGCAACAATAATTGAATTGATAATATAAAATATTATGCAGTGACAATTATTGATGAAATGATGCGTAACAGTTACAGTGTCAATAATATGAGACACTGTGCAATACCGTGTGCTACTGTAGAGTACCACATGCTACAGTAAAATACCATAAATTACCGTATGCTACTATTCTTTTATCACCGGTATTTTAACAGTTAGCATCGTTGACTATTTTTATTAAAAAGGTTACTTCTGTCGTTTTCTATATCCGACAAATATTCCGTTGTGGGGTCCACCAATAATTTGTTATTTCGGCGCCGTCATACGGCCCGAATATTCTCCGACAAAACGAATATTGTCCGACAAAATAAAATTTGCACATAACATCCTTAACTTTAAACTTTATCGATTTAACCACTTACTGTTTCAGAAAAATATATATGAAGAAAAATTAAATTTTATATTTCATAAAATTCGGGGTCTTACAAAAAGACCAAGTATTCTAGTATTTTCAGAGTTTTCATGCTATGGTTGAAAGAGAGACTGAAAAATTATTGAAGTGTCTTCGTAGTGACAACGGAAGGGAATACACTTCAAAAGAGTTTACGGCATATTGTGATAAACATGGTATTCGACTTTAGCAGACGGTTCCTAACACCCCACAACATAATGGTGTGGTAGAGAGAATGAACCGCACTATTACTGAGCGAGTCCGATGCATGATGAGAATGACTAAGCTGCCTAAGTCATTCTGGAGTGAAGCTGTTCGTACTGCTTGTTACCTGATTAATAGATCTCCATCAGCATCGTTGGATTTTCAGATTCCAGAGAAGATGTGGAGTGGCAAGGATTTGTAATATTCTTACTTGAGGATATTTGGGTGCAAGGCTTTTGCACATATCCCCAAGGAACAAAGGTCAAAGTTTGATGACAAATCTACTCCATATGTGTATGTTGGTTATGGGGATGCAGAGTTTGGGTACAGGTTATGGGATCTAGTTCAGAAGAAATTATTCAGAAGCAGAGATGTGGTGTTTCATGAGCATCAGAATTATGAGGATTTTGAAAATGTTACGCAACCCAAAGATGATAGTGTTCCAGACCTTAGTAGGGTTTATTCGCCATTACAGAATGTCATAGTTGGAGAAGGGGTTCAGAATGAAGAAGTGAATGATATAGATATGCATAATGGTGATGGATCAGATGCAGAGAATGTTGAGCAGGGGGAGCAACCCCCTCATCTTGATATTGATGAACATCAGTTCAGGAGATCCACAAGAGTGAGCATACTATCAGTTAGGTATCCTTCATCTGAATATCTTTTAGTTGCTGAGGAAGGGGAGCCAGAAAATTTTCAGGAAGTCAAGACTCATAAGGAGAAAAATAATTGGCTGATAGCAATGGGGGATGAGATGGATTCTCTGCACAAGAATCACACTTATGAGTTGACTACACTTCCGAAGGGCAGGAAAACATTGAAGAATAAATGGGTGTTCAAGCTGAAAAAGGATGGTGAAAAACTAGTAAAGTACAAAGCTCGATTGGTCGTCAAAGGTTTTGCTCAAAAATAAGGTATTGACTTTGATGAGATTTTTTCTCCAGTTGTAAAGATGACTTCGATTCGAGCAGTGTTGGGGTTAGTAACTAGTATGGATCTTGAGCTTGAGCAGCTAGATGTGAAGACTGCCTTCCTTCATTGTGATTTGAAGGAGGAAATCTACATGGAACACCCAGAGGGATTTGAGGTTAAAGGGAAAGAACACTTGGTTTCAGGTTGAAGAAAAGTTTGTACGGCCTGAAACAAGCCCTAAGGCAGTGGTACAAAAAATTTAATTCATTCATGGTGGATCAAGGTTACAACAGAACAGTTGCAGATCATTGTGTGTATGTGAAAAAATTCTCAGATGGTAACTTCTTTATTCTGTTACTATATGTAGATGACATGTTGATTGTTGGGCAAAATGCTAACATGATTTGGAAACTAAAGAATGAGTTGTTCAAGTCTTTTGATATGAAGGACTTAGGCCCGGCTAAGCAAATTTTGGGCATGAAGATTGTTCGTGACAAAAAAGCCAAGAGGTTGTGGTTATCACAGGAAAAATATGTTGAACGAGTGCTTGCAAGGTTTAACACGGGTGATGCTAAGCCAGTTTGCACACCACTAGCCAATCATTTCAAGTTGACGAAGTGTATGTGTCCTTCTATAAGGAAGGAAGAGATGATATGGCAGCAATTCCTTACTCCTCTGCTGTAGGGAGTCTAATGTATGCGATAGTTTGTACGCGGCCAGATATAGCTCATGCAGTTGGTGTTGTGAGTAGGTATTTATCAAATCCTGGTAGAGAACATTGGGAAACAGTTAAGTGGATTCTCAGATATTTGAAAGTTACTTCTAATTTGTGTTTAGGTTTTGGTGGTTTGAATTCAGTCTTGGAAGGTTTTACAGATGCTGACATGGCAGGTTCTGAAGAGAAGAAATCTACTTCGGGGTATTTGTTTACTTTTGTAGGGGGAGCTGTGTCATGGCAATCCAAATTGCAGAAGTGTGTTGCTTTGTCTACAACTGAGTCAGAATACATTGCTGCTACGGAAGCAGACAAAGAGATGTTATGGTTAAAACGGTTTCTCCAAGAGTTGGGATTGACACAGGATGAGTATATGGTTTATTGTGATAGTCAGAGTGCAATTGACTTGACAAAGAACGCTACTTACCATTGTCGTACCAAGCACATTGATGTTCGTTATCACTGACTTCGAGAAGTGATGAAAAAGGAATTGATGAAAGTAAAAAAAGTTCATACTGATGAAAATCCCGCAGACATGTTGACAAATGTTGTGACTCGTGATAAACTCGAGGTTTGTAAGGAGTTGGTCGGGATGGATTCTAAGTGACGGAGTTACGATGGAAGTCTCTTCTCATGGATTTGGAAGGGGAGATTGTTAGGAATAAGTGTCCAAATCCAATTAGGAATATATATTTTAATCCGCGTGGGCTTCGCGTTGTTGGCTATTTGGTTTCAAATCCAATATGAAATTGGACAGCAACAAGGAAGTATATATATATATACACTTAATGGCGTGAAACATAGATATACACGGAATTAAAAACAGAGAACCAGAAGAACAAAAAATCAGTGAGTGCAAGCTTTGGTTTTCAGTAGAAAAGAAAATCATAGCAACAATTTCCGTGGGTCATCGGAAGGAAAAATTGGGAGAAGTTTATGAAGGTTTATTCACGGGTTTTCATCATCAATTCGGATCAATTAATTACTTGAAGACTTTTAATTAATTAGGAGGATTTGGGTGGTGAGGTAATTTAAGTTTCGCTTAAATTAAGGTATTTTTATAATCTCTCAATTTTGTAGTATTTCAAGTTTTTGGTGTTAAAACTTAGAAGGATTATTTGTACTTACAATTGATTATAGTGGAATTTCGGAGTTTGGCATGTGGTTTTTACCTCTTAGTTTTAGGGGGTTTTCCACATAAATTTGGTGTTTTGTGTTTGGTTTATTTTTTAACAGTTATTATTTATTTGGTAGAATTATATTATTTGTTTGGCGTGATTTGTTGTTTAATTTATCAGGAACGGTTATAATTAAAGGTGTTTTTCTCTACAGATCCTGTAACTTGAAGTGGCCTACGCCCTGAGATAACTAACACCCCCCCCCCCCCCCCCCCCCCCCCCCCCCCCCAAGCAATAAACATCACACGTTTCTGAGATACTGGTATTCAGGGGCTATATAACAAACAGTTTCCTTCATACTTGGCGTGCTACTAGTACCACCACTTTTAGGTATCTCTCCACTTACAGAATCTTGACTATTGCGCCGAGCTCTCTAGAGCTCACCATTTAATCCATCCAATCAACACTACCCAGGCTAACCCTGCTCCTACTCCTCTTTTTCTTTCTATCCACGTACAGATCTGCGTCATCCCTTGGCCACCAATTTTCCCAATTCATGTCATTATTCGTAGACACATTATTCCCCTGTTTCTTCTTTTTCTTTCGGGCAAGTTCCTCACAATATTCCTCCTTCCCCCACTCCCTGGCAGGCCTTCTCTTTTCTCCATTCACATCCTTCTCCTCTTCCTACGACACCCTCCAATCCAATCTTCTCTGACTCTTCTTCCTCTCACCTTTCCCAATCGCCTTAGAACTTGACGAGGTCGTTCCTTCTTAGTCTCATTTCCAGTCCATTCCATTACATAATCCTTCACACGCCCCGACTCTACCCCACCATTATCTTGCTTCCGCCACCAATCTTTCCCACTATTCTTCTTTCCCTTCCCATTCAGCATTTCCCACCCACTGGCCAAACTAACGTGATCAAAATTCCTTTCAGATACACTTGTTTTATCCAAACCTTCAGACGGGGATGCCACCGAGGTATCCACTAATGCCTCTGGGGATGCCTCCCCTATCATAACTCTATCTAACAAAACTCTCTGGTGACTGGTCCGTACCGACATTCAATTCTTTAAAAATATTAGCCATCATCACACTTTCTGGGTATTCGATCACGGATCCATTATCTTCATTATTTAACTCCTTTTTCGCCCCAATTACACATGGATCCTCCAATTTTAATGTTGCGAGGCAAAAATCACCATTTTTGCATTAAAATTACTATCCAGTAGTATATTACTGGGCTTGATGTCGCCGTGAATCACAGGAGGATCGCTGTAATGATGCAAATACTCTAATCCTTTGGCAATATCTATAGCAATTGAAAACCGATTTCTCCAGTTTTTTAGTTGTATAGACTTATAATGCAGAAGGCAGTGTTGTAAGCTTCCGCTAGTCATGAGCTCGCAGACAAGATTTTCATGAGCCATAAAGAAGTAGGACGAGATTTCCATGAGCCACAAAGAAATAGCAAATTCAAACGTGAATACTCTCTCTCTTCCATACTACAAGATCATTATTAATTTTTTAATTTTAACTTAAAATATTTTAAAATTCAAAATTAAAATTTTAATTTTAATTAAAATAATAATAAATATTATAAATTATCTAAAAAATATTATTTATTATATTTTTTAATGAATTATCTCAATATAGGTAAACCTATATTTCAATTTCAAGTTTACTATTATTATGATCCAATTAAATAAATTATTTATAATATTTAATTTCTATATTCATTCACCTTCTATCTCTAATGTTTTATACATTTTTTCTCTTTCTAATTTTTTTATATTTTCTCTCTCTAAAATATTTTATACACTCTATCTCTAATGTTCTTTAAATTTTCTCTCTCTAAAATCATTTTGTAAATTAACAATTTTTATGGAACAAAAGAATTTTCATGTTTATATATTTGATAGACTTATGAAATTATAAAAAGAAACTTACAAAAATATTATTTTCTGCTATACTAAAAGAGTCTTATTTTTATTTTTTAGACCCAAGTTTGAAACTAAAAATTTTAAATGATGTGACTAATTTAAGTATTAAAAAAAGTAATTTTATGATTATAGGCACTTTAAAAAAATTACATTAATAATTGTTATGTTAATTAAAATGAATGACATTATTAAGAATTTTATTAAAAAAATTTAAATTAATTATTTAAATTTAAACTACATTTATTTTACTTCTATTTTTTTATTATTTTTTGCAACGGGGAAATTTTTCCTTAAAAAGTTAAAATAGAGCAATAAATATTTTGTTAAGTGCATAAAGAATGTAGAAACACTAACATTAATTTATGGATCCTAAGTTTGTAAGTTTTAATTATTTTAAGTGTGAACTCTGTTCAATTAACCTGGCAAACGGGCCTGATGAACATCTTTCAACTAGTTTATATTTTCAATTATTTTACTTATTTTTAATCCTAGCACAACTTGCAACTAACTACTCAGTAGTGATAAACAACAGGACAGACAGGACAGACTGTCTGATCCGACCCTAAGCTATCAAACTTTGACCGTTGACCAAACTAAACAAGAACTTAACTTTCAACCCCCAAGCCAAGCTTGACTTAACAAAAAAACCAAAAACCTGTTAAGGTCTACAAGCTAAGCTAAGGTGGTGTTTGATAAAATTCTCTATTAAGATCTGAATAATTTAGACATCTGAATAATACAGAGCATCTGAATAGAATTGTATCTGAATGAAAAAATGTTGTTTGATAATCAATTTTTTCAGATGTCTGAATAACAGTATTTTACCATTTTAACCCTATGAACAGTTAAACATTATAATAATAATAATAATAATAATAATAATAATATAATTATTATAATAAAAATTATGATAATAATAATAATTATAATTATAATTATAATTATAATAATCATAATTATAATAAAAATAATAATAATAATAATAATAATTATAATATTAATAAAAATAATAATTACTATAATAATAATTATACTAATAATAATTATAATTATAATTAATAATAATAATTATAGTAATAATAATATTAATTATAATAATAATTATTATAAAAATAATAATTATTATTATAATAATAATTATTATTATATTAATAATAGTAATAATAATAATAATAATAATAATAATAATAATAATTAAAATTAATAATAATAATTATAGTAATAATAATATTAATTATAATTATAATTAATAATAATAATTATACTAATAATAATTATAATTAATAATAATAATTATTATTATAATAATAATAATTATTATATTAATAATAGTACTAATAATAATAATAATAATAATAATAATAATAATTAAAATTAATAATAATAATTATAGTACTAATAATATTAATTATAATTATAATTAATAATAATAATAATAATTATACTAATAATAATTATAATTAATAATAATAATTATAGTAATAATAATATTAATTATAATAATAATTATTATTATATTAATAATAGTACTAATAATAATAATAATAATAATTATTATTATTATTGTTATGATAATAATTATTATAATAATAATAATCATAATTATAATAATTATAATAATAATAATAATTATAATAAAAATTATGATAATAATAATAATAATTATAATTATAATTATAATTATAATAATAATAATAATAATAATAATAATAATAATAATAATAAAAATAATAATAATAATAATAATAATAATAATAATAATAATAATAATAATAATAATAATAATAATAATAATAATAATAATAATAATAATAATAATAATAATAAAAATAATAATAATTATAATTATAATATTATTATTAATAATAATAATAATAATAAGGGTTTGAGTGTTGGATATAAAAGGAATTTGTTAATATTGAAGAGGATATTTTTGTCCAAGTTCATTAAGATGTCCCTCTTAATAGTTTAGACTTGATTTTGTATCTCAACCATTTAGAGGCATTCAGATGTAACAAAAAAAAAAACAAACAACTTTGTTCCTCTTAGCGATTAAGAGGTTGTCCATTAAGAGCCATTAAGACGTAAACAAACAGCACCTAAGTCAGGTTGCACTATTTGAATAAAGCTTTGAGCCATCTAAAGTAAACTCTAAAAACTTAAATTTAGAGAATGGCAATTACTTTATTTATAGCCTAAAGGTATTTTTAATCCTCCACCGCTTATCTTATCGATGTGGGACTAAGATGAATCCATCTTCCCCGTTGAACTTCACAATACCAATACGACAATACCATTAGTATCTTCATGGGTAATTTCTGCTGCTTTGCTTGAAAAGCCAGTGTAACTGCAAGAAAATATTAATCTCATCAATCCAAAAGTCCAAATTAAGTTACTAAATACTGAGTTTAATGCACCGCAGAGAATAGCCAACATGGTAAATGGTTCGTTAAGCTTAAAATCACTAGATAGAGTTGAAAATACTTATGGGGAAGCTAATTGTTCTGGTGTGAGGTACTAACAGGGAATAAAGGATTTAAATGATTTCAATTTTATGATGCAAAACCATAATAAGGAGTACAACTTGAATTGTGACATAATAAGTGGGCTTGATGGAAAAGATCCTCTGTTGCATCAAATAATTTATGATTCTAGGATACCTTTTACTCCCGTGGAACAAATCAAGATTTCATCAAATGTTGGTTATGACCCATTATCTATGCTTGGCGTTAAAACTCAAGAACAAGATCTGCAAGTCTCTGAGGGGATTCTTCCTAAAAGACCAACGACATCAATGATTGACTGCAATCCTTTTACAGTTTCGGTAATGGAGCAATCCTAAATGATTCAACTGGAGGAAATATCAGGAGAGCGTAACGTCAAGGGCCAAAGAACTTTCGTGAATCAATTGCACGTTTTGAACGGGAATTTCAGTCATAACTTCCTTCACTTTATGCCAGCCACTAAGAATTTCAAATGAATTGTTTTGCTGCTTACAGAAAGAATTTCCACAAAGTAGGTATAAAATATTTTAGTACTTAGTCCCACATTGCCTACGTGAGGAAGACCTCTCATCTATAAATAAATTTTCACTTTTCCGCTTTTCTAAAGTTATGTGTGTACAGGCCAGACATAAAGATTTGGATCGGGTCGGACTTTTTCCTAGGCCAATCCAGGCCAGATTTTTCTCTCTAAACGGTGGACTTTTTTGGGCCTTCAGGCTGGGCCGGACCTTAACCAGTTCAAGCTCTTAACCAGGTCTTTCTAAACAGCGGCCTTTTTTGGCTTCAGGTCTTTTGTACACCACTGACTCGGAGGGGTCACTTTTAGTACAAATGAAATAATAGTGAGTTGTATCACAATCCAGAAAGAAGCTTACCAAAGAGTTTTTCTTTTTATAAAAATATATCTTGACTTTTTTGCATAATCATGGATCCAACGATTGCGGTCAATTTTATGTTTTTGTTTATGGCAACACTAGAACCAACCATCTATTAAAAAATAATAAATAAATAAATAGTTGAGTCACGGGCCGAGCCGGGCCCGACCAAAGTTATGCCGGATTAAAAATATTAAGCCTAAAGTCCAAAGTCCAAATTTTAATGACCGGGCCGCCAACCCGTGGTCTCAGATCGTTTTTGTCAAATTTATCCATTATACTAATAAGAGGGCACGTGGCAAGATTCTGCGGGAGGCATGGGACAACAAATGGTACATGTATTGGAACAGCAAATTTAGAGTCCAAATTTAAAAATTAAACAAATTGAGATATAGTGATCGATATAAGTTAAAAGTAGTCAAATTAGTTTTAATTCATATTTCTAATTCATAATATGAGTTCAAATTTTTTATTTCGAAAATTCCTATTTCTCTGTTTTCGTGTATTTTTAGCCTTTAAATACATGTTAATTTTTACAATTTTAAAATTATAAAACACAATCCAATAATTTCAAAACAGTTAAGAACAAAAAAATAGGGATTATCCGTAAGAGAGAATCTGAAACCTCATAATATGGGTTCAAAACTAAACTAACCCATAACATAAAAAGTAGTTAACCAATCTAATTAAACTCAAAGAGTTTTGATTAATTAAATAATTCTCAACCTTGATTGCCAGATCTTGCCGCAAGTTTGACAAACTGATGCTCTTCTAGATAAACACTCTTGTATTCTTGGCCACTTGGGTAATTAGCCGTTCCCCAACAACCTCAATGCGTATCATCAGAAACAACCTCCGAATAGTATATCTGAAGCCAAAACTACACTCTTAGGATATTAGATGAATAAAAAATAGTACTACCCCCGTTATCAAATTAGACATCTATTTTTAAAGTAACTATTTATTTATAACAATTTTATATATTTAATTTATTTTTAATAGTAATTAAGAATGCACTTATCATATTATGATATTGGTAAAAAAGATGATAAAAAAAATAGTACAAAATGATGATAAATTAAAGATATGAATATCATGTCACTTTATATATAATTAATAATTATACAGTAGAATTATCTCTTCTTTTTTATTTTTTGAAACTGTATAAAAAATTATGTCTAATTTAGGACGGAGAAGTATAATCAAGTGTTGAATTCTAATAAAATGTTCCACATCCGTGTGTGTGTATACTCTTCCCGTCTTGCAGAGGCCATTATTATAGCCATTCATTGTCTCTCTGTGTTTTTTTTTGGTATCATTAAAGCATGACATCAAAGCACCGTTACACACGCACACTAAGAGGGAGGGGGATAGGAAAATTGGTGGTGGTTGGCCAGCACAGCCGCTGGGCCAACAATTGATACTAGTCTCTAAACAAAACGCTAATTGCACAAATGAAGGCCCAATCTGAAATCCTAATTGTGTATGTTTTCTCTCCAACATGAAACGTACAAATTAAGTTCATTACCAACAACAAAAGTTACCTTTTGCAGACTACATTAGTCCCCCCTAATCAGGGACGAAGTTATGTGTCACGGAGTAGGGTCAACTGATCTCATTGAAAAAAATAATTATTTCATAATGTAAGATAAATTTTAAAATTTTAAGTATAATATATAAATTGACTAAACTCAAATTTTATAAATTTTCTACTATACGGAGTCAAATTAAAAATTTATAATTTTTTCAATCAAATTTTAATCTCATATAACTCTTATCCCCTCTATATATGTGTCTCTCTCTATAATATTTTTAAACTATATTTAATCTAATTTAAATAATTTTTCAAATTAATTAATTAATTATGAATAGAAAAGTCTATTATAGGTAAATATGGTAATATATATACCATATGTTATTAATTATTATACTGTTATTGTAATATAATATATATTTTATATATATGCAATCTAAAAATACAAAAGTATCCAAAAAAAAGTGGCAGGGGGCACTCACCGAACTCCTACTAAATTATTTTTAGTTAGTAATAATTTTGACCTTATTAAAAAACGATTCTGACTTGGTCACTGCCCCTAATTAACTAGGTTAACATGCACTTAGCTTGAGATCAACAACTATGACGCTAATTTTATCGGCGCTCTTTCGTCCCAAGGCGCCAGACGTGTGAGAAGTGCAGTTGCTGACGCACTTGGAGATGGGTACAATGTTCTGGCTACCCCTTCATTTGTTATCCGAGGCCCAGGATCATCTGAAGCAATAGACAAAGGAGGATTTCCTTCTTGAAGACATTCACGAGCAATATCACAAGCCAACTGACTTGACACAACATCCCACAAGCCATCACTCGCAATAATCAAACACTCATCTTCTGGATCTCTTATTGTGAAGGAAATCTCAGGCTCAGATATGACGAAAGACTTCAAAAACTTGTCTCCTGATTACAAAAACTATACAACTAAGGTTTTCGTGTGTAGAATTTGCATCAATGCTATCCATAGCATAAAAATATCTCCATTCTAGTTTGAAGAGCATAATCTAAGATCACATCAAGCCTTAGAAAAATACAGTTCACTTTTCTCTTTGAAAAATTAAAAAGAAGGTCATTCAGATTTAAAAAGTTCTACTCTTTTGCCCTTCTTTCTTCAATTAATTAACGTGCTTTTATTTTTTTCCTTTCTTTTTTATTTTTTGGTAAGGAATCCCAGAATCCCAAGCACATTGTTCAAAGATGTACATCTTAAAACTTACACATAATGAGAGTAAAGAGAAAAACAACCATTAATCTTTATTCTGTTAAATAGTATAATATGCTCCAAAGAAATAAAGAAGCAGAACTAGCTACATATGCCATAATAGTAGGTCAAGAAGTTATATATATTAAGCCGTTAGAATAGAAAGAGAGTCGACACATAGGAAACCATATAGAGAGTAGAAATTATGTGCTACTGTAACCAATATGATCTCTTTGACTGAACTTTTTGGAACTCATCCAACCCTCCATCAATTGCACAAAATCAATTGGTATTAATTGTATCGTTGCTAGAAATGGTTTCGTGGTTTCCAAAAATTAATATGTAGCACGTACACGGAATAGAAATGGTAATGGGAATGTTAATAATGGTGGAATGCAGAACCAGTCTAGTTCTCTCAGAAGGAAGACAATAAGATCCCATGATACTACTTCCAATAAATGAATATAGCTATCCATTTGGTAAAAATATTCATTAGATGGTCACGACACTTGACCACAAGTATCTAAAAGAAAATATTTCCAATTATATATAGGAGTATAGAAGCATTTGATTTCATAAAGTGTGTATTAGCAAAAGATTAGGTTTGTCATTTCAAAGAAACCACCTTATCTAGACACAACAACATATTGATCACCTTGTGGACAACGGCGGAGCCGAAGGTCAGTTCCAAAAAAAAAATTATCCTCCCTTTTTAAGAATTATAGTTTTAAATTTTGACATTATAGTATTCTTAAACCGCCTCAATTAAAATTTCTGACTGCTTGTGGAGAGACGTATACCCATGTGATAAATCAAATACTATAAGAGGTTTGGACACCCTGATTTCAAAAATAAGAAAAAATATATGTAAATCAAAACTTGGAAATTTTTTCTTCAAAATCTCAAATATAAAAATGTACATTTTTAGCCTGTCAACTGTGGAGTAGGAAAATCAACCTTTTGTTCTAATTAATGCCCCTAATAAATCCGAGGTGTACAATACATGCAACTTGTTCGAGATAACATGAAACTATACGATCAGCTCACTAACGAATATAGACATGTTTTTAATATGCAGAGATGATTACAAAGTACTATTGATAATTTTCCTATGAATGATGCTCCATTTATATTATTTAGTATTGTCATCTTGGCAGGACCTAAATAGCACACCAAATATCATTTCATGCAAATAAAATTTCACAAAGATTACCTATTGCACGGGACATGACCAGGACTCCTTCAACTCGCGCTCCATTCAAAAAGATAACTCGTCCTCCGAGAGACTCGATCCTCGAAAATCATCTGCTCTGTCCGGCTGCAAGCAAAAGTAAACTGATTATCATTATAATTAAGTTTTTGAATGAAAAATCACACACACACACAACACACAGACACACACATATATACATATTGCACGCGGTCCTGGGTTTTTCATTTAATGGTTTCAGATAAACACTAGAATATTGTTGCTTAGCAGAAGAGGCACAAGGAAAAATTCAAAGATGCTTTATACATGCGTAATTAGCCTGTCCCTAATGCCATATTTAAAAAGCCGAGGATTTAATCAAGCTAGCTCAAGATTGACCAATATGTAGGCATACAAGATGTAGAGTCCTCTTTCATATATTATATCAACAATAGATAAATTAGAAAACACATATACAATCTACATCAATCAGTTACTATTTAATACAACCTCCGTCCCAAGTAAAAATAAAACTAAGATCCAGGTACCTGTAAAATTTACAAACTTTAGAGATATATTTTTCTTTCATATTTATCTTTAAATATAAGGAGTATTTATTTTAATAGTGATAATATGACATATGAAGCTGGACGAATTAACCCGGTTTTGAATTTGATTAGCGTATGTATTGGGTTTCATGAGATTGAATCTATGTTATAGAAGTTAGAATTTTTAGTTATTATAAAAGTTTTATTTGATGTGTGAATCATGTAGACTGTGTACATTAAGTTGCTATTGAATACATCATACATGCAAAGTCTAGCCAAATCGATGAACTTAGATAAATTTGTGTATTCTTTTATTTTTCTATTTTTCAATTTCTATGTGGTTGTTTGTGATGTCGGTTCTTAAATCTAGCATTATTCAATATTATCTAAACACTTTTTCTTATTATTGGAATGAGAATTTTGTGTGGAAGAGATGAGAGTAATGTTTACCTGTTTACTTTATTTTTTATAAAAATATAGTAAGATAATCAAGTACTCCAGTACAAGGTTTTAATTTTTACTTCCTTCTGATCAACAGAGAGTGGGACAGCCCTTCCGGCGCGACATTGAACGGCGCGGGAGTCTCCACAATTACCAACAACAATGTGCTCCGCTGTCATTACCACCACCCCAGCCGTTGACCCAACTAGTCCCATCTCTGCTGTAGGGTGGCGCTCACAGTCGTACCCAATGTTCCCGCAGGCACACGTTCTCAGCACCACCTCATCCATCCTCTTGAAGCAACGCTTCATCGCCACCTGCCACCAATCCTCATCTGCTTCCTGCCCTTGCCCGCTACCGTTAAGCATCAACTCCTCCGTCAAAACTCTTGCATCTTCTCTCTACAATACGACGCCACCTAAACATGCACAGGTAATTTCTAATTGATCCTCAGGCCAATTTTGTCTTTCTCAATTGGTTAAATTAAAACTTCAGAAAACAAAAAATGAGATAATTAAAAAGAGAAGTCTGGTTGAGTTTTACGTGAGACCCTCCATGTCCATCGTATACACCAAAGAAATGCACAGGTAGAAACTGGTTAGCCTCCGGTCGGCACATGTTCGTCCTTATCGTTATAGCATCTTCCATTTGTCTCATCCTGCCGGCCACCGACATGCTTCCGTATACCGGCACCGCCTCAGCAGCATCAGTCAAAGTCGGCTGCGGCACCGACGATGAAGCATCAGCGGAAAACACAGAAGAAACATTACCGGCCGGCTTCGCGATGAGGTTTGAAGTGTCCAGTAAAATCGACATACTGGTGTCGGAATTCATAGCTCTCCTCATCTCGATCTTACGCCTGCGAAGTTCCCGTCATTTAGTTGTGGAATCCTCCTCGTCACCGTTCAGCATTCCACAATACCGTTACGCTGTCGACATTGACAACCGTACCGACTTCTAAGTTCTAACAATCTAACTCTCTCTCATACTAACGGAGTGGAAAAAATTCAAATAGAACTCGTATATCTATTATATTATATATAGTAGATCGAAAGAAAGAGAGAATAGACAGAGAGAGCCGTATTGAGTTTTGGAGATGAAGGAAGTCTGATTGACCGTCACGGATCTCTGTGTCATGTTCTTCTCACAGGTGTGTCTGTGTGACGTGTCTTTTTACGTAAACTGTCTTCTTTCTATTTGCTTTCTTCTATAACTCTATAACTCTACGTATACAAATATTAAATATAAATTTTTATATAAATTTTATTTTATTTTTTAATAAATAAAACCTGACACGTCTCCCTTTTAAATAATAAAATAGAATTTATATTTACTATTTGTGTTTAATTGTTTGTATAAGTAAATTTATTCTTCCGTCAATTAATATCGTCTGGCGGATATAAGAGAATTTCTCACCGAGTTTCAGTTACACGTGGGCACTGAGAGCTCTGACTTAAGCTATACAAGGCCCTTATACAGTTTACAACTGGACTGGACCTAAGAGACTCTGCGGGGTACACCTCAAGTACAATGGAGAGTTATTAATAGTTTTTTCGTACGGAATCACCAAGTGTTAAGAGATTCTTTTTCTCAGTATCGCTTCTAAGTTGCAGTACACTACTACTCTTGTAATTGGTACAGTGTCCTTTTATCTGTAAATTTTGAATGCCAGGTTCCGAATATCTTCAGGACTTGTAGGATTAACTGATATACCCTGGGATTGGGGGCTGGGGATTCATAGATTCTGATTGTGTTCTTGTTAAAGCTTTAGTTTCATAATTTTTACAGGTTGGGTCGAAGATATATTCTTCCTTACATTGATTGTTTTACCCAATGTCTTTTAGGTCATTTTGGAGTGAAACATAGTAGCACCTCTACATCAACCGGCATGACCATTAAATATTGAATGCCGTTAAACACTAAAAGTGCGCCAAACTGTTTCATTTGATGTCTTGGATATTGATACACCTTTACAACATATGTCATTTAGTTCCTAAATGAAAAACAAGTTGTTCAGCTGCCTGTTACATCAACTTTTGAGTTATCAGTAGTAGTTCAAGTCTTAATGTAACATATGAAAGGGTGAAAGGCACAGGTTTTTCAATACAATAGAGTGATGAAAAATAGGAACTTATCATTTTTTAAATTAATCTTGATCTGCTCCATGTGTGTTTGGAGTATGTGGTTGATTATGCTTCTAATGTTCTGGCTAGGACCTTTAGATAGTTTAAGGATACCTTCATGGCTTTATTGAGTTTTTATTTGTCTGATGCAGTTTTAGGGTTGGGAATTGATATGAATGGGCATGGTCAAATTCTCATAATAAATCTGAGAGTGCGTTGATGAGGTATGATATAGTGTCTAGAGAGAGGCAACTTCTGGGTGAATCTTCACTGAAATCTGGTTTCCTGGCAAACAGATTGAGCATGTTTCCTAATTAGCTTAAATTCATTTCAAATTTTTTTCTCGAATAATAATTTTTAGCTTCAACTTTTTATATTGAATTTTTGTTTGGGCAAATGTTACGTCCAAGCGTATGCTATTCACATATTATGTTTTGTTAATAAAAAATTAGGACTCACTTTTTTGGATGGAGGGACTATAATCCTCATAGCTATAGTCATCCTGAGAAGTGCCTTAGTTGGCAAGAGTTAGTAACATCTGACCTTTTGTCAACATGTTCTGAGACTGCTCTTGTATTTTGTACACAGTTGTAAAATACAAGTCGAGATATTTAGAAGACATTCTTATAATATTAATAATAGCCAAGGGCTATCAATATCATAATGGAAGAAGTGCATCGCAAGTTTGTAGAACAAAAGTGAGCCACGCTGCTCGTAACAGGACATCTGTTTATTGTGGACCATCTAGACTCATGTTGTATATTTGACCACATCAACTATATTGGTGGCAGCCATGTGACTATAATTGGGGTTCTTACCCGGTGTATCCCATCCTTCCACATCAAATGTCCAGACTCGGGTTCTGATTGCTTTTTTTTACCCGTGAATGTAACCTTGTATGATAGTTTCTGGAGTATCTTGGTGAAATATAGGGTTGCTGGCTCTACTTTAATGACCACACCTTTGAATGGTGAAATCATGACTTGGTATTTTGAAACAGGAGTTCCCACATTTCTCACTGTTCTATGGAGGGTTAAACCAGAATCATTTGTCTTTTCTGGGAAAACAGCTGATAGAGCTGGGTAGTTCAAATCCCCAGGATTGGTAAGGGTGTGTCGGCAAGATCTGTTGGAAAACTTACCAAAAACTACCAGCTCGCTGGTGGTTAGACCTTGGGTGCACAAGAAGTCAAAGTAATCCTGTGCCCCAAATCCCCAATGTCATAAATCAAACCTGGGTCGAGAGCTTTTGAGGGGTTTATATGTCCAGCACCATGGTCAAATGGGCTTGAAGGTGCACCTGATGATGCATCTCTGAGAGGATTATAATTGTTATCATGAATATAAGCTGTTGTCATCAGAGCTGATTTTATAGCTGCAGGGCTCCAGTCCGGGTGCCTTGCCTTTATCAACGCGGCAATGCCACTCACATGTGGGCAGGACATGGAAGTTCCGGACAGGATATTGAACTTGATTCTTCGACGATCTGTTGACAAACATGATGGACCAATAGCTGCAGTCCAAGCAGCAAGTATGTTCACTCCTGGTGCAACCATATCGGGCTTCAGAATCTCTAAACTGAGGATATTAGGCCCTCTGGATGAAAATGCCGCCACCACGGGAGACGGCCTTATTCCTAACCTGGTCTCCTGAAATGACTGAGTTGCCGTTCCATGCAAATTTGTTAAAGCATAACGCTTAATTTCTTTCCCTACCTTTTCACCGACAGCAACGGTTGGAAGAAGGTGACAGTTTGCCACCAGCTCTTCTCCGTTAGCGTCGGTGTTTGATAAAATCATTCCGATTCCGCCTGCGTCTTTCACCACTCGACCGTTCTGAACTCGAGGACTAATGCCACGATCGACTATCACAATCTTTCCAGAAACCGTGCGCCTATCCAAAGTGCCTTCCAAACATAATGAACTTGGATCAGGGCTACTGAAATTACTCTCTGTATATACCAGAGGATACTACTTTCTCGCGAATAGGTTCCTTCGGCCTTTGTAAAGTGAAGCTCCAGTCAGTTTTTGACCAGTTCCCAGCTTTACAGTAGATGGAAAATCTCTATCCATTGTGCTGGCTCCTACTGTAGTGATCCATGGTGATACGTTTGTGAGGCTAACTGGGTCCCCCTTACCTGCCGGGCATGAAATAAAAACTCCCATCTCCATAGCCCCGAAAGCTGCTATGGACAAACTGTCGCGATGATAAGGTGAAATTCCACCACCTAAAGAGATGGACAAGACATTCAGCCCATCAGCCATAGCTTGGTCAACTGCAGAAAGAATATCAGAGCTAAAGCATCCACCAGCCCAGCAAACTTTGTAAGCTGCAACTCTTGCACCAGGGGCCATCCCTCGGGAGGTACCATAGGCATAACCTAAAAGGTTCGCCCCGCGAACCGGAGATCCTGCAACTGTTGCTGCAGTGTGTGTACCATGGCCATCTTGATCTCGTGGCGATTTGTACTCCTCTTTCTCATTGATTTTGCCTAAAGTTGCCTCGTATCCGTGGTAGAATATGTTGAAAATATAAACTTGATTAATATTATTAATTTATGTTAGTACATGAATGAGTGAATGTCTAAGTTTATGATATATGTATACACATGAATGTATTTAGAAGTGTCTTGGAACATGTATGGCTAGATTCATGTACATGTATTTGGTCAGGTAGTAATTATTAAAGTGACTTTAAAAGTATCCTAAGAGCCCTATAAACAGTCTTGTATGTGAGTCATTTTAAAGCAAGTGAGTTGAATCAAGTATTTTAAGGTTTAAACAATCTTCCTCACTTCTCTATAATTTATTCTTTTCCATCTATTTTCCAACAAAGTGATACATTTATGTACATACATGTATCATGAACTTAGACACTCACTCATTCATGTACTAACATAAATTAATAATATTAAATCAAGTTTATATTTTCAACACCCCCTCTTAAACTTGATTTATGAAATTCTCAATAGTGTTGTAAAAAATTTTGATCTTCTGATGTCTTCAATTGTAAGATTCTCTTTTGCCATCTTCATTGATGTACGTATATGGCACAAATAATTGTCTTGACATACTCGAGTCTTTAGCACGTTGAAATACTTTCATTATTTTTACAATTTCCTTGGATGTGAGAATTTTATCTCTTTTCTTTACTTTTGTGCCTCGATATTTATTCATCACACATGCTTGTTTTAGAGATTCGTCTTGGCTTTGGCACTTGAGACTTGAGCATTTGAATTTTAGTGGTTTGGAAGCTTTGTCGAAAAAGATGATGGTGAAATGGTTGCCTTCAATTCACCACCCCGATCAACTTTGTGAAGGGTGTCTTTTTGGCAAGCAATCTCGGGAAAGTTTTTCGAAAAAGTCAACTATTAGAACAACCATGTCGTTGGAACTTGTGCACTCGAATGTGTGTGGTCCTATTCATCCGTCATCACTTGGTAAGAATAATTATTTTCTCCTCTTTATCGATGATTTTTGCAGGAAGACATGGGTGTATTTTCTCAAAGAAAAATCAGAGGTGTTTGGAGTCTTTAAAAAATTCAAGGCTCTTGTGGAGATGCATAACGGGTATAATATCAAGGCCATTAGATCCGATAGGGGAGGCGAGTTCACGACAAATGAATTTAAATTATTTTGTGAAGAAAATGGAATTCGCCATCTTTTAACAGTTCCAAGATCGCCAAAACAAAATGGGGTGACAGAAAGAAAAAATAGAAGCATCCTTAACATGACTCGAAGTATGTTGAAGAGCAAGCAAATGCCAAGAGAATTTTGGGCCGAAGCTATTGATTGTGCCACCTATTTGTTAAACCGTTGCCCAACTATAAGTGTTGAAGGCATGACACCACAAGAAGCATGGAATGGGAGAAAGCTAAGTGTTTCATATTTGCGTGGTTTTGGGAGTGTTACATATATGCATGTATCGGATGAGAAGAGGTTGAAGCTAGATGATAAAAGTGAGAAACATATTTTCATCGGCTATGATGCGAGATCCAAAGGCTATAAATTGTACAATCCAAGCAACAACAAAATTGTGATAAGTAGAGATGTGAAATTTGATGAAGAAAGCTCATGAGATTGGAACATTTCGGGGTAAAATTATAATTTCTTTCCTTTCATTGACGAGGAAGCATAAAAAAGAGAAGCAGTCACGAGGAATCCTATTTCTCCACCTCCATCTCCACCACCATCCATTGGGCAATCTAGTCCACCTTCATCTCAATCAAGTTCAAGTGAGCGACCTCAAAAGATGAGAAATGTGCAAGAAATTCTTGATATTATCGATGAGATAAATATTTAATAATTTGAATTTATTTTGTCTCTTTGCGGATAGTGAACCTATGGGGTTTAAAGAAGCATCCAAAGACAAGAAACAGAGGAGTGCCATAAATGAAGAAATTAAAGCCATTGTGAAGAATCAGATATAAGAGCTACACTTCTAAAAGGCCAAAAACCAATTGGGGTGAAATGGGTGTACAAGACAAAGTAGAATGCAAAGGGTGAAATGGAGAAATACAAAGCAAGGTTAGTAGCCAAAGGTTACAAACAAAGACCCGCTATTGACTATGAAGAAGTATTTGCCTCCGTTGCTTGCTTGGAAACTATAAAATTGCTTCTATCATTGGCGTCTCAAAACGATTGGTCGATTTGCCAAATGGATGTGAAATCCGCATTTTAAAATGGATTTCTTGAAGAAGAAGTGTACGTGGAATAACCGCTTAGCTATATTGTCAAAGGAGAAGAAGATAAAGTTTTAAAATTGAAGAAGGCGTTATATGGATTAAAGCAAGCACCAAGAGCTTGGAATAGCCGAATTGATAAATATTTTCAAGACAATAATTTCAAAAGATGCCCATTTGAACATGCCGTTTATTCGAAGGTCGAAAAGAATGGCGATATTTTATTTGTGTGCTTGTATGTCGATGATTTGATTTTTACCGGAATTAATCCAAGCATGATTGAAGAATTTAATAGGGCTATAGTGCGTGAATTCGAGATGATGGATATGGGTCTCATGGCTTACTACCTTGGCCATAAAGTAAAGCAAAGCAAAGAAGGAATTTTTATTTCTCAAGAAGGATATGCTAAAGACCTTCTTAAGAAATTTAAAATACTTGATTGTAAGCCGGTGAGCACACCCATTGAATGTGAAATTAAACTGTCAAAGCATGAAGAAGGAGATACGGTGGATCTAACATATTTCAAGAGTCTTGTTGAAAGTTTGCGATACTTAACATCCACAAGACCGGGTATTGTATATGGAGTTAGCTTTATTAGTCGTTACATGGAAAAGCACATCGTGACTCATTTGAAGGTTGCTAAATGAATTCTCTGTTATATCAAAGGTACTCTTGATTTTGTCTTATTTTATTTAATATCAAATAATTTCAAGCTTGAGGGATATTGTGATAGTGATTGGGCCGGAGATAGTGATGGCCGAAAGAGCACTACCGGTTTTATTTTCTTCATGGGGAATACGGCTTTCATTTGGAGTTCGAAAAAGCAACTTATTGTGACATTTTCTACTTGTGAAGTGGAATATGTTGTTGCTACAGCTTGTGTTTGTCAAGCCATTTGGCTTCGAAATCTTTTAAGAGATCTTTATTTGCAACAAGAGAAGCCAACAAAAATTTATATCGACAACAAGTCTACAATTGCATTGGCTAAGAATCCGGTGTTTCATGACCGAAGCAAACACATTGATACAAGGTATCATTTTATAAGAGAATGTGTTGCGAAGAAAGAAGTTGAACTTGTATTTGTGAACTCTCAAGACCAAATTGCCGATATTTTTACAAAGCCATTCAAAGTCGAATTATTTTGCAAATTGCAGAGCTCACTTGGTGTGACAAGTTTAAGAAGGGGTGTTGAAAAGTAAACTTATCATAATTAAGTATTCTTATTAATATTTATGTACTTGTTCTGCATATGTGCTTGAAGAAGATATGGAAAATCAAATGGAAATGGAAATTCCAAGCATATGTGACGAATAAATGTCGAGGCATAAAAGTAAAGAAAATAGATAAAATTCTCACGTCTAAGGAAATTGCAAAAATAATGAAAGTATTTCAACGTGCTAAAGACTCGAGTATGCCAAGACAATTATTTGTGCCATATACATCAATGAAGATGGCAAAAGAGAATCTTGCGATTGAAGACATCAGAAGATCAAAAAGGTTTACAACATTATTGAGAATTTCATAAATCAAGTTTAAGAGGGGGTGTTGAAAATATAAACTTAATTTAATATTATTAATTTATGTTAGTACATGAATGGGTGAGTGTTTAAGTTCATGATACATGTATGTACATGAATATATTTAGAAGTGTCTTGGAATATGTATGGCTAGATTCATGTACATATATTTGGTCATGTAGTAATTATTAAAGTGGCTCTAGAAGTATCCTAAGAGCCATATAAATAGTCTTGTATGTGAGTCATTTCAAAGCAAGTGAGTTGAATCAAGTATTTTAATGTTTAAACAATCTTCCTGACTTCTTTATAATTTATTCTCTTCCATATATTTTCCGACAGAATACTCTAGCCCCAACAATTTTTCTACTACAGTGATGCTTAGCAAAACCACGGCCTATTTGACATGTACCCTTCCAGTTAGACCTGGCAAACGGGTCGGGCTTTCGGCGGGCCGAGCCAAAATTGGCCCGGATTTTGGCGGGATGTGAAATGTTGGCCCGCGGGCCATATGAGTATTTTTTAAAATTTTTTTTTATTATGACTTATAATTTAAAATAAATATTAATATTAATTATTTATAATTATGACACATAATTTCTATATAATCGGCAATTATTATGGTCTTCTTTTAATTATTCTATTAGTTGCGAAAAGCTTTTAACATAGAATTGGGTATAACATGCTTGATGTTTCGTGTGTATATATATATATATATATATATATATATATATATATATATATATATTGTCGGCAACCTGTTTCGGTAAAGCTTGAAGTGGGCAGCAATATAGAATTAGGTATTAATTACTAGTTATTTTATATATAGATAATTAGATATTAAAGCTGCATGTTTTCGATTTTTTGAACCAAAGCAAAGGAAGCACTTTTTTGGATTATTAAAGCAACACACGGTTTATGTATATATATACATGCTGTTGCTGTTTCGACTTGTCCCGAATTGAGTGTCCTGGATTTCAAAAGCAACAAAAGTAATAATTAATCATATAATATTATTACTAAATAAAATAAAATAATCAATTTATAACAATGTCAAGCAAATAAGTTTTTTAACAATATAACAAATTTTTTCTTTATTTGATTTGTTTTCTAAGTTTTTTTTTTTTTTTATCAACAATGTTAAGTAATAAAAAAAAAATTATAAAAGTCCGCTGGCCAGGTAACCCGCGGGCTAGGCCAAAAACGACCCAGATTTTCTTGAACTGCTTTTTTTAAGCTCAAAGCCCAATTTTTTTGGACCAATCCGACCCGGCACGCGAGTCCTGGGCCTTTTTGCCGAGTTTACTTCTAGTTCCAGTGAACTGAGACTGGTGTCAAGCCAGTATCATTGAAGCTCTGACTCTCTGGACATATTCCGGTATCAAGCACTCCCACTACAACGTCGTCGTCTGCTAATTTTTTAGACCAGACACTTGTGCTATCTTCGGGTTCGAGACCAAGGAAAAAGGGACTCCTTGTGGTGTGTAGTTGATATAGAGTCTCAGGAAATACAGCCACCACAGCATGATGTTCCTGTAGTCTCTCCACTTCTTCTTCACTAAGCCTGGCGGCAACACCATGAAAAGCGGTTTGGTAACTATAAATTATTCTCTCTTCTTCAGTTGTATCTTCTGTATGTGGTTCAGAAGCTACAGATTGTATCATTGAGGCGTACCATGCATTAAACATGGTCAGTGAAGGTTTCTGGCATTGCCAATCTATCCATTTGGACGATATAGGTCTTCTTTGTCAACGGGCTGTTGGTTGTAGACAGGACATGGTTGATGATAAGATAGCTTGATAGAAAGAAAAATAGCCGTTTTACTGGAATTCCAGTCATTTCTTGAGAAATACTAAAAGCGAGGGAGATGAAGAAAAGAAGTGAAGTAGTCAAGTGAAGAAGATGAGAGGTGGCAAATGAGTAGGTGTCCTTTGTGGGGGTATCTAAGACTTAAAATATCCATTAAATGTGAGGGACCTAGCTGTCTTCTTGTGTAGGTGATAAAGGTGTGTCTCCTTGTGTAGGTGATAAAGGTGGCGGTGGTTTAATGAATGCCAGTTCTGTATTGTGTTTTGAAGAGCTCAGCTGGGTGGTGGTCTAAGAAGTTATTGGTTATGGACCTTATGGTCCTCAAGTCTCATTTACTGATTCAGTGTTCTTGGTACCATTTTTAATCCAGTAGCACAACAGACTAACCATAGCACATCACTATCAAATTGGGTCGGGTTTTCATTCTATGAAGGTATGTGAATTGGTCGCTTAAAATTAAAATCATGAGCATCATGTCTTCAGAATTTTAATCTGTTTCACAGTTTCTTTAAATGCTAATGAGGTGCTTGTTTGTTGCATGTGATAGGATATGTTCTTATGATCCTCTCTGTTTTTCACAGGATGCATGTTTTTCATAACCAAGCACCGTCAGATTACTTGACGTGAGAAATGAGGTCTGCTTGTCTATTGACTTTAATGTCTCTCATTACCTGCATTTAGCATAAACTTGTAGCTAATCGGTTACTATCAATTTTGCCCGTGAATATTCTGGTTGTTCGGTAACATTGCAGGATGGTCATCCAGCCTTCTGGATTTACTATTGTACAAGGTCCATAAATGTAGTCTTTATTTCTAGGGGAAAAAATGTTGCTTATGAGTAAATACTTTTTTCTGGTCCACATACTTGTTTTTTTACTTTTAACTTTTCTTTCAAAGAAAGGTATTTTCTATATTTATATTTTACTTCAAAAAGATTCTTTGGTCATTGCTTTTCTTTTATTATGAACTAGGAAGTAGTTAATATGAAACTGTTATATAATGAACTAATTGAATTCACTATTCATCTTATAGCGCATTACAAGAGATAAAAAGCTAAAGCTACATATCTAATCGATTTTGTGTTCCACATGATGATTTTTTTTAGGGTAAGACGCAAAAGAGTAGTCCTGAATGTCCATCTCTCAAGAGTCACGGAAGAGACCCAAACCTATGACTTAGACGGAGGAGCAGTGAGATTTTAGTACTCCTCCGTGAAGCCCGAAGGGATGTGGTGGTAAGAGGAAACATTTTTTACTTGGTTGAGTTGTGGTAAAAAAAGTGTTGCATAATAGTTTTTGATAAATAAATTTCAATATTAGTTAGTGAAGATATTTTGGAAAGTTCATTAGTAAACTCATCTCTAAAAGCACTAATATAGGAGTAACTTTCTAAAAATGTTTTACGCCAAAACCGTCTATTCTCGAGTAAATTTACGACCTGTTATAAAAATGAAAAATGGGTAGCTAGGAGATACTGTTTTATGCAGAAAATATTTACTAAGTTTACTAGTAGCACCTTGTCGGATGCTCGAATAAATACCGAGTTTAATGAACATGGGAAACGATGGATGAGGAAAATATCAACCACCGCTATCGACAACTCCACCTTTCTGCGTGTTAAAGCTATTGGCCCTACTCCCACTGCTTGATTTATTGCTGGGCAACCGTTGCACTAGACCACTAGTAATGTAATGTTACCAACTTATTACGTACTCTCTTTTTCATATTTTTTTTTTTGGAATTGATATTTTTATAAATAAAAATATTAGTTTCACAAAATTCTTCTCACATAAATAGTAAATGGGTTTCACATTTATGCGAGAGAGATTTTGTAAAAAATCTCTCACATAAATAATAAATGAGTTCCACACTTACGTGAGAGAGATTTTATAAAAATATTAATTTTTATTTATGAAAATAACAATTTTTTTTTCTTTCTATTTAATAGTGTTTCTCCCAACAAATAGTCATCTTTTTAGTAATAATAACAGTATTATAAAGTGACAACATTTTTAAGTTTGTCTTCTTAATTTTATTACTCCGTATTACTTTAACCACTATTCAAGTAAAAATACATATTTAATATTTACAAAATTTATAAATAAGATTTTTTTTCTTTTGGTGTGGAACGGCGGCTCATGTGATAATTTCCCTGAAGGACGGAATAATTTTTTGCAAAATAGAGACCTTCTTCTCTGGTTCAGCTTCAAGGTCTTAAAATGTTTAATGGGGTATACGAATTACCAACAAACTTTGTAGTAACCGTTTTTTCATAATGAATACTGTAAGACCGCATAGGCTTGATAGCAGCACATCCTACTCCTTTACATTCATTTTTAATTTACATTTTAAGTGAAAATACAAAAATTAATAAATATAATTAATGCTTTGTTTTATTGATCAAATCAAATATAAAATCTTAATATTATTATCTCAAAATCCAAGAGAAAGGTTAAAGAAAAATAAATTAGCATTTAATATAGGAATATATGAAAAATTAAATTAAATCATTAATACTTCTTTAAAATTTAAATAAATAAAAAAGAACAAATTTACTCTTTAAACTGACAAATAAAAATGGAGGGAGGGGAGGAGTGGTTACTACATTCAATAAAGGGGCTATGAATTAACTTGTTAAAGGACTACGGAATTAGCGAAAGAAAACCCAATAATAGAAACTAGCCATCTTTATGAATGCAAATTGCTAACGGTTTCTTTAATAGACCCGATGTTGATCTAACACAACAATCCCTTTTGCTTCTTCGTCTAAATATATATTAATTACCTTTCCTTCACATAAAATCCTTATTCGTAAAATTTATAAACTTTATTGATATATTTTAGTTTGATACTTATTCTTTAAGTTATTGATTTTTTAATTTAATAATGATACACGATGATATAATTGTGATAATTTATTCTAGGATATTATGTCCTATTATATTAACATAAAAAATAAGACTTTTTTTTTTGAAAAAAAGTTTACAAATAAAACTTTTTATTGATACAAAAGGAGTATTATATTTTGAATAATAAATAAGGGAGTCGGTTTGGTCTAATTAAATTTATTTTTATATTTAATCCTTAAGCCTAAAATTTTTCATATATTATCTTATAATATTTTATTTTTAAAATTAAAAGTTTAGTCTTAAAATTATTTACAAACAAAATATGAATTACACATGGCCCTAGTAATAATCATAATTAAATCTTATATTGCCGGAAAATCAATCAAGTCTGTAGCATGCAATGTTTGGCGAGCTTGATTAACCTTTTCTTTTCCGGTGGCCGACTATGACTACTAGTCTACTACTATGCAGTCAGAAAATAAGTGCTGGTTTGGTTTGTTCGAGGAGGGTTGGGGTGGGCTTTTGTTTAATCGCGGCCACCCGCACCTTTAGCTGGGCCTGGGGCCGCCTGTGTAATATGAACCTTGGGTCTCACAAAGAGAGTAATTAAAGAAACACAGAGTCTATGGGTCTGAGTACAACTGCTTGAGTCGCCTAAGGACAACCAAATTTTTCATCATTTCAGCTGTTGTTTTGGTATTAGGCTCGCTCCCATCAATTCTTATTATTTCACTTTTTTAATTGTGAAACGTTTTTTTCTTTTTTATTGCCAAATTTTATTTTCTTCTTATACGTTAAACTTGTATTTTCACCCATAGAACGTGAGTTTACTTAATATTATTATTTAGAGATTGATTATGTAATAATTCGTTATACTTGTATTAATATCTTTCTGTAATGGATATACTAAAAAAAGACCTCTGTAGTTTTGGCTTTCAACTCCCTTCATTGCAAACAATAAAAAATTCTACAACATAACTAGGTATAATTTTAAAAACTAAAATTTAAGATTATTGATAAAATAAATTTTCGTAAAATACCCGACTTTGTCTTTTTTTTCTAAGAATTCCTCGTATTCAAGATAGCTTATCATAAGCACTCGCCCAATACGACTAGTTACTTACCTCTTTGCGACCTCATCATTTAACTTCAAGCTCAAACCCATATCTTAGTCACTGGGTCGATTCTTTCATTTCAAAATTAAAAATTTATTAATAAAATAAGAATTTTTAAAGAATTTTTTTTCAAACATATCACTAATATTATTTCGAAATGTTGCAACAGTGAGATGATTATACTTAATCAATCAAGATTAATAGCAATGATAGTAGTGGCATGATAATATTTAATTAATCAACGATAATAGTAATGACATTAGAAGCAGGACAATTTTTTTTCTTTGATTAAGAACAGATTGAGTATAAAAAAAAATGACACTCCCTCCGTTTAAATTATGAGGTCAATATTGACTTTTAAAAAATTAATTTGAGATATTTTTAAATTTAGAATTTTCGTGATTTATTTAAATTTTAAAAACAATACATTTTATAACTAATAATACTTTTAAGGTAATTTATGATATTTATAATTATATTAACATAAATTATATGAATTCATGTCAATTTTGAGTTTTAAAATTAATTTTTAAAATATTAATATTAATATTATAATTTAAAACAGGAGGAGTATTAAAAATAGATTATGTTTAAAGTGTGAATATGTATAGCCCAGTCATCTTGCTGGCTAACGCTACACAAGTAACACAACGTTGATTATAAAATCGCCATTTAATAACAGAATCGTGTAAATTAAGGAGGTGACCCAACATATTTTTAAAGAGAGAAATTATTGAAATATATATAGAATAAATAAAAGAAGAGAAGTAACGTAAACTTAAGGAATAAAAAAATAATATATATTTTTCGGATTGGTAAAGCAAATTAGAACCCTGCATTAATTTTCATTTACAACTCATGTGATCTTCAAACAAACTATTTTTGGCATATTGTACGAACCCCACGTGAATAATAATACCTATAAAGTTTCGATTTCTCTTTTTACTGATTTCTTTCTCCCTCGCGCGCAGAAATTAAGGAACCTTCGTAAGAGAATTTGTAATATTTCAACACGATTCAATTATATCATAATGTGAACTCATGAAAATAGCTAGTTTTTTTTTTTATATTATTTTGAAGAAAAAAACCCATAAAAGTCTCCACAAAAGTACTGGTTTTTATGAGTACAGCCTGCGAACTCTAACCTAACCCGTGAATGATTGCAAAACAACAATCAGAGAGAATCAAACAAAATATCACCTTCCCGTTTGTCTTTGTTCCACTCAAGTATCGCCCCCTGCCACCCTTTATTATTTCGTCCCCTTTCTTATCTTCACTCATCACTACAAATTAAACCAAAACACTGGCTTGATAGCATTATGGCTAATCTACTGCACAACTATACTTTATCTATTGTCACTCTTCTAATAATAAGCTTCGAATTTGCATTTTCCAAGCCCGAATTAGTAACAGCACCTCCATTACCAGTTCTTCCCCTCCCATCATATTCTCAGTTAAAATGGCAGCAAAGAGAAGTAATTATGTTCCTTCATTTTGGCGTCAACACATTCACGGATTCCGAATGGGGCACCGGAAAGGAAAGTCCGGCCATCTTCAATCCACTGGGCCTCAACGCCAACCAATGGGTTGATGCGGCGGTCCAAGGAGGCATTTCTCTCATGATCCTCACTGCTAAACATCATGATGGATTTTGCTTGTGGCCTTCTAAATACACTGACCATTCTGTTATACAAAGCCCATGGAAAAATGGGCATGGCGATGTAATTCAAGAGCTTGTCAATGCGGCCAAGCCCCGTGGCATAGACGTGGGCTTGTATTTGTCACCGTGGGATCGACATGATAGAAGATATGGCCGTATACAACAGTATAATGAATACTACTTGGCTCAATTACAAGAACTTCTCAATAAGTAAGTTACATATCACTCTCTCCATTTCAAAATAACTGTTCAATTTTGACATTTTTTGTTCAAATTAACCGTTTTATTATAATCTACGTTATTTTTGTTTGTTAGGAGTAATCGAATTTGACGAGATTAGTGTTTGCTTGTAGATATGGGAATGTTAAAGAGATATGGTTTGATGGAGCAAAGGGTTCGGACGCGCCAAACATGTCATATTATTTTAACGACTGGTTCTCAATGGTGAAAGAATTGCAGAGCACAATTAATATATTCTCTGACGCTGGACCGGATGTTAGGTGGGTCGGAAATGAAAAAGGATTTGCCGGAAGTACATGTTGGTCCATCATCAATCGGACTTCATTATCAATCGGAAATGGAAGCATAGTTGAGTAAGTAAAGTAGAAAGCATCCCAACACCAGCCACTATTAATTACACTTTATGATACTATATATACGTACATAGTTTAATTTGCACCTTTTGCTTTTATTAAATTTAGTTGCGTGGCAATGCATTATTGTTGAGTACCTTTATTAATGTAAATTACGTGTCACAATGTAATCAATCGAGCACTACTACGGTGATTTATGTTATGGACGGTGTATTCAGACCACTCATAGCAATGGAGTCCAATGTCATGCTAGTGTGGTGAATAGTTTAGATTCTCGAGGCACTAATCATGCAATTTAGATTCTAAATTTTTTCTAATCAATCCCACTCTGTTTTTCAAGTTATATTTAGATGACAAGGGACCCACAACGACTACCCTTTAATTGTGCGGTAATGCTCATAGTTAATTTTGCTTCACTAGTCACACTACCAGTTACCAAACTTGGGGGAAGGATATTTAGAATGGGTTTTGGTGCAAATTTCATCTTAATTGTAATCATAAATTGATGGGGACGTATGTAGCTAGCCAGCCACATGCCCATTTCACTCCACGACATGAGCTTTGGCAGTCGGCAGGCCTATGACCCCACTTTAGATTAAGATCATCTAACAAGGTTTTGAATGGATGCTATCTTGCGATATAAGGTTTTATATATTCAACAATTTCACATGAAGAGCAGATATGTAAATGTTTACGCATATAAATTCTAACATGTCAACAATAATGGTTGGACGTCTTAACAAGGTATCACTCTTTTACACTATATCATCATCATCTAATGGTATACAATAATGTGCAGCTATATCAACACTGGTGATCCGAAAGGGACTGATTGGCTGCCAGCAGAATGCGATGTCTCCATCCGAAAAGGATGGTTTTGGCACAAGTCACAACCACCCAAGAAGCTAAGTAAGCTACTTGAGATTTACTACAATTCGGTGGGCCGAAATTGCCTATTACTACTTAACGTGCCCCCTAATACCTCCGGATTAATATCCGATAGTGATGTGCAACGACTAAAAGAATTCAAAGGGGCAATCGACACAATTTTTTCAACCAATTTAGCCGAAAAATGTTCCATTAAAGTAAGTAGCCAAAGGGGAGGTAAAAACGGCGGTTTTGGGGCAGCAAATGTGCTAGACAGCGACCATCTGTGGACATATTGGGCACCGAGTGATAAATACAAGGACCACTGGATTGAGCTTAGAGCTAGGGACGAACGGGTGAGATTCAATGTGATCCGGATTCAAGAAGCGATCGGGCTTGGTCAAAGGATCGGACGGCATGAAATTTATGTAGACGGGAATCTTGTTGCGAAAGGGAGTACAGTAGGGTATAAGAAGCTTTACAGGCTTGCAAAGGGAGCGGTTGAGGGGTATAGTGTGAAGATCAGAATCATGGGGTCACGGGGAATACCTCTAATATCTTCAGTCGGTCTGCATTTTGATCCCTTTTGGCATCCAAATGGGCAGTGACGTCATCAATTCAAAGGAAAAGAAAAGAATAGTCACTTTCTCAGTCGCTTGTTGGGGATTAGCTTTTTTTATTAAATTGACTTTTAAAAGTTACTGTTGATCATTCTTATATTTTGAAAATGATGGAGTTCGATAAAGTAGTTTTCAATCTAACTTGAATGTAAGTAGTAATATGTTTCAAAAACTTCATGCGACTTCAAATTTTAAAACTAAAAATGTCTCTAATTTTAAATTAATTTGAATGAATTAAAAATGAAATTGTATATAATCTAATCTCGTATTGAGTATAAATTTTGAAACTCTGAACCCAGGCAAAACTTATATAATAATCGAAACAACTTAGTTAATTAGCTGCTAAAAGTTCTTAACAGACGTATAAGTATCACCTTTGCTAATTCATTGATCGATCAGTGTTAATAAAACGATAAGTTATGATGGAATATCAGAATCACAATGATGGTAAAAAAATCCTCCATATATATATATATATATGTGTGTGTGTGTTTCAAGGAAGAAGTACTGGAGTTGTAGTGAAACTTTACAGGTTGCCATGTTAGCATGCATGCACCAAGCAGAATAGTGCATACAATTTGGCACCTATATACTACATTCTAGGCTTCAAAGTTAGTCCGCGCTCTAGGTAGTTATTTAAGAAGATATATGATGGATAGTGATGTAAGCAGAAGGCATTTCAGATTTTTTGTCAGTTTATGATGCACTCTTCTTCTTAATACGGTAAACCCTTAACATCCTGTAGAGTTTTTCAATAAATTGTCACATTAACAAAATTTAGTTCTAAAATTTAATAATTAAGAATATTATGCATAAAAATTGATGCTAACTTTTAAAATATGAATAAAGAGTTCAAAAAATAAGCAAATTAAATCCTTATTTTTGGACGAATTAATATAACATTCGATTCATAAGAGTAAAAGTAATTTTTAAGATGAGTGCTCGACATGTGGAGTAGTGGTGGTCGATGAACAAATTTAGGCCAGACAGAGCTTTTTACAGTTTTAAGATATATAGAATTATTGCATTTTCCTAACAAACGAACGTGGAATTAACGAAGAATTCTATGTTACTTAATTAGTTTTAAGGAAATAACTTTTGAAAAGTATTTTTGAGAAATTATTTTCAGTAAAATAGAATATTTTTGATTGTTTGGTGGGTAAAACTGAAACAAATGCCATGATTAAAAAATATCCTCCCGCTTTTAGTATATATCAAAAAATGAATTTCATGACGTTCTCACAAAACATAATCTTTTATATGGAATGTATATTTTATATTAGTCAAACAGTCAAATATCGATCATAGTCTTCATAAGTAAATAAACAAGATGCATTAATTTCGGATACTCATTGTTTAATTATATATACATGTACATCGTTGAAGGGATAAACCCACAAAAAGAAAAGACGACAATTTGCATTTGGTTGTACGTTACTCAGAAGATAAGCTTCTCACTTCGATATCGTATTGGACTTAAACTTGGAGTGGGTTGGGCGGGCTTCTTAGAGGATGTCCACTGTTTTGTTTTTTTTTTTGTTTATAAATATATATGGGCCACTGTGGAAATAGTCCACTTTAGTGCTGATTTAATGGTTTGTGTTTCTCAATAGGATTTTTAGGCTTGTTTGGTGTATGATTGGATTCACGTTTTTTATTAATTTTTATAGGGTAAAATAATTACAATCATCCGGATGAGTACTTAAATATGCACTTTATTTATCAAATGAGATTTTCACCCACAACTGCGCATATTAAACGTCATTTTTTCAAGGGAATTGAATATGATTGTTAAGTTTACCCGGTAGGTTATGTCTGTTATTTAATAATGGACAACTCTACGCACATAAATTTTTACACAAATTCTATCTCAATTATTAAAAAAATTGATACGGATTTTTATTTCAGACATCACTTTTTAATTATGAGATAGAGTTTTTATTTAGTATTTGTGTTTAGTTATTTGTGTAAGTAGACTTATTCATACAATAAAACAAAAGTGTTGGAGGTTGTTTTTGTCATTTTAAAAACTAAATTTTATATAGCGCATATATTTATTGGTCAAATATCCTCTTTGTTACTTTTATAAATCTTTTTTTACTTATGAATTAAAGTTCTTATTATTTTAAAAGAAGCAAAAAAATCCCAATTCGATAAGAAAATTTTAATTTTGTGACAAATTGAATCCAGTTTGTGTAGAGCCCCTAATTGTAAATTTTGTTGGAGGTGTTTTTCAAGTCAGTGGTGCTTGATTACTATAAACACAAAGCAGCTGATTTTCATACTTGTGAGTAGTATACTTTTCAAACTTAGCCCTTCATATTTACCCTAATTTGGTATTAATCAAAAACCTGTCTATATACATATTATTATAAGGTATCAACAATTAAGTGCTAGTGTGTACTATACATGATTGATATGCTTCACAAAATTCCAAACAACCATCTAGGAATTCCATTAAATAATACTGCATAACCTAATAGCTAGCTAGCTTTCGTTTGTGATAAGAGCTTACATGTACATGCAACTTGAGCCGACTTAAGTCATAATCATGTATTCTGATATAGAAAAGAAAAGATGATACTTATCTGGGTTGCTTTATTACTACAATTTTAAATTTTTGAATATTTTTATCAATCATTTTATATCAAGTTTCGTGTCATTCTCAAAACTTAGTCATTTTAGATAATTGATCAAGTATAAAATAAATATTTAGTTACACTAGTGATTACCATTTTTACAGATGATAAGAAGTATGAATAATATTCCCTCCCAACCGAATTATAATATTATTATTAATTTTTAAAAAGTTAATTTAAGATATAATAATTTTTTTAATTTTTTTAATCTTATAACTAACTGTACTTTTTAGTTAATTTATTATATTCATAATTATATTAATATAAAATAAATAAATTTATCTTAATTTTAATTTTAAAAATTAATATTAATTTATAATTTAAGATGAAACGGGGTCTTCTTCTGAGAATCAAGGGCGGAGCCAGGTTGACAACTCAGGGGGTGTCATGGTATAACTTTAGTATAAGAAATATATTAACATGCAAAAAAAAAAAATCATCATATTTTCTATTCATCCTTATCTCGTCGGCAAAATATAGACAAAAGAGGAGACAAAATAAACGTTTCATGCTTATATTTCAACTAAATCATATATCAAAATAAAATCCGTCATTTTTTAAAATCTCAAAATTTATTTATGATTGATTTTATACTAAATTTCGCGATAATTTCCCTTTCAATATATAAAATCAAAAAATTGGTAAAAAAATTATTCTTCATTTTAAATTGAAACTTAATTTTGATGATATTCTTGAGCTGGACTGAATTTTATATAAATCATTATAATATTAATTATAATTTATAAAATATATAATTTTAAGAATCTTAAAAATTTAAGAGATACCATAACACCCCAACAGTAAACGTGGCTCCGCACCTGCTGAGAGTATTGTAACACTCCATTTCATTCTTCTAAGGAAACGGCTCTAAGAAACGACAAGTTAATAGAAGAAATAAGATTTTGTCAGATTAATTAATTAATTCAACATCCGTTATCGTGGCACCTAATTATGGGATGGGATCTTAGGGGAAATAAATATTGTTAATTAATCAAAAGAAACGAGGCAACCCAACTCAATCTGATCGAGCTCTTTGGCGTGGCCTCTGAATTGCCAACTTAGACCTGACCACGAGTGACCTAATCTTACAAGTGTTCTTTGGAATTAAATACACTCTCTCTATTTTATATTATTTAATTATTATTAATTTTTTAACTTTAATTTAAAATATTTTTAAGTTTAAAATTAACATAATTTTTTTAAAGTTTAATCAGTACAATAATAAATATTATAAACTATTTAAAAAATATAATTCATTATAAGTTTTATTATTTTATAATTTTTAATAAATTATTTTAATTTAAAATTTAAAAAAAAATCAATTTAACTTTAAAAAATTAATAATAATTATATAATTAAAAAAAGAGAGAGGATATAATTTCAACGATCAAATAAAAATCTTTATTTCGCTGTTGTTTCTATTAATATAATTTCTTTTGCTGTCAAGGGACAAAAATCAAATGAGACAAGAAACATAATACTCCCTATGAATAACAGGGACATCGATCTGTCATTATTTGTGTCGTTTTTTTTCTTTTCTCCCTATGAATAACATAGAGCCAGGCGGCCATTTCAAATCTAGCTTTGGTGTTTCACCATTTGTTAAGTATGAGGAATTACTTTGGGCGAATGCATACTTCCCTAAGAAAGGTCTCCATTTGTAAAAATTTAAAATTTATGATGAATATAGACTAATTTATTTAATTAATACAGTCATACTTATTATAAATTATTGTAATAGTAACCATAAAAATTCATTAGATCAATTTTTAAAATTTAAAATATAGCGAATTGATATTGAAAACTCCAAATAAGTTTGTTCTATGATTGTTTTAAATATTATGTAAAATTTACATTATAAAGCGGCTCTCTTAAATTGTTGACATCGTTGGTATAATTATATCTCATTATTTTTCTCCTCTCTTGCCCTTATAAATTTAATTATACCACTATTTTGTTTTTATATATATATATATATATATATATTTTATTTAGTTCTCTAAATTTAATAAATTTTTTATTTTTATTTATATAATTTATGCACGCACAACGTGTAATGACTCGTGTCAAATCATAGCAAAATAAAGTTATGATTGAATATATTAACAATAGCAATTTGACTTCTTATATACACATTCAAACCCGTGAACCAGCGCTGATAATAAATATAACGACCTGGATCAAATTTTGAGTCTGAATCAAATTATAGTAAAATAATATCTAATGCATTTTTTTAATAATATTTTTTTGAATTATCTTAACTTAATATAAATTCACTTAAAAAATTATTACTTAATATATTAATAATAATAATTTAAGTTCTTATATATATCTAAATATCTTATATTAATTAATATAAAATATTATATTACGTGTGTTATCGGGTGTTAATATATGTTAAGTGATGTATATAGTATAATATAGCTAATTTGTTGTGGGGGAAATGAAATAGAATAATGGTGGCACAATTATCAATACAAACAAGGGTAATTTGTCGTTTTTGAATAAAAACAAAACAATTTATGTCTCTAATTATATAAATAAAGTGGAGGGCGAACAACCGCACAGACCCTTCATGTGCATTGGACAAGTTTATCGAAAGCCTAGGCCACTATGCAGGAAGAAACTCTCTGGTGCCCATAAATCCTTTACAGCTGTTGCCTCACATTTTGTTAGGTTGTGTTTGTATAAAATTGAATGAAATAAAATGATTGAATAATTAAATTGATTAGTTATTTAATATATTTATTTTGAATAAAAATAATTTGAATGATTGAATCGGTCAGTATTTTAGACTGAATAATTAATTCTAATTTTTTTGGATAAATAAATAATTCTCAATTGAATGAAATAAAAAAAATATTAGTTATTATATTAAGTAATATTAAAAAAATTTACAATAATTTTAAATTTTTACAAAAGAGTAAAATAGTACAAATCTGTTATTTAGATATTTCTAACATTTCAATTATCAAATAAATTTTTTTATTCAGTATTCAGAACTCTATCTCATTGAGCTTATCTAGATTGCTTAAGCATTCAAAACTATTTTATTCAATTTTAAACAAACACTCTCTTAATTAAGGAAGCCAAGTATTTTTTGATTTTAAATTACTAGTTATATTATTATATTCAAAAGATAATATTGATTTTTCAATTGGACAGAGTTAATTATGAAAAATTATCCAATACATTAAGAACAAATAAATAGTATTTTTTTTTTCCATATAATAGTGAGATTTATAAATAATGAAACATTTGTGAATCTCTATTATTATATATAAAATATATATATTATTCATTTACTTATGATACATCGAATAATATCTAGTTAATTATATAGAAATATGTGGGATGGCCTACACTGCTCCTATCCAACAGTGCCACCTAACCAGTGACACTTGAATTAATTCGGTAGTTAGTAAGATATTAAATTTTGCACAAATGCCACGCCATCTTTTAGCAGACTACATTTTAAATAAAAAAAATTACCGTAGATATTATGCACGTTTTTTTATTATTGCAACAAGTTAAAAAAAAAATTATTATTGAAATCAAATCTTTAAATTCAAAAGATATGAATTTAACAGAACATCGTCACTACATACACAATTCACTACATAAAATTATACATTACAATTGATGTGTTATCAATCCTATTTGATTTTATATTTTGGCTAGATAAATTATTTTTATTTTATTTTGACCTTTGAAACCATTGTATTATGCACATTTAATGTGACATTATAAGAAACAAATAAAAAGTTAACGATTGAGTTCCCTGTTAGGAATTGGATTGAGGCGGGTGACATCGGATCAACATGTACAAGTAAGGTTCCATGGGCTTCGCCGATGGAGCTTTGTTTCCAATTCCATTTCCTTTTTGAAGCAAAATGGGTTGCAATGATCAGTCAATTAACGTTTTGGCGGTTCACTTCTTAATTTTTGAAGGAGAAGGGCAAAGGGGGAAGGGGTTAGGACACGTGGGGAAAGGAATCCATGACACAATCCAAAGATGTCTTGTTTAAAACAGCAAACAGTACTAAAAATACAACCGGAGTAAAATTAAATCGAACAACCAGGGGAGAAATAGAAATATAGAATATACAACAAAACGTCGTGCGTGGATCCCCCGCACGTGCGCACGTGCATATATACGTGTGTGTGTGTGTGTGTGTTATAGGGGGAGGGAGAGGGGAGATCTACATTTAAAATTAGATGAAATCCAACTTTATACAGGTTGCACGTTTCATAATCAAATGGTTAGGAGTAAAAGATTATCGCATAATAGTTATTAAAAATCTTACAAACTATTATACAATATCTAACTTGCATAACAATTGATTTTTTTAACTTTCGAATATATAAACAGGGATACCGCACAATAGTCATGTAGTAAATAAAAATACCTATCGCATAACTATTATGAGGTAAGGAAGAAATGGTATGTGATGTTATGGGTTTCCCATAACTCACAACTCTAGAACATAATCAATTAATCAGTTTAGCTGCCTCCGATATAATTAATTAATTAATCAATTATATTGTAAGCTCTATTTAGTTGCCTCTGATACAATTGAAACTATTTGTTGAAGACGATTGGCTCTCCTGACGAAAATGAACGTCCGAGATTAAAGAGTCCTTTGTAGTTTCGAATTAGCCGAACTATCTCAAACTCTGATACGAAGTCTACGTCAATAAACACTCGCTTTCCTCCTTTTATAATCACATCATATCTATATATTCATATTTGTTGTACACAGGAGTATAAACACATTAATCGTATGAAAAATTACCAGTTGGATATGAAGGAGATTTCTCCCATCGTGATTTACAAATTGAAGCATCGTAATTGAGAAACAGTAATTTGCCTATGAGAACTGTTCTTAGATCGTCCTCTCGATTGCAAATTTAATTTTATTTTTTGATCTCAATGATTTTGAAAGTATTTGCTAATAAATTTCTCTCAGCAACACTTGCACATTGCCCGATTGGTTGCTCAATTTTGCGACTTCAATAGTTATAGTACAACTATTATGCGACTTGATTATTTATCGCATAACAATTGTGCAGTACTTCTTTTATCATCTATGAAGACAAGCTGGTTATTTGTTATATAAGACAGGTATTACATAACCGTTTTTAAAACTCCTACTAACTGTTATGTGGTAACTTTATTTATAAGTTTTTTGATCTCGCAATGGACAAACAAGATTTTGTTAGATAGATAAATGTGTCAATCTAAATGTGAACTTGAATCACATATATACATATATATATATATATATATATATATATATATATATATATATATATATATATAGGTAACACATTTATAACAAGCATACTGTCATTAGAAATTTTAGGGACAAAAAAATAAATAAATAATTAACGCCTGCGCTAAAACAACCTCTAACGGCAGCCGTTAAAAAAAAATTCGGTCTATTATTAGAGGCTCTAACAACAGAGATTTTTACAGACAATTTATCTATATATTTGATTATTGTAATAATATTCTAAACAATTGATTGTTATGAATATAATCTCATATATATATATATATAGGCCACGTGAATCAGGGGCCTTTTGGCGGCTGTTTCCTTCCCACCACGTAATTCCTCCTCTTCCTTGCCGTACTCCCCTTGGCCTGCCCATTTCTTTTTCTATTTGCCGCTGCGTGATTATATGTATATTACAAGTTTTATTAATTATATAGACTAATAATTACTATAACATGATTACATTTATATATGCCCCGTATGTTGTATGTATAATATTTAATGATGTTTATATAGTATATATGCACTAGTAGTAAACTAGAAAGAACCAGAGTCAACTGCTCATCATCTTAATAATCCCACTGCACTAAGGTGGTCGAAAATTTGATTTTTAGCTCCAATTTTTAGCAGTCACTCTTCACTAATTAAAATAGCGGAGATTTAATTTTGCTTGTAATAACCAAATGTGACATATATTCTTTGTGGGATGAAATGACTACCGGGCAGGCAATTGCTGGTTGGAAATCATAGGAGATCATGCTGTTTTGTTTTTATATATATTCCCTCTATTCAAGATAAAAGTATTTATTATTATTTTAAATAATTTTAAATTAAATATTTATTTATCTTAAATAATTTATTTTTTATAATATTTTATCTATAATATTTTTAGTATTAATTATTTTATTTCTATTCGTTATGTATATTTATGGAATATCACTAGTCATGTACGAAAAATTATACAATAAAATGAGAATTTAACTATAGATAATTTTGTAATTTTTTTAAATATATATAAAAAATTAATCAAAATTTTTATTTTAAAACAGAAGGAGTATAATATAATCATACAAAGAATTACCGTGGATTTCTTGATTTGCACTTTTAACCTCTTACCATTTTTTGCTTGTGTACGTACAGCAAAGAATAACCGTGGAAGGAAGCGACTCACCTTTTTTTATTTTTTTAGACATGACCAGAACACAAGCTATGAGGCAACTTTGGAGTTACCAAGTTCAAACACCCACCAGTTTTCTCAACTCAAACTGATCATCGAATTGAAAAAAATATTTAATAGATGAGTTATTAATTTAATTAGTGATTGGACTATTATTAAATCGATAACATCATTAATTTCTAATAAATAATAAATAATTAAATATATTAATTATTATTACATATTATATATAATATTTAATAAATATATAAAATTAATCAATTTATCTGTACAAAAAAAATTAAACTCTTTGTAAAATATTTACTTTATATAATTCAAATAAATACTAAATTTATATATATTTAAAAAATATTAAATCATGATCATAACTCAAAATTTAAGACTTATGAGTGATAAAATCAAACACAAATGAATATAAGAATCTCTAGGATACATTTAATCAAATTCGGTAAAAATAAATAAATCTATTTGTACAATGTTTACTTTATACAATTCAAATAAATACTAAATCTACACAAAAAGAAAGATATTAAATCATGATCATAGCTCAAAACTCAATCAAGGATATATTTTGAAACACCCCCTTCCCGACAAGTGGAAAGGGAGGCTACGCACGAACGAATTCTAAACAGAATGTCAAAACAAAAAGGAAACTCTCCTCACATTTGCCCTTGAATCCCCTTGCAAACCTGCCGGAAGAAAAACACAGCATGAGCCAAACGCCCAGTACGCATAAAGAGTGCAGAAATAAGAACTGAATTTGAATAACAAAATCAAATGAACCAACTGAGATTAACAAAATCAACTGAACTGAATAACAAAATCTACTAAACTGAACTGATCTACTGAACTGAACTGATCCACTGAACAACATAAAAGGCTGAATTGAATGGTTGTGTTTATTTCATACCGAGCTCAGAACAAAACAGAAATATAACTTGTCACAAAGACAAGTCAAAATACTGCCACACAGGCAGTCACACATTGGACTGCAGATCCAAATGCATGCAAAATCGGAAGGTGTGTTCGGCACAAACAACACCAAACCGCAGAACATAACAGAACAAATAGCTAGGGTCGACCCATACGCCTCCCACAACAAAACACCAATTGACCAACTCCCATCGGAGCACACAAAATGGAGACGCCGTGGACTAATCACACTGCCACAGAAGTGTCATGCCTCGGTGCCAAGAGGACATGCATGTGGTACCCCCACAGGTGGTTATAGCTCAGGTATACCCTACGGTACTTTCTAACAAAAATATCATGTCACAACGAATGCGACACAATATCACAAAAAGGGGTTCTAATACGCACATGCTAAACCGAAACAAATCGACACAAAGTCTCCCAATTATACTTGCATGTACGTTTCTACAGAATCAAAATAAATACTAGACATGCTTAAGAGTACAAGATAAGTTGTGAATATCTAAAATCAAACAAAACTATCATATGCATTTGACTATGAACAATATATCGAAAAATATCCAAATTCTAATGAAGAACAAAACAAACAAATTAAAATCAAAGGAATATTGCTGAAGGAGTACGGAATCCGTACCTGGAATACGCAATGAAATATCCGAAATTATATTGCAAAACTGACTCGTTAAATTCCTTATGTCGAAACTAATAAAGGAACAAATAAATACTACATTAATCAATTGATTAAGTTTTACACATTTTCTTTCTCTTAGGCGAATCTGAAATCCTTCCGTTCTAAACAAAATTCTACCTAACGTTACACATACATAAATATTCTAATCATGATAACGTATTAACAAATAATAGTATTCTTGTTCCTTCCGAAATACATATAAGTATATTCTTAAAAATATTCTTTCAATTTTTAATTCTATTACAAACAAATATTATTATTATTATTATTATTATTATTATTATTATTATTATTATTATTATTTTCTGTCAAAACTTTAAAGTTACAAAAATACTAATTTAATATTCCAAAATGCTAATTACTAACAAAGATATACTAAAATATATTAACTAACAAACTAAATAGCATACAAAAATTAAAACTACAAAATTAAAACTAATAAAGAAAATTAAATAATTATACAAAGAAAGAAAAAGAGACATACCCGAAATTATGAGGTTCGTAGTCCGCCCACGTCCTCGACACCAAAAAATATTTTAACTAAGGAGGTCCTTACTAAAAAGGTCCTCACACAAAAAGTTTCCTCACATTGGGAAAAACCTTAATGTTTGGATATTAAAATGGGAAGGGGGTAAGCTCATATTTATAACTAAGGAAAGGGAAGATAGCTTTAAAAGTTATCGATGTGGGACTTTTAAGAAAAAGAGGGCCGGGTATTACATATTTAATCAAGTTCAAATGCTTAAACTGGTGACCGGATCACTTGGTCGATCGGTCCGATCACAGGGTTACCGAGTTTTAACCGAAACTAATTTTTTGGCTTGAACCGGACCGAAAAACCGTTCAGTTTCGATTTTTATCGGTCGGACAGGCGGTCCGAGTTTGAAAACCATGACACCCATAGTTTAATCAATAATCATCAACCCCCCCCCTTATTTTTAAATTGATATTTTCACAAATTAATTTAATATTTTCACAAGATTAAATAAGATTCATTTGTGAAAATATCAAATTAATTTGTAGAATAAACTAATTTGATATTTTCCATAAGAACAAATAAGACCCATTTGTAAAAATATCAAATTAACATATGAAAATATCAGTTTCTTTTTTTATTACACTCTCAAATTCTAATTCAAATTTATATAAAATACGATTATATATCACGTGTCAAATGGTGTTCCCTATTAACTATTTTCTTTACTTTATGTGATTCGTTGAACCAATAAAGTCATATTAGAAGACAATTATAAACTTAAATATAATATAATACCTGATCTAATCTTTATCAAATATTAGTGGGTTCTTATCGTAAGATAAATAGTATTTGTCTGGTTTTAACGGAGTGAAACAAGGTATGTAGCTATCTCTATAATTAAGTTAACTTAGTATTAAGTAAACAAATCCGGAGTATAAGTTAATTAGTTAAAAACATTAATATAAACTAAGAATAGCGACGTGACTGATGAGGTAAATGGTTCGACGCACAAGAATGTTGCAGCTAGCAGAAAAAGGACAGACATAAAGACAACGTCCGAAGAGCTACTTTGGCATTCTAAATTTTCACAGGCCTCCAAATCATTCCCTCCCCCAAGATTATACAATAAATATATGTAGATATAATATAATAAAATAAAATAACCCAATATGTGTATAATAAAAACGAAACAGCTGCTGCAGAAGAATCCATTACAAAGAAAGTTCTGTCAATCCTCAATGGATTCTCTCTTGAATGATTCAATTGGAGCGGGCCAAAGATTTCCCCCTCTTCATTTGGAAGTATTTGATGCACTTCACCCAACGTTCACAGTAGATCCAAGAACTTCAACGTTAACAACAAAGATTTATAAATTGGTTGATGCAAGACGTGACGTCCGATCAACATTGAAGACTGCATCTTTTCATTTTATTTCTTTATGAATTAATTTAAAAAGAAAAAAATTAAAATTATGCTTTTACATAAATATCGATCAAAAGTCTAGCTACGCAAATTTAAGGTCAACTTTAAACAGTTTATAACATTTCAATGTTTATATGTTTTGTTCAAATTGCTTGCTTGGCGTTGGTGTAATGTCTATCACTGTTGAAAGAGATACTATTTCAAAAAAGAATCTCTTTCTCTAGTAGTACAGAAATATATTTAATTTGGTTATATTGTTAGAAGAAAATTATTACCGCATACACCCCCTATATATATGTAATTTGGGAATATGATCGTTTTTATTCCTACCGACAATTATGAGAATTTTTTAAAGTAGGATTGAGAAAAGCTTTAAATGCATGCGGACCAATTACCAAAGAAGGCCTACAGGGGTAAGTTGTATGGAGCTAAATGTAATTTACTTGTCCTTAGAGATCGAAGCTAGAGAAAATACACCCCACTTCTTTCTTTATACTCCTAAAAAAAGTACTGGTAAATTAAATTAAATCAACTGTGCCGGAAAATTAATAAACAAGGAAGCACTATATATACTGCTGCATTTCTTTTATTATTGAGTTATATTACTAGAATAAAAAAAATATATCTACACGGAGGGTGCGATTGAAAAGGATAAAAAGAAAGGAAATAAAAGAAACAATTAAGAAGAGAAAATGAACATTGCATATTATATCAACCAGAGTCGATAATCTTTCTACATAATCAAAGATAATTTATAAAAATTTGCTCATATATATATATATATATATATATATATATATATATATATATATATATATATATATATATATATATATATTATGTGATCTTAACTCCGCTCCCTAACTCCTTAAAGCAGTGCTGTGCTTCTTTCATACAATTAATCACGGAATTAAATCTCAAATATTTCCTTTTTAATTTAAAACTCAATCTTCCATCGTATGGGTGTGGTGAACTCTTCCTCCGATCAATAAATCAGATGAAAGGACAAGAAGGTACAAAGATGGATGGATCAGTGAGTAGGTAGCCAGGTAGAGAAAGCTTGGAGGGTATTCATATCAGCTCTGTAATGCTTTTGTGTAAATTCCAGCAACATTGGCCATGTAAAATCTGGATATATTCTAGGGCTATTATGGTCCACCAATTCTGCTGGTGGCCTCACCACCTTATCCTTCTGCGGGCATAGAAAGAAAGCCAATGATTTCCTAGGAATTTTGTTGTTTACCACTGCTCTGTGCAAGCAACTTTTGTATTTTCCATTTGATAGAGCCTGCAATAAATTAATTAATAAAACATACATATAAATTCCATAAACAACTTTATCCAAATTACTAATATAAAATAATAAGTAAAATTCTTTAATATATTTTGTAATTTCAATACATATAGAAACTACAAAAGTTAACAATTATAGATCTTATATTTTAGAATGAATGGGGTGTAATTCTTAATTACCATGAATGTGTCGCCTACGTTAACAACAAATGCACTGAAATTTGGGCGAATGGATCGCCATTCGTTGTCCACAAACACTTGAAGGCCACCGACGGTATCTTGGTGAAGGATGGTTAAAGAAGTTGGATCACAATGAGGCCCCGTTCCTAAGGTGAGTTCCGGTTTCTGGCACGGTGGGTAATAATTAAGCCTCATTATCGAATTGTTTTCTTCAAAGAATTCCTTAAAATGACCTCGGCTTACTCCCAGACTTATTCCCAATAGCTCCATGATCCCAAGAGAAAGTCCACTCATGGCATTGCTATACTCTTGGTAAACCCTCCTACATATACAACATCATGTGCACAATTCAAAAAAAATTAATACCATATATGTCACATATATATAGTGACAGAAATAGAAAAAAACACACACAATTGCAATATCAAATGGTACTTGAGGTTTTAGCAAATAGCAAGTACCCAAGTTTGGCAAAATCTTCACCCATTTTGTTAGTAAAATAATCCTCAACTACGGTTGATGAGCTCTTCTCGGCGGAATATTGAAATGAAAGCGTTTCTTTCCACGGCAGCTTAGACGAAAACCTTCCGGTGAAGCTACTAGCGTAGCCACAGTGTTCACCCAATTTTCTTTGAGCCTTTCGCTTTTCAGAAAGCGGGAGCTCAAAAAACAAGTCCATAAACTTATGAGCATCCGATACGAGATTGGCATCAACCCCATGATTCGCTACGAGAAAAAAGCCATGCTCTCGGCACGCTTGTCCAACAAGATTGGATGCTTCTTTGTCGGCACCAGGATCTCCACGAAGGAACTCGCCTAAGTCAATTAGAGGGACGGGTAGCTCTCGAGGATTCGAGCATGGCCTTTCGTGGTCGGGCCATATGAACTGCTTACGTATGTTGGTTTCATTTCGAAGCATCGAGGCGTCGAAGTCTAGTGACTCGTCGTCTTTGGATGCTGGAGACATGGATGCCGTTGGTATTTTTGTGATCGCATAGTCTATTACCATTGCATTCAAAAGAGTTGTAAATACAAAATTAAAGAGTTTAGAATTGTTGAGAAGAGTGGAAAATAATAATAAAAACAGAGCCAAAGAAACAGAGAATAAGTTTGGGAGGTGGGTTGAAAGAAAAACCAAGGCCGTTTATTGGGAAATCGGTGAACGAAAATTGGGATCTTTATAGTAGGTCTCCTCTATCTCCATGCTATATAATATTACATCTTTTTCAAAATTTGAGATATATTTTTTTATCCGTTTTAAAATTAGAGATATATTTTTATTTTAATAGAATTAGAACGTGACCTGATATTCATAATTTACTATTACCTTTTACAATTATTTTTAATATTAAACCACTACAGTTGAATTCCTAACTTACGCTAATATTATATTTGAGAATATGAAATTATCCTTAAAAATCGGATTTTTATAAATGTATATCTAATTTTGGAACATAGGAAGTACTACCTTTATTTCACATCACAAGATCAATATTGATTTTTAAAAAATAAATTTTAAACTTTTTAAAATTTAAAATAGATATAAATTCATTTATTTTATATCAACACAATTATAAATATAATGAATTATCTGAAAGCTAGTACTAATTATAAGATTTATTGTTTTTAAAATTTAAATAAATTATATTAATTTTAAATTTAAAAATATCTCAAATTAACTTTTAAAAAGTTAATTTTAATTTTATAATTCAAAAATTGAGGGAGTGTAAATACAATGTAATAACACGAACACAAAAATTAAGAGCTTATTTGCAAAATAGGACCTACGTGGTCCATAATTACAAGATGGGGTCTCATTAATAGACAAATTATGCAATGGCTAGACTGTATATTCTCTATTATATTGTTTACCAAGAAACAATTCCCAATGGCATTGGCGACCTTTGGCTTTTCCTTTAGGGATAGAAATATTATTCTAATTAACCTTCAACTGTATGGGCAAACAGGAAATCTAACATTAACAACATGATAAAATTACGCGTGCAATGGTAAATTCAGATGTTGGAAATATCCTTTCATTAAATTATACTCTATCTATTTTAAAATTAAAAAAAAATGTTTACATTTTAACTCAATTCACAAAATTTTAAAATTTAAAATTAATATGAATTTATGTGATTTTTGTACAAACATTTAAAACTATCCTAAACCGATTAAAAAGCTTTGTTGATCTGCCATATTTGTTACTTATTAAATTTATATATATATAATTGAAATTACATTATTTGTCTGATAATTTTTTTATAATTACATGTAAATAACGATATTTATGTCTAATTTAATAAAATATGATGGATATTTTTTACTATAAAAAAAATCCTAGATGACCAAGATGTGGTAATCTAAGATTGCCACATATTTTCAGGTTATCCAAATACTCACTTTAGATGAGAATCTTGACACTTTATCGGATATGTACATTACCAAAAATATATAATTATCAATGTAACAAAACACAATTTATTAGTATTATCAACTCATATTACTGGATATCTAAGATGACAATTTCAAATACAATAATACTATAGTTGTTGGTTTATATTTTTAGTGATTTTATTAATGACAATATGATTGTGCTCAAATGAATAAGTTTGATTTTCTTAGACTAATTTGACAAGCGTATTGTAGACCGTTGTTCATGATGGTCAAATTTGGATATAAGTCCATTAGAAATTACCTATAGGATTGCATGAAAGCTTTTCTAATCCAAATGTTTTAAATTCAAGACAAGTTTTATTGTTGGAAAAATCTTTTCAATTCAAAAGAATGATATGCAATCTATTTTGAATTAGAGTCTATTAAGGAATCTGTTTAGGTCTGCAATCTATTTAGGGGGGTGTATTTAATTAAGACTTTTAAAAAATTTTAAAGACTTTTTTTAAGTGACAGATTTTTATAGAGTTCGTTGACTTTTAATGACTTTAAAGACTTTTAAAATGACTTTTAAAGACTCCATGAAATAAGTGACATACTTTTATAAACTTTTTACTAAAGACTTTGATAGACTTTTATATACTTTTAATATATCTTGTAGCTTACATCATTAAGCATTTTATTAAAGAAGTCGGACAATATGCTTTGAAGAAAAATATAGAAATGATGAACTGGATAGATTGGTTTGGTATGGAAGCATCCCCATTTTTACACCTTTGACATAATAGAGTATCACATAATCCAATGATCACAAATGGATAAAAAATTAAGGGGATAACTGATTTAGAGAAAATTACACACTGCCTTATAATGGAAAAAATTTATAAATCACATAGAACTTTAAAATTTTCTATTATTTTTTTTACTGCTAGTACCTAAATATTGTAATTACAATTTTAATTCAACAACATAAAATGAGATTCGCAACCAAATGAAAGGAGGGGTTATTCATGAAAATTCTCCATAGAAACAGTTGCTAAAATGCGAATAATTCTATTAGACAGTTTACTTAGTATATCATTATTTATCAAAAATTTTATAGGAGGCATTTTTAAATTACCAGTATAAATGACACCCAAAATATATTAAATCAACACTAACATGTAAACTTACACAGCTGATGAGGATGAACTATGCTATATTTTTATTCCCTAAATGCTAAGTTTTTGTAATTATTTTGTACTTAAATGTATTGATATTTATTTTAATTTGGTTTTGATATATTTTGTGAGTTTTTATTCCCTATTTTTATTTGTTAGTTTTTAAGTATTTTTATTATTTTAGGAAAATTATTTATTATTATGTGTTTTTATTAATTTTATTTATATTTATTGTATATTATTTTCATTTTCTCCCTTTCTCAAATATTTGAAAGTTTTTGGCAAATATTTAAAAGTCTTTGGGCGTGAGACCAGACTTTGGAAGACTTTGAATATGAATAAATCTTGTTTTAAAGTCTATCAAACTCCACTATTTGATAGAAATCTTTAAAATCTATGACTTTTTGAATACCGAAATACTTTTATAGACTTTGTAAAAGTCTTAATTCAATACCACATAACTTTTAAAGACATTAGAAAAGTTGTAATTGAATACCAATAAACTTTTATAAACTCTTTAAATGTCTTGATTGAATACAACTAAACTTTTAAAGTCTTTATAAGTCTTTACAAATTCTAATTGAATACACCCCCTTTAGAGTTGGGAATCTTATCTTAAAGACTACTTCTTTCCTCTAATTAAGCTTTTTAGTCTTGTTTGGAAACCATATCTTTGAATACCTTATTTGAAGTATATATTATATCCTTGTACTCCTTTAATTAAGTCTGATTGAAAAACCGTATATTTGACTTGCTAAAATTTGGAAAAATTTTATAGCTGTTGATCATATCAAAGCTGTTGATATTACAATCTTTTTCAATTAAAGACTAAGCTTTTCATACTAACAATATTCATATAGCCATTGGTTTTGGTTATATATATTTGCATCTTGCTCGGCTAAAGAAGGTAGAACTCTTGAAGCTACAACCCATCTTACATAGAGATATTTGCATTTGAGAGTTTACTAAGTCTTGTTCCAGCAATTAATTTGTTCTTAAATTCTTTTGGGCTGAAAATTCATTGTAGTCATAGTCTTTGTATCAAAGTTTGAATACAAGTATAGTTTGACTTGTGTAATCTACTGGTGGTAAGTTCCGTACAAAGGAAGTTTCAAAAGTCTTAGTAGTGAGAAAAGTTGCAAAGGTGCAAGGGGGGCAGTTATGTCCAACACGTAGATGAGTTTCTTTGTACATAGAGTTCTCTTGTAATCATTTGAGTATTAATTTTAATAAAAAGAATCTCCAATACCAATTAGTATTGGACGTGGATTAAGCCACTAGAATAGAAGATTGTGGCTGAACCACATAAAAATCTTGGTGTGATTTTTATTTTGTCATCTTTTTTATTTTGTATTTTATACTTCTGCATATTTTGTTTTGTTCCTGATAAGTAGATTTTTATATCTATTTATTAAGTATTTTATACTTAATTATTTGTGTAATTTATTTAATTTAATGCATTATTATTATTTTTAGTATTTTTATTTATTTTTAATTAATTTATATTTTATTTTGCAGAAAAATTGGAGCTGATGGCAGTCTGACTTTTGTTTCCGTGTGGCGTTCCATTAGCAGATAAATTAAAGGATAATTTAGGAATCCAATTGCAATTTGAAAAATGAAAATAAATAAGAATTTTATATTTTATTATTTTGTATTTTAAATCCTATTAGGGTTTGAAAAGTGTAATTCCTATTAGGGTTAGGAGGATTATGTAGCCTATAAATAAAGGACTTGAGATACACAATTGAGACAACTTTTATTAGAAAAATTCTCTCTTTTATTCTTTAGTGCTTTTCAAAGCTATGCGTGGCTAAACTATTTTTTTTGGTTTAAGTGATTGGAGCCATCAAGATTTATACACTGTGAGATCTAATTTATTTTAATTTTTCAATTTATATTTTGAGTATTGAATATTTTTTTGTGTTTAATTTTATGATTAATTCATTTGATTGCTAGGGTGCACACTAGTTTATTATTCGTTGAAATCTACTGCTAAATTAAATATTAAATCCTTAATTGTTTGGTCACTTTAATTTGCGAAGCAACTAAGATTAATAATTATTTTGCAGATCAAAAGATTTTTTATATCTTAGGAAGAATATTCATCTAAATTAAATACAGACGCTTAGATTGTGTTATTTAGTTCAACGATCTCTCTAATTTTTAAAGCTTCTACTAGATTAAATCTTTAGCGCTTGTTTTAGGTTATTTAGTAGTAAGAGTTATTTAAATTGTTTGTTTTTACTTAACTAAAATTAAGGAAAGATAGAAAAATTATTCGAATGGGAGTAATTATTCCACGTTGAATATTTAAAATATGAATTGAGTTTTTCTTGCATCAATGATCAGTTATAAATTCTTGATGGTGGATGTTGACTTAAACCAATATTTTTTCTTCTTATTTATTTCATTAAATTACTTGCATATTTATTTTAGTTAATTTCTTGATTAAACCCCCCCCCCCCCCCCCCCAAATTTTGGTTTACAAAGCATAAAATTAAATTAATCATTCTATGTGGGGATCGACTTTTACTTGCACTACTACATATTCATTTTTTAAAGTAAGATTTTATTTTTGGGTGCTTGCGACATCACACCAGATCCTCATTTGAAGATACACTAATCCAGACAGATAAGCAGATAGAGTATCTCGTCTAATAGTAACTGAAGAAGAACTTAAACTAAAGTAGACACTAAAGCAGACAGACTTACCTGTTTGACTTAAACCTGTAGTAGAAAAACTTAAAAATTTGTCATTGTTAATCATTTTTAGCTTAGACGCCTATTCACCTTCCTCTAATTACAATAATGACTAAAAAATTATTACAAAAAGAGATACGAAATGATGTGTATAATTTTAATTGGTTATAATCATTGAACTTATTCATATGTATTTTGACACTTATAAGAGTAATTTGTAAGTGTACTTATAATTAGTACTATTCATGTGAGAGGGGAGCATATTATTAGTTTATAATTTTCATGATTATTTGCTTAAAATTAATTGAATTATTTCTATTTAAAAATATCTCAAATTTGTTTTAAGAAGTCAAAGTTAATCCTATATTTTAAAATGGATGGAGTATTCCTCCTCTAAAAATTAAGTATAAGTTTTTTATTCATTCAATTTTTGAATTTATTTTTCCTAATTTATATAATTATAAGTGGCTATTAAGGACGACTCAGACTTTGTATATCAACTAAATTATTAATATTATGTTTTATTTTACAAATATTTTAATCCCTCTCAACATGATTAATTGGTTCCGCCCCTGAAACCACGACCCCTCTCTCTATTGCCCCAATCTATATACGCGTACTAAAATAAATGGCTTAATTCTATTTTTGATTAAATAAATTTATACAGATTTAAAAATGTATAAATTACTAAATTGAGTTTTTAATTATAATACTGTAGTTCCCGTAATTATAGTAAATATTTAATATGCAATAACAGAGTTACTAAATTAAGTAAGTAAATTGAAATTAGAAAGTTCAGTGTACTTACTTGGAAAAAGGAGATTGAATTTTTTTTTTTTGGAAAGATTAAATCCGAGTCCTTTGAATTCACAAAATCTCCTTGAAGCAAATTTATTCCCTCACTGGTGCTAAAAGGTTTTTGAATAATTACTTCCCAAGATGAAACGGATTTCCAATCCTTAATTAGAAGCACTTCAAAATTAAGAATTCTTCGAACTCAATTTCTATGCTTTATACTCGAACTGACTATATGATGAATGCAGGAAAATGAAAGTTATTTCTGGAATTGAATGAATGAATGATTGCAGCACAGGCAAGTTATTTATAGGATGAATTGTGACTGATCAGAAGGGACACCTCCTTTGGCATGGCATCCATTCGTCAAAACGACGTAGTTTTGGACCAATAAGAATGGGCGCTTCTGTTCAGAAAAGGCGCCATAAAACGACGTAGTTTTGGGTCTATCAAAAGGGTGCTTCTGTTCAGAAGAGGCGCGTCTCAAAATGACATAGTTTTGTTTCCGCTTTTGCAATAAAACTTTAAACAAAATTTTAAATAAATTTTGCCCAAAAAATTATATACAGTTACCCACGACCCACGACCCACGACCCACGACCCACGACCCACGACCCACGACCCGGCCCGGCCCGGCCCGGCCGGGCGGGCGGCGGCGGCGCGCGCGTGTGTTCAAACCAAGCCTTAGCTAGGTCCTCTCCCTTCCACAAAAGTGGGGTGCCCCTTGGGGCCCTTCCCATTGTGCAATTATCCCATATATAAACCCTTCACATTTCCCTCATTTATTCTATGAGGGACAAGGTATTTATGACAAGTTTAAACATTTCAAGTAGATGATTTTGGAGTCAATTTTTCATTCAATACTTAATAGATTTGAACAAATAAATATACAACGTTATACTCTTTGCGGAGGAGAACGTGTTGGTACATGGACCCGACATTTTTGGAGTTTGGGTCCCACATTAATTGAGCCTAAAAAATGCTCTAATTATTTAGTTTTCAAATCCATTTCCAACAATCCCCCACATGAATGTAAAATTGGCTTTTCTATATGCAAAACATGAATATGCAGACACTAGTTCGAGTACAGAAGAAAAGATACTTCATCGGGTTAAGTAGCCTAGTGGCTTTGAACTTGCCCTAGTAAAATCTATCGGATTTACTTGGCTAATCAGTAGACTTGATGTCTTTGAACCGTCAGCTTTTCGTGTAAACCAAGACAATAGAATTAACAAAATATCTCTTCAGACATAGTTGGTTCTCACGTTTGTGTTCATTTTGGCCTTGAAACACCTCTTGGTTCCGTGAGTATGTTAGAGAATTCAGCCTTCAAAATTCTCATAGAAGTGGCCCCCTTCTTACTCACGTAGGTGACTTCTATCAAGAGTATCCTGCAATACCCCACTTGAACGTATTCTAGATATAAAAGTCATTAAAAGTGTCACTTATCCTTATTCTCGCGGCAGATGTGCACTGTCTCATCATAGGAATGGTTAGGAGTTAATATCTCCTCAGTGCTTTACTGAGTACTACATAATTTGGTTTGCCCATTGAACCTAGATCTTGGGATCTCCATTCACTAAGTTGGGTTGCCACTATGACGACTCTTATTTAAACAGTAGGCTTTAAACCCATTCCTTTCGATGAACTTTCCACTTGCTCTCTTGTTAAACCTTTCGTAAGCGGATCCGCAATATTATCCTTTGACCTTACATAGTCAATTGAGATAATTCCATTTGAGAGCAATTGTCTAATTGTATTATGTCTTCGTCGTATATGACGTGACTTACCATTATATAAATGACTCTGTGCTCTTCCAATTGCTGATTGACTATCACAATGTATACATATAGCTGGCACAGGTCTTGACCAATTTGGAATATCCTCTAAGAAATTACGAAGCCACTCTGCTTCTTCTCCAGCTTTGTCTAAAGCAATGAACTCCGATTCCATTGTAGACCTTGCAATACAAGTTTGTTTTGAGGATTTCCAAGATACCGCTGCACCTCCAAGGGTAAAGACATATCCACTTGTGGATTTTGAGTCTTTACTATCAGATATCCAATTAGCATCACTATATCCTTCTAATACTGCTGGATATCTCGAATAATGCAAACCATAGTTTTGAGTATATTTTAAATATCCCAAAACTCTCAAAATAGCTTTCCAGTGATCTTTACCTGGATTACTCGTATATCGACTTAATTTGCTTACGGAATAAGCTATATCTGGTCTAGTACAGTTCATGACATACATTAAACTGCCTATTATACGAGAATACTCTAGTTGAGATATGCTATCACCTTCATGTTTGGCTAGATGAAGATTTATATCAACTGGGGTCTTGTTTAGAATTATATTATACTTATTAAATTTTTCAAGTATTTTTTCAATATAATGAGTTTGAGATAATATAATTCCATCAGAAGTTCTAGAAATCTTGATTCCTAATATCATATCAGCAATCCCTAAGTCTTTCATATCAAATCTATTAGCCAACATACGTTTGGTAGAGTTGATAATTTCATTGTTACTACCCATGATTAGCATATCATCAACATAAAGACAAACAATGACATATTCCTTTTGAGTGTTTTTGACATAAACACATTTGTCACACTCATTGATTTTAAATCCATTTGATAACATAGTATTATCAAATTTCTCATGCCATTGTTTTGGTGCTTGTTTCAATCCATACAAGGATTTAACAAGTTTGCATACCTTCCTTTGTTGTCCAGGAGCAATGAAACCTTCAGGTTGTTCCATATATATTTCTTCATCTAATTCACCATTTAAGAATGCAGTTTTTACATCCATTTGATGTATTTCAAGTCTATTTAATGATGCTATTGCTATTAGCATACGAATAGAAGTGATTCTTGTAACTGGTGAATAAGTATCAAAATAATCCAATCCCTCCTTTTGTCTATAGCCTTTAACAACAAGCCTTGCTTTGTATTTATCAATTGAACCATCAACTTTCATCTTCTTTTTGAAGATCCATTTATACCCTAAGGGTTTGGAACCTGATAGAAGATCTACCAATTCCCATGTATGATTTTGCATAATGGATTCAATTTCACTATTAATTGCTTCTTTCCAATGAGAAGCCTCTGGAGAGGATATTGCTTCCTTGTACGTTTGAGGATTGTTTTCTAACAAATATGTTAGAAAATCTGGGCCAAAAGACGTTGAAGTCTTTGCTCTTTTGCTACGTCTAGGTTCATCCACTACAGACTCTTTGTCTATATTTTCAGGATTACCAATAGTAGCCTCCAAAGGTCTTTTGTATAAATTTGACTTTTCATTCAAGTTATATGGAAACACATTCTCAAAAAATGATGCATCTCGCGATTCAATAAAAGTATTAATATGAATATCAGAAATTTCAGATTTATGAACAAGAAAACGATAAGCACTACTGTTATTTGCATAACCAATGAATACACAATCAATGGTTTTTGGTCCTATCTTAACCTTTTTAGGTTTAGGAACCATTACTTTTGCTAAACACCCCCACACTCTTAAGTATTTATAGCAAGGTCTATGACCTTTCCATAATTCATAAGGTGTTTTGTGTGTTTTCTTATGAGGAACTTTGTTAAGAATATAATTGGCAGAAAGCAAAGCTTCCCCCCACAAATTCTGAAGTGCTCCAGAACTGTTTAACATAGCATTCAACATTTCTTTCAATGTTCGGTTCTTGCGTTCAGCAATACCATTAGATTGAGGTGAATAAGGAGCAGTAGTTTGGTGAATGATACCATGAGTAGAGCATAACTCTTCAAATGGTGATTGGTATTCACCACCTCTATCGCTTCTTATAGCCTTAATCTTTTTGTTAAGTTGATTCTCAACTTCATTTTTATAATGTTGAAACATTTTTATGGCCTCATCTTTGCTTCTTAACAAATATACATAACAGTATCTTGTGCAATCATCAATAAAAGTAATGAAATACTTTTTTCCTCCTCTTGTTTGCATAAACTTTAAATCACATATATCAGTGTGAATTAAATCTAGAGGTTCAGTTTTTCTTTCAACGGAATGGAAAGGTAATCTTGTCATTTTAGATTCTACACAAATTTCACATTTATGCTTTGGATCAATATCAAATTTAGGCAAGAATTCTAAATTAATTAATCTACGAATTGCATTATAATTAACATGTCCTAATCTGACATGCCACATAGTTGAAGACTCTATCAAGTAAGCAGAAGAATTAATTTTATTATTATTATTATCAATAGAGTTTGGTACAATAGTCATTACATTCATCTTAAAGAGCCCATCAGACATATAGCCCTTTCCTACAAACATATCATTTTTGGTAAGTACAAATTTATCAGACACAAACACCAACTTGAGTATGTTAGAGAATTCAGCCTTCAATATTTAGAAATCTATTTCATTCAGCTCATTCAGATTACTTAAATATTTAGAACTATTTTATTTAATTTTTATAAAACACCCCTTAGTGAAGAAATCTACAACAAGGATTCAGTTCACCTCATTTTCCTTCCAACTTCAGAAGAATTGAAAACTTTTTTTCTCTTTGAGCCTTAATCAAATCTCTAGCCAAACTCTACCGAATTAGGAGCATAATGAAAGTAGTATGCCCTCAATTCAACCACATTTAATTTAATAAGTATATATTTTATAATTTTATTCGATTTATTAATAATAATATTAAGGCATTTTTTTTATTCATGATTAATGTTTACTGTTACGAAGAGGATGATTGATCTCATAATTATTTGTGTAGAGACATTAAAATAAGTATGTAAATTTTTATTAAAAAATAAATTTATTGAACATGACTCATTTAAGAAACACCTAATGAATTATAATTAATAATGGTAAATTAATTTAAGAGATTGTAAAGTAAAAGTGAAGAGAGAAACATTTCGGTCCTTTTTAAGAAGATAGTAACGTACTTATTGAGAAAAAGAGAGTTTTTGATTCAATATACATACAACAGAATTTGTGTACAAATCTAAAATTAACGGAAGGGGGTACTATAGATAGAAATTAGATACTTTTAGTAATCTAAAAAACGTACATGTATTTGCCTAAGATGTTAACAACTCATGCAATTAAGACACGTATGTCAGCTAAAGATATATAAATAAAAAAAATTGATATTTTTATATATTTTTTTGATATTTTTATACGATATGACTCATATGTAGAGTTATAGTGACAAATTAACCGTCATTATATACAGCGATACTTTTATAGAGTTCATTATGTAAAACTATCAAAAATAGGTATAAATTTATTAATTTCCTAAATAAATCATGCAAACAAGTTACATTTACCTGTATGTATATATATGTCTGTGTGTGTGTTTTTGGACGTTTGCAGGCAGTCATAAATGATGAAATTGGTAAAAATAATTAAAAAATGGTGATAAATTGTTATAAATTCGTATAGTTCCTTGGGAAAGGTTGCGCATATCTTCAAGAAATGACCTCGTCAAGGCTGGCACAAAATTTTTAAAAATGCATTCAGTACTGTCGATTGTATTTTCATAATATGCTTGTCACGCCGGCACGCCTTGATCACCAACTTTTTCTTCCCATTTTCAATTATATTCTAATTCTTATACTCTCATATGTTAGATTATTAACTTGTAAATAGTCAAATTATATAAAGTACCACTAATTTTCGTGAATTTATTGTATTGAAAGTTATAGAATTTCATTAAATTCCTCTATTAATTTTATAATCTGACTAATATTACTTAAGGAAAACTTAATGTGCATATTTTCTATTATACACTGATTAATTTTATAATATGAATATAATCATATTCTTAATAATTAAATCAGAAATTAATAATCAAATTGTTAAAGGTGTCACAAATTTTAATGATTCACTTGATCGAGGTTATTTTAAACTTTTTTTATTTTTTTCTTAAAAATAAAAGTACTATATTTATAATCTTATGACACACTTGTACAGTCCGACTATAACCATATTATTAGTAAACAAATTATAATATCTCACATATTTACAGTAATAGTCTGTCTTTTTTTCAAATTTTTTTTTTTTGGAGAAGAAGGTATAGTCTGATTATAACCTATTCCTTTAAACAGCAACCACCACTGCGACATCAGTTTACGCTAAATTATAATTTAATATAAATAAACTGAAATAGCGGAACTAGTAATTAAGTGGAGAAAATTCGTACATTATGATGAAATTCATAATTCTCAAGTGTTATCTTAAGAAAATTTGAATTTTATGATTGGAATATTAGAATGCTGCAAGTACATGTACTGAGTGAGTGAGAGAGAGAGAGAGGGAGAGGGAGAGAGAGTGGTGCGGGTCACTGTGACGGGTGGAAGCTATTTCGGGTAATGTTCATTCAAGGGGCCTATATAATAAATATTATTTATTCCATCAATTAAGTCAACTTTACTTAATTACGCAGTTCACGTCTTTCTGCGTTAATTCTTTGGAGGAAGAATATAATGTGGAAGGGAACATAAACCCCTCCCGGATAATTCGTACTAAATCCCAAATTATATTAGTTATAAGGAAAACTCCCGAAGAATTTTTAAAGAACGTGTCAATTTAATTATAGCCAAACAACCATGAGTATATATATACTTTTGGATGGGAAAAATAGATTGATAAGGAATGTAATCTTGTACACTTAAGAGCTGAGGTTATAAGAAAATGGACATATATACCGGCCAAGTAGATATTGACATTGGCTATATCTTAAAAGTATTAAAGACTGGTTTTAAAGAAGTGTCCACCACACAAGAGATTATCAGAAGGAACAAAATCGATGTCCTCCAATTTACTAGACTAGTGGTCTCCATCGCCACGCCGCCCATTTTATTGTATCTTTTTACCGTTTTTTAGATGGTGATTGTAAGGCCGGGTGGTTCCATCGGGGTGGCTAATTATATTTATTGATAAAACGGAACTCAAATAATTAAACGGTCCTATTTTTCATAATGTTTATAACCAAATGAAACCACCTGATCATCTATCTTATATTATACATGTAATTACCTCAATCGCCAACGTGTGATTTTGATTTGCAATTATTTTTTCTATTAAATAAAATAAAATTATAAAATCTAAAGTTGTACCTTCATTTTAGGTTTAACATAATATTATGGGTTTCAGATCCAAACTGGTTATCGAATCGGTTCAACCAGTGATCGAATCATTGTTGAACCGATGACGCCATAAATATGTAAAAAAATATATTATTAATAATTAATAAAATTTTAAAACAACTAATTTTTTGTAAACCAAAATATAGTGAAATTATGTTACAATATTACTAAAAATATTTAATTTTAAAAATAGAAATATATTTGAACAAAAATATATTTAAAAATCGGTTCATTAGATCTACTTAACTGATTTTACCCATTAAAATACCGATTCAATCTAAATTTTAACAAAAAAATGATTTATTAGGCCAAACCATACCACTATAACGACGGGTTCTAATTTTAATTGATTGAACCATCTGTCCGGTCCTACTACTATTTACTTTGAAGGATGTCATTCAAAAGAATAGTTGAAACCACCAGTCAGTCTTATCAAAATCCACAAGTTATAGTGGTAGAATCTTATATTGCTATAATTCTAGTTAGCACTCCATCCAATCTCAACTTATCTCCTCTTTATCTTCCTAATTTGTGTAATATGATACGACCCCATAAAGGTGCTTGGAAACTAAGCGCTTTTTTTTATTTTATTTTAGTTCTATTGTTATTTTTTAATTCTTTTTTATGGTTAATTATGAGCTTTTTGTTGAGTTTAATTCCCATTTATTGTAGGCGCACATGTTACAACAGAACTAAAATAACAGAATTAAGAAGGAAGAAAAAGGTGAGAGATTACTTGTGATTTAATTGACTCAAAATATCCCTCTTGTTCCCCATTCTAATATTATTATTGAGATATTTTTCAACTAAAAATTGAGATAATTAATTATAAATTATAAAAAAATAAATTTTATAATGAGTAATTTCTTTTAAATAATTTACAATATAATTTATTGATTAGAATTAAAAAAATATATGCATGTTAATTTTAAATTTTAAAATATTTCAAATTAATTTTTAAAAAATAATAATAATGGTATATTATAAAACAAATAGTGTATAATTAAGACTTCGTTTGACTTGAAAGTATGAATGTTGACAAAAAGTCGAGCGCATGGTCTTCCATTGTTCATTCATTATCAGTGGAATTTTTTTTCTCTCCAAGTATTCTAGTTTTTGATTATTATCTCCAACTGATAGAAGGAGGGGGACAATGATTTTAAACAATGTTGTCAGTACTCACATTATTTATGTACTGTCATTTTAATATTTAAAATAGATCATTTCACTTTAAGTACTGAGATGACAACACATAAATAATATAAAGTATCATGTAACAGGTATCTAAGACCACTGAATAATTACTCCTAAATCAAAGCATTGTATTTATACCATTGGAATCTTCATGTAATAGTGGCCTGTATATATAATGAGCAATAAGGCGGGGTTGATGCATATATTCTCATATAACAGCGTGATGGATGGTTTAATGCATGCATGGCCACATGTCCCACATTTAAGTTAGCAACAGCACTGCTAAGCTTTTACTAACATGCAAAATTCCAGGGGAGGGAGATGGAGAGTCGGCTGTGCCACAATAATTATTATATGGTATATGTAAAACCAAAGAAAGTAATTAAAGATATTATAGCTACAATTGCAAAACGCCAACTAAGGCTCACTCATGAACTCATTTTTCATCCACTTTGTAAGCTCTTATTTATTGACACATTAATTTTTTCCTGAAAAAAAAATCTCAATTACTGACTTTATTTAACGAGCATTTATAAATAAAAATAAGGTTTATTTTGACATGGAGGGGGAGGGAATTAAAAATAAAATGAATTGGCTATATATATATATATATATATATATATATATATATATATATTTATTTTGAAATGAGGAGATATTATGTAAGTATAAATGAATTTGATAATAAATATCAATAATAGCTCATATACAATATCAGTAAATATCACAAGAACAACTTGTCAAGAGACACGGCCACGTACAACGGCCCCTCTCCTCAGTCAAACTCGACACAGCCATCCATATTTAGCATATACGGAACTACAAATGGTTGCTAAATATGGGATCGATCGGCTGTATGAGCTTGGTTGAACAACCAAGGTTGTTGCACCTCTACTGGATTAAGCAGTGAAAATTGGTTCCTAGTTTTGATCTTATTGGTTCAGAGCAATCACAATTCCAAAGACCTCCGGCACCATTTGCTCATAGTCAAACTTCTTTGATGATTTTGTTAAGCTATTGGTATGGGTTTAATCAATGGGGCAAAATAGGAAAGGTAAGTTGTAAGTCTTCTCCTCTCCCTTCGGTTATACCATTCTCAAGGATAAATAGTACTTGGGGAGTGTTTAATAAAAATTGAATGAAATAATTTTTAATATTTAAGTAATCTGAATCTGAATAAAATAGATTTTTGAATACTGAATGAAAAAAATTATTTGATAAGTGACATATCTGAAAAACATATTTTTACTATTTTATCCTTTTGAAAAAATTTAAAATTGTTATAAATTTATTTAATATTACTTAATATAATATTTATTTATTTTTAATTTTTTTTTACTTCATTCAGTCATGACTTAACTATTCAGCCAAAAAAAATTAGACTTAGTCATTTAGTCTAAAAATCTGACCGATTCAACCATTCAATCCTAAATAAACGCACTAAATAATTAAATCGATTCAAACCATTCAACTATTTAAATGTATTAAATTCTAATCAAACACCTTTTTAATTCAAGTTCAATCATCTATATATTTCTGTCTCTACATTAGAATATAGGGAAGTACTAATATTTTTACATTTTCAAATTATTTTTTCAGTAGTCTGTCTATCTCATAATGACATCCATTTAATATCCATATCAAGAAAATCTTATACAATCTTATACAGATATTACTTTACTTATAAAAATGTCAACTTAGGATATGTCTTACTCATTTTGTGAGCATGGGGAAGGGAGAGGAAACATTAATGTCTTTTTCACCTAACAAGCTCACCGATCACGAATAGTATGGATAATAATTTATTAGATACATAAATAATAGTTTATTATGATAATTAAATAAAATATAGAATAAATATTTAATTAAAATTTGGAGAAGATAATGATAGTTATTAAAATATTAAATATTTATCTAATTAGTAAATTATTGAATTATGTGTATTATAAGTTTCGTTATAAAGTTAAGTATTTTAAATAGAATGTAAATTTATTTAATTATAATTATAAAAAAGTAATTACTTTAATTTTATTTAGATTGGATGAATTTTGACGAATTCCTCTAAATTCTATTTCAAATAGAATTATGAAACTTAAAGTTTAATAAATTTAATTTAGTTACAACAATTAGTTAGTAATGAATTCACTATAATTTTTAACTAATTTATAGTTATTACTAAAACTTAGATTTATTATTAATACAATTAATCAAGTGATTTGATAAAATTTTAAGTTTTAATAAATTTAATTTATTTAGAATATTAATTTAATAATAACATTCACAACTAATACTAATATAATCAAATCACATGATTTATTAAGAGTTTTTTTTTATATCTTAAAAAAAATTTACTAATAAAATTATCCTAAATAAAATTTGTTAAAATATATTTTCTTACATAAAATTGTGATAGGAAAAGCTTATAATAAATTTAGCAGATATAATAAAACTCCGTACGAAATACGGGCGGTATGTATAATAGTTTATTATATTATTAAATAGATCAATATTTAATTAAAATTTTGAAAAAATAATTGTAATTATTAGAATATTAAATATTGAATTATGTATGTGTATATATATTATAGGTTATTTCGATCAATTATTAAGCTAAACATTTGATTGGAGTGCATATTTATTTAGTTGTGATTATGAGAAAATAACTATATTAATTTTATTTAAGTTTGTAATAGAATTTTATACTAACGTTTATTTTGATAAAAGTTGCTTGAAATTCTAATCTGAAAACAAATATGAAATTCAAGCTTTCATAAATTTTAATTTAATTATGACAATTAGTTAATAACAAATTCATTATAATTTTTCAACTAATTGTATAATTCTTATGTTTTAAATTTTTTTTTGCATATATTATCAATATAAGTAATCATATCGTGTGATTTGGTATTAAATTTAAGTTTCAATAAATTTAATTTAGTAAAGAAAATAATTTAATAATAAAATTCAAGATCCAAAATTTGGGAAGCTGTCGCAAGCAACTAAAAATAAAATCTTACTTTGAAAAATATTAATGTAGTAGTGAAAGTAAGAGTCGATCCCACAGAGAGTGAATTGTTTTAATAAATCTAATGTTTTCAAAAATATCTAATTAAATGGGAGGTTTGGAATTAATTATTAACTAATTAAAATTCAAATAAACAAATAAAACTAAATAATAAATATGAGAAAAATCAATTAAAACAAACTTCAGTTCCTTAGTTAAGTATCCCATTCTTTTAATCAACAAATTAATCAAGTTATTATTATATTTTCCTTCAATTGAAATTAATAATCCTAGATAACCGACAATCGCCAAGCTACCCGAAATTCTCCTTAAATTATAAATCTAATGCAGCAATCGCTCACAAAAGATCCTAACTATCATATAACCTAGAACTATTAGTCTAGATTTAATATAACAGTTGCATTAAAAATTAGAGAATTAGATTATTCTAAGCAACAATCTCAACATCGCGGATCATTTAACTTGCCATCTTGATAATCATAATAATATTCAAAAGTTTGACCACAATTAAATATTATTAACTGCTACTTCTGATCAGATAAAATATCGTTTGCTTAATATCAAATCTTAATCTAGCATATGACAAAAACTTAATTAATTCAATTGGCCAAATCAAATTAATCAAATAAATATCATCTAATCAATTAAAACAGATCATCAAGAATAAATCTCATGCATGAAAGAATAAATAATAAAACTCAATTAAAACATTAATTAAAAATAAGGTTCAACATCCCTTTGGAACTGAAACATAAAAACTAACCAAACATAATAAAAATAATACCTACTAGTTGAAAAACTCTCTCCAATAAATTAGGAGAAAGATCTCCCAAAAACTTGCTATCAATAATGAGAGATTGACCCTCTATTTATAGGCCTCTAACTTGTCCAAAACCTAATAGGATTTACAATTAAAAATAAAAGAAAAAGAAAAATAATTTTTATCCTATCCCTAGTTGGAATTAAAATCCAATTTGGAATCAAAAAGTAGCAAAAATCCCGAAATCTGGTAATAACGCGCAAGCCAAACGCGGCGTTGACTTAGTCAACGCGCGTTTTTATTTTTTTTCTTTTTCTGAACATCCGCGCATTGCGCGAACTGTTCACTGTCGCGTCCCTTGAAACGACGCTGTTTCACGCCTGTCTCATCCATTACCGCGCCATGCGCGAACGCCAGCAGTTTCGGATTGAAACGACGTCGTTTGATCTCCGGTCTTTTGCCTCTACGCGCCATGCGCGGCTGTCCCAATTTGCGGAAATTGCAATTTTGCCCCAGAGTTGCTGTTAATTTCAGATTTGCCATCAGACTTTTGCGGATTTTTCAGATTTGCCCCCAAGCTTTATTTTCCTACAAAATAAAATAAAATATAAAAATAATATAAAAATCCTAAAAACACATAACAATAAATAAAACACCTAAAATACTAAAAATACATAAAAACACATAAATAAAAATAAATATAAAAATACTATAAAATTAACATAAATTAACTAAAATCCTATAAAACCTATTAAAACCAAAATATACTAAATAATTAAATATTTAAGCACACAATAAATATAAAAACTAAGTATTAGGGAATAAAAATATCGTATAATTTAGCTTTATCAATTAGCATAATAGATCATGTGATATATGCTAAGAGATTTTTTCGATATCTTAAATTTTCAATAAAATTGTAATAATAGAATTATTCTAAATAAAAAAAAATAGAAATTACTTTTTTCTATTAAAGATTTGTTGGATTTTTTCAAATATATGACAAATTTGGATAGTATATTTTATTATTATAAATTTGTATAGTACTTGTACTAATTTGAATAGGAAAGAAAAAGATCTTTCCTTTTTTCTTTTATATTAGAAATAGTAATATTTTTAGATTTGAATAGTATTTAATTGATACAAATTTATATAATACTTAAGTTAATATGAATAGAAAAATTAAAAAAAAATTAATTTTATGTTTTTAATTAAATAGTTGATTATAAAATGTGAAGTCACGTGCGATGGATGTCTCTCTCCATTGTGACCAAAACTTAAGTGGTTTACTGACATTGGACTACATTTTCTTTTTAAGATTAATTCTATGTGCATAAAAGGTAAGGTTTATATATATATATATTTTAAATTTGAACAATAATAATATTTTTAAGTCAATTTATACGTCAATTGAGATTAAATTCCTTGTTGAACGATCTTATAGGCGCAACGCCTACCCCACCCAATCGGTCTAGTGTATTCACGGAGCTAAAGAAATCAAGAAAAAGAACAAACCTCTTTGAGAACTAAAACAATCCCTTAAAGTTAATACATACCAATAAAGATACATAAGAATCTAAATGCTCGGTATCATTTTCTAATCTCTTTTTTTTAATATTGTTTGTATATAATTTATACACATAGAATTATTATTTTTAAAATTTAGCATATCAATAGAACCAGCTGTTTGTGGTTTTACAGTAGTACGTGGTGAATATCAATGAGAGAAATTTCAGAAAAAGTCATTTACAAACCTGAAATCATAGTTATTTAGGGGAACAAGAAAAATTAGAAGGGATAACTGTGTGATAAAAGGGATAATAGAGATAACTGTCTATTTAGGAGAATTAATAAAAATTAAAAAGATTAAAAAAACAAAGAAAAACTTTAAAATATTATTAACACCAAGATAATTGATTCTTTCTCTGCCGCTTTATTAATAGAGATATTACAATGTCTTGTTTAACTCTCAAGTCCACGAAATCTACGGTTAACATTATAAATAATTTCTTCCCAAAAAATACACGGTAGCTGCTACATATATTGTTTCGTTGGTTATTAGTAAAACATAATATTCCAATACGTTAACTTCTGTTAACTTTTTCTGGAGCTTTAACTTCTGTTATATCCCACTGTGACAGTGTCACCACCTCATCTTTTAGAAACTAGAGGACGTTCCGTCATGTGACCTGTGAAGGGAGACAACCCAATATCCCCACTAATATCTAATGAGTCTTGTTATATATTTGTCAAAAATAAATAAATAGAGATGTAATATTTTTAGTACAATATAATAGGCATATATAATGCACGTGATACGATTTTATAGTAAAATATATGACTAAGACGATATATCATTTTTATTTTCAAATTCTAATGTCTCTCTTGTAAATCAAATGTAGCTCAAAGAGCGTTACTTCGGGATATTACTTTGTTTAAATAATAGACAAGATGCCGGAATTCAATTTTTTTTTGGATCCAACGTTGTCTGAAAGTTTAAAATATATTTAAATTGTAATCAGTTACAAAAGATAAAAAATTATGCAGCAGAAATAATACAAGTCATATCTTTCCAAACAAATAACAATATTAAACGTGTTATTATATTTTTCATCAAATCAACTTTAATTAATTGACAACCTGCTTGGTTAATACGAGAGAATGAGAGATTTGAATGGCCAGCTGTCTCTGCTATATTTTTCATTATATCTTTAATTATATACAATTATACAACTAATGACTTAAAAGGTGTTGGTAAATCTCTGCTGTCTCTTTATTGTTCACATCTTACAAATCGAAATGTTGTCAATTTTTCTTCAATTATCTCAACAACCTTGTTTCCATTTACAGTTTTTCTTTCTTTTTTTACCAAGTAATAGTTCGTGCCTCAATATAATAACTTAACAGTACCGGGCTAGAATGGTTTAGCAGCGTAACTTGTTTCAGATAATATTATTTGCTTTAGAACGTGTCTAACCTAAAGACGAACAGCGAATACATATTGCTTTCATTATGTCTATCTATAACTGCAAAATACATACCTACATACGTACCCTTTTTTATTATCTAACTGTTAAGTATAATTAAAGATTAAGAAGAATTGATATTTTTACAAGTAAAATTTAAAATAATATTTTTATAAGATTGCTTTGTAGGATCCATCTACTATACATATGAGAGAGCACTCGTGAAATTATCATTTTTACTTGTAAAAATATCAGTTCCTTAATTCAGACTCAAAACCATATTCAACTCTAATAACATCATTTAAACTAATGCTAAAATAATAATTATATATATATAGGGGTCGATCTATAGTATGTATTTGTTATGAAGTAAGATTGGGCAAACACCATCCATAACATCCATTATAGGGATAAACAATTGACATTAGTAGACGTCCGTTATTAATAGTAACAGACGCCCTTCTTATATGATTTCTACGGTTTTGTCTTTTTGATCGACGTTCGCTACTATTAATAGCGGACGTTTAAAAACTAATAAGACGTTTTTTAATTCTAACCGTTCTTTCTTATTTTCAATAGTACAGATGGTGTATGCCAAAGCAAATACATGCTATGAATCGACCCTTATATATATATAATCTCTACTTTAAATATATAAAAATGTGTAATACTTTAGCTATAACAAGTGGGGGAAATACCGCGTATAACAAACTCAATGAGCACCAAGTTGCACGCATGGAGCCGCTCCGCACAAGGTGACAAGTAATGGATGGATCATCTTTTACATTCATTTTTTTGTCGGCACTGCTTAAACCTGTTTTTGGCCATTTTCCACCCGCTGATTGAAATCAATAAGCGGAACGAAATGAAGCAATAATAGTACAAAAATTCCAAATCTTACGTTAGAAATTAATTTTTGCCTAGTTTCCAACACTACTATTTCTTTTCCTAATACAAATCCACCAAATTGTTTGCATATTCACTGAATAATAATAACAATAATTTCAGGAGTCCCGAGTTCTAAAGTACAAGACAGGAGCAGGTGGGGAAGAGGGAGGGAGGGAACATATAAAGGTCAATCATCACTAGAGGCAACTAACATGATGATAAAAGATGTTATGCCGATAAAAGATGGGACAAAATGAGTTCTCTCTCAAACAGCAAATCTAGTGAAACGGACAGACCAGCTAAGTTGGATGCTCTTGCAACTATGGTTAAGAGTCTTGGGACAAACACAGCTTGCTTTCTTTATCCAACTAATAGAGTGTCTACTTTCCCACCTGTTCCCTTCATTATTTTTTGGGTGCGTCTGAACATGGTACGGGAGGGATTCCATCCTATTAGCAATACTAGATCCCCCTTTTGAATTTGGTTTTCGATATTTTCGAGGAAAAGAGCTCGATAAGAGGGGAATTGTCTCCAAAGTATATTGTCCTTGCTATAAGTTGCATACATAGAGTCTGGTCTCATCTTTAACCCTGTCAAATTTCCTGCTACATTTTGGCCAAACCACAAGGAGCCGCAACTATTTATTTTAAAAACATAAGTCTACGCAAATAATATCTAAACATAATATTCAATATTATATTTATTTTAATTATTAAAAAGTTGGATATGACACATATTTTAATGTCATGTCCCATTTTTTAATTGTTAAAATGAATATAGTATTTAATATTGTATTTAGATGTTGTGTACTTAACTTATTCATTTTAAAATTATTTAAAGTTAAAATTTAAGTTGATTTATAAATTATTTTAAGGCGTGACTTATAAGTAAAAGCGTTTGACACCAGATTGATTTATAAGTCAAAAATTAAATTAAAACAAATTGCGAAGGTGTTCGACTAATAATAACTTATAAGTTAAAATAAATATAAAAATTATTAAAAAGATGCATTGATTCAATATATTTAATGTTATATATATATATATATATATATATATATATATATATATATATATATATATATAATATTATTATATTTATTTTGTATCACACACACACACACACATACATATTATACAATATATTGTATCAATTATATTTATTTATTTATTTATATGTGTGACAACATTTTTGTCTTAATATTTTTAATTACATTTTTGTTTACGTTGAAAAAAAAATAGCTATCAAGTTGGAAAGATAAAGATGTAATTTAGCAAAATAGAAAAGAGACAAAATAAACATTACATTTGGTCAAACTAATTTATTAGGAATGACTTATAACTCCTTTTTAAGTAAGTATCAAATTTTTGCTTATTTATTTTGACTTATAAGCCAACATAGAAATTAAAAAATAAGTTATTACCAAACCTCTCAATAGCAAATGACTTATGTCTGACCAATTTTTAAGTTATTACCGATCAGGGTAGTGAGGTTCTCTTGACCTGGTCCAACCTCAATTTGCACACAGACATCCTACTGATGGATAATATAAACTGTTCAATAATCTGCTTGAAACTTCAATTTCAACAAAAAGGCCAAATTAGCAGAAAAGCTAAATTTGAACAATCACATGAAACCAAATTGAAATGCTCAACATTCACAGCCTAAAGACAGTTGTCCACACCCTTAAACGTTTACTCTTTGCTAGGCAATACCACAGAACTTGGTCCATCTCAATGCACTACAGTTATAGCAGTAAGCCCCTTCAAAAGAAGATGGAAATACAAATAAGACTTTACCAAATAATTTCAGGCTACGTGCTAAAGCTGCCCCACAACCTGACGGGTTTCACTATTTGTTCTCATTCTTTATCTTCTGCTGCTGCAGCACCAATCTAATACAAACTAAAAGTAACAGCAAGGTTAGTATAAATGGAGTTAAAAGAATAAATACTACTTTCCTTGTGAATGCAAATGTCACAACCTGCTATCATATAAGTTTTTTTTTTATTTCAAACATTTCCCTAAGAAATAAGTGGCCAAAAACTACATATATCATTCTCTATTGGGTTGGAATGGATAACAAACAAAACATCACGAACAAGACACACCTGATTCTGCTTAATATAAGCTTCCTGATTAATCAGAACACATTTTTGCTGATTTGGAGATCAAATTTATGGATAACTTGTTAATTTATTTAATTAGAAGAAAAACAAGGATGTTATAAAGATGTCATGAAATGTATGCCAAGCCTTCATTAGATATACCTCATTCTGCTTAATATAAGCTTCCTGATTAATCAGAACACATTTTTGGTGATTTGGATATCAAATTTATGGATAACTTGTTAATTTATTTAATTAGAAGAAAAACAAGGATGTTATAAAGATGTCATGAAATGGATGCCAAGCCTTCATTAGACATGTTAAAAGGGAAGTGGGTCTATGCCAAATATATTGCTTTGAGAAAAAGGATTGAAGACTGGGCAAAATAGACAATGTCACTTCCAGCGAAAAGTAAACTTCAAGGTACAAGACAAAAGAAGTGTCACCGGCCCATCTCATTTCGAGTGCATGCTGCACCAAGGCGTCACTTGGGGCTGTCGCTAATGGAGGATTCTATTACATGTGCGGATAAATCTTGTTCAAAGTCAAGATGGGGTAAGTTCTTGTCCTAGAGTCGGGGCCTACAACTGGATGGATTCGAACATAAAAATATCGTTAGCTAAAGACAACAGGTGAAATGGCCCAAGAGATGGCCAGGTAGTTCAAAGAAACACTACATAGTGAAGCGTAAGGTTCCATCATAAAGAGGTGTGATGTCCTACATGGATCATTTTCCAGAGGACAGGACACTAATCAAGGATTGCAAACTAGGATACATACCAATGTGACGTTTAGTTAATGGATTACATTTTCTGTACAGTTCAGCTACAATACATACATGCATCCTAGAGTATATTCTACTCCTCGTCAATTAAATGCACAAATGAAGTCAGAAAATGATATCTATAGCCGTATGGGCCCATGGCAAGCTGTGATACTCTGAAATCCTATGGATTTCACAATTAATACTAGTCCAGTAAAGTCCTGTTTGATCTGGAAAGCAACTACAACTGATGCTGACTAATGTTCACTCATCCACCAAGAGTGGGTCTCAAATCTCAATGTCAACTCATCCTTCAAGCTGTGGGGTTTCAGAGACTGTTTATTCGCTTTTGAACAAGTCTTCAGTTAAACTTGAAAGATCACAAGGAAACGTAACCTACCGATACATGTGTTGTATTAAATAGAAACTCATAGTGGAAGACGGGTTCGGTGAAGGATTTTCTAAATGCCAGGTTTTTGCAATTGGAACGGAATGAGATTTCTGAATGCAGCTTAATATATATCTTAACTAGAGAGTGACAAATATCAAATGTTAGATTCAAATGAAAAATCGATAGATCTGAAAAAAAGATCAATCAGGAGAATCCACTACATAAATTTGGAAGCAACTAGGATCAGTCGGTAGACAGTGCAAATTAAATGAGCTGCATTGTTCACATCTGTAGGATGTAATGCCCAAAATCTGGTTTAAAAGACATGTGTATTTAACAAGGCAAAGTTTCCAAAGTTGCAAAGGATAACAAAATAGAAAACTAGCTTTGACTAGGAAATGTATATCATCAGAAATCCTATCAGCTTAACGAACAAGCAAGTACTTTCAGGTACTGAATTATCAAGTGAGCAGCAACGGAATACTACCATAAATGTGGAAGATTTTATTTTCATTATACAAGTTACAATTATTATACATGTTGCTACTTACTGTTACTCATAACACAATATCCTATTGCAGTTGAAACTAAAACAAAAAGAACATGTTGGATAAAAAAGGCAGAAAAAGAGATGAAATACCAAACCTGCTACAACATCACTACTGATGAGCCTTCCACACAGCGAGGTTAACAAAACTGTCCTATGTGTTGACGGTAGGTTTTTCCCTCCCAGTGAAGTCCTTGAGTTTTGAAACAGACAGTGCCAGATCTGAAAATATGACCAGATAAATTCATAAACAATAAAAAAAATAACAGAAGACAGCTAGTGAAATAACAACGAACGAACCTGTCAATGGTTTCAGAGCAATCTGGGCATCCATTTCATGTTTGGAAACATCGGGCTCATGCTGCTCAATATACGCTCTGACGGTTGCACCTGCAGAGCCAGTTCCCTGTAAAATAATTTTACCGAGTTAGTTCCAGTTGAAAAGAATATAAAAGCCTGGGAAAAACTGAGAAAGGGATATAGATTGATCCAGACCGATAAGCGAAAAATGATCCTAGATCCATCACTAAAAACAAACCGAACACCTTGCTTGGATGCCACACTTCCATCTACCTGCATAGAAGTAAGATCTGACTTAATTATGTAAGAGCAAAGACCATAATCTTTCATCCATTCATAGAGGAAAATTCGTGAAAGACACATCAACTTACAGGATCAGTATATGTGAAATCGTAGGCAAATTGAAGGGCATAATTTCCTACAAAAGGACTCTTTTAGTACATAAATTATAGTAAAGGGTGAAAGTCTCGATAAATTTACAGACTGTAATCTTGCCATATTTGTCGCCTGCCTTGCTCTTTGAAATTAAATCTCTAAGATATTCTACTCGCATTCCTGTTGGAAAAGTTGATGTCAGAATTTTGCACTTCAACAGAATGCAAGTAAATTCAATTCCAAGTAGTTTATAAGAACTACATATAACTAAATTGTAGTATGTCATAGAATGATGCTTACCTCATAGTCATACCTAGAGAAAGTAGTTCCTTCCATAAGTGGCCCAATGCTCCTTCAGGGACAGAAATCAATTGCTCCCCAGGTTTCTTGCCCTTGTTTCTATATGTTATTATTAAAAGCCAGGCTAACACAGCCCTGTCAATAACAAATATTGAAGACAATCCACGTACATGGGGTTCAGCGCTTACAGTGATATTCTGAGAATAAGAGAGAAATCAGATTACAAAAAAACTCACATCCTGAAAATAGAATAAGACACTACTATCACAATTTGAAATTTGATGATGTTAGAGAGCCGGAGGGTCCATCACTAAGAACCCAACGCACAACTCCTAGAATCTTAAACAATACGTCTTGGGCTCTCAACCTCTCGAACACAATATTTTGGACCAAGTAAATTAACATGTTACCTAAACAAATCTTCTCCTTCACATGTGAGTACTAACATCGTTGAACTACTCCCTTCAAGTATGAGCATATATTCTCAGCCCTCAACCGCGGAGGCCTGTGCATTACTTAAGCAATTACTAGAGAACTCTCAACAAGTTGAGGGCCTGAGGCCTGCTTATTACTGGCATCTTCAGTAATTACACTCGAGCGGGAGCAGTTTGTCGAAGTTCGGACACGCATGTGATGGAGGGATTTATTAAGGTAACTTGCTAGTTGACATCTAACATCAATATCCAAGCGTGAAGTTGAAGCTTAATAAACAAGGTTAAGAGAATAAGAGACGCAGGCTAAGTGAAACAATGGTGTGGGGCCTGTGGAAGAATGTGAAGTGCATGTGTCATCGGAAAGACAAATGCCTCTTTGTGGAAGAGCAAACACGAAGCTTGGAATGTGATGTGATACTAGGGAGAAGAAATTCGTTCAAAGGTCCAAAAATGGCTTCCAATGGCGACAATGCCAATAATAATAATAATAATCCGAGGCCTTTGCTGCTTCCGGAGATCGGACCAGACGGTCTACCTAGGGAATCTTCGTTATCTCCTACAACGAGAAGGTCCCCCTCTCTCTCACTCTAGTAGCGTGTTCCCATGTGTTGGTGAATTTTTACTGAATATTTTTGCTGTATTTTTTTTATTTGTTGTTGTTTCAGATAATTGACGAAGAGTAACTCCAACTGAGGAAGTACGCGCCATTTATTTTGCATTTTGATATGTTACTACTCTCATTTTATTAAAATTTGTTTGAACTCATCTTATCCCATTTCTAGCACCGAATTAAATTTGATAATTGCTTTCTCTTAAAATTAAAATCATAAATTCTATTTTAAGAGTGTGAAAATGTAGGAGGAGGGAAATAATGATGTTCAGCAACTAATCTTAAAAATAAATTTTCTCATCTTAAGGTACTGAAAACAGTTAAGGAAAGATTAGTTGTAATCTTTTTGTTCGTCAATGAATGTATGGAGCAAACAATGAACTAAGAGAGAGATCTGGGCTCTGATGCAGAGGAAAATTACAATAAAAATTAAGATTTTCATGTATTTTATTATTTATGAAATTTTAGTTTATCCGATGTATTTTTATTTATTATTTAGCAAAATCTAGTAGAATTTAGATTTACTACTTTTACTTTAATAGTTTTTAATAAGTCGTAGGATCGAAACTTAATTAGTAGTTTTATTATCCTTTTAAAAGTAAATTAGGAGTACCTAGACTTATAAATATAGATTGTTTTAAAACTTTTTATGTAATTAATTTCAATTCAACTCATATAATATATACACTTATGGAAAGACGCATCAAAGGCTGAAAAGGATGCGCAGCAATCAAACAGAAGCTGTGTGAAGACTTAGACTGTCTGGTACATATTTTTAATAGAAATAATTTTGAAGTACCAATGTCTTGCTAAAAAAAATCTTATTTTCTCTTGACATAATCGTCCTTTGTAGGTTATAGAAAGCAACAATGCACAGTTCGAAAGACTGGAGGAGCTAAAAAGGAGACTGGAGGCTTTAAATCCAATCAGATCATCCACCTCTTTCCTTATGTAAGCACTTATTCAGTTCATGCATGCGAATAATATACTCAATCTTTATATTCATTTCGAGATAGGATCCCTTTTCTTTGCCCCATTATGGGCCCGCGCTGTGCGTGCCTTTAGTGGAATTTCTGTTTTTGATCTTTGTAGAGATTGGAGAGTTGATCTCTTTTTAGTATTTTTCCTTTTCCCACTTCCTGTAGGGTGGGCGGGCGGACGACTTGTTTGCCCTATGCTTGTATTCTTCTTTTTCATCTAACAAAATCAAAAAGAAAAAAACAACATGCAACTGAAGTTTATCAGAGTTCATGGGGACTCTATAGTATGATTATTTCATGATAATAGAGTTGGCTTGAGCAATTCTTGTCAATTAACTTTTCTGTCTTTTTTGATAACATATCAAAACTGTGTATATGTGTACACATACAGATAAAATGATGTATTAATAAGTAACTGAAGACATAAGAGTTGCTGAACTTGCAAATCTGGTGTTCCAAATTTCCTCTTCAGTCATTTGATCATCTGTTTTATGTGCATGTACAAGAGCACTGTGTGAGAGAGGGTAAGGAAAGGAAGGAGAAATTTTTTTATATTTTTTATATGTTGGGTGGGGTGGGGGGATTTGTATCATAATGACAGTATGTTGTCCGGTCAAAATCATTTGTGTACATTCGTTAAAAATATGATATAAGCAGTAATCATCAAACAACAGACAGACAAGTTGAAGTTCCGTGCATCTTATATTGAAAAACAAGCATGGGGATTTACCGGCTCATAGAATAGCATAATTACAACTGTTGCTTTCTTTGGCTGGTAAAGAAGTATCCAAATGCTACATGCAGAATATGGAAGCATTAATTATGTAACTGTCTATATAGTTTGGACTATTTCGTTTACTCTCTGCAGTGGATTGTAGAACATTACTGAAGATTTATTGACCTATGCATAGAAAAATTGTACCTGATTGCCAAGTTTTTTTTAATTAATGCTGCTGGCGAGAATGCACACTTCATCTCATGAATGGGGTCACAAATGACACCTTTTGATTATGCATTTATTAACATGTTCAGTTGCGCGGAATGCGCATGACCATAAACATACATTAGAAAGTGCTATAATATTGAACTCAGTATCATTTTTAGGATGGGAATCCAGTGGTACCTCTACAGAGTGCGATAACTTCTGTTGCAGCGTCAGTTCCTAGTACATTGGAAAGCTCTGGCGGATCACCTGGAAATGTATCCAGTCAAGGAAATGTCGGAAATGTTCTCAGTAGTGAATGGCATCAATCAACAGCCTCATGTTGATGGTGAGGGAAGGAAGAAGAAAAATCTAATCCAAGGAAGAGGAAAGGGAATCGGAGCAATACCTAAGGGCAGAGGATCTGCTGGACCAGGCTGGAGAGGGGCTGGGTTTGATGTGGATGGTAGAAATTGAGAATACCATTCTAGAATGACTTCCTTATCGTGGAACTATGAGATGAAAGACTTCCTGAAGTTCCAGGTATATTGCTTTGTCCATGTTCTCCTCATTCTTTTATTAACCTGTATTTTCTCTTTTATTATATTTGTGCTATTAGCTATAGATAATTGTACAAAGTTTGACAATTCAGTAATTGACATTCCTGTGCATTACTACTGTAGATTCATAAATTTCTTTTTCCATAAAAGAAAAAGATCCATGACCTTTAACTTCTTTGTTCATGCTGAGCTTTTCTACTTCAGAATTAAGAATTATGTTCGTGAACAAAAGAAGTTTTCCAAATGAATACCATGATCGACAAACAATTGGATTGGAAAATTTTTAGCAGTTGAAGGAGCCCATGATTGTTTTGTGGTTCTTAGAAATTTCACATCAGCGTTCCTTAACAATTTTCCAAATGACTTTGCTGTGATGCTTTTCTAAACTGTTGAGGCGAACATATATGCTTCTCTTTAGATGGGCATAGGTCACATAAGAAGTGGAGAGTTAACATCACTGTGGAGAGCTAACATCACTTCTCATTTTGATTTGTAAACTAATTTCTATAGACAGCATAAATGGACTGTTAGGATTAATTATTTATCATGATTTATTACAGATGTGTGTTTTGTCATTACCTCACCACTTGCTGTCTGGTAGATAAACCAGGGGAAATGAAATCAAACTTTAGCTCTTAACACAAACTCTGAATGAGAGAATTCAATGAACCAACCTACTTCGAATAGCAATATTTTCCCCAACCATTCCGCCCTTATGTCTCCCATTTGTGGCGGGGTCTGTACTTATAAACACCTTCATTGTTTGAGCCTGCAAGTCCTCATGAAATTCTCCTCAAATATCATTGCCAAAAAAATATGAACCATATTTTATCCTTTTCACCATCTTAGCTCACAACCCGTGCATAGAAAACGCACAGGTACAATGCCAGTACGTATAAAGACAAATCTGGAAACACGAATCTTGCCCTAAATAACTGCAACATCAATTAAATGTTGACGGTCAATCTAAAATCCATGTCTAACATCTCTTTCCTTTCATTTATTATATACTACTGAATGGGTCCGTGCTGGCTTTTATGACTACATTTTATTTATACATGAATACGTTGCATTTGCATTGAACGTACATGTGAATTTTTCGGCCTCAATTTTTCTGAACTGTTGAGGTTTGGACTTCCACAGTTCCACCAACTATATTACCGCATCAACTATGTCCATATAAAGTTTTGTAAACAATATAAAATAATAATGTCTATGATCAGACAAAAATAATAATATTAGTGTCCGAGTAAATGTTTGTGATACTCCTATTCTGTATTGTTTCCTCTCTTCACAGACATGACTGACTGACAAATCATCTGTATTCATTTTCTATATCATGTCTCTGTTACCAAAAACATGATATATAGATAACAAAGACATGACATAAAAAATGGATATAGATGATCTCATCCTCTCTTAACAGATTATGCTTAGCAACCCACTCTTTTTGGGACAAAAGCCAATCTCTCTCTCTCTCCTCAAATTTGCTCATGATCATAGTTTCGATAATATGCAATACCTGCTACACAGACAGCAATCCACTGAGATTCATATATAAAAAAGTGCAATGGAGCCTTATTGATCTTTTTAACTTTGGATGTGTGGCTTCAATTCAAATCAGAGAGATTCAGGTGATTCCACATAATATAAAAACATACAGTAGAGTTTGTATTACTACTCAATTCATCCAGTGTAATTATTCGGTTATTCAGTGATCTTGGAGCAGCACCTGTCAAACACCTGTCACGTAGTAATCCATATTATTTATGTGCTGTTATTTCACTATTTAAAGTAAAATGACCAATTTTAAGTGCTAAAATAACAGCACATGAATGATGTAGGGTATCACGTGACAGGTGTCCCAGAAACATATAATAATTTTTCATTCAAGAGGCTCTATAACAAGTTGAAAGAACATAAGAAGGCGGACCACTTTTGATACCAATTAATCCAAAAAAAAATTTTAGACTTGCCTATTTTTATTACCTATTTTTCTTACTCTTATATAAGATAAATGAGTGTGACTTATTTATTTGGATTAAAAATAAAATGAGATAGGATCATACTTATTTGTTTTACATGTGAATAAAAAAAAAGGGTAAATATAAAAATACTTTAATCTAAATTAACTACTTTTGCTAGGTATTAGTATTTTATTGGAGCAGCTCACATTACCATGCATAAACCTGGAATCAAATCCTTATGGTTCGAATTTTATCCCTCTTCTGAATCATTTACTTTTAGAAGGAGAGATAGAGATGACATGAGATGAGATGATGACAAACTACTTTTCACATTCCTTTGATGATTGCATGTGCCAGTGATTCGTTTGGTTGGGAAATTACGTCATGCAGAAACTCAAAATCTTCAACCGCAATCTTCTATTGCTATCGACAATATATTACCGACGAAATATATATATAGAGTCCGGCTTTTCAACACGAATCGGTTACGGTGATAATTTTGTTCGGTTCTGTAACATAAAAAATCGACGTCATAAATCAAAGACGAACCGGCTATAGCGACAACTAGTCAGTCACTAAATTATAGAAAGTCGATGTCTTTAAATTATGACGACGGATATATATATATATATATATATATATATATATTAATTATTGTTACCAACAAGACAATGGCATAGCGATTATTTTGCGTGTCGATTTATAATAAAAAGCGACATATTTTTATTATAATATTTTTTTTTATACATATTAATTATTTTTATTAATAGTAAACGTAAACCCCAACTTGGAATACAAATTAAAACCAAAAGTTCATGGAAACAGTTGGTTATTTACTTCTTTCTACCCAAATAAGTCATTTTGATTTTTTAATATTAAATGTAAATATTTTGTGTTTTAAATTGATATAATTTATTTAAAAATAAATTTTACAATTTTTTTGATAATTTCAAGGTTAATAATAATATGGACTAAAATTAAATAATATATATTAAATTTAAAAGTTTTTAAAATGGACTTCTAAATTAAATAACTTTTATTTTGGTTGAATGCAATATCTAGATACACTTTGTGATTTAAATAGAAAGTGAGCACATAATACCGGTCACGTTCGTTATCTTACAGCTTCACGTGTCCTCCCTTTACAAGTTCAAGAAGGACCCGAACCCCACGAATAGCATCCCATCCCATCAGGTGATCACATACCCCATGCATGTGACACAAGTCAGACCCTGTTTTTGCTCTCATTTTTATTTTCACTGTGTACGGACTCCAAAACTACCATGGCCACCACAATTTCACGCACTAGAGTGTCCAAAATGTCAGCTTCAATCTCCATTACTATTCCATCACCTTCCTCTTCAAATGCTGCTACTGATGATGTTCTATCTCTTCCACTACAAAAATCTTTCTCTACCACTGCATCAATGTCTTCGAGAACCTGACAATCCGCTGACGGGAAGCTTCGAATTCTCGCAAACAATGTGTCAATCAGCTGCCAACCATACATTAATATATGATCATTTCTTGCAATCCAATTAACCCATGGCTTCAAATTCGTAAGTGGTCTCAAAATTTCTGCCAAAAGTTCATCCATAACGTCAAATATCAACTTCCGGCAATTCAATTCCAATTTGGGATAAGGAAAACGGAGGTTAAGAAATAACGAGGGATCAAGAGGATGGGAAGGGGAGTACCATTTGGCGAAGGACACGGGCCTAAATTCATGAATGCCCGTACATTCTAATATTCTGGAAATGTACTCGATTAGCTCATCTGACCCGGTGGTTGAGGAAACCGTGGTAGTACCACCGTTAGAATTGATGTCGGTAACGGTGATGATGCTATTTGGTTCTTGTTTGTACGACTGGCTCGAACAACTAGGCAACTCTGTACTCTTTCTTGATAAAAGAGTATCATCAAGTACCTTTGACGACTGATCATACTGCTTTCGCTCCTCCTAAAAAAATCCACAATGATAAATTAGAAAATAAAAAAAGGACAGCTGATAAATACGCTCCGATTTTTACCGATCCAAAAAAATTGAACAAGTTTTGTGTTACAGTGGAACTCAACTGGACTTGAAAACAAGATTTAACAAAACAAATTATATAGTACCACTGCATAGATAGTTAATTAATTACCTGTTGTTGAGGTAACCTTGTGGCCGGAGGGGAATGGTCTTTTTTGACCGAAAGAATTGTGGGGACATTTGACAATGGAGTTTGCTTGCATTTCTTCTTCTCCAAAAGGTGGTTTGCATTTGCTTTACTTGATGTTGCTGACGATGACCGAACAAATGACCCTTCTTTCTTGCTCCGAACTAAAGTCTTTTTCAGCCGTGCACGATACAGCATCTCACTATCAATTTTATTGCACCTTTGACTTGAGCTTTGCAGTGTCATGATCTGTTGTTGCTCTTCTTTCGGTGGTACAGTTTGAGTCTTAGGTTTTGACGTCGAAACTGTTGCACTTTTGGATTGAGCTGTATCAATAAACGGGGATAATAGTGATGTTGAGAACTCTGGGGAATGAGAGGTTTTATTCTTAATCTCCAAGAATCTGAGCCTCGGGGAGCAAGACTTAGGTGCGGTGGATTGATCATGATCGTGATCATGACAATCTCCAATATTTGATGATGGCGGTTTCTTTGATTTGAGTAGAACAACATGCTGATCTCTTCTTTGCTCTGATCTTTTATTCTCAACCGTGTTTGTAATATCTCGACCGAGTCTTCTGTTAACATTTTCTTTAAATTGTTGGACAATCTGTTTTGCATAATGACCGGGGCTCATAGTCTCATCTCCTTTACTTCTTCTATCTGCTGCTGCAATTTTAGTGGTCAAAAACTTTGAGAACTCAAATTCTTGACTAGTAGCTAATTCATTATTGTTGTTTTCCTTGTTTATCTGGAGAGAAAACCTTTGATCAACAAAATCTGATCTTCTGGCTGATGATGATGTTCTTGGTGTATTTGGTAACGAACGGCTCATGACATCATCATTTTTTTGTTTTTTTCTAAGATTTTGTACTTGTTGATGATGGAATTGTGACTTTGATGATGAAAGATATGAGACGGATGATGATGAAGGAGGGCAGGGAGAGGAGATTTCAGGAAGAAGATCAAGACCCATTAATCTAGCTACTAATGTTGGAGTCTTGATCCCTGCTGGAGAAGAGCTGCTGCTGCTATATACACGTTCAGACGAGGATAAACCATTAAGATCTGTCGTTCTTCTTGATGATCTTGTATGACCACTTGTCTTGATTTGTATGCCACCCATCTGGATTTTCAAAATGTATCATCAGAAAAGACTATATTAATTAATTACTCAAAGATCTAACTTTATCATGGATCATAATGACTCACTTTACAAACCAAGGATAATTATTAGTAATATTTTTTGAAGAGATAACTACATAACTATATATATGCGGTGTGTATCGTAAAAATATGTGAAAGACATAAAAGTTATTGTAGTGTAGAATAATAAATATACTTCATGACTTACTGGAATTTTAAAAGTATCTGGTTGCTTCGTGGTTGAATTAGATGATATTGAGGTAGGAGCTCCCATGAAGCTGGTTTCATCCATCTCCAAGCTGTTCCTGGGTGCTTCAACCCCTGCCATTACAAATTAATTAAGAGTTAACCTGCCTTAATCCCAATATATATATATATATATATATATATATATATATAGAGAGAGAGAGAGAGAGAGAGAGAGAGAGAGAGAGATAACCTTTGAGATGAATGGGTTGTAATTGTGAGAGGAAAAAGTCATGAGGAGGGTTGAAAGAGGAGGAGGAAGAGGGCGGTTGTTGGTGACGCAAATTAGGAAAGTGAAATTGATGTAAATCAAATAGTTGAAAGATGGCATTCATGCACCCAGAAAAAGAAGTACTACTAGTTCTAGTACTGCTGCTGCTACCGTCTCTGATCTGTCCTCGTGAGGAGGATATTTTACCTCTCTTTGTGGATGATCTATTACTACTACTACTATTACTACCCAAATGATATAGCCATTCTTTCCCCATAACTGCTGCTGCTACTGCTGATAGTGGCAAAATTCTAATTTCCTGAAAAACAATTAGAAATAAATTAATAACATGGTGGTATAGAAAAGCTTCAACTAAGCAATTCCTAACAGATGGAATGAGATCAGAACAAAAATGACAGTGTGACTCCAATTTAATTCACTTAATTAGATAACACTAGACTAGACTATACTACTATTTATTTATTTAACCATGCACCCAAAATAAAAAAGAGAGATCTACTAGAAAGTGAGAAAGAGAAAAAGGCTAAATATACATATAAAATAAGGCGACGATGTTAATTAATAAGGTGGATGCAGAAAAGGCGGATCCATTTAAACGGCTTTAAAATTTTGGTTGGGGGTTGAAGAATTGAAGTTCAAGTACTAGTAATAGTAACGACAAATGGGATGTGGCTTAATTGTGTTATATGAAGAACTGAAGATGAAGTGATGATCATCATATATATAGGAATAGGAGTATCTGTTTCTACAGTGCCTCCTCTCTTCCCTTCTCCCATTTGCTCCAACCGTTTAGTACCAGATGAGATAACCAACCGTATGACCAACCCCCTTTCTGTCTCTCCCTCTTTCTCTCTCTTCTTCAGGAAGGACTGACTAATTAAGGAGGTGGGATGACGAAGCAATGGGGATCCGCAATCTTAATTACCATCATCTAGACCAATTACGTTGAGTGGTGAAGTAGTACTACTGTATAATGCTGTCGATATCTAATTCCAATCTCACTCTAACCATACTCTTTTTCAGAGGAAGCAAAATTTTACCCAAGCCCATTAATATGTTCATCAACTCATAATTAAATCTGTAAAATTATTTATTTATTTTAATAATTTTTAAATTGATTTAGTTAAATGAATAATAATAAATAAATGGGTTAGATATATGGTTAAATTCGTGAATCATGCATTAATCGGGTAAAGTAAATTAGTATTTACAATTATTATTATTATTATTATTATTATTATTATTATTATTATTATTATTATTATAATTATAGTGTAGTGGTAAATTTAATTTAGACGAAAAATATTGGTGGATAGATTTAAAAATATATATATATATATATATATATTGAATTGGGGGGAAAAATGATAGATAGATTAGTGACCGTTGAATGTTGAAACCCCAAAAATTTAAGAATGTTAGATGTTGAAACTTAAATTGATTTGAGACCGTTAGATGTTGAAGTCTTGGAATTTAAACCGCTCTATTTTATATTATAGATTGTAAAAAAAAAAATTTAATAAAATAATCAATTGGTCAACGCTGTCCTGGCCCGTCTAAGCCACGAGCTAAGGATTTTGACCTAAAAAATTTGGATCTTCTTAGCTTGACCAATTTATATTGGTCCGACCTATTTATCATGTCTAATTTAACCCATATCAATTTAAAATCTATTCATTTATGACTCAATCCATTAATGATTCATTATTTATTAAACTTTATTTTTTACATGTTAAATCACCTCATTTGCCACCTCTACTATCTTTCTTTTAAATTCATTACATGCTCTACCATACCAACCCTCACACTAAAAACTTGATGAATTTAATTTATTAAGGCTAAACGTAGAATAAAAAATTATCATTTAAGTATGCAAATTTAAGAAATAAAATTCTTTTTGCATAATGCATGAATTATTTGTGAAAATATCATATATTTTTTTCACTCATATAAACAACACTAATTTACTAAATAATTTAAATAGTGTGACTTCATGTATTTTTTAAAAAATATATTCAGAAGAAAATTCGCTTAAAATAAGATGGAAAAAGCTCTGTGCAAAACTTCCACATAAGCCTTCTACTCCCATTTTATGTGACTCTTCTTTTATTTAGGACAGTCCAAAATGTTTGTCACTTAGAAAAAGCAAGAGGTATATTTTATTTTTTCCCAATAAAAATAGTTTCCCTTGTACAAATTAAATTACTAAGAAACATATCTAAACTCCATCATATTTACAGTTTTCTATATTTGTATTATGTGCCCATTTAATAGACCACATAAACGAAAAATCAAAATTTTCAAATAATATTTTTTATCAAAAAAAACAAATTTAACTTATATTCGCCCTCTTCGTTTAATGATAAAATGAGTCAAATTCTAAATGATATTACTTTATAAATGATATAAGTTAGTATAAAAAAATTCATTTCAATTCTTCCAGTAAAGCATAGTTGGTGAACTCTGACTTGTGAATTGTGTTTACAATGGAAAGTATACGCCACTCTCCCTCCGTTTTCCGTTTTGAATTATAAAATCGATATTAATTTGAGATATTTTTAAATTTAAAATTAACATAATTTATTAAAGTAATAAATTTTATAATTAGTAATATTTTTTATGTAGTTTATGATATTTATAATTGTATTGATATAAATTAATTAATAAATTCATCTCAATTTTAAGTTTAAAATTTTTTTAAATTAATTTTTTTAAAATTAATACTAATCTTATAATTTAAAACGAAAATAGTATACTGTATTAGTATGTGGATTGGTTAGTAAGATGCATTGTTATAGTCCTTAAGCTATTATTCCTATTTATAAAGAATCTTGCTACACAATAATTTTTTATTTATATTAAATGTGAATATATATAAATATATGAGATAGAAAAAAATTAAGAAGCAACACACACATTTGTTCGGCCATAAGATTTATATACATTTATATCTTTTGGATAAGTTTATATACATAAAATTAACCACAAAAATTAATTATTACATTGATCTTAACCATTAAAAAGTAGAGTTTTATATTAAAATTTATATCCTATCCCACTCTTTAATAATTAAGATCAATGTTATAATTAAATGTTATATGCATAAACTTATCCATATCTTTTTATATTTATAAATTAAAATAGTGAATATTCCTACTTATTACTAATAAGACATAAAAACGACTGTCCTCTGCGGGCTTGTTTGTAGGATTCCCGACAAGGGTAGTCCTCTTGGACAAAATTACCCCGGGCCCCGGGCCAGGTCCAGTCAAGGCCCATTACTGCCGTTTACCAATTCGAAATCGCACTTGTGACTGTGGCCTAATGCACAACTTCCGTAGGGTATCTACCCGAAAGGCTATCAGTTAGAATTTCAAAGGGACCACAGAGCGCCATGCCTCTCTTTTATTGTATTTTTAAAATTTATAAATGCCATCAAATTTAATCTGTCTGTCCTTGTAATCTGAATAAGTTTCACTTGCAAATTTTATAAATTATAAATTTTTTGTTGAAGATGAAATTGTTTGTCGTAATTTAATAATGCAAGCATCCTAATTAAATAATAAACTACTAGTATTTCTTAAGAGAGAGAGAGAGAGAGAGAGAGGAATAAGGAAGGATGACATCCTAGAAATATAATAGTACGTGCCTTCCAGAATATAGACTTAATTTAATTTGCTAAATTAAATTTGATATTTATTTAATTTTAAAAAATATAATCATAAAAATAACAAATTACCTAAAAAGTAATAACAGTTTATCTTTACATAAATTACGTATTTTATTCTTTTTTTATTGAAAGGAAGAAGTATAAGTAGCTAGAAATATATGTACTCCAAATAATACCAATTTTAGATGTTAGAGATAGGTGCCCTTCGCCCTACCATATGGCTAAACACACACACACACACACAATCATATCATATGCCTTATTATCTGCACACCCACCATCACATGCGTGTGCTTGTTTTGGAGAGAGAATTAAAGAGAGGGAAGAGTAGTATTTTGAATTCAAATAGTTTTTTATAATTCAAAGGGCCGGCTAGCTAAGTCACAGAGAACAGAATAAATTAATTCTCCTCCTCGTACTAATTAAAATGAAGAATTGAGCACAGACAAAATGCAGGTATGACAGACGGTATGGGGGCATTTGGAGTTTGTTCTGTCTGTGTTGTATTGGTTATTCACAAGGGGAGCGTCCGTCCGGTTAACATGGTCAGGTTGAGCCATGGGTAACGGGTTGTTTGTCATGAAAACAATCCAATATCTCAGAGTAGTACTCCGCAGTACTCCCTCTCAATAAAAAAGGAATACTGTCCGTGCGAGCGGGCGAAGGGATACAACTTGGTCTACTCCTCCTTGGTTGATGTTTTCTTTTCTAAGTTTAAATTTAGGGCGATATGGTAAGAGTTTTAGATTTATGATTTTAAAATATATTTTAAATGATGTGTTATTGTAATATTAATTGGATTAATATTATGTGATTAAATATGACATAAATTATTATTAAAATATTAAATATCATTACATTTAAGACTTGAGACAAAAAAAATTTAAAATCCCTGACATTACTCTCAAACTTGATTTCAGTCGAATATTACTATAACTTAGTCTTCCCTCTCACATTAGAACTTAATACAATTCTCAAAACATTAATTATTTTTTCATTATCTTTTACTCCCTCTCTTTTAAAATTAGATTATATTTCTAAAATGACAATGTTTAGGAATAATTTTTATATTTTTAAATGGACCCTTAATGTTAATTAAGAATTGAGTAGTCATATGAATTAGGAATAGTAATAAAAAGTAATGACAAATTAATAATATCTTACCATTTTATAGTCGTCTCTAGTAAGATGTATTTCATCCGTCTCAAATTCAAAGTCTGATTTTGATTTTTTGATCAAATTGATCATTTTTGTACCATTGTTGATAAAATTTAGTTTAAGAGATAATAATTATAAGAAACTAGATATAATTTACTATCAACTCTAACTTTTATAATTTTAAAAAGTCTTTATATATACTTAATTATTAATTTTAAAAATAATCAATTCAATAAAAATTAGACATTTAATATGAGACGGAAGGAGTATCACTATTTAAGAATGGACTAAAAAATGCATCTTTAGTTTTAAATTGACTCTCCAATTTTCTTTATTATATTGCTGTTGTTGGAAATAAAATGCAAAAACTCAATTTTCTATTTACCTATTTGAATTATTGCTACTAAAGAGGGTGACTCATAAAAAAACTTAATTAGAGGAGACTATCTTTCAAAAGTTTCAGAAATTCGTCTATAATTGAAAATATTTTTAGATGTAATAGTGTAGGATATTAAAAATATATATATTTTAAAATTATTTTACTTTGGCCATTAAAAGTTTGAAATAATTATACTTACACTGTTCCAAAATATAGAATTTTAGAAAGATTTTAGTGTTGCATCCTCTGCCCCAAACTAAAACCCTTCTTGTGTTTTCCCCGGACCCTGTTAAAATATTTTTGTTCATATATGGCTTGGCAAATGTAATTATTTTGGGAAAAGAAAAATCTGTGTAGTATGGGGAATGTGAATCAAACTGAGACTGTCCGTTCCAAATTAAATATCTAATTTTAACTTCTTCTTTTTTATTTTATAAAATTAATTATTTTTAAAAATTAATAATTAAACATATATAAAATTTTGTATTAAATTAAAAATATTGAGGTTAGTAGTAAATTGTATTATTATTTTTTAGTTATAATCTCTTTACCTATATTTTGATAAATACAATATAAAAATTAACTTTAAAATATTCAATTTGACCACAAAAGAATTAATGTTACGTTTGGATCGGAGAAATGAAAATAAAAATAGAATGAAAAAAATTGTGTTTGGTTGTTTTATTAAAATGAAATGGACCATTCTTATTTCTCTCAAATTTATGAATTTTATTAATTGAGAGAGGGTATAGAATGACTCATTTCAGTTAGAATGAAATAAATCATTCTATTATCTATTTTATTTATTTACTTATTTCATTTATTTAATTCAAATGCGATATAAAAATATACATTTAATTTGGGATGAGGGGTAATTTAAGTGAAGATCTTTTGTTATTACTTCTAAAAAGGCCCAATCCAAGTTTCTTTCAGGTAAAACTCTGGGCCACTCTAATGTCTATGGGTTTATTTTTCTTTCTATTTTTTGGGCAGAGGGATACATAGTACATACAACCTCTACAAATTTTAGATTAAATTTGGCCCATAAGGAATTTAAGGTCAGATTAGGCCTAAAAGGAAGTTAAATTGGATTAATGAAGAAGCCCTCGAAAGAGGCCCACTTTACACGCTGAGGCCCATTAAATTAAATGATGCGTACATAACTGAACAAAGAACGAATGGAGAGAAAATTAAATGAAGAGGAAAATGGGAGAGAGAAAGAAAGGAGGAGATGGCAAGAAAACAAGAACGGAATGGCCTCTCATCAAACCCAAGACAGATCTCCGAATCACTCGCCTGAAGGATATCGATCTATTTACTGTACGGTTTATTTCATTCAAACTCTCAACTATTTGTATTTAGACATTTCTTTCGGTAGTTCATAGTAGAATATTTATCAATTTTTGTCCAAATTATAGTAGTATGTCATTTTGATTCTCTAGTCTGCAATTTCGTGCTTAACCTGACTTTTGAATAATTATCGGGGAATTTCCCATAGTTTGATATTTTGATTGCTTTTATTCTTGGAAGATTTTCTTTCTTGATATAAGGCAGTAATTGCACGTTCAAGGTTGATTATACTTTTTGTTACCAAATTTTGTAGCTTACAGTTTTATACTTTTGATTGCTTATTGTACTGGATTGTTTGAGAAATGGGACGAATTTGATTTTTTTTATGATTGATGCATATCTATCAAAGTTAAGAAAAAGTCGCTTCACATTTTTCATAACGTATGGGATAATTTTCTGGTTAGTGAAGATGATATGCAAATTGTTAGTTGGATGAACTGATAGACAAGTAACGCCAGAGATATTAATACAGACTGTATTACAAAGATGTGCTAGCGTAATGATAACAATTTGGTAAACAACAAGGAAATTCTGTTGAAACTGAGCTTCTTTGGTACATATATTATTTCATTGGTGAGGGATGATGTTTCATAAACTCATTGTGTTATCAAGATGGGAAAAAGACCAAAACTGCTTGCCAACTGAAATAATGAATAGACATGGTGGCCAATTATTAATTGCAAAGATGACTTCTTTATCTATGTTAAAGTTTTATGCTCAGTCATTCCAATTATCTCCTCTAATTTATGACTAAATAGGATAGCAAAATTTTAGTTGATGGATTATTTTGGTTGTTAACAGTTAAATTATAATTGCAATCCTTAAGCTATCTAACTTTACTCTTTTGGGGTTTTCTGTTAGTAATGGTGCCTACTTTGTTTAAGGTTTTCAGGTGCAGAATCTCTTTACATCTGCTGAATCAAAGGCATTCGTCAGAGCTGCAGAGTCGATTGGTTTTGTCCACCAAGGAAGCCTTGGCCCCACTAAAGGCGAAGCTTATAGGGACAATGATCGAATTTCTGTTAATGATCCTGTTCTTGCAAATGCGATGTGGGAATCTGGACTTGATAAATTATTCTCTGATTTTAAGATCCGAGGCAAAGTTGCTGTTGGGTTAAATCCAAATATTAGATTTTACAGGTCAGTTATATGTACTCTGTCTTAGTTTGTAATGCAAACTTCAAGAAGTTTATTATGCAAAGCTTGACTTACTCGCTTCTTCAGTGCGACTGAAATTATTATCTGCTCTAGGCCTCCAATGCACCTTGAAAATTTTGTTTCACTTCAGGTACAATGTTGGTCAGCGATTTGGACGACACATCGATGAAAGTACTGATCTTGGAGATGGGAAGCGCACATATTACACTTTGTTGATATATCTTAGTGGTGTTGGATGCAAATCCAAATCGAATTCTAAAAACGAGTCAAACAACAGTCGTGACTCTCTCTGTGAGCCTCTAGTTGGAGGAGAGACCGTCTTGTATGGTCCAAGAAATAATCTTGTGGCTGAGGTGAACTTTTTCATTCTTCTATTTGGTTTCCCTCTCAATCGTATATGTCCCTTTTTATTTCTGTTTCTGGGATTCGCATTCTCTCTCTCTCTCTCTCTCTCTCTCTCTCTCTCTCTCACACACACACACACACACACACACGACACACTCTGTCTTGTTTCTCACAATATTTTCAACCATATTATCTTCTTCCCCCTCTCTCTCTGCTCTCTCTCTCTCCGATAGTTCTGCATTTTTATAGGCTTACTTTAGTAAGTTGCATAGTGTGGATTAAGCAGTGTTCAGTGACACAAATGATTTGATTTCTGTAGGTGGCTCCTACTGAAGGAATGGCTCTGCTTCACGTTCATGGGGCAATGTGTATGCTTCATGAAGCACGGAATGTTACAAGGGGTGTCAAGTACGTCTTACGGTCAGATGTAGCTTTTGCTTGATGTGTGCCAGCAGCTGTATGAATTTTGGTAAGTCTACATTCCATTATCACTTTAAATTGCCATAAATTTCCAGTTGCCTCTCATATGTGACTCTTTTATTTCACCCCCGAGTTGCTGCTTCTTTTGGCCATGCTCTTTCTGGTTGATCGATCACCATTATCATCCATTGTGAACTTCTAAAAATTTGGGAAAATACAGTGAGAATTCGTGATTTGGGAGTTGTTGCGATGGCAATGGTAGTTCTAGAGTATGGAATTGAAAAGGAAATTATATTTGATAAGAAATCTAGTTTATTTTTATCTTGAAAAACAAAAGCCTGTGTTGAAATGATATTTGAATGGTACCTCAAAGAATACTATTTAAGTATTACATTTGAAAGTAGCAATTAAACCTAAGGGAGAGAATGTGTTAACTTTAATGATGAATAGCAAGTTTACTCAAAACTTTTAACCCCTGTCCCACTAGATTTTTTGGTGTAACATCTTCCTGACCCCCACAAGAAAGGTTGTTTTGTGGGCTTCGTGAGCGATGCTCCCATTGCAAAGCATGGCTTATTCTTGTATTCTTGCTACACCAGCCTGAAGTATGGCACTCTAGAGGGATGACCAGGCTTAGTTTTGCAATTGCTACTATAAGTCAAGTTGTTCTTCACTCTACCTTTAATAAGGTTGGGTGTATATGACTTGGTGGCTAGAACAAAGGGCTTTGTGAGGGCAAACCCTGCTTGTGGACAGACTTAACCTTTCTGTGATGCATACACCAATTGCTGGCCACTGATAATACTTAATCTCCGTTATTGTGATGCACATGTCAGAATCTTTCACATGCGTTCAGATGCTTACCTGGCTTACCACTTTATGCTTCTAAAAAAAAGCCCAAGCATGCGGTGTGCACATGAAATCTCCCCCATTGACCAAAGCAGAAATAGAGTTCCAAAAGATTAACTATATGTGCCGCTTCACTAATATATGGGTACCTTTTTGCTGTTGTCTGTTTAATTTTGTACCAAATTTAAGCTTCTATTACAGTCTCATTAATTTTGGATCACAGATAGGATTATTGATTCTGGAGCCTTCTTTTCTTGTTTTTCTAAATTGCTATATTAGCTGAAGTACTGATTAGCAGATGTGCAAGGATGAGATTAATAATGTAGTAGTTGGACCAACTTTAGTTGCGTAACTTCTACATGAAAGTTAATATACTTCTGAACCTAGTTAAAGTTTTTGATTTGATTAATAAACTCAAGCCTTTCCATGAATGTACAACTATATTGATAATCCTTCTAAGAAATAGAAGTGCTCAAATTTTATCATTTGCATATCAGTTGGCAATAACTTCTTAAATACAGTCTTGTTTGTATTCATTCAACTCAAGTAAATATTAATTATTTTATTTATTTCTTACTACTACCAGATGCTGCTGCTTGGATGAGACAATTTTATAGAATTTTCCGGGCTATGTTTTTCATTCTTGTGTTGCTTAATATTGACAACACATTTAAATTTTATGTCATTACCGTGAGTTGATGGCCGTAAATCCTGGTATGTAAACCAACAGTTCTGTTTCATAGATCTATAGAAATATCTGGTATTGTGAAGGTTATTGTACTCTTCAGTCTATTCTTCATTTATTACTAGACATTGGTGTTGCTACTTCTGAAAAATTTGTTAATAACAATAAAGAATCACGTTCAAGGACATGGTTATTTTCATGACAAGTAATGGATCGAGTTCTTGTTTTTGGAAGTTGTTTGTATTTTATATTTGAATTCCTACTCAGAAAGAGCATGATGTGTCACTTACCTAAATTGAATGCTCTTGTTTCTTCCACTTGCTACCGTACTCTCTATAACACCCCCTTCCCAAAAAGAGGAAAAGATGTCACTTCCAAAGCACAACAAACCTCAAAATGAATAATAAATATAAGTCTCCAAAAATTTATAGAATAATCAAAACCTAAAATTACATCAATCTAGATAGTCAAGTGTAGCTCTTTTCACACAAAATTCTAAATCGCTCCTGCAAACTTGTCGGAAGAAAAATACAGTATGAGCTAAACGCCTAGTACGAATATAAATATGCACAATATACCAAAATATATAATGTACCAAAAGAGCCGAATGAATGAACAAATACAAACTACAAACGAATTATGAATACAACAAAATTAGTGAAGTTAGATAACAAGAAATGAACACTAATGACCGATAAGTATAATCAAAAGGACTCCAACAAAACGAAGGCTGAATCAAAGTGGCTAAGTTATGACAATTTCATACTGAGCTCAAATACAAATAGCTAAAGACTAACAAAATACATTAGTACTATGATATATACAAATCAAACCGGATAGTACGTATGACACAAACGTTACTAATCCGCAAATCAAATCAAATCAAATCAAACATTGAGTCGACCCATACGTATCCTGAACAAATATATCAAATGACCAAAGCTCACAGTCAGAGTATACAAAAGGATACGCCGTGAACTAATCACATCGCCATAGAAGGTGTCATATCCTGGTGTCAAAAGGACATGTCTGTGGTATCTCCAGGTGGTTAGTTCAAGTATACCCTAAAGTTCAAACTACAAAATGTAAGCAAAAAATGGTTCAAATCACAAGGTTTACATGACTATCTTCAAACGATATCAAATTATTTCAAACGATCAAATAACTCCCAAATGAGAATAAAAATATACGAAGAATACAAATGAATAAAGTCTCAAAAACACAGTTTTCTAAATGACGAAATATCACACAACTGATATAAGGAATAGAATCAAAATCAAGAAACGAAGTACGGAATACCAACGCCAAAATGAAACTATCTTATGGAGTTTAAGAAACAAATAATCATACAAAATAGTATCTGAATTCTAAACGAGAAGTAAAATGAACAAATTAAAATTCAAAAGATAAGCGCTACGCTGAAAGAGTACGGAATCCATATCTGGAGTAAACAATATAATATCCAAATAATTTCAAATAACACTCGTTAAACTCCATCCGTTTGAACTAATTAACAAAATAAATAAATAAATAAATTATAAATTGAAGGTTAAATTATTAATTACTTTTTCTATTGGACTTTATTATTAGTATTATATTGTTATCATAATATAAGTCAACTTTTAAAACTTTTAAAGTTTCAGATTGTACTAAAGTTCATAATCTGAAGTGATACCATAATCATATTATCACTTTACAATCTTTCACCGAAATCCGACCAACTGTCATACATATATATTTACGCATTAATTATAAATCACCTCAATTTGAAATCAAATATAATTTTTAAATAGGATTCCTTTACCTGGGTATTCACAATTCATAATTATGGGTTAAATGAATTTAACCTTCAAGTATGTTCATCCCAATTTGATGTACAAAATAATATACATGTGTTTATATAACTAATATAGGTGCATGAAATGGACTACCATTTACTACCGAATATGAAATAAATTACTATAAAATTCGTACAATAACCATTACCAGCCTTCTATGATTTAAATAGTTTTTTGTTTATAGTCAATTATTAGCCGATAAAGTCATTTGAATACATAGATAAAATACTCATTAACAAATAAGGACTTTATCTTACTTGGAATTTTATTTTTCTTCTCTTTTTCTCTCTCTTTTCTTCCTCCGCCTCTTTCTTCTGCCCCCTCCTGTTCCATTCTCTTCCTTCATCAGTTTGAATCAAATATATAGGCGGAACATTAGGTTTATTTATTTATGTATTTATTAATTAATATATTTTATTAATTCTCTTAATTTTAATAAGATAAAATATTACCCAAATATAAATTCAGTCAAATTAGTTTCAAGGCCCAATTTTACAAAATTAATTTATTATTACCTTATTAGCCCATATAAATCATTTATAAACTTGACCCAAACAAAAATTCAAATGTTTTAAATTATTTAAATATTATAATTATTTAATGGGTATTACACTCTCTCTCTCTCTCTCTGTGTGTGTTTGTGGGTGTGATTATTTTTCCTTTTCTTTTAATTTAGAAAGGACGACAGCTAAAATGATTGTTCCGGTAAAACCTCATTTGTGACAAACCAAGAGTGATGGTAATATCTGGTTGATGTGAAGATAAGCTTTTTGATATAAATAATATTTCAGATTGAACCCTTTTTATTAGATGATTTTGTAGGTGGAATTTTGTAGCATCAATCTGTTTGGTAGCAATAATTGCCTACGTTTTAGTTTCATCTATGCTCATCCGGTTAACCCTTTGTGGACTTACCAAATTTTGAGTTGACCCCTTTCTTGAAGCACTTGTGGGATGGGTGTGGGCATTTTTTGTAGGCATTTTACATAACATTTTACTTCCAAAATTTTTATTCTTATGACAAATTGCTATGTTTCATCACATGTCAAATGTCAATATTCAAGAAGAGTAGCTCATTCACCTTCCATTTTAGGAATAGTTTTAGGCATTAAGTCTTTGAAAACTTTGTGAAATATGTTAACTCTAGTCACCTTTGCCACATTATAGGGGCAGCAAGTTTCTTCTGCTCACTGTATGTAATAGCTTAGTATTAAAAGAGAGTCTGAACTTTCACAGGCTTGTTGCTTGTCCCTGATTACTATTATACTCCCTACGTCCCATATTATTTGATCACTGTTAACTTTTTAAAATCAACTTAAGAGATTTTTAAACTCAAAATTGACACAGATTCTTTTAATTTTAATTAATATAATGATAAATATTGTAAACTATCAAAAAAGTGTTATTCATTATAAGCTTTATTGTTTCATAATTTTCTAATGAATAATCTTAATTTTGAGTTTGAAAATCTCTTAAGTTGACTTTCAAAAGTCAATAATAATCAAATAATTTGGAACAGAGGGAGTATTTTGGTTTGCATGATGTAAGAAAAAAATCTCGTTAGCAAATCTGTAAGTAGCTTTCTTCTCTTTCTGTGACCCTTTTATATTGTTATAGTGAACGAGGTTGGATGATAAATGTAGTATATTTGATCACTTTCATTATCTAGCTGATAAGATTGCACTCAAACCTTCACCCTCATCTCTGTTGCTCATCATTTACAACTTTATTGGTGATTAGCGATGTGCTTTGGCTTGAACTATGGGTGGAGGTTATGTGGATATAGATTTGGACAGAAAAGAGAGAGTGGAGATGAAGACTGCTGAATATTTAAGAAAAATGGACATCTAGCTGAAGCTACTCTATCACTTTATTATGTAGTTTTATAATGAGGAGTTATTGAGGAATTTAAGGGCAAGGAATGATTTCAAAATCATTAATTTATAAATATCTGTTTCGAAGTTTTCAATCAGAATCTTGAAGGTATGGAAAAAGTATTAATGCAACTATCCTGGAGTACTTGAGGTTAGAAGTTGGTTGAGTTGATTTTAGTATTACACATTTTCTTGGGAAGTATAGAGAAAATTTATTATTCAGTAGGAACTTTGAAAATGAAATACATTTATTCAATAAGGAAAGTCTCAATTTTCTCACTAGTAGTTGGGGTTGCTCAGTGGCCATTGCAGTGTGCTCTGACCTTGTAAGTTATTCACTTACTTTTGTATCATCTTGATACTATTTATCATTTTAGATCTCAATCCAAACTATTCTAAACTTGGTACTAGCATGGAGCAACAGTTTTAGCCATTGGTACAGGGTATAATTTCCTCAAATTATCCCTCCCTTGCGGTCCTCTTCTGTGTGTTTTCATCCAAAGATGCAAAGCTAGAAGGCATGTTATTGAAAACCACAATTGGACTTCTAACAATATGACTCCCATCTTTCCACACTAGCGACCCTGAGATGATTGGTACTTGAGACTACGGAGTAGTTAGTGGGATTGGGGGAGCCAACATTGGTGACAGTCCTTGCGTAAGTGGCACTTGCTCTCCATCTAATAAAGAGAGCCGACATTGATGACAGTCCTTGTGTAAGTGGCACTTGCTCTCCATCTAATAAAGAGAGCGCAAAGATGGATAGTTCAGGTCCCATGTTTTGCCAGGGGCTTCACCGGAACAACTGCCGGAGTCACCGGTGATGAGTCTTATTAGACTGGTATTGTAACCCTCGTTGCATAAGAGATCACATAATCTGCTTCTGATGCATTAAAGACTAGGCCAGGGGTCGACTGCCTTCAATGGGTCAACTTGGCCTGAGCCATATGCAAATTCTGCATCTTCATTCTTCCTCGGGTCCATAACAGTTGCTACAACAATGAAATGAATGAAGTCTCGGTCAGTATTAGCAGTTTTACAATTCTATTTAGAAATGAATACGAGCACCTATTTTTGGGGTTTTCAACATGCCAAGTTTATCAGTTTGGTGCAGCTTACCTGTAGTCATTAGGGAAGACTTGACAGCAGCGGGAGTCCATGTTGGGTGGGAAGCCTTAACATACGCAGCAGCACCAGTAGCATGAGGATAGGACATGGATGTGCCAGAAATAACGTTGTGAATCCAAGGGGAGACCACGCTGCGAGGTGCAGTTATATCAGGCTGTTTGTTGGGCATTTAGAATCACAAAAGTAGATAATCAAACTATTAAATCAACTGCTAAAGACGCACACTTAGTTGTGTGTTGAGAAGATAGACTATCTTCTAAAAATGATGATGTTTACCTTGAGAACCTCTGGACTGATAGGGTTTGGCCCCTTTGATGAAAATTCTACAACAAGTGGAGCCATGATATTTTTGTATGCCTCGGTATGAAGAATTGTGGCATGCCTCGGTATGAAGAATTGTGGCAGTTGGTGTTCTAGAAAGAAAGGTAACAAATCTTAATTTATCAGACCAAAAATATCATTTAATCAAGTGGAAAATAAGTTTGACGATGGTTACTCTGTAGTTTTTATGTAAGCAAAAAACTTGTCATGGTCTTCGAAATTTAGCAAAACTGCTGGCATGGAGAAAGCAAATGCAATTTCATCATATGAAAAGGGCATAATAATACCCGCCGCTTGAGCATCAATAGCTGCTGTACCATCATAGGTGAAGTCGCAGAGCACGATTCCTCCTTTGGCTTTAGTTCTACTAAGAGTTCCGCGCAAACAGAGTTTTGCAACCTCGGGGCCAGCACCAAAAGTCACGTTGCCCACATCTCCCGCATACACAAAGGGGAATGTAGTGCCATTGAGAGTGAAGCCGTTTAGTGAAGTTCCCTAATATGTGTTTTTAGGGAGAATATTTCAGAGAAAATAGAAGAGCGAACGAAAAAAGATGGAGATAAATGGGGAAAGCTTACAAGAAAGATTTGCCCATTTCCAAGCACCACTTTGGTAACAAATTTCCTGTCAATGGTGCTAGCAGTCACAGTCAGTGCCCAAGGAAAGTAGTTTGAGACATGTCTCCGGAATGAACCACTGTTTCCAGCAGAACAAGAGGTTAAGATACCCTTTTTCATCTCGTGGAAAGACCCAATAGAAATTGAATCTTTGTGGTATGGTGTTGGTATAAGACTCCCAAGTGATACGGATATAATGTCAACCCCATCAGCAATTGCATCATCGAAAGCAGCTAAGATATCTGCAGCATTACAACCTATGGCCCAGCATACTTTGTACACTGCAATCCTTGCATTCAGAACTCCGCCTCTTGCAACACCTTCGCCTATCCCATAGTAACTTGCGTTTTGCACTTCTCTGCCTGCCACAGTTGAAGAGGTGTGGCTTCCGTGCCCTTCTGAGTCCCTTGGCGACTTGATATCATAGTAGGGCTCAGCTATGTTAGCAACGTCATAGTATCGTGCTCCAATGATCTTGCTTTGAAAAGATATTGTTTTATTAGCTTATTAACAAGTTGAAGGACAAAGAAATGATATAGATAGATAGATAGATAGATAGCGAGCCCTTGTTGCAGGTGAAGTTTTTTGCATTCTGGCAAGTTCCTTTCCATTTTGTGGGTGGTGCGCCAAAGCCTGTGTCCACAAAACTCTTACTTTCTGGCCAAATACCTGAAACAAAAGATGATTAAATTTTCATTGTCAACTCATATTAGCTCGTTGCAAAAGAAAATGAATTTAGTTTTTGTAAGCTAATTACCCGTATCGAGCATCCCAATAATAACATCTCCTTCAGTATACTTTATAGGATGGGATCTATCAAAACCCATGAAATCCCATGATCTTGTCGTATGAATCTGGAGCTTGGTGTTAGGGAACACAAACACCACTCCCTCCATAGCTAAGGTCTCAGAAATTCAGCAGTTTAAGTACATAGCACAAATAGCTGCATATTATAAAGTCGGTTACAAAAGAACCATCATTACCTGTGAGCTTTGCTACTTTAGAATCTGCGAGCTTGGCCACGAATCCATTGAAACTCCTCCCGTAACTGTGAAGTAGTGCTTCTTTTGCCAAAGGAGCTACGCTTCATTAAATTACTTTAGAAATTGGAATATGTTCATATTTTATCAGAAGAAAGGTCATTTGATCTTTGCAGTAATATGAAAGTAAAACTTTCTTAAGTAGAACTACTGCAATCTATTTCCTGTTCATTTATTTGAAAATATTTCAGTCTAGAAAACTAAACCAGGGGATTACCTTTGGCAGAATCGGAGTGAGGCCATTTGTTTGTGTCCTTAAAATATCGAAAATGAATAGTTATCAAATTGTAAAACTATGTATGTGGACAGTAAGATTAACAGGTTCAGTCTGTGAACAGTAATATTAACAGGTTCTCTCTCTCTCTCTCTCTCCCCCCGCTCCCTCCCCCTTTTGCAGTATAATACTATTCATTAATTATCGTTTGATTAGACGTTGATGGAGTGCTTAGAACACTATAAACATAAAAATTCTTGAAGCATCATGCATCATAAATATTTTCTGACATTATAATTAGTACGATATCTATTCGACCTTCCTAGGATGTCCGTAAGGATATTGCAGTGCGTCGATTGAACTGATGCTCCTCCTTCCGTAAGATCTCCCATGTATACAATGTGAACCTACGCATATTATTCAGCTCAGGATATATTAACATGTGAAGAAGTCTATACACTTGATATAACAGAAACTCAAAAAAAAACATTAAAAAAAACGAGTGGCTAAACCGTTTCAATGTTTAGAAAATTGGACCGGACCGACGGTTCGGTCGACTTTCTGGTCCGATCAAAAAACTAAAAAAACAGCGACTCGGTCAAAAATCGGTTGACCACCGATTCAACCGGTAGTTGAATCGGTTGACTAAGTTTTCAAGTTTTTTTTTTTTTGTACAAAAATATTTTTAATAAGATTATAACATTATTTTACTATATTTTAGCTTATAAAAAATTAGATATTTTAAATTTTTATTAATTATTAATAATATTTTTTTAATATATTTATGATGTCACTGGTTCAATAATAGTTCGATTACTGGTTGGACCAGTGACCCATCCACCCGGTAATTTTTTCGGTTCGATGACCGGTCCGATTTTTTAAACGTTGGGTCTAAACCTTCTTGTCTTCATGACAATGGCAAACAACAGCTGAAAGATATACGATGTAGAGAAAATAAAGCAGCCTTGGCCTGGCCATTGATTTATGAATTTGAGTTTAAAGTTTGATGTACTAACTGATCCGGGTTTGTAAGAAATTTATAAGCAGACCTTGTTAACAAACTACTGATAGGGAGATGATCCATAAGCTATTTCTTGGTTTTGGTGTAATTAACTTCTCTCTCTCACGAGAAACTATTCCATGCTCCTGAAACATGGTGAATAGTTTGCTCTTCCCTTCACATGCATGTGAGTTTCCTGTAGACTTCATCACAGAGAGTTTCACATACATGTAAGGAGAAGAGCATGCTATTCAGTATACTTCGGGAGCATAGAATAATTTTTCATCTCTCATATGCCCACCCAACCAACAAATCTACCTTAGCACGTCTCTATATTTTTTTGCATCTGCCGTTAGTGGTTCTTTGGGGGCTTCACCTGTAAATGTCAAGAGTGAGACAAACCAGCTAAGATACGACGGCAAGGAGAAAATAAGATCAACGCTTAAAATGATTATAAATTAAAATTGAAAATATCGTTGAAGTCTTGATTTCTTTGTTCAACTGTTACTTTCTTGAAGTTTTTAAATCAACCATTCATCAAGTTCATGGAATAAGGTGTTTTGATGTCCATGGAACTGCTACATGACCCTACGAAGAAAATTGATTACTAATATATACATTTATGCCGCATTTAGATTGAGATTTAAAGAATAAAATAGAGAAGTGAAAGGAATGATTTTAAGATATTTAAGTGTGTGTTTGGTTATTAGTGGAGGTGGGTAGAATAATATAATGACAAAATTATCACATATATTTATTCTTCTATCATCTCTCATATGGATTAAAAATTAAAGGGACAATAAATTTTTATTAGTTTATCCTCTAAAATAATCGTCAAATACACTATTTTTTATTTTATTTCTTTTTTTATTTTATTCTCTCAATCTAAACGTAGTATTAAAATTACACACTTGATTGATATGTAGGAAACGCCCTATTTTCCTTGGTTTTCCGTGGCTACTTGCTTGTCTTCTCGGTTTTCATATTTATGTGGTCACTCTTTATTTGTTATCTGGTTCTCTTATTTTTCCGCCCGTCGTATATCTTCTCTCATTCTGTTCCTTCTCTTGAATTGTTGATTAGTGAAGAAATTGGTTAGGAATCAAACAAAATGTTTTCCGCTGACTGTGAAGTCTCAGTTTGGAACTGAACACAGTACAATTACAATGAAATTTTTAAGTAATTACACAATCACAATTACATTATCAAGAAATTAATTTGCGTTGAAAAATTATACTAATAACTAATCAAGAAACAATTTTTAATATTAACATAAAAATAAAATCACAAAAATATGAAAATTACACTTAAAACTCACACGACCTCGATATTGGCCATATAACACATCTTTGGGCCGGCTTTGCGGCTTTGTTTTTTTTTTTTTTTTGGGAATATTGAACAAATGGATCATGTTATTCATAGTCTGCAATTTGATTCCAATAACAGACTTTAAAAGGGGTATGAATTGTTAAGTTTATTTAATAAATCTCCAAAGCAAAATTCCTTGACATTTGTGGTGGTGGTGGTATCGTCGCAGTAGTAGCAGCTACAACTTGGAGCCATAGCTGAAGAAGACCCCTTACCAGACTTCTCTTCAACCAAACAGACCCTGCCGGAGCTTCCACTTCACCACTACCAGAGCCACCAAAACCATTCACCTCCGGTTGCATTGCTGACACCAAATTCGGTATGGGCCTCGCGGTTACATCAAAAACAAAAACAGGTGTCGCCCCTGCCGAAATGGACCATTATTGAGGCTGATTAGAAGGCCCAGTTATGGTGGCAACCAGCAGCTGGTGGAATCATACAGAAGGCTCCACCAGGAATTTCACTGGACCCGACCATACCGGCGGGCCCACCATCCATGGTCCACACCGACACGAGCCCCTGAGACGCAATGGCTGCTACCGGGCAAAATTAGAGGAAGAAACCGAATCCTTAACCCCTTCATAAAAGTCACTGTCACAAGCCCTCTTTCGTCCCTTCTTCTTGGCTGTCTCCTCCGCTATCAGTGCCGTTGGTGTGGTGGGTATTTTTAAATTCCCGTTCATGTTCACAGCAATCGCCGGAACAGTGCCAGTTCAAGCAAACGACTCGTCTGGCATGCTTCCTCAACTGCTCGATCCATCCATTTTTTTGATAAATCTTCTGCAATGATAGCAACCTGATGCTGCAATACGGCTGCACCTAAGGGTCCTACTATATTCAGCTTAGTTGCAGCTGATATAACATCTCTCGTTGTTATAAACATGTACACCCTCTGAGACATTCCACCGTCAAACCCAAGAAGTCAGCATATCAACCCAAAGATGGGAGCATGGTGGAAACAAACCGTCCCAGTGCCTAAAGATGCATCGCTCGTTATTTTGAGAGAAGGGACTTCTGTAAAAACAGAGGCAGCTAGTCTCATTAGAGCTGATCCTTGTGCTATTGATGCCTTGCGCCTTACTTCGTTTGCTAGTGTTGCATTCAACATCTTATCAAGCTTATACCATGTTTGACTATTGGGAGAGAGAGTTGCACAATAAACAAAAGGAAGAAGTAGGCTTCCTGTATTCTCCAATACATGGACCATGAGTTCGAAGATCTTCAGGCCCAGAGATTAAGCGAACTTGAATTCCTGCCTCAAGACCAAAAGAATGAGCGAAGCCACCTGTACGAAGAATGGAATCGATCAATTGCCATTGGCTCCAGTGCAGAAGAGAGTCCGTTGATGCAGACTCTTTGGTGCCATCATTTTTCTCCACCTCACCTTCCATGGGAACCAGACAAGCACTCTGTCATATATGGAACAAGGGTGGATATGAAACAATTCAAACCGCAGAACATGCACAACACTTTGAAAATGCTGCACTCAGAGCTGCAAGACTTGCAACAACATGAACAAGTAATGACATCCACACAAAACAGAAGCACCAATAAAGGGAAAAGTGAAAAAGCAGAACAGTTGTATTTTACTCTGCAGTCTCTGCTCAAGTTTAAGATTATTTTTCCATCCCAATTTCAAAATCAATAATTTCAAGTTTGAGGTTCTTGAAAGATGATAAAAAAAACCATGCCTTAATTGATTGACAAATCCCTTCAAAGCACGGTTGAGAAAAAATGTGCTACTACTTTCTATCAAAACAACTAAAAGGACCGAATCTTAAAATTTATTAGCAATATGAGAAAAGAAGCTCCAGTAGCTCTGATTTAGTTTGGCCAAGTTCTTGAGACAGAGATGCAAGAAAACAGTATCATGATGGCCAACAATTATATTTCCGTAAGAACATTCCCTAATGTAGAAAAATTCCAGAATATGGTACATTTGTTCCTGAACACTAGCTTTGCAATCAAAAAACTTTTTACATGCACATTACCAAAAGATTCACATTCTAACAAAATTCCTAGTTAAGAAGTTACCTTCAATCCGTCTATAAGTCCATCCTAGAAGAATTTCAACATCAAATACAGTTTTCTTCTTCTTTTTTAATTCAACTTATTATATTCTAATATTGTGTTAACTTCCAATCTATTTATTGTTTCATAATTTTGATGAATTATCTCAATTTTAATATTAAAATTGTTTCAAATTGATTTTCAAAAATCAACAACGGTTTTATAATTTAAAACGGAGATATTATATTATAGTTACTTTGGAGATTTATATAGTACAACTTTATAATGTATATCTAATAGTGTAACATAATATACAGTGTACGGATAGTAAAACATTTTGTGAGATAATTAAAATGAATGAAATCATCTTTTAATATTTTTCTTGATCTTTGTATGTCACGATGACTAATAAATGTAAGTAATTATTTTTTTTATTTCACAATTTTTAGTAAATCTTAATATATCAAATTTATAAATAAAAAAAATTTTAAATTACAACCTAAGTAATACTTATAAGAAAATAGTGTACTAGTTAAAATTCCAATTAAGTATTAACCCTGAACTTAAGGTAAATAGTTCACTTCACAGTCTTTCATGATTATCCTAGAAGACTGTGGAGTGTACTAGTACAACTTAACCCTCGGCCTAAGGTAAGTAGGCTCCTAGGTTCCACGTGATTCTCACGTGCTCATAGTCCTCAGAATCATGAACGATTTTATTAGGTGAAAACTGAAAAATGAGCGGCCAAAAAAACACCACTACTCTCTATCTCTCTAAATACACCTCATCAACCCACATAGACACGGTTATGATCCACCCAAGCAGGGCCAAAGCGCTCTCAAGGTGACACATATCTAGTCGTCCTAAGAGTTCAATGATGAAAGGGCGAGCACTCTCTTCACTCACCAGAAATCAGTTAGCTGAGCTGAGCTACTTTACCCCAAGTAAAAGAAGCACTTTACATGTGAATGAGATCTCAAACACTAAAATGATGACACGTCATTACTATAGGCATGTGTTGAGCCTATGAAAAGAACCTATAAATACTAATGCATGTTTAACTAAAAAAACGAAATCACACATTATATCTTCAATGTTGAAACCTTCATACCTCTATTGTCGACATATTTCTTGAAGTTCGACGTTAGTTCTCACACCGGAAACCATAAAGGATACTTTGGTTTCATCTTGCAGATCGGACCAAACCCATACACACGTGATCAGAACTTTCGAAGGTAGCACCATTATAATATTGCTTCTAAAGAACGAGAATCCTAATTAAAAAGCTACATTTAATCCACATATATAAGTCCATCCCAGAAGAAAATCACTCTCAACTACAATTCGCTTTTTCTTTTTTAATTCATATATTCTAAATTTGTTTGTAACTTCCAATCTATTTACTGCTTCATAATTTTTGATAAATCGTCTCAATTTTAATATTGAAATTGTTTCAAATTACTTTTCGAAAATCAACAATAATCTAATAATTTGATACAGATATAGTATATTATAATCACATTTGGTTTATATAATACAACTTTATAATGTATATTTAATAGTGTAACACAATGTGCATATATTTGTGAGATACTTAAAATGAATGGACTCATTTTTAATATTTTCCTATATCTTGTTGTCATGTTAACTAATAAATCTAAGTAATTATGTTTTAATTTGATAACTTTTTTACTAAATTTTAATATATTAAATTTATAAAAAAAATTAAAAATAAAATTATAACATGAGTAGTAATTATAAGAAAATAGTGTATTAGTAGAAGAAGTTGCAGTTAAGTATTAACCCTCAGCCTAAGTAAGTAGTATACTCCACAATATTCCATGATTAGTCTGAAAGACTGTGAGGTATAATAGTACAACTCTACTCTCAGCCTAAGATAAGTAGGCTAGCTAGGTTCCACGTGATTATCATGTGCTTATAGTCCTTGGGATTATGAGCAATAAAATCAAGTGGAAACCGAAAAGCCAGTGGCGCAACATCATTCTCCCTCTCTAAATACATCTCATAAACCCACATGAACACGAGTAGACCGTAGATGCAACAGGGTTGAAGACCCAAAGGTGACACATGTCTAGTGGTCCTAATAGTTCTATGATGAAAGCATTAACACTTTCTCCACTCACCAAAAATTCAAAAATTAGTTAGATAAGTTAACCTACTTCACCTCCGAGTAAAAGATGCACTTTACATGTGAATCGGGATCTCAACCACTAAAATGACGACACATCATTATTATAGGCATGTGCCGAGCCTGTGAGAAGAACCCTATAAATACTAATGCATGTTTAATCGAAAAATGTAATCACACACTCATCTTCAATACTGAAACTTTTATACCTTCATTGTTGACATATTTCCTTACCGAAACTATCTCCTGGTGACACAAACCGTCAAGAATGATTCGGTTGTCTTCTTCCTATAGATCAGACTTAACCCATGCATCTGTGATCAAAACTCCCTAAGATAGAACTGTCAACACTATTAGTATTGCTTCTAAAGAACAAGATTCCTAGTTAAGAAGTTACATTCAATCCATCTATAAGTCCATCTTTTAAGAAAATCACAATCAAATACCTTTTGTTTTTTACTTTTTTAATTTATATATTCTAAATTTGGTTGCAACTTTCAATCTTCTAATAGTATGTAAAGGGTTAAATACACGATCACACCCTGTGGTAGATGCGTAAACCACTATTACCCCGTGTTAAAAAGTTCGTCACTAGTGACCATGTAGTAAACCTAAAAGTGACTGGTCCATTTTTACTGTTTTTTAAGCACCTTCCTTAAACTTGTGCGTGGGATTCGAAAAGCAAAAAGGTTAGTTATAGAAAATCAGATCCTCGCTCAATTCTCTCTCATCTTTTACTCAATTTTCTCTTTCATTTCTCGCTCAATTTTCTAAATTCAAATCTCTTCGTGATCCATAACTTGCTCTTTAGTTCATCTCATCTTTCATTTCTCGCTCAATTCTCTCTCATCTTTTACTCAATATTCTAATTGGTCGTCTCTTTGTTGCAAAAATTTGAAGATGCATGTCTTCAACAATCATCATGTTAAATTACAACAATTCTATTGGAATTTCTATATAAGAAAAGAGGTATTTTGAGGTGAAGCGGAAAACTAGGGCATTTTTAATATATTTCTTATAATTATATGTATAAAATATTAGATTTCTTCAATTTTTCTGCATATTTCAAAATTAGGACTTTTTAAACATATCTAAAATTAGGAGGTGCATGCAAGAGTTAGATGTATCAGTTACTAATATGACACGAGAGATTTTGAGAAATACCTCTCATAAGTCATAACATGGGGAGCTAATTATTTCTCTTCTGTTTCTTCTCAATATTTGGGGAAGTGAGCTATTATTGGGGGGTTCTTTGTTCTTAATTTGGAAAAATATATTGTATATATGTGGTGTTAAAATATGAGCATTTATCAAAAAGATGGCACATATGACTTTTCTGTATTTTAGATTTGAAGGATGACATTCTGGTGATCTATATATATAGAAAGGGATGATTTTGGGCATAGACAATCTTCTTATCCTAAACAGTAGGAGAAAACATTGGAGATATGGCGCAAGTTTTCCACACTTCACTTGCCACATTCGAGAGTTTAACACATTAGAAGTGGCGCCAGTCACTTTTATTGTTACCATATGGATTTATTAATGACCGGTTTTTTAACATAAAGGGTGATAGTGTTTTAGACCTCTATCACGGGTGATGGTGTATTTAACTCTATAAAATGCAGGTCATCAATTAGATTAAATGCCTCGTATAGATTGAAAAGATGAAATAGTTTGATTGAATTGATTATTCTGAGTCACCTGAAATTAACAACCCAGAAGCAGCATCAAAACACACAAACAAACATGTATAATTTCATTAAACATATATCATATGAATGCAATCAGATGCAATCCGCTAGATACTGAAATTTAGAACATAGAATTAGCAAAAAAAAAACTAACAAAAAGAGTTGAATACCATGAAGACGAGAGTTTTACGATTGATTGACCGTAGTTCTCTACGATTGATTGACCGTGGTTTCAGGGGGTTTACGGCGATGGCACGGCAGCCTTGATCAGGAGGGATAACGGTGAGACAGTGACGATCGTCGCAATTTGATAAAAAAGAATCCCCTTCTCTTTTTCTTGATACCATTTCGACAGTGTTTGTTTTATGTTACTCCAATTAGACATATATACCCTTTCATATTACCAAAAGCGAGGGTTAAAAAGTTGTAATTAATGCTTCAAATCGCGGTAAGTATCTGATTTTTATTACTGCGGTTCATAGTCCTTATTTTTTAAATCAAAAAGCAATAACAAATAGTACTCACACATGTATATTTTCATGTTTACTTGGTCATCAAAGCGATTTGTAGAACTCCTCGAGAATTTGAATAAGACCATGCGTTATTTAAAATGGACATTGGTAGAGTTAATTTATAGATGCAACCACCTTAGGTCCTTTGAACAAATTCATGCTCAACTAATTACATCCTGTATCGTTCGTGATGAATTTGTGAGCAATAAAGTTGCTGAATTTTTTGGTAAATCTGTTGCCTTTGTAGATTATGCTTGTGCATTTCTGAAGCAAGATGGTTCTAGATCGAATCTGTACACATTTAATTCCCTAATGGCCGGTTACGCTGGTAGTAATAGACCACAAGCTGCTGTTTTGACTTATAGACGGTTAATACAATGTGGGTTTTGTCCCGATATGTTTTCTTTTCCCGTGGTATTGAAATCTTGTAGTAAGTTTCTTGGAATAGGTGAAGGTAAACAGATTCATGGGGTGATTGTTAAAATGGGGTTTGGGTGTGATCTCTATGTTCAAAACTCGCTCCTTCATTTTTATGGTGTTTGTGGTGAACGTACTGATGCAACTAGGGTGTTTGATGAAATGCTTCTGAGAGATATAGTCTCCTGGGCTGGTTTGATTTCAGGATATGTCAGAGCAGGCTCGTTTCATGAGGCTATAATTCTTTTTCTAAAACTGGATGTGAAGCCAAATATTGCCGCTCTTGTTAGCGTGCTTGTAGCTTGTGGGCGACTTGGGTATGTGAATATGGGGAAGGGTATCCATGGGTTAGTCTTGAAGCATGGATTTGAAAAGGATTTAGTGGTAACGAATGCACTATTGGATTTGTATGTCAAGTGTGAGTGTCTATGCGAGGCCAAACAGCTTTTCAACAAGCTCCCAGAGAGAGATGTTGTTTCTTGGACTTCCATGATAAGTGGATTGGTGCAGTGCAATTCTCCGAACAAGTCATTAGAACTGTTTAATGCCATGCTAATGTTAGGTGTGGAACCTGATAAGGTAATTCTGACCAGCGTACTCTCAGCTTGTGCTAGTATTGGAGCTTTTGAGTACGGAAGATGGATCCATGAGTACATTGATCGTAAAAGCATCATATGGGATGTTCATATTGGAACTGCCATGATTGATATGTATTCAAAATGTGGTTGTATAGAGATGGCTTTGCGCACTTTCCATGGTTTGTCTACCAGGAATCTCTACACATGGAATGCCTTGCTAGGTGGTCTAGCATTGCATGGATATGGCCACGAGGCACTAAAACTTTTTGAGAAAATGGTGAGATCTGGGATGAAGCCCAATGATGTTACTTTTCTTGCTATTTTAACAGCTTGTTGCCATTCTGGTATGGTTGATGAAGGTCGTAGGCACTTCTATCAAATGCAAAATCATAGTATCTTTCCTAGGTTAGAACATTATGGATGTATGGTTGATCTACTTTGTAAGGCTGACCTTCTGGATGAAGCACAGAATGTCATTAGGAGTATGCCCATGCCACCAGATGTACTCATATGGGGAACTCTTCTTAGTGCCTGCAAAGTCAACGGACACATGCAACTCTCCCAAGATATAGTAGACCGATTCCTCATGTTTGAGTCTAAAGATAGCGGGGTTTATGTGCTTTTGTCCAACATATATGCTATTCATGAAAGATGGGATGATGTAACAAGGGCAAGGAGATTGATGAAAGATAAAGGTATAAAAAGGGCCCCCGGGTCAAGTGATATTGAGGTCAGTGGCATTGATCATGAATTTAAGTTGGATAAAAGCCACCTCACGACAAGAATATCCATATGCTGTTGAGTTTGAGCATTATTGCTAATCAAGTCCATTCTGAAGTTCTTTTTCCTCAGCCATTCTGTTAAGCCTACTAATGTGGGAAATATTCGAAGGGCTAAAATCTTGTCACATTCCTTGTAAACATGTAAAGAGCAATCCAGTCGTGAGATTTAGTCGGTTAGTTGTCATCACTTGTTTTGTTCCTCTTCATCTAACCAACCCCAAATAATTGAGTAAAAAAAAACTTGGTTGATTTGTTTTTATGCAATTTGAATTCTGAAAAAAAAATTAAAAAATTCTATAGCTATTTAACATAGGAGCAGCATTCCATGTTTTATAGTGAGGAATGATTTCAGCAAGTGTTACTGTTTACCGAGTCTCGTGACGCTTACTACTTCAGAGATTGAATGACAACTTAATTCAGTTTTGAATTTAAAATACATGGAGAAACTAAGTTACTACACATGGGCACAGGTGGTGGAATACAACAATGGTGACGTACATCTTATGGCTACTTTCAGTCTTCATGTGAGCTAGCCTAATCAGAATCATCCTGATCAAAACATTGAGGTGTTGAACATCCTCATGTGACCGAGCCAGAATTCTGGTATGTTTTAGGTTTGTTCTCCTCAGCATACAACATCTTTTAACATAACATGGATTATATAATATTGATAGACAATACTCTCAACCCAGATAGGGCTGAACAAGTGGTGGTTCCTTGCCGAAGTCATAGTATATCATTATTTGGGTCCTTTTGTTTTAAAACTAAAATCTTAGGACAGAACCCAATACTGGTTTGCTATTTCCTATTTGGAAAAAGAATGATGTAAATTAGTGTGCTTCAAATGATGACATAGTCGGAACTCCTGCGACTAAAGTGATGCGAGGGGGATTATCATGTGCATTCAACTAGGTGGGATAATATACAAAAGACAAGAAATTTTAGGAACCTTTTCCACTATGTTTTGTATTTCAAAAATTAAAAAGTCCATTGTCATTCTCAAACTGTTTCACTGTGGCTTCTAGTAGTTATTGCATTGACATGAATGTTTTCTACGAATCACTCACATCTGAAATATTAGCTGGTCTTCTGTCCTATGAATTAAATTGATCTTGTCCTGGTATAATATTATTTTTCCTCTCCCCTCTACCATGTGTTGTCGATTCTAACTAATTTTCTAATGCAATAGAGGAGTTGAGCCTTTCTGCACTTTCTTAAGATTCAAAAAGGTGTCTTCATCTTCTTTCTTAAGAAGTGAGGTTGGGTTGGTCCTTTAAGAATAGGATTTTTAAAGCATATTTAGCCTCTCTTTTTTTTTAATGGTTATGCCTATTTTTTGCAGTTGAAGGTGTGAATGCTGGTCCATGGGTTGTATATTAATTTGAGTAATAATGAACATGTATTCATTTGGTTTCCCCCAAGTGCTCTAAGCGATTGTGATTGGAAAAGTATTGTGTATGTTTTCATCACTGGTTCCTTGTTTGCTTGGATTAATGGAATTTTATTTCTTTGAATATTTAAGGTGTTTACTCTTCTAGAAGAGATGTATGTGATTATTTCTCTATCAACCTTGCATGGTGGATAAGTCTCAATGTACTGTTTGTTAATGTGTCAACCTAGCTCTTTCTTTTGGTGTCTAATTTTCCTTGATAATCATGTTATTATTTAAGAAAGTAAATACAATCACTTTGATTATAGCCATAATTCTAGATAATTTTATCTTCTTTAGCGTCTGTGATTTAAATAGTTGCAAAAAGCAGTCTTATATTTGTATCTAAAGTTTAAATATTTTTAAGTGGTGAAAAATATGTTTTTTGAAACTTGACGGAGCGGAATATAGCGTGGGACTTGCCCCTGTGATAGAATGAGTGGCTGAATGCGACTCAAATTTTGGAGGCCGAGTAGATTGTTATTGTTTTTTTTTTTTTTTTGTATAACTCTTTTCCTTCCTCTTTTTTTTTTTCTAGCTTTATATTATTTTTTATTTTTTTTTTAATTTTTATGTTTTTTGTATCTGTCTACTTTTTACCATCATGTAGAATTCATCTGCAGCCTACTCTAACTACTTTGGTATAAAAGGCGGAGTTGGGTTGAGTTGAAAAATATGTTTGTTCATATATTGCTTGGATGCAGAGATCTTTTTACTGGGCTGTGGCACATGGACATCTACTTTGGTCTTTATCATTGACAACAGAACTGATGAACTTACAAGCAAAGTGTTTCTTGTAATTGTGGTTATAGTTGTACAGTCTCTTGTAATATATATAAACCTCCGGTATAAAAACGTCATTTTCTGCATAAGGCATTCAACTATTGAAGTGTAAACATTTGGAAGTAAGGATGAGTTTGTTGCTGATATGACACTTTTGAACATGGTACATATAAATCAAGCATGTCTAATTATTGAGGACATACATGTGCAAAGGTTCTTCAAGGAATATTTATTTTTTAACATTATTATCCAGAAGAATTTATGATAGACCTTTACATTTTTTGTTTTTGGTACAAACCTTTACTTATTCTTGTTTTAATATTTTGCATCAGTTAGCTTACAATTTGGGAGGGACTCCACTCCACAGAGGAGCAGACTATATGCTTAACGAATTCATTGCAATGGATGCTTATATGATGATATGTTTACACTTCAACTGTCTCCTGGTTCAGCGCTGTATATCTCCATCTTTCCTTCTCCACAAAGTCTGCGTCCAGGAACCGAGCAATGAAAGCCCAAAGCCTATAAGTGTCTTCGAAATTGGTCAAAAACCCAAGTGCAGCTGTGACCACTGTTATACCCGGGTGAGCTTTTTTCCTGTTTCCAGTTCTGTCTTTCTCTTCACATCTTTTCTCTACGACTCTCTCCCTCTCTTCTTCATACTTGTCTGAGAACCACGCTTGGTATAAGAACCCATTGCTGAGAGAAATATTGCTTCGATCAGCAAGCTTCTGCACAAGAACAGGTTCAACCTTTTCTCCTTTCCAGTCGTACACATTGAATGACAATGCTGCTCCCCTGTCAAATTTTATCCTTGGCCCATAGATTCTGACCAAGGAAATCTTTTTCTCAGCATAAGGATGCTGGAGTTTCATTAATGCATTTATTAGCCAATTGATCAAGCACCTCACTCTGTTACTGATCTTTGCCAGTCCCAATGAATCCACATGATCCAATCCCCTACATTCAACTCCTAATCTTCCGTGCTCACCAAGTTTAGGTTTCTTCTCTTCGACTACAGTAGTGGGTGATATTGATTTTCCACGATCTGAAGTCTCTTCATTCTCATTTAGAGTAATTTCTTTTTTTTGAATCTTGTAGATCTCTTTTACTTCAATTTCTGCAGATTGTTTCCTTTGAACATAGGTAGCAGCCGAGAAAGAGCTTGTAGTAGTCAAGTCATCTTCTTGTTCCCATAATCTGGGTGCCTGTTCGAGTTCTGTGTCCGTGCTGGAAGAATTTTCAGGTAAGACAAACAATATCTTTGCTGGGACAAGATTAACCATACCTGTGGATGCGGAGTCTTCCAAGACTGATACAGTGGATTTCTTGACAAATAGACACCCAAATCCGGTTGGGTTTTCCCCAAAAACCTTGTAGAATGAGCAAACTAGGAAGTCAGGGTGGATGAGGGAGAGCCCGAAGCTGTTCATGTCCTTTGGCCCCAATGCACAAGCATCGAGCAAAACATGCCACCCATTTTCCTGTGCGGTGGTCATCCATTGAAAAGAATAACTGGCTCCAGTCATTCTAGACTGAAGAGGGAACACAAATAATCCCTTATGTCCCTTCTTTTGCTTCTTCCGCACCAACATCTTCCTCAATTTCTCCGAGTGAATCCTAAATCTTGGCCATTTAAACTCAGTTAACATGACTCGTGCTCCTCTTTTTTCTGAGATACTCGCCATACCTTCCACTGCCTCACTCTCGTAGTCATAAACTGTCAGAAGCTTTCGACTTGACTGGAAGGGATAAGACTCTGCCACAAGCTTAAAAGCTGATGATCTATTTGCAGTAAAAACCATGCAGTAATCATTTTCAGAGATATTAAGAAAATCCATAATTCTTTTCTTGATTGCACATTCCAATTCTGAACCTAGGCCACCATGAAGTAGCTGTGACTTGAGATTGACCGACTTGTGTAATGTACTAAAGAATGGAAAATCCAAACACTGAGGTTGTAAAGAAGAAGAGGAGGCATTTGGAGTGGTCTGTGAGTGGGAGAAGAGACCTATGCCATTGTAATCAAGACAAATATGGTTGGAGAGGGAGAGATGGTTGTATTCTTGAGCTCGGATTTGGTCAACTCTGGTAGTTTCAGAGTATCGTGGGAATGCTTTTTTGAATTGAGTGAATGATTCCTTCAGAGAAGGGAGAGACTCATGGTTGGTGAACTGGGTATTTGGGAAGAAAGAGGAAGATGTTGATGCCAAAAAGTCGCGTCCACAAGTTGACAGAGTGTCGGTGGGCTTGGAAGTGGTGTTCAAGGGCCACGGCAAATCCAGGAAAGGGCTTGGGCAACAACCCTGAACGCATGCTTGTGTTATCTCCTTCAAGCGAGGTGACTGCATATTTTCTGGTATCTCTTCTTCCTTAACAATACTTGAATTTTTTTTCCTCACTGGATTTTAACTCTGGCTGTGTTGCTGCTTGTGTTTTTTCCCCCCCTCAATCATCTCACGTTAATATAACTGGAATTCTCATTAGTTAAGAAAGTTTGAAGTATACATGAATGATTGTATTGAACAGTCAGGTTATTGTGTTGACCTTTTCTTTGGTGTTTGATTGACGTTGCTTTGCTGTACGCTTTAAGTAAAGCAGAACTGCTAAATGATCCCCACCAACTATATCCCCAGTTCTCCTCCACCATCCAATCCCTTGGCCTCCCACCACGTCTGACCATTTACTGGATTGCTTGATTTTAGGTGTTGGATACACTAAATTGAACCCCCCATAAAGAAGATCATGGCAGCAAATCTATGGACCTTAGTGATCGCGTCCATTGATCTTATGGTTTCTCTGTTTGAGAGTTGATCAATTTATGAAGATGGCTGAAGTAATGGAATGTTAACTGGAACTGGGCCGGCATCATGTAGCGTGGTGGCCCAAATAGGCTTCTTTGGTAGAAGGAGTCTCTACTAGTATTTATTAGGTGTAGAAAGGAGGCAATTAAAGTGGTTCTCTCTCCGGAAAATCTTGGTAGGTAGGTCTATTGTGCGGATATCTTTTCTGCGAATTATGTTACACAGATTTCGAAAGCCAGATTTTTTATTATTAACATAGAACAGGGGTTGGTATGGTGTTCCTTTCCAAGTTGCTTGTTAAAAACTATTCTGATAAGTACAACAAGGTTATAAATTTAGGGAAGTGATATTTTTGTAGGATTTTTCACATAAAAACTGTCGGATCAAAAACATTATTATAGACTTATAACGATATTTTTTATGAGGAAATATAAAAAAAAATTGTGAAAAATATCAATTTTCTAAATTTATTTACTTTTAAAAGAATGACCGACCAGTGAAAATCTCTTTCGATGGCCGACGTCACCTCTCCGTTCAAGTCAATTTGAAGCAGTTAGTTAGGTAGGTTAGACAAAGTCCATTGGGGAAGAAGTCTTTCAAGGCACCCCTTTCTGAAGGTGGGATTTCATCAGGGCCCTTGATCCAGGTTTTTCTCACCCTTAATTTAATGAATTAGGTAGATCCGCACTCTATAGGGTTATTTCTAGTCTTGACTCTAAAAAAGAGGTGTGGGCTTAGGAAGAAACAAATAAAGGCCGGCCCACGTAGTCTTCGTAAATGATTTTAAAAGGTTCTCTAAAAGTAGACAAATAAATTGAAGGCTTCTTTACAAAAATATATAACAATTAAAACATAATTACATCATTAGTATATCCACAAAATAATTATAAAAGGAGGACAACAAATTCAAACTATTTAATTTCACATTAATAAGGAAACCTAAAATTAAAGACAAATAACCATCATATTTAATAATTTAAATTCAAATCTTTGGGATCTAATAACAAAAACAAATCCATAATTCAAATCAAAAGAATTCAAATCAAAAGGAACGAAAAATAAAAAATTTATCTTATCTGTCATAATATTCATCTTTCTTATCATCTTCCTCCGCCGCCTCCTCACCCTCTTCATTACCGTCTCCGCCGTGAATCTCCGTCTTCCCTTCATCATCCTCCCCCACCGTCTCTCCTTCATCATTCTCTTCATCATCATCCTTCGCCGCGAATCTCCTGAAGTCCTTGGTTACGCTGCTACCTCCCCTTCATCATTCTCTTCATCCATTTCCCCCTCATCATCCTTCTCCGCCGTGAATTTCTGAAAGTACCTGAGTTACTATTCTGAAATCTTTTTTTAACGATTTGGTTACCCACAAAAACTAAAATGGTTATCTTTGTATGAATGTTTGGCTATCAACTGCATCACATTCAAAATAAATTTGTAACATAATAAAACTGAATTAATTACCTTGGTCTAAAGATTTGACAACCAACTGCATAAAGATTTGGCTACCAACTGCACACATTTAAAATAAATTGGTAACCTAATAAAACTGAATTGGTTACCTTGGTATGAAGGTTTGGCTATCAACTGCATCACATTCAAAATAAATTGGTAGCCTAATAAAACTGAATTGGTTACCTTGGTATGATGGTTTAGCTACCAACTGCACTATGAAAAAACTGCACGTGTGGATGTGGATTGGTTACCTTGGTATGAAGGTTTTGGTTACAATAGTATGAAAGTTTGATTACCTTGGTATGAAAGTTTGGTTACCAACTGCATTATGAAAAAACTGCAAGTGTGAATGTGAAAAAACTACAGGTTTGGTATGTAGGTTTGGTTATCAGTTGCAGGTGTGAAGTTTACAAACATTCTTAGACTTTAAAAACGCAAAACCCCAAATCAAATCTAACATATCTTAATATCAAGGTCATTGAGGGAGTACGCATGAAGAAGGAGGCGAGCAGTGGAGTCATCGTCCATTTTTCAACTAGTAAAGCTCAGTTTCTCTCTCTGACCCAACCATTGTTTCATAAACATTTGAATGTACGTACTGAGCCAAATCTTTGAAATAAGAAAGGAATAAAAATGGAGGAGAGAGAAAGCGACAGAGGAAGTTTAGAGAGAGAAAACTATAGGTGTGGATGTAAAACCTTGGTATGAAGGTTTTGTTACATTGCCATGAAGGTTTTGGTTACTTTGATATGAATGTTTGATTACTTTGATAAGAAAGTTTGATTACCAATTGTATTATGAAAAAACTGCAGGTGTACGCATGAAGAAAGAGGAGAGCAGTGGAGTCAGTAAACAATACAAATAAATAAAAAAAGGATGAAGACATGTAATTTAAATTTTCATAAATTACGCAACCCATTAAATCACCTAACTAAATTAAAGGAATAATAATGTACTATTTTGAAAATTAAATATTAAAGATATACTAATTTTGTAAATATTTTATATGTGCACTTTTATTATAATATTTTTTTAAAATATACTAGTAAATGTAATTCTTCCTAAATTGAAATAATAGAACCTGGAGTGGAGTGTATAGAATTACAAAAAGGAAATTATTAGTCAACAAACTTGGACTGGTCTTTATAGAAGTCCATCCTTACGTGAGGGAGCCCAAGCATGGTCTGTCAGTCAGTGAGATTCACGACCGGTTCAGGTGTTTTATGGACTATGGATTAGTTCCTGATAGTAATGTTATAAAAAACCTATAAATTCAAACACAAGTATTTTGACGAAACACAAACACAACTGAACTGAACGGTTAATAAATATAGTATTTGATATTTTATTTTATTTTTTACAATAAACCAAGGATGAAATCAGGGCATTCTCAGAAGTAAGTGTCAGAAATAAGGGTGGGTTCCATCTTTTAATGGTTGAGATTAAAATATAATGTTATAAATTATATTTAGAATTGTGCACATACATTTATCCAAATAAAAAACTTGATCCTAAATTCCCCTCGCAAGTTTTGGTCCCGCAAAATGTTTCCATTTGTCAATTTATTTTCTTCTCCATTAATTAATTATTAATTCATCCTTGATTTGTTAAGACTAATTTTTACTTTTTACAATTCGATTAACCTAGCTCATAATCTAACAATGGGGACCTGCATGGTGTTAGCATTTCTCAAGTTTTACTAACATCTCAAATTAAAATTCTTGAAGAGAAAAAAGTGAGGGGAGGGGAGATACTTAATTAGTATGAATACTAAGTTCCTAGAAATACTTTAGAGAAATAATAAAATGACATTAATACCCTTGATAGACGAGTTGTCCGAGACCAAATTAAGTTATGACGCCAATAACATATATATATATATATATATATATATATATATATATATATATATATATATATATATATATATATATAATGTGTACGTAGTAATCCTCTCCTGCAGAATTCTTTGGCCCATGTACCTGCTGCATCACAAATTAATTCAGGATAAAAACAAAATTCTGAGCTTATGAATCATCATGCATGGTACAAATCAAAATACCCATGTATGCATGTATGTTGGTACCTTCCAAGCATCATAACAGTATCTTGAGGATTAGTAACGGGAGATTCATAAAGAGTAGATCCATCAATAACACGAAGCGCATCGACGCCAACAACTCTGTAATGATGATCCATAACACTACCAACTTGACACCCTCCATGATAATGCCACAAGCTCAGTACGGTGTCTATACAAAACTGTTCAAGCGACAAAGCCGCATCAACATGTTTAGGTCTCAAGTTCACAGGGAGTGTGAGCATGGTGTTAATAAGATCCTGCACTGAAACGAGAGGCTAACAATACTTAGAGAAAGACTTGGATTCTATCACCTTAATTACAGTTTCCATGCCATTAACACCTCTGCAAGTCACGGGGGTGTTGGAAGTAGTTGAAAGTTACTTTGGGGTTATCATTTGCATCCTTAGTTTCCAGCTCCAGGTGGCCGGCAGAGAGAGGCCCCATTATCTTCTGGCTGACCACTCCGGCTTGAAAGAAATCAGCTATGGTGACTTCTGGTTTTTCTTGCTTGGAGGATTCTCCACCGCTAGTCTGCATGCATGCAAGATGTAATTTAATCCCAATCTTGAGCTTTAGACAATAAAATTATGAAATTATAAACAGTCTAATAATGTTATTAATTGCTATAAAATTTAATGTTTTTAAAAGTTTAATAAATCATATTGATTTTGAATTTAAAATTATATTAAATTTGAAAATTTAAATTTTATCTTATATTTGAACAATGTATTTTTTATTTTATTTTTGTCGCTGCTGCTGCTATGCGATCAAGACCAAGGCAACTTAAAGGAGCCGCCTAAGGATTCAATATAGCTACCGAATCGGGTAACACCCACTGCTTGGGCGAGAGACACTTCAACTGGACGATGCGATGGAATGAGAATTACATTTGCTGGATTGTCAGCCATACCTTACCCAGGGGTTCAGTGGGCGTCAAATTTGAAAAAAAATCCCTTAAAAATAAAAATTTAATCAAATGAATTACAAATTAGCGAGGTCTTGTTGAATTTACGAGCAACTCCACTAATTAGTGTTTCGAAAAATTTGGGAGATATTGGTTGAGTCAAGCTCGAATAAATAACTTCTTCCAAAATTTTCTCTTTCACTAGTGGGATTAAAATTTATTGGTGGTTGTTATGATGTATATTTAACCAGGTCTGATCCGGGAATTCACATTGGGCTAGGCCCAATAGACCGTCAGTCTGGTAGCCTTCCTATTGGGCTTACAGCACGTGGGTGGAAGATGAACCGAGTATACATCATAACTACCTAGCGTAATGAACAGAACCGTTACACAGGTAACCGTTATTCAGGTATGCAGTATAAATACCCAGTTGATAATGGAGAGAAGGGAAACGTACTATTTTGCAATACTAGACACTCAAACCTCCATTGTTGACTTTTCCGATACCTTCACTAACATTCACACCGGAGGAGTCCACAAACGGCCAAAACCGTTTGGACTTTTATGCAGGTATTCTTACCGGACAGCCAGCAGGACTGCCCGACAGAATCAGACGTCAACAGTGGTCTTTTATTGGGATCCCCTCAATTTTAAGGGAAGGAGATACTGGTGTATGGGTTTGAAACTGAATATTTTGGGGAAAAGATTTTGAAACTTGGGTTTGGAGGTTAACATTTTGCAGGTGAGTTTCTTGATAAATATCAATAGTGACAGGTTCATCACTAGTCCTTTTAGCTTGGACATTTTCAAGAATATATTTAAATTTTGTACGTTTAGTTGTTGTAACTCAATTACATATGTCCATGCCTGATAATCAATAAATATTTAAAACTAATTCAACATCAAACACAAGGTCAATATACAATATGAACAGTCAAGTGTAATTAGCACCAATAATAAACAATTTCAATTAAACCACTAACAAGTAACATTACAAAATTTAAAGAAAGTAAAAATAGAATAGATCACATGCTTGAAGAACTTTTATTTGATGGAGTTCTCTTCAGTGTTGCAATGTTACTTTAAGAAGTAAAAAAGCCTAATTTTATAAAAGTACGAAAAAGAATAAAACTATAAATGTACAAAAAAGAAGAATTTATAAACAATTACAAAAATTCCTAAAGTAATTGTTAAATTTATGAAATTAAAAAACTAAAATTAAAATATACCTGAATAAAAAAGTGAAAAGTAGTTGCAAATCGTGATTGTCTATTTATCTAATTGTTGCTCTGTTGATGAACAGATGAAGAGTTGGACTACTAGTGGGATTGGTCATTTAATAATTCTAGTAGTTTTTTAAATCTAAAACAAGAAATTTCATTTAACACCCTCCTCAAATAATTTTTTTTTAAATTTAACCCCCTGAAAATTCAGCGGGGTCAGGTGCCCCCTGCCCCAGGCATGGATCCGCCCCTGCCTTGCCCCACCATGGGCTGGTCCACCACAAACGTGATTTCATGGGCCTGAAGGTGCTCAGCAGGCGCAGCACCACTCAGCATCAACAGCTGCGGGCTCCCAAGTGATCCGGCTGATGAGATTATTTCATTTTTGGACCCCTCCAAGTATGCAACGTGCTTGATGCCATTTAAATCTAAAAATGGTACTCCATTAGTCGACCTTGGTCTTGGTTGTGCAGCATTATATTGACAAGAAAAAATAAACTAGTGCAATTAATAACGTGAAACACACCTGTATAATTTGGAACACTGGAGACATTTGGAATTGGACACAAGTGTATAATCATTCTGTACTAAAAAGAGTACGCTGGCCTTCTATACAAAGGTGGTGCATGTTGGCCATGGTGTAGAATCCGGCGTTCAAGGCATTTCCGCCCCCTAACACGGGCTCGATGGCTATTCACTCCGTCATTTGAGATGAATTGTTGGGAAGGCGAAGATAGCCGAGTATTAGCACGAGTGGCGGCAAAACCGTCTATGTTGTTGATGCGGTCACCGTAGGGTAAACCACCTCTTTCAAGCAACAAAACTTTTGCGCCTTGGGAGAGAGTTGCGGCTAAGGCGCAGCCTGAAATTCCTCCTCCAGTTATGATGTAGTCATAGTACCCCACCGGTGGAGCCGACGTTGCATCTTTGGATATGGAGCTGACAAAAAAATTAAGAGAATATATGTGCCATATAGTTATACGTAATGTGACCCTGCTTTATATATATGTATATATATATATATATATATATATATATATATATATATATATATATATATATATGACATATCTAAAATATATCAGTCATTTTGGAGATTTTTTTTTAAAATACAATAATATTAAAAGAGAGTTATTCTACTTATTTTCTTTTTATTTACAAAAATGCCACCCGCGGCATCACTTGATTTTTAAAATAATCTCCAAAATGACGTAATTTTAATAAAAATATATATTATTAAAGAGATATACTTTAAATTCGTCATATATATATATATATATATATATAACCCTGTGGAAGAACCTTGAAGGAAGATAATAGCTGCAGCAACAAATACCTACCGCCCGGATATCATATTTTCTAGCTTATGTGTAATTTTATATAGAAGGGATAAATTAAAGCTCATTTGCATTATTAAATTAATTATAAAAATAACGTACAATCGTGAATATTTGAACCCAATATTTTGCACATTCAAAATTTTGATACTATATTTAATAATTAACTCATATAAAAATCGAAGCTTTAGAGAGAATTCCCAACAATATATATCATTGCTAATTATCACCAACCTAACGAACATTGTAACAACTCGGTCCAAATTGGAGTCTATATATAATAAGTTTAGATTTGTTAAAGATTGTTAACCAACAAAGGAAATATGGATAACAGGATTAACACAGGTAATACTTTGTCTTTAAGTCTTTAAGGTGTTTGTTATCCCTTTACTAAAAAGAATTGTTAAAACTCTGTTGGTAAGTTTTTATTTGTGGGGGAAGAAAAATAAAGAGAAAATAATTAAAATTTCTCTAAATCTTATATTTGTGATTTATTTTTTTTTAGAAAGGGAAGAGATTTAGGAGTAAAATTAATTTAATTTTTTGCTCAAAATTTTTCCCTCAAAAGTGAAAGGATTTAATGGGATGAAAAAATGAGATATTTTATATTATCAAAAATAGTCTTATAAAATAAATAATACGGCAATTTTGCACCTCACTAGCATAATTTTCAATTAAATATAGTACAAGTAAATTAATATATATATATATATATATATATATATATATATATATAAGTTTCGATTTCATCAAAAGATTCGAAACTTGGGAAGGGTTTTTTTTTTTAAATAATTAAACGAATTCATTGAATTGCGTGCTTTTCCGCCATTGGAGTTACTGTAAGTAGCTTTAAACCTGAAAGAAAACTCTATTTTTTTACTAGTATTTTTTTATTTCTGATTAAACAATTGTTCATGTAAATCGCTCACCACGTTCAACTATCTACAGATCCCAATATCTTAATACATATATAGGGAGAGAAAATCTAGAGAGAGAAAGGGCTGTGGATTGGAGGTCCACAAATCCCCAACTTTTGTATTTATATTTATCTTATCTCCCTCCGATAAAAAATCTTTACTAATTTTTATGGTCAAAGTACTAATTTTTAAAATTAATATATTTTATTATTCTATGATATATATGTCAAAAATCTATAAATACTATAAATTACATATAATTTAGTACTAATCTCAATATTTATTTATTTTTAAATTTAAATATATATATTTAATTATTAATTTTAAAAACGGTCAATTTGACCACAAAAGTACTATTCTTTTACTTCAGTTTATCTTTTACTTCAGTTTATTGTGTTGTGCTAATATATATATATATATATATATATATATATATATATATATATATATATATATATATATATATATATATATAACAAGGCAAAAAAAAAACTAAGTAAAATAATTTTAATATATAGATATTATTAAATCATATCATTTTTTATATTTACATATATAAGGGTAATATAATAATATTATAATTTAAAAATAAGAATCATTTCTAAACTCATGAACATGAACAAGGACAAATTTAATTAAAACTCAATCATATCTCTTCCTTTCTAAAACTTACAAACGCGACATAGTAAAACTATAATCTCTCCCTATCCCTTCGCTCTCCTTCCCCTCCAATACTTTCCATTCACATCACATTCTTCCTAACTCACGAACATAGTTTAAAAGGCTATTAACAATATACGTCCAATATATATGTTAAGCTTATATTTTTTTTTTACAGTGGTATCAGTTCACAAGTGAACACTCTACGAAGGTTGTTTTGTAAAAATTAAAAGAATAGAGAGTGAAAAGATTATACCAAGAGAGAATAAAAATTCAGTACTAGAAATACAACTGAGTTTCACTATTTATTTAAAATGTCAGTTACATAATTAATTTTGTAATAACATTTTTTTGAATTAAAAATAGAACAATTTTTCTCAGTTATATTATTTCTTTGAAATTGATGTGCATATTAAATCTCTTGTAACTGATGATTTAACTTTATTTGCAATTAATTTATGTGAGAATCGTAGATTAGCACTACGAATAGTAGAGCAATAACAGATTCGTAGATTAACACTACGAATTATAGAGTAGCAACAGATTCGTAAATCAGCACTATGAATCGTAGACCAGCAACAAATTCGTAGAGCAATACTATAACAGATTCGTAGAGCAGTTCCAAGAATCGTAGAGCAACAACAGAATCGTAGAGTAACAATACAACAGATTCGTATAGCAGCTCTACAACAAATTCTTAAAGCATCTTTGAGAATCGTAAAGCAACAATAGAATCGTAGAGCAACATTAAAACAGATTCGCAGAAGAAATTCTGAGAATCGTAGAACAACACTATAACCAATTTGTATAGCAACTTTAACTAGAATTGTAGAGCAGTTTTGAGAATCGTAAAATAGCTCAACAGAAAAGAAGAATTAGTTTTGCAAACAAGAATGCACATTTTCATATATCCTACTTTAAATATAATTAAAACAAAATATATAATTCTTATTTGAATTGTATAATATTCTTTCTTAATCTTCTTGTGATAAACTATCAAAAACAGTTTTAATTTTATCTAAATTCAATTAATTAGTGGGTCAAAATTAAACCTAAAATTGACCGAAACTCGTTGATGAGAAAGGTACAGTTTAACAAAATTTAATCCCCTATTACAACAAGAGTGCCAACTTGAGTTATCTTAACCTTACCGCATGACTTGCTTGCTGGTACTGTTGATAGCAGACACTCCAGAAATCAGGACTGATTACTATCCGCCCAAAGGACTATCCAAATTAAAGCACATTTAAATTTTATAGAATTTAAATTTAGTAAACATTTGGGGATCAAATCCAATTACCAACATTTAAAAATTGCCAAACATAGCCTTACGGAATTATCAAACCATCAGGGGCTGGTCCAACACCAACGTGATTCCATGGGCCTGAACGTATTTAACAGGCCGAAACCAGTCAGTATCAACAGCTGTGGGCCACCATCTAATGAGACTACAAATATCAGATCTCAGTCTTGGTAGTACCACTACTCCCGATGTCTGAAAGTGCATTCCATCAATATTACTTTTTTTAAAAAGTTAATTTAAAATATTTTTAAGTATAAAATTATTTAACTTTTAATAATACAGATGGTTATTATAAATTATTTAAATAAATTTTTCTAATTTGAAAATTTAAAATATTTATATTAATTGATAAAAAATAAATATTAAACATATAAGGAACGGAAAAGAAATATAATTTTGATAGTAACCTTTGTTTAATTACTAATTTACAAGTTTGATAATTCGTGTGAGGTACATGTTAGTTTGTATAACTTTTTTTTATAAGTATTTAATAATTTGATTTAACATATTATATTATAATTGACTCATAATTAATGAAATTGACTTAGAAAATTAAATTGTGAATCACCTCTCATATTATTTAATAAAGTAATAATTTCAATCTAATATCTAAAAGATAGAATATAGAATATAGGTAATCTAATATCATAAAACAAATGACCATATGGTAATGGTCCAGTGGTCACTTCGTGTGTGAGTTTAAATTAGCAAAAAAATAAAATAATAATATCATATAACAAAGTCATACCATAAATACACACACACACACACACACACACACACATATATATATATATATACACACACACTTATGTTAATATTAATTGACTTGTTAAATATTTTATTAGTGGGATAGTAATTGGCATTTGACATTTATTCTGTGGGACGGAGGGAGTAGTATTTATGCAACTTAATGGCTTCTTAAAAGAAGAGTTTTTTTTAAAGAATGAGAGTTTGGGAAAGAATGACTCTTCGAAAGAAGAATTTTATGGGAAAAAAATAGTCTGGGAAGGTTTCAATATCAGTTTTATGGGAGAAACATAATTCTTTTTTTGGGAGAAATTTTTTTTAGAAAGGAATAACTCTTCAAAAGAACAGTTTTATGGAAGAAAAATAGTTTAGGAAGAAAGATCCTTCGATCTTTAAAATTCAATTTGAATTAAGACAAACTCGATTAATTGACTTGTAACTAACGAAATTAACTCTGAATAATTAACTTTAAGATCGTTTCTTATGTTATTATATATTAGTATTACTAATTAATTACTGATGGCGATATTGTTGTAATTGATGGCAAAATCTAAAGGTCGGAAGATGTTTCCCGAAATTCAGCAAAGGATATATAGCTTTGGGTACTTATGAAGCACTAATTGTGATCCAAAGTTTCCCTAAAGAATAAATATAAGTATATAATAATTAAATATTATATTAAAAAATTATATTTATTTATATTATTAAAAAGTGATATATGATATTATAATTTATGATATATTTTATTTTTTAATAATATAAATAAATATTATATTTAATTATTATACGTATAGACTTGTCCCTCACTCAACGAACCAATTAACCGAAGGATGCGGGGTCTAATTACACAAATATTAGCTGGTAGTAATTAAGATAAATAATTGTTCGTAATTAATGCCCTTTTCTACGATCTATAGGTCAACTTGAACTAATGCCAACAACTAAATCACAAAATGGCCCGCCTTTAGAGTATTATGGTCCGGTAATGTTCAAGTTATGAAAATTGGCATATATTCTTTCCGTTTTCTGTTTTAAGATAAAAGTCTTAATTATTTTTTTATATATATTAAAAATAATAATAAAATAATAAAATAATAAAATAATTTATATTTAAATTTTTATTTAATTACATAATTTTTTACACATAACTAACTATACAAATAGAAATATGATAATTAATGTTAAAGATATTATAAATAATTATTATAACAAATAGTTTATTTAAGATAAATAATCATTTAACTTGAGACTATCTGAAATAGTACTACCTCCATCCCTTTTTATTTGTCTTTTTAAAAAAAGTTTTTTATTTTTTTTATTTGTCATTTGTAAATTTCAAAGAAACATTAAATGATAAGGACTTTTTATCGTGGAAAAGAAGAAGTATGTAACTATAGTTTTTGGAAAAGAAATACTCCATCTTTTTTATTATATGTGTGTGCGCTCTTATTGTCTTACAAAAATAACTAATATTTTACCGTTACAATATCTTGAATCTTTTAGTTTTGTTTAAATAAATTTAAAACACATTTGATGATTTTTTATTTTATTTGAGAATCCATTTTATTACAATTTAATTCTTAGGATATAATTAATCCTAGGGCCACTTGGGAAAAAAGAAAGATTTTGCCACTAGGCTATCACCTTAATTTAATCTTAAACTCATTAATGAATAATTGTTAAGGAATCACAAAAAATTTAATCCACCTGATATATTTTTAGGAACTCGGTCTTAAACAATCGCATGCCAAATATTTTAGCAATAATAATATTTTTATCCTTATATCCTTGCATTTGTAATACATACCTCTGTATTACTTTTACTTGAGAATGATTCAAAATAATTTGAACATGCATGATCTATAAATATTGATGGTTTACTCTATGCGATATGATGTATTCAATATTAATAAACGTAAAGCCGAATATAAATAGATTGTACATATTGCTGAGTTATTTGATACAATTAACCCAAATGATGTCATGTAATTAATATTTTTGAAAAATGATGTTATGTAATAGTGTACGTCTTTGTTTGTGTACTATTACTTGAGATCGATCTTGATCGATAGTGTAAGAGTTGAGTTTATGTGCGCGCTATCGCTTGAGATCTAAAAGAAGAGGTCCCGTACGTGAAGAGAGAATTAAATAAAACACCAACACAGATACTTTTATTGGATATTTTTTTCAAGAAATGAATTAAGGACCAACATTTAACTTACTAATATATATATATATATATATATAATACTTATATTTTCTTTTTCTTTTACAAAATAATCTTCTATTTTCTTCCGTGTGGAGAAGACCTCTCCTGCAAAATCCTTAGTCCCATGTACCTGCATCAACAACAAAAATAAAAATAAAAATCTGCTTAATTAATTATAAAGATTACCTAAGATAAATGACCGCAATTAATCATCAAGTATAAATTACAATAAAAATGAACTCAAAATAAAAACTAATTATCACATATATTATACCTTCCAAGCATCATGACAGTAGCTTGAGGGTTCGTCCCAGGAGAATCAAAATAAAATGTAGAACCATCGATGACACGCAATGCATCCGCGCCAAAAACTTTGTAATCATGATCCACAACCCTATTAACTTGACATCCCCCATGATAATGCCATATGGTCATTACTGTGTCCTTGCAAAACTGTTCAAGCGACAAACCTGAATCAAGGTGTTTAGGCCTTAAGTTAATAGGAAGAGCAACCATGGCATTAATATAAGCTTGAACGGTCGCGAGAGGATATCGTAACGCCGAGAGGGACTTGGATTCTATGACCTTTATAACAGTTTCCATGCCTTGAACACACCTTTGCAAGTCTTTAGGGTGTTGAAAGTAATTAAAAGTAACTTTAGGGTTATCATTTACATCCGTAGTATCGAGCTCGAGATGGCCGGAAGAAAGAGGACCCTGAATCTTCTCAAGGATGATTCCAGCTTGAAGGCTAGATGCCAGGTATTCTTTGGCTTCTGGGGTGAGTTTTTGTGGAGTCACTTGTTGCCCAGTCTACATGAAGCATTTTAAATTAATGTTAAAATTTAAGAACGAATAATAGACACACACAAATTAGATAAAAAATAAAAAAACAAGAATACATGATATATACAGATTTATCAATTTGGCTATTTCTACTTATCTGTTATATTCATTAGATATCTCACACGATCTATAATGATCAACATACCAAATAAAGTTTATATAGTAACTAAAAAATTCTAATTACTTGTTCAGCAGGAGCAAGACCCCGATTACCCTACTGTAGTAGCCATTATTAGGACTCGAAGAAATATGAGAAAATCCTAACATTTATGTCAAACTTTAGTTCAAAATAATAAATAATAATAATATATGCACAAACTATATATAAAAAATTGTGCACAAAAAGTAAAACTAAGACATTGCTTAGAAATAAAAGAGTAAAGCATCTAATTGGTACTACTCCCTATTTTTTCTCTTTTTTATAGTGTTTGTTCACAATTTTTTACTATAATTTGTGTTAATAATATTACTCAATAATAAATTAAACTCTTTATGCTATGTTGATAGAGAAAGGAAACAAACCTGATTTAATAATTCTGCAGGCAAATTACGGGCCCAAGCCAACTCGAGGGTCCCACTAGCTGCTTCGATGTAGCTACCGAACGGGGTAATGCCCACAATTTGAATGAGAGAGATTTCAAGGGGCTGAGGAGAAGGAATGATGAGTGCATTCATTGGATTATCAGCCATACCTTGCCCGACCATCGGCAGGTTTAACACTAGCTTGATCCCCTTTGCTAAAAGGTGTTCGGCAGGCCCAACGCCACTCAACATCAACAGCTGAGGGCTCCCAAGCGCACCGGCTGACAATATTATTTCATTATTCGAACCCTTGTTCAAGTATGCCGTGTGAGTCACGCCATTCGAATCTTTAAACACAACTCCATAAGCTCTTGGTTTAAGTTTTCCTGTATTTTCTCATCATAAATAATACTTCAGTCCAAATTATAAGATGAATATTTACTTTTAAAATTTTAATTTTAAATATTTTTTAACTCAAAATTAAGATAAATTCATTTTATTTATGTCAATACAATTATAAATTTCACAAACTACCTAAAATGTATTACTAGTTATAACATTTATTATTTTAAAACCTTAAACGAATTATGTTAATTTTAAATTTAAAAATATCTCAAATTAAATTTTAAAAAATCAATAGTAATCTTATAATTCGGTACAGAAAAAGTACTAGTATAGTGTATATATTAAAGTTCCCGAGATTTAATTTGTAGCACGTTGAAAATTTTATTATAGACTTGCGTTGATGGTACTTGTATTTGCACAAATTGAATTTATGAACAAATAGTTGTAGCCAAATAGTATGAAGAAAGATAATTGATATTTTTACAAGAGAAATTAATATTTCTAAAAAACTCTACTCACATAAAGCCATACTAAAATATCAATTTCTCATTTACTATCCATGTGAGTAGAGTCATACTAAAATATCAATTTTTCTTGTGAAAAATATCAATTCTCTAAAGAAAGAGAAAAATTAAATAATACGAGTGTGGGTGCTGTTATTTAATTATTAATTAATGACTTTATGAATTTACCTCATTTGTTCTATTTATTACATTTATCTATCATTTCTGGGTACATAGAAGTGATAGAACTATTTTTATGTTAATGATGCAGTAACAATTATGTTTCGGAGTAGTATATATTATCAAGTATTCATGATATTTTAATAAGCTTATTTTGCTTCGTGTTAGTAGGACCAGCTACTTATCAATGTAAAACCTACTTAAACTAAATGAAAGTATCGATCGACCAGATATATAGCGAAGTATAGGCAAAAAAAGTCCCGGATTTTTAGTTAATTAATTATTATTATGCATATTATTTTATATCCTATTTTTATATTCAATCTTTTATTACCAAAATATTATTACATCAGAAATTATAAATATATTTTTTTATAACTTTTTATAAAATTAAAGATAAATTTATAGCTGAAGATTTATTTTTTTTGATAATTATAGCTGAGGATTATAAATGGCATAATGTATGTATTTAATTTGTCATTATCCTTTTACAATTAAATATAGCATCACACCACCTGGTGACCCATTACCAAATTCTCATACGTTTGAATATATATATATATATATATATATATATATATATATATATATATATATATATATATATATATAAATATGTCAATATATAAATATATTTTTAATTTTGAAACCGAGATAATTAACGTACCTTGAACCTCGAACAAAATCTGTTGCACGGTTGCATGAAGGTGAAGAGTAATTGATGAGGGATCAGCATACTCCAACAAATCTGCAGCAGTGTGTCTATGACCATCCTTATCAAAGATTGAACCACCAACTTTTGTCCCAACGAAATGGTCATACGTAAAACCATTATTCGGCAACACGCCCGCTTCAAGCAACCCATCCCTCACCGCGGATTGCCACTGCTTAATAGATGGCTCAAACGCCACCTTCTTTTCAACCCATTCATATGATTCTGTCACTAGGCTCGGGACCCACCCCGCCGTGGCCACAAACTCGGGGCTGGCCCGGGTGAAAAAACCGGCGTTCAAAGCAGAGCCGCCACCCAAGACACGGGCACGGTGATTTATGACTCCGTCGGTTGAGATGAATAACTGGGAAGGCGATGAGGGTGAGATATTGGCAAGAGTGACCGGAAAACCGGCTACGTTAGAGATGCTAGGGTCACCGTAGGGTAAACCACCTCTTTCGAGCAACAAAACTTGTGTGGCTTGGGAGAGAGTTGCGGCTAATGCGCAGCCCGAAGTTCCTCCTCCAATTATGATGTAGTCATAGTATGCCACGGGTGGAGCCGATGTTGCATCTTTGGCGAAACTACGATACGGAGCTGGACACGGAGAAAATCCATAATTAATAAATGTATTAAATGAAAATTTTCAATAGGACAATTAATATTTTGTAAACGACATGCACCACTTATACGTAAACTGCACTAGTCAATAAAATTTAGTATTTACAAGTTAATCAATTGAGAAAGCATAACCATATAACAATTAATGGAAAAATAGCTCGAAAATTCTGTTCTTAAATCGTTAAAATACCTTAAATTGTTGTACTGTAATTACGTAGCGCAAAATATTCAGTGCAATTTATGTAATTATTTGGTGAGAGAGAGAAAGAAAGCCCAATATATATATATGGTGAGAGAGAGAAAGAGAGTATGCAATATATATATATATATGTATGTATTTGCTATCAATTAAAAATGAATATACACCATCTATAATATCCATTCCAAATATCAATAGGCGAGATTAAACTGGAGAATGTGATGTCCGCTACTAATAGTAGTGGATGGTTTAGTTATCCACTAGTAATAATAGCGAACAACGAGTTTTAATTTTTTAATCTCTACTATTGAAATTTCAAATCCTCTTTACGGAAAACCCTTGTCTCTCTATTCCCAACTGTTTTGAAGTCATTGGATTGTGTTTTGTAATTTTGAAATTGCAAAAATTAACATGTATCTAAGGGTTAAATATGCACGGGAACAGATGAACATAGGTTTTCGAAACAGAGGATTTGAACTCTACTGCTGATCCCTATAATAAATGATGTAAATGTTCTTTGTCTTATCTTGATTTATAACAAATATTTGTTATGAATCATTTTTATATATATATATATACCCTTCTCTGAGTAACATGATTGAAGGAAGATAATTGCAGAAACAGCAGAAGCAACAAATCCCCACCACCCTGAAGCCATAATCTTGGATGTTCTGAATCCTGTTGCACCGATCGAGGCACAAAGGTTTCTGTGCCACGGAGAAGTTCAGTGAATTCTAGCTATATATGTATATATACAGACGTAGATCCAATATTTATAGATGGATGTATAGCAGTATAGGTAGATAAACTCACACAATGGGAGATTGGATGTATGAATAAGGGGGACAACATACAGGTAGCCACTGACCCCATCATAATTAGATTTCGCTATTCTGTAATATTCATGCATGTATAGCAGTAATCATAATACTAGGACAGAAGCAACAAAAATTATTAGATGTTCCTAAAACACTTATCACGTAGTGTCTCACATCATTTATGTGATATCATTTTAACACTTAAAGTGTGTTATTTCACTTTAAGTAATGAAATGACAACACATGAATAGTATAAGGTACCACATGACAGGTACTCTAAGACCACTGAATAATTATTCATTTCGTATGTAACTAATGCATAAGTTTCATTTAGTTTTTGTTTTTTCATATTTTTTTTCGGAAACAAGAAGCTTAATTGAAAATCAACATTCCATCTAAGTAGAGGATGCTTGTATGCTTAAATTTCAAGAGGATGCTTATATGCTTAAATTTCTGTTCATGCCCTAATAATTGAACTGCTAGTAGATAACTATGCTTAATTAAATACTCCGTATGTTCCTTTTTATTATCTATTTTATTGAGAATCTTTTTCTTTTAATTTGTCCTTTGCATATTTTAAGAAAAAATTAATAATTTAATTTCTCATATTATTATACCTAATTATGAATCTTTCTAATGAATTTAAGAAAGTTACTATTAAAAATTCATATTCAACTTAATCAATTAAATAAAAATTTAATTATATTTTTTTGCTAATATACTTTTATCAAAAACATCAATTAAAAGAAACATAGGGGTAGAAAGTAAGGTCCAGATTGACAACAACCCCCTCTTTGTCAGGAGTAATTAATTAATTAATTAATTATATATATATATAATATTTTTACAAGTAAAAATGATTCTTTCACAAATTCTCTCACATGAATAGTATATTTGGGTCTCACGTTCATGTGAAAAAAAAAATTATAAAAATATCAAATTTTATAATTGGGTTAATGATGTAATTTTTCCTTTCTCCCCTTAAGAGAAGTGGAAGAGCCTATTATTTTTTGTGTTCTGTTTCTAGCCCTTGGATCTCTTTTTTGAACGCTTCTAAATGCATTAATTAAAATAGTGCACCTATTTAGCACTAATTATGGATCGGCCATATATATATATATATATATATATATATATATCGCAGTTGCCATATGTTCCTTTTATATATGTGTTTTTTTTAGACAATTTTTTTCTTTTAATTTGTCGTTAGTCTATTTCAATAAATAATTAATGACTTAATTTATAATATTATCCCTAACTATGAATCTTTCTAATGAATTTAAGAAAGATAATATTAAAAATTTATATTCAACTTAATTAATTAAACAAATATTAATTATATTTTTTAATTAATGTACTTAGTTCTACAACATCAATTAAAAGAAGCAGAGGGGATAGGGAGTAGGGTCCAGATCGACAAACAACCCCCTTCTTGTTAGGAGTTTGTACTTACTTTAAATGCATATATACATACATTAAAAAAAAAAAAAAAAAAAAAAAAAAAAAGAGCTAGTATATGCAATAATAAAGTAGGATATGATTTGGAAAAAAGTTTCCACAATTGATGAGACAATCGCGGACGTTGCTATAAATACATTGCCAGTTCCCCCCTCTCCTCATTAAACTATGCATCCTATATATGATGTGCCACTCGACAACCGCCAAGAAATAGTTGGGTGAGAATATTAATGTGGTTGCTAAAGGAGTAGCTGCTTTTCTGGCTGAAATATATATATGGAACCTAATGAAGTAGTATTAATTAGCCATACGGGCTAGCCATAATTGAATTATTTCTTTTCACTGTAAATTTTTTTAATCGTTTTCTTTTAAATCCATCTGTATAGAAACTAGAAAATGAAGACAGACACCCTTTTATAATACTGATAAAACTATTCAGTTCCATATATTTTTCCTAATTATTTTTCAAAAATTGTTCATTTTTAGTTGCTTTTGTACTTGGGTGATTGATCATCTGGTGAAAGAGTCTGACAATAAGAAGTATTGTTGACATCCATAAATGAAACTGAAACTAAAAACAATAAGGCTTTTGCAGAATCACACTCTTCTATAGGGGATGAGGGTATATTGTTTGATGATTCAATTCTTACTGCTGGATCTGTAGACGATGATTATGAGGATATATATACTATCTGAAGGAGATGATGATTCCATTCTTAGTGTTGGATCAAAAGAGGAGGATATATTGTGTCCGAGATAAAAAGATTGCAAGGGCACAAGCACAGGCAGACAAACTTAAGGAGAAACGTATGAAGAATATTGCATCTTCGACATCACAAAACTATGAGCCTGCCGTATTGGCAACACTAAGAACAGATGTAATGGCGCTGGAAATTGGTAGTAGTTATGGTTGATTGCATTACACTATTATTTCAATAACCACATGCTTTCATTTTGTTTGTGAGAAGAAATTGAAATTTCATGGCTCATAAAATGGATAAATATTATGTCACTGAGAGTTTTATGGAGAGGGATATTTGTCCGTTTTAGCTTTTCGAACTAGATCTTCCAATGAACTCCTTTCTGAGGAATGAAATCTTGTTTCCCCGATGAAATATATATATATATATATAAGAAATGATTTTTGTATCAAATTGCAAACACTATCTATTATTAGTAATCTATTGATTGTGATTTCTATCTTTAATGTTTGGATTTGAAGATTTTAGTTTGGTTGATTTCAAAATCGTTGCCCAACTACCAATCCACTCACTTGAAAATTGCAATTCTATGATTTTTATTACGTACGTTATATGTTGTGTCAAAAATCTGCTATGTATTAAAGTATTATTATGATTTATCAAATATATTAACACAATTTGTTAAATAAATTATTTTTATGTGACCGCATCGCTTCATTGAATAGAGTTCAATATAATAGCGCTCTTAATACACGAGAGAGAGTTGCAATAAAAAGAACAAGCTTGAGAAGGAGGATGAATTAATATAAAAAAAATTGTTTTACGTGTATGGTGATTAAATTAATAATTTAGAAGGTCAACAATTAAGACATAGAGAAAGAGAGTCTTCCACAGAAGGTTGCAACCCCCAACGATTTCATAACGCTAACTTAATGAACATTATTGAAGAGAGATAACAAATCTGCTCCCTGTCCATTTCGTCACCCTATAAGCATTAATATTGTCGAGTTAACCTCTTAACCTTTCAAACTATCCTAATCAGAATAATCTTTCCGAATCACAAAAATAGTCCTAATACAATTTAAATTTATAACAATTAAATATTATTCAAATTTTATGTAAGATAATTTTATTATTATATTTTTTTTAAATATTAAGATATTGAAAAAATTTCTTAACATATCACGTGATTTATTTATATTAATATTAATGGTGAATTTTATTACCAAATTATGTTCTAATTAAATTAAATTCATTAAAACTTAAAATTTATCAAATTACATGATTAATTATATTAATAATATATTATTTTTTAAAACATAATGATTGTAAAATTAGTTAAAAAATTATAAGAGATTCATTACAAACTAACTTTTATAACTAAATTAAATCTCATAATCAAAACTAAATAAATCCTCATTCCATTCAAAATTTTAACTTAATAATTGATCAAAGAAACTTATAATATATAATTCAATAATTTATTATTTACATAAATATTTAATAATTTAATAAATACGACCATCAACTCAAAATTTTAATTAAATGTTCTAACATTTAATAATATAATAAATTATTATTCATGTTGCTCGCGAGGTTGGTGAACTTGTTTATTTAATTTTACAATCCATCTAATAATAAATGTCCTAGCAGAAAAAAATATTAAAAAATAATATAAATTTAAAAATAATTTAATGATAATTATATAAATAAATTTTTATATCAAACACAGTGACATAAAAGTAAGAAAAAATTATAAATCATTAGAAAAAATTGAAGATCAAGTCTATCTAAAATAGGCAAATTCATAGTTACATAGGTAAAAACTTATGAAATAATAGACAATATATAAATTCAATGGAGGGTCATAAACAAAAATAAAAACAAATCAAAGGGGGGGAAAACTGGTAGGGGCGCAGCCTGTGACGACTCCAAATCCGGGTTCCTTTAACCTCGGATCCGGTTCAACACTAGTACTACTTTTCCTTATTGTTCATGAATTACAACAATATTATAATTGCTAAATAATCATTTATTTACAATTATATAACATCTCTTTCTATTCCAGAATCGCAATCTTTATACATTCCTAGTATGTCTTCATATCATACATGATACGACATTCTATTACAATCAATTTGAGATCATATGTATAATGACTCAATCACACCATCCTATTATCCTTATTCATAAAGGACAACGTCTGAAAAATGATATTCAAATAATATGTAAATGTTCTCTTAACAATTTAAGTTTGCTAATCTATAGCACAACAAAACATAAACTCTTCATATCTACTTACACAAGTGAATGAATTAGTCTACCGCAAGGTTTTACTACAAAAGCACCTATGCTTCAATCTTGATGACTCGTTAGTCAATCTTCATCTTTGCCTCTACCGGAGTAATCGGCTTCCTCAAGCTACTCTGTAATGTTTTGTTTTAAGCAAGGGTGAGCACGACGGCTCAGCAAGTCTAACAGTTTCACATAACACGTAAAAACAGTTCAATCATGCTTCATGCTTCATGCTTCATGCATCTTATGCTTTGCAGTACATACATTTCTCATGCATATCATGCATCGCATTTAATCTATGCTTCATGCCTAGCCTCTATCATGACATATAGTTCAATGCAGAACAATTGTCTTAAATCAACTACCGCATATCAATAGTTCAAATCAACTTATTTCACAAAAGCACATTAACACATCTTTGCACATAACCACGTATGAGCACATCACAGTTTAATAACAAACTTATAAATTATGCACATAATGCAACACGTTCTGAAAAACTTGTCTGGACTTGTATAACCAGCTTACGTTAATCTTTGACGTTCCTTGCACCACCTACACGGTATGTGAGATCAACGGTGCACAATATCAGTCAAAGTTTGACTCAATACTAAATCTTATTTTAAAGATATTTATTTCTTCTTATCATCCCCTTTATTTAATAAGGTTAATTTCATATTTTAGTCTCTCTTTGACTTGACTCAGTGTTTCATATTCAACACCATAAATCTTTTGTTCGAAACTATGCAATTCTGACATTTATTAATGTCACTGCATTAAAACTTGGACCCTATATTTATTTAGGTCGATCCACCAATTAATCACTAATGAACCATACCCTTGGTTTAACTTAATCACATCATTTATCTCGATACTTATCATAATATTACCCACCTTGGATAATATTTTAAATTTTACTATCAATTAGTAATAACTTATAATGTTAATTTAATTGTTAAATAACACTTTAAATAATCATTACTATTATTAATTTATTTTTAATAATAGTTTACCTTAATCATTATGATTAATCTTTTAATAATAATTTAATTGCTTGCTAATATTATTACCCTTTAATAATATTTTAATTGACTTCTCATTATTATCAATCATTTTAATAATAATTTAATTGTTCATCAATATTATCAATCATTTAATAATATTTGAAATCCTCACGTATCATTAGTAATTATTTAATAACGATTCAACCCTTAACTATTATTACCCAATAGTTAATTACTTGTTAAACAATATTATTAATTCTTTAATAATATTCTAAATCTTTATTTATCATTATTATTTATTTAATAATGATTTAACTCTTAACTATTATTATTTAATAGTTAATTAAATGCTAAATAATATTATTAATCCTTTAATAATATTTTAAATTAATTACATATCATTATTAATTATTGAATAATGATTTAATTCTTAACTATTATCATTTAATAGTTAGTCAATAATTGTGACGCCCCCCAAATCTGGGCCCACACAGCCCAAACTTGAGTCGTCAAAAGACTACAATAAAATTATTATAACAAAGCACAACGTACAACAATACAGTGTATAATAATACACAACTAAGTCTTCACTATTATTGCCACACTATTTTACAACATGTGAAGACTATGATAGCTAATCCTCGGACCCTCACTCCATTCCCCGGCTAGACCCCGTTACGTTTTCATCTCCTGTTGAAAAACAATGGAACAAAAGAAAGGGTGAGCTCAAATAGCCCAGTAAGAAATATCATGACTAAGATAATGACGAATAAATTATCATTAGCCTTCAACAGTTGAGTTCTTGATAGAATACAATAGACTACAAGGTTTATATCAAAAACTGCAGTTAAATTCTTAAACAACGTTCAGATCAATAATAGCAGCGGAATGAGCAATCTTTTAGAAGAATAATGCAGACTATAATGTCCACTCGGTTCTCTTTTTAGGAAAAACATCATCAACTTTTATCATCTGAAATACCATTAGTCAAGATAATACAATTCACAGTTCCTGATCATAATCATGCAGATCAACAGTTCATCTTTGCATTACGGGCCAAAGACATTCAATATAACACCAACGGTCATGATTATACCAGATTCAGCCTTTGGTCATAATCATACCGACCAACAGTTCATCTTTGCACTATGGGCCAAAGAGAACTTTCACCACGTGTCATAAAAGACACCGAACAGATGTATCGCCTTTAACCTAGTATATCGCCTTTAACCTATCATCTGTTCAACAATTATATCACATCTGTGCCCCCGGCCACAGATATTCACAACAGCTTGATTCTTGATGATTAATACAAATAACAGTGATACAAATGATGAACAGAAGAACAGGATAAACAATAAGTATCAGAAGTTTACTTTGTGCAGATTCAAATAATGTCCAAATTGCCAACATGATGTGGAGTGAAAAAAAATGATATTCAAGATCCACAGTTCAGAATAACGGTTACAGTTCAATAGAAAGGTTCACGTAAAATAGGAAGGTTCAGTTGAAATAATGAAGTTCATCTATTATGGAACATACAATATTTTCAGGAATTATAGAAGCAATAGTTCCATAATAAATTTCGATTTATGAGTATGAAAGAAAATAATATCCCTTACCGTAGCAGGTTTGATTAACAAAAGGTGAAGGAAATTAATACAAAGGGTTATTCACCAACAGGCGTTAATCCGCACCGTAAGGTTATTCCCACAATTTAATAGAAATTGAATACGAAGAGTCATTCACCAAACAGGCGTTAATCCGCACCGTAAGGTTATTCTCAGAGATTAATAAGGAATGAATACGAAAGGTTATTCACCAACAGGCGATAATCCGCGCCGTAAGGTTATTCCCATAAATTAATACATGGAAATAAATAGCACATCTTATGAGTAAGAAAGAAACGATATTATTTTCGAGAATACAATAATGATAATCCCTTACCGTAGTAAGTTTAAATAATAGAATATGAAAGAAGATGATATTCCTTACATTAATACGTGACTGAATGAGGTTGATTAACTTGAACAGTACACGTACACTTATAGATCTTCACAAATACTCAAGATGACTTAAGTACACTTAGAGAGAACTTTCACAAGAAGTATTTAGAGAGAGAAAGAAAGAACAAGTAAGAAAGTTTATGAAAAATCCTTAAGTTAAGGCTTCTATTTATAGCCAAAAATCTTATCATATCCAAGATTTTCCAATTTAATCCAAACCGTTCATTTCATATCACCTAACTTTATATTATAAACAAATAACTTATTAATTCAATTATTCAACAATAATTCACACTTTAATCTATACCATTCATTTCATATCACCTAACTTTATATTATAAACAAATTATTCAACAATAATTCCCACTTTAATCTACACCATACATTTCATATCACCTAACTTTATATTATAAACAAATTATTCAACAATAATTTACACTTTAATCTACACCATTCATTTCATATCACCTAACTTTATATTATAAACAAATTATTCAACAATAATTTACACTTTAATCTACACCATTCATTATTATGACTAATTGTTATAAATACAGTATAGTTAGCTTTCTGTGTTAGATATCAAGTCAATTAATTAATGAAATACAACTGTTTAAATAACACCGTAATAGAGATAACAATAATGCAGAAAGTATGTAAAAGAAAAATACGTTACTGTGGCATGACAATTATTGATTCAATAATGTGAATTACTGTGCATATGTTACTGTGACAATTATTAGGTTCAATAATTTAAAAAAAACAGTGCAGCAACAATTATTGAATTGATAATATAAAATATTATGCAGTGACAATTATCGATGAAATGATGCGTAGCAGTTACGGTGTCAATTATCAGACCAATAATATGAGACACTATGCAATACCGTGTGTTACTGTAGAGTACCGTGTGCTACAGAAAATACCATAAACTACCGTATGCTACTATTCTTTTATCACTGGTATTTTAACAATTCCGTTGACTATTTTTATTTAAAAAGGTTATTTCTGTCGTTTTCTATATCCGACAAATATTCCGTTGTGGGGTCCACCAATAATTTATTATTTCGGCGCCGTCGTACGGCACGAATATTCCCCGACCAAACGAATATTCCCCGACAAAGTGAATATTGTCCGACAAAATATAATTTGCACATAACATCCTTAACTTTTAACTTTATCAATTTAACTACTTACTGTTTCAGAAGAAAAATTAAATATATGAAGAAAAATTAAATTTTGTATTTCATAAAATTCGGGGTCTTACAATAATATTATCAATATATTTTAATTACTTAATAATCTTCTTTCGATTAAGTAATAATTTATTCCACTTAATTACCATTTAATTATTATTTAATTTGAATTAAATAATAATTAATTAACTAATTATCCGAACTCATTATTTAATATTAATTAAATAATAATTAATTAATTAATTAACCTTACTTATTATTTAATATTAATTAAATAATAAATAATTAGTTTATTAACCTTAATTATCCTTTAATTATTATTTAATATTAATTAAATAATAATTAATTACTTAATTAACCTTACTTATTATTTAATATTAATTAAATAATAAATAATTAGCTTTCTAACTTTAATATTCTTTAATTATTATTTAATATTAATTTAAATAATAATTAATTATTTATTTAACTTTACTTATTATTTAAGTGCAATTAAATAATAAATAACTAACTTATTCATCTTAACATCCTTTAATTATTATTTAATATTCATTAAATCATAATTAATTAATTACATAACTTCATATATTATTTAATATTTATTAAATAATATTTAATTAGATTATTAGCCTATTTATACACTAATAAATAGTTAATATATAGTGAATCAATAATTTCAAATTTTATTTTATAACACTTAACTAGCATGCCAATAGGTCAAATATTATTTTTCTGAAATTAAAAATAATTTTCCCATAATTATTAGCAATTTAGTAAGCTTTAATCCACCATTAATTCTAATAAATACCAAATTACAAAAAAAATCGGATTTTAAATTTTGATAATTTTCTTTATAAAATTATAAGCATTTTCTCTTTTGGAACCAACCCAAGAACCGGCCTAAAAATGCCCGAACCGGCCCTACCTAGAAATCATGAAAAACCGAAAAAAACCGAACCGGCCGGTTTTTTTTAAAAAATTAGGCAGATTACTTTTTGAATTTCTCAGACTTGGGGTCTCCGACGGGAACTTGAATAAAATGAAATCCACAAGTCCGATTGAGGCCTATTTGGTATCGATGGATTCGTAACTTCCCAAACTACATTTTTCTGTCATCAAACATCAAATTTGGATTTGTTTTGGTCACGGAAATTGGCTCCAAACCGGACTGTTGTGCACAGCCCTAAAACAATGGGGTGTTTTGGTAGAAAATCCATATCTTGCTCATTTTAAATCGGATTTTAGTCATTCAACTTGGAGAATCTTCATATTTCATGGATCTATCACCCAAAATTGACGGATCATAAATCCGACTTACGGATTGTGAACAGTAATTCCGTGAAGGGGCTGCTACGTATTAGATTAATTTATTTTCGTCGGTAAAAATTTATTCAATGATTTTGATGAAATCTTTCCACATAAATACACCCAAAAATTCATATTAAACCCATGTAACCCTAGATATATCAATCTAGCATGTTTCTACCTTTTTAGATTTTGAAAATTAGTTTTCTACCAAAGAAATTACATAGTACCCAAAGAACAATACCAAGCTAGAATGTTTTATACCTTTTGTTGATTATCCTCTTTGTTAGAACTTTGAAAAGGCTTGGATGATCAATCTTCTTACATAGATAGCTTCCTCTTGATGAGACCTCCATCTTTAAACCTTGCTCCAAGATCATCCAACCATCAATGCTCACAAGATCTAACTTTCTTTTTCTTTTTCTCTAGAGTTCTCTCTCTTTTCTCTATTGAAATTTTTGTAAAATGGCTAACCAACACAATGAATTGGTGAAGCACTATATTTATAGTGCTTCCTTAATCTCCATTAGCTCCTACTAATCAACCAACACTTGGACATTTAAGGCTTAAACTCATGCTTACTATAGCTTGGATGGACAAGATGATTGACAAGGATGAATGACTCCTATCAAGGTTGCTTGGAAGCAACTTTTAGAGTGTAAAACAAGCAAAATAAAGCCACACTCAACATTTTCATGTGGGGCCCCCCTCCAAAATTCGGAATTTGCCAATAAATTACACCAATTTGGCTTTATTTTTATATACTATATCATTATATAAGTATCAATATATATATATACCAATGTATATATATTGACCATAACTTTGACTACCATTTGGGCTCCACATTGGATCAATTTAATATTTCTATTGGGCTCGTCAATTAAATTTGTTTGGGCTCAATTTAATTACTACATTGGGCTAATATTAAATACCCTATGTTACATTTAATTAAACAAGCATTGGGCTTGGTTAATTATTACATAAATCCATGTTCAAATTAAATTATATGGACTACTAGGTTAAATTAATTTGACCTAGTTTAATACCTCAATTGGACTTATAATATAATCCAATTAGATTTGCTATAATTAATTCTACCACATTGGGTTACTTAATTAACACATCCACGGTTAATTCTTAACCCCACATTTATTTATCTAGCAATTAACCAATGATTGATTAATGTTATCTCTCTTGTCAACCAACTAGGGTTATTCAATTAACTAGACACTAGTTAATTCTCTACACTCAATCAATACTTGAAATGCTTCTCCCAACCATTGACCATCATTTGACTTTTAATGGTTTGGGCTACATAACTTACTTTTTATTGGCTCTCTTATTTAATTACTCATTTCATGCAAATATCTCCATATTGGGCTTACATCTATAACAACTTATTAATTAAGTAAATTACTTAATTAATTAACTTCTTAATATTGTCCTTCTAGGCAATATTCCACTTCCCTACTTGTTACTCATAACCTTAATTCATAACTTATATAATTAATTCAATTAATTATATTACATGACTTTTCTTTTTAATCCATACTAAAACTAATTAATTTATTAGTTTTATTAAGTATTTAATTTACTTCACACATCATCTTGTTTGATTAACAAACTCAACTATAGGTGTATATATATAAATATTAATATATTCACATTCACTTCTCAATTGAATTTCTTTCTTAAATAAATTATCTACCTGCATCATTAAAATATTCTCACATTTAATTTCTAACAAATAATTTATGTTAAAAAAAAAATGTTTACCCATTTTCTACACATCTTCCTTCTCACCTTCTAGGTTTAAACCTTAACCTTTAATAAAATCAATTAAGATATTATTTAAAATCTTGAAATTATCTGGGATATTACACAGCCCGTACTTGGATCCCTGGATCCATCCTATGTCCTAGTCTAGGGGTGCACACAAAATCGACCAAAATCGAAAAATCGATCGGACCGAACCAAACCGTTACTATTTCAAACCAAAAAATATAAAACCGAAAAATCGAACACTATAAAACTAAAAAACCGAAACTAGTTCGGCCGGTTTGGTTTGACTTCTCAAAAAATTGAAACCGACCAAACAATTTAAAATTATAATATAATTTATATACTTTTCTAATAAATATTTATTTTATATAATTATATATTTATTATATGTTTTTATTGTGACGAATTTGCAAAACTTCTATCCTAGTGAGTGAGTTAGGTGATTTTTGTTTTTCGAATGTAGAGAACTTCTATTATAATTAGTAGTTATTGAGTTAGTGATTTATTAATTATTATGAAAAATTGGCAATATAATAAATATCAAATTATTAATTACAAAACCGAATAACCGAATAAACCGACCGATTTAACCGAAATCGAATAAACCGATAACCGATTACGATGTAAAAATTTGGACGGTTTTGATTTTTAATTTTTTATAACCGACTTAAATGGTTTGGTTATTTTTTTTCCCCAAAAAACCGACCATGTGCACCCTTATCCTAATCTGACTTTATTGTCAATTTAAAAAAAATTAAAGTTAAAAAATGGTGACCTACCAACCCCCAATTTTTTTTTAAAGTAAAAAAATGGTGACCCCCTACTACCCTCTACCCCAAAAACATACACGCGTGTAAATAGCCTATGATAATAATGAATTATACATAAAATTTGCTTTTTTAAAATAGTTAATATGATTATGAAACTCAAATTAAGATATTTACTTTTTTCATCTTTAAAATGATGTCTTAAATATATTTTTACATAATAAAAAAAGTAAAATAGAGAGAAAATAGTAAAAAAAAAAAAATCTAAATTTATCATTAATGACCCTATTAGATTATGTAAAATAATGAGTTCTTCTTTTTTGTTTATACTATTAAATCTCATTAAATAACATATTTGTTTTTATTTTATGTGCGTTAAGCCATCCCGTTAATAACAAAAAAAAAATTATACCCCTAGTCATTTTTTTTAGCACAAGGGGAGTATTCTACTAGTGTATGAATATGAATTAAAGATGCGGTTTTGAGTTTCTTGATAAAAGCTTGGGGTTGCTACGTATCATGAGTTGGAAATTTTTATAAAATAGAAGTACTTTGAGGTTACTCTATCCGTCATTTGATATATGTCGTTTTAGAGTTGTACATAAATATTAAGAAAATAATTGTATAATATTAAATTTAATATCAATTGTTTATATTATCCTTGTATTGGAATAATAGAGTTTTACTTATTAGATAAAAAGTAATAAGAGATCTACAGTTATATTTAATACTTGAGGTAATATTAAAAATTAAGCAATTAATATTTATTCAAAATTCTCAAAGGACAAATCTTAAGGGATAAAAATACTTCTCTAAAATGATATTTAAAAATAGACGAAGAGAGTATTCAGTAGTTGATATGCACCGGAAATTCAAAAGGCAGCCGTTAGGGCTTGTTTGGACAATAAATTAATTTGAACTCTAATTAGGTTAATACTATGGTGATAAAAGACAATTATAAAAAAAATAAATGTAAAATGATGTGTCGAATTATAATTAATATATGTTTTATCATAAATAAGTAAATCCAATGATTATAACTAATTACTATCGTCCACATCATTTTGTATTCTATTTTTGTATTAAATCTTTTGTCACAAAAGCATTATTGCTCTAACTATAATTGTTCTTTTGGCAAGATTAATTTAGTATCTTTGTGTTCAAACTACAAATATTTTCAAATAAATGTTTATTTAAAAATTTTAAATTTGACTTAAAATATAGACTAAAATACAGTTGGTATCATAGACTCTACATTATTGTTAAAATTTGCACCCCAAATTAAAAAATTTGTCAAAGTACACCAAGACTTCTATTCCGCTAAATAAAACTTGCGTATCCCCAATTTTTAGATCCAAAATATGGCATTAAATCCTCCTCTCCTTCCACATGTACACATGAGAAGCAATACCACTATGCCTCCGCCGGCAAGCCACCGCCACCACCGCCACTGAAAATCTAACCACAAATTACTCACTCCAATTAAAGAAATTGATTGGCAACAGCCTTCCCAAATCCAAACTCCAATTGAAGAAATTAATCGACAGCAAAGAAAACTCAACTATAACAATTCTAAACTTTATACAAACCGATTAATCACACCAATTTAAGTCCACTGATTACACTAGTCTCTCATTGAAATTCAAAGAAAGCGGGAAAAACAAATAGAGATAGAAAGAAAAATATAATCACAGATTCCTTACCCAATATAAACACATGCTCGTCCATTCCCTTACATTTTTCTCTCTTCCTTCACCTTTCAACAAATCTCTTTCTTCTTAACCTGATTTGTCAAAGCAGAGTTTGATTAAATTAGGAATATTTAGGTGTTATATTTTGGTTTGGATTTTTAATTTAGGGATGAATTTGAGGTTAAAGCTTGTTAAACCCTCTCTCTCTCCTAATTCATCTCTTTTAGACAGAAAGAAGGTTTGAGTTTAGAATCGGATTTTAGTTATTAATTATTTTATTTTATTTTTAAATAATTTTAGTTTATTTTAACATATTTTTCTGTTTTATCCTTCAAAATATCAAATGACCAAAAATTTCAGTCACTTTTGACCAGTTAAATCCAAAGGTCCTAGATTGTATTTAGATACGTTTTTCAATTTAAGGTGCAAACATCAACAATACTGTAAAATTTAGGGTGTCGACTGTATTTTAGTCTAAAATTTATAATAATAAATGAAATAATTAATTATAATTTTAAGTTCTAAAAATATTAAATATAAATTAGTTTTTAAAAAAAATTAAGTATTCAAAAACTATTTAAATTTTTTATATTTTTCAAATATTAAAAAGTAAAAGAGAGTTAATTATTAAAAGATAAGCTGATAAAATTAAAATATAATTAATATTATAAAAACACCTTTCCAAGGATGGATTATTTTCTTCTTTTTTTTCCCGTAAGAAAGTTAGCTCGCACGAGGGCCCAAATTCAACCCAGGTCTACCTGTTGGTTCATCTAGGGGTGAGTATGGTGCGGTTTGAAGCCCAAACCGCACATGAAACCGCTTAGGTGCGGTTTGACAAATTCAAAATCGCACATGAAACCGCTTATGATTGGTGCGGTGCGGTTTTGAATCGTTTGGTGCGGTTTCGTTTGGTGCGGTTTCGGTTCCAAAACCAATTGAAATAATTAAATTTTATGCAATTTAAATTAACAATTTAACATCACACAATATTAAATACTATTTTGATAATACACAATTTTACTTATAATATTTTGTTTAAACAAAAGCAAAATAGAACCTAAAAACATGAATAATGATTTATCCTTATATATGAAAATTCTAAATAGAGATAATTACAATTTGGGATAATTCTAAATATTTGTAATTCTTGATATGCTTCATTTAATAGTGCATGGTGCGGTGCGGTTTCTTAGATGCGGTTTTGCTCGGAAACCAAACCCAAACCGCATTTGCGGTTTTTCAACCACCTAAAACCGTCACATACGCCGAAACCGTTGGTGCAATTTTAATTGGTGCGGTTTGTGCGGTTTTTAGTGCGGTTTCGGAGACAATTCAATTTTTTGTTCACCCCTAAGTTCATCAATATGGTATGAAAACCAATCAAGTATTTGACAGCGTAGTTGGGGTATCATGTCCTTGCCCAAAGACGAGAGAGTTTAGATTTTGAGTCCGTTCCATAATAAATGGATAAGATAAGCCTGAATTTGATAAACCGGTATAAATCAACACTCTAATTGGATCAATCATGTGGACCAGGATACTCGGGGGACCACTTTTTGAATTTATTTAGTTGTTGTAGCCAGAAAAGTTAGCTATGCGATTGCTTTCGTAGTTATTACGTGGCACACATTATAAATGTATAATTAAAAATAAATAAAATATTAAAAAAAAGATGAGAAAAGATAGAAAAAAATAATGATTGAAAGTGAGAGAAAGGAAAAAAAACAAATAAATTTATTTTTATTTTAAAATGAGGCAAAGTTTTACCCAAAAAAATAATATTTTTTTTCTTCCTTTATAATAAGAGATTAGCATATGAATTGAAGCTGTATCAAACTTGGTTGATCAAGACCAAGTGTTATGGTTTGGGGTGTTAACTAGTAAGTTGTAATTATATCACAATTTTATTTTATTATTTTTAATTACTATTATTCACTATTTTTATAGTGAATAGAGGGGAACGTAAAACTTAAAACTCATATATAACCTACGTATATAGCGTAATAAGGGCATAATGGCTATATAATGATGTCTCCATTAAGACACGCCCATGACCAGGCACTCTCATCTACAATATTTATGATCCCATTTCAACTTTGAGTTTCTTGGTTCCCATCTCATATATATATATATATATATATATATATATATCCTAGTACTAAAAAGAAATGGAAATAAACTAAGAATTAAAGTTTGCTACTCTGTGTCTCATGTCAATACTCAACTGCTATTGGTGATTACAAAAAGTGTTAACCGGAACTTCTATGTCCTCGTCATGCAGTGGTTGAGACTTGAGAGCATAATTAATCTAGAAAATAGGTAGTGCTTAATTCAAAGGCTCACCAACCATTGGCAATTAGCTATTAATGCTTGCTTTAATTGCGTGAAATAATTAATCCGACTGGCCAACTCAAACTATGTATACATACATGTGATCATGATCGATTGTCATGGAATAAGGTCGATCTTCTTAACTAAAAAAAGGTGGTAGGTGAAATAATGTAGTATATATTTTGAAATAAAAAAGAAAAAGATTAATAAAGGCTAAATTTATATTAAATCTATTATATGAAAACCTTTATATATATTTGAGTGAGGAAATAATTTGGAAGGGAAAAAAAATGGATGTGCATCAGTGCATGGGGTGAAACATTACATTAAAAAGCAACAATTAACAATGATAGTATATATCAATGTATATACATGGTCTACCTAAAATAAACTCAAATACAAAGATATTAGTTGACGCGTTAATCTTTCCATCACTAGATGGTTGCAGATGTTCACTTTGATACAAAAACTTGTGACCACACGCTGCCGCAACTGTTATTATATATATTATCTGTTGTTGCATGCATGTGCTACCTCTACCTTCTAGTCTTCTTTTGTTAACCATAAGCAAGGGAGAAATTAAGGGAATAAATAAAAAACATATATATATATATATATATATAATATTAATTAAGGATGGAGAGAGGAGGAGCTTGGTGTTAAATGCTTAGTTAGTGTCCAATTAACTTAATATCACATCATGTCATAATAAGCTAATATGTGGCGGGCGAGCTAGAGACTAATTTAAACACGTGTACTCTCTCTACGTACGTGTCTAATTTTGTACTTAGTATATTATTTAATTTTCCTATCATGCATGCCTATATTGTGAACTTTATTTTCCTCCATTATTTACGTACATAATTGGAGATATCTCCCAACGTACATTAACTATCGTCCATTAAAACTAAGGATTATTTATGCATCTTGTATCTAGATTTGATCGTCCCAACACATCTTCATAATTCGGTGATTCAACATCATGTGTATACCCGTGACTGAAGGGTATATAGTTTGAAGAGTTTTTTTTTTCTTTTTTTGGGAGAATTAAATATGGGTAAATTAGGAAGTCTATAAGAAGAGTGGGGAGGATAGGAGTGGTGAATAGAATTGTGGGGTCCCACCAAAAACTGTAACCATCAAAAACAAATTTCAACAAACCTTATGTCCTTATGGAATATATTTAGCACTAGTTGTGGTGAATTTAATCATGCTCCACGCATCAATGGGACGAAAATGGATCATATTCTATATTCGTTTTTTGGACTCAGTGGAACGAAATGGAACCATACCATATACGAACACTATTTAACAATTCTAGGCTTGCCTCTTCGCTCGCGTTCGTGCCTTAAACAGTTTTGTGGAGTCAACCTCGTGATTTCATTTAAGTTTTTAGTTTGAAGCACTTTAATTTTATACAAAGAGTCTTATTTGATGTTTAAAATCTATTTATGAATTTTTAAATGTTAAACTCATGCGATTCTTCTAAAAACAAAATTTTATAATTAAAAATATATTTCTAAATTTTAAATTAATTACAGTTTGATCAAATGAATTGATCATATTAATTTTAAAATATAAAAATTATTAAATTACTTTTAAAAAATTAAAACTAAACTCTTTTTGGACGGAGTATTAATCGATACTTATGAATGGTCAGTTGGTCATCTGGATGACAAAAGTATCGGAGAATCAATAATAATTTTAGTGACAAAATAGTCTAATGGTACATATTTGTATGGTATTCCATGTTTTAATTACTAATAAACTGATGTGGTGGAAGATCAAGCATAATTCGGACTTGAAATAGCTAGGCGTTTGGATGCGTTCAGGTCGGTTTGAATTTAAACTGACATAACTTTTTAATTCAAAAAGAGTTACAGCACCCATAATAGATCAAATCGAATCTAGCAACAAACTCTACAAGACATACCTTTGGCTATGGCTTTAAACCCAAAAAATCTGTTTAAAACACTTTTATTGTTGGTCAAAATTGGGTCAACCTTGAAGTATTTTTAAAATTTTTGTTATTCTAATTGATATTGGGAAGTAGTTTAGGATTATAAATATGTTTATTAGGGTTTTGAACAATTACTTTTTGATTAATTGAGATTATTATCTTTTATTTTCTTTGTGAGTTCTTTATTTTTCTTATAAATTTAAGAGTTTATTTTTCATTTTTGTTATTACGTTAACTTTCAAATCACTATTTCAAACTAATGACGGTGAGCGTTGTTTTATGATTAATACATTCAGATTTCAGACATAATGTAGGTAGCTACATTACTGAACCAACTGTCATTTATTTAGAATAATGGACGCATCACTTATAATGTATCTAATGCAGCATCACAAGTTCATAAACAAGTTCACAGCTGTTCTACAAGCTTTGATACACAGACTAATAGCTTCAGAAATCAGGTTACTACTTGTTACAATTGTATGGAGTTTAGACTGCAATAAGATTATTTGTATGGGCTTTTATGTCTTTAAGTCCAGTTAGTTAGTATAAATACGGTAGCGAAGTAAGTCAGATTAGTTAAGACAATGATTTCCTTTCTAAGCTTTATAATAGTGTTCTAGCTGCTGATTCAATATATTGAAGTTCTTCAGATTGTGAGTTTATGAAATCTTTTAGGAGGGAACATAATAAGAACACCTAAGCAGTCTGACCAAAAGATAGCATAATATTCAGCAGAGTGCTAAAAGTGACTCCAGTTTTCTAGGGAGATGATGGTTTTCAAAAACAAATTCAAACTTTGCAACAATAAATAATTAATCATACAAATAAAAATTAATTTAATAGTCAAATTATGCTTTTGTAAAAAAAAATTCATATAAAGTCTGTTGAGATTGACTCGTACTTTTTCGGGTTCGACTAATGACCACTACGACAGGGTGGTTGGGAGCAACAAGTGGTTATGTATTCAACTTGTTTGGTGGTTCTGTGAGTTGGATGAGCAAGAAACAGAGTATTGTTGTTCTTTCGTTTACTAAGGCATAATACATGGCGCTTACTCATGCAGGTAAAGAAACAATATGAATTCGCAGATTGTGTGCCGAGCTTGGTTTTAAACAGAAGGCAATGAATTTAAAGTGTGATAGTCAGAATGCTATTCACTTAGCGAAGAATCCTACATTTCACTCACGGTCAAAGTATACTGATATTCAGTATTACTTTATTAAAGAGAAGGTTGATGAGAAACTGATTTTCTTAGAGAATGGTGATACAGCAGAGAATATCGCAGATTTCTTGACTAAAGCAGTAACTTTGGCAAAGTTTGAGTGGTGTACATCTGAGATGGGTATCAGGAATTATTTATCAAGTGAAAGAATATTAGAATTGACTCATACTTCTGTGGATTCGACTAATGTGTGAATCATTGTAGAGCATCTAATAAATACGTCAAAGAAACATGATAAGCCAAATTGATGAACTTAAATATATCGCATGTTCTTTATTTTTCTAGTATTTATCTAATATTCTGTGTAATTGTTCTATTATTTGATCTTAAATTCCAACAGAGTCCCTAAAAACTTCTCATAATATAATTCTGCGTTGGAAAGTAATATGGATTATGCCACAGCTGAGAGCTCCTTCCGCCAACACATTTTCCGCTCTAATCATATTTGCATAAACCCTTATAAATCACATTCACTTCCAATGTAATTATGAAACTCGCAAGACCCATTTCTCGTCTATTCAATACCTTCACAGGGAGCCCACATTCAGAGCAACTAACCAAGAATTCACTGTCCAATGACGCAATTAAAGAGCTCCACGCACGCCTCATCAGAACCCAATTGCACACTGACCCATTTTCTATATCAGATGTTATTCGATCTTACGCTCTATCTTCAACCAGTCTGGAAAAAGCCCGTTCCGTATTCGAACAAATTGAACGGCCCACATTGTTAAATTGGAACATTATGATCCGTGGGTTGTCACAGAGCAATAACCCTATTGAAGCAATCGATATGTTTGACAGAATGCGTGACCAAGGATTCCATGGGAATAATCTGACCTTTATATTCGTCTTCAAGGCGTGTGCTCGAGTTTCAGGTATTGTGCATGGACGGAAGGTTCACGTTCATGTTCTGAAACTTGGGTTTGAATCGTATCTTTATGTTTGTAATGCTTTAATTCATATGTATTCCTCATGTAATGATTTGCGTTCTGCTCGGGATATGTTTGACAAAATGTCTGACAGAGACTTAGTTTCCTGGAATTCTTTGATTTGTGGGTTTAGTCAGTGTAATAGATTTAAGGAGGTTTTGCGTATTTTTAATGCCATGCGAGCGGCAAATGTGAAGGCTGATGCTGTGACAATGGTCAAAGTTATATTAGCTTGTAGCCACTTGGGTGATGAAGATATTGCAGAGTCTGTTGTTAATTACATTGAAGATAATCATATTCAGATTGATGTTTACTTGGGAAATACTTTGATAGACATGTATGGACGGTTTGGCTGCGCCAAGTTGGCACGGGAAGTTTTTGATCTGATGGCGGAGAGAAATATAGTTTCTTGGAATGCCATGATAACTGGGTATGTCAAAGTGGGAAATTTAGTTGCGGCAAGGAAACTTTTTGATGAGATGCCGAAGAGGGATGTGATTTCATGGACTTCTATGATCACAGGCTACTCTCAAACTAACCAATTTTCTGATGCGTTGGGACTTTTTCAAGAAATGATGATGGCTAAGGTTAAACCTGATGAAATTACTATGGCTTCTGTTATTTCTGCTTGTGCACATTTAGGCAGGCTTGACATTGGCAAGGCAGTACACGACTATATTCACAAATACAATTTAAAAGCGGATATTTATGTCTGGAACTCTCTGATTGATATGTACTGCAAATGCGGATCGATAGAAAAGGCATTGGAAGTGTTTCAAGGGACCAAAGAGAAGGACTCTGTCTCGTGGACTTCAGTCATCTCAGGCCTAGCTGTGAATGGTAGTGCTCGTTATGCCCTTGAGCTCTTCTCTGAAATGATAGCTGAAGGTTTTGAGCCAACTCATGGAACATTTGTTGGGGTATTACTAGCTTGTGCTCATGCTGGTTTGGTAGACGAAGGATTGGATTATTTTGAGAATATGGAAAAAGTGTATGGATTAGTGCCAGAAATGAAACATTATGGATGTGTGGTTGATCTCTTGAGTCGCTCAGGCCATCTAGAAAGGGCATATGACTTCATAAAGAGAATGCCTGTAGTTCCAGATGTTGCAGTATGGAGGATGTTATTGAGTGCTTGTAAGCTCCATGGTAATGTTGTCCTAGCTGAGATTGCCGCTAAAAAGCTTCTCAAATTTGATCCTTGTGATAGTGGGAGTTATGTTCTATCGTCAAACACTTACGCCGGTGCAGATAGATGGGATGATGCTGAAAAAATGAGAGAATTAATGGAGGAAGGTGATGTCCTGAAGCCATCTGGTTGGAGTTCTTTAGAAAAACATGTCTAAACAGTTAATAACTGCCGTTGGGAATGGTCGAGTACAGTATTGGAATTTCTGTTCGGCAAGACATTTGCCATACAGATTATCATACTCCTTCCGTTCTAAGTTATAAAATCACTATTGACTTTTTAAAAGTTAAGTTTAGGCATTTTTAATTTTAAAATTAACATGATTCATTTATTCAAAACAATAAATCTTACCACTAGTAGTACTTTTTAGGTAGTTTATAATATTCATAATTATTTTGATGTAACTTTAATGAATTTATCTCAATTTTGAGTTTGAAAATATTTGAAATTGTCTTTTCAAAAGTCAATATTGATCTTATAATTTGGAATTGAGGGAGTAGCATTTGCTCATGGCAGAATTCCAGTTTTCTTAATTAAGGAATTATTGGGGCTTTCACGGTCACGTATAATTTGAACAAATTGAGCAAAGCGAATGCATTAAAAATGGCTTCCTCACTCATGACGGTGTTTCAGTTCGCCTCAGTTTAGAAATTAGTGGACCTTGGGAATCATATAGTCTTCTGGAGGAATAATTATATAGAGCTAGCTAGGTACAAGAGTACCAGATGACTTCTAGGCAATATGAAATGCTCGACATTGAATAGCTTTTCGATCTTATTGCAACTTTTCATTGAGTTCTGCAGTCTTGATGCATTCAGAGAAGAAAGACTCTTGCATGGCAATAACCTTAGACAATAGAAATTTATGATAGAAGGCTGCTTTCTTTTTTGTCATATAGAATGGAATGAACTGCATGCGTCCCGCAAAAATGTTCTCAAGTCGATTATTCTACATTTTGCAGACTACATTACCATGTCCCTTCTTGATTAACTGTTGAAGAGAGTGAAATCTGACATGCTTTCCAGTTTCCAACAACAAAGATTGGACACATTGCTCACAGGATAAAGACGCGAATATTTATACAAGTTCCTAGCAGAAGGCATTTTATAGGTTGTTGATGTTGCCATCAAGATATTGAACTGAGCCAGAACTAAAGCCAGGCACCGAGTTACTATCTTCAACTACCGTTGAAGATTGAATTGTTGGGGGTGATCATTGTTGTTGTGCAAAATGGCTCGTGTACCCGTACTGAATATTTGAAGTTTGGTGATCTGTTCAGAGACCAGTAATGCTGATAAATGTGAAGTAACCAAACATATCCTCGCAAACAACGTTAACAGCAGAATTGTAGCTCATGAAATTCTCCAAGGTACACAGATTCAAATCAGCCAAGTTAATTTCGCCACCTTTTAATTTAATTTAAATGTATTTTTATGACTAGCAGAAACTATTTGTGAATTCCCTTTGGATTTTGGTTAATGATGGTAGATTTTGTAACAAGGCAGAATATTACTCGATGTAGTTTAGCAATATCAATGAATTTTCACATTGCGACTTCAATATACCAAAACGTGTATTGGCGTTACTACTGATAATTAATATTCATCATCTATTCTACTCTTAATTATCTTCCATTTGCACGAATTAGCAGACAGTTTCCAAATTATTGATACACAGATTTAATCCAAAGGAGCACTATTATTAATTTTCGTATGCCTGCACCATCTGTGATATTCCTCTGGAAATACATCTCCTACAGGTTAAACATTACCTTTATGGCATTACCACCGCGAGCACTGGTTTCAAAAGCTTCATCAACCCCTTCCTTGGTAAACTTAAACCTGTGAGTTATGAGGGGCTTCACATCTAGTTTACCGGTCCTCAGAAGCTCAATGCAGAGTGGCCATGTGTTCCTATATCGGAATATGCCGACCACATCAACCTCCCTATCACCATAACAGAAAGTTAAACTAGAACTTAAAAAGTCTCTATTGGAAACTCTGTGTCTCTAACTATCTAAGTACCTCACAAATAAAAATTCAGAAAAAATATATATATACTACCTTGCAGCGGCAGCAGTGAGAGGAATCTTCATATCGCTCTGTCCCAATCCCACCAGACATACTTTACCACCAGACCGAGTTGCATTTAAAGCCGTTGTCATGGTTTTGGTAAAGCCAACACAGTCAAAGCTCACATCCACGCAGCTGTTCATGACTTTACGTATTTGTAATACTTCCTCGCCTATATCCTGTTAAGATTACGACTTGCCAACTGTTTGATAGATTATCATAAAAAATGCTGTTCAATTGATTTTTTACTTATATAAGAACCTGAATATTTGTAGATCCCTTAACAATCTCATCTGCACCAAGATCTTTTGCAAATGATAGACGGAGATCATCAACATCAACCATAACAATTTTAGGGGCTCCAAAAGCACGAGCAGCCAGCATAGTTACTAGGCCTATTGGTCCTGCTCCTATGATCAGCACTTTTGTCTCTGGACTGATATTGGCACGGCGACAAGCATGGACTCCAACACTGAGGGGTTCACACATAGCCCCTTCTTCCAAGCTCACATTTTCTGGTAGTTTGAAACATAGATTTGCAGGATGTACCACCTGATTTCATTAGAGCTAAGCCGGTAGAAAGGAGCATAACATTTCAATAGAATAAATATCAAACAAGATGATTTTTTAAATCATAGTTTCTTCACTTAACAACAAAAAGAAGAACAACATATTATTAAGCAATAGGCAGAATCACGATTAATGAACAGAGAACATGATTTCTTTTGTAATATCTTATCATCCATGTACTCGTATTATATTTTGAATTACCTCATGTGCCAAAGAACCATTAGTTGGAGGTGAGCCAAAAAACTTCATTTCTCGGCACAGATTGTAGCGACCATTTTTGCAAAGATGGCAACTCCGGCAGCTTATACCGGGCTCCAATGCAACACGGTCACCCACTTCCAGAGACTTCACTTCACTACCAACCTCTTCAACGAAACCAGCACACTCATGCCCAATTACCATTGGCTTTTTAACAGCAAAATTTGCACACCTCATGTGCTGGATTCAAGGATATCAAATGAGTAAGAAAATTTCAAAAACCACACAAGAGAAAACATAAACTACTTATATTATTCTTGTACTAGTTTAGAAGTATAGGAAAGTGCGATAATTGATAGGCAAAATATTTGTTCAGGAGCATTTTACCTTGAAGTGATGAACATCACTTCCACAAATGCCAACAGCTTTCATCCGGACTTTAACATCATGAGCGCCTAATATCACCCAAAAAGAAACTAAGTGAGGCAAAAAGAAAAAGTCTCATTTCTTTTTATGTTGGTACAAAAATGACACAATATGCTTAGGTTTATCATCACAATTCCATCAATATGTCATAAATTCTAAACTAAATACTCAATAATTTTAAGGATAAACACTGAACCAAAATTATATGCTTCAAATTTGTAAATTTGCAAATGATACTCTTTTTGTGGGACAGAAGGAATATAAAGAGCAACCCTAGGTGCCCAGATTAGTCAAACATGGTTTGAAGTATTATACACAATCTGGGCACTACAGCTTTGTCCTGGTAATTAATACTAGTAACCTCGCCTCATACCATACATCGATTCAAAGGATAATACTGGGTACTATTTCAATTAGACTGATACTTCAATTCAGATCATTAAATTTGGTCAAACATGGTAAACTGTTTTGATTGTGATGCGGCCAAAATTTTACCTACATCAGATCGCAATTTGAATATTTGCACAGTAGTAGCTAGGAAACAATAAACTCATGCATGTAAGCCTGCTCGATTGTTGATGCGTGAAAATTGCAGTACTTTGATTTGAAGGAAGAAGAAATGTGTGAAATTATTAGAAGAAAAAGAGTTACAAAATTATATGTGGATAGATAGATAGATAGATAGATAGATAGATAGATAGATAGATGTAGAGGATCGAACCAAGAGGAGGGAGATGATAGGGTTGAATTTGAAGATTTTTGACACCAAGAAGCCAAGCTGCCATGTTTTTGTTGTTCTCTGATTCTCCATCATCCTTAATTTCATCTCCATGATCACCAACAACTGTCGTACCTCCTCTTCCCATCTTTCTCTCTCTCTCTTTCTCAGAGCTTAATTATTATAATTAGGTTTATAGTTCACAACATTGTTGGAACTTTTGTTATTTAGTCACTTTTTAGGGGTTTTTTGTTAAACATGTGGTTTGGCTTACATGCAGCAGCAGGGAGAATGTAGCATTCAAGCATGTACCTTGAATATCACAATTTTACTCCAACATGCACGCTTGAATATGTATATATATATATATATCATAATATAATAATATCTTATATCTTAAGTTAATTTTAAAATTCATATAAAACGGAGAGAACATAATCTATCCATCTATTTAAGTAATATTATAATTAAACAAATAATTTAGGTGTTCATTTTTTTTGTTTGGCTTTTTTTGGTTCACCTATTTTTTTATTCGACTTTTTACTTTTTTTATATTAAGAATTATTTTTTATTTGTACATTAATTTAACTTTCTTATATTTATTTACAATATAATCCGTTACTTTTTCTATTTTAAATCAAAAAATAAATTATTTTTTCTACTTTATTACTTTTCTTACTCTAAGTTAATTTATTTATTTTCTTAAGTCAAAAATTACTTTTCCTATTCCTCTCTTTTCTTCGTATTCTCTTTTGACAAAAACTCTAAAACCTCCCTCTTGAGGAGGGCTCTCTTAATTTTGGAGAGATTTTACCCTAGATCTCTTTATTCTTGTCCTTTCTGATGGAGTTTGTTTTTCTCTTTTTGTGGAACTTGTTTTCTTCATAATATAATTGATTTTTTTCTTTTTTAATTTGTGAGAGGATTTCATTAATTATCATCTCTTGGAAGACTTTATTTTCTCCAGTTGGAAGGATTTTTTTCGTGAGAATTTTTCTAGTGCGTGAATTATTAAAAGATAGATTTTTCATATTTGGGTGTAGTGATATAATGACGAACAGTTTTTCCTTTGCTCGTATTAAATAATTGCTCAGATTTGCATATTGTATTATTACTTTTGGAATATAACTATTTTTCAAGAGTATATACGACGTCCACTAGTTTTTGCTACGATTGACCATTTTTTCTAATTATCTGTTATTTTGTTTGAAATGATTACCTTTTCAATTATTTATATTATAATATTTTCATCATTTATAATATTTTAGGATTTTAATATATTTCAATCGATTTGACTGTTTAATCAAATAAAAAAAATTACTTTTTCAACATTAATTCAAAACTGCCCGTGCTTCCTAATCAAATACAAAGTATTAATTCTTAACTTTACAAACCCCTATTAATAATAGAAAGCCTTGACTAATAATTAGTTAAAGTTTTACAAAACTTTTACAAATTACTTAACTACAAAATAATTATGTAATCACTTAATAATTATTATATGAGATCGCTGTGTTACTACTTTTTCTATTATAGATCCGTACTTTAAAATCGGCTGCTACTATTATTAAAATTTTGGCCATTCAATCCCGTGGCGACCTAAGTAAACGCCACAGATGCTTAAATTGGCTGGACCATCAAGCTCCAAATTCTGTCATGTATGTTTGTTTTGGTACAACGGTTTCGTCATTGGATCAACAAAGTGGAACAGATGGCAATCGGGTTGGAGCAAAGCGGGTATTGAGATATTTCATCAATAGAAATCAATTGCTTGCCTTGCGGTTAAAATCTTTAAAAATCTGATTTGTTTACAAAAAGAGAAATTTTCAGAGTGAAATTTATAATTTGATTTTCACGAGACGAGATTATTAGAAGAGAAATTGTCGAAAGTTTGTAGTTAGTTTGTTAATCACTGTTTTAATATAAGTAACTTTTTATTATTTTTATCATTCAAATCGGAGGAGAATATAAAACGTATGTATAATTTTCATCATTATTATCATTCAAATTAAAGAATTAATATACGACGTGTATGAAAAAAAATTTAAACAAGAGTTTAAAGATTTTTTAATTTTATTATTCAAATTAAAGAGTAATTAAATGAATTTATACAAAAGTCTATTTATTTTATTTTTATCGATAGTTCAATATTAACTATAACTCAATCAAATTATAAAAAAATATATCAATTCTACTTTTTGTATTTGTATTGATTGATTTGTATTTACGTCCAATCCAGTTCAGGAAACAAAAAACAAAACAGGAGTGCCACCCGTTAATAGTGACAACTTATCTGAAATTTATAACTTTGTATTTGTGGTGGTAATTGTAGAGCAAGAATCGATAACTAATTAAGTGCCTTTGTTGACTAAAAAGAAAAATCTCATTTGCTATATATATATATATATATATATATATATTCAAATTTTCTGTTTTAAAAATTAATGGAGTGTTTAACTCAATAATAGGATTATTTATTTATTTTTTTATTATATATTTATTTACTTTTTGAAGCGAAGTAATTAAAAAGTGGTAACTTTTAGAATATTTGTGACAAATTTGTATCAAATTATAATAATAAAATATATTAAATAAAATTATAAGGGAATTTTATTTATTATACATTTTTAAAAAAAATTATTATTAATATTTATTCACATAATTAATAATAATAAATTAACATAAATATTTATAATATATATATATATATATATATATACAGTGCCTTTCCTATGCGGACCAAAGCAAGCGTACCAAGAACGAACTTTAAAAAAAAAATCAAAACGACAGCGTGTGGACAGAGCAGAGAGAAACCGAAAGCTGAAAATAAAATAAAATTAAGAGAACAGAATAGATCTCTGTTCTATCTTTCTTTTTCTCTCCCTCTCTTATTTTCCTTCCCTCTCCACTCGGCGTTACCTATTTTGAGATTCAGCAGAACAAGTTCCGGCGATTTCGATCCCTCTCTTATTATCCTTCTCTCTTCAGTCTGTTCTATCTTTCGTTCTCTCTCTCCAGCGAACACTGCTCCATCCGGCGATTTCGACCCAAAATTTGGTGATTTTGTCCCAAAATTGGGCGATTTTAGCTACTATTCGTGCAGATTTCCCAGCCTAAAAACGTTCTTTCTCTCTGTACACGAAGGTACTGTATTATTTTTTTAATTTTTGTGGTTAGGGTTTATTAGGTGGTAAGTTTATTTTTGCCTATTGGTGGTGATGTTGATGGGTGAAAGTAAATCTGGTGGACTAATGGTGTTAATATGTCAAGTACATCTGCTGGTGATGTTGCAAATTTGTTCTCCTTACAAAATATTATATTGATTTGGGTTAAAACATATGTCCTGTTTACTTATGTTATTTCCTCCAGATTTGTGTTTTATTAATTGCTTAGTTAATATTATGATCTGTATGTTAACCGATTTTTATAATTAGTTAATATGTAGGAATTGGATCTTGTTATTACTACTTTGGTTCACATTAGCAAGAGTTGGTTTTATTGCACTACCTTCAAAGCTCTTATCCAAGCTGCCAGTCATCTTAAACAATTGGTCAAAGTGAGGTTTGCAGTATAGCACCCCCAGTTAGCAACTGTGTCACCTTCTGTACCTTCTACTATTTTTATTAATTGGTACCTGAATCAGATAAGAGTCGTCATTTTCCATATATATGATTTCACAATTTTGCTCTTTATTTGTTTATGGCCTCAATAACCAATTACTTAGAAGCGATAGTATTTAGAGTGCATATATATATTGTAAACTTTCCCTTTAAATTTGCAGGAAGCATAAAAAGCCTATAGTGTTGATTGACTGGACTTTTGACTGTTGGCCATTGTATTTCCACAGAATACACACACAATCATCACTTGCAACTCTTGAAATTTCTTATTCTTAAATCTGTCAATAACATGCTGGACAATAGTTTTTTGGGAAGCTAATTTTAGGATTTTATTATGCACATAATAGTTATGGACTTAGGGAGTAGAGGGAAACTAATTGTTGTATTTACTCACCATTCTATTATATCTTTTCCATTTATTTCACCGTTACAGATTTGAATTGTTCTAGTGCTAAGTTAAAATTGTTCGTCAAAAGCTAAAGAAAATATGTCATCGAATTCGTCAACTGCTACATCCGTATGGCCTTCGTTTATATGTCGTTGTGGTACGGGCCCTTGTGTAGTCAAACTTTCAATGTCAGAAAAGAATCCGGGTAGACACTATTATTCTTGCCCAAGAATAGTGGTATGTATTTATTTATTGTAATTTTTGTATATTTGGTAATTTTACACAAGTTATAAAATTTATTGTGTCCCAAAACATGCAGCAATGTAGTAACTTCATCCGTTGGTGTGACGAATATGTTCGAGCGTTGCGTAATGAAGGGAGGTTGCAAATGGATACATCCGAGCATTTAAATGTAACAACTCATCCAACAAATGATAAAGACTCCAGCGAATTAACGATGGTGAAAAATGAAATGCGACAATTGCAACAAACTGTGCGATTTGTCATAATTGTTAATGTTATGTATGCGGTGTTGTTATTAATTTTATTAAATCGGTTGTAATTTTGATAATGTACAATAATATTATCATGTGCACTTTATAACCTGTAGGTATTATTATCATGTGATTGAAGATTAATCATATTCGTCTTCTAATTAATTTTTTGTTCGTATATATGGGTGCATTAATTTTATATGTACAATATTAGTTACATTGTTAAATAGACAATCGTACATTTTTAAAATAGAGAGAAAGTTGTTAGGATATATAATATCACAAATGTTGTACAAATTCCTACATCATATGGTTCTCCCAGCGGCTATGATAGTCGAGTTGCCGTTTTGTTACCATTGTGCAGGCCATATTTATCCAACAATGATCTCGTGAAATAATATGGCGTTAACAAAAGTGTAAATAAATGAAAAAAGATATCTTGAACAATGAACCTGAAAAAGAATCCACCTGCTTAGAGATCTTCAATTACTCAATAGTCAATGCATATTTTATTTCATCACATAGTTTCACCTCAACTGGTTCATCAGCTCTGCCTTTTCTACATAATGCAGTTGCCTTAGCTTTATGAATCAAATTCGTTAGTCTGAAAGATTGAAACCTCTCTGATCATGCATTTCTTGAAGGAACTTGTTAGCCAAACCAGTGTTATCTCGAGGATAGTTTGCAGATGGGATGATAACCATAATAGGCCAGTGATGTCAGTAAGCTAAATATTAGAGCCATCAACTTGTACATTCTTTAGTACATTCTTGGTCATGTAGCAAAAGCAGTTTATCTCGTTTTTCCATGAATTCACTTATGAAGCTCAATCAACCACAGAACTCAACGTCTAAATATACAGAAAAGAATCAATATCTCTTACAATCAAAGGTAGCAAAGCCACCTGAATTACAAATCTCCCCTACAATTCTTCAAACCATAAAATACATTTCTAAAAGCTCATATTAAATAGAAAAACCAAGCATAATAATTCATAAACAATGCTCATATGTCCATATTATAACAGTACTAAAACATTGAACTAATTCAGTAGTAAACAAAATAGTAGCAGCTAACATCTAAATTAGTAGCAGCCAGTAGCAGCAAGCATATCTGAACCTGAAAATAAAATAAAATATATGTACATAAGAGATATAGATATGTAATTCATAATATTGAATAAAAGAAATGATCATACCTTTGGAAGTATGACTATCATCATCTGAACTTGAAAATGTTGCACCTTCATTGTCGGGAGAATCTCTACATAAAAGCAAAAATAACACTCATCATTTAAAGATTGAGATACAAAAATTAGATTTACTATACTTAAATATGACTTACCGATGTGCAACCATTGGACAATTTCTTTTGTCATGTGATTGTCCAACTTTACCACAACCATGGCAACGTCTAGCCTTTGAATTTTTTGCCTTTCCTAATGCTCTTTCTTTCCCTCCTTTAAGTCTTTTGGCACATCCTTTGGACCTCACTTGATTTGGTTCATTGTAAATATGGTCTTTATTGCAACTCATTTTCCCGGAGACTACACTTGCACCAGTTCCACATTTTGAACTTTTACCACTATCTACAACAAGATTGATGGATTCGAGTGCACGAGCCAAAGCATCTTTATAAATATTAATTCCTTCTTGGCTTGTGAGGGCATTATCAATAACATCCAAAGAATATTGAATTAATTCACTTCGCTTGAGTAGATATTCTTTGTCACTATTTATCATTATGCCACTTTCATTATCAACTACTATCTTGGAGTTTGCCTTCTTAGTCCACCTTCTCAAGATGTATTGTTGTGGTAATTCGTCTAAATCATGCATTTTTTGTAAGTAACCAAGGACATGTCTACATGGTATCCCCATACTCTCAAACTTGTGGCAACTACATGACGCAAAATCCAATTCTTTGTCATAAATAAGTTGTCGCACTCTATATGTCAACACTTTTTTTCTATGGACTTTAAACACAGATTGATTGTCAGTCTCCTTGAGCAGCTCAAAACGGTAATTCAAGCATTCCCACATCTCATCTTCAAATTTATAAAATATTTCCCTAGTGTAAATTTCAACCATTTGGAACAAAAAGTCATGATTCATCTTCACTTTAGGCTTCTCAATCAAATCTTTGTGATCGGCAAACAGTTCTTCTTGACGTTGGCGTACTAGTCCCCTACTAAATTGAATCATGAAATCAACTAATGAATTTTTCTTAGATACATATCTTTTGAAAAATGCGTGAGAGCTTTCCGCTCGTTGGCTACTTGACATATTGGCTGAGAAAACATGATTACAATAAACAGGCACCCAATTTGAACGAATTTCATACATATTTTGTAACCATTTGTTGTCATGTAACCCACTCCTCCCAACAAGCTCCGTCCATGTCAAATCAAACTCTTCTTTAGACTCTGAATTCCAAATACAATCGGCAAATTCATTATAGTGAGCATTATACTTCACCAAGTCAAGTTTTTCAGAAAATTTTGTTAATATGTGCCAACTACAGTATTTATGAAAAGTATCCGGAAGAGTTTCTAAAATTGCTTTAGACATCGCGGGATCTTGATCGGTAATGATCATTTTAGGGGCATCACCTGGCATAGCCTCTAAAAATTGGTTGAAAAGCCAAACAAATGAATCCGAGGTCTCGTCACTTAAGAATGCACACGCAAAAATTATGGTTTGACCATGTTTGTTAACTCCCATCAGCGGTGCAAAAATCATCCCATAGCGATTGGTGTTGTATGTCGTATCGAAGACGACTACATCACCATAAAAACTATATGCCCTTCTAGAGGTAGCATCAGCCCAAAAACAATGTGTTATCCTCTGTTCATTATCGACCTTAATTTCATAACTGAATGATGGATTCTTGCCCTTTTCTAATTTGCAAAACTCACTAAACATTGTTCCGTCGTGCCCTTTCAACTTATTACGTTTATCCCTTTCATAATTATATAAATCTGTTTGTGTACACCCAATGTTTTCAAACCCTCCAGCCTGTACTCCAAGGAAATTGAATTGTTGATGTGAAGGCATATTTATCATGGAAAGTTGTTGACTCAAACACTTCTGCGCACTCGAAACACTTCGATGAGATCTTAATAGATGCTTCTTTGATGGAGTTGCCAAAGGGTGACTATGACCCTCAATAAATTGTGTGACGACATATGCCCCAGAATTTATTTTCAACACAGCTACCTTTGCTTTACAACTCTCTTTTATCGATCCCCGACGCCTTTTAGTTTCAACATCCGCAATTGTTATTCCCTTACCTTGTTTAAAACAAACATACTCTTTCCTTTTCACTTCATCACTTCCTTCAATTTTCTTAGTAGCCCAACTTCGAATACTAAATCCCGCCTCTTTAGCATATGCATTGTAGAAAGCCTTAACTTCATCTATTGTTTGGAATTCTTTTCCAACACTAGGTTTGAGATGGTCGGCTACTTGCGGATTATAAATAAAATTTTCTCTACTTTCATTAGTCTCCCATTCGATTCTCCTATTCTCTACTTCCATTTGACTATTGTCTATATTATGACCACATTCATCACTACCCCGTGCTTCATCCTCTAGATTATCATCCATCCCTACAGCTAAAAAAAACAAACAACTTTGATTCTTATAAACAACATTAATTCTTTCACAAAGCACGTACATCTTAATGTGAGGTCTTTAAAAGTCAATAAAATAAAAAAATTACAACTGTTAAGATCTAACAAGCAATAAACATGTGCAATAAAACCAACTCTTGCTAATGTGAACCAAAGTAGTAATAACAAGATCCAATTCCTACATATTAACTAATTATAAAAATCGGTTAACATACAGATCATAATATTAACTAAGCAATTAATAAAACATAAATCTGGAGGAAATAACATAAGTAAACAGGACATATGTTTTAACCCAAATCAATATAATATTTTGTAAGGAGAACAAATTTGCAACATCACCAGCAGATGTACTTGACATATTAACACCATTAGTCCACCAGATTTACTTTCACCCATCAACATCACCACCAATAGGCAAAAATAAACTTACCACCTAATAAACCCTAACCACAAAAATTAAAAAAATAATACAGTACCTTCGTGTACAGAGAGAAAGAACGTTTTTAGGCTGGGAAATCTGCACGAATAGTAGCTAAAATCGCCCAATTTTGGGACAAAATCACCGAATTTTGGGTCGAAATCGCCGGATGGAGCAGTGTTCGCTGGAGAGAGAGAACGAAAGATAGAACAGACTGAAGAGAGAAGGATAATAAGAGAGGGATCGAAATCGCCGGAACTTGTTCTGCTGAATCTCAAAATAGGTAACGCCGAGTGGAGAGGGAAGGAAAATAAGAGAGGGAGAGAAAAAGAAAGATAGAACAGAGATCTATTCTGTTCTCTTAATTTTATTTTATTTTCAGCTTTCGGTTTCTCTCTGCTCTGTCCACACGCTGTCGTTTTGATTTTTTTTTTAAAGTTCGTTCTTGGTACGCTTGCTTTGGTCCGCATAGGAAAGGCACTGTATATATATATATATATATATATTAATTTTTATAGACAAAATAATTAATTAAATATTATGATAAATTTATATTAAATTATAATTATAAAATATATTAAAATATAAAATAAAATAAAATTATAAAGATTTCATTTGCTTACCATCGGTAACTGATACTTATCCACAAAGACTAAGACAATTTATATCACCGAATTTTCTTCACATCTCTATCCATACGACAAATAAGTAAACGAAATTATAATTAAATTGAAAACCCATGTAATTCCAGTCTTGAATAGCTTACTAGCCTTACTTGAAGACTGTAGACTAAAGCAAGAGAAGATGGGTAAGGGACTAAAATCGTCCCATGGCACTGGTGGTGTGGAAGAAGAAGAGAACATGGCAGCCTGGCTTGTTGGCATCAATACCCTCAAGATTCAACCCTTTAAGCTTCCTACTCTTGGTAATTCCGTTTTTCTTTCCTTATAATCCCATCGCTTTGTATAATTTCTCAGTGCGATGATGAGTTTTGTTGCTGCTTTAATTTTATGTTTCAATATGGTTTATCCTTCTTTGTTTAAATTCCTCTTTATTTTTTTAGGCCCCCAAGATGTTAGGGTTAGGATGAAAGCTGTTGGTATATGTGGGAGTGATGTTCACTACCTCAAGGTGAATCCCTCTCTTTTATTCTACTTTTCTAGTATATGTTTGGGTAAATTACATTGGAAAAGGAAAATTTCATGAGGTTGGTTTTTGACCAGTTAATCTTTTGCACAACTTCAGACTATGAGATGTGCAGATTTTGTAGTTAAAGAACCAATGGTAATTGGCCATGAGTGTGCTGGGGTCATAGAAGAAGTTGGTAATGAAGTGAAGAATCTGGTGTCGGGTGATCGTGTAGCTCTAGAACCCGGTATTAGTTGCTGGAGATGTGATCTTTGCAAAGAAGGTAGATATAATCTATGCCCTGAGATGAAGTTTTTTGCTACGCCACCAATTCATGGTTCTCTTGCCAATCAGGTATATTCACATACATAGCACTAGTAAGGTCTGGTCTTTGGGTTACGTTCTAGCTTATGTTTGTTTTGACTTCAAATTTTAGGGCATGCTAGTTGAAATTTTAAGTAGTTTTTCTTTTCTCTAATACCAATTACAAAATGCAGAGTTTGCAGACCCATGCTCCCAAATGCATTGACTTCCTCCATTTAAGCATTACATCATTCTCCTCTTAAATACAGTAGTAGCAAATAATAAGGCATTAAATTGGTTTTTTGATTTTCATAGTTCTGATTAGATCGATTGTGCTATCTATGTTATATATGTCATGATGTTCTGTGATAAGATCTCATCTCAAATTCCAAAAGAGGACTCTTTTTCTTTTCGTTCAACCCCTTTTCAGCTTTTATTAAAAAAATTGCTTAAACACAGTCTCTAGTACTTGAGGGAAAATTACTGAGATGTGTGCTACCAGCTACATATGATGACACACATTATATGGACCAACTTATAAAGATTAATCATGAACAGACGTGATCCAATACTAGGTTGAAGAAACTCCCTAAGAAGTCAGAAAGTGCAGAATGCCTAGTCAAGGTCTTTAGGAGGTAATCAGATAATAAGTTTTGTCATCTAGTGGCCTGTGCCATCTTTGCCTACTAAATGTATCATTAGTTTCTCTTAGGTTGGACAATACATTCTACAGCAAAGACTACATAATTACCTGTCGAAAGCTAAATGGTATGAACATCAGTGTCCAACTAGATGTCATATCATCTGGAAAACATAAGTTTGTTTAAAACCTGAATTTAGTAACAATTGTTACACCTTAATGTATTGGATTGTGTAAAATTGATTGGAACATGGGTAGGTCATTTCTTCTTCGATCAATCTTTATTTTGGAGCTAAGGTGGCGTTAAATCCTAATTTTCCCCTTGTAACAGGTGGTGCATCCTGCAGATTTATGTTTCAAACTTCCTGATAATATGAGTTTTGAAGAAGGGGCAATGTGTGAGCCCTTAAGTGTTGGTGTGCATGCCTGCCGGCGTGCTAACATTGGTCCCGAGACATACGTATTGATAATGGGAGCAGGACCAATCGGCCTTGTTACAATGCTTGCAGCACGGGCTTTTGGTGCCCCCAGAATCTTAGTCGTGGATGTTGATGACTATCGTCTATCTGTTGCAAAGGAGCTTGGTGCTGATGCAGTTGTCAAAGTTTCAACTAATATTCAGGTTTCTATTATGTAATCCTTCCCATGCTATGAAGAAGCACTAGTTTTTTTTTTTTTTCCAAAGAAAGATTTTGAATCCCTCCACTTGGCATGACCAGAGAAAAACTTTTGAGATAAATGTTAAAGAAAAATGTAATATATGGAATGAGTTTACTTCTCAGCCTTGTTTAATTTTTTGAAATTATTAATCAATGGACCTCTCCCAAGCTTTCCTTCAGAAAGTCTAGTATTTGAGGGCTTAGAAACATCATTACAACTTCATAGTTCTGCTATTGATAGGTATCTCTGTGCCATTTCTATGAATAAAATGATGCATGTCTGGTGTTTATTGGTGTGTATTTGCTACTTGTCCTATTCGAGATTGTCTAAACTTATCTTGACTGCATGGTTGTTTTGTTAATGTCTGTGTCTTTGCTCTCCCAACTGTGATGTTCTAACAGAAAATCTTTCTACAGGATGTAACTGCAGAAGTTGAACAGATTCACAAATCTATGGGGGCTGGAGTGGATGTAAGTTTTGATTGTGCTGGCTTCGACAAAACCATGTCAACAGCATTAGGTGCCACTCGAGCAGGTGGAAAGGTTTGCCTTGTGGGAATGGGTCATAGTGAGATGACTGTTCCTCTTACCCCAGCGGCCGCTAGGTGTGTTATTGTGCCCTTTTGTTTATAATAGCTGAGACCATGGTCATACATTTGCCTTCTCCAAAACATGCTTGCATTTACTCTTTTCATCGTTCTTTTGTGTTTTTGAAATTTTCTTCTTATGGTGATAGTGATGATACTTGCTTTTGAATAAATTCAGGGAGGTTGATGTGGTAGGCATCTTCCGCTACAAGAACACATGGCCTCTGTGCCTTGAGTTTCTCACAAGTGGTAAGATTGATGTGAAGCCTCTAATAACCCATAGATTTGGGTTCTCCCAGAAGGAGGTCGAAGAAGGTTTTGAAACCAGTGCTCAAGGTGGTAGTGCCATTAAGGTCATGTTTAATATGTAGTGTCAACTGCTAAAGATGTCGCGAGCTTAACTTTCTGTGTTTACATTAAGAGAGAGAACTCCTGAAGAAGTTGCAAGTATTGTCCTCATCTTGAGTTAAGAGAGAAGATTGCTGAAGAAGTCATTAGTACAGTCTCCGTGTGATAATAAGAGAGAGAGAATCCTGTAAAATGAAATCTAAGTGCTATGGCCTATGGGTAAAAGACCATTCTTGTTGAATGAAGTGTGGGGGCTGTGGGCATTAGTTTTATGTTCGGTTACTTTATCAAAAGCTGTTGACATGGTTTTCATTTGAAGTCTGTGTAGCTGTAGTTGCTTATGGGTTTTTCTTTCAAAGTGATATATGTTGGATGAATTTCTCTACTTCTGGCCTTCAAAAATTCGCATGGTTATGGCCTATGGATGATATACGCTAGGCCTTTGAACTTGTTATGGTCTTTTTATATTTCTTCTTGCTCATTTTACTATTCCAGCAGGCACGCTCTTTACCTGCCAAGAATCCTAATGTCTTGTTCTTTATTTAGACGGTAGCACAAACATTCTTCAATCGGACAACTTTGATTTGCAAGCTCGTCAATCTCAATATCCCAATTTGAGGGATTTAAAATGTAGGAGTCGGAAATAAATGAAAAAATAAAAATAAAAGATCACGAGAGTGGTCCTCTATTAATATGAAAAGCTTTAACGCTTGCATGGATCGACCCGTCCACCGGGCACCAACCAACGGCTGGCTTGTTGAATATGGTCTCTGCACCCAACACTGTTCCTACTTTGTAAGAAAACAAATAATTGATTAATACTCTCACCATTCCTAAATAATGAGAAAGGTTTCTGCATACAAAATCATCATACGAAATGAATATGGTAACCAGAGTTCAGTCTTTATACAGAATTATGACTATTATAAACTCTTTATACAGAATTATGACTATAATAAACCTTTACAAGCTTCATAAATAAACAAAGTAAGTACAACAAAACTCAGCTTTCTGGTACAAAGGCATGGAGCACACCGTCGCTTGTTAAAAGCTTGTAGTTGACACCAACATATAGGGCACAAACCCTCGCTGACCAGAAAATCTCTCTAAATTATGGTACATGGTAAACTGATGATAATGGGTCTGACACTACAACTATGAAATCAAAACTGCATTCAGTCATCTCATGGCTTATCACAAATCTTTGCAGCAAAGAAGAATGAATCATTCCAACCATCACCGAAAGGATACATTATGATGACTGAATACCACTCATCAAACAGTTGCTGTTGGTTCAGTCGACCACTTCCATACTCTCACTTCACCAGTTCCATCGCCCGTGAAAACCAGACCACCTGGGCCTATTTGTATGGATCGAACCTCCTGTTTCGAATATATCTTCCCCTCGGAGAAACTAAACCAAAATAAAAGAAAGAATTCTTTCAGATAATTGGAAGATAAAACAAATGAATCAAGTAAATATGAGTCATTACATTTAAACTTACGATGGCAAGTCATAGACACAAATAGAGTTATCATTGCTAGAGCACAACACCACCGGATTGGCTTCTGCATCGTGCATTCCACAGAAGGTGAGCAGACCCTTCGGAAACAAGTGATACAATTAAATCATATTCCTACTCGTTTCAAAGAAAATTAGAAGAAAGAAAGAGTGATTAAAGAATTGAAACTACAGGACTTGATATATTAGAGGACTAGAATACTTCACAGAAACAGAGCCGGGCCGAGTAAAACAAAAAAAAACAAAATACTCGTGTTACATGTACTCTTCCCTCTGTCATGAAATACACGCGCTACATGTACTCTTCTTGAAAATCTTCATGTTGTGATGCTACGCTCTATGATATACTCTTTATTTTCTCCTGAAGTACACATATTTGCCACTTGAAACTTTGACAATACAAGTGCTAAACACTTTATTTTAGTATAAAAAATTGACAAAAATTGAAAATTACCCATGTTCAACGGACACTACATTTAAGCGCACATAATACTATATGTCAACCAATTTTAACTATATTTTTAAGAACACTGGTAAAGAGAACCACGTTCTGAATAAAACATATTTCATATTGAGGGATCTAAAGAAACCTATCTCTACTGTATTCCGTATAACAAAAAGTAACGTTTCCCGTTCTCGTTTTCGTTTCGCGTTCTCGTTTTCGTTTCGCGTATCATATCGAACCATGATCCAAGTAACATTGATACAAAGACAAGTATACACATTATATATAATGACTAAGAATATACTCTACTAGAACTTGCATGTTCTTCGTTGTGTGTACATGTTACTTCCAAGTTTCCACTCTCAGCAGCAACCCACACCTTCATAACAGGAACAACTAAATTAGAATATACTAAAGGCACAAGTATGTTGCAGTTAACCATAAAAGAGGGTCCAGGGCTCAAAACCTTTATTGTTTTGTCAAGTGAACATGATAAAAGAACAGACATCACGAATGATGTATGCTCTGTCAGGGTCTGTACACACTGTAAAGTTTCAAGGCTCCATACGTAAAAAGCATCACACAATGGGAACTAAAAACTAGAATTTTCAAAAGACTGCAAAGGCCCCAATATCAAGATGCCAAAATTCCTCCAAGTATCTTCATCAACAATCAAAAATTTGTGCAGAAGGTTGCGAATCAACTACAACCAACTTACTCGTATAGAGTTGTCCATAGAACCAGAGTACAGCTTGTTAGCGCCAACAACAAGTGTGACAACAGCAAGATTGTGACCTAAGTGAAGCAGCTGGTTCAAAGGAGTTCGCAACAGCATTAAATTTCCATGCCAATATAGTCCCATCCTGCAGCAAGGAGTCCATTCTTTTCAATATGCGTGTGTGTGCGTGCCAAAAAACAAAAGTGAAATATAGGAGCAAAACCGAATACAGACACGTATGGATTTTTAAGAAGCGAGTCCAAGTTTACAGCCAACAAATTTTGATACCCTTGAAACCCTAAAGCACCACTCTGATTCCCGTGAATTTTCAAAGAAAGAATTATTATTATTTTTGTAAAAGTAAAATAGTAAAACTATGTTAAGGAAAAATGGAACCCCTGACCTTCTAATAATAGCTTATAACGAATTGCAGCTAGACTACAACCTATTACTTCAAAGACCGGAAATTATATACCCTAGAAGCCTAAATGGTCATTGTAGGCACAGGGATAACTGTTTAACAAATGATCGTTAGAAATCATTCCCAGGAATGGGGATGTGCAGAAGTCAATGGGATTTCGTTACAAAATTAGGTGAAAGCCACTACTTAGAAGTATAGTGTGAAAACAGAAAGTCATAATACCCATTACAAAATTTATTCACCGTTATAAGATTTTACCTGTGTACCGGCGAAGAGTAAATCATTACCAACAACAAGGGCATACACTTGGCCAACAGGTCCGCTAAGACTCAGGTCAGTAGCGGTTTGGGAATTCCATGCCTGCCAAAAACATCAGCAAAGGACGACAGGCAAAATAAAAATTTAACTTGCTTAATTACAAAACCCTGAATTTAAAAGTTGAGATGGTCAACTACATGAGGAAACAAAAGTAAATGAATATTTTGACTTCCACTTTACCTTGACTTCATTGGTAGGCTCACAAATGTCCATGTTCCTTCAAAAAAAAATAAAACTATTTCAAAAAAAATATACTAATTCAAACTTAAAAATATATATAAGATGAGACGAACTGTTCGAATTTCGATCCAAAGCTTTGTTCTGCTTTCTTCCAAGTTGGTTTCCCCATTTTTAATCAAACATTTAGCTCTAAAACCCCGAGAAAAATATTTAAAAAACATAAATTAGCTCTCTATCATTTATTTATAAACAAAAACCCAGCTGACAAATCCAATCAATCATACAAACAATAATCATACCGCACTACACGAATTTTAAAATCATCTCACCAGTAAATATATAAATTCAAAACCAAACCAATTCTCAAACAATTTTTATTTTTTTAAAAAAAGAAATAAAAGAAATTTAAAAATAAAATAAAATTAAGAACTCATTACCTCTGGAATCTGTATCTCTCTATTGAGGGACGACCAAAGCTCAATTGTGGACTGGGAAAAGTACATTTTAGTTGTTTTGTTCTGATATTCCTTAAGTAGAGGGAAAGGGAGGGGGTTTATTTTGTAGTGTATCTGTTCCTATTGATAATGATTATTCCACTATCCATGGGGCACCAAATTGTTGTAACTAGATCCTATATAATTGTCAAGGTCTTTGACGTACTTGTTACTTTGTGCACTATTTTGTGAGTACTCACTTTTCTAACACATTTTTCAGGGGAAAAAAGTTCTGGTGATTGGCACTACAAGTGAGCTGACTTTTTTGGATTCAGTTGGTCTTCAAGATGCTTTTTCTGTCACATACAACATTCCAACATTAAAGACAGAAGGCGCAAGAAAGGTACATCATAATCATTTCCACAACTATGTTAGAATTTACCATTATACAATTTGTTGTATGAGCCAATGTGGTCGTATAAATTCTATTCACAGCCATCCCCTTGTTAAAAACTATATTTCCTCATAAAAAGTACATGAAGCAATTAGGATTCAATGTGATGATAATTGGTCTAAGGCCCTCGTGGTATCAAAATGACGCATTTCTCACTCCACGTGGCCATAGGAGATTTGGAAGGGGATAATAGCCTTCAACAGAACTTTATGGCTATGCTGCTATATGCCCGGTTGTACCTGTGATTATTCGACTTCCTTTAACTATATATGCATAAGAATAACATTTTTTTTGGATGTGTGGTGGTGGATATGAATGGTAGAAGGCATCAGCTACAATACGCCTTCGCCAGATAAGAGACGAATGAGGACTACTGAAGTGCCTTTCCTTCAGGATACTTGGATTGGGCTTTGGCAACTTCCCAATTCCCGTGAAGTAGTGGTTTCTACTCACATCTCCCAAGTCCTACGGGCAGTGGTTCCAACGATCCGACTGAACCTGAAATAGACCATCGACTGGGTTCTACCAAATGATAATAGTAACTCTGAGATTCAATTATAAACTACTTTACCTGGTTTATTGATTCCCTCCAGTCAGAAAGAGAATCCTTTTGTTTTAATTTTTGGGAAGCGTAGAGGAAATGATTTAGGAAAAGGTAGGCACACGTGAGGAGTTGCAGTGTTGCCATTCTCGACATGCACATTCTAGGTGGTATTGTTTACAGTGCATTTTGTGTTTACTTAAAATCTCCTTTTATCTGTGAATGAGTTGTCACTTGTCAGTGCATTTTATGTCATCATGCAGGGGAAATATTTTTATAAATTGCGAGTTTGATGTCCTGGTTTTCTTTTTCCCTCACAGGTGTTGGAACAGCTTAAAGTTTTCTCAGAAGAAGATATTGATGCTGCTGCTGAGGGCCTGAATGATGTGAGCTCATTTATCTCTTCTGTTACTCAAGATCTCTCTTCATTAGTTTTACTAACGATGTTAAACACCAACCAGAAAAAATAGAAGAATTTTGACCACTAAGAAACCTCCTTGGGACCCTTACGCCATATAGTTGGGTTTGTAATTGAAATGTTTAGAAAGACTCCTAGGAAGCTAAGAATGGAATGTTTAATTTAATTTTTTATTAATTTTTTTATGATGCTGTTTTGTTATAGTTGCCAATCAAGAAGATCTACATGGTGATTGAAATGGCTGCTCAGGGAGAACATGGTGGGAGAGCAGAAGCCATTTATTCCGGGGAAGAAAAGATAAACATTTCACACTTCTACGAATGTCTAAAGGGTGTTTGCCGATATTAGTGGTAATTGTGCTCTTTCACGGCGGCCTAAGAACTTTATGAACCACAATTTATTGTTTTTGCTTTTGGTTTTCATTTTTTTATAGAATCGTGTCATGATTGGTAGTGTACTGTACCCCAGTTAAACAATCACTATATATGATACAAATGGAACTTGTGCATCCCTTGGTTCTATACAATAAAATCCAAGTGTGGTGAACAAGTGTTTATGTAACTACTGTTGTATTAAATAAATGAATTACTAGTATTATTATTATACAAGTTTCTCTCGTCTTTTTAGTTGTGTTCCTTCATAGAGTTTGGTAACAAAATGAACATCTTTTGGATACAATAGTTTGGCCACCTAGTAGGTTAATTCCAGTAATCCCATATCACCAGTATACATATCTTCCCAAACTAAGCACGACAGATGTATGCTTAAAAAACAAGAGAAGAAGGAAAAAGAAAACTTTACATTGGTTAGTTACCATATCAAAACTTCAACATTGATTTCTATTTAACAAGCATGCATACCATTATTTTTTTATATAATAAAGAGGTCGAATGAAAACAAAAAGTAAATAAACATGTTTAGGATGTAACTGTGAAATAAAAGTTGTAAACGTTATTCATGAACGGTCAAAAAAACCAAGTCAATCAAGTGTATGTATCTTCCCGAATTAAGCAGGAGGTCCTACAAAAATGTGTCATCGTCCATTTATCTACCGTGTTGGACATAGTCACCATTTCAAACGTTGAAGCCTTCTGCCCGAAGGCATTTACGATGAGCTTTAAATCCATTTTGAACAGGCAGCTTCACCATGCCCCACAATACATTCTTCCCTTGGCTTCTTAGTATCAGGGCAAGCACAGCAGATTTTCTTCTTTGGCTTAGTATCGGGTCCAGATGCTCTAGCGGCTTGCCCTTGGACTTCCTGTGTCTGTGATAAAGGTATGGCAGAAGAGAGAGTGGTAGGCAGCCCACCCATTCTTACAAGTCCCTGCATTATAGTGAATATTAGTTGAGACAGCTGCAGCACAAGAACAAAAATTGGTATATCAATATAGTTAAGGGAATTGTTATTTCCACAGTGAAAAATATTATTTCCGCATGTGGGCCCCATTTTTTACCTATAGCGACGGTTTTAAAACCGTCGCTATATACCTATGATTACACTTTACATGTTAAAACCGTCGCTATAGACCTATTGCGACACTTTACATGTAAAAAGTGTCGCCATATATCTATAGCGACTTTTTTTAAAACCATCACTATAGGTAAAAATGGGGCCCACATGCAGAATTCTATAGGAAAAGAAATAGTTGCAAAACTCAAAGTCTGGGAGAAAAGTAAATCCTATAGCCAAACACAAAAAGAGAAAAGAAAAAAAATTATGGTACAACAGATCGCGTTATCCAACTAAAAGAGATACAACTCTCAACATTAATCGGTGTTCCTGGGCGTAGTTATCAGAACCGAACCGGCCGGTTTGGCCAATTTTATCGTGAACCGGATTTGTAACCGATCCAGTCTATAAAAAGATAGGATATGCAGTTCGATCAGGCTAAGGGGCTGTTTGATTGGAGCTGAATGTCTGAATCGGTCAGATAAACTATACCATTCAGTGCATTTATTTAGATCTGAATGGCTGAATCGGTCAGATTTTTTGGCTGAATGGCTAAGTTTAATTTTTTTGGCTGAATGGTTTAGTCTCAGCTAAATGAAGTAAAAAAAAATAATTTTTTAAAAATATTAAATATTATATTAAGTAATATTAAATAAATTTACAATAACTTTGAATTTTTCTAGAGGGATAAAATAGTAAAAATATATTATTCAGATGTTTCAGACATATCACTTATCAAACAACTTTTTTCATTAAGTATTCAGAAATCTACTTCATTCAGCTCATTCAGATTACTTAAGCATTCAGAACTATTTCATTCAGTTTTTATCAAACACCTCCTAAACCATATAAGCCTAATGATTTTTTCTAAAACCGCCCAAACCAGCGGTGTTTTGTAAACCGGACCTACTTGCTCTCTTACCCTTGCTAAGCCCATATAGATTTTAATGAAAGCAACAGACCTCTCTTTTTCTTCTAAGCAAACAGTTGGATGAGAGAAAAGGATCGTTGTACGGTGGGAAAGAAAGAGAGAAGACAATAATATCAAGACCCCTTCACATGCATGTATCATCTTACCATGATTTTCCTAATTTCAAACTCAAAATATTACTCTGAAGCTTTTAAAATTACAAAAGTACCAACTCTCCTCATTAATCAATTCGAACCAAAGGGGGCGTTGTGATCTCAGTTGGTTAAAATCCTTTGGTTACTCAATCTATCACTCCAACTGGCTAATAACATATAAGTAAATAACACTAGGTTTGGTTTTGAAAAAAACACAAGGTCAATGGAAACTCTAAAACCAAGTGAGAAATCTAGTCTAGCATGCAGAAACATCCAAGAAATCAGAAAGATAAACATACACCCTGCAAACAATAAAATCTGTTTTCAAGACATACCCATCACATTAGCTTAGATCCACTCCAACAAATTGTTGCTTTACCAATTACCAAATAGTATCAAATTGCAGAAATATAAAAGTTCAGCCTTTATATCTTTTTTCAAAGTATTTGATATGCATTGGGGTTGTTGAATATACAATATAAAGCTGGAGAGAAAAGAAAAGAAAAGAAAAGTAGAATCTTGTTGTTCCGTTTCACCTCCTAAGCTTTCTTAATATCAAGAAGACAATTAAAAGATAATATGAACAATTATTTCAATATATGCTAGACAGAGAATTTATATATATATATGTATATATATGTGTGTGTATATATATATATATATATATATCAACCTGAGCAGATTGGCAGTCTGGACCTTCACAGTCTCATCTTTACTCCCTGTGTAAAGCTTATCAGACCCAGAAGGCAGAGCCTATTCTGTTAACAACCTGTTCCAATATTTCGTAATTAGTACAAGTATCCAAATCAATATGAAGACCATAAGATACCTATACTAGCCTAATCAAAAAGGAAAGGATAAGCACTCTCATCTCCTTAAGCAATAAGCATAAGAGAAGGGAAGGCAACAGACAGTGCTAAAAAATTATTTTGGACTTATATTATTGGTCATTATTTTATCACAGTAACTAACATCCCTTTGGGCTTTGAGAAACAAAAACAAAGTGACTAATAAAGCACTACTATATGTAAAAGAAAAACTTGGATATTAACAAAATTGAATTGACGTAAAATCAAGCAATTCAATCTTAAGAAAGAGCAATTTAATAAAATCAAATTTTCAACAAGGAAGACAATAAATAGATAAGAATGTGAAAAAATAGACCACAATAGTTCTTGATATATGTTTAGCCCTCAACAACAATGGATCAAGATGATAACAAACAATTCAGCCAATACAAAACCCTAACAAACTCAAGCTAAAGAATTCAATTTTTAGGACAGAAATAAGTTTTGTAATATGCATAGATCAATACCTATTTGAGGTTGTTAATATAATTTCAAGAAACGGGATCAGCTAAAATAATATAACCTTTTATTTTTACAGGTAATTTTGGCCCCAAGTATGGGTATTGGAACCAGCGGCCAATTTCTCCCACCCGTTGAGGTCTCGAATAATATATCATATTCCTACAATGGATCAGTGGCTTTACAGGAAATGGCCAATAGGCGTAGCACGTATTCAATTGAATCGATCTTGTATGCATTGTCTAAACATGAAGTACTTTATCTTTCAGATTTATATAATAACAATAAACCACAACCAATTCCAAAAGATTAAGAGTTGGATAGCATCAAATCAGTAACTACCGATACAAATGTCTGATAAGGGGCTCATAGTTCAAACTTAACAATACATTTCATTGAGAAAGAAGCAAATTTACCTTCTGGTGGCCTTCAAGCTGTGTCAACAAAGAAAAAGGTCCAGTACACCAACAATGTATATATCTACACTTCTCCCCTGTATCCAAAAGTTACAAACTTTCTCAGTCTTCCTCACAACTCCACTACCCCTCACCCCACCCGTAACTCGGCCCCACGTAGTATTAAAATCAGCATTCCTCCGTGGTAAATTTGAATGATCGTCTGAAAATCCAAGCTTCCGCTTTGAAGATGCGGCCGTACAGATGCCCATATGACGCTGTTGCGGCGGCGGTGGCGGTAATTCTCTGTGTAGGTAAGGACATGGAAATCTGTTACACTTGCCTGTCCTCCAATGAAAACATACCTTTTGTTGTTTATTGTTGATTCGAATTAGCATCCATAAAACTTATAACTCTAATCAGTATGAATAAAGATTAAAAAAAACACTCAGTTGATTCTTGGACTATTTGAATGCGAAGAATCAGAATGGAGCATGTGAACTGAATGTGATCATCAAAAGAGAAAAGGTCTGCTGACCGAGTTGGAGGCTGCAGAGGAACTGGTATGCTTAAGCAAATCCTTTGATTTATTAAAAGATGAGGGGATTTTCAGGAGAGGATAAGTGGAAATTTGTATGATTTTGGTGTTAGGGTTCTGGATGATCGAATCAGAAACCCTACTTTCTTTATTTACAGAGGTCTTACTGGGCTGGAGTAGCAGTGAGGAAAGAAGGTCTCTACGACCCCTTACGATCGAAAGATTTCTGCGTCAGCTGTAAGCTTGTACGTAACAGAGGTAGGTAATCCAGAATTGTGTTATCCCTGTGGAGTATTCTCTTTCAAATTTTAACGTGATTTATTGAGGGTTTTTCCTAAACATTGAATTTATGCACAATTTTTTTTTAAAAAATAATGATATAAAATAATATAATATGCTTAAATTTCTTACAATAATTTTAAATTATTATATTATACCATAACTAATAAAATAACTACTTATTAATTTAAAGATAAACATAAAATAAAAATATATTTTTATAAATTTTACATATGAGACTTTGTTTGGCAACATAGAGATTATATAATAATTTTGATAATCATATTTAATATTTTATTTTAAATTAAGATTTTTGGTTGAAAAATATGGTTACTATTAAAATTGGATATTTCAACAAAAATATCTAACAAAAAAGTACTAATATTTTTTAAATATTTTTCCGAAATATTGAAAGAAAAAAATATATTATGTTTTTAAGATGAAGGGTGTTTTTCTATACTAATATATTGGATCCATAATTACCAATGTAAGACCCCGAATTTATGAAATACAAAATTTAATTTTTCTTCAAATATATTTTTCCTGAAACAGTAAATGGTTAAATTGACAAAATTGAAAGTTAAGGATGTTATGTGCAAATTTTATTTTGTCGGACAATATTCTTTTTGTCGGGGAATATTCGTTTTGTCGGGGAATATTCGGGCCGTACGACGGCGCTGAAATAACAAATTATTTGTGGACCCCAAAACGGAATATTTGTCGGATATAGAAAACGACAGAAGTAACCTTTCTAAATAAAAATAGTCAACGGTGTTAACTGTTAAAATACCGGTAATAAAAGAATAGTAGCATACGGTAATTTATGGTATTTTACTGTAGTATGCGGTACTCTACAGTAGCACACGGTATTGCACAGTGTCTCATATTATTAACACCGTAACTGTTACGCATCATTTCATCAATAATTGTCATTGCATAATATTTTATATTATCAATTCAATTATTGTTGCTACACAGTATTTTGCATTATTGATTCAATAATTGTCATTACACTGTATTTCATATCATCGAGTCAATAATTGTTGCTGCACTGTTTTTAAAATTATTGAACCTAATAATTGTCACAGTTACAAATATACTGTAATTTATATTATTAAATTAATAATAATCTGTAACGTGTTTATTACATTATTGTTGAATTATTGTTGTAGCATTATTTTATTTTATATGTTGGACCCACGGGAAGAATAAATATAAATATAAAAATAAAATAAAATAAAAAAAATGTTACTATTTGAAATAGTAACGTGAATAGTGACGTGAATAGTAACGTGAATAGTGACGTGAATAGTGACGTGAATAGTAACGTGAATAGTGACGTGAATAGTACGTGAATAGTAAGAAACATGTGGGACCCATCGTGGGGCCCACATGAAATGTGAGAAATGTGATTTTGGTTGCTGAGAGTTGGCGGAGGCTGCGCAGCAGCCTTTGCTGAAAAATTTTCTGCTCACCTACCACGCATAGTAACTTCTTTTCTCCTATAAATAGCTTGTTCAGCTGAATAGAAAAATCACACCTAAAACATAAAATTTTTCTATAAGAATTTTATGAGTTTTCTCTGATAATAGTAAGGCTATTTTGAGAGTTTGAAAGCCAAAAGGAGTGCAGGAATTTTTCAAGTAAGTCTTTTATTAAAGAGTAGTTATTTCATAAATTCCTATTTTCACGGTATTCACAAATCTTCCTTTAAAAGACTTTTTTTGGAAGACTTTATTTTGAAAAATTATATATTTTTATATACTGTGAATAGTAACGCCGTGAATGAATAGTAACCTCGGAATGAATAGTAACCTCGGGATGAATAGTAACTCCGGGATGAATAGTAACCCGCGAGTGAACAGTAACCCCTGAATAGTAACTTCGAGAATAGTAATTTAATTTTAAGTTTTTATTATTTTGTTATTATATTATACTATTTGATCAAATCACTTTTAACAAATTTATAATATACGAGTTAGTACGCACCATGAATTTTTATATGTGATATTTACTGATTATATTAAAAATATATAGGTTGATCAACCTCATTTAAATCAATATCCAGTCACGTGTTAAGGTAAGAAATGTCATTTTTTTTACACTCTTGAACTTGCTACGGTAAGGGATATTATTTTCTTTCATACTCCTGAATCGAAACTTATTATGGAACTATTGCTTCTATAATTCCTGAAAATATTATATGTTCCATAATAGTTGAATTTCATTATTTCAACTGAACCTTCCTATTTTCTGAACATTTCTATCGAACTGTAATCGTTATTCTGAACTGTGGAGCTTGAATATCATTTTTAAATTTCACTTCACATCATGTTGACAATTTGGACATTATTTGAATCTGCACAAAGTAAACTTCCGATACCTATTGTTTATCCTGTTCTTCTGTTCATCATTTGTATCACTGTTATTTATATTAATCATCAATAATCAAGCTGTTGTGAATATCTGTGGCCGGGGGCACAGATGTGATATATTTGTTGAACAGATGATAGGTTAAAGGCGATATATTAGGTTAAAGGCGATACATCTGTTCGGTGTCTTTTATGACACGTGGTGAAAGTTCTCTTTGGCCCGTAGTGCATAGATGAACTGTTGTTTGGTATGATTATGACCAAAGGCTGAATCTGGTATAATCATGACCGTTGTTGTTATATTGAAAGTTCTCTTTGGCCCGTAGTGCATAGATGAACTGTTGTTTGGTATGATTATGACCAAAGGCTGAATCTGGTATAATCATGACCGCTGGTGCTATATTGAATGTTCTCTTTGGCCCGTAATGCATAGATGAACTGTTGATTTGCATGATTATGACCAGGAACTGTGAATTTGTATTATCTTGACTAATGGTATTTCAGATGATAAAAGTTGATGATGTTTTTACGAAAAAGAGAAGCGCGTGGACATTATAGTCTACATTATTCTTCTAATAGATTGTTCATTCCGCCGCTATTATTGATCTGAACATTGTTTAAGAATTTAACTGCAGTTTTTGATATACACCTTGTATTCTGTTGTATTGTGACGCCCCCAAATCTGGGCCCACACAGCCCAAACTTGAGTCGTCAAAAGACTACAACAAAATTATTACAACAAAGCACAACGTACAACAATACAGTGTATAATAATACACAACTAAGTCTTCACTATTATTGCCACACTATTTTACAAAACGTGAAGACTATGATAACTATTCCTCGGACCCTCACTCCATTCCCCGGCTAGACCCTGTTATGTTTTCATCTCCTGTTGAAAAACAATGGAACAAAAGAAAGGGTGAGCTCAAATAGCCCAGTAAGAAATATCATGACTAAGATAATGACGAATAAATTATCATTAGCCTTCAACAGTTGAGTTCTTGATAGAATACAATATACTACAAGGTTTATATCAAAAACTGCAGTTAAATTCTTAAACAACGTTCAGATCAATGATAGCAGCGGAATGAGTAATCTATTAGAAGAATAATGCAGACTATAATGTCCACTCGGTTCTCTTTTTAGGAAAAACATCATCAACTTTTATCATCTGAAATATCATTAGTCAAGATAATACCAATTCACAGTTCCTGATCATAATCATGCACATCAACAGTTCATCTTTGTACTACGGGCCAAAGATATTCAATATAGCACCAACGGTCATGATTATACCAGATTCAGCCTTTGGTCATAATCATACCAAATAACAGTTCATCTTTGCACTACGGGCCAAAGAGAACATTCACCACGTGCCATAAAAGACACCGAACAGATGTATCGCCTTTAACCTATTATATCGCCTTTAACCTATCATCTGTTCAACAAATATATCACATCTGTGCCCCCGGCCACAGATATTCACAACAGCTTGATTTTTGGATGATTAAAATGATATAAATGATGAACAGAAGAAATAGGATAACAATAAGTATCGGAAGTTTACTTTGTACAGATTCAAATAATGTCCAAATTGTCAACATGATGTGGAGTGAAATTCAAGATCCACAGTTCAGAATAACGGTTACAATTCAATAGAAAGGTTCACGTAAATAGGAAGGTTCAGTTGAAATAATGAAGTTCAACTATTATGGAACATATAATATTTTCAGGAATTATAGAAGCAATAGTTCCATAATAAATTTCGATTTAGGAGTATGAAAGAAAATAATATCCCTTACCGTAGCAGGTTTGATTAACAAAAGGTGAAGGAAATTAATACAAAGGGTTATTCACCAACAGGCGGCAATCCGCTCCGTAAGGTTATTCCCACAATTTAATATAATTTGAGTACAAAGAGTTATTCACCAAACAGGCGGCAATCCGCTCCGTAAGGTTATTCTCAGAGATTAATAATAAATGAATACGAAAGGTTATTCACCAACAGGCGGCAATCCGCTCCGTAAGGTTATTCCCACAATTTTATAGAATTTGAGTACAAAGAGTTATTCACCAAACAGGCGGCAATCCGCTCCGTAAGGTTATTCTCAGAGATTAATAATGAATGAATACGAAAGGTTATTCACCAACAGGCGGCAATCCGCTCCGTAAGGTTATTCCCACAATTTAATACATGGAAATAAAAGGCACGTCTTATGAGTAAGGAAGAAACAATATTATTATCGAGAATCAAATAATGATAATCCCTTACCATAGTATGTTTGAATAATGGAAGATGAAAAAGATGGTATCCCTTACCGTAACACGTGACTGGATATTGATTTAAATGAGGTTGATTAACTTGAACAGTACACGTATACTTATAGATCTTCACAAATACTCAAGATGACTTAAGCACACTTAGAGAGAACTTTCACAAGAAGTATTTAGAGAGAGAAAGAAAGAACAAGTAAGGAAGTTTATGAAAAATCCTTAAGTTAATGCTTCTATTTATAGCCAAAAATCTTATCATTCATTTAATCTAAACCATTCATTTAAAGATCACCTTTTAATCTACACCATCCATTTCAAATATTATATTATCTTTAATCTACACCATTCATTTCATATCACCTAATAATCACCTAACTTTATATTATAAACAAATCAATTTAACTATTCAACAATAATTCACACTTTAATCTACACCATTCATTTCATATCACCTAATAATCACCTAACTTTATATTATAAACAAATAACTTTATCAATTCAATTATTATGACTAATTGTTATAAATACAGTATAGTTAGCTCTTAGATATCAAGTCAATAAATTAATGAAATACAACTGTTTAAATAACATCATAATAGAGATAACAATAATGTAAAATAAAGCATACGTTACTGTGTAATGACAATTATTGATTCAATAATGTGAATTACTGTGCATATGTTACTGTGACAATTATTAGGTTCAATAATTTTAAAAACAGTGCAACAACAATTATTGACTCAATGATATAAAATACAGTGTAATGACAATTATTAAATCAATAATGCAAAATACTGTGTAACAACAATTATTGAATTGATAATATAAAATATTATGCAGTGACAATTATCGATGAAATGATGCGTAACAGTTACGGTGTCAATTATCAGACCAATAATATGAGACACTATGCAATACCGTGTGTTACTGTAGAGTACCGTGTGCTACAGAAAATACCATAAACTACCGTATGCTACTATTCTTTTATCACCGGTATTTTAACAGTTCCGTTGACTATTTTTATTTAAAAAGGTTACTTCTGTCGTTTTCTATATCCGACAAATATTCCGTTGTGGGGTCCACCAATAATTTATTATTTCGGCGCCGTCGTACGGCACGAATATTCCCCGACCAAACGAATATTCCCCGACAAAGCGAATATTGTCCGACAAAATAAAATTTGCACATAACATCCTTAACTTTCAATTTTGTTAATTTAACCACTTACTGTTTTAAAAAAAATATATATATGAAGAAAAATTAAATTTTGTATTTCATAAAATTCGGGGTCTTACAACCTCCCCTCCTTATGAAATTTCGTCCCCGAAATTGACGTACCTGACATATCGAAGAGGTAAGGATACTTAGATTTCATCTCAGATTCTAGCTCCCAGGTCATTTCCTCAGTATCTTGGTTCCTCCATAAAACCTTAACTTGAGGTATAACCTTTGAGCGTAGGATCTGCTCCTTCTTATCCAGGATCTTAACAGGTACCTCCTCGTATGTTAAATCTTCTGCTATAACGTCTGGTTCTAACTCAATGACGTGGTTTGGGTCCTTCACATATTTACGTAACATAGATATGTGAAAAACGTTATGGATGCGAGACATACTTGGTGGTAGGGCTAGTCTGTAGGCTACGGTTCCTATTCGATCGAGGATTTCAAATGGGCCAATAAATCGAGGGTTAAGCTTTCCTCTCTTTCCGAATCTCGTAACCCCTTTCCATGGAGAAACACGTAAGAATACATGATCTCCGACGTTGAAACTTTCGTCTCTCCGATGAAGATCAGCATAACTCTTTTGTCGTTCTTGTGCGGTCTGTATTCGTTGTCGGATCATTTGGATCTTTTCGGTCGTCAAGCGTACCAACTCGGGTCCCAACAATTTTGCTTCTCCTACCTCATTCCAACATATTGGAGAGCGACACTTCCTTCCATACAATGCCTCGAATGGAGCCATGCCTATGCTTGCTTGGTAACTGTTGTTGTAAGAAAATTCCACCAACGGCAAGTACTTATCCCAACTTCCTTTGAAGTCTAATACACAAAGTCTCAAAAGATCTTCGAGGGTCTGGATCGTCCTTTCCGATTGTCCGTCCGTTTGAGGATGGTATGCAGAACTAAAACGTAGTTCAGTGCCCATAGCTTTTTGTAGACTGATCCAAAAGCGTGAAGTGAATCTAGGATCCCGATCAGAAACTATGGAAACTGGCATGCCATGCAATCTCACGATCTCATTTATGTACATACCGGCAAGACGTTCAAGTGAAAAATTTTCTCGTATAGGCAAGAAATGAGCAGATTTGGTCAATCTATCTACGATCACCCAAATTGCATCTAAGCCTTGAGAAACTTTTGGAAGACCCGTCACGAAGTCCATATTGATGTGTTCCCACTTCCATTCGGGAACTTCAAGTGATTGTAATGGACCTTTAGGAACTTGATGCTCTGCCTTGACACGTTGACAAGTTAGGCAACTTGAGATAAACTCTGCAATCTCTCTTTTCATATTGTTCCACCAAAATGTATGTCGAAGATCTCGATACATCTTGGTACCTCCTGGGTGGATTGCAAACGGCGTGTTGTGTGCCTCCATCATGATTTTATGCTTTAATTCAGGATCGTTAGGAACACAGAGTCGAGAGTTGACTCGAAGTATTCCTTTCTCGTCGATTCTTGCTTCGGGAATGGCACCTTCTTGTACTTTCTTTATCATGTTTATCAGTTCCGGATCGGTAGCTTGAGCAGCTTTAATTTTATCGATTAAAGTTGGTTCTACTCGCACGTGAGCAATCTTCGAGCGGGTCCCTGGTGTCTTTAGCTCTATCTCCATCTTTTGCAAGTCGTACAAAATACACTTTTGTGTTGTCAGCAGTGCACTTGTACTTGCATAAGATTTTCTGCTCAAAGCGTCAGCTACAACGTTCGCCTTTCCCGGGTGATACTGGATTGTGTGGTCATAATCCTTTAACAGCTCAAGCCAACGTCGTTGTCGCATGTTGAGTTCCTTCTGGGTGAAGAAATACTTGAGACTTTTATGATCCGTATAGATATCCACTTTTTCTCCGTACAAGTAGTGTCTCCAGATCTTCAACGCGAAAACGACTGCTGCCAACTCTAGATCATGAGTAGGATAATTTTTCTCATAATCTTTGAGTTGTCGAGAGGCGTAGGCTATAACCTTTCCATGTTGCATAAGGACACAGCCTAGACCTTTGCCAGAAGCATCGCTGTAGATAACAAATTCTCCTGATCCTGATGGTATGGTCAGAACAGGAGCTGAAACCAGTCTCTTCTTGAGTTCTTGAAAACTTTTCTCGCATTCCTCGCTCCATATGAATTTTGTGCTTTTCCGAGTAAGTTGCGTTAATGGAGTGGCGATTCGAGAAAATCCTTCTACGAATCTCCGATAATAACCAGCTAGACCCAGAAAACTTCGGACTTCGGTTACTGTTTTGGGTTGTTCCCAATTTAGTACCGTTTCAATCTTCGCAGGATCTACTGATATTCCTTGATTAGAAATCACATGCCCAAGAAACGCGACCTCCTCAAGCCAGAACTCACATTTCTTCAACTTGGCATATAATTTGTTTTCACGGAGCTTTTGTAGTATCAATCTCAGGTGTTGTTCATGATCCTCGCGACTCTTGGAGTATATGAGGATGTCATCAATAAAGACAACCACAAAATGATCCAAATGTTCCTTGAATATCCGGTTCATCATGTCCATGAAAGCTGCAGGAGCATTAGTTAGTCCAAAAGGCATGACTAAGAACTCATAATGCCCATAACGAGTTCTGAAAGCAGTCTTTGGAATGTCCTCAGCTTTAACCTTTAACTGATGATATCCAGAACGGAGATCAATCTTTGAGAAATGTTGAGCGCCTTGCAATTGATCAAACATGTCATCAATCCGAGGTAACGGGTACCTGTTCTTGATGGTGACATGGTTCAATTCTCGGTAGTCAATGCACAATCTCATACTCCCGTCTTTCTTCTTCACAAAAAGGACAGGAGCACCCCAAGGTGATGCACTCGGACGAATGAAACCGGTATCCAACAATTCCTGTAGTTGGACTTTTAACTCTTGAAGTTCAATGGGAGCCATTCGGTAGGGAGCTTTGGAAATGGGCTTGGTACCGGGTTCAAGATCAATATAAAAATCAATTTCACGGTTTGGGGGTAAGCTAGGAAGTTCTTCAGGAAAAACGTCAGGAAACTCATTAACAATGGGAATATCATTTAAGTTTGACGTATTTTTGTTCAAATCAGTGACATGAGCTAAAAAGGCTTGACATCCGTTTTTCAATAAACGAATGGCTTTATGGCTAGAAATAACAGTTCTAGATTTCAATGGTTTAGTTGCTTGAATTTGCATGACAGGTTGATTAGGAATATGAAAACTAATAATCTTATGAAAACAATCAATTTTAGCATGATGGGTAGTCAACCAATCAATTCCTAAAATCACATCAAATTCATGCATCTCCAAAGAAATAAGGTCAACAGGTAATGTGAGGTTGTTGATTTGAACTAGGCAAGATTTATAGACAGTAGATGTAATGGTCATTTCTCCTAATGGGGTTTCAACTGATAAGTCAAAGTCCAAATTTTCAGGAGTTAAGTTTAAACGCTGAGCACATGCAGGTGAGATAAAAGAATGGGTAGAGCCAGTATCTAACAAAGCGTAGACTTCACGAGAATTTATGAATAGCTTACCGGTTATCACCTCGTTCGAGTTTCGCGCCATTTGGGATGTCACAACAAAAGCTCTCCCTTGAACTACAGATTTTCCCTTATCCGCGCTAGCTTTTGGTATCATCATTGCAGCTGGACTTGATTTTGTGGCAGGACAGAACCGCGCAAGATGACCCTCTTTCCCACAACTGTAGCACTTTTTGGACTGCAGTGTACAGTTTGGGCTGATGTGACCTTCCTGACCACACCTATAGCATCTCACTGGTGGTCGATCTTCTCCCCTTGAAACTGGGGTCGGTGCTGGTGTTGGTACTGGTGCTGGTGCCCTTCCATAATTATTATGGAATCTCTTTCTTTTGAAATTGTTCCCACTAGATTCTCCTCTTCTGTTATTTGGTATGGAATTACCACCGAAGTGTTGGTTACCTCCTCGATGGTTCTCGTTCCTGTGGTTGTTGTCACTCCTTTCTCTATGCTGATCATTAACTCTTGGCTGCAATGTTTCATCTGTTTGCTCCACCCTTTGAGCCCTATCTACAACATCTGAATACAAACTAAATTTATGAGAGCTAAGTTGTTGACGAATTTTGAATCTCAAACCTCTTAGGAACATCCGACTCATTCGTGCTTCGTCATCCACAAGATGGGTGGCAAAGCGAGATAACTCGGCAAACTTGGCTTCATATTGGGAGACTGTCATGTTTCCCTGCTCCAGCTTAATGAATTCCACCTCTTTCATATGGCGGATGCTTTCTGGGAAATACTTCTCGTTAAACAGTTCTTCGAATTCTGTCCAAGACATTTCGAGTGCTGAAAGTTGGATACGTTTTACCGCTTCCCACCAATGGTCCGCCTCACCTCGTAACATAAAAGTGGCAAATGGCACCTTCTGATCATCAGCGCATTGTAAAACATCAAGTATTTTTGTCGTCTGCTTTAGCCATGCCTCCGCTTTGAGTGGGTCAGGCTTCCCGTGGAATTCAGGTGGTCCTAATTCTTTAAATTGCTTAACAGTGACCATCCTCAAATTGCCAGCGTTTCTACCGTTATTATTGACTGGATTTCCTCTTCCTTGATTCTGTATGAACTGCATGAAATTCCTAAAGAATCCATCGTTCATCATGTTATCAGGAACATTATTTCCTGAGTTGGCAGGAGGATTGTTTGGGGCCTCTTGATTCTCGGCTACATTTGCTTCAGGCATTCCATAGTTAACCTCTTGATTTCCAGATGCCATACTAAACTGTGGTCACAAAATAAATGTTAGTTCAAATAAACTGACTCATCACTTCATGTTCCTACATTCAAATCGACTCATTAGATAATAAAATCTATTTTAGGTAGGACACACTAGTGACTGATTCTATTCGTCTCTCCCCTCCTAGTTCTAACCCCAGATCTCCATTAAAGATCATATCCCTAAGCTCTGATGCCAACTGTGACGCCCCCAAATCTGGGCCCACACAGCCCAAACTTGAGTCGTCAAAAGACTACAACAAAATTATTACAACAAAGCACAACGTACAACAATACAGTGTATAATAATACACAACTAAGTCTTCACTATTATTGCCACACTATTTTACAAAACGTGAAGACTATGATAACTATTCCTCGGACCCTCACTCCATTCCCCGGCTAGACCCTGTTATGTTTTCATCTCCTGTTGAAAAACAATGGAACAAAAGAAAGGGTGAGCTCAAATAGCCCAGTAAGAAATATCATGACTAAGATAATGACGAATAAATTATCATTAGCCTTCAACAGTTGAGTTCTTGATAGAATACAATATACTACAAGGTTTATATCAAAAACTGCAGTTAAATTCTTAAACAACGTTCAGATCAATGATAGCAGCGGAATGAGTAATCTATTAGAAGAATAATGCAGACTATAATGTCCACTCGGTTCTCTTTTTAGGAAAAACATCATCAACTTTTATCATCTGAAATATCATTAGTCAAGATAATACCAATTCACAGTTCCTGATCATAATCATGCACATCAACAGTTCATCTTTGTACTACGGGCCAAAGATATTCAATATAGCACCAACGGTCATGATTATACCAGATTCAGCCTTTGGTCATAATCATACCAAATAACAGTTCATCTTTGCACTACGGGCCAAAGAGAACATTCACCACGTGCCATAAAAGACACCGAACAGATGTATCGCCTTTAACCTATTATATCGCCTTTAACCTATCATCTGTTCAACAAATATATCACATCTGTGCCCCCGGCCACAGATATTCACAACAGCTTGATTTTTGGATGATTAAAATGATATAAATGATGAACAGAAGAAATAGGATAACAATAAGTATCGAAAGTTTACTTTGTACAGATTCAAATAATGTCCAAATTGTCAACATGATGTGGAGTGAAATTCAAGATCCACAGTTCAGAATAACGGTTACAATTCAATAGAAAGGTTCACGTAAATAGGAAGGTTCAGTTGAAATAATAAAGTTCAACTATTATGGAACATATAATATTTTCAGGAATTATAGAAGCAATAGTTCCATAATAAATTTCGATTTAGGAGTATGAAAGAAAATAATATCCCTTACCGTAGCAGGTTTGATTAACAAAAGGTGAAGGAAATTAATACAAAGGGTTATTCACCAACAGGCGGCAATCCGCTCCGTAAGGTTATTCCCACAATTTAATATAATTTGAGTACAAAGAGTTATTCACCAAACAGGCGGCAATCCGCTCCGTAAGGTTATTCTCAGAGATTAATAATAAATGAATACGAAAGGTTATTCACCAACAGGCGGCAATCCGCTCCGTAAGGTTATTCCCACAATTTTATAGAATTTGAGTACAAAGAGTTATTCACCAAACAGGCGGCAATCCGCTCCGTAAGGTTATTCTCAGAGATTAATAATGAATGAATACGAAAGGTTATTCACCAACAGGCGGCAATCCGCTCCGTAAGGTTATTCCCACAATTTAATACATGGAAATAAAAGGCACGTCTTATGAGTAAGGAAGAAACAATATTATTATCGAGAATCAAATAATGATAATCCCTTACCATAGTATGTTTGAATAATGGAAGATGAAAAAGATGGTATCCCTTACCGTAACACGTGACTGGATATTGATTTAAATGAGGTTGATTAACTTGAACAGTACACGTATACTTATAGATCTTCACAAATACTCAAGATGACTTAAGCACACTTAGAGAGAACTTTCACAAGAAGTATTTAGAGAGAGAAAGAAAGAACAAGTAAGGAAGTTTATGAAAAATCCTTAAGTTAATGCTTCTATTTATAGCCAAAAATCTTATCATTCATTTAATCTAAACCATTCATTTAAAGATCACCTTTTAATCTACACCATCCATTTCAAATATTATATTATCTTTAATCTACACCATTCATTTCATATCACCTAATAATCACCTAACTTTATATTATAAACAAATCAATTTAATTATTCAACAATAATTCACACTTTAATCTACACCATTCATTTCATATCACCTAATAATCACCTAACTTTATATTATAAACAAATAACTTTATCAATTCAATTATTATGACTAATTGTTATAAATACAGTATAGTTAGCTCTTAGATATCAAGTCAATAAATTAATGAAATACAACTGTTTAAATAACATCATAATAGAGATAACAATAATGTAAAATAAAGCATACGTTACTGTGTAATGACAATTATTGATTCAATAATGTGAATTACTGTGCATATGTTACTGTGACAATTATTAGGTTCAATAATTTTAAAAACAGTGCAACAACAATTATTGACTCAATGATATAAAATACAGTGTAATGACAATTATTAAATCAATAATGCAAAATACTGTGTAACAACAATTATTGAATTGATAATATAAAATATTATGTAGTGACAATTATCGATGAAATGATGCGTAACAGTTACGGTGTCAATTATCAGACCAATAATATGAGACACTATGCAATACCGTGTGTTACTGTAGAGTACCGTGTGCTACAGAAAATACCATAAACTACCGTATGCTACTATTCTTTTATCACCGGTATTTTAACAGTTCCGTTGACTATTTTTATTTAAAAAGGTTACTTCTGTCGTTTTCTATATCCGACAAATATTCCGTTGTGGGGTCCACCAATAATTTATTATTTCGGCGCCGTCGTACGGCACGAATATTCCCCGACCAAACGAATATTCCCCGACAAAGCGAATATTGTCCGACAAAATAAAATTTGCACATAACATCCTTAACTTTCAATTTTGTTAATTTAACCACTTACTGTTTTAAAAAAAATATATATATGAAGAAAAATTAAATTTTGTATTTCATAAAATTCGGGGTCTTACATGTATTCTATCAAGAACTCACCTGTTGAAGGCTAATGATAATTTATTCGTCATTATCTTAGTCATGATATTTCTTACTGGGCTATTTGAGCTCACCCTTTTGTTCCATTATTTTTCAACAGGAGATGAGAACGTAGCGGGGTCTAGCCGGGGAATGGAGTGAGAGTCCGAGGGATATCTATTATAGTCTTCACGTGTTGTAAAATAGTGTGGCAATAATAGTGAAGACTTAGTTGTGTATTATTATACACGGTATTGTGGTACGTTGTGCTTTGTTGTAATAATTTTGTTGTAGTCTTTTGACGACTCAAGTTTGGGCTGTGTGGGCCTAGATTTGGGGGCGTCACAGTTGACATCAGAGCTTAGGGATATGGTCTTTAATGGAGATCTGGGGTAGAACTAGGAGGGGAGAGACGAATAGAATCAATCACTAGTGTGTCCTACCTAAATTAGATTTTATTATCTAATGAGTTGATTTGAATATAGGGACATGAAGTGACGAGTCAGTTTATTTGAACTAACAATTATTTTGTGACCACAGTTATGTATCCTTACCTCTTCGAAATGTCAGGTATGTCAATTTCGGGGACGAAATTTCATAAGGAGGGGAGGTTGTAAGACCCCGAATTTATGAAATACAAAATTTAATTTTTCTTCAAATATATTTTTCCTGAAACAGTAAATGGTTAAATTGACAAAATTGAAAGTTAAGGATGTTATGTGCAAATTTTATTTTGTCGGACAATATTCTTTTTGTCGGGGAATATTCGTTTTGTCGGGGAATATTCGGGCCGTACGACGGCGCTGAAATAACAAATTATTTGTGGACCCCAAAACGGAATATTTGTCGGATATAGAAAACGACAGAAGTAACCTTTCTAAATAAAAATAGTCAACGGTGTTAACTGTTAAAATACCGGTAATAAAAGAATAGTAGCATACGGTAATTTATGGTATTTTACTGTAGTATGCGGTACTCTACAGTAGCACACGGTATTGCACAGTGTCTCATATTATTAACACCGTAACTGTTACTGTAAGACCCCGAATTTTATGAAATACAAAATTTAATTTTTCTTCATATATATATTTTTTTTAAAACAGTAAGTGGTTAAATTAACAAAATTGAAAGTTAAGGATGTTATGTGCAAATTTTATTTTGTCGGACAATATTCGCTTTGTCGGGGAATATTCGTTTGGTCGGGGAATATTCGTGCCGTACGACGGCGCCGAAATAATAAATTATTGGTGGACCCCACAACGGAATATTTGTCGGATATAGAAAACGACAGAAGTAACCTTTTTAAATAAAAATAGTCAACGGAACTGTTAAAATACCGGTGATAAAAGAATAGTAGCATACGGTAGTTTATGGTATTTTCTGTAGCACACGGTACTCTACAGTAACACACGGTATTGCATAGTGTCTCATATTATTGGTCTGATAATTGACACCGTAACTGTTACGCATCATTTCATCGATAATTGTCACTGCATAATATTTTATATTATCAATTCAATAATTGTTGTTACACAGTATTTTGCATTATTGATTTAATAATTGTCATTACACTGTATTTTATATCATTGAGTCAATAATTGTTGTTGCACTGTTTTTAAAATTATTGAACCTAATAATTGTCACAGTAACATATGCACAGTAATTCACATTATTGAATCAATAATTGTCATTACACAGTAACGTATGCTTTATTTTACATTATTGTTATCTCTATTATGATGTTATTTAAACAGTTGTATTTCATTAATTTATTGACTTGATATCTAAGAGCTAACTATACTGTATTTATAACAATTAGTCATAATAATTGAATTGATAAAGTTATTTGTTTATAATATAAAGTTAGGTGATTATTAGGTGATATGAAATGAATGGTGTAGATTAAAGTGTGAATTATTGTTGAATAATTAAATTGATTTGTTTATAATATAAAGTTAGGTGATTATTAGGTGATATGAAATGAATGGTGTAGATTAAAGATAATATAATATTTGAAATGGATGGTGTAGATTAAAAGGTGATCTTTAAATGAATGGTTTAGATTAAATGAATGATAAGATTTTTGGCTATAAATAGAAGCATTAACTTAAGGATTTTTCATAAACTTCCTTACTTGTTCTTTCTTTCTCTCTCTAAATACTTCTTGTGAAAGTTCTCTCTAAGTGTGCTTAAGTCATCTTGAGTATTTGTGAAGATCTATAAGTATACGTGTACTGTTCAAGTTAATCAACCTCATTTAAATCAATATCCAGTCACGTGTTACGGTAAGGGATACCATCTTTTTCATCTTCCATTATTCAAACATACTATGGTAAGGGATTATCATTATTTGATTCTCGATAATAATATTGTTTCTTCCTTACTCATAAGACGTGCCTTTTATTTCCATGTATTAAATTGTGGGAATAACCTTACGGAGCGGATTGCCGCCTGTTGGTGAATAACCTTTCGTATTCATTCATTATTAATCTCTGAGAATAACCTTACGGAGCGGATTGCCGCCTGTTTGGTGAATAACTCTTTGTACTCAAATTCTATTAAATTGTGGGAATAACCTTACGGAGCGGATTGCCTCCTGTTGGTGAATAACCTTTCGTATTCATTTATTATTAATCTCTGAGAATAACCTTACGGAGCGGATTGCCGCCTGTTTGGTGAATAACTCTTTGTACTCAAATTATATTAAATTGTGGGAATAACCTTACGGAGCGGATTGCCGCCTGTTGGTGAATAACCCTTTGTATTAATTTCTTTCACCTTTTGTTAATCAAACCTGCTACGGTAAGGGATATTATTTTCTTTCATACTCCTAAATCGAAATTTATTATGGAACTATTGCTTCTATAATTCCTGAAAATATTATATGTTCCATAATAGTTGAACTTTATTATTTCAACTGAACCTTCCTATTTACGTGAACCTTTCTATTGAATTGTAACCGTTATTCTGAACTGTGGATCTTGAATTTCACTCCACATCATGTTGACAATTTGGACATTATTTGAATCTGTACAAAGTAAACTTCCGATACTTATTGTTATCCTATTTCTTCTGTTCATCATTTATATCATTTTAATCATCCAAAAATCAAGCTGTTGTGAATATCTGTGGCCGGGGGCACAGATGTGATATATTTGTTGAACAGATGATAGGTTAAAGGCGATATAATAGGTTAAAGGCGATACATCTGTTCGGTGTCTTTTATGGCACGTGGTGAATGTTCTCTTTGGCCCGTAGTGCAAAGATGAACTGTTGTTTGGTATGATTATGACCAAAGGCTGAATCTGGTATAATCATGACCGTTGGTGCTATATTGAATATCTTTGGCCCGTAGTACAAAGATGAACTGTTGATGTGCATGATTATGATCAGGAACTGTGAATTGGTATTATCTTGACTAATGATATTTCAGATGATAAAAGTTGATGATGTTTTTCCTAAAAAGAGAACCGAGTGGACATTATAGTCTGCATTATTCTTCTAATAGATTACTCATTCCGCTGCTATCATTGATCTGAACGTTGTTTAAGAATTTAACTGCAGTTTTTGATATAAACCTTGTAGTATATTGTATTCTATCAAGAACTCAACTGTTGAAGGCTAATGATAATTTATTCGTCATTATCTTAGTCATGATATTTCTTACTGGGCTATTTGAGCTCACCCTTTCTTTTGTTCCATTGTTTTTCAACAGGAGATGAAAACATAACAGGGTCTAGCCGGGGAATGGAGTGAGGGTCCGAGGAATAGTTATCATAGTCTTCACGTTTTGTAAAATAGTGTGGCAATAATAGTGAAGACTTAGTTGTGTATTATTATACACTGTATTGTTGTACGTTGTGCTTTGTTGTAATAATTTTGTTGTAGTCTTTTGACGACTCAAGTTTGGGCTGTGTGGGCCCAGATTTGGGGGCGTCACAGTTGGTATCAGAGCTTAGGGATATGATCTTTAATGGAGATCTGGGGTTAGAACTAGGAGGGGAGAGACGAATAGAATCAGTCACTAGTGTGTCCTACCTAAAATAGATTTTATTATCTAATGAGTCGATTTGAATGTAGGAACATGAAGTGATGAGTCAGTTTATTTGAACTAACATTTATTTTGTGACCACAGTTTAGTATGGCATCTGGAAATCAAGAGGTTAACTATGGAATGCCTGAAGCAAATGTAGCCGAGAATCAAGAGGCCCCAAACAATCCTCCTGCCAACTCAGGAAATAATGTTCCTGATAACATGATGAACGATGGATTCTTTAGGAATTTCATGCAGTTCATACAGAATCAAGGAAGAGGAAATCCAGTCAATAATAACGGTAGAAACGCTGGCAATTTGAGGATGGTCACTGTTAAGCAATTTAAAGAATTAGGACCACCTGAATTCCACGGGAAGCCTGACCCACTCAAAGCGGAGGCATGGCTAAAGCAGACGACAAAAATACTTGATGTTTTACAATGCGCTGATGATCAGAAGGTGCCATTTGCCACTTTTATGTTACGAGGTGAGGCGGACCATTGGTGGGAAGCGGTAAAACGTATCCAACCTTCAGCACTCGAAATGTCTTGGACAGAATTCGAAGAACTGTTTAACGAGAAGTATTTCCCAGAAAGCATCCGCCATATGAAAGATGTGGAATTCATTAAGCTGGAGCAGGGAAACATGACAGTCTCCCAATATGAAGCCAAGTTTGCCGAGTTATCTCGCTTTGCCACCCATCTTGTGGATGACGAAGCACGAATGAGTCGGATGTTCCTAAGAGGTTTGAGATTCAAAATTCGTCAACAACTTAGCTCTCATAAATTTAGTTTGTATTCAGATGTTGTAGATAGGGCTCAAAGGGTGGAGCAAACAGATGAAACATTGCAGCCAAGAGTTAATGATCAGCATAGAGAAAGGAGTGACAACAACCACAGGAACGAGAACCATCGAGGAGGTAACCAACACTTCGGTGGTAATTCCATACCAAATAACAGAAGAGGAGAATCTAGTGGGAACAATTTCAAAAGAAAGAGATTCCATAATAATTATGGAAGGGCACCAGCACCAGTACCAACACCAGCACCGACCCCAGTTTCAAGGGGAGAAGATCGACCACCAGTGAGATGCTATAGGTGTGGTCAGGAAGGTCACATCAGCCCAAACTGTACACTGCAGTCCAAAAAGTGCTACAGTTGTGGGAAAGAGGGTCATCTTGCGCGGTTCTGTCCTGCCACAAAATCAAGTCCAGCTGCAATGATGATACCAAAAGCTAGCGCGGATAAGGGAAAATCTGTAGTTCAAGGGAGAGCTTTTGTTGTGACATCCCAAATGGCGCGAAACTCGAACGAGGTGATAACCGGTAAGCTATTCATAAATTCTCGTGAAGTCTACGCTTTGTTAGATACTGGCTCTACCCATTCTTTTATCTCACCTGCATGTGCTCAGCGTTTAAACTTAACTCCTGAAAATTTGGACTTTGACTTATCAGTTGAAACCCCATTAGGAGAAATGACCATTACATCTACTGTCTATAAATCTTGCCTAGTTCAAATCAACAACCTCACATTACCTGTTGACCTTATTTCTTTGGAGATGCATGAATTTGATGTGATTTTAGGAATTGATTGGTTGACTACCCATCATGCTAAAATTGATTGTTTTCATAAGATTATTAGTTTTCATATTCCTAATCAACCTGTCATGCAAATTCAAGCAACTAAACCATTGAAATCTAGAACTGTTATTTCTAGCCATAAAGCCATTCGTTTATTGAAAAACGGATGTCAAGCCTTTTTAGCTCATGTCACTGATTTGAACAAAAATACGTCAAACTTAAATGATATTCCCATTGTTAATGAGTTTCCTGACGTTTTTCCTGAAGAACTTCCTAGCTTACCCCCAAACCGTGAAATTGATTTTTATATTGATCTTGAACCCGGTACCAAGCCCATTTCCAAAGCTCCCTACCGAATGGCTCCCATTGAACTTCAAGAGTTAAAAGTCCAACTACAGGAATTGTTGGATACCGGTTTCATTCGTCCGAGTGCATCACCTTGGGGTGCTCCTGTCCTTTTTGTGAAGAAGAAAGACGGGAGTATGAGATTGTGCATTGACTACCGAGAATTGAACCATGTCACCATCAAGAACAGGTACCCGTTACCTCGGATTGATGACATGTTTGATCAATTGCAAGGCGCTCAACATTTCTCAAAGATTGATCTCCGTTCTGGATATCATCAGTTAAAGGTTAAAGCTGAGGACATTCCAAAGACTGCTTTCAGAACTCGTTATGGGCATTATGAGTTCTTAGTCATGCCTTTTGGACTAACTAATGCTCCTGCAGCTTTCATGGACATGATGAACCGGATATTCAAGGAACATTTGGATCATTTTGTGGTTGTCTTTATTGATGACATCCTCATATACTCCAAGAGTCGCGAGGATCATGAACAACACCTGAGATTGATACTACAAAAGCTCCGTGAAAACAAATTATATGCCAAGTTGAAGAAATGTGAGTTCTGGCTTGAGGAGGTCGCGTTTCTTGGGCATGTGATTTCTAATCAAGGAATATCAGTAGATCCTGCGAAGATTGAAACGGTACTAAATTGGGAACAACCCAAAACAGTAACCGAAGTCCGAAGTTTTCTGGGTCTAGCTGGTTATTATCGGAGATTCGTAGAAGGATTTTCTCGAATCGCCACTCCATTAACGCAACTTACTCGGAAAAGCACAAAATTCATATGGAGCGAGGAATGCGAGAAAAGTTTTCAAGAACTCAAGAAGAGACTGGTTTCAGCTCCTGTTCTGACCATACCATCAGGATCAGGAGAATTTGTTATCTACAGCGATGCTTCTGGCAAAGGTCTAGGCTGTGTCCTTATGCAACATGGAAAGGTTATAGCCTACGCCTCTCGACAACTCAAAGATTATGAGAAAAATTATCCTACTCATGATCTAGAGTTGGCAGCAGTCGTTTTCGCGTTGAAGATCTGGAGACACTACTTGTACGGAGAAAAAGTGGATATCTATACGGATCATAAAAGTCTCAAGTATTTCTTCACCCAGAAGGAACTCAACATGCGACAACGACGTTGGCTTGAGCTGTTAAAGGATTATGACCACACAATCCAGTATCACCCGGGAAAGGCGAACGTTGTAGCTGACGCTTTGAGCAGAAAATCTTATGCAAGTACAAGTGCACTGCTGACAACACAAAAGTGTATTTTGTACGACTTGCAAAAGATGGAGATAGAGCTAAAGACACCAGGGACCCGCTCGAAGATTGCTCACGTGCGAGTAGAACCAACTTTAATCGATAAAATTAAAGCTGCTCAAGCTACCGATCCGGAACTGATAAACATGATAAAGAAAGTACAAGAAGGTGCCATTCCCGAAGCAAGAATCGACGAGAAAGGAATACTTCGAGTCAACTCTCGACTCTGTGTTCCTAACGATCCTGAATTAAAGCATAAAATCATGATGGAGGCACACAACACGCCGTTTGCAATCCACCCAGGAGGTACCAAGATGTATCGAGATCTTCGACATACATTTTGGTGGAACAATATGAAAAGAGAGATTGCAGAGTTTATCTCAAGTTGCCTAACTTGTCAACGTGTCAAGGCAGAGCATCAAGTTCCTAAAGGTCCATTACAATCACTTGAAGTTCCCGAATGGAAGTGGGAACACATCAATATGGACTTCGTGACGGGTCTTCCAAAAGTTTCTCAAGGCTTAGATGCAATTTGGGTGATCGTAGATAGATTGACCAAATCTGCTCATTTCTTGCCTATACGAGAAAACTTTTCACTTGAACGTCTTGCCGGTATGTACATAAATGAGATCGTGAGATTGCATGGCATGCCAGTTTCCATAGTTTCTGATCGGGATCCTAGATTCACTTCACGCTTTTGGCAGGGGTGGCTCAAGACAATTTGAGGCCTAAAGCGATAATTTTAAATGAGGCCTTTTATATTTAGTATGTTTTTTTTATTGATTTTTATGGTCAAATTAATTATTTTTTAAATCAATATATCTTATTATTATTTAATATATGTATAAAAATCCTATAAACATTATAAACTATATAAAATTTAGTACTAATCTCAATGTTTACTTTTTTGAAAATTTAAATATATATGTTTAATTGTTAATTTTAAAAATAGTTAATTTGATTACAAAAGTCAATAGATGATTTTTATTTTGAGACGGAGTAAATATTAAATTTTTTTATTTTAATGAGGCTTTTTTTTATAATGTTAATTTTTTTTAGGTATTTAATATTTGTATTGGACTATGGGCCCTAAGGATTGATTGAGTTTATATTTTTATAAGATTTTTTTTACATAAATTATTTATAGTATATAAAAATTTGAGGCCTTCCTTTGAGATGGGGCCTAAAGCCCAGGCTTTTTTTCCCATACCATAGGGCCGGCCCTGGCTTTTGGATCAGTCTACAAAAAGCTATGGGCACTGAACTACGTTTTAGTTCTGCATACCATCCTCAAACGGACGGACAATCGGAAAGGACGATCCAGACCCTCGAAGATCTTTTGAGACTTTGTGTATTAGACTTCAAAGGAAGTTGGGATAAGTACTTGCCGTTGGTGGAATTTTCTTACAACAACAGTTACCAAGCAAGCATAGGCATGGCTCCATTCGAGGCATTGTATGGAAGGAAGTGTCGCTCTCCAATATGTTGGAATGAGGTAGGAGAAGCAAAATTGTTGGGACCCGAGTTGGTACGCTTGACGACCGAAAAGATCCAAATGATCCGACAACGAATACAGACCGCACAAGAACGACAAAAGAGTTATGCTGATCTTCATCGGAGAGACGAAAGTTTCAACGTCGGAGATCATGTATTCTTACGTGTTTCTCCATGGAAAGGGGTTACGAGATTCGGAAAGAGAGGAAAGCTTAACCCTCGATTTATTGGCCCATTTGAAATCCTCGATCGAATAGGAACCGTAGCCTACAGACTAGCCCTACCACCAAGTATGTCTCGCATCCATAACGTTTTTCACATATCTATGTTACGTAAATATGTGAAGGACCCAAACCACGTCATTGAGTTAGAACCAGACGTTATAGCAGAAGATTTAACATACGAGGAGGTACCTGTTAAGATCCTGGATAAGAAGGAGCAGATCCTACGCTCAAAGGTTATACCTCAAGTTAAGGTTTTATGGAGGAACCAAGATACTGAGGAAATGACCTGGGAGCTAGAATCTGAGATGAAATCTAAGTATCCTTACCTCTTCGATATGTCAGGTACGTCAATTTCGGGGACGAAATTTCATAAGGAGGGGAGGTTGTAAGACCCCGAATTTTATGAAATACAAAATTTAATTTTTCTTCATATATATATTTTTTTTAAAACAGTAAGTGGTTAAATTAACAAAATTGAAAGTTAAGGATGTTATGTGCAAATTTTATTTTGTCGGACAATATTCGCTTTGTCGGGGAATATTCGTTTGGTCGGGGAATATTCGTGCCGTACGACGGCGCCGAAATAATAAATTATTGGTGGACCCCACAACGGAATATTTGTCGGATATAGAAAACGACAGAAGTAACCTTTTTAAATAAAAATAGTCAACGGAACTGTTAAAATACCGGTGATAAAAGAATAGTAGCATACGGTAGTTTATGGTATTTTCTGTAGCACACGGTACTCTACAGTAACACACGGTATTGCATAGTGTCTCATATTATTGGTCTGATAATTGACACCGTAACTGTTACGCATCATTTCATCGATAATTGTCACTGCATAATATTTTATATTATCAATTCAATAATTGTTGTTACACAGTATTTTGCATTATTGATTTAATAATTGTCATTACACTGTATTTTATATCATTGAGTCAATAATTGTTGTTGCACTGTTTTTAAAATTATTGAACCTAATAATTGTCACAGTAACATATGCACAGTAATTCACATTATTGAATCAATAATTGTCATTACACAGTAACGTATGCTTTATTTTACATTATTGTTATCTCTATTATGATGTTATTTAAACAGTTGTATTTCATTAATTTATTGACTTGATATCTAAGAGCTAACTATACTGTATTTATAACAATTAGTCATAATAATTGAATTGATAAAGTTATTTGTTTATAATATAAAGTTAGGTGATTATTAGGTGATATGAAATGAATGGTGTAGATTAAAGTGTGAATTATTGTTGAATAATTAAATTGATTTGTTTATAATATAAAGTTAGGTGATTATTAGGTGATATGAAATGAATGGTGTAGATTAAAGATAATATAATATTTGAAATGGATGGTGTAGATTAAAAGGTGATCTTTAAATGAATGGTTTAGATTAAATGAATGATAAGATTTTTGGCTATAAATAGAAGCCTTAACTTAAGGATTTTTCATAAACTTCCTTACTTGTTCTTTCTTTCTCTCTCTAAATACTTCTTGTGAAAGTTCTCTCTAAGTGTGCTTAAGTCATCTTGAGTATTTGTGAAGATCTATAAGTATACGTGTACTGTTCAAGTTAATCAACCTCATTTAAATCAATATCCAGTCACGTGTTACGGTAAGGGATACCATCTTTTTCATCTTCCATTATTCAAACATACTATGGTAAGGGATTATCATTATTTGATTCTCGATAATAATATTGTTTCTTCCTTACTCATAAGACGTGCCTTTTATTTCCATGTATTAAATTGTGGGAATAACCTTACGGAGCGGATTGCCGCCTGTTGGTGAATAACCTTTCGTATTCATTCATTATTAATCTCTGAGAATAACCTTACGGAGCGGATTGCCGCCTGTTTGGTGAATAACTCTTTGTACTCAAATTCTATTAAATTGTGGGAATAACCTTACGGAGCGGATTGCCGCCTGTTGGTGAATAACCTTTCGTATTCATTTATTATTAATCTCTGAGAATAACCTTACGGAGCGGATTGCCGCCTGTTTGGTGAATAACTCTTTGTACTCAAATTATATTAAATTGTGGGAATAACCTTACGGAGCGGATTGCCGCCTGTTGGTGAATAACCCTTTGTATTAATTTCCTTCACCTTTTGTTAATCAAACCTGCTACGGTAAGGGATATTATTTTCTTTCATACTCCTAAATCGAAATTTATTATGGAACTATTGCTTCTATAATTCCTGAAAATATTATATGTTCCATAATAGTTGAACTTCATTATTTCAACTAAACCTTCCTATTTACGTGAACCTTTCTATTGAATTGTAACCGTTATTCTGAACTGTGGATCTTGAATTTCACTCCACATCATGTTGACAATTTGGACATTATTTGAATCTGTACAAAGTAAACTTCCGATACTTATTGTTATCCTATTTCTTCTGTTCATCATTTATATCATTTTAATCATCCAAAAATCAAGCTGTTGTGAATATCTGTGGCCGGGGGCACAGATGTGATATATTTGTTGAACAGATGATAGGTTAAAGGCGATATAATAGGTTAAAGGCGATACATCTGTTCGGTGTCTTTTATGGCACGTGGTGAATGTTCTCTTTGGCCCGTAGTGCAAAGATGAACTGTTATTTGGTATGATTATGACCAAAGGCTGAATCTGGTATAATCATGACCGTTGGTGCTATATTGAATATCTTTGGCCCGTAGTACAAAGATGAACTGTTGATGTGCATGATTATGATCAGGAACTGTGAATTGGTATTATCTTGACTAATGATATTTCAGATGATAAAAGTTGATGATGTTTTTCCTAAAAAGATAACCGAGTGGACATTATAGTCTGCATTATTCTTCTAATAGATTACTCATTCCGCTGCTATCATTGATCTGAACGTTGTTTAAGAATTTAACTGCAGTTTTTGATATAAACCTTGTAGTATATTGTATTCTATCAAGAACTCAACTGTTGAAGGCTAATGATAATTTATTCGTCATTATCTTAGTCATGATATTTCTTACTGGGCTATTTGAGCTCACCCTTTCTTTTGTTCCATTGTTTTTCAACAGGAGATGAAAACATAACAGGGTCTAGCCGGGGAATGGAGTGAGGGTCCGAGGAATAGTTATCATAGTCTTCACGTTTTGTAAAATAGTGTGGCAATAATAGTGAAGACTTAGTTGTGTATTATTATACACTGTATTGTTGTACGTTGTGCTTTGTTGTAATAATTTTGTTGTAGTCTTTTGACGACTCAAGTTTGGGCTGTGTGGGCCCAGATTTGGGGGCGTCACAGTTACGCATCATTTCATCAATAATTGTCATTGCATAATATTTTATATTATCAATTCAATTATTGTTGCTACACAGTATTTTGCATTATTGATTCAATAATTGTCATTACACTGTATTTCATATCATCGAGTCAATAATTGTTGCTGCACTGTTTTTAAAATTATTGAACCTAATAATTGTCACAGTTACAAATATACTGTAATTTATATTATTAAATTAATAATAATCTGTAACGTGTTTATTACATTATTGTTGAATTATTGTTGTAGCATTATTTTATTTTATATGTTGGACCCACGGGAAGAATAAATATAAATATAAAAATAAAATAAAATAAAAAAAATGTTACTATTTGAAATAGTAACGTGAATAGTGACGTGAATAGTAACGTGAATAGTGACGTGAATAGTACGTGAATAGTAAGAAACATGTGGGACCCATCGTGGGGCCCACATGAAATGTGAGAAATGTGATTTTGGTTGCTGAGAGTTGGCGGAGGCTGCGCAGCAGCCTTTGCTGAAAAATTTTCTGCTCACCTACCACGCATAGTAACTTCTTTTCTCCTATAAATAGCTTGTTCAGCTGAATAAAAAAATCACACCTAAAACATAAAATTTTTCTATAAGAATTTTATGAGTTTTCTCTGATAATAGTAAGGCTATTTTGAGAGTTTGAAAGCCAAAAGGAGTGCAGGAATTTTTCAAGTAAGTCTTTTATTAAAGAGTAGTTATTTCATAAATTCCTATTTTCACGGTATTCACAAATCTTCCTTTAAAAGACTTTTTTTGGAAGACTTTATTTTGAAAAATTATATATTTTTATATACTGTGAATAGTAACGCCGTGAATGAATAGTAACCTCGGAATGAATAGTAACCTCGGGATGAATAGTAACTCCGGGATGAATAGTAACCCGCGAGTGAACAGTAACCCCTGAATAGTAACTTCGAGAATAGTAATTTAATTTTAAGTTTTTATTATTTTGTTATTATATTATACTATTTGATCAAATCACTTTTAACAAATTTATAATATACGAGTTAGTACGCACCATGAATTTTTATATGTGATATTTACTGATTATATTAAAAATATATAGGTTGATCAACCTCATTTAAATCAATATCCAGTCACGTGTTAAGGTAAGAAATGTCATTTTTTTTACACTCTTGAACTTGCTACGGTAAGGGATATTATTTTCTTTCATACTCCTGAATCGAAACTTATTATGGAACTATTGCTTCTATAATTCCTGAAAATATTATATGTTCCATAATAGTTGAATTTCATTATTTCAACTGAACCTTCCTATTTTCTGAACATTTCTATCGAACTGTAATCGTTATTCTGAACTGTGGAGCTTGAATATCATTTTTAAATTTCACTTCACATCATGTTGACAATTTGGACATTATTTGAATCTGCACAAAGTAAACTTCCGATACCTATTGTTTATCCTGTTCTTCTGTTCATCATTTGTATCACTGTTATTTATATTAATCATCAATAATCAAGCTGTTGTGAATATCTGTGGCCGGGGGCACAGATGTGATATATTTGTTGAACAGATGATAGGTTAAAGGCGATATATTAGGTTAAAGGCGATACATCTGTTCGGTGTCTTTTATGACACGTGGTGAAAGTTCTCTTTGGCCCGTAGTGCATAGATGAACTGTTGTTTGGTATGATTATGACCAAAGGCTGAATCTGGTATAATCATGACCGTTGTTGTTATATTGAAAGTTCTCTTTGGCCCGTAGTGCATAGATGAACTGTTGTTTGGTATGATTATGACCAAAGGCTGAATCTGGTATAATCATGACCGCTGGTGCTATATTGAATGTTCTCTTTGGCCCGTAATGCATAGATGAACTGTTGATTTGCATGATTATGACCAGGAACTGTGAATTTGTATTATCTTGACTAATGGTATTTCAGATGATAAAAGTTGATGATGTTTTTACGAAAAAGAGAAGCGCGTGGACATTATAGTCTACATTATTCTTCTAATAGATTGTTCATTCCGCCGCTATTATTGATCTGAACATTGTTTAAGAATTTAACTGCAGTTTTTGATATACACCTTGTATTCTGTTGTATTCTATCAAGAACTCACCTGTTGAAGGCTAATGATAATTTATTCGTCATTATCTTAGTCATGATATTTCTTACTGGGCTATTTGAGCTCACCCTTTTGTTCCATTATTTTTCAACAGGAGATGAGAACGTAGCGGGGTCTAGCCGGGGAATGGAGTGAGAGTCCGAGGGATATCTATTATAGTCTTCACGTGTTGTAAAATAGTGTGGCAATAATAGTGAAGACTTAGTTGTGTATTATTATACACGGTATTGTGGTACGTTGTGCTTTGTTGTAATAATTTTGTTGTAGTCTTTTGACGACTCAAGTTTGGGCTGTGTGGGCCTAGATTTGGGGGCGTCACAACCAAGTTACATGTATCCTATTCCATTTTACAAATTAATGTTGTCACCAGCATAAAAGAGTTTTTTTTTAGTTATTTAGTTTAAATTAAATTTTACATACTTCATAATTATAAGATGGGGATAAGATTAGTCATTTTCTTTTGACCTTTTATAATTTAAGGGTAATTTTATTAATTTAAATTTATTAATAATATTTTTTTCATTTATTATTTTATTAATCAAACGAAATATATTTAAAATAGTCACCACAATCAATTTCATTAGTCAGATAACAAATTATTAAAATTAATAGTTCATTTAAATTAAGACTATCTATCATAATAATTGCTCCTATATGTCAAACCTTTATACATTCATTCAACCGTTGACTTTAAGTGTTAAATTATCATTATTGTCGTATATAACGAGACAAAAGAATATCTTATTTAAATCACGAGTTAATTTTAATTTAATTTTATATTAATATAATAAATGTGATATTTAAAATTGTGACGACCCCAAATCCGGGTTCCATAACCTCGAGATTGGTTCTCACTATTCAACACATTACTAACAATTAAATACATACATTGCATTTAAATATCGCGGAATAATACATATTGGTTCCCTTACAAAAAGGTTACAATACCAGGGTCTATTAACCTTAACATAAACAGTTCCTATCATAAGGAATTACAAAAGGTTTAACAACAGTAAACACAAATTTAAGCATCTAATTAGCATGCATAAACTACTTAAGCTCTGGCCTTTCCTTTTCCCTTATCCTTCTTTGAGCAATCAGGATTATCTGAAAAATGGTTCATGATATAGCAAGAATGAGCAACTAGTTTGCTCAGCAAGTTTAGAACAATCATAAAGATTTAATATATCATGAATGAATGGGAAATATCATCAATGATTCAACAATAGATATAACAATTGTGAATGAAACAGAATTCAAATTTTAATAAACAGAATATTTGAATCTTAAAATGCTGAGTGGTCACTAAGGACCCTGAACTAACTAGGGTATAATAGAGTTTCCTCTGACCCTTTAAGTTGTTTGGTTTTCAAGGGGATCAGCCTATTCAACCCGCTGTATATGCATTACATTTAGTCACTGGCGCCCAAAGTCGGTTTCCCGACACAAAATCCCCTAATTTAGGGTTGTTCAATTCTCAGACTTAATATAAGAAATCCGCACCCAGCAATGGTTTGGATAAGCTTTTAAAAGTATTCAAGTTATTGAATTTAGAAACGCAATGTCTAGCTGAACTATTAGCTTCAGACATTTTTAATACAGTTCATGAATCAAGAACTAACAAGCTTCAAATGCACTAAGTGCGATTGTATAAACAATATGGATGTGGAATAATTTTAAATAATTAAACCACTTCAAGCTTTAACAATAAATACAAGTATGGAAACTTGTTCAACGATAATAATTGAGTAGGGTTAGAGAACTTGCCTGTTTGCTCAGCTACAATAATTGTCTAGCTTTAACTAACTTGCTTTGAAAGACCTAACATTAATAAAGTCGGTCTCATAATTAGTACGACGTATTTGCATAACTATACGCTTAATAACGAACTTATTTACCACACATAAGTACTAACACATAATTTACATTAGTCAAAACAATATTATTAACCTTATAGACACTTAATCATTTTAGGTTAATAATTTAATAAGTTAGAAAAATATTTTTCTTAAGTGTTGAACACTTATTAAACCCTTAAACAACTTATTATAATTGTTTAATTAAATTCAATTTATTTTATTAACTCAATCTCTTTTTAATTACTATTTAATATTGATTAAATAGAAATTAATTAATTAACTCTAGTTATTATTTAAAATAAATAATAACTAATTGTACTTACTTATTATTAAATAATAAATAATTATTAACTTAATTTTAACCTTCTTTAATTTAATGTTAATCAACCAATAATTAACTAAGTAATTAACCTTACTTATTATTTAATTAAGGAAATTAAATAATAGTTTACTAATCTTAATCCCCTTTAATTATTATTTAAGGTCAATTAAATAATTAATTAATTATTTAATTAATTTTAATTATTATTTAAGGTTAAATAATAATCAAATCATTCTTATTTATTATTTTAATTAATTAATAAATTATTACTCTAATAATTTAATTTCCATTAATCGTTATTTAATGCTAATTAAATAATAATTAATTACTTAATTATCCTTATTTATTATTTAATAATTTTTAAATATTAAATAATTAATTTATAAATTTTATCTCTCTTTAAGTATTATTTAATAGACATTTAATAATAATTGCTAATTTATCATCTTTATTTATTATTAACATTTAAAATAATAAATAAATAATAAATTTATTTAACTTAACCATGGTTTAGCTAACTAGATTAATATTTAAAATATTTAAATATTAAACTTAATGAAAAATATCCTCCCCAATATTATTTTTGAATTATTATTATTTTTGTTATAATTTTAAATTAATTTTTAAATATTTAAATTAATTAAAATTAACCCGAATGGCATTTTCGTAATTAAGTTGAAAAATCCGGACCGATGGCAATTCTGTAAATAATCAGAAAACTGATCGGAGGGCAAAATGGTAATTCTGCCAAGAAAAACACGGAGGGGCAGTGTGACGACCCCAAATCCGGGTTCCATAACCTCGAGTTTGGTTCTCACTATTCAACACATTACTAACAATTAAATACATACATTGCATTTAAATATCGCGGAATAATACATATTGGTTCCCTTCAAAAGGTTACAATACCAGGGTCTATCAACCTTAACATAATAACAGTTCCTATCACAAGGAATTACAAAAGGCTTAAAAACCGTAAATACATAATTAAAGATCTAATTAGCATGCCTAAGCTAACTTAAGCTCTGGCTTTTCCTTTTCCTTTATCCTTCTTTGAGCAATCAGGATTATCTGAAAAATGGTTCATGATATAGCAAGAATGAGCAACTAGTTTGCTCAGCAAGTTTAAAACAATCATATAGATTTAATATATCATGAATGAATGGGAAATATCAACAATGATTCAACAATAGATATAACAATTGTGAATGAAACAGGATTCAAATTTTAATAAACAGAATATTTGAATCTTAAAATGCTGAGTGGTCACTAAGGACCCTGAACTAACTAGGGTATAATAGAGTTTCCTCTGACCCTTTGAGTTGTTTGGTTTTCAAGGGGATCAGCCTATTCAACCCGCTGTATATGCATTACATTTAGTCACTGGCGCCCAAAGTCGGTTTCCCGACACAAAATCCCCTAATTTAGGGTTGTTCAATTCTCAGACTTAATATAAGAAATCCGCACCCAACAATGGTTTGGATAAGCTTTTAAAAGTATTCAAGTTATTGAATTTAGAAACGCAATGTCTAGCTGAACTATTAGCTTCAGACATTTTTAATACAGTTCATGAATCAAGAACTAACAAGCTTCAAATGCACTAAGTGCGATTGTATAAACAATATGGATGTGGAATAATTTTAAATAATTAAACCACTTCAAGCTTTAACAATAAATACAAGTATGGAAACTTGTTCAACGATAATAATTGAGTAGGGTTAGAGAACTTGCCTTTTTGCTCAGCTACAATAATTGTCTAGCTTTAACTAACTTGCTTTGAAAGACCTAACATTAATAAAGTCGGTCTAATAATTAGTACGACGTATTTGCATAATTATACGCTTAATAACGAACTTATTTACCACATAAGTACTAACACATAAATTACATTAGTCAAAACAATATTATTAACCTTATAGACACTCAATCATTTTAGGTTAATAATTTGATAAGTTAGAAAATATTTTTCTTAAGTGTTGGACACTTATTACACCTTTAAACAACTTATTATAATTGTTTAATTAAATTCAATTTATTTTATTAACTCAATCTCTTTTTAATTACTATTTAATATTGATTAAATAGAAATTAATTAATTAACTCTAGTTATTATAAATAATAACTAATTGTACTTACATATTATTAAATAATAAATAATTATTAACTTAATTTTAACCTTCTTTAATTTAATGTTAATCAACCAATAATTAACCAAGTAATTAACCTCACTTATTATTTAATTAAGGAAATTAAATAATAGTTTACTAATCTTAATCCTCTTTAATTATTATTTAATGTCAATTAAATAATAATTAATTATTTAATTAATTTTAATTATTATTTAAGGTTAAATAATAATCAAATCATTCTTATTTATTATTTAAATTAAATAATAAATTATTATTCTAATAACTTAATTTCCATTAATCATTATTTAATGTTAATTAAATAATAATTAATTACTTAATTATCTTTATTTATTATTTAATAATATTTAAATAATAAATAATTAATTTATAAATTTTATCTCTCTTTAAATATTATTTAATAGGCATTAAATAATAATTGCTATTATCATCTTTATTTATTATTAACATTTAAAATAATAAATAAATAATAAATTTATTTAACCTAACCATGGTTTAGCTAACTAGATTAATATTTAAAATATTTAAATATTAAACTTATTGAAAAACATCCTCCCCAATATTATTTTTGTATTATTATTATTTTTGTTATAATTTTAAATTAATTTTCAAATATTTAAATTAATTAAAATTAACCCGAATGGCATTTTCGTAAATAAGTTGAAAAACCGGACCGAGGGCAGAATGGTAATTCTGCCAAGAAAAACACGGAGGGGCAGAATCGTAATTTCGCCGAAAATTTATTACCGCGCATGGCGCGCGTTTCAGTTTTACGGGTCAAAACGACGCCGTTTTGGAAAAGCCGGAAACGGCTTCCGCGCGTACGCGCGGAGTGAATTTTTCTACGGACGCCAAACGACGTCGTTTGGCACCGCGTCCTCGGTGAACAGTACCTCGCGCATTGCGCGGCCAGTGTTAAAAATTTTCTTCCAAGCAGAATGTGAACAGTTCCGGCTATACACACTTTAATTAAAATTATACCTTCAATAAATCTTTATCTCTTCAATAAAAATCCAAAAAAATTACCAATCACCTTATATTAATTTATAACATGAAAAATTAATTTTTCATGATTTAATATCAATATTTTTTTATAAAAAATTTTACATCATACAAACTACCATAAATCATAACTTTTTGTATATAACTCCATTTTGAGTGATTCAAACTTTGTTTTTCTCATGATTTAATGTTCTATAATATTAGAACATCAAACCTAAGTTTTACAAAAATATTTTTGGTAATATATTTCAAAACTTGTTTACACACTACTAAATACATATTTTAGCATATAAAATATACCAAAATACAAACCAAACATATTAAACTCAAGCATGGCATAAATATTACCTCTACACATTAATAATTATATTAACATGCTTATACTAACATGGTGATTTATTTAATTTAAAAACAAAACTTTATTTAAAATAACCATTACCTTGATTTAATGGCTATCTTTCTTTTTCTTCCAAAGTAGGTGATGAATGAAGATGACATGCACCAAGAACTCCTTCTCCTCTCTTAGTATTTTGATCTCACTATTTTCTCACTCTCAAATGCTCTCTAGCTCTCTCTTTTGTTTGAAAATAAAAGATGAGAAATGATTTTCAAAATCTACTAAATTGTAAGTATACTTACAATGGGCATAGATATAAAATCTATATCTATCAAATTTCCATAATGAGAGAGCAAGGATACTTACACAAGAAAGCTAGCCATACATAGTTGGTGAAAAGAGGCATGGTTTATGTACTTAAAAAAAAAAAAAAAAAAACAAGCAACCATTATTTAATTAAATGAAAAATAAAATAAAACAAAACCTCACTTTTTCTCTCTCATTCATGCATGGTCGGCTGATCTCCCTTCTTTTGTCCCAAATTAAGTGTCACTTTTTACTTTTTAAACAATTAATAGTTAATTTAAGTATTTTCCAAGTGGGTCAATCATTGGGCTTTAATTTAAAATACCAATTGGGCTTCTATTAAATTGTTTGGGCTACTAAATTGTCAAATTTTATTATTCTCCACTTGGGCTACTAATTGACCCATGTTGGGCTAATTTAATAATTTATACATTAATTATTCAATCCATGATTAAATAAATAAATAGGTTGAATAATTAATTAAATATTTTAACCCATAAGTATTAAATTACTAAATGGACTAATAAATATTATTATTAATATTTCACATTATTTACATTAATTAATAATCATATTAATTAATTTATTATATTTAATTCACTCATTATATTCAATTTAATTGAATATTTAAATAATAGGAAACTTATCAATTATTTTGATATTAAAACTTTAGGGTTTATTCACTAATTTAATAACATATTAGTGACCCCCTTTAATTAATTTTAGTAATTAATTACATAATTATTTAATCACATAATTAATTAATCACATAAAAAGATTTAAATAATCTCATAAAACTAACTCGTTGGAAATTAAATTAATATTTTAATTAATAAAAATGTGGAAATTCTAGGACATTACATTTTCCCCTCCTTATAAAAATTCCGTCCTCGGAATTGTAAAATAAGGTTACTCAAATAAAAACGGGTAATTTGTCCTCATTTCCTCCTCTAATTCCCACGTAGATTCTTCAATGGCGTGAATCCTCCAAAGTACTTTGACAGAATGAATTATCTTATTTCTCAGTTTCTGTTCCTTCCTATCGAGTATCTGAACAGGAACTTCTTCATATGATAAGTCCTTCCCGACTTGAATTGGCTCATACGAGATAACGTGCTTGTAGTCTGGTTTGTATGGCCGCAATACCGACACATGAAACACATTGTGAATATGTTCCAATTCAGGAGGTAAAGCTACCTCGTATGCTACTTCACCCACTCTTCTCAATATTTCGAACGGTCCTATGAACCTTGGACTCAATTTCCCCTTCTTTCCAAACCTGATCTTCCCTTTCCAGGGAGATACCTTAATGAACACAAAACTCCCCACCTCGAAGTCTCGTTTCTGTCGATGTAAATCGGCGTATTTCTTTTGACGGTCTTGAGCTGCTACTAGCCGAGCTCTTATTACCTTGATAATTTCTACCGTCTGTTGAACCAATTCTGGCCCCAACAGTCGGCGTTCTCCTACCTCATCCCAACATAGAGGTGTTCTGCATTTTCTGCCATATAAAGCTTCGTAAGGCGGCATACCTATGCTCGCATGATAACTGTTGTTGTATGCAAACTCAACTAGTGGTAGATGGATTTCCCAACTGCCCTTGAAATCCATTACGCAGGCCCTGAGCATATCTTCCAATGTCTGAATTGTTCTCTCACTTTGCCCATCGGTCTGCGGATGATACGCTGTACTCATTCTTAACTGTGTCCCCAATCTCTCCTGAAGACTTCTCCAAAATTTTGACGTGAAGCGCGGATCTCTGTCTGACACAATCGATACCGGCACCCCATGTCTTGAAACTATCTCTTTGATGTACAGTTTGGACAACTGATCCAAACTGAACCTAATCTTGATCGGCAAAAAGTGCGCTGACTTTGTTAGCCGATCCACAATCACCCAAATTGCGTCATATCCCTTCTGTGTTGCTGGAAGTCCTACCACAAAATCCATTGTGATATGCTCCCATTTCCACTCAGGAATTTCTAACGGCTGTAACAATCCACTTGGTCTCTGATGTTCGGCCTTTACCCTCTGACAAGTTAGGCATCGGCTGACACATTCTGCAACCTCCCTCTTTAAATTCGGCCACCAAAAATGCTGACGTAGATCTTGATACATCTTCGTACTTCCCGGATGTATCGAGTATCTAGTACTGTGAGCCTCTTGCAAAATTTCCTCTCGTAATTCAGGCACTAGCGGTACCCAAACACGATTTTCAAATCTCAGCAATCCCATGCTATCAATTTTAAACTTGACCTCTTCTCCATCGGTCATCCTCTTCCGGATTCTGTCACATTCCTCATCTTTGTCTTGAGCCTCTTTCACCCTATCTAACAAGGTTGGGCTCACCTCGACTTCTATTGACTCGTTTGGACTTCTCACTTCCAACTCCATTCGAGCCATCTCTTGAACCAATTGTTCTTGATCTGTCAATATGAACAATTTCTCCCTGCTCTTTCTACTCAGAGCATCCGCTACTACGTTGGCCTTGCCGGGATGATATAGAATTTCACAATCATAATCTTTGATCAATTCCAACCATCTCCGTTGCCTCATATTCAGCTCCTTCTGTGTGAAGATATACTTCAGACTCTTATGGTCTGTGAATATCTCACATTTTTCTCCGTACAGATAATGTCTCCAAATTTTAAGGGCAAACACTACCGCTGCCAGCTCCAAGTCGTGGGTAGGATATCCCTTCTCATAATCTTTTAATTGTCTGGACGCATACGCAACGACTTTGCCGTTTTGCATAAGCACACAGCCAAGCCCCTTGTGCGATGCATCACTGTAGACCGTAAAACCTCCTGTATCGTCTGGTAAGGTCAATACAGGTGCTTCACTAAGTCTTTTCTTTAACTCCTGAAAACTTTCCTCACACTTCTCTGTCCACACGTATTTCACCGTCTTTCTTGTTAAGTTGGTCAACGGTGTTGCTATCTTTGAGAAGTCTTGAATGAACCTCCGATAGTAACCCGCTAACCCTAAGAAACTTCTTACTTCTGTCGGCGTCCTTGGTTGCTCCCAATTCATTACCGATTCAACCTTCGCCGGATCAACCGAAACTCCTTCCTTGTCAATAACATGACCCAAAAATTGAACTCTTTCCAACCAGAATTCACACTTTGAAAACTTAGCGTACAACCGCTCCTTCCGTAAAATCTCCAACACCAATCTTAGGTGTTCAGCATGCTCCTCCTCCGTTTTGGAATACACCAGAATATCGTCAATGAACACGACTACAAATTTATCCAATTATTGCTTGAATATTCTGTTCATCATGTCCATAAATGCGGCTGGCGCATTCGTTAGTCCAAACGACATCACCAGAAACTCATAATGCCCATATCGAGTTCTGAATGCCGTCTTGGGTATATCCTCCTTCCTGACTTTCAACTGATGATAACCAGTCCTTAAGTCAATCTTTGAAAAGTACTTCGCCCCTTTCAATTGATCGAAAAGATCGTCAATTCGTGGTAACGGGTACTTGTTCTTAATTGTCACCTTATTCAGCTCTCTATAATCCATACACAATCTCATCGATCCATCCTTCTTCTTTACAAACAGCACCGGTGCTCCCCATGGAGAAACACTTGGCTGAATGTACTTATTGTCTAGCAACTCCTGCAATTGCACCATCAATTCCTTTAGTTCTACCGGAGCCATCCTATATGGTGCTTTCGATATCGGTGCTGTCCCCGGTACTAAATCAATCACAAATTCTATTTTCCTGTCCGGCGGTAAACCCGGCAGTACATCTGGAAAAACATCCGTAAACTCCCTAACTACTGGTATTTGCTCCATCTCGGGACTCACCACTTGTGTGTCAACCACATGAGTCAAATACCCTACACAACCTTTCTTCAATAATTTCTTGGCCTGCATCATCGTCAGACAAGAAGACTGTCTTGACGATTTGCTGCCATAAAATACGACCTTAGACTTATTTGGTGTCTTAAGGTGTATGCACTTCTTTTGACAATCAATTATCGCCCCGTGGTTAAACAACCAATCCATCCCAAGTATTACATCAAATTCCCCCAGACGTATTGGAATTAGATTCACATTTAATTTCTGACCCCTGATTTCAGCACAACAATTTCTATGTATGTACTCTACCGGAATCACTTCTTTATTAGCAACTTCTATGTTCATTGAGTTTTCTAGTTTGTCCCTAGGCAACTCTAATCGTCTAGCGAAATCATCAGACACAAATGAACAGGTAGCACCCGAATCAAACAATACATATGCATTTATATTATTGATCGGAATAATACCTGACACCACGTCTTTTGACCCCACGGCATCCTGTACCGTCATATTGAAAGTCCGGGCTGTCGGCTTGTTCTGTGGTACCGGTCCCCCGATAGCCAATTTGCTGTTATTGCCCCTGTAGCCGCTACCCCCGTCATTCTTCTTCTTAGGGCAATCTTTTATCAGGTGGTCAGATGCTCCGCAAGAAAAGCATCTCACTTTCTTTGGGAGGGGACAATTTGGAGAAATATGTCCCACCTGACCACAATTGTAGCATGTATTCTTCCCTTTCCTGCACTCTCCGAAGTGGTTCTTTCCACATATATTGCATGCTGGCTTTTTCTGAACACTTCCTTGTTGATTCCCCGAGCTCTTGTCGTTGCTGCTGTTGTCCCATTTGCGCTTGTTGTTATTATTGTTGTTATTATTGCCTCCACTGTTGTTGTTCTTGCTTCCCCCTTCATTTTTCTTCTTGTTTCTCTCCTGGTTGTACTTGGTTAACGCGTCACTTCCTCCTTCAGCAATGATTGACTTCTCTAGCAAAGTTGCGAACGAGTCAATCTGCAGTACTGCTACCTTGTTGAATATCCAAGGTCTCAATCCATTCTCGAACCTCCTGGCCTTGCGTTCCTCCGTGTCTACCTGATGTGGAGCGAACCTGGCCAGCTCATTAAATTTTGCCGCGTACTCCGGTACCGACATGTTCTCCTGTTTCAGTTCTAGAAACCTTACCTCCATCCTACTCTTCATACTTTTCGGGAAATAATTCTCGTCGAATATTTCCTTAAATTTCGTCCAGGGCACCACACCATCCCCAGCCCTATTCTGATTGGCTTCCCACCAGAAATTGGCTTCGCCCTTCATCATGTAGGTAGCAAAAACTGTCTTTTGCTCCTCAGCTACTCTTGCGATAACAAACGCCTTCTCTATCTCCTTTATCCAAGACTGGGCCTCTATCGGGTCCGACGTTCCCCTAAACTCTGGCGGTCCCACCGCTTTAAAATCTTTGAAATTTGCCAACTGAGTTGGTGGTGGTGGTGGTGGATTTGCTACAACAGGGTGGCGGTTTTGCATTGCCTCAGCTAGCATGTCGACGAAGTTTTGCATAGGGTCTACGTTGTGTCCCCCCGCGTCGTTGTTAACTGACTCTTCTACCCCCTGGTTCCTTGGTGGTTGTCTACGTGGCGGCATTTTCTGTTATAAACAAAAATTTACATTATTATACTGGTTTCATCTTTTTCATTTCATTATTTTGTATCTTAGACAATGTTTAGCTAAAATACAAGTAATTATTTCAACACGCATATAAACATAAATTCAATTGCATTTATACTCATATGCTAAAACAGGAGTGCGTAGCACTTTACATCAAAAGCATACTGCTATAAATGCTTCTATCCCAGAGAAGCTACAAAAGATGGGATCTGACATATCCTACAACTTCCTAGAGTTGGGATTTAGTGACATATTAACCCTCTAATAAAACAAAAGTTGGGTTCTACTGCATCTATTTACATACGAAATTAGAAAACAACTACTACTACTACTGACTGCGCATCCCCCTACGGATCGCGTCGTCATACTCCTCATCCCCGATGGCCATCACCACACTCCTGCTGATGGTGTGCATAGACTGGCCCTCCTCAGCTGGGTAGTAGTGCACCCTGCTCTGAAGCCTACCATATGAAGATCGGTAGACGTAGCTAAGTCTATCCGTCCTCACCCGCTTCTCGCGGACCTCCTCCTCTAGCTCAATCATCTGACCATAAGCGGCATCCCGCTGTCTCTCCATCTCTATACGGTCCTCTATCGCCTCCTGCCAGTGTGCACGGATGGCGGCCTTCTCTGCCTGAACCTGCTGAACCTTCAACTCAGCCTCTGCCAACCTAGTCTCAACCACTGCTAATTTAGCCTGCAGCTCTACATCCTGCTCTACCAGCTGATGAGTTAGCACCGCAAAGTGCTCCACTGAATCCTCGTACTCCTGTACCTGATCCTCCAGTCCTACAATCCTCTCCTTCAGCTCTGCGTTCTCGCCAGAGAACTGATAAGCCGCATCCCTATACTGATCCTCCATGTGCTGGTGGGTCAGATTCTGCTCCTCTAGATGCTGGACCCTTGCCTCCAGCCCCTCGTTCCTATCGGTCAGTCCCTCTATGATGTCAGCGGCAGTGGTGCCCATGCCATCAGCTGACTCCTCCTCCTCAGACTCCTCTGACTCTGCCTCATCCTCACTGTAAGGCCTCATGACTCCGCCCCAGACGGGCTCCACACGATCCCCCTCCTCAGGATCTGACTCTGGCTCCTCTACGGGTGCAGCCACCAGCGGCTGTGCAGTATCCATATGGATATCAATATAGTCCTCCTCAGCAGTGCGACTCGACTGTCCGATCTCTGCCATCCTATATCATAAAACAATAACACACGTTAGTACAGCAATAAAATATATTCATTGATGAAATGAAATGATATTTTATCATGTACATCTCGGCTCGATGGATTTTCTAAATCCATCTCCAAAAATACACAACATGATGAATCTCCCCGATTCATCCCCTAACGCACTCGATATGAGTTTAATACTAAGGTTATAACTTAGGTTTCGCAAATCCTAACGTTTCTAACCTACAGCTTTGATACCAACCTGTGACGACCCCAAATCCGGGTTCCATAACCTCGAGTTTGGTTCTCACTATTCAACACATTACTAACAATTAAATACATACATTGCATTTAAATATCGCGGAATAATACATATTGGTTCCCTTCAAAAGGTTACAATACCAGGGTCTATCAACCTTAACATAATAACAGTTCCTATCACAAGGAATTACAAAAGGCTTAAAAACCGTAAATACATAATTAAAGATCTAATTAGCATGCCTAAGCTAACTTAAGCTCTGGCTTTTCCTTTTCCTTTATCCTTCTTTGAGCAATCAGGATTATCTGAAAAATGGTTCATGATATAGCAAGAATGAGCAACTAGTTTGCTCAGCAAGTTTAAAACAATCATATAGATTTAATATATCATGAATGAATGGGAAATATCAACAATGATTCAACAATAGATATAACAATTGTGAATGAAACAGGATTCAAATTTTAATAAACAGAATATTTGAATCTTAAAATGCTGAGTGGTCACTAAGGACCCTGAACTAACTAGGGTATAATAGAGTTTCCTCTGACCCTTTGAGTTGTTTGGTTTTCAAGGGGATCAGCCTATTCAACCCGCTGTATATGCATTACATTTAGTCACTGGCGCCCAAAGTCGGTTTCCCGACACAAAATCCCCTAATTTAGGGTTGTTCAATTCTCAGACTTAATATAAGAAATCCGCACCCAACAATGGTTTGGATAAGCTTTTAAAAGTATTCAAGTTATTGAATTTAGAAACGCAATGTCTAGCTGAACTATTAGCTTCAGACATTTTTAATACAGTTCATGAATCAAGAACTAACAAGCTTCAAATGCACTAAGTGCGATTGTATAAACAATATGGATGTGGAATAATTTTAAATAATTAAACCACTTCAAGCTTTAACAATAAATACAAGTATGGAAACTTGTTCAACGATAATAATTGAGTAGGGTTAGAGAACTTGCCTTTTTGCTCAGCTACAATAATTGTCTAGCTTTAACTAACTTGCTTTGAAAGACCTAACATTAATAAAGTCGGTCTAATAATTAGTACGACGTATTTGCATAATTATACGCTTAATAACGAACTTATTTACCACATAAGTACTAACACATAAATTACATTAGTCAAAACAATATTATTAACCTTATAGACACTCAATCATTTTAGGTTAATAATTTGATAAGTTAGAAAATATTTTTCTTAAGTGTTGGACACGTATTACACCTTTAAACAACTTATTATAATTGTTTAATTAAATTCAATTTATTTTATTAACTCAATCTCTTTTTAATTACTATTTAATATTGATTAAATAGAAATTAATTAATTAACTCTAGTTATTATAAATAATAACTAATTGTACTTACATATTATTAAATAATAAATAATTATTAACTTAATTTTAACCTTCTTTAATTTAATGTTAATCAACCAATAATTAACCAAGTAATTAACCTCACTTATTATTTAATTAAGGAAATTAAATAATAGTTTACTAATCTTAATCCTCTTTAATTATTATTTAATGTCAATTAAATAATAATTAATTATTTAATTAATTTTAATTATTATTTAAGGTTAAATAATAATCAAATCATTCTTATTTATTATTTAAATTAAATAATAAATTATTATTCTAATAACTTAATTTCCATTAATCATTATTTAATGTTAATTAAATAATAATTAATTACTTAATTATCTTTATTTATTATTTAATAATATTTAAATAATAAATAATTAATTTATAAATTTTATCTCTCTTTAAATATTATTTAATAGGCATTAAATAATAATTGCTATTATCATCTTTATTTATTATTAACATTTAAAATAATAAATAAATAATAAATTTATTTAACCTAACCATGGTTTAGCTAACTAGATTAATATTTAAAATATTTAAATATTAAACTTATTGAAAAACATCCTCCCCAATATTATTTTTGTATTATTATTATTTTTGTTATAATTTTAAATTAATTTTCAAATATTTAAATTAATTAAAATTAACCCGAATGGCATTTTCGTAAATAAGTTGAAAAACCGGACCGAGGGCAGAATGGTAATTCTGCCAAGAAAAACACGGAGGGGCAGAATCGTAATTTCGCCGAAAATTTATTACCGCGCATGGCGCGCGTTTCAGTTTTACGGGTCAAAACGACGCCGTTTTGGAAAAGCCGGAAACGGCTTCCGCGCGTACGCGCGGAGTGAATTTTTCTACGGACGCCAAACGACGTCGTTTGGCACCGCGTCCTCGGTGAACAGTACCTCGCGCATTGCGCGGCCAGTGTTAAAAATTTTCTTCCAAGCAGAATGTGAACAGTTCCGGCTATACACACTTTAATTAAAATTATACCTTCAATAAATCTTTATCTCTTCAATAAAAATCCAAAAAAATTACCAATCACCTTATATTAATTTATAACATGAAAAATTAATTTTTCATGATTTAATATCAATATTTTTTTATAAAAATTTTTACATCATACAAACTACCATAAATCATAACTTTTTGTATATAACTCCATTTTGAGTGATTCAAACTTTGTTTTTCTCATGATTTAATGTTCTATAATATTAGAACATCAAACCTAAGTTTTACAAAAATATTTTTGGTAATATATTTCAAAACTTGTTTACACACTACTAAATACATATTTTAGCATATAAAATATACCAAAATACAAACCAAACATATTAAACTCAAGCATGGCATAAATATTACCTCTACACATTAATAATTATATTAACATGCTTATACTAACATGGTGATTTATTTAATTTAAAAACAAAACTTTATTTAAAATAACCATTACCTTGATTTAATGGCTATCTTTCTTTTTCTTCCAAAGTAGGTGATGAATGAAGATGACATGCACCAAGAACTCCTTCTCCTCTCTTAGTATTTTGATCTCACTATTTTCTCACTCTCAAATGCTCTCTAGCTCTCTCTTTTGTTTGAAAATAAAAGATGAGAAATGATTTTCAAAATCTACTAAATTGTAAGTATACTTACAATGGGCATAGATATAAAATCTATATCTATCAAATTTCCATAATGAGAGAGCAAGGATACTTACACAAGAAAGCTAGCCATACATAGTTGGTGAAAAGAGGCATGGTTTATGTACTTAAAAAAAAATAAAACAAGCAACCATTATTTAATTAAATGAAAAATAAAATAAAACAAAACCTCACTTTTTCTCTCTCATTCATGCATGGTCGGCTGATCTCCCTTCTTTTGTCCCAAATTAAGTGTCACTTTTTACTTTTTAAACAATTAATAGTTAATTTAAGTATTTTCCAAGTGGGCCAATCATTGGGCTTTAATTTAAAATACCAATTGGGCTTCTATTAAATTGTTTGGGCTACTAAATTGTCAAATTTTATTATTCTCCACTTGGGCTACTAATTGACCCATGTTGGGCTAATTTAATAATTTATACATTAATTATTCAATCCATGATTAAATAAATAAATAGGTTGAATAATTAATTAAATATTTTAACCCATAAGTATTAAATTACTAAATGGACTAATAAATATTATTATTAATATTTCACATTATTTACATTAATTAATAATCATATTAATTAATTTATTATATTTAATTCACTCATTATATTCAATTTAATTGAATATTTAAATAATAGGAAACTTATCAATTATTTTGATATTAAAACTTTAGGGTTTATTCACTAATTTAATAACATATTAGTGACCCCCTTTAATTAATTTTAGTAATTAATTACATAATTATTTAATCACATAATTAATTAATCACATAAAAAGATTTAAATAATCTCATAAAACTAACTCGTTGGAAATTAAATTAATATTTTAATTAATAAAAATGTGGAAATTCTAGGACATTACAGGCAGAATCGTAATTCCGCCGAAAAGTTTCTTACCGCGCATTGCGCGCGTTTTAGTTTGTTACGGGTCAAAACGACGCCGTTTTTGAAAAGCCGGAAACGGCTTCCGCGCGTACGCGCGGAGTGAATTTTCTACGGACGCCAAACGACGTCGTTTGGCTCCGCGTCCTCGGTGAACAGTACCTCGCGCATTGCGCGGCCAGTGTTAAAATTTTTTTCTTCCTAGCAGAATGTGAACAGTTCCGGCTATACACACTTTAATTAAAATTATACCTTCAATAAATCTTTAACTCTTCAATAAAAATCCAAAAAAATTACCAATCACCTTATATTAATTTATAACATGAAAAAATAATTTTTCATGATTTAATATCATTATTTTTTTTTATAAAAAATTTTACATCATATAAACTACCATAAATCATAACTTTTTGTATATAACTCCATTTTGAGTGATTCAAACTTTGTTTTTCTCATGATTTAATGTTCTATAATATTAGCACATCAAACCTAAGTTTTATAAAAATATTTTTGGACATAAATTCCAAAACTTGTTTACACACTATTAAATACATATTTTAGCATATAAAATATACCAAAATACAAACCAAGCATATTAAACTTAAGCATGGCATATATATTACCACTACACATTAATAACCATATTAACATGTTTATACTAACATGATGATTTATTTTATTTAAAAACAAAATTTCATTTAAAATAACCATTACCTTGATTTAATGGTTATTCTTCTTTTTCTCCCAAAGTATGTTGTGAAAGAAGATGACATGCACTAGCTTAGCACTCCTTCTCCTTCTCTTGCTCTCTCTCAAAATATTTTGCTCTCAAACTCTCTCTAGCTTGGAAAATGGAAGAAAAAGAAATGATCAATACAAGCTCCTAAATTGTAAGTATACTTACAATTTGGAGAGATATAAAATCTATATCTATGAAAATTGTCATCATGAGATAACAATGATACTTACACAAGAAAGCTAGCCCATACTAAGTTGGTGAGGATTTTGTGGGAAAAGACTTTCCCAAAAATCAAAACAAGCAACCTTTAATTAAATAAATAAATAAAAGAAAATAAAAGAAATTATTTTCTCTCTCCTCATTCACATGATGCTCGGCTGATGGGTGTGTGATTTGTCCCAAAATAATTGTCCTAAGTCACCTTTTAATTAATTAATAAGTTATTTAATTATTTTTCCAAGTGGGCCAATCATTGGGCTTTAATTTAAAATACCAATTGGGCTTCTATTAAATTGTTTGGGCTACTAAATTGTCAAATTTTATTATTCCCCACTTGGGCTACTAATTGACCCATGTTGGGCTAATTTAATAATTTACACATTAATTATTCAATCCATGATTAAATAAATAATTAGATTGAATAAATAATTAAATATTTTAACCCATTAGTATTAAATTACTAAATGGACTTATAAATATTATTTATTAATATTTCACATTATTTACATTAATTAATAATCATATTAATTAATTTATTATATTTAATTCACTCATTATATTCAATTTAATTGAATATTTAATTAATAGGAAACTTATCAATTAATTTGATACTAAAACTTTAGGGTTTGTTCACTAATTTAATAACATATTAGTGACTCCCTTTAATTAATTTTAGTAATTAATTACATAATTATTTAATCACATAATTAATTAATCACATAAAAAGATTTAAATAATCTCGTAAAAATAACTCGTTGGAAATTAAATTAATAATTTAATTAATAAAGATGTGGAAATTCTAGGACATTACAAAAATTATATTAAAAAATTTATATCGTATATTGTATTATTTTAAAAAGTGTATATGAATGTATTAAAAAATATATATAATAATATTACTATATATTCAATTATTTAATTTCATATTTAATGTATAAGTACAATTTATATATATATTATTTATACTCAAATTATAAGTTAAATAACAAATACTATAATTTTAAATTATTATCAACATTAATTTATGTTTTACACGATTTATCAATTTAATAATATTAAATTCTTAAATTTTATAATTGTTGCTACTCATTAATGAAAAATGTTTAACTAACAAAAAAAACAATTCAGAGAAAATCATAATATAATGTTTATGGTAAAACTTGTGCTGATGTGAATTAGCAAAATACCAAATAATTATTTTATAATTAGTTATGTATGTCTTTTCTTTAGAAAAATGATATAATTGCGAATATTTGCATCAATTTTTTAAGTGTGAATTGAGTGCACGAGTATTAATGATAAATTTTTTTAAAAAAAATGTGTGATAAGTGAAATTCTTTTATATTTTATCCAATTTCATATATTTATATATTTCATCATATCCGTCCCAAATTATATGATTATTATTGATTTTTGAAAGTCAATTTAAAATATTTTTAAACTCAAATTTGAAATAACTCATTGAAAATTACGAAACAATAAAATTTATAATGAATAATATTTTTTAAATAATTTATATTATTTAACATTATATTAATTATAATAAAAATAATTTATATCAATTTTAAATTTAAAAATCTTTTAAATTAATTTTAAATTTTTTAAATAATTAAATAATATAAAACAAAAAATTATATAATTATAATTAAACACAAATTTATTCCAATAGTTTGTTTTACGACTTCATAGAGTTTGTTTTTCGTTCATGTTTTGTCGTGTCTGCTTCTTTAGTAAGTTTAAAACTATTTCGAAGACCGTTTTTCATTTTTTTTTATTTTTTAAGAAAGGAAAAAACAGTGGAAACAGCAAAGCAAAAATTAGGAGAATACATTATTAGACAGCAAAGAACACAACTGGGGTAGGTATTGGCAAACTGAGGAGACCAGCAGAACCTGCCGGATTTCTCTCTCGTGGGGGAACTCAATCGCAACTCTCCTACTTGATCCATATTTTCTGTGCTTCTGTTTCTTCCTCCGAATGCTTTTTCTTCCCTCACTAGGTTAGTTCCCATCTCTCTTTCCTTATATATGTGTGTTTAGGGAACTGGAAATTTCTATCTTAGGTTTCTGTATGATTGTCGACAAAGTTTTGGATATTGAATTTTTTTCTTTGAGGTGAAATTTTGATGGGTGTGTCAATTTTTTTAGTTCTTTTTGAAATTTTAAGGGTTTGTGTGGACAGGGTTTTAACTGGTTTTAGTTGGACTTACTAGGTTTTCGAATTATGTGTTTTTTTGTGGATCATTTTGGTCAAGATTGGAACTTTATATTTACGGTTCCAAGTAGTGATTTGAAGTTGGATTTTGTTTTGGTAAAACTGTTTTCCAGATGATTTTCCAAACTTGATTTTGCATTATCAAATTTTCTTGTCAACAAAATAATATATTTTAGAATTTGCGCAAGTTTTTTTTTTTTTTGGTACTACTATTTTCCAGGTTATCTACGGAAAAGAAATACTCCATGTGTGTGTCTGGCATTTTATGTATGAATCTAATGTGGCACATTTCGTTTGTGTGTCAGATCCAGGTTAGTTTGTTGGAACTGATCTTTGGTTATTTTTAGGTTTATATTTGAGATTGTTGTTCAGGTACGTTGTACTCATCATGGTTATCGAACTTCAACAATTTAACTATTCTCCGTTGAAGCTTCATCAGTATTTTGACCCAAGTGTGAACACATGTTGGCTTCAACAACTAATCAAAAACTTTGACTTGAAAATTCAGCATACCCACTTGATAGAAAAGGCCATCACTAAGAGCTAGCCTTTAATTTGAAACTGGAGAGATATACGCTGAGATCTTGATTATTATTTTCCGAATTTCGTATGGCTGTTACTTGGAACGACACCAACTGTGAATCATCTTTTAAACCATGCAATTGCTACAAAGTTGCAAGTTTGACAGAAACCATTTTGGGCTCAACTCAGACCTTGAATTTGAAAGATCAATATGTTCTTGGAGATCAGTTGGGCTGGGGTCAGTTTGGTGTTATCAGGGCATGCTCAGATAAGTTTACTGGAGAAGTACTGGCTTGCAAATCAATCTCTAAAGATAGATTGGTTACGGAGGATGATGTTCGAAGTATCAAGCTTGAGATTGAAATAATGTCTAGGTTGTCTGGACACCCAAATGTTGTAGATCTCAAGGCAGTTTATGAGGAGGAAGATTTTGTTCATCTGGTTATGGAGCTATGTGCTGGTGGGGAGCTTTTCCATCAATTGGAGAAGAATGGGAAATTTTCTGAGGGTGAGGCCAGGGTTATATTCAGGCAACTGATGCAAGTGGTTAAGTATTGTCACGACAAGGGTGTTATTCATAGAGACTTGAAACCAGAGAACATCCTCCTAGCTACAAAAGTCTCCTCTTCACCAATTAAATTGGCTGATTTTGGTCTTGCAACCTACATCAAACCAGGTAAATACTCGTTTTCATCTGATGTTCCTTGCATCAATGTCCTTGTAGAATATAAATGCTATTGTGTTTAAGCATTTCGGTTTTGTTCCAACAGGACAGAAATTGCATGGGACGGTTGGTAGTCCATTCTATATAGCTCCTGAGGTTCTGGCTGGAGGTTACGACCAGGCAGCTGATGTCTGGAGTGCAGGGGTTATTCTTTACATTCTTGTCAGTGGAAGGCCGCCGTTTTGGGGGAAGACTAAGTCACAAATTTTTGATGCTGTTAGGGCAGCTGATTTACGTTTTTGGTCTGACCCCTGGGATAATATATCTGATTCTGCCAAGAAATTGATTAGGGAAATGCTCTGTACAGACCCATCGCAGAGGCTTACGGCTCAGCAAGTTCTAGGTAGGTTGGTTACCCACTTCTTGTTCCAGATATGCTTTACTCTTGCATCTGAATAGATGTCCTAATTAAGCTTTTATTTAAGCATACTATGCTGAAGAAAGGTTAACGTATTAGTTTTAGTTTTATGATTTTACTAGTGATTCACGAGTAAAATGACTATATCTAGAACATTAATAGATTCCACCCTCTTATACAGAAGATGTAAAATTGAAAAGAATCTGAGACTAGATACTCAAAAGTTTCAATTTGATATATAGTATATTGGATTAGAGTAAATGGTTATTAATGAGCATCCTATTGTAAATTATTGTTTTACTTGATACAGTTCCTTAACACTCATGAAACACTTGCCCTTTCTTTCTGTCTTATTTTTGCAATGCTTTCAAGCATCTTAATGAACATGCATTGATAGTTTCATACACGTAGTAGATTCAGTGATGTTTCAGGTGTGTCGTCGTTGAATAAGTTATCTCACTATGTGATGAAGAAAACACTATTCTTTTCTCTGACAATGAATGCTTGCCATGACTTTTACTACACTAGCAATTGCTTAATAGGTAACAGATTTGATTTGTATCCTTAAATGTACGATTTTAGAGAAATATTTTCCATGTCTTTGCTTCTGAATACTTGATTGTTGTTTCTCATCTTGCAGATCACGCATGGACAAAGGATCTTACAGTACTTTCTGAAGTACCATTTGTAAATGAAAGACTAAGTTTTGGAGGATTAGATGCTGGCGGAGGCTCTTTTTCTGCCTCATTTATGACAAGGAATGAGGACATTAGTTTTGGCACTGCAGCACCTGTTATTTTCAACTCCAAATCGTCTGCACGGACATGCAAATCATCATTGTTGTCTTCTTTCATTGTGGAGCCATCAATGCCTCTCTCCGAGTCTGGTGGGTTTTCCTTCCGTAGTAGCAATGGCGGATCAAAGACCCTGGAATTCTCCACCACTGTCTTCTCACTGCCCACCTTTGCATTCTTTAGCCCAGATCCAGTGTCCGAGCAAAGAAATTATGAAATGGAATTCTCAGCCAACATATGTAGAGTGGATTCAGTTCATAGAGGTATATTGTTTATTTCAACTTCAATAATACATACTGTCTAAAAACCCCTATGATTTATAACTATCTAACTTACCGTACAGAGGGAAGCTCAAAGAAGCTTTTCATGTTACCCGGTTCTTCTCCATTCTTTGGGCACGAGGCAAGAGATGGTAAAAGGACAGGAGGAACAAGTGGATCTAGAATGTCAAGCATCCACAGCAAGAGGAACCGTACAATCGGTCTTGGTGAGTTTGAGCAGGAAAATCTTATGGCTACTGAATCGGTTATTCGGTGGGCATCATGCACGCATCTCCCCACTCCTGATGCCCACATCTCCCCACTCCTGCGTCACTTAGGTCATCTCTTGTTTGTTGAAGTGTGAGCTGGCTGAGAGAATAGGATAACCAAGGGGCAGCTGATGAAGGATCAAAGTTCATCTACTAACATCCTACTTGAAACTTCTGACCAAAGTTTTATCCAAATCCTTCTTCTACTCATCAGGCTAATGCAAGTTTATGTAATTTACTAGAAAAATGTAGTTTAGCTCTAGTGCTGAATCCAGGGATTGGTTTTTTGTTTCATTTTACTTATTTTAGCAATTTACTACTGATAGTGAAGTAGTAGGGCGAGAAATTTCAAGGCCGTGTTCCAGCCATTTGTGTATGTATAGTTGGGTTGATTTTGACAGTTGAAAAGAGTTCTATATTCACAATTATTAGAGCTTTTTTCTGTCCGTCTCCTGCTCATAAAACTACCAATTAGTCATTGTTTTGAACTGAATTCATATGCCACGTCATTAATCATCTAATAAAGATTATAAAATTTTCATTTAGATAAACAAAAATATATTGGAACCCCGTCGTCATTACTGAGCAAAAGTTCACTCTCAAATTTAACTTTAAATATCAATTTCTTTCTTTTAAAGATAAGGTCCCAGATGTGGTTGGTTGCATGAAAGCCACAAAATTTTCCCAGATAAACTTGATAGAAATATAGAATCCACTAATAAACTCCCCGACAGAATTCCCAACACTCTTCTTAGTTTTCTTCATCACAAACACTAGCCAAATGGGGTGCCAAATTCACTCCTCGAATCCTCAATTTCTTAGCAGAATTTCAGAAAAAAGATTAACAGAATTAGCTTCATTTTCAACTGTTAAAATTCATCCGAAGCAGCTTAGGACTAAAACTATAAACCTATCTTCCTCTTATCGACAAGATGATCCCATTTCCACCACAAGTGTCGCTCAAACCCAACTGCCAAAACTTGATGATGTCTGTGTTGTTGAATTCAAGACTCTGGGGGCCTGCAAACTTGGTATTTCTAGATATCCCGATTTTGAATACAACGCCCAAGGGGGTAAGGGTACTGGAACAGGTACAAGCATCGCAGATAAAGAATCCAATGGTGAAACTGCGGTTGATTTTGATGTGAAAACGCTCTATATTCCATCATTGACAACAGCAACAACGAAATTCTTGGGGTTGCCTTTGCCACCTTTTCTCAAAATTGATATTGTTCCTCAATTGCTTAAAGGAACAATCAGCCCAGAATCTGGAAAGGTAGAGACTATACTTGGTAACATTAGATGGTGTTCTCCAAAAATTCTAATATGCTGCACCGAACCAAATTTAAAATACAAAAGGCCCTTGCTTAAAATGAATGAATGCTAACTGATGTTCTTTTCAGGTTGATTTAGAGTTTAAAGCAAAATTCTGGTTTTCTATCGGGAGTATTTATAAAGCTCCAGCGCTGCTGGTGGAGACGGTGTTGACATCCGAGGAATCAAAGGGAACACTGAGAAATGGAAGAGGAGAGAGGTTAGATGCACAAGGGAGGTGCAGACTGGTTGGGGTAGCAACAGTTGAGCCGATTAACGACTTTCTTATGGATTCCTTCCTTGCTCTTCCGACAGAGTGCCTTGCCAACCTGAATGCTATAATCTCCTTTCCGAGCACCTAAAGTCCTGCTGCCTAGCTCTCCTTTGCAAACAAAAGTAAAGAAATATATTTCTGTTTGCTTCAAGCACTTGGATAGCTTAAAAAAAACGGAGTTTTAGATGCCTTACTATCTTTGAGCAAAACTCGATAATGGAGATGTAGTTTGGGATATGTTGTTTCATTCAAGGGGCCAGTTGCAGGACCCTTAGTAATTCTGTTAGTTTCTTGGTGATAATTGACCTGAACTGTAGTAAATAGTTCCATGGGAACAATGCTAAACATTGATTCTTATTAATGTGAACAAGAGGGATTTAAATGTCTAGGCCATCAATTCCGGTGTTTCCTCTATCGAAAAATAATTCCACAAATAGTATTTTATTTTATTTTCCTTTTTTGTGAGAACCACATATTAAGGCCTGTAGAATCCTTTTTACGGTAACAATGAACAAGAGCACTCAGTTGTTCGGACATGACTTATTTTAAAATAATTTATAAATTAAATTTTAAAATAATTTATAAGTCCTATTAAGTGATAACTGTTAAACAAAAGTGTTTCTTTTGACTTATAAGTCATAAATTAAGTTAAAATAAAATGAAGATGCTTGACTAACATGACTTTTAAGTTAAAATAAGATATAAATACAATTAAAATAAAGATAAAACAGTCTTTACATTTATATTTAGTCAAACATACTTATTTTAAAATGACTTATAAATTATGTTTTAACAAGTCAGAATTTGGTACTTATCAAAAAGTAAGTCTAGAAATATGTCATCCTCAAACACTTCTGTAAAAAAGAACTTATAAGTTCACCAACTTATAAGTTCTTGCCAACAGGTAGGAACCCACAAGCCTATTCAATAGAAACTATATTCTCATCCCCTATATTGTTAAGAAAGCAATAATATCATCATCCATATTTTGCTCTGACTACTTGCAGACAACCAGATAACTTGGTCTAGTTTAGGTAACTGAATTAAAAGACCAGGGATATACGTAATGGTATCAACTCTAGGAAGCAATTAAAAAAAGAAAAAACCAATATACTTTTATAATATCTGTATATTACATTACCAAAAGAGTGTGTGCGCGCGCGTGTTGCACAAAATCAATAAATTTACAGAATTGAACACCACCTGTAGTGATAATACTGTCCACAGAAACAGTTACTTTACAACATAATGTAGAGCAACCTTCCAAAAGCTGTTAGGATTAACATTTGGTATAAATGTTAAAAGATGATTTTTTGCTTGCTTTCAATTAAGTGTCTCATCTAAACTCTTTTTGAGAAATCTCCTCGTCGCCTACTTTCAATTATGGCAGAAGAAAATACCTGCAAGAAAAATAAGATATCACATTCGAGGTTAGTTAACACTGGCTGTCTGGATTTTAGAAAGGACCAACATTACTAACTTTGCATACTCACGTACATGCTTTCCTCCCATTTGGATTACAGCAAGTGCAGATATTCAGTAGTATCAGTTATTCAGTTTATTCAAATGCAAGCCTTTGAGTGCCAACTAGGGCAGCATATTGACCCTTCCTGCCCAATAACTCAAAATGGGTCCCAAGCTCTGCAATACTTCCATCAGAACACAGAGCAATTTGATGTGCATTCTGGACTGTGCTTAACCTGTGAGCGATCACCAATGTAGTTCTTCCCTTCATCAGGTGGTTCAGCGCACCCTGAACCAGACGCTCACTGATTGTGTCCAAAGCGCTGGTGGCCTGTAGTAACATCAAGGTGACAAGGTGGTGTTAGTAATTGATAGTACCGAATAAGTTATGATATCGACTTCATTTTTCATTATCACGCAATAGTTTAGTATTACTTGAGCCGTACAGCTATGAGTTCATTAAAATCGCAACCCTGAGCTAGGACCACCTTTGAAAATACATGGCTACAAATCTAACATCATATTTGTTCCATCTGGCTGACTCATATGGTCCATTCTGTCAAATTACAAGTTTTGTTCTTCTAACTTGTATACGCACTGAAAATCAAAACTAAAAGCATACCTCATCAAGTATCAGGATTGGGGCATTCTTGAGTAAAGCCCTAGCAATAGCAATTCTCTGCCAATTGGAAGAAGCTTCAGCATCAAATATATTTCTCTCTCCAACACACGCGCACACACACACACACACACACACAGTATTATGCTAGTGTTACCTGCCTCTGTCCTCCACTCAACAAACCTCCTCGCTCCCCAACAAGTGTGTCATAGCCCTTTCCATATAACAACATTCAGCAAATAAGAAGAGAACTACGAGAGAGAAATAACACAGGTACATGTTAGAGATGACAAACCTGTGGGAGTGAAACTATGAAATCATGAGCATTTGCAGCTTTGGCAGCCTTTATCACGTCTTCCTTGGATACATAGTCATCTGGTAGGCCATATGCAATGTTTTCTCCCACAGATACCGAAAAAAGAACAGGTTCCTATGAAATTTTACTAGATCAACAAGTTATTTGAATGAAGTCAAAGAAGTTCATCTGAACTGACTCTTGATGAAATTTGATTCAACGAGGACACAACCCAACACAACTTCCCCTATAACCAATAGCCTAATAAATACTTGTCTGTACTGAGAGCCAGGTGATAATGGTAAATAAAGCTGAATATTTTTTTCCCTATGCCTATTCATTTTAGAAATTTCATTACGCTGTTCCTGTTTTGTTGAGGTTATTAAAGATTATATTATGACTATGTATAAGCTAATTAATTGTGCTCTTATTTGATTAGCATCTGAGGACTATTTGCATTGGTTTACGAAAGTTGGACTCCATAAAGAGAACTACAACATAAAATTCTAGTGTACGTTAAGTTGCTTGGCTACAACTCCAAGCCCTGTGTCCAAGCTGTATCTTTGAAAAGATTGAAACAATCATAAATCAAGGCCGCAAAGTTTCATGAAGTGTTTAGAATTGAAAAGTTGCATGAAGTGTTTAGAATTTAATTAGCAAAGTTCAAAAAGATACTTGATTCACTATGGAGACAACCCGAGCCCATTCACTCTTATCAAATGTTCGTAAATCCTCTCCTGCTACCGTGATTCGACCTCTGGTTGGCTGCAAAATATTGCACATCAACTTTACCAATCAATTACAGGAAAAACACGATTTTACCAATAGCCATAAAAAATGTTAGAACAAACCTCATAAAATCGTGCCAATAACTGTACAATTGTACTTTTCCCTGCACCGCTCGGTCCCACCAGAGCAGTTACAGTTCCACACTTTAGTGTCAGATTAAGACCTTTCAGGATTTCCACATCAGGCCTCAAAGGATAAGAGAAGTACACATCTGCAGATAAATATGAAAAGAGAAGGTATTGTATCGGCGCAGAGATGATAGAAATCCATTTTGATCGTTACATGTATACAACTACATACATACATACATAAGAGTAAATTAGAGGAAGTTTAAACAAAATAACCAAAACCATACCCCATTTTAGCTTTAACATTGAAGATTTTTTTGGTATATATTGGACCAGTGGTAACACAATTTTCTCAGTGAAACCTTCCATGTCATTTTGTTAGCATAGAAAACAGCATGATGCAGATCTGTGTATTAAGAACACCACCTCACCAACAAGGATCTTAATATACCTCTACTAATATGGCATGTGCATCATACATGTTTTCGATCCAATTCTGCCAAAATAAGTTGCATGAATGTTCTATTGAAAAAATTTAGTTACTTCATGATTAATATAACAAAAAAAAATTTAAGCTTTTTTCTACAACAGGGTAAACCCAGGGTTTATTTGGTATTTAAGTTGAAGGCTTATGTTTCGGAAAGGAAACAAGATCATCAAAGGAATGTAGAATATAAAATACAATATCGATAGGCCAAGCGTCCAACCATACTATTCTTACTCACTAATTTAGTAAGGGATAGAAAGGTATCATAGATACGTCCTTCCTCTCAAAGTAATTTCCTCTTACAAGTTGCAGTGCATATTACTTTTTATCTCATACATGCTCTTGAAAAGTGAAATATAATTGAATTTTTGAAGTGAAATACATTATGTATTTCTATAGTTCACAAAATCAGTATAAACTATAAACTGCTGCTCAGAAGATACCTTCAAGATATATATCACCAGATCCTGCAAGACTACGTACATTGCTAGCTCCTTTCAGGGATGACATGTAACTCATATTCTTAAATCGATTATCCCCATCTGAACCATTGATGAAAAACATTACAAAATTTTTATCAAGGGATTCCTTTTGCTTTAGATCTTTTTTCAAACCATAAGCAAGGGATTCATCAACTTCAGCCCCAGATAGAACAGTATTAATTCTCTCTGTAGCAGCAAAAGCTCCACGAAGATCTCCAAATGTGTTAACCAGCCCTTGGACCTTAAATTCATAATGCAAATTAGCATATGGAAGGTGGAAACAGCAAAAGGAGGAGAACAAAGGAAAATTGGGGACTCACAGCAAAAGTCAATGTGAAAGTGTATCCAATAAAGGAAGCCACAGTTCCCACGGATAGCTCACCCTATATGCACCAATGTGTAATAAGTTATAAGATTTAGCTAATTAAAAACTAAAAGTAGATCGATAAATGGCACCTACAAACATGTAAGCATCTGAACTTATTGATAAAACCATAAAAACATTCACCAATGAAAATAGCATAATCAAATAATTTTAGTGTGAAGAGCACCAAGCATCTGAACTTATTGATAAAACCATAAAAACATTCACCAATGAAAATAGCATAATCAAATAATTTTAGTGTGAAGAGCACCCACTAGATCACATATATAATATACAATTGAATAAGATATACAAAAAAAATGTTCCAACTCGAAGTTCTTACAGCTTTTACTTTGCTTCCTCCAAGACAATATAAAGCCATCAAAGATACATAAACTGCAACTCTAGTCAGCGATTCATTTAAGGATTTAAAAATCCCGAGCTTTATTCCACTATTCTGATAAGCATGAACCTGCCAAGCTCCACAGAAATAGATGCCAAGTGCACACATAAGGCAATAGTATGTATTAGTAATAACATGTATTAGTCATTATGGGACACGAAATATACAGATGGCAAGTATCTAACCTGGCTGCCAAACATTGACATTTGACGTTTTTCTCCACCAAATGATCTTACCTGCAGGCAGAAACAAGCTTCTTTGTTATGTCACTTGATACCATACTAGAGTTGATAAACCTTATATATTGTGTGCATATCATTTACTTCAGATGGTGAAACCACTGTATTAATGGGAAAGGGTGAGACGGAATAGTGTGACCGTAATTAAAAAAATAAAAAATAAAGAAAGTATCAAGATCTTACCGTACGTATAGCAGAAAAAGTTTCAGTTACACAATCTGCTATGTATGCTTGGGCCGCCCCATGAGCTTTAAAAACATTCACAGTTGACCGCTTGTATATAGCTGAGAATGTTATAGTCACCGACATGTATGAAAATGTGAACGAAATGGGAAGTTCCAGAAAATATCCAAAACGATTCATAACCAGTTAGAATATTTTGGCGGCTTCAAATGTAAGAAAGAGAGAGGAATGAAATTGAGATTTTTTATGCCCATAGAATTTTTTGTGATATTATTGTCTTATCTTATTCCTACACCTTGCACAAAGTTATATATAAATATATAAAAAAAATACTAGAAATTCACAGCACACTAAATTAGCCACTTGCTTTTAAAATAAATTTGTAGATACCAAAATTATTGATTTAGTATAATTGAAACTTTACATGATAAGAGATAGTACTGGAGATAATTCCAAGAAAAAAGTGGAAAAGAACTTCAGAAAGATGGAATCTACCACTATCACACTTTCCTCACAAAATAAAACATTGCTTAGTTTAACATATAGCAAAATAATGAATAAGTTATTACCAACTAAAACAGATACAACAAGCATAAGTATAGCCAATATTGGTGCAAGCGGGGGGGCTAGAGCAAACAGCAGGAAGATTGTTCCAACAACCTGCAAGAAAAGGGAAAAATCTCATGACTAAGTACATTCTCTTTTAAGCTCAGGAAAGCCTTCCTGCCACTATTTTAATAAGTAACCGTCGAGCATAACGTAAAATTTGGAATAAAAGGGGTAGATGATTCAGGAACATAGTTCATTGGGACTTTGAAGTGCAACTTATATCATGATCGTGTGGATTCTCAAAATGCTCACTTTTCACATGAAAGGAGAGAGAAAATAATCAATACAAAAGCTCACTTTTACTTAGTGTAGAGTAGCTTGCCTCAGATAGTGCCCTGAAACCACGATCCCTTGAAATGTTTTCACTCACAATACTTTTGAGTGAACCTAAATCAGATGTCAACAAAGCAGTGAGTTCACCCACCTGTAATAAGCAAGCCATAAAACCTCAAATCAATAATAGTGGCAAATAGTGTTCCTTTATGAGTGAAAAAGGGACAAAAGTAAAAGACGGGTGAAATAAATATAGAAGAAAACTAGAGTGAGTGGGTTACAAAAGTTTAGTTGTAAGTCTATGATAGGGAAAAAGGAAAGGCGTCTTAGCATGATAAACATAACAAATGCAAAAACAGCACTCATCAGAATCTGAATACAAACGGAAGCAAACCACTCATTCAAATGCAAGCAGAAACTGATGTTTTCACTTCCACGTCCTTATTGAGCTTGTTCAGAATTTCAAGCACTTTCATGGTTACATCAATAACTTGTATGTCATTTGTCATTCAAAATAATAATTAAAATTAATGTTGCATTTTCCATTATCTCTTTTTTCCCTATAACTGCATCCATCTTGTATCATGTACCCAGTGATTTTGGGTTTGAAGCTAAGTTTCAAAACACAGAAACTTTGGTAAAGCATTAATTCTAAATTTCTAATTGTTGTTCATTAACTTTGGGAAAGCAAATAAATAAAAGGCCTGTTAATTAAAAAATTCTCTCATCAGAAGCATTTTCAAGTGCAATTACAACATCTCTAAAAGTCGGTTCAAGTTCATAAAGTTAAGCATTTTATGAGACAATTATCGAAATTCTAAGATTTAATACCAAATATGTGTGCTTTTTTTCCCTTTTTTTCTATTATGTTACCTTTTACTCCGAATAAAGATAAAAACCTTGATCCAGAATGGAAAATAATTTAGTAGGCTACCAAAGCGGAAACCCAATTAGCACTGCTTGCATATCAGTTTTATCTCCACAAAGTCATTGTAGACATTATAACAAACACAACGCATCTAATATTTAGCAAGAATTCGTGCAACTTATGTGAAAAATAATAATAAATTTTCAGACAGATGATGTAGTAATAAAATAAATTAATAAATTTGATCTGCAACATGGAGCATATCATAGCACTGACAAAGACAACAAAGAAAATCCAATTTCTATACCTTGTAGCGGTCAAAAAACTCCACCTGCAAACATAACCAGTAGTAAATATTAAAAGACTGGAGTAATGTGTTCACAGGATACAACTTCACACAGAAGTAACTAAAAAGATACTCTGTTAAAACTCTAACGGATACAAGTAGTAATATGGAACAAGTACAACGATAAAAGAAGCGAGTGTTTTACCTTTCGAATCAGTACGCTGCTAAATATCTGAGCTCTTAAGCTGGACATGACGTTTTCCCATATGGTGTTCATATTTACAACATAAATAACAGTGAAAATTGGCTCTAATGTATACAAAACAGCCACCTTACTTAGCAGCTTCCACAGAGGCTCCGGCCTCGCCCCAATTAGCACTTCAAAAAATCTCCCTATAAAATCCCATATAAACTTATATTATAAGTATATAACATGTAACTGACCATAATGATGTGCTGGCAAAAACTATTAGTACTCGCTCTGTTCCACAAAAAGGAGTCCCATTTGCCCGGTTTATTCCCACAAAACATTTGTCTTTTCACTAACACGCTTGTCATCAAGTTTGCCATCAACGTTTCATTATCATGCCACAATTACTAAACTAAAAACTTACTAATTTAAAGGATAAACATTGAACAAAAATACAACCTTAATATTTGCAAATCTGCTAAGGAGAATCTTTTTGGTGAAATAGAGGGAGTATTTTTTGAAATTGAATTTAAGGATGTTGGGTGACATGTAAGTAGAGCTGACCTGCAGTGCACTTTATAAGCCTCTCTGATTATTTTTGTATTCTAATTCAATAAATTGCTTAAATAAATTCAAAATATGTTTTTGAGGAAAGTTAGAGATTAAAAGTTGTAACAAGCATCACTTTTTCTACGGTCCTATAAACTGAAGGACATCACCGAAAGTGTTGGGTAAACAGGAAACAGGGCCTCCTTCAATTTTCAGTTTTCAAATATATGAGCAACTAAAAAGTCAGTTGAACGTTACCGGAAAAGATGGGCATAGAGAGAGTGCAAGTGGAACAACATATGAGACTGAGAATGGAAGCCGTGAGTCTCAGTTTGTGACGGGCCAGAAGGGCCCACAAGAGACCCCAACTAATTGCAGTGGATGGTTGTATTACGATTTCGGAATCATGATCATCGTCGATATTGGGGTCATCGGTGGAGATATTGGGGTCGGAAGCTGGGCCGGTTATGTAAGCGGAGCGTGTCAGAGTTGAGGAGCGCCTTGGGATTCGAGGAATTCGTTGGGGCAGCCAACAAAAAGCTTGGGAAGAGGAAATAGAGGAGAGAGAGATTGTGGGAGGGGTGTATGACGATGTTTTAAGAGTGTAGTAATAGCACTTTCTTGGAATTGGACGGTTGACAGAAGGTATGAGCGAAAGAGTTGCCGAGGCCATCGGCGGTCGAGGAGGCGACGGCGGCGGAGTTGATAAGTTTATGATACCAGTGAAAGATACAGCTACTCCACTTAGCACCACAACCTTGGGTTACTGAGGAGCAGGTTGTTGCGTGAAAGTCATTGTGGGAATGTATTGGCCGATGATGCTCTTGGTCTTGGACGCACTGTAAAAAGGGGAAACATGCCCTAATCCTCCGTTCTACCTCTATTAGCAGTGAATTCGGAACGAAACGATTACGAAAACTTTCTTATATTTAAAATATTCACCCTCTTCTAAAATCATTACCAATATTTACGAATAAGACCTGAAATTAATTTTTTAATTAATTCAAAAATTAATCGTGTAGACAAGGTTTTAATTTATATTATTTAACTAAATTAACTTGACAATATTAAATATTTAATTAAATATATATATATATATATATTTAATTATTAATGATAAGTTTATTATTAAGATATTCATATCCCATTTATGTTTATTCATTTTTTAAACTTTATTAATGTATTCAATTATAATCATATTTAATTATAAATTTTATAAAATATAACAAATTTATACTCAATACAAAATAAAATTTATTTTTATTATATATTTGAACAATTACTATTATTTTTATCTATATTATTTTAATTCTATAAATTATTAAACTTTATTTATTTCATAGTTGATTATAGAATTTCAACTATTAATTATATATTTAAAAAATATAAAATTATCAATAAAATTATAAAATAACAATAAAATAAGATCTGTATCTCGCACGGGTTAATAGACTAATACTGATAATAAAGGAGAATTATTTTATTTTTTAAAATAAAAGAATTATATGAATTTATTATTTTCTTGACTAATATAGGTATGAAAATTACAAGTTATATGATATTAAATTAAAAGTTCTATTATTTTTTATATTGAAATAACTCACAATAATTTTATTTTAAAATACTTCTAAATGACTACACAAAATTAACGTTAATCTTATATGTATTTTAGAAAGAATGATTCACTTTTAACCTTTTATATGTAAAGACCCTTTCTTCTTTTGACATTTTGAATATTTTTATGTTTGGAATGCTAAATTATTTATGAAAATTTATTAGGTAAATACAACTATATTTACTTGGGAATTTATGAGCCCCCTATACGAGCCAATTACTTAAAATCTATCAATATATATTATTATAATTATATCATAAACTATTGGTTATATTTGATGAAATTATATCATTACATATTATTAAAAAGTTATATCTATACTTCCAAAACTAAGACCGCGATGATTTTGATGGATAATTTATCTAGTATTAATACACTATTCTCGTAAGCGATCAACTTGTTTATTATAAATTTTAGAAAGCAAAAAATATTCAATAACTTGATTTTAAAAAAAATTATAATTAATTTTTATGAAATATAATCAAAAGTTCTAATTTGGAGTTATTGATTATTTATCAAATTTAATAATCAGGTTTGATCAAGTACATTACTAATATATCCATATTTATTTTAGTAATTACGTCAATTATCAATTATCCATATTTACTTTTTAAAACATTATTTTCTAATAATTTACACTTGAAATAAGTAATTAACAAATGTTTTTATACCAAACTCTTTTACTTTTTAAAAATTTAAGTATTTTTTTTTTATCAAACACAAGGTAATTTTTTTAAATTAATTATAGGGAATTGATATTTCTACAAATTAATTTGATATTTTCATAAGTGGATCCCATTTAATTTTATGAAAATATCAAATTAACTTGTGAAAATATCAATTTCATATGAAAAATGATATTTTCACAAATTAATTTGATATTTTCATAAAATTAAATGGGATCCACTTATGAAAAGATCAAATTAATTTGTATAAATATTAATTCTTTAATTATAAATAAAAATAATAATCAAAATTACTAATTATATTTTTTAAGCGATTTCAAACATACTATTAGAAAGATCAAGATTTATTTATATTTCAAAATATATATATATATATATATATATATATATATATATATATATATATATATATATATATATATATATATATATATATATATATATATATTATGTTTTTATAATAATTACTTAGCAAAAATATGGTAATTTAGTTTGTGTATTTTGGACCTATTTTTGTTAATTATATTAAAAAATTCCCCCAAAACTAACATTAGAAGTTGCTTGGTATTTTTAATATATTATTATTACAGGATATTTTTGATTCAATAGTTTGATAATTATCTTATTGTTTATAAATATTTTTTTTCAAATATAAAGAATTTTAAACACTCATTTAATTTCAAAATATAATCGGCACATAATTAGCTCTACAAATCCGGACAATAATGGTTGTATTGTACCAATAATAAAAATTTTGAATTAACAAGAAAAAATAAAAAACACTTAAAGATTGGAGTATGTATTAATAATAGCTTTTTCTTCTTTTATATATATATATTCTCTTTGTTCGAGAATATAAGATCATTGTTAATTTTTTGAAACTAACTAGCTCAAAATTAACATGAATTCATTTAATTTAGTCAATACAATACTGAATATTATAAATTATTTAAAAAATAGTAATCTTGTAGACTTTATTATTTCGTAATTTTTAATAAATTATCTCAATTTTGATTTGAAAATGTCTCAAATTGACTTTCAAAAGTCAATAATGATCTTATATTGAATTTGTGATAAGTTATTTAGTTAAAAAAAATTATATGTAAATATCTATTAAAAATCTAAATGTAATATACTCTATTTTCATTGAGATAGGGATGGCGTTTTTTAATTTAGTCAAAGTAACAATTTTAAAAAATAAAATTTATTTAGATGTTTATGAATATCAAGTCTACTTGAGGTCTCAAGACTTCTTTTATTAGGTGAGACCCATGGCCACTACCCCAGCTAAACCACCAAGTGCACCCTATACCATGCGTACCGGGTAAGCCTTTAGGAAACTATGTTAAGAGTTATCTCAAAGGAGATCGTTATAACTATTGGGGTGTGGAGGCTTCAAGAAACTCCTCTATGGCTATTCGATGTCACCACCTGTGATTTAGATCTTTCCTTTGTCTCATTCTCTGTGTGAAGCCAGTGTTTGACATATTAATTTGCCCTCTGTTTGTTTCCACTTCTTTTTGTAACTCTTGTCTATCTATCAATTCGTTTATAGAAGTGTCTATGTAAAGAAAAGTAGGGCACGGATCAAGTTGAAACAGAGATTTGCCTGTGTGTTTGTTAAGTTAAAATGTTTGATTCGCATTGCATTTTCCTCATCCTTGAAGTTATATTCGCCAGGTACTGCGTGAGAAAGATGATCCCCCAGCTGGATGTTCTGTATCTATTCTAGATGAAAACCTTTCTCTTTCTTTATCTAAAGCTTTGAGGAAATTTTGATGTTGAAGCTGAAGTCCCTAGCCTAAACTGAAAAACCAATTGATCTGATTACAACTGAATAAGGAAATTTTTACACCATAGTGGTCTGTCTTTCTTTCAGTGGATCATGAAACAATGATAACATAACCAAAAAAAATTATATTGAAAAGTTTAAAGCATAGTTGAGTTCGGTCAAATGTAACAGGAATTTGAAGAGTGAGACAAGGAGCAAATTCATAGTATAGCCAAAATATCAAACTTCCATTGATATAAACTCAGGTAGCAAAAATAAGCATAATAAACATCTTCTCCCAAAGGAATATATTTAAAATTATCATTTCAAATACTATTAAAGACATCATATTGGTATTTTAAGTAAAGCTTAATCGATAGTTGCAGGACCTCCATTGATATTTTTAGGTCCATCTTGAACCATTTTCCTGTTGAAGGGAAATAACAGGAAATAAGCTATTATCCAGCATATTGCAAAAGATTATACTTTTTAAAGAAAATGTCCTCGGTCGCAGAAAGAGTAACCATTTAATAAGATAATTATATCTAAAAAAGGAAAATTTTAGACTTATTCACTTTTTTTATCGGCATATAAAACAAATGAGTGTAGTCTATTTATTTGGATTAAAGGTGAAATGAGGTGGAATCACACTTAATTTTTTAACCTTTTACCTGAAGCAATAGTCAGAGATGTAATCAGTGATCAGAAATACTCTTTATTTCATTCGTTTTTAAGGTGGAAGGTTAACCCTTATATGTACACAGACCCATATACTATATAATTTATATGAATTCAAAGCACAAAACACATGCTCTGTTTTTTGAAAAATTATTTAGTGGTCTGAACACCGTGTCACATAGTGCTTAAATCAATCACAACGTTTTATTTTAATAATATTTCACGATTTGTGATTTTAAATTAAATAAAATAAAAATATATAATTAATATGAAACGTCACGTGACGGTATAATTACTCCCGTTTTCTGTGTAGCTTTCCCAAAGGATTTCATTCCCAAATCCCTCTTTACCTATTTCGTACTTGTAAAAAAAATAAGTACGGACAAACTTTCCTAACAAAACCACTAAAAATCACTCTGTTCAACACCAACAAAATTAAATTAAATAGAATAACTCCACAAAGACACGTCAAGACCAAAATCCGACGCATCCCCAATATAGCCGTCTCCCAAACATCGAGGTGGAGATAGCATCATCCCTTCTGCCATATTTGCAAGCAACCCCGGCATCCCAAAAACTGCCTCGTCGTCCATGTACCACACGTTGTCCGGCAATTTTGCCGCTGGCCTTTCCTCCACCCCATCATTAGTGGGTGGCCTAAACGCCTCTGCCGCCTCTGCAGCAGCCTTCTGAATGTCCTTGGTATCCTTGGATGCCGGAATCGGCAATCTCCTGGAGGAATCTGCAAAATTGAGACAAGCAGTCCGGCCTCGAAGGGCAATGGCGGCGACATCATGAGCTCTTGCAGCCATCTCAGCAGTGGGAAAAGTGCCAAGCCATATTCTTGATTTCTTGTTTGGTTCTCTCACCTCGCATACCCACTTGCCGGAATTCCTTCTTCTAATCCCCCGATACACCGGGTGCCGAGTTTCCCGAAACTTCTTTCTTCCGGCGCGTTTCTTGGGATGACAGGAAGCTAACATTATCACCTCTTCATCCGAATAATTGGCAGGCTGAGCACTACTGCCAGCTCTCTCCGAGGCGGATGACGAATCTTGAGCTTCAGCTGACCAAAATTCGGGTGACCCAGACTGAAGTGGGTCCGATAAATAAGAGAATATATCCATCAGATAATAATGATTAAGTAGTAGTGAAGTGAAGCAGTGAGTTGAGATTTTATTTTAGGGTGGATGATTATGTTTATTTGTAGGCATGCAATAAAAAGTAGTGGAGTAACAACTAGTCTAGGCGAACGCGGAATTGTATGTAAGGAAACAGGCTGGCGGCCCACGGGTACCATAAGTGACCATAAGGACCATAACTACGTGTTTAACCAGCAAGCAACCAGCTGTTTTTTTTTTAAAGTTGTTTGCTTACGTGTAATTTTGTCTAACATGCGTGTGCTTTTCCTCGGATGACGCCGCAACTCGAATTTTGATAGTCTCTCCGACTGAATAGTAGGCAAATCTGACAATCTCATTTGTTTAGCAAGTCATAATGCATGTCTAGGCTACAAATTAAATGATAATTTAGTTATTAGTCATCTGCATATTAAGTTTGACTTTTTAGACATAACATAAAATATTTTAAATTTAATATAATATATTTAATTTTAGTCAACAAAATAATAAATAAAAAATAATATGATGACAAAATATTATTAAAAAAATAGATTGTACAAATTATAATTAACTGATACTTTGCAATACGTGGGTGGATCTAGTTATTATATCTTACCACAATCACTTACATTATTTTGTATCTCATTTTTCTAATCGATCTTTAATCATTACAATATTATTGTGATAAATATTATAAATTATTTAATAAATACTATTAATAATACAATTTATTATATCAAAATTCTTAATGAATTATATTAACTTTGAATTAAAAAATATTTTAAATTAATTTTTAAAAGTCAACAATAACTTTATACCTTAAAACAGAAGAAATATTATTATGATTTAATAACAATTCTTAATGATTAATAAATATAATAGCATGCATATTTAAATCCCATACTAGTTTAATACTCATTTTCATAAAAATAATGGGTTAAATACAAATAAATCCTCTGAATTCTAGGATTTTTGAACTTTGAGCCCCTTTTTTTTGGTAAATGCAAATGGAGGCCCAAATTATTTAAAATTTTGAATACATGTGGCACCGGTGACGTGACATGTTCAACCAAATAAGTGAAAAAAATTGCTTCTAGCAAGGTTTGAACTCAAAATCTCCCACTTGAAACTTGGACACTAACACCAACAAGGCACAAATAATCTGAAAATTTTCTTATCTTTTCCAGGTTTATCTTTTCATTTTTTTTAAAACTCTTTATTTTTAATAGTAGTAATCATTAAAAATAAACTATTTATTATTAATTATTTATAACTAATATATAAAATATAATATATATATTATTATCAGGTAAGCATTAACTTCGATGGTTTGGTATGGGCTGCTCGACGGCAACCCCACTTCGGCTCGACAACAACTCATCGGCAGTTGGGTGGCTCGTTATTTGGTTTCTGAGTTGGGGCTCGGCGTTTGGGAATGGGGCACGGCAGTGGGGAGGAGCTCAGTGGCTCGACAGCGTTCGGGATCTACCGATAGTGGGTCGGTTGGGCGGCGCCTAGGTCGGCCGGTAGTTTGGTGGTCCGAGCTTGGTCTCGGGCTTTTCAGTAGATTTGGGTTTTTGGTCGGCGATTTTATTCACCTCTGCGGCACCACCTCGGTACAGGCTCAGCTGGTTTGGAGCTCAGCAGTTCGGTAGCTTAATACCGCTTGGCGTCACCGCCTTTTATTATCAAAGCCAGACAAAACCCTAAAACTCAAATTTAAATATCTTCAAGAAATTGGTTTATCTGGGTCTCACTTGGTTAAGGTAATATCGGGTAATCTTCCCCTTTTCGGTAGCCCTCATCAAATCTTCATTTGATAATATCTTGCGTCGAGTTGAAAGGGAGTTAGGAATTCCTCGGAATTCCACGATGTTCTTACATGGTGTTAATACTCTTGTTTCCATTAGTAAGTCAAGAGTAGAAATGAAATATGAAATCTGCAGGAGCTTTGGGTGGTCGAATTCAGATGTAATCACCATGGCAAGAAATCTACCGTCCAATCTTACCTTATCAGAAGCTAAGATTCGAAGTGGGCTGAATTATTTCATGAAAGAGCTTACTGAAGTATGAAGTTAAGTTACCGGAGCTGTTTGAAATTTACACCAAGAACGTGGGACTAATAATAATAATAATAATTATTATTATTATTATTATTATTATGTATACTATATAATCTATGTTTGGGTAAAAAATCTACAAAAGTTTTTGTGTCTTGTTGGTGATAATGTTCAAGTTTCAAATGGTAGGTTTTGAGTTCAAATCTTGCTAGAAGCAATTTTTTCTATTTATTTGGTTGAACATGTCATGTTACCGGTGCCACATGTGCGTCACACGTGCCACGTGAATAGTCAACGCACATGTGGCACCTGAGAGCTCAATATCCAAATTTTTAAATAATATGGAGCTCGATTTACATTGACCAAAAAAAAGGAGCTCAAATTTTAAAATTCTTAGAGTTTACGGGACTTATTTGCATTTAACTTTAAAAATAATCCCATTAATGGTTTATCAACCAAATGTGGTTTAGATTTTAATAATAAAAAGAAAAAGGATACCACGCCGTACGGAGAAGCGATAATAAATGAGCATTCCGCGTTAGATCCGTGGCTTCAGTTCCTTTTAATTTTCCTGCTACTCAAACACGAACTTAGCTGAAAGTCGCTGTAGTTTTTGGTCTGTGACAGTGACCTCTTTGATGGCGGCGCATGTGTAAAAATAGTCTTTTCTATGTATATTGTATGCTCCTATTATATTACTAGTTTCGTATAGTCTTATAATTAAAATTATATAGTCAAATAAAGTCTTTAACATAAATGTATAGATAAATTGAGCATTACCATCACACTAGTAATTTGGAATATATTTGAAATAATAAAATTTTCCTAAAAATCATCATTCTAAAATATATAGAGAGAGTAATTAATAAGAATGAGAAAGTTGGTTTTTTGATAAAACAAGAGGCATGGGTATTATTATTATTATTATTATTTGTTAACTTGTTTTTATTATAATTTGATTATGAGTATATATTTAGACTAGGACTTGGTGGGAAACTTGGGAAGGATCAGGACGAAAAATTAGGAAAAATTTATCTTTTTTATGTAGTGTCTTGATTAATTTTAAATTCTTTAAATTAGGAGAAAATTAATTTCTCAATGTAGCGCCTTGATTAATTTTGAAAATTTCAAACTTTTACTGTGAATTTACACAATAAAAAAAATTATTTTCACTAGACTAATATATTTGATTTATAAATATCGGTTTTAGGAACTCGAAATGCTGTCAATTTGTAAATAGAAACATATGAGACACAATTATCTTAATTTTTATTTTGAATAATATTAAAGGACACAATACTCTGAAATTTATAAATTAGTATTTTATTATCATTTATCATTATTAAATTAATAACTTATTAATTTAAGAAGTAAATGTAAAACAAAACCATATCATTAATTTTTTTAATTTTTTGGAATGAGACTCTTAAGACTTCTACTATAACAAAAACTGATAAATAAGACTTATGGAAGAGAGGGAGCATTAACTATTTCACCAACTACATATTTGGCATTAATTAGTTGAAATTTTGATTTACAACTCAATGTTGTGATACACTTGGTTATATCTGTTTATAAAAATTATGTTTAAAATTAGATTATTTATTTTAATTTAATATTATTTTATACTAATTAATCTTTTGATAAGGGATTATTAATTCTTTAATGTTAGAATATTAGTCTCATAAAATCATTTAATAGCTTAAAATGAGAGGGACTATTAATCCTAATTTCTTCATAAGATTATATAATTCCACATATATAGTCTTAGGAATGATAAAAAAAAAATCCACAACACTATTTAAAGGACTATTAATCTCCCATCATGAGATAAAATAATTTAAAATAATATTAAAATAATATAAATAGTCTAATCTAATAATATTTTTTATAAACAAATATAACCTTGAAGTATATATGGTTTATCTTTGGGTGCCAAATTATTTACACGGGTATAGGAGCCCGTACAAAGCACAAACTGTCTATATGCTTCACGTTTATTCTATTTTTTTGTTATCTTCTTAAATTAGTTTTTAATTTAAACAATTAAACAATTTATTTTTAATATTATAATCATAGTTTGATGTATAAAAGTATATTAGATATCACATTCTTAAGAGTGCATATGTTCACGAAATTTACTAAAGAGATCAATCATTTATCAAACTCGTGATATAAATACAATTAAATTAATTGGATAAAAAATTACAAAAATTTGTGATTAAATGATTATGATTAGATGCGTTTAAGAAACTCGAAAAATGAATAAATATAAATATTTTTATACTCATCATTGATAATTAATTTTTTTTATAATTAATCTAATAAATAATTAAAATTAATATTAGTCACTAAAAAATTAACTAAGTTGAATAATATAAATTATTATCGAGTTAATTGAATTAATCTTTTGATTAATTGAAATTTGATTTCAAGTCAACTTTATATATATATATATATGTATTGATGATGCATTGATTACTACTAGAATACAGGAAACAAAAAAAAAAAACAGCGAGCAGGAGTATCATAGAATCTTGAATGGAAGCTGCGCCGCCTGCGCGTGAATGCGGGAGTGATGGAGAACAAGTCTTACAAAAGCTTGTATCCCAGCTGACGTGGTGCAGAAGAAACTAAAACAGCTTTTTCTTTCTAATGACATCATCATCCGACCGTCCACACACGGCTTGACAGTTAAAATCCTACTGCTAAGAAGGTTTGCGCGTGGATCACATGGAGATTTCCTAGAAACTTCGCGTGGATTAACTTCAATGACTTTAATCCAGAAGTTTTCCGTTTTGTCAGTTGTTCGTTGCCCTGTATAGGATAAGTACGCTGAGAGTTTTTATTCCCTATTTTTTATTATATAAATTATTTAAGACATACTTATATATATTATTTTTTTATTTATATTAATATTAAATTATAATTTTATTATTATTTATACATTAATTAATTATTATTTTTCATCTCTCTCAGTTATTTTATTTTTAAGAGTAAAATAGAAAATAATTAAATTTTTTTAAATATATATAAAACGTCTTTTATTTTAAAAAATAAATAAATTTAAAACGATCTATATAATAAAAATAAAAAAAAAATTATTTTTTGTCTTCAACAGTATAACGAGTTTTATTCTCCATTGTTTCGAGAAGAAAAAAGATACTAATATATCGTGATTATAATTTAATAATCACGTCATTACTAACTAAATAATAATTTATTATTTTAAGAGAAAAACATAAAAATAATTATTGCATTTTTAATAAACATAAATTTTAAAATAGAGCCCATTTCTTTGAACAAATGGAGAGCATTTACCGTCTCACTTCAATTAACTGGATTACGTCACAAAATAAATAAATAAAATTTAAAATTTATTTTGTACGTTTTGAAATAATGTCTATAACAAAGGATGTAACTAAATGTGCACGGGAAAAATGAATTGTAGTACTCCCTCAGTAAATATCCCGTGATTTTTTAAAACATATTAACATAAGGTATAAATTTACTTAGTTATTCATTCTTTTCTTTTTTTTGGTCAAATCTTGGGAACAATTTTAGGCCTGATTAGTTCACTCAATCAGAAATATATGATGAAGTTGATCAAGAAAATCTACTCTATCCAAAAATATAATTAGAATTATAAGATTTTATTATCTAAGTAGACAATAAAAAAGTAAAAAACCAACTGTCTCCGTATGCCACATACCACCTTCATATATGTAATCACTCATCAGCTAGTAAACAAAAATAACTCTCTACATAGAGAGAATCTAAGATCATAAAATTAAAAAGAAAAATCAGAGTGAAGAAAGAATGAGAAATCTAACCCCAACTAAGAAAAATATAAAATTCTACAAAAACAAAAACAAACTACACAAATAAAGAAGAGACAATATTGTGAAGAGAGTGTGTGAGATATTAAAAATTAAATTTAGGGAAAATATTGAGATTTTTAGACAAAAAATAGATAATAAAAGAAAGTTGACATTTCACATTTATGAGACAGGTTAAAATAGTTATATAAACATTTATCCCAAGAGGGCGGGGTAACACTTCTTTTTGAACAATAATGTAATAGCTGGTACACTTCATTTGGAGGAAAAAGCCTTTATAATTTCATTGATTTATATACAAATATTAAGGATATTATAAGACATGGTGTGATAAAGTTATTTATAATGATCAAGTTTAATTGTTAAATGTAATATTAAAGAAAAAACCCTCTTTCTTCTATAATAAGAGTTTCATAAATAATATGTAACCAAATTTATCATCATAATTACTACATAAAATTATATATATATATATATATATATATATATATATAGAGAGAGAGAGAGAGAGAGAGAGAGAGAGAGAGAGAGAGAGAGAACTCTTTTATAAAAATGAATGAAATATTATGTTTATATCATCAATCATGTAAAGGAAAGTTAGCAAGGAAAGCCAGTGTCCATAAAAAAAAGAAATGAGAGGGAGCTAGGAAGGGAGGGAGAGTGAGTAGGAGAGGGAGGGAGAAAATAAGTGAAAGTTACATGACTACGTGGACTTATGAAAGGGAGTAATGACGTATCTGATGAGGGTGGTATTTTATATCTGGACCCCACCCCCGGCTTCTTGCGAGCTCAACTCAAGAATCAGGATACGGGACTAGGGTATGAACACATTTATTTTGACTGAATTAATTACTACTATCTAGACTTTAATTAATCAAGCTGGATGGCTAATTTGACTACTTCAATGACTGTGGGAGCTAGCTAGGTATACGAAAGAGGTTTATTTTCTCGGACATGGAACTATCTATGAGTGGAATTGAAGGGAGGATGATTCTGATTCTTGTCTATCTGTCCTGTTCTATAAACTTTTTAAAGATAATATAATATTATCTTTAAATTGTTATTAACTAATTTAACTGTTTATTAAATCATAAACTCGCTAAGAGTAAGTTTGTTTTTTAAATGATTACTTGTACAATATCTCAATTAATTATGAAGTGAGAGGAAATTGGGGCATTGGGCAGTAATTAATTTTGGTGTTAACACCAAAAGTGGAGTATTTTTTATTTTCGTTTTTACCTTTTAAACTTATTATGATTGGATCTACCAAAATTTCATCTTTATTAATTCACTTACATACGTACGCCACTTTTTATTTTAATACTGATTGTGTATAGAGTTAATTTTTGGTCTCTTTGACTATTAGGTAATTTTTTAGTTTATTATTATTATTATTATATTTATTCTCTCTTACTCTATTTTTTTTTAAATTTTAAATCACACATGTAATAATTAATGTATGTGCAACAACTAGTATATATAATTTGAATGAACTATGAGACTGATCTTGACATTCTAAAAGTACATGCTAATAACTGATGAGTTAAACTACTTGTATAAACTTCATGGTATAAAAATTATATGTTCGAAAGTGAGTTAAATAATTTGCAATAACATACTTCAGAATTATATTACAAAATTCAATTTATACACAAAATTAACTCTAACAAATTTCCTTGTAGAGTTCACTCATCTCCACAAATCCTTATTACTAACCCGGTACTTGCCAAAAATAAAAGTACGGACTAAACTTTCTTAATAAAGCAACACTCACATGAGTACTATATGTAGCTAATTATTTTACATGGGGGGTTGGTATTTACAACCTACGTTAAATTGAACATTTTAATTATATGAGTTTTGATTAATTTTGGATTTAATTTAGACTCATTAGTTGATTGAATTTAAATTAAATAAAAAGTGCTTTTGATAGTCTATAATAAGGAAATTAAGAGAGAACAAATATAATTCAAGTAGGAATTATATACTATATTTTAATCATATTCAAAGTGAGGTATATGAAAAGGTACATTTGTAAGACCCCGAATTTTATGAAATATAAAATTTAATTTTCTTCATATATATTTTTTCATGAAACAGTAAGTGGTTAAATTGGCAAAGTTAAAAGTTAAAGATGTTCCGTGCAAATTATACCTTGTCGGGGAATATTCTTTTTGTCGGGGAATATTCGTTTTGTCGGGGAATATTCTTTTTGTCGGGGAATATTCGTTTTGTCGGGGAATATTCGTTCTGCCCGTACGACGGCGCAATATAATATTCGTGTCGTACGACGGCGCCGAAATAACTAATTAGTGGTGGACCCACAACGGAATATTTGTCGGAGATAGAAAACGACATAAGTAACCTTTTTAAATAAAAATAGTCAACGGAACTGTTAAAATACCGGTGATAAAAGAATAGTAGCATACGGTAGTTTATGGTATTTTCTGTAGCACACGGTACTCTACAGTAGCACACGGTATTGCACAGTGTCTTATATTATTGATCTGATAATTGACACCGTAACTGTTGCACATCATTTCATCAATAATTGTCGCTGCATAATATTTTATATTATCAATTCAATAATTGTTGCTACACAATATTTTGCATTATTGATTCAATAATTGTCATTACACTGTATTTCATATCATTGAGTCAATAATTGTTGCTGCACTGTTTTTTAAAATTATTGAACCAAATAATTGTCACAGTAGCAAATACACAGTAATTTATATTATTAAATTAATAATAATCTGTAGCGTGTTTATTATATTATTGTTGTAACATTATTTTATTTAATATGCAAGACCCATAGGAAAAAAAAAAAATAAAAAAAAAATAATAAAAAAATTAATTTATTTTTATTTTTCTAAATAGTAACATGTGGACCCTACGTGGGGGCCACATGTAAATTAACATGTGAAATTGTTGCTGGAGGAGTTAGGCAGCATGCGCTGCCAGAATTGAAATTTGATGCTGGCGTGCTGCCAGCAACTCACCTACCAACTCGCATAGTAACTTCTTTTCTCCTATAAATAGATTGCTCAGCTGAATAGAAAAATCACACCTAAAACATAAAATTTTTCTATAAGAATTTTATGAGTTTTCTCTGAGAATAGTAAGGTTATTTTGAGAGTTTGAAAGCCAAAAGGAGTGCAGAAATTTTTCAAGTAAGTCTTTTATTAAAGAGTAGTAATTTCATAAATTCATATATTTCGCGGTATTCACAAAACTTCCTTTAGAAGACTCTTCTATTAGAAGATTCATTTTTAAAAGCTTTCTTTAGAAGATTTATTTTGAAATATTATTTTAAAAACTATTTGAAAGTTGTTATATTATACTACAAAAAATTATGTTAAATATATATAATTTTGATAGTTCATAATATACGAGTTATTATACACTTTGAAATTTATATGTGGTAATTACTAATTTATATTATAAATATATAGGTTGATCAACCTCATTTAAATCAATATCCAGTTACGTGTTAAGGTAAGGGGTATCACTCTTTTCATCATCATAAATGGATATTATTTTCTTTCTTACTTGAAGGGATTATCATTCTTTGATTCTCGAAAATAATATCGTTTCTTTCTTGTGCCATTTATTTCCATGTATTAAATTGTGGGAATAACCTTACGGCGCGGTTTACCGCCTGTTGGTGAATAACTTTTTTTTATTCATTCCTTATTAATCTTTGAGAATAACCTTACGGTGCGGATTACGCCTGTTTGGTGAATAACTCTTCGTGTTCAAATTCTATTAAATTATGGGAATAACCTTACGGTGCGGATTACGCCTGTTTGGTGAATAACTCTTCGTATTCAAATTGATGGGAATAACCTTACGGCGCGGATTATCGCCTGTTGGTGAATAACCCTTTTTATTTGTCTCGTGTGGAAATAATTTGTCTACACGAATTATCACATGATACTTTTATTCCATATTCGTAAGTGATATCATTTTCCTTTATACTCATAAGGGATACCATCTTTTTCATCTTCCATTATTCAAACATACTATGGTAAGGGATATTAATTCCATTCACCTTTTGTTAATCAAACCTGCTACGGTAAGGGATATTATTTTCTTTCATACACCTAAATCGAAACTTATTATGGAACTATTGCTTCTATAATTCCTGAAAATATTATATGTTCCATAATAGTTGAATTTCATCATTTCAACTGAACCTTCCTATTTTCTGAACATTTCCATTGAACTATAATCGTTATTCTGAACTATGAATCTTGAATATCATTTTTAAATTTCACTCCACATCATGTTGGCAATTTGGACATTATTTGAATCTGCACAAAGTAAACTTCCGATACTTATTGTTTATCCTGTTCTTCTGTTCATCATTTGTATCACTGTTATTTGTATTAATCATCAAGAATCAAGTTGTTGTGAATATCTGTGGCCGGGGGCACAGATGTGATATAATTGTTGAACAGATGATAGGTTAAAGGCGATATACTAGGTTAAAGGCGATACATCTGTTCGGTGTCTTTTATGGCACGTGGTGAATGTTCTCTTTGGCCCGTAGTGCAAAGATGAACTGTTGGTTGGTATGATTATGACCAAAGGCTGAATCTGGTATAATCATGACCGTTGGTGTTATATTGAATGTCTTTGGCCCGTAGTGCAAAGACGAACTGTTGATCTGCATGATTATGACCAGGAACTGTGAAGTTGTATTATCTTGACTAATGGTATTTCAGATGATAAAAGTTGATGATATTTTTACTAAAAAGAGAAGCGAGTGGACATTATAGTCTGCATTATTCTTCTAATAGATTGTTCATTCCGCTGCTATTATTGATCTGAACGTTGTTTAAGAATTTAACTGCAGTTTTTGATATAAACCTTGTAGTCTATTGTATTCTATCAAGAACTCAACTGTTGAAGGCTAATGATAAATTATTCGTCATTATCTTAGTCATGATATTTCTTACTGGGCTATTTGAGCTCACCCTTTCTTTTCGTTCCATTGTTTTTCAACAGGAGATGAGAACGTAACGGGGTCTAGCCGGGGAATGGAGTGAGAGTGCGGGGATAGCTATCATAGTCTTCACGTGTTATAAAATAGTGTGACAATAATAATGAAGACTTAGTTGTGTTGTATTATCCACTGTATTGTTGTACGTTGTATTTCATTGTAATAATTTTGTTGTAGTCTTTTGACGACTCAAGTTTGGGCTGTGTGGGCCTAGATTTGGGGGCGTCACAGTTGGCATCAGAGCTTAGGGATATGGTCTTTAATGGAGATCTGGGGTTAGAACTAGGAGGGGAGAGACGAATAGAATCAGTCACTAGTGTGTCCTACCTAAATTAGATTTTATTATCTAATGAGTTGATTTGAATATAGGGACATGAAGTGATGAGTCAGTTTGTTTAAACTAACATTTATTTTGTGACCACAGTTTAGTATGGCATCTGGAAATCAAGAGGTTAACTACGAAATACCCGAAGCGAATGTAGCCGAAAATCAAGAAGCCACAAACAATCCTCCTGCCAACTCAGGAAATAATATTCCTGATAACATGATGAATGATGGATTCTTTAGGAATTTCATGCAGTTCATGCAGAATCAGGCAAGAGGAAATCCAGTTAACAATAACGGTAGAAACGCTGGTAATTTGAGGATGATCACTGTCAAGCAATTTAAAGAATTGGGACCACCTGAATTCCACGGGAAGCCTGACCCACTCAAAGCGGAGGCATGGCTGAAGCAGACGACAAAAATACTTGATGTCCTACAATGCGCTGATGATCAGAAGGTGCCCTTTGCTACCTTTATGTTTCGAGGTGAGGCGGATCACTGGTGGGAAGCGGTAAAACGTATCCACCCTTCAGCACTTGAGATGTCTTGGACAGAATTCCAAGAGCTATTTAATGAAAAGTACTTCCCAGAAAGCATCCGCCATATGAAGGAAGTGGAATTCATTAAGCTGGAGCAGGGAAACATGACAGTTTCTCAATATGAAGCTAAGTTTGCTGAACTGTCTCGTTTTGCGACTCATCTAGTAGATGACGAAGCACGGATGAGTCGGATGTTCTTACGTGGTCTAAGATTCAAAATCCGTCAACAACTTAGCTCTCATAAATTTAGTTTGTATTCAGATGTTGTTGATAGGGCTCAAAGGGTGGAGCAAACAGATGAAAAATTACAGCCAAGAGTCAATGATCAGAGAAATGATAACAACCACAGGAACGAGAACCATCGAGGAGGTAACCAACACTTCGGTGGTAATTCCACATCAAATAACAGAAGAGGAAAATCCAGTGGGAACAATTTCAAAAGAAAGAGATTCCATAATAATTATGGAAGGGCACCAGTACCAGCACCAGCACCGACCCCAGTTTCAAGGGGAGAAGATCGACCACCAGTGAGATGCTATAGGTGTGGTCAGGAAGGTCACATCAGCCCAAACTGTACACTGCAGTCCAAAAAGTGCTACAGTTGTGGGAAAGAGGGTCATCTTGCGCGATTTTGTCCTGCCACAAAATCAAGTCCAGCTGCAGTGATGATACCAAAAGCTAGCGCAGATAAGGGAAAATCTGTAGTTCAAGGGAGAGCTTTTGTTGTGACATCCCAAATGGCACGAAACTCGAACGAGGTGATAACCGGTAAGCTATTCATAAATTCTCGTGAAGTCTACGCTTTGTTAGATACTGGTTCTACCCATTCTTTTATCTCACCTGCATGTGCTCAGCGTTTAAACTTAACTCCTGAAAATTTGGACTTTGACTTATCAGTTGAAACCCCATTAGGAGAAATGACCATTACATCTACTGTCTATAAATCTTGCCTAGTTCAAATCAACAACCTCACATTACCTGTTGACCTTATTTCTTTGGAGATGCATGAATTTGATGTGATTTTAGGAATTGATTGGTTGACTACCCATCATGCTAAAATTGATTGTTTTCATAAGATTATTAGTTTTCATATTCCTAATCAACCTGTCATGCAAATTCAAGCAACTAAACCATTGAAATCTATAACTGTTATTTCTAGCCATAAAGCCATTCGTTTATTGAAAAACGGATGTCAAGCCTTTTTAGCTCATGTCACTGATTTGAACAAAAATACGTCAAACTTGAATGATATTCCCATTGTTAATGAGTTTCCTGACGTTTTTCCGGAGGAACTTCCTGGTTTACCCCCAAACCGTGAAATTGAATTTTGTATTGATCTTGAACCTGGTACCAAGCCCATTTCCAAAACTCCATACCGAATGGCTCCCATTGAACTTCAAGAGTTAAAAGTCCAACTACAGGAATTGTTGGATACTGGTTTCATTCGTCCGAGTGCATCACCTTGGGGTGCTCCTGTTCTATTTGTGAAGAAGAAAGACGGGAGTATGAGATTGTGCATTGACTACCGAGAATTGAACCATGTCACCATCAAAAACAGGTATCCGTTACCTCGAATTGATGACATGTTTGATCAATTACAAGGTGCTCAACATTTCTCAAAGATTGATCTCCGTTCTGGATATCATCAGTTAAAGGTTAAAGCTGAGGACATTCCAAAGACTGCTTTCAGAACTCGTTATGGGCATTATGAGTTTTTAGTCATGCCTTTTGGACTAACCAATGCTCCTGCAGCTTTCATGGACATGATGAACCGAATATTCAAGGAATATTTGGATCATTTTGTGGTTGTCTTTATTGATGACATCCTCATATACTCCAAAAGTCGTGAGGATCATGAACAACACCTGAGATTGATACTCCAGAAGCTCCGTGAGAACAAATTATATGCCAAGTTGAAGAAATGTGAGTTCTGGCTTGAGGAGGTCACGTTTCTTGGGCATGTGATTTCTAGTCAAGGAATATCAGTCGATCCTGCGAAGATTGAAACGGTACTAAATTGGGAACAACCTAAGACAGTAACCGAAGTCCGAAGTTTTCTGGGCCTAGCTGGTTATTATCGGAGATTCGTAGAAGGATTTTCTCGAATCGCCACTCCATTAACTCAGCTTACTCGGAAAAGCACAAAATTCATATGGAGCGAGCAATGCGAGAAAAGTTTTCAAGAGCTTAAGAGGAGACTTGTTTCAGCTCCTGTTCTGACCATTCCATCAGGATCGGGAGAATTTTTCATATACAGCGATGCTTCAGGCAAAGGTCTAGGCTGTGTCCTTATGCAACATGGAAAGGTTATAGCCTATGCCTCTCGACAACTCAAAGATTATGAGAAAAATTACCCTACTCATGATCTAGAGTTGGCAGCAGTCGTTTTCGCGTTGAAGATCTGGAGACACTACTTGTACGGAGAGAAAGTGGATATCTATACGGATCATAAAAGTCTCAAGTATTTCTTCACCCAGAAGGAACTCAACATGCGACAACGACGTTGGCTTGAGCTGTTGAAGGATTATGATCACACAATCCAGTATCACCCGGGAAAGGCGAACGTTGTAGCTGACGCTTTGAGCAGAAAATCTTATGCGAGTACAAGTGCACTGCTGACAACACAAAAGTGTATTTTGTACGACTTGCAAAAGATGGAGATACAGCTAAAGACACCGGGGACCCACTCGAAGATTGCTCACGTGCGAGTAGAACCAGCTTTAATCGATAAAATTAAAGCTGCTCAAGCTACCGATCCGGAACTGATAAACATGATAAAGAAAGTACAAGAAGGTACCATTCCCGAAGCAAGAATCGACGAGAAATGAATAATTCGAGTCAACTCTCGACTCTGTGTTCCTAACGATCCTGAATTAAAGCATAAAATCATGATGGAGGCACACAACACGCCGTTTGCAATCCACCCAGGAGGTACCAAGATGTATCGAGATCTTCGACATACATTTTGGTGGAACAATATGAAAAGGGAGATTGCAGAGTTTATCTCAAGGTGCCTAACTTGTCAACGTGTCAAGGCAGAGCATCAAGTACCTAAGGGTCCATTACAACCACTTGAGGTTCCCGAATGGAAGTGGGAACACATCAATATGGATTTCGTGACGGGTCTTCCCAAAGTTTCTCAAGGCTTAGATGCAATTTGGGTCATCGTAGATAGATTGACCAAATCCGCTCATTTCTTGCCTATACGAGAAAACTTTTCACTTGAACGTCTTGCCGGTATGTACATAAATGAGATCGTGAGATTGCATGGCATGCCAGTTTCCATAGTTTCTGATCGAGATCCTAGATTCACTTCACGCTTTTGGATCAGTCTACAAAAAGCTATGGGCACTGAACTACGTTTTAGTTCTGCATACCATCCTCAAACGGACGGACAATCGGAAAGGACGATCCAGACCCTCGAAGATCTTTTGAGACTTTGCGTACTAGATTTCAAAGGAAGTTGGGATAAGTACTTGCCATTGGTGGAATTTTCCTACAACAACAGTTACCAAGCAAGTATAGGTATGGCTCCATTCGAGGCTTTATATGGACGCAAGTGTCGCTCTCCAGTATGTTGGAATGAGGTAGGAGAAGCAAAACTGTTGGGACCCGAGTTGGTACGCTTGACGACCGAAAAGATCCAAATGATCCGACAACGAATACAGACAGCACAAGAACGACAAAAGAGTTATGCCGATCTTCATCGGAGAGATGAGAGATTCAACGTCGGAGATCATGTATTCTTACGTGTTTCTCCATGGAAAGGGGTTACGAGATTCGGAAAGAGAGGAAAACTCAACCCTCGATTTATTGGCCCATTTGAAATCCTCGATCGGGTGGGAACTGTAGCTTACAGACTAGCCTTACCACCAAGTATGTCTCGCATCCATAACGTTTTTCACATATCTATGTTACGTAAATATGTGAAGGACCCAAACCACGTCATTGAGTTAGAACCAGACGTTATAGCAGAAGATTTAACGTATGAGGAAGTACCTGTTAAGATCCTAGATAAGAAGGAGCAGATCTTACGCTCAAAGGTTATACCTCAAGTTAAGGTTTTATGGAGGAACCAAGATATTGAGGAAATGACCTGGGAGCTAGAATCTGAGATGAAGTCTAGGTATCCATACCTCTTCGAAATGCCAGGTACGTCAATTTCGGGGACGAAATTTCATAAGGAGGGGAGGTTGTAAGACCCCGAATTTTATGAAATATAAAATTTAATTTTCTTCATATATATTTTTTCATGAAACAGTAAGTGGTTAAATTGGCAAAGTTAAAAGTTAAAGATGTTCCGTGCAAATTATACCTTGTCGGGGAATATTCTTTTTGTCGGGGAATATTCGTTTTGTCGGGGAATATTCTTTTTGTCGGGGAATATTCGTTTTGTCGGGGAATATTCGTTCTGCCCGTACGACGGCGCAATATAATATTCGTGTCGTACGACGGCGCCGAAATAACTAATTAGTGGTGGACCCACAACGGAATATTTGTCGGAGATAGAAAACGACATAAGTAACCTTTTTAAATAAAAATAGTCAACGGAACTGTTAAAATACCGGTGATAAAAGAATAGTAGCATACGGTAGTTTATGGTATTTTCTGTAGCACACGGTACTCTACAGTAGCACACGGTATTGCACAGTGTCTTATATTATTGATCTGATAATTGACACCGTAACTGTTGCACATCATTTCATCAATAATTGTCGCTGCATAATATTTTATATTATCAATTCAATAATTGTTGCTACACAATATTTTGCATTATTGATTCAATAATTGTCATTACACTGTATTTCATATCATTGAGTCAATAATTGTTGCTGCACTATTTTTTAAAATTATTGAACCAAATAATTGTCACAGTAGCAAATACACAGTAATTTATATTATTAAATTAATAATAATCTGTAGCGTGTTTATTATATTATTGTTGTAACATTATTTTATTTAATATGCAAGACCCATAGGAAAAAAAAAAAATAAAAAAAAAATAATAAAAAAATTAATTTATTTTTATTTTTCTAAATAGTAACATGTGGACCCTACGTGGGGGCCACATGTAAATTAACATGTGAAATTGTTGCTGGAGGAGTTAGGCAGCATGCGCTGCCAGAATTGAAATTTGATGCTGGCGTGCTGCCAGCAACTCACCTACCAACTCGCATAGTAACTTCTTTTCTCCTATAAATAGATTGCTCAGCTGAATAGAAAAATCACACCTAAAACATAAAATTTTTCTATAAGAATTTTATGAGTTTTCTCTGAGAATAGTAAGGTTATTTTGAGAGTTTGAAAGCCAAAATGAGTGCAGAAATTTTTCAAGTAAGTCTTTTATTAAAGAGTAGTAATTTCATAAATTCATATATTTCGCGGTATTCACAAAACTTCCTTTAGAAGACTCTTCTATTAGAAGATTCATTTTTAAAAGCTTTCTTTAGAAGATTTATTTTGAAATATTATTTTAAAAACTATTTGAAAGTTGTTATATTATACTACAAAAAATTATGTTAAATATATATAATTTTGATAGTTCATAATATACGAGTTATTATACACTTTGAAATTTATATGTGGTAATTACTAATTTATATTATAAATATATAGGTTGATCAACCTCATTTAAATCAATATCCAGTTACGTGTTAAGGTAAGGGGTATCACTCTTTTCATCATCATAAATGGATATTATTTTCTTTCTTACTTGAAGGGATTATCATTCTTTGATTCTCGAAAATAATATCGTTTCTTTCTTGTGCCATTTATTTCCATGTATTAAATTGTGGGAATAACCTTACGGCGCGGTTTACCGCCTGTTGGTGAATAACTTTTTTTTATTCATTCCTTATTAATCTTTGAGAATAACCTTACGGTGCGGATTACGCCTGTTTGGTGAATAACTCTTCGTGTTCAAATTCTATTAAATTGTGGGAATAACCTTACGGTGCGGATTACGCCTGTTTGGTGAATAACTCTTCGTATTCAAATTGATGGGAATAACCTTACGGCGCGGATTATCGCCTGTTGGTGAATAACCCTTTTTATTTGTCTCGTGTGGAAATAATTTGTCTACACGAATTATCACATGATACTTTTATTCCATATTCGTAAGTGATATCATTTTCCTTTATACTCATAAGGGATACCATCTTTTTCATCTTCCATTATTCAAACATACTATGGTAAGGGATATTAATTCCATTCACCTTTTGTTAATCAAACCTGCTACGGTAAGGGATATTATTTTCTTTCATACACCTAAATCGAAACTTATTATGGAACTATTGCTTCTATAATTCCTGAAAATATTATATGTTCCATAATAGTTGAATTTCATCATTTCAACTGAACCTTCCTATTTTCTGAACATTTCCATTGAACTATAATCGTTATTCTGAACTATGAATCTTGAATATCATTTTTAAATTTCACTCCACATCATGTTGGCAATTTGGACATTATTTGAATCTGCACAAAGTAAACTTCCGATACTTATTGTTTATCCTGTTCTTCTGTTCATCATTTGTATCACTGTTATTTGTATTAATCATCAAGAATCAAGTTGTTGTGAATATCTGTGGCCGGGGGCACAGATGTGATATAATTGTTGAACAGATGATAGGTTAAAGGCGATATACTAGGTTAAAGGCGATACATCTGTTCGGTGTCTTTTATGGCACGTGGTGAATGTTCTCTTTGGCCCGTAGTGCAAAGATGAACTGTTGGTTGGTATGATTATGACCAAAGGCTGAATCTGGTATAATCATGACCGTTGGTGTTATATTGAATGTCTTTGGCCCGTAGTGCAAAGACGAACTGTTGATCTGCATGATTATGACCAGGAACTGTGAAGTTGTATTATCTTGACTAATGGTATTTCAGATGATAAAAGTTGATGATATTTTTACTAAAAAGAGAAGCGAGTGGACATTATAGTCTGCATTATTCTTCTAATAGATTGCTCATTCCGCTGCTATTATTGATCTGAACGTTGTTTAAGAATTTAACTGCAGTTTTTGATATAAACCTTGTAGTCTATTGTATTCTATCAAGAACTCAACTGTTGAAGGCTAATGATAAATTATTCGTCATTATCTTAGTCATGATATTTCTTACTGGGCTATTTGAGCTCACCCTTTCTTTTCGTTCCATTGTTTTTCAACAGGAGATGAGAACGTAACGGGGTCTAGCCGGGGAATGGAGTGAGAGTGCGGGGATAGCTATCATAGTCTTCACGTGTTATAAAATAGTGTGACAATAATAATGAAGACTTAGTTGTGTTGTATTATCCACTGTATTGTTGTACGTTGTATTTCATTGTAATAATTTTGTTGTAGTCTTTTGACGACTCAAGTTTGGGCTGTGTGGGCCTAGATTTGGGGGCGTCACAACATTGTTGTTTGCAAAACTACTTTCTTTAAGTACCACATCGATAAGAAGTAAAATTATTTAATGTTTTATAAGCATGAGTGAAATAATTTAATTTACTTGTAGTACTAAAGGAAAGGCTTGGATCGGGTCACAATGACGTGGCGTAAAGCACCACCCGCCCACGCCCACGACCCGGGACCGGGTGCGGTCGCGTCGCATTGGCGCTTTAGGTGCACCGTCACTAGGAGCCTCGCCCGAGCCACGAGCCTATCTTTTTAGATAAAACTCAAGTCATTGTAATTCACCTGACTATGAATTAACTGCAAACAAATGCAGCAACTGAAACATAAACTGAATTCTGTAACATAAACTGAATTGATATTGATTTTCAGTTGTAGAATTTTAAAGGTTCTCTCTTCCTTCTTCTTTATATTCTATATATGTTTCAAACCACCTTAAGGAGAGGGATAACTCGTGTCAAACTTTTTCTGTTCCAATTCTCGATTGTGTTTATATTTTTCAACATATATATAAAAAACTAAATAAAACTTAAAAAGAATAACTCCATAAAGACACTTCAGCACCGAATTCCATCTGATCCCCAATATAGTCATCTCTCACACATTGAGGTGGAGGTAGCATCATGCCTGCCGCCATAGCCTCAATCAACCTTGGCATCCCAAAAATTGCCTCTTCGTCCAAGTACAACACATGATTTTCCGGCATTTTTTCCTCCACCACGTCATTAGAGGGTGGCCTAAACGCCTCTGCCCCCTCTGCAGCCGCCTTCTGAATGTCCTTGGCATCCGCGGATGCCGGAATCGGTAATCTCCAGTAAGAATCGGCAAAGTTAAGACAAGCGGTCCTGCCTCTAAGGGCAATTGCGGCGACATCATGAGCTCTAGCGGCCATCTCAGCAGTGGGAAAAGTGCCAAGCCATATTCTTGATTTCTTCTTTGGTTCTCTCACCTCGCACACCCACTTGCCAGAATTCCTCCTTCTAACTCCCCGGTACACCGGGTGCCGAGTTTCCCGAAACTTCTTTCTCCCGGCGGGTTTCTTGGGATGACTGGAAGCTAACATTATCACCTCTTCATCCGAATAATTGGTGGGCTGAGCACTACTGCCAGCCGTTCCTTCAGAGGCGGATGAGGAATCTGGAGCATCAGCTGACCAAAAATCGGGTGACCCAGTTTGTATAGGGTCCGAATAATTAGAGAAGATATCCATTATCCAGATAATGATTTTAGTAGTGGTAGTAGTAGAGTGAAGCGAAGAGAATTAGTGAGTTTAGAGCTGAGTTTGGTTTTGCGGTTCAAGGCGTCAAAGTTGATGCTTATTTATAATTATGTGTAGCTAGGATTGCTGTGGTAGGGTTAGTTTTTTACGTTTGGGACGCGAACACTGAATTGGGATAAGGGAGTTGCCAACTGTTTAGAATCTAGATGTTCGTTGATGTTGTCTAACACGTGTGACTTTAATCTCTTGGTGATCTGGCAACTTTATGTTGACTTCCTTATTTGATGGGACTTGAGAATTTGTCACCTTGACTGATGATGGCTGTGTTTTACTAATTATTATTATTAGTAGTAGAATCTTTCAATATATATATATATATATATATATATAGCTATCCGAGTCAAATGCTTGAGTAAATTTTGGGATACAATTTAAATATAAATTTTATTTTTATTATTAAAAAATAGAGTCTAATATAAAAATTCATATCAAATACTACTTTTTAATAATGAAAATAAAATATATATTTAAATTTATATCTAAAAATTATATTTATAGATTTGTTCTTTTCAGACTAGACTCATTGAGTTCGTCACTGTCACATTTCCTCGGCAAGTTGGGAACCTTTCAATCCAGCCAAATCCGATCGTAATATTGAAAATTGTGGGATTAAATAATTCCTGAACAAAAATGCCAAGGACTTTGGACAGGGGACTAAGAGTCCGTCGTGTGACAGAATAAAAATATTTTTAAAGATATCTAAAAATATTTTGTTATTTGGCGATCATTCAAAAGTGTTGGTAGTGACATAAATTTTGACTAAGCAACAATTCTAATAAAAGCAATTTTTTTAACGAATTTATATTTATAAATTTATCTTAATTGGTTTAAGAAAAAAAAACCATCCTAGACACTTTTGTTATAATTTTTTTTTTGCTTTTTAAAATCACTTTATTAATTATGTAACCAACTAATATATTTTTTTCTTTTCAAAAACACTATTTAAATGTGTTTAATCTAAATGTACTATAATGCACTGTTTCGCAAAACAAGTACTCGGGTTCCAAAATTAAAGAAACTAAAATTTAATTTTCAAACAACGACATATTAATCTTCAAATTGATGTAAATTTATTTAATTTAAGTTAATACAATTATTATAATTATATAGTATATAACAAAAATTATTAATTATAAAATTTATTTTATTTTAAATTTTTATGAGTTATACTAATTTTAAAATTTAATATATATCGGTATTTAATTTTAAAAATCAAAATTTATCTAATTTTAAAACCAAGAAAATACTAAATAGGGCAAAAGAGCAATGCTATCATGCACAAACTTTTTGAATACAAATTATCAAAAATGAAAATGTATTACTGTTTTATATAATTACTGTGCAACACTTTAAAACATGATCACAAAATCTTCGGACACTACATATTTTTGCTAGCCAGGTAGGTGACACGGCAGAGAAGCAACCAAAAAAAGCTTTAGGTTGAAGTGACATGACGTCAGTGTACACCAACAAAAAGAAATATTATAATGATAAAAATGTCGACATGGTATTAAATATTTAAATAATAATTTATAATATAATTAATTATATTAATTTTATTTAATTATAATTAATGCTATGAAACTTTCTCTTTTTTATTATATACGTCGTTCTTAATTTTTTTTCTTCTAAAATATAGGAGGTTTTATATGTATTTAGAAAAAAAATTAATTATTTTTATTTTACTTTTAAAGAAATAGTAATTAAGAGAAAAATGAAGAAGAGTAATTAATTAGTGTATCGGTAATAATAAAATTTTAAATTAATATTAATTATATAATATTTGTATTAATGAATTTTTTTAATATATGCGATTATGTTTTAAATGATCTATATAATAAAAATGAAATAATAACAAATTATTTAAGATATTTTTTGAAATAAGAAATTTAAAATTTTTTGCATCACTAAAAAAACAATATGACGTCAGTATGCACACACGGAATAATAGCTGCCAAGCAAAGCAGGAGCCACCGTCAGGTGGTTTACGGTTTACCCACGGAAAGGCGTGGAACACGTGCGCATTCCTAGAAGTCACGTACTAGCTAGCTTGGATAAACATCAACTTTGTTTTGATTATTTATTATAGGATTTTTTTAATGTGTGCCCTTAGGACACACACTAAGCGTGAAAAATAATATATAATATTATTTGTTTATGTTGACGTACTGAAATATATAAAAAAATAGTGAATTTCATGTATTGAATTCAATACAATTATATACAAAAATAATTTTTAACGGATCTCATTTCTTATTTTTTACGTTTAATATGTGTTCTTGAGACACATATTAAACGGACCATTTATTATACGATAAATGCATTTTTATGATGATGCGGCCACTGACTCTGTTGCTTTGTATTGGGCAAGAGAGAGTCAAATTTGGTTGGGTTGGTCATGTTGTATTATATCAAGATAGCAAGTCAATTCAATCATTTATTTTTTTTCTCCGTTATTAGTCAACTCACTTCGGGTATTCACATCGGAAAATTCCATCTCGGCCAGTTTATTATATGGACTATATATACCCCTAAATATAAGACAGTAATTGAGTCGAATTAATTTAAATTTTAAATTATTCAAATTTAATTTATAAGACTAAATTTATATTTAAATTCAACTCAGATTTGGTTCGATTAAAATTTTCATTACTCGAATTCGATTCGATTTGAATTGAATTATATTCAAACTACTCACGAACTTTAAATTAATTAGTTTTATAATACATATAATTATTAATTGAACTTACTATTTACTTAAATGAAAAAAATATAATTATAATTACACTTAAAATATATAAAATTATAAATAAAATAAAAAATAATAATTAATTATTCAAAATTTATTTAATTGTGTATATATTATAAGAAAATGTATCGTGTATCTATTAGAATATTTATCAATCGATTATATATCATATCATAATTAAAAATTCGAGTAGTTTGAATTCTAAACAAGTCGAATATAACCTTATTAAGATTCTACTCATATTTTTATTCGAACTATTTTTTGTACTCAGATTTGAGTAATATTATTAACGAATTCTAATATCACTCACATTTTTTCGAGTCGAACTCGAACTGTTTGGTTCGATTAACAGTTTTACTTACATATTTGTGATCATCACACATCATTTTAGTGATCCATTTAACAATAAACCCCATATAAACTTGCCAAACGGGTCGGATCAGTCTAAACGGGTCGGACCATTAGCGAGTGGAGCCATCTACGGGCTGGGCCAAAAAGGTCCAGACTTTTTAAACTAAAATAAGGAAGCTCCTAGCCCAACTCGAGCCGAACCATCTATAATTCATTAGTAATCACAAACCACTTTTTTCTTGTCTACAAGATAGGCCACAAAAATAAACAAAAAAAAGAAGATATAAATCACTGTACTAAAAACTATTTAATTAAAGTATTTTTTGATAAAAACTTCTTAGATTTAACTAGATCTATATTTAAAAATATAAATTTTGAGAGTTATTTTAGAGAGAGAGAGGTACAAAAGAGAGAGAAAAATAAAAAGAAATGAGTTGGGTTGCTTACTTCAAGTGAAAGAGAATTTAAAGAGAAAATAAAATAAAATCATAATAAATACGGTTAAAGATTGAATTTAGAATAACAATCACTTGCAACTCAGTTGGTTTGAATTTCTTGTTTAGTAAACAAAAGGTTCTGAGTTCAATTCTCAATAGATGCATTGTATTGTTAAGAAGAAGAAAAAAATTAATTGCGGTTTGGTCGGAGTTGCTATGGGTCGAGCCAAAATAACTCAAGTTTTTTTAACTTTATAAAAATAAGCCTACAATCTAGTATTTTACGTGCGGGCTAACTCAGCCCGCGGGCCTAGGCCACTTTTGCTGCTCTACCCCCATAAAAATGAAAATATCGGACGTAAAATGTATCACCAGAATGAATATATAAGTCAAAATGATCAAAAAAAGTACAGGCCTAAAGATGAGATCGATGGTGTTTAGGTCCTGGGCCCATTCTAGCTAGGGGAAGGGCATGCACCCGGTTCATCAATACTTTCTAAAAGATAATAATGAAAGAGGATAGATGATTATAGTATATGCACGCAAAAATTCTTCATAATTAATAAATCATATCGATTTTTTTTTTTGGTTATAACTTAATTACATTCTAGTCGAAGAGAAATACCTCTTTAATTCTATGTCAACATTTTTAATTAAGGTGATGATGAGAGAACTAGTAATTAATTTTATTCACGGGGGAAATTTCACCCCATAAAATATTATATCTATGTACTAAATAAGCATCATCTTATAGATAGATGATCATTAGTGTATATAGCATAATTCAAGTTCATATTAAATGGGGTAAGGTGCGGACCAAGTCACTACATTCGGTATATATTAAAAATGTACCATATATCAAGTGGTCGAAATCATTTCCTCAGTATAAAAAATAGGAAAAAATAATAATTTATTTTTCCCTAAAAATGAAAATAATAAAAAAAATAGCTTTTCTTTTCCAAAAGTGGATGTAGCTTTCCTGAACTTTATTGAAAATCCTAATAGGTTACTACTTTTATCTTCCAAAGATGCAATGAACCGGTACATTCCGAGTCCGACAGGCTAATTAAAGTATCTTTATGGGAGTTTTATATGGGTGGCCGAGCGAGCGAGCAAGCAATCAAGTAAGTCGCCTTTGCCATAATGGGAATCTAGCTAGCTTTATAACTACTATAAATAGTTCCACCAATATAATAGTTCCACATCCTAAAGCATCTTTCAAAAATGTGACTGGTTGGCCAAATCACTAGTGATCATAAATTTAGGACCTTTCTTGGTCTCTCCTTCAAATACCAAAAGAAACAAAAACGAATTGGGTGGGATAGCCCAATTCAATGGTAATACATTTTGATATGCTATTGAATACAAAATAAATCCTCCGTTCCTTTTTATATCTTTTTAAATAGTGAAATTTAATTTTTTTATTTGCCGTGTATTAATTTTTAAAAAGTATCAGTGTATTAATTTATCATATTATCCTTATTTTAAATTTATTTTTTTTATCTTTTATCTTTTTTAATTTAAGATTTCACACTCATTTTATCAATCAGATAAAACATTAATTATATATTTTTATGTTTTATGTTTTCTTCTAAAATGTCAATTAAAAAGGAATGGAAGGAATATGTGATCGCTTTTTTATTTTATTTTATCTAAAGTCCTTGAAAATCTAATTAAATACTCCACTATTTTGATTACTCCCTCCATTCTATTTTAATAGACGTTTTGAAAAAAATCACACATATTAAGGTCTCTCATTAATAATAATAATTAATATCTAAAGTTAGTGTAGTTCTTTAACTTTGCCCTTTATATGTACTGCATCTCTTTTTATTTTATTTATTATTGTTATAATTTTTTTTGAAAAGTTCAAATTAATAGAGATATTTAGATAAATAAATTTTTTACTCTCCTTAAAATATGAGAAACATCTTTATATTAAAATAAAATAAAATAACTAGAACGTCTATTATTAAAATGGAATGAAGGGACTAATACTCTAAACTAATTCCGGCCAGCCGCGCACTCCTAGACACGGATCTCCTTCCTCATTAATTCGTAGTGGAATGTGGAAACCATCCTAATTACTACTCCTCTTTGACCCTATTAATAGTAAGACTGTAGGAGTACTAATTAAGGTAATAAAGAAATTAGTATTTAATTCTAAAAATAGTAAAGAGCAGAAAGAGACGAACATGAGGGAACTGAGAAAACGGCGACAAATGGTGTTGTGCAGGTAAAAGCTTCTTAATTCATACGAGTCCCACAGTCCACAAACAAGAGAACAAACAACATAACAAAATCAAACTAGGAAATGATAGTATCACGTGAGAGCATGTTCACTACAATTCCAAACATTCTCAATTATCCGCCCATTCCCATTCATATATATATATATATACTCACTACTCCCTCCTTACCTATAACTAGTTGCCTATTTTTTTAATAAAATTTAGAGGAATAAATAAAAAGGTATAAAAATTAATATTAAAAAATAAAATAATAATATATTTCAAATTATAGAGATAAAAGAGTAAGAAAAAAAAATATAACATAAAATCATCAAATTTGTAGAGGAAACTTTATAATATAAATATAGATTATCTACTGCAGCCTGCATACAGCGGAAACAAACTCAATCGATCACTTCAAAGAAGAGAAGAAGAAACAGCCAAAAAATAAGGTACAAAACAACATGTTGGCATACTCCCGCTTACTCTTTCGGTTCCAAAAAAAAAAAAATCTCATTCGAATAAAATTTGTTCCAAAGATCGAGAAGTAGTATTTTTTTACTGATAATGATTTTAAATCTACATAATGTCTTCAAATGTAACAACAAAGTTTATCAGCATCATTTCACCGCTGCTAAACTAAACTCTCAATACATTTAAAAATAAACATAGAAAAATATTAAATATCTTTAAAAAGTCTTTTTTTGTAGGAGTGGGAGTTTTAATAATCACACAGTCCTCACATTATAATATTGCCTTATAATCTTCTCGGATATTGATGGAAATATTAAATATATATATATATATATATATATCCAACAAACTAATTAAACCTGAATTTGTTAATTAATTAACGCGGATAGCTCCATAGGTTTTCTCCATCAGAATTCTCCGGTGAGTCGTCGGACTTCAACCTTGGGGGGCTAACAAGCATTCCCTCAGCCATGTCCGCTAGCAAATTCGGCATATCAAATAGTGCCTCCTCATCTATAAATTCTTCCCCTCCTGCTGACCTAATACTACTACTAGTACAACAGATGGTATATGTTTGAGCTACCATATCATTGGATGGTACCATGATTGATCCGCCAGTAGAATTTTCAGGCTTAGGTGCTCTGGAAGCAGCCGCATTTGCTGCGGCGGAACGTATATCAGCAGCCGTGGGAGATGCCGGAACGGAATAAGGAAGAACAGAATCAGGGAAGTTGAGGACGGCATCAGGACCTTTGAGTGCCAAGGCAGCCACATCATATGCTGCTGCTGCCATTTCTGGTGTTGGATACGTACCAAGCCATATACGTCTAGTCTTACGTGGCTCCCGTATCTCCGACACCCATTTTCCGCTCCGGCACCGGATTCCTCGATAGACCGGATGTCGGCCTGAGGTGGTGCTGGAGGGTGGGGCAGCTACAGGCGGCCCTTGGGGGTGTTTAGGGGAAGTGTTTGATAAAACAGATTTATTGGTGGGTGGTGGTTGGTCCCCTGCAGGGGCCAAAGTAGAGAGCACTGGCTGCTTGGAATTAGATTCAGATTCGGATTCATGAGGGACTAGTGATAATAAAGGGTCATTTTTGCGCGCGTAGGCAGGATCACCCATGCATTATAAATGAAAAATGACTTAGCTTTTAGCAACATGCACACCAACAATATATGTATGTATGTTAATGACACAGAGAGATGATACGGGGATACCTATATATATATATATATATATATATATATAGTTGGTAGATGAGCAAAGATTGTAGGTTTTTTTAAAGAGGATAAAAACTGGATTGGAAGAGTTGAAATGGCATTCGCGGATCTATTTGATGGGGTGTGTCGGTTTAGAATTGATAATTCAATTTCGAGATTTAGAAGTTTGAGGCTATGGTCCGCACACGTACCTAAAGCTTAAGCTAGCTAGCAGTTAGCTGTTACCTACTTGCTAGCACGTCCCTCTTTTCTTCCATTTCTTAATTTGCTAGCTAGTCAACACTTTTATCATTTGTGTATATAAATGTTCTAGTATATGATTAAAATATCTTATCTAAGTATCATATTACCAACTGTTGGCGTCAGGAATATTCAAACTTTCCTGTTAAGGACATGTCAAACTCTTCGTGGTACATATTATATATATCGAAGTGTTTATTATTTTCACGTATCTTTTTATTATTTTTACAAAATTATTTTCAACATAGGCGTGACACTTATATATATATATATATATATATATATATATATATATATATATATATATATATATATATATATATATATATATTCAATGCTAGTGTATTATTTGTGAGATTATTAATAATTGTCCTGAAAGATATGTAACTTTCATTGAAGATTTATATTACACATGTCTAAGAAAATGTTTTTTTTTTAATTTTTTTTTAAAGGCATTACAAAATATTTTTAGAATTTAAAAGTACATATGAATTTTGATATTCAAAATTTTACAAATTACTTCTAAAAGTCGAGAACCTTTGGATAGAAGTGCCATGGAACAACCCATTAAAAAATATGACTTTTATTAAGTGATAAACTTATATATTTGATCTTATAAATGAAGGGGGAGATTTCTACTATTAGATTATCAACTTTGTGGTAACACATTCGTTATTAATTGACTGCACTTGTATTTGTTTTTGTTTTGTCTCCCCTCCCCTAATTTCGTGTATTAATAATGTGATATTTTAATATTGTTATTTATTATTTCTATTACCAAACACGTGCCTGCACAGTCACCAGGAGAGAGTTTTATGATGCTAAATATAGTATAGTTATTACCTAGTAAATCAAACCTGATACTCTAATAGTAATGCCCTTTTTTTTAAGGCTATAATGATAATATGAAAATAATAATTATATTGTTAGAATAATAAGTATCATTAAAAATTTAAAGTATTGTTTAAAGTTTAAAATATTATTGTTAAATATATATTTATTCTGACAGTATAATAATTAAAATTAGAATTATATAAAGTAGTATCCCTAGGTTTTTTTTTCCGTCAAAATTATTGAATTATAAAAATATAAATTCTCAAAAAATAAGAAAAATATATGATACACAAATCAAATGATTAACTGCAAGAAGAAAATAAATAAATTCAACCACGTATTTATTAAAGACCCATAGTGGTCAGTGGCTATTGCCTATTGGTAGCCGTTAAATTCAGTTATCGTTATCCCAATTCCAATTCCAATTCCTGAGCTGAGCATACTTTAATTGAAAGTAGACGCAGCACGCTCTGTCTTTCTTTCTTTGTTAATCATAATGAAAATCTTAACATCAGCTGCTGTTGCATTCTCAATCTCAAATCTAAGCCCTAAACACCGTAATCAATATCCCTTTAAACCCCTTCTCACAGCTACAGTTTTCAGGCCATGTATGGTTTCAATTAAACCTCCCCCACCGGAATTCGACTTCCGAACTGAATTTCTTCGAGACTCTCGAACCACAATAGCCGAAACGCATTCAGAATTGCTCGATTTGGTAGACAATGGAAGCTTGGTTCTTATAAAAAAAGGTCAATTTGGTCCCGTCCCAATTTGGCGAACCGACTTCGTTGAGCCCGAGTTAATATGGTTAATTGGCACTACTCACATCTCTACTGAATCGGCCATTGACGTTGAAAGAGTCATCCGGGCAGTGAGGCCGGATAATGTTGTTGTGGAGCTTTGTAGAAGCAGGCAAGTTTGTTTTGTTTTAGTCTATCTTTTGATTTATTCTTATTAGTTGCAGTTTTTGGTTGATATCATTGTGACTATGCTCCATCTATCACAGAACTTAAAGGCCCTAATTGTTGTTATTTCGGTATAAAATATATAAGAAACAAATAAATAAAATGCACAAATAAAATAATAAGGAATGACACAACTAATATAACAGAAATAGCGAAATAATTGAAATAGTGGAAATAACCGAAATAGCGTGACGCTGAACTGAACTGTAACGCTGAACTGAACTGAGACATGGGAAAATATTTTTTTACGGTAATTCACGCCATCGCGAATAAGTTGCATAATCCGGTGTAGCGATTACGAACATGTCACTTCTAGAATAGAATAGTCCAGCCTTCAGGCTATTACTCTCAAGGAAGTCTAAACAACTCGAAAAATCCGAAACTCCATGAACACCACACCGTTTCCTGCCCAAGTTACATACCAATATTTATATATAATATATAAACACAATATATTATTTTTCCCACATGATATGAACATGCATGCATGAATAAAATTACCAACACAAAGCTCTTACTCTCCTCAAATATAAGTTTATTTGAAAATGGAGCTAACATACAATAGATACACACCAAGACCATGTATGAATCTAAATTATCTAAATTATACAAATATACATATAGGACGGTTCAAAAACATATCTCTTAAATAACATACCTCCTTAAGTAGCATACTTTTATCAAAAAGACGTTATTTTGAAAAATTTTTGATAGCATTTTCGTAAATAAAAGGAAAATAAGTGGACTCGCGGAATGTCACATCTTCTTTTAATATTATTTTTAAAAAAAAAAATCTTCAAAACAACGTCGTTTTTATAAACACATGTTATTTAAGAGAGGTATGCTATTTAAGAGGTATGTTTTAAATCCGTCTTCTCTCTCTCTTTCTCTCTCTCTCTCTCTCTCTCTCTCTATATATATATATATATATATATATATATATATATATATATATATTGATACTATATTTTAAATACATCAAATTTAATAATCTTAAATTTGGAATACGCCTCGATAAATTTACAAAAATATCTTAATCTTTTTCCCACATTGTTTTTTCTTCACCAAACACTAAATTATAAAATCTCAAATTAAATTATGATACTAAGCAAGTCAATATAGCAATACTTGCTTTCATTAGTTTTAAACCTTCACCAAGCTTTTATTTGTCACTAACATTAAAAAAAAAAAAATACTAGGACAATTACTCTATTACCCCATCTCATGCATATCAACAAAACTTGATCTAATGAATAAATCATGCAGCCACATCGCACTCACTTTCATGTTAAATTATGATCCACATTTGGCAAATATGTATGAAGATTATTTCCATTTTATGTTCAACTGTTAATCATCATGAAATACACAAAATTTTCTAAATTATGTAACCGATTCAATGTTAATTGCTCCTAATATGAACTGCCAACTAGAGTATGCATCTAATGGTGCATGTGTTGAACATATTTCATAAATGTGTATCGAGTACAGTAAAGTAGAGGCATTGCTTTGTCCAAAGGTAAAAAGGAGTATCAAGTGTTGTTTGTTCAAGTTCAAGACCAGCTGCTCTACCCCTCTTAAAATTTCCAATGACTGGGGGCCCAAAATTGGTTGTAGGCATTTATTTGTACGTCATAGACCTTGGGAAAGAAGAAAGATCCATTTTGGCACCCCGAGGCCTTCTTCAGTCGAGTTGGTTTTGGTAGTTGGTCTACTCTAATGCTAAAACATTTATAGATTATTCAGTATTTTCTGATGCCAGGAAATTTGACAGGAGACGACATTAGAATTCTATGTGGCTTTGTTGTGTTGTCTATTGAAAAATATTTATGCTACTAAATTTAATATTTATCACATGATTGTTAATTTTCCGTTCCTTTTTTTTTGGGTTTGTATCCATGGCTTAATTTCACTTGTTGCAGTGTTCATTTTCAGAGCTGGGATCATGTACACTTCTAATGATAATGAGCTCGGCCCACAAATAAAGTCAAATATGTTTTCCTTAACTGGGACTGGTTTTTTTGGTGCTGTTGGTCGTAGCATAAACTTGGGTGAGTATAAATTCCTTGTGTAATTAATGCCTATGACCCTATATGAATAAAAGCTTTAAAAAAAACTGTGTAAATGCTAGGGGGTCAAACTGCTCTTGCACTACGTCTACTGTTGGCAGTTCTATCCTCAAAAGTATCGTCAGATGTCAACCTTCCATTTGGGGATGAGGTAGTTGAACTGTCAATATCTCCTTAAAGTACTGATGAAATACAAAGAAATAATTATACTTACTGAATCCATTTCAATACACTTAAATGGCTCTGCTAATATTCAGTTTCGTGCTGCTCGAAAGACAGCTGAAGAAGTTGGTGCTCAAATAGTTTTGGGGGATCGGCCAATTGAAATAACTGTAAGTACCTTTTTGGTCATCTGCAACTGGGAGAAATGTGATCTTCTGGGAATGACTTTTTCAGATTTTCTACTCAATGTCCCAAACAAGTATTACTTCTGATCTATTAGTCTACTATTTGGTAATTGGGGTAATAAGGCTGGTTTCTTTTCTAGGTCTGTAGATTGATGACTGAATTTTTGGTATGCAACTCAAAAGAATACTCCCCCTCTTCAACAAAAGAATCGCGTTTGATTTTTTTTCATAATCAAATTGTGAAATCCTAAATTAAAAATTGATGTGATTTTTTTATTGATTAATGCAATGGTTGATATTGTAAACTTCTTAAATAGTAGTGCTAAGTACAAAACTGTTAATTTGTAAATAAAAATAAATTCACATCACAATTTGAGTCTTAAGATTTCACAAATTAACTAGGATCAAAGTTAAACGAGACTTTGTTGTTGTACCAGAGGGAATAATTTATTCTACATATTTGTGATGTGTTTTCAGCTTGAAAGGGCTTGGAGTTCACTCAAATTGCGTGAGAAACTGAGCCTTGTGGTCTCTGTTGTTTGTGGAATAACAGCAGCATCTGATCTTTCGAGGAATACTTTGAAGGTTTCCCTCTAAAATTTCTATCCAACAGTCAATGTAGTTGTAGGCAACTGTGGTAACTTAGCCATATCTAATCCATCTGTAAGTTAGTCATAACTAATGATATCATGACTCATGAGGGAAAACCTAAGCTAAGAATAAAATATATAAATGAACTGAGAAATCTAAAGAACGAAAGTTCGTAAAAGTAATGACATCATGATTCATGAGGGCAGCCTAAGCTAGTCTAGTCTGTAAAGGATGTTGAAGAGATAAACTGATAATGATTTCTGATCTAGTGAGGAAAGTCTTTACCTTTGAATGTCAACTATAATGGTTTTTTCCTTAAATTGTTCATTGCTCTTAGATTACCAAGTTTGTGTTTGGAATCTGATGCATATATATCTACATATATCCTGACCAGTTGCAATGTATCTCTGCCTTCTGCAGTTAAAAAGGATTTTGATGAGACATAAATTGGAAGCGTACTATAAAATTTAATTCTAGTGTTTTGTGTTGATAACTTTCATTTGACAAATTGACAATATATCAACAGTATTCAAAGGTGGTCAAACCGTATAGCTCTCATTTGGTATTGACAATGTTCTCAAATTTCTTTTCCACTTTGTGATGCAGGAATCAAGCAATGATAACAGCAACATCCAACTCTATGAGCAACTAAGCTTTTCATTCCCATCCCTGCTACAGCCTCTAATACATGAACGTGACACAGTAAGTTGCTTCCTCACAGAAAATCACCTTTACTTTAAGACCTTGATTGAACCTCACAATTACAACCTAAAATAGTGCAGAGGAGTAGGCAGGCTTCACAAACTGGTTTAAGTGCCTAATGCCTATGCTGTCAAGTTTACTAGGGGGAAATTTATGTCTGAAGATTCTATAATATAGCTGCCTGTCACATTGCATTGATAGATACAATTAGTCTCAAAACATCTGTGACAATATTGCAAATTATGTTGCTTTCCTTTCTCTTGCTCTGTGGCCAATACTAGGTTCTTCATACCTAGTGACTTGCTGCCATTTTCTCAGTATCTTGCTTGGTCTCTGAAGCGTAGTAAAGCTGTGAATAACAGTAAGAGAGTTGTGGGAGTTATCGGAAAGGGCCATATGAATGGAGTGATATACGCTCTAGTGTCGGATACGGGAGACTTGAGGTTTCGAGACCTTGTTGGGCGAAGGTCTACTGGGAACGACTCTGGTGGCTGGGTTGATTCACTTCTCAAGAACTTGGCAAGAGACACTATCATTGGCATCCTATTGTGGGTATTATTTGAACAGATGAATAATGGTTTATGGAATATTGACTTTGCTTCCTGGTCTCAAATTTTTGGTGAAAGATGGGCTCTATAAGAAAGGGAGAGCAAGATTCAGGTCAACATATTATTCCTTTTTTTTTATAAGGGCGAAAGTTTTCATGATTGTCATGAAAGAGTATGCGAGGGTATATTCAAGTACATTTCCCCCCCAAAAAAAGAAGAAGAAGAAAAAGGTACCTTTCTATCATAATAATAAATTAATGTGGTCATAACCAATTGAGTCATACTCTCTATCAGGTAGAAAGGTTATTATCAGTTTATCATTTGAGCAACCCTCTGAATTATTTTCATTAATTACAAATCCTGCAGTTGCATCGTTGTTATTGTTCCTGATCATGCATGTTTTTGGATATTGTACTCCTTCCCCCCGCCGATCAAGCTCGATTTTTAAAAATAAATTTGAGATTTTTCAAATTCAAGACTGATACGACTTATTTAATTTTAAAAAATAATAAATCTTTGCAATTAGTAATTTTAGTTAGATAATTTATAATTTTTATAATTATATTGTCTACAATTAAATTAATTTATATCAATTTTGTAATGAATATAATTACAATGTTGTATGCACATAATGTAGTAAAAATTGTAGGGCTTGATAATTAAACTAATAATAGCTAATAATAAATTAAATGTATGCAAATAAGTTTCAATAAAATTATAATAAATGTAAATTTTCAGTTTTAAATGCAAGTGTGGGGTCCTTTGTCAGGAAATTCGAGTTTTTGTTTACGTAAATTATTTAATTGCCAGTTATATAAATAATCATTAGTGATAATTTTAATAAAGAAATGTGTAATAAGTGGGTCTTTCTATAATTTTTATTAATATTGATAAATTTTGCAATTATAATTTGATATAAATCTTTCGCAATATACATAGCATGATTCAATTATTATTCCATATTATAGAATTTTGGAAAGGAATATTTTTGAAAGCAATCAGTATATTGAAAGATTTGACGGTTAATACAATCTTCATAATAAATAAATTCGCTAATGAACCTTAATATGTGGTGCATTGTATTAAACGCAAATTTCCTTAATTACTAGATTTTTTTCACATTAATGAGATAGAAAAGAATATGCCTAAATATAGATTAATATTCTGAATTATTATTATTATTTTTTATTTTAGGGATTGAACTTTTAATTTTTTTAATTAAGTGATTAAACATTTAATTTTTTTTTCACTTTGAGAATTGTCTTATTAATTTTTTTAGTTAGGAGATTAAAGTTTTAATTTTTTTTCATTTTGGGTATTATCTTCTCAATTTTTTTTGATTACGTTTAATTGATAGTTATGCGTTTGTTCAATTTGTTTCTTTTTATTGAATGAAATTATGTACTCTCTCTGTCCCAAATTAAAATATTGTTATTGACTTTTGAAAGTTAATTTAAAATATTTTTAATCTCAAAATTAATAAAATATATTAAAAATTATAAAATAACAAAATTTTAATTAGTAGTACATTTATAAATTTTAAATATTCATCATTATATTGATTATTGATATTTTTAAAATTTTGTAATGATGATTTTAGATAATCTTGTAATTAGGTATTTATTAATTTTTAAAAGTAAATTTAAGACATTACAAACTTAGCTTAAAAAAATTCATCAATAATCAACATAATGATGAATATTTAAAATATATAAATGTACTACTAATTAAAATTTTGTTATTTCATAAATTTTAATATATTTTATTAATTTTGAGATTAAAAATATTTTAAAGTAACTTTCAAAAGTCAATAACAATATTTTAATTTGGGACGAAAGAAGTACATAATTTCATTCGATAAAAAAAAATAAATTAAACAAACACATAACTATCATTTAGACGTAATCAGAAAAATTGAGAAGACAAACTCTAAAGTAGAAAAAATTAAAAGTTCAATCCCTTAATTGAAAAAACTGATAAAAAAATTTTCAAAGTGGAAAAAATTTAAAGTTTAATCACTTAATTAAAAAAATTGAGAGCTCAATTCTCAAAGTAAAAAAACGTTAAAAGTTCAAGATATTAATTTATATTTAAGCCAAAAGAATAAAAAAGTGAACATAATTCAAATGCCGAAAAAAGGAAAGAAACATAAAACTTTAATTATCTTCCATTAGCTTGGATATACACTGTCGAGGCGTACACTTGTGTTCTTCATATATATCTATAATCATAGAGAATTGATATTTTTAAAAAAAAAATAATAGTTTTATAAAATCTCTTTCATATAAATATTAAATAAAGTCCATGTTTATGTGAAAAATAATTTGTAAAAAAATCAAATTTTATTTATAAAAATATTAATTTCCTAATTAGATACTATTGACTCATAATACTCCTCACACTAGTTTCATGCGTCATGTTTACGCATGAACCGCTAATCTCAGATGACGATACAACCTGCCTAGCAATTGTTGCTATTTTAATTAAGAAATGGAGTTATCAAGGTACGTGCCCCATGCATGGAAATTATTGGCTCTCTTTGTTAAGATATATCCATGTCGTCTATTATGCCTTCTTTCTTTCTCTTTTATATATATATTGACGACGATTTAGTCTTTGGGTTAGTCTTCGACTGTGGCCCTGGTGACAGTATTGATGTTAGTGATGATATGGATCGTAACTTTCATACGGAGCCTGATCAACTGCTAAACTATAGTGAGATGTCTTCAGTTTAAGTGGTCAATGAACAGGTTAAGAGATATGTTAGCAATTATATGTGAGTTTTAAGTGTAAAATTACATCTTACTTTTTTTTACTCCTTAGATCTCATGATCCCGTACTCTTGTCTCTTCAGTCTGTTTAATCAATTAAATGAAAAAAAATTATTAAATGCTCCTGAGATACCATCCACGTGATGCTCACACCCCTTATATGATGTCATATGAACACTTAAAATGAGTCATTTTATTTTAAGTGCTCACATGATACCACATGAATGGTGTGGAATACCACGTGACAAGTGTCCCATGACCACTAAATAATTACTCATTAAATAGACTAGGAGTTTGATGGGAGGTATTTTATCGCCCAACAAATGCACTGTTTGAGGAACGGTTGTGTATGCATGCTCGAATGTTGTATAAGTTTTCCAAGAGATCTCTTAATTTGATCCATTTCCTTCAACCATCATCTACACCACGATGTAAGATTCTCTCCCAATTCCAATTAATTTGGGGATAGTATGTAGAGAAATTTAGAAGTAGAAAACATAATTTCCTTTCTTGATTAAATGTTTACCATGTCTTGATTCTATTGATTTGTAATATTTTCAACACCTTCTCATCAACGCTATGTACACGAAATCCTCTCTGTCTCTCTCTCTCTCTCTCTATATATATATACTTGTGAAATCCTCCTTAATTTTGAATACATTTTAGTATTTTACCACCCGATTTTGCTAATCTTTTGTCAATCTATATTAGATTTTCTTGGCATGTGTATCAATTCCCTTCTCTCTTTTTTTAGTTGCGTATCGATCATTTTTCATTCGTAGCATTACTCTATAGAATTAAAATTCCTGATGCCTTCAAACCAAATATTAATTAGATCTGGCAATTGCTTTTATTCGTGTTAATTCCGCACGCATAATATTCCGAACTCTTGACTGGTAATTAATTTCTAAAGATGTACGTGCTTCGTTCATTATACATGTTTGTTCATGGAATATTCACATGACATCTAACAGTACTACTAGGGTTTTGTTTCCAATTTCAGTGATGACAGTAAAACATCCAAGGGATGCTCTGTGAGTGTAATATTGGCCTTGAATAACAACAACAAATCAATCATGAATTCAACTTACCTGTCGTTCGTGTGCAATACAACAATACTTTAAAATATTTCCAACCAATTCGGACATAAATTTTTTGGACACTATATATAGATTATGTAATCCTTTTCTATCCCACTAAAAATGCCCAATTAATATTTTGTTTTTAAAATCCCTTCCTAAGTAATTAGAAAGGCCTAATAAAATTCTAGATAATCAACTTTCCTTTTATATGCGATTTTATAACTAAATCCTTATTCACCAAACTCAGTAATGTCAGCTGACAATGAAGGTGTTATAGTAAAGGGGATTGAGAGTGGGTGTAACGACTCGAGTCAAATTTCAAGCCCGAATTCAATTATAACAGAATAAGACACGATGCACTGTCTCAATATTATTTTCTTGGGTCATCTTAGTCCACCACAGGTTTATTCAAACTGAGCCCGAATCAAATCTTAGCAGAATAAGGCACAATGTGCTGTCTTAATAATATATTATTGTGTCATCTTAACTCACCACAGACTCACCCAAAAGGTCATGACTGAAGGTAAATTACCTGATGTCCCCATCAGGCCTAACACATAGCCATACAAGGCCCAGAAAACTTTATTTCTCAAATCCCGAACCCGAATCAAATCATAGCAAAATAAGGTCCAATGCAATGTCTCAATGATATCTTCTTGGGTCATCTTAACCCACCACAGGCTCACCCAAAAGGTCATAATTAAAGGTATTAATGATAGCAGCTTAAATTCTTATATGCACACCAAAATATCCCATATTAACCGATGTAGGACATGAGTGTTACAGTGGGTCAAGGCTGCATTTTTTGCAATGAATGTAACACTTCAATCCCACATAGTAACATGTAGAATATTTGAATATGTATATAAAGTTTCAAACTGCTATCATTAATTAATATATTTAATTATGACCCTTTTGGTGAGCCTCTAAAACTTAGACAAATGTCCTCCTTCAACATTTCTTGGATTCATGATCACTAGTAGCCAGTCATTTGTAGGTTTGTTTTTCTTGGTTAATTTTGAAATACATTAATTGTACTATAATCATCTTTACAATAAACTTTCATTGAATTAAGAATTAGCTATTTTAGAATTAATGGTTTCATCTATTAGGAATTTATTTTCTTAGACATCTAGTAGAACTAGACATGCACAAAAAGCCCGTGGCCACAGGCCGGCTTGAGCCCGGCCTGGTCAAGGTCTGACCTGTTCAAGCCCGGTCTGCAGACTTCAAAAAGATCATTGTTTGAACATTAAAGCCTTGTCAGCCTAAAAAAAAACCTGGCTCGGCCCAGCCTGACCTACAGTTAGCTATTATAAAATAATATTTAATTAATATGTTATTATTGTAAGTATTGCTTTTGTCTTAAAAATGTTTGTCTATATTCAGCCAATAATAAAATAGTTATTAACTCACACTGCTATTATATGTTTAAGATATTAAAAAGGTAGTCCACCTACCTACCTTTGTCTCCCACAACAACTAAAATGAGTTAGGAAAATAAAACAAAATGAAAAGTTAAGATATAAGAATATATTTTTTAAAAAACTAATAAATTATATGCATTCTTGAGAAGACTTGTCTCGTATTTTGTTTTTTCAAAAAATGTTGCTCTATTATTAAGTTTATACATAATTATCGATCACTCTAAAGGCTTGATTATATAAAATTACAAAAAATGACCTGGATCAAGGCCTGATCCTGCCTAGCCTGTAGGTCTCAAAATGCCAGATTTTTATTGAGAAGTTCGGCCCGACCTAACCGGCAAGTCTAAAAGTCAAAACTTGACATAGTTTGGTCAACGATTAAAGTCTGTCAAACTTAGGCTAAGCCAAGTCAGACCAAACTAACCTGTTATGCAAGCCTAGGTGGAACGTTGAAAACTTGAGAGAAAATGGAAAGAAATTTAAATCTAAAACTGACATTATTTCTTAAATGCTTCTTTGAATTGACACCAAGGGATAGTGCAAAATGCAAACCTATGCTTCTTTCTTTTCTTTTTAGGACAAGGGGTGTGTGAATTGTGACTATATTATTATTGCTAACAAAAACTCTCTATATTTTTGTCTTTAATTCATTCCAAAAACACATTTATATTTTTGAACATAATATTTTTAATTATAGTTTTGATTATTATGCCATTATTACTAAAAAAATTTAACAAATATTAAAGATACATTTAAGAATATTAAATTATCCTTACAAAGTATCAATTTTAAAATGTATCATTAACTTTGAAACAAATGCAATATTTTTGAAAATATAAAAAAATGCTCAGATTTTAGCTCAGAAGTGCTATTATGATCTTATATAAAATTAATACTTGTTGACTTTTTTTGATTGAAAATTTTGAAGTTTTGCAGCTCCGATGCAAGCTGTAAAGTTCAACTTTCGGGTTTGGCTGGCCAATCAAGTTGTGTCTGGAAACCATAGTGCACTGTGCTTAATAAACTCAAACAACTGCAAATGAGGTCGTCTTCATTGGGGATGTCACAATAATATTCCAGTGTTTAATTCTTCAAACCTTTCTAGTGTGCCATTTCTCAATCGGGAAGCTCCAAAGAGCAAGGAGCAATTTCAACTTCTACGTAATCAAGGTAGCTTAATTAGTAAAAACAAATTACTGGAAATTATATAACTAAAAATTCTTTTTATGATGTAATTTATGTATTGAGTCGCCTTATTCTAGACTCGGTTTGAGTCGAATTGTTACATTATGGATCTGGTTTACCGTATGGTATAGGTATGTCAAGGGGTCGCATCTATGAACGGTACCAATTCAATGCCAATATCAACCGCCAAGACAAACACCACAGAATTTTCTCAGCAATGGCCTGTCAAGCTGTGGAGTTCAAGGTCTTATTGGTAGTGTTTCTGCAGCTAATGATTAGTGAAACCATGGGAAATTCCAGTATTTCGAGTCCCGTGCAGAATCTGAGCAGCTTCAATAGAAATCATATAGGTCATAATCAAACTCCAGCAGGACAAAATGAAGTAGGAGGAGCTGGTGATTATACTTTTCGTTCAATGAATAAAATATCATTCGATCTGTTATGATTCACGCTCTCAACAACCATGTGATTCGGGTGATCTAACCAACATACAATCTTTGAATGATATGGTAATATAAATCTTAGGGTTCTTTTATGAGTATATAATGCTGAGTGCAACTAACTAAACAAAAATAGTCTATTTTACTTTGATAAAGCGTTGATGAGTTGTACCGTATAACTTATCAATATTTTATCTAGAAAAACAATAAACTTTTGTTTAGGTACCTATCATTTTTGTTCATTTATTATAAGAGGATTCTCTTTCAAATTAGTTCTTTGTCCACATAAAATTAGATATTCATTTTTATCCCCGGACAGTGCTTTAATGAAACTGACTTTTGGTCTTGCGAATTATTTGTTTGTTTCTACTTTCGGCACCTCAATTGGTTCAAATCATGTTGGAAATAACCCAATAATGAATGGACAGTCCAGTAAAAAGGCATGCCTTACACTTGCTCCACTTAAAGCATTCATTAATATTGATCGATTGCACTCGTGAAAATATAATTTATGATGATTAGTATAAAACCCCATATCCGACAACTTAAGCATTGAAATCAATACATACACTCCTCAAATTAACTGATTTTGAGTTGGATGCTCTAATGCTTACTCTAGTCACCACCCACCCACACACACACACACACACACACACACACATATATGTACATATATGAGTTGGAATTTCATCAGTTGTAATGATGAAACATCCATGTGTGCAGCAGCTTGGTAGTGAAGAAGTGACTACATCAAGTTTCGGCAACAATGTTATTCAATCGGATGACTCTCAGTCATGGTTTGACCTAATTAGGCAAGTATACACTGAACTCCATCTAGCTACTAGTATCTTTTTTTCTCCTTTAGTTTTCTTGAGGGTTCTGAGGCATGTGTTACTTTTACTGTTTCTCATTGCCTTTTTCCATACATATATAGCTAACTCAATTAACTAAATTTAATGTATATATTAATTTCAAAATCATGTGAATTCAAAATTAAATGGATCATTTTAGTTTAATTTTGGAACAGCGTGAAGATGAGGACTTTTTGGGATCTAGATGGAGAGGGTGACATTAACCTTGGAGCACAACTTTGATGATCAGTCCTAATTGCATTTAGAAATAAACCACCGTATTAATTTAATTGGTAGCCAGTTACATAGCTCCATAAGTTTTTTGGGTTTGAAACCAATTTGTATTGATACTTCAAGTTTTTCTGCATATTTGTTTAAAAACTGCCTTGCTCTATGAATAATCTTATATGTATTCAGGACTTTGGTTGGTTTAACTCTTTTAATCAGTTCTTCCCTTTCATTTAAAAACCTATGCATGCATATATGTACGTATAATTTGAAAGATGGTATGATCGTTATAAACAATCGGCATCTCTTACTCACGGAGAAATTGTAAAGGATGCGGTGTCTCGCAACTTTTAGTTCCCTTCCGCCCTTCCCTTGTCATATTTGATATTGTGATGTCAAGTTCAACAGTGTTTTTTTTCTTCCGGGAGTTTACATCCGGTGTCTATATATATATATATATCATTTAAATATATAACTTGTTTTACATTAAATATATATTGCGAAAATATGTTAATATACGAATAAATATAAGTATATAATATTTAAACAATACATTTATTTTAATCATTAAAAAGTAAGACATGACATTAAAATTCGAATTTTGTTATACGTAATAATCCATACAATAATCTTTTATAAAATAATGGGTCTCATATTTTAATTGCCCTATAACACCTACTATTTTACAAATGATCATTACATGGATTATTATATGGATTATTACGTATAACAAAATTCTTGAAATCTGTATCATGTGTAACTTTTTAATCACTATAATTGATATAATATTTGATTTTGTATTTGAATATTGTGTATGTAGAATTGTCCTTAATGTAAAAGGACAAAAGTCAACTCAATTTGATTCAGGTTAAAGAACTGGCTACTAGCTTAACTAAATTTGGATACTCATTTTATATACATAATTTTTTTGACGGCCTATTTAAATTATTGACTCAACCGGTTACCCTCTTCTTAATTCTGTCTTACAGTTACCGGTTTAATGTGATTTAGCATCAAAGAGCTATATTTTTGTAACGAGAAAAGAATATATATATATTGACTTCGTTAGCTCTTGTGAGCCTAATATTGACTGTAATTCATATATATTAGTAGAAATTAAATTAATTATTTCGTTATTTTATGATTCCTTATATTATAGTTTCAATTTATTACAAGCCACTGAATAATTAGAGACTGTGAAAAAAGAAAACCCCTTTTTCTTGGAGGAGAAGCATGTACTAAATTCTTTTCGCAAACATTCTCAATATCACCACGGCAACTTTCCCTTAATACCCAAATTAAAAATTATCTTTCCAAGGCTAGCTCAGTGCCTTCAATATATGATTAATAAAGTATTATTAATATTATTGAGAATCTAATCGAAAATCTGTAATTATTAGACAAATCTTTGTGGGTAGATTTTGTTTGGGATTTTATGATCATCACTCCAACCTGTTGTGCGCGACGTACAACAAGTATACATATCAGACGAAGATGCCTTTCACATTAATTGCATGTTCTCTCCTTATTTTCCTTCATATAACCCTATCTTAAAGGCTAATTATTGGTACATTGTTTATATTTTATATAAAGTATATATTATTGTTGTATTTATATATGTTGAAAATGAGTCAAATGTGTATTCAACTATATAAAACGTGAATTTAATTTCGTAGAATTATTAAAAGAGAATTTTTTTGTAAAAAAAATTAAATCTAAAGGAATATAATTGCAAAAATTGACACTTTAGATATGAAAATAGAATTTTGTGAAATTTTGAGTGACATTTTTATAGTTAACCCCATCTTTAATTCCAAAATATGTGTATTTGTTATTAAAATAGAATTAAAAACCACATGTTTAAAATTTCTTCTAAATGAAATATGTTTAAAATTAGCTATTAATTTAATATTCATATTATTATTGAAAATTGATTTAAGTGACTAAAATGTGAAATTGATATAGAGTTACAATTATATAACTAAAACCAAATGAATATATATATATATATATATATATATATATATTAAATATAAATATAAATTTAAATTTTTTATTAATTCAAAATGTTAAAGGATATTCGTTTTAGTAAACGAAACATTAATTTATTTTTAAAATAAATACTAATAGGAGTCTCGAATATTTTTGTGTTATTATTGAATTTTTTGTTTAATATTATTCCTTATAAGTAAGGGTGAGTATGGTGCGGTTTGAAATCCGAACAATATATGAAACCGCTTAGGCGTGGTTTGTTAAATTTAAAATCGCACATGGAACCGCATAGTGTAATTTTGAAATATGTGATTCGGTTTCATTTAGTGCGATTTTGGTTTTAAAACTAATTAATTTACCTCATGTCGATGAACAACAGTACAATTTTTCTACTAAAACAATTACCAAATTTCAATGTCATAGTATATAAATAACTTAAATTTTCATATCAAAGGTGTAAAATCTTTTGGCAGTTGAATGCTTGGCCATTTGACACCAATCTATCTTAAACAAGAGTTTTGTAAAGGAAAACTAAGTAAGAACATAATGTATCTCCTGTTCCTTAAATAGAAAAAATATAACCTAACCTGTAATGAATAAATCCAGTTAGATATGGTTTATATTTGTCATGTTAGTATCCAGTATTTGTCATCACGTCATAACATGAAATTTACGCTTCACATTCGAATTCATTATCTTTATACAACATAAAGATTCATTATTAGTACTAATCGGAAATAGCTGAAACATTTTATTTTATTTTAATCGAAACTTGGCATAGAAGATATGATCCTAAAATAAAACATAGTATTGTATCACTCACCATCTAATTGATGAATAACCTCTTCGCTGGTTTTTACCATATCATCTTCAGTAATAATAGCCCTTGTAGAAACAATCTCAGTATCATGTTGTTCATTACTTTTAGAAAGATTCATGTAGCAAACAATTTTATTTTTATATGAATTAACATATGTTAATTTTATTCCTGTAACCATTTTCTTTAGCTAGGCATTTGTTACCATAAAACAAATGCCTGGTTTAATTTACATGTCATAAATTTTAACAACAACGCAAAAGGAATAAACTCAAATTAGCTGAAGGTATGATGCTCATGATAAGAAGAAGAAGAAGAAGAAGAAGAAAAAGGTATATTGTATACTTATACCTTTGGCTCCCTAAATGAATATAAATACTCTTCGACCTTAGCAACATCCATAATTCACACAAATCTTATGAGATTGTTCTACAATTATATGTCATATGTAATTAACTATAGATTTTCGAAAATATTACTACGAGCATAAGTTCCATTTCAAAAAAGATGAATAATTTATGAAAATGATAGCAGCAAATAACAATGTAACTTGTCATATTAATTAGTATGGTGCGGTTTGGTCCATAACCTGAAACCAAACAGCAAATTCGGTTTTTCAACTATCCTAAAATCATCATATACATTTGAACTATTTGTGCAGTTTTAATTAGTGCAATTTGTGTAATTTTTGGTATAGTTTATGGGGCAAATCAATTTCTTGTTCAACTTTACCCATCTATAAGGTATGAAGAAGATATGGCGATTTTTGTAAATAAGTGAAAATAAATGGGTCATAGTATAATATTCAGAATTCCGGACATTAAAAAAAATAAATCATCGAGGAATCATAAAGTTCTATGTTGCGGTCTGTTTGAGAAAATACTTTTTATCTCATCGACCCGGAACTGGAAGAGCTGCTGCTGCTTTTTTCCCTGTGGCCTCAGTTAGGGTTTCTCCGGTTGCAATTAAGAAAGGTAAAACCACACTCAATTTCCTTTCAAATTCAGGCAACCTTTTTTTGCAGACCTGTAGGAGAATATAATGGAAGTAAGGATAATTTTTAGATCTAGTAGCTGAATTGAGATTTATAAACTGCTGGTAGACTTGAGATTTTACCCCTCTTTCCGGAAATTTCTTAGCGTAAAAATAGATTACTGCTTTTCGATCTGAGGTGTTGTTTCCATAATCGGTTAGATCTTCTTGTTATTTGACTCGATCTGTTACTCATAATGATTGTTCCTGTGCGAAACTTCAATTTTATCATACCTGGGCAGTTATTAAAAGTGAGATTGATTTTTGGTTTACTGCGTACGACATTAGAAAAAAAGGATATTTGGTTTAGATGATGTCATGGATAGCCGATTTAGTTAAGTAATTTATGCTTTATTTGTTTGTTTAATCAACTGAAAGAATTTCGGATTTTGTGATAATGGGAAACACATGAAAACTAATTGCATTTTTTATGTGTTTTTCTGTTCCACGAATTGCCATGTAACTTGGGGTAACTTCTATTATCCAAATTTTGTAGTTTGTTGAAAACTTAATGTATCAAATTTGTTGGAAACTGGAATAAGTGATGTAATGATGTACCAATCAAAGTTTTCTGATGTTAGGAATTCTTTTCTTACAATACGAGTACACAAGAGTAGTATTAATTGATTAATTACATGCCAGTGCACTAGTTAAATTGGTGTACAGACTACAGACTTGTGAAGCACGGTCACACTTTTGCTCTAATTTTTTCTTTTTAGTGTAATTGTGAAACTTATAATAAGTTCAATTCAATCGTTCTTTAGGTGATATGAAGCCCATTTTCTGTGGGAACTTTGAATATGATGCACGGCAGTCTGATCTGGAGAGACTTTTTCGAAGATACGGGAAGGTTGATAGAGTTGATATGAAGTCTGGTAATAACTGCTTGTCTTCTTACCTTTTTTATTTGTTGCATTTTCTCTTTTTATGGGATCTTGTATTGCTAGTTAAAGCTTTCATAAAACAATTGCTTGCAACCAGGTCAAACAAACTTATTGGCATCCTTTTTGTGAAGTGCCTAAACGATTAACCTTTTGTTTTTTTTTCATCCACTTGAGTAGTAATTTTTATTTGAGTTGCGGGAGTATACCGTGTATAAGCAAACATAGGGTTTTGTGTCTACTTGTTTCAGTCTTGAATTCTGATGAAATTCTAGTTATGAAGGTAAGAGATCTTTTTTGTAAACCTAGAAGAGTGAAGCTGATTTAGTGAGCAAGAATAGATTGAGAAATTTAGAGGCAGTTGCTGTTGTATGTAATTGATTTGGGAGATAAGCATGAAGCTACTTTATCGTATGCTTTTAAATCAGCCTTCTGGTTGCATCAAGTCACCCTCTTGAGAGAATCTAATATTGTCACTGATAGCGGGTGTTATAATATGCCATCTGCTAAATCAAAATGCCATAAAAGAGTCGTTATATTCAATTTATACCGGGATTCTTCAGCAGCAAGGCCATTCAGTTAGTGAGGCATCAGCTAATGATCATTTACGTGTAAAACATCATCCAGATCATGCAACACTGCAGCAGCAGTTCTTCCTCGTTGAGTTATAGTGGGGTGACAAAATATGTTTAAGAGAAAAAGTGTGTTTTTTAAAGTGTAAAACCCCCATACTCAAATAGTTCTTTGACGCAGGATTACATTCAAAATGTCCTACAATATCTGGCTGATGGATGAATTATTCTGCACTCTATTTCCTTGCCGTGACGTGCTTCCTCTTCTTGTTTTCTAGAAGAGCCACTCTGATCCACTATGGCATCACCATCACACATTATCCTCAGACACTTGCTTTTCATTCCTCATGTCTTTTGCCCAGACTCCATTTTCAGACACATGCCGACCTCGAAGCAGAGGCAACAGAATAAATGGAGAAGACACACTCTTTCTATTATTCTACCATGAGATATCCACATTGGATTCTTGTTCCTTGACATCACTTAGTTCATCGCCCAAGGTCTGTTGCTGATTTCACTGGTCTATGATTTCTAGATTTCATAGAGTGGTCTGTTACTCATGTGGAATTTTTGATGGCTTGCATATTTTCAGAGAAAAAATGCTGTATTGTGAAAAAACCCTTTCAGCAGGACATTCTCAACTTGGTTTTACGTTTTTTCGTCTTTGATGGATAAGGTCTGATTTGATTTTGAAGTTTTTACTTGTTGTAGGGTTTGCTTTTGTTTACATGGAGGATGAGAGAGATGCAGAGGATGCAATTCGAAAACTCGATCGACGTGAGTTTGGTAGGAAAGGGCGTCCACTTCGTGTTGAGTGGACAAAGGTAATGATTATGTTTTGATGATTTTCTCGTTTTGCAATTTCTTTGTTAATTATCTATTTATCTTACTTTAATTGCCTGTGTGCTGCAGCAAGAACGTAGTGTTAGGAGGCCTGAGAGTTCTAGGAGATCTTCGTCTAATTTGAGGCCCTCGAAGACTCTGTTTGTTATTAATTTTGATCCATACCATACTAGGACAAGGGATTTGGAGAGGCATTTTGACCCATATGGAAAGATATTGAACATAAGGATTAGAAGGAATTTTGCATTTATCCAGTTTGAATCACAGGAGGAGGCCAGCGAAGCTCTGGCTGCAACAAACATGAGGTTTTCTCTATGCGTTTTTTACTTTTAACTTCTTTAGACATTATTACATAGAGTTCAAAATATATCCCCCTGTAATATAGAGCAGCTAGTCATTATCTCTGCGTTCATATCTTTTAATTTTGCAGCAAGCTGATGGATCGAGTTATTTCGGTGGAATATGCTATCAAAGACGATGATGAAAAGAGAAATGAATATAGTCCTGATAGGATTCGTGATAGGTCTCCTCGGAGGAGAAGTAATGATAGGGGACGATCTCCAAGCCCCTACAGGAGAGAGAGGGCAAGTCCTGATTACGGCCGTGGACGTGTTCATAGCCCTAGCTCCTATCGAAGAGAACGGGCCAGTCCTTATTATGGCCGTGGCCCTAGTGCAAGTCCTACCAGAAGGGAGAGGAGATCTGACTATGGCCGTGGTGGTATCAGGAGTCCTAATGGAAGGGAGAGGAAATCTGATTATGTCCGAGGAGTTAGCAGGAGTCCCAATGGAAGGGAGAGAAAATTGGACTATGGCCATGGAAGTAGTGAGAGTCCTAATGGAAAGGAGAGGAAAACTGACTTTGGCCGTGGCGCTAGCAGTTCTAATGGGAGGGAGAGGAAATCTGACTATGGTCGTGGCCCCAGTCCAAGTCCTAATGGAAGGGAGAGAAATGCTGATTATGGTCGTGGAAGCAGCCTGAGTCCTCAAAGAGAGTTGGCTAGTCCTGACCCTGTCAACGGCTCCAGCCCAAAAGAGAGGCGTACTCCAGAGTATGATCATGGTGGCAGTCCAATCTCGCAAACAGAGAGGGTTACTACTGATGATTACTGTCTTGAAGCTAGCCCAGATTCTAAGCCTGAACTGAGGGACAGCCCAGAATACAGTGGAGGAGAAAGCCCCATACCGGACAGATACCAGAGGTATGTCTTGGCCTTAAAAGGTTTAAAATTTAATCTATTTAACTGCTTTTGTTTTATCCGTCCTTCAAATATTGAACTGAATTTGGTTCTGCAATGGGATAATATTCAATTCTGTCCTCTGTTGATGCAGTCCGTCACCACCGGCACGGGAGAGATCACGATCTTGATTAGCGGATAGACGTGCAACTGTTTTATTTTGGTTGGGGGGATGCAAATATCTTGCAGTTCAGAGATTTCTTATTAAAACTAGATTGGGAAAGCCATGACAAAACATCTTGAGATACTGATGGTGGCCATCCCAGTCACGTATAATCATTTTGGTTTGAACAGACCATTTTTAATGTAATAGTAGCTTCTTTAGCTTGTATTCAGTACCTTGTTATTATTGTTGTGGAATGTATAATTCAAGGTAGTTTATATTTGACTGCGTATCTTTATACATTTTCTTTTCATATTATATCTATTATGATGTCCTTGTACTGTTGATGTTTAATTGTCTGTCTTATTTTCACTGGTTACTGGTAGCAATGTCATTACTGTCTTGGAGGTAAAGGTACCTAAAAGGTTAGTTTGAAGTTACGAAACTGCATGTTCAGGCCGGTAGGTAGTCTTCCTGAGTTGGACATGATAATACTTAGGTCGTGGAACCAAGCAATGTGTATTGAGCAATCTTATTATTTTGAACAAACAATCGCACTCTGAGAACCCGAAGGGAAATACTGCAGGCTTTGATATTGCAGCAAAAATGGAAATTGGGTGTTGACACGTTTCAAGTTTGTCGGATAAAGAGAAAAACTCAGACACAGGCGGAGGAGCTGAATAACAAGTGTAGTAGTAAGAAATGGGATTGGAAACCAAGTGATATGGATAACATGATACCGACAAAAAAGTAACCCTAGTTTCAGAGCTAAACTCTAAAATGGCTTGTTTTCTTCTTCTTCTTCAAGTTTTATCACCACTTCTAACTGTAACATTGACTTATAAATTATTGAACTAGGAAGTGGATCCTAAAACGATCCAATTATCTAAAAAGACAGAATACATAATTGTACTGGGTAAAATGTTTGAACAGACCTGTATTTTGGTGAAATGGTACCGGCCTTTAGGATTTTGTTCCTTTTCTTTTGTTACCCCCTCTAACTCAATATATAAGATTATTTTTTTTATTAAATTAATTTATATTTTAGAACGGGCATCAGTATTCTCTTTGGTATTCGTTAGTTTTCTTAGTACAAATTTGTATGTTATGGATAGATTCCGTTCCCATATTAAAAATATAATTTGACTTTTTAGGTTAAATGATGGCATATTAAATTTTAAAGTAATATGAATTTATTTAAAATAATTTTTATAATTGTATAGTTTATAACAAAAATTATTAATCACAAAATTTATTTTATTATAAAAGTTATACCAATTTTAAAGTTTAATATATTATCGTTTGATTTTAAAAATCAAATTGTATCTCTAATTTTTTCATTTTATTCAAGTTAGAATGAATAATTTTATATTCTATTCTAAAGAATAAAATTAATAAATTTTAAAAAACTGAAAATAATTTATTCTATTACAATAAAATAATCAAATATATATATATATAAATAATTCTATTCTTACTTTAATTCCTTTAACCCAAACGGAGTATAAATTTAAGAAGCAGTCGACGTGGCTAGACTCTTCCTAAATCCTCTAATTCCCAAGTCGGTCAATCAATCAACTCCCAAGTCAGTCAATGAATCAACCCGGTTTGTTCGGCACAACTAGCGACATGCCATCAGGCCCATCACTAGTTTATTTATTTTCGGACTACAAATATCTTGACTCAAATATTGTTTCCCTCTCTGTGTTATTATCATAGGGAAAAATTAAATTATGAAAATTAATATTTTTATAAGTAAAGTGATAATTTTATAAGTTTTTTATATGAAAAATAAATTATTTTATACTTATATGAGAAGAAACTTATAAAAATATTAAATTTTATTCATAAAAATAATAATTTTCAAGATTATTTCATTTAACCTATCCCTTTATGGAGTTTAAAGGCAATTTTGACTTGTGCTGAGAAATCATTTATTATCCTACTTGAGCATCCATCTATGGCATGCACCAACCTCTATCAGCAGTCTTTCCATTTTACACCTTAGACTCTCGTTTCACCAACAACCCAAATGGGAATTGGATTCAAGTATGTAGGGGATAATAATTAAGTTAGAGATATATTTTCGGTTTTAGCCAGCCTGTTTCAAAATTAAATAAATATTTTTATTTTTAAACTATAAAATATTCACTCTTATTTAGGTAGAATAAATACTATCATATAGCTATTATATACTGTACTATATTTGTAGCAAATCATATGGATATATTTGAGGGAAAAAATCGTCATTTTGGAAAAATTAATTTTGAACTTTGTAACTGAGGGGGTAATAATAGTAGAAACTAAAAATTAAAATCAAACTACATAGGGCATTGTTGAAGAAGACAAAGTCAAAAAAACATACCCCGTCTTTGCTTTAAGATTCTTTGCATAATCAATGTATTCATTGACGATGACTGAGACAATGAGGATTTGCCTAGCTTGGTATAAAACATTAATTCTTGTTTTATTAATTATTTAGGTACACACGAGAGTAACGAAAATGTGATTACTACAAGAGTGCATGTATTTGTCATATATCGTTGATTTGGTCATTCCTTCGAGAATAGAGTGCTGTTGGTTGAGCTAGCAAGGAGAACTAGCTAGCTATATATATATATAAAATGTACGACTCATGCTTAATCACTGCATGCGTTTGTTTACATAGTATATGAATATTAATTTGGGACACCCTGCCTAGAGTCTTGGAGATATATATAAGAGTAAGCAGTAGATTTGGTTAGACTTTCGCTTTTAACAAGATATATAATCATATGCTATAATCGCGTTACGCGTATGAGATAGATAGATAGATAGATAGATAGGACGACTAAACATGTACACAAATACTAGATTGATCGTTAATCCTTAATCACAAGCTAGTTACTACATCTGAAAACTATATATATATATATATATATATATATATATATATATATATATATATATATATATATATATATATAAACCCTCCTATTCTAAAATATAGAATTAAGTTTACATTTTAAAATCATTTTTAAAGATTTTTAAATACAAAATTGATATTGATTCATTTAGTTATATGTAGTTGAATTGTAAAAATTAGTTATTTTTAAAATTTAAATAAATTATATCAATTTTGAATTTGAAAATCTTATATTTTTAAACGATTGACTTAAGATATTCCCACCAAGTAAAAGTCTTAGTTTCCCCTGATCAACTCCAATTAAGCTTGCAGTTTAAATTGGACGAAAAATAAAATAAAATAAAGGATTGGTGTTTGAAAAACTGAGAAAATGGAAGCTCTTAAGTTATAATAATGGTGTTCCATCCAATGCCTGTGCGCATGCATGTCATACAAAGTGTTACGGGAAGGTCCCAGTTTTGACACCCACTATAGATCTAGGGGTAATGGGACTGGGTGGTTCTGCATCCATAACTAAAACTAGTAATTTCTTTTTGGATAGGAAATAACGGAAATAGCGTGATCAATACCGTGCTTATTTTCCTCTTCATATTTTATTCTTGCTTATTACATCCCGACCTCAGCGTTAGTTAATTTTATTTACGACAAATTTGTGTGGATGAAAGAATTAAGAAATGATTCACACATTATTATTCTATTTTATCACTTAGATTTCTAATCCAACTTGATCATCATATTTGTCGACATGTATATCATTTTTCATTTTATTAAACCTAGTGGAAGAATAAAACTAAAAACCTCTCTTCCAACCGGTAGGTAAGAAACAGAATTATGACCCATGCACCGCATATTTACCATTGTGCTTAACATGGGAAAAGCTAATAAGTTAACATCATATGACAAGTGTAAGTCAAATGGCCTAGACCGATCCAGTCCTACCACATTACTTACTAGCTAGTCGTGTACACTTCTGGTCCCAAATACGTTCAGCAGGACTAGATTATTGTCATTCTTCTAACAAAAGAAATTCAATAAAATATGCAACTTATCACTCCTCTCTTGTTGTTAAATTGATGCCAGTGGCTAATTCTTTTATTAACGTATCATTCTAGTCAAGCGAATATGTCACTCTATTTTGAAAAAACTAGTAAAAGAAAAGAAACAATTTGTGAAGCCTATATATCTTTCTTTTTAAACGAGAATTTTTAGCTTAAGAGTGGAATTAGTTAGCACATTTGTTGTCTTGAAATCATAAGGAACAAAATTAAATTACATCTCTCCAGTACCACCAGTTCTTGGCATTTATATAAAGGACTGCACCCTAAATTAATAAAAGGGTAAATGGAAACACATGATGCACGAGGCAGGAATTCACAATCTAGGGGTCAAGTTAGTATTATGAACGGGATCGGAAAGTCCTCTCTATTAATTAGTAGGACATATTTATGATTTATGCATATAATTAAAAAAGTTGAATGAGGAGGAGTTTATAAACCAGGGGTCAAGAAAAGTGTTATGAACGGGAGAAAGGCATATATATATATATATATATATATATATATATATATCATTATGCATATAATTATAAAAAAAATTGCAAATTTTGCTTTTGGATTTTTGGGGGAATGAAAGAAGGCAGGCAATTGTCTGCATTTAAAATCTGGGGTCCTTATTTCCGGTGTGCTTATATGCCCTTATCAAAAAAGGGCCGGACTCTTGTCAAAAAGACCAACCCACTCATAGTTGCGAACTATGACTGCCGTCCACTTGGCACTAGTGTTCACCCTCCCACTGTTCAACCATTGACTTGTACACTACTTTTATTCCTATTACTATCTACTACTATTATACAACTAGGCACGTAGCTCAACTCTTCATTAACTTTATTTTTTCCCATTTTTCACCTCAAAAATCTAATTTCCCTATTTTGTTCGAACTAACCAAAGTACACTTCTAACACATTATTAGCATTGGTTGCAAATGTCACAAAAAAAAATGATTTGAAAAAGGAAATCGAACTCCCTAAAATAAAGTAGTGTAAACTTAGTCCATTACATTAGCTAGCTTAATCTTTGATAGGAAAGTGTGAACCCACGGAAAAGCATAATATTCAAAACGTGATTATTAGACAACCACCCAGCTAGCTCCCAAATTAGTTCAAAACTTGGACAGGGTGGAATGGTTGTCTTTATTCTAATGGAGTATACAGTTAGTGCGTGTATGTGTGTGTTATGTTTCAACTTCCAAATGAAATAATAGACGGGGTTTTGATTTTTCAAGCAACTTCAACTTGTGTTTCGCGAAATGATAGTGTTGAGGTGTAAATATTTAGGTGATAATTCACCATTTAGATATTTATAAAGTCATGCAAGTGGAGAGATGGTGACAATTTTATTTTATTAGATTTTTGGGACAGTGGAGCACCATCATAAATATCTTTGTAATAGTTAAACATTAGAGGGGGAGAGATGGTCACTTTATATGCTTTATAAACTAGGAGCCAGGTAAGGAAGAGTGAGATCGAGATCAGTAGAGTGAACATCACACAAAAAAGAGAGAAAAAGAGATTATACATCACACACAATAAACAAACACCAAACCCAAAAGAATATTGTAACACTTCTAGTATCATTTTAATAAACTTCGGAGATCTCTCCTCTGTGGTTTTTTTCCGATTTGGATTTTTACGTTAATTCCAGTGTTTTTATATTTTGAGTTCTTTCTTTACAGTACAATTTATATTTTTAACATGTATTAGCGTACTTTTTGACCTGCACTTTTAGTGATTTTGTTAGGTGTGAAATTGGACGTCAAGAGATAACAAATTATTACGATGAATCTCGAATCTTAGTTGAACCAAAACATGTTGCGGGGGCCGGTCACAAAAGACGTCTAAACTCATCCAAAAAAGTCTTTTACTAATATGCCGTCCCTCCTCAAAACCCTTTAAATACCCCACCTCCCATTCCTCCCTAAACCCCCCTAAATCACCCTCTCTCTTCTCTCTAAAAAACAGAGACAAGAATGTGCCAACTAACTTCCTCTCCTTTCTGTTGCAAATGCAAACCAAACAAACCTTACCATATCATACCCGTTAATAAAAACCCTGAACCCGACATGCTCACCCCTATGATACCCAAAAGCCCAACACAACAACTATACCAAACTGGGCAGAAACCCCACAAAACCCATCTCTCTCTGGCAATTATAGAAGCATTTTCTATTAGCAAAATAGCTCTGCCCATGATACTTACTAGCCTTCTTCTCTACTCTCGTTCAATGATATCCATGCTCTTCCTCGGCCGCCTCGGTGAACTTGCTCTCGCGGGCGGCTCGCTGGCCGTGGGATTCGCCAACATCACTGGCTACTCAATTCTCTCCGGCCTTGCTATGGGAATGGAACCCATTTGTGGCCAAGCTTTTGGAGCCAAAAAACACACCCTCCTCGGCCTTTCTTTGCAACGAACAGTGCTTTTGTTACTTCTTACTTCATTTCCGATAGCTATTTTGTGGCTTACTATGAGGAAAATTCTATTGCTCTGCGGACAAGATGAAGCTATAGCCTTGGAAGCTCAATCTTACCTTTTGTATTCTCTTCCGGACCTCCTAGCTCAATCTTTACTGCACCCGTTAAGAATCTATCTCAGAACACAATCCATAACTTTGCCTCTAACATTTTGCGCTACTCTATCAATTATTCTGCACATTCCCATAAATTATTTTCTTGTTTCAAAGCTTGGCCTAGGAATTAAAGGCGTCGCGCTGAGCGGGGTTTGGACTAATTTCAATCTTGTAGCCTCGCTAATAATTTACATACTCGTCTCCGGCGTATACAAGAAAACATGGGGAGGCTTGTCCACAGAATGCTTAAAAGGATGGAAATCTTTATTGAATTTAGCCATTCCAAGCTGCATTTCAGTGTGCCTTGAATGGTGGTGGTACGAAATCATGATTTTGCTCTGTGGGTTGTTGTTGAATCCAAGAGCAACGGTGGCTTCAATGGGAATTCTAATTCAAACCACAGCACTTATTTATATATTCCCATCTTCTCTAAGCTTCAGTGTATCGACCAGAGTTGGTAATGAATTGGGTGCCAGCCAGCCTGCAAAAGCGAAGCTGGCTGCCATCGTGGGCCTTTCTTGCAGCTTTGTGTTGGGATTTTCAGCCCTGTTTTTTGCGGTGAGCGTGAGGAATGTTTGGGCTGGTATGTTCACACAAGACAAAGAGATCATAGCATTGACATCGCTTGTTTTGCCCATAATTGGGCTTTGTGAGCTGGGAAACTGCCCACAAACAACAGGTTGTGGGGTGTTGAGAGGAACGGCTAGGCCTAAAGTTGGAGCAAATATTAACTTGGGTTGCTTTTACTCGGTGGGAATGCCGGTGGCAGTTGGATTAGGATTCTTTGCCGGGCTTGATTTCCAAGGGCTGTGGTTGGGTCTATTGGCCGCACAGGGCTCGTGTGTGGTGGCCATGTTGGTGGTTCTTGCTCGAACAGATTGGGAGGTCCAAGCCCAGAGAGCCAAAGAGCTGACAGCAGGAACTATGGCGGTAATTGATGAAACTGAGGAAGAGAAGCCGCTAAAAGCTGAAAATAAGGAAGATACTTTGTGTTAATTAGGTGACTTAGTTTAAACTAATCATTCACTAGTTTAATTCATTTTTTCCTAGCTCTGAAGCAAAGAGGGGTGGACAGATCAAGGCTAGCTAATTCCCAAGGAATTTTTGCTGCTTCTTGTGAAACTCAAAATTTGACTCGAATAATTTTGAATATCACAGGAAATAGTATCATTTAGCCCGGGGGAACCAGTTGCCAGATTTTATTGTTGTACTCTTGCGATGATGGATAAATACAGAGCAAGTAATTACTTAAAAAAGAACAATATTACGTGGGTGTACACTTTATTTAAGAATAGAAAAAAAAATATAGTAGTAGTAGTACATTATAATGAACAATCAATTACTGTATGTCATTTGGAGTTGTGAATCCAAGAAAGCCATAACTTCACCAGCATTACTGAATACCAAGCTTGCCACCCTCCCTAGTATGAAGTATCCAATGCATTTTTACAATTTCAGTTTTTTCATTCCTAGTTTAATTAAAGTAGTCTATGACAATGTTTAAAAAATTAGATTGGACAAGCGGTTCAATAAAAAAAATCGGAATTGGTCCGTGTTCAGGTCCGATTTGGACCATCAACTCAATTTCAACAAAAAATTGATAAAAATCGATGGTTGAACCGGTCACTGATTCACCGGTTCTACCGATTCAAGCTAACTATTAAAAAAATAAAAAATAAAAAATTACATAAGATGTTTATGTTCATTTGTGTTTAATTTTATCACTTTTGAGTTATGAGCATGATTTAATATATTTCTTTTCATATAAATTTAGTATTTATTTGAATTGTATAAAATAAATATTGTATAAATACGTTTAGTTTTTTTTGTTGTTGTAAATAAATTGACTAATTTTATATACTTGATAGATATTTTATATAATATATATTTATATAATATTAATTAATGTATTTATTATTTATTACATATTAATGACGTTATTGAGTCAATAACGGTTCGACCACTGGTTGAACCAGTGATCCATCTACCCGATAACTTTTTCGATTCGATAACCGGTCCGATTTTTAAAACATTAGTCTATGAAACTTAATCAACTTGAAGATCGAAATTGTCTAATTAGCTAGTAGTATTATTCGCATAAATGCCTAATTATTACTCCCGGTTGTTTTAAAAGTTGTTTTTTTTTTCCAAAATATAAATATAGGTTATTTTAGAATTTTTTATTTTTTTTCAAAATATAATACGTTTATATATATTTAGAAAAAAAAATTAATTATTTTTTATTTTATCTTTTAAGATGAAATAATTGATAGAGAGAGAATGAGAAGTAATTTATTAGTGTATAAATAATAATCAAAATTTTAATTTAATATTAATATTAAATAATAAAATTTAATATATATAATTATTTTTTAAACGATCTATATAATAAAAAATGAGGAATAAAGTAAAGCGGTCATGGGGGCAGCATGAAGATATCCTTGTGAGCAGAGCACAGTTCTCGTCTATTATCAGGGATCTGTAGTAGTGGCGGCATCCATTTCAGATAGACTATACAGCTCCCACGTATTAGTACTACGTTGTAGGTCACTAAAGTTGTGTTTGAATTTTATTTTATTTTTGTTAAGATTTGAATAATTTAGATATTTGAATAAAATTATATTTGAATGAAAAAATATTATTTGATAATTATTTTTTTAAAATATCTGAATAATAGTATTTTACTATTTTAATTTTCTAAATAATTGAATAGTATAGTAATAATAATAACAATAATAATAATAGTAAAAAAAAAAAATGATAAAATACTATTATTCACAATTCAAGTTAAATAAATGAGTATTTAATTAAATTATACTATTTTATTTTTAAAAAAATGATATTTTAAAGTACTTTTTTCTTCTTTATCTTCTTCCTGTCTCCTCTTCTTCTTCATCTCTCTCCACCCCCTCTGAACCCCCCCCCCCCCCCCTGCACATGCCCTTATTTCCCTCCGCCTCCTCCTCCCTGCCCCTCTCCATTCTCCCCCGCCCTCATCACAAAATTGACCTCTGCCGCCACCTCCATATGACCCATCACAAAACTCTATGTATCATTTTTTTTTGTATTTTTTGAAATTAATTTGTTGATTTTGTTCTTAAATTTGTATTTTAAAAGTGAAATTTTAAATATTTATATTGATGATGGTGATTAACGAGTTGAAGATGATGATGGTATAATGGTGATGGGTGATAGTGCCGGCGTGGTGGTCTCGGTTAGGATGGGCCGATGGTGGTGTGCAGCAGTGATGATGGCTAGGGACAGCGATGGCAGTGGTGATTTTTTGGGTTTGAACGTTAAATATAAAAGAAATTTTGTAATATTAAAGAATGTATTTTTATTCAAAAAATAGCAAAGTTCGCTTAGACGTGGGTCTGAATACATCAAATTTGACTTTGTATTTCAACTATTTAAAAGTATTAAGAGAGAATTTTTTTTTAACAAATAACATCATATCTCTTAGTGAATAAAAAATTGCCTATTAAAAACTATTCAGATATAATCAAATACTCCCCAAGTTTTGTTTATGATTAGACTTGTAAACTTGATCAACAAACTCGTTTGAAATTATTTTATTCCAAGTCTACCCACGTCAGCATCCAATTAGAACAGATCCCTTGAAGTCCAAATTAGTATAAGTCAATTCTGACTCAGGCACTTGTTGCATTAGAAAAATAAAATAAATAAAGAATCTCGTGGACAACTTATTAATTAATACCATTTCAGCAATCCCAAACTTTACGGCCAAATTGGTTTAAACACGTTACTACCAGGAAAGCTAATTACTTCCTCCGTTCTATTATATATGTAATTTAAGAAATAATTATATATATTAAAAAATCTAATTAATATTAATATTAAATAATTAATATTAACTTAAAATTTCATTAATACTCATATACTAATTAATTATTTTTTTCTCTTTCTCTCTCTTTCAATTACTCCATCTATAAAGATAAAATAAAAAATGATTAATTTTTTTTCATATATATATAACGTCTTATATTTAAAATAATAAAAAAATTCTAAAACAACCTATATAATAGAAAAGAGGAAGTATTTAGTACTCCCTCCCTCTCAGAATAAAATTTTTGATTGACTTTTTACGTATATTAAAAAAAAATAACAAAATTATCCAAAATTAAAATTCTCATTTAATTGCATAGTTTTCTACACATGATTAGTGATGTTTCATAAATATGCATAGAAAATAAAAATATGATAATTAATACTAACGATATTATAGGCAAATTATTATAAAAAATAAATTATTTAAAATAAGTAGATATTTAACTTGCGACTATCTAAAATAGTAATAATAATTTTTATTGTGGGACGGAAGGAATATTTATTAATTCTCTTTCTTTTAAAATTAGAGATATATTTTTTTAATCTGTTCTAAAATTAGAAATACATTTTTAATTTTGGATAATATGATATTTTTAATTTGTCATTACATTTTTACTATTATTTTCAATATTTAATTATCACGGCTAAATTATTAATTAAAACTAAAATTACATATGAAAATATAAAATTATTTTTAAAAATCACAATTTTAAAAATATATTTTTTATTTTGAAACAGATAGAATATATTCTTGAGGTATTTAAAACTTCTCTTTCCTTTTTTACACTCCGTGTCGAAATTCCCTTTTTTATTCTTTTGAAGGCTCCTGTTTTAGAGGACGTGTTAGTTAATGAAATAGGAGGCGCCGGGCAGCTGACTGACCTGGTCTTTCTCTCTAGATGTCTTTCTCGTTCTCTTTATGAATTTTCCTTTTATTGTATGTGCCTATCAATAGTACAATTTATAATTTTCGTAATTAACAAATAGACAGTTGTGCGTGCATGAAAAAGCAAATTATACATTTGTAATGTAATAGTATAAATGTTGATATCAAGGCAAAGAATATATACTTATCTTCAGGGGTGTGTATTATTTTTACAAGTCTTTTGATTTTGTTACAAAAGATCTCTTATATGAATAATAATTGAGTGTAAGATGAAATAAGAACTGAATCTCACAATTATATGACAGAGAAATTATAAGAATATAAAATAAGACTTATTATATGCTTGATATGTTTGATAAGGAGGTATACCCTTGATCCTTTCTATATATGTATATATATACTGTACAGATGCAATATGGTGGCTCATTATATGAATACAAAACAAGTTGCACTAACACCTTGCTAACGTTCCTTATAAACAATGTGTGTTCAAAATTCCAAGAAGATCTTCGTCACCCTTTCTTTTTATGCTTCGTTCTATTGTTCTGCTCCCATGTTGTGTGACAGAAAATATAGTATTCGATTTCATACCATTTAAACCACCTGAATCTGGATATTGATTTTATATTTCAAAGGTTAAGGTCGTTTGCTTGTAACATACTTGCCTCAATTTTTCTAAATTAGTTTTTAAATACTAAACTAGGTTATTATATTAGAAAACTATAATATATCCGGATGATATTTGAAATAAAATCACCAAATACTATTAGGTCTTTAATTATCTAACCCAGAGCATATCCCGAAAGGTGAGATTCCATTTCATTAATTTCAAGTACCCTTTCGAGTATCCAAGATGAGAATCAAGGGGAAAAGAAAGTATTAATTAGTAAAAAATAAGTTGTACTATTTCGATTTAAAAATTTAATTCCTTTGCTCCTTTCTATCGGGATTTCTTAATTTTTTTGATCATTTGAAAAATGAGAATCAAAGTCAGTCATCTGACTTCTCTCTATTTCATTTATCTCCTCAATTTCTTCAATTCTATATAATATTTATCGTAACATCTCTGTTAAGATTCAAATAGATTAATAGATATATATATATCACAATAATGTGATTAATTGTGCAAAATAAAATTATTTTTAACGGTATATACATACCAGTTTCAGTTAAAATTCACAAGACTTATTAATCATTTAATTTTATATTAAAATGGTGCATGTTCATTAAATGGTAAAAAATGTCGAATTAATTTTAATTTTTGTAAACTGATGCAACTCAATAATATAAATCAAATGATTGGCATATATATAAATCTCTTTCATTCTATATATAATATAGGAAGATATAATCTAAGAAAAAATGTAGCATTAAAACTAAAAATGATGGAATCAATGGAGGTTAGGTCTAGGATCGATCGAGGGAAAACACATGTAGCAACTTGTTTTTATTTTGATACATGCAGAATCATTAATGCTAAATTAATTATGATATTAATCTGCCAAAACAGCAAGCAAGCGTGCAAGTCCAGAATGTAGGCGCCGCCGAATGAAATGATACGGAGTACATTATATATTGACTTCGCTTAAATCATATGTTCATGCATATGAAATGATGAAGGGCCCATGCATCTGGTTTTATCTCCTCAAAGGGCTAGGTTCCTAGAACGATTTCCTTGGAATATACTTCTTTCGTCTTAAATTAAAATTTTTAATTGACTTTTTATATATGTTAAAAAAATAATAAAGTTATTTATATTTATATTTTTATTTAATTATATAATTTTTTACACATAATTAATAATACTCTTTCAATATACATAAAAAATATAAATATAACAATTAATACTATAAATATTATAAACAAATTATTATAAAAAAATTAATTTAAGATAAATAAATATTTAATTTAAAATTATTTAAAATAATAATAATAACTTTTATCGTTATATTTTAGAGAAATCAACTTCTTTGGATCTTTTAGTCTGCCAATAAGTACAGCTCACTCAAATCTGGATGCATGATGCCCAAGATAATATCAACTACTATTCTTAACCGTAGAAATTAATATACTCCCTCACATCCAAAATTAGACTATTGTAATTTTACTTCTGACCTTTATTTTTTTATGTACATATTAGTGTGTTTGTCTCCACAAACTTAAATATTGAAATTAATTGCGTGCCAAACCCTAAGATGCCTGAGAAATGGTTAAAAAGTCACATGTAACTATGATTTTAGGGCATAGGCCATATAAGGCATAAGATGTTGAATTAAGGAAATAATTTCCCTTACCATTCCCTCCAAATTTAAATATACATTTTTTTAGTTTATGAGATTTCAAACATACTATTACTTATAGTAGGTAGTTTGAGAATATTTATGACACAAGTAATATAAACACAACTTTGGGACACAATTCATCTATACCATTCAAAAATATGGCTTAACACGAATTTTTTCTTCAAGATCTACTTTTTAATTTTGAAGATAGAGTTTGTGTCCCAAAATTTATGCACTTAGACTTATTCTAAGAAAATAAGTTTTTAGTATAATAGTAATGATATAATAATAAAGAAAAAATCGAAGACATTGTATTATTTACCTTTTTTTATATATATTTTTATCAATAAAAAAATAACTCTTTTATGTAATAAAAAATATTGTTAAAATTGACTTTTTTTTGTGGAACAACAAGAACATCAATTAAGACCCTAGGCAGGGCAAATTTATTTTGGCCCTTGCTCACAATTAGTAGCTAAAGTGATTACATTGACTTGATGAGTAACACGTTCCTTTAATATTTTATGTGATATTAATATATATAATCTCTGGACACATATTTCCAGTAAGGGAACTTAATTGTGTTACTAATAGCATAAATATATAGGAAATAACATAGTTTTACTGTTATAGTGATAAAAGATAACTATAAAAAAATAGATATAAAATGATGTATCCGATTATAATCGGTGAATGTTTTACTATATATAGACGAGTCTAATAATTATAACTAATAATTATCATATACATCATTTCCAATTTTTTATCATCAGAACATTATTGTTATTAAAGATTATGTGACAAACTCACAATGGTTAATTCAAAATGACATAAGTTAGAAACTACATTGGTATTATACTATTAGATTTGTCATTTAACTAATTTTGTTAATGATAATCTAATCATTTTATTAAATCAATCTCCGAAATTTTGTTATTTTGAGCCACAATCAACCAATTAATTGTGAGAATCAGAGCCACATCTATCTGGCCCATATATAAACATATATTTTTTCTTGTCGATTTAAAAAAAAAACACTTAGTTTAAAAATATAATTAATATTTTGTTTAATCGACTAAAATAGTTATAAAATTTTAATATTATTCTTTCAAAATTTATTAAAAAAGAGAAATAAGTTGGTATTTAATATAGAGATAATATAAATATTAAGTCATTAATATTTTTTTAAAATTTAAAACGACAAGTAAAAAAAAAAAATTCACTATAAAAAACGACAACTAAAAAACAAACGGAGAGAGTATCATAAATTTAATTAGGCAAGCATTGTCATTAGGAACTAATATAATAAGTGGATTAGTTCATGATTAGACTTCTTAAAATTTGAAAAGACACGAGGCGAGGACATTAAGTTCACCCAAACCTTTTAAGTTAAAACGGAAAGGCAAAATTTTAGCATATGGGATCTCTATCAATCAGTTTAATGTTCTTCCCTCGTGTTCTTACTCTTTTTTTTTTAATCAATAAAATCATCTAGCTAGGAGTCTTGATCTCTCTTTTCGTTCTTTTTTTTCAAAACCAAAGCAATAACTGAATTATAGACTAAATTAGAACTATATATTAAGCAAGAACATGATTAGTTGACCCCAAATTAAATTAGAAAATTAATTGGGGGTTAATTTAATTACAAACACCTCATGTACGTTTAGATCGGTCCTTCTACACCCCGCAAGTCATTTTATGGATTTCTACGGCATGATATCTTTAATATTAAATTATAATTGCCAATTATACGTCACTCATGCAATCTTTAATTTCTGCCGTAATAACCTACCAGTGATACTATAGTGTGGTCACGGTCATATGCTACTTCCAGATCCCAAATTAGGATACCATTTTTTTTTAAGACTATCCAAAAAAAATGCATATTTTTCAAAATAAATATACACGATTTCATTATCTTCAAATAATAAACTCAGATCTTAGCAGTTGGATTTCCTTAAAGTATAATCCTAATCAAGAACTTTAACGTTGACCATTCTGTCTGATGCAGATTAGGATATGAAACAGGGTTGATATGACATATAATTTTAAAAAGGGTATTTTTACATTTATTCAAAAAAATTATCCATAAGTCTTACCTTCATAAAAAACAAAAGAGTATGACCCCACCTCATTTGTAAAATATAAATGAAGTAGGAGCATACTCTTTTATCTTTTTTGCGGATAAGACTAGTGGGTAATTTTTTCGAATAAGTTTAGAATTTTTTTTTTTAGAAAAGGGTAATCAACTATCATATTATTTCATGTTGAATTTATCTAAGGAGAAAAGGGTAAATAATTATATTAAGGATGTATACTAGCTTGTATCATATTAATTTACCAATACATGTATTAATTAGTATGTATTTAGTTTATTAGTGATGATTATCATGAGATTATGGTAAAATTAAAGATATTATGTCATTATATATATATATATATATATATAGAGAGAGAGAGAGAGAGAATGATCCATACCAAATAATTGTTATGAGCATTATTCCATTAAACTGATCTTACTAGTATGCCAAATTAGGTCAATTTTTTTTTTCCCTCTAACTGCTACTCATACTTGAAAAAAAATAACACTATTTTATACCTTTAAATCTTCATAATTATTTAATATAGATCATTCCCTTATACTGTATATATTTGTGTGCGCCTGTTAATAGAAAAAGATATAAGACTTATTTCTTTCATTTAAAACAAAAGGGGGGTAATTGTCACTCTTTTGTGCGACAACGGTAGGAGCATATGTGAAAAACTTAATACTCGTAAAATGATGATATAGAATTGACCAGAAATAGTGGTGGGAATCTAGATGTAGACGTAGAAGAGACAAGACTGGTCTAAAATGTGGATAAGAAAGCATGCACCATCAAGAAATCAGGATTGATTCGAATACCCAAATTAAAGTTGAATGCATGCCCGCCCGTCGAATATTATAGGAGTATAAAAGTTTATCTCTTTAGCCTCTTTCTAGCTAAGGCTTAGGCCGACTTCATAATTTATATACTTTACACTTCATGATCTACGTACTCCATATATCATGCAGGGACTAATTAAACTAATTAAAAATGTTAATTAAATTCAAGGAAAGGGTCATATATACTTTGTTTGTTTGGCCACTTCACCGATTAATGGACCAAATCACACGCACCAAGAGAGGAAGAGAGTCAGAGGTGGCAATGGCACCCCTCAAGGAGACAACACGCCTTACGGAACTAAGCAGCTAGTAATATAGGCTCGGTAGTCAAAGCCTCCAGGTTCGGGGGGATCGATCGTAGGCTCGTGACAATCAAGCATAGATTAGGCAAAAAGAAGGATGTACCGTAATCCTAGTGATCTTTATGATCTCTTCTTTTCCTAATTTCTTTTTCTTTATTTAATTTTCTAATCCTTCGTCCACAAGCTATGGAGTTCAGTCTTAAAACTTAAAGAGAATTGAAGGAAAGATACATTAATTTAGGCTATTAATATTCTTAAAGTAAAAACGATGATAACAGAATATTTTTATAATTATTTTAATAATATTTATTGTTCTGACAAACACAAATTTTATGCTCATATTACAAAACGCATTAATTTAATATATACAACTTAAGTTAATTTTCATATTATAAAGTAGTAACTAATACACGTAAGAGTATTGTGTTTCGTGAGAAACTCACATTAAATTAAAGGGAGAGAAATGTTTTAAGTCATTATATTTTAAAATAACCTCAGCGCATGGAATGATTACATATATAGCGAGAGAGAGAGACCGAATCAACTGGCTAAGTATATTTTACAGGAATATACTATATAATTAACTTGATCATTCAAGAAAGTAAATAAAAAGGAACAAGAAAGCAACCGAAGAATGTGAGAATAAAATCCCACCTACCCACTAGCTAGATCGATATCTTTGAAGAATGCACATGTTAGAATATTGGATAGATGTAAGCACCAAATAGTTTTTTTTACCTTCAACCTTATGGCTTCTATGAAATATTCCGAATTAATTAAGTAGTCAAGGGATGCAGAGAGACAGGAGAGTTGTCTCTAAATGAAATCCCGTAGATAAGGTTGGAGCACCGAAAGAGCTAATCATAAACTTAAAAGATATAGCATAAGTGTATTTGCTGTCTTTTTCTTGGTCATAAAGTGAAAAAGAGAAAAAAGAAAAGTAATGGTGAATAAAAAAGGACGACATATAAAAGTTACGGCGATAGATATTCACAGAGCAAATATTATCTTATCAAAATTCAAAGCATTAGATATAGCTTAAAATATTATATATATATATATATATATATATATATATATATATATATATATATATATATATATATATATTATGATTAAATTATAATAATGAAATAATAAAATTGTAATAGTAAAATGATTCATTCTATTCCAAATGTAATAAGTTATTCTATACCGTTCCTTAAAGGATAAAATTCATAAATTTAAGAGGGATGAGAATGATTTATTTTATTCTAATGAAGCCACCAAACTGTTGAATATATAAACTTGATTTAAGACTATTAATTTGTATTAGTACATGAATGAGTAACTTCATGATACATGTATGCACATGAATATATTTAGAAGTGTCTTGAAACATGTATGGTTAGGTTCATGTACATGTATTTGGTTAGGTTCACGTACATGTATTTGGTCATTTAGTAATTATTAAAGTCGCTCTAAAAGTGTCATAAGAGTCTTATAAATAGTTTTTGTATGTGAGTCATTTTATGCAAATGAGTTGAATAAAATATTTTAAGATTTAAACACTCTTCCTCACTTCTCTATAATTTATCATCTTTCATATATTTTTCAACAAAATGGTATCACAGCTAGGTTAATTATAAGGTACTTCCAAGCTTTAGACAAATTGTCCAAGGTGATGACAAAGGAGAAAGGACAACCAAATTGAGATGACTTTGTTCTATCAAATAGTTTTGCTGGGGTGAGTACAAAGTGTGCGCGTTAGAGCTCAGGAACACAATCTAACAAATGTGCTAATTTAAAAAAATTTGAAGAAGTTTGTGAGTTAAAGTACGTCACAAATGTCATCATATTGATAGCGTTTTGGAGAGGTAAATTATAGAGAGATGACATTTTCTATGTTTGGTGACAAATTATTGTTCATAAATTACAACGTTTGGAGTATAAGGATTTAAGCATATCTTGGAGCTTGTAATTTATGGCGAGATGTAATTGAAAATATAGAAAAGTGTATTTCAAAAAATAATTCAAGAAATGAAAGAAGAAAGAGCAAGAGAGATTTTGTAAGAAATCATGCATGAAGAAGTTTGGAAGCGTGTTTCGAGTTTTGATTCTCTACCTCAATTATGGAATGAGCTTCAATCTATTTGCAATAACTATAAAAGTCACCTAAACAATCTTGGGTACGATGTGTGAAAAAAGATAAGATATTTCTCGAAAAAATTGATGAATTAGTTGAGGAAATGTAATGTAAAAAAGATTTTTTTGAAAATGTCTCGAAAGAGAGACGAAAAGATGTGTTGAAATTACGAAAGTTGAAAATAAAAAGGGAGAAATTGAAGAGACGTCAAGTGAAGAAACATTTGAAGAGGTAAAAGAAGTAGAAAAAGAAAATGATGAGGTGATCAAAGAAATTCAAGTAATTGACAAAATTTATCAATGGTGGAAAACTTATCAAAATTATGAAAATAGAATAAAAGATTATTGATCAAGACTATATATTCAAAAATTTAGAGGAGAATGAGAAAACTATTTTGTGTGTCAAAATTGATTTGGAAGTTATAATGGTAAATTTTGTGGAAGACATTGAATGAGTTGACATGGAAAAGTATTTTGATCAAAAGAAATTCAGAAATAATGAAATGGAGAAGAAAAAAATAAACATGTAATGAAAAACTAATAAGCAAGATCAAAAAGATCAAATGAAAATTTCAAGCATGTGTAAAAAATAAATGCCGAGACAAAAAAGTGAAGAAAAAAAAGAAGATTCTTACAACGTCCAAGAAGATTGTAAAAATGATGAAAGTAATTTAACGTGTTAAAGACTCGAGTATGCCAAGAAAATTATTTGTGTCATTTACATTAATAGAGATGACAAAAGAGAATCTTTTGTTTGAAGGAATTGGAAGATCAATTTTTTTTACGTCATTTTGAAGATTTTCAAGAGAATTCTTAAATTTTTGAGTTTTTCAAATATAGAGTAAATCAAGTTTAAAAAAGAGTGCTGAATATATAAACTTAATTTAATATTAATAATTTGTGTTAGTACATGAATGAGTAAGTTCATGATACATAAATATATTTAAAAATATCTTGAAACATGTATGATTAAATTCATATATATGTATTTAGTCATATAATAATTATAAGTGTCTTTAGAAATATCATAAAAGTCTTATAATAATTTTTGTACGTGAATTATTTTAAATAAATAAATTATTTTATTTATATATTTATTTTTTCAATTCAAACATAATATAATAGATTCACAAATCATGTCGGTAAGATAAGATAGGATGATGGATGGGGTAGTAGTTTGCTTGCAATTTGTGTAAGGATAATAATGAGGTCGTTGTCATATGTCAATGAGAGAGAATTAATGCCTTTGGCTCTGCCTCGTGAGCAATAAACGGAATCATGCCGACAATATAGGCAACTCGCGCCCTCTTCCGGAGACAAGGCGGCGTACGGATCTAACTCCATTTTTCTTCTGCTTCTTTTCCCTTTCTTTATAATTCTTATATGCATGCAGTTTATTTAAATTTATACTTATCTTTTTCTTAAAAAGTTATTATAATATAAAATGATAAACTAATTAATTAAGTTATAAATACTATATTTTTTTCATAAGACAATAATACATCCTTCTTGTACGACAAAAAATTTAGTTAGATATACACACACGTGTCGTGAGTCTAAATACATTCACCCAAGACATCGATCCTCGTAAATCTTGAAAGAGAAAGGAAAATAAAAATATTTTTTTAAAAAAAAAAAAACCAGAAATATAATTTTTTTTTAATTTTAATTAAAACAATGATAAATATAATTTTTTAAAAATAATAAATATTATAAATTATTTAAAAATAATTAATATTTTAAGATATTATTTTATAATTTTTAATAAATTATTTTAATTTTAAATTTAAAAATATTTTAAATTAATAATAATTTTATAATTTGAGATGACCTAATAACGTTGAAAAGACGCAGAGAATCCTCACTTTTTTGACCCGTAAAAAATTTGAGTGGCCGTTGAAGGAGGAGGTGACAAAATAAGATTGAAATTTGAAAATGGGTGCATGACACCTTTTATAGTTCTAGACTTCTAGTCGTAGTCTTCATCAGCAGTAGCCATTTATGATGACGAGTATCCATATCGGAGGGCGTGTACATATCGTAGGCAGGAGTCTTCAAATATATATATATATATATATATATATATATATATACTTTGACTCGCACACTTCTCAGTTTATCATCGATAAGAATTAATCCCTCAATTTCTTAAATATTATGAGTTAAAAAATATCACTTATATCAAAGATATTCGATGTAATTTATATATTCATTGATATGTATTTATTTATGAATAAAGCAGATTATCACTTATGGCCGATTTTTCTCTATTTTCTTTCATATACTTATAAATTTTATTTAATTATTTTAATTTTTTCTGAACTGCACATATAGACTAGTGATTATTAATATCGATCATATCTTGTGATCCACATGGATTTTTCAGCTTCAACGAAGTTAAAGTCTCACTTTATCTAGATCTCCACCGTTGGATAATAATGACGAGTCGAGCTAATAAAGTTAGTTTATATATATATTGAGAGGCTTTTTTCCAGTTGACCGGGCACTTAAATAGCCTACATACACATGTCCAACGTAGTTGTACGTAACTTCTTGACTTGCCACTAAAGGCTCACGAATTCTGGACACGCTTTCGAAAGTAATGCCAAAGCAAGAAAAAATACATACGAATTAAATTATGGGCTGCTGCTCCACTTCTTTTCCTTAAGTACCATTTAACAAATAAAATAACGTCCATCAACTTTTCCTTTAAGTTTTTCTCTTTTTCTGCAATTTTATATAAGGAATTGATATTTTTACATGTGTGTTTGATATTTTTATATGATTTTTTCTCATATAAACATAAAATGAGTCTTACCTTCATATGAGAAGAAATCATGTAAAAATATATAAATAAAAATAAATAGTGCTCGTCTTTTATATACAGTATTTGATTCAATTAGTAATAAGTGTATCCAAATCACAGCCCATTTATAAGTTTTGTAAAACGGGTGAATATTGATATGACCACCCGGCCCTTGTTATCAAATTTCTATAACGCCCCTAGGCAGAAGAAAACAATAAAGGGTACTTGCTAAAATTGATTCACAAAGAAGACCCTTCTCTGCCTAAGAAGAAACAAAGACTATTATTTTTCAAAAGACAAATTTATAATTGTGGAACCAAATACTAATTAATTTTTTTTTTTTGAAACACTTGTATCAAAGTTCTAAAAATAACCTGCGTACTGTTTCTGGAATACGGAGTTGGATTCAAGATTCATTTACTAAGGAGCCCATTACTCTACCAACAAATGTAACCCACTCATGCTTTAGAAAAAATAGATTTCAATTAGATGTTTTGCTCATTTGTAGCATCGACCTTGCTTCCCCAAAGAAGGCCCGGCCCATAAATTATTGAATTTCCGCGCCCACCATTCCCGCGAAAAATAAAAAAGAGCTACTCGAGGCTTGACGACATTCATTTTCAAAACCAAAATCCGAATCTCTCTCTCTCCCCCATCATCTCGGTGATTAGGGTTTCAGAATAGAGATCATAATCATTACACTGCCAATGGGTCAGCTAACTTTAATCAGGTAATATCGCTACGAACTTCTTTTTCAGCCAGGAAATTTCTATTAGGGCTTGCTGTTGTTTCATTGTTATGCTGCCCATTGTAGTTGAATTTTATCTTTTAATGTGATCTCAATTTTTCTATGGCTATTTGTTTAATCTGTTTGTTTAAACTTTCTCTGGGTTGAGTTGTATCATTAATTTGAAGTTTTCAAGTTCAGAATTTGGATTGAGATGTTAAGGCAATGACATGTTCTCTTGCTAATTTGCTACTAGTAACATAATGTCTTTAATTTAAGTGAAAAACTCTTTGCCAGGTAGATTGTACAAAATGAGGGTCCATTCACCTCCTCCAGCTCATGATCGAAAGCACGTTGAGTTTGGCTTGAAAAAAAATTCACTACTACGAGTAGTTTAAAAAAGTTGAATCTGCTGATTATGAACACAAATTGATGAAAATGCATTATAACATTAACATTTTAGACCAGTCCTAAAAGTTTGTTCTGTCCCGAATTGAGGGCAAAGATGGAATCATGTGTTGTTCCGATGTAAAAACTATGGAAATAAGAGTTGAGATTGATGTTTTAGTTAGTTGTATTAGCATAGGTTGTTCAATTTGTAACAAAGCCTACCGTATAAGGAAACGTTATGTAAAATACAGAATAAGCTTTGAAAGAATCAGTTGTATTCAAAGGCTAGAATCTTTGCATATTCATTTGTCTAGATGGTTGGTTGAGGTCTTAAGGATCAATATAGTATTTTATGATGAGGGTTGCTCTTGAAAATTCAAGACCATACAAGCCAGTAGAGAGTTTATACTGGGTAGGAGCTCTAGCTTTTGGCATCTTGGTAGTTTTGATATGGCTAAAAATAGTAAAAGAAAAGAATCCTTTGTCACTGGTAAACCAGTTAACTAAATAATACTTCAAATAACTGCGCATTAAATGACAAGGTTCTGGCTTTTCACTCCTTTGTTGAATAAAGTCTGTAAAAAATGTCAAAATTTTCAAGAATCATGGTATGGTGCTGAATTGCTGATATGGAAAGTTAAGATCCTCAACTGCAGATTGATGATATACTGGCTTAAAGTTTAAATAACTGGTATGAAATTATACTGAAGACTACATAGGCTAAGATAATTCATTGGAAGAAACAACAATTCATCAAGGATATTAGAGTCCCAAAGATACGTATGAATAAGCAGTGTATAGAATTCGAGGTCTAGACTCTAGATTATTATGAGTTAATAGATTCATCCTTTGGATTGTGCAAAGAAAAATAAGCAGAATTAAAAATCAAAGAGCATAGTATGTAGCAAAGCATAAAATCAATGAACTGATGTGCCTTTGAAAGTTGATAATGATTGATGGCAACGAGCATACCGGAGGAAGATTAATGCAAAAAAATTTGTTGCAGGATGCCTCAAAAGCTAAGACTCAGAAAAATTCAAATCCAGACTTGACATAATAAAGGTAATGGGAATGCAATAATACTTGGTCTAATTTTCTAGCTGAAGCAAGGTAATAGAAGCTGATTGAGGGTAAAAACATCAAATGATCAACTTTATGGTTTTGGCTTAAAACTATAGCTTTCTGGTTGAAGTTGAAATACGTTTTCGCATCTATGTTTGCCTGCCCTCTCTTGACATACAGACAAACATTAGTTTGCTGTGGGGAGCTTCATCTTTATGGAATCAATATACATTGTGAAAATCTGAAGATTAGAACTTTCTGCTACAAACGCACAGAAAATGATTTTCTTTTCCTTATAGTCCTTTCTGCTAACAATTAGAAAAGGTTTTCACCTAGCCTTCTACGTCCTCTTTGATCTTTCTCAATGACCAGTCACCAAATCAATGTGGACAAATGCACATTATGCTAATTTCTAAATTTTCTCACAGCCCTATTGCAAACAATTAGAGAAAGTATTCACCTAGCCTTCTAAGTCGTCTTCTAGCAATGTACATACCGATTCTTGCTAATTTCTCCAGCCTTCTAGTAATTTACATTATTCTAAGCTCACCACGAACAGTTAACAGTTACCATTCCATTTTGTATTCCCTAGACTCCCAAACCCTCTATTCTCACACTTTCTTTCATCTCATGATACATGCGAAGTGCCACTAACACTTAAGTTCTCTATCCTTGCTTTCCCACAAAACTAATGATTAATGCATCTCTAGTTCTCTCTTTATTTTTGCCCCCCTAGTTTTTCATTTAGTCTTTATTTTGTCTATGCTTGAACCTCTGGCTAGTGAACTGCCTACTATCTGTTGGTACCTAGCTGGTGCTCTCAAGATCAACCCCTCATTTATCTTCCCTAGCAAGAAAAATAAAAACACATAAAATTTCACTTTTGATGTAGAAAACAAGGTGTAGTAGGAAACGAGACCTGAGGCAGTGTCTTGTAGTAAATTAACCGCTAGAACTTATGGTCTCCAACTTGCAGCTGTCCTAAATACCCTGATCAAGAGGCCTCTGTAGTCTTATAGACATGAATATTATGTACTGAAACATTCTTTAGGAGCTTAGCAAAAGCTTGTTTGTGACTTATTGCTTGAATTAGTGATATTTTGAAGTTGTTTGCTTACAAAGATATCCGTTCTTGGAAATTACTGCAATTATTGCTTTGTTTGTTCCTTCATTATAGTCATCATCACACGGCATTCTTTTTGGTTTATTTTCCTGCTGTTACTTTGGATCATTGTCGTTTATCACCTTTTTTGAATTGAGCCTTTATAAATATGGCAGAATCCCAAGCCTAAACAAAAAAACAATTACTTAGTACCTAACCAAGATAGATTGTCAAGGACTAACAATTTTGTTTCTGATCAACTGGAAATTTGACCAAGCTTCGTCAAAGCCCTGATAAGTGGAGAATTAGTTACATTTATGAAAAAGATTTACACCACATATGGTGAAACTCCTCAAAATGTTACTGGACCACAAAAAAATTGGTTGCCCCTGAAGAATCATAAAAGAAGTAACATAACTTTTCTGCATTATTTCTTGAATGCGGCCCCATATTATTCTTTTAATTTATCATTCCCATGTTTTATCTACAAAAAGATTTATCATTCTCATGTAATGCATTATTTTTAAGCTAGAAAATATCATCTGTCCAACATAGTGAATGCTGCATCTACTAGAATTGTTACATTAAAACTGATTTATTTTTACTCAAAATTGTCCTACAGTAATGAATCATATTATTTTTTTCAGGAAAATATAGACCCTAGTAAGAAGACTTTGTTAGTCCGGTTCCTGGGTTAACTTTTAGCTGCTTTAGTAGTTAGTAGGGCTGGCAGATTATCCAACTTCAATCAGATACAGAGCTCATCCAATCCCAATCAGATGCACAACTCATTCAACCCCAATCAAATAGAGTTCATATTGAGGCTAGAGTTCCTGGCATCACAGTTAAACATTCATCTAATCGGCTAGTCATAACCATGAAGAATCATAGCAACTTTACTTTCACTAGGAGGTAACGACACTGAATTTTCTTTTCCGACATACCACCTGTAAGCCCCATATTTGTTTCATTTTCCTTTATTGGCCTGCATAGAAGGCCAGAAGGGTATGCAAATTTTCCAAATCTAGAAAAATGTTATTTTGGAAGATTATTACATCTGCAAAAACATTTCTTTTTTGAGGATTTACTTATTTTATTATCATCGTTTTCTGCACCCCGCTGTAATCTGACCTATCTTTGTATAAATTAAGGGTTAGTTATATGATTATAAAAATCCTTTCCATTCATCCCCTTTTGTCATTTTGTATCCTCCACAGGAAGCAAAGAACAAAGATTAATCATCAGCCACAAGCCACTATTGTTTTATCAAAACTGAGAGTAGGATTGCCTTGGAGACAGACAGAGAAACAGGCTTCAACCTCCTTCAAAATGAAGTTATGAACTCTTCTTAATCTAAAATCTAATTATCAAGTAAAAAATACGTTCTACATACTGTGACAAGCACCACTGTGAAGAATGACTTGAACAAAGAAAATAAAAGGAGAGTGTAATATTAATAGTTTCAAGTATCCCCATTTATTTTCCAAAGTAAATGATAGATCAAAGGATGCTAACAAAACTCTAAATACAGAAAAGAATGGACAATAGATACCAAAACCAACTCGAGACAAATTCAAAACAAACATTCGCACGCTAAAACATACACTTTACCACTTACAGCAGATCCCAGTTGAATTTAGGATCAACTGTATTATTGGTGTTTGGCACGGCCTTTGATGCTGTAGGGGGTAGTGGGCCTAGTGGCAATGGTGCCGAAACAGGATCAAAAGTCTCCCATTGAGTGGTTATGACAACTGAGCCTGATGCTGAGTGCCTTGCTGGTTGCTGTCGCTGCTGCAGCATTTGTAACGGTAAATGCTCAATTGAATGCCTTGATTGTTGCTGTTGAGTTGGGGATGGAATTTGTCCATCTGAAAATCTTTGTTGTTGATGCTTTTGAATTGGTGATTGCTGCTTCTGCAGCTGCTGCATTGGACTATTATGAGTTCCATTGCTGCTTGGCGTTGAATTTTTCACCTTTAACATATCTAGAGTTTCAACACACTTCTGCACTCTTTTTACCTTCAAATTGATAAAGAATACGAACTTAATCTTTGAAAATTAAAAACTTCTGCAACCAATTAAAGAAAAAAGTACCTGCATTCTTCTCTGTAGTTTCACATCTCCATCGGCAATAATTCCATCTAATTTGAGCAGTTGATTCATCAACAGCGCAGTTAAAGTCAACACTTGCTTCTCCGCAACTTTCCCTCCTTTAGATATTACAGATTCAAGTGCTGACACCTGCTCGATTCCAATCAGAATTCAAATCAATAGCCTCAATCAATCAAACTCATCATTCTCTTCTTTCTCTAAAGGGGAAAAAAAGGGAAAGAAATCCCAGTCCAAACTGATTATATGGAAGTTACCTGCCCTGCTAGCCTATCAACCTCCAAGCTGATTTCAGAAATCAATTTGGCAGCCTTCTCCATCTTGGCATTTTTTCTCATCTCAAGGTACCTCTTCTCTTGGCTAATCGGGTCCTGAACTAGCACAATCTTTGACCTATCTTTGACACCCACAACATCCAAGAATGTTTTAGAATCTCGCTCCTTATCTTTAAACAAGAGCTTCTGATCCACATGATGCAATCCGGTAGGCCCCGATAACATCTTCTTCAACTCCCCTGCAAATTTATCAAGTAAAAACCAAATAAATTAACCATGAACACCATAATTGCAAATTTATCAAGTAAAAACCAAATAAATTAACCATGAACACCATAATTGAAGAAAGACAACATAAACTGCTAGGGGGAATTTTACCAAAGGTGGCTTGTGAGTTGATATTGATTTCATGGTAGATGGACCCGTACTTGACCCGAAGTCTAATGGTTGGTGGAGATGGGAGACGGTTTTGATTTGAATCTGGGTTCCGCTTTTGGACCAGCATTCCTCCTGGTCTCATTTCCCATTCATTCTCCGCACCACCGCCGGAGCTGCCATTCATAGGCGATACTTCTGTCGTTCGAGTCTTCATCCGCATCATAGTTTCTCTTTAAATTTGTGCGTTGGCCGGAAAACTGAGGAGTCCGAAACAGTCGTTGGTTGAGGAGAGAGAAAAGATCAAAGCATTGACTCTGTTCCGATCTGTAGAGAGGAATCAATCATATAGATACTTGTCCCAGAGAAAGCCGGAGTAGTTAGTGGAGTCCAACCCCAACAGCCACGCGTTGTGCAGGAGGGAGGGGAGAAACTATTCACACGACCTAGAAGAGTGAGAAACACTCAAGACTTTAAACGACCTTGAAATATAATCCAAAAAACAAGAATACATCTTGGAACATCAATTGTAAAAGGAGGCCGGAAAGATTACCGGGCGCAACCCACCCACCCACCCACCCGTGCAAATGACGGTCAATTTTCTTTGTTTGAGCTGGCTGCTTCAGATCTCTTTCTTTCTTTCTTTCTTTCCTTCCTTCCTTGTACACTAGCTAATTAATGTTATCTAAGAAGAGTGTAGAAAAGTAGGAGAGAGTTCTCATTATCCGTTTTATCCATCCCCCAGAAAAATCAATGTCCGCCCATATTAGAAATTGATTTGCCCTTTTGGTTCTTCTTCTGGAGAAGAGACGGAAGAGAGAAGGAAACAGGGGAAATAAATAAATAAATGAACGGATGGCGAACATAACACATGACCAGATAGAGAGAATAATACTACAGCAGCAGAAGGAGACAGCACATAAAAATATTTTTATCTTTTATAAAAAATGGTAATACAAAGCCGCCAAAGCAGCTTTGTTTAAAAAAGAAAAGGGAAAGGAAGGAAACTTGAGGTCACTGTTTATGGATTAGTCTCTTGCTCGCTTTCACTAGCCAAATGTGTCGGTGTGGGAGGGTATTTTAGGGAAACACAAATAAATCATAAAACCTCCTCCCTCCTTTAACTAATATAATATAATATAATCCAGGGGTGTGTATTGTAGATTAGATAGATTTGTTGGGTGGTGGTTTGTGTTTCATTGTTAAGTAAACAAGTCATTATTAGTTAATGAACATGATGTTACTTGCTAGTACTTTTTGTACTTCTAACTAGTACTAATAGCCAATAGCAGTAGTAGCAGAAGAAAAGAATATTAAATGAAAATGTTCCTATACTTTACTACTGAATAGAATAGAATAATAGCACCTATTCGACGTGCATAAGTGCAAGTGTAAGCCTTTCTTTTTTGTTCTCTCTCTCCATGACCAAATTAAGCCATCGACAGTCTGACGTCGTGGTGATCTTGTCGGTGAGGATAAAATTCTGTGCACCATAGAGACGCTACAACCAACCTTTTGTGCTTGGCTACTGTTTTAGGTCTTGTTTAGAAGCAGCAGCCTGTGAATCACAAATTTATAAACTCTGTTACAATTTTAGGAACTTCTATTTTATGAATTAGGAATTTTTTATAAAAAAATATTGGTAGATTTATTCCAAGTGCGGAGATTATGGGTAAAACGAAAATGTTGAGGTTATTCTTCAAAGTCTTAACTATTTCTACCTTGTTTATAAAGAGATTGTTATACGATAGAAATCATAAAACCTTGATAGATTGTCATGATAAAATTAATTACATTTTTCTAAAAACAAATTATTCTAATTCTAGCCTAACTTTTTTTATATCGAAAAGGAGTCTCGACTAAGCATCTTTACAAAAGATTGTTTTTATTTATTTATTTAAACAACTCAATGGACTAAAATATATTCAAACCCTAAACTATTACAAATGATTAAAAAAATAAAATAAAAATTATAAGCATTCGAATTATAATTCTTTCAAATAAAGAACAAAAATCTAATCAAAAAAATAAATAAATTATTGTAACAACAGTTGGTTATATTTTTTTTATTTGAATGTATGTGTGTCATTATTTATTATTATTATTTTTTCTTCTCGTAAGGAATGCTCTTGCAACGTGCAAAGTTTTTCTTTCTTCTTTTATTATTACGCCAATAGGTGTCCCTTTGGCTGCTGCTTTTTCTATAACAGTAATAAATCATGAGGAGGCCATAAGTACAAATGTGTGATGATTGATGCCTTTTACCTCTTCGTTACTCATCATTACCATTACCATTACCTATCTAGCTATGCCATCAGTTGATAATTATCAATTATAATTCAATTGAATTACGCACAAGTTAGAATTACATCCCAACTTCTATAATTTCCTCCCTAATCAATTTAAGATTTCCTGTAGAACACTAACTGTACATTATGAGGATGACCAATAATTTACTCCTGTCCCAAATTAGCCGTCCACTTCATAAAAGAGATCCGTAGATCTCAATATTATAATACCATTATTACCCTTACATATAACTTCTTCCATTCAACAATAAAGTGTTTTCAATTCTTGATGAACATTCATCTCCTACTTCCCAGAAAAAAGACCAACAATTCATGCGGGACTGACTGAGACTGAGAGCATAGCAAAGAAAAAAGGGCATGAGAGGAAAAAGTAAGTTCAACTCATAAAAATTTGGCTTGTTAAACGTTATAGTGATCAAACGAAAAAACAAATTAGAACCCTTTATTTCTAGTCATATTTTAAGTCTAGTGTTAATCAACTCAAACCGATCACTTTTTGATACTTTTTAATCAACAGCTGAACCATTCTTGATCAACACTGACTGAATTTATAGACTTCATTAAACATGTGGCCAGGAAATCCATAATATTTTCATGAAAAAGAAGGGTAGCATTTAAGTTTATTGCTTATCTTTTTTAGAATAAGAGAAAAAGAATATCCATAGACTACATATTGCTATTGAAGGCTATAAAAGTATTTTCCAATATAGTAAACAAACTGGGCCCAATTTAGCGGGTCCAAAGGCCAAACTCTGCTGTTAAAGGCCCCAATGGGCAAAGTCCTTTGGGTAACAATCCAACAAGCATGCACCAATCACACATTCTGGTCTAGCGAAATACACAAAAACCTTATCTGGATTGAATAGAACACCAAGACTAAGAAACTTAAGTTATCCACCTTGTGCATAGAGATAATTTAGCAGAGCAAACTGGTATAGTTGTTAAAGCAAAACTGATACAGCTTTGAGCAGCCATGGTGGCCTTAAGCTGCCAAATTCATGCCACAAGCAATAAGAGTTTTCAAAATGTCAAAACCAGGCCTTGTATCTCTTGCTCAATGCAGACTTCTCAAAACAATATCAAGGTAACACAACACTTCAATGCTGCTGCCATTTTCTATACTATATAACTAACTTGATATGTATTGCTTATATAGATAACTAAGATTTATCTCCTTTCTCTCTCTTATGGAGTAGAGGTAGTTATAAATGGAGCCGCCAAGGAAATAGGAAGGGCAGCTGTAGTTGCAGTGACAGTTGCTAGAGGAATGGAAATAGCTGGAGCAGTAGATTCACACCTTGTAGGACATGATATTGGAAAGGTTTCCTCTCTCTCTCTCTCTCTCTCTCTCTCTCTCTCTATATATATATATATATAAATATATACATACTAGCTTGTAACCCGTGCCTTTAGCACTACCAAGGGTGAGATTTATCTTAAACTTTGGGCGGTCCTGATGCTTTATTAGCTGAACGGAAAATTCAAAAACAGAGATATATATATATATATATATCGTATTTTTTCTAACAGTAGCAACTTTTCTTCTTCCTAATGCTTATACTTCTTAAAATTAGGTATGTGACATGGAAGAAGCTCTGGAGATACCCATAGTTAACGATCTCACTATGGTATTAGGCTCTATATCTCAGGTAACATAAAAATTACCACCCAAATTTCCTCTATGGTTTGTGAGCTTTTAATCCCTTTTAGATACTACATTAACTAGCCATAAATGAAATTCCTGATAGACAAAGCCAACTGCTGTCGTTGTGGATTTCACCGACCCTTCCACAGTTTATGACAATGTGAAACAGGTTTAGTCCTCTCCTAATGATATTTTCATGAACCTCCCAAATCTATATAAACGTACAACAATTAAAAGGAAAACTGAGGATTCTCGACTTGTTATCAGCAATATTTAAAAAGTAACTTGGTTACCTTTTCTTCTACTAATAGGCAACTGCATTTGGCATGAACAGTGTGGTCTATGTTCCTCGCATTAAACAGGATACAATTATGGCATTATCTGCATTCTGTGAGAAGGCCAGCATGGTGAGCAGAGGTTGAGATGTTAAATTAATTTCATTCATTCATTCCTTTTAAAAATGTCTTTCCTCCTGTTTTATATTTTTTTAACAATAACTTCTGCATTCCTGTTTCTCAGATCAGAGTAACTTTGTGAACCTCATAATAATGTAAGCATTTACTTTGCCTGGTATTAATTTCAGGGTTGTCTGGTTGCACCAACTCTGTCAATAGGATCTATCTTACTCCAGCAAGCTGCAATTTCAGCTTCCTTCCATTACAAAAACGTGGAGATTGTTGAATCAAGGGCAAATCCAGGAGTAAGTCAAATAAGAACAGTCAATGTTGAAAACATTAAAATATGGATTTTCGATGTCAATCAAATCATAAAGTCTTACTTCTGTAACTTCTAGACTCCTCATATAATATTCAACATTCTAAGCCTAAGGTATGATGCTAATCCCGAAAGGCTCGCACATCTAGTGATTCTAACACCTTGCAATAGCCTTTTCATCTTTAAAACAATCACATAGATTAGTCTTGTCCAAGAACTTTTCAAACGGACCCATCTCCAAGCTGGATCCAGTCTGGAAATCTTTAGCATGTTTTGGAAGGAACTTAATTTTAAGTCATTCGCATAAATTTTCCTCATTTACTTTCTATTTGTGCATGTTGTATAGCATTACATTTATGCCACTCCTTTTCAGCCTTTTGTTTAATTTTTTGTAGCACATTAGCCTTCAAAATTTTAGTTTATTTTATTTTTTGTACAGTTTAGAACACAAGTGAAAATGGGATTGTTCTGCTCATCACACTAATCTTTAGAATAGGCTTTTGGATTGATAAGCTTCTCTACATCGGGTCAAGTTATGATTTCGAATTAACTTCTTTTCTATTAATTTTTTTTTTATCTTTTAGTACTGGATTCGAATTTAGTGATTGGTCTGAAAATATAATTATAACTTGTTTACTTATCAAAAAGAATATATCTTTTTACTGTCTTTTCTGCCCAAATACAAGAGAACCTCTCATAAATCATTTATTTACAGACTTTCACGCTTGCATATATTTTTCAAAGAATATTGCAGTTGTAATTTCTCAATTTCAAGTGCCTAGGTACCATAAGTAGTTAATAGTTGGGTTGGGCTTACCTATCTTTACATCAACATATGCTATGTGTTTATAACAGGTAAAATAAACAATTTTGTGCATACATTTCAGCTACTTTAGAACAACAATAAAAAAGGTGAAGTAGATAGACGCCAATACCTTGCAAGTATTCAGGAACTGATACTGTCTATTGGGGCAGGATTTTCCATCACAGGATGCAATACAGATTGCCAAAAACCTCTCCAACCTTGGTCAGATCTATAACAGAAACGATCTTTCAACAGACAATACGGTAAGAAGCAAGTCAAAACTGAATCATATATTCATATTGCTGTGAGCATAAAGCCCAGAAAATAGTTAAGTTAGTAACTGAATGAGGAAAATCAGGACATAGGATATTTGATCATATTACCTATAAATAACACTACACAATAAGAAGATCCCCCTTTATCACTGAATGATGGAATCAAAGGAGAAATTCTGGAGGAGAAAACAGGAATTTGAGAATCTTTTTGTTTCAAGCATTATAACTGATATATGTAACTTCTTTTCCATGTAAGGCAAGGGGACTAATTCTGGGAGAAGATGGAGTCCGTGTCCACAGCTTGGTTCTGCCGGGGCTCCCATCCAGTACAACACTATACTTCTCTGGACCAGGAGAGGTGCATTTGTTGATTCTATCCATCCTGTGCTATAGAAAATAGTCACATACACATAGTTTCTCATGTAATATGATAATGTCGTATTTATGATATGTTGCTTACAGGTATACTCCCTCAAGCATGATGTTACAGATGTTGAGTGTCTCATGCCAGGACTAATCCTTGCCATCAGAAAAGTCGTGCGTCTTAAGGTAGTTGAGAACTGAAAATTTTTGTGTTGGTTTCTTCAAGACTTTTTCTTCGACCCTTAATAAAAAATAATCTCTTTTTTGCAGAATCTGGTGTATGGCTTGGAGAAATTCTTGTAGAAATTCAAATGCTCCTCAGTATGTACATCTTGGAACTTAGATTCTGGTATTATTTGATCACTGTACGAAGACACCAACTTATCCTGAGAATGACATAAGTCGGGAAAAGGTTAAGTGAGATAACGATGAATAAGAAAACATCATCTCAAAACAGCTATCCATTGATATATGTACACAGCATTTTTCTAAACATCAATCTGAATCGGTGAGCTTCTGAGAGTTTAAAATTCTTATATTGTTGATTGGAAATTCATATATGTCTTTATCAGATAATATTTCTAAATATCAAGGCTTGTGAATGAAGAAGAAATCATCTTTGGATTGCTAACTTTAAGCCATCCCAATCTAAACAAATATCGACTTTGAAGCAAGAACCTTTTATAGGAGGTTTACTTTAAGAGGGAAAACTGAAAACTACAGGCAACTTCTTGTAAAAAGAGCATATAGAATTTCAGGACTAATCAGAATTAACTATTGCATTAATCAAAATCAGATATATTCAAATTAATTTTGAATTTTAGGATTTCATAAATTGACTAGGAAAGAAATTCTAATGGGACTCTTTTGTGGAATGGAGGGATTATATTAGTTTGCCGGGAACATGCTTGAGTCTATGACTTCCATACATTTTAATGGACAATGATCCAAATAATTCTTCAGCTGCATAAATGAGGAAACCAATGTACACAGGTGAAGAATTTGAAGTGCATGGAAACATCATACAATTAAAAGAAAATTGATACAACGGTTGAATTGTGCATAACACCTAGAATTTAATTGAGCTTGGGTGTTGCAGGCAACATATTCAATAGCCCGAAATGTATTATACTCCAACTTAATCTTAAATTCCTCTAATAATAGTTCCAAAAATTCCATAAGCTACTGAAACGTTGGCCCGGGAAATGAGGTAGAGATTAATACATAATACACCTCAAATCAGAGAGGATAAAAAGAATTTAACCTTGAGAAACTTTCCAAGACTAGGAACTACAACAGAGAATGCCGCCAAAGAAAGACCTAAAGCCTCGTTTCTCTGCCACGCAAATTAAAACTAAACATATTAACAGGAAGAAGAAGAAGAAAAATTCAAGAATAGAAGTTGCTCTCCGATATAGGGTTTGCCCACAACCTGAGCAGGAGAAATAATGCTTGAATCCGAACTCACAAACTGATCCAGTAAAAGAAGCAAACTAAACGCGTATCCCTTAAAAACCAGATAATTATAGATTTAGCCACGTAACCCTAAAAGGTCAAACACGCGCCATAGTTTTACCCTTTTAGAGAGAGAAGCAATAATAATTATAGAGAGATAATTGGGGCATATTATTACCGTAGAACGGAGAGATTGAGTTGCTGCTGGTCGTGATTTCAGAGTTACCGAAACGATTCCTTATTTTCTACCTCTAGAGTAGGGTGGCTTAAGGTAATTTAGAACCTAAAATAATATTTTTAAATAAAAAAATTTATATTTAATAATTTTTTTATTAATTTTTATAATCAAATTAATTATTTTTTAAATTAATATATTTTGTTATTATTTAATATATATATATATATATATATATATATATATATATATATATATATATATATATATATATAATTTATAAACATTATAAACTGCATATAATTTAATACTAATTTTAATATTTAATATTTTTAAAAAAAATTTAAATATATATATTTAATTGTTAATTTTAAAAATAATTAATTTGATTACAAAAGTCAATTAATGACTTTTATTTTGGGACGGCGGGAGTATTAATATTTTTTATTTAAATAAGACTTTTTTTTATAGTGTTAATTTTTTTTAGATATTTAATATTTAAATTAGACTATAAGTCCTAAAAAAATGATTGGGGTTATATTTTTATAAAAAAAAAATTACATAAATTATTTATTATATTTAAAAATTTAGAATCTTTTTTAAAATAAGACCTAAATTTAAAAAAAAATTGTTATGTTATAGAGCGGAGGCGGATCCTGTCTACCTGTACTACTTCTACTTCTTACTTTTGGAGATAGATCGGAAGATGATAAGAAGACGACCGTTGGCGCCGAATTTTAACGCCAATTTTAAAGGGCTGTTAGCACTAAAACAACTAGCAGCTTTAAAACTTTTCAATAAATAAATAAAACTTGAGCCAGGTTATTTCTTATCGATCCTGTTCACTTTTTTGCAAGTGAATTAAGATAAATATGGGGCGGGAAAATTGCTATGAATTATTATAGAACAAACATTATTATTAACGATATATAAATAAACGGTTTATATTAAAATTAAAAAAATATTATTTATTATTAATAATTGTAAGTGACAAATACAATTTTTATTATTAATAACGAACGAGAGAATTACATACATTCGAAATTATTAATAACAAATGAAAAATAAAATTAATTATAAATTTATCGTCATTTGTAATTAATAATAACGGATATAATTTTATCCTCGACTACTAATAATAAAAAATAATGTAATTATAATCCTAATTTCACCTATTTATTCATATGTTAAACGATAAAAATAATATTTATCAATTATTAATTCATAATAAACACTTGTTAGAAATCATTCTCTATTATATATGTTTCATTCTTCCAAACAAGAACTACGTACATGGAGAAAGAGAAAAGGGAAAACACTGATGGGTGACTCCTAAAGTAGGGTGCAACTCAGGTGAAGTTGGGGTCATTCCGGTCTTACTCGTGATAAATTTTATACGATATTTTGAGTTTGACTCGACTCATGATAAGTATTTTAAATAAAATTTGGACAGAGAGAATCTGTCAACTAAAGTATCTCAAGTTTACGCATAAAAGATGTTCGGAGAGATTAAAAATGGAGATCGACAATAATTTTTTTTTGTTATACGTACTAATTTTCATAAAATAACAAAATTTATATTTTAATTATTTTATAAAAAATTATTATATAAATTATTATACATAACAAATCTCGATAATAAACAAATGAACTAAGTAGTTATGTGCAGATTCGAGTTATTAATTATAGTGACATAACAAGTTTTAAGACATACGTGTATAAATATAAATTGTAAACAAATGTAGGAAACTGGAATCTAGATGCATAATAATTTGTCTGTTTATTATTTTACATATTCAACGTATTTTTATTTTTCCTTTTTATACTTTTTTTTTGTTTTCCTGTTTAATATACGTCTTGAACGTATTTGTGTTTTTCAGCGTATCAATTCAAAGAAAAAGATTTTGTGTTTTTCGTGGGACTTGTCTTGTTTCTCGCGTGCAATCCGACGACAGCCTATGCCTATCTATGTCGTTCACTTTAAATTTTATATAGACCGAGTCAAATTTAAGATTTGATTTTGGAAGCTTTTTGCCTTTTTTCTAGGCAATGTGCATCACACCGCCACCATGAAAATAGTCGAGTTTATTTGAAAATGTTGGTTTTTATTTGTACATTAGAATTTTTAGGATATGTTTTTTAGAAAATAAATTTTATTTAAACCTTTATGTTACACCGAATAAAAATATGTCAAATTCATATTAAAAGTCAATAAATCAAATAAATTTGTTTATAAAATGGAGTAATCTACCACTCATAAGTCATAATGTTGGACTCAATAGGATTGTGAGACACAGTCTTGCGCATAAACTCTATACTTTATTTCCCTAGAATGATCAAATCACAATTTTATGTTCTTATCATAAATTGAGTCTTATTTATATATTTTAAAATATATACTTATTTTATATGTATCCTTAAATTTGTTGAGGGTTTAATTTGATGTTGTCAATATGAAAATAAAATTATAATGATTAATTTATAAGGTTTATTTAACTATCAGAGTTTTAGTTTTTAAACGTATCGTATTAATTTTTGTGTATTATGTTCGACATTTAAATATTATATTTATGAGTTAAATAAGTTAAATTTAAAATCAATTATTACTGCACAAACAAATATTTTAGGTGTACGCACAATCACCTTTTCATGTGACTTATCGAAAACAACTTTCGTAACTTTGCTTCTCGTCAATCAAAAATATTTCTAGTCTCAAACTTATTAGTTGAAATTATAAAATAATATAATAAATAATTTTATTATTATATTGTTTTTATTAAATTAAATACTTAATAAATTTTAAAATAAATATATATTCTTAATATTTATAAATTCTTCAAATGAAGCTCTATTTTACGAAAAAGAGTAATTGTTGGAGTATAGAATAAGAAACTAATATATGGGAGGGAGTATTTAAAGTTAGGAGTCTCGGCGAAGGGAATGCATTTCCGCGGCGAAACCTACCCTGTAAATCATCATAACTCCAGAATTCTGCCACGTATACCTAAAGCCCTACTACCTCGCGTCGCCACCGCCCGATCAAACACCGACTACTTTCTCTAATCATCATCGGGACACGTGTCCGTACTTCACCGGTTACAGGCAGTGGCGTAGGGTTATCCACCGGCACATCCAGTCACTAATTTCTGCAATTCCCGCTAGGTATATAAGCGCGTTCCAACTTACTTCCAGCTACAATCTCCAAGAACCCGTTAAGAAACGTCTCTCTATACTCTCTAGATTGGTGCTTGAGGTTAGTAGCACTCCAGTACTTTTGCTTGTTGAAATTTTAATTTTATATTTTAGGGCTTTTAATGTTAGTGTTCTGATCAATTCTCTTTGAACTGGAAAGATTCCATTTTTCATTTTTTTTTATTTGCCTGATGTTTTAGTTTTATATTCTTCGATCTTGAGTTGCTAGTTGTACTTGCGTTTATAATAATGTTAGCATCAGAATGTACTGAGTGCTACTGTTTTACATACAAGCAATTGCATAATCGATCAAAACATGTTTTTAGTATCATTGTTTTTGTGATTCTCATTGCATGTGTTTAATTTTGATTTGATTTCATAAAATGTTGGATTTAATGGCACCTGTTACTTAATTGAGGGTTTTCTTTGTTAGTATGCTCTCTTTGTGTAGAAAATTTCCAGCTTCTGCTAGCTATCCATGTAAAAGTTAGGGTTCTGTTACAAAATTTAGGGATTTTGGTGCGAGGGTATGTTTTGTGTTTCTAGTTGGATATTGGCCATGTTCTATGGGTGGGAAGGTAGGTTTTATTGGGTTTTAGCTGCTGAGTGTTCTTTAAGCTGAGTTTTTTTAGCTGCAGCAGAAATTGTTTCTGGCTGCTTTACTTGTTGTGTTGCAAATTTTCTAAAGCTATTTTTTTTTTCTCGTTCGTCTGTAACCTTTGGATTTCTTTTTTCAGTCAGCGGCTTTGGTGATGCAAGGAGCTAGTTTTGAACTTATTTATTTGTTGGAATCGGAAGGAGAGATGTTTTATAATTTTATGTAATTTGATCTGGAAGTTGTATCTAGTGTGTTTTTTTATGATGTTAATACGTTAGTGGAAGTTTAATAATTGACTTAGAGAGCTTAGCGGGCAGGAGCTGGAGAGCTACTTGCACACCGGCCACCAGGTAGTGGGGCGACCAATGGCGCCTTCTCGGGTGGCCGGAGGAGTGGCACATTCTTCTTCGAGTTCTGGAATTTTCTCCCAAGGGGATCAGCAGTCTCACATTGTGGGAAACCCACACTTGAGTTCTTTTGGAAACTCATTGAATTCACTTCCTGGTCACATGCGCTCTAACTTGGGGCCGGTTTCTGGGGATGTAAATAATACAATCTTAAACAGTGTGGCAAGCTCTGTGCCCAGTGTTGGGGCAAGTTCATTAGTTACTGATGCAAACTCTGGACATTCTGGAGGTCCACATCTCCAGAGAAGTGCCAGCATCAATACGGACTCATACATGCGCTTACCAGCTTCACCCATGTCCTTTTCGTCTAATAATATAAGCATTTCAGGATCGTCAGTCATGGATGGGTCTTCTGTAGTGCGGCAGAGCTCCAATCAAGACCCAAATACTCAGCAAATACACCAGCCTCAGCAACATCAAGGGACTTCTAGTGCTACATCTTTTCCCACAACAAGAATTGGGCAAGTTTCACTTCCTACTTGTCCAAGGGTTCCTGGGTCTTTCATTCAGGATCCCACTAATATATCCCACTTGCAGAAGAAACCTCGATTGGATATTAAACAGGAAGACATTTTGCATCAGCAGGTTATACAACAGATACTGCAAAGACAAGATTCCATGCAGTTACAATCCCCTAATCCTCAGCTGCAAGTTTTGATTCAGCAACAGAGGCTGAGGCAACAACAGCAACAATTCTTGCAGTCTATGCCACCAGTGCAGCGAGCCCATTTGCTGCAGCAGCAACAGCAGCAGCAGCAGCTGCAGTTGAGACAACAGCTTCAACAACAGAGCATGCAGTCTGCATGTGGTGTGAAGCGCCCCCCCCAATGATGGTGGTGTTTGTTCTCGTCGGCTAATGCAATACTTATATCATCAATGGCAGCGGCCACCTGTGAGTAATTTCTTATGGACCAATTTTTGTACGAGTCTTCCTTTACACTTTCAATCCATTCATCTTTTGCTTTGGGAATAGCACGGTGAATCTTGTCTCATTACACTAAATATCAATTTCATTTCCTGTTTCAGTTCTATTTGAAACTTGCTGTTTTATTTTGATTATTATCCTTGTCACTTAATTTCAACAGGACAATACTATTGCCTACTGGAGGAAGTTTGTTGCTGAGTACTACTCTCCACATGCAAAGAAAAGGTGGTGCTTGTCATTATATGATACTGTTGGGCATCACTCACTAGGCGTATTTCCCCAGGCAGCCATGGTTAGCTTTTGATTGCCAATTTGAACTTCTATGAAAGAGACGGAAAATAATGTGATCAAGTTAAACCTTCAACTGTTGTGATACATTGATCTCACTTATCTACTTGATTGTCTGTGTTAACTTCAGTCTGTATGCTTTTAAGAATGTTTTTGCTCATATGATGCATATACTCAGATACATGTGTATATATTGATTCTAGATAATTTGTAGTCTTTCCCTTTCTTTAAATTATATTTTCCTGTTTGCATTAAAAGGTTGGTTGGTGAACCTCACTAACTAATTTTTCTGTTTTGGCTTTCATTCTTTTGAAAGGATGCATGGCAGTGCGATATTTGTGGTTCAAAATCAGGACGGGGATTTGGTGAGTGAATTTGTCTTGGTGTTTTTCTATTGCTTGTAGTTTTTGACAAATGTCTTTTGACCTTTATATCATCATCTTTGGGACTTGTGCCATAAATGTTAATCAATTGAAGATTCTTGACTTAGGTCTGTTGCATTAATTTTAATTTCTGGAACTTTCATCTGTGGTTCTGGAACTTTCATCCGTTGGTTAGCCCAGAAAAGCAATTGCAATTTACTCTACAACAAACCACACTTAGGGTGTGAAAACAGGTGTTAAACTATATCTATTTATTTCTGCGACTCACATAGTCAAGATACTAGTGTCGTTTGTTGATATAAATTGTGTTGTGGGAAATAATAAAGGCTTCCAAGAATATGGATCTGCCATCTGCTATTCACTTTACATAAATGTCATTTTAGTTAAATGTTCTTCAGTGGGTGTAAAGTTGGTAGGTGTGACTTGTGAGGTTCTGAAGTTTAATCCCATCTGTACTTTACAGACTAGTCTTGAATTGACACGAGTTTCATCTTCTACACCATTAATGTAGCAAGATAGTTGAATTCTCTGTGAAAAGGAGTCAAGGGTAAGACAGGAAAACAGATCCCTTCTCCTGCGGCCTACCTGCTGGTCATAAAATATTATAAGGGAAAAAAATTTGTTAGTGAAAATTGTTTATGACCAGGGTCTAGTCAATTTAGAGTGGTTGGTTTCTCTATATGAAAATTCATAGCACACTTTCTTGGCTTGTTGAATTATTTATCAAAGACCCTACAACAAGTTTTAGAGCTAAGACACAAGGCAAGTGTAAAATGATAAAATTAATTTACCTCAGGAATGGATGCTGGTGATTAATGTGATGCTCAGATTGTCTCAAAGTCAAAGGCCTGTGTCCAACACATGTATAATAGTAGTGATTTTTAGGATGCTAACCACATCATATTGTATCAATGGTGGTTTCATCCAGGCAACTATGATTTTATTGATGTCGTTCCGCATATATAGTTCCGCATATATAGTTGAGTACCATTTTTCTGATGTCGGATATTACCTTTGTCATCCATATACCACAGAACTTAGGATGAGGCAAAAATTTGTTAAACGTATATAGTTACATACACATATGCCTGTGCTGTTAATTGTTATAGAGTATAGACTTAAAATAGCACCTCAGTATCATGTGTTTGCTGTAACCGGTTTACATACTTCATCATACTTATCCAGTTGCTTTTTAATTTTTAATGAAATTATAATCAGTTTTTGAATAATGGTTACTTATAATTTTTCCAGGTAAAGTTCCTATTGAACGAAGACTTTGGAGCATAGCTTGTAACTAATAATAACTTATCAAGAAAGAAGCCTTACTGTCAGCTGTCATTAAATGGAAATAAGCCTGTTATTATAATTGATCATAGACAGATTCATAGGGCTGCTTTGGCACCACCTTTGACTTGACAGTTAATTGCATTTGTTGCTCAAGGGGATGTATTGGTTGGATTAAACAGTATGGTCTAACTCATTTTACTCTTTGATGGGGGTTTCAACAGAGGCAACTATTGAAGTACTTCCTCGACTTAATGAAATCAAATTTGGCAGTGGTGTCATTGATGAGCTTTTGTTTTTGGATTTGCCCCGCGAATGTAGATTTCCCTCTGGAATAATGATGTTGGAATATGGAAAAGCAGTTCAAGAAAGCGTATATGAGCAACTTCGGGTGGTTCGTGAGGGTCAGCTGCGTGTCATATTCACGCCTGATCTAAAGGTTAATATTTTACTTTCATATTGATATCCCTTCTGTTTTTTTTTTTTGTCTTTTTGGTCTTTGCCTATTTAATGTAGTAACATCTGAGCAATTGCATACATGTGTCTTTTAGATATTATCTTGGGAATTTTGTGCGCAGCGCCATGAAGAACTTCTTCCTCGTAGATTGGTTGCACCACAGGTTAGCTACTTTCTTTGACTTGGATGTTTATTATCTTAACTTAACTCACCAACTTCTTTTATCCCAAACTAGTTTGGATAGACAGAGAACAAATATCATATGTGACTGTAAAAGTAGAAAGGCTAGAAGAAAATTAAAAGAATAAACATATAAAATAAGAAAAAAGATAATTTAAAATAAAATAATGGAAATAAATGGAGTTAAAGTAAAATAAGAACACACCTATGTAAAGAAAAATACATACATACTAAAATATAAACATGGTAAACAGAGAGAAACGGAAAGAAATATAAGAAAATCTGAAAACACACAAAAAGGTGGCACTCCCTACTCGGCCTTGCTATGTGGATAATATTCCTCCACTAGCTTCTATTACTGGCCATGTTATTAGTTATATTCTGCTCCGTTAAGTCGATTTTGATTGTTTATTGTATCTAATTTAGTTGTGCATCCATCAACTACATAGATGTTCTTTCTTTTTCTCATTTAGTAAATAGATTAAATCAAATATAATATTTTTTATTACGTTTTCATTTATAATTTTTCCGGGACTGTATATTGAATTGAAATGATAAAGAAGACTCATTATGAGCACAAGAACTAGTGGGATGCAAAGAATCCAATGAAGGAACCTTTCCCCATCTTCCTCTATGTGCACAAGTAGGTACAACAAGACATGCTCACACAAACGAGTTCTGGATACACACAGATGTGTGAAGCTTGTATAGGAAGTGAGTCTGGAAAAAACTGCAAGAACAGTAGACATGTATACTGACAGTGACAACTGATCTCAAAAAAGGATAAAGGTGAAAAAAGGTAATGAGGAATGTGACAAATCTAATAAACTGGGAACAGAACAGTTGTGCTTTTATCCTGTGGGGACAGTGAGGTTATAAGCACAAACTGTACAACAAATTAAACTGGTTACATGCTATTATGGGTGATGATCCTCATTACGTGAATTAGCTCTTCCGCCGCTCTCGTGAAGCTTTTTGAAATACATTCTGTCTACAATACTGATTCAATAGATTTTTTGCTTTATCTTTTAAGATATTTTAAAGTCTTGTAAACTTTAATAGGGAAAGTGTGTTGAATCATTTAACTATTACAAATAAGACGAGTTCTCTATTTGAAAATTATAACTGAAATTCGTAGAAAATTTTATTTGCAGGTGAATCAATTGCTACAGGTTGCACAGAAATGCCAATGCACAATTGCTGAAAGCGGATCAGACGGGGTTTCTCAACAAGATTTGCAGAACAATAGCAACATGTGAGTGAATTAAATTATTATTATTATTATTGTTGTAGTTGTTGTTGTTATCATTATTATTATTATTATTATTATTATTATTATTATTATTATTATTATGGTTTTTTGCCTTTTGATTGAGCTTTTTTTGGTTGCCAATGCAAAGCTTGTGTCCTGATTATAATTAACTGATTTAAGCTCCCAACCTTTGTTATTTGTAATCTTCTGGAAGTGGCCATGTTAATATATGTTGGTTGTGACTTTATTTGTTAAATTTCGTGAGAGGACTATAGTTATCATATGTAAGTGCTGTTTGTTATCATGACTACTCTGGTTCCTGTCTTCTCTCAATTCGCTTATATCAAATCATTCTCTTGCTAATGAAATGACTCCATTTAGTATTCCTTGGTCAAACGTGTAATTATCCCTATATTGCTTTTTGTACACATTGTGAATGCTAAAATCATCAGATGAAATTAAGAAGTCTAAAAACACGAATGATTTCCTTTGTATAGGTCTCTCTCCCTCCCTCCTCCCTCCTTGCCCCCCCCTTTTTTTTTTTGGGAATAAAATCTATCTCAGTTTCTAAAATCTGATCCATTGATCTTAATTTGATTGTGGAGACAACTTTGATATTAAAATTGTGTCTCTATATATTTGCAAATTGATCTAAACTTTAAACTAGTAACAACACAAATTGCCTCTTTCAGCTACATGAAACTAACATTTTATCAACTAGGTTGGGTCTACATTTTGAAACAAGCTTGCATTTTTTCATTTTCTCCACCATAGGACAAGGGTGTTAGAATATTATCAATATTAGCATTTAAAAAAATTATATTATTATATTGTAGTTGTTCTTGAAATGATTTAAGCATATTTTCATTCAAGTTTCTGCAATGATCTAGGTATGATTGAATCTGTTGATAACTGTTGCTAAAAGAAGAGTTATTCCCTAATGCAAGACTAATCCAATTACCAAGCATTTGTACAGATGCAAGTAGGGGGTGTCTTCTATTTCATTTCTGATGGACACCTACCTATTCAGCAAAGTAGCTTGAAAAGGCCATGTTGGAAATATTTTTTGTAAGCCTGCCATGTTTTGCGCCTTAAATTCTGATGAGAGATTTGAGTTTGGTTACCATGATATAGGCTCTTCTTCATTTGCATTATCAATGACTTAAAATTTCCATGAGATATTTTTTGCTGCATGTTATTCCAGTTGGTTGAATCCTAATATTGTGAATCTTGTAGTTGAGATTCAGTTGACTGATCTAGACCTAAGTATTTGGTTGCAATGGGTCCCATTGCAGTATGGTTGTAGCTGACCTTTTATCTGCTTCAGGGTTGTGACAGCTGGGCGTCAACTTGCGAGGAGTTTGGAATTACAGTCTTTGAATGACTTGGGATTTTCCAAAAGATATGTACGGTGCTTACAGGTAGATTCCTAAATTTGGTTCCCCTTTTGAGTAAAAATTTGACCCACTGTTTTGTTTCTTATAAGGTTTCTTGCATTTGCATACGCTACTTTGTAACAGATCTCTGAGGTTGTCAATAGCATGAAGGATCTTATGGATTTCTGCGGAGACCAAAAAGTTGGGCCTATTGGTAACTATTTTGATTTATGATTTAGTTCTGTGTTTGTCAGTTGATCTTTCTGAGTTTGCAGTGTTGGTCTTTTGTCTTCGGAGTACAACTGTTACTTTGTGAAACATGCATCACAATAAATTATTTTAGAAATGGTTAAATCCATCTTCTCCCATTTGGAATTTGAATGTTATTGTTATCCAAAGGTATTCACCTTACTTTTCCTTTTGATTGGTGGGTTCACTAATGTTTGTGTAGTTTCTAAGTTCTTAGTCATTCAAAGACTGTAATTCCAAACTCCTCAAATATTTGAAGCCATTACCTCAAATATTTGACACTGTTCTGGCCCTACTCATTTGCAGAGGGTTTAAAAAAATTTCCTCGACTTGCTAATCTTGCCAAGCTTCAGCTGCAAAAGATGCAGGAGTTTGAACAGCTGGCAGGTATTCAGGGTTTGCCGACCGACCGCAGTACACTCAACAAGCTAGTAGCACAGCATCCTGCACCTAACAATCAAATGAGCAGCAATCATCAAACTGTTGGTCAAGCTGCTCTAGCTCTTCCAAACTACCAGAATAGGCTGATGAGACAAAATTCAATTAATTCAAACTCCAATTCACTTCAACAGGAATCAACTTCTTTCAACAATTCTAAACAGAGTTCATCCTCGTCATTTCAAGGTTCTGCTTCTGTACTTACAGGGACCTTGCAGAACCTACCAGTCAGTGGCTTCTCAAGTTCTCATCTCTTGCAGCCTCAGCAGCGTTCATTAAATTGTAATGGCTTTCTCCAACAGAACCATCCACAATCCTCCCACAGCAGCCAGGCTTTGCAACAGCATATGATCCAGCAACTGCTGCAGGATATGAACAATAGCAATGCCCTTACTGCGCAGAGTGCCAATGGGAGTGGGGCGAGGGATGGACTTGGGTTCGGAAACCACCATTCAGCAGCAACAACAGCCAATGTCAATAAGTCGGGAGGTGCAAATGGACCTGTGCCGACAAGGAGCAACAGTTTTAAAGCTGCTTCAAACAGCGACTCTTCTGCAGCTGGAGGCAATAATGGGAGCAGCCAGAAAGCACCTGATCTACCGCAGAATCTTCAGTTATCGGAGGAATTGGTTCAGGATATAGCGCAAGAGTTCACTGAAAGTGGGTTTTTTAGCAGCGATCTTGAGAATGGTATGCCATATGGCTGGAAAGAATGACGGACCTAAATTAACCCTCTTCTTGGCTTTTACATGATCAGCTCTTTCCAAAACATATCCGCTGTACAAGTTTATTTGAATTAGTTTCTTGATTTCTTCAGTTTATTTGGTTGGAACAAAAAAACAAATATCGAGTTGTTTTGATGTCTAGGAGTTAGGAAACTGGATTTTATGTTTTTCTTATTGATCTTTCCCTTTCCCTTTCACGTGTGGTATTTATGCCTCCAAAATCTTGCAAGTGTAATCTATGGACAAAGTTTAAAACTTATCCATTTTCTATATCAATATGATATTTACATTATTGACATCAATTTTATGTATTATGGGTTTGCTCCAGTTCTTGATCCCATTGTACTTGCCAGATAGTGCAATGATTTTTTTATGGATGGTTTTTCGGTCAACCTCCATATAGGCTACGAAGTCATTTGAGTTTGACAAGATTGCCTAAGAATGTTCTGTTCTCATTGCTAGTAAATTCTGTAGCGATTCTCCACTCTTGCTGTAAAAACAACTCTCATTGCTGGGTCTACCTAATGAAGATGGATGACGGCCACAGTAACTCCACTGCTTAAAAATTAAAGTTATATCCGAATGAATTTGCAGAATAATCTACAATTCTGCGATGCAATGGGGTTTTCCTGTTCCTGCATTACCATTTGGAGATTATCCTGTACTTTTTCCCAGGTGGTGTTAACGACACATTCGCCATTAAGAGAGATGAAGTAGCATTAGCACATAGTAATAGATTTACCAACTATGACAACTTTACGCCCATGGCAGAGTGAGTAGTAATTATAGTTACTAGACTGTAATTAATGTTTAGAACGCTAGTTCTAATTCATGGATGGGTCCGAGTATTACACAATTACTTGGACCGTCATGTCACCAGTAGGTAATTTGACATGTCCTTGGTGGAAAAATGTCTTTTTTGCAACACAGCATCCGATAAACAATGTGTGAACTGTAGTTTCCCTTGGACTCTTTAGTGAAATTGCCTGTCCCTTTGCTAGATCTTCAGTTTCTAGTCCGAAGCCACTAATGGGAAGAACCCATATATATGAACATAATATATACCTTTCTGGCTCATACAATTATGATTTCAGGCCTGGTTGCCTGATAAAAATAGTCCGACAGATCACAAGTCGGGGGAACATAATAAACAGGAAATCCATTATCAAGTCACAAAATTCGGAAATGAATTGCATCCTCGATGCCCGAGTGTTGTCCAGTGATGAATTAGCAACAACAAATAATGAAACTAATTAAACATCCCTAAGCCCGGCAGCCAGGAGGATAATTAGAGTTGCTAGATACAAGAACTTGTAGTATGTTTAAAATAAAATACTGAATATTTCAAAGTCAAAATTATAATTTATTATTTAGATTATAATTAACAAATGTTATTTGATTGAGTCAAATAATTTCCAACAGTCAGTTGTTTCTTCCCGTTTGTTCCAAGTTGGCTTGACCTATTCATATGGGATTTGATTTGCTTGTTGCGCAAATTATGCGAGAAGACCGTTGCTTATTTGAGCCTATAAATAGGAATCAATTCTTCTCAGCTGGAACACAACCAAAAAAAGAAAGTATCATAGCATAGCTCTCTCGTTAATTCCAAGTTGCTTTCTTTGTTTATAAGCTACTGTTCACGTTATATATTTATATATATACAAGCCATCATACCAAAAGCAGTAGCCACCTACTGCATAACCATATCTACCTTTATATATATATATATTTTGTTGCCACCTTTCGTGTGTATATATCTATATATATTTATATATCTATATAATAAGATAGAACCAAATTTGAATTTGAATTTGACAAAGCACAAGGATGGTTGAGATTGATTATAACTTGAGTCTTTCAATTTAATCTAAAGGCTCAAAATTAATCCCGCCCAAATCAAACCCAATCCTTATCTCTCTATTGAATCTACCGACTCTTCTCTTCCTCTCAACCCTTATCTTATGCTTCCTCTTCCGTTCGACTCCTCATCTCTTCTCACTGTTCAATCGCCTCCTCGAAGGGTTTAAGAAACTTCAAATTTCTTTCTCGCCTAATTCTTCAGCAGCAGCGGCGACCCCTCGAAGGGTTTAAGAAATTATGAGAATTCACAGATCTCTGCCGACAAGACCAGGAATTGAAGAAATTGAAGCAGCAAAGATATTAATCCAGAACGTCGAAAACGAGGAGCAATCAAGGCTCGGCGCCATTGCAAAGATATTAATCCCGAAGAACTCTTCATGATATTGCAAGAGATGCAGAAGAGAGAAGCTGTGAAATTGTTAGATCTCGAGAACGCCCACTCAGTGTTCGACGATTTGATTCAGAGAGCTTCTAGATGTCTCCCTTCTGGCTGTTTGTCATTGACGAATTCGGTTTCGTTTTCTTTTTAATTCTCCTGTGACTACCACGTCGTCTGCGAGTTTGTTTTATGAAAAGGAGGGTGTTAAAGCTTTTACTGAGTTGATTGCTAGAGATGATAGTTATGTGAAGAAGGCTATGTCTACTTTTTACGGTGACGGAAATGGAGTCTAATTTATTTATATGTATTTCAACTCCCCAGTGATTAGTTCAGGTAAGTTCTAATTATTAATATGTTGTTGTTTATTTGTCAAGCTGTTGTTCTACTTAATTGTTTGGTTTGGAACTTGGTATTTAGAATAATTTTTTGATGTTTTCTGATTGGAATTTAGACCACGAGTTTTGGTTTCTCACTGTTTGCTAACGAACCTGAATCTCACTGTTTGACGCATCCAAGCTACAAAAATGTCTTTAGCTCAAGATCCATTTTACATTGTAAAGGAGGAGATTCAAGATTCTGTAGGTTCATTACTGTTTTAAACATTAACTTTTGAATTGAAGCTTTAATCTATGATTTATATGTTATCATACCATAAATTATTTTGCCCACTATTAATCCAAACATTCAATGATTACTTGCTTGATCAGATTGATAAATTGCAGTCTACTTTTCATCAATGGGAGAGCATATTGGCGGATAGTAAATAGCATTCTCATCTCACAAAAGAGCTTCTTGCTGGTTGTGAGAGTATTCAGTGGCAGGAATTGACAAAATTGGATTTGCATTCAAACAAAATCAGTGAACTCCCAGAGACTATTGGTGATATCCTCAGCTTGGGTATTTGGGTATTTGAACTTCCTTCTTAATTAATTCTAATGTGATTTGGGTATTTGAATATGATAATAATAATAATAATAATAATAATATCCATAATAATAATAATAGTAATAATAATTATTATAATAATAATAGTAATAGTAATAGTAATAACAATAATAGTAATAATACTGATAATAATAATAACACCTAAAATAATAATAATAATAATAATAATAATAATAATACCGATAATAATTTTTATATTTTATAATTTTCTTAATAATAATACATATAATAATAATATTTTTATTTTAATTTAATTTTTCGTTATACCACGGGAAATCCAATATGTGATTATTCAACGTAATTGCTTGGTTGTGTAAGCTTTTTATGGAAGAGAATGATATTTCCTTACTTTATATAGCAACCGGATGTACATGTATTAAGAACATTGAAACTAATCCTTTTGACTATTGGTTTTAATTCATTAATTGAATGATATTGAACATTGAAAGGAATAGTTTTGACTAATTCACAAGGGTTAGCAGTTTTGACTAATTCACTAATTAAGAAACTTTTACCCCAAATAGTTTTGACTAATTCAATTAAGAATTTAGCAGTTGACTTTATCAATAGTTTCAATGTTCAGTATTTCTCTTGAAAATAAATTCAGAATGCATGAATAATAATATATTACATCAAATTCATTGTGTAAAGCCATTGTTTGCATTTGGAATCTGAATAGAATTAAACACTTGAATTACAAACTTTGTTGTAAACCATGTTATTAGTGAGAGGAAACTAAAAGTATTGATTTAATACGAAGGTTAAGTTTTGTGGCTCAAGATCACTGAATATGACTATTTATATGTTATTAGTGTCATTCATTCATTTTTCTTATTTGTGAAGCACAAATGTCTTTTGAGATTTATGTTGGGAGGCTATAAATCTCAAGTATAGATGGAGATTGGTTGTCCCACCTATCAAGTGAAGGTTAGAGGGTTATTGGAATTGGGTTAAGCATAAATTTAGTTTATAATTTTATACGTATGGGTAATATTTTAAAAAAGTTGTACTATATATATATGTATTTGAATTTGTATCTGTGCGCTCGCCGATATGTATTTTGATTCAATTATTCAAGACCTAATCTCATTTATATACTTTATTATGGAATTGTAATATCTTCATCCACACATTCGAGCAACGAAACTCACATACAGAGAACTATTGTATTGTCATGTCTTTTGGCTCTTCTTATTTGTGTACTTTGCATATGTTCACGTGCTTCTATTGAAGCTCAAAATAGGGATGGGTTCTATCTCCAATACTAAGTTGGTAAAGTAGTTGAGTTTTGTTAATTTGAAAGGAAGGCTAATTACATTTTGTGAAGACAAAAATCTTAATATTTGTGAATTTTGTAAGTGAATTTATGTTTGTGGATTTATTCAACGTTTTTTGTCTATGGGTTCGAAGAATTTGTCTTAATAATGAGTATGAACTAAATTGTCTCCCTACATACAAATGTGTGTGCTCATTTGTTTTTTAGATAATTTAGGGTAAAGTAAGAGGTCTTATGTTTTTACAATTGTTTCAGGTATACAACAACGAAAGATATTTGGTGTAAGCTGTAAAAAATACAAAGTTGTTTATCTATTTTCTGCATGTGTGTATTTTGTGTTTTATATTTTGTAAAATTAACTAATTATATATGGTTATGATGATTTTGGGTATGGAATGATGGTTGTTTTGATGGTTTGGATATATTTTGTAGACAGGTTTACATTTTTCTGGATATCTATTTTTAAAGGAAATTCTGCCAAAATTTCTTAAATTTAGTAGCGACTAGGTTGGTGTTTTGGTGATTAGATATGTGTTGATGGTGATTGTTATGTCTAATTTTTCGTTATACCGTGCCTTTAGGCACGGGCAATTACTAGTATATATATATATATGGTTAGTTTTTGTGATCGGGTAAAAGATTAATTGAAGTTGTTCCTGGGTCATTCAATTATTTCGAGTGCTGATTAGTTGGGTGAAGAGCCGTTGAATCCTGGAGTAGTATTTCGTCAGTGACACCTTAGCACCGAGATAAGTTCTCCGAGGGGCGAAATTTCTACTTAAGGACAGTACACCGCACGCCTCTGCTCAACATAAATTGACAGAAATCGATAAGTCCAATTTCTGTCTTTCTTTATTTTATAGTTGAATCTTGTTTTTATTCGTACTTTCCAACAATCTTAAGTAGAAAATATGGATTCTGCTATGCTTACCGCCACTAAATCCGTCCCTGATTTGACCAAAGTTGAGCCTTTTAATGGATCCAATTTTAAACGATGGCAAACCAAATTACTTTTGATTATGGACATTGCTAAAGTTGACCATGTTTTAACCAAGTCAAAACCAGTTGAACCCTCTAACGATGTTACCGATGAACAAAAGAAAGAATATGAAACTTTTATTAGTATTTGGTCTTCTGCTGATAAAATTTGCAAGGCTATCATTCTCAACTCATTGTCGAATGAACTTTTTGATATCTATTGTCTATATAAACATGCTGCTGAAATTTGGGATGCATTAGTTTTGAAATATATTGTGGAAGATGCTGGTGTCAAGAAGTATGTTATTGGTAACTTTCTTAATTTTTGTATGACCGATGACAAAGATGTATCTTCCCAAATTCATGCCTTTCATCTTGTTGTTGCCGAACTTACTAATGAAGGCATGACCTTACCTGCTCCTTTTATTGTTGGCGCCCTTATAGAGAAATTGCCTGACTCTTGGAAAGATTACAAGAACTCTATGAAACATAAAAGAAAAGACATGACCTTGGAGGAGTTAATTGTTCATATCCGTATTGAGGAAAAAAACAGAAATTTAGATAAAACTGCCAAAGCCAAGGAGATGTCTTCCAAGGAAAATCTAGTTGACGACCGCAAATCTCGTAACCCATCTTACCAACATCCTAAACAGGGGCATAAGCATAACACCGGTCCAAAGACAAAACCAAATCAGTTCAAACAAAAAACCTCAAAACCTAAAGGTGATTGCTTCGTGTGTGGAAGGCCAGGTCACCATGCTGCTCAATGCAAGTTCAAAAAGGGAAACAACCAGTCTGCTCCTCCGAGAGCTAACTTAGCTGAGGCAGACAATACTATTGTGGCGGTTGTCTCCGAGGTGAACATGGTATCTGACAAAAAGGCATGGGTAGTGGATTCTGGTGCTACCAAACACATTTGTGCGAATCGTGGTGCATTCACCTCTTACACTCTCCTTGAGGAAAAAGATGAACATGTGTACATGGGCGACTCGAGGCCTGCACCAGTAATAGGTAAAGGGAAAGTAAATCTAAAACTAACTTCTGGAAAGATCCTTTCTCTTACCGATGTTCTCCATATTCCAGAGATTCGTTATAACCTCGTATCTGTTGGGATACTTGGAAAAGTTGGGGTTAAGGTTATGTTTGAATCTGATAAAGTCGTGTTGACCAAAAATGGGGTGTTTGTGGGAAAAGGGTATCTTAATGCTGGATTGTTTCATTTAAATGTACTTGAACTCATGAATAATAATGCTAGTACTTCTTTTGCTTACTTGATTGAATGTGATGATATTTGGCATGCTAGATTAGGCCATGTGAATTACTCATATATAAATATGATGAAAAATTTGGGAATTTTAAAAGATGTTAAAATTTCTAACACCAAGAAATGTCAAGTTTGTGCAGAAGCCAAAACAACTAAAAAGACTTGTAAACCGGTACTTGTTAGAGAATCTGAACACCTCAGTTTAATTCATTCAGACTTGGGCGATATGTCTAGAAATACATCTAGAGGTGGAAAGAATTATTATGTGACCTTTATATATGATTATTCTAGATATACTAAAGTTTATCTTCTTAGAAATAAAAATGAAACTGAAGATAAATTTCTTATTTATAAGGCCGAGGTTGAAAATAAACTAGATAAGAAGATTAAAAGACTCAGGTCTGATAGAGGTAGAGAGTATGATTCTGGACTCCTTAACAAATATTGTGAAAGACAAGGAATTATACATGAGGTAACACCTCCTTACTCTCCAGAATCTAATGGGGTTGCCGAAAGGAAAAATAGAACGTTAAAAGAAATGATGAATGCTTTGTTAGTAAGTTCTGGGGCTCCATTAAATTTGTGGGGGGAAGCACTTCTATCTGCTTGTCACTTGCAAAATAGAATCTTATATAAGAAAACTGGTAAAACTCCTTATGAGCTTTGGGAAAAATATTTACCTAACTTGAAATACCTTAAAGTGTGGGGGTGTCTTGCTAAAGTAATGTTACCCGACCCTAAAAAAAGGAAAATTGGTTCTAAAACTGCTGATTGCTTGTTTATTGGTTATGCTGAACACAGTGCTGCTTATAGATTTCTTGTTTTAAAAAGTGATGTATTAGATTATAATACAATTATTGAGTCAAAAAATGCAGATTTCTTTGAAACAATTTTTCCTTTGAAATCTAAATTGGACCAACCTGTAGCTGAGCTTCCTGTGAGCTCTTATTTTGTTCCAATTGAGGAAACTGAAATTGAACCGAGGAGGAGTAAGCGTACTAGAAAAACCTCTTATTTGGGAGATGACTTTTTTACTTTTTTGTTGGATAATGACCCTTTGACCTTTAGAGAAACGGTCACTTCTCCCGATGCTTCTTTTTGGAAAGAAGCCATAAATAGTGAAATTGAATCTATTATGGCTAGTCACACTTGGGAATTAGTAGACCTTCCTCCTGGTTCTAAAACTATTGGTTGTAAATGGATTTTTAAAAGGAAATTAAAACCTGATGGATCAATTGATAAATTTAAGGCTAGACTTGTAGCTAAAGGTTATAAACAAATGCAAGACCAAGATTTTTTTGAGACTTATTCGCCGGTTGCAAGAACCTCATCCATTAGAGTTTTAATTGCATTAGTTGCTGTTAAAAATTTAATAATTCATCAAATGGATGTTAAGACTGCGTTTCTTAATGGGAATTTAGAAGAAGAGATTTATATGGACCAACCTGAGGGATTTGTTTCCCAAGGTAATGAATATAAAGTTTGTAAATTAGTTAAATCTTTATATGGTCTTAAACAAGCTCCTAAACAATGGAATGACAAATTTGATAGTGTAATGACTTCTAATGGATATATTAAAAATGATGGAGATAGATGTATATATACCAAATTTAATAATAAGAATTCTGGTATTATTGTTTGTCTCTATGTGGATGACTTGCTTATTATTGGAACCGATATTGATGTCATATATGAGACTAAAAATATGCTATCCACTAATTTTGATATGAAAGACTTAGGAGAAGCAAATGTTATTCTCGGAATTAATTTGAAAAAAGTTTGTAATGGGTATATGATTTCTCAAGAACATTATGTGGAGAAAATGTTTAAAAGGTTTAGACATTATAATGTTAATTCTGTTAGTACTCCTTACGACTCTTGTTTGCATTTAAAAAAGCATGAAGGACCGAGTGTATCTCAATCTGAGTATGCCCAAATCATAGGTTGTTTAATGTATCTTATGAATTGCACAAGACCTGATATAGCTTATGCTGTTAATAGACTCAGCAGATACACTTATAATCCTAATAAAGATCATTGGACTGCTTTATGTAGAATACTCAAGTATCTGCGAGGTACTATAGGATTTGGTTTATATTACTGCGGTAATCCTGCAGTTCTTGAAGGCTATAGCGATGCCAACTGGATCTCTGATTCAGATGAAACTAAATCTACGAGTGGCTACATATTTACTTTAGGAGGAGGAGCAGTATCTTGGAAGTCTTCTAAACAGACTTGTACAGCTCGCTCTACTATGGAGTCTGAGTTTATTGCCTTAGAGAAGGCAGGTTCTGAAGCAGAGTGGCTCAGAAATCTTTTGGGAAATATTCCCTTGTGGACGAGACCAGTTTCATCTGTGTCTCTGCATTGTGATTGCCAAGCTGCTATAGGCAGAGCTAAGAATAAGGGCTATAATGGCAAAAGTAGGCATATACGCCTAAGACATAATATTGTGAGACAGCTGTTATCTGATGGGATTATATCCCTTAATTTTGTTAGGTCAGAGATGAATCTTGCTGATCCTCTGACAAAGCCACTAAGCAAGAGGCTAGTGAGCAGTACATCGAGGGGGATGAGACTACTGCCTATTACAGAGATCAACAGTAATGGTAACCCAACCTATGTGAATGGTAATCCCATGAAGTAGGTTCATATGGGTATCAATAAGTCATTGGTTGATTGTTTGAGGCACTATCCATTTTATACAATTTTTGAGTTCATCCCTATGGTGTAGGATAGTGTAATTCTACAGTGCTAAAGGTTAAGTTATATACTTTTAATGTTTTTCATAGTCCTGTTGGGTGATGTGTTTAACTGTAGAATACATTTGATGGAAACACCTATATGAATGTAGAGGTGGGGCCGCCTCTTATGAAAACAAGGCAGGTTTTTTAGAGCGTTCATGAATTCCAGGTATGGCGCAAGGCCAAAACGTGCCAAATCGCGTAGAACAACTTCAATTAAAGTTTGTAATGTGAGTAATATGATTACTGATTCATAATAAGGAAAGAGGTTCATAGAAATTATTTAATTTCACCGAATTCCTGTGAATCAAGTCGTATTTACTCTATACATTGGTTCATAGTCCAAAAGACACCAGTGTTTACGCACTACACTCTTATTCTTTACCCGATTTCTTTTATTTTTGACTTTGTAATATGTGGGGGATTGTAGTATGTTTAAAATAAAATACTGAATATTTCAAAGTCAAAATTATAATTTATTATTTAGATTATAATTAACAAATGTTATTTGATTGAGTCAAATAATTTCCAACAGTCAGTTGTTTCTTCCCGTTTGTTCCAAGTTGGCTTGACCTATTCATATGGGATTTGATTTGCTTGTTGCGCAAATTATGCGAGAAGACCGTTGCTTATTTGAGCCTATAAATAGGAATCAATTCTTCTCAGCTGGAACACAACCAAAAAAAGAAAGTATCATAGCATAGCTCTCTCGTTAATTCCAAGTTGCTTTCTTTGTTTATAAGCTACTGTTCACGTTATATATTTATATATATACAAGCCATCATACCAAAAGCAGTAGCCACCTACTGCATAACCATATCTACCTTTATATATATATATATTTTGTTGCCACCTTTCGTGTGTATATATCTATATATATTTATATATATATATATATATATATATATATATATATATATATATATATATATATATGGTTAGTTTTTGTGATCGGGTAAAAGATTAATTGAAGTTGTTCCTGGGTCATTCAATTATTTCGAGTGCTGATTAGTTGGGTGAAGAGCCGTTGAATCCTGGAGTAGTATTTCGTCAGTGACACCTTAGCACCGAGATAAGTTCTCCGAGGGGCGAAATTTCTACTTAAGGACAGTGCACCGCACGCCTCTGCTCAACATAAATTGACAGAAATCGATAAGTCCAATTTCTGTCTTTCTTTATTTTATAGTTGAATCTTGTTTTTATTCGTACTTTCCAACAGAACTGTCATTACTGAATAAGGTCTATACAATTACATGGGAGGAGGTTGCTGTTGAGAAAAACTAAGCGAGGAGCTCGTCATCTGAATCACTATCACCTACAGCAACGGCTCCACCTCCAAGTAATGTATCAAGTATCATTTGCTTCCAACCCCTTATGCTTGCAGTAAACAACTGAAAATAACTGAGGCTGTTCATTTCTGCTTCACCACATTTTGTTGGTGACTAACAATAATTTGCTTCTGTTTAGCACTTCAGGTCGCACTTTCCTGAAGAATCAAGTATCTCGACATCAAATGCAGGCGAGAGTGACCGTCCCACAACTTGAACATGTGAGATGCTGCAACATATCAACAAGATTTCAGAGATACCAAGGGCATGGTATAACAGTATATTTATGCCATTATGAGACTGGGCACGTTCCTTAAATAAGAAATTACTGCAACTCGACTCATCTTATGAGGAGCATAAAAGAAATACAAATATATAAATATATGCATCACCAATGTTGCATCCTAGTACGAAATGGTAATAAAGTACCACCAACTGCTTCTTCCAATGTATGCACTTTCAGGGTATAAGAGGAGCAAGTGGATCGGCATAATGGCAAGGCTTCCAAATTTCAAGACTTCGATCTCCCTAGTTTTTTAGTGATAGATTCATGTTACCCTAAGTAGGCCTTAGACTATAAGTCCAACTCTCTGCAAAAAAACTAATGACATCCAAATGGATTATATTTATGCATGTATCCTTAACATATCTCTTCATTAGAGTCTAATAGATTTTAGATATCTCCAACTAGTTGAGAGGATAACAGATACAATCAGAATCGAGATTTTTTAGCATATGCATGTCAAGGAGGTGTTCTGTTCCATTGTATTACCACATCAAACGTTTCACAGAAGCGCTCGACTACTAGGAGCAATCATAAGAGCACAGGACTGCAAAAAACTAAGTTAACTAACCATATGGAGAATAAACCATCCATTTCTTGCCTCTGAACCCTACCTAATAGTTCAATTACCAGGATTCCCCCATTGCATATAGCGGGTTCTGGCAGCTTAAACTTTTGCAAACGGTTCTCCTGTTTGCATCAATCATGAAGAAGCATTGAACAATATCAAATATATAGTGTTGGGGTGTGGATTCTTTGGGCCTAGCATTCTGGGCCATGAATCCCTTCTTTTCATGTGGCTTGGGCCGGGTCGGGTTTTTTCCCTTCCTGTTGGGCCCGGGTTCACAGATCTTTATTTACTCAGGCGGTTGATAGGACGTCCGGGCCTATTTTGTCCACTTTGACGGACTGACACTGGGAGGAACCCAGGCTGGTATCTCCTCCCAACGAACCAAGTGGAGCAGGTGGAAGAGAACTACTTGCTTGTACCCATGAGAGTATGACTGGACAGCGAAGGATGCATGGATTAATATATACTGGCCACCTCTCAATTTCAGAGGTATTGAATCTTTTTACATCACTAACATTAATTTATCAAACGTCTGAGAGATTCCAGCTAATGATAAAGCTCCTCCATTGTGACGTTATTCCCCTGAACTTACTCTTACACCGGAGCATCTCCGGACGGTCCCAACCACGACTGTTCTGTGAGGTGATAACGGTTTGCTGTTTGTACAGGTATCTTGCTGACGGGTGATCACGGCAAGAGCGAAAATCAGACGTCAACATTGGCGCTAGAAGGAGGGCTACTGTTTGATACTTAAGTCACCCTGTTGTTTTCGAATAAAGATCGTTTTTATGGAAGGAAGAGGTAGTTCTAATGAAGGTCGGCAGGGGTCTTCCTTTGACCCCCATGAGGTGAGTACTGGACCCTCAAAGAAACACTGGTCGGGAGTTCATCGGTCGGGGCGAACTCGGGCCCACGCCCATTCTGAACCCATTAGGAGGCGTCTGTTTACACCACCCGCTTCGGAGAGGGCCGAATCATATCGGGAGAATTCGGAGCTTGGAATATCTCCTTTGGAGAGGAGTCCCCAGGGCAAACGAGCTGAAAGAGATAAATGGTCCCAGATTAGAGAGGCTGAGATAGAATTGGAAGCCTTGCGTTGCAGACAGGTAGACTGGCAGAACCACCTAATGAATTTACAAGAGGATCCGTCGGCAACCATTGGCAGTAGGGAGCGGGCCGATACCCCGCAAAGTAGACCCAGGTCAGAGCAAGGAAGGAAGAGACACGACCGGGATGGTCGGGAGGATATAAGGGGCAAGCACCAGTCTCAGGGTTATATGAGACACGACCGGGAGGGTCGGGAGGATATAAGGGGCAAACACCAGTCTCAGGGTTATATGAGACACGACCGGGATGGTCGAGAGGATATAAGGGGCAAACACCAGTCTCAGGGTTATATGAGACACGACCGGGAGGGTCGGGAGGATATAAGGGGCAAACACCAGTCTCAGGGTTATATGAGACACGACCGGGATGGTCGAGAGGATATAAGGGGCAAACACCAGTCTCAGGGTTACATGAGCCACGACCGGGATGGTCGAGAAGATATAAGGGACAAACATCAGTCTCAGGGATATATGAGACACGACCGGGTCGGTCGGAAAGATATAAGGGGTGCGCCCCCCTCCCAAGTTTCCTTGGGGCACATCGGCCGCACGAGTAGGGACGGGTCAGAAGGAGCATGTCCCGCCTCCCTCGGTCATTTCTCTCGAGAAAGGTTGAAGACCCCAGACTATGAAGTGGGACAGGGCGCCCCAGTGACAGCGTCGGGTCGGCAAGATCAACGCATGGTCCCGTATGTCCCTGCGGTTGATCCAGTTATGGAAAGAATAGCTGAACTGGAGAAGAGGTTGGTAGCGGCGGAGGCAAGGCCGATGGCTGGATCCGGAGCCGAAGCGTCCAGAACCATGCCTTTAGATCCGAAATCCCCCTTTTCGACAGCTATTGATCAAGAGAAGGCCGATCCCAAGAAAAAATTGCCACCTCTTGAGATGTACGATGGCTCTGGTGACCCTTATGACCACACCAGTTCATACGAAAGGGTGATGAGGTATTATGACCATTCAGAGGCCGGCATGTGTCAGATCTTTGTGACAACGCTTAAGAAGGGAGCCAAGCAGTGGATGATGTCATTGCCCCCCAATTGTGTCCACTCATGGGCGGAGTTGAGCGTGCGGTTCCATGAGCGGTTTGGTAGTAATAAGAGGAGAGGCAAGGTGACGGCTTCTTTGATGCAGATAAAGCAGAAATCGGATGAGTCACTGAGCCAATATGTTCAAAGGTTTCGGGATGCGGTGGGAACTATCAGTGACCTCAATATGATACAAGCGTTGGGATTCTTTACAACCGGGATGGATGTCACCCAAAACCGGAAGATGATGAAGGACATAATGTTCAACCCTCCAAAAGACCTCTTGGATGCATACGACAGAGCTGAGAAGTTTATAGCGGTTGAGGAGGCTATGAGCAGTTTGATACCCAAGAACAGAGGTTTAGAGAGTAAAGCTTATGGTGGAAATCGAGGTGGGGACATCCGACCCCCCTCTTTTGATCGGGTAAAGCAAAGAGGTGGGCTGCCAAATCAGGGAAGACCACCTTTCCAACCAAAGGCGGAGAACCGTGCATATACTCCTTTGAATGCCGAGCGAGTCAAAATTTTGGAAGCAATCAGACAGGAAGAGGGGTCGGGGCAGACGCTGCCGATCCATAGACCGAATGGATCGGGGCCTTATTGTGTATATCATCATCGGGTCGGGCATACCACGGAGGCTTGCACCGGACTAATGGACATGATCGAATCTAGGGTTCAGAAGGGGGAGTTAAAACAGTTTGTGATTGGCCGAGGAGGGGGAACAGATAATTATAAGTCGGGAACCGATAAGGGGGTCGAACCAAGTAACCCTCCTCGAAGAGTAGTCGACGTTATAATAGGGGGATCTTCTCCAACAGGGTCGGGCAAGAGGCGCCGTTCTTCCGGCTCCATATCAACGCTGGCAGGCCCGTGCCCGTCGACCCCTCGACCTTATCCCAGGACGGTCATCTCCTTTTCTGATGATGACTTCCCAACCGAGGCCATTGAGCCTCACGAGGGAGCTCTGGTAATCACTGCCCAAGTTGGACCGGTGGATATGAAGAGGATAATGATCGACAATGGTTCATCAGTGGACGTGTTGTACAGCCATGCTTATCAGAGAATGGATCTCCAGGGTGTGAAGTTGCAGGTTGGGACAGAGTCACCGTTGTATGGGTTCGCAAATGAAGCAGTACCTGTGATCGGCACTTTGGAATTACCCATGGTTTTTGGCGCAGTCCCACGGCAGGTCACCTTGCAGGTGAGATTTTTCGTTGTTCAAGTGGATTCTGCCTACAATGCAATCTTAGGGCGAACCACTCTGACCGCTCTGAATGCCGTTACGTCCATACCCCATTTCAAGATCAAATTCCCGACCCCGGAGGGGGTGGGAGAGGTGAAAGGAGACATCGATATCGCTCGAAAGTGTTATCGTCACGCCGTGACGGCATCGGCCGTTGGGGTCAGTCGGCAGAAGTGTGACATGGTTTTCGATGTAGAGCCTTATGCAGAGGGGGATACGGAACCCCTAGCAACTCCCGCCGAGAGCGTTGAAGAGGTTGAGTTGATACCCGGCAACAAATTCAAAACAATGAAAATAGGTGTCGAGTTACCGAAGGGCATAAAGACGCAATTGGTTCAGCTACTACGAGACTATTCTGACATCTTTGCTTGGACCCCCCGAGACATGCCCGGGATCCCAGAGGCCATAGCGGTACATCGGTTGGCCGTTGACCCCGACAGGAAACCAGTGCGGCAGAAAAGGAGGATATTTGCGCCCGAGCGCCAAAAGATTATAGACTTCGAACTAGGGAAACTTTTGGATGCGGGGGTTATTGAAGAAATTGAATACCCGCAGTGGTTGGCCAATGTAGTTCTGGTCAAGAAGCAGGATGGAAAGTGGAGAGTCTGCATAGATTACACAGATTTAAACAAGGCTTGTCCCAAGGACTTCTATCCGCTTCCACATATCGATCAGCTGATTGATGCCACCTCTGGCAATTCGGTGTTGAGTTTCTTAGATGCTTTCTCAGGCTATCATCAGATTAATATGGCTAAAGAGGACATCCCTAAGACGGCATTCATTACCCATCGGGCCGTTTATGCCTACCGGAGAATGGCCTTCGGCTTGATAAACGCCGGAGCCACTTATCAGAGGATGATGAACACCGTCTTTCGGAAACAGATAGGGAAGAACATGGAAGTGTATGTGGATGATATGATTGTTAAGAGCCTTCGAATGCAGGATCATCTTCGAGACTTGGAAGAGTGTTTTGAAACGGTCCGACGTCACAACCTGCGTCTGAACCCTGCCAAGTGCACCTTTGGTCTTAGTTCAGGCAAATTTTTGGGGTGTTTGGTGAGTAAGAGGGGGATCGAAGCTAACCCTGAAAAGATCAGGGCAATTCTAAATATGCGATCTCCTCAAAGCTTCAAGGACGTTCAAAGACTCTCTGGTTGTATTGCAGCTCTGAGAAGGTTTATATCCAGATCGGCAGAAAGGTGCCTTCCCTTCTTCGACACATTGAAAGGGCCTAAGAACGAGAAAACCTTCCAGTGGAACTCAGAGTGTGAGGACGCGTTCCAAGGCATCAAAAAGTATTTGATGGCAGCCCCTCTATTGCAGAAACCGATCCCGAGAGAGCCATTGTTCCTTTACCTTTCGGTAGGCTCTTCGGCTGTTGGTGCGGCCTTGGTTAGGGAGGAAGGAGGTGTTCAGAGACCCGTGTACTATGTCAGTCATGTTTTACGTGATGCAGAGGTCAGATACCCGAACTTGGAGAAGTGTGTGTACGCTTTAGTGGTAGCCAGTCGGAAGCTCCGGCATTATTTTCAAGGTCGACTTATTATTGTCTACACAACCCAGCCCCTGAAGAAAGTTTTGGGAAGGCCTGACGCCTCTGGCAGGATGATGGCATGGGTTGTTGAATTAACTCAGTACAATCTGGAATATCATCCTCGGACTGCCATCAAGGGACAAGCTCTGTCGGACTTCATAATCGAGTGTACTTTCTCTAAAGAGGGGGGCGACCCAACCCTCGACGTCGCCCATATAGCAGGGGAGCAGCTGAGCCCTGCTTTTTGTTGGACCATGTACGTCGACGGATCGACTAATGCTGAAGCTAGCGGGGCAGGAGTTATATTACTAAGCCCCGAAGGTTTCAAGGTTCAGCAGGCTATACGATTTAAGTTTCGAGCCACCAACAATGAGGCAGAGTATGAGGCAGTTTTGGCTGGCCTACGTTTAGCAAGAAGCTTAGAAGTTCGTCATTTGATCATTTTTAGTGATTCTCAATTGGTTGTGAAGCAGATCCAGGGTGAGTTTGAAGCTCGAGGCGCGAGGATGGCCGGTTACGTTGCCGAAGTAAGGATGATGCTCCTCAAATTTGAATCTTATGATGTCAAGGGAATCGAAAGAGAAGGCAACTCAACTGCCGACGCCCTGTCAAAATTAGCTACAACGCAAGTGGAGGATTTTGCGGGGTCGGTGTATCTGGAGGTCCTGACTGAACCAAGTGTCAATAGAAAGGAGATTCTGTGCATAGAAAGGTCTAATTGCTGGGTGACACCCTATCTTGATTACCTAGCTGACGGGAAGCTTCCAACAGATAAGATCTTGGCCAAGAAAATTAAGTACCGAAGCTCTTACTTCTGCCTAATTGATGGGGAATTGTACAAGAAATCGTACTCGTCTCCCTTGTTGAAATGCCTAGTCCCATCCGAAGCATCTTACGTGCTTAGGGAGGTCCATGAAGGGATTTGCGGGGACCACATGGGAGCTAAGTCATTAGCCTACAAACTGGTTCGGCAGGGGTATTATTGGCCTACTATGTTCCAGGAATCAAAGGGGTATGTGCAGAAATGTCCCAAATGTCAGATGAATAGCTCGGTTCCCCACCAACCTCCCGAGGAGTTGTCATCGGTGCTTTCTCCTATTCCTTTCGCGATTTGGGGAATTGACTTATTGGGACCCCTTCCCAAGGCCAAAGGTCAGCTCCAATACGTGATTGTGGCCATCGACTACATGACCAAATGGGTCGAAGCTAAGCCACTCCGTCACATCACCGAAGACAATTGCGTGAAGTTCATGAAGGAATCGGTTATTTACCGGTTCGGTATCCCGATGGTACTCGTATCTGATAATGGTACGCAGTTTGTTGGAAAAAAGTTTGAAGAACTTCTCTCCGATCTGGGTATCCAGCATCGAAAGACTTCGGTGGCCCATCCCCAATCCAACGGGCAAGTAGAAGTGACGAATCGAGCCCTCCTCAGAGGGGTCAAAAGGCGACTGGATGAGGCAAAAGGGCGTTGGCCCGAGGAGTTGCCTAGTGTTCTGTGGTCTTACCGAACCACTCCGCGTTCGACTACGGGAGACTCACCTTTCAAACTCGCATATGGGACTGATGCCTTGATCCCTGTCGAGATCGGATCGTCCTCGTTCAGGGTATCATGCTTCAAAGAGTTATACAATGAGGAAGGGCTCAGACTGAACCTTGACCTGTTGGGTGAGGTTCGGGATGCTGCATTGCTGAGGTTGGCCGCCTACCAACAAAGAACAGCCAAATACTATAATCGAAGGGTTCGAGTTCGAAGGTTTGAGGCCGGAGATTTGGTACTCAGGGAGGTGGAGGCCTCGGCACCTGGTAGTACCGGGAAACTGATGCCCAACTGGGAAGGGCCTTACGAGGTCACCGAAGTCGTCAAGGAGGGGACTTATCGACTTCGGGACATGATGGGAAGGGATGTAAAGAACACTTGGCATGCTGGTAGGTTGAAAAGGTACTATCAGTAGTGATAACGCCTATCGTTCTCGTTTGGAAGCATCGGACCTCATTGTTGTAAACCTCATTTTGTTATCCTGATGTAGCACAGTTATATCACATTTTGGTTCCTTAATGAAAATATTTTCTGTTCCTGCTTATGTTTCTTTAGTTTGGTTGTTACGGCCTAAAAGAAAAATTTACTTGACAGATTAAAGAAAACTGACTTTAATTTACTCGAACTTGTTTTTGTACAATTGAAAAATGAAAATATTACATATTAGATTGTGGGGTCTGGTGGGGTTGGGTTTACAGGGGGGTCATCCTCCTCCTCCTCATCGGCATCTTCATCCGAAGAAAAGCCCAGCGTGATTGGATTCACCCCAGCGTTGGCCACCATGTTTTTGGCGAAGAGGTATCCCTTGTTGTACTGGTCCACCACGGCCTCGGTCAGCTCTCTAGACCTCTTGTACTCCTCAATAATCCTCTGACGACTGCTCTCCCCTGTTGATTCAATTTGGGCCTTCAGTCGGAGGTTCTCTTCCTCCAGGAGCTTGTTGGCCGCCATCGACGCCAGGACGGCTTCATCTTTAAGAGCATTGTCTTTCGTCAAGGCTCCCAATCGCCCAACCAGATCTGATCCCTCCTTTTTAAGCCCTTCTATCAACTTGTTGCGATCAGCTCGTTCCTGCAGAAGTGTTGACCTTTCGTTCATCACATCGTTCAGCTTGTCCTCCCAAGATTGGTTGGATGCTTTCAGTTCGATCAGCTGAACCTGCAAGGACTGGATGAGGGTTTCTTTCTGATCATTCTGCTCATGGAGGGAAGAATGGTCGTTTTGCAGCTGGCTGTGCTCTTGATGAAGCTGGGAGTGTTGGGAGTTCAGCTCCTGCATTTTAGCCTGGAGCTGGCGGATGACTTCGGCTTGATGGAGGTTCTGCTCTTGAAATTCCAGTATGCGGCTAAAGCCTCCCAATGCCTGAATAACACAACAAGATATGAGTAGATTTCAAAAGGACGTAAAAGGAAGTCATAAGTCACGCAATAGACATACCTGACCCAGGTGGAGACTGGTGGCCCTCACCAAGCTGTTAAGGTTGGATGAATCGAAGTACCGATCGTCAGTCGGGAGGTTAAAATAATTGTACAATTCCTTCGGAATAGGGGAGGTAGGGTCCGATGGGAAAAAGGATAGTTGGGAGAAAGGGGATGCTGTTGGGGGTGGATTAGTTTTGTCGGGAGGAGGTTGGGGCTCGCTTGACGGGGGTTCGGAGTCGGAGGACTTGCCGTGCGACCTCGGTTCGGGTGGGGTGTGTTTAGTAGGGGAAGGTCTGACTTCTCTGTGTGATGTAGATGGAGGTTTAAGGGGTGATGGAATAAGGGGCGGTGCATCTCTGTCCCCTATATTGGGGGAGGGAGAGCGAGGTGGAGATGGAGTGGGGGGTCGGACAAAGTTCAAGGGTTGAACATAGATGGGTTCGGCGATAGGTTGATTACCTTCAGAGACTCTGGTCAGTCTTCGGCGCTTCCTTCGAAGCTGCTGTTTCTCGATGTCAGTTAAATCCAGGGCATTCTTTCGAAGAGGCTGGGGGGCTTCGGATTGTTTCCTGGATGACTGGGGGGCTTCGGATTGCTTCGTAGATGGCTGGGGGGCTCGGATTGCTTCGTAAATAGCTGGGGGGCTTCGGATTGTTTCCTGGGAGGTTGGGGGGCTTCGGATTGTTTCCTGGGAGGTCGGGGGGCTTCGGTTTGTTTTTTGGAAGGCTGAGGGGCTTCGGCGCGTTGAGATGGAACCTGGGAGGCTGGCCGGATGCGTAACTGTGACCTCGGAACATTTGGCTGAGTCTTATAGATCACTACTGAAACCCGAGGAGTAGAGGGAGATTAATATAAATAGCGAAACGAAATGGACTTCTTAAAGAAAGGAAAGAACTTACGATCATGATCGTGCAGCCATTGGAGGTTGGAAAGAAGGTTGATGTCCCAAGGCTCTGAGGGAATGTTTTGGCAGAACCGTTCGAATTCTTCCTCCCTGTCTTCAGCGATGTCGTCGATCACCGGCCTTTCTGGGTTACCCCAGGGTTGAAGAAGGTGGGTGTCTAGGCTAGACACGAAGAACCAGTTACTGTGCCAGCCCTTGTTACTAGAAGGGGGGAGCATCCAGGCCCTTTGGTTAGGGAGGCGGTTCAGGGATCGGAATCCTTGTTCCTTGGTTTTGGTTAGAGAAAAGATGTGGAAGAAGTAGTCGAGGCTGGGAGTAATGCCGAACTGCTTGCAGGCAGCGATGAAACATACCAGGTGAATGTATGAGTTTGGGACCAACTGAGCGAGCCCGATCCCGACGAAATCGTGAAAATCAGAGATAAAAGGATGGAGAGGGAATCTGACCCCATTCCGGAGCACCTGGGTCGGAACTGCAAGTTGAGGGCTGGAAGGCCTCCAATACATTCTTTCATCGGGGTTGGGGGCTCTCAGACAATACTCCCCTGGAAACTGGAATTCGGATTTGAAGCCTTCAACGGCTTCACTGCTGACTGATGATTGGGTGTTAGCATGCGAGTAGATGGCAGTGTTCTCGAATAGTTTTCTGATTTCCATTTCCCTCGCCCTGGTCGTCGATCCGGACGGGCTGGGAATCGGGGTGTTTAAAGGGGCAGGCCGGAACGGATTCGCCTCAGAGGATGAGGAGGTCGTGGCGGCAGCGCTAGTTGATGATGTCATTTTAGATTTACGCAGGAGAGAGAGAAAGATTCGGGTTATGGGGCTTTGAGTAATCGAAAGTCAGTATGGAGATCTTTGAAAGAGAGAAGAATGAAGGGTACTCGTCGATCGATTAGGCGGTTACGGGAAGCAGTGGGCAGTTGCAGAGGATAAAGAGAGAGAAGACGGTGTATTGTTGTGAAGAAGGTAACTGTTGCGGTAGAGTTTATTTTGAAAACTGAATATTTATTTCGAAGGCGCGAGGGTTTAACGTCATATCAGTTTATCCCTCTTACGTTGGACCAGGTTTAATATCCCTATTTTTATGCTAAACTCCTGTGTATTCGGAGGGGTTACCCTTCTATTTCTCTTTTTATCTTCAAAAAATAAAATGGAAGGGTGGGGGGCAATGTTGGGGTGTGGATTCTTTGGGCCTAGCATTCTGGGCCATGAATCCCTTCTTTTCATGTGGCTTGGGCCGGGTCGGGTTTTTTCCCTTCCTGTTGGGCCCGGGTTCACAGATCTTTATTTACTCAGGCGGTTGATAGGACGTCCGGGCCTATTTTGTCCACTTTGACGGACTGACACTGGGAGGAACCCAGGCTGGTATCTCCTCCCAACGAACCAAGTGGAGCAGGTGGAAGAGAACTACTTGCTTGTACCCATGAGAGTATGACTGGACAGCGAAGGATGCATGGATTAATATATACTGGCCACCTCTCAATTTCAGAGGTATTGAATCTTTTTACATCACTAACATTAATTTATCAAACGTCTGAGAGATTCCAGCTAATGATAAAGCTCCTCCATTGTGACGTTATTCCCCTGAACTTACTCTTACACCGGAGCATCTCCGGACGGTCCCAACCACGACTGTTCTGTAAGGTGATAACGGTTTGCTGTTTGTACAGGTATCTTGCTGACGGGTGATCACGGCAAGAGCGAAAATCAGACGTCAACATATAGAAAGACAAAAAACCAAATAAAAGGACTATACCTTGTCAAAAGAATTGATGACATGATATGATCCTTTATCCACAGCTGTTCTAGAATATATTCATAAAGCATTTATACCCTCATTAGCGTTATTGGATATTCTACATATGTCCAATAATTCTCTTTCCTCTTGAACAAGAAGATGAAGAACATATATGAAGGACTGGCTAGCATACGCACTTTGAAACTTCATAATTTCAGGTTATCAAGATAGAACATCAAATGCAGACACAAATATGGATCTAGTTTGGACTCATAAAAAAGGAAAAATTAAAATACCTACATACAGACTGTGCAACTTACTTGAATCAATGGAAATTCTGGTGAGGTATACTTCGATCCACACAAACTTGTCTGTAAGCCCCTGAACAGATTCAGACTCACCAGTCATGTTACCTTCAACTTCCACAAGACTTGGGATGCCCCATCTGAAATCGCACAGCCTTTGCTGAATATATAGGAAATCCAAACTGATTATATACAGGATCACAAACTAAAACAAAATAAGTATAGATGTAAGATAAATAAAAAGAAAGAAAATATAAACTATACAGATAATATAATAAACAATACTAAACAGCAATATAAACATAAACTTAAAACTTACATATACAAAGAAGAGAGAAAGAAGGAAACTTGGAAAAGATGAGTCTGCCTAACAATCCAGACTCTCTACATATATTTACAAAATTATTAGTAACTATTTTCGAATCAGGTTTTTACTACTGGACTACTTCATATCAACTTAAAATTATGGAATTCTTTTTGTCATCCTAAATTTATCTGCGCTTATAATACGTTTGGCTTGTGAAAGTTTTCACCCCTCCTTGATTGATCAAGAGTAATGTCAAGTATGTTGTCACAAAATTTCAAGAATTAATTATGAATTGCTCGGGCCTAAGTTGAGCACTTTCTAGCTAACTTGTATTCTAGTGTTATGATTTCTGACGTGGTAATGGGTGATGTCCCTCCTAACCTAATCAATGGCAATATATATATATATATATATATATATATATATATATATATATATATATATATAGTTAGGATAAAAAGCGAATTACTAAAAGACGAACTAAGAACGAACTAATTAATTTTAAATAATAAAAAAAAAATTAGACAATGAAATTTAGTGAAAAACATATACATGTGGAGAAGATCATCTTCAAAAAAATTCATAAAAAAAATTCAATTCAAAAATGAGTTAGATTATCACCAAAACTTTCAACGGTCAAGATTATACATATATATTAACTTTTTATTGCACTCACTTTCCAATTGATTTTTTTTGTAGATGATCTTCTCCACATATATATGTTTTTCATCAAATTTTATTGTCTAAATATTTTTTTATTATTTTAAATTAATTAGTTCGTTCTTGATTAATCTTTTAGTAGTTCTCTTTAAAATCTAACTAACTATATATATGTGTGTGTGTGTGTGTGTGTGTGTGTGTGTGTGTGTGTGTGTGTGTGTGTGTGTGTGTGTGTGGGATTGATGCCAAGGGTGCACAACCGTCAACCTGTGTGCCATATATTTTAACTAGGGATAATCCTTGCTTGAAGGCACGGTGCAACTAATATAACAGTTGAGTATTGTATCTAATATTTCTAGATTGAAAAATCTAAAATTGTTGTGGACTCTCAGTTCCATAATAGAACTGAAAGTCCAACCATTAATACAAAAAGATTGATACTCAATTCAATCATAGTTTCTTTTTTAGGCAAATATTAGTGTGCTACTCATTCTCAATTTAAAATTAATTCTTGGCAGATTTGAACAATTAATTGATTGATGATAGCGGGCTCAAATTTGTGTAATATAGTATTTTCAGGTATCTCACACACCTTTCTTTTATTGACAAAACGGAATGAGAAGTTTGGCAGCATTTATTTGCCTCCAATATCTCTAACCATCGATCAATATGTTTTATAAACAGTATTTCATGTGGAAAAATGGTAGTACTACAAGTCATTTGGTGAGATCCAATGAGAAAAAAAATTCAAAAAAAAGGCTTTTGCATATATTGAAAGTAGTATGCCCTCAAGCCAATCACATTTGATGTGATAAGCATATACTTGGTAATCTTGTTCATTTATTAATAAAAGTATCAAGGCATTTCTTTATTCATGATTAATTACTTGAATTAATCAAATGGATAAACCCATAGTTTTCGAGCAATGCTTTTAGAACCATGATGAGGATCATGCTAATGAGATCTAAATTCAAGATAGCTCAAAACTAAAATTGTTCCTAATCATTGGATCACTAAAAAGGGGATTAGTAGATCCGGATAGATTGGTACATACTATGCTTGCTCTTATGAAGAGGATGATTGATCTCATAATCATTTGTGTAGAGACACTAAAGCAAGTATGTAGGTGCTTATTAGAGAATAAGTTCACTGAACGTGACTCGCTCAAGGAACACTTAATGGAGTTTTACTCGTCTGTCAATAGGAGTTCCTTATGTGATAGTCGTACAAGTGATCCTTAGACTTGAGATCATCTTAGTATCTTGTGTGTACTAAGTTATACTTTGACATATTCCTTAAAACCTATTGGTATATCAAATGATGTGCTTGGGTATAATAAGGTACACATGGAGATAGATGAATGGTCAACAAAGGATCTACCACTTCCAGTAAAGGGAGAGAATGTCATATGGATTCAATAAGTGACAACTCAGAAATCCCTGGCCAGGGTTGAATGGAATTAGAAAGGAGTTTCTAATTTGCATTAACTAGAGTTGTGTATTTGTGAATTGAAATGCATATAATCAAATAAATAAGACTTGACAGAAATTTCGTGTCTTATATTTAATTGGGACATTGTATGGTAGAATGATTGAATTGTACGGTAACTATTTGCTGAAAGGTTCTTTTACGATTAAATGTTGAAATCTATATTATCTGGAAAGTCGACTAATCGCTAAGGGGGTTTACCCTTATTGTGGAATAATTATTTATTCTGAATTAAAGAATTAATTCATAATAAATAAATTAGAATTGTTCTAATTTATTTATTATACAACCGGTTTAATATGGAGAACCTAAAGGGTCACACCGCAAAAGAGTAATATTTATTTTAGAAGTGGATGGCATAATTGTAATAATAAATTAAGTATATTTAATTTATACTATGGTGATAGAATAAATTAAATAGCTTAATATTTATAATTTAGTATTTTAGAAATACTAATTATAAATTAATAAGAGGAGTCTTATTATTATTATTATTACTATTATTATTATTACTAGTATTATTATTTAGTTCCTAATTGGTTTAAGAATTAATTAATAAGTAGTAATATTATTATTAAATAATTAAGTTCCTAAATAGTTTAGGAATTATAATTATAATAATTAATTAAGTTACTAAATGGTTTAGTAATTAATTAATAAGAAGTACTCTCATTATTAAATAATTAAGTTCCTAAATGGTTTAGGAATTGTAATTAATTAATTTAGTTCCTAATTAAATTGGGAATTAAATTAAAACCCTAATCCTAAATAGTTTAGGAGGGTTGGCTAGATCTATAAATAAGAGGAGTCTTATCATAGATCAAGGTTACACACTCTTTCATTAGATTAGAGAGAGTACTCCATAATTCTCTAGATCTAAGAGTTAGAGAGAGAGAGAGAATTAGGGCTAGCCACCCATGGTTTGGAGAAACCAAGATCCACTTCTTTAATTCATAGATCTCTTGGTGGATCACCTCCAGAGGCTCAACACTTGGGGAGCTAACATTGATCCGTGGAATCTAATCGGTGAATTTAAAGAAGAACGTGAAGGATCAAAGGGAGATGAACTTGTACCCGTGGAAGTTTGGTTCTACAAAGGTATAAATTCTTTTATCCTTCCTCAATTAATAATAGTCGCATAAGAAAGATCCGGGTTATTGGTTTGTATTAAAAATTTTAAAATCTGATTTTATTGCTTCCGTTGCGCTTATATAATTTGATTATATGTATGCCATAATTTTTGCAAACCAACATATATACCCAAAAATATAAAATGAGCCCTTTAAGTCTAAACAAAAAAGTATTGTCATAACACAAACTAAATCGCATCATTATAAAATTTGTCCTTTATATTTTTTCTTGAAATTGGACAAAAAATTCTCATACCATGAGTCAGACCCTACTACAATAATTGCTCTCGATATAGCCCGCAAAAACACCAAAGAGATGACACGTAATTGCACTTGTCTGAAGGCACGACGTGAATTAAAATTTCAAAAATACTCTATTACCTAAAGACTCTTTGCAATCTAAAATAACTTACAAATCAATTAGAATGAATCTGAACCGTCCTTGTAATTTCTCGCCCAAATTAATTTGCATATAGAAATATAACGACTGCAATACCCGAAAAACAAGAAAATGATGTCAATGTTAAAAGGGTAACCCATGTTGTTTATATGCAATTTTTTATTTATTTATTTATTATTATTATGATTATTACTATTATTATATTAATTATTATTATTATTATTATTATTATTATTATAATAATAATAATAATAATATAATGGTGAATTTGATTTGAACGGAAAATATGAGTGGATAAATTTTTTGAAAAAAATATATTTAATTGGGGAAAAAAATAAGAGATAGATTAGTGATCGTTGGATGTTGAAACCCCAAATAATTTTAGACTATTGAATATTAAAGTCTAAATTAATTTAAAATCGTTGAATGTTAAAGTCTTAAAATTTAAACTGTTCTATTTTATATTATAAATTTTTATTAATTCTTTTTAATTAACATTTTCTTTCTATTCACTTTTCATGTGCCTACAGAGTATTGAGTAAACTATGTCGGTAAATTATCTTTTTCCTGAATATAACTAGTTAAAGTGATTACTGCTTGCTAGAGATGCACAAAAAGTCAGCCTACAGGCCGGTCTGGCCTGGCCTGAGCCCGGCCTGGTCAAAGTCCGGGTCGGGCCGGTCCGGCCTACAGTCTTTGAACAGGCTACTATTTTGACGTAAAAGTCCGGCCTGGCCCGGCCTATGCAAAAGTCCGGCCCAACCTACGCGAAATTGCACATCCATGAATATTGAAGATATATATTTTTTTGAAGATTGAAGATATATTTTTTGAAGATATAATGAAAAGATAGTTTTTGAAGTTGGGAAGATACATTTTTTAAAAATTTGAATTTTGAAGATATTTTTAAAATATTTTGAAGCAAAATATTTATAACCGACTCATTATTTATTATTGATTAGTTACTCATTTTTAATTTTTTGTCAATACATTTAATTAATATAGTTGTTAGCTTATTTAATATTTATATTTCACATTAAAAATTAGTTGATTACATTTTTAGGCCTGGCTTGGCCCGGCCCGGCCCAAGGACTGGACTGGTCTGACCCGGCCAGACTTTTATCTAGAAGTCCAGCCTGACCCAGCCTATAGACCCAAAAGTCAAAGTCTGGCCCGGCCTGGTCAACGGCCAAAGCCTACCAGGTTCAGGTCAGGTCGGACCAGACCGACTTACTGTGCATGCCTACCGCTTGCTAGAAATAAATAATAAATGTAATCAGAAAAAGATTAATTTGATTGCAAGCAATGATGGAGTATCTCACATTCTCATTTGAGTAGGTCCCGTAGGATATGGCAGTGAGGAAGAAGAACCCGTACGTACCACATATTTATTTCATATGAATATATCTCTTCACTACGGATTTGTTTTCCCAGAGAGGAAACCCGGACCTGGCTGGCTAGGCTTGGGCACTCTTTGGACTGGCGAGCGCGGCTATCACTTAAATTATTTAGATTACATGTATCTGCATTCAATGACCTGTTAAATTATTGGTGTATCATTCGTCAACAAAACGAGTATTATTTATTAAATTTATAATTTTTAAGATTATAATTTTATTTTAGTTAATTTTTAATTATAATACTGTTTAATTTAATAGTGACTAATTAACTAATATGTGATGTTAAACTTGATAACAAGGACAAATGCACATAGAGACCGAGTAAACTGACCTTATTGTCATTTTTTCATACACTGTATTAATTTTAAGTTTTTGTTAATATTGGATGCTATATACTATATGAACTTACTGAATTTTACAAATTTTCTTATATAAATGGGGGTAATATTATATTATTAATAATTATTTTATTTTCGTGCTTTAAAAGATTATAATATAATATATATGGGGAATAATTCATAGCATGTATTTGTTATGGATCCTTATATAGTATAACTATTTATACCATTGAAAATAAGAAAGAACTGTCAGGATTAAAAACTGAAAATTGATATCCGCTATTATTAGTAATGGATGTTTTAAATTTTTTAAAACGTCTGTTACTAAAAGTAGTGGACATCGATCAAAAAATTAAACCCTAAATATTATATCAAAAAACTCAACAAATGACCGCTATATCTAATTTCATTACTGATTAGGAAACCTATAACTATAAGATATGGTTTATTTTTTAGAGTTTAGTGTTTAGTTTAGGTTTAAAGTTTATTTTTTAGGGTTTAGAATTTAATTTTTAGGGTATAAAATTTAGTTGTTAGGGTTTAGATTTTAAGGTCATTTGTTGAGTTTCCAAAATTTAATTACAGGTTTGAGAAAAAGTCGACAACTCATTTAATTGAAGCAAGTTGGCTAATCATACATAAATATTAAAATAATTCACATGAAAAACAAATATGAAGAAAAGGACACCACACAATAATGCTCACATCTTTGTAAATTTTAACCATGAATAAATATGAAATATTTCACCGGAGGACCCCTTCATAATAACAATATACTAATTAATACTCCCTCTATTCAAAGTAAGAGTTCAGTGTTGTCTTTTTAAAATTAATTTTAAATATTTATACAATTGATGTAATTTAATTATTTCCGTTTCGTTTGATATTGTGATATATTGTAAATAATTTAAAAAAATATTATTAATTATAAAAAAATTAAATAAATTATATCTAAGAAAATATCTTAAAGTTAACTTTAAAAAAGAACTAAATATCTTTGTCCCATGTTTCAAACTTACAAACTAAATTTATTGTGTGTTCACAGGACGTGCCAAGTTAGAATAATAACTACGAGCTCACTTTCAAAACGAAGTATATCAAAAGGTCATTCTATTTGTGCAAGTATGAATCTTGGTTGCCGATAATGTTACGCTATCAAAAAGTGAACTTAAAAATTTGAAAAATAATTAAGAGATACGAATTATAATATTATGATCACATCTGTTATGTGACTTGACATTTTCCTTTGCCATTGATAAACTAACAGAGTCTAAAAGGTACTTTACATTGAAAACCAAGAACTTGAAAAGAAAACTAGCGTCCTTTACTAGGAGAATCGTCGAGCTCCAACTTTAAAAAAAAAACACTATTATCTATAAGCAATTTGAGGATCCACTGGTGGCCTTCTTTCCATGCATGCAAGCAGGTAGGCTTCCCTTAAATTATTGTTCATCTTGCACCTCCGTTTGACAGACAGGGCAGTGCTGTGAGACACACGAAGGGAGGGATTCACTCGCAGCAACTCTGGAGATAATTGGACTTGTGCCGGTCGCTATATATAACAAGAAAATAATTCAATGGAAAAAAGCTTACCTTTTTAAGTTTCAACCAGCGTTTAATGCATTCCGAATGATATTGGTGTGCACAAGGCAAAGTGGTCAACCTTTCTCCGCTGTTGTACACCATGCAACATATCACACACCTGGATGCAGAATCAAACACCAACCGCTCCCATTATTTTCTACAAATTAACAATGCATGTAGCCTCCTTTTCCATTATGGACCATCAGGTTATTCTAATGGTCCAGACAGGTAGGTAGGAGGGATGTCACTGCAGAAGGATACCTGTGGGGTGGGGGGAAGGTGGTATTTTATAGGTGTTATATGTATGCACAAAAGCATGTGCATATATGATCTTTTTTCTATAACTAAGTTAATGAATTTTTATATATGTATACAGGAAGGAGATGTCTGCTAGAAAGAATTTAGATAAAATATTTCTTACTCTTCTTTTAACTTCTTCTTTGTGAACATTCCATTTTTGTACTTGAAAGTATGTAACTGGGAAATGAGCTCTTCCGAGAGTCCTTTATTCTCATTTCCAATCCTTTCGCCTAACGATTGTAATTGCTAGCACATGTAAACACCACAAAGTTACATTAATGGAAAGGATGAAAATGCATATACGGTGCAACACAGCAAGGCCAAGTCATGCTCTGATCCAAGTGATTTTGAATAAAGTACAATCCTATATTTTTGATAGAATATTGATGCTCAAGTTCATGACTGAAAAAGAGAATGAAGCACAGTTAAAATCTGAGAGGTCCCATTGTGCAGTTTTAACTAAGGCTGCAAATCGAACCAAACAGTTCGGGCTCGATTCGGACTCGACTCGAAAAAATGTGAACGAGACTCGAATTCGTTAATAATATGATTCAAATCTGAGCACAAAAAATAGTTCGAATAAAAATACGAGTAGAATCTGAATAAGGCTATACTCGACTCGTTTAGAATTCAAACTATTCGAATTTTTAATTATGATCCGATACATAATCGATTGATACATATTCGAATCTATACTCGATACATTCTCTTATAATATATACACAATTAAACAAATTTTGAAAAATTAATTATTATTTTATTTTATTTTTGTAATTTTAATTTTAATTTTATATATTTAAAGTGTAATTATAATTATATTTTTTCATTTTTAAGTAAAATAATAAGTTCAATTAATAATTATATGTATTATAAAACTAGTTATTATGTGAAGACTCGAATTCGAGTTTGAATTTGACGTTCGCGAGTAGTGTGAATATAATTCGATCCGAGTCGAATCGAATTCGAGTAACGAAAATTCGAGTCGAGCCGAATCTGAGTAAAGTTTTTTTTCTATAGTTCGAATCCGAGTCGAATTCGAGTACGAATTTAACCTTACGAGTCGAATCCGAGCAGTTTAAAATCCGGATCGATTCGGCTCGTTTGCAGCCTTAGTTTTAACTTTTGAAATAATTATATCCTTGTGAAAAGTGGGCAGTTTATGAAACTGGGGGACTACGCTGTATATTTCATGGCAAGTGAGCTTCCTTTAATTTCTTGAAATATAAACTACGTACTTTAACATCATTACCAAATTATTTGCATATCCAGAAATGATCCACGGAAGGTATTGAAACTTTGTACACATGATAAAGTCCAACAAACCTAATAGCATTGAACTATAATCATTTCTTGACATCCTAAATTAAAAAATGATCATTTTCTTTTTTAGATGATCTTAGCACAGCCAGCCAGTTGTTTGATGAGCCTAGAAGACCATTTTATGAACAGGCTCATTCAACAAGCAAAATAAAATACGGAGTAATATATTTCGAGCAAGTTCACTAATAGATACTCATACACTACAAATACCAGGCAGCAGTACAAGTTTATATGCATAACCCCAAGTTTCCAGTATAAAATTCACACCAGAATATGCTAAAGATAGTCTAACCTCCTACCTCATAAGTCAAATTATCAGGATCAATGTCATCTTGCCTCAGAGTTGGACTCATAACCTGCATTAGTTAAAGAACCAAGAATCATATTGGATCAGCCTCAGATGCCAAAAAAATTAACTGAAATTTCCAAGAGTTGGAATAATTACCCTTACTGGAGTTTCTGTAGGACTAGCTTCAGTACTCCCAGTCCCAGTCCCTGAAATAATAACACCATATTAATCCACTATATATAATTAAACGTACAAACTTGGTTTGGTTTCACAATTTTTTTATTCAACTTTCCTATTCATGTTTGTTGACACACGTTTAGGATTGATTCTCTTTGATATTCATAAGCACACAAGCATGCTGGTGGGATGTGTTTTGCATGTTAATTTTATACACCAGAAAACTAGACTGGTTCAATTGGGTAAAGGATAATACCAGATTTATTATCTTCCTGATGCAACTTCGTATATACATACTCTTTCCTGGTGTGGTTCTGTTAAGAATAAATGTAACTCCGGTGGCTTTCTTAATCAGATCTTTATAATTGAAATACTCCTAAACCATCCGGCAAAGTAATGTACTTTTAAAGTAGACCTTTATAATAACTAGAACTTTGTTGTCTTTACAGCAATTTAATATTATTAGCTTACTTCGTCAATTAAGCAAAAATTTCCTATGTTAAAATGACAATTTCGATAAATTCAGCATTGACAATCACCACTGATAAATTCATCAGATAAATAATGCTAGTAGTATTTCGAAGCAATTATAAAATCGCACCAAAGAAAAGAAAGAATATTGTTTAGCTACCAATGAGATTGCAACTGTATTAGCATCATATCCAATCCAGAGGTTGAAAAGTCATTTTTACCAGCTTCAGAACCACTGTGTTCAGCTATATAGAAATCCTCAAAGTCGTCGCCTAACTCCTGCAAGGATCTAGCTAAAGCTTCATCCAGAGCTACTTGCGAGTTGGTATTTCCACCACGTGAAGATTCACCCTCTTGCCCAGACAACTGACTACCATCACTGCTATGACCATAACCAGAGGTTCTATCCCTGTTCCTGCCATTTTCCCGAATTGATAGAAAAACACTTTCCTGCAAAAATGGCAAGGGAATTATAACAAGAATATTCTACAAGTAAATCTCTGATTAAAAAAGGAAATCCACTTAAAATTACAAATTACCTGCTGCATAAGAACCTCTTCATAACTAAGATCATCGTGTTCTGGAAAAAATTCTTTCAAATTCTCCGCAATTTCGATTGGGATTTTTCCATTCAAATAATGGTCATGCAAATCCATGTTCCTCGTCATAAATGTTTCAGATAAAATAATCCAGACTGGAAGAACCTCTTCTCCCTGTCCACTAAGATATCATATACCTATCATTAACAAGGGAGTTAAGTAAAATCAAGCAGGCAAAAGTTTTAAAGAAGGCATGAAGTCATCGAGCATGAAGCAGAATATAACACCTGATACCTTTTTAACAATTAATTTCCGGCCTTGCTTATCCTTTTCCCCGGACACTTGGAAGTTGATGAAGTCTTGCATTAACTAATCCATATATTACTGTCAACGAGAATTATAATAAATATACTAGTGTAGAAACCATAATAATGGATGATCGATCACTCATAATCAGACAAACCATTCTTTTTTATTTTTCTGAAGAAAAAAATAAATAAATTAGCCTCTCAAAAGAGCATCCATTCTGATGTATGTAGTAGCTAATTGCAGAAATCCCACTTGTTCTGTAGGACTGAATTATTATAGAAAAGGAATATGAGAACCAAGAACAGAGACCTTGTAATACAAATATAAAATTTCTATTATATACAGATAAACTAGATTGGCATGTCAATTGTTTCTATCCTCTCTCCCTACTACTATGTCTGTGTGTCCCTCTCTCTTTGCATTATCATCAATTAAATACAACTAGAAATAAAGATAAAGGGAACACAACGACAACGCATAAATAAGATTTCACCTTGTCGAATTGTGATGAGGAAGCAGGCAAGAAATTTTTCCCTTGACCACCGAGAATTTGTTTAACATTGTAATGTAACAAGAACACAATGAAGATTGCAAATTGGGGTATATTCACTAGATTAAAAAATCAGGAAGCAACATAGAAAGCTATATATTCACCCATTCATTACTTAACTCCATTTTTGTTGACATTCAATTAGTTCTTATCATGTAGGGAACTAGGGTTGAAATCGGTCTCACAAACTGATGCAGACAGTGAAATTCAATATACCCGTGAGTGGTCTTCTGGAGAGAATCAAAGATTAGGAATTTTTATTTTTTTTTCAGTAAAAGGAAAATAATTGAGAATAGCATTTATGAGATCAGCCGATAATAACAAGCATTAAAAACCAGAGTCTTTCAACAACAACCAAAAAATACAGATGAGAATAGCAATGGGTTCTTCTTCTTCAAATAAAACTAGTCTGCTAAATTCATGAAAAATATTGAAATATAGAGATGAAGAGTACCTTGGGTAATATATATATCTGTGAATTGGCCTTGTGTCTGTTTCCTTCACTCTTAGATGACAGACAAGCAAGTGCAGTGGAGAAAAGGTAGCAAAGGAGAAGAAGTGTTCAATTTTTTCTTTTCTTCTTATTATATGTTTGGATTTTGGAAGGTGTTGGGAAAAGAGAGGCCCTACTTACCAACTACAACCAATAATAGTGTGGACCTCGACTCTATGTCTATATTATTGTATAATAATCTCTCTCCTCTAAATTATTGTAGCATAATATCTCTCTCTTATATCTTTCTTTCTTTCTTTCTTTATTTCGTTTGTTTTTTTAACATTTTATTTGAAGGGAAAGTATCTTTCTTTATCCTGGGTTCAGAAAAAGTATTTTTTTTCATATATATATTAATGGGCAAAAAATTATTCTTGTTTCCACCATTGTCACTCCTCTTTGATTGGTTGCTCAGTTCTCCAAAGCTATGGACCGTCTACTATTATATTATACACTACATGTATAGATTGACGACCAAATAAAATAAACAAAGGCCTTGGTAGACCCACAATATATACGTTGAGACGTGACACATGGGGTGGGGTTGTCATGTTAAATATAGAATGCAACTGTGTTTTAGAGCAATTCAGGCATTCATGGTCAACTGGTCAAAGGGTGAAAAGAAAGAAGGGTTTACAAAGACTACTACGCCGATATCCTGCAGCAAAATGGACCTCCAAGGTTAAAGCTGTCATACGGTCACCAGATTTCGTTCCTTTTATAAAGCATAATATAAAAATATCGTCAGTATATATATATACATATATATATATATATATATATATATATATATATATATATATATATTATTTTCTCCATTGATTTCATTAGAATGACCAACAAAGTTGTGACAGTAAATGTTACAAAATTAAATTTCAAATTTTGAGTAATTATTAGCATCCGTACATATACAACCATTACGTCAGTTGGGACATTATGTAATGAAAAAGGACCAAAGTCGCATTATCTAAATTAGTCATTACGGACGTAATTGGACAACCCAAAAAAAAGAGAAACATCACAAAAACATAATGTAGCATCTCAAAAACATAATGAACAAATTACATTACAGCCATATTACGAAATGATTTTAACTCGAGATAATAATACTAGTGCACCACTAATCAGAACACAGTATGTACAACCTTAGATCAAGAGGTTATCATGTTAATGGTTCCAATACGCCATTGACATCTTCAGTATCAGATCTCCCCAAACTTACACTAGACACTCCTTTAATGAACCATTTCAAAGAACAGGCAAATCCACATTAATCACCCCCAACTTGTCTCTTCCAAGAATCTTCCACAATCAATTCATCAACTCCCCAGTCTTCATAGCTGCAAAGTGACAAATAACCAACAGAAAAAAGTTTCAGGACCGAGACGGGGAAGAATGAAGAAATAGTATTTTATGCATTAACTTATAAAATAACCTCACCTTCCATCGGGCAAGTAACGGCGAATGGTGAAGGGTATCTTCCGCTGCCGCAGTTCCTTCATTGCAATCTAAAACAAAAGGAGAGAACAAATTTAAGATTTCCCCCCCTTTTTTGTTCTGTTAGAAAAAGAGAGAATTTCCTATTTTCCCTTAAATTCAATACAATATGAAATAAAATAAATAACTAAACGAATGGAAATGTAAGAATTTTCCAGGCATCCATTCTCCATCATCACGCTTGAGATCAATACCTGGAGGAAAACCCTTCATGATTGTTATGTAAATGATATAACCCAAATCAATTGAGTAACAAATTATGACGGCTTTTCTTTTTTAGCCATAAATGTTAAGTCAGAACAAGATTCCATTCCTTAGTCAATATAATCTATATTAAGTTATAAACAACATTCTATGAATCTATGCTGCTGAAAAGAAACTGCAAGGAACTTTCAGCAAGCTTGCACTAAGTGACTCTAACCTGAGTTCTTTGTAGCACAAAAAGGCATCGGCATACCCCAACATGACAGGTACTTAACAATGAATCGGGCATGGCAATACATGATATATTACAATGAAATATATAAAAGTCCTTATTACTATTTTGAGTAGTCTCAAGTTAAATGTCTACTTACCTTAAATATCTATTTTTGCAAAAGTTTGCCTATAAGAATACCCTTTGTATTAATTGTTTCATATTTTTACTCTCTATAAATATTTACAGAGCATTACTAGTCATGTGTAAAAAACTATTTAATTAAATGAGAATTTAAAAAGATTTCTTAACATAATTCAAATACTTATAGTTTGAATTAGTATTAGACATATAAATGCATTAATGAAACTGATTCCAGTGAGAAGTAGTATAATTTTTTTCAAGATAATTAATAAAGTACTATTATGATAAATTTAGTTTTAAATATGGATAATTTTGTCATTTTATCCTCTTTCTTAATATGTGCAAAAAGTCAACCAAGACTTTTATCCTGGGATAGAAGGAGTATATAAGATGGAGATAACTTTCACGTATTTATCTAAACCCTTTGCTAACACTTAAAAGAAGTGCAGGATAAACTAGGAGAAGTACAAAAACATAATCTACTTATGTAATGTGCCTAACGTAAGGTGTTATCAAGAAATGAATAGAGATCTTAATGATCTGCCAATTTTATTTTGCAATTGAACTGTTATTAAGTTCTGCTTCAGTCATTGATGATAGTTGGGTTACAATGATGTCAGAGAACTTATTTAACAAGGAATGGAAAGAGACTCTTAGTTTGTTTATCAGCGAGAGAACCTCCCTAAACAAAATATCAATATAAAATACCAATACTAAAGATGCATACAATAAAAGTTGACGAGGCTCAACCACCAAATATAGTACTATAAGGAAGAAACATGGTTTAAGCTTGATGTGCTGATATGACTTGAAAAACCAAACTTGTATAGGTTGAGGGAGTTTAAATAATGTACATCAGACAGGCAAAAGGTAGTAGATGCAGCAAAAGAAGAAAACAAATTCATGTAAGAACGCACACTCTGAATTGACTTTCTCGCATAAAGTAAAGTGTGTAAGCAAGAAACTGACAATCTATTGCAAAGGAAAAGTTCCAACATTCTAAACAACCAACTGATGTAACTTGATTATGGGTGTGGAAAAAGACTGAATTTGACATTTAGTACCATAGTTGTCAAAATTTTACGATAAACAATACGTATTTTACGATACGATACGATATATAGACAATTCGATATATATTGCAGGGTGAATCTAAAATGATACCGTAACTTACGATTCAATTAAGATTCTTACGATACAATACAATGCACGATACATTTTAAAAGCAACCAACTTGAAAAAAAAAATCATTTAGATCCAAAAGACTAAAAACAAAACTTTTAAGTTTTTTAACATTTCAATTGAAGAGGTTTTTTAGTACAAACATATTCTATATCATATTCTATGTAATGTTCTAAAAGGCAGGAGATGGGCGGCCAGGGGGGCGTAGCGCCTAGGCGGGATTTTTTATTTTAAACTAATTTAAATATTTTATCTTATATTTATCCAAACAAAACAATAATATAAAGCAAAACAACCTATAATAAAAATAATAAAGACATTTGCTTAAAGTTCAAACACAAACACGCAATTGTTCAAAATTCAAACACAAACAAATAATAAAAAATACAAACAAATAATAAAAAATACAAACGAATATTCCTCATCTCCATATCCCTCTATATCTCTAACTCTTCTTCTCCATATCGCTCTAAGATAATGTTCCCATCGGACTCATACCCATACTCTTCATCTCTCTCTTCCTCTGTGTCATCATCAAACAAAAAATATTTTTCATGAAATTCTCTAACTACATTTTTACTATTTTTCCAAGGCTCTAGCACGCTATCTGTTCCGGATGCTTCACCAACCGCCTCCCAAGTAAAGCCTGAACAGCCCTTAACTTCATCATTCACTCCCACGACGTCATTTTGTAGATTAGTTATTAAAATAAAATAAAAACAATAGCAGCCCTAATTTCTCCGTCTTACCCGCCTAGGCCCGTTTAATTTCCTGAAGGAATTTTGTTTCCGCCTTGAGCCCACGCAAGAAGTTGGGGGGCCTAGCGCCTAGGTAGACCTGGCAAACGGGTTGGGCTGTCACCGGGCCGATACCGGGTCGGGCCGGGCCAGCCCGCGGGTTTTTTTTTTTTAATAACAATTATGATAAATAATTTAACCAAATAATAATTCTACAGAATAAATAAATAATACAGAAACATATTATCATCAAATATAACAATCCAAACCCAACAATCAATCTATATCAGTTAATGAGATTTGAAGTTCAGATTTAACCAAATAATAATTCTGCAGAATAAATAAATAATACAGAAAACATATTATCATCAAATATTCAAATATAACAATCCAAACCCAACAATCAATCTATATCAGTTAATGAGATTTGAAGTTCAGATGAATCAAATATGAATATATATATATATATATATATATATATATATATATATATATATATATATATATAGATCTGACTATATATATTAGTATATAAAATATTAGTATAGTACTAGAAGGAATGAAACATATATATATATATATGTAGATCTGACTATATATATTAGTATATATAGTATAAAATATTAGTATAGTACTAGATCTACTATATATATATATATATATGATTCCTTCCTGGAAGTACTAAATCTACTACATATATATATATATGATTCCTTCTCTTCCTGAAATCCTTCCGATTCCTTTCTGGAAGTACTAAATCTACTACATATATATATATATATATATATATATATATATATATATATATATATATATATGGAGATCACCAGATCGGAAGTATATATATATATATAGATCACCAGATCGGAAGCATATATATATATATATATATATATATATAGATCACCAGTTCGGAAGGAAGATCGGAAGCATCTATATATATATATATGTAGATCGAAACTCAGAGGGAATGAATCATATATATTTTGATAGAGAGAGAAATAAGATTTTGAATGTTCTTGGTGGAAGGGGAGAGAGAGAGAGAGAGAGAGAGAACGATATTGGAAAGAATCTGATATACTGATGGAATAAATGACTAATGCTTTAATGACTAAGGAGTTACTTGGAAAAGGAGTTGAGAAGAAAATAAAATTATATCAAATAAAATTAAAGATAAAGATTTAAACAACAAACTCTTGTAGCTCAGTTGGTTTGACGACTTAATTAGCAGCATGTAGGTCTGCGGTTCAACTCTCACGGGAAGTTTTCTTTTACAAAAAAAAAAAAAAAAATTACGGGCGGGCCGGGCCATTACGGGCCGGGCTAAAAACGGGCCGGGCCAGAATGGCCCAGCTTTCTCTGGGCTAAAAAAGTAAAGTCCGTGGCCCAACATTTGGCGGGCCGGCCTGGCCGGCCCGCGGGCTTGGGCTTATTTTGCCAGGTCTACGCCTAGGCGTGACGGCGGGGAGGGGACTAGTGCCTAGGCAGGGACTAATAAGACCTAGGCCGAGATTTTTAGAACACTGATTCTATATCGTTTCATGAGTCTTTAAGCACTTTTTAGAGTATTATATTTAATTGAAAATGTAGCTCTATTTTTTCCACGTCATTTTTATAAACAGATATATAAATCTCCACTTGTTAATTTAAACTATTCTCTTTTGTTTTATAGATTAAAGGTGAATCTAAATTTTTGTTTTCTCTTATTACTCTATAAAAATTATTACTTAAATAATATCTACTAAATCAATTTAGAGTATTTTGGCTACCGTTTAATTTTAAAATGTATTTTTAGTCTATAATAATATTTACTTAACTACTTTTATATATAGTCAAGCTCGTGTTTTATATGTTTAAATATATTACAACATTTTTTATTTTATTTCCGTATCTACAACTCCAATTTACATAAGAGCGATGGATACGATTCACAATACGATACATGAAACACGATACAGGAGTTTTCGATACACGATACAATTTACGATTTGACAACTATGTCTAGCACTAAGCAAAGTTGTGTGAGCAGGGCAATAGACAATTAACAACAAAGACAAAAGTTCCAACACGCTACACAACCAATTGGTGTTACTGGATTATTAGGGCTAGCATGGTGCCGACGATCTTATATTTAGTCATTAATTATGTTTTAACGTTAATTAGCGAAGTACAAGCACTAACAGCTAAAAAGCATGAACAAGCAACAATGACAGATAAGTGATACGGTTGGAAGTTTTGAGAGTAGCCTTTGATGAGCTCAGGATGGAATTTCTAAATTAAAAAATGAGGATGCAAAGCATTTAAACAAGGAAGAGTTACCTCAAGTGGATCAGTTTCACCCTCCAACTCAACCATCACGGGAGCATTCATGCTGGCAGGAAAAAGTTCAATTATTTTGTGATTAACTGCCAATTCGAGTCAGCAAGATTGTAGAACTATAAACTTCAAAACATAAAAACCTTATCTGCAGGGCACGTGTCCCCAAGATTCTTGCACGTTCATATTTTGTCATATATTTTGATGTCTTTCGAGCTCGTTCAACTTGTTCATGCTCCTGTTTATCTTCACCATCAGCTAGCAGAGGATCAGGAACATCATCCTCTTTAGTTGCATCCGCAGCCAGTTCCTCCTCTGCTCCTTCCTGAAAATTACTCCAGCAACATTTCAAACAAACATTGTTAAACAGAAACAATGAAGTTTTTGAAATGTATTGACAATAAAAAAGGACTTCAAGTAGAAACTTACATCAGGCTCTGGTTCAATTGGCTCATCGTCATATCTACACACATCAAATAGTTTCAATGTCATAATTTATATACAATCAAGGACTTGTGTGTCAAACATAATAATTATTAATAACCATGTCAAAAAAATCTGTGTGCATATAAAAAGAGTCATAACTAACAACAGTGAAATATATTCTCGCCTTGAAAAGATTTCGGGCCATAAAAAATTTATGGCTTTTTTCATGCACAACCCTACATCTTAATTAAGATGAGACAGTGTGAGTGTGTGACATACCCAATATTAATGAGAACATTACAAACTGAATTTGAAATACTAAAATATGTATGTCAATAAGTGAATAAACGAGTGTAATGCAGCTGCGTGATTATTTGAAAGCATTAGAATTGTGATAGAACTGCAAATCAAATAAAGAATTTCTAAACCCTAAGCCTAAACCATCACCCACAAGGCAAGCCATTTTTTTAGGATTCTAACCATATCAAACCACACATCGGTACCATAATCATAACATAATTTCATTCGAATGCCTACAGATTACAATAAATTTTCTTCTAAAACCTTTTGAGTAAACGAAATAAGCTAATTGATATTATTACACATAATGAATACCAAATCAAATAGACAAAACATCAAACTCGGAGAGAGGAATGAAAAGTAACACAAACCCTCCGTCCATCTCATAGTCTTCGTCGGCCATTTTCGCAAAATCAACAACTTCTCACCTCTCTTTCTCCCTCTCTCGCTCTTTGGAACGTCGACTGAGGGAAAAAATACTTCCAGGTCATTCTTATGGGTCGGCTATTTCCTTCCTCAACGTAATTTCATTTGTGGGCCTTTTTAAACACAATTCTCAATTCTCACTGGGCCCATTAAACTAAAAGCCCATCACACAGTAAAGGCTATATTTGTCACAACCACTACTTATTTTTAAAATAGTTTATAACTTACTAGTATCTATACCCCTGAAAATTATATAAAACACAAAAAATAAGTGTTATATTGGTATTTGACTGAAATAAATTATCACTTAAATTTCATTTATCTTATCATTCTATTTTTTCTCATTAATTTTACACCACGTTCAATTCACAATCTTGCCATTTACATTCACGAATTCACTCCTGCTCCCCCCCTAATAGAGAACTAATTTTAAAGGGTAAGAAAATAAATAAATAAATACTTCACTTTGATATTTACACTAAAAGTAATTGCTAATATTTTCCTTCCTCTTTATAATATAAATTTACTAATTTATTTACGCAACTTATTTCTATAAGTTGGAGTAATACAGCCGACATAATTTTTTTAAGAGAATATGTTATATAAGAACTACCTATAAAATTATTGTTTTACATCGTTAAATAGTAATATGTAATGTAAATAATTTTTAAAAAAAATAAAGAATTTAAATTGTAGTAACAAACTCTATATAATTAATTAATTAGTTTTACTGTGCTAAATAACTATTACTTAGTTTGTTAATACAATTTAAATTACATTTCCTTATCAAACATTTCAAAATTTTGAAATATATTAAAACTATAATTTGTCACAAAAGAAAAAAAAATTACAACAAAATAATTGAAATAATAATTATTTCAAGCAAAATAACAGATAATCAAAAATAAGGATCAATTATAGCAACAACACTAGTCGACACTATACAAACTCCTAAAATATAGTCGTTTATTAGAATTAATAATAGAATATATAGATCTAAATAATTTTTTAACAAGACTAACGAAATAAAAAGGCGCCAACATAACGCCACATCTAACTTTGAATAATATATCTTCGATAATTCATACATCGAAAAAAATCTCATGAACGGAAAAAAAAAAAATCTCTCAAACTAAGAAAGCAAAATCTCACAATAAATGATAATGAAATTATCTCATAAAAGGAAGAAAAAAAATTAATCATCTCACGAAGAAAATAAGTTTCACAAAAGTAGAAAACAAACACCACAAGAAAAAAGAATAATTTATTAAATCAAAATTAGAGAGATATACGGGAGAGTGTCTCTAAAAGGTGAGGAGAGTCGTCCCCAAATCTAATTTTATGTGTATGCAAAAAAATTTGAAAATCAAAAAAATGAGATAGAAATTACAAAACAAAACCACAAAAACCCGTAACTAGTGAAAAATTCAATAAACTTAAACAAAAAAAACTAACTACACATTTTGTTACAATAATAGTTATTAGCGAAAAATCACACTAAATTAACCGAACACTCTACTAGATTACTAATTTAATAATAGAAAGTACATTTATGAATGAATTAATTGTCTACGTGTGGTGAACTTTTTAATTCTTTATATAATTTTTCTTCTATTTGTTCATATCATACATGTATAATAAACTTGTGGAAAGTATTCATAATTTTTTTATAGCATAATATTATTTTTAAGTTCTAGTAATTTCATAAATGCATTAATAATAGGAAATAGGTGTGCCATGAGCTTTTACACTTCTTTTATTATTAACTTATTTATTTACTTTTTTTATTCTTTGAATAGCATATCAATCCAAAAAAAACTGTGATTACAAAATATTAACTGAACTTGTTCTGATGAACGGTTTAGTTAATCTCGATTACGACTACTTCTATAATATTAATCGCACTACACATTTTAGTTACAGTTACACTTTGTAACCAATGTTTAGAAAATCGGCGGTCCGACTGTGGTTCGATCGGAACCGGTAGACTTTCCGGTTCGGTCCAACCAAAAAATCAAAAAAAAACAACCCGGTCAAAAACCGATTGACCACCGGTTCAATCGATAGTTGAACCGGTTTTCAAGTATTTTTTTTTTACAAAAATATTTTTAATAAGATTATAACATTATTTTACTATATTTTAGCTTATAAAAAATTAGATTTTTTAAAATTTTATTAATTATTAATAATATATTTTTTTATGTATTTATGACGTCGTTGGTTCAATAATAATTTGACTACTGGTTGGACCAGTGACCCATCCATCCGATAATTTTTTTAATTCGATATCCGGTTCGATTTTCTAAATATTGCTTGTAACCGCACCAAAGCACATTATGCACACCCCTTTCAATGGGGGGGATAAGGTGGTCAATTCAATTCACTTAATTTTCTCCTAAATTATTTAAGCGGTATATTGCTTTTGAATGATGTAAAACAATAAATTTACAAGCAACTCTTATATACTTTATTCTTTTTTTAACAATAAATTTACAAGCAACTCTTATATAATTTATTCTTTTTTTTTTTGTAAATATTTTATTATAATACCAAGTTGTTATCTCTTGCCAACGATTATATCTTATGGGATTTTCTCTCATTTTGTTATTCTTATATAATTCTGTAAGAAGAATTTCTCTATTTTCTTAAGTGTAGAATGTATTGAATAAAATTACGTGATTACTACTGAATTAACTCACCAACTTGACATAAAATTAATTTTAAATAAATTATTAACTTGAATTGAAAAATGTAAACGGTTGAATTGAGTCAATGAGAGTCTAGTTGTATATATTATAATTAATAGATGAAAAACTAATATATTTTGCGAGAAAAACGTTAAGACTTTGGTTGCAAGTTAACATATAAATAGATTATTCAGGAGTTACTTATATAATACAACATTATATTTGACTGCAATAAAAGTGATTAACAGTTTGTTGCAAAATATGATAGTTCGTAAATAAATATGATAGTTTGTTTAAAATATGATTTATTGGTCTCAGTTGCATTCAAATTTCTGAAAATGTTAGTGTCAAAAAATTATATATTGCACCGTTGATGATGATGTTGATCATGGAAATAAGAATATTGGGCCACCCATCAAAAAGGAAATTTAATAAGACTTCAAATATTTATGTTAACTTTTTAATTATGAATTACATGTATAAATGTTAATAATAATATTTTTTAAACAAAATACTTACTAAAAATAGATTACAGGACTTCTTAAATATACAAGGCCTTTTGCAATAGGTATTCTTTAATGTAGGATTTGATACCAGTTATTGATAGTGAGCAGCGGATCCCAACCGACATATCCGCACAAATCGGCCGCCCAACGTTTATTTTGTACTCTTTAATTAACTGAAGTAGTACAACTAGACTGTGCCCAACCGGGACTCCAACTACGAGGCTTCATCGTGGTTTTAAATTATCTGTAATAATTTTTTTTATATTTTTATTGTGAGATTTATAATGATAATTTTTAAGATTTATGACGACAGGATAAATTGTCACTATAAACTCTAAAAATTATTATTATAAATCTCACAATAAAAATACATAAATTTTTTATTACAAATACAGTAATTAATTCAATCCCTCGTCACCACCTACTTTATACCAGTAATAAAACTCTCTCCTTCTTGACCGTCTCTCTCCCTCTGTGTCTCGTTCCTCTCTCTTAACTCTACCTCCACCAGTTGAGTTCTCGCTGTCATACTTAACTCATCTCGAATAGCACCCAAAACTCAAATCTTCGTTACAACTAATATTGGGTAATTTACAACTAATATTGTTGTGAAATAAATATATATAATATTTAATTAATTAAAATTCAAAAAAATCCATGCAGATAAAGCCTTCCTCTCCCCTCCTCCGCTCCGTATATTTTTATCCAACTTGATTAATACTTAATTACATACCTGCGTCTCTTCTCAAACCCCGTCCCCACTAATGCCCCAATTCTCCCATCTCTATACGAAATAATATAGATATAGAGAGAGAAACAGAGGACTTTATATAAATATATGACATAGTAGATTAGTACACTACATAGTAGTAAAACAGTACTGGTTTTAGGCCATGGCAGGTCCAAGACCAAATCCACAACATGACTACTACACCCCTACCTCCAAATCCAACAACAACCCACCTCCTCCTTACTGGAAAAAACTCCACCTTTATCCATTTCTTCTCATTACCCTCCTATGTTCTTTCTTTTACATCCTCGGCGCATGGCAGCACAACGGCGGCGCCACCACTAGAATCGCCACCCCCTTCAACCTCGGCACCACTATCCCTTGCATTACCATTAAAAACACCACCACCATCTCCGCTCCTCTAGATTTCACAGCCCGCCACGCTGCTGACGACAGCACCGCCGCCACGCTTCCCACTGAAACTATCAGAACATACCCAACCTGTGACATCAAGTACAGCGAGTACACGCCCTGCCAGGACGCCAAAAGATCGTTAAAATTCAGCAGAAACCGTCTGATATACAGGGAGAGACACTGCCCGGAAAAAAGGGAGTTGCTGAAATGCCGTGTGCCCGCGCCGCACGGTTACAAGAACCCGTTCAAGTGGCCGCTGAGCAGGGATCTGGTGTGGTACGCCAATGTTCCGCACAAGGAACTGACAGTGGAGAAAGCAGTTCAGAATTGGATCAGGTTCGAAGGTGACCGCTTCAGATTCCCCGGCGGTGGGACCATGTTCCCCAATGGTGCTGATGCCTACATTGATGATGTTGGCAACTTAATCAATCTGAAGGATGGTTCTATTCGGACCGCCATTGACACCGGGTGTGGGGTATGCTCAATCTCAATTACCTTATTCTTTTTCCTTAATTTTTTGTGGAATTAATTACTGTTTTACTAAAAAAATTGAGCCGGCCCTTTTTGTAATTAAATCGATTCAGCGAAATTTCAGGGACTAATTATGTGTTAATTAATATGGGCTATTTTTACGACTAAATGTGTTACAAAGGTCAGAGCAGTCGGTCAGATATAAGTTGAGCAGTCAGCCCACCCACTGAAGTTATAATATATACTAGCAAATCTTGAATCTAATACTATTATTTCAAGTAGTGATGGAGATAAATAAATATCTCGAATTTTAGCACGAATTCTTAATTTAAAAAAAATTAGGGGTGATTTACGGGTAATTAAGTAAGAAATGTAGTAGAGTAGGTTGGTCATAGTTGCGCAGACGTTTGACCAAAATTTGTGGGATTAACGACAAGAAAGAGAGGAGGATTTGATAAGTATTGCAAGGACAGCGTTAGTTTCTTAACAAGTGGCAGTGGTGAACTGGGGCCGGACGGTGAGGTTAATTTGGTCGAATCTCACTAGTATTTCTTTATTTTTCTTTCCGACTGCATGCAGATGCAGTTGGTTTCTATCTCTTCGTTGGGCCCCATGCCCCATCCTTTTGTAGTTTAACAATCAACTATTCCCCACACACCACATACTTCTACAGTTCTCTCTCTCTCCAGAAATGTGGGTTATCTTGGGATGTTCTCATTCTCTCTCCTTCCCTCTGGCTCAGGATGAGTTAAAATTCATTGTGTAAATTCAATTGTTTGTGGGCCCTATATAGTTTTTTTTTTTTTCCCTTTTCATTTTGGGGTTTTAAGACATCTGCACACAATTGATTGATCTAAATTAGTTGTTTTACACCTTAATATGCATTAACTGCTTGTACTGTATGACAGTATAATGTAATATTATTAGGAAAATTCTAGATTTACTCTCAAAATTTACACGCAAACTCTACCCGCAAAAAAAATGAAAGAATATGGTCCCACTTTATTTATATTTTTCAAATAAAGTGAGACCATACTTCTTTGTTTTATACGAGGGTAAGGTTTATGGGTCAAATTTGAGGGTAAGTGTAGAATCACTCGTATTATTATGTACACATTGTGCACACATCAAAATACATCTAGGGTGTAGAACTATCAACACAAAGGAGCAACCTTGATTTTTCTTTATTACACATCTTTTACCCATTCAGAGAGGAGAGGGTAGAAGAACAGGGGAGATATGTAGACTTGCTGGATGGCTAATGGGTTGATTGATTAGTGGTTGGTATCTTTTTCTAATGTTGGAAAGATGATCAGAGTTGCAGCAACATTATATATATATATATATATATATATATATATATATATATAAAGTACAGCAAAATTGCAAAACCAAATTTTTTCTTCTGTTTTGGAAATGTGATCATGCAGGTTGCAAGTTGGGGAGCCTATCTTATGTCAAGAGACATCCTTCCGCTGTCCTTTGCGCCCAGGGATACCCATGAAGCGCAGGTCCAATTTGCTCTCGAGCGCGGAGTTCCTGCTTTGATTGGAGTTCTTGCTTCCAAAAGGCTTCCTTACCCTTCAAGAGCTTTCGACATGGCTCATTGCTCTCGCTGCCTCATCCCTTGGGGCCAGCATGGTAATTTCACTAGCCCATAATACCAAGTTGATATTTTCTTCTAGAAGTTGATCCATATATGTTCTGATGAGCCAATTCATTACCACCGTACTATATAATAATCTTTCAAAGTCTTGCTATTCCGAATGGCATGTTTAGAATTAGTAGCATTATAAGGTATCATATTTTTACTCCAGTTGAAAAATACATTTGTGCATGAGAAATAAAAGTAAGCTTGGTACTGATAGTATAATGTTTATTCAATGTTGAAAGTTCACTTGCTATTGTGCTTCGATGTATTGTGGAATAGATGGTGCCTACTTGATTGAAGTTGATCGAGTTCTTAGGCCTGGTGGATTTTGGATTCTCTCTGGCCCGCCTATAAACTGGAAGAGGTACTGGAGAGGATGGGAAAGAACAAAGGAGGATTTGAATGCTGAGCAGACTGGTATTGAAAATGTAGCTAAGAGCCTTTGCTGGAAAAAAATTGTGGAAAAAGGTGATATTGCTATATGGCAAAAACCCATGAATCATTTGCAGTGCAAACTTAACAGGAAGATTATCAAGAATCCACCTTTCTGCCCAGCCAAGAATCCTGACGAGGCCTGGTTTGTGCTCCACGTCAAGTAATTATTTTTCAATTATGCACACGCAAACGTAGAGACTAATTAACACAAACGATTACTTTCAGGTATACAAATATAGAGACTTGTTTAACTCCCTTGCCCGAGGTTTCTGATAATCAAGAAGTAGCTGGTGGCAAATTGGAAAAGTGGCCGGCTAGATTAAATGCTATCCCACCTAGGATTAGTGAGGGAACTGTTGGGATTACTGCAGAGATTTTCCAGAAAGATATGGAACTATGGAAACGGCGAGTCTCATATTACAAAAATGTGAACATTCAATTTGGGCAAGCCGGAAGATACCGAAATCTTTTGGACATGAACGCATATTTGGGAGGATTTGCTGCTGCTCTAATTAAAGATCCATTGTGGGTGATGAATATAGTTCCTGTTGAGGCTAATGCTAATACACTCGGTGTTATATACGAGCGCGGATTGATTGGAACATATCAAAGCTGGTAAATAAATATACATAAACTTGTAACTAGCTCATTCATATTATTTTAAGAACTTTAGTCCTGTGGCTTATCCACATTTGATTGATTGCAGGTGTGAAGCAATGTCTACGTATCCCAGAACGTATGATCTCCTTCATGCTGATTCCGTGTTTACACTCTATAAGGACAGGTAAACTTTAGTTATTTTTCTTCGATGCCATTTAAGGAGATCAATTTAGGTTCACAAAAGAGTACATACACGACAACTTTTTCAAGCAGTAACAGATAAGTATGTATGTAAATATGTGGCATTCTCATAATTGAATCTGCATGCATATTGCGATACAGGTGTGAGATGGAAGATATTTTGCTAGAAATGGATAGAATCCTGAGGCCAGAAGGAAGCATAATCTTCCGAGACGATGTGGATATTTTGGTGAAGGTGAAGAGAATAGCTGATGGAATGAACTGGGAAAGTCAGATTGTTGACCATGAAGATGGACCTCTTGAGAGGGAGAAGCTTCTCTTTGGAGTGAAGAATTATTGGACAGCTCCATCTAACTCCTCTGTTCAAGCTGAAGGATCTAATTCTTCTTAGACCTCTTTTCCCTTTCTCTTTCTTGAATTATATAGGATATCTGCTTTCTTGTCACCTTTTTTTTTCCTTTTTTAATTTTTTGATCGGTTTCTTGGCCCTATTTTTGCAAATTCTTTTGTGTTTAATTAGCTACTATATAGATGCAGAATAATTTAATGAAAAGGGTGCGAAACCGGCCATAGCCAACGTATGGTTTTGCTCAAATGTTTCCTTTGGCATATACAATTGTAAATATTAATAGAGCTCCATTCTTTTTACTTTTCTACCTAAATAGCAATTAATAAACCACAGGGGAAACCGTGCTTGCCAACCGATCTGAATCACGTAGTCCCAAATATATACGGTTATTAGGCTGCACCTACTCATGTACGAAAGTCTTAATTTCTTAACAACGTACGAGGCAAATCGTTAACAGCATTAAAGTTTCGGAAAGTCTGAATTTAAACGTAAAGAAGGGAGGACTTTTAGAAATTCCCGTGGCCAAGTGACCAACTTTAAGTTATGTTGGCTCGAGGCAAGTAATTAGGCTGGCTGGCTGGCTAGCAGTAGTTGATAGTACATACGTACTTACAAATATTGAAATTTATAATATTGAAGTGCATGACTAAAAATAGGAGTGCCAAGAATCGGGGAGTCTTCCAATGTTTTTAATGAAAATGGATTAAAACAATTAAGAAAGTAGACTTTTATAAATTCATGAGTCAGCAGGATGTAGCCAACTGCGGACAGGGTTTCTTTTTCAATTTTTGGATGATTCATTCGCAAGAAATGTTTATTGAAGCAAACCCATATATATTTAATTATTTGATGGAACACCTAATTGGACCAAGACCCAAATGTAATGAGGGCTCAACTTGGATTAGACGAGTCATGCAAATGTTGATGACTACTTGTATTTATGTCCGTCTTTTTTCTTTTCTTTTTTTCTGCAATTAACCTGTGCAATATAGATGTCCAACAGTCAATTTAATTATCAAGAAATTTTGCAGAAAATAAATTGGAGGCAAAAATTGTGTAAGACCTACTTTGAGCTCACTCACTGCTGATTGTTGTTATTGTGGTGCAAACTGATAATGTCCAGGCGCAGAGACAAGGGGAGGGGGTACATGCTCAGCTGCAGTTGGATGCAACCTGAACACAAGGTGCCTGGTGCGGCTAACACCAATCCTAGCCATGAGTGCTGTGCAGCTCTGCAATCCATAGACCACGACTGCATTTGCATTTCCTTCTCACTCAACCTCCATCCCCTCTCTTGCATGCCCTGCTTCTCATAATATATTAATTACTCCATTAGAGAAGGTACACTTTTTCAAGTCTCTCTCTTCTTAAGTAGCTCACACATCTGTAACGCCCCCTTCCCGGACTGGTAAGAGAGGTTACGCACAGAACACAACAGAACGAACAAACTGATATCCAAAACTTTAATATGAAACCGAATAGTTTAAATAGATAATTGTCAACTGGCTAAAACACGGTCTGAGTATTACTACAATACTTAGAAACCAAAATATCAAATCCTACACAAAATATCTACACTATTTACATGAAGGAAGCTCTCTTCACACTTGCCCTTGCTCCCCCTGATTACCTGCCGGAAGAAAAACACAGCATGAGCCAAATGCCCAGTACGGATATAGAATGCAAGAAAATAAGAACTAAAATGAATAACAAAACTAACTGAACTGAATTAATCTGAATAACATAATAGGCTGAATCAAATGGCTGGGGTTATTTCATACCGAGCTCAGAACAGAAGACAAATATACCTTGTCACAAAGACAAGTCAAAATACTGCCACACAGGCAGGCACACATTGGACTGCGGATCCAAATGTATGCAAAATCGGAATGTGTGTTCGACACAAATAACACCAAACCGTAGAACAAAACAGAACTAGGGTCGACCCATACGCCTCCCACAACAAAACACCAAAGTTGGCCATTGCCCACCAAAACACAAAATGGAGACGCCGTGAACTGATCACACCGCCACGGAAGGTGTCATGCCTCGGTGTCAAGAGGACATGCCTGTGGTACCCCCACAGGTGGTTATAGCTCAGGTATACCCTAAGGTACTTTCTAACAAAAATATCATGTCACAACGAATGCGACACAATATCACAAAAGGGGTTCTAATACGCACATGCTAAACCGAAACGAATCAACACAAAGTCCTCAAAATATATTAGCATGTACGTTGCTACAGAATCAGAATAAATACTAGACATGCTCTCTAAGTCCAAAGAGTACAAGTTATGAATTTTCGAATATCTAAAACCAAACAATTCTATCATAAACATTGGAATATGAATAATATATCGAAATAATATTTGAATTCTAATTGAGAGACAAAACGAATAAACTTAAAAGTAAAGAAATATCGCTGAAGGAGTACGGAATCCGTAGCTGGATTAAGCAATGTAATATCCGAAATTATATTCCAAAACGACTCGTTAAATTTCCTCCGTTGGAACTAATTAAACAAAATAAAGGAATAAATAAATAGTTAATTAATTGATTAAGTTTTACACATTTTCTTTCTCTTAGGCGAATTTGAAATCATTTCGTTCTTAACAAAATTCTACCTAAAGTTATACATATTTTAATCATATATAATATTTTAATAATTAACCACCTTCTTGTTCTAAAATAAATTTAAATATATTTTCAAAAATATTCTTTCTATTTTTAATTATGTTACAAATAAATATTATTATTATTATTATTATTATTATTATTATTATTATATTATGTCAAAACTCTAAAGTTACAAAAATAATAATTTAATAGCCTAAAATGCTAATTACCAACAAGGATATATACCCAAAATATATACACTAACAAACTAAATAACATACAAAAATTAAAGGTACAAAATTAAAACTAATACAGAAAATTAAATAATTACATAAAGAAAGAAAAAGAGACATACCCGAATTTAAGGATAGATTCACCGTCTCCAAAGAAAATCAAAAGAAATTTGGGCTTATATCAATACCCAAAATCCAAAGAAGGAAAATAAATTTTTTAACTAGGGAGGTTCTTACTTAAAAGCCCCTCACACAACAAGGTCTTTTCTTACAACGGGAGGTCCTTATTGTTTAACTGAAAAAAAAACTAAAGGGTAATCCCCTATTTATAAGCCAAGGCAGGGAAGGATTTTATTTTAAGGGTGATGTGGGACTTCGGTTCTTACAACATCACTTGTACATGTACACATGGTAATTTCATTACTTTATTCACACACACACACACACACACACATATATATATATATATATATACATTATATTTTAGGCAGTTACATGTGGACAAGAAAGGAGGATGATCGAGATATAATTAATGTGCGAGAGCTTAATTTGTCAACTTCATTTGCATCTCTCTGCCGATTTTTTAATTTATTTTTACTATCTTTTCAACTTTTAAATTTCCGTTTGGCGCAGCTGAGTCTTGAGATCTTGTCTCCTTATCTGCAACTGAACGACGTTTTGTGATGTACTTACATCCGATACGGTGGCTATTAAATAACGATGAAATAAAGAGAATATGTTTTCCTTTTTAGTAGCTATACCTACTTAATACTATATCTAATATATAAATCTGGAGGCCCTAACAAACAAATTTCTAAAGTCTTTTTTACTTTTAAGGAAGTATTAAGTATGTCTTAATTCTTATATCTTACTATTGCCCAAATTTCTATTGCAAATATTTATAAGATTGCACTGACTCTTAAAAAGATCCTTTAATTGCTAAATTTTATATGTGTGGATAAATTACACTTTCAGTAAACATAACTGGATCGAAAACCTAAACTTGAAACAACTTGATTGGATAATCCTGCTACATCTGGTTCAATGGTAATGTGGCAATGAATTTGATGTATGCAGTTCTTGGCTGGTTAAAATTTTTGTTGTAATTCTTCTTGCATTGTTTCAAGTCATTCATGGATTTTTTTCTGCTTACCAAAACACAACTTTGCGCCATTCAATTCTAAATACTGTTGCATTTAATGGGAGGGGCTGTGGCTTCTTTTTGTGGACTATGTCTCATGGTGTTTATATTTATGGTTTTTTGATCTATTGCATTTTATTATCTAGAATGTAGTTTTACATGATTTGTTAAGTACTAACATCCAGTAAATTATTATTATCATCATTATTAGTTTTTTTTGCCATTCTGGTAATACTGTGAGTGCCTATACAATTGTCAAAATGGATAAAAAAAACTAATGAGGCAATGTATTCGTTATTTAATTATAACATTATGTTATGTATGACACAGTTCTATACTGTTATGTTTTTTGACATGATGTTTGTACATATTGACATGAAGATTCAACATAATTATTAATGCTCATGATTTTTAGTTTCCGCATGTAACATGTGATTTTCCTTCAGGTCCGAGGACCTACACACACACACACACACACACACACATACACACACACACACATACGCAAACACTATTGTTATGTCATGTCCTAAGGTTTGATGATCAGATTAATTCTATATATTTGGATATGTATTTGCGTACAAAATTTTTACCCAAATCTATGTAACATATGCTACTAAAATTTAAAATTCTACAAAAATCTACCATCTTCTTATTATATTTTAATTTATTAATTGCATATACAAATTTATTATTAATAACATGAATAATCTTGTCTCATCGCACGAGTTTGAATCTAGTACTACATCTAATATATAAATCTGTAGGCCCTAACAAACAAATTTCTCAAGTTTTTTTTCTTCTAAAAATACCCCTTAACTTTTACGATAATTTTAAGTTTTTTTTATATTTAATTTTATAAAATTTTTATTTTACCATATATAATTTACATACACAATAGCTAGATGCTAGTACATTTAAAAAGAAGGGGGTGGAAAAGAAGAAAAAAAGGACAAGCTTTATCAACAAATGTCATCTTAGCATTAGCATTATTAGATTAATCCATCGTAATGCAAGGAAACACTATTTTAAGACTACTGATGTGATCCATCTATCTTCTTCGCCAATTACAGTTTACTCCCTCCATCACCGAAAGGACGAACAAAGTATATTAATGTAAAATTAGAGAAAAAATAATAGAAAAAAGTTTTAAATTTATTTTTAATAGTTTTACAAAATTATATAATGTGATGAATATTTTTATTTTTTTATAATAAAACACTCCATTAAATAACATACTTACCTTTCATTATATATAGTTTTATCTCATCTACAATTTTTTTTATATCTTTAATCATTAACGGAGATAGTACGATTTTAAATGCATATATTATAACCAAACCACATGCAGTTGCTGCTGTTATCCAATTTCATTAACGGTAACCTATTATTTTGTTCAGCTTCAGTTTGATTTAACTTGAAAATCAAAACTCAATTTGCTTGCAATCTAAAAACTGAATAATGCTACTACGACTTTATTTTTAGTCCGCATTTGTTGAACTTGATCGTGGTTGAACTTTTTGAAAACTAAATATATATATATATATATATATATATATATATATATATATATATATATATATATATATATTTTCCCAACATGAGAAATATTTTAAATTAGACTAACTAAAAAGTAACTGATTATGTGATGTTCCAAATTGTTCAAAAATGGTTAAGCTAACTCTTTGGTTTTTTCATTCCATTACTCGTTACTGATTAAAAATAATAAACAGACCTTCCTTCTGGTATGTTGAATCTTTGTTATTTAAAATAAGCTAGGATGGGATTAAATTAGATCATGACAACCGCAACACCAACAACAACAACAACAAAAAAGAAGAAGAAGAAGAGAAGAAGAAGTTTCTTTGAAGACAGCATGAGGATCAAATCATGCTCAGCTCCAAGACAATATTAGCAGCTATTGTCCACGAACTGGTGTTCAAAATTATTAATTAGTTACCCAGATAGCCCCATATGCAAGGGCCAATCGCCTAACATAATTTGTTGATTCATGTACTAGCCGAAGAACAAGAAATGTTAAATTAATGGTGACTACGGGGGAAGATCTTCGCTCTACTAATGTAGTAGTGATAATCAAATACACCCAATGTTAAGAAAAGTGAACCTAAAATAATCTTAATTTTAAGAATTATTTTTTCGTCTTTGTGCAATTGAATAGGAAATCAACAAACCCAATAATGAAACTCAATAATGAGAACAAAAATAACAAACAAACATCCACAAATATGACACAATATTTAACGTGAAAAACCTTTAAAAAAAAAAAATCACGGGTCAAACTCCAAATCTCTACTATATCAAAGTAATAGGCTTACAATAATTCTCTCAAGTTTTATGTCCTCAAGTTCTCAAGTTTTATGTCCTAAAACTTGAGGTTACACAATAAACTGATAGTACAGATTTACTTTTAATTAAATTGAAAAATCTAATTAATTTCACCACCAAAAACTAAAAATTAATTAAAACTGTTAATTAATCAACACCGATAATAAATCATGAACAAATACTTGTCTCTCTTCTTCCATTCGATCGCAATAAGACTTACCCTATTTGCTACCGAGATAACCTCAAAGTTGCTGCTGCAATCTTTTTCTTATTCCGTTGCATGCATACCTTTTAGCCTTCACACCAAAGGCCTGTATATATACTAATGATATAGTTGCCTGATGCCTAATTTGATTTAGAAAATCAATTCATATATCATCATACTCCTTGTTGGATTTGGCCAAAACCAACATGCTCACATGAAGACCAAATTAAAGGATATAAATCCTTTTCCTATTTGACGCCACGAAGATGCATACTCAATTAACCAATTGATTCCAATTGGGCCACGCATACATGCATCCCATAATTCTTTTCTTTTTCTAATTGGTTTCCAATAGCATTTCTACTAATTAATTAATATTAATAAGCTCTTCTTAATTAATTTAATTTTAACTAGAATTCTATCTCATAGTTGAGGATTCACACTCAAAAATCTCCCCCTCCAAATCCATGAGAGAGAGATTTCCATCGTGACCCCGTCTCTTAGAGTTAATCCCAACGAAATTTTGACTCAACTCAAGCTTCTTGAAATTTTCAACTGTCTTTATGTCCAGCTTTATCTTATCGACATGGTTTTTCTCGATAGGAAGATCCAACACAAACTTGACAGATTTTTTCTTGTCAAATTCTTTTACAACCACTTTGTTCCCTAGTTGCGAGCTGTCACTTTCCTTCTTCACTTTCGGTACCCATTTAAACCAAAAGAGCTTTCCTTTCATGGTTCTCATGCAAGGCTTTTCTCCTATCTTGCACGATTTTGTATCACATCCTTTTGTTCCTAACTCGCCCATCTTCAACTCCTCTCATCGTGTAAAGAGTGTCTATCCTCTTATCTCTAGCTACCACTAGAAACCCTTTGGTGAGTTTCCACTGACCTTCACCAAAGAAACAATTATAACCATTCTCATTAAGCTTACCAGTAAAGATCACATTAAGGCGGGTATTTAGAACATGTCTGACATCTTTAAGCATCAACCTCTAACCACTGTTAGTCTCTAAACAAATATCTTTAATGTCAATAACCTTTGATTCACTTTCGTTTCCCATCCATAAATAGCTAAAATTACCACTATTATAGGATGTGAAGATCTCACTATACGAACTACGAAGTAGCATGAAACAAAGCACAAAAATCAATCACCTGATCATTAACATTGCACTTGGGTTTAACATTGTACTTCGGTCGCAATAAATCTCTCCCTATTTGCTACTGAGATAACCTTACTGTTGCTGGTGCAATCTTTTTCTTATTCCGTTGCATGCATACCTTTTAGCCTTCACGCAAAGGCCTGTATATATACTAATGATATAGTTCCCTGATTCCTAATTTGATTTAGAAAATCAATTCATATATCATCATACTACTTGTTGGATTTGGCCAAAACCAACATGCTCACATGCGGACCAAATTAAAGGATATAAATCCTTTCCCAAATTGACCCCACGAAGATGCATACTCAATTAACCAATTGACTTCAATTGGGCCACGCATACATGCATCCCATAATCCTTTTAATTTTTTAATTGGTTTTCAATAGCATTTCTACTAATTAATTAATATTAGTAGACTCTTCTTAATTAATTTAATTTCAGCTTAGATTCTATCTCATGGTTGAGACCCACCAAAAACCTTCAAGACTGTTTATTTAAAGAAAAATCAACCTTTGGATCTCCGCACCAATAAATTTATTTATTACCCTTTCCGTTCCAAAAATTAAATGTTACCTTTTATTTTTTGTTTTTAAAAAAAAAAATAGAGATGCATTTATATTTTTAAAATTATGAAGTGATATAAAGTTACTAATATCTAATTATTTGTATTTTTAATTAATTAAGTACTATCATATCATTTTGTCACAGATATCATGATTATCTTTGAAAAATTAATTTTGTTAATAATTTTTTTTTATCCTTTTAAAAATGCATCCCTAATACGTAGCGAGGTCTGGGACTACGAGCTTGCATAACTAATGGCTCATCATGCGACCTATATGACTAGAGCATACGTTCCTCGTTACACACCCACCCGTGCCTCATTAATTCTACAATATTACTTTCCTTCGTTGATCTTACAGTAATCCAACTGCGTAAATATTTGGTATCATTAAGTATTTAAGTTAATTGGCCAGCTGTAATATAATAATTTAACGGGGACTGAGAAATCATCAATAGTGATGGTGGGCATTGGATCAGTAGTGTTACTATTGATCACGATAACGGGTGCACCAAGAGCCACTGCTGCAGACTGCACCACCGTGACGTCCCTCATCTCGGCTTGCTCGTCGTTCGTGATTTACGGGTCACCTGACCCGTACCCCGGATCCCCATGCTGCGAAGCAATGGCCAGCCTCAATAATCTGGCAGCCGACACAATCTATAATCGGCAATCTGTGTGTAGGTGCATAATGGGACTCATCACCGCATACAATCCTAATGCCACTGCCATTGCTACCGTCCCCGGTTTCTGCGGAGTTTCACTTGGCTTTACCATTGATCCTAACACCGATTGCAACTAGTAAGGAGAAGTACATATATAGTAGTACTCCATTTCTCTCTCTATTTTACACACAAATTAATAAATGCAACTTTGGTCAGTCCCAGCTTAAAGTATGAACAGAATATAATTTTGGTTGGCCTTCTTGTCATTGGCTCATACTCGTTTTTGGTGCAGCATTCCATGAGAGGATGCAGCCGGAAGGAAGGAAGCTAGCTCAAAGGCTTGATCAATAATTCAAATGTAAAACTTGGAAACCAGTTGTTAAATTTCCAGTAGCAGTATCATCAACTAGTGTAATTATTGGACTTTACGTGATGTTGATTAATGAGCATCCAAAGTTGAATTATGCGAGTAAATGAGACCAATTCCTCGAATGATTATTTGTGTCATATCATATCATTCCCGCCAGACCACCAAAAGTGCTACTATGTTACTCCGTGAATGCTTAGGGTATACTAAAGATTACTGCAGAAATGGAATGTAAATGTGAGTGTAATGTTCAAAATTAACTTCAACTTTAATGATTGGGTAATAAATTAAAAGTCCTTTGATCTGTTTCAAATCCTCTGCGGACCTAATTTGACATCATTACTCTTACTTTTTCCCATGCTACGTACAAAATCTCCTGTTCATCTGTGTGTTGAATTTACGAATATTCTATGTTAAAATTAACCTTACTCCATGCAGAACTGGGACAGTATATCAGAGTCACACATGGTGCTTGCATTGTCAGATGAGATCAACATCATTGCATAAGTAGCTTTTGAACAAGGCAGAATATCAACAAATTCATGCAATGGTTATGGACAACTAGGTATCTATCTAGATCAAAGATGTTAACGCAATATTAACATTTTTACAAGCAACATCACCATTTTTCTACCACTTGTCCATGTCAACATCTTTTTACAAGCAAACACTGATTCTTAAACAGCACACAGTTACAAAACCACCACACAATTAAATTTAGCAACAACTATAATTCACAATCCTCTGAGATCAAAGAAATTCCTATGATGAGTTTCTGCTACTGTCCGCTATGCTGATGTCATGTTAAAATTTCTGAAGGACAAGTTCGCACCATGATAAATGTACGTCATCCGTTCCACCACCCCACTACTTTATCATCTTCCGCGATTAGTGGAACTATAAACCGTTGCATCGGCTTGGACAGACATTCCAAGTTTACCCGAGCGACCAGAACCTGAATAAGGTATACTCCTGAAGTTACCATGTGAAGGCCAACCCCTCTCGGAGCTGGTATCTTCATCCCAATATCTGCGAACAAACCTCTTGGTTAAACCAGGATTGTCAAAGTCCATCATCTGCCTGGGGGCACTCTGGGACCTAACTTTAGCCCGAGATGATTCCGTGTAAGCCATGTAATTTGGGTGACCCATGTAACTGCTAAAGAAGCTTCGTGAGCACTCACACTTAGCAGGGGTGAAGGACCTTCTTCTACTACTCCCAGGTCTAGACGACACCGAGCACACTGGACTGTTCTCAGCAGCCCATACTGCTGCCTGATCAACTTCTTGATTGATTTTCAGTGAACTCAAATTTAGGAGATCTTGAGGAGAAGGACCGGGGTTTGATCTCTGAGATTTTGTTGAGTGCCTTGATAGGGAGTCAAATGGTGTACAGATCTTTTCATTGTGATTCCAAGCAGAAACATGCTGCGAACTATGAAAGGCATTGTCACCTTGCTTGAGATTCATGTGAGGCTTCCAGGTATCTACTTCAAGGACCTTGTCACTCTTCTCATCATCAGCATGCCCATTTTTGAGTGAGGTGTCTCTATGTCTGTTCCACGAATTCTCTTCCATCCAATGGTCCAACCAATTTGAGCCCATAGGCGTCCTCTGTGGTCCAATATTGTCCTTGATGTTGGATTTTGAACCACGTCTCTGCATTATTCGGGACAGAACTTTTGAATAGTATTAAAAGTTTGAAGATCCATATTATAACTTCAAATCTATCATAAATTGCTTTTAGGGCCGCACTCAGATGTTGAGATACAATTGGATCATTATATATAACACCGAGTGTAGTGGATACCTTGAGAGCTGACCCATTAATTTTGGTACCATATGTACGAAGTTGATGGTCAAACTTTTTGGGAGATGCAAGGCCCTGAGGTTGCCCATAGCATAACAACATAATCAGCTACCGATAAGAGTTTGATAATCACAATAACAACAACAGCACACCCAGAAAAATAGCCAATGCTAGTTTAAAATTCAAAGAAAAAACTGTGTCAATTAGCGAGTGCTTCTATTATAAAGAAAGTGATTTATTAATTATTTTAAATGAGTTAAGTGTACATACAGGTTGGTGGGAGTGGGAAGACTTGCTGCTAGAATGTGGTGACTCTGACATGTAAGCCCGATGAGCACAGGCTCGAGCCTGGATTCGGGCCATTCCCTGCATCTTCTGTAGCATATGTGTACTTTGTTTTCTTACAATGTGGCCTCTCACCAGAGCTTGAAGCTTCGCCAATCCTTTCAGCGCCTTTAATGCCTTCCTAGCCTAAAGTACCCACCATGACACAAATAATAAGATCAGCACATGCTACTTAGTACCATCCAGCATATACAATATGAAAATCTTGTTTTTTCAAATTTTTGCATTTTTCTAATTGATACATCATATGAAAGAGTAGGGACCCAACTTTACATGCATCATTTTCTCAAACATTGAAATGATAAACACAGTTGCACAAAGCCCATAAACACACTAAAGGTAGCTGGTGGATGAAAAACATTATATTTCCACTTAAATAATAAGGCCAGCCTTAAGCCTCTGTACCAAGAGGTGGCACACATTACTATCATGTTGAACAAGGAAAAAAGCATTGAGCAAGTAATGGGTGATATTCTAAGACCAAATTAGCAATGAACAGCAGTGCTAAACAAGAATTATAAAATGACAAAAGCACACAGGTTCTTCTGAATAATAATATGATAACGTAGAACAGTCCTATATCCATTTATTATTACCTGTTACGAAGTAGGAGCAGCTATCATGATTGAACTTGTTTGCACCCTAAAATGGTTATTAGATAGGTGAGCCACTATTTCATCTTTTCATCCACAAATTCAGTAATGAATTTAATAAAGACACCTTTAAATTGCTTCAAATTTGTTGAAGAATGTATACCAATATTTTTGGCTGTTCAAGGTCATGCTCAATAGAACCACCACGCACAAAAAAAAATAAAAAATTCATGCTCCAACCTAATACTAATTAGGTCAAAAATCAAATTCACATTTGATAACTAACTCAGTTTCAATTATGTCAAAGCTATGTAAAAGAAGTTACTTTTCGAAAAAGGACTTTTTTTGTTGAACAATTTTAATTTGTTTTTCAAATGGGACTGTGTGGAACAGACGGAGTAGTATTTTTTAACGAATCTAAATGTAAGCAATAGCTTCCATCCACGTGATTTGAACCAGAGGATGAATCCTATTTGTGAAAACAAGAAAAACTGTTCACAAAATTTGTAAAACCCAAAAACAAACATACGCCCACAAGCATAATTAAAGAAGCAAGAAGCAAAGACCACCCACCAAATTATGCTACTCTTACGAAATCCAAAGGGATTCAGGATTTCAGGATTTCAGGGGAGAAAAAAAAAACGGAAGTAAGAGTTACTAACCAGATAAGCTCTGAAGGCCGATTGAATCTTTACGGCCGCCAACTCGCGCTGCCGGTCACTGGCGCAGCTAACGTAAGTAGCTCTGCTCCCACCACTCGTTAGTCTCACCACTTCGGCGGCAGCCTGCGCAGCTGCAAGAGCTGCCTCAGCCACAGCAGCCGTAGCCGCCGCCACCGCTATGGCGCGGCTGTTGGCGTCCAGTGATTCGACGTATGGACTGGGGGTGGGCTCCGTAATTGAGCCTTTGGCCCCACCAGTGAAATGGCCATCACCATTGAAGGATCTGACAAAATCCCACTTACTCTTCTTATCCTTAGCCGGACGAGATTCAGCGGACGACGGGGAGGGCGAGGAGGAGGATTTCTTGGCGCCCAGTAATGAGCGGAACCACCTAGTAGTCTTACCCATCTGTCATTGTGATATCGGGAACTTAATTTGATGTGGGAATGAATGTATGTGTTGGAGAGAGATTTTGAGTTTGTGGAGGTTGTTCAAACTTGGGACCCGCGTGTTTTAAATCGGAATAGCTCGCAGATTATCCTTCACCCACCCAAAAACATATATACATACAGACTAGTAATCATCACTCCACTAGTATTCCATTTCCGGAAGTCTCTACTTTTTATTTATACCTTTGTTTATTATACTTCTAGTCATTGGTCAATACAATTTTTTATTTTATTTTTTGAAGCATAGTCAATCGATGTTAACAAGTTCTAATGAGAGGACAATATTTCCAGCACTTATATTTTATTTGTTTACACTATTCTCTAAAAATAATAATTTTTTTATGTACAATTTTTTACTTTCAATTTTATCTTTAAATAGATTCCTCAAATTTCCTTTTACTTTTTTTAGTTTTCACTTTTGAAGTAGTTTTGGAAAAATGCAAAATGAAATAGATTTAGGAAAAAAAAAATAATTAAAATTAATATTATATTCAATATTATGTCTGGATATAATGTATATATGGTAAATATTGGGCCTGATTCCTTTATCACCAAATTTAACTTCCTTCCCAGGCAGTAAATACAAAACAAGCTCTGGACTCGGTATGCTTCACGTGGGGCAAGGAAGGAAGGTATGTGCAGAAAAGGGTAGATTGGGTATATTATGATATTTTATGTCTTAAAATAAAAATATAATTTTAATTTTTCGTAAACAAACAAAAAAAGCATCCATCTAATTTTACAAAAAAAAAGGAGAGGAATGACACAAGTGTAACAAATATTATTTGTCATTAATGATTCAAGAAGAGTTGAGTAAGAGTAAAGCAACTTGTAAAAAATTTGGAAAAAAGTTGTTGGGAGAAATAATTTGTAAACCTCATATTTCTTATGGTAATTGAGATTTACATGGAATTTTCTATTTCTGTCAATAAAAAAAGAAACCAAAGATAATTCTCATCGGAGACTCATCAAATAAGTTTAATGCCCAGTGGTGACGAACAAAACCAGCCAATGTAAGTTGATACTTTGAATCACTTTTATGCTCATTGCAAGGATCAACATAAATTAACTAACACACAGCGTCAAATACATATAAAATGATAATAGGGAATAATAATGGAATAAGTTTTACAAGCACAACCTTTCAAACACAAACTTTCGTCTTATTATTAAAAAATAAGATCTGATACGAAAATCCGTGCAACTAGAGCGATCTATCTATTTGCAAATTTATTAGAATATACAGGGTGGTGGCGGTGGGTAGGGTAAAATTAAAACACAGACAACACTCTTTTTTCATTCCAGGATGTAAGTGAATAAAAACCAATCCAAGATGGATACTAAGCTAAAAAGTATGCATTTACACACTAATTGAGAAGGAGTATCGATCAGTTTCCATCACACTTCCACCTGGAGGTACGTACACAGCTCAAATAGTGACACCAGCCACAATGGTCATTTCCATTTACTCCTCGAAACAGCATCACCAGTCCTACCGTATACCTGCATTATTATTTAAATCATTAATCTTGTTAACACTCGATACTGATCTAGAGCAGAATTAATTCACTGAATGATAATTCCTGAAAAATCTCTCTTACATAAGTTCATAACAGGACTAACACGAATGAAATAATTGAGGAAGGTTCAATTTAATCAGTCAGCATTCACTTTCAACTGAAACAAGGGAGCTCTGGCCCTAGGCTCCCAATATTTGTCAAGTAACAACACACATACATTGTGCGGCATTCCAAAGATACATAAAATCAAAGATAATTTTCTTTTGTTTCACATGCACTTGAAACAGGTCTATATTTCAGTATGCACAGAATATACATCAACAAACAATACATGACAGGATTAAAATAATTGTTGAAGTACACTTACCCTGCAATCAGTAGCATCAGAGAAGCCAACCACAACACACACTGATAAGCCTTGTATTTGGATTTAACACGAACATCGGATGGAAGATTACGACGCTCTACCCAGCCGAACTGAGGACGGAGCAGAAAAACAAAGCCAAGGAGGAAACCCGCCAAGAATCCACCAATATGGGCATAATTATCGACATGTGGGAGGATTCCAACAGCTAGGTTTATTATCACTATGACTATAAGTGTAATTATTGCTGCAATCTAAGATCAATAGAGGGAGGGAAATTAGCAAAGATGCAAAAGCCCATGAACTCCCTAAATCAAATGCATCAATCCATCCTGCTGTAGACTTTTGTCAACAAACTATAAAGGCTCATTCTGTAAACAGAATGTGAACACCAGTGAGACCACATTAAGAGTATGTTTGGGATTGCTTAAAAATGTAAAAATGTGATTACAGATTCTGATTAGTGCTTTTAATTATAATCAGTTTTAAAAAAATAATTCGTTTGGTAAATAAAAAACATTTAAATGAGTAATAAGTGAAAAATGTTTGGTATAAAAAATTGTTAATCGCTTATTTAAAGTGTAAATTACTAAAAATGAATGTTTTGAAAAATAAATATGGGTAATGGTTGGAATTATTAAAATAAATAAGGAAAGATTAGTAATATACTTGATCAAACCTAATTATTTGTACAAAAAAGTGATTATAAGCAGTTTTAAAATCAACTTATCAAATACTTTTTACTTCTTGAAACTGATTATAAGTAGGTTTGACCACTTATAAGTGATACCAAACACCCTCTAAGACAATTACAGGGCAGATATACAAAAGAATCCAAAGATCTAAAAACCATGATTGGCTTTTGCTGACCTTGTTGGTATATATGGTCCAATTTGTTATAAGCTCTGAAAGCATGGCTCCAAGTAGACCAAATAAAGCCCCAGAAGCACCAACGGAGATGTTTTTTTGAATAAATAAAGCAGAAAGTATGCTCCCACCAAATCCTGACAACAAATAGACAATTCCGATCCGTACTACAAAAACCCAAGTATAACAAGTCAATGAGAGGGTAGATTAGAAAAAGTCTATGTTTAACCTTTATCGAGAATTCATCTACATGTATGAAGTGTAATACGAAAAGAGAACAAACTCAAACCAATCTACTAATTAAATTACACTAATCTAAACATTACTAATAACGGGTTAAATACATTTTTGCCCACTAAACTGAGTTCATGTTCACATTTACATCACTAAACTAGCTTTTTTTATCATTTCACTCACTCAACTAAAAAGTAATTACAAAAAGTTACAAAATCGGTCCAACTTGTTTGACTTTTAACACAAAAATTACATGTGCTGCAACGTGAAAGAGAGAAAATCCAGGTGTTAGGCATTTTTCTTTGTAACATGCCAAGATGGAAACATGTATAAATATAATACTAAATTAATTAAAATCAAATAAATAAAAAAATCTATTCAAAATTAAAACATATTAAAAATAAAATTTTAAAATTTATTTTAATCATTAATATTGATTTGGGATGTTAAAACTTTGGTATTATAGCATGTTAAAAAATATTTTAGTATATTAATATTTTTGTTTAATATGGTAAAATGTTAAACAAATTAAATAAATTACACATAAATATGTAATTTTATTTTTATTTAAATAACTCATTAATTTAATTAACCTCTCTTTAGATAAAACTAAAGTTAGCAATATAAAATATCAAAACAAGTGGTCAAAATGATTTTAGCTTCACATGAGTCGAGTAAACTAGACCCATCATCGTCCCCGAGCTAAACTACCAATATCTAAAATATACCACCCAACCTTACTTCCACCACGACTTGGGTAGTGAGTTCTACCACAACCTCCACCATAACCACCATCTCCGCCTTCCTTCGGCCACCATCATAGCCGCCGCCTCCACCTTCACGGCAACAACCTCCATAGTCACGATCACCTCCATAACTACCTCACGGCGTCTACCACTGCGGATCCACCATCACCGCTCTTTCTTCCAATAAAATCCATGACCAAATCTAAATCGAACAAACACAAAAAAGTATATACATACACACATACATAATTAAAAGTTGGAATCCATCAATCTTCGCGTCAATCGGATCAAATCGTATACAGCGGTGGTAATCTATTTCTGATGTATTGTTTATTTTAAGAATCTGAAAAAATTGAAAATTTTAGACCAATCATTAGTACATGTGTGGGTCTAATTAGAATTGATTTTGGACAAAGTTAAAAATGATGGGTGATGAATTGATAGCTGATGGTGGAGGTGGCGATGTTGGCGGTGGAGGTGGAGGTGAAGATGAAGGAAGGAAGAAGAAGAGTTTAAAGATATTTTTGAAAATATAAACCTAAAGTTATTTTGTTATATTTTTTATGCAATATTTTGTTATTATTATTACTATTTTCTATCTAAGGTGGGCCTTATATTCCACATAAGCGTGACCATGTAGTGCCATGTAGATCTTCTGTTAAGTTTTTAATAGAGTACACGTTTTTTTCAAATTTTGTAAGTAATTATTAGTTCAATGAGTTAACTAATAAACAATTCAGTGATGTAAATGTAAAAACGACGTGGGCAAAAATGAATTTAACCCTACTAATAACATAACAAAACCAAACTGAAATAGTGAAAATCCTATAACTCAATCAATATCAAAGCTGAAGTTTTGCCAAATTGTTAAAAGATATTAGGGACAGGACAAAAATAACATACCAAAACCAAACTGTTGTTCCAGGCGAAAGCCAATAAAGATAAGGCTCAACATATTTGCTATGAGATGAATAATTCCAGCATGTAACCACATACAAGTGACAAGCCTCCATCCTTGATCCTTATGCACCACTTTCGTCCACTCAAGTGCTCCCAACTTCTCTAATCTTCAAAATAAAATAGGATTTAAAATTACAACTATTTGTCAGCAAGGGAACTCTCAAAACTTCCTATCTTCTTAACATTTTTTTTTAAATGCAAAAGGAGGGACAACATCTTATCTAATTTATACTGTGTTGCTCACTAAAAAATCATCATCCATGGTCAAATTTCCTATAATAACATATGCTTAAATAGAAATAAGAGAAGTCCACAAAGATACTAATGTCAACGACATAAGAAAACTTATTGATATATTCAAGGAAGGAAAGCAGCTTCCACATTAAAATAGGAATTGCAACCTTTTGCAGCACTACCAATGAAGAAAACAACTGGAAGAAATGGTTTATCACAGAATTATATTGTTCTTGAATCTGAACAGACATTTAGTAACATGAACCAATCTTTCTATAGCTGTCTAGCATTAATTTATATCAGTTTTCCAAACTGACAAATGGCTACATCTCAAGCCACAAATGTATGCATCTTATGAATATATTAATAGCAGTTTTGTTAAATTCAAAAGGAAAGTTTAGCATTGGTATTGATTGATGTTATTCTTATCTATCTTGTCAGAGACCAATGAACTTTGAAGATATCACATTATATTCCATAGAAGGTTTCGCAAGTTATCCTCATACATGGTTTTTCCCGAGTTCAGTCCTGAAGAAACAATGAAGTCCGTGATTTGGTACATAAGTTCTATCAGAATTTCTTCTACCAGAATTTCTTGAAACTCTGGCAACTGCAGATATTTAGCACAAAAACTGTGCCGTACTGCAGTTTAAAATATATTGGTAGCTGGCTTAGCATTTTAATAGGAAAGTTTTAGCATGCCTAACTGATGGTGATGCTATCTCCCTGATCAGTGACCAATGAAATTTTAAACCAATCTCATTATACGTGACTAAAAAAAGCAGTTCATATTTCAATTATGAATACATATTTTGTAAGAGTTTTCATTATCCATGGTCTTTGCAGATGTCCAGAATGAATATAGCCTACACATGTATTGTACAATCTGCTAAGAAACAACCAAAGCAATGAAGATAAATTAACAGTTTGAAATCAGAATCAAAATCTACTCAAAGCAAAACCATTTAGATCATCCCAATTCTAACGAAAAACAAAACCATAGTATGTGTCAAGGAAGCATAACACCAATGTAGTTAAACAAGTTGACATAACCAGCCAATTCTGCCTCCTTACATCTATGGATATGAGCCCTAAAAATCCGAAACAATAGTCTCGCATATTCGTTCCAGAAGATTCCAAAATTCACAACCTTCCAAATAAACACAAGACTTAACCAAGTAGAACCCAGGAGATGGAAGTCAATATAGTAATAACAATTCAAGCATATAGAGCCACCACTATTGCAGCCCAATATAAAGTATCAACAACCAAGGTAAAATTTGTTAGGTTGATTATCATGTCACAATAATTCCAATTAAGAAGTTATATATGAAGCAAAAACGAGGGAAGTGAGGGATTAGCGTGAATAATCAGAAAAATTAAGACATCCAGTATTAAAGAAAAAGGGTTTACGTTGAGGAGGAAGGACCAAAAAGAGGATTCTCCCTGAGGGGCTGAAAGGAAAACCTGCCCAGAAACCTAGCGACGCACTTGGAACCGCCAGAAATAACATGTTTGGGGCAGTTATTGATGTACATGACAACAATAAACATAACAATGTTTGCGACAACAAACATAGGAATCAACCATGATGTCCATTGGCTGTCTCTGTCCTCAACCGCATAGGATGATGATGACGAGTAGTTGTTCACCCTTGTGCTTTTCTCTCCCCTGCTTTCGATATCCTCTCCTGGCATGATATTCTCTCTCTTCCTTTTCTACTATCAATTGTAGAGAGAAAGGATACAGAACAAGTTGGTGGTGAGAGAGGTGGTTTACTGAACAAGTTTATGCATAGGCTATGACAGAGAGAGACACAGGGAGAAGGAGAGGGAGAGGACGTGGAGAGTTGGTGCCGGTCACAAGCAGAGAGTTAGCCGCGTCGGGATTTTATCAGGTGCGGACGGTATCTTTTCCATTCAATAAAAGGAGTAGTGGTAAGTTGCATACGTTAGTGAGTTGTCATGTAGCGTTGGCGTGACAAAATGCGACTGTTAGTGAGTTGTCATGTAGCGTTGGCGTGAAAAAATGTGACTGTGAGCTGCATCAATCGGTTGATTTGGTTCCTTCGCGGTTACTACTACTATTTGAGTACCGAACAGACCGGGCCGATCAGGGGTTACTTGAAATCTTAAATAACCGTGTCAGCTTCAAGCCGTGTTTAATCTGAATTGTAAACCGACTTCTGAGCGTTTTAAAATTTATTATTTTTTAAAATGTCAATTTAAGATATATACTTATTACTTGCATTTAATTAGTACTGTACTAACTTTTAAAAATTAAACAGTTTTAGTTTAGTTTTATAATACTATCATATTATTAATTTTATAATATCATATTAATCAAAACCTTTCCATATGCATACTTTTTAAAAATCACTTATTTCTTTATTGTATAAAATTTTATTTTCAAAGTAAATTTATGATATAATATTGGATGCAATTCATTTAAATTTTAAACATGATAAATCTTATTAATGAATTCTATCTACTATTTAGACAATTTAAAAGTTTATAACTGTTTAATTTATTTTAATTTTAAAATATCTCAACTTGTTCAAAAAGTTAATATTAACTTTATATTTTTAAATAAATGAAAATTTGAAAATAAAACAGAACCAAGTTGAACCGATCCTAGGAGGGTAATAGTTTCATAGATCAAGGGACAACTGTGAAATGATTCGAAAAAAGATATAAATTAGGCCGACTCTACAATTTTGAAATTCCCATCATCAACTCTAAGAAATGAATAACATGAATACACTTGGACATACAGCTATGCAAAAGGACAGCAGATGGCGTATATATATTTGAATAAGTTTAGATACACAAATTTAGAATACAACTTTAAATATCATATATACATCATAATAATTAAAAAGTAAAATCTAACACAAAAATCTGTATCAAATTTAATTTTTAATAATTAATATATATATATATATATATATATATATATATATATATATATACACACATATAGTATGCGTAAAATTGTCCATATATAAATGTCACTCCAAGGAAATAGATTGAGTGGAGTTCATCCAACCAACATCCACCGGAAGACAGATGTCATTTCAGGTTGATGTGGTGTTGTTGCCAAAGGTTTACGCGTACCAAATGATCCCAATTTCTAACGTCATCACTCCGACTGTCCTGTTAGGCAAACAAACATACTATTCTCTCTTTGCAAAAGGAAAGCCACACGAATATGGGCTTGGGTTACTACTTTATTCTAGCATCTGCTTACAAACAAATGAACTACCTACCAACTATTCTCCAATTCCAAACCACCCACGTGGCTGTTCCCCTACGCAGCCAAGCCACCTCCGAGTAGCCTCCTCCTTCACTATAAATCTGAATGCAACACTATATTTCAAATTTTGAGACTCCTGCTGCACAATAAATAGAATGCAACACTAGCCAGATTTCAAATTTTAATAAAGAATGCGGGCATACATAGAGACCAGGCCTTGGTGCCGAGAACCACTGCTCAACATAAAAGAAAAGTTTTGCTATATGTAATGACCTATGTAATGATGTGTACAATGACATAATGTAAAAATAGTAGAATCCACCATTTTTACATTGTGAGTCCCACCATTTTTACATTGGGTCATTGTACACGTCATTACATGGCAAAATTCATAAAAGAATGCAGCTAACATATAAGATAGGAGTCCCTTCAGGTACATCTTGAGAACCCTTGTTCTATTTCTCAGAGTGAAAGAGAAAAAAAAATTAAAAATAATCCATTCGTCAAAGTAAGAGGTTTTCTCCCATCATTGAAAATGATCGAATGTAATAGATCAATGTAACACGAAAACACAAACCATACTTGATTACATATTTGTGGAGATCCGCAAAGAATTGTAGCATCTCCTTGCTCATCCTTTAACTCGCATGTTAGAATCTTTGGAGAAATATATTGAAAGTAAGGTCTTGAACTTACACAAATATCCAACTCAAAGAGTGTGCCTCTCAACAACACAGTCATCAATCATACAAAAATGACAATATTTCCAACTTAAATAGTACCTAGACAGTGAAAAGGGATCACCAATAAGAGTTCAGCGCTTCCCACCACCTCCTCCAAGTTTGGGGCCCTTGCTACCCTTGGCCACATTACCCTTGCTACCTTGACTCTTCTTGGCCGTCACCTCAGATTTCTTGGCTTTCTTTTCATCCTTAGTTTTCTTAATCCTTTCTTTAATTTCACTGCAGTTAACAAAAATAACGTGATTTATTCAGCTCTTATAACTAAAACAATTATATGAATTCTCGAGATGGGAAGTAATCCTACCGGAGAGCTGCCTCTCGAGCTGCATCACGAACTTCAGGTTTCTCAGTTCTTCTCTTCTGTATAACCTCCAAAGTAGCACCCACAATAGACCTTGAATACGGTTTCTTGGTTGCACGACGCCTCTTTTTAACAACTTCTTGAGCACTGTCCTGCAAGTGTTTATAGGAGACAAAGTCAGTTCCAAGCAAATAAACTAGAATTTGTATACACACGGAGCACACAAATGACTTTACTTGCGATGTCAAGGCTTATAAATTATGAAAATATAAGAAATTCTTCTCACCTTCTTATGCTGCTTCCTGTACATTGCTGTCCAAGTGAGCTTCGAGGGCTTCAATCGGTTATGAAAGTACCTCTTGCATTTGGAATTTGCGAAAAGAAAAACCTTTGATAAACCCAAAAAATTTCACGTCATTAAGTAATAAAGTAACAATCCTAAAAGAGGAATTATAAACTAGCAAATGAAGTAAATGATCAACTAAAGCATGCCCATTAAGATTTTTGTACTGAAAGAAGCTTGATAAATCACTAGTGACTACCTGAGAATCTGAACGAACAAATCTAATACCCCTGCCAGGATAAATTTTTGCCCCACTAAAGCGGCAGAGTTCAGTCCTGAAATTCCAAAAGTTTAGAAGAAAATAGAATATTTGCAGTCTCGCATATAACAGGATTGAAATTTTCTTTATTTATATTAATTTAAACATGTGTCTAATTTAGTAAAGCCTGCCTGAATGAGATATTGTACAATAAAAAAGGCCAGATTTATTTGATGGAATCTTAAAAATTAAATAAAATAAAATGAACAGAGCCTAAGAACATAACACCTTCTTTAACCCAACTCTTACGCAGCAACCAAATGACGAATTATAATATAACGCTAACAAAACAGACTTGATAAGATATGCTACGTCTTAAATCACTCAGATTTTTATTGGAATTAACTTTACAAAAAAAATCCATCGTATTTAAAAAGTTTAATATCCAATTCATTCATTTCTCGCCAACTAAACAAATTATTCTAGATCATTAATTCAAAATAATAAAATGGGGAAAGTCAAAGGAAAACATATGATGAGTTACGGACGAAATACAGAAGGAAGAATAACGTACTTGAGAACCATGGCGGCTGCTGCTAGTCACTTGATGAAGAAACCCTAGACGGATGAATTTTTGGTCGATATGTAGTCCTTGTGCGCATCAAGTTTTCATATTCTCCTAAAGTCCCCTAAAGATTGATAAATACCATTGTTACCCAAAAAATTACACAACATATTTCATAATAAGTATGGAATTAGGAAATAAAAATAGTGGGAAATGATTAATATTTCCCCGTCTAAGGATTTAACACTAGTCGTAAAAAATTCATAGTTAACAAATCATTTATTAGTGCCTGTTTAGGGAAGAGCTGCAGCAAAACAAATATTCTTTTTTTGTTTCAAAATAAAATATCAATATTGACTTTTTAAATCATTCTGAAATATTATAAAATAAAATTAATATAAATTGTTTGAATTTTAACTGATGCAATTATGAAAATAATAAATTATATAAAAAATATTATTAATTATAAGATTTGAATCACACCAATTTTTGAATTGAAAAACAACTTATATTAATTTTTAAAAAGTTAAAATTGATATAATTAGTTTAAATTTTAATGTGCTTTTCAATTTTGATATAATTACTTTATTTTTGTCGATATTATTATAATATAACAATTATTTTAAAGGTGTTATTAATTATGATTTTATTTTTTTTGTACAACTTAAATTAATCAGGTTATTTTAAATATGAAAATATTTTAAATTTATCTTTTACAATTAATATTGAACACATATTTTAAAACGAATTCATTACTTATCAAAACTGAATTGTAAGTGAAATTACTACTTGCATAATTTCACTGGTTAAGTGTATGTACTAGGTTGAGGTTTAATTCGTACACCTCCAGATGATATAGGGGTAAAAATTGTAAGATAATATCTGCTGTTGTCTTTAGCTCCCAGCTAGGTTGAAATATATCATTAAAATTTATTTTTAATTCAATTAATTTTTGAAAGATAATTAATTTTGGGCATAGCATGTATTTGCGTTGGGAATTTAAGCGTCTGTACACCTCCTACGCAATAATTATTATTAACATTTTTCGTATGACTCTATTCATAAAAAAATATATAATTATTATTAGTCGAGTTCCACTAGTAACAATAGTTCTGCCTTCTCATAAGAACAGGCAACGGGACCACGGGTCGCACGTTTCAGAGTGAAGTCATATCTTAGGCAGAGCCTGTGCGCAAGCCTGACCCGGGGTGAGGAGATTAGTCCGACTGCGGTTGGGATACTCTACATTGTCAAAAAAAAAAAAAAAAACTTTTAATATTCCTAACATTTTGTATATTTGTATATATAAGTACCGATACAAATACAACATAAAACATAGCAAAAAAACAAATATACACACGCGATTATAATGTACGGTAGGTGTGGACCATATATGTTATCATTTATCGTCATATATATGTTACATATTATAATAAATTAAAAAATTATTAATTATATAAATTCTAGCAAAGAGAAATCATATTCATATGTAATTTCTTTATTGAAATGCTAATATTTATTTATTAGAAATTTTGTTACGTCTTTCTATTGTTATTTTTTTATTTCTCATGAAATTCTTTATTTTATATAATGCATTTTCACGGGCTAAAAAACTAGTTAAATTATAATATAATATGTTCTTAAAAAAAGGAAAAAAATATTTATATTTTAACTTTTATCATTTGCGTTCTGTCTTAGTTTTAGAGTTCCTCTTTGTTAGTGATGTTATGGTCTTAAAAGGAATATAAAAACATATGTAATTACTGATCAATTATTCTAAGAAAAAGATATATAAAGTGAGTTTTAATAATATAAATTCATATTTATTTATTTATTTTGCAAAAGTATAATATAAAGCTACATAAACATAGTCACACGAACACATTGAATAAATATAAAGCTATTGTTTCACATGAAAGTCACACGCGTTTTATTGTTAAAAAGTTTAACTTGAGTTAAACCTATTTTGTAAACAAAATTAAGTTCAATTAGTCAAATGTAATAAATTAAATTCAATGATATAAATATAAATTAGACCCCAATTCAATGATTGAAAAAACATTTAACCTATTAAGAGAGACAAAATATTTGAATCAGGTTAATCAAATATTCATACATTTTCTTATAAGATCAAATTAAGAAATACATCAAATAAAAATTGTAAAAATAAGATTTTTGAAAAAAGAATATAAATAAAAAGTTAAACCCACATTCATGCCTGGTTGGAGAGGTCGTATGAATAATCAAATTCCAAATGACTGTTTGTTTATCATTATTTTGTAACTTCTTGGCAAAATAGCTAATTACACAATTCTACAACTACAAGTATAAAACTAAAAAAAATTATTAGATCAAACTTTATTTATAAATTATAATAGACTCTTTTTGGTTTTTATCCCTTAGGAGCAAACACAATAGAGACAAAGTAGTAACAAAAGACAATAAGAAAGGATTTCAAGCATCAACCTAATGCACTAGACTTGCACGTAGAACCACCATTTTTATCTTCTTCTTTCTTTGCCAAATGAAGTATTTGTATCGAGAGACGCCAAAGCAGCTGCAGAATTGTATTTTAGTATGAACGTCTCAAAATATGTTATATTTTTGTTCCAAAACATTAAATGTAGAAATTCAAAAGTTTTTTACTATTCACTTAAACTTCTATTACACAAACATGATTACAACTTATTTAATAATTTATAAATAATTAATCAACCATAAAATTAATCTTAACCATTAAAAGTGGAGCTTTATATTAAAATTTGTGTCATGTCTCACTTTTTAATAGTTAAGATAGATGTAACGGATAATTTTATGATTAAATATTGTGTATGCAGACTTATCTTTTATATAATTGTTGGGTCATACAATCAATGAGTAGGTCTAATTTAATTAATAGAAATATAAGATTATTCCTCTAGGATCTTCATGTAAAATAGCAATAATATTTATAAAATATAATAATCACATGAATAAATCTATAATACTATATTAAAAATCCTAATATAAAAGAAGATTCCCATACGAATTAAGTCATTCAAATAAACGTATCCAAAAATGATGGTATATCTAGTATGTCCTTGCAACGCTTTATTTGTCGGGCAACAAATACTCCTCGCAGAATTCACATGTTGTAGCTCACTTGTAAGTCGCTACATCTGCACGTTACAATCAAAAAACATAACCATATATTTTCCCCGCTCCCATTCCCATTAAGATACTACAGTAATATATATAGCCATGAAAGGGTTTATCCTTAAAATATAGTTATCCAAGTGGGAGACGCCGAGACGGCAAGGTTATATATATCAAACCTATACAAGCTAGTATCCTATAGCGGCGATGTAGGATTTGCCTCCATATGGGAGGGGCCCGGGAAGATGAGTATGAGAGCAAGTCTGGCAGTGACAATTTGGAAGCTGCATCAGGTGAAGATCAAGGGATGAATCCGGGAGGAAGAAAAAATAGAGGACACACTCCCTATCAAATTCAAGAGCTTGAAGCGCAAGTATTTCCACATTTTAGTGCAATGTAGTTTACTTCCGTGTTTATTTAATTAATAATTTTGTTTCTTTTTTTCTTGGATGCTCTTCTGCTGTATTATTAGTTCATTCAAGGAGAATCCTCATCCTGATGACAAAGAAAGATTGGAACCTGAGCAGAAGCTAAGCTTGGAAATCAAGCAAGTCAAATTTTGGTTTCAGAATAGACCAACATAGATGGAGGTAATTTGGTATGTGATAAATATTGAATTTTTAAAAGTCAATTTAATATGTTTTTATATTTAAAATTGATACAAATTTATTTAATTTTTTTATACAATAATAAATATTATAAATTATTTAAAAAGTACTATTAATTATGTGATTTATTGTTTTTAAAATTTAAAAGTGTCATATTAATTTTATATTTAAAAATATATCAATTAATTGTTAAAAAATCAATTTTGATCTTACATTTTAAAAATCAGTCAATATATTATGACGAGAGGTTGCGCTATTTGCTGACAAGAAACTGCTTTCACAAGTTAATCAAATTGTTGCAGTGTTTAGTTGATATAGTTTGTAATGCAAGCATAGACTTTTAGATCAACTCAGCCCGGGCAGTCAGCTATAACACAGTGCTCAAATTGCTAAAATCGTCATTAGTGCTCAAATTGCTAAAATCGTCATTAGTGCTCAAATTGTTTTCTCCGTTGCTTTTACAGTTGCTTTCGGAAGACCTAATTATTAGGTGCAAGTTGAAAATAAGCTGCATGTTTTAAGCTTTAAGCTTTCTCACCTACCATTAAGTGTGTGTGTGTGTGTGTGTGTGTGTGTGTGAATATATATATATATATGCTCAATCTGTCCATAATATAGGGTAAATCAATTTAATATTTTTTAAAATTTAAAATTGATATGAATTTATTTAATTTTTTTAATGCAATAATAAATATTGAAAAATTATTTAAAAAACACTATTAATTATGTTGTTTATTATTTTCAAAACTTAAACGTGTCATGTTAATTTTAAATTTAAAAATATATCAACAGACTTTTAAAAAATTAATACTGATATTATATTTTGGAAGAAAGTCAATTATATTATGACTAGAGGATGCGGTATTTGCTGCCAAGAAGCTGCTTTCACAAGTAAACCAAATTGCAGTGCTAATATTGATTTAGTTTTGTAATGCAAGCATAGACTTTTAGATCAACTCAACCTTGGCAGTGAGCACAATGCTCAAATTGCTAAAAGAAAAATGATATATATTGTTTACGTCGATTTTTTTATTACCGATTATATAGCTAAGCTTTAATAATAATTCTCTTGAAGATGTGTGTAATAAGTGAATTTTTTTTATAATTTTATCAAATTTACTTATTTCGTAATTATAATTCGATACAAATTTATGGTAATACAAGAATAGACGACTAATGCTAAAATCATCATTAGTGCTCAAATTGTTATGTCAATTGCTTTGGGCCCATGTGATGGCGACTTATGAGGAAACATAACTGTAGTTTGGCCCATGTAAATTGCCAAAATCATCATTGGTAGTCTCTCGCTCCCTCCCTCGTCGATCAGTGAGTCTCAAGATGCAAGTCAGTAGCCAATATTGCAACTACTTGTTTATTATGAGAATTTGTATATTGATTTTGAAAAGTAAACCCTTATTTTGGGACGGGACGGGACGAAATGTGCACTTAATACAGGGGTGGCTTAAGATAATTTGGGGCCTAAAGCGATATTTTTAATAAGGCTTTCTATGTTGGTACATCTTTTATTGACTTTTATGGTCAAATTGGTCATTTGTTAAATAAATATATCTTATTATTATTTAATATATATGTAAAAAGCCTATAAACATTATAAATTATATAAAATTTCGTACTAATTTTAATGTTTATTTTTTTTAAAATCTAAATATATATGTTTAATTATTAATTTTTAAAATGGTCAATTTGACTATAAAAATCAATGGAGAACTTTTATTTTGGGACGGAGGGAGTATTAATAATTTTTATTTAAATGAGACTTTTTTTTATACTGTTAATTTTTTTTACATATTTAATATTTGAATTGGATTATGGGCCCTAAAAAATTATTTGGCTTATATTTTTATAAGACCTTTTTATATGAATTATTTATGATATTCAAAAATTTGGGACCTTTCTTGAAATGGGGTATAAAGCCCAGGCTTTTTTTTTTTATAAGGTAGGGGCAGCCCTGACTTAGTATCGATCGCGCTCCATGTTCATAATTCATAAAACTTGAAATTAAGAGCTAGCTAGAGAAGCTTTCCTTCCCTACATGCACCAGCAACATGCCAACATGTAAAAAAAATGTTGTTTTACTTGATTGATATATATATATATATATATATATATATATATATATATATACCCTAATTAATTAATAGGAGATCAGATAGAGGAGTAAAGTTTCGTCTGTTGAATCATGAAAAGCTAGCTTTTCCAGTTTGATTCAGTGGTTAGTTGGAAGATTTTTTATGATGTATGTATGTGAAAGATGATGTCTTCTTCTCCAACCTAGCTAGTTAACCGGCCCAACCACAATCTTTCATGTCAACAACTCATATATAATAATAATACTACTAATGAAAAAGAAAGCACCATCGATCTCTCCCTCCCTCCCTCTGTTTGAATAGGACGTGCGCAATAAAGGCACAAACATGAAAACTGCTCTTCTTCTTCTTCTTCTTTTCTTTTTTTAATTATTTGGGCTTTTAAATATTTTAACTTGGTTTTCACTACTTGTATTAATTAATTTGTAGGTGCTGTTTTTGAGGGCAACAAAAAAATATTCCTTTCTTCATATACACTTGAAAAGAGAAAAGTACGTATATCATATTGGCTTATCATAAAAGAAAAGAAACGAACATGCATGATATATATGGACAGCTGGAAAATAAATAAAATTGTTTCTTCCTTTTTTCTCTCTTTTTACCACCACACTAAAAAGTAATCATGTTTCTTTTTCAGTCAGTCTTCTATCTCAATTCCACCCGATTAATTTTCGCAAGAATCCTTTGCTTATTGATCGAGAAGCATGTATATATATATATATATAGTAAAATGATTCTAAAAATTAATCTTCTCTTTCCCATATTAAAAGGTGAAAGTGTACGGTCTCTTATTTTAAAGCAAAATAACTTTTTATTGTTGCCATATTAATACTCCTCCCATCCCATCCCATCCCATATTTTATAGGATTTCTCAAATAAAGTTTACCCAAAATATTATGCCTACTATTTGTCCTCGACTTGTATACTAGAATGTGGCGCATTAGAAAAGGGATAAATATATAAATACAATAACAGGTAATAATATTTGAATACTACACTTATTTTTATTATTAAATAGTATTATGTAGTATTAAAATTCATGTCATAAAATACTATTTAATGGTGAGAATGTGTGTAGTGTTTGATATTGTGTACAATTATTATGTTTATAAATTTATTCAAAAAAAAAGTATATGTAGAGATACAAATTCCAAAATTTTAAGATTAGCCTTAATTATATTTAGAGTAACAGTACCGGTAAACTCGCATAATCATTCTAGTCTAACATAAGGAGAAGGGAATAAAATCTTACATCAAATAATAATAATAATAACTTTCTTTTCAAAATTTATGTGTGAAAATGAAAATTGTAATTAAAGAAATTAAATGGAGTACTTTTTTATTGATTGGATAGAGGGAATATTTATTTCTTAAAAAGTAAAAGTTTATAATTTCATGTGACTACTGATATTATCTATGTACCAATTTAATTGACCTTCTTCATTTGTTAAATAATTATATAGTTGAAGATGTGGGATGTTGATTAAGGAAGTGTTTGATAAAATTAAATAAAATAGTATTGAATATTTAAGTAATTTAAATTAGTTGAATAAAGTAGAATTTTAAATTAAAAAAAATATTTGATAATTGACATGTCTGAAACATTTAAATAAAATATTTTTATTATTTTACCCTTTTAAATTTTTTTAAAATTATTGTAAATTTATTTAATAGTACTTAATATTATAAAAATATATATATTAAATATAAAATATTTCATTCAGCTGTTGTACTTAACTATTCAGTCAAGAAAATTAAACTTAATTATTTAATTTAAAATTTTAATTAATTTAACTATTTAATAAATTTTTATTTAAAATAAATATATTAAATAATTGATCAATTTAATTATTTAAATATATTAAAATATAAACAAACAGCTCTAAGACTTTCATCTTGCTTTCTATATATCAAATTAAAGTGAGAAATGGGTATAGTTGGGACCGGAAGCATTTTAAAATTTTAAAAAATGGATCAAATAAACTGGAAATAGGGAGTTGACTGGTGATTAATTATTATTGAGTAGGAGTACTACCTATCTTCAGGTATTTGTTGTGTTGGGAATCGTGTTGTAAAATCCGGCGGTCAGTATTTGACAATTTGTTTCGATTAATATATGGATGTAACTCATCTCATTTTATTATGGATGTTCTTAATATGCCTTCTTATAACACATATTAAGCATATCAAATAAAATATGAGATTTATTAAATATTATTTATTTATATATTTATATTAAATTTAATATATAAAATTTATTAATATATTATTTTTTTATACATTGAATTTAGTATAAATACATAAATAAATAATATTTAATAAATCTCATCTCTTATTTTTTGCATTTAATATGTGTTCTTGGGGCATATATTAAAAAAATCCTTTTATTATTGCCTAGAAAAATGAGTCCACGCGTAGTACAATTTCTTACTTGCCTCACGGACATCCTACAGATTCACTTCTTCCAATTCCACCCAACATCGAATGGTACAAAGGGAGAAGAAAAATCGAATAATTGAATTTATGGAATATACACTTTGATATATAAGTTTTACCTTTTAATTTAGAATTTAATACTCTCTTTTTTTTTAATTATACAGTTCATTTTAAAAGAAAATTATCATTTTTAAAATATAAAATATTTTACATATATTTATAAAAAAACATTTTCTGCTCTACTCTAAATAATTAGTATATAAGCAATAATGAAATTTCAAACTAATATTAATATTATTAAAATTTCTTAATCTGTGTAATTATATCTTAAACAATTTATATAATAAAAAAAAGAAATACTATGCCAATTACTAACTTTCTTGTATAATTGTATGCAAATTCCAACAATAGCATTTCATTCGTAATAAAAATTACTTTGAAAAGAGACATCTAATGACATAATATTCTTAATGGTCAAAACTAGCATGATAATTTAATTTTTCATGTCATAGCTATTAAAATAAATAATTGATAAATATGAAAAACATCTCTAAATTTTATAAATTGGTTTTCTTTGTGAGATGAAAGGAGTAATAATTAGACAAAATGTATATGGAGTCTGGTCCCTAAACTGAGCAATTTTATAATTTAAATTATCCTTTTTTTGTGTGCATATTAATTGTATTAAATGTAAAATATATATATATATATATATAATTGTACATATTGAGATTCTTTTTGTCAGTGACTCCCGCTCTACGTAAGTAGTATTTCAATAATTAATCAAAGGTAGTACACTAGTACTAAGGTTTAAACGTATAAAAAGCAGTATTGAAGAGTTTATAGAAAAATAATAAAAAGTGATTAAATAAATAAACCGATACAAAGGGTGGAAGTTTAAGTTTTTATAATGATAAAATAATATACGTGAATTTAAATTATATCTTAAATTTATAAAAATAAAAAATTAGACCCAACCCACATGCTAAAATCCAAAAGTCCGCCTATCCCTCTCTCCCCCTCTAAATCTATTCTTATTACTCATACTCTTTTCCTTTTAAAAAATATATATAGTTATAATGTGTAAACATAAAATTAATAAATTATTAATTTAATAATATCAATATCATAATAAATTATGATGATAAATTTAAAAGACTTGTGTTAATTTATATTATTATCAATATTTTTTTTATAGAATATCTTTTTTCTTATAAATAATTTTTGTTTTGTGTAGAAAGACTATATATATATATATATATATATATATATATATACACACACGGAGGAGCAGTGTTATAGTAATAAAATATGATGATAAAAAATAAATATTAAATGACAATACTTTACTGTATGTAAATGAATCATTTTTTATTTCATTTTTATACCTATAGCTATTACTTATTAGGAGTCTCACACATGATTGGTTTTAATCAAAATCGAAAAATTCAATACACGCCAAACCCATATGCTTCTATGGGTGTCATCTTCTTCCCATTTATATTCTCCCCTGCTTTTATATTTTGATTTTTTTTAACGGCAGTTGACCTAATTTCCTCCCCCATCATTACAAGTTACCTCCTCATACAATACAATTACACACGGCAAGCAAGCAAGATTTACAAGTATAGATTAATTTTAGAGAGAGAAAGATACTGGTACTAGTTTTTTTTTCTTTTTTTAGAGCGAGAGAGTGAAAATGGGGAATTCTTTTGGGTGCTCGGCGTCGGGAGAACGATTGGTCTCTGCGGCGAGAGACGGAGATTTGGTGGAAGCGAAGATGCTGCTTGATTGCAACCCCTGCCTCGCCAAATACTCCACCTTTGGCGGCCTTAACTCTCCTCTTCACTTCGCCTCTGCTAAAGGCCATAATGAGGTCAACCTTCATTTCTAACTACCTTCTTTCTTTTCTTTAACCCCCTCATTTTCCTTTTTATTTCTCGATCCATTTATATATATTTGTGCTTGTGGTGGGAGCTTATGTAATGTTGATTTATGTATTAGATTGTTGCATTGTTGCTCGAGACTGGAGCCGATGTGAATTGCAGAAATTATTGTGGCCAGGTAAAAGATTTTTGAATTGATTTTACTGTTTCGCAAGTTGATTTGATCAATCTCTCTATGATCATCACAATTATGTGTATTTGATTATATACTAGAGAGCAAATTGATGGATCTGTTTTAAATCTTTTTACTTATTGTGAAATAGACAGCATTGATGCAAGCTTGTAGATATGGGCACTGGGAGGTTGTTCAAACTCTTTTACTGTATAAATGCAATGTGAGTTTTCCTTTCATGATTTCTATTTCTTTCACCTAAGGACAGCTGTTAGTTTAATCGTATTTATTTTCTTGTTATGTGTGCTGTAGAAAAATTATCCCATTGTAATGTATAAACATTTCATTTTACAGGTTACAAGAGCAGACTATCTTAGTGGGAGGACAGCTCTCCATTTTGCGGCAGTTAATGGACACGTCAGATGCATAAGACTTGTAGTTGCTGATTTTGTTCCAAGTTCCCCTTTTGAATTCATAAATGCTCAAACGAATGGCAATAATGGTGATGGTTCTAATATTAGACACAAACATGACCAATGGTTTGTGACTCACTTATTTTCTGTTTCTTCTTGTCCTTTACAATTTAGTTCAGAGTATATGATTTTGGCAATAGCATAAATTTATGAATATGCATGCAGTAAATAAGGACTGCGAGACATGTTCAACTTGTACCAATATTTGCCCCACTGGAATAGGAATAATACGATCAAAGTTGAATGATAACCAGGATGAAAGGAAACCATAGTTAGCGTGTGTTGAGGTATTAAATGTCGGGGTATGTTTAACATGAAGTATGGTGCCAGATAGAATGTAACCAAGAATAGAATTTCACAAGTGGTATGCAAGTTTTCAGTTGATTTTCTTGTTTGAACAATTGATATCCAATTCTATGCTGCTGTGGCAGAGCCCATTATGGTTAAGGAGCCAAGCTGTAGGTGTATACTATCCATCAAGCAAGAACCTTGAATATTATGTTCCCAATATGACTGATTCTATATCCTATTGCAGTGCACTGACAAAGTTTGTAAATAAGGCTGCTGATGGTGGTATCACTGCTCTTCATATGGCTGCATTGAATGGCTATTTTGATTGTGTACAGCTTCTTCTAAATCTTCATGCCAATGTTTCAGCTGTCACATTTCACTATGGAACTTCAATGGATTTGATAGGTACATTTTCCCCCCCTGAAACTTAATAATATGATTTTTGTGGTGCCATTTCATGCTTTTGAGTTGTGAAAACTGAATGCATCATTTCATAGGAGCGGGGAGCACTCCTTTGCATTATGCTGCTTGTGGGGGAAACTTAAAATGCTGTCAGGCAAGAATTAGTTATATTTTTCTGATTTCCTTGACATTGGCAAATTCTATTTAGTTTGACATGGCTTCTTTTTTCTGCAGATCCTCTTAGCAAGTGGAGCCAGCCGGTTAATGTTAAACTGCAATGGGTAATTTATTTTATCATTGTTCTTCAAGGGTTCAACTATTGTTTACTGCACTTGCTGTTTTTTGTCTCTGCATTGTCACATTCTTCACGGACTTTTACACATTTTCAGGTGGCTCCCTCTTGATGTTGCCAGGATGTGGGCGAGGCATTGGCTTGAACCGTTGTTAGCACCCAATTCTGAGTTGATAATTCCAGTATTCCCCCCTTCTAATTATTTATCATTACCTCTCATGAGTGTTCTCAATATAGCAAGGTAATTTCCTATTAACCAAATCTTAATAGATTGATTAGATTATCTGGATTTTACCACTCAAGTTGCATTATTTTCAATAAACAGTTTTTGTGCAAAAATTTCTTGTTGAAATGCTTCATTTAGTTATAATGGTAACTTAATGCAGTGGTGCTTCACCTATATGCGAATGTGGGCAAGTGACCCCCTTGGATTTGGATATACAAGGTGTAATTGTTTGTTAGCTTTTCATACCTGTATAGCATTTCAATTTGACTCCTTTATCTTTTACAAATAAATGTGATAGTGTAATATTTTATTTTGACCCTCCGAATTAAATTTTTGGCTCCACTCCTAGTCTCATGTAGACTTCTTCCAAGAAAAAAAGAAAACATAAATCAGAATCTCATGTTAGTTGCATTGGTGACTGGCCACTCGCCAGGGTTCAAATCCAGGATAAAAAATGATAATGAATTCAAGTAAGATTGTGGTTCAAGATTGAGCTTGTAATGGTGTTTACTGCATCATACTGTTGCCCACGGTTAGGTGGGTGAAATCAGGAGCTCTTGTTGATGTGAACGACTTCTTCATGTCAGTTGTAGCATATATGTAAAAATCATGGCTTGATGTCTCAAGGGCGGGGTGGGCTAGAGTGTCTATATTCTTATGGCTAATAAGAAATTATTGGGCTACTCTTTTAAATTAGTTATGTATCCAAGCTGATTTGCGATTTGATGAAGCTTCTAATTACTGAAGCATGAAAGATTGGATTTTAATAAATTATTCTAAAGAAATGTAGTTTACTGTAACCATTCAGTGACTACTAGATTTCTTACATAGGCGTTTCTCTATAAATTAATATCAACAAATTTGAGAAAGGAGATAAACCTTCTACAGAGTTGTGTTTTTATGCCCTTGTAGGTTATTCTTAATGATGAAGATAACCCTTTTCCACAAGGTAATAGTTTTAATATGTAGATTGTTTTGAAAGTTGTAAGGATGGGCTTTGTTTTCATTTAATTTTTCCCCGCATTGCCATGTGTCCCATTCCTCTTCCTCACAAAGGAGAAAATTACTATGGAAACATATAATCGTGATGGTTATAATTTTTGTTAAATATCAACAAATAAGAGTCTATCAAGTTGTGATGAAAGGTGAATGCAAACATGATAATTAGGAATAACAGAATAATTATTGCAGGTGTGCAATAATTAGGATGGGCTTTGTTTTCATTTAATTTTTCCCCGCATTGCCATGTGTCCCATTCCTCTTCCTCACAAAGGAGAAAATTACTATGGAAACATATAATCGTGATGGTTATAATTTTTGTTAAATATCAACAAATAAGAGTCTATCAAGTTGTGATGAAAGGTGAATGCAAACATGATAATTAGGAATAACAGAATAATTATTGCAGGTGTGCAACATGTCTCTGATATGGATGCTTGAACACTAATCTTTTGAGTCATTTAATAATGCTAAACAGTTTTCCATCCCAAGTTTTTCCAAATACTATTTGGTCATAAATTTAAATTGAAATAATTTGAAGGAAAATGAGGAAGAAATCATGGTATGACAGCCAATCACAGAGCTGCTTCAGGTAGTTGATATTACCTTTGACCAGTTGGTCTGCTGGTACCCTGCTTCTAGTTTCCTCTTTCAGTGTGAATTTATGTTACTTAGTTGTATCGTGTTGTCATTTTTCCATTATACACTGAAGTTTGAATATTTTGGAAGGTTGAAAAGGTGTATCTTGCACACTTTGTTCGAACAGATGAGAATTTTGGCAGGCATGAATGTTACTTTCATGAATAATAGGAACAATTACTGATGTTAATGTTCTATTCTCTTCAGAGAGTTTGGTTTGCAGTCTTCAGCAACCTCTGATGACACTGATCTATGTGCTGTTTGCTTGGAGAGAGCATGTACTGTAGCTGCTGAAGGTCTACTTTTTCTCTCTATGTTATTTTCCTTCTCTTTCATTTCAAGGTTTCCTTATACTAACTTACCAGAGATAAATTTCCTTCATCTGCTTATAAAAGAACTTGTTATTCTACTATTGCACTGCGAGGTAATTTTCAAACTACAAGTTTCAGCAATAAAGTTTTTTTTTAAAGAACTCTAGGATAAGGTCTTCTTAGGTTTTCCGATTTCCTGGTGTATTCAGATCAAACTTTCATTGTTTAAAAATTAAGGATAGGGATAGAACTATGGAGCAATTGCCTTTTTGAAGACTGTTACAATTCCGTTATGTTAGTGTAATATATATATCAGAAGATTAAAAATAAGGCATCTATAGAATAACAGAAATCATAGATGGCCTACAGGTACAGTACTTGAAGTAAACCTAAAACCATTCCTGTAAATTATTCAAATCAAAAAGCTTTATATACCTAAATAGAAACAAGTCGAAAATCCATCTTTCCATTATATTTTGAAGACAGTTTGTGCAATCTTGTCAAAGAACAATATTTTACTGTAATGGAGTCCTGAAACTGAAGTCCAAGTTGGGAACTCCTTGAGAAAATTCCTGGTTTGAAGATTAATTTGTGTAATGTATGTATACACTATGCCTTATGTACATGGCAGCTGGCCCCTTACCGCCTTAGGAACCTTCCCGAATTGTTTCCTTGTAATCATTCATTCGCTTCAGATCCTGTTGCAATATGGTTTTTCTTTCTGAAAAGGGTTAGACCATGGAAAAGCCTCTGCTTTCCGCCATCATTTCATGTTTTCTACAATGTATCTCGACTAAGTTTCTTTTAGGCTACTAGTTGGCATTATGGAACTTATATCGTTTTTATATTTAATGGTTGATTGTTTCTTTAATGTTCCTGTTCTTGACTTATAGAAGACTTTCTTTCTTTTTGAAATTAATTAAAAATAAGGCCTCTATTTACTGAGATATATGCAGCTACTGCTAGGTGATAATCACATAACATTCTCTTAAAGATACATAATTTGGTACATATTCAGGTTGCGGGCATGAACTTTGTGTAAGATGCGCACTCTACCTTTGCTCAACAAGCAACATCTCTTCTGAATTGTTAGGTCCTCCTGGAGCCATTCCATGTCCTCTTTGCCGACACGGAATCATTTCTTTCACAAAATTGCCTACTTCTCCTGCAAAGGAAATAAAATTACGTCTGTCCCTTAGCCTATGTACCCCATGCATGCTTCACACTCGGGAATCAGACCGGTCAACACCAGCCTGCACCCCTGAGATTCGAAAGAATCGCGTAGCTTCAGTTTCTTCGGATATTTTCTGCCCAGTTACTTGTAGCCCATTTCCTTCCGTTGGCATTCCTCTGTGCACCTGCAATGAAGGAACATGCCCATCTTTTGAACCTAGAGATGGTGAAACACAAGTTGAATCTCCTCGCTCACAACCCACGTCAGTAGACCAAGATAAACTGTCAGGAGAGAGATTGGAGAAAACTACTTGTTCAAGCATGTTCTGGAGCAGAAGAAGCTGCAGCAGAGAGCAGCAGTGCAATTCGGAAATAAATGCTTGAATGCCTTGGCAGTACCTCTTCCCAGTTTTTATCCTTGTGGATGAAATTTTGTGAAATGCTGAGCATTCCATTTTTATTCATGTTGGATGCCACCAACCCAATTCCCATATTTTTCCAACTACTTGTTTTCTCGCGGATGGATCCTGGTATGGAAACTAATGATTGTTCCTTGTAAGATATCTGACGAAGGACTTGTACGGTGGGGACGTTTGTTTGATGATTGTAACAGAATTAAAAAGAGAATGTCGTAACAGGGCTGACGTTTCTTTTTATTCTTTTGATTTTCTCTGTCAGTACTTCTGGACACTATTTAAGAGGGAAAAACATATTCAGAGCTATGAATATTGAAGGATTGGTTTTTACTTTGTATCCCGAATATTAGCAAATAACAATGCATTTGATTACTTTTGGGCAATGTATAGAAGCCCACATATCTAAATGGGCCATTATTAGTTTCCCACCACTATTTAGGCCTTGGGGTTTTGTACCAGTCACAGTACTCGCCACGCGGAGTACAAAATTGACGGATTAAATTTATTTATTTATTTTATTGAATTGAACTTTAATTTATTAAATTATTTATATTATTAATTAATTTATTAATTTTTTTACAAAAATCAAAATTTTCTATCCAGCACTATAAAAGTTAAAGAAATGGAGGTGAGGTGGATAATTACTAATTAAACACTAGATTAAATTAAACAAACTTATCACATAAATGGACCCCCGTCGTCAACGCAGAAACATTAGATGGCATCCAACATTAATTGATTTTTTATTTTTAGTCGTTAAAAATTAATTGATTTTGATAAATTTTGTCCAAAAAATATATATTAAAATGAGGTGAACAAGAAAAAATGAGTTTAATAATGTAAATGTAAATTGAGACTTAATTTAATGTAAAAAAATATATTTAAACCCAAAATAGACAAATACTTGTACAATCCAATACTACAAGGGCCAAAAAGAAAGAAAAAAAAAAATCCGACCACAATACATGCAAAATCGAAAAAGCGGCGGTCAAGTTGGAAACGAAGTAGACATGAATGAGAATTATGAGATGATGACGGTGATGATGACTTTATTTATATTCTTATTTTGGCAGCAGTTTGTTTCTGGCATTGAAGTAGAGGAGCAGCAACTGGTGGTCCTAAGCCATGCTCTGTCGAGAAGCTTCTGGTGTTGGAATGGTACCTTGAAGATGGTCCCTTTTTCACTGCATTCCTTCCTCTCTGCTTGAACAATATGAATACGTAACGATGGATCCCATCACAGGCTTTGGTGCCTCGCAACTCACTATTTCCCTTAATACTCCAATCAATACATAAATTAAATAATTTTAGTAAAATGATGTACTTTTGTATAAAAATTATAATAAAAAATTTGTTTATATAAAATTCAAAATTGAAAAACTTAATTTTAAAAGATAAAATTACGTCATTTTACTAAGATTTTATTAAATAGCCTTAGTCAAACTTACATAAAACATGTATTAGATTATTCTATATATATATATGGTTTTTAATCGATTGTTGGGTTACTGTTTTGACAACTAATACAGGGGTATTTTTGCTGTGAATTGATTATGTCGCTCATTCTTCTTGTGACAGGCCAAAAATTGGTCATGCTGCTCATTCTTCTTGCTGCAAACTAATTCTGATTACTCCCAATAACCAGTTGTCATGAATAATTTATATATATATATATATATATATATATATATATATATATATATATATATATATATATATATATATATATTATGCTTATGTGCTTGAAGTGTTTTGATTTGCTATTCATATTTATGTATCTATGTTTCTACTGTCTACGTCTGTTCCTCTATCCTTTGATCACCTTCCTTACAGTAGACCACCTTGATGTTTTCCGAAGCAGTCGTAAGTCTCTTGGATTGAGCAGTGATTCTGCAATTACAGGAATGATCACTACGGTCTGTGTCTACATATGTAAGTGGGTCTGTATCTTAGACATAGTGGTAGCAGCAGATAAGTAAAGCAATGGATGTGTTTATATGATTGTTATTTCATTTCACTACTTAGTACATATTCATTTCTTGATCTCTATTCCTTTTATTTTAGCAGTGGCTTCTTTTGAAGTATCACATGCAACGAGAATCCACCTTCGTGGCTCCTAAATCCCTCAACTAAGGATTTAGTATCTTGGATTTCTATCAATCCTCCTTGTGCAGAATAGAAGACCAGCCTTGTAGAATAGGTTTTTCAAAAATTATTATGAATCGTTTATTCAGATCTAATTCTTCAGTCAGTTCTAGATCTTCTTTATCTTCTATTCCTGACATAGTGAACCAAGAAAAACATAGTTATGAAAACCTTAGTCAAGATTTGGGAAACTGGAATATCCCCAGTATTTCTCCCAAAGAAATTTATCAGTCTACCTTTTTAGATAATTTCAAGTCAGACTATAGTGTTAAAACTGTTGAAAAAATTTATGCTATTAATAAAGATCATGAAACTTGTAGTTTGCTCACTACAGAAGTCATCAACAAACAAAGAAGAAAATGGTACAACTTTATCCATATCGGATTAATTCAAGTTGTTGTTAACCCTTTAAGTATTAAAGGAATAAATTCAAGTATCTTGTTGTGTCTTAGAGATGCTAGATACTTAAACTTTCATCCAAGTATCTTAGGAATAATGGAATCTAGTTTACACAATGGACCCGTCCATTTTAACTGCTTCCCAGATTTTACATTAAGCCTAAGTGACCCTCATTTACTAAAAGCTTTAACTCTGAATATTAAAACTGCTGGTGAGATTACCCAGATGATTGAAGGATATCAAGCTTTAGCATTAATATACATAATTTATTATAAAACAATGAAAACCAATTTAAATGTAAAAGCTTTAAGTAAAAGTCCTAAAGACAAAACTATTTTAATTCAAAGTAGTACCAGTGATGCTAATATTCAGGTCCCAAAGACTCTTCTTTGGAAAGATGTGACTCTTCCGAGTCAATGGATATTAGATAACGAGGTACCTCAAAGACCAGTTATAAATGAAGTTATTAACTTTGATAATGTTAAACAATACTTAGATGGTACTGTTAGAATAAATTTTGATGATTCAAGGCTTAGACGACCACTAATTATTGAAGACATTACCAGTCAGTCTTCCTCCCATAGTAGAAAAGATTCTGATCTGTTAGGAAAGGCTAATTTACCTAATGTAAAATTAAAAGGAACTTTTACCGAAGGACAGACAAGTCATCCCTGTTATGACAAGTTTGAACCTGTCAATCAGCCTGAGGATGATGAATCTCAGGATTTATCTCCTACTCAGTCTGATTTTGGACCTAAACCAGTTCATCATCAACTTAGAGTAATTAAAAAAGAGTTTGAAATTAATGATCACTTTTTGATCCATGATTTTAACTCTAAAGAAAATAAGCCTAAAAGACATCTCTTTCGTGCTAGACATAGCGAAGAAGAGAGAGAAAAAATAGTTAAAAAATGGAGAAGATTTGTAACTAAAGAAAAAATAAACATTACATTCTATAATTGGTACGATACCTATTATGGAAAATGCAATGTTATAACTAAACACAAATGGACTAAAGAAGATAAATCCACTGTGTCTTCCAGTCACCCTCCTTTAGAATCATTAATTATCACAGTTAAAGATACCACTGTTATTGCTAGTCCTTTTAAAGAACCAGAAGGTAATAACAAAAGAATTATTGAACAGAACAATTTTACTAACCAGTACCTTACTTCTATAGGTAAACAGTTAGATAAAATTGAAGAAAAATTTGATACAAAATTAAATACCCAAGTTAGTAAAACTGAAAAACCTTTACTTAGTCTCCCTGAAAAGAGAGTTGGATTGAGTTTACCTACCTCCTCAGATAAAGAACTTGCTAAAACCATTGACAAACTTATCAAAAAACTTGATAAGCCTGAATCTAGTGAAACTAGAATGTTAGCAGTCATTGACCAAACTCAAGATCAAAGTCAATCAGATACATCATCTGATGATTCTGAACTTGATGAAACAATCAATCAGTTTAGTAAACTAACCTTTAAAACTCCAAATCCTACTAGTACTACAAAAAATTGGTATACTAGACCAACCCCTCCAGACTTACAGTTTGAAAAAAGGAATCTAGATAATCAATTTTCTGTTTCTGCTAATAAGATTTATGAATGGAATATTGATGGTTTTAGTGAGCAACAAATTTTAAATAAACTAAATCATATGTCCATGGTTGCAAACAGTTACTTGACTAATTTCCCTGAAATAAGTCAAGCTGGTATTGTTGAGTTATTGGCTACTGGATTTACCGGAACACTTAGAAGTTGGTGGGAGAATCACCTTACTGACACTTCTAAGCATTCTATAATTCATGCTATTCAGGTAGATAATGATGGTAATCCAATAGTTAATGATGTCTTAGGTATTGGCCCCCCTGATGGTGTCAATACTCTTATTTATACTATAATTAAGCATTTTATTGGTACTCCTAGCAACATTACTGATAGGATCCATGACCAGCTTAGTAACCTTAATTGTCCTACCTTGAGTGACTTTCCGTGGTATAAAGATGTGTTTATTAATAGAGTTATGATGCGTGAAGATAGTAACAAATCCTTTTGGAAGGAAAAATTCATAAATTGTTTACCTAGTTTATTTGCACATAAAATCAGAGAAGAGTTATCTAAAACCTTAGGTTTTATTGATTATGATAATTTAACCTATGGTGATATTGTTAGTCAAATTCAAAAAACTGGTTTAAAAATGTGTATTGATTTTAAACTTAGTAAACAAGCTAATAAAGATAAAAACAAAGCTAAATATGAATTGGGAACATTCTATGAACAATATGGTTTGCCGCCTGTTGCCCCTTCTAGAAAAAAACGTATTAAACACCATAAAAAAGATAATTACAAACCTAGAAGAAAACATAAAAGTTATGATAATAAAAATGATTATTATAAAAAACAGTCACCTTATAAGAGAAAAACTTATAAAAAACCTTCTTATAACCCTAAGAAGAAAAATTACAAGAAATTTGATAAAAGTAAAGTTATTTGTCACAATTGTGGTAAGCCAGGTCATTATAAAAATGAATGCAAAGTAAAAGAAAAACTTAAACAATTAAAAATTACTGATGAAGATACTGAACAAATTCTAGAATTAATGAGAATAGAAAATCATTCTAGTGAGGAAAACTATGATGATACATTTTCTGATTCCTCTGATAATTCTAGTAGCAGTAATAATCCAGATGTCACCCTTGGATGTGTGGATAGTTGCTGTAATAAAAAACTTAATGTTATTAGTAAGGTTAATGTTCTTACTGCTAATGAAGAAGAACAAAACTTACTTATAGAATTAATAGGTAAAATTACTGACCCTAAATTAAAGAAAAGATATACTAAACAATTAAAAGATTTGTTAATAAAAGATAATCCTGCTGATAAGCTTAATAAGGTTAAAGAAAAGCCTGTTTTTAGCCTTAATAAAACTCTTGAAAGATTTAAGAACCTTGTTAAAGAAATTACTTTACCAGAATTACATTCTGAAGTAAAAAATATGAAGAAAGAAATTTCTGAGTTGAAACAAGAAATTGAAAAGATTAAAATAAGTAATACTATTGCTGTCAATGAGAGCAGTAGTGATGAAGAAGAAGAGGAACCCACTTCACCTAAAGAATTTAAGGATGAAGCTGAAACTTCAAATTCTCAGTAAGAATTAATTGAACAAAGTAATTCTTTAAAAATTTTAAAAGATATTACTATTCAAAAATGGTATATTAATATAACATTAGTTATTAATAAAACATTTACTCTGGAACTTCCTGCTCTTGTTGATACAGGTGCTGACCTTAACTGTATTCAAGAAGGATTAATTCCGACAAGGTTTTATGAAAAAACTAGTGAAAGACTTAGCTCCGCTAATGGTAGTCAAATGGAAATAAAATATAAATTGCCTAAAGTTCATATTTGTCAAGATAATGTTTGTTTTAAAATATCCTTTGTTTTAATCAGAAACATGACTGACAAAATAATTTTAGGGTTACCATTTATATATTTATTATATCCTTTTACTACTACTACCAAGGGATTATCTAGTAATCACCTTGGGCAGAAGGTCACCTTTAGATTCATTACTGAACTTAAAGAGAGAGACCTTAGGAGTATTCAAGAACAGTCTATTACTAAACATTTGAATATTTTAAATAGTAAAACCCAGCACTTAAGTTATTTAAAAAATGAAATCAATTATAAAAGAGTGGAGGAGCAATTAAAAAATCCTGAAGTCCAAAGAAAAATAAAAAAATTTCAGGATCTTTTAAATAAAAATGTTTGTTCCAATTTACCTCATGCTTTTTGGCACAGAAAAAAGCATATTGTTAGGCTACCTTATGCTAAGGAATTCAAGGAACATTTAATTCCTACTAAGGCTAGACCTATACAAATGAATCATGAGTTAATTGAATTCTGTAAAAAAGAAATAGATGATTTACTTGCCAAAGGTTTAATTAGAAAAAGTAAATCCCTCTGGTCTTGCCCTGCTTTCTATGTCAATAAGAATTCTGAAATAGAAAGAGGTGTTCCTAGACTTGTTATTAATTACAAACCTTTAAATAAAGTTCTAGAATGGATTAGGTATCCATTACCAAATAAAAAAGATTTAATTAGTAGATTAAGTCAAGCTGTTGTCTTTAGTAAATTCGACCTTAAGAGCGAATTTTGGCAAATCCAGATTCATGAGGAAGATAGATATAAAACAGCCTTTACCACACCTTTTGGTCACTATGAATGGAATGTCATGCCATTTGGCCTTAAGAATGCCCCTAGTGAATTTCAGAATATTATGAATGATATTCTGAACCCTTTTGCAATTGTTTATATTGATGATGTTCTAATTTTTTCAAACTCTATTGAAGAACATTGGAAACACCTAAATTCATTCTTTAGAACTATTCAGACTAATGGTTTAGTTCTATCCCAGTCAAAATATAGTTTGTTCCAAACTCAAGTAAAATTCCTTGGCCTCAATATCCAGTATGGTCATATTTACCCCATTCATAGAGCTATCCAATTTGCTAGTAAATTCCCGGATGTCATTACTGACAAAAGTCAACTTCAAAGATTTTTAGGCTCTCTAAATTATATTAGTGAGTTCTATAAAAATCTGCGAATTATATGCAAACCTCTTTTTGATAGACTAAACATTAATCCCCCTCCTTGGACAGATATTCATACTTCTGTTGTCCAAGAATTAAAAAAGCATGTTAGAACTCTTCCTTGTCTAGGAATTGCTAATCCTACAGCTTTCAAAATAGTTGAAACTGATGCCTCTGAAATTGGCTTTGGAGGTATTCTAAAGCAAAAATTAACCCCTACTTCTTCTGAGCAAATTGTTTGTTTTTACTCTCATGCTTGGAATCCAACTCAGCTCAATTATTCAACTATTAAAAAGGAAATTTTATCTTTAGTTTCATGCATTAATAAATTTCAAAGTGATTTATTAAATCAAAAGTTTCTAGTTAGAATTGATTGCAAATCTGCAAAATAAGTTTTAGAAAAAGATGTTGAAAATATTGCCTCTAAACAAATTTTTGCTAGATGGCAAGCTATTTTATCTATTTTTGATTTTGATATAGAATATATTAAAGGAAGTCAAAACTCTATCCCAGATTTCCTGACTAGAGAATTTATCCAAACAGGTACTAAAAATGAGTGAGCGAGAGAAACAGAAGAAAGATCGTGGTAAAGCTCCTGCCTTCGGGCAGCCTAGTAAAACTCCTGTCTTAGGACAGTCTGGTAAGGGAACTATGGTTCCAATTCCTTATCCAAGTTATACAATTAGACCTCCTACCACCCAATTCCAGGTTTTAGGCCAAATTCCTAAACCCTATAGCTCAGCCCTTGCAAGTCAACCTAAACCATATGATCCTTTTGAATCCCAAGCCCCATCCCAGATTCAAAAGACCAGTCAATTCAAACCCACTTCCCAATATATTCCTAATTATGAAGTTAACCTCTTCTATGTTGAGCCTTATATGGACTCAAAAGATGACCCAATTAAACTTGCTTCCCAGTTTTTCCCTCCGGGTTGGCATTTCGCCCCTCCGGCTCCTTACAAGACGCTTACTTATTATAAAAATATTTTAATAAAAACTGACTCTGTCAATATTAAACCAATTTTTGATAAAAATGACAGTTCAAAAATTATTTTTCACTCTCTTTATATTAAAAAAATTATTTCAGGGGAGGATTGGGAGAATCACCGTTATACCAATCGTCTTTCTGATTTAATAGTTATTGAGGAAGGTCTCGAATCCTCTTTTAGTAACTATTTCTGTTATTTTGATTACATGGATGCTTGGTATAAGATCTTTCTTTACCAGAGCTCCAATTTCAGTCGCTCTTGGTTCATCCAGTTTGACCACAAATTCAAAAGTCAGATCCCGATTTGGTTCACCCTTTGGTAGTTCAGATATGGCATTTCTACTGAACTTATCCCTGAGTCCCTTCGTACTCAGATAAATCATTTTAGTAATAAATCTCCATACAACCCTAAAATGGAAGGTATCCCGGTACTGCTCCGTTTTCCCAGTAAATATAAAATTCCTTGGATTTTGAAATGGCAGTATAACCTTCCTGCTTCTTCTCAACCTCCATCAGTTACCAGAATCTTTTTTATTAAATGGTGGGATAAATTTGACATTGATCGAATTGCCCAACAAGTTCAAAAGGAGTTTCCTCTTACCCCTACTACTCCAGTTAAATTGGAAAATGTTGGTTCCTCCAGCAAATCCACAGTTAAAGGTTCCAATTCTGGTTCCTCTGTTGCTGCTACTCTAGCAGGAGTTAAAGAATACACTACTGCCGAGCTAAACTTACTAGCTAAGGCAATTCAAGAAAGAGTCAACACTATCAATGAAGAGGATATGTCATCTTCCTCAAAGTCATCCCAAGCCTCTGTTAACCAGGACCCTTATGGTATCACTGACCTCCAGGATGCGCAGGATCCTTTTGCCTAGTCACCATAACTATGGCGCCTATTCAGCTCCCGCGAGCTTACAGTAATTTTCGGCCCTTGCCGACAGTCAGATTCCTTACCACATGCTGTGGACCCCAATCATCAGTGCCCGCGCACTCATTTTAAGCATCCAATGCTTTCTGGCCCCTGCTCTTGCACGCCGAGTCAAAAAGAATTTTGTTTTTCCTCCTTTTGTAAAAGCAAACAGTAAAAGTTGTCTGTTTTAGTCAAAAGTGTCTACTGTTCAGCAATAGTAAAGTGTCTGTAATCATTCTACTTTTGTTAAAGCAATTACCAGTCTGTAACAGTAAAGATTCCCAAATAATTGTACGCAAGTCACTCCTTACTCTATAAAATGAAGGCTTGCATTCAGAGTTAAGGGACTTCACCTTAGGCAGAAACCAGAGAAACTTCGTAAGACTCAGAGTTCCTTCTCTGACCAATCTTAAGTTTATATTCTGATCCTTGAGTCCTTCTGTCTAGTTAATTGTTTACTTTGTTTATTTTTAGTTTATGTATCGTACTCCTTGTATGTAAATATTTTCAGATTCAATAAGTAATCATATTAGACTGGCATCTGTTGGCCAGATTAATTACATCTGCATTTCTACCGCCTAAATGGTCGGATTATACTTGTATTTATAATTTCAGTTAAATATTATATATATATATATATATATATATATATATATATATATATATATATATATATATATATATATATATAGTGAAATGTACACACCGAAAAATACATCTGTTGTTCCAGGAATATCAGTAACTAGAAATTAATTTTATTATGCGCATTAATTAATTAAGCTTTGCATTTAATGTAATAAATGCAAACCTTTCTTTTGAAAACAATCTATATATTCCATGCTTATATTTTAGATATTGCACTAAGAAGATTAATTATGAGGCGGGTCAAACCAGTGAAGATGTTCCCTTCACCTTCAAAAGTTCATACGTAGTAACTTTGTCATTATAATTTTATTGTCACATGTCACAATAATTAAATTACAAAACTTAATATTGTCATGAATTAACATGAAATAAAATAAATCTTTAAAATCCCTGAGATAGATGAAGTAATAGGTAGTGTTTATGTGGGTGATCGCGACTTACAAGTATTAGCATGTCTCATATCTTCACCACCAATCTGGACACGAGGCATGGAACTAATGAGAGAAGGCATGAGCTGTTGACCATTACAAACATGGTTATATTGGTGTTGCAAGTTACTTTCGCTTTCGCACAGCTTGAGCTGAAACCGTCCACTACCTCTCCTATTACTCCCCCAACACCAAGTGTACTTTCTGTAATTCTTGACATGATGATCGATAGATCATTTCATTGATCCACCACCACCACCACCACCAATATTAAAGAGATGTTGTAATAGAATTGTTGTATTCAAGAGCTTTTTATAGACTGAAGAAGAAATTAGAATTTCAAAAAAATTAATTGACACGTTAGTAGAACCTTTCCCAAACTGAGAGAGATTCAACTATACTATTACTATGCACTTTAAAGCTCAAAACCTTTCCTGTAATACAAATATACCCTCCAAGTGTAAAATCTCTCATGTCTTGGCCTTATTGGCTGCCTTAATGAGAATGAAGAATATAAACACTTTCTTTCCAGTTTAATTATATATATATATATATATATATATATATATATATATATATCTTTGCCAGTCGGAGTTTATCAGCTAGCTTTTTAAATTTCTTAATTCCATCTCTATCAAAGCACCAGATAATTAAAATTAAGTTATCTACAATTAAGATTCTGAACAATTACGAGAGATAAAGGGATGGAGTAGATCAGGTATATTAATTATGAATAATTAGTAAGATGCATGCTAGGATTTAATTTATCTGGTAACGAATCCTTGGCCAAATGTCTTGCATGGAGGAAACAATTTACAGTTTGTAGTATATGATACGATACATGTGCAATACTTATATATCAACCCTTTATTTTAAAATATAAGATTAGTACTATATATATTTTGTAAAGATAATTTTTTTTTTATATATTTTTAGTACAGAAGGAGTCATAGTAAAATAATTATAATATTAATTAATACTGTAATAATAAAAGAAAAGCTTTTCCCCTTATTCCCATTTCATTTCGTTGATCATCCCAACAAAATTGGGCCGAAAATAAATATTCCTAAAGGTCTGAACTAAAATGTCTGTGTTTGGTTTTGGTCCAATGGTTCAACTATTTAACTAAATTTACACGTACCAAACTAACTGTTGGCCCAATAAGAGGGATAAGTTTCCTGGCCACCTGTTCAGTTCATTCTCACAACATAGAATTGACAGTGTAATTTGATTTTTTCTTATATTCTGGTTTATTTAAGGTATACTATTTTTTTATATATATATTTCATTTTGATACTCTCTCAGTTATTAAAAAAAATTATTCCATAAAAAGAAAAACACTTATATTATCGTCCAAACAAACCTTGACGATATGAGTCTTTCTATAAATTGTGGTTAAAACATAAATTATCAAGTTTAACTTTGAGGTGTTTAACTAATCACCGCGGCTTTTCATTTCATTTATGGTTTCTTTTAATTCTACAAAATTATAAATTAAATTGATAGAAATTTCATCAATATTATGATTGATTTTTGCCAAAAGGGTTCTATTGAATCGATCCTTTTATATATTTTAGGTTATCTTTGTTTCTTTTGTGGTTTAGTTAAAAATGTGACCCACTTATAAAAATATCAAATTTACATGTGAAATTATCAATTCCCTATTACAATAATACAAATAAACATATTTCATCCATAATTATTATAAACAAACATAGCAAGTTAAATTCCATAGAATGTAAAAAAGTAATATTTCATTTTACTTTTTACCTTTATACTTTTCATGTTCTAATGATATTTATTCTACAATCAATTTGTAAAATTCTAAAATAAAAAATAAATGTGAATTAATTTGACTAATTAATGATATTGTTAATATTATAAATTATTTAAAAAATTAGTATCGAGTACACAATTGTTATATAGAGAATTATGAAATATTAACATGATAATCTAAATTTTAAGATTTTATATATTAATTAAAATTAGAATTATTTTTTTTATTTTTTTATTTGTGAAACGAAAATAATCTCTTAAGTTAGCCCAAGCCCTGTCGGGTATAGAGCCAAAAATATATGATATTTGTGGCCCACCTGACAGGAAAACAATAAACACATGCATGCATGCATGCAATGACTTACAACACTGTATATTCATTCATTGTTTTTAGCAGTAGTATTGCAGATGGAGTAATAAAACTTCACAAGATAAGATACTCACAAACTGACGAACCTTCATAACAAATTAATCACAGACCACTGAATTGAATGCTATCACGCAAAAAGTTCAAGTTCAAGCTCATTCAATGAGCTTACACTTGCATTTAATTATAAATGCAGCTGGGAAGAAGGGGGGAAAATTTTCCCAGATTGTTCGCAGGTCAATGTTTCATGGAAGGGGACCTGCATGCATACGGAGTATACATTATGATAGAGAATAAATTAATAGGCTTACATTGTAGTAATGGGTCTGTTTACATTAAAATGCGTATCATATTTTATTTTTTAATGATTAAGATGAATGTAATATTTAATTTTATATTTAGATATTGTATGTATAGACTTGTCCCTATTTTATTGTGTTTTTCATAGAAAGTCTTATTATTTAATATTTCATAAGAAATTATATAACTCCATGCTACCCCGTTTCTTTTTATTTGCCTTTTTAACTAGTTGAGTGTGAAATTTATTCTTTATTATTATTTTTATTTTTTCTCTCTATCTATCTTTCCTCAAGAAAATATTTGAAATAAATATGATCCATCAACCCATTTTCGTTTCATTCAAGACCAAACAAGAAAAAAAAAAAACTCCTTTTCCTTTTGTCTCACATTATTTGATTATTGTTGATTTTTAAAAAAAAATTAAACTCAAAATTTATATAATTTTTATTTTATTTTAATCAATACAATAATAAATATTATAAATTATTTATAAAATATTACTCATTATAAAATTTATTATTTTATAATTTTTTAAAAATCAACTTAATTTTAAACTTAAAAATATCTCAAATTAATTTTTAAAAATCAACACTAATTAAATAATTTGAAACTATACAACGCAGAAGTACTCAGGTTGTGCACATTGTGACGTAAAGATATCACGTTGAAGTCAGCTTTTTGTGTTTGTATATATATATATATATATAGTAGTATCTGTATATCTATTCCTCCCTTCCTTTCTCTCCCATCTGAAAATCATGACCTTACCTGCATAAATGCAGTGGCAAAAACCCGCAACACACATAGTTAATTAACCACTCCGTTTTCACCTTTTCGAATCAAGTTTTCAAAATTCTTTAACTTAAAGTTAATGTGAATCAATTTGTTTGTAAAATTATAAATATTGTACTACACTAACATCTTAAAAAAAATAAATTATAAATATGTTTATTCCAAAAGTTTATCCAGCGAAAATGTAAACTTTTTAATATGGTACTACAACTGTAACGAATAATTTCCGCTTGTGTTGAAAATATAAATTTTGTCCCAAAATTCACATATTTTACAATTTTTTGGTTATTTATTTGTTTATATAGCAATGACAAACAAAAGAGGCTATTCTGTTTTCCGCCCGATAGCTATAAGTACCCTACTGGCTGCCTGTACTCCTTCCTCCCGGGAGTAATTATTCAAAGAGCTTACGTCGTAATGTCTTAAATTAATAAAAAAAAATTATTAATGAATATATAACTTTTAATAATAAAATATTTTTAAAATAAAAATATTTTATTAATTTAAAATATATTACGTAAATTTATCTCAAGATCATCAAACAAACAGATTAAAAAAAGAATCTCTCTTTTTCTGCGGCACACTGTATATGTATGTTGCTATAATTTATAGCTAGGTACCGAATTGAAAGCAAACTTCCACGTTTATTAGTAGTACTGGTATTATAGATAACCCGTACGTCTCTTTTTATATAGAAACGGAAACCAATGCCCCTATCACTCATACTCCATTGCTAGGATAAGTCCCTGTTAAGTACTTGTACTACTCCTAGTTTTAATAGGCATATTCTCTCGGGAATCATTATTTTTACATATTTTTTTCTCATATAAAAATAAATTTTATTTTTATATTAAAAATAAATTTTATTTTTATATTAAAAATAAGATTTTCTTATAATGTGCTTTTAGAGTATATCCTAAGCGCATAATTTAATGCATAATATTATTTATTTATATAATTTTTACTGAATTCAATACATAAAAAAATAATATACTAATAGACTCCATGTATTAAATTCAGTACAAATATATAAAGAAATAATATTTAGTGAGGTTCATCTATTGTTTTTCGCACTTAATGTATACCCTTATGACACACATTAAGCGGACTTTTACAAATATTATGCAAAAATATAAAATAAATATGTAAAAATATAAATTTTTTATTCATTTCTTCCACACAAAAAATTAGTACTATTCAAGTAAATTTTGGCTCGTACAATATGTTTAAAGATACAATTTAAAAACAAAAAATATATTATAGAAAGTTTATATTATTCTCACAAGTATTTTATATATGGGATATATGTAGGTATATAGTTATGTACTTATACGGTAGACTTTGACGACAATTTTAATTGTTATGGTGACAGTTTTTCTTAATAGTACTGTCGTCATAATCATTCAAACCGTCGTTAAAGGCCTACCGTGTAGGTACACAGCTGTGTACTTATATTTTTACATTTATATATTGTTAATTCATATATTGCTTTTTCGAAAAGAATTGAATTTTTAATCTCTACTTTATTTTTCTTAAATTGCCTAAAAAATATATTAAAAACATGTTTTGAATCAAGGACAAATGGAAAGGGAGTATCTATGGGGTCTTGCTTTTATCGTTCAAGGAGGAGTAGCTCTTTCTTATTTTGGGTATGGTTTTTTTTTACCATAATTGTTAGAATTTAAAAGCAAAATATAGTACAGTTGTACATAAATTAGATAAAAAATAATAACACACGATATATTTAAATTTATTAATTTGTGTTTAATGTATTTATTAGATATTTTACATATTGTATAATAATTCACATACCAAACAATATTTTATAGTAATTAAAAAACTATAACTACTATAACATACACTCAAACTCAATATATTGTAAAATTTAAAACCGAATTATTAATAAATTTTCAAGTTTAATTACATCTTATTATCCTCAACTACCCCTATTGTAATAACTATTAATCATAATAGTAAAATTATGAATCAATCTCAATCAACGATGATCCAGAATAGTTAAATCACAAATCTTGTCCTACTGCACGTACGTAATTATTAAGCATCTTCCCGGCCTAGCTAGCTTCAACATTCACTCAAAAAATTGCGACATGAAATTAAATCCACATAGATGCTGGAACTACTGTTAAATTATGTTTGTACGTCTCCGGTTGCACCTACAATCTACTCTACATATATATATTCCAAAATAAGAAGGTGAAAAAGAAAACAACAAAGTTTTTTTCTTTTAAAGCCGAACACCTCTGCGATGAGACTGGGTCTCTGTTAGTGCTATCAGTCATATTTTCAAAAAAAAAATTTAAAAAATGACAATTTAGATTTAAATTTTTTTCTTTATATTACTTGTGCTTGATGAGATTTTCGAGTCTAGTTAGAACAAGTAGTAAATATAATTTTTTTAATGTAAAATATAAATTTTGGAAGGGAGGGGAGTCTAGTCCGTAGCTAAATTAAGGCAAAAGGTCTCTTAATAGTGAAAGAAAATTTATTTTTGTTCATTTTTTTTCAAGAATACCCTCTATAATTTTTAAATTCATTTAATTAATTTATGAAAAATGAAACCAATAATAACTTGGCCATATTAAAAAAATAAAAAATTGACTAAATACTAATGTTAATTATGTGAATAGAAATAATTAAAGTATTAAAAATTAAAATATATGAGACGGAGGGAATACTTTATAATTGCAGTAAAATCTCTAATAATAATGAAAAAGTATATCTTAAATGTGGTATATTTTGCACCTGTGGAGTTGGGATTTTGGATCATAAGGAACAAATATGCACTAATACTAAATTAAAAGAAGAAAAAAAAGGTTATATACAGTTGATAAATCATTTCAGCCCCTTTAAATTAAATGTTTATTACATTCTTAGCTCATACAACTCATTCCTCCAATTTAAACACATTATAATTCATTTTAGAATATATGTTCTGGCTTATTGGGTTAACAATAAGTCAAAATAGACTATCCGCAAATAAGTTGGCCCATCATGCCTTTTTAATTATTTTCAAAAGTACTTAATTTGAGTACATATATATTATTTTAGATTGATCCAACCCCAAAAGTTCTAAAATTAAAGATGAACCTATAAAATGACAACTTTTATGAATAATTGTATATTTCTTAATATAATTTTAATATTAGTTAAGAATTCGATTATGATAATATGATATTAAAAATGATATTGAAAATGTAATATAAATTAAAAATATCATATCATTTTATAATTTTAAAATAAAAATATATAATGAATTTTGAAATAAATTAATAAATATATTTTTTTAATTTTAAAACAAAGAGAATACTAATATTGTCCATAAGTTATGAAAATGTATCATTTTTATTTTTTTTCCAGCATTTTCTATGCCATTTATGGAAAGTTGGATAAGAAACAAATTAAGCACAACATAAAGTTTGGTTTAAAGTACATAGAAGAAAATTCCAAGTTTTAGTATGCTTCCCTTTGAAGGGACAACTTCCCCCCCTCCCTCTTGACTGCTCTTCTGTCTCTCGCGTCCCTTCAAAATACTGGAGTATTTTCTCACTAGTTACAACTTAAAACAAAAACACAAGAAGACAGTCAAGTTGACATCAGTATCCTCAAAACAAAATCTATTTCCCCTATTATCGCTTACTATATAGACTCTTTTGTCATCCACCGTGAGGGCATTTTCGTTAAACCATCATTCACCAGCTCCGAACCCGAAAGTTATATAATCAGGACCTGGGTTGGTTTATTTTCCTGTCTCTGACCTAGTCTTTATACCTTTTTGTATTCACGGGGGCCCACTTTTACTAGTAAGTAAACGTCAAGAGATTTAGTAGGGGCCAATGAAACGGCATCGTTTTGTATTGGCACGTTTCATTTTACAAGGAAGTTTGGAAATTTCGCCATTGTTGAGGGCTTTTGAGTTTCGAATTTTGTACCAAAACACTCCCTACCCTCTATTTCTCTCTCTTCTTTTTGTTAAATCAAGCTTCCAGCTATCAAGTTTTCAGCGTTCAATACAGAATTAATTTCTCTATATAGCAAATGGGTCAGAGGAGATCAAATTACTTTTGAAGAATAGGACACTGGGACTCCATTTCAAACATAGAAATCATTCTCTCTCTTCACTAACAAATTGAGCCTAATGGATATGGCTATTGGGCTTCTGTATCTCTTCCTCGTTTTTCAGCTCTTGTTTTTGATTTCCAACGGCGCCATTTTTACAGAGCAAACAGAGCTTCCAGGCTCTGAGAGAGATTACCTGCTTTCCTTCAAGAACTCACTCCAAGACCCACAACTTCTTTCTTCATGGACCCCCACTATCCCTCATTGTCGCTGGCCCGGAGTCTTCTGCGAAAACAACCGAGTCATCTCACTTGTTCTCTCAACTCAGTCACTCAAAGGCCCACTCGCTGAGTCCCTATTCTCCCTCACCAGCCTCCTTATCCTCGACCTTTCTTCAAACCTTCTCTACGACCAAATCTCACCAGAGATAGCATCACTTCGGAGTCTCAAGGTTTTAAATTTGGGTGACAATCAGTTGTCCGGCGATTTACCGAGTCAACTCTGGGGGTTGACTCGACTTGAAAATGTGAAACTCGGGCCCAATGTTTTCACCGGGAAAATCCCGCCGGAGATCGGAAACTTAGTTCTTCTCCGCTCACTCGACCTCTCGGGCAACGCAATCACAGGAAACGTCCCCGCCGAGATAGGAAACTTGGCCCACCTCCAATTTATTGGCCTTGGCAATAATTTCCTCTCAGGTTCTCTCTCTCCTATTCTTTTCACAAAGCTTAAGTCTTTAACTTTCTTGGATATCTCAAACAACACTCTCTCCGGGCGCATTCCGCCAGAAATTGAGAACTTAAAAAACCTCACTGATCTTTATATCGGAATAAACCATTTTTCCGGCGAGTTGCCCCCGGAAATAGGCCAACTCTCGAGTCTTCAAAACTTCTTTTCTCCTTCTTGTTCGATCAGGGGTCCGATTCCAGAAACGATTTCTAAGCTCAAATCTTTAAGCAAGCTCGACCTTTCATACAACCCATTAAGGTGCTCAATCCCAAAATCGATAGGAAAGTTGCAAAATTTGACAATATTGAATCTTGTTTACGCCGAGCTCAATGGTTCTGTACCCTCTGAGCTTGGAAGTTGTCAAAATTTGAAAACTCTAATGCTTTCTTTCAATTCTTTATCTGGGTCATTGCCGGAGGAGCTTGGGGAGCTGCCAATGCTGTCATTTTCAGCAGAAAAGAATCAACTTTCAGGACCATTGCCTTCTTGGCTTGGAAAATGGGACCAAATTGATTCAATTTTGTTGTCAAGCAATCGGTTTTCTGGGGAAATTCCTCCGGAGATTGGGAATTGCTCACTGCTTGATCACATTAGTCTAAGCAACAACTTCTTGACAGGGACTATACCTAAAGAATTATGTAATGCTGTTGCGCTTACAGAGATTGACCTTGATAGTAACTTCCTTACGGGGACGATGGAGGACACTTTTGTCAACTGTAGTAATCTTACTCAATTGGTTTTGGTGGATAACCAGATTATTGGTTCCATTCCGGAATACTTTTCAAAACTTCCTTTGATGGTGCTTGATCTTGATTCCAACAATTTCACAGGTTCCATTCCCACGAGTTTGTGGAATTCTACTAATTTGATGGAATTTTCAGCGGCAAATAATCAATTAGAAGGTATTCTACCATTTGAGATTGGCAATGCTGTTTTACTGGAGAGGCTTGTTCTAAGTAACAATCAGTTGAGTGGTAAAATTCCCAAGGAAATTGGGAATCTCACTTCCCTCTCTGTCCTCAATCTGAATTCCAATTTATTTGAAGGGACTATCCCGGTTGAGCTTGAGAATTGTATTTCTCTCACCACATTGGACCTTGGAGACAACTGGCTCAATGGGTCCATTCCAGAGGAACTCACAGGCTTGGCTCAGTTGCAATGCCTAGTTCTCTCTTACAACAATCTTTCTGGCTCAATTCCTTCCAAGCAGTCGAAGTATTTCAGGCAGATTAGTATACCGGATTCAAGCTTTGTTCAGCATCATGGAGTGTATGATCTTTCACACAACAAATTGTCCGGCTCAATACCTGAGGAACTGGGAGGCTGTCTGGTGGTTGTGGATCTTCTAATCAGTTACAATATTCTCTCTGGAGAGATTCCAAAGACACTTGCTAGGTTAAGTAATCTCACCACCTTGGATTTATCTGGTAATCAATTTACAGGTGGTATTCCTGCAGAACTTGGCAACTCGCTTAAGCTACAAGGCTTGTACTTGGGGAAGAACCAGCTCACAGGAACAATACCAGAAAGCTTAGGTCAATTAAGTAGTTTGGTAAAACTGAATTTGACTGGTAATAAGCTTTCAGGATCAATCCCATATGCACTTGGGAACCTGAATGGGCTTACCCATATTGATTTAAGTCATAATGAGCTCAGCGGGGAGCTTCCTTTGACCCTTTCAGGCATGGTGAACTTGGTTGGATTTTATGTTCAGCAGAATAAGCTTTTGGGTCACATCGATGAGCTCTTTCTTAATTCAGTGGTTTGGAGAATTGAAATTGTGGATTTGAGTAATAATTTGTTTATGGGGAGCTTGCCAGAGTCTTTGGGTAATATGTCTTATTTGATGTCTTTGGATCTCCATGGTAACAGCTTCAGTGGTGAGATCCCCTCTGAACTTGGAAACCTAATGCAACTCCAATATTTGGACGTTTCTGGGAACAGGCTCTCGGGGGAGATTCCCAAGAAATTATGCAGCCTTGTCAACATGCTTACTTTCAATTTAGCAGAAAATAGGTTAGAAGGGCCTATTCCCAGGGCTGGAATTTGCCAAAACCTAACAAAAATTTTGGTTGCTGGTAACAAAGATCTCTGTGGGGGAATAGTTGGTCTAAGATGCCCACTGAAGAGTTTTCATAAAAGATCAAGGTTGATAAATGTTTGGGGTTTGACATCAATTGTGGTTGGGGCTGCATTGGTAACTATTTCAGCAGCTATTTTCCTACGCATATGGGTTAACAGAAGCACCAGGCACAGTGACCTGGAGGAAAGTGAAGATAGCAAGCTGAACAGATCTATTGATCAGAATCTTTATTTTTTGAGTAGCAGCAGATCGAAAGAGCCTCTAAGCATCAATGTGGCAATGTTCGAGCAGCCCCTTCTAAAACTAACTTTGGTAGATGTTCTTGAAGCAACTAACAACTTCTGCAAGACGAACATAATTGGGGATGGAGGGTTTGGAACCGTCTACAAAGCCACTTTGCCTGATGGTAAAACGGTAGCGGTCAAGAAACTGAACCAATCCAAAACACAGGGTCACCGAGAATTCTTGGCAGAAATGGAAACTCTTGGTAAGGTGAAGCATAGGAATCTTGTCCCGTTGCTTGGGTACTGCTCTTTTGGTGAGGAGAAGCTGCTTGTTTACGAATATATGGTTAATGGTAGCTTGGATCTTTGGCTGAGAAATAGAACTGGAGCACTTGATGTCTTGGGTTGGAGCAGACGCCTGAAAATAGCTGTGGGTGCTGCTCGTGGTATAGCATTTCTTCATCATGGATTCATTCCACACATTATTCACAGGGATATCAAGGCCAGTAACATTTTACTGAATGAAGATTTTGAGCCAAAAGTTGCTGACTTTGGATTGGCGAGATTAATTAGTGCTTGCGAAACTCATGTGAGTACCGATATTGCTGGCACGTTTGGGTACATTCCACCTGAGTATGGACAGAGCTGGAGATCAACAACAAAGGGTGATGTTTACAGCTTTGGTGTGATTCTGCTTGAATTGGTTACAGGAAAAGAACCAACAGGTCCCGAGTTTAAAGACATTGAAGGTGGGAATTTGGTTGGTTGGGTGTTTCAGAAGATCAAGAAGGGTCAGGCTGTTGATGTACTTGATTCAACAATTCTTGACGCAGATTCAAAGCCAATGATGCTTCAGTTGTTGCAGATTGCTGCTGTATGCCTCTCCGATAATCCGGCTCACCGGCCCACGATGCTTAATGTGTTGAAGGTCTTGAAAGGAATCGAAGATGAGTAAAAATGTTTAATCCTTAATTACCTTTCTAAGTATCTTGTTTAAGTAACTATGTAAAATAGTCAGTATTAAGCCAGAAATGTAGTGCGACAGTTTAAGCTTGCAAATCTAGTTTGTCTATCTTATGGTTAGAGAGTGGTACATATGACAATTACGGCCTAATCATATTGTGCCCTGTTATAAATTGCTCCTTGTGTTCAACTTGTAACCTAGTGATTTCAAAGCTCAATTTGTATTCATTTTATGCTAACATGCCTGAAAGTGAGTTACTGTAATTGTAACTTCTTGACCTCGCATTTGAAACAATTTTCAAGCGATGTGAAATAGTTCAGTAAAGCCAAGCTGAAAAGCGAGGTTTCCTAATATGTTTCATTAAAATTACAAGTCTTAATGTTGCGTATGAGTTGGAGGAATGTAATAGATGAAAGAATGGAATAGAGAATGAAATAAAATGATGAGTGGAATGAATGATTCATTCCATGCGAAAATAAGTCATTTCATATCTCACTCAAAGAATAAAACTCACAAATTTAATAAAAATAAGAATGATTTATTAAATTTCTACGATCCAAACGTAGCTTTAATACTATGTGTTTGAGCTCTAACTCTAGTTTTGAACAATTGATGTTCAAATTCTGTCTGCTTATTGTGCTGTAAAGTGAATCACAGGATCTGTTTCGATTCTCTGATGGTTGTGGAGCTGCCTGTCTGTCAGAGTCTATTGTTCGACTACTAATTTATTCAAACCTATATAATTAAGCAAATGATTTCCAAAGAGAATTCAGAGAATGCAGTCTACAAATTTTGCCCAACAGTTGTGGGTTTTTCTTGGATATGCACGTGCAATGTGCAAAGTGCAAACATGCACGTGCTAACCTCACCATATTTAGCACTTATCCTAGTCAAATAGTAGTAGTAGTAGTATTTAAAAGAAATGGGCCAGACTATCAAGATGACAATTCTTTTTTTTTTTGTTTTTTTCTGCTGAAGTTAAGAATCAGAATCTCTATGAATATACATAATGAGCTTCATCAGGCAGGCAGGCAACACGAATGCTGTATTGTTTCTATTGGCCCAAATACCTCTTGGTGTGGAGCGGTGGACTACTTGTTATGGATTTTGATTAGAAGAGTCCATCCTTAATTTGGAGTATGAAAAAACAACTTCTGTTTGAGCCCAGGCCAAGCCCATACTTACCTAGGAGGTTCTTGACATCTATTTACCAAATACAAATGCAAGTATCCAATCTTATGAAATATGTTTCTCTTGTACTAAATACAACTATTATATGTTTTAACCATAAAACCAAAGTAGGCAAATAATAAAAAGTTGTATAATCTAGTAAAATAATTTTCTCAGACTATTATTATAAATATGAAACATTTTTTTGGAGTTAAGTTTTATTTACTTATGCCTACAAGTTTTTTTTAGTTGAGAAATTCACTTGTACAAATTTTTTCCTAATAAATTTAAGATGCGGGATTCCACACAAATGTTGGGTGGCAGGGCAAATCTAAAGAAACTTCCAAACATTTGTTTAGATACCATACCACCTTCTGTAGCACGGCTCATTTTCATTTTTAATCTTTAATTAATATGAAGCCCTACCACCCTCCTCTCTCTAAAAGCTCTATTTGCAAATTTTAAGAGTATGATTTTGGAAAAATTATTGTATATTTCAGGAGCAACGTTACAGTATGTTTCACTCTCTCACATGAGAATAAAGTCCACACATTATGTGATCCGTGTAAACCCCACTCTCATATAAGAAAGTGAAACATATTGTAACGTTGCTCCTGAAACATGCATTAATTTCTCATAATTTTGTTCTACATCAACCACAAAATTATTTATTGTAATAATAATTACAAACTAATAAAATTATGACAAAATTTATGTTACTATAAAAAAATAAAACTCCTTTTTCTAAATTAAAAAAAATACATTTTTCTCAAATTCAATTTCAGCTCATGTTAATAAACTCACATAAGTAAGGTCTTCCTTCCGTCCAAAAAGATTCATCCGACTGAGTTTGATAAATAATGACACCACCATCACAGTACTAAACAACGTAAAAATTCAGCTAACCTTTATCATAATAGGTATATAAAGTGTTTAGGCAACTCCAAACAAATAGTGACAACACTAGATTATTAAGTATATAATATTTCTAAACAAATAGTATATTAAACGTACATGGAATAAAGTTTGGAACCAAAAAAAATGGGGAAAAGATTAAATTTGAAAAACTAAATAAAACAAACGCCCTAGAAGCTTCCTTAGCCACGCACGAGACCCATCCGGCACGTGCTTCCTACACGTTGTCTGAATCTAATCTAATCTTATATCAGTTACAATTAGTCCGCTGTTGACACGGCGAGTTGTCTTGATTATCATCACCCTTCTCATGATCCAAGGGCTCTGATTTCACCTCCGCCTCCGTCCCGGGCTGGTGAAGATGTAGCTCTTGACGCTGCTCCGTCTCATCATCTCCAACTTCCCTCACACGCTTCGTCCCAATCGAAACACCAAATAATCTCGCACTCGGTTCCTCCTCCGATTCCGCCCTGTTATTATCCATCGCCAACTCATCGCAAAACCGCTTTAGCGGCAACAAATTGAGCGGTTTCACAGCCGCCGACTGAGAACTACTTTCTGGCTGATTACTCGCGTAGTTTGACATCATAACGTATATGTTCTTGCATAAACTCTTCATTTGGCTCAATTCCTTATTCAGCAGCACATTCTCTTTCCTCAACCGCTCGTTCTCACCCATAAGCTCCGAGTTACTACCGGAAGTGGAATCCCGACATAAAGGAGATGAATTTGAGGATATTACTTGTTCCTCGCCTGAATCGGTCGGAGAGATCGTCCGTACCGGTGGAACTGGTGATACCGCCGCAGCCGGCGGCGTACTTGCAGAGGCAGCAGGATTTGCGATTTTTCGACGCTGTATCTCGCACAAAAGACGTTTTTCTCCCTTACGAAAGAATTCGTTGGAGAACTCCCATCGGTCTGGAACAACCTTGCGAAATCCCTGCTCATTCGGAAAAAAAAAAAACACATTCCGTTGGATTCCATACGGTAAAATAAAATAAAATAAAATAAATCAACAAGGCATACTTACGTAGGTGTTAAGCTGCCGAACAAAACTGGAAAAGTTATTATGCTTGAAATACTTTGGGAGCAAATCACTTGCAAATTCGGTTGGATTCCATACTATGAACGTAGATCCATCTTCGTTCCAGGCGATCACGTCGTCGATGGTGCTGTCATCAACGAGCTGGTACGTTTTGGTCAAAAACGGTGTCGGAAGAGATCTCGTAGCATCACTGCCCGTTGATTCGCCGACCGGCGGCGGAACCATCACCTCTTTCCTAAATCAAACCAAATCGAACCAACCATAATCATAAAAGATTTACAAGAGAGAAAAAAAAAACTTTGACAAAAGAAAAAAAATAAATAAAAAGGAATAGAAATGAAAAACAAAGCATACTACCTGAAACGATGTCAATTCAAGGCAAGATATCAAAGCAGATCTGATCTGATTGAAAAGTGAGAGGAATAGAGAAGGAGAGAACGTCCGTTTCCGACCAGGCTCTGAGCAAAATTTTGGTAATTCTAGAAGGTTCTGCGTGAGAAATACAGGGATGGAGGACAAAAAAGGAATTTGGAAAAAACTGGAGGAGTAGAAAAACCAAAAAAGGAGAGGTGGAAAGCGAAAAAAAAGAAAGGAAAGAACGAGAAGGTACTACCCTACGCTTTTTCGAGAACTTTCTTCCTTCCTTCATTCCTTCCTTCCTTTAACTTTAGTACTTGTCAAGGGATAAGAGGATTACATCACATTCTTTTTCTTACGTGTCTGCCGCACTAAAATAGGACTATTTTTTAAAAATAAATAAATAATTTATAATATAAAACAGAATAATTTAAATTCCAATACTTTAATATTTAGCGATTTTAAGTTAATTTAAATTTTAATATTTAACGGTTTAAAATTATTTGATACTTTAACATCTAACGGTCATTAATTTATCTTTCATTTTTTTTTCTTAATTCAACATATATTTTTCAAAAAATTTATTCACTCACATTTTCCGCTCAAATTAAATTTACCACTACACTATAATAATAATAATAATAATAAATATAATAATAGTAAAAATCATAATAATAATAATAATAATTATTATTATTATTATAACAATACTAATACTAATACTACTACTACTAATAATAATAATTATTATAATTATAATAATAGTAATAATAATAATTATTATTATTATTATAATTATAAAAAAAATTGTACGTAAACAACATGAACCCTTTTAGCATTGATACTATTTTCCTGTTTTTCGGGTATTGTGGTCGTTATGTTTTCACATATAAATTGATTTAGACGAAAAATCACAAGGACGGTTCAGATTCATTCTAATTACTTTGTAAGTTATTTTATGTTGCATATAGTCTTTAGGTAATAGAGTATTTTTAAAATTTTAATCTACGTCGTGCCTTCAGGCACGGACAATTACGTGTCATATCTTTGGTGTTTTTGCGGGCTATATCGAGAGCAACTATTATAGTAGGTTTTGACTCATAGTATGAAAATCTTTTATCCAATTTTAAGAAAAAATATAGAGAAAAAAATGTTATGGTGATGCGATTTAATTGGTGTTATAACAATATTTTTTTGTTTGGACTTAGATGACTCATTTTATACGCAAAAACCTTTATTTTAAATTTTTGCATCTTTTTTTTTGCTCATTGAATTACACGAAATGACTTGCAGTGCTACTATTTTTTCACAAAAAATATTGTTCATAAATCATATTGATCGATGATTAGAGTTCCTAAAGGTAAATAAATGTTGTTAAACTTCTCATTCCGTTTTGTCAATAAAAAAAAGGTGTATGAGATATCAAAAAATACTATATTACATAAATTTGAGTCCGTTATTGTCAATCAATTAATTGCCTAAATCTGCCAAGAACTAATTTTAAATTGAAAATGAGTAGCACATTAATGTTTGTCTAAAAAAAAATTATGATTGGATTGAGTATCATTTTTTTTGTATTAATGGTTGAACTCTCAATTCTATTATAGAACTGAGAGTTCTTAATCTAAAAATATTAAATATAATACTCAACTATTATATTAGTTATACTGTGCCTTCAAATACGAATTATCTCCGGTTACTAATTAAATTGTGCGAATAAGGAAATATGCAAAAGACGGAGTCCCATGTGAACGAACCCAAAGCAGATCAAATCAGTTCAAAACCGGATATAGGGAATATCCGGTTTGATTCTCCTATGAATTCGTTAGAACTAGAACCAAAACAAGACTGGGAAACGGACAAGTATTATTTCTCATTTATATTATTTGTTCTGTTACTATATCATTTATATGTTGATTTTATGATTTTTAAAAGTTAGATTTGATAAATAATTAAATTAATTACATTCAAAATAAGTTAGTTTGTTAAAATTAGAAGTGGTAAACGAACTGGGCCATCGATGAGTTAGATTGGGCCAAAATAGTTCAATTTTTTGCTAGTTATAAAATATGAGTCATGTGGTCTGCTCAAGCCGATCCACAGGCCATTTAGTATTTTATAAATATATTTTTATAACTATAATACATAATTTAAAATAAATATTAATTTTAATTATTTACAATTATAACACATAATTTGTACATAATTATTTAATATTATTATTAAATAAAATAAAATAATCAATAATTTTATAAACATTTTGCTCTCATATATATTAAAATATAACTAATATTGTGATTAATTAATTGATAAATATATATAATATCAATATTAAAGATAAAAGAGTAAAAGAAAGACTAAAGATAATATATATATTATTTTTATAATATTTTTTTGTATTATTATTCAAGATAACATGTGAGAATTTATTCATATAATTTTTTACTTGATTTATTTTTTAAGTTAACATTTTTTTTTATAAACAATGTTAAACAATAATAATAAATAAATAAATAAAAATAAACCACAGGCCTAGTCAAAAATAATCCACCTTTCATTGCCCAAAGTTTAATTTTTAACGGACGAATCGGATTGGCCTGCAGGCCAAGCCATTTTTATCGTTTCTAGTTAAAATGAATTAGGATATACATAGTAAAACTTAAATTTAAGGACTCCTAAAAGTTGAAAATAATTAGTACTACTTAATTGTTATAATATAACCTTTAAAACCGTTTCAAAACCAAAATTAGATCAAAACTTGTTTAAAATAAAAGTTACTCATTTGAGTTCAGTCAATTCCACCATAAATACTATAATTATTTATAAAATAACAATACACGATACCATAATTATCTATAAATTTTCTTTCATCGTATTTTTGAGTTCCACATAAAAATTTCAGTTCTAAATTAGTTTAAGAATGAGGGATATACAACGTCCGGTAAATTGTCCGTCACCAATTATATATTTTTTTCTTTTCAAAATTAAAAATATTATTTGACGTTTAAAATCTAATAATAATATAATAAACTTCAAATTGTTATAAATTTATTTAATTTTAATTTATATAATCGTATAATATATAATAAAAGTTATTAATTATAAAATTTATTTTATTCTAAACCTTAATTAGTGATTAATTTTAAAATTTAATATGACGTTGTTTAAAATCAAAAATCAAATTATATCTAATTATGGAATAAAAAGAATAATGAATACGACACACATGGATAATCCGTGTATTTTCCCAGAAGTGGTGAAAAATCATTCTTATCCAAATTTGGACCAACCTGATCCCCATAATATCCAGATATTTTTGTCTACGGCCATTCACAAGAATATGTAGAGACGAAGATGTTTCAATAATTTATCCAAAGAGCAGGACTCTGCTTACCAAGGGAGAGGGAGTACATATTATAATCCAATAACTTTTTTCCCAACAAAAATTACTGTGATGGAATATTACTGCCATGTCAACAAAAATTTAGCCATGGAATTCAAAATTGCATAAAAACTTGGACTAGATTTATCAAGCCTGGGCCAACCAATTAAGGAATAGATAGCATACCTGAAAACGGAAAAAGAGAAGAATCAAGAGGTTCCACCAAACCACTACCATGGTATCATCCGTCAAGGCTATCATTGTTGGACTTGAATTCATTTACCATTATTCTACTACCATCTATTCTTAGCTCCTACTACCTACTTTATCAGATGAATCTAACTTTTGTACAAGAAAGAATGGAAGAAAGAAAAAAGAAAACAAAAATGAAAAATCAACTCATACACTTGATCCATCACGGCGGCTCCAAAATGAGCATTTTTAGAGCTAATTTTAAGATAACTCAAGCATCCGGTCATTAACAGCAGCTAAAAGAACCTTCTTTGAAATGCAGAAGATGTTAAGATCCTAGAGAAAAATGCAACACCTTCCAAGCATTAATCTTCTTGACATAGAAGATTCAAAATTTCACTGCACAAGCAAGACCCATAATGATGCGGGAAACTATGATCCTATAAGTTGTGAAGAAGTAGACATCATACAAGAAGTTCAGAGCAAAACTTCACTTTGATTGAACACATTCTTCTGGCCATTGGTTTTTATTTTAAGGAACAACATGAAGAGAATAGACCCAATTACACAGATCTGTGCCTTGCTTTATTAAAAACAGAATTAAATAAAAATATGATTAAACGGTTATATCAACACTCACTACTTATCAGTTTTACAGTATTGAAAAGGACTCATCTATGTTATCTCTACTTCTAATACTCTGATCTCAAATATTTTACACCATGTGATTCGAATGACAATTATGCCAAAAGTGTTGCTATTATTGAATATTACATTAAAGACAATCATAAGGTATGTAGCAGTTAAAGAGTAGCAATGTTCAACTGATGTTAGTGAAATTTAATGTTTGAAGACCTAAAAAAGAAAAAAAAAATTAAAAAAGTACGGTAGCTTGAAAAAATTACAATCAACCAAGCAACAGGAAGAAGAAATAGAAAAGCTCTAATTAAGTACAGATAAGATATATATATATATATATATATATATATATATATATATATATATATATATATATATATATTTCTTATGCACAGGGACTATTAGTTCTAAAAGAGAAGGGATTTGATAAGGACAACCTTTCAGCATATGGGGGTCAGTAAAACAAACAAGACAAGGGGAGGACCATTTAATACCAGCTAGTTCTGAAGGTTGTAGTCCTTTTTCCTTCTTGCCTCCTTTTCTCTCCCCACTCTACTCAAGTTATGTGGTCCAGGTGTTGAGTGCCAGAGAAGGTCCAGGTGAGTGTTAGGCCTTCCAAAAACCCAAATATTTACAAGCTTCTAAAAGGTCCAACCATCCAAATATTTGTGGCATGTAGTCTTCTCAATCTTTGGGATAGCATGGATTATGCCAAGGTCTTTGGTTGAGTTTCTTAAGGGCATGAAGAGGGTTTTCAGTCCATAAACAAGTTAGAAACAAGTGGGACTCGAAACCTCATTAGCTGTAGTGGACTGTATTTTGAAAACAAAGAGATATCAATTGTGCAGCAGCGTTATTTGCTTTTGAGTCTCTTATCTTTCGACAAAATGAGGTCTCAGGGCTGTAGTGGTGTCTTCTGTGGTTGATGTTTTAGATAAATTTGAATTTGCTGTATTCTTTTGGTTATTTGAGCTGTTAGGGATTGATCCAAGTTATCTGAATAGGTGTTTTGTTCTCCCCATGCTCCAACTTTGTATGTATATGGGTTCACCTTCTCCCCCTTTTGACTCTTTTGAATAAAATTTACTCATCAAGAAAGAATGTCCAAATATGAATAGTGATCTGTGGCATGTCTTTAATTAATTTAACATATTTTATATTATAATCCGGTACTACTATGTTCAGTATATACAGTAGTAAGCTTTATATTATACTGGATTTGGTAAGGAATAGTGGTTTCTACCTCTTTCTTCATTCAAGAAGCAAATATTAATTCTACATTGTTCAATATGAAATTTCACTTTAACCTGTACGGCTGTACCATTATACCTAAGGTCAAGATTTTAGAAATGCATGTTGGAGTTTGGACACATACATATCATATATGCTTATCCAAGTGTCCAACGCATATACTTCAACTCATTTAGAAGAGCCCATATAACGTAGATCTCAATCAAGAAATCAAGCAGTCCTATATTTGTATAAAAAGTAGTTGAAATAAAATAGCTAGGAAGGAGCGGTCTCTTCTCGATCAACATTAGAAACTTTAGTGTGATAGTATCAATATGATCCATGCTTCCGAATTCCAAGAACTATTGGTTTGAATTATGTTAGTCTACAAAAGAGAGAAGTACTCAAGTCACACATGTACTATAGGTAAAGAAAGAACGTCATTTGGGAGGCAGCCAAGTATGTCTATTGTGGTGTATTGAAGGAAAGAAATAAAGGGTGAGAATGCAAAATTGTCCATTTTGAGTTGAGTCTAGACTAATCAGGGTGTTGTCTTTAATCGTTTTATTTATTTATTTAAAGTTGTAGATAGCTTTAACTGATGTTTTTTATTAATAAGGATTTCAAATATGAAACCCTCCATTGTACTACTATCAGTGCTGTTATCTCTATCCTATTTTTGTAGCTAAAATTGCATACATACAAAAAAAAAGTGGCCAAGCCTTGGCTGCAAAAAGAGTAAAATATCTTCTTTGATGCACAACATTTTGATGAAGAGTATATAAGATCCATACAAGAACTAATGCTAGAAAAAAATAAAAACAGCTTACAGATCTAGCATGACTAATAAACATGACATGATATTTAGACCCATCAACTAGAATTCTCTATTATGTTTTAGATATGATGTCTATGCTCAAAGATATTGCATTAGCAAGTTAAAGCTTTAAATCCTAATATATGAAGGGGGGAAAACACAGGAGATATCGAGTAAAACCCTGGAAAAATGCGTATGTCAGCTCTTACAATTGAACTCACCAATGAAGATGAAGGATGACCTTTTGTTACAAGAACAACACTCAGCGTCCAAAACAAGACAAAATCCAACTTGAAGGCTAAATTTAGAAGTGAAGGACATAATAGGCAAACTCATCATGATACATACAAAATGCCACGCCTATATAGAGTAAGACTTCCTGCAGTAAATATAGACCAAACAAAGACAATCCACCAAGCCATAAACAAAGCCACTTCTTTGACTAAAGCTGAGCAAGGCAATAGACCACATACCATTTGGAAATTTTCAAGCAAGTTATCATCAATTTGAGATAAGCCTAGAAAGAGAACTAACAATGCTGCCGGCGCAAAAAACTGCAAAGCTACAAGGCACAAGTAGTGGTTGTGCAGGAAAACTTTTGCCCTGCTGAAATCCAAGTCTGGAACCTTGCTAGCATGCAATCTCTGGTACCAAGATAACGCAGCTTCATTCAAAAATATTTGCAAATTCAAACGCAAAGTCACCATTAGCAAAACACCCGAAACCAACAAACTCCAAAGCCTAAACTTGTCAAAGTCCAATCTTGACATACCCACATTTCCAACCAACTCATTAGCATCTCCAATATTACCAACCAACATTGATCCCTTCCTACCACTCATGTTCTTGTTAACTAGTAATTCAGCAAATGGATTAAACCAAAGCAATGCAGTGAATATAGTCAATAAACAGTTAGCATAAAGAAGCAGTCTTGCAGTCCATCCGCACGAAATTATGGACAAATAATTACGACTCTGATCCGTTCCAAGCCAAAATGCCCGGGCATTCCTAGCAGCGGGCATATACAAGAAACCTGCAAAACATCCCATGAAAGCTGAAACAGCAAACTTCCCAAATCCATCCAAAAATTCAAATCCAAAATCAAGAACCCAATTAGGGAAAACACCAAAAACAATCAAAAGCCCCAACAGAAACCCTAGAATCCCAAACAGAACACTACATTGCTTATCCAATCTCTTCGAAGCAGACCGCTCAAACGAAACCCGAGCAATCAAGAAAGACACCCTACACACCCCCACAAAACCCAATAAAACAGGAACTAAAGTAGCATTTTCTAAAACCCCATAATTTTTTGATACGGTTAAAAATTTGTGAAGCAACAAGCAAGACGCGGCCACAATCGTTGAATTAAAAGCCCCGCGAAATTGTTTGAAATGGAGCCGGGTTTGAAGCTGAGCATCATTGAGCTTTAATCTAAAGATCTGGGCTTTGTTTTCATCGAATTCAAACTTTTCTTTGGATTTCTTTCTGGGTTTGAGTTCGGCATCGGATGCGCCTGGTCTTCGAATCGCAGCTCTGATGCCCTGTTGAGAATTGGTGGTGTTGTTGGGATTGACATCATCTGGGTGGATGTAGGTGTGGAGGCCATTAAGGACGAAAGATGGGATGTTAAGGAGAGAGAGGATTAGAGTGAGGAGGAGAGAGAGAGAAGCGTGGAGTATGAGATTGCTAGAGAACACAACTACAGATGGTACCATCTTCATCAAACTGTAGCTTACAAATTCACTGAGATATCGACAGTCGAGATTCAAGAATTCACTGAGGACACAACTACAGATGGTAGCATCTATCGAGTTCTGAAGCATTCACTATTCAACAGATTAAGAATATTACCTAGGAATTATAGTATAAATTTGTAAAAAAAAAAATTAAAAAAAAAAAAGGAAAAAATCTCTCTGTAACCTTATGCTCTGCTAAATAGAAAAGTGAATGACTATATGAGATTATTTTACTCTCCCGCATTGCTAGAAAAAAAAAAAAGAATCAATTTTTTTTTTATAAAGATTTTTTAATTAAGTTTTGAAAATTTAAATTTTAAATTAAAATAAATTATTTAATTTTAATTAATATAGTAGTCAGTATTATTAATTTAAGTTATAAAATGAATTCACATTATAAGTTATGTGTGACAAACAGCCTTTTAAGATAAATCATCCAAAACTTATTACTAATAAGCTAACTCTCTTTAGAGTTTTGAACAATAAATAATGCGAGGTACTAGACAATCAGTTTACTTTTGTTGCACATCATCATCACTACACCATAAGTAAAAGTTTCTTATCTTCCGATCAAAAAAATATGCTACACACATGGTATAATTTTGTATTATTCTCACATCACTTGTACTTTTAAAATAAGGAATTAATATTTTTATAAAAAAAAATTAATATTTTTATAAAATTTTATTTACATAAAATGAATCTCATTTACTGTTTATATTAAAAAATCTTATAAAAATATTAATTTTTTTCATAAAAATATTAATTCTCTTAAAATATCATCAGCTCCTTTTTATTAGATGAGAAGGTTGAGCTGAGCGTTATCTCGCGTGTCCGTGACTTGTGGGCTTTTCGTGCATCTGTAAGGTGATTAGACGTGACTTTGGCTTGGGAGTCTGAAGGGCCGGTACGGCTTTGGAATTTATGGGCATTCCGTATCAAGTTCAGAGGTCCCAAAACAAATCCACGGCCCAATAGTTATAAAGCAGCCTAAATAGTAGAATTGGTTTTTCTGACTATTGACTACTTATTGGGTAGGTATGTAAATTGAAGGTGAGGAGGAGGCCACTTTTGGCAGCAACAACAAAGATAAAAGAAAAAATCATACCCAACACAGAATAAAAATCAACATCTATATTGTATTATATTAAATAAAATAAAGGTGTATGTGCAAAGATCTTTGTGAGTAGGACTTGTGTTCTATTAATCCTTCAATCCTTCCGTGACCCGTCAAAATATCTACCAAAATTTATTTCTCGCAACGTTTAGATATAATTTTCAACACATATATACTCGCATGTGTACAATGGATGATTCCTACTCGCTTTACCCTCTCAGAAAATACATCGGTTCACCCATGCCGCCCACCGCCAAACCTTTCCTCTCTTGACAAAAATAATGGCCTCATTCATTTTTCTTTTCCATCCCTCGACACTCGCCCTGTATTTGTTTTTATTTTATACAGTACAGTTTATTATCCGTTTCGAATTATAATATTAAAAAATAAAAATATAATAAATTTATCATATCAATAATTTTTGAAGAATTAATTACATTATGTTATGAATTTATTATTAAACAATTAATAATTTTCCTAAAATATCTTTTACATTATTATTTTCAGTATAAAAATATAATTACTTCTTGACATTTTTCTTACCTAAATTGTTTGTCCAGTTATGATATTATTTGTCAGATTTGGCTCATTAACATTTTTCTTACCATGCAAAACATTTCAAGGTGTATATTTTGAATTTTTTTTACCAACAATAAATTTTACTTTTAATACTTAATATGTTGAAATTTTTATTGAAGAAAAACATGGTTTAGTGTGACGATAATTTATTTTCTTGTAGACATGCACACCAACAGTCACTACTTTTTGGGTATACCTTGATCATGAAAAATCTATATATTATATGAAATTTTAATTATATATAAAATAACTTGTAAAAAAGGAGATTCTTTTCTAAATTAAAAAAAATTATATCATGTCATAAATATAACAAATGATAACAAAACCTATCATAATCACGCTTTTTCCACACCACAAAAAAATAAAAATAAAAACGATGAACAATGGTGTCTACGAAAATGCACTCCACAATTTAAGATTTATTTTTATTTTTAGAATATAGCAATTCATTTTATGTAAAAGTTGTCGATAGTCGGATATGAAAAATTATTCCATACTTTTAAAGAAAGTGAATAGCATACTCTAGTTTTTAAATATATGTGAGTCTTAACATAGGCCAGCCCCACGTACATGTGAGAGCAACGAATATATTGTTCATTTATCTCATAAGCATGAAATAATTTACAGGAATATGGGCTCTCGGTACGCGTGTCCTTCAATATCAGCGAGTACGTCGCACCCGATACTCTCTTCAGGTAACACATTAAAATTTTCGGCCAAAAAATAAATAGAATTAATCCCGTCTATAAAAAGTGATGTGAAGTTGGAAGTCGTCAGAACTGTCGCTATAGAAATTACTACTCCTACTACAACATAGGTCCGGCGGATTTCCGGCGACAGAATAAATCGGAATACCGGTAGCGATCAATGGGTAGTAGTAGGGGATCATCATCAACAAGGAGAAGAAGTAGTACTAGTAGTGGTTGGACATGGACAAACAAGAGGCACGCGGAATTCTTGAGCTCAATGGAGGCCTCCTTCGTTCAAAAAATGCTTAATAATACTCTCTCTCCTCCTGCTCCTCCTCTCGACCGTTACTTACCCGATGCCTCTGACTCAACGCTTGACTTGGATACCAAGCCAACAAAACCGGCTAGAAGACATTCTACCTCAGGTAACCCCTTACGAAACATTATTCTTAATTTAATTCTTTTGGAAACAACAATTAAATGCATGAATTAATTCTGAAGTAAAATTATTCAGAATACTAGATTATTTCTTTAAATCTAGCTCATTCATATTATTGAAATTTAGATTGTGATTTAGGCTAGTCTTTTTTACTTGGCCTTTTATAAGTTGGTATTTCAAATTAATTTCTAGCTGATCAGTCATTTGCAATGAGTTTTTATATTACCGAGTCAATAGCAGTTGTTCATCCAATGGGTCAAGGGCAGAATTAAGGGAATTTAGGAAAAATTAATTACCATTTTAATATAGTGTCGTCTTGTTTAATTCTGATTTTTACTGATTTCTATGAAAAAAACAAACTCGAAACATATGATGTTATACAGAGATATCTACTTCCAACTGTCGTAGGATGTGGATCATGAGACGGTCAGAACATAATTTTTTTAATACCAATTTTTGAGTAAGATAATTTATAATTAAAGAAATATAAGAATTTTTTTTTGTAATTAAGCATGTCTATGTCAGTCAACAAATTCTCTACCATCTTTATGGGGGAAAGAAAAAAAGAAAAAAAAGATCATAGTGTACCATATATTTAAAGAATAATATTAGGGGGCCACAATAACTATACAAAATTAGATATTAACTACAGGGGTCATAATTGTATTGATTTATGATGGACCCCACATAGTAAACATAAATATTAATTAAGTCATTAATGTAATCATGAAACATAAAAATATTTGACACATCATTTTATATATATATATATATTTTTTATAATTAAATTTTGTCATCGTGATATTACTAAATTTAAAATATCTAATTAAGTAGTATATGAATTTTAGTTAAATGAAATAATTGTTTTTATCTCCTAAATAATATTTTCAACCCCGAAGATTCTCAAATATGGAATACAATGATAGTATTGCATACATTATGTTGGGTTAGCATTTAAAAAAGAGGAAAATTGATAATTGCGACCACCCTTTGTTTTACTTGAGGAGTTGAGAGCAAGTGCATGTACTTGTTGACTATAAATGTATGATCCGTTTTAACGTTTATAGCATGCGTATGAGCCACCGCCGGACAAACAACATCTAAAGAATATGAAAATGCGGAATATGCTTAAAGATATTTATAGCTTTATTTATACTCATATTGGATTAATTAATTAATTAATACTCAATTTCTTTACGCTATGGATTTCTGTCATTATTATCTCATCCATAAGTAATCTCAAGATTCTTCTTTAATAATTACTGTTTTAGATATTTTGGGCTCAACAAGACTCGGAACAGATAAGAGAATCAGAAGATTATTATACCAGCCATACAATATTTCTCCTCAAGATCAGGTACTTTTATATATATACATATATATACATATATTATTCTTAGTAATTAATAAAGTGCTATATACCTTGCTGGAGACCTATTTTATTATTTTTTTAATAAAATTCCATTTTACAAAGACTGTTAATTTTCAGTTTTTGGCATTCCAAGACTAGGAGTTTGATTAACAAAAATTGAGGAGAAATTAAATGGAATAAGTGAGATCTTTTATGTGAAGAGAGTTGCATCTAAGCGTATGATGTGAAATGTGGTCCCCTAAATGCAGGTAGTTCCCCCGTTTGAGAACAGAAGAGCAGGAGCTGCTGCTGCTGATGATAGTGGTACGGATAAGAAAGGTCACCAACTTGATGCCACACCACCAACCTGATCAATCGATCCATTGTTACAATTATTCTTCCAATCTTGGTAGCTAGTTATTCCCTCCTCGACTATCCATCTTCATTTTCTTTTATTTTTATATTTTTGGTTTTGTGGTTTGATTAACTGTGAACGTATACGAGATCCATTAGATTTATCATTATCACAGTATTAACGAGATGAAAATGTTTTAGCTTTATTTTAATTATTGCGTGCAATAACTATAATTAACAAACTTTATTATTATTTTTAGAAAAGTACTTGGTGATTGATAATTTGTCTATTTATATATGAGTGTTTTTAATTATTCACAAAATTTATTCGCAAAAAAAATAAAAGAATATAATCTTATTATATTTATTTTAATAATTAAAAGTTGAATTATATTTTTTTATTTTTTTGTAAATAAATTTTGTAGATAATATTTGTGAATAAGTCTAAAAATTTTCATTATATATCTAGACTGTATGTAGATATATAAATAGACAAATCTAGACAGCCAAGTTTTCAGCTGCTTGGGTTGAAATTTGAAAGTAAGAATTAAAAGTTGGCCCTACTTTCTTTAATTAATTATTATTATTTAACAATATTTAAATAAATGTGTATGTATAAATTTATGCCGGATCGATGGATTAATTGGTTACGGCGGATAGCTTGGTGATTAAGTAGTTTGAGAAGATTCGTGTTCCATTATATTAGACTAGGATTTGTAGCACATTCATTTTTGTAGCGGTACACAAATGACTTGTAGCCCGATTTGATTAAAGTATAGTCCAGTCAAAGTTTGGTTCGGTCTAATTTGGCTTGAAAATTATTAACATGTTATATTTTTTTAGTTTGGATTCGGCCTAGTCTAGCCTGTCAAAAAGTCCGGCCTAATCTGGTTTGAGGTTCGGCTTGGTCTGAGGCCTGGTCTGGTCTGAGGTCTAACCTGGTTCATCCAAAATTCGGCTCAACCTGTTAATTTTTTTTTTTTTGCTATTTCAATTCTTCCACTACAGACAAAAATTTCCTCTTTATGACAACTCATTCAATAAACTAAATAAAATTGACATCTTTCAATACATTCATTCATGTATGTTTGTTTATATACGAATAAAGAAATTCATGAAAACACATTTGGTAGTATAATATATAAGGATTTTCTTTGCTTAGCAACCTACATTTTTTGTAGAACTTTCATTGTATCTTCATTTTAATAAATACTTAACTTAAAAACTAAAAAGTCATTTGTAAAATAATGATAATAAAAAAGATAATTTTCATAAAAAATAATATAATATCTTTAAAATTGTACATTATTTTAATTCATTATTGTGACGCCCCCAAATCTAGGCCTACACAGCCCAAACTTGAGTCGTCAAAAGACTACAACAAAATTATTACAAACAAACACAACGTATAACAAAACAGTGTATAATAATACACAACTAAGTCTTCACTATTATTGTCACACTATTTTACAACACGTGAAGACTACGACAGCTATTCCTTGGACTCTCACTCCATCCCCCGGCTAGACCCTGTTACGTTTTCATCTCCTGTTGAAAAACAATGGAACAAAAGAAAGGGTGAGCTCAAATAGCCCAGTAAGAAATATCATGACTAAGATAATGACGAATAAATTATCATTAGCCTTCAACAGTTGAGTTCTTGACAGAATACAATAGACTACAAGGTTTATATCAGAAACTGCAGTTAAATTCTTGAACAATGTTCAGATCAGTAATAGCAGCGGAATGAGCAATCTATTAGAAGAATAATGCAGACTATAATGTCCACTCGCTTATCTTTTTAGTAAAAATATCATCAACTTTTATCATCTGAAATACCATTAGTCATTATAATAAAAATTCACAGTTCCTGGTCATAATCATGCAAATCAACAGTTCATCTTTGCACTACGAGCCAAAGATATTCAATATAGCACTAACGGTCATGATTATACCAGATTCAGCCTTTAGTCATAATCATACCAAACAACAGTTCATCTATGCACTACGGGCCAAAGAGAACTTTCAATATAATACCAACGGTCATGATTATACCAGATTCAGCCTTTGGTCATAATCATACCAAACAACAGTTCATCTATGCACTACGGGCCAAAGAGAACTTTCACCACGTGCCATTAAAGACACCGAACAGATGTATCGCCTTTCACCTAGTATATCGCCTTTAACCTATCATCTGTTCAACAATTATATCACATCTGTGCCCCCGACCACAGATATTCACAACAGCTTGATTCTTGATGATTAATACAAATAACAGTGATACAAATGATGAACAGAAGAACAGGATAAACAATAAGTATCAGAAGTTTACTTTGTGCAGATTCAAACAATGTCTAAATTGCCAAAATGATGTGGAGTGAAATTTAAAAATGATATTCAAGATCCACAGTTCAGAATAACGATTATAGTTCAATAAAAATGTTCAGAAAATAGGAAGATTCAGTTGAAATAATGAAGTGCAACTATTATGGAACATATAATATTTTCAGGAATTATAGAAGCAATAGTTCCATAATAAGTTTTGATTTAGGAGTATGAAAGAAAATAATATCCCTTACCGTAACAGGTTTGATTAACAAAAGGTGAAGGAAATTAATTTCCCTTACCATAGTAAGTTTGAATAATAGAAGATAAAAAAGATGGTATCCTTTATGAGTATAAAGGAAAATAATATCATTTACGAATATGGAATAAAAGTGTCATGTGATAATTCGTGTAGACAAATTATTTCCACACAAGACAAATAAAAAGGGTTATTCACCAACAGGCGGTAATCCGCGCCGTAAGGTTATTCCCATCAATTTAAATACATGGAAATAAATGACACAAGGAAGAAACGATATTATTTTCGAGAATTAAAGAATGATAATCCCTTCCGGTAAGAAAGAACATAATATCCATTTATGATGATGAAAAGAATGATACCCCTTACCTTAGTAAGTTTAAATATGAAAGAAGATGATATTCCTTATCACAATAAATTTATGAGTTTGAAATGAATGGTATTCCATACCGTAATAAGTTAGAATATGAAAGAAGATGCTATTCCTTACAAGTGAGAAAATAAAATGACATTCCTTACCTTAACACGTGACTGGATATTGATTTAAATGAGGTTGATCAACCTATATATATATATATATATATATATATATATATATATATATATATATATATATATATATATATATATAATAAAATTAGTAATTACCACATATAAATATTCATGGTGTATACAAACTCGTATATTATAAATTGGTTAAAAGTAGTTTGATCAAATAATATAATATAATAATAAAATAATAAAAACTTAAAATTAAATTACTATTCCCGAAGTTACTATTCACTCACGGGTTACTATTCATCCCGGAGTTACTATTCATCCCGAGGTTACTATTCACTCACGGGGTTACTATTCACAGTATAAAAATATAATTTTTCAAAATAAAGTCTTCCAAATGAAGTTTTTCAACATAAATCTTTTAAAGAAAGAGTTTTCTAAAGGAAGATTTGTGAATACCGTGAAATATATAAATTTATGAAATTTTAATAAAATACTTACTTGAAAAATTTCTGCACTCCTTTTGGCTTTCAAACACTCAAAATAATATTACTATACCCAAATAAAATACCCAATATTATGGTAGGAGGATTTTGAGTTTTTAGCGTACCTTTATTGCTCATCAGAGCAATCTATTTATAATGCAAAGGAGCATGTGAATTTTGACAGAGTGTGCTGGAGGAGCACACTTAGTTTGACAAAAAGTGGGATGGTGTGCGGTAGGTGGCTGATGACAACCCACCAATTTTGATAAAGCATACATGGTTTACTAAAGGAATAAGTGGGAGAATAACCTTTTAGAAAATTTGGTAATGATGGGCCATTCATTTTAAAAGTAATAAAACGTGCTAGAATTATAAAATGATGGCACACCATCCTTGAAATTCATTTTTGCTGAATGAATGATTCATATAACAACAAAAACTTATGTATCATATTATAATATATTATAATAATATTTTATAATAAATCAGATATATTACCCCCACCTGCCATAATTTTCTTCTCACCTTATTAGACTAATATATAAAATATCAATATTTAATGTCGCAAAAGTGATGACAATAATTCAACAATAATGTAAGAAACACGTTACAAATCATTATTAATTTAATAATATAAATTACAGTGTAATAACAATTATTGAATCAATAATGCAAAATACTGTGTAACAACAATTATTGAATTGATAACATAAAATATTATGCAGTGACAATTATTGATGAAATGATGTGCAACAGTTACGGTGTCAATTATCAGATCAATAATGCAAATACTGTGTAATAACCAATTTATCAATTCAATAATATAAACGCTGCACAATACCTTGTGCTACTGTAGAATACCGCGTGCTACAGTAAAATACCATAAATTACCGTATGCTACTATTCTTTTATTACCGGTATTTTAACAGTTAACAACGTTGACTATTTTTATTTAAAAAGGTTACTTCTGTCGTTTTCTATATCCGACAAATATTCCGTTGTGGGGTCCACCAATAATTTTGTTATTTCGGCGCCGTCGTACGACACGAATATTCCCCGACCAAACGAATATTCCCCGACAAAGCGAATATTGTCTGACAAAATAAAATTTGCACATAACATCTTTAACTTTCAATTTTGTTAATTTAACCACTTACTGTTTCAGGAAAAATATATACGAAGAAAAATTAAATTTTATATTTCATAAAATTCGGGGTCTTACAATTATTGTAATTTATAAGTTATAATACATTACTTTTAATTAAAACATCAATTAAGTTTAAAATTTTAGTTAGTGTTTTTATAATATTTAAAATTATTAAAAAAAATTGAATGGACCGGATCGAATCGGATCGGCCTAGTCTGGTCTGCAGGCTTCATCGGATCTCTTTTTCAAGCGCTAAGTTCAGCTTGGTCTGCAGACTGAAAATCAAAGGCCCGACTCAGTCTGATTAACAGTCAAGATCGACAGGCCCATGACTACATCTACGTGTGCAAAGTCAATAATATGTGTGAAAAATAAATAAATAAATTAAAATATAAAAATATAAAATAATTTAGAAATGAAAAATATATAGTAGGAAAAATAGGAAAGGGAGAAAATTAGAGATAGGAGAAAGTAGGACAAAGAGGAAGTTACTATAATATTTTTATTTTGTAACGAAGCTTCATCAAATTAACTGCCATCCTCCCTTTCCCAGTTAAAATACGTTACAGAAAATTAGTAATTTTGACACGTAATTTTATAAATTAATTTTTGCAAGAGTTTTTTTTTATAAGTATAGCAATACTTGAAAATTATGAGTGGATAAAGAGTGAAGGAATTTTTTTTAAGTTAGCAAAAATAGAGAAAATATGAGAAGACTTTTAAAATTATAACATAATCTCAGGATAAGGTAGTAATATGTGTGAAAAATTGATTAAAAGAAAAACAATAAACTTATAATACAAAATAGATTAAAAATGAAGAATATATAGTAGGAAAAAGAATGATATTACTATAATAATTTTTATTTTGTGATGGAGTTTCTTCAATATAAACTAATTTATGTGAGACATATTACGTGTGTGGAATTAAAAAAGAATTAATATATCTAATTAAAATTTAAAAATATGAATGAAAAAAAATAAGAATGAAAATACGGATAAAAAATAAAATAAAATTTATATAATTATTAATATATTATGACAAAGTGTCAAAAAATATCCACTCATCCTCTCTCTCCGTTTATAATAAAGACAGATAGATATAAATAAATATAAATCAGATATTCCTCTCTATATACATATTGTATAGCAGTTGTAGATATTTTCAACCACGGAGATTGAGAGACTTAGATCTTTTGATCTACACCACGACGGCTATTAATTGTCACCATCAAATGTATGTATTTGTTTGTCTCTTAGAATAAATTAACGAGGACAACGACCTACCTACTGTTTATAGTTAGAGATTTTTTTCGATCAATTTGTCAGTTGTTGATGCTTTGTGTTTATAGTTAGAGAGTATTTGTCTTCATCATGCGGTTAGATTTTTTTCGATAAATTTGTTAGTTGTTGATGCTTTAGTTTCTTAGCATATGTAACGTTTAAAAATTTAAACGCGAATAAATCTAGTTATTGTTGATGATTTTTTTATTTTTTTTAATTTATTTACTATAAAAAAATAAATTAATCAGTTCTACACATGATATTTTTTTTATATATATATATATATATATATATATATATATATATATATATATATATATATATATATATATATAATAAATTTAAAATATATCTTTTAAATAATATATTTTATTTTGTAGGAGTAGACCGACTGCAGAATTAACCGAGTTAAATTAGCTTTTTATTTAACAAAACAAGCAAGCAATTAATCTTTTATTTTGATAGCTTCAGATGGATGATGTTGTTGACTACTTCACTCTAAGTTGGTATGGCGAGAGCGGATGGCCTCTGGGCTCTGGCCCAAACTCTCACCCAGCCTGTAAACCACCATCTCAAACAGCACAAACATGGCTCCTTCAAACACACTTCCCATCGGAAGCAACTCCCGACCCGACAACTTACCATCATCTTCATCATCAGCCATTGTTTGGGCCGGAATATAAGCAACCACACTAGCATACTTCTGAGCTGACACGGACTCCGGCTGAGCCGTCACAAACACGATGCGCGCTTTGTTTGATCTGGCAATCCCGCATATGGCGTTCACGGTGGGAAAGCCACCCGGTCCAGCTGAGACGATTAGGAGGTCTGAAGAGGAAATTGGCGGTGTGGTCATGTCGAAGACGCAGTGGGCCGAGAGTCCCAGGTGGACTAGTGTCACAGGATCTACGAATTAACACTAATTTTTGCGTCAATCGTTCTCTCTGCGATGCACCGATTCCTCCTAAACCAGTCAGCAATCGTTCACACACACGCCTGTATGCAAACACATTGTTTAACAAGTAATACACACACAAAGCCAACAGTTTACAGAATAACGTCCCAACCTTTTTATTGCACTCAATATAAGGATTACACAATGGCTAAGGCTTGTATTCACGCACTTGTTTAGTGCCTATACAAGTCCAGTATATATACATATATAATTACATGTTTTTGGGTCTGCAGTTGACATCCCCAATTGTTAGGATTCATTAACCAATAGTCTTGCAACACCTCACCAGCAACTGCTCTGCAACTGCTCAACAACTGCCCACTAAGCCATTTGCTTGCAGATTGCTTGCCACATGATCAACATCTGTAGCCCAAAACGCTCAATTGTGTGTTGGTGGTTTGTCTGAGTCAGCAATTGCCCAAAACCGCCTATAACTGCTCGTCAGCATGGATCTTGGTCCAATCAGCCAACCCACTAACTAGCCCCACGAAGTCAGCCCACATTCTTTGGTCTTAGTCCACAAACTTGCCCAACATGCATCTAGATGCTTTAACTATCCAGCCCACACGTGAATCCAACTTAGCCCAGCACTTGCCCAAGGTGCTGCCCATAAACATAGCCCACGCAACATTGTTCTTGCCTAATCCAAGACCGGGTCTTTGATCCAATCCAAGCAACCAAACCGCATCCTAGCATTGTTGTTAAGGGAGCCCAACAATGCCCCAATGTTCCCCACGCATAGCCCATGGCAACCTGCTCATAGTCTGGATGACTTTCACGCACTACCCCTCCCCCCTATAGTAGCACTTATGAAAATTTTCAATCTGTCACCAATGAACGTCAACTCTGCTTGAACAATCATAATGTATACCCCCGGATATACTGGTTTAGTCAAACGACTTAACAATCCTCCGAGTGTCAAGTAACTTTGTTCACATTGATTTAGTGTCAAGATCCATCCTTGGCATGCTGTTTGACCAGCCCGCATGTTAAGTTAGTGTCAACCCACTAAGGGGCTAACAACTAGCCTCATGCACAACCCTTTCATCATTAGACCCTCTCGGCCCACGGAGCTTACTGAACTAGTCCCAGACATTATTTTTTTTGTTTTGGGAAACCGCCTCTCTCTCTATATATATCGCATATTTTTCATATTTTTGTGTCAATATGTTCCATTTAACCGCTTCAATCCCATTCCATTAACATGACTTTTACACAAGCTTTTTAACAAGTTCCAATCAAAGCTATGTTATGTATATTTATATATATAATTGATATTTTCATAAATTAATTTAAAATTTTCGCAAGTAAATTTAATTTGATTTTATAAAAATATTAAATTAACTACTTATAAAAATATGTTATTTAAGGAGTATATTTTTGAACCGTATACTCATACAAGATGCAAAAAAACTCTTTAAAAACTTGTGTATTAATTTTTTTTTTGATTTTTTCACAAGTAAAAACAATAATTTTACAAGATCCCATAAATTAATAGTGGAAATAAGAATTCCCTTAAAAAAGTTACAAGAAAAACCGTCATTCAATGTGGAAAAAAATTCAGAACAGAAAGGATAAGAAAAAAAGTAGTTGATTCAAACTTGAAGATGATGTCATCAATTCATTATTATTAAGTGTTTGCTTTGATAGGTCTTAATTTCCATTAGCCGACCGTGAAGTTTGTCGAATATCTTGGCTGCCTTCCTCATTGTCTATATCTTTTACCCCAGCTTTTCCATTCTCATTCTCATCCTCATCAGATGCATCTTCAAGTAAGGAGCCCTTTCGCCTGAGTTCTTTCACTTTCCGAAACTCATCATAGTGGGCTTGCCTCTGCACCCTGAAGCTCTCTCTCTTCTCTGAATCAAAACCTAACAAATTTTTGACAAACCAGGTGTCAGAAGTTACGTCAAAAAAGTGATAGAGCTTCCTTCCATTGGTCGTCTTTAGGCTTCATTATGGTTAAATTTTGACTACAATGAATTAGAGAACAGAGAAAAACTACAATGCTGAATGAATATGTGGGTAACTAGTTCAACAAACATTAAGTTGGAAAGTTAAATACAATTATAAATTGAGCCTAAAAAAATTGTGGCTTCCGAGCAATGTATGTAGTATTACTATTGTTAGACAAATGGTGAATGACACATGAGATACAACTGAAGTGATAGATAAGTAATGAACCTTCACCATCTTCATCCATGGCATCTGCCTCATCTTCCGATGATGTCCAGCCAGAGTGCCGAGAATTATTTCTAATAGAAGACGCAACATCATTCAATGCAGAAAATATTGCTTCTGTGTGCACAGTATCACCAGTACCTTCTTCAAAACTACTGTGCGTAGGAGATAACGATCCTGCAATAATCAGAAAGTTTCAGCTCCTACTGGTTGCAACATACAACCGTGTCAAACATAATAGCTAACAAGATTTGCAGTTCCCAACCAACTGAGAAACCATAATAGACTTGCAGTTCCCATTCAGTTTTACCTCATGAAATACCTTCTTGCTTTTGCAATTTTGTAAAGTGCATATAGACTTTAATTAATTTAATAAGCTAAATGTTATATAGAAAGTAGTGCATAGATTTTTGCCATACGACAGCAAAAGTAGAATTTCAATATTTACTTTGCACTTCAGGTTGTGCTTCCCACAGCCACCCAGGATATAAATGTTAAAATTTATAAATATTTCTAATAGATGTTTATAAGTGTTCTTTTTTATAATTATAGTTTTTATATTATATGATTATAAAAAAGTTATTATTATTTATATAATTGTCTTCCATTCATAAGTATATCTTTAAAATACTTAGATTTCTGATATATAGGCTGCAAATTTCTTGTTTGAATAACAAAGTAATTCTGAGAAGAATTTTAGAAAATTATTGAATTTTACAAAGCTTAAGCATACCCTATCATTCCCCACGAGGGGTTGTTAAAAGTGCCTAAGATCTCACTTTTATCAGTCATCTACTAACCAACAGATATATAGAATATAAATAGAGTGACAGAGTGCGATAAGAAGAACATCAAAAGGAGTAAGCTAGACAGAGTGTAACGAACCAAACTTTCATTTGGTCAAAATAAGTATAATGTAAGTTATTAGAGTGATCTAAGGGTGGAGATTAGCTTTTAAAAATTATTGAGTAAGATTAATTTTCATCTTTTTTATTACTTGGGAGACCATGGAAAATCCACAGGTGTGTGAATCATGATAGCTTTGCCAATCGGTATTTTCGTGTATAATCAAAGAAAAATCACTCTAAATCCAATGATCAAGTGCGCATACAAAAACAAAGTGTTCAAAAGAGAGTGAACAAAAGAAAGAGAGTAATCAAAAGGAAGATAGGGAAAAAGAGAAAAGTGAGAATGAATATAAATGATAGATTGAGTAAAAAGAAGAGATTGAGAGGAAAAAATAAGATATTGAGAGATAAGAAGTGATTGAGAGAAAAGTATAGAGGAAAATAAGTGACTATGCAAAATATAGTGAGACGAAAAGAGTATTGTTTACAAAACAGCCGATGATTGTACTTTCGTACAAAGAGGCGCCTTCGAATACTAATCGGTTTAACTCTTCTTTGTTTAGTTCTGTTGTTTCTCTGATGCAGGAACCAGGTGCTATTATTCCAAAACAACCAGCTTACATGAGTAATCCCGAAGAAACGAAGGTGTTACAAAAGCAGGTTGGTGAGTCAATGGAAAAAGGGATTGTGAAAGAATGCATGAGTTCGTGTGCCGTTCAAGAGATCTTAGTGTCTAAGAAGGATAAGTCGTGAAGATCATGCATTGATTTCCTAGTGGTCAACAATATCACTGCAATGTATCGTTATCCTATTATTTGTTTAGATAATATGTTGGTTGAACTGCATAAATTTTGTGTCGTTTCTAAAATTGGTTTTAAAAGTAGTTATCATTAAATTAGAATAAGATATGGTTTATATGATTGCTTAGTGATATCATTTAGGTTAACTAATGCATCGAGTGTTTTCATGATATTGATGAGCCATATTTTGCATGCTTCCAGAGGTAAATTTGTTATTATCTATTTCGATGGTATTCTGATTTTTATCAAAACCTTGGAAAAGTCTTTAATACATGTTGAGTTTGCTTATGATCACGCCTCATTGGTGTACTCTCTGTAGTTCAAAAAGTCCTGCTGCAATAACTGAGAAGGACCAGCCATGCTTATAGAAGAGAAGATTGAAAGGAATCACAGAACAATTATGATTCAAGAGTGTGACAATAAATTCAAACAGCTGCAACACTACTTGAATGGGAGTGAGTGAGATGGAGTGGCAATTTAAGGGGAAGCGGACTTCCTCAATGAGCAAACTAAGTATCCGAAGCCAAATAAGCCTTAAACTCAACTAGCTATAGCTTAGTAGAAGTTTATAGAATAATTAAGCACATAACAAACTATAGCACCAAAGGATTAGAGCTAGATAACAGCAAAAGTTACCAGGGTAGTAACAGGCAGCAACACTACCTATATAAGAAGGAAATTGTTTAATAATTGAGCTGAAAAAATTTCGGGAAATTGGTTTTGATATTTTTGGTTTCTAAGTATTTAAACTGCTACTAGATGTACTAAACAAGTTGATTGCAATTACTAAACCCAAAAAAAACAGATCAAACAGATTCAATTTCCAGAATCTGGAAATTTTTTCCGACTGAGAAGAATAAGTAAAGTTTTGGTTGAAAAATGTTTGGATGGTGCTGTAATTGAATTTTTTTGATTGAGCAATTTGAATATGATAGAAACGAGTGAGATGAAAGTGTTTTATACCTGAAACAAGTAAATTAACACTTGAAATTGTTGATTGGCAGGTAGGCTGTAAAACAGAGCCTCCGAAGTCAGTTGTGACTGTTGCCTTTGGGCCGTGTTCAGGAAGTGTTTGCAGGATGGAGATAGGTAGAAGAAGCAGAATTCAGAAAGGAGCTAGAAGCAGAACTTCAAAGGTTGAAGAATAAAGAAGAACAGAGGAGACTGAGGAGGAGAAGGATGGTTCTGGAGCTCCCTGCAACTCTGATACCAAATTGTCAAGCCCCTTCTGGAGCTTGACCTGAAATACAGTTAGAATTAGAGATGGAAGAAGAGAAATAACATAAGTAGATAAGAAAGAAGGGAGGAAGGAGAAAACTCCACAGAGTTCGTGAGGAAGAGAGAAAATAACTAACTGCTATTCATTTAATTTCAATAAGCATGATTTTCTCTTTTCAGTACATGTATCTGTATGTGTGTGTGTGTGTTTGTGTGTGTGTGTGTGTGTATATATATATATGTATAAAAGATGCTGAAAATGTAAATACTCTTATCCTACACCTTTTCTTATCCTGCACACAAGTTAACAACCACCCATGTGCTTACATACAAGTATCCTATTCTAGAATATACTAACTGCTCATTTTATTACTAGTTTACCCTTAGTTCATAATCCTGACAGAGAGGAAGAGAGAGACATAGAGGGGAGAAAGAAGAGAAACGGAGAAAAACATAGAGAGATGGAAGATAGAAAAAAGATAGAGAGGTAGACCAGGGGATAGAGTCGTTACAGATCTGAAATCTGGATAGTGAGTTGGAGACTTGTAGTTGAACAACGTTGATTTGAAAATAACACCTATATATGTGTGTCATTTACAATCTATTAAAAGTGGGCCTCCAACCCTATCAAGGATTTGGTCCACAAGAAATATTGAAACCATGAGCTATGACAATGCTTCCACTAGTTCCATAAAAATGAAGCTGGAAGGTAAAACACCTTTAACGTTCTATCAGAGACTTGTCTTTAAAAAAACAAAGTATTCATTTATTGAAGACAGATGTGAACAGGTAAGATATTAGATCAACATACCTTCATCATCGATCATGGGGTGATATGGAGTCTTTGGTTCTGTTATTTTCTGCCTCACGGGCTTATTTGCTTCAATGTCACCCAGATTTGCTTCATCCCAGCTTACCCTGCCCCTACTGCACCAACAAAGTTTTCACATTAGAATAGTTTTTTAACTGTTGTGCAAAAAATCTTAGTCTTGTAGCATGAGACTCATAATCATAAAAAACAGAATTAGATAATTATGTAATCTGACAAGATTAACACTTCAGAAAAGAGAGAAAAAAGAATAAACTATGCTCGTATTTCAACAGTTTATATAACAAAATAGAAGTCCATATTGCAACAGGAAGCACAAATGTGCTCGTATTCAACATTATAAAGGATATATTCACAAGTTTTGGCCCTCAAAGCAGAAAACTGAGAAAACAGTTAGCGTTATTGTACTTGGTGCTATGGGTGAATGATTAGTGACTAGGAAACAGCACAACCCCATCGACAGTAGTTTTTAGAATCCTATTAGTCTTCAAAAAGGGGGAAAGAAAAAAAAAGAAAAAAGAAAACATGAGCATAAGCAATTTACATCAAGAAAAGTAATAGTGTCATTAATCAGACCTTTTAAGGCACATGAATTACCTCATTTCAGTACTCTGTTGACTTTGTAAATTCACTAGGTTCCCTGGAGTAGTTGAGAAGCCTGATTTGTTGAAACAAAAATAAATAAAAACATAAACTTGAAGTGTTGATATTTTAATGAAAATGAAAAAAAAAATCAGGCGTTTACTGAAACATGAGAAAGGTGACTAAATATCTGAAAGTTAAATGAAAAAGCAGAAAAGAAACTACATACATTAACATAAAAAGATAAGGAAGCACAAACCTAAATCAAAATCAAAAAGTACAAGCAAAGCAATAAAAACACAAAATTACAGCAGCACAGAGAACCCGATATCAGTATATTGGTATCTAGTAGGGTTGTTCATCGGTCTTGGAGATTTTTTCATCCAAACCAATGTCATTGGTTTGAGATTAGATGATTCCAAACCAAACCAACAGACCAATTACCAGCAGTTTACGTTGGTATGCGTTTATGGGTTTAAACAATCCAAATAAATATAGAAAAATTCAGAAGTTTAGAGGACAGTTGAATAAAACTCTAAACAAAAATAGTCATTCTATATTTCTATCAAAGTAAAAACTATAGCAGCACCCATCATTCAAATTAAAAACTACAATCAGCATATATTCACCTAAATCATCAAGAAACAATTGGTAATGACGAAAAAAGAACAAAAACTAGTCGTTTGGAAAAAAAGAAAGAAAAGGATAGGAAAAAAGGCACCTAATTCTCCATCATATTTAATCATCACACTCATGGGTGGTGGAGTATTTTCCTTTGCGTGGTTGGTTTAGGGGATTTTGACGATAGAGTCAGAAACTCTCAAGAACCCAATCCATAGACTAAGAATAGTAAGACAATTGGAATTTCGCTTAAATAAGAAATGAAGAAGCATACGGGAACAAACAGTAAAAATAATTTAATGAAATGAATTTTCAAGAGCGGAAGGAGAGGGAGTGATTTGATAGTACTTGTAATCAAAAGGGTCGTGGAGTGGACGATCGCCTTTGGATAATCGCTGAAAGATGAGTGTGATATAAAATTATAGAACAGAGGCGGGAGATGGGAGGGTTGTGCGGCAGAGGATGCTGCAATGCTGTTAGGGTTTGAACATCCCTTTTTAGGAAAAATTATACCATGCTCCTGGGGCATGATGAATAATATGCCCCCCATCTCACATGAGGGTGGGCTCCACACGCGGTGGAATTCGTGCCACAACGCGTGGAGCCCACCCTCATGTGAGAGGGGAGCATACTATTCATCCATGTCCCAGGGGCATGGAATAATCACTCCCTTTTTAGGCTTGAACGCCCAATTAGCCTCTCAAGTCTTAACAGTAAATTTAGCCAAAAAAGGAAGAAGTCTTAACAGTAAATTAAAAAAAAATTATAAATTAGTTTAACATAAGCCAGTAAAAGCCACCTCTGAACAAGCACTAACACCCAGCAAATCAAATGACACACACCTGTGCACATGGGAGGATTTAATCCTCCGAGCAATATTTAGAAAATTAGACCCGTCATCAAATTAAAAAAATTATCGAGTGAATAGGTCACTAATTTAATTAGTGGTCGAATTGTTATTGAACCAGTGACATCATAAATACATAAAAAATATATTATTAATAAAATTTTAAAATATATAATTTTTTATAAGCTAAAATATAATAAAATATTATTAAAAATATTTTTGTAAGAAAAAAAAATACTTGAAAACTGGGTCAACCGGTTCAACTACCGATTTTACCGGTTAAACAGGTGGGCAACCGATTTTTGACCGGGTCGTTGACTTTTTGATTTTTTGGCCTGACTATACCGAAAAGTCGATTGATTCCAGTCAAACTGCAATTCGACCGTCGGTCCGATCCAATTTTCTCAACATTGTCTCCAAGTGGTCTGCAGACACAAAGTCCTCTAATTTTTATATGCTGGTTTGAAATAAAGACGGGAGTAATAACAAATTTTCAAAAACATAAAAATAAAAATAAAAACTACACACACCGTGCTAAAAAAATTGATTATTGATAAATATATATTAAGTAAAATTTGAAAATTTGAGTAATGTCGTATCATGACATGTCAATTAATATAAAGTTAATTTTGTATAATATAAATAATTTATTAATTATGTGTCATAATTTTAATACTGTTTTTATATGTGTTTGATTGTGTATAAAACTTTAATTTTAATTAAAAGACATAAAAAATTAATGTTTTTATAAATAAATGTGATAATTTTATAATGTCCATTGTGTAAAAGTGATAATTTTATAATATATATCTCACAAGAATAATAAATAAGTCTCATATTTATATAAGAGATATATTATTAAATATCAAAATTTATTCATAAAAATATCAATTTAAAACAAATAATGATTGTGGAAATTTGTAACCTTTACTTCATACTTAATCATGCTGATCTCTCGTAGATTTGTTCAGATTTATTTTTAAAAAATCCTTGCAGATTTATTCCTCCCTTAAAAAAAGACTAAAAAAAGGTGATCCAATAGAAGATCGAGGGTACCCGAAAGAACCCGGTTATGGAAGGTGATCGAATTGAAGATCCGGGTTACCCGAAAGAACCCGGTTAGGTCGATTAAGGGAAATTAATTGCAGGCCAAAAGCGTGAAGTCGAAATACACTCTCAAAAGAAAGGAATTGCAATACAGGAAACAATTGTGTGCAAATTGAAGAAAGCAAGACTGTTTCGCAACTCAAATAGCTTCTTTTTGCTGGCCAAAATAGAGAAAGAAACAGAGAGCGAAGACCTCTTCAATTTTTCTGCTTCCGTATCTACTGAACCCTTTTGCGCAAAGTGTGAGAATTTTCTTAACCCCTTCTTTTCCTCTTTATTTATTGGCGCTATCGAATCTTTCTTGATCTGGGTCTCCCACATACTGAAACAATTACATTCTTGAGATTTGTTGGATTCTGGGTCTGTTTTATATGATATTAATATTAAATTGAGATCTGGAACCTATATTCTCCTTCTAGTTTGATCCCTTTGTTTTCGTTTAGTGAAATTTGATTGTGATTGCATATATGACTATTTGTCCGTACTTTTTCAAGTATTACTGTGCTTTATTATGATGTTTCATGGGTTTCCACTAATGGATCATGTGAAGCAAAGTTTTAGACCTTTGTATTATCATAGCCTCTAGAATTTCAAAGACATCACAATAATTTATTGAACAACGAGATTAGTAGTGAAAAGGTAAGAAAAAGTTCATTGAGCTGCAATGTAGTAATGACAACTTTGTAAATACTCTCTCTCTTCCACAAAAAGAGTCCCATCTGCAAATATTAAGGATGAATTTGTTATTGACTTTTGAAAAGTCATTTTCAAACTCAAAAATTGAGATGAATTCATTTTGTTTATGTCAATACAATTATAAATATCATAAGCCACCTAAAAAGTACTACTAGTTATAACATTTATTATTTTAAAAACATAAATGAATCATTTCAATTTTAAATTTGATCTCAAATTGATTTTTAAAAAGTCAATAATGTTCTTATAATTCGGAACGGAAGGAGTAAGTTGTTAGCTTTAGTTGTGGCATGATAATAAAATTAGAATGCGAACTTGAGGTTATATTATTATCATAAAGAGTACTCTTTTTTGTGGAACAGTTTTTTACGCAAATTGGTCTCTTTTTGTGGAATAGAGAGGGAGTATTATTTTCAACTCAATGACGGCTATTATCTTAAACTAGTTAGCATAGGCTTGAAAAAAATTCCATATGAAAGTGTAGAAGGAGAAAGACAATGAGACAAAATAAAGAATGAAATAGATGTAAAGAGAAAGGAATAAAATAAAGTAAATAAGAAAATAGAATTGCATTAAAATAAATATAAATAATAACCAACCCACATAAATTAAAGAACATACATCATATATATGTAAAGTTAAGAGAAAAACAAGCAAAGGAAAAGAGAGAAAGATAAAATAAAACAAAAATCTGTAAACACCCTATTCGGCTTTTGTTATGTGGATTCATTCCTCAACTCAAACTTGAAATACACCTTGATGTACATATAACTTTATAATATACTCAAACTTGAAACAAGAAAATGGAGACGCATCGAAATAGAATCCCGAAGTAGATTATTCTTTTTTAGGAGTATGTGTTTCACTCTTACTATATGGTTACTCCTAGATATGGGTCATAAATTATATGATTGTTGTGAGTTGTAATGATAGAGTATAAGAGTTGATGAATATGACCCATTTAGAACTCAAAATTTAAAATGTATTAAAGATTATATTGTCAATTTTATCTCAATCAGGTAACATTCCTAATAATTTCACCATCTGATGCATGCCATTTCAGATTTTTGAAGATGGTAGGAAAAAATACATGAAAGACTTTGGTTGCATCGGAAAAGATTGAGAAGACATAAGATGTTTTGTGTTTCTTGCTGCCTAAAATGTTGATCATTTTATTTTGTGTGTTTCAGGATTTTTATTTGATCGGGGAAATTTACTAAGAAGAATGAAGTCGTGCTTTTCCCTTTGAAGGTTGCAGAGACGAATAAAAGAGAATATTGAAAAAAGACAGCGATGTTTTCATTGTTTTATGGATTCTGGAAGTATATGTTGAGCAAGACAGAGTTTCATGTTCTTATTCTTGGAATTGACAAGGCGGGGAAAACAGTAATATGTTTACTTTTATTATTTAGATAGTTTTCCCCCCTTGTCAGGCCACTTCATGGTGTTCTTTGTCACTCATTTATGTTGCTTCTTCAGTTCATTGTTCAACTGTTCATCATGTTCTTTGTTCCCAATCTTTATGTACAGTACACTCTAGCACATGCACACACTCACACGCACCACGCACACACATAGTTGTTTCTCCACATATTTGTCCTTGTCAATATTTTGTTTATTGAGTATTGACATGGCTGCAACTCTCTTACTTTAAGAAAAGTCTATACATAACTAATCTGTGACTCATTGTGATGAAGTTGATAGGAAGGACTGATTTGCTACAGCATGATTTCATAATATTGTAGTTGAGCTCAACTTTGGTGTTTTCATCATGCCAATAATGTTTCTTATGGCAACAACTGAGATGTTTAAGTTCATTGTTAATTATTAATTTTGATTACTTGTCTGTAGGATGTACTTGATCCACAAGAGTTGGGACTAAACTTGAAGTATTGGGTTCCTTTGATGTGTAATATGTACCACCATCTGTGCGACGAAAGATATAATTTATTACTGGCAGTTAAATGAACATCAATTTTGAAAGAAAAATATTTATAGAAATTATTAATAAATGATCAATACCCTCTCAATCTCTCATTGGTGCAGCATCAAGACAATGTTTCCTATTTTAAATATGCAAACATGCGAGAAATATTGAGCATGTATCTAAAAGCTATTTATGTGCTCAACTTTTGTTGTAGACATTACTTGAGAAGTTGAAAGCACAATACTCAAATTTAGAAGGCCTTCCTCCTGATCGAATTGTTCCAACCGTGGGACTCAATATTGGTCGTATTGAAGCGTCAAACACAAAAGTTGTATTCTGGGACCTGGGAGGCCAGGTATGTAAATTGTACCTCCAACAGATCATTGATATGATATTTACAACTTGCATCTGTGGATATTTTCCTTTCATGTTAATACGTAATGTCAAATAATTTGATACTGAATCCTGGAGATTTTATTTTTTTTATTTTTAAAATTTCAAAGTTGCTGCTATTTACTAGATTTATCTGTATGTGAGATATTACTAGTTTAATTGTTTCCAATTTTGACATAAGGAGTGTGAACACACCATCTTACCACAGTCCAGACAGATAATCACATGACTTCATTACAAGAATCCAGTTGCACATATTGCTTGTTCAGAAAATATGCTAATTATAAAGAAGATTTACCGGAAGGTTATTTTTATTGGTGATGTATGTATGTTGTGAATTTCTATTACTCCCAAATTCGCAGACACGGTTGATTTACCTTAAATTCCAACATAATGTGGGTATTGTGCGAATAGAAGATTTAAACTGCTTTTGGCATAGCGAATATTGTTTCAAAAAAGATATACACTCCATCGGTTTTCATTAACCTATTACTAGAGTTTTTGAACATAAATGGCAGAAGACCAAGTAAGATGTCCAAATTGAGTTGAATAATTCTTAAAATTAACTGGGGCAGTTCACATACTTCCAAGTTTTGTTTATTTTTTATCCGTTTTGAGCTCTCATACATTCATTATTCTTTCCTGCTTAAGCTCCTCTCACCAGAAAATGTAAATCTTTTGAAAGGGATGATAAATCAGACATGTTTTCCCCGTGTTTTCTGGTAGAATTATCTGGTAGATTGTATTAGTATCTAGTGGAAGCTAGTTATCTGTAATGTATTTATTCTTAGTAGTTTTTGGAATTTCATCATTGATGCAAGACTGTTAACTGTCATGTCAGCCTGGTCTTCGCTCGATATGGGAGAAATATTATGAAGAGGCACATGCTGTAATATATGTAGTAGATGCTGCTTGCCCAATACGCTTTGAAGATTCAAAATCTGCACTTGGTGAGTAATTTTGAAGTTGTTTAGTTTATTGATTGTACAGCTTTATCATGATACTATGATGATTATCCGTTAGATCATCAGTAAATAGTCATGCCCATTAACTTTAAAGTTCATTGCAGAGAAGGTCCTTCGGCATGAGGATCTGCAAGGAGCCCCTCTTTTGATATTAGCAAACAAGCAGGTGAGTAAGCTAAGCTGTTGCGCTTTTATCCAGCTATAAGAGAAAGTATGAATTCCTTTGTAATTCAAATGACAATCAACACTTGATTTTGTATATACCATCTTTATAACAGGATCTTGCTGAAGCCTTATCGCGGGAAGAACTTGCACGGTATCTGGATCTCAAAAAATTGGATGAAAGGGCATATTCTTTTGAAGCTGTTTCTGCATATGATGGGTGAGTAGATAGTGTGGTCCTTATCATGTTCTTCATTTGGAAAATGTTTGAAATCATTTATCAATTTGGATTGAAATAGCGTTTATAATATAGGCACTTATTCTTTGATTCCATCTTAATATGGGCACAAGTAGAAAGCATTAAAAAATGTTGTTCTGGTATTTGATTGCAGATTGGGAATCAAAGAAAGTGTAGACTGGCTAGTTGAGGTTATGGGGAGAAGTAAAAGAACTGAAATGTTGAGAATTCGTGCAGGCCTAACATACTCGGGGTCTGCTTAGAAGAGTTTATATTAATTTAGTTTTACTTTACCTGCTTTTGTAAGTAATTTAAAGTTCATCCTGGATCTTACATGATTGATACTTTATCAATGGATTACATCTTCTATACCAGCGGTGTTTTTTTTAATTGCCATAACAAGACAACAGAAAGGGCAATACTTGAATATTATATTTTGAGTTTGATGTAATATTAGAAGAAAAAGATGAGGAACGTTTGTACAGATAGAAAAACTAATGTGTTTACCACACTTACATAATGTGTAATGCATTCGAGAAAATTTGTTTATGGCAGTGATGCTTGTTGGGAACTGGTATCGGTCGTTTCTGTATGTAATGTCTTGCCCATATACAATTTTGGCGCTTGTTTTATTATTGTACTTAAAAGAAGAGGCGAAAATGAGGTGCTTCTTGTTAACACCATCTCAGGTTTCATGCTCTGTCTTAATGATTCTGGATAATTTGGTTTCACATTGCCGTGCAAGAACCCATTCAAAGGAAGATGCAGATTTGCGTAAGGCTGGACATTAGCCTCATCAAGTTCACCTATAATTGTGGGAAACCCAGCAGCAGGTGACTACAATTCTCCGAAATTTTATTCATGGCATCAAAAATAGACAAGTAGATCGAGGGAAAAGCTGTTTTTAGGTTATGCCGCCGGGTACAAGAAGAAACCTACCGTCGTCTTTAAAGTTAGGTAAGCTGACCTATTATTTTGCCTTTTGTTTAGGTACGACTTAATGATAATAACGAGGGATATATATTTTGTGATCTCTGTAAAATTAGTTTTAAAAAATTCAAAAATAAGGTTCCATTCGACATTTTCATCTTTTCCTACACGAATTGCTTCTTAGTCTTACTTTTTATTCTCTTGTAAATTTATTTTTTCAAAAAATAAATAAATAATAAAATCTAAAGACTAAAGTTCTCTTTTTAAAAAGAAGTTGACTGTGAAAATATAATCCAAATGAAATCTTTTTTTCTCGTCCTCCGCATAATTATATATTACATCATTTCAGTTTTTTTAATAACAATTTAAGAACTTCATTGATCTGTTACTTTCTTTGCACAGTATACCTACAATCATCTCAAGGTGCAAAAATATTAGAAGGGGCAGCTAGCAACCACCAAGTATTAGTAAACTTTGACAAGATTCGCAATGATCAAATTTATGAAGAGAAATTAAAGATGTACAAAGGTGTGCAACGAAGGCAACCAGAAACAAAGGATACAGGGCCACTTAATGTCACAACAACAACAACAGAGATGTGATCAGCTGTAGTGGAAACAAATCAAAGAAGGAAAAGGCCGCTAGACCTTGAATTAATTTTCTACAGGGCCTACTGAGTTAGACAAATTTCTAATAGATGACTGTCGATTATGGGCGTTCCCCAGAACTTCTCCCCTCAACATGTAGGTGAAGACCAGTACCACCTGAATTCTGGAAGCTTCTATTGCCGGTGTGCAGTAACTTTGATGCTACAGGAGCCTGTTGTTTACTTTCAACACCATCAAAATGCTTGGATATATAATCAGTTTGGCTTAAGTTATCTATGTTTGGTAATATACTACCATTCACTCCTTGGTTGTCCGATGAGCTGGCATTCTGATGGAAAAAATTCTTAATGCCCAGATCCTCCCCCACAGGTATTGCACCAGTAAGGGTCTTCACTGCAAATTCAATACAAGGATCCGTCCATAACTCACCAAAAGGAAAATCCAGAGACGACCCGGCATTCTCATCAGCCTTGTTCTCATCCCCAACTGAGATTGCACCTGTGAGAGTTTTTATGGCAAATTCAATGCATGGGTCTGTCCATAAATCTGTCAAAGATAAGTTTAAAGGTGATCCAGGCTTCACATTGGCCTCACTACCAGGTTCCTCCTCTCTAGCCTGCTCTTCAGAAACTGGTAAACGTTCTTCCTCTACAGTTTGTTTTTCAGAAATTTGTAGTGGTTCCTCCTCTCCAGCATGCTCTTCAGAAATTGGTAAAGGTTCATCCTCTCCAGCTTGCTTTTCAGAAACAGGTAAGCTGGCTAGAGGCAAAACAATTGATAATCCTGACTTCTCATTAGTCATAGGCTCTAGTACTAGCTTTCCAGGATGCTCTAGTACTAGCTTTCTAGGATGCTCTTCTGGAGTAGCCAAGTCATGGAAATTATTGCTGGAACTGGTTTCTGCCTCACCTGACAGTCTAGTTGCAAGTTGACGAGTTCGATTATTGGTTTTCAACTCTGGTGATGGGTCTAATTCAATGCCAGCAAGGCGTTTTGAAGCTCGACGAGGCAAGTCAGGTGCTCTCTTGTCATTTGATTTGTTTGTTCTGCGCTGACTTCTGTTACTCCCCTGGCCTTCCAACCCATTTTCCAATATCTTCCCTGGACAAGCCCCAGCTACGGGTGCTGAAACAGGTGTATGCAAGTTGGATTCAACTTTCCCTTCTCTTTGCTCCAGACTCTTGGTTTGTGGTGGGTTAATACTTGTTGCCGCACCTTCGCAACCTGTTACATGCAATAAACTCGAATCAGAAGCAAGGGCAACAATGCAAACCAGCAAAGTGAGGATGGCATACCAATCTATATACCCACATTAACATTTGTTCTTCACTCCATGAAATTTCCTATTTACATAACATGAAAATATTTCATACCAGTAGGAATGTTCTTCTTATCATTGAGAAAACAGATGAATCCTCTGTATTTGGATGATATTCCGATCTTTGGGAGGCATGGGGAAATAATGATTTGGGTGTGAGGTGGACAAGGAAAGCAGTAGTTGGGCTCTACAGGAACCCAAAAAAAAAAAAATGTACAACCAAATATCTGGTAGGAGGACAACTCCAATAGACCTTGACACCTAAGTTATCTTTTCAACTCTTTAATTACTCAAATCCACAACACACAGAAGACAGAAAGATTAAGGCTAAGAAAATGATGGTAACTTAAATGGTAGATGTTACCACCCACTGAGCCAGTGCAGCAGAGGGACAAGTGTAATATTTTAACAATAAATGTATTCTAAACCTAGTTCCATATGAAGCTGCAAATTTGTTCTTACACTGATCAGAATCATGTTTGGTGAGGCCTACATGATCATCTCTGCTGGTAACACTAAGGATTTCTTCATCCTTCACTATTTCAGCCAACTTTGAGCACTGATTCTTACTTATCTGTTCATTCGTCCCACTGCCTGGTAGTTTCTGTCTTGTTCAAACAGTATTGCACAAAAAATAGCAATTGCTCAGATGAGAGTAACACCAAAAACAAGGGCCATCAAAGATTAAAATTCATGTAAAAAAATAAGGAAAAGATTCAAATTAAGCACATGCAACGTGAAAAACAGAAATCCAAATAAACCAGCATTTGAGATCAATCATCAAGTCCAGATTCATCTAACCCTACTTAACAGTTCAACAACCCAACACCTGCATCAGACAAAACAATATCAAGACCTAGACAATCTAAATTATGTGGAACAGGAATAAGAGGTACCACATATTTGAAACAGGTCAGTAACTCCAAGACCAAAGCAAAAAAGGAACTGGTAGTTAATAATCCACACAAAGTTATTTATGTAAGCCAGAAAATGTTCTAAGGTTTACCCCTTGAACTTCAGGCACCAATAGTACAGTGATTCACCCAGGTAAAGTCACAGGCGTATTGGAAGGTAATATGATTTTGTAGTGGCATGACCAACCTATTTATATGGAGTAAATAGTACTCCCTCCATCCCACAAAAGATGTCTTTAAAGTACAAAAAAAAAAAATTGTCCCCCGAAAAGATGTCTAAAGTAAACAATTCAAATTCAAAATATTATATAAAGACTATTTTATCTACAAAGAACTTAAGGGCCACTCCTTTAGGAAAAAGAAAGAATCATTTTGTAATTACTCCATTGTCGATAAGATTGGAACTTTTGTCCACTACTTTTATTTTTCTTAATTTGAGTAAAAGATGTACTCAAGACATCTTTTATGGGATGGAGGGAGTATTAGAAGTTTCAAAGTTATTATTTCAAATAAGCTCTCTAGCGTACCAACTCAAATAAAATATACAATTTAAAGTGATGAAAACCAGCATAAGTAAAAAAGAAGAAGATACTGAGAAAACTAACAGATAAATTATCATCTCCAAGTTCCACAGTAATTGGTACTTTGTCCTTGGGCTTGTACGCATGCCTTCCAAGTTCTCCAGTTTTGAGATAGCGTTCAATGTCCTTCAGAGAACGGAATATATACCCACTGACAGGGTCGGTGTAATACTGCAGAAAATAGATATCAATCAAACTATAATCACATATACATCATAAAAGATGCATGTTGTATTGTTAAGACTGTAAGCAAGTACCAAGACGACCATTCTATTGAAAACTAAATGTTTGTCTATAGGCACATAAACATAAAAAAGTTGGTCAGAGTGCATCTAAAGAATCAGTACCGGGTCTTTCCTGATGCTATGACCCTTCTTTGTCACTCTCACTTCCTTAATCCACCCAGGAGGTAGCCCTTCAGCTGTAGTCTTCTCAACTACAAACTAAATTCTTGAAGAAATTAAAAAAATTCTAATCTCAGGGCAATATAATATCAACAATTTTTTTTTTTTGTACCTTATTATATCAATAATGTTACAAATAAGTTAATAAATTCAGATATTTTTGTTTTGATAAATAGGAGTAGAAAGGATATATTTACAAACATTTTTTCCAGCGCGATTGACATTTGACTTGTTCTTCTCTTGTGATTTAGGCTTGATGGAATTGTCATTCTTCTCTTGTGATTTAGGATTGTTGAGTTCTTCGTTGTTGAGATAGCGAAGAACCTCTGGCTTCGAATGGAATTTGAGTTCGTGTGATGGATCAACATAACACTGCATTGAACACAAAGAATCATAATTAAAAGTGTCAAGTTTCCATATCTTGCATTTAATAAAAGGAAGAATATAAATTCACAATTTTCAGTCTCAAACTTTCACAGTTATCAAAACATTTACTAAAAATATTACTATTTTCATCTAAGAAAGGTTTATATATACTTTTTTCCTTTTTACAAAGTTATAGGTAAAAACTGCACTAAAAGCACCAGGAAAATGGGAGCACAGCCCATATACTTCTCAATCAAGAAAGACATTGACATCTTCTCGATTTTTTGCAGTGAATCAGCAATCCATTTTTTGGAACAGCAATGCTAGAGCCTAGAGAAACAGAAGTTTACAGATCATGTATCCAATATAATGTGGCGTAACCGCAAAGGGCTGGAGAAATAAGGTGTGGAGCAATAAGGCGAAGAAGGTGAATAAGTAAGCATTCCATTCTTCTAATCATACACAGAGCACTATGAATGTCAACAACATAAACCCGGCTAAAATAGATTTGCTTAGTTACCTAAGTAGCAATCATATGACAGACGCAGTTTCCTATAAAAAGTTCCTTTGTCTATGATCTATCCTTTTATTTTATTTTATTGATATTTTTTTTTACATAAAAAATATACACTTAACACTACAAGTTAAAAGCTATGACAGGGCCTATTGGTGCAAGACAAGTTCAGTTTAGCCAACTAAACCTTTACTAGTTACAATTTTACCCAGTATTTAGTAATGCAGAGTGACCTAATAATAATCCCCTTTCGTAACACAGTTTAGCCCCATTCTTCTGCGGGAAGAATTGGCTTTAAAAATTTAGCATACAACATAGAATATTACTAAAACTTAATTCCAGTGATCTGATTAGGTATTATAATATATGTAAGAATATGAGGTCCATGAAGTTCAATTAGACTATGATTTGAGTACCCGTAATGGTTGCCAAGCTAAAGTATGAATACCTAGCAACATAATCAGGGAAAATATTGAGGGTGGACCGGTAAAGATGTGAATTTGATGAAGAGAAACTGAAAAAAGTGAATAAGAGACTACCTTGTATTTTCTACCATTTCCGCAGAGTTTGACTTCCGTGGTCCAACCAACCGGAAGCCAGGAGTTATCCTCCGCCATCCACCGGAATCTGAGGTAGGTCCTCCGGGAATATTTGAAAATAGACCTGAGCTCAACCTAATCTAAGCATCTCCCTGATCTTTCTCTCTCTACACTCTTTCTGTGATTCTCTCTCTAGACTGTGAAACGGATGAGTAAAGAGTCAAATGTAAAATGAAGGAATTTAGAGGGCAAGTAGAGAAACCCACATGTTGGCCGAACTCTCTGGTGTAGCAAATCTCGAGACACCCTCCCAAGCGCGACATATACATACGTACTTGTTCATTCTCTCTCCTTTTTCTTTTTCTTTTTTCTCCATAGTTGACCAAACGAGAACCAAAACGGCTACTAATTAAATTGGTACACCAGACGAGTACATACGCCTTTTTGTCAAACACTTTGTTGGTGAGTTTTAAATGGACCGAAAATAAAATAAATAAACGAAAACTTTAATTGTTTTGTTAAATTCTTTTATTTTTAAATTTTTAATGAATGAAAATTTTAATTAATTTTTTTCCAAAAATGAATGAATTTGGGAAAAAAATTAACTAACATAAAATCATTTTTTATAATTACTATTATATCCTCTATATTATAAACAAAAAAAACTAATATAAGAACAACTCAATAATTTAAATATAAACGTTAATTTATTTTTTTATAAAGTACCAACATAAAAATATATATATATATATAATTTTTTTTTTTACAAATTAAGTTTTTTTTTTTTTTGGGTCCCAAACTCAAAAACAAAGCTTCTTTAGTTCGATTTCTCTCAAATCAAAAGCATACAAAATTAGTACTATAATAAGGTAATAAATTAAAGCAGCAGCCTTCCTAGAACAGTTCTAGCAGTATTAGAATATCTCTAATAGCAGTAGTAAAAGAAATTTTTTAAATCGAAGGTTATTGATCTACATGACAATTTGAAGAATATTATTTGTTGTTTTAATATTTTATATCTCATTAATCTCTTCAATTCAATTAATACAGTATTTGACTTAAAATAATAATAATTGATAACATTTGAAATAATTAATAACATTTATTTTTTAAAAAGATAACATTCTAGAAAATTTGAAATAATTAATAACATTTATTTTTTAAAAAGATAACATTCTAGAAAATAAATTATATTTAAAAATTAATATTTAATTAAAACATTTATTTTGGTTGTATTGTTTTCTTTTGCCTTTATCTTTCCGTGTATTGTTTTATTTTCTTTTCAATAAAAATAGTCTTTGATAATGTTTTTCTTTATGCCTTTCAATACTGCAACTTGTATTCGGATAGTGAATGCCATATTATTTACAATCATCTTTCAGAGTAGAAGATGCATAACACGAAAGGAAAATAAATGTATGTCATATCATATAATTAAAATAAATGTTTTTAATATTTTTCATATAATTTTAATTCTCCCAAAATAAAATAAATATTTTGAAGAGGTAAAATCAATTTATCAGTTTTGAAGAGAGATAATGAGGTTATAGATTTGATGATTAAAATTGAAGAGACTGTTAAAGATAATTTTTTTGATGTGACTCATTTATTTGAATATCCTAAAATTATTGAAGAGAACGCTGAAAATACTTTTAGCAGTATGTGAGAAAAAAAAAGTTGTGGTCCTTGCATAGAAGGCATGCATCTGCTCTTATAATTAATTACCTGAAAGAATCCGCTCAGCTGATGTCCGTGTTTATAACAAAAATTAGAGGAAGTTGTTTCGCTCCAAAATATGGGGGCAATTGAAAATGCTGCACGCACGAATACCAAGACAAACCCCGTAAGTTCTTGTAGTAGCAACACTTAACAACAAATACCAAGTACATGGGTATGCCCATGCTATAACACTTAATCATCCACAGGTAAGCAGATGCTATAACACTTGAAGTCTTTTTCCGGAGACCTAATTTAACGATTGGAATGACGATCGTGAGTCTCATTTTTTCTCAATTGTTGATATTAATAAAATTAGGTGTGAGATCGATAGAGTTAACACCCAATATAAAAGAAGTTATACACTGTCAGGGGCGATCAGTCACCACTCCCAATTGCCAATCGCCCTATAATTTTTGTAACACTTGATCGTCCATAACATAGCAGCATTTATTCATTTGTTCAGGGACACTATTACACACATAACATTCAAGCACAATATAGAACACTATATTGATTCTCATCATTAAAAAGTGGGATTTGACACAGAAATTTATATTATGTCTTACTTTTTAATGGTGAGGATCAATATAATGTTTTATGTTGTACTTGAATGTTATGTGTTTTATACTTATCCTATGTTCAGGGGAGATTTAAGAGAATATATAGCCTACTCGCTCAATTTTAAGGGGATCGGACTCATTTATTTATTGCATCTATCTTCTTCTACTTTCAGATGTTCAAGCTTAATGCCCTTCCATTTCATTATGTATAACACTCAAGATATAATCACACGTATTAGGATGTCTCATTAATTGTATTAATGTTAAATAGTTAATGTCGATTTAAAATTTCAAACAAACATTAATTACTTTTTTAGAATATGGTCCGTAATTCTTTCGGACCAAACAACGGAATTAAACATGAAATTTCATTCATAGTTGCAACCTGTAAAATTAATATATTGTTACTTGATCTACTAACTAGCACTATTGGGTATGCAAACTCAATGCTTAAATCAATATATCAACTAGTGCAACCACACCAAAATTATGAACAGCACAAAGTAAAGAAGCAGCTTCTAACTCTCATTAATATTTCAAATAATAAAGAGATAAAAATTTGAGAAAGAATTCACTTAAAATAATGGTCAAACCTTAAGAAAAACCAATATCTATTGTCATGCCTCGGCTAATTGCTTGTGAATTAATGAGATTTGACTTGATCCCCCATTTAACTTATTTTTCAAAGTAATTATTTTCATCTTATTGACTCGGGACATAATTATTTGTCATCTCATAAACTTCAACTGCACAATGGAAAAGAAGACTAGGCATAAAAGTCCATTATGCTGTCCAAGCTCCTCCTAATCATGGTAGAAATTTCAACAGAATTCATCGACTTTTTTTTGTTGCTAAGATATGATGATCCAATAGCTGGTCTTCCTGGCACAGAGATTTAGTCTCATCATCTCTTCCATTTAATTCAAAATCTGCTTCAATCATTCATCTCAAATAGGTCCACACCCTCTATAGTACGCCAGTCACCAGTAATCAATCCAAAATAGAAAATAATAACTTATTTCAAATAATACACATCAGTTGCTACATTATTTCAAAGAATAGCAGTACTTAAACAATGCTAAGAACTTGTTTGATAGTTTTCGATCTCCAGTACTCCAAATAAATAATTCTATACCATTGGAAAAGCTTACTTCTGATGGTATTTATTTATCTATTTCCTGGATTACAACATGTAATACTCCTATAATTTGATGAAGTTAATATAGGAGACAGCACAAAGATATAACTCCTTTAGAACCATATTTATTATATATATATACTTACTGACATTACATATATTTGCTGATACATATTCAGAAACTCTGCATTCCTTTTCACAGATGGGAATATAGGATTATATTGTGATTCCTATCAGTTGTGCAGGGGATTTGGTCCTTCTGGGACAACATTATTTGAAGCAATATATACTGGATCACCAACCTTGTAGTCGCTCAACTTTTCAAACCGAGATATGCTGCTGCTTAAACGGCGCGATAATGAAAGAGACATACGCGTTGTGTTGCCTGATCATCTTCAAAGATAGCTGTGCTGAGGAACCGGCAATTTACAACATGAAAAGTCGTCAATATGGTAGTGAAGATGATAAGTCGAAGGGCAGAACTTTGAAGTTTCATAATTTATGATGTTGGAAAAAAAACAAGTTTTGAGGGGTCAGGAAATAGGAGTGTTTTGGATTGTTTGTTTGTGAGGGTGGTTGGCCGGAACTTGGAGGAAGGCTATTTATTTAAAAGGAATGAGGCAACTTTTAGTGAATTCAGTAGATAGTGCCAAAAGCAAGAATCAATCATCTAGCAATAATATTAACCACTCATCACCTATTCATCTATCTTCCCATCAGTTACATTTATGTTAATCTTGTATCATCAATCAGTCAGAAAATTCAAAACACCCGAAAATAAAAATATTTGGCTGATAATTCCAGCCACTGTGATATTGGCAAGAGAGAGCGTGTACTGCTTTATGATTTGGTTGTGGCTTATCTGATGTGTTGGGGACAACAAGGTTAGTGGACGAGGGGATACACGATCAGTGTGGTAGGTACCATGTCAAATAATCGAGTTTTAGTCTAAACTAGTAAGGGCAGGGCAGGAGTTGAAAACTACAACTGCTCATCATTGTACATTGATTAGATTAATCACATGGTGGTACGTATTATGGTCGGGTCTAAGCAGCAGCAGCAACAGAACATTGCATTCTGATCAATGTGAAGCTGGCACGTATGGACCAAAGAATTTAATTCAGACACTTATATTTGGGCCTTAAACCAAACCAAACAAGCAGCCCCAAGTTCAGAATAATCGTTTTATAGTCCAAAAATAAAAATATATATTTAATTTTAGAACGTATAAAAGAGAAAAATATATCTTTAATTTAAAAACAGAAGAAATACTACACTGCTGAGTTGGACACTTGGACTGATATGACCCTGTTGTATTCGGCTAAAAAATCGTAATAACTACAATTTCACATATGGAGACCATATAAAGATACTAGAATGGCAAATATTTTCCTGTAAAGACAGACCATGATAACCCATCAACTGTGCAGGTCCTTTAGGAAACTTCAATTTGAAAGTAATCCATATAAAGAAGATTCCTCCACTCATATTAAACCCAGTTTGGATGATTAATAAAGTCATCAAATAAATGTGCAATTTTTAAAAGTGTTGATAAAGAATTATTAGCCAACCCAATCGGATTCATTTCACGTTTAATTTCTAACTATAGTATGAAATTCAGAACCTTTCTGTTAACTTATCCTCTCAGTTTACTTTCCTTTCAGTCATTAGTATCCATAACGTCAACCTCAAAGAACCACTTCTCAAGCTTAACTTCCAATCCACCACCAGCAGCATTCAACCCACGACCCCTTCCAGAGCATCTTTCATCACCTTCAAAAAGTATGTCATCCCCATAATACTTAATACTATATAACAACTTAATTGTCCACCTTTCTTCCAAGTTACAACATTGCTTTATATTGTACGCTTGCCGACTACAAAAGATAGTTATCCTTCGGTGTTTTCAATGGTGAAAAACCATTGGCTTTTCAATAAACCATTATTTCTAGTGAACCTTAGAAAAGGTTCGAAGGCCATTCCGAAATTTGAATACCTGTAATATTGATAATAACATAAACTCTACGCTGGATTCATTATTTAATACAACAAACTAAACATTAAAGTTTTATTTATGCCCTAGCTAGGAAAATACAACAATTAACATACGGCGTCCATCACAAAGTCACTGCAACTTGTTTCACCGCCTTCCAATTGCATTGCTAGGAACATCAACGACATTACTCTTTGTCAGCTTCACCAACAGTTGCGGTCTCTTTTGGATCTATGGCAGCACTCTCTGATGAAGCATCTTCAACGGGCTTAGCATCTTCAACGGGCATAGCACTGCGGTCAGTAGCTTCAGCAGTTCCGCTGGTAGTTGATTCATCAGTCACTGGTACTGTCTGCTTGATGGTTCCGACCTTGACATACTTGCTCATGAACTTGTATTCCCAATCCTGCAAGGCATCAAGCTCAAATACACCAAGACCAGAGAGATCCCCGTTGAGATCTTTGTCCTCAAATGACATCTTTGCAAGTGCCCTGCTAGCATCCTTTCCAGCAAACAGTGCATAAGGCCCACCAGGTCCATAAAACATCCTGCAAGAACAGTTTCAAGTACAAAAAAATGTAATGCGTTAGATAATTATAATGCATTGGTCCAAATATAACAAATATAAAGTTCAAAATTGAGCAACATTAGCTTGAAGAATTATTAATGGGTGCAAAACTTTCACAATATATTACTTTCATGTTTATTATCAAGCACTAGCATCAGCTACCAAACTTATCTTGAAAAATGGTAATGAAAAAATCGTGTAATTACCCATATATGAAGCACTATGAGTTTACATATATTTTGTATACGTATTATGTAATGTAAGATATACTACATAATATATAATTGTTTCAAGTTAAAAAATTCATAGTTGCCATTTGAGATTTAGCAGCAACTCACTCATTCATGATCTCACATACATGAGATATATAAGTACATTCATAAAACCATCATCTGAGAGACCGAGAATAACTTGGACAACTACCTAATCAATTATGTTGAGGAATGTGACATAAGGGTATAGTTCTACAATGATATCAAGGTACAAACCAAATGTCCAAGACAGGGAGACAATAACATTATGCAGAAAGCCAACATTTAGAATACTTCTTTATAAATTAAACTAAACAAAACCACAAATTAACTTTTTAAAAAAATCATAAATTGTAAACTGAAATTATGATCAGCAGAAGACAGTAATAAATTAATTTGTTCGAATAAAAAAGAAAACAAGTAGAACCATACATGAAAAGCCACACTCCAAGTAATTTAATTCCAATGTTTTAACTATGTAAGTGAGTCCCTGAATCAAAACCACTCCTGTAAAGCATTTTTAAGACACATCAGATTTATTAGGACTGAACCACAGAAAACTAAAGCTTCAGTTATTTGATTTGAGTTAAGAAGAACTCAAAAACAGGTAGGGTATGCATAACTATCTCCCCCAAATGTGTTGAAAGATAATAGATTCAACCTAGAACCCATGGATGACCCCACCCCTCTCCTGCACTCCTGAATAAATAGTTATGTTTTCTTATAGTACGTGGAGTCAAGAAAAAGTCCAACAACAAATTAAATCTATCAAAACCTAGCTGGTAAGTAGTCAAAATTATGCATATACTGAAGACCCAAAAACCTCCAGAAAGGTGAGCTTTTTCAGACAATAAAGCAAGGTCAATAAATCAGCAAGCTGATAAAGCTAAAACAGAATTAGTTTGCTAAAAAAACATTTCTATATTCTCTCACTCTCCCTCACAATTCACAAACTTCTTTTATAACCAGAAGCTTAAAAAACCAAAAATCGCAGTCAGCTGAGAAAACGGGTCAATTTCACAAGTCAAAATCATACCAGATTAATCTAACCGGAAGCTAATACACCTGAATATACCTAAATGCGGATGATATATACCTGCTTTGTGATACATCATATATCTGACCCTTAATCGCCATGAGCAGAGGCTTCTTGGGATCACCGCCATCATAAGCCTTCAATTCATCTTCAGAGATCTCTCCAAGCTGAACAGGTGGAGGCAAAGGCTGCACTTCTCCTTCATAATCCCTAGAACTCTGATACTGTGGCTGACTCGAAGACCCAAAAATCCCCGATACGACGTAGTATACGGCAATAACCAAAGCTAGGACTGTAAAAAAGGTTGCCGGAGAAAGTCCGGTATATATTGTTATAGATTCCTTCAGCGTCTCCCAAAGTTCCACGGCCATTGCTTATCCGGATGAAGGAGAGGCAAAATCTGAGGGTGTAGAGAGAGAGCACAGAGGCAACAGGAACAAAGGGAGTGGCCTTTTTTCTTGATAACTTGATAATTATTCAACTTATGGGTAATTTATTGATCAATATTTCACGGTCTGGTCTTCCTTCGTACTTTCTTGACTTGGCTTTTAATTTTTTTAACCGGAAATTTAGGGATTTAATACATTTCCTTCAATCTCTTTTTCTTTTGGGTTCCAATTAGATTTGCAAGATAAATCTCTATACACACACATATAGCAGTTTAATTCTATTTTTTAAGAGTAGTTATTTAATCTTACATTTTAACAGTAACTCCCTAAAATTTAATAATAAATTTTAATTATAAATATAAATCTATTTAACTTTAACAAAAAATTATATTTTACCAACAAAAAATTATATTTTACCAATCTCACTTCCACCACATCTAAGTATCTTTCAACGTATTAAACCCGAAACTAATAATGTAATTTATCATCTACACCAATATCTATATTTATATATATAATAAATAAGACAGAATCGTCATTAAATCCTAAATTTTAAGAGTGACTCTTTAATCTTAAAATTTAATAATAAATTCTAACTATAAATAAATATATATATATATATATATATATATATATATATATATATATAATAAATAGCACAAAATAGTCTCTTAATCCTAAAATTTATAAATGATCTTATAACCCTACGACGTAGGAATAAAAACCTAGAATTTTGTAAGAGAGACTATTTTTACATTTGTTATTTAATTTTTTTTTAAAAATTCATCACGTTCTCACTATCATAATTATCTATTTATCGATATCTCTTATTTTTATATATTTTCTAAATTAGTTGGTATTCTTTAAAATTCATATTATTGATAACAATAATATTTTACTATGTAATATTTTTTAATTAAATTATATAACTATAATTATTTGAGTTTAATTAAAAATTTATTATTACATAAATAGATGAACATAGGAATATAGAAACAAATAAATTATTTTAAAGATAAATATCACCATTTATATTATATAAATAGAAGAATTATTTTTTGTAAATTTTAAAATTTATTAAAATTTTAATCATTAATTAGTTATACATTAATAGTTAAATAGGATATTTTTGATCATGTGCACAACATTAATCTATTATTAATATAATTAATATATTAGTATATGCTATTTTTAAATGCACTCGATAGAAACTAAAAATGAGGTTGAATAGATTTTTTAATTTTTTTTAAAGAAATATTACCAGGTAATTTAACAGATTAAATTTATTTGATTTGTACAACAGAATATAAGTTTGAAAAACCTTTTTAAAAATTAAATAAAAATCATAATTTTAAATTTAGTGATTGTGTAGATATAAATTACTAATGAAAACGTAAATGACAAAAAAATAGTTTGCAAAAAGTAAAGAGCACATATATTTTTAAGAGGTTCTGAATACAAAAATTTCTTAGTTCTCTCTTCTACTTCGCGAGTATGGACGATCCATTAAAGATAACTTTAGTTACGTAAATCAAGATTCACTTATAATCGGTATAATAAAGTAATTCACAAATAATCAAACAAGTCACTTAAATTTGATTTTAATAAATCACTAAAACATATACAATCATTAAAAAAGAGTTATTATTTTAGATGTTACTAAGTTGCATGAAGTTATTATTGAATAGGCTTGGTAGCAATTTGTGTTTTTAAGAATCATAGACCGAAACTTCGAATGGTTAGATTTTTAACATTTTTTTTTATCATTATCCTTAGCCTTTGATGTAGCAATCATTTTATATTATCTTATTGAGATTTACTCGTTGAATTGTTACTTTTGCTCCATCTTGTTTTGAACACTTGTTAAAATTCAAATATTTAACTTTAAATTATTATTTGCTTGAACCATTTCAGGACTTTTTTTTCGATACCGTGCTTGAAACAGACGCGTGTTTTTTGTTCTTTCAAATATAATCGTTGGCTAAAGTTGTTGTTGTCATATCCTTATAACAGACTTATGTAAAAATCAATATTGGGAAGTATTTATTTAAAGTTTATGATATTTGTCATAACGTACCATTGACTTTTTAGATTGTTATACCTTACGATTTTAATTTTATTGAGTGAAATTGTAGAGTTAGTCTTCAGATAATAAATCAATTTTTGTTCTATTGTTTTAACTTTACGAATGCGGTGGTTCTTTGATTCTAATTTTGCGATATGATGTTCACTCCGTGATCGTAAACTGTCTTCATTTAACTTTACGTTTTTAGAGTAACTTTGTCTTTACCTTTATGAAGAATTTTTTTAATTTTGGACAACTGAATTATTACAAGGATACATTTCTATGCTTTACGATTTAGATCAACTTAATAAATTTGATCCCTAATAAAGTCCTTTTACATAAAACATTTAATAAGGACTTTATAAAAATTTACTTATTTTTATAAGTATACATTAAACATAATCATCATAAAATTAAATAAAAGAACTATATAATACATGTACTAATAAAATAATATAATGTAAATATAAATATATATATATATATATATATATATATATATATATATATATATATATATATAATACAATAATTTAATAATAAAACAAAATCCGTGCTTCGCAAGGATCATGCGTTAGCTAATAATTATGATAACTAATCAAATCGTTTGTTGTTAAAATTTAAATTTGAATAATGGTAGATGTTTGAATTTTGTTTTCATTTCAAATGGGCCTCAAATGAATATTTTAATATTTTTATATGATATAATCAATTACATAAAATTAAGTCAATCAATATAATAATAACACTTCATTTAAAACATTGTTTTAAATCAAAAATTTGAGAACCCCGTCGACCTAAATTACTGTCTTTTTTTCCTGTACTTTATTAAGTTGCTCAGTAGTAGTAAACATTTGATAGTTTTTAATTATTATTTTACCTATTTAATTTATGTTAGTGAACTATTTGGTTTTGATGATCCTATTAGCGCCTTAAAATATAGACGTTAGAGATTTCAAATTTAAGGTCATAAAATTTAAATGCACATGTTAAAGAAATTATTATATATAAAATTTAAATTGGGTCGATAAAAATTTAATTAATAAATGTTAATTTTTAATTTAATAATATTTAAATTCAAATTTTAATAAATTAATATTAATTTTATATTTTAAAACAGTGAAAGAGTATAATAAGGTTTTGGAAGCTCAATAAAAATTGTCATTACTCCTAAATAGATTCTTTACAGCAGCGATAACTATCAAATTATTATTTTTTATGTTCTATCATAACAATCTCATTTGATTTTTTTTTTCCTATTAATTAGTGAAATTTAATTTTTAAAATTAAGAAAATTTAATTTAATTTAATTAATATAGTTTTTAATATTATAAATTGCTTTAAAATATTATTAAATATAAAATTAAAATAAATTTTATTGTAACTTAAATTTTAAAAATTAATTAACATCAAAATAATTCTATTTGTTGAATGGATGAAATATCAAATTACTACTGAATCAAAATAGTAGTAGACTTGTTGTCCTCTTTTAAGGTGTCTAAAGGGGGTGTATTCAATTAAAACTTTAAAAAATTTTTAAAGACTCTTTTTAAGTGACAGATTTTTGTAGAGTTCGTTGACTTTTAATGACTTTAAAGACTTTTAAAATGACTTTTAAAGACTCCATGAAATAAGTGACATATTTTTATAGACTTTTTACTAAAGACTTTGATAGACTTTTATATACTTTTAATATATTTTGTAACTTACATCATTAAGCATTTTGTTAAAGAGGTTGGACAATATACTTTGAAGAAAACTATAGAAATGATGAACTAGATAGATTAGTTTGGTCTGGAAGCATCCCCATCTTTACACCTTTGACATAATAGAGTATCACATAACCCAATGATCACAAATGGATAAAAAATTAAGGGGATAACTGATTTAGAGAAAATTACACACTGCCCTATAATGAAAAAAGTTTATAAACCACATAGAACTTTAAAATTTTTTATTTTTTTTTTACTGCTAGTACCTAAATATTGTAATTATAATTTTAACTCAACAACATAAAATGACATTCACAACCAAATGAAATGAGGGGTTATTTATGAAAATTCTCCATAGAAACAGTTGCTAAAATGCGAATAATTCTATTAGACAGTTTACTTAGTATATTATTATTTATCAAAAGTTTTATAGAAGACATTTTCAAATTACCAGTAAAAATGACACCCAAAATATATTAAATCAACACTAATATGTAAGTTTACACAGCTGATGAGGATGAACTATGCTATATTTTTATTCCCTAAATGCTAAGTTTTTGTAATTATTTTGTACTTAAATGTATTAATATTTATTTTAATTTGGTTTTGATATATTTTGTGAGTTTTCAATTAATTTATATTCTTTATATTATTTTTTGTTATTTTATACTATTTTTATTTATTAGTTTTTAAGTATTTTTATTATTTTAGGAAAATTATTTATTATTATGTGTTTTTATTAATTTTATTTGTATTTATTTTATATTATTTTCATTTTCTCCCTTTCTCAAATATTTAAAAATTTTTGGCAAATATTTGGAAGTCTTTGGGCATGAGGCTAGACTTTGGAAGACTTTGAATATGAATAAATCTTGTTTTAAAGTCTATCAAACTCTACCATTTGATAGAAAATTTTAAAATCTATGACTTTTTGAATACCAAAATACTTTTATATACTTTGTAAAAATCTTAATTCAATACCACATAACTTTTAGAGACATTAAAAAAGTTGTAATTGAATACCACTAAACTTTTATAAACTATTTAAATGTCTTGATTGAATACAACTAAACTTCTAAGGTCTTTATAAATCCTTACAAATCCTAATTAAATACACTCTTCTAAGTGTCTATAATCAAGATTCTCTAGAAAACGACGGGAAGGAAATGGGAATGGGAATACTTATCCCTAATTTCCCTGAAAGACCCGAACTCTCAAAAACATTGTGGGTCAAAAGGTCCGACCCTTGGTCGAATAAGCTGATTAGGGCACTCTCTGAAACCAACAATCCGATTACTAGAATTGTCGTCAGTAACTTCTCTACTCTATCTATACTTGACTGTTGGTTGTTGAAGAGGAGGAGAGAGAAAGAGTCAACCAGGGTAAGATGGGTGGAGATCACGGAGGACACCACGCAGATGCGGCTCACGCCGGGGATTTCAGAACCAAAGTTTGGAGTATGACCGGTGGGCCCAATTGTCGCCCCAAGCACTGGAAGCGCAACACTGCCTTCGCCATGGCCGGAATCATTCTCACCTGTATCCCCATCGCCATGATTTCCGTCAAACTCGAGGTCAATTCTTTATTTATTTCATCAATAGTTTAGGACTTTGATTTTGTTCTTTTAATTTCTCTTCTTTTGAATGTATATTAAGAGCTGGTTTGCATTTCAATCCATTTTACTGGGGCATATTATTCTCCCATAGTTGATGATTTTCCAGGATGTTATAGATGCTCAATGATATTGGATATCCATCTTGATGCTGGTTTCTTTGTTTGAATTATAAGTATGACACGATCTAATTAGATGGGAACTACTCAATTACAATTGGAATTCATATGTATCAAAGACTATTAATGACCAATTATGAATTTATCTATTATAATGTTTTGCCAGTATACCTACTGAAAAAAAAAATGTAGACCTCGCTATGAGTTTGGTCAAGGGAGTTGGTTTTTCATATTGGATCAAAAGAGTGTACTTATGCAAATACAAACCATTTCCTGTAGAAGTTGTGTTATATAAATCTCTGATATACTGCAACAAAATTTCATTCAAAAGGAGCTTAACACAAGTTGATTATTATTCTGCAAATTTATATAACGAGTTTTTGTGAACTATATGGGCTGTATTCTGATTAAATTACCTGATATACTTATTCAAGCATCATCTGGATTATCATGGGCAGTGCCCCCGTAATGGGCTTAACTCATAAGTAATCATTATGTATTTCTTTTTGCTTTGTCATTTGTCTAATCCATCATTTATTTGATTAAATCAGTTAACCTTATGCAAGTTTTTAGTGTTCTGTTGCCTCAGAAAGCCATAAAAGATGACTTCCCATATTCTTACACACACATCTTTGATTTCTTCTACCTTTGCAGAGATTATGAGACCTGATGACAACTCTGTTGTTATGGTTCATGTGCTTGTTTCACATTTCAAAGTGTGTGGTTTTGTACATCTGTTCTACTCTCTCTCTCTCTCTCTCTCTCTCCCCTTATAATTGTGATTAAGTCAATGCCTTGGGGGGGGGGGGGGGGGGGGGAAGTATGCATTGAATCGAGTTACTAGTTAATAAATGACGAGAGCTTCACTGTGAAGTTTGGTAATCTGCCTCCTGTTTACATTTGAAGAAACACATTAATTTTTCTTTTCTTGATCAAGACATCAAGTACGTAGTATTGAGAAGTTAGAAACTGAAAAAAGAAATGACAAACCCCTATTAATTTGGAAGAGTTAATTGGCGAGTTGTCAAAGTCTCGAGTACCAGTTGCTTGGTTAACAAAAATTCATATCCAGAAATAACTATATCCAAAAATAACTGAATTTTACATTGAAAATATAGATTTTCTTATCTTCTATTTTATAATTACATTTCTTGTTGTTGGCTTTCCTTTTGTCTCGTCAATAAATTTATTTGAATTCAACTCCGTAATACTCCATAAATTGACTTCACCAACTGAAGTACTGAAAACTGTTTTTTTACAGTCCAGCTCAAGGTTCTATGTTTGAACTTATTGCCTAAGTTTAGGATGAAATATAAAACCCTATGTAGCTAAATTTTGTGCAGCTACAAATGCAAGCATCGTGGCTTTACAGTATTGAGCAAGCAATGCTTAAAGTCTGATGAGCGTTTGTTTGTAAGAGCTTCAGCATTTGTCCAATATCCATCTCCAATCAAACTAGAGCTGAAATTACAAAGCCTGAATATGTCTAAAGGGCATGGTATATTTCAAACTTTTTGAACTTATAAACACAAAAAAAGCTACTTTTGATTATGCAAAACTGTGTTCCCTTTAATTTTAGCCATGAAATTTACCCGATCAAATTTATCCCAGCTTAAGTGTTGGAATAAACACAGTTCTGCATATGGCCAAATCATACATTTATGATTTATGTCACGAGTGTAGGATAGACTAGTCCAAGTACAAGAGCCTGTAGTTTCTGTCTCTCTGTTATGACTGAGGTCTGAGTTTGCAGAAAATCTTCCTAGCCTTTTTTTTTGCTCCATAGTCTCTTCCATCTAAACTTACTACTACATTAGTCACTAGTGACTTATCATCAGAGATGTCACCTGACGAGTTTCTTGAACAAATTCTTGTCTTTCTAGACATGAGACTGTCAAAAATATGTATATGGTTGCTCTGCAAACCAATTCTAGCTCCCAAGTTCGTAATGAGTCTAATTTGTTTATAACTGACTGAAGTAATAATGCCTACACTTCTGAAACATTAATCACTTTGTTACTGAATCATATTGCTATTTTTTGAATATAAAGTACTAACTACATGCACTTTGGGTTTGTATTGCGCCTCTTAAGGGATTGGGGATTAACTCCACAACTTTCCCCTGAAACCAAGGACTTTGAAATATTCTGAACAAAATGATTGAATTGTACATTGGCTTTCTATGGATTTTTCTGAATCCCTTCCTTCCTCTTGTCTTCTGTAAACAATGTGAACATCTTGCACACGTAGCTTTATTTGGGTTTTTATACAAACAAGAATATCCATGAACAGTTCTTATTACAGTTTCCCCCATAGAACTTCAATTAACATTCATATATATTTATCCTATATAATATATGCATTGTACTGATAATGCTTTCATGTACCAATGAAACTATTTTTCTTGCAGGAACGACCCCATCTTCCTGTTCGTCCAATTCCCTCACAGCTCTGGTGCAAGAATTTTGGAAAGAAGGAATACTGAGGTTCATTAATATGTGGGTAAAACATCTATATAAGTTTTCTGTTAGGCAAATAATTGTCTTCCCTTTTGTAGTGAATTGTAAGAATTCATGTATTTCAAGTATGTGATTCTGCTTATAATTTGCTTTCTCGAACTTCCACCTTTGGGAGCATATCTAATTGAATAAGATTACTCTTGCACTTGCTTAATTATATTTTGAATAATTTTGCCTACTATAAGATTTAAAACTTACACAGCTTGCCGAACAAAAGACAGAAAAAAGAAGAACGAAGTATGATTGGCATTAGATATATGGTTGGATTCAAAAAAGCATAGGCCTAAAGCAATTATGCTGCGTTTTAACCGTGTTTTGGAATTTGGTGGGTGAGACTGTGAGAGGACTAATGATCTAATAGATTAGGGCAATGGTAGTCTCGAATGAGTTTTAAATGATATTGCCATCAAATATTTAATAATAATTTATAACATTGTCAGATTAAACTTTTTAGTGTAATAATAATATATTATTCGATAACGCATTTTGAAATTTCCATCATCATCCACGGGTGACGTTTAAAACTCGAAAATTTTTAGAATAAATAAATTCCACCAAAGGTCTTTGGCTCGACTAATACGTCTCAACTTATAGTATCATGAGGTTGACAATAACAAAGTAGGTGGGTTTAAATTTGAGTCTAATATAGCAAAAAAATAAATATATATATAAATAAAAAACAAAAATTATTGAAACCTTCTTGATTATCATTAAACTAATGATCTAGAAAGCATAGGTGATAAAATCATAATATATATGTATATATTTCTTCCGTCTCAAATTAAATGTTTAATTTTAATTTTTTTGAAATCGAATTGACTACTTTTAGAATTAATAATTAAACATATATAAATATATTTTTAAAATTATAAGAATTGAGATAATAGTAAATTGTATATACTTTCTTTTGGTTATTATCTCTTCACCTATATTATGGCAAATATGATACAAAAATTAGTTTTAAAACTGGTCAAATTGACTTTAAAAAGTTAAAATTAGGCATTTAATTTAAGACAGAAAGAGCATATGCAATTAACAATTAATCTCAATTTTTAAAATTTTAAAAATAAATTTATATATACTTAATTATTAATTCTAAAAATAGTGATCAGGACCAAAAAAATTGGACATTTAATTTAGGGGCAAAGGAAGTGTGTGTGTGTGTGTGTATATATATATATATATATATATATATATATAATAAGGAGAACAAAAAAAAAAGTTAACTGAGTTAATTGGATTTTTTTAGTTAGTCATGAGTTAACTCATAAAATGTATATTCTATTTTGAGTTATTTCTAAAAATAAACTCAATTTTTTTTATTCAAAAATTAAAACATACTTATCATATTAAAAACTCGTATTGTCTCCTCCAACAACAAGAGTTATTTTTTTTTTTTTTGTAGATTTATTTATTGTAATATCATATCAATTTTTATTTTTTGTGGCAAATTAATTTTTAAAACATAAATAATAATGTTATATTTTGGAACTAGAAGAGTACTATATACAATATTAATAGAGGTTTATGACAAAGGCATATATAATGATTTTTAAAATTTTAAAGTGCACAATAATATAATATTGTGTTATTATAAATTGTTAATTAATTCTACATATTATGTATGATAGTTTTTATTAATATAAATAATCAAATTTGAAAAAAGAAAATTGGGCATGCATACTAGTATATATAATAGTCAGAAAACTGATTCACAAACTATCATGCGAGGGCATTGATTTAAAAGGAGAAGTCTAAATACATAAAAATAAATCACAACATTATTTTAATTATTAAAAAATATATTTTTATATTAAAATTTATATCATACATATATATTTTTAATAATTATAATTAATTTTTATATTTTATTTTTGTGTACTTAGATTTTTTCAATTTAAAATGTGAAGTCCTTAGGGAGACAACCGAAAATCCTGCTGGACTCGATGCAGAGTCAAGAAAAGAAAACGAAAAAGATGAGTCAATGACAATAACTGCAATAACTGTCATTTTAGTCCACCCATTTAAAGCAGTAGCATTACGTAGCAATCGTTGTGGTCCTCTTCCATCTGAAGATATCTCCAGGAAGGTTACACCTACCTTTAATATATATATATATATATAATTATTTTTAAAATATAAAATAACATAATATTTTTAATTTATCAGAGTATCACTTTTATTATCGGACTACATAAAATATATTTTTAATTTTAAAACAGATGAATAAATAGATGATGCGGATAATTTTTAATTGACACATAAGAATCCACATATAAATAATATATGAGCTGCTAGTATTTGTTTTTCTTTTTTGGCAGTTGAACCCACATATAAACACGCCCAAGCCTCGAAAAACATCTAATGCAGCTACTAATTCTGTTTAAAAGGCTAAGAAAACCATGAGCAAAGGAGTAATCATTGTGTATATGTGCTCTTTGCTTCGTTTTTTTCTCCACCGCAAACTAAATGTAGCATCGATCTCTTGGCCTGAATGGTCAAGTTTCTCCCCTCCTCCCTTAATTTTTATTACTGTTATGTAAATATACAAAAGCTAAATGAGTTATTTTTGTCCTAAAATACTGAAATTTATCGAACAAGATACAATTATCTTAATTATTACTAGACTTTGCGGAAGGAGTGTCGAATTTATTCCCAATTTAATAATAAGGGCAAAATTGTTTAAAAAAAAATAAAATTACCCTATGTCCATAATATTGGTGAATTAAGAAATGGTAGCCTAAAAAACAAGCGGTCGAGGAGACAAAAGGCTTGGTTTAGACCACGTAAGGAAAATGTCTCAAAACAGCCTGTATCCACACCCCTCCAATCTTTGAAATGAGGTACAAAAGCAACCACCTTGTATATCTTTTTGTCCCGCCCTCCTCCACTTGTATCCAAAATATTCTCATTAAATACGTCCACAACATTTATCAATCAGTTAGTTTTATATAAATTAAATACGTTCACAACATTTATCAATCAGTTAGTTTTATATAAATGCACGTCTCGTAAAGTCCTTTTATTAGGTCGGAAATACCTAAATTAGCCGTCCCTATATTATTGTGTGGATGGGAAATAAACCGGATGTAGAGGTGACTTGGTGCTTCATATTTGTGGCACACACTTTATGTTTGCAATTAAACTAAATAAATAAATTTTAAATAAAAACTATAAAATATGCATTGTGTGCAATTAAAATAAATAAACAAATTTTAAATAAAAATTGTAAAATATGAGTTAGAAAATATATGAGCAATTATAGGAATAAAAGGTGAGTACAGAAAGAAAGTTAGAATTTAGGTGTGACACACTTTTTAAGGAAACAATTATTTTCATTACTCTCTTTTTATAAAATAGACTAATCATCTGATACACACTACATATGAGTTTGCAAGAAATGAAAAAGAAAATAAATAAAAAAAGAGTAAAAAAGAAGTTATGAGAGAGTGAAAGAAAAGAAGAAGAGAAAAAGGAGTGATAACTTCATGAAGGAGTGATTATATTTTTCCATCTCCCTTTATAAAATAGATATGTGCGTACAGGGATACTTTTAGCATCTAAACCTGCCGGTCACCAAGGTTTTAAAGATTATTTAATACTCTAAATATACTTCATAATATTAGCTAATAATTTATAAAGTAATGATATTATAAGGGAAAACATATGAAAATATTAATTTCCTTTAATATTCTTAGAGCATGACAGTTGGTGCTTTAAATTATAATTGGTGATGGCTTTTATTTGTTGACAATATTATTGAAGGGAATTGTTATTTTTACAAAAATAAAAAAATAATTTTTTTTTGATAATTTTATAAGTATTTATATAAATATAAATATCGTCTACTATTCATGTAAGATTAATTTTATAAAGCTCTTAAATTTATTTTTAAAAATATCATTTTTCTTATTCAATGATGTTCTATAATTTTTTTTTATTATTATTATTAAAATTCTAAAGTTAGGGCCTTTATTCGGTGTACATATATTAATCTGCTAAGGTTCTAATTCCCCATAGAAAAAATGTGCGAGAGCATATATATACTTACTAGTTGTTAGAACATGGAAACTATATATAAATATATTCACCTCCAAAAATGGCATTATTGTGATTAATGAAAAGTATGGTGTCGTTTTGATTGAAGAAAGTAAAATAAGGGGGAAACAATAAATGAATGAGAAATATAGGCAGCAAATATTATCCATATGGAAAATGGAAACATTAGTTGGTTCCATTAGGAAACCTTTCATTGGTTGAAAGCACTGCAGCCGATCTCCACCACTACCGCCCAAGCAAAATACCAATCACCAATCACCTCACCCTCTACGTGTATCAATGATATGAATGGGAAATGAAAAATTTCTCTACTTCACAAAACCCAGAACTACCTTTATTACAAACGCCCCAACAACAAGATGATGATCAATTTGACCCTAAACCTCGCTCTGAATGGGACTTCAATCTATCTACTATCGTTTCATCCAGCTCCGTCGCCTCCGACACCCTCGGCGTCACAGAATTCGATCCCTCCGATACTCTCTTGGCCACCGGTGGAATTGCTAGAAAAATCCGGATTTATAATTTGTCCTCTTTGTTACCACATGGTCAAACTAGTGGCAATGTTACTTTTCTCGATCATGCCAGTGCATGTGACTACTACATGTGCACCCCAGCTAAGCTTAGCAGCCTCCGGTGGAAACCCGGATCCAGAGGACGGATTCTCGGGTCGGCCGATTACGATGGGGTTGTTATGGAGTATGATCTTGAAAAGAGAACACCCGTGTTTGAGCGCGACGAGCATGGCGGGAGGCGGATCTGGAGCATGGATTACTCGCATTTGGATCCGGTTGTAGGGGCATCCGGATCGGATGATGGTTCCATGCAAATGTGGGACCCGCGCTGCGAAGGTGGGAAGTGTGTGGCAAAGGTACATCCCAGCGTGTCCCGCAGTCCGATATGCTGTGTAGAGTTTAATCCGTTTGGTGGCTCATCCATAGTCGTTGGATGCGCTGACCGGAGAGTGTACGGCTACGATGTGAGGATGATGCTCGACCCGGTAATGGTGTTGGATGGGCATCAGAAAACGGTAACATATGCCCGGTTCCTGGATCACCGCACCATTGTGACATCAGGAACGGATGGTTGTCTAAAAATGTGGGACACCGATGAACAGCGCCTTGTCCGTACGTACCGAGGGCATATTAACCGGAGGAGATTCATTGGGTTATCGGTACGGAGAAGCAGCGGACTGATTAGTTGTGGGTCCGAAAGTAATAAAGTATTTGTGTATGATACACGGTGGGGCGAACCCATATGGGTGCATGGGTTCGAACAAATGGGCTGTGATGGTGGCGGGTTCGTCAGTAGCGTGGGCTGGAGGCAAGTGGGAGAAGATGAGTGTACACTAGTGGCTGGGGGATCAGATGGTGTACTGCATGTTTTTGTGGGTAAAAGAAGAACGTTTTCATGACAAGCAGGTATGTGTGGGTATTTAATTAGTATTATTTTGCACGCATAAAGATCGACCGACAGAGGAATACTACTATATTAACATTGTACTAAGAAAAGAGAAAAGAGGTCATTTCTTCTCTTTCTTTTCCTTAATTATAGTCTCTCTTTTTTTTTGCTTAATTATAGTCTTGATTTCACTAACAAAAGAGGTTTGTGACAAGTCTTTGTTTACACAAATTTGGACATATAACAAATTGTATTCTGTCGTCATATATGTAATCACTCACTCAGCAAGCTTTTACCATGATATTTATTTGATCCAAATTTAAAAGAAAAATATGGCACTTTATTAAATTATAGAAAAACTAGTCTTAGCTATAAAAATTAGGACAAATCTATCTATACATGCACCCCGTTTACTTCCCACCTCCCACGACCGTGTTTGCCCATCTTTTTTTTATCTTACTCTATCTTATTTTAATCAAACTAAAAAAGTCGTGGTTATGTTTTTTACCAAAACACAGTCTTCTCGGGAAATGGCGAGTAAGCGGGGGTGTAGGCATAGATTTTTCCTAAAAATTACTTAACTAGTATAGAGGACGGTTATTGCAGCGGCCAAGATTTCGAGGTTATCACTGCAGCAAATCAAACAAATTACTATTTTAATTTGTACTCTGTATGTGAGAGATGTCTTCTGCCAATCATTTGGTGAAAGCTACGGCCTCCATTCTATTTTGATAGATGTTTTAATTTTATAACATTAAAGTCATGTTTGTTTATAAGGATTATAATCCTGGGATTATAATTCATGGGATTATAATCCCAGGATTATTAATCTTAGGATTAAATAATCCTAATCACATGTTTGTTTTTTATGAGATTATTTATAGGATAACTTAAAATAATTCCATGTTATGTTTGTTTTTTTAGAATTACTTAGAGGATTAGATAAAAAAATATTTGTTAGACTATTATACCCTTACTAATATTTGTTAGCGTTAAATGTGTCACAAATAAGTTTTAAATGATGTGATATTAAATATTTTAATAATATTTTATAATATATTTAATTAATAAGATTTATTTAATTAATATAATATTTTTTAAGATAAAATTGGGACCACCAATATTATTTTTAATAATTTTGTCAATACTAATTAATTACATATGACTTCAAAAAATAATTTAGTATTTTATTTTATAGTATAATTCTTATCTAATAATATATTATACTCTTTTTGCTTCATAATATAGGTTCAATTTTATTTTTTTTAAAGTTAATTTAAGATATTTAAAATTTAAAATTGATATGAATTAATAAAATTAAAGGCAATATAATTATAAAAATAAATAAATTAAACTATCTAAGTACTACTGAAAAAATACAAGGTCTATTGTTTCAAATATTAAGTGAGTCACGTTAATTTTGTCTTTGTCTTTAAATATTTTAAATTAATTTTTAAAAATTAAATTTGATCATTTAATACTGAACAAAAAGAGTAAGAAATTAAAATTAAATACTTTATGATTGCTAATTCAATCTAGTTTTTACACTAGTGCGTGCGTGCCTCTACCCAAGCCCAGTCCAAAACTAAATTAGGCGGCAGTGCTCTTTCTTAGCATTTAGAATAGGATAGTATGGTCATTTTATAAAAAAATTGAGGGTAATTTTGTTTAAAAAATTTAATCCTAAATGATAGGGATTATAATACCATGTTGAACATGTGATTAAATAATCCTCCAACTTAACTTATTTTATAATCCTGAGATTAATAATCCCAAGCCTAAATTTAAAAACAAACAACACACTTAGGATTAATAATCCTATCCCAAGTGTAATCCTTGAAAACAAACATAGCCTAAGTGTTTTTCATCTTTCAAATAGAATAAAAAGTGTACTTATTTAAATGTCTCTATTAATTTTAACTTTTTAAAAAAATTACAATAATCATAATAATGAAACAGAGATATAATGAAAAAGTTAAAAAATCACATTAAAATTAAGGGAATTGGTATTTTCTCAATTTAATTTAATATTTTTACAAAATCAAATGAGATTCATTTGTAAAAATATCAAATTAACTAACAGAAATATCAATTTTCAAAATTAATCATTAACTATTGTTATTAATAAAAAAAACTTTAATATGTATATTTTTTTTCAAAACGTATGTTAAAATAGAATGGAGGAAGTACATAAAATAATAATGCATACATATGATTGCTTGGCCACTAAAATGTTTATATATATATATATATATGATTGACCCTACAACGTGAAGTGGGAGATTGGTCTGATTTTTGGTCGGACTTGGATTAAGTTATCTATTTCAAAATTAAAGATAGATATTTAATTTAATTTTTATTTTTTATTAGTTGAGTATATAATGTCACTGTTATATTTTTAACTAATGTTATAAATTAAATTAAAAGAATAATTAATTTTTAAAAAGTCTTTCAAATGCATCCGAAAAAATTGGGTTCGTAACCTCGCGCGGTAACCCAGTAATTTGTGTGCAAAAGTTGTAGTAGTAACAAAGGAAGGGGAGGAAAAACAACAAGCAAACCTGAATCTTGATCATAGAAATTTTTGCAAGGGTATCAGTAATGGCCTTCATTATATTATAGTAGCAGTCCTAAATTGGAATAATTTCCTGCACTTGCAGTACCCAGTATCTTCTGTAGGAGAGATTATTTAGCGATTTTGGGACAAATTTACGTCTGATGCATCAGATAATAATTTTTTTTTATTTCAATGAATTAATAATTATAAATAATAAAACACCATTAAAATATTTTTTTTTATTAATTTAAAATATCACGTGAAGTTATCCTGATACCAATGAATAATTTTTCCTTCCGTAGAATACCATGCAGTCATATAATTTGGAATGGTCCACATCTCGATCAGTCTTGGGGCCTATTAATTTACTAATTTTCCATTACCATTTGTATTTAATTTTTACTTTGCCCGGGAAAATGTCATAATATTTAATTTTCCGTACCCATTAATTTATCAACAAATCACCAAATTAGCTATAAAAAAAATAAAATTTAGACTTTTAAATACACTTATTGTCTAATAATTCGGTTTTAATAAAATTCAAAGAAGTAGGAAGTGAGTTGCTTTTTTCGGATTTATAGAATACGAATTATTTGATTTCATCATTTTATTATAAAAAAAAATGTTATAAGCAATTGAATTCTAATAAATCTTTGACTTTTTATTACTTAGTTTCAGAAAATTTGATTATGCAAATCCAAATAAATTATGAATTCTTTACTACGTACAATATAATCAGATTATTTCAGTAATCCTAATAATTCAAATACGAAAAAATGGGAAACGAATCCAAACAGGCTAAATATTCTGATCCCTTACCCTAGTTTTAATTTAGTTATGGTATACTTTTTATTTTTTAATTATCTTTGTACAATTTTTTATATGAACAAGGAAGTCTTTTGTGAGTGTAAGGGGAAACATCGTAGAATTAAAAAGAGAGAATTGTTATTTTCACAAGTTAATTTGATATTTTTACAAAATTAAATAGAATTCACCTGTAAAAATATCAAATTTATTTGAAAAAATATCAATCTCCTAAAAATAAAAAATAAAATAATAATTCATGTTAGCCTTTTCAGTTGATCTACTAAAAAATGGTGGACACATTAAGTCTTTTTAACTCTTTAAATTTCTTCTCGTCGTAATTCGTATTAAACGTCGACGGATCAATTTGGGAGAGTTGAGGACTAATTTAATTCATGGTCGTCATCATTACGAGCATTTGAAAAGAATCCTTGTCAAATCATATAGTTTATATATACCATGAAAACCCAAATTTAAACACATGGTGTGCATCCACTTTCGCTAAAGAAAAATTCAATGAAATTAGTTTATTGTCGGCATGAATCACTGCAAAATGAGAATGCAATATTTTTATCTCTTAATTATTTTCTCCCGGTTAAGAGTTTGTTTGATAATTCAATTCAGCGCTTAATAGTGAAGACAATAAGTATTAAGTTAAATAGGTACTCACACACACCTGCACCGGCATACTCACTCATGGGCATACATAGACCATTAAAGAAAGGAGTCATGGGAGAAGATTGGACTGACAGACATTAAAGAACAGAAGAAGATAGATTTAACACAAAAATAGCTGACAAATCAATGGGAGCATACGAGGAAGAAGTGCAATTTATGGGCTAAGATCGTCAAATTGTTATGATTTGACTGGGAATACTATTAATTGGAATTCTGAAGAATGGAATGCCTATATAGCGGTTAGTTAATTGCATCTATCTTACACACACACACATGGGTAACATATAATATAAATTGAAACATCAGACTACAGAGGATTCTTAAGCCAAATACATAAAATGGGTTACACAAGAAGGGGCAACTCAGTCCATAATATCATTGTTCAAAAGAATAATGACAAAAGGAGACGGGAATGGATGCAAGAGTAACAAAAACATCTAGTTGATGATGAACATATTTAACTAAGATGTCCGCCACTTGGTCTGATCTTCTAAAGGATTGAGTTTTCTGCAATTAAAAATCATATTAAAAATTAAATTTTGATGTGTTTTTTTTTTACTAAGATTATGTATAGAAGTTTTTTAAATAATTTTTAAAAAATATGATAATTTAATATTATTTTTATTAACAAATTATGTTTAATTACATTTAACATATTATATACAAATTAAATTTCATAATTAGTATGAACTATTAATAAGGGAGGAATACAAGTCCTAATTAAATTCAACCCTCCCACTATTAAAATTTTATATAAAATAAAATTCTGCGCGTGAAAAGTTGTTAGTAGTTGGTGAAATTTTTGCCAGCGACAATTACAAATTATCCCCCTTCAAAAACCTGCTCTCTTCAAGAAGATCACCTCCCTGTTTCTTCATAGCTCTGGTGTCAGACCGGCGGCCTCCGGCAAATTGTAAGAGAAGAGAAAAAGAGTTTGATTAGGGAGTGACAATGGTGTCATCGCCGGTGGTAAATACATACCCACTGTCGAGCTACACTTTTGGAACGAAGGAGCCCAAGATGGAGAAAGACACCTCCGTCGCTGATCGCCTTGCTCGCATGAAAGTCAAGTTAGTTTCCTTTTTCTTTTCTTTTCTTTCCTTTTTTCCTTCTCTTTTGAAAAACTAAATTATAACAAGATTCTCTGAAACCCTGGATAAATCTTTTAGGCTTAAAATATTTATGGCGAAACCCTAGATCGAAACAACTAATATCAGATTTTCTTGTTGATTATTGACATACATTTCCCCTTATTTTCCTTTTGTTTCCGTGCGATAATTCTTGAACTTAATTTGTTTGTTTTTGCAGTTATATGAAAGAGGGCATGAGGACCAGCGTTGAAGGAATATTATTGGTACTCCTCTTTCTCACACACGCACACTCACTCACTCATTAAATTATTTGTGCATTTCATTTAACAGTTATATAGTGAGAAGTGAAAGAAAAGTAGTATTGGGATCTCTCTGAGAAGGTATTGCCAGTTACTTATAAAACTACAGCCTGTATTTAATTGGTAAATATATTAAACTCAAAGCATCATATTAGAATGAGTTAATTTGCAGGGCTGTAATCAAGCTCAAACCATTATGTGGATAGTGCAAGGTTCCTTAGTGATCAAAGCATTACTGATATTACATTTCTTTCATTAAACAAATTTACAAATACAGAAATTCTATATCTATATGAGCTCAAGCCATCTGAATAGATAGAATCCTAGATAAATTAGTTTATGGGTACACTAAAAAGGAGATGACATATCCACTACAAATACAAAGAGCTAATACTATTAGATTTGCTTAAATAATCAAATAATCTCATCTATCAGGGCTCAAAATTTGAACTAAATGGGACTCACATTCGGGACAAAGGGGTTATATGTCAGTGAAGGATTGAGAATAAGAGTAGGCAAGTCCTCCTTACTTTCTATGAACCTCTCCATCCTATAATAGTACTGGTCATATAATCAGAGAGAATTTATTTCTACAAAGTCATCACTTTGACAAATTGCGGTGCATTATAGTGTTTATTTAATCACAGAACACTTTCAACTATAAAAAAACTAATTACAACGGAACTTAGTAGATGATTCAATTAAGTAAGGAAGGCACTATTTATTAGCAGCAATGTGTGCAGTCAATACTAATATGTATCCCTCTCATGGCACTTTTTTTTTATAAGTATCCCTCTACCATCTCTTTGTAAATTTTATAATATTTTATTAAGTGATGAAGAGGCAAAATATGGCACATATCTAGTAGTCTTTTTCAATGAACACATACATTATACATGGCTTTGGCTTTGCAGGTGCAGGAACATAATCATCCCCATATTCTTCTCCTTCAAATTGGAAACACTTTTTGCAAACTTCCTGGTGGGCGCCTCAAGCCAGGAGAGAATGGTATTATGCTTTACTTATGGGGTTCTCATTAAATTTACTCACGGTCTTTGCTTTTTGAGGGCAGTTCATTTTATTTTTAAAAAATTATTAATAGCTATGCTTTTCGCTTGATGCTTCAGAAATTGAGGGCTTGAAAAGAAAACTCTCAAGCAAACTTGCTGCTACTTCTGCTGGTTTTCAGCCTGAATGGCAGGTACTACTTCCTATGCACTATTGTAATTAAGCATGTCAGAATTAGTTTAGGGGACAAAATTCTGATAAATGTATGAAAAAGCATTGTCTATAGCTTGTCTGTGAGTAGTGCAATACAAGAGGAAATTAGTGAGGATAAGTGCAACAGAATGCAATATTTACTGGACTGAGATCCCATAAATTGATGCTGAGATGTGAAACTTATCCAGTAGCCATCTTTTTCACTTTGTACCTGTTTTCAAGGATCACATATTCATTCTGTGTCTAGGAATTTATTTCTGAAGGCTTCTTTAATCTTTAATCATGTCATTGTAGATAGGCGAATGCGTGGGTATCTGGTGGAGGCCAAATTTTGAAACGATAATGTACCCATACTGCCCTCCCCATATAACTAAACCCAAGGTAAACCACAAATGGAATCATATTAACACGAATAGCATATTTTTTCCTGAATGTATTTTTATTTTCCCTGCTCTCTGCCCATTTTCTTCTCTTCCCATCCTCTTATTTAGCTAATGTTATTAGCTTGCACCTTTCTGGTAATGCAGGAGTGTAAGAAGCTTTTCCTTGTTCATTTGTCTGAGAGAGAGTATTTTGCTGTGCCAAAGAATTTGAAACTTCTTGCGGTTCCATTGTTTGAACTCTATGATAATGTTCAGGTATATGTTGAATACAACATTTTTCTCCTCAGGTAAATTGGTATTGGATTGTATAACTTCGCATGAATACCAACAGGTGGTAAAAAAGGCAGTTATATGGTCAAGGTCTTGCATAGGTGTAGATTAAGTTGTTCTTAAATTATATCATGTTGAAAGCTTTTGTACTCAACTTTGATTTTGTTTCTCTATGAGTATGTTGTCTTAGAAATGGCAAGACCAAGCATGTTTCTTCCCATATTTTATAAACTTAATGTTCTACCGATGTGGTTCTTATAGTAATTCTTATTCTCTTCTGCTGGCAGAGATATGGGCCCGTTATATCCACCATTCCGCAGCAGTTGTCTAGATTCCAGTTTAACATGATGCAGGCATAAATAATGATGGACTTCAAGAGCTCATACCCAGATAGGAATTATAGGGGACATTTGATTTGGTAGGTTTTGCAGGTCCTTAATTTTGCAGATAACTAAGGCAAGTTTGACTGGGCCTTATGAGATATTCTATCCTTCTAGGCTGAATAGTTTTAGCTGCTCATTTCTCTGTGTAATTGTGTGATGTTAACTTTTTACTGGTACAAGGTCTGTTCTTTACCCTGCTACTGTCATTTGAGTAATCACATTGATGTTATGAACAAAAAGTAGTTTTCCAATACTTTATGACTTGTTGATTGCTATGACGAGATGGGTTTTTTATTGTGCTCTTTCTGGATAAATTTTGCTGTAACTATGGTTTGCCTATAGACTATTAGTTACTTGTGTTATGGTCCTTATGGATGTGGCGTCCCACCTGTTATGGTGCCAGTTCTCACTAGTGCCAAAAAATTTTTACCCACGAACAAGATTTTTCTACCCGAGTAAAATTTTGTATTATAAACAATAAAATTATACTTGATTGTTTTTTAAAGAAAAGTAAAAGTAGTTTTTTGGATCATTTTAGGTTCTTAGCTTCCATATTTAAGTTGTCAAAGGGATGGGGCAAACAGAACAGGCAGGACACAGAATCCAGGAATGACGGACAATTTCATATCAAGACAGATATTGTACGTCATATTTTTGAACCAGTTTTGATAGAAATGCAACTCCGCATTTTTGAAATATGTTAAAATTTTCAAATAACGGTTCAAATAATTATTCATTTCAATTTTGATCAGTTTTCAGCAAGCCTCGTACAGTCGTCTCTTTTTTCTACGACATCAAAAGTTTCTTGCAGGTGAATCACATAGGACACTACTGCACCCTGTTCTCTTCCATATGTTCTTTTGTTCCATCTCCTCTCTTGCATATATGGCCTCTTTCCACTGACCCATAGAAGCATGAATGTTAGACAAGAGCACGAATACTCCAGATTCATTTGCATTTACCCCATAAGCCATCTCTATCATAAGCTCCGCCAATTTAAGATCACCTCTGACCCTGCAACTGCCAAGTAATGCTCCCCAAATAGCAATATCAGGCTCAAATGGCATTTCCTTAACCATAATCAGTGCTTCTTCCAGCTTACCATTTCGGCTTAGTAAATCTATCATAGATCCACAGTGCTCTAATTTTGGACTTGCCCCAAATTTGGCATCTTCTGTTCTTCCGTGAATTGCTAGTGATCTGATCATAACATTATAGGAAAACAAATATTTCTTTTGGATTTTTATAAAAACTGTAAACGCTCTATTAACATCTCCATATCTAGCATACATTTCGATAAGAGCAGTCCCTACTGGAACTGCCAAGTTTAGCCAATATTCGATTAGAGAATGTACCCAACTCCCAAACTCTAAAGCACCCAAGTGAGAGCAAGCTGAAACAAAAGTGTACCCATCTGAATCAACACCTTCAAACTTCATTTGAGTAAACAGATTCAATGCTTCTTCAAATTTCCCATTACGGGTGTAACTCGAAATCATGGAATTCCAGGAAACCACATTCCTCTCGGGCATTTCCTCGAAAAAATTTCTAGCCATTTCAAGATCTCCACAATCGGCATATACTCCAATCATTGAAGTCCAAGGCACGACATTCTTTTCTGGCATCAGGTTAAACAAATCTCTTGCATTTGCCACATCCCCGACTCGGGCATAACCAGAAATAACCGAATTCCAGGAAACAATGTCTCTTTCAGGCATATTATCAAACAGCTGTCGCGCACAATTAATGTCGCAAACAATATACCCAGCAATTAAACGGTTCCATAATTCAACCGGCTTATTGCACAATATCACTGAAGATCTTTCGAGCATCATTCATTCTATCGTTTTTTGGTACACCCAACTGAAAAGCTTCGACCGTCTTCAGGTACAAATTAAAAAGTGAACCGGCGACTGCAAAAGCAGACTCAAACCCAGCTTTTATAATTTGGTACTGCACCTTCTCCCCGGTTCTAAACCATCGCAATGCAGCGCATGAATTTATCACATACGGGAATGTGAAATTATTGGATTGCAGTCGTCTTTGATGCATTTCATTGTACATTGATATGCATCTGTCGGAGGGACCATTATAAGCGAAGCCTCTAATCATAGCATTCCAAAGGGTGATCTCATTATTGAAACAAATCCCACCCATTTGAGAGAAAATCCGACCGGAATACTCCATTCCCCCGAATTCGGTGCTCCGGCGAAGAAACTTTAATCGAATCTGTGTGTTTTCATGGAGGAGGGAAGTTGTGACAATGAAGGCATGAATCTGTTTCAACTGCTTGAAGGTGCATTGTTGCAGAAAGTATGAAACTTTGGCTTCTAAAGGATAAGGCACATGTTATGAGTAAGTATTCGTTAAACCATCCAAATAACTTGTCATTGAATGTATCACCCTTTCTTAGAAGACTAGATATATATATCCTCAAGTGAGTACTAACTAAAGTGCATATATAATCACGCACAATCGTCTGAGTTTCCCTACTCCCAAGATTAATTCACGGATATAAATATCAAAATTCAGATAGGTTTAGATTTAGTTAAAGAATAAACGTGATCATAATTGAGTTTAATTACAGTCTTATCGATGCCGACAGCAAGCTCTAGGCCTTGGTCAATGTTAATGGAGATTACTTGTAGGAACGGAACACACTTTTTTATGGAGTATTAATTAAGGAAGGATTGCCTGCAAAAATTGATAGTTTGATTGAATAATGCAACAGTTTTTCAGCCCTAGACAGAAAGTGTTTGTCTATTGGAAGACGGTGACATTGGTTTAAATTAGAGTTGTTCACAGTTGAAGATTCTGTAAGGTAGTTGTTGAACTCGTTCGTATATATATTTTAAACTAGAAAAATAATCTTCAATGGCAATCATATCATTGAATATAACTAGTTAAAAGTCTGATACTTGTCTGGTATCAAAGGGGAAAAACTAGACGCAAAAGAGATGCAGCGGAATTACAGACTCCAATATTACTTGGAATGCAATTTGTTAGGGTTCGTAAAACTTATATGGGTGTTTATAATTAAATATTCTTTTAGAATCTTGATACAATAAATTAAACTTACATTTTATAGAAGGTTTTTAGTTGAATTACAAGTTGATTATTCTATATACAAAATAATTTAATGCAAATATAAAGTTTGAGTATCTGATAATAAGCCAAAATATTAATATTTGTAATGTTTGGTACGTAAGAACACTATATTTAAATAATACAAGTTATAATACGCGACAGTTCGCTAGTTAAGGATATGTGGTAACAAATGACATGCTTAATATGTAGCGGTAATAATCTAGCTAGGTAAAGGCGTAAAGCGACCTTCAAGCTCTTACAAAAGGCACATATTGCATTGACGCTGCTTCGTTCAAGGGCGTACGGAAGAGAGGCAAGCGTCCCTTTGATTTCATGGTATACTATTGACTAGTAAGCAGGGGACATGACATTTATAGCCATGCTTATTTGAAATTTTCTTCCGTTGCATTCTAATGAAGTAATCAGTTTAGTTATGAAAGAGGGAGGGCTGGTACACGTCGGTTGGTTTGGCGTGGTCTATATACACACGTCTCATGATCACATCATTCCCATTTTAAGATATCAAATTGAAGTTATGGTTTTGCAGGGTTAGTTAGAACTTGACATCTATTTACAATATGATTTGAGAAACATGGAATCAAATCCTTTGTGTAACACGAACGTACGACAGATTCCTTTTTTTTTTTGGCTAAATCATTTGCTTTGCTTTGATTACACTACAATCTTTATTCGTTAATAAATAATACATTCTGTGTCACTCTCCATCCAATCATCCTCATCCTTAATTATTTTTTTATTATCATTATCGAATCGTGGTGAATCATTTGAATTATTAATGTACTGAAGTTTCTGAAGCGCATGCCCTCGACTCGATGCAGAGGAATATAAAATATGTATGTCACCAAGTACCTAAACTGTTTGTGTATTACTAGTAATATATGCTTGGTGGAAGTCTAAAAATTTAATATACTGCTACTTTTTTTCCTTTTTTATGAGGAGAATAATTAAGCTAATTGATTAAAATAATTACTATATCCTTGATTATTTATACCATGTTTGTATGTTTTATTTTGAAGGGAAATGAAGGAAAAATAGTTAAAATCTCTCTAAATTTGGAAGTAAAATTAATTTTATTTTTGATTTAAAATTTTTTCTCCTCCGCTGTGTAATAGACCTGAATGTGAATCAATCGTAATAAACTTTTCGTAGAAATAATTTTGTATTTTTGAACTTGCATTGAGCTATTTTTATTTTGCACATTTCACCGATATATAGTCTCTAAATTTTACAAAATAATAAAACAAAAAGTCTCCGTGTCTCTTTAATTTTATCTTTGTTTTTCAAAAGTGCTTTTATAATTATGCAGTCACATATTATTTATTTATTTTATGTGTCTCCTGAAAATGTATTTGTCAAAAACTTTATCAAAACTTTTATATTTTTTAAATGTTTATAATGTGATTTAATTGAGTTAATAAATTATATGAAAAGTATCAAATTATATTTATAAGTAAAGGTAGTATGTCAAATTAGATCCCCCAAACTCACAAACCTAATTTCTAGAAGATTAGATATAATCGTAAGACTACTCAAAGTTACTCAATTTCCATAATTTTTTTTGAAATTCTACTTTTTGTGTAGAGTAACCTACTTCACATAAATGAACACCTAAGTGGGAATTGAATTTAAAATTTAAAAGTCATAATATTTTTATTTTAATTATTAGATTAAGACTTTATCGACAACTACGTAGAGTTAGTTAGCTCATATTTTAAAAGAGTTGAGGTTAATGTAATAAGGTTGCTGTTAATTATTAATTGTTGCAGGCTGCGGGCTTCTAGGCTACCACCGAAGCCATGGTTCCTCTTAAAAACATATTCTTTTTTAACTCCTCATAAAATCAATAAATCATTACAAGACTTTTAACGAAGTCAAGTCGGCTAAAACCAAACCTTAAATTTGATTTGTTTTCCTGAGATGGCTTTTTAGTGAGAATATTCTGGTATTATTAGTTTAGGTTGTCGATCGTTTGCTATTGGTTGATATGTTAGAGTTAAAATCAATTAGTATTAAAAAAATATTTGAACTTAAAAATTTATCCAGCTATTATACTAATCAAATAGATGACATTTAGATAAATTAAAAATTATAAAATGGGGTGTTAGCAAATATTATACTTTACCGTACGTTCTTCTTTTTGGTTTGTTTTTATTTATTTCAATTATTGTTGCATTTAATAATGATGCATGTGTTAAATACCTATATTAAATATTAAATAATGGCAAGAAAGTCGAAAGTAGGGCTGTAAATGGTAACCGAAAAATTTGTATCCGTCCACATCCGTATTAAAAAAAAACGGATATTATTCGCATTCAGAAAAAAACGAATATATCCGTATTCGATTTAAAGATATCCGTAAATAAACGGATACGAATACGGATATAGGCGTATTTGTTTAATATCCGACGGATAACAGATATCCGGAATTTGGATCCGTATCCGAAATTCGTATCCGAATAACTTATATATATATATATATATATATATATATATATATATATATATATATATATATATATATAATAAGTAAAATAATTTTTTTAAAATGGTCTTCCTTATATAATAATTAGTTTTCACTATTATACGAAAATTATTTTTAAAATATGTCATTTCACTTCTAAAAAGTAAGAAATAACACTTTTATTATAATATTAATAAATTAATTTAAGTATAGTTAGTTAATTTTTACTATTATAAAGTTAAAATATCTAAAATGTATCATTTAACAAGTGTTACAATATAACTTTTGGATCATTTAACAAATGTTATAAATATAATTTAAATGTTATCATTATAGTCTATAGATTATAAATATTCATACACACTACAGTATTATTTCAAATTAATACATAAAATGGACATCTACTTATTAATGGGCATCTAAACATTAATAAGTAGAACATTCATTTTGAATTTAGGATTACAAAAATAATGAAAACTTATTTAAATTATAATTTAGAGCACTAATTATTGTATTTATTAAAAATAAATAAATTAACATTCATTCATTAATGAACTATACTTTAAAACTTATTACTTTTTTCCTTTATCCTAATTATATATAGTGTTACAATATATCTAAAATGCATCATTTAACAAGTGCTATAAATATCATGTAAATGTTATAATTATAGATTATAAATATTCCTACACACTACAGTATTACTCCAAATTAACACATAAAATGAACATCTACTTATTAATGTATATCTAAACATTAATAAGTATATCTAAACATTAATAAGTAGAACATTCATTTTTGAATGTTGGATTTTAAAAATAATGAAAACTTATTTGAATTATAATTTAGAGCATTGATTATTGTATTTATTAAAAATAAATAAATTAACATTCATTCATTAATGAACTATACTTTAAAACTCATTATTTTTTCCCTTATTATAGTTATATATAGTGTTACAATATATCTAAAATGGATCATTTAACAAGTTGTTATAAATATCATTTAAATGTTACAATTATAGATTATAAATATTCATACACACTACAGTACTATTCTAAATTAACACATAAAATAGACATCTACTTATTAATAGATGTGACGACCCCAAATCCGGGTTCCATAACCTCGAGTTTGGTTCTCACTATTCAACACATTACTAACAATTAAATACATACATTGCATTTAAATATCGCGGAATAATACATATTGGTTCCCTTCAAAAGGTTACAATACCAGGGTCTACCAACCTTAACATAAAAACAGTTCCTATCATAAGGAATTACAAAAGGTTCTTCAACAGTAAATACATATTTAAATATCTAATTAGCATGCATAAGCTAACTTAATCTCGGGCTTTTCCTTTTCCCTTATCCTTCTTCGAGCAATCGGGTCTATCTGAAAAATGGTTCATGATATAACAAGAATGAGCAACTAGTTTGCTCAGCAAGTTTAGAACAATCATGGAGATTTAATATATCATGAATGAATGAGAAATATCAATAATGATTCAACAATAGATATAACAATTGTGAATGAAACAAGATTCAAATTTTAATAAACAGACTATTTGAATCTTAAAATGCTGAGTGGTCACCAAGGACCCTGAACTAACGAGGGTACAATAGAGTTTCCTCCGACCCTTTGAGTTGTTTGGTTTTCAAGGGGATCAGCCTATTCAACCCGCTGTATATGCATTACATTTAGTCACTGGCGCCAAAATCGGTTTCCCGACACAAAATCCCCTAATTTAGGGTTGTTCAAATCTCAGTCTTAATATAAGAAATCCGCACCCAACAATGGTTTGGATAAGCTTTTAAAAGTATTCAAGTTATTGAATTTAGAAACGCAATGTCTAGCTGAACTATTAGCTTCAGACATTTTTAATACAGTTCGTGAATCAAGAACTAACAAGCTTCAAATGCACTAAGTGCGATTGTATAAACAATATGGATGTGGAATAATTTTCGATAATTAAACCACTTCAAGCTTTAACAATAAATACAAGTATGGAAACTTGTTCAACAATAATAATTGAGTAGGGTTAGAGAACTTGCCTGTCTGCTCAGCTACAATAATTGTCTAGCTTTAACTAACTTGCTTTGAAAGACCTAACATTTAATAAAGTCGGTCTAATAATTAGTACGGCGTATTTACATAACTATACGCTTAATACTGAACTTATTTACCACACATAAGTACTAACACATAATTGACATTAGTCAAAACAATATTATTAACCTTATAGACCCTTAATCACTTTAGGTTAATAATTTAATAAGTTAGAAAATATTTTTCTTAAGTGTTGGACACTTATTAAACCTTTAAACAACTTATTATAATTGTTTAATTAAATTCAATTTATTTTATTAACTCAATCTCTTTTTAATTACTATTTAATCTTGATTAAATAGAAATTAATTAATTAACTCTAGTTATTATTTAAAATAAATAATAACTAATTGTACTTACTTATTATTTAATTATAATTAAATAATAAATAATTATTGACTTAGTTTTAACCTTCTTTAATTTAATTTTAATCAACCAATAATTAACTAAGTAATTATCCTTACTTATTATTTAATTAAGGAAATTAAATAATAGTTTACTAATCTTAATCCTCTTTAATTATTATTTAATGTTAATTAAATAATAATTAATTATTTAATTAATTTTAATTATTATTTAAGGTTAAATAATAATCAATTCATTCTTATTTATTATTTAAATTAAATAATAAATTATTAATCTAATAACTTAATTTTCATTAATCGTTATTTAATGCTAATTAAATAATAATTAATTACTTAATTATCCTTATTTATTATTTAATAATATTTAAATAATAAATAATTAATTTATAAATTTTATCTCTCTTTACTTATTATTTAATAGGAATTAAATAATAATTGCTAATTTATTACCTTTATTTATTATTAACATTTTAAATAATAAATAATAATAATTTATTTAACTTAACCATGGTTTAGCTAACTAGATTAATATTTAAAATATTTAAATATTAAACTTAATGAAAAATAACCTCTCCAATATTATTTTGTATTATTATTATTTTTGTTATAATTTTAAATTAATTTTCAAATATTTAAATTAATTAAAATTAACCCGAATGGCATTTTCGTAAATAAGTTGAAAAACCGGACCGATGGCAATTCTGTAATTAAGTTGAAAACTGATCCGAGGGCATAAAAGTAATTTCGCCACGAAAAACACGGAGGGGCATTTTGGTAATTTCGCCGAAAATCAATATCGCGCATTGCGCGCGCCGACATATCTACGGTCCCAAAACGGTGCCGTTTTGGAACCCTGTTTGTTGGCTTCCGCGCATAACGCGCGGATGGATTTTCTTTACTCGCCAAAACGACGCCGTTTTATCCCGCGTCTGCCGATGAACAGTGGTCCGCGCATTGCGCGGCCTACCTTTTTTATTTTCCAGCAGATTGTGAACAGTGCATTTTTAACACAAATTATACCTTCAATAAATCTTTAACTTCACAATAAAAATCCAAAAAATTTACCAATCACCTTATATCAATTTATAACATGAAAATTTAATTTTTCATGATTTAATATTAAAAAAATTTTATAAAAATTTTTACATCACATAAACTACTATAAATCATAACTTTTTGTGTATAACTCCATTTTAAGTGATTCGAACTTTGTTTTTCTCATAATTTAATGTTCTATAATATTAGAACATTAAATCTAAATATTATAAAAATATTTTTGGTCATAAATTTCAAGACTTGATTATACACTATTAAACACCTATTTTAGCATACAAATGATACCAAAATACAAACCAAACATATTAAACTCAAGCATGACATAAATATTACAACTACATATTAATAACTATATTAACATGTTTATACTAATATGATGATTTATTTAATTTAAAAATAAAACTTAGATTTAGAATAACCATTACCTTGATTTAATGGCTATCTTTCTTTTTCTTCCAAAGTAGTTGATGAGATTTGAAGGCATGAACCAAGAACTCCTTCTTCCCTCTTAGTATTTTGCTCTCACTATATTTCTCACTCTCAAATGCTCTCTAGCTCTCTCTTTTGGTTTGAAAATAAAAGATGAGAAATGAATTTCCAAGACTACTAAATTGTAAGTATACTTACAATGGTCATAGATATAAAATCTATATCTATCAAATCTCCATAATGAGATAGCAAGTATACTTACACAAGAAATTTAGCCCATCCTTAGTTGGTGAAAAGAGGCATGGTCATTGTACTTGAAAAAATAAAACAAGCAATCTATTAAATAAATAAATGAAAATTACAAATAAAAATCATTTTTCTCTCTCTTTCAACACATGGTCGGCTGATCCAAGTTGGGTTGTCCCAAAATTGAGTCACATTCCACTTTTTTAATTAATTAATTAGTTATTTAATTGTTTTTTCCAAGTGGGCCAATCATTGGGCTTTAATTTAAAATACCAATTGGGCTTCTATTAAATTGTTTGGGCTACTAAATTGTCAAATTTTATTATTCTCCACTTGGGCTACTAATTGACCCATGTTGGGCTAATTTAATAATTTACACATTAATTATTCAATCCATGATTAAATAAATAATTAGATTGAATAAATAATTAAATATTCTAACCCATAAGTATTAAATTACTAAATGGACTAATAAATATTATTATTAATATTTCACATTATTTACATTAATTAATAATCGTATTAATTAATTTATTATATTTAATTCACTCATTATATTCAATTTAATTGAATATTTAATTAATAGGAAACTTATCAATTATTTTGATATTAAAACTTTAGGGTTTGTTCACTAATGTAATAACATATTAGTGACCCCCTTTAATTAATTTTAGTAATTAATTACATAATTATTTAATCACATAATTAATTAATCACATAAAAAGATTTAAATAATCTCGTAAAACTAACTCTTTGGAAATTAAATTAATAATTTAATTAATAAAGATGTGGAAATTCTAGGACATTACATTCTCCCCTCCTTATAAAAATTCCGTCCTCGGAATTGTAAAAATAAGGTTACTCAAATAAAAATGGGTAATTTGTCCTCATTTCCTCCTCTAATTCCCACGTAGCTTCCTCAATGGCGTGATTCCTCCAAAGTACTTTGACAGAGTGAATTATCTTATTTCTCAGTTTCTGTTCCTTCCTATCGAGTATCTGAACAGGAACTTCTTCATAGGATAAGTCCTTCCCGACTTGAATTGGCTCATAGGAGATAACGTGCTTGTAGTCTGGTTTGTATGGCCGCAATACCGACACGTGAAACACATTGTGAATATGTTCCAATTCAGGAGGTAAAGCTACCTCGTATGCTACTTCACCCACTCTTCTCAATATTTCGAACGGTCCTATGAACCTTGGACTCAATTTCCCCTTCTTTCCAAACCTGATCTTCCCTTTCCAGGGAGATACCTTAATGAACACAAAACTCCCCACTTCGAAGTCTCGTTTCTGTCGATGTAAATCGGCGTATTTCTTTTGACGGTCTTGAGCTGCTACTAGCCTAGCTCTTATTACCTTGATAATTTCTGCCGTCTGTTGAACCAATTCTGGCCCCAACAGTCGGCGTTCTCCTACCTCATCCCAACATAGAGGTGTTCTGCATTTTCTGCCATACAAAGCTTCGTAAGGCGGCATACCTATGCTCGCATGATAACTGTTGTTATATGCAAACTCAACTAGTGGTAGATGGATTTCCCAACTGCCCTTGAAATCCATCACGCATGCCCTGAGCATATCTTCCAATGTTTGAATTGTTCTCTCACTTTGCCCATCGGTCTGTGGATGATACGCTGTACTCATTCTCAACTGTGTCCCCAATCTCTCCTGAAGACTTCTCCAAAATTTTGACGTGAAGCGCGGGTCTCTGTCTGACACAATCGATACCGGCACCCCATGTCTTGAAACTATCTCTTTGATGTACAATTTGGCCAACTGATCCAAACTGAACCTAATCTTGATCGGCAAAAAGTGCGCTGACTTTGTTAGTCGATCTACAATCACCCAAATTGCGTCATATCCCTTCTGTGTTGCTGGAAGTCCTACCACAAAATCCATTGTGATATGCTCCCATTTCCACTCAGGAATTTCTAACGGCTGTAACAATCCACTTGGTCTCTGATGTTCGGCCTTTACCCTTTGACAAGTTAGGCATCGGCTGACACATTCTGCAACCTCCCTTTTTAAATTCGGCCACCAAAAATGCTGACGTAGATCTTGATACATTTTCGTACTCCCCGGATGTATCGAGTATCTCGTACTGTGGGCCTCTTGCAAAATCTCTTCTCGTAATTCAGGCACTAGCGGTACCCAAACACGATTTTCAAATCTCAGCAATCCCATGCTATCAATTTTAAACTTGACCTCTTCTCCATCGGTCATCCTCTCCCGGATTCTGTCACATTCCTCATCTTTGTCTTGAGCCTCTTTCACCCTATCTAACAAGGTTGGGCTCACCTCGACTTCTATTGACTCGTTTGGACTTCTCACTTCCAACTCCATTCGAGCCATCTCTTGAACCAATTGTTCTTGATCTGTCAATATGAACAATTTCTCCCTGCTCTTTCTACTCAGAGCATCCGCTACTACGTTGGCCTTGCCGGGATGATATAGAATTTCACAATCATAATCTTTGATCAATTCCAACCATCTCCGTTGCCTCATATTCAACTCCTTCTGTGTGAAGATATACTTTAGACTCTTATGGTCTGTGAATATCTCACATTTCTCTCCATATAAGTAATGTCTCCAAATTTTAAGGGCAAACACTACCGCTGCCAATTCCAAGTCGTGGGTAGGGTATCCCTTCTCATAATCTTTCAATTGCCTGGATGCATACGCAACGACTTTGCCGTTTTGCATAAGCACACAGCCAAGTCCCTTGTGCGATGCATCACTGTAGACCGTAAAACCTCCTGTATCGTCTGGTAAAGTCAATACAGGTGCTTCACTAAGTCTTTTCTTTAACTCCTGAAAACTTTCCTCACACTTCTCCGTCCACACGTATTTTACCGTCTTCCTTGTTAAGTTGGTCAACGGTGTTGCTATCTTTGAGAAGTCTTGAATGAACCTCCGATAGTAACCCGCTAACCCTAAGAAACTTCTTACTTCTGTCGGCGTCCTTGGTTGTTCCCAATTCCTTACCGATTCCACCTTTGCTGGATCAACTGAAACTCCCTCTTTGTCAATAACATGACCTAAAAATTGAACTCTCTCCAACCAGAATTCACACTTTGAAAACTTAGCGTACAACCGCTCCTTCCGTAAAATCTCCAACACCAATCTTAGGTGTTCAGCATGCTCCTCCTTCGTTTTGGAATACACCAAAATATCGTCAATGAACACGACTACAAATTTATCCAAGTATTGCTTGAATATTCTGTTCATCATGTCTATAAATGCGGCTGGCGCATTTGTTAGTCCAAACGACATCACCAGAAACTCATAATGCCCATATCGAGTTCTGAATGCCGTCTTGGGTACATCCTCCTTCCTGACTTTCAACTGGTGATAACCAGTCCTTAAGTCAATCTTTGAAAAGCACTTCGCCCCTTTCAATTGATCGAAAAGATCGTCAATTCGTGGTAACGGGTACTTGTTCTTAATTGTTACTTTATTTAGCTCCCTATAATCCATACACAGTCTCATCGATCCATCCTTCTTCTTTACAAACAGCACCGGTGCTCCCCATGGAGAAACACTTGGCTGAATGTACTTATTATCTAACAACTCCTGCAATTGCACCATCAACTCTTTCAACTCTACCGGAGCCATTCTGTATGGTGCCTTTGATATCGGCGCTGTCCCCGGTACTAAATCAATCGTAAATTCTATCTCTCTATCCGGCGGTAAACCTGGCAGTACATCTGGAAAAACATCCATGAACTCTCTAACTACTGGTATTTGCTCCATCTCGGGACTCACCACTTGTGTATCAACCACATGAGCCAAATACCCTACACAACCTTTCTTCAATAATTTCTTGGCTTGCATCATCGTCAGACAAGAAGACTGTCTTGACGATTTGCTGCCATAAAATACGACCTTAGACTTATTTGGTGTCTTAAGGTGTATGCACTTCTTCTGACAATCAATTATCGCCCCGTGGTTAAACAACCAATCCATCCCAAGTATTACATCAAATTCCCCCAGACGTATTGGAATTAGATTCACATTTAATTTCTGACCCCTGATTTCAGCACAACAATTTCTATGTATGTACTCTACCGGAATCACTTCCTTATTAGCAACTTCTATGTTCATTGAGTTTTCTAGTTTGTCTCTAGGCAATTCTAACCGTCTAGCGAAATCATCAGACACAAATGAACAGGTAGCACCCGAATCAAACAATACATATGCATTTATATTATTGATCGGAATAATACCTGACACCACGTCTTTTGACCCCACGGCATCTTGCACCGTCATATTGAAAGTCCGGGCTGTCGGCTTGTTCTGTGGTACCGGTCCCCCGATAGTCAGTTTGCTGTTATTGCCCTTGTAGCCGCTACCCCCGTCATTCTTCTTCTTAGGGCAATCCTTAATCAGATGGTCAGATGCTCCGCAAGAATAGCATCTCCCTTTCTTTGGGAGGGGACAATCTGGAGAAATATGTCCCACCTGACCGCAATTGTAGCATGTATTCTTTCCTTTCCTGCATTCCCCGAAATGGGCCTTTCCACATATATTACATATCGGCTTTTTCTGGGTATTTCCTTGCTGATTTCCCGAGTTCCTATCGTTGTTGCTGTTGTCCCACTTACGCTTATTATTGTTATTATTGCCTCCGTTGTTACTGCTCTTGCTTCCCCCTTCATTTTTCTTCTTATTTCTCTCTTGGTTAAACTTGGTCAACGCGTCGCTTCCACCTTCAGCAATGATTGACTTCTCCAGCAACGTTGCGAACGAGTCAATCTGCAGTACCGCTACCTTGTTGAATATCCAAGGTCTCAACCCATTCTCGAATCTTCTGGCCTTGCGTTCCTCCGTATCCACTTGATGTGGAGCGAACCTGGCCAACTCATTGAATTTTGCCGCGTACTCCGGTACCGACATGTTCTCCTGTTTCAGCTCTAGAAATTTTACTTCCATCCTACTTTTCATACTCTTTGGAAAATAATTCTCATCGAATATTTCCTTGAATCTTGTCCATGGCACTACACCATCCCCAGCCCTATTCTGATTGGCTTCCCACCAGAAATTGGCTTCTCCCTTCATCATGTAGGTAGCAAAGATTGTCTTTTGCTCTTCAGCTACTCTTGCGATAACGAACGCTTTCTCTATCTCCTTTATCCAGGATTGGGCCTCTATCGGGTCCGACGTTCCCCTAAACTCTGGCGGTCCCACCGCTTTAAAGTCTTTGAAGTTTGCCAACTGATTTGGTGGTGGTGGTGGATTTGCTACTACAGGGTGGCGGTTTTGCATCGCCTCAGCTAGCATGTCGACAAAGTTTTGCATTGGGTCTACGTTGTGTCCCCCCGCGTCGTTGTTAACTGACTCTTCTACCCCCTGGTTCCTTGGTGGTTGTCTACGTGGCCTCATTTTCTGTTATAAACAAAAATTTACATTATTATACTAATTTCATCTTTTTCATTTCATTATTTTGTATCTTAGACAATGTTTAGCTAAAATACAAGTAATTATTTCAATACGCATATAAACATAATTTCAACTGCATTTATATTCATATGCTAAAACAGTAGTGCGTAGCACTTTACATCAAAAGCATACCGCTACAAATGCTTCTATCCCTGAGAAGCTACAAAAGATGGGATCTGACATATCCTACAACTTCCTAGAGTTGGGATTTAGTGACATATTAACCCTCTAATAAAACAAAAGTTGGGTTATACTGCATCTATTTACATACGAAATTAGAAAACAACTACCACTACTGAGTGCGCATCCCCCTACGGATCGCGTCGTCATACTCCTCATCCCCGATGGCCATCACCACATCCCTGCTGATGGTGTGCATAGACTGGCCCTCTTCAGCTGGGTAATAGTACACCCTGCTCTGAAGTCTACCATATGAAGACCGGTAGACATAGCTAAGTCTATCCGTCCTCACCCGCTTCTCGCGGACCTCCTCCTCTAACTCCATCATCTGGCCATGAGCGGCATCCCGCTGTCTCTCCATCTCTATCCGATCCTCTATCGCCTCCTGCCAGTGTGCACGGATGGCGTCCTTCTCTGCCTGTACTTGCTGAACCTTCAGCTCAGCCTCTGCCAACCTAGTCTCAGCTACTGCCAGTTTGGCCTGCAGCTCTACGTCCTGATCTACCAGCTGATGAGTTAGCACCGCAAAGTGCTCCACTGAATCCTCGTACTCCTGTACCTGATCCTCCAGTCCTACAATCCTCTCCTTCAGCTCTGTGTTCTCGCCAGAGAACTGGTAAGCCGCATCCCTATACTGATCTTCCATGTGCTGATGGGTCAGATTCTGTTCCTCCAAATGTTGGACCCTTGCCTCCAGCTCCTCGTTCCTAGTGGTCAGTCCATCTATGATGTCAGCGGCAGTGGTGCCCATGCCATCAGCTGACTCCTCCTCCTCAGACTCCTCCGACTCTGCCTCATCCTCACTGTAAGGCCTCATGACTCCGCCCCAGACGGGCTCCACGCGATCCCCCTCCTCAGGATCCGACTCTGGCTCCTCTATGGGTGCAGCCACCAGCGGCTGTGCAGTATCCATATGGATATCAATATAGTCCTCCTCAGCAGTGCGACTCGACTGTCCGATCTCTGCCATCCTATATCATAAAACAATAACACACGTTAGTACAGCAATAAAATATATTCATTGATGAAATGAAATGATATTTTATCATGTACATCTCGGCTCGATGGATTTTCTCAATCCATCTCCAAAAATACACAACATGATGAATCTCCCCGATTCATCCCCTAACGCACTCGATATGAGTTTAATACTAAGGTTATAACTTAGGTTTCGCAAATCCTAACGTTTCTAACCTACAGCTCTGATACCAACCTGTGACGACCCCAAATCCGGGTTCCATAACCTCGAGTTTGGTTCTCACTATTCAACACATTACTAACAATTAAATACATACATTGCATTTAAATATCGCGGAATAATACATATTGGTTCCCTTCAAAAGGTTACAATACCAGGGTCTACCAACCTTAACATAAAAACAGTTCCTATCATAAGGAATTACAAAAGGTTCTTCAACAGTAAATACATATTTAAATATCTAATTAGCATGCATAAGCTAACTTAATCTCGGGCTTTTCCTTTTCCCTTATCCTTCTTCGAGCAATCGGGTCTATCTGAAAAATGGTTCATGATATAACAAGAATGAGCAACTAGTTTGCTCAGCAAGTTTAGAACAATCATGGAGATTTAATATATCATGAATGAATGAGAAATATCAATAATGATTCAACAATAGATATAACAATTGTGAATGAAACAAGATTCAAATTTTAATAAACAGACTATTTGAATCTTAAAATGCTGAGTGGTCACCAAGGACCCTGAACTAACGAGGGTACAATAGAGTTTCCTCCGACCCTTTGAGTTGTTTGGTTTTCAAGGGGATCAGCCTATTCAACCCGCTGTATATGCATTACATTTAGTCACTGGCGCCAAAATCGGTTTCCCGACACAAAATCCCCTAATTTAGGGTTGTTCAAATCTCAGTCTTAATATAAGAAATCCGCACCCAACAATGGTTTGGATAAGCTTTTAAAAGTATTCAAGTTATTGAATTTAGAAACGCAATGTCTAGCTGAACTATTAGCTTCAGACATTTTTAATACAGTTCGTGAATCAAGAACTAACAAGCTTCAAATGCACTAAGTGCGATTGTATAAACAATATGGATGTGGAATAATTTTCGATAATTAAACCACTTCAAGCTTTAACAATAAATACAAGTATGGAAACTTGTTCAACAATAATAATTGAGTAGGGTTAGAGAACTTGCCTGTCTGCTCAGCTACAATAATTGTCTAGCTTTAACTAACTTGCTTTGAAAGACCTAACATTTAATAAAGTCGGTCTAATAATTAGTACGGCGTATTTACATAACTATACGCTTAATACTGAACTTATTTACCACACATAAGTACTAACACATAATTGACATTAGTCAAAACAATATTATTAACCTTATAGACCCTTAATCACTTTAGGTTAATAATTTAATAAGTTAGAAAATATTTTTCTTAAGTGTTGGACACTTATTAAACCTTTAAACAACTTATTATAATTGTTTAATTAAATTCAATTTATTTTATTAACTCAATCTCTTTTTAATTACTATTTAATCTTGATTAAATAGAAATTAATTAATTAACTCTAGTTATTATTTAAAATAAATAATAACTAATTGTACTTACTTATTATTTAATTATAATTAAATAATAAATAATTATTGACTTAGTTTTAACCTTCTTTAATTTAATTTTAATCAACCAATAATTAACTAAGTAATTATCCTTACTTATTATTTAATTAAGGAAATTAAATAATAGTTTACTAATCTTAATCCTCTTTAATTATTATTTAATGTTAATTAAATAATAATTAATTATTTAATTAATTTTAATTATTATTTAAGGTTAAATAATAATCAATTCATTCTTATTTATTATTTAAATTAAATAATAAATTATTAATCTAATAACTTAATTTTCATTAATCGTTATTTAATGCTAATTAAATAATAATTAATTACTTAATTATCCTTATTTATTATTTAATAATATTTAAATAATAAATAATTAATTTATAAATTTTATCTCTCTTTACTTATTATTTAATAGGAATTAAATAATAATTGCTAATTTATTACCTTTATTTATTATTAACATTTTAAATAATAAATAATAATAATTTATTTAACTTAACCATGGTTTAGCTAACTAGATTAATATTTAAAATATTTAAATATTAAACTTAATGAAAAATAACCTCTCCAATATTATTTTGTATTATTATTATTTTTGTTATAATTTTAAATTAATTTTCAAATATTTAAATTAATTAAAATTAACCCGAATGGCATTTTCGTAAATAAGTTGAAAAACCGGACCGATGGCAATTCTGTAATTAAGTTGAAAACTGATCCGAGGGCATAAAAGTAATTTCGCCACGAAAAACACGGAGGGGCATTTTGGTAATTTCGCCGAAAATCAATATCGCGCATTGCGCGCGCCGACATATCTACGGTCCCAAAACGGTGCCGTTTTGGAACCCTGTTTGTTGGCTTCCGCGCATAACGCGCGGATGGATTTTCTTTACTCGCCAAAACGACGCCGTTTTATCCCGCGTCTGCCGATGAACAGTGGTCCGCGCATTGCGCGGCCTACCTTTTTTATTTTCCAGCAGATTGTGAACAGTGCATTTTTAACACAAATTATACCTTCAATAAATCTTTAACTTCACAATAAAAATCCAAAAAATTTACCAATCACCTTATATCAATTTATAACATGAAAATTTAATTTTTCATGATTTAATATTAAAAAAATTTTATAAAAATTTTTACATCACATAAACTACTATAAATCATAACTTTTTGTGTATAACTCCATTTTAAGTGATTCGAACTTTGTTTTTCTCATAATTTAATGTTCTATAATATTAGAACATTAAATCTAAATATTATAAAAATATTTTTGGTCATAAATTTCAAGACTTGATTATACACTATTAAACACCTATTTTAGCATACAAATGATACCAAAATACAAACCAAACATATTAAACTCAAGCATGACATAAATATTACAACTACATATTAATAACTATATTAACATGTTTATACTAATATGATGATTTATTTAATTTAAAAATAAAACTTAGATTTAGAATAACCATTACCTTGATTTAATGGCTATCTTTCTTTTTCTTCCAAAGTAGTTGATGAGATTTGAAGGCATGAACCAAGAACTCCTTCTTCCCTCTTAGTATTTTGCTCTCACTATATTTCTCACTCTCAAATGCTCTCTAGCTCTCTCTTTTGGTTTGAAAATAAAAGATGAGAAATGAATTTCCAAGACTACTAAATTGTAAGTATACTTACAATGGTCATAGATATAAAATCTATATCTATCAAATCTCCATAATGAGATAGCAAGTATACTTACACAAGAAATTTAGCCCATCCTTAGTTGGTGAAAAGAGGCATGGTCATTGTACTTGAAAAAATAAAACAAGCAATCTATTAAATAAATAAATGAAAATTACAAATAAAAATCATTTTTCTCTCTCTTTCAACACATGGTCGGCTGATCCAAGTTGGGTTGTCCCAAAATTGAGTCACATTCCACTTTTTTAATTAATTAATTAGTTATTTAATTGTTTTTTCCAAGTGGGCCAATCATTGGGCTTTAATTTAAAATACCAATTGGGCTTCTATTAAATTGTTTGGGCTACTAAATTGTCAAATTTTATTATTCTCCACTTGGGCTACTAATTGACCCATGTTGGGCTAATTTAATAATTTACACATTAATTATTCAATCCATGATTAAATAAATAATTAGATTGAATAAATAATTAAATATTCTAACCCATAAGTATTAAATTACTAAATGGACTAATAAATATTATTATTAATATTTCACATTATTTACATTAATTAATAATCGTATTAATTAATTTATTATATTTAATTCACTCATTATATTCAATTTAATTGAATATTTAATTAATAGGAAACTTATCAATTATTTTGATATTAAAACTTTAGGGTTTGTTCACTAATGTAATAACATATTAGTGACCCCCTTTAATTAATTTTAGTAATTAATTACATAATTATTTAATCACATAATTAATTAATCACATAAAAAGATTTAAATAATCTCGTAAAACTAACTCTTTGGAAATTAAATTAATAATTTAATTAATAAAGATGTGGAAATTCTAGGACATTACAATAGACATTTAAACATTAATAAGTAGAGCATTCATTTTGAATTTAGGATTTCAAAAATAATGAAAACTTATTTGAATTGTAATTTAGAGCATTGATTAATATATTTATTAAAAATAAATAAATTAACATTAATTCATTAATGAACTATACTTTAAAATTTATTACTTTTTTCCTTTATCCTAGTTATATATAGTGTTACAATATATCTAAAATGCATCATTTAACAAGTGTTATAAATATCATTTAAATGTTACAATTATATATTATAAATATTCGTACACACTACAGTATTACTCTAAATTAACACATAAAATAGACATTTACTTATTAATGGGCATCTAAACATTAATAAGTAGAGCATTTATTTTGAATTTAGAATTTCAAAAATAATGAAAACTTATTTAAATTATATTTTAAAGGATTGATTATTGTATTTATTAAAAATAAATAAATTAACATTCATTCATTAATGAACTATACTTTAAAACTCATTATTTTTTCCTCTTATTTTAGTTATATATAGTGTTATAATATATCTAAAATGTATCATTTAACAAGTATTATAAATATAATTTAAATGTTATAATTATAGATTATAAATATTCATACACACTACAATATTACTCTAAATTAACATATAAAATGGACATCTACTTATTAATGGACATCTAAACATTAATAAGAAGTTCATTCATTTTGAATTTAGGATTTCAAAAATAATAAAAACTTGTTTGAATTGTAATTTAGAGCATTGATTATTGTATTTATTAAAAATAAATAAATTAACATTCATTCATTAATATTTATGATTTAAACTTTAAATTGTGATTGGTTATGAGTAATTATTCAAATTTTTTCTTTATTTTTTATAAATAATTTGAATAAATTTTATATTAGGTGATTAATAAACGTACTCGGATATCCGGATATCCGAATAATCTGTTTATTTGAATAAAATAAACAGAAACGGATATTATCCGTATTCGGATATTATTTCGAATACCGGATACGGATATGATTTTTTAAATCCACCGGATACCGGATACAAATACGGATATCAAATTAATTTTTCGGATACGGATACTGTTATATCCGTATCCGTTTATATCCATTTACACCTCTAGTCGAAAGTGAGGGACACTGCATATAATTGTGTGAATTATCATAGAAAAACAATTGTTTTGTATAATTGAATATATACACTCCCTCTTATGTTATGATGTACAAAAAGATATTTTTTTAAAAAAAATATTGTTATTATAAAAGACACGTTATACAAGAACGTGAAGTGTTACTCACCTCCCGATTTTTAAAAAAAATTAATATTTAAAGAATTTATTTGAATTTAAATAATGCAAATAGATGACGTTTAAAATTCTTAAACACTACAAAGTCAGGTAGCAAAAAATTCCATTTTACAAAACACTATTTTTTCATAACATCAAGTGGTTACCAAATAGTATTTCCTGATTTATGCTGTCACGTACTAATAAGAACAAGTGGAAATAAAAATATAAAAAATAAAGATATTTACGACTAAATGAGCGCTTAACTTTTAAAATTTTGGAGCACTGCATCAAACTTCTTCACCTACTTCCACGTATAATATTTACTATATATATGTACATTTGAACTTAATTGAATCTCTCTCGGTGGAAGTCAGAGATTTTAGATGGTTCATTTACTTTTAAACTCTAGCTGTTCATTCAAACCCTCAATCTCATTCGATCTCACCAAATTTACATTTAATTTTTATTTTATTTTATTTATAAAAAAAAAAAGGTTTTCCTTAATAGTTTCTGATTAATTTAATAGCTAAGTTGACACAATTATATATAAATGTTTTTGTTGATTGATAGTATCTTTTTATTTTATTTTATTATACTCTCGTTAGAAACATGTATGTTTGTAATAAACCTTAAATGTTCCTCTCTCTCTCTTCCGCAAAAATAATTATTCCATTTGCTGATTTTTATAGTTAATTTTTCAAAATTGATGTATGAAATGAAATATTTTATTTTCATTAATGCATGCAATAGTCGCTACTTAATTTTAACTATTTAATATTTTAAAAATAAAATAAATTCATATCGTAATTTAAATTCCAATTATATATTGTGAAACAACCACGCGGGTTATCTTTCTGTTTTGATTATTCTCTCCTCACTGTAAACATGCAAACTACCTTAAATGTTAGTTCCAATGTTTCATTCTTCTCTCCAGCTTGGAATAAAGGTATATAGACTAAATAGCTATAGAGAGCATGATTGATAACGATCGTATAAAGTTTGACCATCTCTTTAAACAAAATCATTCTGTTGATATCAATCCTGATTATTTTAAAGTGTTCCACATGTATCTTGTTATAATTTTTATTACTACTATTCCCATTTAAAATTAGAGATATATTTTAATTTTTAAAAATCAATTTATGACTGTAAATTTTAAATTCAATATGAATTTATTTAATTTTGATATAATCATTTGTAATTATTATAAAAAAAAACTATTTTTAATTCACAAATGCAGAATTTGGGTCTCAAACATAACAAACCAAACTATAAAGTATAATTAAAACTTTGGACATTCAAGAATTAACTGGCGATTTTGCAAGTTTAGTTTGAGATGCTCAAAGTATTCTTACTTTTGAGCCTGCTAAATGAATGACAAATTGGCTGGAGTTGGTGGTTCGAGTACAACTAAGAATTCTTTGATGGGAACGCCTACTCTATTAGTAGTTTTTATCGGAAAGTCAATTACTTGATTGCATAAGCAATGTCTAGACGTCCATATATGAATTGACTTATTTCGATGACAATTCTAATTCACTATTTAGCCAATCAAAAGTTCATCAAATTATTAATTGTTTATTAAATAATAAAAAAATTTATATAAAATAATAATAATAGTAATAATAATAATAATAAACTTGTAGAGGACAACTAATCTTCCCTTTATATTCCACGGCATCTACAGTCATAGCCCATGAAGCTCATATCTCATTTAGCTAACTAGATAGTAATTATAATAATACTCGCTGTTCTCTGGAACTAAGTTTTGTGATCGATCTGCATAATAATGGAGTGCAAGCCAATTAAAAAGTCAAAAATGAAGCACAAGAAGGGGTTATGGTCACCAGACGAAGATCAGAAGCTCAGAGATTACATCATGAACCATGGTCATGGCTCTTGGAGCTCCGTTCCCATCAACGCTGGTGCGTTACTAGCTAATTAACTTTCTGCTGATTATTATTAACACATTAATTGAGCATCCATTGTGGCATTATATATCACAATATATGTTGCATTCTTTCTCGTAATTGTTATATACATAATGTTTAAAAACTATATCACTACATATTGATGTTGGAGCTTGTATCAAGGACTACATAGGGATGTTCAAGCAAAAAATATCGACAAGTTGTGTGTTATTTTGTTCTTTTCTTTTTCTTGAATTAGATAAAATACCAATGAGTAGTTGTTGACATATTTGGCTTTTGTTTATCTTGCGACATGAAGGTTTACAAAGGAATGGAAAGAGTTGCAGATTAAGGTGGATTAATTATTTAAGGCCAGGATTGAGGCGAGGAAATTTTACGCTACAAGAAGAGGAGACGGTCCTCACCCTTCATGGAATGCTAGGCAACAAGTAAGCACTAGACTTTCCTTTTTCTTCAAAAGCACTAGGCTATCTGATATTCTCTATTTGGTCGTTTTTAATGATCAGCAAAATTTATCAGCCTCTTGGAACTCTTGTACATGGTTCAAGCGTCTCATCATTTGTGTATTAGCGAAGACAGACACTAATTAACAAAGGTCATGCATGTTTCAGGTGGTCTCAAATAGCACAACATTTGCCTGGAAGGACGGATAATGAGATCAAGAACTATTGGCATTCTTATCTGAAAAAGAAATTGGCAAGAACTGAAAACGTTCAAAATCAGACAAGAGCTGATCAGCACATGACCAGTTTGAACATGAATAGTATAGAATCTTCTTCTTCATCTTCCTTGGGACACAAGGAAGGATCGTCGACCACATATGCAGCAGATCAGTTTGTCCCAAAATGCAGCAACTTATTACCAAAGATCTTATTTGCCGACTGGTTTTCCCTTGATCAATTTCATAGTCAGGAATCGAGCAATTCTAGTCAACAAACAGTTGCGAATGAATCTAACACCGAATTCCACGATTCTTTGGAATTCATGCACCAACAATTATTTGGCAGTGGCGACATTTACCAAGGTTTAAGCTATGGCTCATCATCAGCTGACAATATGATTTTTCAGCCGCAATTGAAGTTGGAGGATCGTATTTTAGAAAGTGAGTTGATGGATATCATCTCTGGGAATAACATCATGTGTAGTGATTTCGACATGAATGATGTAATGTATATAGCATAAGGGATCGATGCGTAACCTCTCATTAATAAGTGGAGTAATATTTATTGCATTAATAAAACAGGACATGAAGATGATTCTTTTGTATAGGTCCTTGCTGATGCTGTGATGCATGCCCCCCTTAGACTTTATTGTTTTCATGAAGTTGCTTTCAAATTAAAACACTTGTTGTGTTTGATTGTATTCAGTGTCAACTCTGTAGTTTATTTAACGAGAGTTAACTATTTATTTGTCGTGAATATGTTGAATCCTATGGAATGAGAAATAAATCCAAGATTTGATTCCAAGAATGTGCTTGAAGCACCCTCTATATGTCTTACACAAAGGTACAAGTATTAGAATTAAAAAATATTTCTTTTACATTTTTCGAAATAATTACAAGGTCCATCCATGTATGCCAAAAGATCTTAATTTTCCATAAATCCCAAGCTGTGTGTGTAAATTAATCTTCAAATCTCGACTGTAAAGTTATGAACATATCTTTAATACTTGATTTTAGAAACAAGGTACCATCAAGTCATCTATCTTTAAGGATTAAGGTGGTCCATAAAAGTTTAGTGGGAGGCAACAACGAGGATAATTGTAATTGGTGTACCATCTTTCAGTACTGCAATGACCCGTGTAGAAAAAGGGAAAATAAATTTGATAAAAGGCAGACAAAGTTTAGCAGTTGTTATCTTAATTCTTCTTTTTTTTAGTTAGTAAACAGACAAAAAGAAAGAAAAAAAGCTTTAACATTATAGTTTGTATTTCTGTTTTGATGTACATGCATACCATTGGTGAAGAATTTCTAGGTGCTTCCATCAATTTTTCCAGCATTTCTGATAAAATAAGAGAAAATTATCATAATTTGAGTTATGGGTGATATAATATATGGAATAACTGAGTATATATCATGTAACAAATGCAATTAAAAAAAATGCAATAGAAGCTAGCTAGCGCAACCTGATCTTAGAATCTGAGACATGCTTTCTGTAATTATGTCTATATCTCCTCCACGATTCGCATTTAATTTTGATAGATTTGCCTGTGTCCTTGTATGTATATGTATACATATTGCCAATTATACTCTCTGCATGACATAATCAAATGTTGAATAAAATCATTAGAATTGGAAATCGTATTTAAACAAATCTCTAAAAAAAATTAAGATGACCATCAAACGCAAAATTTGCAGAGTAAGTATTTAATGGAATTAGTGCCAAATCTAAGTACGTTTTTTTTTTCTTTTCTGTTTTTGGATGAACCTGGTATCAAACTTCTCGAACTCCCTCCTTAAATCTTGCAGATAATGAAAAGCAAGCTTTCTTGGATATGAAGAATCGCACAATGTGATGAAGCAAACTCCATTCTCAACCATATATATGTAGCTTTAATCATTATCTCCTAAAAAATCGAGTAAAATGTCGCCATGCATAAAACTTCATCTGGCTCATGAATCATGACCAAATTCAACCCAACAGACAAATAAGACAAATGACTAGAAATAATAATAATAATAATAATAATAATAATTATTATTATTATTATTATTATTATCCCTCCATTGCTAAAAAAGAATGAGATAAATTTGGTGAATATTAAAGATATATTTTTGATTAATGTATATCCTAAAAATAATAAGGTGTTATAATATGGTTATGATAATAATACTACTATTTTTTTTTAGATCTTTTGTAAAACAAAAAAAAAAAAAATTAATGGAAACGCATTTTTTGTGTCACAGATGAAATAATCGACGGGCACGATCATCTTGGAAAGTAACAAGGCTCCTCTGAAGATTTTTTGGAGTATAAACTCAGCTTGTTGCTTGTAAGTTATGAAATTGAGGGGGGAAAGGCTCTCTTCTTCATTTATGTATCTTGGACCTTGTGCAAGTGGCAGTCCACTGCTCACCCTTCCAACCATGGTTAGCTTCACCATTTCTGATCAAATTATTATATAAAATTATGAGTGCCGATATAAAAAGGTCTCTTTGAATTTAACGTTATTAGTGAGTGGGTATAATTAATGGGAAATGTGACCTCCTTTTTATTTTTCATTTTTTTTGTTGCTAAATTGTCACCTCCTTTGTATGTGAGTAAGACCCGTTAAATATCATTCCGAGTGGAAAACGTAATAGTATATTCAAATATAAAATTAAATATTATATTTATTTTAATTATTAAAAAATAAAATATGACATGAATTTTAATATTATATATCATTTTTTAATAATTAAAATAGATATAACATTTAAATATTGTGCATTTATACTTATTATTTCTAATAAGAAATAGAGTAAGATTTTGCCCTTTTCATAACTACGAGATATTAAGTTTTCTGCCCGAATTACCGACTTTAGGAGATAACAGATCTGAATTTGTATATTAAAGGCAATAAAATAAGACTCGTTTTGAAATTTAAAGAGGGTATTGATATTTTTGAAGTCTATACTAATATTTCTGCAAGTAGGTTCTATTTTTATTAATTAAAAATATTGCGAAAATATCAATTTCCTTTAAAGAATATTTTGATCTTATAAAAGACGATATTTTTTCTATTTTCTATTTTGTCAAAGTGATGACGTGAAAATGACATCAGTCTATATCATGTCATTACTTTTACCGGGAATTTTGCTTGGAATAAATAAATAAATTCATATAAATGGATTCGAGTCATAACCATTGACCGGTATAAATAACAATTAGAAAAATAAAACAAATTTATTCATAATTTTGTCCTAGCATAACTTAGTCCACGTACAGTTAGGGTCATAAAAGTAGGGGTCCGCTAAATAAGACAAACTAAGAGCACATTAAACGCGGAAAATAAGAGATAGACCTTATTAAATATTATTTCTTTATATATTTATACTGAATTCAATACATGGAGTCCACTAGTATATTATTTTTTATGTATTAAATTCAGTACAAATACATAAACAAATAATATTATGCATTAAATTTCACACTTAACATGTGTCTTAAGGGCACATTCTAAGAAAATCCTAAAACTAGTTAGGGCAAATCCAAATGTTGCCGTGGCCTGTACGTGGGTGCAATTCCGTGGGCTCAAGTTTCATGCGTAATTGTACGTGGGTGTAGTGTCGTTGGCCCAAGTTTCATGAACTTGTATAAACTCTAATAGAGGGTTTGAGGCCCAGCTAATATTGCAGCCAGCCCAAAAGTACATTTACTCATTACCAAATCCATCACTACCGCTGAACATAACATGCACGTCCATGCGAGGCAGGGGCTAATTTTAACAATTTAATAAAAATAAACATAGATTTTTTAATTAGTATAAATTGATATTTTTATAAAAATGTTGGGATAATCTTTTAGATAATTTTATTAAAATGTTGAGATATCTTTGTTGTTTAAACAAATTAACAATCCTTGCAAGTAACCACAAATTCTTAGTATGTTTTATTTTTTAAACTAAATCTTAGATAGATCTTTTTTATATTTTATTATATATTTGAAAATATTTTATCTTTGGTTATTAACTTGGAATTGTTAAATTTAGTGGTAGAATAAGCTTTCATCAACAAGCATATATGTATTTCTTTTGAGGGCTAAGTCCAAATTGAAATATAAATTATATATTTTAGGATTGTTTTACCAATCAATTATATATAGAAGCTAAAGTTTAAAATAAGTATAATTGTATTAAAAAAACTTAATGAATCTTTAAAATGTTTAAATCACTTTTTAATCTGAGTTTGAATAAAATATGACTTGTATCATTATTAGTCAAAATGTTTTAGTCATAAACAAATTATGATTCACAATAAAGCAACAAAACGCAAACAATGCTATATATAAATGAAATAAAAGTTTGAGAATAAGAATAATTTTATAAATGAAATATATATATATATATACATCTATTGTATATATTAACTTTTTATGTTATCATAAATTGATCAAACATATTATAAAGAAACTAATTTGGTTATTAACTTAGAATTTGAGTTTTCTTCATTTGATATTTTTCTCTTATTCGTTGATTACTCAAAATACGATTTTTTAGACATTTTCTTTGTATACTTTCTCTACAATTTTCTCTGATTCCTTTTATATATTACTCTCTCTATTTTAAAATTAAAAATATATTCCAAATAATGACTGTGAATTAAAAATTACATTTTCAAACATATTTTTAATATTTGCCAAAAATTTAATGAAAATAATATATAAGATAATATTTAATTTATAGAGAATAGATAATGACATATTAAAATTTTATAATATAAAATTAAAAAAAAATATTTTTAATTTTAGAAAGGAAGGGAGTAACAACTAATGCTATAACAGTCTTTAGTATTCTTAGATTTGGAGTATGATCTCTGTGCATTAAATTTGTTGACATGTTTAGTTGGGCCCTTAGAATTGAATTATAACATATTAAAAGGATAAGCTTAAATGAAAATGTTGATATCGTGACACTCATTTTTAATGTTGAATACTCTACAAAACTATCTCGACAAGGATACAAAGCCTCAACGCAAAATTCTATAATTAAAGATATATTATAAAATTAACGTTTGAGAAAAAAATTATTTTGTAAAAATATTTTTTACATTTGATAAATAATTGTATTAAATAGTGATACAATAATACTCAATATATCTACCTTATGTTTATTTATATTGTATGAGATAGAACTATTTTAATATATTTAAACATTATTTTTAATATTTGAATCAATTTAAATGCAATCTCATGATTTTTGTAATTTTTTTTAAAGTTATTTATGAAGCTCTCATAGGGGATTATAGAATTAAATAATAATTTTTTTGAGATATCAAATGATTATAAATAAAAATTGACCTATAAATTATCATGAACCAATTAATTTAAAAGCAAAAAACGATTTATGATATTAAATTTTTTATAAATAATTCAATCACGTGTATTAATATTGTATAAAATTTTATAATAATATAAATAATACTAATATATTAAGAATTTCATGCTACAATGTTACGTTAAAAAATAGTATAGTTAATTTTAAAATGAAGGGAGTATATTTTATTAAAAAACATCCATTTGGTCACAAAGCAGAGAGATTATTTGATATTTTTGAGATAAATAAATAATTTTTTTCCCTATATATTTATAAAGTTCGTTTATAATAAAATTAATATATATATATATATATATATATATAACATAATATTTATTTGTTTCAAAAATATGAAATAATTTTTTCACAGGTCATGTGACTTACCCAAAAAAGAAAACGGGTCTGGGGCACATTATCTTAACAGATATTTCACGAAACTCGAAAGGTTATTTTAGGAATAAAAAATTGATGGTAAAATTATTTTATCGAGGAATTTGACATTGCTCCACGTATTTACCTCTCTACATAGACATTGATGAGCTATCCACGAAATTAAACAACCGTACACGTGTAGCCATAGATCATAATTGGTCCTTCACTCTCCACGCTCTTTTTTTTTTATAGCTGTAGCCATAGCCTACTTGGCCCTTCACTATCCACACTCTTTTTGTCGTTCTTTTGAGAGCACATCAAGCATAACTGAGGTGAGCTCTCAACTCTGCAGCCAGTAACCTAGTCTACATCCATCACCCAGAGCTTCAAAACGGAAAGAGAGAGCAAAATACAAAGGAGAGAGAGACACTTTCACAAGAATTATATATATATATACAGTCAGCTCCTGGAACTATATAAATCTCTTTTTTCTTTATTTATAGCTGCTAGACGCTAGTTGCAGTTCTCAATTCTGTAAATTAAACATCACTGTTTTGTATAATTCCCCGTTCCGGTAGGTTTCCATCGCCATCATTTTCGTCTCAGCTCTCTCTCTATATCAATCTTTTGAGTTTGTGTGATAGTGGTAGGAAACTGTTAATTTCACAAATTATTTTGGTAGTATAACTACGTCCCACATTCATAAAGAGGGCACCTGATGTAACTAGGTATGTAATTCATGGATATGTACCAATCCCTTGTGTATATATGTTATATATACTTGTATGAAGAAGTAACATGCATTAATTTGTACGTATTTGGTGAAAGTATAGAAGTATATCTAAAGGGTAATTTGTTGTAATCAGAATAAAGTCAAAATGGTTGCTTATTAATTGTTCTGTTCTTGGTTTGGAATCCGCATTTAAGTAGCTTTTTAAGCTATGAAATTGTTTCACACATTACAGTGTGGGGTGGCAGAGGCTAAATATTTGAGAGTACAAAAGCTAAGTAAATGCAAAAAGACAGAGGTGGAAGAGAAGTCATTTATATATATATGGGTCCTTTAGTAATCCGGATGTCAGCGATAATGGCGGCTGCTGCTGCTGCTTCTTCTTCTTCTATCATTAATGTAGATGTGATCCAGAAACATTTATTACTTAACTTTGACATATCTATTGAACAAGCAATTGATCCTATCAACAATGTCCTTTTTCTCTCTCGTAATTAGTTTAATCACTGTCCTTTTACAGGATATATTTACCCGGTGGTTTAATTTGATTGGGCGGGTTTTGAATGAGTGAAGGAGAGTAGAGAAGAAGAAGAAGATGGGAAGAAGACCTTGCTGTGACAAAGAAGGTGTAAAGAAAGGTGCTTGGACTCCTGAAGAGGACAAGATTCTTGTTGATTACATAACCAAACATGGCCATGGTACTTGGCAATCTCTCCCTAAACATGCAGGTTTTTTGTCTTAACTCTATCGGCATTATTTATTATGGTCTCTTTTAGTTTGTTATACTCATATACAGAGTTCTCTGTTCTTTAATTTTATTTGAGATTGCTAATTTTTTGGCCAAAATTTCAACTTGTTAGATGATTTATCCCTGTTTTAATGGACATATTGTTTGTGATTATTGCATCAAAACATTACACTGTATTATGATGTGTGTATTTCTTGATAGATTTCTTTGGCTTTTGGGAATTCTTTCAGTATTTTTTGACAGCTAGAAACTTGATACATATTTTTAGGTTACTTTTGGCCTCTTCCATAGTTCCTGCAGTAGCTTTAGATGTAATAAGATGAGCAGAATTATTTAATCAAGTTTTTCCCGTAAGAACCATAAAATATTTTTTCATTTCATTTAACTCTTGCTCAACAGTCTTGATACTTAAGATGTCACATTATTTGCCAAACTTACCTAACCCAAATTTTTTGTTATATTAAATATCTTGACAGAGATTTCTTAATTTTTCCTTCAATCTTGAATCATTTCTTTGCTTCAAGTTTCCATATAATTGTTAGAAATTTTGTGTTACTTTCTGCTTATTTCCCCAACTTTGCTTTTGGTTGCTGGGAAATATAGTGGTAAAACAAAAATTCTGGGTGCTGCTGTAGAAATTGTGCTTCTAAAACAGTCCACGTGCACGAGTTAGCAACATCTTATGCAGGATACAAAAGTAACTAAACCAATTAGTTCTTGGTCTCTCAAGTCAATCGTAGAATGGTTCATAATTTTTTCTTTAAAAAGTTGATTCATTATGCTCAGGGATGCAACTCTCTGTTGTAGGCTCCAACAGATGCATAGTAGCCTGTTCGTATCAATTAAACAAAATTTTATTAATTAGATCTGCAGAAGACATGTATACTTTATCTGCCTGTATTAGGCGCCAACAATAGCATCTGTTATTGGATATCCCTTTGGATAATGGAATCTCTATAATCTTCTATTTTGAGGAGTAAGGTAACAGTCATCTTACAGTTACTAAGCCTGGAAACTTTAGTTGATGGACTATATTGTTTACTAGGTCTCCTCCGTTGTGGGAAAAGCTGCCGGCTTCGTTGGACAAACTATCTTCGACCTGACATTATACGTGGTCCATTCACTCTTGAAGAAGAGAACACTATCATCCACTTGCATGGCATGCTCGGTAACAAGTAATCACTTGCTTCAGTTTATTTCTTTTAGACTCCTTTTACTTGCAGAACATATATTGGGCATCATAATAATATTTAGATATAGTGATTTGTTGGTTTTGGTTTTTATAATCTTTTAGGTATAATATGTGTAGCCAGCAGGCTGCAGGATATATGATTACAGGCCACTTGTATTTTTATGCTCTTCGGTCGATAGCTTTGTTACAATTTTTACCCGACATGTATGATAGCAACTAGCTAATGATACAACTTGTGGGCTTCATCTACTTGTTAATTGGTAGAGTGCTGATATTCCTTGCATCTGCACTTGGTGATCGTATTTTTTAGAATTTATGATCAGAAGGCATCATTTATGTGCAGTGAGAACTTGTAAATTTTTTTACTCACACAAAGGGGAAAGATAAAAAGAAAAAAAAAACTCACTTGTTCATTCTTGTATATTAAAGTTTAATATGTGAAATTAGAAGGTGCTTAGCTGCTTTTGTAAATCTCTAATAATAATATGACACCATTAACCACACAATGAGATAGGTAGGGAAATCTCAAACCCATAGTTTCAGCTTTCATTCTATCCCATGCCACCCATGTGTCGGTTTAAACTGAAAAGTTAGAATCCATTAAGCAATCTTCACTACATCCTAGAGAATGATAAAGAAATTCTTAGTATTTGTGTGTAGTAAGTCTTACAAATACAGGCTTCCCGAGCATCACTTTTATTGATGCCTCAATCAGATGAGAAAAGTTAGTTTGGATACCCATCTTGTTGCACAAATATTACTCCTAGCCATGTACTGAAGGAAAATTTCTTGTTAATATGACTCCCTAGCTGGTCAACAAAATTAATACGTCACCTTTATTTTGGGTTATGTAGACAGTGGATTATTAAGTAAAATATTTGGTTCCTGATCCTATAGGACTTGTTTCTACAAGTCAATATTTGGTTCGGTTGTTCTTTCTTGCACAGACTGAGCACAAGATTTTTCAGGTGGGCTACTATAGCATCCCATCTAGCAGGAAGAACAGACAATGAGATAAAGAACTTCTGGAATACACATCTGAAGAAGAAGGTACCCAACACAGGCCTTAACCTGCACATGCTCCAGCCGTCCACCAGTTTCAAGTCAATTGATGTTAAATCTGAGTCCCCGTCAACTAGCCACATGGTACAATGGGAAAGTGCAAGAGTTGAGGCTGAGGCCCGGCTTTCCATGAATTCGTTGCTTCCCAGCCCATCACCAGAAGTTAAACCGTATTGTGGTTACATTATGCAATTATGGAATTCTGAAGTTGGGGAATCGTTTCGAAAGATTAAGAACCAAGATGGAATGGCATGCCAATGGCCAAAGTGGGAAACTTCTTCTTCAACCAAAGTTGAATCAGACTCCGGAGTCACGACTGAAGCTGCAGGCTGGATCCTTACCTCTAGTGAAGTAGTGGCGGATAACGAAAAAGAGACGGACCTTATGAGCTGCAAAAAGAATGATGAAGACATGACAGTTGGCTCAGACTCCTCGAATTCATATGAACTGGATAGTTGCTCAGATGCAACACTGAAGCTGCTGCTAGATATTCCGGGTGGCAACTACATGGATTTCCTACTAGAGGAGACAGATGATGTCTCCATTTATCTCCAACATCAAATTTGAGAGCGTAATCAGTATAATTAATGCGACTCTTTACCAAAATAAAAATAAAAATTAATGCTCTGCTCTCGCAGATTTGATGGTTGTTGCTCTATAATGAAACCTTTAGTTAACAAGGTAGGTTTTGTAATTTTCACCTTACACATGCCAAAAACTTTTCCTCAAAATAGGGTTTTAGAAGTACTTGTTTGATGGTATGTTCAAGAGTAGTATCTGACATATATATAGAATGGGAGCCCCTTCTGATATCTGGCTTTTATCGTACAATCTATCATCTTCATGATCAATGTCAAGAAAGTACACAAGATGTACTATTTGTTTCCTTATTCCTTTCATTTTGATTAGTTCATTGGCGATGAACAAGGTAAGGGGTCTGCGTGAATTAACAGAGCAACCAAGATACTGAGAAGAAATGATTGTAAAATACAGTGCGAGTCACTGCATTCATGGATTTAACATTTAGAGATGCATCCAGGTAGGTAAAACTTCATGACATGGAAAAATCTAATCCAAACTGGTTTCTCTCAAATACATAACTATAAAGTTTCTTTTCCCCCACGCGGTATATATACACAAATATACCATAAATAATAACAAATCATCTACCAAATTAGCAATAGCACACACACATCTTTAAGTAACAAATAAATCCCAATCAGAAAATACGAATGCAACTTCTGCCATTGTCAAATTAGACCTGAAAAATATTCTTGCTTTAAAAAATTCCAAGGAGTTTCTTTGGACCTGTTCCTGTAGCACGGTACTTTGCCGCCAACTCCTCTGCCTTGAGTAAATCTTCCCCTTGTTTGGCTTCAATCAACGCCCTCTTTTCTTCTGCTGCCTTGTGGATAGAAGCTAATCTGTTTTTCAAATTTTCGACATATTCTGCCTTCTTCTTCTCCAATTTCTCCTGCTCAATTTGCATATGTAATGTAGAGCAACATAAGTAAAGACCTTTCAACACCCTAAACCAGTTGAAAAACTAGAGCACGTATAATTAATTTAAATAGAGTGAGAGTTAACTTGTAAGACATGACATTACTAAGACCCTTCCAAAAATGAATAATGGGGTTGCTACCTCAATCTTTTTGAGGTCAGCCTCTAGAGTTGCTTTCTTGCTGTTTTCCCATGATCCAACGGCAGATAACTTTTTCTGAGCTCTACACAATAATTTTAAAAACTTAGATTAGTACATATAATCACGACTCAAAACTAAAAAGTTTAGAAAATATAATGAACATTAACATCACACAAAATAAAAAGTTATTTTTATCTCAGCTCGCATGAGTAATTAGAAAAACATCTATAATAAGTAGGTATTTTAAATTTTGTAAAATTCTTTAAAAAAAATTATTTTATTTTGAACATGATGATATTAAGATTCAGAGCAGAAAACATGAAAGTCAAATAACAGCTTTAACATATTCTTACTTGTTTTCTGCTTTTGATTTCTCACTTTCTTCCCATGCTCTGATCAGTGCCAACCTTTTCTCTGTTGCTACCCGTTGAAGCACAGCATCTGTTGAGTAATTAATTAAAAATCTATCATTTATTTTCCTTTAATCAGGAAATTAAAATTTTAAAGTTCATTAATTAGTTTACCTCTGTTAACAGAACCCTCCAAAACTTTCTTCTCAACGGGTTCGGGTGCCTCTGCCATTTGCACAAAAGTAAGTTGACACATATTAAAAAAAACAAAATTCGTATTAATAAATGAATAATTATAAACTAAAAATCAAGCATAAATATCTAAGAGTTGATAAAAATTGAAGTTGAGAGAACAACAATTGGTTATATATAATTGTAGATCTGAACTCTGAAGAAAACACTACAAATATAGCAGTAATTAGCTAATTAATTGATTCTAAAAAGAACTAACTCCAATAAGCTGAAGCAATGTTCATACAGTAGGCCGATGAGAGAGAGAAAGAGAGAGAGGGAAGGATTTACTTTCGATTACGGATAGAGCTTTGGAGTCGTCGGGCTTGTCTTCTTGGGTAACAGGAATGACGGCTTTCACTTCAGTTGGAGTTTCAAGGGGTGCTTCCGGCGCCGGAGGAGGAGGAGGCTCCGACGGAGTCTCCGATTCTACCTTCTTTGGTTCCAGTTCTGCCATTTTTTGATGGAATAATTGGGGGTTGGGTTGGGTTGGTTTGTAATTACCTGTAAGAAAGAAAATATGATTTGATTGAGAGAGAGGGGATGATAATATAGTTGGAGGAATGTAACTGTCAATTTGGAAGCAAGTAAAAGCTGCAAGAGTGTTATTGTTCCACAATTGGCATTCCGGTCCCACACACTCTGTCTGCCAGCTACCCGAAAAATTATTCAATACTTTTGGGTGGGCCATTGTCATGTATATCTGTGTTATTATTATTAAATTTAAATATAAAAAATCTATTATATATATATTAAAATAATAATATATAATTAACTTAAACATTACGTGATAACACTAAGTTCTCCTGCCAGCCAAGCAACAAATTTATTTTATCTTTTTATTTTTATGGCTACTACTTACTAGTGTCAGTCTTCCAGAGAAGAGAGATATTTTTCGACATTTAAAAATAGCCGTTGGATTAAATAAAAAAGAACAGTTACCACCGTATGATACTCCTACTTTAGCCCCACTTTCTTTCCATGGTGGCCCAAAATATCACTTTTACCTTCTTTTTTGACCGTTCCACTTGCTTTCCTTCTAGTATCTCTCTCTTTTTACTTTATCTATTTTTCTTCACTCATAAACACGTCCAACATATTTTTATTAAATCTTTTTATTTTTTTTCAAAAGTATTTTTACAATTTTATAAATAAACACCTTTATAACTTTTTTTTATGAAAATATTTTTTGTAAAAAAAATTATATGTAAAAATATTTTTATCTTACTCTCTCCAAACGAGCATAAATAAGAAACCATGACATCATCAGAATTTTCCAACAGAACAACCTGTCTCTCCATTTCAAACTCTACGCACCCATACAGAAGTTGTACTGCTGCTATTCATGTTTCTCATCTATTGTGTTATAAATTCTAATCACTAGAAAGTTTTTTTCAAAAAAAAATTATGTTGTGTAATAAATATAATATTATTATATTATATTTAAAATTGTATTTTATTTATTAAATTATATAATTATATGTATTGAATAAAATAAATTATAAGTCAAAATATCAAATTAATTATAATTATTATTATTTTAATTTATTGTATTACGGGCATAATGAATTATAATGAAAAACTTAACAAATAAACTAATACATATAATACGTAAATTAAATATAATAAATTCCATATCAGTATAATAATTTATTACATTATAAAATTATTACATTGATTTAATGTAAACCAAAACGCTATCTAAAAGCCATACGCAATGTATATGGCTTCATCTAGTCATATTCGATCTCCTTTGATCCACATAAACCATTGCGTTACAAATCGTCTACGTACTAAAAAACAAACCATTCAACCAGAGACAATCACATGTGGTTTTTGTACTTTCTTTTAATTTTCTTGATCGTATGGGAAAAAAATCTACTTATTTGTTTATTCATTATTTCTTTCATTTTGATTTTTTAAAATTAATTTAAGATTTTTAATTTAATACGATTCACTTAAGTTAGAAAACAATAATTTTTTAATTAGTAGTAATATTAAGATAGCTTTTAGTATTTGTAATTATATTAATTATAATAAAATATGTTTATATCAATTTTAAATTTAAAAATATCTCTGATTAACTTCAAAAATTAAAAATAATTTATTTATTTTTAAACCAAGAAATATAGTTTTACAGAACTCTACTCTCATAGTGAGATTCAGATTATTTTCTTAGCGAAATTCAAATGAATTATTTTAGTCTTTTTCCAAGCTGGACAATCATGCATGATTATAAACATTGTCAACCAAAAATAATTATGATTTAGAATAAGAATTTAATGAACAAACTAATTCGTTTGCTTTATACATATTTATAGTATGAAAAGTGTTATTGCTTTATGTAAAGATTATTACATTTGCTTATCCCTTAATTAACAAGTGATCAGAGTGTTTGATTAAATGAAAAGGGCTAATGTGAGTAATGATGTACGCTAATATCATGTTAGTCATGTTTACTTTTATTTGGTAAGATACAAAGACGGGCTTGTTCTGATTTATTTTGAATTAATTATATTATCAAAATTATCTAATTACTGTCATTCTTAGAAAAATTGTTAGGATGAACTTTTATAATTTCTTAATAAGAACACAAATAAGTAGAAATTAATTAAATCACTTATTTGTTGACACTTTTATCTTAAAAAGTTGAATTAAGTAATCCGGATTCCATAACATATTACATACTGATTTATTCAGTATTTAAAAGAAAAAGAAAAAGAAAGAAAGTAGTCCAAAATGCTCGGAGAGAGAGAGAGTTAACTAGGGGACTGCCACGTGGGAATAAACATGATTCTTTTAATAAAAAATTATTCCATACTCCTGAAATAAATGATTAATATCCTCGCTCCTCTCGCATATTTATTAACTTTACCACAAACGAACTCCACATATATATATAAAAGAGAAAAATATATTTTTCACTTGTCCAAAAATATAGAATAATTTCTCTTCTTCTAACATCTGAGGTGACGTTTACACGAGGCCAGGTTGTATATAGGGCCTACTGTTTCAATATTGTCCAGCTTGATTATGAGTTAGTTTGGAATCTTAACGAAAGAAAGATGCACAGATTCCAAGAAAGGTCCATAAACAAATTAGAGGGCCCAAGCCAATGAAATGTGGTATACAGTTTCTCAAAGACCATCTTAGGGATGGGAGGGGAGGGGTTGTTATGCTTAAAACAAGTAGCTCCCCTGCTGGCAAAAGACTAAGATAATTGATATAAATATATATTAAGAGAGAGATAAAGTTGCAAGAGAAAATTCTCTCACTGTTACGTACTTAAAAGTCCTGGCTTGCTATAAAATCACCCATATACTTTGGTTCCAGGGTCTCTATTTTATTTTTTAGTCAATCCTATCCTTTGGTACTGGAGTCTTACTTCTTCCATAAAATTCTTTTTCTCTTAAAATAAACAATCTCACAGTGACAGTTAACAAGAAGTCATGCCAACTATATCATGCCTGCTGCTTCCTCTAGCCCTTTCCACACAGGAGACAGAAATGAAATACAGCCTCTACCCTTCCTTTATGATCCATAAGAGTAATGAATTTAGGTGCAAACACAAATAATATAAACTCTTGCTTCACTAGTTCTATTCCAGCTTACATTAATATGTATCAATATATAACAATGACTTTTACAGATCGTGTTGAATTTAGGTACATGCAAATAATACAAATGCAAGCTTGCTTCACTAGGGGCATTACAACTTCCCTTGATACTTATCAGCAGATCAGCATGACTTTACATTGATATAGCCTCGTAGCTGTAGTCATCCTCCGCTGGGGCTTGAGAAAGAACTGTCAACAGTACAAAGGTCCCAAACAAAACGGTAACAATCGCAGTGAAGTTGACAAGGAATGCCTCGGAACCATACTTAGCAAGGCCAGAATTCTCAAGGAATGTAAGTTTTTCAAGAAATCCTAGTGCGGCATTGCCAACAGCCAATACATACACAAATAGACCAAATAGCACGTGCCATGGAAGTGATTCCTTTCTAATAAGAGGCGTACCCCCAGGGTAGAAGAATACCACAAAACCATAAATCCACTGCAAATCATCCCCATCATTTTCAGATAAAAGATCTCTTAGAAACAAATTTGAACTGTTCACTTAAACTCTGCTAGTTGCTAAGATTGAAGTAATATAGCATAGAATATAAATGCAAGCATTTGAAATCAGATTCTTCATTAACCATTTTGGCTTTATGGGCTAGAGAAGCTGGAAAATCTAGCATATAAGTATAAATGAAAGAGTTTGAAAAATGATTTTCATAATAATAAAAAAAGCACTTCTGGCTTTATGGGCTGGAAAAGCTAGCATAAAAGCCCATATACTCTTGTGGGCTGTCACTTGTTAATCTTGTTGCTAGCAGTACAACAAAAATTAGCAGCCATGCAGAACATAGATAGTGAAAACCAGGCAACACGAACAGGCCCATTTATAAGCCTAATGATGTGGAACAAAGCAATAAGATCAATGAAAATGGTAATAGATTATTAGTAAATTCTTTTCTACAGTTTTCCTATATCTATCGATTGCAATTATTTTGGATCCTTTAATTACAGTAGGTAGTAATTATGAGTTTGTTTCCTTTTTGAGTTAGGTTTCCTAAGTGGCCAAGTTATACTAGCTTTTCTTGTTTCCTATTTAAAATGATGTGACCCCACCCCACCCCTCAACCAACCCCCCAAACCCCAATCTTTAGAATATAGAGAAAAATGCTGATTTGAGAATAGAGAGTTTGTGCCATTGTAGCCTTCAGACATGTTTCTTTTTCCTCTTTCTGATGTAGGACAGTTTAGTGTTTGTAATTTAAAGATAGGAAAAACTTAGGATTTAGCTCCGCACATAAATCACTAGGGGTTTAGGGTTTCAACTCTACATCATAAATTAAGCCAATGAATACTCAATAATCAATAATGTGTATAAACTCAGAGTACATCAGTGTTTAAATGGCCACAAAAACCCTAATCTGCAGAAAATAACAAAAAGACATAAATACCCCTTATGAGTGGCAATAAAATACCAATTAACTCCTAACTAAAACAATCCCAAATAAATAAAATACATCAGTCCCTAAATAAATAACATCACATGAACTCCAAAACTGATTCCCATCACTTTCCCCATCTTTTTTCTTCTTTTCCCCCTTCCCTAATCCCTTCTAAACGTTGTCCATGGCAATTGATGAATTACAAGTGAGGTAGCTTTAAATAATTAAATCAGATTCTAGTATTGAATAATTTACAATTTTGGGAGTCAATGGAAAAGCTTCAACATTGGCTATGCACCATAAGAACAAGTATGCACTTATATATAGAAAGTTTGAAGTGATATGATTATATACAGAAGTATAAATTAATTATGAAAAGACTTGAGGCAAACAAAAGACTAAGAAACAAGTACCTGTATGCCATAGAGGGATATAATCCCGATCCCCAGCCAGGAATGTAAACTGTACAGATTGGCAATATTACTTTCATTATGAAATTTGAATGCCAAATAAACTCCGATAATGCCAAGTATCAGGGCGATCCCGTGCAGAACTAGATGTATTAGTTTCTTCTCCTGCTTCTTTAAGGGGAGAGATTTGTAACTTATAATGGCTGCGTTTAGAAAACAATTGAAAATAAAAAATCAGAGGATAAAATAAGTAAATCATGAAGTAATAGAAGTCATATTTCATAAAAATTTATTGCTTACCTTCACCTCCGATGATAATTAAGCCAATTAGAATCAGAACAGGATGAAGCTGCAAAAAGAAAGAAAATGTTAGATTCATGCTGCAATTTACCATCTGCCATGTGCAAGTTGAGAGCTATACCCCATGAAACAGATACCTATACAATTGACTGATTTTTCAGTATGACAAAGAAAAGAAACTTGATGCCAAACTTTAGAATTTCCCTGTTTTCTTTTTCTACACTGGAAGGCAAAAACTTTAACGTAGTCCATATATGACCCTGGACCGCTCAGGAAAAGAGACTCTCTCTCTCTCTCTCTCTCTCTCTCTCTCATACTCTTATACTCTTGCATCATTTTTCAATACCTACTTGTTTTGCCTAAAATGTTAAGATATATGTTAAAAATTTACATGGCAGTGTAGCAGTAGTACAATAAAAGACCCAAATTTAAACCAAAAAAGACCTTCGTAAGATTAATTTCTATTACTTTGCTCAAGTGGTTTTTTAAAAGCTTGTTTTGGTAGGAGGAAATTGATGTGAAAACAAGGAAAATGGAAGATGCACTGTGTATTCCCTTTCTTTGGAACTTAATTTGGGAGACACATGAAGGGAAGGACATTGGAGTAAAAGGAAAAAGAAAATGTCCGGTAGCTTATAACAAATAGTTTTTTGAATTTTATCATGTCAGTTTATAAGCAAAAGGTCAATTTTTTCCCTTCACCCTCTGAACTTAATAATTGACTGATATTTTCAGTATGACAAAGAAAAGAAACTTGATGCCAAACTTTGGAATTTCCCAGTTCTTTTTCTTGACTGGAATGCAAAACCTTTAACTTGGTCCATTTATGACCCTGGACCGCTCAGGAAAAGAGACTCTCTCTCTCTCTCTCTCTCTCTCTCTCTCTCTCTCATACTCTTACATCATTCTTCAATACCTACTTGTTTTGCCTAAGATGTTAATTGATATATATGTTAAAAAATTTACATGGCAGTGTAGCAGTAGTACAATAAAAGACCCACATTTAAACCAAAAAAGAACTTAGTAAGATTAATTTCTATTACTTTGCTTGAGTGGTTTTTTAAAAGCTTGTTTTGGTAGGAGGAACTGGATGTGAAAACAAGGAAAACGGAAGATGCATTGTGTATTCCCTTTCTTTGGAACTTAATTTGGGAGACACATGAAGGGAAGGACATTGGAGTAAAAGGAAAAAGAAATGTCTGGTAGCTTATAACAAATATTTTTTTGAATTTTATCATGTCGGTTTAAAAGCAAAAGGTCAATTTCCCCCCCTTCACCCACTGCATTTAATAACTCCTTGAAAACGTAACCAAAGATAACTTTTCCCATCACTACCTGAAAATTAAAACAAGAGGAGATATGCGATCTTATTGCTTCCTTACTTTTCTCTTCTCAATAGAAAGTTCTCACTTCCTTACCACAAACAATCAGTAAGTGGAGTAAATACACTGATGTGACTAATAGCTAGGTATGAATCACCACTCTGGACTATTCTAAACTGTCTTAACATTTTTTCTTTAAGACAAGAGAGAGAAGTACATTTACAGGAGATGTTTAGGGAGTAAAGAAACTAGAGCCACATAGCGACAGATTGCAGAACAATAATAACTTGATCAAACAAATTAAGAATTGTCGACAAGACAAAAGGATAACAGAAAGGTTGGGCCATCTAAGACAAGATTTTATAGTGTATGCAGCCAAACAGATGTTCAATAGAATTATCGGTTCATCCAATCATTTCTCTATCTTATCTTGTAATGATCAATCCTGCACATCAATGAGCATGATAATCTTTGACAATCTACTAATCTAGATCAGGCAGAGCCGCATATCACAGCTCTTCATGAATCTGAACATTCAGTATACATTAAGTCTACTAGACACAATTGCACATCATGTAATCAATTCTGAGCGTTTTAGGTTATATTTTATATTGTCATGGTAATAATTTACATTTGTCCAGTTGGCTTACTAAGTACACCTACATAATTAGGTTGCAAATGATTAATGTTTTGAGAAACTGTGTAATCCATAAAAAAAAAATTCATTACTTTCCTATTTGCAACACATGGGAACCTACTTTTTCTGTAACAAGATAAACAGCTTAAACTTATGCATCAAAACTAAGAATGTCAAATATTCATTTGAAGGCGTAGGTTGTGAAAAGTTAATACGTTTTATCACTTGGGAATGGGGTTTACTACTGCTTAGCATTCAAAAATAATACCATGGCAGCATTATGTCAAGTGACAAAAGAAACTCAAAGCATTAAAGAGAGTCTAATATGTATTAATTCACATACACCTTTAAGGGGGTGTTCGGGATGAACTTATAAGTTCGTCAACCCAACTTATAAGTTGATAAGTTAAAATATGCTCCTTTTTTTTTTACTTATAAGTAAAAAAAAAACCAAAAAAAATAAGAAAATTTTTGGAACTTAAAAAAAATGACTTATAAGTCATTTTTTTAAGTTGGTCAACTCTGATAAAATGACAATAATGCCCTCATTTGTTTTTTTAATCTTCTTCTTACTAAAGGATATTTTAGTAATCTTTATATTTTACTTAACTTATAATCATTATTACCCGAACACATCCACAACTTTTACTTATAATTCCCGACTTATAAGTAAAAATGATGCCGAACACTTTTACTTATAAATCTACTAAAATTTTAACTTATAAATCTACTAAAATTTTAACTTTAAGTCAAAAAAAAAAAAAAAAAAAAAAGTCATTCCCAAATGGGCCTAACTCTTTTGGCAATTTATGCGGACCTGGTTAACTGTGAACCATTTATTCAATTTCGACCAAAAACATATTTTTTAAATGCAAATATCACCATAACATAAGGAAACAATTCTCAACCAAAAGATAGACCAACTCAAATTGAAAAAAAACAGCAAAGTTTATTTAAGTTAAACAACTTGTTGATGTTGGACATCAAGTCAAAAGAAATAAAATTCAGAGAACCATTATAAGACTTGCACAGCTTATCTTTGAAAATATCAACAAATAAGAACCCAAGTGTATCAAAAAGACTACAAACCAGAAGTTCTCTTCGACCACCCATTGCACTATGCAAAGTGAAATTATAAAAAAACAACCTTAAAATTGAGCACGGAGTGATTACTACCAATTACCAAAATAAACCAAATAACAAAGTTGAAAATAATAATAATAATAATAATAATAATAATAATAATAATAATAATAATAACAAACAGACTCATCAATCACGACAGATATAGTCGTAGAGAAAACTAATCAATACCCATAATTGAAGAAAGAGAGAGAAAAGTAAGTAAAAGGGAAGGTGGGATTTACATTGAAGATGAGACTTTTATTGGAATCTTCCCAGGCTAAACCTCCTCTAAAGTGGATGGTCCACACCAGAACCAGAACCGCGGCGGCTATGCCCAGCACGTGCGTCACATATGAGAAAGCAATTGCCTTCACCTCAATCGCCATTTTCTCTCTCTCTGCTGCTTCTACTACTTTGGTTGGTCTGGTCTCTGGATGGAAAGTAGACTAATGAACCATCTTGGAAGGATAATTGGATAAGGACAATTTTTTTTATTATCTCGGTAATCTGAGATTCTGAATATATATCCGGTCGGATCTTTCCTATTTTTTCGTGATTTTTACGACGAGGAGGAGCGTCAGATGAACTTCTCTCTCCACTACATCGTGTGAAGGCGATATGTAACGTAGCGTTTCATGATTTGGTGGGGTTGATGCCCACGTGTCTCAATCCATACCCGGTTCAGTTGATGCCCACGTGTCTCAACCCATACCCGTTTCGTGTCTATTTCTTTAACCGCATGGCTAATGTAAGATCTTGACCATTCGATTTTTTAACGAACTCAAAAGGCGTCTACATTCACGGAGCAAGTGAAGTCATCTATGACGTCAAATGTTTGAACGTTAGATGCTCAATTGATTGAACGTTAGCTGTGGTAGCTACGCCAGCTATTATTCCCTCTTTTATAACCATTATCCAGTCGAAAAATTATTAAATATTTTTGAGTCATTTATTACGTAATGTCTTATATTATTTATATATTATTATTTTAATATTTAAATATTAAAATGATACTATATTAATAATATAAGACGTAATAAATATTTCAAAATTATTGAATAATTATTTTATCTGAACATATCATTAATATGACTATAACATTCCAGAAAGGAACATATATATATATATATATATATATATAAAATTTTAAAGTTAATTTAACAAATTATGATAATTTAAAATTGATATATTCATTACAACTTATCTGAAAAATCAGGGTAACTATCAATGATTATATATATATATATTATTTTTTATTTTTTCTCGTTAAATGATAAATAATGGTGCTATTTTCATGTGCAGGCTCCAAACGACTGGTACAGAAGCGTGGTGGCCCAAGTGAAATTTCTCGTTAAATTTCTTCTAGTACTAGTTATACAACACGTATGAATCATCAACCTGGTGTAGCTTCTGACAAAGAGTATATTTTGTTTATTCTCGAGACACAGGACTAAGATGCACACACTAGTGTTTACCGAAACTAAGAAAGTCTTGAAACAGAAGCCCAATATTCTTATGTTCTATCTTAATTTCTTTTTAGGAGAACACCCAATTTAAGGTTAGATAACATGATATACATCTTTGTGGGCACAGGCCATTTCATTATTTTTTCCAACTTTTTTAATTTCCTTGGGCTCTTCCAATTCTCAAGTTCTAAAACTTCTCATAACTACAATTAAGAGCATGTTTGTTTCATTGTCCGAACTATATAACATTTTTAACAATTGGTAAAACTTCATATTTTGGTCAGCTGTTATAAAGAAGAATTTTATTGCCTTCAATGCTTTTGGATAAGTAAAATTATCTGGAGCAAACTGGGGAGTGTAATCAATTTAATTCTTATCAAAGGCTGAATTAAAATACGCCTGGAGTATCACATGTTTGCACAACCCTGGCCGAGTATATAAACCAATGTACAGAATTATGATACCGCTAAAATCGCTACTCACAATATTTAGAAACCAACGTGTGATAAATGGCTCTGGATTATGTTGATTTTACTTGCATGTGATATCATTTGCAATGTTAGAATTGTCTTCTGAGAGTTTGAGCATTCTTATCACCCCAAACCAGCTTACTTTGCCCTCCGCTTCCACTTGTTGCAAAAGATAGTGTCTGCCATGTCGGTCAATGTCCAATTCAATTAAAAATAATAATAACAATACTATTCATCATTTACCAAAGAGTAGTTTACTAAACACACCTGTCTTGCTCTCTTATCAATTGGAGTCACTGCCGGAATAAAGGAAGGTAAAGTCTTCTCATTCTTGGATGAACATGATAATTGTAAAGAATGCTTTTGCCTCTTTTGTTCCATCATTCTATTGGGGGTGCTTCCTCTTTGGTACTTGTAGAAGTCAAGGATTGATGGACTTTTCCTCTTATTAGTAGCCTTTGATATATTTCCCGAGTACCCAAAGCAAGGGACAGTTAAGTCTTGTGGAAGAGATTTCTGACGCAGTCTGCTCTTTTCCCTAATTCTGTTGAGAAATTCTATTGTCCAGGGTGATCCCTGGTCAGGTTGAGAAAAACGAATGGCATTTGAGAGTGGCGTGTCACCATAATGAGGTATATCCTTCTTTACGAAGGAATGGAAATTTCTTACTGCTTTCGGCAATTTATCCTCCCCTAAGAAATCCTTTTGCTCTAAGAGCACGCCCTTCTTGTTGAACCCTTTGTCCGAATGCTGAAAGATTTGTTCCCCTGAATTTTGCCTATTATCTCTTTTTGAAATCAAGGCATCTGAGTCACAGCTAATCTCAGCAGCTGTCGGAAAGGTGGTTAAACTGCTATTGCCAAATGACAGTTTCCTTGCTGTTCTAGAATATCTTACAGCAGGATCTCTTTCCATCTCAGCCAACAAATGCGAGAAATCTAGGGAATTTGCAATAGAAGAGTGCTCAACCGATGGGCAGCTATCATCAATGTTGATAACCTCACCAATAAAATCCTTCTGCAGATTTCCTGAGTTAATGTTATTCGATCCATCAAATTTGATCATCGTAGCAGTATCCAGTCTCTGATTTTGGGAAAACAAGGCATTGTTCCCAAGTGCAGGTTGATTTTCTATCTCCTCAGACATCACGTGACCTTTTAACATCTGAAAATCACTCGGATTAGACACCCTAGAGGGAGTTGTCTTCATATTTATTTTTGATCCCAGATTTCTAGTGAACAGTTTATCTTCAAATGATAAACTGGAAGAATTCCCGACCTCATAAAAAATATCAGGATCTTCTGACAACCAAGGATTATATGGCTTGGACATTTTGGTAGGAGTCTCGCTCCCTTCTATGAATAACTTTAATGGCTCAAAATGAAATACATCATCCATGTGCATGTCAACATTGAGAACACTACCGGTGTATTTCCTTTTCCTCATCTCAGAGACACTCTTAGTCAGACAATTAACCGAGTCAGGTGCAGACGATACTGAGGAGGAGCAGTCTGTCGTTCCAGATTTACAATCCTCCCACTCCCCGTATCTGCAAAATGCACTTAATAAAGCAACACTTTCATCAGGAACATGATACTTTTGAACTGCACGAACTCTATGCTCATGTGACCATTCAAGAAATTTAATGAACACGTCTGTTGATGACAGTATTGCATGAGATGAGAGTGGATTAATTGAAGGAAATGTGGTAAGAAAAGATTCCACTAGAGTTTCTGATTCAGGCATTCTAGGATAAATGCCTCTAGAAGACTTGGTGGCATGTCCGATGCAGCTCAAAATAATTTCATCAGTCATCTCAAATGAATATGAACAAAAGAGCTGCAAATCCATCCCCAGGCTGGCTGCTGCAGCATATAGTTCATCTGATGATTCCATTACCCCAGCAAGGAAGCTGCTCTCTCCTTCAAAGATCTGGAAAATAGCTATAGATTGAAGTCGAAGACAACATTGACAAGGAAAGAATTTTGATGAATAAAATAGCTCAAACAGAAGGATAGAATTCACTTTACAGAGATATGCCATAACAAATTTCTCATCTGTTTCAAATCAAGAAATTTGAAGTTGAATGAATGAGAGACCAATAGATAGTGTTTTAATAAAGTCTCTAAATTCATATCCATCAAAGTTACAGCAGCATATACAGAAGCACTATTTTGCCATCATTACCTTGGATTTGCTGTCCCTTATAATTTTCTAGAAGGACCACAGCTTCCTATAATGGTAAAAGTCATTTATATCTGGAGCAAAATTTTAGTTTGAGGACTAAACTCAATGGCAGATCTTCAAGAAAATAATATGAAAGTGGTCGTGTCTCAACTATGCAAAAAGTAAGCTAAGCCTAATCATCCATAAGATAACAATGTGGTCAGGAACTCAATTAACCACTATCACCAAATCAAGTACCGACATAAAATGGGACTACTGCTTTGTGGTCAACTAAACAGTCAATCATATGCAACTCCATAGAAAAATCAAATTACTTTGATCTTAAATCAAAGAGGCTGCATGAACCAAGGAACATGTCCGGCAAGGTTGGGTGTAGTCTAGGCTCACTGTATGCAACTAACAACAACGGGAAACACTTGATACAACCTTTCCCTAAGAACAAACTAAAACAACCTAGAATTTTTTTGACGAGATAACTTTACCTATAAATAAACAAATGTTTACAAGTACCGAAAGGTAGCTCAGACATGCCTACGAGTATCAGCTAGCATGGATGTGACCCATATGGGCTAATGATATCCCAATTCACCTCTTAACACCTAAGCTGCATGAACAGCCCATTTGGACTTTTTTTTATCTAACTACTGAATCTCTGCGAACCCAGGAGATGCCACAATATGCTTCCCCAAACATGCACATCTCCTCTCCATGACTTATCTCCCATGCCAGCCACAACTACAGTCTCCAACTCAATCCAGCTTAAAATAGGGAAAGTAACAGTTTTTATTTCAAGACTCTGCTTTGTTGTAGATATGAAGAAGGACTCAACCCAATCTTCAGTTCTCTCCGATTTTAGTTAAAAGTAAGTGCAAAAGAAGAATCAATAAGATAAGAGAGGTCCTCATGACATCAAAAAACCTCATTTGGACAAATGGCATTTTACCTCCATGTGCTTTGCCTATGTGGCAAATGCCTCCCTATGATGGTTCATAAAGAAGCACATAAGCCCCCCCACATATGGTAGACCCAAGTGCAACAGCTAGCATTCCGCTAAGTTTTTAGATGGAAAATATAAAATGAATTAAATACCGTTACTGTATAGCTATATACTTAGGGACTTGGGGGTAGTTAAGTACTTTGCAGTCTCAATCTAAAATATTAATGAGTATCAGCAGTTGCACTTTGGTCCAAAATACATGGGTTATGTACTTATTATTCTATTAATGAATTACAGGGTTGGGCCCATTACCATTAAGGTAAAGCACACGGGGTAAAGTGCCATTTTCCATTTAATCTTAGTTAAATAAGCAAGACTAGTACCAGAATGCAGCCACTGAAAGTGAAACTAAGTGATGTCAGAACATTTGCTGCAATATTCTCAATGCATAAAGGTAAGGATGAAGAAGCCTCATTTGGAGCAGTTGCTTTCTTGCCAATGTTTCTGCAATCATACCACACTAGGCAAGCTGCAGCACTGACAATAACATCTACAGGCAGATTTAGATCACGCTCAACAACTTGTGTTCCTTCTTTCTCCATTGCAAGAATTATTTGGTATGTGCTTCTCCTCGAAATTATCATTTCACTATCAACACTTTGCGTGTTCACGATAATGATAGCTTCAGGGAAAGATGACATGCTTGCGCAAATCTGAGTTGAATCCATATCCAACGGCATACATGGAACTGGCAGATGGATAGTGCAAGGTTTACCAATATCTGCAGCTTCCAGAGATCCTGAGTTGCACTCATCAACAGGCATGAAGTTTAGAAGTTCTTCCAACTTCTGGTAGCTCTCGCTCAGGACTGGAACAGAATGAGGATCTCCCCCCTAATATATGACAAATGCCAGCTTAGGGACATTAACTTCTTAAGCACCACACCCCAATTATTAAGTGAAAAGTGACTAAGAAATTTAAATCAACCTAAAAAGCAACAATGGATAAATTATGGTACCCATCCAACAAAGATTTGAAACGACTAGTTCAATTCATTTCTATAAAACTGAAATAAGTGTAGAAAAGTGATCACATTATTGAGGTGCTGATCCATGTAAATATTCTGTATGAGTTTACTAACTACTCTAGTCATAATTCTGAAGCACAATTACAGAGAACATAAAGGTTTTGGTAGTTGCCTTTCCTACACAGAAATATCTTCAAGTTTCCACGTGTTTGTCTTCAGAAGAGATAATCTAACCAAGCACAACTTGTTCTTTATAGAAACTCCCTTCCACCAATATTTGACATCCTTGGAGGATTTTTCCTTGTTCTTTGCCACCTCAAATTTGTTAAATAACAAATACTTTCAATTTTAAGGGAATTTTTCTTATACTAGTAGTTGTTGCCTTTTAAATCTGTACCTTTCAAGCCAATTTTGAGCGGTGATTGTTTTGTCTTTTGACAATGCAACACCAAACTAAAGGCCACTTTGGAGTTTGGATAGTAAATAGGAAGAGTTAGAGGATTATACGAAGAAGAGTATATTGGTGTCAGAAGTCATAACAATCTAAGTAAAGGTGCATTGAGCCTGACCATTCTTAATAACAAATATATTACTGTATACTTACTAAATACAAAATTCAGGTTGTTCTATCATCCATCAAGTAAAAAATAAGCCATTGCGAAAAGAATGTGCCACTTATCTAAAGTGCCATACCAATTCAACAAAACAGGGTGACCTGATCACTATATTTCAAACTCATTTTTTTCCTTGTACCAAAATAATATTGAAGTAATGCAATCAACATGAGGAATATATGTTTGTTCTAAAGTGTCATACCTATTCAACCTAACAGGGGTGACCTGAACACTATATTTCAAACTCATTGTTTCCTTGTACCAAAATAATATTGAAGTAATGTAATCAACATGAGGAATATATGTTTGTGGATAATAAGTTTAAGTGTTTAATGTGCCTCCATGGAATAGGAAACGCTCTTTCTACGAATATTTACTTAATAATTTTCCCTTTGTCTGTGAGAAATAACCAACCTCAACTTTGTAATGCAGTAGGAAGAAAATGGTAACAAAAATATCAAACCCCAACAAGCCTCTTGAAACATAATAGAAGCAAACTAATATATATTTATAACAATGACATGTAATGGTTTTGGCGTACACAACAGTTAGCCCCTTAGTGGGTGATTGACATGTTGGATGGGTGGGTAGTGTGCCAACACATGGCCTTGACATTCAACTTGTGTGGGCAAGGCATCCATGACATTTGAGTCGCGTGGCAAGGCAATTGGCTAAATGGATATACCTAGGTGGTATACATTATGATTGCTCAAGCATGCCTGATATCCGTTGGTGACAATTTGGAAAATTTCTTAATCTCTATTATAGGGGAGGGGTGGTCTATGAAGTCTACTCAGGCCATGAGAAGGTTGTCTTGGCCTATGCGTGCAGGGCATTGGGGTATTCTTGGGCTCCCCTACCAGTAATGCTAGCACACGGATTGGTGGCTTAGATCAAATCAAAAGACTCATTCATGGGTTGGGCATGAATGAGCAAGAACAATGCATGTTGGGCATGTTCTTTGTGGACAACACCTTGGGCAAGTGTTTGGTTTGGTTGAAATTTCGTGTGGACTAGATTGGTTAGGCATTGTAGCACATGTTAGCATAATTTGTGGGCTGAGACAAAAAATATGTGGGCTAACTTCGTGGGTTGATGTAGGGTTGAATGGGTTAGACTGTAGGGTTAGTTGATGAGTGGGAATTATACTTACGAATTGAGCACTTTTGAACTTAGTATTTTATTATTCCTAAGTATTCTTAGTACATTTTATTTGTTTTTTTACGTTGTTTTGTAGGAAAGTGCAAAGGAGGGATAAATCTGAAATTTCTAAAGAAGCAGTGGCATTTTGGTAAATAAGTCGAAGTTGAGCGTCGGGGCGCCCAAATGAGCGCCGGGGCATTCAAAGCAGTGTGCGCGTCGGCCCAATTTTGCAGTTGGACGAACTTTGATGACTTTTAGTAGGGTTTAGTCGAAATTAAACCTAGTTTTGGAAGGGAACTATAAGTAGAAGACTAAGAGGCTTTAGAGAGAGAGACTTGGAACGCAGATTGAAGATCATAGTTGAAGTGAGAGAATCAAGGAGTTAATCAAGGAGATCAAGACGGAGGATTGGGAAGACAAGAAATTTCGTTTAGAGTTTTTATTTTCTCTTTATTTTCTTAGTTTTGTAATCTAAGATGATCATGTATTTGATGTTCTTAGTTTTTAATTTCATTATGAACTAATTTATCCATTAAGGCTACAATTGAACATTTTACTAGTATAAATTAAATATCTATTATTATTCAATTCTTGATTCATTTAAAGTTATCTATCAAGTTTTGTATGTGATTGATAATTGTTTGGCCAACAATTAGTGGAATACTCCAGACGAATTCGGAAAATGAAATCTAGGGTTAGATTTAAACGTGATAGCATGTATTCTTGGTTATTGGGTGAATTGAATAACTAGGTTTGTATATGGAATAGGAATATATCTATATGCTGCGTGGGACCTGTTTGGGAATTGGATTTAAACGAATTTGTTTCTCTTATTTTGCATAAGAATATAGCAAAGTAATTGAGGTGAATATTTTTATATGATCGCTGGAAAAAGATCAAATAATTATTCATGAATTCCTAGTCAATAACTATAATGAATTTTATAATTGAAAATATAGAGGATAGGTTCATGTGACGTAATTGGGGATATTGTAGTCTTAAACTTTAAACGTCTGGTATTCAATCTTTGTGTTAAATTTTAATTTTGGTTTTAATTTAATTTTAATCATATTCTTCATGTGTGATTGTTTAAATATAATTGAGTTGATATGAAATTAGTTTTGGAAAGTTACAAGACATAGATCTCTGTGGGTTCAACACTCTATATTTACTCTATATTACTTGTTGATCGCGTATACTTGCGTGTATTTGTCAATATATAAATTGGACAACACTGGTGGCAGTTACGGGCAATTACACATTCAAACAACATCAAACACATGTTGACTTGTCTTAAATTCGAATTTCAAATATGGCCGACTTAGACATGACTGTTGCAGGAAGTTGCTAGACAGTTTATTGTTTCAATTTGAATGATGAAAAGCCATTAGCTAGAAATTTTTAGGCAGTTGGGAATGTCAATTGCAGATCCATTTTGTATGTATTTATATGCATTGTTGGATCTGTAAATGACAGATATTTTTGTGTAAGTCTTGCAAGCCCTTAGCTGATGTACCCTTATTATTGAGAGTGCAATAAAAAGGTTAGAATGTTGTCCTGTAAATTGTGGCTTTGAGTGTGTGTTTGGCTTGTGTATTGACTATCAATTACATAAAAACGTGTGAATGCTTGTGTGTGAAAGTTGCTGACTGGTTTAGTGACAAATCAGCGCATCACAGATAGAACAATTGACGCAGAAAATTTAGAGTTAAAATGTAGACCCTGTGACAACAACATATGGATTATACTGAAATAAGAAGAAGAAGAAGAAAGAAACAGTGGAGTCAAGCATGAAGATAAAGACTTGCCATTTCAACTTTACCATACTTGGGGGTGTTAACACTTTCACAAAGCGCTTTTGAAACACTCAAGTCCTCCAGGTCAACCTTGAGAAAATGAAGAACAGGGAAACCAACTACCTTTGGGGAAATAGTACAAAGTCTAGATGATCCGTATGAACCTCCATATTCCAAGATAATCCCAAACTTTTCAAATGGAAATGATGCGGAAATATACCTTCAATGAAGGCAAAAAGTGTTATTCACTGCTTTAGGACTCATTAGCAATTAAGGGAACATAAACTGTGCAAGTGAAGTCAATGAAATGCAGTTAAATAACCATGGCACCAATTAAAATAAAGTACAATAGCATGATATAATTACACCATAACATATATATTATTTCTATGGAGGCCCAAATATAGAAACACTTTGAATATTATATTCTAGCAGTAAGTGATGGTGACTACATGCAAAATCGCACATTGTAGTCCAGCTGGTTCACAGAGTAGGTTTCACATTTCTGCCTTGTAATTTTTTACCAAGTCAAGTGGAGAAATCCACTATAGTAAGTAACAGCTATAGATACGAGAACATTCACATAAAACTAAAATGGAAATTATTCTGGATACAGTATACAGTAGTTTAATCTCAAAATGAGTTGACAGGCTTAAAGTGTGGAAAACTACACTAACAATGTTTAGGAGAACAAAGTAAATTATTTAACATTAAAGTTTCTGGTTTTCAAGATACAACGCAAACTCAAGGATAATTCATAATTAAGGAGAAAAAGTTTTCAAGCTTTGTTTTTGTGGGGTTTTAAATGAATATGCACTAAAAAAGTTAAGAGCAATTGTATGTTTAGAAATCTGAATAATATTTTATGCCCTTGATCCTATATCTTATTATGCTTTAAGACTATGGACTAACCTAACAAGTTTTCTGTGATTTCAGTATAAAATTTTACGACTACATCACATTTTCATGTCACAAGGTTAACGAGCAAGACATCAAAGAGAATACATTTGCTTTAGTGCTGATACATGCAGCCTCTTACCGGTAATGTAACCAATAAAGACCATATTTGCAGTAACAAATAAAACAAAAATACCCACATATGCATTTATGATTACTATTCTACAAATATACAGATCTCTCAACAAGTTGACATTAAAAAAATTTACAAACCAAAAAATAACATAACAGAATACAAAAATATGAAAGAAAAAAAAAAAGCATGACACATTAATAACAATTCCTTGTACACAAAAATAGTGACTCGCATGTAATTTTACATGCAAAATCATAGGTAATTTTCCTAATTGTGGCTTTTAGTTCACAAAACAGAAATTATAAATATCAAAATTAATGGTCTCTTTTTCTTTTCTATCTTCTATATCAATCAGCAGATTAACAAGTTCAACCTTAACTTGAATCTTGTTAGGATTTAAAATCTGTGTTCATTAAGTTATAAGAGTCCCATCACTTGTCATAAACACTCGTTAAGTCATAACAGACTATGAACCAAGAAAAGTTTTCTATATTTAATCCCAATATAATTTGTCATATCCAATCATTGATAAGTTATAAAAGGTAGATTATATAAAACATTCCAATATAGGTTATCTTTTACGAGCTATAAAATCAAACTTACTCGAGGGATACTAAACAGCAATCTGAATGAAGCACAGAATCCATTACAGTATCTGTACACTCGTAGTCATAACACACATCAAGCTGACTTGCATGAGTATGAGAGATTTGTGGATTGATGCATGATATCTCCATCGAAGTTAACAAACTCTTCAGTGGCCACCAGAAAACTCGCTCAGCCACAATCAATATTTTCAACCTACTCTGCCTGAAGTTTGATTGCAAAATCCCATGGATGACAGAAAGCGATGGATGGGACTTTGTCATTTCTTTGTTTGCCTTCTCAAGTGCATCTAACATCAGGGTCCGCAGAGAACTTAGTCTAAATTTTAAACACTGCAAGCTTTGATATAACTTATCGATGTACAGATAAGTGGTATGGATGCCATAGTAAGACAGGTACCAAGCCATCTGTTTAATTGCATACAATGTGATAAATGCCATCATATTATCATCATGATAGGCCAAGGAAGGTCTTTTGGTGATTGTTTCCTTAATGCAGTTCATCAGCTTTTGTTTTGGAAGGGTGAGTAAGGTGAAATCATCTGCAGCTAGATAAGAATATTTTGTCTTTCTTAGCTCTGTGTCATTCTCCAAGATGGCTAGATAATTCTTACGCAAGTCATCGATGAGGGCCAAAATATCATCAGACAACGTAATTTGGTGCAACTTGATATTCCACTTCTGCAATTGCACAACACTGATAGCACATGCTGTAATTGAATCACTGGATGATCCCCCAGGAAAAGTAGTATTGGTATCAACTGAGTTGGCTGCCTTATGGCTCTTCTTTACGGCAGTCTCCAAAGGATTTAAGAAAAAATCAAGATCATCAAACTGTGACATGGATTCAACCGGAGGTGAAACCTTCTCAGAATTGATGTTAAACGAGACTTCTCCCTTTACCATTTTTTGACATCCATCATTCAGCACTCTGCTTGAAGTTTCATTAAGATGCAAATGAGCCACAGAAATGTCACGAGAAGGTATGTTCAACAATTCCTTGTTTTCTTTGGTGATCAGTATATTTGGACAATTGTCAGAGAAAATTAAATCAAAGACCAACATCCCACCATCAAATGAGTTCAAACTGAAATCAATAACACAAGCATCCAGCTCTTCCAAAGCCTTGAGACAGGAAGAATATTTACCATTGTTGCAATTGTCTTCCTCTAAAATGTGCCAGTCTAAATATATGGCATCAGATGAGAAGGATGGTTGTGGCTTCAATTCAGCGAGTGTTTCCTCTATATATTCTGGTAGTGACCTAATCTTTCCATGATGCGAAAGGATAGGCACAGGCAATGATTTGAAAGTGTCATCTACTGGAGTGAGCTCATGAATAACAATCAATTCATTAAAATTCCTGAACTTCAAAGCTTCGCAGAACATTTGTTGACAAGTTTCTGCTTCACTTACTGTTGCTATGTTGGAAAATAGTTCAAAAATCTGAGATGAATTCTTATCGAAAAAGTGGAATTCCTCAAATACAATTGAGTTCATTGACCAAATAGAATTATCATCTGGTCTTCCTTGATATAATGACATGTTTTCTATGACACTAAAAAGGTCCATTTCTTGAACAAAGTTTGAGCATGCAATCTCGGGTTCAAGACACTGATTTGACAAAGAATGAGCTGAAAGATACTCTGATATATCAAATTCCATGTACTGCAAAAGCTCCTTTCCATCAATCATTGTTTCATGTTTTTCCCTCCAATGCTGGGGCTCAATACTTTCAAGAAGTAGAATTTCGTTCACCACAGATATGCTGCTGAAAGTTCCCAAACTTAACACATCCACTTCTAAAAGAGGAAATTCACTATAAGAAGGACAATGTTGGCTATTAATCGAACCACCATCTTCCAACAGATCAACCTTTTGATCAACATGGTATTCCAGAGAAATATTTTCAACTGTAAATATAGATTTTTGAATCTTGCCCAGATTCTGCATCCTCAGCATGGGATTACAGACATCCTGAAAGAAAAAGATTTAAGGTAATTTTCAAACTAACAATTTGTAAATCATAAACATTTATGACGTAACACATTGCACAGCTAAAGAGAGAGAAAGTTAATGAAGATTCTTGAGCAAAAGTTTTAAAACTGTAATATCTTTCTGAGGCTTTCTAGTGGCATCAAATAGGCTTTAGTGAAGCAGACAAGTTCCACCTCCACATTCCACAAGAAGGTCAGCATAATTTTAAGCAAATGAGTATGTTGGTCCTAATGTTTTATATGTCATAAAAGCAACAACTTATATGATGTTACATTTAAGATATTACCAACACAAATCAAAGCTACCCTCCAAGTATAATTATGCATAAGAATAGAGGCCAAAGGACTGTTACCTCACCAGTTTCAGCACCTGAAACCTCAGAGAAAATTTGCAACTCCTCTTTTTGGGTAATGCAAACATTTTCCTTCAAGAAAAGAGAAGGGGGGGGGGGGGGGGGGGGGAGGGTAGCCGATATATTAGAACATTTCCACATAAATGTTTTAGCTAAATAAATCTTTAGCCAAGTGATTAAAAGGAAATATGGTTTACCAAAGATTGATCCAGCTCTGGCACTTCGAACTGGAGTGTTTCAAAAAGGTTGTCATCCTTACCATTAATAGTGGTCCCAGTTTCCTCCTGCAATGAATTGAGCTAGACTGCATTGAAGAGTCTAAACAAATTTTAAATGAAAAATGAAAGGAAATTATAATTCTCAGAGCAAACGTTGTGATAATTTTGGCCCTTCAACCTCTAAAGTTTCAGAGCCAAGACTTCTCTGACTCTCCAATCCCACCTCTTGATAAAGAATCTCATCTTTTTTATGCAAGGTAACACAAATAAAGGAACTTTATTTATTGAAGTCATAGTTTTGGACTTCAGAACTCATTAGCTGGCCCCAAGTCCATTTTGTCATTAAGGCAACTGGATCCTTGAGAAGATAAATTGCTATTAGGGAAAATTACACTAGCGTAACCAAATGTTACAAAGTGCAGTTCCCTCCCCTCTTGTTTATGTAATAACACAAGCCTACCCTGTCAGGAATTTTAGCTTCAAACATAATAACTTACCCACAGATTTTTAGGGGTATTCCTCCCTTTTTGCTTTCTTTGCTAATCAATCATTTTTTTGTCATACCATTACCACCACCAGTACCCCCAACAATTTACCACCACCGGCAGAGAGACAAAATGAATTTTGTAGATGTGTGACAGTGATGTGAGTTAACTCATTAAGTTTGTGTAATTTGATATGCTTTGAGTAGCTAAAAGAGATTTGAGCTGGGTAACTTTATCACTGTATATAAAATTAGTAGCAGTCATTAGGCACATGTTTGTACCACGTAAGTTGTTTTAAGTGAGGTTTTTGTTATTACACAAACAGATGGGGAGGACGCTGTAATTTAGAAAGACCTCATGGGAAGTTTGTGCAGTTTTCCCTTTTTAATTTTTCTTAACATGTTAACTGATAGAGGATGGGAAAAAGTTACTTGACCTCTGTTTGTTTGCCTAGGAAATTGTCATATTATAAAAACGTCAAATTTCTACACTTAACTAACAAATCCAACGATATATCATCATATTTTTTGGCTTTAGATACACCATTAAAAGTGAACTAAAGAATGAGTGGTGATTAATAAGGAAAAGCTAATGAACTTAACTTTACCATATCATAATCAGATCTATCTAATCCAGCATCAAGATTTCAATACTAATTCTTATACAGTTTTAAATAACCGGTGCTAACATCAATCTTATTTTGAATATTTAATTAAAAACAAGCAATCAAAATCTAAGCTGAAGGAAGGTAAATTAATAGTTTTGGTTAGAGTCGCTGGATCAGAAAAGTTCCAAAATTATTATTCAAAAATAAAACCAAACCAACCAAATCATAATTTGTTATGTCTGATCTCAAAGAGCATAGAAACTTTAAAAACCAAAGCTACTTACATAACTGAATAACAAAAATACACTAAAAATCAATTTCTAAATAAAAACTAAATTTGAAAATCCCTAGTTCATCACATAAATTTGGACATACAAAACATAAATTAGATCATAATCGCATCAAACTATATATTATACTCCACTGAATGAAATTCTAATCATCAAATCAATCTTATAGAGTAAAGTAGATACTAAGAAAAGGTAGCTGGTGCAGAAAATCAAAAGCTACATGTGAACAAAGTCATAATTTACCTTATCAGAGCTATACTCCGGAGAGCAACACTGATTGACATGAATAGAATGAGGGAGAACGTCGGAGTAGAACTTCGAAAGAGCCCTATCTATCGGTAATGTGTTGTTTTGGAGAGCGGTGCCGAGAACAGATCCATCGTCTTCGTCGATGCAGTGAAGAAGGTCGTCTTCTTCGGAGGTGGAGGTGGAGAGAGGAGGAAGAGGGAGTTGAGGAGGGAGTGGGAGGCGGAGGAATTCGTCTAGGGTTTCGACTGGGGCGGAGTTGAAGTAGTCGATGTTCAGAAATCGAGTTCGCATGTCACCTACAACACTGATGCTCTTTGCCGGAGAGAAAGGGTGGCTTTTGAAAACCAACGGACTATTAGTTGCCAACAAGTTGGCGCTATTTATTCCTCCTTTTATACACAGTGACCCTGCTAAGTTGCGCCGCGATTGGACAAGAAAATTAACGGGAAGACTTTGTAATTTACGCTTCTATGAGACAGATATGACTAATTTAAAACTCTAGCATTACCCTTCTTTACATATCTCATTAAAAAATCAATCTTAATTCTTAAATGCGCATCCGCTGTAACTTGTTGCCGACGAAAAACAAAGGTTATGCAATTTTTTGTTGACAATATTTACTTTTCTTGTTTTACTCTAACGATAACTTGAGGCAATGATGTTAGTATAGTAATTAGGATATGTGACACATATTTAGGTGTATTAATATTTGTGATACATATTATATCTATACTAACAAAGGACAAGGCATTTTGAAATTCCCGCCCACCTCCTTTTTGATTTGAACCGTTTAAAAATTAGAATAAATCTCACCGTTCTTTAGTTTATATCCCAGCGCTATCTCTCCATTCTTTTTATTCTTCACTCTTTTCTTCACTTTTCAGATTCTACACCTAGAGTTCATTCCGTCCGGCGCGATTAATCGGCAGTGATAATAGTGTCAGTGCCGTAGGCACGGGTGCCCGCTAGTACGTATATATATAATTAAAGAAAAAATAAATTTTAAACAAAAATTATAAAAATATGAGTAAAAAAATATGAAATAGATTTTTAAAATAATATAATAAAAAGGCAATTATATGTGACAAAGGTTCAAGAACTCAAGAAGGGTATTTTTTTTTTTTTTTGAAAACTGATATTTTTACAGGATTTTTTGATATTTTCACATAAAAAGTATTGTTATATGTTTATAACGACGATTTTGACAGTCGTTATAAGTCTATAGCAATAATTTATATGTGAAAATATTAAAAAATTCTGTAGAAATATCACTTCCCTTTTTTTTTCTCACTCTCACTTTATAAAATAAATAAATATGATTAATATACACACACACACACACACACACACATATATATATTTGAATTAAAGTGGTAATATATGAGCAATTAAAAAATATGAGAGAAATTATCTATTTTATTAAGGGAGAGGAGAGAAAATAGCAGCCTGTTTTCAAAAAAATAATTACTTTTTTACTCTCTTAACAAAATAGATATTAAATATAACAAATTGATATTAACTAGAGGTTTCAAAGTTTTAATTTTAATTGTGTTTCAAATAATTGTGTTACTTTATGACATGTATTTAATTAATGTAATGATGATATATAATTTAATACATTATTACAGATAAAAAAAATTAAATTTTTTAACATTACGTAAACATATTTATCCGACTTTATGATTTGATGTGCCTAATTATAATTATCGATTTATTTACTTATTCCTAAAACACCGCTTAAAAAGAACAAAAGAAAAGATTTTACGCTTTGGAAGCGGTATGTACTCCCTCCATTTCATTAAATAACATTAAATAACATTAATATTAATTATTTGAAATTAATTTTAAAATTAATATTAATTAATTTAGTTTTAAATAATGTAATTATATTAAAAATAATTATTTAATGAATTATATTAATTTTAAATTTAAAAAAAAACTCAAATTAATAAAATAAACTAATTAATTTTCAATTCATTTCTAAAAATAACTTGCAGGGCATACGCAGAAAACTACCGAATTATAAGCGCTCTACAAAAAATTCAAAAGTTGTGGGCTGGACCCCAGGTCCACACAACAGTTTCGGTCCAGTTGCTCAATCTAATTGGATGTGGGCTGCCACCTGTGAACAGTAAATGTTATAGGCCTGCCGCGTGTCATCAAATTAATATTAGTATATTTAATACTTTCTTTTAGTCTATATTAACGTTTGAAGTTAATTTAAAATTTAAAATTTAAGATAATTTGTTAAAATTATTAATAAATTTATGATAAATAATATGTTTTTAGATAATTAGTAATATTTATTGTTATCTATCTTCTATTTATATTATAAAGAGAGAATGAGAGAAGTGATAGTTATTTTTTTAAGTTGTATCATAATAATTACTTTATTTTATTACTCTAATGTTGTATCACTATTTTCTTTTCTATTTTTCTGTACAATAAATATTTTATTTTATTTTAATTACATACATATATAGTGTGGGCTGACATAGAGTAATATATTATGAAAAGTAAAGAAATTAATGTATACTTTTGGATATATAAGTTTTGGTAAGTTGCTTAATTAACCGCTGCAAGTATCCGAGGGTAAAAAGTAACTGATAGTAACTGGGTAAGCGGATGTCTGCAGCTTCGTAAATGTCAGATGAGATGGTTGTACTTAACGCGATCTTATTACATATTACATATTAACGACGCACCTCGTACTAAAACTTACAAGGGCCAATCTAACCTGTGAGAGAGATTGAGGAGGCCACCTCTAGACAGATTATTAGTGACCCGCTTCAAGCCACGCAACACCAAACACATACACGCGTCAGCAAACCACCGGGTCAACAAACCACGCCTAAACGAATAAATTTATTTACATAAACAATTAAATATAAACACTAAACACAAATTTTATTTTATTATTAAAAAATAAAATTTAATACAAAAATTCGTATTAAATTTTATTTTTTAATAATATAAATAAAATTATTATAAAAATTTATATTTGATATTTGTGTGTAAAATTATGCCGCCTAAACCAGTCATTTCGCAAGATATTTATCAAGATATTTTCGGGAATAAGGCCACATCATATGCACGCGTCAACAAACAGAGACGTGTCACTCATTTATCCCTACCGACATGCAAAGTGACCCCACGCTAAGTCTCTCTCTAGATTTCCCTACCGACATGCAAAGTGACCCCACGCTAACTCTCTCTCTCTCTCTAGATTTGCTCTTGCAAATAAAAACCATATATACACTCCTCCTTCGTTCTTATTAGCATCTCAAAATAATTTGCGGATCTGATCTTTTAGCGAACATTAACCACCAGACAAAACAAAGCCCTCTTTTTCGAAATTTTGGCCGGAGAAGTTCCCAAGTATGGAAGATCAAACACTTTTACAACGAACTCACGCCGATCATAACCCTTCAGGTTTGCACCCATGTTAATATTTTTAACTACAAAACTACTAGTAATTTGTTTTAATTTGTAAATTTACCCGGCCGTTATTATGTGTTACTTCTTATGTGTAATACTTTATTTTACCTACTCTCTATATTTTTTGGTTTTAAGGGTTAGAAGGTGAAGATGAGAACCATAACGAGAAGAAATCGGTACTACAGAAAGTCAAAGCAAAGGCAAAGAAGATTAAGAATACACTCGTAAAGCACTATCACGACCACGATCATGACCCTGGTGAATACGAAGTTGAGGACAAAGATGAAGAAACGGTGGAAGATCCAGAAACCCATGCTGCACCAAGTATATACATATGTTCATTTCTTGCACTTTTATACTCCCTGGCCCCTCTTTCACAAAATGACTTAATGAATTTTATAGGATATCATGCTATCACTGCTATATATTACTAAACATTCTAGAATAAATATATATGGAGCAACTATATTCAACGAAAAAGTTATATACACGTTTGATACCCAACACGTTGAGAGTCGCACATTATTTTTTATTTTGCATGCCGTTTTGAATTTCACATTAATTGCTTTTGTTTTTGGGTTTGATACTAGGTGTGTGCACATAGATTCATTCATAAATTATTGTTAAGTTTGTGCAGTTTTCTTGTTAGACTCCTTATGTGGGACATGGGCATTTAATTTTGGTAGTGCACTGATTTGTTCATGCCAATTGCCAAATACCAAAATTGAGACTTCGCTTGGTCTTAAGTAATGTAAATAATTAATGACTTGCAGTATGTGACTCGGACGCTGTTAAGAGTGGTAATTTGGAAAGACCCTCGGAGATGGATGAGGATCGTAACGATTCTAAAATGGCAGATCCACCAGTTAGGCCGTTTAACCAGCGACAGGAGGAAGAGTATGGACAACCCAAGGGTAACTTGAGTGGATTAACGGCAAAGGACGAGGTACATCATTTGCCAGAGGACAAGAATGAATCGTTTTCTACTGGAAATTACGATATTGGGAATCGTAATCCGACGGGGAAAGATTTACACGGGCAAGAGGAAAATCCGGACCAAGAGAGGAATAAAATTGGATTTCCAACCGCCACAGAAGGAATCCGTGGGTCGAACCGAAAAAAAATTATTGGGCAAGAGCAAAATTTTGGAGGACAGACGGGTAGAAATGGAATGGGTACTGGTATGGAAGAGGATCCTCCCGGCCCCAATGTCCGAAATGTTCCAGCCACCGATCCAAATGGTAGAGGTATGATGCACGTAGAAACTTGAAAGTTTGCATATAATAAGCTACATAATTCATTTGCATTGCTTTAAACATGTAATATTCATGCATTTGAAAAATGAGTTTTACGATGTTTGGTTGACTTTTTATTTTAATATATATAATATATAATATAATAAATAAAAATATAAAATATTAGGTTCACCCCTAACATATTTAGACATTCCTTTCAGTATTTATTTTTTAGTAATAGATTTTGTGCGGTGATTTTATGTTGAGAATGTATGTGAACAAGTCATGTGGTGGTTTTTCCACCCTATTTATTGACAAGGACACACTTGTCCAAAACATTTGGACAACGACAAACAATTCCCTATACTTGTACACCATCTTAAATTTTAGTCTCTAATTTAAGATTGAAAACAAAATTATTCATAAAATTTATGTCTTGAATTTTTTAGTTTTGTTGCGCATGTTTTGATCACATACTTTCGTTGGTGACATACAAATGACTCGTTTGTGTTTCATTGATCAAATTGGTGTAGAGGTTAAGAGTTGAGTAAACGTTTGGACGTTTGATCCTTTTTGACATTTAATTTTGTTGCTTGCAGGTAGCGAGGAAGCTGCAGGAATCACCCCAATTCTTAGCTCATTTAATAAAATGGGGATAGATGACAACCCTGAACAAAAACCTGAAGCAGGGGAGAATTTATACCCAGGAAGCCATGATCAGTTTTCTCCAGAGCCACTTTCCCGCGAATATCCAGACTCTGTCCCAAAAAGTTACGATCCTAACAACCCTAAAGACTTGCCACGCGAAACATTAAGTGGAGACCCATCAAGCCAGACCAGCACCCACGCTGGAAAACTCACATCTGCTGCTTCCTCAATTGCTGATACAGCAATATCTGCTAAAAATTTGGTTGCTTCGAAACTCGGCTACAGTGAGAATAAAAGCACAGGGGCACCTCTCCAGGAAGTGCAAGGGCAAGGAGACACTACTAAGCCGGCCTCTGCAACTGATTATGCTGACAAAATTGCACCCACGGTGACAGAGACATTAGCTCCAGTATATGGGAAGGTTGCTGGTGCAGGGAGTACAATAGTGTCAAAAGTGCAAGGCAGTGGAACTGGAACTGATAATGAAGGGCAAGATGAAGGAGTAGTATCGGTGAAGGAGCATTTGACCGAGAAATTGAAGCCAGGGGAGGAAGATGCTATGATTACAGGCAGTTTTATTGAACACAAGGCGGAGATTGAGCAAAAGACAAAGGCAGGGGAGGAAGTGTCTACTGAAGAGCTGGGAGTTTCGAAGGTGACATCGGATGCTTTTCATATGAGTGAACCGGAGGGTAGCGGGGAGGTGACATCGGATGCCTTTCATAAGAGGGAACCGGAGGGTAGCGGTGAGGTGATTACAGGCAGTTTTATTAAACACAGGGCGGAGATTGAGCAAAAGACAAAGGCAGGGGAGGAAGTGTCTACTGAAGGAGGTCGGGGAGTTTCAGAGGTGACATCGGATGCCTTCAATAAGAGGGAACCGGAGGATGCCTTCAATAAGAGGGAACCGGAGGGTAGCGGGGAGGTGACATCGGATACCTTTCATAAGAGGGAACCCAAGGGTGGCGGGGAGGTGAATGCAGGCAGTTTTATTAAACACAAGGCGGAGATTGAGCAGAAGGCAAAGGCAGGGGAGGAAGTGTCTACTGAAGGAGGGCGGGGAGTTTCGGAGGTGACATCGGATGCCTTCAATAAGAGGGAATCGGAGGTGACATCAGATGCCTTCAATAAGAGGGAACCGGAGGGTAGTGGGGAGGTGACATCGGATGCCTTTCATAAGAGGGAACTGGGGGGTAGCGGGGAGGTGATTACAGACAGTTTTATTAAACACAGGGCGGAGATTGAGCAAAAGACAAAGGCAGGGGAGGAAGTTTCTACTGAAGGAGGGCGGGGAGTTTCGGAGGTGACATCGGATGCCTTCAATAAGAGGGAATCGGAGGTGACATCAGATGTCTTCAATAAGAGGGAACCGGAGGGTAGCGGGGAGGTGACATCGGATGCCTTTCAGAAGAGGGAACCCGGGGGTAGCGGGGAGGTGATTACAGACAGTTTTATTAAACACAAGGCAGAGACTGAGCAAAAGACAAAGGCAGGGGAGGAAGTTTCTACTGAAGGAGGGCGGGGAGTTTCTGAGGTGACATCGGATGCCTTCAATAAGAGGGAACCGGAGGGTAGCGGGGAGGTGACATCGGATGCCTTTCATAAGAGTGAACCGGTGGGTAGCGGAGATAGAAAGCCTTTGGGGAAAGTGACGGAGTCGGAAGAGGTGGCCAAGCAGTTGGGTACTGGTGGAGAAGAGGAGGTGGCCAAGCGGTTGGGTACTGGTGGAGGAGAGGAGGATGGTGGAAAGGGTGTCATTGAGAGGGTTAAAGGCGTGTTTGGTTCTTGGCTAGGAGGAAAAGGTGGTGACACACAGACTACTCCAGGGACAACTTATGGTGAGTGAGATTTTTACTTTGATGTCCATAATTTGTTCTTTTAATTTAAATTGTTCGAGTATATAGGGCTAATATATGTGCATTATTTATTTATATTTGTGGTCAGCTGGTGACGACGAGCATGGACAGAAGGCAGCTTCTGAATAGAGTGGATATTGGGTTGTTAGATCTTGTGCGTCTCTTCAAGTCTTCTTTGTTATATGAAACTCAGTGGTATTACGTTTTTTCGGCTTCCTTTGTATAATGTTGTACAAATAAAAAAATGGGACTTTTATAGGTGGGTATGGTTGTAAAGGTCTCTATATCCGTCTTCGGTGTGATTTCTTTTAGTTTTTAAGGTGATGTTGAACCTATGATCTGTATTGTGCTTTTGCCTTTTGGAACTATAATAATAATAGTATTAAATTTGAAGGTAGTATGAGAGAGTGAGTATTTAATTAGATGATATTTTAGGTTTTATTTTCCTTATACGCAAGTGTTAAAGAGGGGTCTTTTCTTGTGTTTTTTTTTTTGCCAACTCGCATAAAGCTCGATATATAGTATTTCTTAATTACAAAATTAAAAATTAAAAATTTTAATAATTTTTTAAGTGGAATTTTATAATAAATAAAGGAAAAAGCTAGTTTTAAGGGAAATTTTAAAATAAATAAAGGGAAAAGATTGTTCCACAACAAAAGAAAAATAACAAGAATCGAACTTACAATTGTGGGGGACGAGTTGATAAATCTATAATGTTTTTCTTTTTCCAAAAACAAAGTAGCACAAATGTAGCCTTTTATTTAAAATTAATTGTATGAGAAAAACATGTTTACATACCTTATATAACTTTAATTCGTGTTATACGGTAAACTAATTAAAAGAGTGAAAATTAAGATATCGATTTAATTATCTTTTTAAGTATTGAGGGATTACTCTTTTTTGTTAGAGAATAGTTTTCTTTTAATATTACTTTCCAAATTATTATATATGACAGGTAAAACATATTTTCTTAAATTCGATATATAATTAGAAATAATCGAATACCCTAAAAATTGATTACATAAAAGTATTTCAAAAAATAATATACTTCCTATGTTTCAAATTATAATATTATTATTGATTTTTTAAAATTCAATTTATAGTATTTTTAAATTTAAAATTGATATAATTCATTTAAAATTTTAAAATAATAAAACTTATAACTAGCAATAATTTTTTAAGTAGTTTATGATATTTTTAACAGTACTGACGTAGACAAAATGAATTAATCTCAATTTTGAATTTGAAAATATTTAAAATTGACTCTTTTTAAAATCATCAATTATCTTATAATTTAAAACGGAGGCATTATATTTTTCTAAAAGCCAATTTATAATATTTTTAAATTGAAAATTTGCATGATTCATTTAAAATTTTAAAATAACAAAACTTATAACTATTAGTACTTTTAAAGTAGTTTATTATATTCTTAATTATATTGATATAAATTAAATGAATTCATCTCAATTTTGAGTTTAAAAATATTTATTTATCTTTTAAAAAGTCAAAATTGATCTTATACTTTGGAATAGAGGTTGGAATAGAGGGAGTATATTATTTCCAAAGTCACTTAAAAGAATCTAGAAGAAAGTTGAATAGATTCTTTAAAAAGAAATTAAGCAAATTAAATTTGTATAAGTTTGAAAAACCTTTTTAAATATTGAATGAAAATCACAGTCTTAAATTTAGTGAATGTGCAATTATAAATTATTAAAAAATAATGTAGGGTAACAGAAAAATAAAATGCAAAAGGTAAAGAATACAAATATTTTTAAAAAGTTCACAGTATAAAATCTCTTAGTCCTTTCTTTTACTACATGAGTAGAGATAATCCACTAAGGATGATTTTGGTTACACAAACTAAGGTTCACTTAGAATCGATACAACTGATATTCACTTAGAATTTAACAAGTCACTAAAACTTGATTTTGACAGATCACTAAGACCTATACAATCACTAAGAAAGAGTTATTGTTTGAGACGATGTTAAGTTGCGTTAAATCCTTCTTAAATAAACTTAGTAGTAGTTTATATTTTTCAGAATTATAGTGTAGAGTTTTGAAGGTTTAGACTTTTAGCACTATGTTTCTTGATTAATTGTTATGTTTTTTTTTCCAATATTTAATGTAACAATCCTTTTATAGTGTCTTCTTGAAATTTGCCCGTTGAATTGTTACATTTCCATTATATTTTGGACACTTGTTAAGATTCAAATATTTGATTTTAAATTGCTATTTACTTGAACCATCTCAAGTCGCTTTATTCAGTACTATGCTTGGTGGGTGCAGTAGTAGGCACATATCATTTATCTTTGCAAATGTAGTTGTTGGATAGAACTGTTGTTGTTTTATCTTTATTGCAAGCACACGTGAAGATCAATATTGAGGATTGTACATTTGAGGTTTATGCTATTTGTATTAACTTGTCACTGACTTGTCAGATTGCTGCACTTCACAATTTTTTGTTTAATTGAGCCAAATCGTAAAGTTGGTCTTCAAATATTAGAGTAATTTTGGCTATACCATTTTAGTTCTACGAATATAGTGACTCTATGATTTTGATTTTACAAACTGACGTTCACTCTACAATCGTAGACTGACTTCAGTTAGCGCTGTGATCTTATAGTGACTTTTTTTTTTTGTTTAGTCTTAGAGTGACTTTGTTTTACTCTACAAAAAACCTTTGATTACATTTTTATACTCTACTATTTGGATCAATCTAACAAATTTGATTCCTAACTACGTCCTTTTACATAAAATATTTCACAAATACTTAATAAAATCTACTTGTTTTTACAAATATACATTACATATAATCATTATCAAATTAAATAATTGGACCGTATAATGCACGTACTAACATAGTATATTTTTTTGAATGTCATCATCTATTATGATAATTTATCCTAACCTAAGGGGAGAAGGTAACCAAGGGAGAAGAGTCTAGGTGGAGGAAAGAATATCTTATAATTTAGAACGAAAGAATTATGTTTTTTTTTAATGTTATAATCTATTACGGCAATTTATCTTAACCTAGGGAAAAATGATCTTGGTGCAAGAGGGGATAACTTACTATCTTTATTGTTCATTTTATAATTTAGAACAGATGAAGTACATTTTTTTGAATTTCATAATCTTTATGGTAATTTATCCTAACCTAAGAAAAAATGATAACTTAAGGGAAAAGGTCTAAGGTCAGGGTGAGAATAACTTACTATTTTCATCGTTGATTTTATAATTTGGAATATAAAGGGTATATTTTTTTGAATGTCATAATCTATTATAATAAAAAAAAAGTCAGGAAGAGATAATTTATTGTGAAGGGAGTAACTTAGGGGAGAATGGTTTAGGTGGGGGAGTAGAGGGAGTAACCTAAGAGAGAAGGGGGAAAGTAAAAGAGGGGATAATCGATTCTCAATAAAATTTAAATTTTTAATTTTTATATTAATAAAATTAAGTTATAGTAGTTAATCAAATAGTCATTGATAAAAGTAATATACATTGTATTTCTATATTCATTGATTAATGGGAAGTCACATGTCACTTACACTGGCATGTCTTGACCGGATTTTCGCTTGATATTCGATCCATATTTACCGGTTGATGATACCATGATGACATTTATACAAAGTGGGGTTAAAATTATTACTGAGAAAAGATAGTGGGAAGTTAAAAAAATATTTTTATAAATGTAAAAAAGAAGAAGTTATTATAAATTTATTCTTAATCAATCTAAAGAACAGACATATAAAGTAAATTTTTAATGTATATTTTTTTTAAAGATAATCTTGAAATTAGAGAAAAATCTATTAAATTTATTTTAACTATTTTCTTATATTTTTCCCGGTTTAGAGAGAAAACTTTGAAAGGAAGGAAGGTTATTTTCTAATATTTATGAAGTATTTAATTTAATTTTATTCTTTTAAGGAAATTATGGTGAGGGACATCTTTTTCCCTACTTTCTGTTCTTTTCATTTCTCGCAGATTTTAAAACTCCTGTTACTAAACATGTTACTAGAGACTAAAGAGCAGCCGAATTTTCTCAATTCTTTCATTTTCGTCCCAAAGTATTCGACAATCAAAGACTTACTCGGAGAAGACTACCTCCGTCGCACAAACCCTCGTCTACTCGACTTAAGGTTAGTTATTGGTTCCTTCTAGCAATACTAAACCCTCATCTACCCTCTATAAACCCTAACAATTAGCGAAGATATGTAGTCTATTTCCTCAAGTATTTCCTCAACTTGATTATAGTTTCTTTGGATTATGAATTTAGTTGTCGATAAAGGAAGGGTATACAATTTCCGGGAGTGTTTTTTTTTTATCCAAAAATTGTTTTTTGTTTATTCTGTTTGATGGGCATCTCTCAATTCATTGGAAGTTGGAAGCTTTTTGTGGTTGGTTTTCAAATTCTGTTGTTGGTTTTGTTAGAAATTAACGAGTTACAGATATAATGGATATTCCTCAATTCTTGGTAGACTCTCGCCATGTACACTGTGGCTCCATTTGGGAGAAGGGTTATGCATAGTTTCTCTTATTTTTGCGGCATTTCGCGTTCACTGTGCTGCCGTACCACAAATGATGATGGAGTGAATGATGGATTTCAGTGGGTTGAGGAGTATTTGAATGTAAATTGGAAAGATTCAGATTTTATTTCCGGTTTGGATAAAGAACCAATCACTGATGAGTCATTAAGTTCTTTGGGAGCTAGTGGCAGCTATGAAGGATATTCCCAGCCAAATTTCTCTGTTAGAAGGATTTTTTTGGAGCAGGCAAGAAATGATGCTAAAAGGGCCATTGAAATTCTTCATCAAGATGGTCCTGGGTTTGATGCAAAAGCAGCTTTAGATGATATGAAAATAAGGATTTCGGGAATCCTCGTGAGAGAAGTTTTATTAGGAATTTTGACCAATATTAATTATGCAAATAAAATCCGATATGCGAAACTGGGCTATAAGTTCTTTATATGGTCTGGTCAACAAGAGAACTTTAGTCACACTGTGAACTCATACCATCTGATGATGAAGATTTTCGCAGATTCTGAGGAATATAAAGCAATGTGGAGATTAGTTGATGAAATGGTGGAGAAAGGATTGCCAACTACAGCACGTACATTTAACATAATAATATGTACCTGTGGTCAAGCAGGCTTGGCTAGGAAAGCTGTAGAGAGATTTATTAAGTTGAAGACATTTTATTATAGACCATTCAAGCACGCCTTTAATGCAATTATACACTCCCTTCTTACTGTAAAGCAGTACAAGTTGATTGAGTGGGTGTATCAGCAGATGTTGGTTGAAGGTCATCATCCTGATATATTAACTTATAATGTCCTTATGTGTGCAAAATATAGGCTGGGGAAGCTCGATCAGTTTCACAGGTTACTAGATGAAATGGGCAGGACTGGATTTTCTCCAGATTTTCATACATTCAACATTCTTCTTCATGTTCTTGGAAAAGGTGATAAACCACTAGCAGCACTTAATCTTTTGAACCACATGAAGGAAGTGGGTATTGAGCCAAGTGTGCTTCATCTTACCACATTGATAGATGGACTTAGTAGAGCAGGAAATTTGGATGCCTGCAAGTATTTTTTTGGTGAGATGAATAAATATGGATGTATGCCAGATGTGGTTTGTTACACTGTTATGATCACAGGATTTATTGTTGCAGGGGATCTTGAGATGGCTCAGGGATTGTTTTCTGAGATGATCATCAAAGGACAGGTCCCAAATGTCTTTACATACAACTCCATGATCCGTGGGCTTTGTATGGCCGGGAAGTTTAAGGAGGCATGTTTGATGCTCGAAGAAATGGAATCCAGAGGGTGTAATCCAAATTTTCTTGTGTATAATACCTTAGTGAGTTATATGCGGAATGCTGGAAAGCTTTCTGAAGCTCGTGAAGTTATAAAAATGATGGCGGAAAAGGGGCAGTACATCCACCTTATTTCAAAGTTTAAGCGATATAGGAGATGCTGAGGTGGTTAACCATGTATATTTTATATTATTCACTTAACAATTTCTGTGAAAGTAGTTACTGGTCTAGCTAGATAGACACTATGTGTCTGCTGCTTCTCTCAAGTGCAATGTAAGTTCAAATACACCCTTATTTTGATAAGCTTTTCTCAATATTCACACAATTCCTATTTGTTCCAACACAGTGCAACAGTCTGATAATTTTTTGTTCCCATTTCCGTGACTTTTCTTTGGAAAATTATGCACCTATTGTTTAAAAACTTGTTGGGCCGCTGTTTGTTGTGGATATATACTGTGCTGCTTTTGCTGTGGATTGAGCATTTTATTATGTATAAAGGTGTTGAAGCAATTATGTTCAAGTATTATGCTTGAATTTACAGGAAGAGGTTAATAAGAGAAGGCTTTTCATTAAAACGATAATTTGTTAATATCTAACTATATGCCACAAGAGCTGAAACAAGTATCAAATATGAGAAGAAGCCTTATCTATACTTTAGAATCTTAGAAAGAGTGTTTGTATTGTGAACTGGTAACAGAAACAGAAATCTGAAAAGAAGTAGGGTGAAATAAATAAATCTTCTATTATTGTTTAGAGAGCTACTGCTGTGATTCTCATCAATTATTCACTTGTAATTAATATCTAATTAATACTTTCACTGAAGTTAAAATTCAGAGAAAGATAAAAATATTAGTGGTTTGAAAAAATAACTTTCCAGGTTCGATGAGAGCTATCAAAGTAGGTTTAGTTTTGTGTTTAGAGAGAGTGTTAAGTGTGCATTTTCTGAGTAACTGTTTTGGGAAGGGGAAATTCCTTGGTGAAAGTGCTTGGTTGAGATTTTTACGGTTCATATGAGGCTTTTGCAGTGGAGGTGGCCCAAGAAGAGGGAGCTATTGGTGGTGTGATTATCGAATAGAAGGTGCCATTTCAAGTTCATTGAGATGGAGCATGGGGGGTGTTTCCTATTGACATTTTTCAGATGTCCGCTTGGAGGTTGATCTATAATGGCTGATATTGGAATAATTTGTTGAACAAGTGGAGTTAACCATGAAGCAATGAAGATTGTTGAGCCTTCTATTCTTATGGGTCCTCTTAAGAGTTGTGTGGTGCTGATGTTATAGATGGTTTTGCACTGAGATGGTGCAGTGAGGTATGTATAGCCAGGTTATTTGGGGGTAGGGGACACTACTTTTGTATTTTTTTTTGGCTGTTTTCTTGGTTGTCTGTTTATTTTTTATTCTCTTCGATATACCCGTCTATGTTTACGCGTAGTTTTTGTTCCCTTGGTGCTCTTGTTAATATATTCTCTACTTATCATTTATCAAGTTACCATTAAAAAAACACTGAAAAGAAATAATAGGAGTGATGAAATAGAATATTTTGTGTTCATGCAGAGTGTGCTAGTCAGTTTGACACTTTGACTTGCTCAATTACTTTCAGATGGGAGGCTGTTCCTTGCAGCGAGCAGCAGTCGAATTGAAGAATATGATTCTTTTGCATATGCAGAGTGTGCTAGTCAGTTCGATTTGGACATTGTGATGTTGAGGTAAGCAGTTCTCGATTTGAAACCGCAGAGATTACAGTTGGAGATGCCTCGTCTTAGTTTCTGTCCCAAATTGCACTTTGCTTTGTAGGAAATGTCAGAAATATCTTTTTGAAGCCACTTGAAATCCGTATACGATGATTGGTCATTATATCATAATTCCTTCCCAGCCATTAAGGAGATAATACTTGTGAATGTTCTTGAACATCCAATGCCAGATTTTATTGTCCAAAGTTTCACTAGGCCCAAGACTCGGCTGTAAATTTTATCAAGTTATGATCCTGTATGACCTAATAGACCTGGTGTATGTTTTCGTCCACTCATAGCAGTTTGGAATGTACTCTTATAAATTCAAGTGAAAGCATACGTGTATCAGAACGTTATTTTTTTGAAAAGTACGTGTATCTGCCCCTTATCTGATTTGAAGAACAGATGTTTAGTTTGGCCCTGTAAGCCATGATACTTATGTTGATAATAAACAAAGTTGTCTAATTTTTCCGGCTGACCTATGGCTCTCTAGTTTCCACTTATGATGTTTAGTTATGCTTGATTTACTTTTAAAAGCTGATCAACTATAACCCATGTTAAACTGTAAGTTAATTTGAACTAAAATGGCATGTATGTGTGGCAATTAAGTTATATCATAAATTTCACGAGCGGTAGCTGTCCTAATGTCACCGTCATTGAGTGGTGCTGGAGATTTATGCTTAGTTTTGATGAGCTGTTTGGCTCATCATGTGTGTCAAAGTTCTCGAATACGAAAAAGGTTGCGTCTCCATGTGTAGAACCGCAGCCTTTTAGGCTTTTTTTGGGCACCACAAGTGTCTATTCATCTTACGGCCGGGACAAGCACTTAGTAAATTCACTTCCCAAGTTTCGAGTGCATTAAAAAAATTCGAAATTAGTTTTTAACAGATATTAAAATTTTGGGACTAAGGAATGAACTGGAGTTGGGTGAATGCATTTATCTATGAATTTCATTTATAAAATGACAAAAGGGTTACAACTTACTAATAAAAAAATAAAATAAAAGCATGAGAAATTTTGACATTGAAATTAAGTACAAGTTGTTGGCGTGTGTTAAAGAAATTATCCAAAAGATCTCATTTAATCTCCTTTTGTAAAATATTGGCACACAAACACACATACATACATACATATATATATACACACATACATATATATATATATATATATATATATATATATATTATAGGATTAAGAAAAATATATCTCATCTCTAGGGTATAGCAGCAGTAGCAGTAACTAAAAGTTGATAATGGATGCTTAATTATTTTTTCTCTTCTTTCTTATCTTCTTTCTTGTCATCTTTCTTTTCATCTTTCTTTTCTTCTTTCTTCTCCTCTTTCTTCTCCTCTTTGGCAGGGCCAACTGAGATGATATCAACCTTTCCAACTTTCTTCATCTTCTTAGCCACTGCTACTGAATCCATCATTCCTATCACTGTTATCTTCTGCTCCTTTAGATCAGCCGTGATCGAATCAACTCCTGCCGTTACCGATAACAAATATGCATCCCTTAATTAGCAATATCACAATTCTAACAATCAAATGGTATATAAATCCTCAACTTCACTATCAAATGATATATTTTATGTATATATATATATATATATATATATATATATATATCCAAACATTAATTGCAATATATTTTTGGTAAGTAGCCAAAAAGAAATTATAAGATAATGATGAGAATTAATATTAATTAAGTTATACTACAATTTTATGTGAGCTCGTTTCATATATATATATATATATATATATATATATATATATATATATATATATATATATATATATATTTATTTATATATACCGTAGATATCAGCAGCAGCCTCTATCGCTTTCTGTTTTGCCTTCTCATCAGTCATGGTCATAACCTTCATTACCACCTTCTGCTGTAGGTGAGACAGAGGATTGAAAGATTTAATTAAGTTGCAAATAGTACAATTTTTTTGTGCTGTTATACTTGTATATATAATCTCCATATACATATATAGGAGCATAAAGTATTTATATACATCGACCTACGGACTTGAAACTGGAGAATGATTGGCGATGGCCGATATTATGAATGAATTATATACCTGAGCCATTGGAGGAGGAATTATGATGGGATGAACTTGTACAACGAACGAACGAACAACTGACAAGGAAGGAATTAAACGACGGAACCCAAGAGAAATTTGGACTTTTACAAGGGCCGGAATGTGGGGGGCGCACGCAGCAGCCTTGCTTAAACGTAAATAATACTATGCCTTTAATTTTATAGTACATCTTATTACTATTAATTAATAAAATTAATATTTTAACAAATAAAAATGATAGTTTTAAAATATTTCTCCACACTTATATAAGAGGAGTGAGCTTGTGAAAATATTTAATTTTACTTGTGAGAATATCAATTCTCTTAATTAATTTAGCCAATTTCTAAAAAAAACATTATGCATTTACATCAACATATTGTATTAAGATATATATTCCATCCGTTCCAAAAAAATTAAATAAATATTTGTCAAAAAATTAAATGAGACTTTTTTACACAGTAACTTATAAATTGCTTTTACACATTAAGAAGAGATATTTGTTTGTATAAAATAACAAATTATTCTTATGTTTATTATCATAATTTTATTATTATATTATCATTATCAAAATAAATACTCTATAAATTTAAAGGTAAAAACTAATCATAAAAATTCTTGAAATTATAATGATATAAATAAAAAAACCAATGATAAATTAAAAATATATATCTTTAATTAATATATATGCATATATATTTTTAAATGTATATCACATCCGCGAAATTGAGGAAATCTAACTCAAATCAATAATTGCATACTTGTGGGTCCGACGGAGATGTTGCGTTTCGGGTCTCGTAACCGAATAAGTTTATCTGTATAAATTTTAAAAAATATATTTAAACACAAAATTTATTTTTATTATTGAAAAAATAAGATAATTTAATAATTTAATAAAAATAGAGTTTGTGTCAAAAAATTAGGGTTAAATACAAATAAGTCTGTTGAATTTAAGAGTTTTTAAATTTTTTTTTTTGTTTAATCAATGCAAATTAAATCCCAAGAAAATCTTAAAATTTAGGTGCTCAATTATTATTAATAGTTTAAGACTCAATTTATATTATTTAAAAAAAAACTCAAAATTTAAATTTTTTAAAGTTCAAAGAAATTATTTACATTTAACCCCAAAAAAATTGTGACGTGTTTCTCATAACCAGGAAATATGGATTTGAAATTCAATTGTCTTTAAAGAGCGACGGCTGTAAGTAAATAATGTGGTTGGGTTAGCCAGAGTGGGCCAGGGCCCCTGACACTATAAGAATATAAAAAAATAAATAAAATAAAAGGCGTAGTTCAATTCTGCTTACTTTTCTTTTGAGAATCTCTGGATTTTCAAAAAGTAACAACCTCATTAATAAATCAACCTACTTCCAGATCTTTGAATATGAGGCCCCACACTAATAATGAATCCGCGTCATATTTATTTTCTTTTAGATTTTAAACATGACGACAAAAAACGAGAGAGTATTGGATTCATGATTTGTATGCATAATTTAAAATCAAAATTAATAATAATTTATTTAATTTTAGTTAATATAATAATAATATTTAAAAAATAATATTAAGTGCAATATTTATTATTTAACTTTGAATTTATTTATTTAATATATGCTTCTGAATTCGAACGATTCAATTATTCATACTATTTGATTATTATTTTTGAACATATGAATAGTCTAATTTCAACTGACCGAATAAATTAGTATTTTCACGTTGAATAGATAATAAGCAAACTGTCTGAATGAATTTTTACGCATCCAAACCTAAGTTGTCGTCTCCAAACGCACAACTCCAAAAACCGACAAGATCATGATTGAGCCCAACCCCCTCAAAGCTGTACAGAATTTGAACACGTTCCAATCCATTACAACTCCAGATCTACACATAACCTGGCCCAAATTCAATAAGCGATAACCCATGAAAAAATTGATCTTTATGAATTTTTCTCTGTTTTTTGTGCTAAAATTTAAATCACATTATTACTTTCAGATTGGAGAGTCACCAAATATATTGTCTAATGTACAGATTAATGAGTACCTGGCCCGAAAAAAAAACCCAGCTATATTCGTGAGCTATTGCTTAGAAAAATACTTTTCCTATATAATTTGGAGTCTAGTCTAGACTGTCTAGTTAACAAATAGGGGGAAAATAATTAAATTACCATACCATATGCAATTATTCAAATTTGGGACGAAGAATGGAATTAATTTGCACGCATGATCACGTGATAATGCAGGCGAAGGATTTTCAATATGGGAGAACGTATTTTTACTCCAATGCTCACGATAATCTTATGCCATGTCAATGTCAATATCTTCCGTCTATTATTATTTTCGCAGTGTACTACAAAAGACGTTTTAGATGGCAGCTAGCGGTTCACACTAAACTCAAAATAATTGAAAAAATGTACAGGCTAAACCGAATCAACAATAAGCCAAATTAAAAATTACTAAACCAAAAGTTTAAAAAATAAAAAATTAAAGTTTTGTCGGTCGATTTCGGTTTAGATTCTAAAAAACCCGAAATCAAACCGACCGAATACTTAAAATTATAATATAAGTATATAATTTATATACTTTACTAATAATTATTTATTTTATATAATTATATATTTATATATTATAAGATATAAATAAATTATTTTACTAGTTTACTTTGTAATTGACAATGATAGATTACTTTGCAGTTTGCAACTTTTTGTGGACTGAGTTTCAGCAAACATGATTTTCTGCATATTGAATTTCCTCATTGTGCTTGGTGCTTTTACATGTTAAATATCAACTGCAGTTGCCCTACCTTTCATTGCAATACTTGGGTTGATCTCCTTTTGCATGTAACAAGACCTATCCTCCAGTTCAATCTGTACAGTGCTTGTGCTGCGACTGAAACTAGATTAGAAGAACGTCAATTTGAGCACTCTAATATCTTTTTTCGTGACAGAGTTAGTAATGGTCCCGGCAACAATCAGGTTACATGGGGACCTTTAAGTGTGCAGAATTTAGTTCTGGTCCTTTTCCTGTGAACGTAAATTTTAATGCAAGTTATGCTTTAGTTTTAGAGTATTTTTACATTTATTCATTTTTTTATTCACATATAAAACAAATGAATATAATTCTACCTCATTTCATCTTTAATATAAATGAGTGAGTTATACTTATTTGTTTTACGTGCATGTAAGAGAAATGGATAAAAAAAGTGGATAAGTCTAAAATATTTTTAAGTTTTATAATCGACCAAACAACTTAAACCGATAACTGACTTAAGAGTAAAAGTTTGGACGACTTTAATTTTTAATTTTTTTATAATTGTTTTAAATAACTTGACTATTTTTTTCGATATAAAATCTACCAAATCGACTATTGTGCACCCTTAATGACAACAATCAATCCCACCGCACATCTACACATTCGCATATATATATATATATATATATATATATATATATATATATATATAGGACGGATCTAAAACATATCTCTTAAATAACATACCTCTCTTAAATATCATATCTTTATCAAAACGACGTCGTTTTGATAAAGACATGCTACTTAAGAAGGTATGCTTTTGAATATATATATATATATATATATATATATATATATATATATATATATATATCATATTTAGAAGGGACAGGGACAGAGAGCAATTAAATTACATATAGCTTTTAGTAATTTAAGAGAAATTTTTTATATATATATTTTTCATAATTTAAGTAAAATTAATTGTAATTATTAGTTATTATGTTAAATATAATAATATTTGTTGAGTTAATTCATAAATTAAAATACATTAGCTTATTTTAATTAATTAATTAACTCGGATAGTGATTCAATTGATCTCCTTCCCTATTTATATATAAGAAAGTGATATTTTCACATAATTTTTTTGATATTTATATATATAAACTGTCGCTATAGACCTATAACAACGATTAAATCTGTCGTTATAATGATACTTTTTATATAAAAATATCAACCAAAAAAAAAAATCGTAGAAATATCAGTTTCCTTGTATATATATATTCATGTTGTTTAACTGTTACAAACAAGAAATTAAATGTATGTGCACGCGCTGGGGACGAGTGCAACTAACTAATCAAATCGGGTTTCATAAATACGAGGATCTCCCTCAAAACTAAAAACATCTCACTGCAAAACACATATCGAGAAACTCTGCTCTTCAATAAAACCGAATACATTTAGCTACAATACCATCGATTTACATGCCAACTTGACTACATGTCACAAGTCATTCCGGTGATCTAAGCTATATATAATTCTATTCCTAGATAACCGCGGTTACATAAATAATTCTTTCTATTGGATACATTGGCAAAATATTTATAGAATTCGATCTGATATATAGTCACATGCAATACACAGAGGAGAAGAAACGACAGTTAAAAAACAAAGAAGAAGAAGAGGAAGAGCAGCGCTGAAGAAAATACTACTACTACTATCATGCGCAAAAAAAAACAATCATATCATTAGTGGCATAGGTAATGTTTTACGTTTAATTCATTATTATTTAAAAAAAAAATATTTTTCATTATTTTCTACTGTAATTTTTGGCAACAAATTGAATATGGGTAAAATGTGGATACCTGACCTGAATTAGGGTAAGTAAAATACCATTTTGAGCTGGAAAACTGACCACACTTCAAGTGCATTTCTGATTATCATAACATCACTCTTTGAGATTTATGAGCATATATATGAATTTCAACATCAATAAACACATAATAATAAGAAGACTTGCCTCGTTAATATCTTTGGTAAAAATTGTACTCCTTTGGTTCCATATTATTTGATCATCGTTGACCTTTTAAAGTATTTAACAAAATTTTAAACTAAAAATTAACGTAAATTCTTTTAATTGTAATCAATATAATGATGAATATTGTAATCTATCTACAAAGTATTGTTTCATAATTTTTAATGAATTTTCTTAATTTTGAATTTAAAAATATTTTAAATTGACTTTCAAAAGATTAAATGATTTGAAAGAAGGAAGTATAATAAAAACAATTTGCGAATGGAATATGATTATATGATCGTATTTCAAAGCAAACCTTAATGTGCACAGAAGAAAAATAAGTGGGAATCAAGTCTTAGTAATTTGTTCAACACCCAACGCATTGTATCTTAAAAATTGATCATCATCATATTTTACACTCATAACTATGGATTGAACTCATTATGTACTCAACTTCGGATACAGCTTTCAAAATCATGTTAACCCGAATCTTTTAACGGCTTTAAAAATTGCATACTGGTTGCAGGAACTCAATCTTTAAGAACTAGTATCGAAGCCAGAGTTTGAAGCAACATATAAAAGTGCGATATTATTTCTCAGCTATTCATTCGCATTTCTTTATTGTGGAGTACAATTTTCTAACCAGATATATTTTCTCAATTCAAAGCTTCTATTCAGACTCCTAGACATATTCAAGCCTCAAATGTTTTAAAGCAGACTTGTCTTATATTTTTTCAGCTGATTGCTGAGATTTAGCCTATTTGCATAGAGAAAGACAGCATGGGAAAGAACCTGTAAGGACAGCAGAGATATTCTTAGCATGAGTCTGGAATTTATAGGCATTTGATGGAGAGAATTTGGCTTCCACTGCTAGGGAGAAACAGGAACCCCATTGCAAGGTTTTCCCAACTTGTCCTCTTCGCTCTTCTGCCCTGCCTCGGTGTGTTCATCTCCATTCGCTTGCTTGAGACCCCTATTTTTTTAAGTGTCCTTTAATTTAAATGTCACTCACAAACAACGCTCAACTAAAAGCATTCCCAGTATTGGCTGATGGCTAGCTCATAAACTTTGCAAATTCCTCTTCTTCTTTTTCCATATCAGTTTTGTGAAGAAATAACTATTTGGATCTTAATTACTTTAGGGATCCTTAATTTTTATGACTAGGTAAACAAAGCAATGTTGACTACAATAGGATTTCCACTAAATTGTTCTAGTGGCAACAACACTTGAACCTGTTCAGCAAATTATTACCCAATGAGGTTCAGAACACTCAATGATCAGGACCGCTCAACCTCAAGGTGTCCCAGTTATTTCCGTCCATGGAGGGAGACTGGGATCACAAAGGACATGGTGGAGAGAGCCAACAGGACAGCAAACTTCAGATTGGTGATAATGGATGGGAGAGACATATGTCAAGGGGTTCCAAACAAGGGACAATTTTACACAGTGGGGAATCCTACAGTTGTTAAGAAGGTACCCTGGCAAGATTCCTAATTTGGATCTGATGTTTGATTGTGTTGACTGGCCAGTCATCAAATCGGAAGACTATCGTGGACCCAATGCGACAGCCCCACCACCTTTGTTTCGGTATTGTGGCGATAATGAAACATTGGACGTAGTTTTCCCGAATTGGTCATTCTGGGGATGGTAATAGTCTCAATTTCCATTTACAGTGATCATATGAGAACTAATGATTTGGATAATGCATGATCTTATTTTGGATGAATAGGTAGGCCTGAAACTAATATAGAACCGTGGGAGACATTGTCTACGGAAATATCTGAAGGGAACAAGAAGACAAGATGGAAAGATAGGGAGCCTTATGCTTACTGGAAGGGTAAACCTAAAGTTGCAGAAAAAAGGAGGGATCTTCTCAAGTGTAACGTCTCTGATGAACAGGATTGGAATGCTCGTTTATACATCCAGGTAATGTTTTGCTTAATCATCTTCATTTGTTATCTAAACTTGAGAGATGTAAATTGAGCACTCTTGCATTGGAGTAGAGTTCTTCATGCACCATGCTTCCTCCCTCTGATCCTCATGCTCTTCATTTGTATTTTATGGGGTTACAAAGTTCACTAAAACAAGCAGAGGCATGGGAAAACAAATACTGGGAAACTCAAAATAAGCAAAAATATCCTACAACTCATTTGTATTCAATTTATGATTTACATCCTGCAAGAAATGTAATAATTTTTCCCTTCTTTTTATGATACTATCTTCTTCATTTGCAGTAATTAATCAAAGTGATTTAGATCTTGCAACGCATCTACTACATTAAATGTCAGTAATAAGCAAATGTAAATTAGTGTAGCACTATCTCAAGCCAGGGCAGTAGTGCGTTGGGCAAAAGAGGCTGGACTTGCTCGTTTTGCTGTACTGGGTTGTGTTTTTTGACTTTGAAAAGCCCAAAACTTCAAACTAAACATGAAAACATTGATAGACAATGAAATTGACGTATAAAGCACGGTTCTTGACAATATATTTGATAGCAATGATATAATCTATGGTTCATTCGTGTCCTGCGGACTGATGTATGTAGCACAGACAGTTCTTGTAAAAAATTCAAAATACTCGGTGGTCCATGCTCTCTTTCTCTGCCTTAATTTCTGTATTGCAGTCAATAGTCGACTCTAAAGCTGTGTTTGTCACTTCTGTTTGGGAAGGGAAAGTTTTTTTTAAAAAAAAATTTATAAAAGAAAATTTTCCCTTTCTTTTTCTTCCCTTCAAAATAAAACTCACAAATGGGGAAAGGGAAGGGAGGGCAATTATGATATTAATACCATACATCAGTTGCAACACTCTTGCAAGCTTACTCAATTAAGAATTTGCAGGCCCTGAAAAATTGCAACTCTGATATCTAGCATTTTATACTATTAAGAGTACCTGATATTAAGGCGATTGGTAGTAGCCATTCCTTTAATGGTGTATTAAAATTTAAGAACAAATAATTGGTAATTACACATAAATTAGATAAAGAACAAAAAAAAAAAAAAAACACATACACTATATACTCAAGTTCATCAATTTAACTAGTTATGTTTGTTTAATGTATATATGCCCTACAATAATTCATATACAAAATAATATTTTATTGTAATTAGAAAATTTTAACTGTTATGACATGAGCTCAAGTCCAATACATTAATAAAATTTAAAATTGGATTACTAATAAATCTTTAAGTCTAATTACACTTTACGTTTAGGCCTGTCTCATTACAAATTCTGCTCAACTCACCGTCAAACTAAGCAGCTTAGTGGGAAGCGAGACCACCCCCGACTACCTTATCATATGACCTGTTAGACCTGTAAAAATATAAATCAATTTCTGTTTAGTTGTTCGATTATCCTTTATATTTGTTTACTTTTGGGTTATCCAGACTCAAGTAGGCAATTTTTGCGTCTCCTCAAAGTTCATGCCTCTAAACTCATCTAGCATGAACATAAACAGATGAAGCATTCCAAATTTATTACTGTATTATCCTTATTAAATTAAACAATAATAATTATATTTAAATGACATATGTAAAATAAATAAAATATATTTTTAAAGTTTATAAACTCTGTGAATAAGACTCATTTTAAGACGGGGAATAATAATATTCTCCTATCAAATCTGTGTGAGTGCGCATGGATTTGGGTAAAATAAAGCAATAAGTTAATATATTGATATTTTCTGTATTAAAAATATTAGTACCAATATCGAATAAAGTGTATACAATACACAACTGTATTAATTAGTAGTATATAGTATATACATCCCCTTAAGAAGTAGTAGCACCAGTAGTGGATTAATATTTAGGTCCATTTCCTTGCTTAATTACCACATCGTTTTTCTCTCTTTCTTGTTTTTCTTTTTTTCTTTTGCTAATTTCTTTCTTGTTTTTCCTTTATTGGTTGTCATAATTAACCTCGTATGCCTCCAAATTTGCTTAGCTTGTTCACGTTTTGTTGAGAAAAAAAGCAAATTACCAATGGCATAAACATAAACATTACTACTATTAAAATTTAAAAAGAAAGCTGATATTTTCATAATCATTTTAATATTTTTATAATTAAATTATTATTATAAATATATAACAACAATCAAAATTATTATTATATATTTATAACGATAATTTATAAATAAAAAAATTATTTTTTATTATGAAAATAATAATTTCCTTTAAAAAAAAACACTCAAGCACCACGAGATGCCACCTTCCTCACTTGAACCAAAAAATCCTTTAACATATAACCCCCTCCCCCAATTTGAATTATTTAATATTTTAAGAGTAAATAAATAATGGATTTTTTTAATGTGTGTTCTTAGGACACACATTAAGTGTAAAAAATAATGTATAATATTTCCTCCTTTTTATTATATAGGTTGTTTTAGAAGTTTTTTTTCTTTCCAAAATATAAGTCGTTTTACATATATCTAGGAGAATAAATTTAATCATTTCCTATTTTATCCTTAAAGATGAAATAATTAAGAGAGAGAAGGAAGAGTAATTAATAAGTGTATGGGTAGTAATGGAATTTCAAACCAACATTAATTGTCTAACATTCGTATTAATGACATTTTTTAATATGTGTAATCATGTCTTAAACGACTTATATAATGGAAAGGAGGGAGTATTATTTATTTATATAGGCTCATTGAATTCAATGTATAAAAAAATAATATACTAGTAGACCACATGTATTGAATTCAGTGCAACTATATAAAGAAATAATTTTTAACGAGTCTCATCTCTTATTTTCGGCGCTTAATGTATGCTCTTAGGACACACGTTAAACGGATCCATAAATAATAGAATTCTCTTAGCATGTGCCCTTAAGACACATGTTAAGCGCGAAAAATAAGGGTAAATTTTATTTATTTATATATTTTTACGAAATTTAATACATGGGGTCTACTAGTATATTATTTTTTTATGTATTAAATTCAGTATAAATATATAAATAAATATTTTTATATATTATTTTCAGCGCTAAGAAGAACATTCTAATAAAATCCTAAATAATATACGCTCTTATCTTACAAAATAATAAGATTCACAAATAATGTGATCTTTATGAACCCACTATTATGTGTCAGAAAATAATACACTATTTAGTTTTTTCTATGACACCGAATAATTTCTCCACCTCCTCACTTTTCTATTTCCACTTTCTCTCTCCATCTTGCTCTACTATTGTGTTTCAGTGTTTACTGCTGGCTATTTCTCTCTCCATGGTACTTAATAGGAGTACTTTAATCAAACTGAAAAGTTTGTCTAGTTTGTAATTGTAAATTCAAACCTTCCTCTCTCTCTCTAGTTATTAAAAATCAGCCAAGTTTTCAGCTTATGGTTGGTTGGATCAGACTGAGAGAGGGTCTTCATTTATAGTTCTTTGTTTGTTATGTAGAGAGAGAGGCTGCAGATAGAATAATATACGACAGGGATTTCAGAGTTATTTATTGTATGGATCTGGAAAACTTATACAGGTATTTAAAACAGACGATGATTCCACTACTCACTATCAAGCTTTCTTGGGCAACATTTTCTTATTATTTCCGCCTCTCCACCGTCATCACCCTTCTCTTCCTCGGCGCGTTCATCTCCACTCGCCTCCTTGATTCCACCGTTACTGTAAGTTGTTCATTCCGGTATGGTTCAATATTGATTCAACATTTTCAAGAGGGAAATTAATATTTTGGGATATTTATGTGAATAAAATTTTATAAAAATATCAATTTTTGTTTGCGGTAATAACAAGCTTCCTAAATTATTAGTACGTGCAGCAATTATTTATGGATTTACACATGTCTTGTATTTATTTATGCAATTTCGAATTGTTTTCCTGCTTAAGTTTGGCACTAATAGTCGTAGTATCTCCTATATGCGCCTGACTGTCGGTGACCTTTTTTCAGTGGTGGGTTAAATTAATGATCGTGATTGTTCACGTGTCCCCACTGCATGTGTCCTTTTTTGGGCAGGTGGGCCCAAACTAGATCAATCTTCAGCCTCTTACTCCTTCCTACATGGTCTGTCACTCTGTTGTATGAAAATACACCCTCCCTTGCGCCCAAAAAAAAAAAAAAAATACACCCTCGGTCCCAAATTTACAGATACGACTGACTTTTAAAAAAAATTATTTTTTAAATGTAATTTTAATATTATTGATATTTAGTAGTGGTGGATAGATGTTAAAAAAGTAAATAAAAAAAATAGGAATATGCATCATCATACTCTGCTATGTGCACTCCCATAAATGTTAAAAGGTGCTCCACAATGCTCTATAGTTTCTAGTTTTTGCAAGAAACACCCTATTTAGATATTTTTCTTGAATTGGAAACTTAATATAAGCTAATTGATAAATGCTCTCTACTTCTATGGTATGTTTCGTACGAGGGAAAAGTTGGGGGAGGATGGAAAAGGGAATGTTGCTAAATTGGTTAGATGTGGACTGCATTTTTTACTACTCTAGTATTTGAAATACCTCAACATTCTTCTATTTTTAGAAGATGTACGTGTAACTATGTACACTTGCTGCTTATTTAAAAATTTCTAATTATAAACATAAACTTTGCTTTTGATAGGAAAATAAAAGGCAAGTAAAATTATAGGTTGTATAACTAATAACAAAACCGTCTAAATTCCCTAGCCATTACCGTGTTACTCCCTAGTCCCAACCTATACTTCTCCATTGGGATTTATGCACTTTATAAAATTAAGGAGGGGGATCATGCAATTGTTTCAATTTCTTCATGGACCCATCTCCTTAACTAAGCAAGCTAAACTAAAACACTTATGGGTTGAATTGATGAAACCCTATAATTATAACTATTACAGATCATGGAAATTAAGTTGGTGTTATAGAAAATATATAATAAGATTGATAAGTTATTAAATATTGGTTGGTACTAGATATAAAACTGCAGGTATTTGTCATATATGTATTGAGATCTTGGAGCTAGGATGTAGTTGTCTTCTTAATAATGTCAAAAAGTTGATGGTCCTATAGTAGTTATAGGAGTGCCAGTGATGCAATCAAATTGCTATGGATCTTCCAGTTGCATGTGAAAGCTCACTTGAAAGTGAGAGATTGAAACAAAGTCGAGCCAAGGTTAGTGAGAGATTGAAACAAAGTGGAGCCGAGGTTTGGCTTCAATCAGTTACATCCTCATGTATTGACCCCAATAATACCATAATACTTATCCGTGTTTTGAAAATTTTAACTTAGTGAGGACTTATGGCCCATAGATTACTGTAACTATCCCAAAGAACAAATGTCCATTTTTCTGAAGTTATTCGCATTGTGTTTTGGTATTCATGTATTCACATTGTGCTTTGGTATGTGCTTTTGCAGTCTATTGCTGGAAATTCTCCCCAAAACTCAATATTAGTTACCAAAACAACCCACATTAAACCTGAGGTAACACCTATTATTCCCAAAAAGCCTCCAAGAAAAATTGAAATTCCATTGAACTGCTCAACTCGAACATGCCCAGCTGATTATTATCCAAGAAAGTTCAATATACAAGATCAGGACTATTCATCAAAACCACCAGTCAGTTGTCCGGAATACTTTCGTTGGATTTATGAAGATCTAAGGCCCTGGAGAGAGACAGGAATTACAAGGGAGATGGTGGAGAGAGCCAGAAGAACAGCCAATTTTCGATTGGTGATACTGGACGGGAGGGTTTATGTGGAGAAATATAAGAGGTCATTCCAGAGCAGAGATGCTTTTACACTGTGGGGAATCCTACAGTTGTTACGGATGTACCCAGGAAAGGTTCCTGATTTGGACCTCATGTTTGATTGTGTTGACTGGCCAGTTATTATATCAAGGTTCTACAATGGGCCTAATGCCACAGCCCCGCCGCCATTGTTTCGTTATTGTGCTGATGATTCCTCGTTGGATATCGTTTTCCCTGACTGGTCCTTCTGGGGATGGTATGTGGTATTGTATTTTAAATATTTTGGGCGTTGATAAGGGCATATATTTGTGTTAGTTTATATGTATTTGTATCTTTATTTTTTAAAAATTTTAAAGCTTCGAACATAACACAGAAAGGGACAGTGATATATATATAGACACACATGTATAATTTGACGAGTTTTACATAAAGGAACGAATTTCTTAGTGTGGCATATCACATATGTCGTAAAGTATGAAGTGCTAAAGAGTTGAATGGTGAGCAATAATTCTCCTCATGTTTTATACCTAAATGTTATTGCAGCAATTTGTGGGTATCCTATTATTTCGATTTTTTATTTTATTTTTATTTATAAAACAACCTCCTTGTAAATAAAGCTTTTGACTCTATTAGTGTCCCAGTGTTACTAAGTGATCCTATAATTAGTTCATTTTTACAGAATTATTGGTTATTCTTTGAAGAACAGTATATCTCTCTGAGTTGCCCACTAAATCCAAACTTATTTTCAGGCCCGAAATCAATATAAAGCCATGGGGGTCTTTGTTGAAGGACCTAAAGGAAGGAAACACCAGGACTCAATGGATGGACAGGGAACCATATGCTTACTGGAAGGGAAATCCTATTGTTGCTAAAACCAGGATGGATCTCCTGAAATGTAATGTCTCTGACAAGCAGGACTGGAATGCTCGCATCTATGCCCAGGTAACAGTTTTCTGTTTGTCATTGTAGTTTTCCGCACAGCTTGACTATTTGTGCTAATCTGCTAATTTAGGACTTACAATTGATAGTGTTTTTTCAGTTACTCTCCATCTCATGCCAATACTAAAAACTAAATGATCCATCAATTTGAAAACTGTTGTTTATATTGCAAATTATAGTCTTGGTCTATTCAAATAAATGTGCTAAGAAGAAAATTTACCTTTTAGGAGTGTAATTTCTGAGGTAAAGGATGTCCAAGGATAACAGTACCAAAATTTTGTTGGTAGTAACACAACGTATGTGAATTAGGAGACGAAATTAATGCGAGGGAAGAAATATTGATACTCTACTTTGCAGGGATGCAAGTAAAACCACAAAAAGCAGACCCAAAATTGAAAAACCTCTAGGTCAGGCTCAGTTTAGTTTAGAACCGAACTGTATAACACGTAATTAAGCAACCTGTGCAAATATTATTGCTACCTCCATCCTACTTTAAGTGACCTTCTTTCTATTTTGGGATGTCCCAAATTAAGTGACCTATTTCCACACATCAATGCATTAACATGTTTAAATGGAATATTAATCCCTATCAATGCATACTTTTAAGGGTATCAAGGAAAAAAGCACTTAAATTAACATACAATGGAGTTATTAATTTTAAATATATTGTACATAAATCAACTTACAGAAACAACATATTTCTCATAAATAATATATATCACTATAGCTGGAATTTGATCATCATATTCGTATCTAATATCTAATCCATTCTTCCTGGATTATGATTGATTCTCAGCAATTAAATTAGAACCTAGATTAGTGTAATTTAGATTTTTTTTTTTTAAATTACAAATAATCTAGTAACACTGACAAGAACTTAAACCTAAATATATCTTCCTGAAAGTTTTTCAGAAAATTTGCAGGAGTAAAAAGCTCTGTGAGTGGTCTACAGTTGGTTTAAACCCTTCACGTAACAAAAAAAAAATTCTTATAGATTTCTGCGTATCATAGAGACTTCTCCTGCACAATATATAAAGTTTAGATTGGAAACAGAAATGGTGAAATTTTTTAATTCATTTTTCTAATATTTACAGGATTGGGCTCGAGAATCACAGTTAGGTTACAAGCAATCAGACTTGGCAAGCCAATGCATTCACAGGTAGACGAGTCACACTTTTGGCTCTTTATTCCTATTGGAGTGAGCAACTGAACATGTGTTTTTCTGCAAATTCTTTCACATTTTACTGTATGTGTTTGTTTCTATTTTTGCTGTTTACTATGAATTCACTTACAGTGGCATTTAACTCCTTCCATATTATTCATGCAGATATAAAATTTATATAGAAGGATCTGCCTGGTCTGTAAGTGGAAAGTATATTCTTGCTTGTGATTCTGTTACCTTAGTGGTGAAGCCTCGTTACTACGACTTCTTCACAAGAGGTTTGATGCCAGTGCACCATTATTGGCCAATAAGGGACGATGACAAATGCAGATCTATTAAGTTTGCTGTTGATTGGGGTAATAGCCACAAGCAGAAGGTAATCTCGAGAGAGAAACCACAACCCCCCCCCCCCCCCCCCCCCCCCCCCCCCCCCAAAAAAAAAAACCAAATTGCTCTAGTTCCATCATTAGTTAATTTCTGTTTGATTTTCTGGTAGACTGCCTCTTCCATGGGTTTCGAATATACATTTATGATGTAAGCAGTGCTAGGCGATTCAGAGTTTGGGTAATTCTTTTAATTCTTAACAAACCACAAATTGTCTTCCCATAACTAGATTGCAATGTAAAAGTGATGTCAAGGAACAAAGACTACCTTTCTCGCTATCAATTGATCCTCAGAATTGCTGCCAACTATTGTTCTTGAATATTGTTCATGCATTGATGAAGATGATATTTGTAAACTTTGTTTTTGAGTCTACTTAATTTCCTACTTCAGATCCTCTTTAATATATTTTCACTAAATTTTCTCTTCTTCCTATTTTTTTTATTAATTATTATTTTTTTTACATGAATTTAACAGGCACATGCAATTGGCAAGGAGGCAAGCAATTTCATTCAGGAGGATTTAAAGATGGACCATGTTTATGATTACATGTTCCATCTGTTAAACGAATATGCTAAGCTCCTGAGATACAAGCCAACTGTACCTCCAAAAGCAATTGAACTTTGTTCCGAAAGAATGGCTTGCCCTGCAGAAGGATTCACAAAGAAGTTTATGATGGAATCCCTGGTGAAAGGACAAACAGATAAGCCTCCATGTATAATGCAGCCTCCCTATGATCCTCCAACTCTTCATTCTGTTCTTAGAAGAAAAGAAAATTCAATAAAACAAGTTGAGAATTGGGAAAAACAATATTGGGACAATCACAACAACTAGATTTAGATGAGTATTCTTTTATTCTTCCCATAGATAAATTAGTTTATAATTACAGTTTATTTAGTTTAAATTCATGTCTTAATAATGGCTTCATAATGTAGTCCACTTTCTTAGATATATAACAAAAGGGGGAGCTATTTACAAAGTAGAATTAGTAGCATCTTATATGAATTTTTCTGGATGAATGATAGCTATACACTTCCATCCTTGCTTGTTTCAGTTGTATTATTTTGTTCAGATACAGTGAGATCAAATGTTTGTATACATACAGATGTACTTCTCTCACTGCATATGATAGGATACTAACCCTCAATTAAAGGAAATCGTGTTTCATAATTCTTGGTCTGATCTCGCAAGAAGAAGGTATCTGGAGTGATGCTTTTGTAATTTCTTCTTTATTGATTAGTATTTTTTGCATATACAGCTGAGAAGTCCAAGTTCATTCTTATCTAACTGAACATCAAGAATGGCAAGTGCATTGGAACATAACCAAAGGTATGTATGTACCTTCTTCTTCTGTGCAGCTTCTTTGCTACAGACTTGGTACTTGCAAAATCAGGATAAGAAAGGTCAGAAAATGAGGAACTATAGTGAGGAAGTAATCATCTTCAACGTAACTGAGACTTAAGATACTTACAAATTCAGGATAAGAGAAGATTATGTTTGTGAAGGATTCCATAGGTTCCATCCTATGCACCAAGCAGCCAGCTTTCGATGATCTTCATTGTCATTGATTATGTAGATGAAAGATAAGATTCAAAAACACAAGCAGCAGTTTATTGGAAGATGACTCTGAGAATCAGATAATCTGCAGATCCAGAAATTAAAATGTACCTTCTTAAACACTTGACCTAACATATGAATTTCTTTTGTTTTATCTAATGATGTTATGAAAGGGAACAATGAAACATGGACATTGGAACTAAATCCTTTTATTACAACATCAACTTAAGACCATGAAACTGCCTACCAAACATGGACATTCATACAAACATGATAGAACATAGTAACACCTAAACAAGCATGAATCAACTGAGAAAGTCTACACATAATGCCAGCTGATTTGCCGCAATCTTTGCAATTTTCACCTCGCGATGTTGTTGATCTCTTCATTTTTAGCCTAGCTATTTTCACAGCTATTGCTGCTTGTATCTTGTCTTTGTTCTACCCCAGAAACCGGAAATAAGCATGTCTCCATCTCTTCTTGAACATCTAAACTCTGATAACTCTCCAAAACCCTGTGAAGAAACCACTCAATATGTCAACGTAATACCACACCTTTTCCAATTCATTGTCTGCTTCGCCTTTTTCTTCACGACTTGCAGTGGTAGCCTGGTAGGAGCTAGAGAAGATTCATCTCCGGGGCATTTCTTTGGAAGTGGAGCTCCACACAGCTCACTGTTACCAGCATATATTGAGTACTGATCATTAAGAGTGCGGAGCTGCTGGCCTGTTGGAATTCGTCCCGAGAGGTTGTTGTGGGACAAATTTAAATGGCTCAAAAAGGTAAAAGCTCCTATGCTTTGTGGATCCTCCCTGAAAGACCATGCCACTGAGATTGCCGAAACAAGAAGGGATTGTCCCTTCTAAATTATTGTGTCCAAGGTCCAGGATTTGTAGCAGTTTGAGTTGGCATGTATTTGAAGGTATACTACCATTGAAATTATTTTTGTGAAGTCTGAGAACTTGCAAACCACTTAGCTTCTCTCCCACCCATTTGGGTATGTTCCCAGAGAATTTATTTTCCCCGGGATCTAAGACCTGCAGTCTACTGCAATTTCTCAAAGCCACTAGTATTTCTCCGTAAAAACTTTTGTTCAAACATAACCATTCTTGGTTAGGAAAATGACCCAAGGAACTTGGAATTAGCCCAGAAAGCTTGGTGGACGATCGTCTTAAAACCCACATATCTTGAGAATCCGACCAACAATTAGGAACAGTCCCAGGTAACATATTTATTGAGAGATCCAGAAAACTTAAAGTTACTCATCTTGCAGAATGAATGCAGTATGAAACCGTTTAGAAGGTTGTTGGCAAGGAGCAGAGATACCAAATCAGGCATTATATCACTTACATTCTGTGGAAGCGGCCCTGAGATTAAGTTTTTGGAAAGATTCGCATCTTGTTTAGTGGAAGGAAGACTGGAAATGGATCCAGTGATACGATTGCCAGAGAGATCCAATTTCCAGAAATGCATGTCATGAAGCCACCTAGGCAGAGTTGCTGAAATGCTTACATCGGAGAGATCCAGTACTTCAACCTCTTGTTGCGTTTGCAACCATTGGGGAAATTGTGGCCCTTTTTTTAGTGGATCCCATCACAACTAATTTTAACTGAAAACGAGGTATCAACGGAAGGTTTGGGACACGAGCTTCTGAAAATATACCTTCCAGCTGGAAGTTGTAAGATATAAACAAGGTGTTTAGTTTTGATAGTTGTCCAAGAGAAACTGGGAGGGTCCCACTCAACTGATTGTTGAAAAGGTACAATTCTTGTAAGGCTGTCAATCTTCCCATCGATGCTGGGATTTCTCCCGTCAAGTTGTTACTGTTTCATTGAATAGATTCGCCCACAAATACAACCACTTCATGCGACATTCATTCAACACGAGCGTGGACAACCCACCCTCAATATGGCTAAAGAAATTCTCAGCAAGATTTAGATGTACAAGGCTCTCAAGCTTTCCCTAGAAGACAGGAAGATAAGAATTAAAGCTGTTACTGGAAAGATCAAGGACTCTTAACGAAGTCATGTTGCTAAGAAGTTGTGGAAAGTTGCCTTCAATGAGTTACTGCTAAGATCCTAGCGTAGGACACTAGTAGAATTCAAATACGTATGATCAGACAGATAAATATTAGCCAGTCCGCAATTTGAAAAGCGCAACTCTAATATAGAAGGCAGCATGTTGAGTACCTTGATCAAATTCTGTGGTATACTTTTAAGATTGTCGCCGCTCATGTCAAGCTTCTGCAAATTTGAAAGTCGAAAACCCCAAATGAGATGATCCACTTTGAATGGCTTTATCCCGCTACCATCGCTAAAGACCAAGAACACGCAAGCTAGAAAGGTTTCCAAGATGATGAGGAACAATTCCACTGAACAGGGCACTAGAGAGATTAAAGATATCTCAGCTGTGTCATTGATCCAAGGAACTTGGGGATTGAACTGAACTGAAAATGGTTCCCACTTTTAAGTCCAAATAATTCAAGTATTTGAGCTCCGGCAAACAGGAGCTTACCTCAGGAGCCTCCAAGTAGTTGTAGTCACTTCTGAGATCAAGCCTGACAACATGCCCAGTAGTACCATTTACAACAATCTCTGCCACTCCGAGATGAAAGTCAATCAGAAAAATCAAAGAAACTTTGTTTCAACTTCAAAAGAGCTCGTCTCTCCCCTTCAATGCAACCTACGTTTCCACCCAAACAAAGTTGGGTAGTTTCGATCAAGAACAAAAGGAGGAAAGAAAGCCCAGCAGTAGAAAGTTTCTCGCGCACAAACGAAATTGAAATTGAAATTGATGATTCCAGTAACTCTTATATATATTAATGAATAGAGACCGGAGTAGTAGCTTACATTTTCTTATAGATTTTGACTAATGTTTAAGTAGTATTTATACATAGTATTTTCTTTATCAAATTAGCAGAAATTGATTAAGTTACGATAGAAAACTTCTCAATTCGCGTTTACTTTAAAGGCAAACAATGGAGTAGGCTCCTCTCCAATTTCTACCAACTGTATAAAATAGGGATGTATTATATCATCATTTGTATAAACGATCAATCAGTCCTTCCATTCTTACTTGATCGATTCTTATCATGGGTTGAAGATAAGTTGATCCAATCTGCAAGAGGGAGAATCCACAAATATTCTTTTCGGCAGAAGTCGTCGGGATACCTCTGAGAATTAGTATTGGAGTGAGGAAGAAGACGATCGAAAATATGCAATGGAGGGCAAGAGATTTTAGAACCATCAAATAGAGAGTTAGAGCTTACCTTTATTTTTAAGGGTTCTTCAAATTTATAGATACTTGCTTAGGTTAGTTACATACTTTGAACTTTCTCCTAGTGATGACGTGTCATCTCCTTATTGGTTGAAAGTGAATATTCACGTGTAAGATGTGTCATTATTTGGAGGGAAAATAAAATACTTTATAACAGTCTTAATAGGAACATGAGCATACTTTCAACATTGCACTCACAAGACCATTGCCAAGTGTCATTGTAAGGAGGGGTTTCTCTTTAATCCAGGGAAGCCACAATTATGGAAAAGTGGAATAGGGTCACTATATTTCCCGATGTCCATTAGTTGCCATTTAATTTGAAGGAGTCTAGTGTTGATCGAAGGCCCGAAGGTTTATTTAGATCCAAACGTCTGGAAAGAATTTTACCAAAAGTGGCATATCCTAACAAAGCTTATAATAGCTTCTTCGTTGATCGTCATCTTCAACTCCTGCTTGTGAGATATCCGGGAAAGATGGTCAATGTGTATAAAATTCATCATTTAAAACCAACAAATTATTATACTCTGTTACAAGGCAGTTTTGTTTTTGCAGTATCTTCTAACAACTTTACTTGGTGATTATCCATTTGTGTCATGCTAATTAAAAGTTTGTCTCGTAGATTTTTTTAATCCTGTTTAGCTGGAACTTGAGTATTTAAAAATAATTGGTAGTTGGAAATAAATGTCACTGACACTTACTTAGAAGCATGCAATGCTCCCATAATGGATGGGAAAGTAAAAAACATAAGCAAAAAAATTATAATCTGTGTAATACTCTCTACAGTATAACAAAATTAATATAAAGATAAAATAGTAATCTAAATATAAAAACCAAGTTTCTTTCGTTTTCTTTAATAAATTCATTAATAACAAAATGTACAAATTTTGACATTTTTTTAATCATAATTTAAGTTTTTAATTCTTTTCTTTTCTGTTCAAAACTCGCAAGTTATTGCCCCATAACATCACCTAACGGGGTAGGATGCTATTTTCCCCCCACAACATTTCTTCAATCAAACGCCTTTGACATAGACAGGTGCAGGCTGTAACTAATTTTTACTATTAAAGGAATAAAGAAAAGAAGATGAGGTCATACTGGAAAATAGTGTAAAAATAATCTCGTCTTCAGTTGTATATGAATATAGGTAGGTTTATGATCCTCCTCAATTAAATACCGATACTTAACCCTTGCCTAATTTTTGTTTCATATGGCAACCATGAGTCTTAACTCTGTATCTGGTCTTGTTAAGAGCTTCCAGGTGTCAATAAAGTCGATTGAAAGACCTTGAAATTCCAAGTCTACCTTAAATCTGGTACCACATTTGACTTCATAGCTTTTCTTTCACTTGGAGAACGTCGAAATGAGTAGTTGATAGAAATTTGAGTCTTGCAAAAACTAAAGGTTAAAAGATAATACAACTACTCTGTTTGTTAACTTTTTGTTGTGCTGTGCATGAATATAATCATGGCTACATTCATAAGCCTTCTTGAATTACTTATAATATTTGGAGCTCTTGTTATGACAACTCTTACTCTCATGTAGCAGCCTGCACGGAGAGTGAGAAACAAGCTCTTGTAAACTCGAAGCAAGATCTTACTGATCCTTCTAATCGACTCTCCTCTTGGGGCGCCGAAATTGAAGATGATTTTAGTAAATGATTGGAATTGCTTGCGACAATATCACTGGCCATGTTCGTGAGCTCCACCTTCAAAATCCTTATCTTTCTTCGAAGTCCATCCGAATACAGTCCAACTACTTTGGAATTATTGAGAGTTTATATAAATTGACTCTCGGGTCATTTAACGGATCAAGTTGGACGATTCAAAAATCTGTAAGTACCTAGCTATTAGCAGTAATTCAATTTCTGGGCCAATTCCAAGGAGTATTGGAAAGCTTTCGAAGCTAGAAAGACTTGATATTGATAATAATTTGCTGGAAGTTGTCATCTCTGAAGCTCATCTTGCTAATCTCACAGCTCTGAGAGCCTTATTTGCAGGTGAAAACCAAATCTGATGCATGCAACGTGCATGAGTGAACAAGAGTTGCAAATCAAAAACTCATTAATTCTAAACAAAGAATGCCAAGCAATTGAACGAAATATATCAATTTTATTTCATCAAAACCTGTCTAGCCATTAGAGGCTTCACAAATTATTTCTAACGAAACCATACAGCAAAACTTGTTAAAATTACAAAAATACACAACTTATTGAAAAAAATGCAAAAACACTATTGAAAAATGAACTAAATGCCGTTTTGACCCTCAAAATGATTGAATTTGGCTAAAAATATATCGGCACAAAGTTTTGCGTTTTGTTTAGAAGGCCGTTTTCACCCAAAAAATTGTATTTTTTTTTGTCAAAAGCAGACATACTTGACTTTCCGATTAAACTTGGCCTTTTTGGGCCTTAGAGTGCTCTTTTCGGGCCCGGAAATATCACTCCCGTTGCATTACATCAGAATCAGTGCGAGGATAAGCCCCAACTGGAAACCTCCCTTTCAACTTCAACACTTCAAGGGCTTGAATTTGGGCCCTGAATTTCCAATGTGGCTCCGATCACAGAAGGATGACTTCAGGGTTTAGACTTGTCTCAGATTGGTTCTGGAATATTTGATCTCAAATTTCGTATTTAGATCGGTCTCACAACCAAATCCATGGGCAGCTCCCTCATATTCTAAATAATTCAGAAAGTTTTTACTTGGGCTCTAATTAATTGACTGGCTCATTACCTCGTGTGTTTCCTCTACCGTAAATATCTTGGATCTTTCCAACAATTCAATTTCAGTAGATATCTCCCATTTCCTTTGTGATGAACCAAGTGAGTTGCTTTCCCATCTTTTGTCAGGAGAAATTCCCAACTGCTGGTTGAATTGGAACTCGGCCCCAATTATCCAACTTAGAAATAACAATTTGACTGGGAAAATCCCTATCCTCTCTTTCTAACAATTCATTGTCCGGAGATCTCTCCCATTTCTTGTGTGATAAGAAAGAGGAACCTAATGTCATGGCTTACCTAAATTTGGAGAAAAATCTGTTATCAGGAGAAATACCCAACTGCTGGAAAGATACCAGACAAGATCGGTGACATGAACTCACTAGAATCAATTGACTTGTCTAGAAACAAACTTTCTGGTGAAATTCCTCCTAGCAATTCAGGTCAGGCATGACCTTTTTGAGTCAGCAGGGAAAATTCCATTGAGCACCCAACTCCACAGCTTTAATGCTTCAAGCTTCATCGGCAATGCTGGACTTTGTGGAGCTCCACTTGCAAAGAATTGCAGTAGTACTGATGGTGTGACAAAACCCGATACTCCAAAGTCCAAAGGGAGGAGATATTCAAGTGGATGGGGTTTTATTTGAGTTTTTTTGCGGTGTTTGTGGTCCTTTACTGTACAGCAGCTCATGGAGGCGTGTCTATTATCATTATCTAGAGCGAATGTGGTACATACAAGCTTTCAGTTGTTTTCGGCAAATGCACTTAGATTCCTAGCTTAAATCAAAACTATAAATAAATGTATTGTGCTCACGTTTCCTTAAGTTCTTAATTAAAGACTATGGAGCGGTATGGTAGTGTGTAATATGTCATACACTCCATCCATTACATAAAATAAGTCTCATTTGAAAAATAAAATAAAACAATTGTTCAATAAGAAGAGTAAAACTAAAAACACAATGAATTGTTGCATGTCATGAACAATTTTGTTATCCTAAAATTTAATCAACATAGAACCATCCGTGTTATGAATGCAGTTTAGGAAGGTATGTACACAATAGCACATTTAATCGCGAATAATTAAATAATCAAATGTCTCAAACATTAAAGAAGAATAAATCATATATAGTATAACACATTACGCTACATGATTCAACATTAATCAACATATATATATAGGCCAGAAACAGAAAATACAAACGCTCCAATCACAAAATGCAGCAAGTGTTGCATGCATGGCGGCTCATGAGTATGAAATTAGAACATGCATATATATATATATATATATGCGAATATTTTTTAGAGTGCCCGCCCTTTTATAATGTCAAGGCTCATCTCACTGGGATCCGTTGCTTGCAATTCAACTTGAATTCCATCCAGTTCTCGCTTGAATCTATCCCTTGAGCTTGCATAAACCATCTTCATTCTCACCTTGGACGTATCCGGCGACCTAACTCATGTACAAGAAAATAATATAAATTCATCAACATAATAAATAAATAAATTATTAACCTTGAAAATTCAAGGTCAGGATTTTTTTTATCTCTAGGAACATTTTGTCTAATGGTCCAGTTATTTTTCTAGATTTTACGTTGAAAAGGAAATAGATTATGTTTCTTGATCTGAAGAGTAGTATGTGTGATGATATATGTAACAGATCAACCCGGTGGAGTATATAATGAGATTACCAAGCAATGAAGAAAATCTTGCTTTTTTGGCAATTTTCGTTGGTAGTGAAATCAAAATCATAGACAGCATAGCGGCACTCGTCAGCAGGTAGAGAATTGGCGAAATCTTCGTAGCTTTCATCGGGGCTCCCGAGCTTCTCCACCACCACTTCTTGACCCTCAATTTTGAAGATAATGAAACGGTGGTTTCTCTTTGATTTTAACTCCAAAAACTTGATCTTACACTCATCTTCCACAGCCATTCCAGATGCGGCGTTCGCCTACCAAAAACAAACATTACAAATAAAACAGTAAAAGGAAACCACGTTTTGTGTATAACATGCATACATCAACCTCCTCGGGTATGCACGCTGCGCCTTCTAAAATTCTCTTCTTTCATTTCATTCAAAGCTTTGACCTTTTTCGGAGAAGTTAAACTCATTGAAATGACTTGCATTAAGCTTTATATATAATTGATATGCAAAGTTTGATTTCTCATGTCCCAAAAGGACTAAAAATAAAAATCTACCGTACTTCCTGAATAATCCCAAATTAAATGAACAATGATAAAATAAAAATGCATATGTACGTAGTAAGAGTTTCATAATTTTCTTTGATGTTGTTCAATTAATATGTTTGGTTTCCAGACAACAGAATGCGCCTAGCTAATGATATCACTAACTGGTCCAGTTATTAAACTGTGGTTGAATGCATGCAAAATTGTGGATATTTGACCACGATCCATTTACTTAATTAAAAATCATGTTTTTGTTCCAAAAGAAAATCATGATTTGTAATTTAAAATCTTAAATCATTTAATTATATTCAGTTGCCATGCACAATTAAAATAGAAAACATGATATATCAGAGAGAGAGAGAGAGGCGTACCATGGTGTCTTTGTGGTGGGATAAGGGGTGGCGGGTAGGCCTGTGAAAATGAGAAATGATGAGAAAGAAGAGAGGGAATTAGACATAAGAGAGAGGAGGCCAGCTTTTCCTTTTTAAGGAAGAGCAATTCGCGGGATACAAGAGATTTTTTAGGTAAAAATAAAGGGTTGAGAAATGTCTTTGCCTCTGAGCCAAATGATTGTTTCCGTTGTCCAACAATATATAGACGTACTACTGTATACTAGTATAAACATTTTCTCCTGTGGCTATATATATAAATAAAGAAAATTGATATTTTCACGCGATTTTTTAATAAATTTACATAATAAATCTCACAAAAATATCTATAGTGACGACTTAACTATCATTATACATTTATAATAATATTTTTGTAGAGTCTACCGTATAAATTTATCAGTTTCCTAAATAAATAATAGCAGTAGTATGTGATATTTCCTCTTCTTAATTTTTTTTCTAGTATATTCTATCATGCAGTGTTTCAAGATTTTTATTAATCATTATTATTAGAAGGAAGGAAGGAAGGAGGGGGAAGATTTTTATTAATCATTGTACGGACTTAACTGGACCCCTTTTTAGTTGGAGACTTGAACCACCTGATTTCGGCCACCATGAGCACGGTAACTTGCTGTCTTCGATTTCCTGATGAACTCAACTCTGATCTCCGTAAACTTGCTGTCAACCTAATTCCATTTTCCAGATTGCATTTCTTTGTGGTTGGATTTGCTCGGCTCACATCTCGTGGGTCACAGCAAGACCGGGCCTTTACTGTTCCGGAGCTCACTCAACAGATGTGGGATGCTAAGAACATGATGTGTTCTGCGGATCCCCGCCGTGGTCGATATCTGACTGCTTCAGCTATGTTCCGTGGCAAGATGAGCACCCAAGGAAGTAGACGAGCAAATGATTAATGTACAAAACAAGAACTCGTCCTACTTTGTTGAATGGATCCCCAACAATGTTAAGTCCAGTGTTTGAGATATTCCTCCTACTGGTTTGAAAATGGCATCAACTTTTATTGGGAACTCCACCTCGATTCAAGAGATGTTCAGAAGGGTTAGTGAGCAGTTCACAGCTATGTTCCGCAGGAAAGCTTTCTTGTATTGGTACACTGGAGAGGGCATGGACGAGATGGAGTTTACAGAGGCAGAGAGCAACATGAATGATTTAGTATCTGAATACCAGCAGTATCAAGCTGCAACGGCCGATGAGGAAGGCTATGATTATGAAGATGAAGAAGGAGAAGAAGCTCAGGAGGATTAATATGTTTTAGGCATCTTTTGGTTGCCTGTCCAAGTTTGTGTGAATTTGTTATTGCGGTTTGGAACTTATTGCAGTTTTATCACTTTTTGTGGCATGTGCCTTGTCTGATTTCTTGTTAGTTTTATTTAGTAGATAATTAGTCTCAACTTTGAAGTATTTTGAGAGAACACGAGTTAATGATAGACCTGATATTGGTTATACTGCAGTGGATGCTATGTTTTTCGTAGTTGTTTTTTTGGGCATCTTAGATAGGACTTAGGAGGGTATTGGACTCACTGGAGTACCGTCGTTTTTCCCTTTACCAGTAAGCAGAAAATGCAAATATAATGAAAAGTGGTTATGCTTCTATACAATGCGTTTCCTAGATATGCCAATTTAGAATAAGATAATACACTAGGGCAGATCTGGTCAACTCGTTGAGGGTGAGTCGAGTAATGTGGATGACTCACTGATCCATAATACCAGACTTTTTCTAAACGGATATAAATATTTGATTAATAGCTCCCTGCTCGTTGTTATTGACATAATTGCAAGAAAGCAGCATGAGCTCGCCTTCTTTGTCTAACTCGGTCATCAATCTAATATTCACATTAATCTAGAACCAATCTAATAATACTCACGTGATATTACTTTCATGTATACTATATATTTATTTTCTTTGTAACCATCGTCAATTCGTGATGCTAAAAAACAAGGGGAAGAAAAATAAAAATAAATGCAAAACATAGTTGTGATTTTATCAAGAGCTCTGTTTGGCGTCCAACGAGGTCGAATTAATTGTGTACATTGTTATTTCTTTTTATTTTTAGGGCATTTATAGGAGACAGCCATCCGGACTAACTTGATGATTTACCTAGTTGTGATTTTTTGGGTAGAAATCCGTTAATGGAAATAAAATAGTGAAACTTAGAACTGAGACAGACCTCAACGTTATTGAGAAAAACGACTTCTCTGGACAGCCTACATCCGCTCACTTATTATTTGGGTGAATGTAGGTGGGGACCATTTATAACTTTCATTCTATGTCTTTCAACCCAAACTCATTTAAGGTAGGCGGATATGGATCCCATTTTAATTGTATTCAAAAAGCAAGCTCTATTGGAACAAAACTCCCCTCCCCAAATTAAATTTGTCGTAAGACTCGTAACGGTTAATTTTATGAAGATCCTCGACGTTGGTTGCTTGGCCGGGATAGAATCAACGTTATGGGTCACCCATTGAGTTTGAACTCATTTTGCCAGGTTTATAAATTTATATTATAAAGCCTTTATGGAGGTTTTGGTGCTTTTGAATCACGTTTATCGTCTTTTTTTCTCTATCTATTTGTAGATATATTATTATTATTTTAATTTAAATTTTATTATCATTTTTATTTAATTTTCTAAATTTTTATAAGGCTATAATTTTATCGCATATAATTTACCTACACACGACACGTGCCACGTGCTGGTAGCAGCAGCCACCATGGTAGACTAATTAACCAACACTCTTCTTGGTCCAAGGTTATGTAATGTAAAAATATTTATTCAAACAAAGGGACTTTATCTATCCCATCCAAAACATTGGTCAGTCCTAAAAACCTATTTCAAAGTTTAATAGAGGTCTATTCAAACTCAGCCTTGGGGGTGGACTGCCTTACCTTTGGGCTAATCTGAATAACAAATCATAAAGTCTAGTTGGGCTTACCAAACTGATTATTAGTTCACGATCAAGATAGATAGCCTACTAGGCCCATCTTACGAATCGATATAGCCTTCTTCTTTTTTTCTGCAGCTAAAATAATTTTTTTATTATTTTTGAATTGAGTTTTACTTTTATCAAAAAAATGAATTTTTGTTTCATTCTAAAATATATGAGCAAAATAACTTTTGAAATTATAAATATACAAGTGAGTGCCGATTTCTCAAGTTATTCTCTTAATTTTTACATTTTATGTTAGTTGGTCTTATATTTTAAAATGAACAAGTATTTTTGTATGATATTTCATTTTTATTTCTAAAATAAAGTTGCGTGATTTGAGGGCCTTGTTAGGCCTAGTTGAAGTTCCATAATTTAAAGTAAGTATTTAGGTTGCTCAGCCTAACTTTCAAGCCCAAAGCAAACATTGATCGATAGGGAACGTCCAGAAGAATTTGTCGCAAACCAACTACACGGAAATTAAATAAACAGGCAGGCAGGCAGCCCGGCCGGCATTAGATCATTATTCACTATATTTCTTTAATAAAAATTAATATTTTTAGTATTTGTTTTTCTCTTACCTCCCGAATCAAGGGGAGTCTATAGAGAGATACAGTAAAAATAAATCTACACCAATGTGACTATTAATTTGGCGCAACACCAAATGAAGCCGGCCGGTCACCGGAAATTCGGACGAACTTATTAAATCCCACCGTGTAGCTAGTATATTTATATAAATAGACTCATCAAATCTATGGTGCATGTATAAATATATATAAATTAAAAGGCTGGAGGCAGTGCTGGTGACTCAATGAACTTCTCGGTTGACACCGGTCCGGGTGCAGCCAGGAACTTCCCAGGAGTTATCGGTCCGGGTGCCACAATTCCAGAGCTTTTGATCTCCGCCATCCCACGACGTGTATTTTCGCCTTGTGATTGGCACAATTTAGGAAGATACACCCCTGCCAAAAGAATATATAGAAAAAAAAATTAGCAAAAAAAAAAAAGAATATATAGAAAAAGAGCTAGTAAAAGCAATGCTCGGAATTACACCTGATTAGTAGACTTGATTTATGCAGATTCGACTAGTGCATATCACACATTTAGAGCCTTGACATATATGTCAAGTCGGTGTCTAGTCTACTAAACACAAATATATCAAGTTATAAATATATATTGTTAACTTTGTGAACTTTTTATTATATGTGTAGTTGGATATATATATATATATATATATATATATATATATATTGACAATATCAATCATTTATGAGAATTATATAAAGTTGTAAAATGAATGAATGAATAGGCCATGCATAACAAACCTAAACCACCAAGTTTGTATATAGGCCATACATATATATATGTGTGTGTGTACGCTATTGTAAAATGAATGAAAATATGGGCCATGCACATATATAAACCTATATAAATGACTAAGTCTATGTATACGTACCTTCACCGGCAGCAAGATTGAAGTAAAGATCAACAATGTTGGGGCAGCTCTTGTAGCATGGAGTGGAGCAAAGCTTTCGTGTGAATTGAGACTCGAGAAGAGAGTCGGATGAAATTCCAAGCACGGTCCTCTCTAGGCCGCAAGCTTGGATACATTCATCAGTTTCAATCCAGTTCTTGAGTTTATTATCAGTAGCCTCAATCTCTGAGCTACGACAAATGTATGCTTCTTTCCCACTCCTACACATTCGCTGCTCAAGCACACACCGCTTCCCACTAGAAGATATCGCGAAAGCACACGAGTCTTTGTTCAAATTCTCACATTTTATGCTACTTCCTACAAAATCACAAACCAAAATTAATATATATATATATTTAATTCAATAAATCAAAGTAAAAAACATATGTACAAAATATATAGCAAGCATATACAGTTGGATGCATATGTAATAATTCTTCCATTTCAAATTATAAGATCACTATCGGCTTTTCAAAAATCAATTAGTGAGATTTTCAAATTTAAAATTGACATGACTCATTAAAGTTTTTAAAATAATTAATTTTATAACTAGTAGTACTTTATAGATAGTTTATAATATTCATAATTGTATTAATATAAATTAAATAAATTCATATCAATTTTAAATTTGAAAATAATTGAAATAGACTTTTCAAAAGTAAAAATTTTAACTAATAAATTATAATGTTACCTAAGACGCCTTGTATGGATATGGCAAGCGCAAGAGCCAAAATTGCCAAATAAGAAGCCATTGATGTGTGATTACTAGTGGGTTTTGATTTGGTTTGGGAAGCTGCTAATATATAAAATGGCTTGAGCTTGTCCGAATAATATGCTGTGATGATTTCGTTGTGAAGAAAGCTATTTATACTACTACTTGTTATGGACAGTACCGTTAAATTAGGGGGAAAGGTATGGGAGCAATTTGACTAACTGCAGCTGCATGCGTACCCCTACCCTGGCCTACTACGACTTGGTCATGACTCATGAATTAATGCTGATGAAGCTAGCGACACAGCTTCCCAATTACCATGGCTGCGAACCCACAAGAAATTTCACGAGTAAATTGAGAACTCAATCGTTCATAGTCAAAGTCTCCGCTAGTTATGGCGTATTACAAGAATTCCACATGTTTGTAGAATACGTAGGAGGCCTAGACCTAATTAATTTCTTCAGTTTGTTGTATTTTTTGAAAACACTTAAAATAAATGGATTGATTTAATAAATAATAGATAAAATTTGATGAGTTAAAGATTATTAATAATAATTTCAAGTGGGTTATAAATAAATAAATAATTTTAAATAACTACGAGTCAAAACCCAACAGCCCATTTATAAGCCCCACATTAAAGCTACTCTAGTAGCTTCACATACAGCGTTGTTCTTCGGCAAGTTTTTGATTTGATTTATTTTATTTGTTAACCTTACCAATGTTATTATAGTAACTTAAGATACCGTATATTCCGAATTTGCCCCCAACTAATTCTTTCATTACGCGTTGCTGCTTTTTCACATTTAAAGACTCCATAATCGTTCGACATCAGCTTCTCATAGGTTATAGCTTATTTAAAAAGCAGAAAATTATTACAAATTGAATGTGCTTATTCATGATTTGAATGTATCAGTAAATATATTTTTGATTCTTATATTTTGACCTTTGAAATTAATTCAAAAAAATTTATAATTAAACATTAATATAATTCTATTTAAATTTTATAAGTAACAATTATTGTAAACTAATACCCTAGTTTGTTTTGCCCAGACAATTATGAAAATTATATATTATATAGTGAGAAAATTAAATAAAATTATAGCTATAGTATTTTTATTGTGGTACGATTTTTTTACTTTTTACTTTTTCCTCTGTTTTAGATTGTTTTAATAATATAACAGTAAACCTGTCCAACAACTAGTAAATTACACCTTTTAAAATATAAGATTAATATTGACTTTTAAATATCAACTTAAAATATTTTTATATTTAAAAATAATTTAATTAATTTAATTTTAGCAATTTTAATTATAAATATTTAAAAATATTGCTAACTAAAATTTTTATTCAAAACTCAAATAAATCATGTCAATTTTAAATTTATAAATATTTTAAAGTAATTTTTTTTAAATTGAAATTTATTTTATACAATTAATGGAACAAAGGAAATAATATTTAAAAAAAAAAGTAATACTCCTATTAAATTTATAATACTTGTCATCAATATCCTTCACTGGAATGACACCACGTGTAAAAAGGAATCTACAAACAAAGGTACGATGGGAGATTAGGGGTAAATATAGAATACTAATTAATTCTCCATCTTAGTTAAAGATAATACATTGATTTCATTTGGTTAAAAACCGGGTCTCAACTGCGAAAAGAAGTTGTGACAGGAGAGGGATGGAGGAGATAAAATCGGAGAGGAGAGAGAATTGGGACAGAAGCTGTGATTTATGGGTAAGTTATATAACGACAGTTTTTAAGGTCTATAACGACGGTATATGTCGCTATAACTTTACAAAAAAATAAAATTATGATAATAGTACATATCGTAACCATAAATCTTAAAAATCGTCGACATAAATCTTGATATAGAGAAACAAATAATTAAATTATAGAAGATCTCATCCCAACTAATTCACGATTTATCTATTTAACCCACTTAATTCTTATTAATTACCCGTCTAATTCAAATCCAATTATTATCGACTTAGTTAAGTGGATAACCAATCCAATAAATTATGGGTTTCATGGACGGATTCATGGGTAAACTATCTTGCTGGCTCTACTTAAAAGAGTTTATATCTCCGATCAAAAATTAAATTCAATAATATATATACAAAAATTAAATTCAATAATTATTATATATACACTGATGAATTCTATTTTGTTTATAAATTATAATTAATTTTTATTGAAAATGGTACTATTTCTTTTCAGGGACGGAGAGAGTACATTATTTCGTGCTAGTTTGCTTGCCATTGCTGATTGGACCGTTGATATGAAAGTTGACAACGCCTGCCTTGTCATGCATGCACATGCAAGTCCCACAATATTGGAGATATTCTCTCCAATAGTCCAAATGTTGGTTTACGTATTTATCAAAGTATACATGCATACTTAAACCGTAAGCCGCCCCATTTTAGGCCGTTCGATTTTATTGAATTGCACTTTGAAAATATTATCAATCATCAAAGAAAAGTTTTGTCCTTTTGAGAAGAGCCTAACTTTCCTTCAATTTTTTTCTTCCTTTTTTTTTTCGAAACCTTTTTTCCTTTACGGTTATATGTTGGTCAAACAAGACTTCACCGTCAAAAACATATTTATAGCATACCCCAGTGCTTGCGGGGAAAAAAATTCAATTGGGATGGAGAATTTCTAGTATACTTATAGTCCAAGAAAATAAATAAAATAAATTTTTTTAGATACTTTATATAAAAATTTAATTAGTTCATGAGAAAGATCTAAAAATAAAAACGGATACTCCGAGTGAATTAAAATTTGATTTTTAAGTTTATCTAAAATACATATATATGTTGTTAACAAATAAATACATAAATTATTTAGAGTTTTTATGATGCTGAATAACTTTTGTATTGATGACATATATATTTTAGATATATTTAAAATTCTAAAATGTGAGACTTTTAGCTTTACTTATAACGGTAGAGAAAAGACAATACAAGTGATGAAAATTGGGCTCATAATGACTCAATTGAATTCTGTAGACTTTATAGTTTTTAATGCACAAATTCTCTTACTTAATTTATTCCGTCACTTGCGGGGCAAAGTGTATGAATGATCAACGTTTTTTAGGTGGGCAGAATACCAAGTCGTGTTTGTTATTAGTAGGAGTAGTTAATACTGTACTAAAAAAAGGACTTCTGACTTTATTGTTTGAAGCATGTTTGAATGTATGCACTATGCATCGTTTTTGTTGACTAATTAATTAATAGGAGTTCGTATTTCATTTGTGCTCCCAACTTCCGGAAACAAACGGACGGTTCAAATTTGAGCCTAAACTTCTGGGTCCGTCCCGTTTTATTAGGGGCTAATATATATATATATATATATATATATATATATATATAAATAATAGCTTGAACATGCTCGTTTCTTAATTTTTCTTGTTTAATTGACAAAATTTTCATTAAAATCAAGTACTGAAATAAATTAATTCAAGCAATCACTCTGCCTCAAAATGAGGATTAAATTTTTATCACAACCCAAAATTAAGTTAAGTGAATCCTAACATTACTCTTTTCTCTTCTTTTTTTTTTTTTTTTTAAAAAAAAGATTGGTTTCTTTTTGAGGGGTAGTGGGAAGTTTCCATTTTCCTTTTTCTTTTAGTCCACGTGAGAAAACATCATAATTGGAAAATTGATATCTTTGTTGAGATATTTCAAAATTGATGATCTATATATGCCATCCGTTCCAAATATAGACATTTTTTTTTTCTAGTTTTAAATTATCAAGATTCGTAAAAAATTTAACATGTCATTACTTATATTCTAAATATGTACGTAGATTGAATTATATCATGTAATCAGTATTCCATTTTTGTCTAATGTTAGGGAAAAATTTAGAAAAGTAGTTTATTTAAGAGAAGAAATTCTCATTGTACAAATTTATTTTTAATTTTGAAACATAAAGAGTAATTAATGGATTGTTAATCTTTTTTTTTTTTTTTTATCGATAATAATGATATAGCACGATCTGATTCATAACATATATGGACCGAAACATCTCTCATAAAATCTCTGCCGCCATATAAATTTCCAAATCCTCTTCTTTTTTTTTGGGGTTTTAATTAGTTCAGGGAATTAATAGACTATGGCTAATTATAACAATAAAAGTAGATTGGCTTTGGAAGCTATTGGACCTACGTCTCATATGGCCCAGCTTGTTGCCAGAAATATTGGTAAAATGTTAGAGATCACCAAATATTCAATTAGCCCAATCCCCATTCTAATTGCACCCAGGCTAAATTAGCCCTGACAAATACCTCATTCGATTAAAGCATAACCCAGAAAAGAAAGTTGTAGTTGCTAGCTAGAGGTTTTTCAGAATGAACTATGAAGTCCTGTCTACCCACTTCTTTAGGCAATCTGTTTGTTGAATTTTTGCAAGACCAAAATTTTAATAATATGTAAAATTTTCATTATTATACTTCAACATAAATGTCAAGTTTTCATAAACTGATAAATCTCAGAAAATTCTAGAAAGAAGAAGTAATAAATTTCATTCCATTACAATTCATCTAATCGATAAAATCAGTATAATATATTTACTATATATAGCTGATCAAAAAATGTCACTAACTATATAAACATGCAAAATATATATCTAACTACTAAGAGATGTCCTAACAAATTAACTAATTGCCTATTAGCTGTAACTATCAGGTATACATGAGCTGCATTGCTTGTGACATTCCTGCTGTCATTTTTATGCATTGAACCATTTGATGTTTTAGTCTAGGCTTAGAGGAGCTAACTGCTGAACCAGCTAGTGTTGTTGCACTAGTTTGTGAAGTGTGATTACTGTCAATAGTTCCCCCACAAGATGGAGGGACACAAGGATTGTGAACATTCATCTTGGATATAATTAAGTGACCAATGAGAAAATTTGCCAAAGAGACTTAGTAAAAATGTCAGCTAGTTGGTCCTTAGAAGATACAGCAGTGGGAAGAACAATTTCAGTTTGCACTTTTCCTCCAACAAAATGACAATCAATTTCTATGTGTTTTGTGCTAGAATGAAACACTGGGTTTGTCGCAATGTCTCTGGCAGCCATATTGTCACAATAAATCTTAGTTGGATATATATAGCTGTGGTACCTGCAAGTCTTTTAACAATGAATGACACCAGGTAACTTCACATGTGGTGACTGCTAAGGCTCTGTACTCAACCTTAGCAGTGGACCTGAAAACCACATCCTGCTTCTTAGACTGCCAATAAATAAGAAATGGTCTAAGGAATAAACAAAAACTAGTTACTGATCTTCTAGATTCAAAACATGTGCCCCAATCACTATCACAATAAGCTTGGAGCTGAAGATTACTAGAAGAAGAAAATAAAATTCCTTGACCAATGGTACCTTACCTTTAAGGTACCGGAGAACTCTTTGAGAAGCATAAAGATGAGAAGTTCTTGATTCCTGCACGAATTGACTCATCAGTAGATGAACTGAGTAAGTAATATCTGAACGAGAAATGGTCAAGTAAATGAGTTCGCCAGTGATTTTCCTGTACTGAGAAGAATCTTCAAGTAAAGTCCCATCTTCAGGTTTAAGCATCACATTCTATTCTAAAGGAATGATAAGAATCTTCAAGTAAGGTCCCATCTTCAGGTTTAAGTATCACATTCTGTTCTAAAGGAATGGTTAAAGGCTTGACATCCAAGAAGCTAATATCTGATAACAAGTCCAGTAAAAAATTTCTTTGACGAACAAAAATACCAGAGAACCATGTTTACAGTCGTCGGTGAGCTTTACAGGCGGCATCTTTCACGCTAATATTTGCTTAATTTTTCTAAAAATTATAACTCATATTTTAAGACATGGCTTTCTTGTTAATAAAGAGAATATAATATATTATTAAATATTACAAGGTCAGGTTGGAAATTAAGTTTTCTATATACAACATTCGTTTAATTTTATTACATCTGTTCTTTACACAATTGGTTTGAAAGATGTTGTTTCAAAAAAAAATTAATTTAGTGTTCTGTGGAAAAGTTAACATTTTTGCTATCAAATGGTTCCACCTTCTTAATTAGAAAAGCTAGCAGGACCATCTGTAGAAATGACGTTATATTTGCTATCAAATAGCTGTACGTTCTGAATTAGGTCGTGTGATTATGAATATTAATTTTCTCTTTTACGACATATTATTGGGGAAATAATTTAAATCATTAAATCTATGGCGAAGCTAAATTGTGATTAATGTAAAATTTTAAGCAATAAAATGACATAAATTATAATAGATCATTATTAATGACTTCATATTTCATGCATGCACATAAGTTGATATTTACCATCCACATAAATCATATAACAAAACTCTATTACTAGGCTCATTATCACTTACTTGAGATCACTCTTGGAGTTACTCTTTATGTTCCTTAAAAAGAGTTATTTTTTTATTATAACTTCTTTTTTTTCTTTTAATATAAAATCACACGATATCATCAAATTTATTATTACAATTTTATTTTATTACTATTAACTAAATAATTGATAAATTTTAGGATAAATATGGAATAATACACACACACATATACTATTAACTAAATTCTTCATGTGAGGCTTTCTCCTATCATTGATAGGGAAATGGCTTAACTGATTATTGACAATACTTTCGTTATTTTTATATTTGCTCCGCGAAGTAATTGGAGTCACTTCACTTTTATATAAGAAGAGATGATGTGAAAATATCAAAATTATATATATGTAAAAATAATGCTTTTCATAATCAAGATTATCACAGTATCAATGTCTGTAATTCTATAAATGCTAGCAAATTAATTAGACCGATTGAACCAACACATCTACTAATTTTTCCCTTTCTCTGTATTTAATTCCTTCTAGGCTTCTATTACAAAAACTTTAATGCTGAAAATATCTACAAAGTGCTTTTCGATTAATCTCCTCAAAACCCGTGTGTGTGTGTGTGTGTGTGTGTGTGTGTGTGTATATATATATATTACAGTAAGATTTATATATATAGCTAGGGAATAGAAGGAAAACTGACCTAGATCGAAGTCGTAATCAACGTATAATTTTGGAGACTGATGGAAACTTCCAAAGGGATGGCATGATCCAGTGAACGATCGATCGATGAAGCCAAAAGATGAATGATGAAAATATTAAAGGAGCTCATGATCTTCATGAAGTACTCATTAAAAATCCTCGGATCAATGCGATCCCTTTGGAACTTTCCACCTGCTCCAGTCAGAATATCAAATAACTGACAACCCTAAACCTTGAAATTTTATCCTCAATATATATAATAGCAAATTGCAAACTTATCCCTTCATGTTTATACTCAAATGCAACATAGACATTAATGTTTTAATTTTTGCAATCTTATAGCTAAAGTTTAATTTTTTTACAAAACCGTCCCTCTAATCAATTTTAATCAAAATAAATGAATCATGTGCATAATATATTGATTTTTATGCACTAAAAATGTGAGTTTTTAAAGGTTGATTAAAATATTTATTATCTTAATTTAAGAATTTATTTTAAGTACATTTAAGGAGTAAAATATGAAATTAAAGTTCACTTTTGGTAAAATATGAATATGAGTAATTTTTATTTATATTGTATAACTTACTTTAACTAAAAATTTAAATAAATTTATAAAAATTTATTTTTATATGCATAAAAATCAAATCAATCAAACAATATTTTCACCTTGAAACAAAGCTATTAACTTAAAACTATTTGTGAGTGTTGCATTAATACGTATAATTTGATGATATATTTATTAAAGTTTAGAATATTTTGTAGCTTAATAATTTACCAAAACATTTCGAAGACCATTTTAATTTTTTTGGATCATAATTTGGACCATCTTGAAAAATGAAAATTACCAACATTCATATTTTACCAAAAGTGAATTTTATTTTTATATTTTACTCGTTAAATATTTTTTAACAACTCACATTTTATTTTAAATATGTCAATAGACTATTTTATCCTTTAAAACTCATACATTGTGTACATAATTCATTTATTTTAATTAAAATTGGTCATAGGGGATAGTTTTGCTAATAATTGAAACTTTAGCTATGAGATTATAAAAATTAAAATATTAACGTCTATATTATATTTGAGTGTAAATATGAGAGGACAATTTTGTAATTTACTCTATATATAATTCATATATGTATATATGACCGAGGAGCACTGAGGGGGGGAGGGGGAAGCCGTTTTCCACACAATTTTAATTTACGCACTTTAATTCCCTTATTTTATCTTCATGCCTGTGGTGTGATAAATTGAAGGTAGTTAGACTTGGGCACCATCCGCATCCAGCTCCTTTTTCTTTTTCCCTTTTTTTCAGGGTGATCAAAGTATTCTGCGGTACCGCAAGTTACTGAACTAGCCTTGTGGCCTCTATATGTATATTGCAACTTGCAAGTGCTCTCTCGTGTATATAGTTCATATTGTTTTTTCTTAGGTTCCGTCTTACTTTACTAGCTAATGTGTCTGACACCGTTGACACCGTTCAGAGGATGATCCAACGGTTAAATTTTGCCCCATTCGCTACCTTAACTAATGGATGGGGCAAAATTCAACCGTTGAATCATCTTCTCAACAGTGTCAGACGCGTTAGTTGGAAAAATAAATTTGACAAACACTAGCTATGAATCATTGCCCATATGTGTGTGTGTAAAGAAATATTTATCTCAATGATGATACATTTAATATTAGAAACTGTTGGAAAAATTCTCCAAAAATAGGTTTTAAAAATTTAATAAAATATGATTATCTTTATAGATTCATACGAAATAACAAATATATATATATATATATATACACCATGTATTTTAGAGAACGAATTAATTATCTAATGTTTGGTTGGATTACCACGTTTAAATCTTTAAACAATTTCTAGAATGTATCATCAAGATCTTCTCTCCTATCACTTTATGCTGAATCTAGAGTGTAGTCTCCAAAGCACATTTTTGAAGGAAAAAAACTTTTACGTGTTTTTCCTAAGTTTAAAGAGAGAGAAATGAAATTGGTCTTTTTTTATTATAAAACTCTTACGTACGTTTCTGATCAATGATATATTTATAATGAAATTGGTCTTTTTTTATTATAAAAGACTGATCCATATTAGGCTAGGAAGGAGATACTAAGAGATTCATATTCTGACTCCAATACTTATTTAGATACTATTATCTAATAATAATACACTAAATAAATATTAATTATAATTAATTCCACTAACTAATTGTAATTGCACTTCAATTCAAGAATTAATTAAAATAAATTGTAAATATTTCCTCTATAGATGTACATAAATATTTTAGAATTAAATTTAATCCCGATATATTTAAACTAATTTCATAAGTCTATAATTTATCTTTATTTGATCATGAATTGATTTAACAATTAAATCAATCATTTTAATAATAAATATTAAAAGACTTTGTCAAGATTCTATGATCAATAATAAATTATCTCATGAAAAATCTTATAAATGTTTTGACAATAACAATGTTCCTAATATTAATTAACATTCCGAGGTATTAATTAACTCAATGTACTCGTTGGAACATAAATTAATATATATAACAATATTAAGTCCATTATTATTTTAAAATTTTAAAATTAAGAAAATTCACAAATTAGTATTTATGTGAAAATATTTTATAAATAAAATATTATCACATGATCCGTATTAAAACACTATAACTTTCATGATAATATATCCAAATTATCATAGGTTATAAACCATTATATCTTTATTTATATATATATTGCATATGATTTATATCTTCTGTATATAATACTAATTTATGCACATAAATCATAATATACATAAATTTGAAGATTTATATAAATAAAATAAATGACGAATGATATACTTTTATTAATAAATAAATATTTAACATAAATAAACATTAAATAAATAGAAAAATAGGATTTCATAGCAAAAATTCAACAGAAACAATGTTAAAATTTAGTCTAAAAATGAATAAAAATGTTCTAATTTAAAATTCTAAAATTCATTTTCTTTTCCTTCTTTTTAATTTTCTCTCAAGCTTTTTAAGTTTCAACTAGAGCCTGAAGAGTAGACAGAGTTCTTATATATTTTCACCAAGATTTTTGGTACGTAGTTACTTTCCACCGCGTTTTCTTTTATATGTTGGATTCTTATATATGGGTCTCCTGTTTCTTACTTTTATTACAAGTTATTTGATTGTCGTTGTTCTTTTGTCGTAAGTTTAAACAACATATTGCAACTAAATGTGCTACAATTAGAGCTTAGCGTATATGTAGCTTATATTTCCATGAAGGTTAAATGTCTAACAAAGAAAATACAACTAAAATGCAAAATTGACCCTCTAATTAATTACGAACTCGATCTTTCTTTTGACTATCATTTTTTTTTGTTTTTTTTGCATAACTTATCCTCCAAGTTGTATAATTACTAAAAAGAGACCTATTAACTATTTTGTTAACAAAAGTGACGAATTGTTGTTGACTTTAGACAGAAACTAAATATGTGCACTTGCATGTCACATGCGCAACATGAGAGTAATAAAATAATTAGACAAAAAAAATTGAAAATTAATTAAAAATTCTCATCCCCTATCCCAGTTTGCATCATCTTCCCAAAATCCATCATCTTACTCTTAGTCTCCTTCCACATCTTTCTCCATCTACCAAACCCTAGCTAAAGAAGAAAGTCAACCATGACGATATAGTACCTCCTGACCCTAGGTCGCCGGTCTCACAAACCATCACAGACTTTCCACGCCCCCTCCTGCTCTTCCGCCGTCGCGATAACCTCCCGTTCCCCACCACCCTCTCCTCCACCCCCAAACGTCATGATCTACAACTTGGAGGATGTAGTCATTTATTAATTTTTCAAGTTTATTTTCTTTTTATTTTGTATTTAAAAAAATTATTTTAATTTTATTTTGTAGCTTTAAAATTTAATTATTTTGTTTTAAATTCTTTTATTGTAATTTTTCAAGTTTATTTTTATTTTATTTGTATTTTTGAATTATTTTTTTTATTTTGTAGTTTTAAAAATTTATTATTAGTTTTTAAATTTTATTATTTTGTTTTAAATTCTCTTTTTGAAAATTTTCAAGTTTATTTTAATTTATTGTATTTTTAAATTTGTATTATTTTGTTTTAAATTCTCTCATTGTAATTTTTCAAGTTTATTTTAATTTAATTTTGTATTTTTAAAATTTTATTATTCCTATTATACCCCTATAGTTGTTTCTTCCGTCACTCCTTTAACCAAAAAAGTCACCAGGATCCTCTTTTTAATAATTATACAACTTAGAGAGTGAGGTATACTAAAAAAAAAATGTTGAAGAAAAGGGTTCATAAAAAAGTTACAAATTGGATAGTCAGTTTTGCATTTATGTAAAAAATAAAATACTAATTAACACAAGAAAAAATCATGACAAATTGTATTTTTCAAAAATATAGTTGATCATATATATATATATCTTTTCTTTCCTTAATTTTAAAGGAAACGGAAATTCTTGTTCTCCTTTTTCTAAATATTTTACCATACTCGATCAGGAATCAGATTAAGAGACGTTTAACTTTTTCTAACCATCAATCAAGGATTAATTTGTTTGTTTGATAGCAACAAAAAATGAAAGAGAAATTATAATTGACACTATATAGGTCTTTAATGGCAGGTAAGAGTTCCAATCAAACAGCCAAGTCTGATGGGAACGAGAACACATGTTACATCCGAGTAGAATGACACACTTTGATTAGATTCAATTTCTCTTACTAAGCTTTTCTACTAGAATTCTTACTTAGTGCCTTTATTTTCTTCATTTATAGAAAATAAATATTTATTAGAAAAGTATATAAATTATATTATAATTTTAAATTATTCGGTCGGTTCGGTCGGTTTCGATTTGTTGAGAAGCCAAACCAAACCAGCCGAACTAGTTTCGGTTTTTTAATTTTATAGTGTTTGGTTTTTTCGATTTTATGTTTTTCGGTTTGAAATAGTAACGGTTCGGTTCGGCCGGTCGATTTTTCGGTTTTTTCGGTTTTTTTGTGCACCCCTACTATATATATATAAAGAAAATTGATACTTTCACTAATAAAAATGATAGTTTCACAAAATTCTTTTTATATGAATAATAAATAAATCTCACACTTTGTGCAAAATTAAGAGATTTTGTAAAAATAACAAGTTTTACTTTTAAAAATATCAATTCCCATTATAAAATGAAGGGGGTATATATATTGGAGTTTCCATAATTAATTAATGAAGACTTAATTATCAGCAAATTAAGTACAGTACGTACTATTGGATGCATGAAAGTGTGTCGAATGATTTGAAAGGCCGGTGGTTGTGATCCATACATATAAGAAATTAAACAGTATATATATAGTAGTATATCATAACATGGTTCTAGTGTTCCACACGCAAGCATGGTGATTCGATTTCCTCTTTTCTCTCTCTCACATGCACACTGATGCAATCAATTAAAAAGAATGGTGAAGCATGCGAGATGCAGATGGGAGCTTGGGATCGACTTGGGAGTAAGGAAGGTCAAAATCAAGCATGCTTGGAGGAATTCGCAACTGAAGATCAGATCATATATGCCCCCACACACGTGAACATGCATGCATGATCTTGTCACCATGAACTCACCACTGATATATACCTATGTCCCCTTGCTCCAATTCACATGGAGTCACCTTGCTGCTTCTATTTATTTTCGTACCAATTTTTCCTCACAAAGTTTTTCTCCGCTAGCTCAACTTTTGCACTAAATTTAATTTTATACTACTATATTTCCTAAAATAAACCCCATTTTAACTTATATATAGGGAGATGAACTATAACAAATATTTACTATGGATACTATTTCAGCAAATCATTTTCTGACCGTTAGATCAAAATTTTGAAGGTAACGGTATTTTAAATTTTATTTTTTTTTATTCCATGTTGCTACCTTAGTTGGTGGGATAGAATAAGTTAATATATATATGTATATATATTTTCATGCAAGTGAACAGAAAAAAATAATAATAATAATAATATTGTATATGGCGCTATCTTAGTTGGCGGGATGAAATAAGTTTAAATATATATATATATATATATATATATATATATATATATATATATATATATATATATATATATATATATATATATATTTTATTTTCATGCAAGTGAATGGTAAGTTTCTTCGTCAAAAATTTTTTTCTTGGTCAGTGTGATGTTAGACAGCATGCGAAGGTAAACAACGCTGCTCAGGCCAACTCCCCACCATCGTCGTTTCCAACGACGCCGTCATACCCACTAACCAGCCCCAGAACTGTCAGATCCACAAAACATTTAATAACATCAAGGTCGTTATTTTTTATGGTTTTCTCACAATCCTTGTCCTCCAGGCACCATTGGTATTGGTAACCTTCTGTCAGGAAAAGGCGCAGGGGAGTACCAAAAATAGCAGTTAGAGAGACATAGATGTTATGGCAACTTAGACACAACATTCCGGTTAAAACAAATCAGTAACACGACTGCGTTTCATCCAATTAATATAGTAGCTTCAATGACAACGTTTTAATAAGTAATTTGTGTAAGTTGTTAGTTTATTGTTGCATGAAACACGTGTAATGCTTTCAGTGGGTAGGTGTGTTAGGCCTGGATTATAGTTTGTTAGTTCAGTGGCATATAAGGCTACATGATTGTGGAAGAAAGTATGGAAAAAATTATCTGAAATTTTAATTCATTTCAATTCTGTTATTTCCTTTTCTGTTTATTATTTCCCTGCTTGCTATTTTTCTCTTCATGACAATTGGTATCAGATCAGTCCCTGAGCCAATCATGGCGGATTCTGCTATAAAATCGAGCCTTCAAAAGCATGAAAAGGAGCTCAAGGTTTTGGAAGGAAAGTTGGACCAGCTACAAGAGACACTGGCGAGAAGCTTCAAGCAATTTGGAAAAACGGGAGTTCAGATTTCTCAACTCAATCGGAAGCTGCAAACTCTCAATGAAGAGATAGAAAGAGAGTTATGAAAGCTTTTGTGACGCCCCCAAATCTGGGCCCACACAGCCCAAACTTGAGTCGTCAAAAGACTACAACAAAATTATTACAACAAAGCACAACGTACAACAATACAGTGTATAAAAATACACAACTAAGTCTTCACTATTATTGCCACACTATTTTACAAAACGTGAAGACTATGATAACTATTCCTCGGACCCTCACTCCATTCCCCGGCTAGACCCTGTTATGTTTTCATCTCCTGTTGAAAAACAATGGAACAAAAGAAAGGGTGAGCTCAAATAGCCCAGTAAAGAATATCATGACTAAGATAATGACGAATAAATTATCATTAGTCTTCAACAGTTGAGTTCTTGATAGAATACAATAGACTACAAGGTTTATATCAAAAACTGCAGTTAAATTCTTAAACAACGTTCAGATCAATAATAGCAGCGGAATGAGGAATCTATTAGAAGAATAATGCAGACTATAATGTCCACTCGGTTCTCTTTTTAGGAAAAACATCATCAACTTTTATCATCTGAAATATCATTAGTCAAGATAATACAAATTCACAGTTCCTGATCATAATCATGCAGATCAACAGTTCATCTTTGCACTACGGGCCAAAGACATTCAATATAACACCAACGATCATGATTGTACCAGATTCAGCCTTTGGTCATAATCATACCAAACAACAGTTCATCTTTGCACTACGGGCCAAAGAGAACATTCACCACGTGCCATAAAAGACACCGAACAGATGTATCGCCTTTAACCTATTATATCGCCTTTAACCTATCATCTGTTCAACAAATATATCACATATGTGCCCCCGGCCACAGATATTCACAACAGCTTGATTTTTGGATGATTAGAATGATATAAATGATGAACAGAAGAAATAGGATAACAATAAGTATCGGAAGTTTACTTTGTACAGATTCAAATAATGTCCAAATTGTCAACATGATGTGGAGTGAAATTCAAGATCCACAGTTCAGAATAACGGTTACAATTCAATAGAAAGGTTCACGTAAATAGGAAGGTTCAGTTGAAATAATGAAGTTCAACTATTATGGAACATATAATATTTTCAGGAATTATAGAAGCAATAGTTCCATAATAAATTTCGATTTAGGAGTATGAAAGAAAATAATATCCCTTACCGTAGCAGGTTTGATTAACAAAAGGTGAAGGAAATTAATACAAAGGGTTATTCACCAACAGGCGGCAATCCGCTCCGTAAGGTTATTCCCACAATTTAATAGAATTTGAGTACAAAGAGTTATTCACCAAACAGGCGGCAATCCGCTCCGTAAGGTTATTCTCAGAGATTAATAATGAATGAATACGAAAGGTTATTCACCAACAGGCGGCAATCCGCTCCGTAAGGTTATTCCCACAATTTAATAGAATTTGAGTACAAAGAGTTATTCACCAAACAGGCGGCAACCCGCTCCGTAAGGTTATTCTCAGAGATTAATAATGAATGAATACGAAAGGTTATTCACCAACAGGCGGCAATCCGCTCCGTAAGGTTATTCCCACAATTTAATACATGGAAATAAAAGGCACGTCTTATGAGTAAGGAAGAAACAATATTATTATCGAGAATCAAATAATGATAATCCCTTACCATAGTATGTTTGAATAATGGAAGATGAAAAAGATGGTATCCCTTACCTCAACACGTGACTGGATATTGATTTAAATGAGGTTGATTAACTTGAACAGTATACGTATACTTATAGATCTTCACAAATACCCAAGATGACTTAAGCACACTTAGAGAGAACTTTCACAAGAAGTATTTAGAGAGAGAAAGAAAGAACAAGTAAGGAAGTTTATGAAAAATCCTTAAGTTAAGGCTTCTATTTATAGCCAAAAATCTTATCATTCATTTAATCTAAACCATTCATTTAAAGATCATCTTTTAATCTACACCATCCATTTCAAATATTATATTATCTTTAATCTACACCATTCATTTCATATCACCTAATAATCACCTAACTTTATATTATAAACAAATCAATTTAATTATTCAACAATAATTCACACTTTAATCTACACCATTCATTTCATATCACCTAACTTTATATTATAAATAAATCAATTCAATTATTCAACAATAATTCACACTTTAATCTACACCATTCATTTCATATCACCTAATAATCACCTAACTTTATATTATAAACAAATAACTTTATCAATTCAATTATTATGACTAATTGTTATAAATACAGTATAGTTAGCTCTTAGATATCAAGTCAATAAATTAATGAAATACAACTGTTTAAATAACATCATAATAGAGATAACAATAATGTAAAATAAAGCATACGTTACTGTGTAATGACAATTATTGATTCAATAATGTGAATTACTGTGCATATGTTACTGTGACAATTATTAGGTTCAATAATTTTAAAAACAGTGCAACAACAATTATTGACTCAATGATATAAAATACAGTGTAATGACAATTATTAAATCAATAATGCAAAATACTGTGTAACAACAATTATTGAATTGATAATATAAAATATTATGCAGTGACAATTATCGATGAAATGATGCGTAACAGTTACGGTGTCAATTATCAGACCAAAAATATGAGACACTATGCAATACCGTGTGTTACTGTAGAGTACCGAGTGCTACAGAAAATACCAATAACTACCGTATGCTACTATTCTTTTATCACCGGTATTTTAACAGTTCCGTTGACTATTTTTATTTAAAAAGGTTATTTCTGTCGTTTTCTATATCCGACAAATATTCCGTTGTGGGGTCCACCAATAATTTGTTATTTCGGCGCCGTCGGACCAAACGAATATTCCCCGACCAAACGAATATTCCCCGACAAAGCGAATATTGTCCGACAAAATAAAATTTGCACATAACATCCTTAACTTTTAACTTTATCGATTTAACCACTTACTGTTTAAAAAAAATATCTATATGAAGAAAAATTAAATTTTGTATTTCATAAAATTCGGGGTCTTACAGCCTCCCCTCCTTATGAAATTTCGTCCCCGAAATTGACGTACCTGACATATCGAAGAGGTAAGGATACTTAGATTTCATCTCAGATTCTAGCTCCCAGGTCATTTCCTCAGTATCTTGGTTCCTCCATAAAACCTTAACTTGAGGTATAACCTTTGAGCGTAGGATCTGCTCCTTCTTATCCAGGATCTTAACAGGTACTTCCTCGTATGTTAAATCATCTGCTATAACGTCTGGTTCTAACTCAATGACGTGGTTTGGGTCCTTCACATATTTACGTAACATAGATATGTGAAAAACGTTATGGATGCGAGACATACTTGGTGGTAGGGCTAGTCTGTAGGCTACGGTTCCTATTCGATCGAGGATTTCAAATGGGCCAATAAATCGAGGGTTGAGCTTTCCTCTCTTTCCGAATCTCGTAACCCCTTTCCATGGAGAAACACGTAAGTATACATGATCTCCGACGTTGAAACTTTCGTCTCTCCGATGAAGATCAGCATAACTCTTTTGTCGTTCTTGTGCGGTCTGTATTCGTTGTCGGATCATTTGGATCTTTTCGGTCGTCAAGCGTACCAACTCGGGTCCCAACAATTTTGCTTCTCCTACCTCATTCCAACATATTGGAGAGCGACACTTCCTTCCATACAATGCCTCGAATGGAGCCATGCCTATGCTTGCTTGGTAACTGTTGTTGTAAGAAAATTCCACCAACGGCAAGTACTTATCCCAACTTCCTTTGAAGTCTAATACACAAAGTCTCAAAAGATCTTCGAGGGTCTGGATCGTCCTTTCCGATTGTCCGTCCGTTTGAGGATGGTATGCAGAACTAAAACGTAGTTCAGTGCCCATAGCTTTTTGTAGACTGATCCAAAAGCGTGAAGTGAATCTAGGATCTCGATCAGAAACTATGGAAACTGGCATGCCATGCAATCTCACGATCTCATTTATGTACATACCGGCAAGACGTTCAAGTGAAAAGTTTTCTCGTATAGGCAAGAAATGAGCAGATTTGGTCAATCTATCTACGATCACCCAAATTGCATCTAAGCCTTGAGAAACTTTTGGAAGACCCGTCACGAAGTCCATATTGATGTGTTCCCACTTCCATTCGGGAACTTCAAGTGATTGTAATGGACCTTTAGGAACTTGATGTTCTGCCTTGACACGTTGACAAGTTAGGCACCTTGAGATAAACTCTGCAATCTCTCTTTTCATATTGTTCCACCAAAATGTATGTCGAAGATCTCGATACATCTTGGTACCTCCTGGGTGGATTGCAAACGGCGTGTTGTGTGCCTCCATCATGATTTTATGCTTTAATTCAGGATCGTTAGGAACACAGAGTCGAGAGTTGACTCGAAGTATTCCTTTCTCGTCGATTCTTGCTTCGGGAATGGCACCTTCTTGTACTTTCTTTATCATGTTTATCAGTTCCGGATCGGTAGCTTGAGCAGCTTTAATTTTATCGATTAAAGTTGGTTCTACTCGCACGTGAGCAATCTTCGAGTGGGTCCCTGGTGTCTTTAGCTCTATCTCCATCTTTTGCAAGTCGTACAAAATACACTTTTGTGTTGTCAGCAGTGCACTTGTACTTGCATAAGATTTTCTGCTCAAAGCGTCAGCTACAACGTTCGCCTTTCCCGGGTGATACTGGATTGTGTGGTCATAATCCTTTAACAGCTCAAGCCAACGTCGTTGTCGCATGTTGAGTTCCTTCTGGGTGAAGAAATACTTGAGACTTTTATGATCCGTATAGATATCCACTTTTTCTCCGTACAAGTAGTGTCTCCAGATCTTTAACGCGAAAACGACTGCTGCCAACTCTAGATCATGAGTAGGATAATTTTTCTCATAATCTTTGAGTTGTCGAGAGGCGTAGGCTATAACCTTTCCATGTTGCATAAGGACACAGCCTAGACCTTTGCCAGAAGCATCGCTGTAGATAACAAATTCTCCTGATCCTGATGGTATGGTCAGAACAGGAGCTGAAACAAGTCTCCTCTTGAGTTCTTGAAAACTCTTCTCGCATTCCTCGCTCGATATAAGTTTTGTACTAGAATGAATGATACCGATATCTAGTAATTAAACTTTCAACTCTTGGTGTTCTATGGGAGCCATTTGGTATGGGACTTTAAAAATGGGCTTAGTGCCGGGTTCAAGATCGATACAGAATTCAATTTCACGGTTTGGGGTAAGCCAGAAAGTTCCTCAGAAAAAACGTCAGGAAACTCATTAACAATGGGAATATCATTCAAGTTTGACGTGTTTTTGTTCAAATCAGTGACATGAGCTAAAAAGGCTTGACATCCGTTTTTCAATAAACGAATGGCTTTATGGCTAGAAATAACAGTTATAGATTTCAATGGTTTAGTTGCTTGAATTTGCATGACAGGTTACGCATGAAGATTATGAAAACTAATAATCTTATGAAAACAATCAATTTTAGCATGATGGGTAGTCAACCAATCAATTCCTAAAATCACATCAAATTCACGCATCTCCAAAGAAATAAGGTCAACAGGTAATGTGAGGTTGTTGATTTGAACTAGGCAAGATTTATAGATAGTAAATGTAATAGGTATTTCTCCCAATGAGGTTTCAACTGATAAGACAAGATTTAAGTTTTCAATAGTCAAATTTAAACGTTGAGTACATATAGGTGAGATAAAAGAGTGGATAGAGCCAGTATCTAATATGGCATAGACTTCACGAGAATTTATGAATAGCTTACCGGTTATCACCTCATTCGGTTTCTTGACTGTTATCGTCAAATCGAATCCCGAATACTTCATTAGGATCTTCACGTATTTCAACCATGGGAATACCACTGAATAATTTTCTAGCAAACTGTTTCTCGGGTTCATCAACTTCATCAGTAGTAAGGTACCAATGATTTCCATTAAAATAGTATTTTCGATAGACTGCAGTTTCCACGATAGTGACTAACTTAACCTGAATTCCTCTAAATTGTAACGCCCAAAAGTATAGAAACATCATTTTTAAATAATCTTGAAAATCATAGCTGGAACACCATAAATCCCAAAGACTAATATGAAAAGTCCATATATTCTGATCCTTTGTTATAGAGCATAACCAGGAGATATCACTCTCCCAATTAGTGAGTAAATTAAAGGCAATAATTTCCGCAAGTTCGTTACTTCCTTTAATTGCTTCTAAGAATGGATCTGGAACGACTGTAGCAGAGCTTTCACCTTTATCCTTACTGGATAGAACACGCATAATTTTTGCCATAGGCAAATGATTCAACTCTGAGTTTGTAAGAAGATTATTCGTCGCCTCTTGTTTTGCAGCTACATTTGTTTCGGTAATTTCATAGTTAACCTCCTGATTTCCAGATGCCATAATTAACTGTGGTCACAAAATAAATGTTAGTTCAAATAAACTGACTCATCACTTCATGTTCCTACATTCAAATCGACTCATTAAATAATAAAATCTATTTTAGGTAGGACACACTAGTGACTGATTCTATTCGTCTCTCCCCTCCTAGTTCTACCCCAGATCTCCATTAAAGACCATATCCCTAAGCTCTGATGCCAACTGTGACGCCCCCAAATCTGGGCCCACACAGCCCAAACTTGAGTCGTCAAAAGACTACAACAAAATTATTACAACAAAGCACAACGTACAACAATACAGTGTATAAAAATACACAACTAAGTCTTCACTATTATTGCCACACTATTTTACAAAACGTGAAGACTATGATAACTATTCCTCGGACCCTCACTCCATTCCCCGGCTAGACCCTGTTATGTTTTCATCTCCTGTTGAAAAACAATGGAACAAAAGAAAGGGTGAGCTCAAATAGCCCAGTAAAGAATATCATGACTAAGATAATGACGAATAAATTATCATTAGTCTTCAACAGTTGAGTTCTTGATAGAATACAATAGACTACAAGGTTTATATCAAAAACTGCAGTTAAATTCTTAAACAACGTTCAGATCAATAATAGCAGCGGAATGAGTAATCTATTAGAAGAATAATGCAGACTATAATGTCCACTCGGTTCTCTTTTTAGGAAAAACATCATCAACTTTTATCATCTGAAATATCATTAGTCAAGATAATACAAATTCACAGTTCCTGATCATAATCATGCAGATCAACAGTTCATCTTTGCACTACGGGCCAAAGACATTCAATATAACACCAACGATCATGATTGTACCAGATTCAGCCTTTGGTCATAATCATACCAAACAACAGTTCATCTTTGCACTACGGGCCAAAGAGAACATTCACCACGTGCCATAAAAGACACCGAACAGATGTATCGCCTTTAACCTATTATATCGCCTTTAACCTATCATCTGTTCAACAAATATATCACATCTGTGCCCCCGGCCACAGATATTCACAACAGCTTGATTTTTGGATGATTAGAATGATATAAATGATGAACAGAAGAAATAGGATAACAATAAGTATCGGAAGTTTACTTTGTACAGATTCAAATAATGTCCAAATTGTCAACATGATGTGGAGTGAAATTCAAGATCCACAGTTCAGAATAACGGTTACAATTCAATAGAAAGGTTCACGTAAATAGGAAGGTTCAGTTGAAATAATGAAGTTCAACTATTATGGAACATATAATATTTTCAGGAATTATAGAAGCAATAGTTCCATAATAAATTTCGATTTAGGAGTATGAAAGAAAATAATATCCCTTACCGTAGCAGGTTTGATTAACAAAAGGTGAAGGAAATTAATACAAAGGGTTATTCACCAACAGGCGGCAATCCGCTCCGTAAGGTTATTCCCACAATTTAATAGAATTTGAGTACAAAGAGTTATTCACCAAACAGGCGGCAATCCGCTCCGTAAGGTTATTCTCAGAGATTAATAATGAATGAATACGAAAGGTTATTCACCAACAGGCGGCAATCCGCTCCGTAAGGTTATTCCCACAATTTAATAGAATTTGAGTACAAAGAGTTATTCACCAAACAGGCGGCAACCCGCTCCGTAAGGTTATTCTCAGAGATTAATAATGAATGAATACGAAAGGTTATTCACCAACAGGCGGCAATCCGCTCCGTAAGGTTATTCCCACAATTTAATACATGGAAATAAAAGGCACGTCTTATGAGTAAGGAAGAAACAATATTATTATCGAGAATCAAATAATGATAATCCCTTACCATAGTATGTTTGAATAATGGAAGATGAAAAAGATGGTATCCCTTACCTCAACACGTGACTGGATATTGATTTAAATGAGGTTGATTAACTTGAACAGTATACGTATACTTATAGATCTTCACAAATACCCAAGATGACTTAAGCACACTTAGAGAGAACTTTCACAAGAAGTATTTAGAGAGAGAAAGAAAGAACAAGTAAGGAAGTTTATGAAAAATCCTTAAGTTAAGGCTTCTATTTATAGCCAAAAATCTTATCATTCATTTAATCTAAACCATTCATTTAAAGATCATCTTTTAATCTACACCATCCATTTCAAATATTATATTATCTTTAATCTACACCATTCATTTCATATCACCTAATAATCACCTAACTTTATATTATAAACAAATCAATTTAATTATTCAACAATAATTCACACTTTAATCTACACCATTCATTTCATATCACCTAACTTTATATTATAAATAAATCAATTCAATTATTCAACAATAATTCACACTTTAATCTACACCATTTATTTCATATCACCTAATAATCACTTAACTTTATATTATAAACAAATAACTTTATCAATTCAATTATTATGACTAATTGTTATAAATACAGTATAGTTAGCTCTTAGATATCAAGTCAATAAATTAATGTGTAAGACCCCGAGTTTTATGAAATATAAAATTTAATTTTTCTTCATATATATTTTTTCATGAAACAGTAAGTGGTTAAATTGACGAAATTGAAAGTTAAGGATGTTATGTGCAAATTTTATTTTGTCGGACAATATTCGCTTTGTCGGGGAAATATTCGTTTTGTCGGGGAATATTCGAGCCGTACGACGGCGCCGAAATAACAATTTATTGGTGGACCCCACAACGGAATATTTGTCGGATATAGAAAACGACAGAAGTAACCTTTTTAAATAAAAATAGTCAACGGTGTTAACTGTTAAAATACCGGTAATAAAAGAATAGTAGCATACGGTAATTTATGGTATTTTTCTGTAGCACACGGTATTGCACAGTGTCTCATATTATTGGTCTGATAATTGACACCGTAACTGTTGCGCATCATTTCATCAATAATTATCACTGCATAATATTTTATGTTATCAATTCAATAATTATTGCTACACAGTATTTTGCATTATTGTTACTACACGACATGTTGCATTATTAAACCAATAATTGCCACAGTAACAAATGCATAGTAATTCATATTATTGATCTGATAATCGACACAGTAGTCGTTGCATTATTTTGAATTATCGTTATCACTGTGGTAGAATTATTTTAGTTGTCATATTACTAATTGGTATTTTTGCTTTATTAAAGAAAAAAAAATTTATTATTATTTTTCAAAAATTACTATTCACTACTGGAGTTTACTATTCATTCCCGGAAAGGTACTATTCACTGACGGAAGTTACTGTTCATCTCGGGAAAGTTACTGTTCATCTGCCGACAAAAGTTACTGTTCATTACTGTTCACTTTTTGAAAATTTTAAAGTTACTGTGCAAAGTTACTGTGCAAGTATTGAAAATTTTTAAAAACGTTTGCGCAGCCTCTGCTGAATTTTTTTTTAGTTCACCTACCACGCATAGTAACCTCTTTTCTCCTATAAATAGCTTGTTCAGCTGAATAGAAAAATCACACCTAAAACATAAAATTTTTCTATAAGAATTTTATGAGTTTTCTCTGATAATAGTAAGGCTATTTTGAGTGTTTGAAAGCCAAAAGGAGTGCAGGAATTTTTCAAGTAAGTCTTTTATTAAAGAGTAGTAATTTCATAAATTCCTATATTTCACGGTATTCACAAATCTTCCTTTAGAAGACTCTTCTATTAGAAGATTTATTTTTAAAAGCTTTCTTTGGAAGATTTATTTTGGAATATTATTTTTAAAACTATTTTAAAGTTGGTATTTTATACTACAAAAATTATGTTAAATATATATAATTTTGATAGTTCATAATATATGAGTTATCATACACTTTGAAGTTTACATGTTGTAATTACTAATTTTATTATAAATATATAGGTTGATCAATCTCATTTAAATCAATATCCAGTCACGTGTTAAGGTAAGAAATGTCATTTTTTTTACACTCTTGAACTTGCTACGGTAAGGGATATTATTTTCTTTCATACTCCTAAATCGAAACTTATTATGGAATTATTGCTTCTATAATTCCTGAAAATATTATATGTTCCATAATAGTTGAACTTCGTTATTTCAACTGAACCTTCCTATTTTCTGAACCTTTCTATTGAACTGTAACCGTTATTCTGAGCTATGGATCTTGAATATCATTTTTAAATTTCACTCTACATCATGTTGACAATTTGGACATTATTTGAATCTGCACAAAGTAAACTTCCGATACTTATTGTTTATCCTGTTCTTCTGTTCATCATTTGTATCACTGTTATTTGTATTAATCATCAAGAATCAAACTGTTGTGAATATCTGTGGCCGGGGGCACAAATGTGATATAATTGTTGAACAGATGATAGGTTAAAGGCGATATACTAGGTTAAAGGCGATACATCTGTTCGGTGTCTTTTATGGCACGTGGTGAATGTTCTCTTTGGCCCGTAGTGCAAAGATGAACTGTTGATTGGTATGATTATGACCAAAGGCTGAATCTGGTATAATCATGACCGTTGGTGTTATATTTGAATATCTTTGGCCCGTAGTGCAAAGATGAACTGTTGATTGGTATGATTATGACCAAAGGCTGAATCTGGTATAATCATGACCGTTGGTGTTATATTGAATGTCTTTGGCCCGTAGTGCAAAGATGAACTGTTGATCTGCATGATTATGATCAGGAACTGTGAATTTTTAGTATCATGATTAATGGTATTTCAGATGATAAAAGTCGATGATGTTTTTACTAAAAAGAAAAGCGAGTGGACATTATAGTCTGCATTATTCTTCTAATAGATTACTCATTCCGCTGCTATTATTGATCTGAACGTTGTTCAAGAATTTAACTACAGTTTTTGATATACACCTTGTATTCTGTTGTATTCTATCAAGAACTCAACTGTTGAAGGCTAATGATAATTTATTCGTCATTATCTTAGTCATGATATTTCTTACTGGGCTATTTGAGCTCACCCTTTTGTTCCATTGTTTTTCAACAGGATATGAGAACGTAACGGGGTTTAACCGGGGAATGGAGTGAGAGTCTGAGGAATAGCTATCGTAGTCTTCACGTGTTGTAAAATAGTGTGGCAATAATAGTGAAGACTTAGTTGTGTATTATTATACACTGTATTGTTGTACGCTGTGCTTTGTTGTAATAATTTTGTTGTAGTCTTTTGACGACTCAAGTTTGGGCTGTGTGGGCTCAGATTTGGGGGCGTCACATAATGAAATACAACTGTTTAAATAACATCATAATAGAGATAACAATAATGTAAAATAAAGCATACGTTACTGTGTAATGACAATTATTGATTCAATAATGTGAATTACTGTGCATATGTTACTGTGACAATTATTAGGTTCAATAATTTTAAAAACAGTGCAACAACAATTATTGACTCAATGATATAAAATACAGTGTAATGACAATTATTAAATCAATAATGCAAAATACTGTGTAACAACAATTATTGAATTGATAATATAAAATATTATGCAGTGACAATTATCGATGAAATGATGCGTAACAGTTACGGTGTCAATTATCAGACCAAAAATATGAGACACTATGCAATACCGTGTGTTACTGTAGAGTACCGAGTGCTACAGAAAATACCAATAACTACCGTATGCTACTATTCTTTTATCACCGGTATTTTAACAGTTCCGTTGACTATTTTTATTTAAAAAGGTTATTTCTGTCGTTTTCTATATCCGACAAATATTCCGTTGTGGGGTCCACCAATAATTTGTTATTTCGGCGCCGTCGGACCAAACGAATATTCCCCGACCAAACGAATATTCCCCGACAAAGCGAATATTGTCCGACAAAATAAAATTTGCACATAACATCCTTAACTTTTAACTTTATCGATTTAACCACTTACTGTTTAAAAAAAATATCTATATGAAGAAAAATTAAATTTTGTATTTCATAAAATTCGGGGTCTTACAGCTTTGGAGGCAATTCTTCGTTCGAAAAAAAGGGAAACCCATTGAAAATAAGGTAATCACATTCAATTTCAACTATGTAGAATCCAACACATTTCCAGATCTACCACCACCTTCATCACCCACACTAGTTCCCCTACCCCCACTTCAATTTGGCATAACCACAACTCATTTCCCTGCTACCAACATATCTGCACCAACCTTAAATCAATTTTCTAAACCTGGTTCTAACAACCGAAACCAGTACAACATGTCTGCTTCATCATATACATACTCCTCCTCCATAGCCTCAGTAACTAAACCAACTGTCAAGCCCCTTCTTGTAACCTTGACCAGCCCTCTACCACCAAACATCACTTCTTCATGTGACCAATTGACTAGAGTACTAGCAATACAGGATTATAGTGTTCCTTTATCTGGTAATAATCCATGTGGATTTATTCAGGGCTATGAAGAATTTTTCAAAGTAAATCTTATGACTGAAGTAGATATAATTCAATACGTAATGCAGGATTTTGAAGGAGAAGCACTAGAATGGTACTATCAGTACATTGAAGAAAAATTCTTAGATACATGGACTTTGAGCTGTTGGGAGGACTTTGTTATCAATCTATATGAAAGGTTTGCAGGTGAGCATTAGGTGTTTGTTGAAATGCCTGAAACAAATCAAAATCAACTAAAGATGCAGCAAGGTGGAGAGTCATTCGTTTTTTAGCCGGGAGATCGTAAGGATCTAATGGAACATGAAGATAGTGTTTGCGAGGATTCTCAAGCAACGATGTCAGAACCAAATTCTGCCATTGTTGCTGTTAAAGATAGCTTGAAGGATGCCATAAAAGAATTGTCATTTGGAGCTAGTGCCTCAACGAAGGAAGCTCAAATCCAAATCACAGAACGCACATTTGAATCCGATGACTATACTCTTGAGCTCGATGAATCGTTTTTAAGGTTCTTTACAATGTATCCCACGTGTCAGTTATCCAGAATACCAATTAGCTGAGGTTAGATGAGTATGCAGACCGGTCTGATAGTGTGCTTAAGTTTGAACATTTTGACAATTTCACTCTTGCATCTTCATGGGAGAGGTTCATATCTGAAATTGAGGCGGCTTGTCTACAATGGTTGGCTGATGGTCTCAAAAATTTATTGAAAAAGAATGTTGTTTGTTTGGGGATCTCAAAGAACTTATACAAGGTGAAGTCTGAGTTAAAGTATCTCATGATCGAAAAGCTATTGTATGGATTATTACTTAGAAAGCAGCAATGATGGAAACATCGCACACTGGAATTTTAATTTGCATAATCTGCAGTGCCCATTTGGGGTGAAAGAGTTTATAGTGATTGCACCTCAAAGTGCAAGTGGTGTGGTTCTTGATGCACCTGAGGATAACAAACTTCCGAGTGTTGTTGTCATTGCTTTGTCAAATAATTCCAGCTTTGTCAAAGAAGATTTTGATGGGGAATGTGACAGACCTTCATTGTCTGGTTCTGTTTCTATATCCCAGCTTGTTGTGACATCTGCTGCTTTAAAACCTAAGGATCTTAGCGAGAAGGGATCAACTAGTGTTGTGGGGTCTATGATGCTACTAAATTCATGCCAGTACATGCATGCTCCATTCACCTATGATGTACCAATTATGACCGAAGACATGCATAAAGAACAACTTCAAGTTACTGAAGCTTTTGGTGATTATTTTAGCTTCTCTGCTCAACTAGAGAGGGATATCTTGTCGTCAGACATGTCAGCATTCAAAGCTATAAATCCAGATGTTGTTTTTAAAGATTTCATTCGATGGCATTCACCTAAGGATTGGGAGAATAATGACACTCAAGAGAGTGCAGGATCCCAAAGTGATGCAATGGATCAATTGAAAACCAAGTGGCCACCTCGAGGAAGGCTTTCTGAGAAAATGTCTGACACTACAAATTCATGGCAAAAAATTTGGAATGATGCACCTGCTTTGATTGTTTCTAGGCAGAGGCCGATTCTGGATCCATATGGAGAAGGAAAAAGGGTATTTCATTATTTAGAAACATCTCATCCACATCAACTGCTGGAACAAATGGTTTGTACTGCTTTTAGAGCAGTTGTTGACACTAGCGAAACTTTTTCTTTTGCCAAGAGTCAAAGAAGATTTTGATGGGGAATGTGACAGGCCTTCATTGCCCGGTTCTGTTTCTACATCCCAGCATGCTGTGACATCTGCTGCTTTAAAACCTAAGGATCCTAGCTGAAATGGATCAGCTAGTGTTATGGGGTCTATGATGTTACTAAATTCATGCTAGTACATGCATGCTCCATTCACCCATGATGCACCAATTATGACTGAAGACATGCATGAAGAACAACTTCAAGTTGCTGAAGCTTTTGGTGATTATTTTAGCTTCTCTACTCAACTAGAGAGGGATATCTTGTCGTTAGACATGTCAGCATTCAAAGCTGTAAATCCAGATGCTGTTTTTAAAGATTTCATTCGATGGCATTCACCTAAGGATTGGGAGAATAATGACACTCAAGAGAGTACAGGATCCCAAAGTGATGCAATGGATCAATTGAAAACCAAGTGGCCACCTCGAGGACGGCTTTCTGAGAGAATGTCTGACACTGCAAATTCATGGCAAAAAAATTGGAATGATGCACCTGCTTTGACTGTTTCTAGGCAGAGGCCGATTCTGGATCCATATCGAGAAGGAAAAAGGGTACTTCATTATTTAGAAACATCTCATCCACATCAACTGCTGGAACAAATGGTTTGTACTGCTTTTAGAACAGCTGTTGACACTTTTAATAAGACTTCTTTTAGTGGCTTAAAGAATATGACAATAAAAATAGGGCAACTTTACCGTATTATGGCTTCTATATTAAAGCTTTTACAAATAAATCTTATATCTGCTGACAGTGAGTTTACTGAGGAAAGCAGACAGCTTTGTGTAATATTTGAATATGTTATGAAGTTGCTAATTGTTGCGGCGTCTCTTGATCGTAAGTTTGTGCAAGCCCCACATATATCAGAGGCAATATTCAACGACTTCAATCCTTGGGGACAAGGATCATTTCAAGCGATGGGGAATTGTTAGGAAAAGGTGCAGGAGAGTACCAAAAAATAGCAGTCAGAGAGACATGTATGTTATGGCAACTTAGACGCAACGTTCCTGTTAAAACAGATAAGTGGCATGATAGCGTTTCATCCAATTAATACAGTAGCTTCAACGACATCGTTTCAATAAGTTGTCTGTATAAGTTGTTAACTTATTGTTGCAGGAGACACGTGTAATGTTTTCAGTGGGTAGGTGTGTTAGGCTTGGATTATAGTTTGTTAGTTTAGTAGCATATAAGGCTGTATGATCGTGGAATAAAGCATGGAAAAAATTATCTAAAATTTTAATTCCTTTCAATTATGTTATTTCCTTTTTTGTTTGTTATTTCCCTGCTTGCTATTTTCCTCTTCATGACACCTTCCCACAGACGGCACCATTGTTTCCGAGCATCGAGCACCAAGCTCCAACCTTCGAGCACCGACCCCAGACCTCCAAGCAACGAGCTCCAACCCCCTAGCGCAGACTCTGGACCGTCGAACTCCTACCTTCGAGCACCGACCCCGGACTTCCGAGCTCCGAGCACTGACTTATGAGCACCGAGCTCCAACCCTTACCCCCAACCCCCAAGCTCCGACCCCTCGAGCTCCAACCCTCAACCCCCGAGCTCCGACCCAATCCGCTGCTGATTCCATGGTTAGAAAGTCCTCCCCCACTAAAGTTTCTAATAAACCAACAAAAAGAACTCCCAACCAAACCTCCAATTCTCTAATGAAAAACTTTTGTTAGCAAAACATTGAATTTCTTATTTGGACTAATAGCCATACATGTAACACGTGATCACAAGCATTATAATTATATTATAATATTTAATAAAAGGAAACAACTTAGCTTTAAATATAAACTCCTCCTTAATGTCAGAGACACAGCTCCACTGCCACAATCTAAAACTCGATTCATTGTTTCTCCCTTATTCACCATAAAATTTGTTTAATTTTTTTTTGGTTATTTGAAATTACTGTGGTCGTGCCCTCCTTTTAGCGTCAATGTTAACGTCCGATTTTGTACGCTTGACGAAATCACCAAAATGATAGCCCAAAAAGTACGCTAATATATGCCGGAAATATAGATTATGCGATGGTATATCACCACCCTTCGATATTTACCAATGTGTATAGATGATGTTTGTTGCCCAACGTTATATATCAATATAACTCTAAACATATCTCTGTCTATATATCGATGTGTGTCGGCATCTATCAAGATGATGGATTGTGATTGAATTATATATTTGGGTTTGAATGTTTTATGTATTATTTTTAATAATCATCATCCTCCTTGTGGTGCATCTCTATCTTTTTTTCCTCTGCAGACATGATAATTTATATCAAGGGTATTAATGGAGGTGGAATAAAAGAGTCACAAGAGTTATTTTTTCCTCCACTAGCACACACCGCAAGGTAACTTTTCACTACTTGAGCACCATCAAATATTTAAGTGTGAGTCACCATCTCAGATATTTATATCCCAACAATTAACATGCAAATAACTATTTTTTATCGAAACATTTCTTTTGATTAAGCAGTCCCCAGAAGTTAAATAAGCTATCGTGCTTAGAATAATACATTAGTATTGATAAGTAAAAAAACAAAAGACAGAGAGTAAAAATAACTTACTAGCTATAACAGTACAATAAATCGAGAAATAAATTATTTTATTATTGAAGTAAAACAGAGGCAAAAACAACCTTATTTAATAATGTATGTTATTGAAATAAAGGAAACAACTTATTAAATATAATACCACCTAATTTCTTAAATTAGATATACATTATTTTTTTAGTTCATTTTAAAATTAACGATATGTTTTTAAAAATTATTCTAAAATTAGGTGTACATAGTAATATGGATGTAAAATTTATGTTTTGTAAACAAAAAAACTTTAAAAGTTAAATTTGTATTTTTAGTTTTAAAATAAAGAGCGGTAAAAAGGAGTGAAAGTTAAATTTTAAAACATAAAAAAGGGGGAAAGTGATAAAGATGGGTGAAATAAAGAGCCAAAAAAGATACGTTTTTAAAGATTTTTCTAAAATTAGGTATATGTAGTAATATAAATGTAAAATTTATGTTTTGTAAACAAAATTTTTTTTAAAAGTTAAAGTTGTATTTCTAATTTTGAAATAAAAATGAGAAAATAAAGAGCGGTAAAAAAGGGTGAAAGTCATAATTTAAAACATAAAAAAGGAGAAAAGTAATAAAGATGGAGAAATAAAGAGTTGAAAAAGATATGGTTTTAAAGATTGTTCTAAAATTAGGTATATATAGTAATATAAATGTAAAATTTATGTTTTGTAAACAAAAAAACTTTAAAAGTTAAAATTCTATTTCTAATTTTAAAAGAAAAATGAAAAAATAAAGAGAGATAAAAAAGGGTGAAATTCAGAATTTAAAACATAAAAAAGGAGGAAAGTAATAAAATGGGGAAATAAAGAGCCAAAAAGATACGTTTTCAAAAATTGTTCTAAAATTAGGTATATATATATAGATGTAAAATTTATGTTTTGTAAACAAAAAAAAAACTTTAAAAGTTAAATTTATATTTCTGATTTGGAATAACTATGGGAAAATAAAGAGCGGTAAAAAACCGGAGCCGAAAAAAGGGTGAAAATCAGAATTTAAGACATAAAAAAGGGGTAAAAAGGGCCCAACCGGGTTCGAACCGGTGACCTCTTGATCTGCAGTCAAATGCTCTACCACTGAGCTATAGACCCTAGATGATTGTAGATAACCTAATCACTATACATACCCTTTCTGCCTCTCCAATTCTCCCAAACTCCCGGTCGCTCCTTTGACAAAAGAGCAGCCCAAAAAACGGAAAAGCAAACATGGCTACATGGCCGTCGCAGCACGGTATCATGCTCGCCGTTTATCTTATCTCCTCATATTTTGGTGATATCGTCGCTGTAAGTACTTCTCTTTCTCTCTCTTTACTACTGATTGCTTGCTATGAATATGCCATAAAAGATTAAACTGAGATGTCTACTCTTCAATTTTGTCTTTTTAATCGTTTTATTAATTTTTCCCTGTAAGTAAACTGATTCTAATCGATTTGTTGAATATTTTTGTTTTATATTGCAATGATGTCTACAGAAAGTTTGTGAATGTCTTCTTCGCAAAGGAACCCTACCGCTTGGACAGATTATCAAATTCACCGAGCTCAGTAAACAGAACGTGGTTAATTCTCTCCTCGTTCTTATTCAACACAATTGTGTTCAAGCCTTTTCTATCCAAATAGAAGGTACTATTTAAAAATCCTAGAAGTGGAATAGAAACTCAAATAATTATCTGATATATATGGTCTGACTTTAGTTCTACAAATTCGGATAATTGCATGTTTAGGGTTAACTAATTGCAGTATAAAATTCATAGTTAATATATATGAATGCAGGTAATTTTGGAGATGCGCCTAGGATTGTAACTCAGTATATGGTGTTGTTTGACAACATCATCCATCACATGAGGTTTCCAAAATTTATTGCAATTGTATCTGAGGAGCTGGGTAAAGAGGTGAGTTTGATGTGGATTTTATGATTGAATATTAGTGTATATTTTTTGTAGTTAGGTTTGACTTGTGAATATTGATTGATTGGGTTTTGTTTTGGTTTTGGTTTTGGTTTTGGCTTTGGCAGTGTGAAGAGATTTTTGAGGGGTTGCTTCAACACGGTAGACTTTCAATAAATCAAATTGCAGATAGGCATAAGGAGACATCAAGTCTCGATGGAGGCAAGTTTCAAGTGTATATTTCCATTGTGTTCAATTGAGAAGTTATCCTCATTTTTAGTAATCCTCGCAACAACCTTAAAGCGGGCAATTAATCAAAGTTGTAGAAAAACAGTAGAAAATCTGCAAATTTAAATTCTTGATGTGAGGCTTTATTAGGCTGGATATGAGCTAATGGCTTTTCTAGTATAATTTTGGTGATACATAATACTGTTTGGTGTATTATTTCAACTTACAAATGCTGTCATAATTACCTCAGCTCTATTCAGTTATATACTATTTTGAAGGAAGAGCTAGAAGCAGTTCTAGGTATATCAATAGTACACCTTAAACTGTATAATCAATGGATTGGACTATATGCCTAATCTAGAGACTTAACTGTTATAGATAGTTATGCCTAACTAACTACCATGACATGTGGTCCGTATATCTAACATAGAGTCTCTGTTTCCTTAATTACATATTTTTCTTGAAACCCTTCCCCACTCTGAAAGTTGGCGAGAAAGTACATGTGACTGTGAGTTTATGTTTATATAAGATGAGAAATTAAAGTATTTTCATGTAGTTTGAAAAGAATATAATATCAAAAATATGTAGCTATGGGAAACGTGCATACAACGACCCATATAAAATTATTCCCTATTTTCATGTCAGCAGAATTCTGTTGTATGAATTGGATTTCTTCCGCTATTGATTGGAATGCGGGTTTGGTTTTCGTTAAAGAAAAAATAGGCAGCTTTTTATAGGGGTCAGTTTGTTATTTATTCATTTTGTTTCTTATAATTAAATAAATAAATATTTAATAATCCATTTCATTTTTGTTTGATGATTAATATATTATTAAATCCAATCTTTAACATTTATTTCTTCTTCTTTCTTCCCCTCCATTAGTGGAAAGGCATTTTATGCTCTTATTTTCTTTTGTTAAAATTCATTACGTTGTTTATCCAGGAAATTCTACAGCTTTGGAAGCTTTACACGGTAGTTTTAATAAACTTGTGAATGCCCGATATGTGGAACGTTGTCCTGCTCATGAACCATTTCTTGCTCCACCAGCTGAAGAAGAAACTCCTGCAAAGAAAAGAGGTGCTAAATCCACCAAGGTAGTTGTCTCTTTCGACCAAGTGTATGGTCTGATGAATTTTTTTATTTTTTTTGTGGTAACAGGAAAACTTGTGACTTACACAAACGGTAGTGGCTACTTTTGATGTTCAGACTGCCTTGTGTCTTTTCCCCCAATTATTCTGTCTGGCAGAAGACTCGTAATTCTGTTAAGGTTTTGACTGTGAAATTTTGTCTGGAAGCTGTAGAAAATTTTGCGTGACTACAGCTTAGATTAATGATCGAGAATTATGTTCCCTTATAAAACTTTCTTGCAGATTTTTGTAAAACACTACATGTGGAAAGGGTGGACTTAGTTGAAGATTCACCTTCCATTTCTTCTTGTTAGATGTTGAAGAAACTCTTTAGTAAGGGGTAGATATGACCTTGGTTCTAATCAGTAGCTTGTCTTTTTATAGGTGGTAGTATACTGTAGATACTACATCTGAAATTTTAATGCTATTATCATAATCATCATTAATATTATTGGCTAAGCATATTCAAGTTAGCGTCTTAGTTTCTTATTATTTATCATCGCTAATAGGATACTTTCCATTTACCTACTATTCTGGGAAAAATTGCATTTTTTGGATCCTATATTGGTAAATGAATAATGATTGCAGATGGCAGAAGAGACTCTCGAGGCACGTGCTTTGGCAGAAGCAGCTCCTATGGATTCAGTTAGATTTTTAGTTGAAACAGATATATTGACTGATGTCCCTGGGCAAAGTAGCAATGAAAATCCCACTAGTGTGACAGTTGGAGAGAAGGTTGATCTAATGAATTTACTCCAAGATACATTTTTTAATCAAACAGGTTGATTAATATGTTGTCATTTACAGCGTAAGCAAGATAGCATGGAGTCGGATACAGAAACATGGGCTACTAATAAAAAGAAAGAAGTTCTGTGGCGCGTCAATTTTGAAGAGTTTGTACGATGCCTCAGGCATAAGGTCAGTCTCTCTGTGAGTTGTTAATGTAAAACCAATGACAACATTCTTTTGATTGCTGAATATTTTTATACTCTGATCCTAGTGTTAGAATTGATTTCTGCATACTGCATCTCATATGGATAATCAATAAGACAGTGATAGGCCTGATGACCATAATGAGGCTCTGTAGTTACTAGTTATGCTTGCTATGTGCTATTATGAAACTTCTGTTCTTTGAAACACTTTAATTAAGTGGAAATTCACTCATTTGGCTTGCAGATGTTTTAATAGTAACTAGAGTTTTGACAGACACTGCAGATTTGTCTATCTAATCTTCAGCATAGTTTTTGCCTCATTTCTTCCATTCAACTCTATCCAGAGAAATAAACTGATTATGAAGGTTTCATAAACATGTTGCTAAAGTAAGATTTGCGTAATTAAGAATATGAAACACCTGTAATCACAGTTGCAATTTTTAGTGATTGTCAGACTCTTCACGGTTTAAATTTGTTGGAGGTAATACCATGATGGGACGGCTGGACGAGGCTGTCCAGAAGAGCACATTTTTTCTCTCCTTTTTTGTTGTTTTTTTCTCTTTTTTTTTTAATATAAAAGCAAACGAAATGGTGCACACCTATGTCATACTCTTCTTTGGACTATCTCATTGCTGAATAAATGTGATGATATCCGAAGGGGCTCCTTTTGCTCTCTCTCTCTCTCTCTCTCTCTCTCTCTCTCTCCCCTCTCTATATGGGTGGGTATGCGTGTTTGTGCTGTGACACAGATTACATTATTCCTTTCGTAAAATTGTCTTTATTTTCTTTATTAATTGCATGAACTTCAGAATGACCCAGACTCCTCTACTATTTGGCTGCTTTCTTCTAAAGGGCCACTTGTTAAATATTGTCAGAATATTATGCATTTCCAGCAGAACCTACATATATGCAAAAAGATTCCTCAATATTAAACTGTTTAATAAGGGCCATCATGCTCCATATGACGTCTAAAATCATATCTCAAAATTTTCAACTCTAAGCGTCCCTAGGCCTTGATTTTTGATCACCTGCTGAAAATCACGATCTTATCGGACTTGTACCTCTCAACTGATGTATTTGTGATCATAAGCCATGATAAGACCTTTGATTTCAGTCCTTTAGGACTGTGAGCTTATTACTCAGCTGAATGCCTTTGTAGAACCTTTTCATGAAGGAATTGAAACTGGCCTCATGGGAAGAGGCAAGTACTCAATCAGCTTGGCCTTTGTCTCATCAAATGCATAAAATTTATATTCTGGTGAAGAAGTCCCGATGTTACTTTGACTACGTTGTATTCTCGAAGGAGATCTGACAAGGTTTTGAGTGACTTATTGGCTTTCTTTTAGCTTGCTAAAGACCCATTTCGCCTTTGTCTTGACAGTATTTGAGAAAGTAGTGAGGTCTTCAATGATGTTGTGCCCACTTTCATAGGAGCTCTCTATATTCTGCTCTGCCCTCTCCAGCTTTCTTCCTCTATTGAAGAACTGTCGTCTAGTCATTTGACAATTCATGCCATTTTGAAAATCTAAGCAAAAACAAGACGTCTAATTCTTATCCTTGTCAGTATCAGTATATTATGCTCTGAAAATTATCGGTGTTGCCATAAGCATATGGATAACTTCAATTGTTTAATTTCATAGATTATAGATAATATTTGGAAGTGTCTGTCCATATATCTATATTGGTGTATATATGTGTGTGTGTCTGCGTATGTGTATATATTTATTTGTTTATCTTACACAAACACACATATTGGTGTATATATGTGTGTGCTTGTGTGTGTATATATATTTATTTGTTTATCTTACACAAACACACATGTTTTCAAGCAATACACAGCCCTATATTCTTTGGAGTATTTTATTCTGTCTATACTTCTTTGGTTGTATGAAATATGATTGGTAGAGTCAATCAAACCATCTAGCTTAAATTGGCAGGACCATGATATGATATCCAATGAAATTTTGTATGCTTGTTTTAATTAATAGTTTTTGAAGTCTTTTGTTGTAAATTATATATATATATATATATATATATATATATATATATACATTATTCCTTATAAAACCTCACAATGTGCTATGCATGATCTATCTATTTTTATAGCATTGCATTGAAAATGTCCAAGCACGGCTGGACACTGGAGCTGCCACTGTTTTAGGGGCAGTTCTGGAGGCAACTAGAACAGCAGAGACTAAAGTGAAAATGGAAAGTTCAGGTGATCCAATATCTGCTACAATAGTTCTATTCTTTTAACCTTTAAATTATGTCCTTGGGGTTTGATAATATATAATCAGATTATTTCGTTTGCAGAACATTCGTAAATACTCTGTCCATCCTCTAAAGAATGTCACAAGTACTTCTTTCATGCTAGTTAAGAAAGTTGATCTTTGACTATTAAAGTGCTAGTTTATAACACAATTTTCTATATTTATCTTCTGATATTGTAACATAGAAATAATGCTTGTACTTACAGCGGGTCCCTTTAAAGAATGTAGTCTCTTTTGTATTTCCATTTGGTTGAGTTTTAAAGAATGGCATTCATTTGTGGATAGGAGAGAAGTGTACATGTGACAATCTTTGAAGGATGGAGGGAGCAAGTAAAATTGGAGGAGCAGAAACCACAGTCAATAAATGAATGTTGCATATGGTAGATTATATGGTGGGCAACAGCTGTTGATAGCTATTAGGATTTGATGGTATGAGGTGGAATTTTCAGACATGGGTTGTTGGGTAGGCATCACATCAGAAATCTGAAAGAAACAAAAAATAAGTACTGTTATTCTTGTATTAAAGGACGTATGTACTACATGAAGGTTTATATAAAGAATTGCGAAAGCATAAACAAATGATGTCTTTAAACTGGTTATTTTTATCGTAGGCATAGTAATGAAGTTTTCAGGCTTGCAGAGCTTCACGTATTAGTAAATAGCACTTTACATTTCTATCCATTCGATTGTTAGGCTTTGTTTGGAACTTGCAAAACGTGGAAGAAATGAAGAAAAAGGAAAGTAATTATAAATCTCAGAAAGGAAAAATCTTTCTCAATGAAGATAAATCTAACCATCAATACTTTTAAAAATATAATACCAGGAACAATGGTAAGATGTAGTGTAAAAAATGAATAAGAAGGCTCTAATAACATTTTAGATTTCACTTCCTTTTCTTTCCTTTTCCCTCGAGTTTTCCAACTTCTGAACGGAGCCTTAGAGAATAGAGATTATTTACAATTTGTTGCATCCCAACTATAATTGAGCTAGGACTTTCTCATAATATTTATATTACCATTATTTGCAGTTCCCTTGTCTATTAATGACATTATTCAAGAGTTGATAAAGAACGAAGAAGGTCGCAGTATGAATGCAGACCGAGTCAGAGCATCCCTCGCGCAACTGGGATGTGATATTCCCAGTATAACGGGGATAGATGAAACATATAGTATTGGTACCATATTGCATTTCATCTAGTCCAGTTTATTTCTTCTGTAATCTATAGACGGAAACTTAGTTTGTTTTGAAATTTTACTAAAGCTTTGACTGATTGAGTATTGTTTAGTCTCAACTGCCACAATTATTTGTCTTACAGATTTAAAAAACATCATTGAACTGGCTCAGAATCAAGAGGTTTTTGTTTTATTTCCTTCTCGGTTTAGGGCTATTTTTTGATATATAAAAAGAGCTAGTTTTACATTTGCAGACGAAAGTCTAATCATATCTCTGATGCTGCAGGTGGAATCTATTGTGCTGAAAAGATATGGGAGGGAAGCTTGTAGGATGTTCAAGTTACTGTCACAGACACCTCACCTCATAGAGACTGACATGGTAATGAATATTATCTCCAATACTAAACTGAAGTAGGTGAAGGAATATAAGATTAGTCTGGCAAGATGAACTTCCAGAGAGTAGAATATGTGACGAAGGACATCCCAACTTTTCCCTGTCAAGGCAATACATACTCCTTACTAGGTGGAGTCAAAGAGAAAAAAGTTCTATAAGAAAAAGGGAAACACAATAGGCACTTCCCGCTTGTGAAAAGGTTATTCAAACAACTTCCCTCAATTCTAGTTTTCACATCACCTACCGGAGTCCAAATAAAGAAAGATGTAGATAGAATGTCTCAACAGGCAAGCCTATATTAATCATATTCCTCCAGCTTAAATAGAAATAAACCTATTTCCAGCAGTCAAACCCTTTGCCACTCCCTTCACAATGGGATCCCAAAAGGATCAACACACACTAGTTCTTTCATATTTAAGCTGGATATTTGTTCAAGTTTTTTAAGTAGACTTATCCGTGCTTCCTAGATTCAAATATTTGTTTTGTTTCTCTTTGTGTTTACTCTTAACGAAATTCATAGGCTTTTCTGTACCTACTTAACTCACATAGTAATTATAGTCCGGTTTTTGCTCTCTATTAATTGCCAGCTTGTCGGTTGTGCATATTAATGCTGTATAAAACAGATTTGTTTAAAATTAAGTTACATGCTTGTGTGTATTTGCATATCCTCATGTCTAATTTATGTATTGTTATGCTGCATTTCCTGTGAATTGACTAGATTTAGGTTCACTAATGTCAAATTTATTTTCCTACTGTTTTCCAAAATGTAAATGGTGTGTTTGTTTGAAGTCATGCGGCTTGTATGCTTTTAAGGTTGAGATGAAAAAAGAAGAATGGGTAGTCATTTTATTTTTTTAAATGAAGTACGTTTTGAAATAATAGATCAAATGACTCGAGAAGAGTATGTCAGTATTAGTTCACGGTGTTTGATTTTTGTAGATTTCACATGCCACATTTGTTGAAAAGAAAGATGCAGTCAGGATTCTTCATCATCTATGGAAAGATGATTACTTGCATATGGAGGTAATTTATACTGCCTGTTCTTTTGTGTTTTCTCCTCTGTTGGTGAACTTGCAGATATAAGAATTTTTTTTGTTGTTGCATGTAAATAAAGATTACTTTCCTGCAATAATTTCACATAACTGCAATAATCAAATTGCACAAAAAGAATATTGATGCCAAACACAATCATCTGAGGAACTTGGTCTTCTTTAAACCTTTTCTTCTGTATCCGAAGGAGTTTATTACCCTATTTGCTTTAACTGCTCAGTAGCTTAGAAATTGGAGAGACATATAACTTATTAGTATGCTGCCTACTTTATGCTTAATTCTGAGTTTTATGACACTCAGAATGGGTGAATTTCTTTTTGCAACATATAGTTATAGGAGATAGTCAGCAGTGTTCTACTTTGTGCATGCAAGAAGTACAAAATGTAGAAGAGTACCACATTGTATCCACAAAGTACCTCTTTTTTTCTTCAGCAACTGCTAAGCTCCCACAGACCCTAGTTATAAAGGTGTTTTACTTGCAGCTCATAGCCCATCTACTAGTCAATTGATGATCACAGATTTATGTTTGCTTAGTTGCAGTATGATTGTCATAAGCCTGTTTTCCATATTTATGATACTTTATCATTCCTGTTGCAGGTCATGGAAAAGCTAAATAATAAAAAAGATAAGTTCTTATTGTGGAAAGTAAAAAAGCCTGCACTTTGGGAACATATTCTAGATGACATGTACCATGCTGCCTTAAATTTGCGACTACGAATTGCTTACGAACATGAACAAGAAAAAGAGGTTAGTAAAATATCCGAAATTATTCTTTTTCTTCTTAATTTTTTATTGAACTGACTCCCATTATGTTATCTTTGTTGCCTTAATTATTGATTTGAAAAATTAACTGTGTTTTCACCGTCTCGCCTTGTCCCTTGGTGATTATGCTTGTGCACTTTAAACTAGAGTTTCCATATACTGTATTAGTACTTGTGTTCCGGATATGGTAATATATCCTACTAATACTATGAGTTTAACATACCCAAATATTTCTTTGTTATTTTACCTATAGTTGCAGAAATATCAATATTTTAACTTAGTATTGGATGTTCAAACATTAAAATTGTACTAAATTATGTATAGAACAATCAACTTGTTGATTCAGCTTAGATCTTCTATAAAAGCTTAGTTTTATTGTATTTAGATTCTAAGAGAATTATTAAAATTGTAAACTATCTAAAAAATACTACTAATTATAAGTTTTTGCTCTTTTCAAAAGTTAAATAAATCATATTAATTTTGAAATTAGAAAGTCTTTATTTTGAACTGAGGAAGTATAATATTCATTATGACACTGAAACGTATAATTTGTATGCCATTTTGCGCAGATTGTCCAGATTCCAAGAGAAAAGCTTGTAGGAGACTTGGAGAAAAGATACAAGAGACTCAGAAAGATTAGGATTGTTTTAGAATCTTCTCTAGTGAAGCTTGACGATGCTCTCATGCTTTTCCACGACTTCTAAGTGGTTTGGCAAAAATATTTATTTTATCTTTTATATAAAAGTTTATGGTTCTTCTTAATCTTAAAATAATAAGTCATATTTTTAATGGTACTTTGGGAATTAATTGTCCAGCAAGCCACTAGATGGAGTTTGTTTTTCATAATTGAAGTGAGGCCTAAATTTGGAGATTAACAAGTGCAAACGACCTGCCAAGTACCAACTCGTTACTACAATTCACTCGTTAGTTTTTCTGTGCCTCTCCATCTACGTAGAAATATATGCGACCTTCCTTCTGTCCGTAGGCATCCAATTAATTAGTAATTAACTATAGGAAGGTCTGTATATCAGAAGTTAGTGGGAAGGTGGTCTGCCCGTCTGTCTTGTCACTATGCTTGATGGAATGATCAACGTCCTACCTACCAAGAGTCTGTGTCAGCAAATTAATATGCCATTGTTGCAAGTGCATCATTTTTTAAAAGACGGAAATTCCCAATTTCTCTTGGAATCTGGACGAGTAAATGAGATAACCATCTTTTTACCAAAAACGGAGCCGGCACCTTGATTCACAAACAGCCGTAAACACAAATTTGCACTATGAGAGTACGAGACAATGTGAACAAAATTATATCCAATGGGGGCTATAATTTCTTTCCTTTTCAAACAGGCAAAGTTATGGAACAAAATAATCGGTGTATTTACGTTTTCAACGGAATGTCAATAAGAACAAAAGAATCGATGTATTCATGTTTTCACACTAAACCACTTCTACATGTAGCCATGTATAACCCTGTAATTTTGGCTGGACTTGCGCACTCTGAACAACTTCTTGTCTGTGACTGTCACAATCTGCTCGGAATTCCTTTCAGCACTATTACCAATTTATGATTTGCAAAGGCTACTGCGATATGACTCCTTCGTTGCCCCATAGTATACAGCAGGTGTTCGGTTCGTAAAAGTAATAAAGTTCAATCCAGAAACTGATCCACCCACAATATAAGAACCCTGTAGCCTGCCATCTTCAAGTTTTTTCCCTGAGCTGATAGGAGGGTGTGAAAGCTTCTTTTCGGCTGTTTCATCAGGGACTCGTTTAACTTGATGGCTCTCTTCTTGTGTTCCCTCTTGGCGTAGTCCATTAAAGTGTTCTTTTCCCTGGTTTCTTTCAGGCGATGGAGGTCGACATGCTGCCTTCTCACTTTTCCCTCTTTTGTTTCCCTCAATTTGCATCTGTTTGTAAAAACCCATCACAAGCTTCATCCCTGAAACACACGAGTATTTAATGATTATCCATGTTATAATAAATATCACGTGATCACCAGAAACCTACAAAAAGTGAAAAAGTTGGCCTAATTATAAGTGACCGCACAAGAAGAGCAGGAGATAGATAACCTAGTGTATCATCCCTACGTTTGATTAACAATATAATTATTTAACACAACCAATTTGCATATTCAGTGAATATAAAGGTTAATGACAGGGCAAAAGTGTAGGAGTTTATTATTAAAAAACAAACGAGATGGAAACAAGTATAGGAAAATTTTGACTTTAAGCTTGTGTATATTAAGGATCAAGGACATTTTCATGGCCTGCTTGTTAAACTTAGCCAAACTATCTATAACACTTACATAGATATAAAAACCACACGAACAAGGCATAAATTTTCCCTGCTTTCTCAAGTTAGCTTAGCTGAAGACATCATCTTCAGTCATTTCCATGTCTTAGTTAATTGAGATGTACAAGATATTTGACGAATAACTCACGTGTTCGAATTTCATTAGCCGCTTTACAGTCCCAAAATCCAGGTGACCTGAGAACCTGCAACATGATAACAGATTTACAGTCCAAAGTTTTTTGTTTTTTTTATTTTTTTAAAGTGACAGTTAAAATTTTTGTCGCTTCACAACAACTAGTTCTTACCCGAAGGTTAGATAGACCTAGCGACTGAGATTATGAAATACTCACAACTTATATGCACTAATTATGAATCTCTTTGGAATAATATAAATGGAAGATAAATTAAACAATATACCATAGAAAGAGCTGCTAAAAGCCCTTCCGGGGTGAATTCAATATATGCATAGCTAATCACACAACGAACCCACGCTAGAAAACAGTTCAACCAGAAGATTAAGAGATACATGACTTCTTACAATAACATCATTATGCAAATTAGGACTTTGATATCAATAGAAATATCTCTCTCTCCCTTTGCTTTTTCGAATTGTCATTTGATAATTATATAGCTCTCAATTCAATACAAATTAGGAGATAACTAATATTCTTTCCTAAATTCTACATATATAAACACAAAATTCATTATATGTTAAGAGGACTCTCCAAATTTTTAATTTTTTTTGAAATTATATCAAGTGATCCTAATTTCAGCTAATCAAATCAACCCTTCTTTTGGTTGGAAAACAGAGGTAGACAAAGAAACATACGTGAACATATTGCATAGCCTAAAGATGAACAAACCAACGTATGCCAAATTTCCAACAAAAGGAAAGAAACCCACAAATCTAAAGACAAAATTAATCGAGAAAATTATTATCTTTACCGGGTATTCAAGGGTAATTTCTCACCTCAATAAAAAGGGGACGAAGATCATGAACAAGAGCACGAATATTGAAATAGGCAGAATCGCGGATGCCAACATCTCTTAGCTTTCTCTTCCTTTCGTTCTTCTTCTTCTTGTTATTCTGTGGAGGAAGAAGTGAAGATGGCTGGGGATGTGTTGGGTCTGGTTGAGCTCTGTTCGGAATTGGAGGAGGCGGCATTGTTTTTGAGGTTTCTACAGTAACAGGTTTTGTTTCTCTAATCGATCAATGGGCTAATCATTGGCACCAGGGTTTATAGAACTACTAGCAACAAATTAGGGGTAAATTTATTTAATAAATTAGGGGTATTTTAATTTTTTTAAAATATTTTATTATTATATTAATTTAATAATCCGCGCAAAACAAGGACTTTTAATAATAATTATTTATGTTAAAAATAATTATATTTTAATCTTACATTGAAAACATTATATCAAAAGTGACTAATACATAAAATAAAAAAAAATAAAAAACTATAATAATTAATCGTTTAAAATAAAATTACAAATAAATTTTATAAAAATTGGGAATACAAAAATATTACTCCTAACAGAAAGTGACAATAATATATGTAATAAAATATAGTAATAAATAATATTAAATGAGACTCCTAGAATGACCATGAATTTCCGTTTAGAGTCTACCTTTGATTTTTTCTTTGATTTGTTCACTGAACTTCATTATGGTAGAAAGTAGTATGTTTAGTTTATGAATACGTTGAAAGAACATATAAAGAGAATAAGATTGTATACAGTTATGAATATGTTGAAAGAATATATAAAGAGTATAAGATTGTATATTGCATAGTCAATGAGTTGAGTCCTACCTTGATTCTATTTTATTGTAGTTTATTGATGATTGTTCTTTTTTTTTTTTTTTTTTTGTATCTGTCTAATTGTGACTGATGCTATTTATATTAATTGAAATTTTACGTTACAAGGTGAATAATTTTGTATGTATTAATAATTAAATAAAACTTTTTAATTGCATAGATACATACATTCATTTGTAAAAGTGAATGTATAGAATATTTATATTTTTTAAAATATTAAATAGGTGGATGAACTCATTTCTCATCCTAAATTCATTTATACATATGAATATATATAATATTTATATTTTTTAAAATATCGAACATGTAGATGAACCTATTTTCCATTGCAAATTCATATGTACAGTTGAATGTATAGATCTATTATGTAAAGTTTTTGAACTCATTTTTCATTTCAAATTCATTTGTAAAAATATTAAATATAATAATGACCGTTTAAATTAACTCACAAATTAAAATGAGTTAATTTATTTGAATTAACGAGTAAGCTTGGATGGTCAAATTAATTTATTTCCTTTCCTACTTTTACATATAAGGTATTGATTGGTTAATTATTATTTTTTTATTAGTTACGCCATAAAATATTTAATACCTCATCCTTCAAAATACATTTGATGAGAATCCCAACATTACTCATAAATTATGTAAAGATAGTCGGTAAAATTAATGTTTTATATTATTTAATAACATGTAATATCAATAAATTGGATGATAATTGGGATTTTAAATTCAATATATTTAATTAAACAGTTTTATCATCGTACATAATAATTACATAATTTCTCACCATAATTAAAATTTATTACCATAATTAAAATTTATTTATTTTCTTCTGAGTTTATTTATATGTTATGTTGCTATTAGATAATAGAAAACACTAATTTTACCGATCCTTGTATATTTATTCTTATTTCTTTCACAATCACCATTGCAATTCTCCAATTAAGAGGGTGATTAGAATTAAACAAGACATTCGTTTGGGGACAGTGGGAGTCTAGGCCTTGGCAATTGACATTTCAGCACCATCTTAAAATAAAGAGTAATGCTAATTATTTAAATTTTTTGATTTCAAATAACATATCATTAAATATTTTAATTATAATTTATGACATAATCATAGTGATTATCATTCGTGATGGGGCATATGTCTGAGACACTGAACCATTAGGACGAACTGATTTACAACCCCTTACAGAGCTGGAAAGATTTAATTCTCATATTCTATACTGTAGGAGTATATAGGGAAATTATAAAAAAATGATATTAAAAGAAGAAGAAAAAGGTGAGCGGTAACGCCTATACTATTGAATTGAAGATTAATTTCATAGTCTGACATAATTTCAATAACCAAATAGCTATATACATACCGTGGAACCCAAAAAACACATTCTTTTTAGAGAATTAATATTTTTACAATCAAATTTAATATTTTTACAAGTTAATTTAATATTTTCAAAAGGTCAAATAATACTCACAAAAATATCAATTCCCTCTTTTTATAATTAATAATGAGAAATTTATCTAAATGTTTATTGTAATAATTATATAATAGTTGGTTGAATAGGATAACCAATTATATAAATATTTACTATAATAAATTATATTTTTTAGGCCCAACTATTTTGGATACGATAATTAAAATTAAACTTAATACGATAATAACTTAGCCTTAGTCATCATATTAAAATCTCACCATACGATAATACTGGTACAAAATTTTGATTGGAGCAAGTACCTTATATGGAAAGGTTGTTTATTACTTGCTTGTAAGAAAATATTCCAGTCGTCTAAACTGATTGGAGGGGATGATCACTTGACCTTTAAAGTTGAGCCAAAACATTTAAAAAAGAGGTAAACTTGCAGGAAAGCGCACCAACATCCACCGTCTCTCGTATGAGACCAGATGGGCCCATCCAATTTCACCAAGCAAGGAGAGTTTTAATTCATAAAACTTCTTCTTTGGAGGTTCACCATCATCATGAATTATCTCATTTACCACCTGAACAAACAAAAATGTCAGTCATCAGAAGCCAAGCTTAAGATATAAGCCCCACAGAAACATGATGAAAGCTTAACCAGGGATTTTGTTTACTGGATGCTAAACTTAAATTAATTTAATTAAGTTTAATACTCCTATAAAAATAAAAATAATGATGTGCAAATTTTGAGTCGCATGGGACTGCGGAAAAAAAGATGACTGCAAAAAGTTGCTTCGCAGCGTGGAAACCTTAGGACATCTCAACAGAATCAAGCAGATGTAGAGACATAAAATGAACCATAATACGCAGACTCCAAGCACCATAGTTTCTAATTTCTAAACTATAGTCCCAGAGGAAAATTTGAACTATTTGGCAATCTCGCAACATCAACCAAAACAGTAAGTACCTATTGAAGTCGTGTGTGACATATAATAACTGGACAGATCACAATAGTAGTACCTTCAGTGCAGTACCAAGCCTTCCATTACGTCGCTCACGTGACACCAAGAGAGTGCCATATTTTGAGTTTCTCAATTCCACCCATTTTTGTAATTCTTTGAAGTTTTCTTCAAACAGATCTAGCTGGACATCAGAGTCTGGAGCAGATTTTGGACCTTCAGTTGCCGCCAGCTCTGAAGACTTCTCACCCTGCTTTAGTAATCAGTGCAAAGAAAAGTTATACACCAGCAGTAACAGTAATAAAAGCAACAAAATGCATACTTAGTTGAGGCCAGAATTAATCAGTTAACTTAGAAAGAAAAAGTAACAAAACTGCTGAATAAGAGATGCTGGACATTCAAGTGAAAAAATTGTGTACATGTATCTCTCACATCAGCATGGCTGCGCACGGTAAATAATTTTATTTAATTTTAGCTAAAAAGAGGCACACTCTATAATGTCTAGAATTTAAATTGGGATTATATTAATAATTTGATTCTGTTGATCAGCAAGAAAACCAATTGATAATAAGATATATCACTGGCATTACAACTACTATCAAATTTTTGGGATTATTCGAAACATGCAACACTTGAAACACATATGTTGAACATTTCTGCACAAATTCAAGTGGTACAGTTACTAGTTTATAAAAAAAATCAAGTGGTAAAGTTTAACTATCCAAGAGACTCTGCTTCATTTGTTTGTGGGGTTTACAGATGGAAAGGAAAGGACAATGAAAGGAATTTGTGCTTCCTTACTTTCAATAACAGGGGAAACAGAACACAAAATGAGTGTGTCAAAACTTAAACATGCTAATTTTCTTTTCTACTCCATGATACGTAACAACATCTAAAATTATTTACTTCCAACCTCCTGAAAATATCCACCCTTTTGATGGGGATTCTGGATTTATTTTAAGCATGCAGAAAATATACTTAAACACTAATTACCAATATATTTTATATTCTCAGTATAGTAGTATATCGTCAACTATTAACAATATACGTGAAATGTGTTTGACACCCAAAACAATGACATTTTTTCACAACAGGGAGATTACAAGTTGTCCCCCTTTTGTTGGTGCCAGTGTATCAAAACTAATCCACATCTTACTAACACTGAAGCACACAACAATTAATAAGTAAAAATCTATTCAAGAAGATGCTAAGCAGGGAGTGATGCTCATGTACACGCGCCATATACAAAAAGGCAGGGAAAAAACACTCTTGCACAATCTATAATTCACCTCAACTATCAAAACGGACACCTACCCCCCAGAATTCACCCAAAGATAAACACAAAACTCCAAGGCTAAGATCCTTCAAAAAGTCAACAAAAGAGTAAAAAGTGTTAGAGTTTATGCCCTAGAGGCCAATTATTTAATGTAATTGCTTAACTTTTCTCGATATTATATTTGATTGAATAAATTATATTATTTTATTATGTTTTTATTTACTGCGTTATATAAATGTTAACATAATAAAAGTCCTTAGAATAGTGATACAAATTATATAGCTTCAAGTATGTGACTTGAACATGAGATCATATAATTACAGTTAGTATCATTACTCTTAAATGTCCCTAGTCAAGTATCATTGTTAATAGGACAACAATGATGCATTGAGACTAGTATGTGGATTGACTGATGGCCAAATCTCATTGGTCATAAATATATGAGATATTTGAGTCAATGCATAGGTACACGTTAGAGAACAATGTACTGGACAGACCCACCATGAGAATTCTACATGGAGCATTATGCAAAGTGTCATAAGAAATTCTCATAGTGACAATAATGTAATGATCCTCCGACCTGAAGTCACTATATTATTACACGAGATTTTGTGTACTTTGATATCATCAAATGTCACATTTAATAGGGTGGACAATAAAGGTGATTATTGGGTACATCATGAATCGTGTGAGGAATATGAGTGATCTAGATGGAATTTAACCCTCTTATATATTAGGGGTGATATCCATAGGCCTCTTGATTGAGTAGGACTATGAAATGCATGACCATGCTCAAATATTGATTTGTTTCATATAGTCTACTCATTGATCAAGAAAACTCAGATTAAATTATGAAGAGTATGACACATTCCATGCCTCGAGTTTAATCTAGGATATAAGGTTAAAAGGATTAAATTACATTGAAACATTGGTCACGAAAAGGTTTTATCGAATCATCGATCTTATTATTATTTGGGTAGCAGTGATGCATTACTAGATGCCGCTCACTGTTTATAATTTTATAATATGATTTTAAAATTATTGCCAACATAATAATAACCTATAGGGTCACACACTTAGAACGTATTTAAAAAGGAATTAATTTAAATTGTAAGTATTTAAATATGTCAATATGATTGATAGTATTTAAAATTACGAATTTAAATTAATAGGATAATTTATATATATGTATATTAATTAAGTTAGACTTAATTAAGATATAATATATATAAATTCAGATTTTATTTTTTCTAATTAAATTAGGTTTTGGTTAATTCCTATTAATTACTATATATATGATATAGCAGTAGTCTTAATCACGTAAGGAATAAAAAACCAAAAACCCTAGACGCTTTCCGAAAGAGGCTAGAAAGAAAATAATTGGGAAATCCTGATCTTGGTGGCTAGTACCGCGGTTCCTTTTGCTGTAGATCGTGGGACGATTCGCGGAGCGTTCGTGTGGATACCGTAGAGACGCAGTCGCTGGATTGCGTTGAAGATTCGAAGCCGTTCCAGAATTCCATCGTCTCCTGTCCATCTCGAATAATCGGTAAATAATCTAAACCTGATTAATCTGGTTTCACATGGATCCTATTGGGTTTCGAAAAAAAATAATTAAATTCCACTGCTTTCACTGTGTTGAAACCCTAACAGAAGTTCTTCTTATTGTAAAAATACTCCTCTATATCAGATGACCTGCTTCATTATTTACTTCTGATAATGGATGTAAGTAGTAGGATGATGCACAAACTTCTTCCTCAAATCTTGCATAAAGCAGACAACTTTTTTACTTTTCCAATTAGGGACTCGGAGTTGGGCTGGTCTCACCCAGTTAGATTAACCGATATGTATGTGGACAAAAACATTTAACACTAGAGCCCAAAATTTTATGCAGGGAAGACAGTAGGATGATAGCCTGATGATTTCTTGTTGGTCTGCGTAGCCACCATAATTGTAATGTGCAATTTTGCAATAAAATTGCATGGCAAAACATTTACCCAAGGTTCATCCATATGCACCTTCAATTTAAAAACCACGGATGCAAGACGAGCCCGCCCAACTTGGTTGGACCAGTATAAGAGGCTTAGGAAGCCTATACTCTGCCCAACTGGGTTTGGATATAAGAGGCTTTGGAAGCTTATACCAAGTAGTAGGTTATTCAAGTAGTTTAATTAAAGTAGATGATTATTAGGATTTTGTTTCCTTATTTTGTTTGGTTCACTTACTCTCCAAAAATTATGTTTTATTATTTTTCTATATAACCTCGTGTAATCCATCACTCTTCAATTGAGATTGATTAGTTGATTATTATAATTTTAGAATTTTATTAATTTATTATGTTTCTTCTAATTCTCTCCAATTCATAAAAAAAATCTTTCCCATCTTTAAACCCTGTACTAAACCTAACCTGTTCCCCATTAACCACCATTAGCTTCATCGGTCCCCAGGCTATAAGCCATTTTATTCTGCGTCTAAATGCATTAGAGATCCCAGGCACAATGGCTTCTATAAAAGAACCCACCATCCTTCCTTCAACATCTTAGACACACAACAAATGTGCAATTTCCACTTCATCTCATTGGAATTTAAGAACAGATCAATGCATTTAAACAAAATCGTAAGGTCATACTTTGACACGTTGAATCTCCAGTAAAGCTAATCCTTTCTGGTATAATGCTTCAGCTAACTGATCACGTGTGGTCTCCATCTTCATCTTTATTTTCTATCAACAATGAGAAACATGGCACAATATATAAATCAGAATTTCCATTATTTTGTAACATAACAACAAAAGCAATAAACAGGTCAAAATAATCACCAAAAGGGAAAATGAGAGAACCCTTGCAAATGCCTTAATCAAGATATAACATTTCTTGTATCCTAACGGAATTGAAATCCAAGCCCCAGTAATAATGAAATCATTGGATGAGAACAAAGCAACTGGAAACTAGAAAACACACCTCAGCCCCCTCATCGTCAGGATCACTTTTGAGGGAAAAATATCTTGCTAATTCATCTCTGTCGATGCTATCAACTACCTCATCTGCAGCACCTATAATCTGCAAAGTTAAACATTCTTAGAGGAACTAGCTGCGTGATATTAATAGTAGCAATTGTTTTAGTACTGTAATAGTAGCAGCACTAGAAATAGTAGTAAATATAGTTCTCGCTAGATCACAACTTAAGAGAAGCATCCTTCACCTCATAGAAGCAATTAACAGAGAAAAGTAGTTTATCATATACTTAAAGCTTGGTGACTTTCTATTTTGATTTATGACCCAGATGAACAGTTCACTGTTAGCATCTCAATATCTTTTTCCGTTTCCTTCTTTTTTGGCAGAATGATGGCTGTAAAAGGGGACAAAAAATTGCATTTTGTTGCTGTTCTGTTACTTTCACAACTGCAGCCTCCAGTCATGGGATCTAGTTTCTCTACTGGTGCAGAGGTTAACTACATTTCAACCACAATGCTAAGAGATGTGAAATCCCTCGTAAATAACTTCCACCAAATGAAATCTTGAGTAAAATTTTCTAAGGTAGTCAAATTGGAGGAGAAAGTATAAATAAATTCCATTTATACCCTTGTAATTGGCTCAATTATAAGACATGAGCCCTATAAAATTATGACAAAGAATGGGACATTATGATCTTTTCTCCATATTATATCTTTCACTTTTGTACTTGGACAAAAAAAATTAGAACTTGAGACATCCTTTGGAGGATGGAGGGAGCACATGTTTTCAAATGCTCACACAAATATATCTTTAATTTACAAATCAACTAGATACAATGGGCATCTGGACCAACTAGATGTTTGAATTAAAAGTTACCTCTTCATAGTGGTGAATCTTATCTTTCACGTTGTCCTCAGATAGCAAACCCTCCAGAATTTTGGCAAGAAGTGGAGTGTATTTGGGGTACTCTGACTGCCAAGAAATAGATGATACACAACACATTCATCTTTTGAAATAAAGAATGAACAATTTCTCAGAGAAGTCAAAGATATTTTACACTTCGTGACAGATGAAGTCCAACAAAGTAGACAGTTTTAAAGAGCTCAACCAAATCAGAAATGACCAGCAAGTCAAATAAGATCAAGAAACATACTGGTCCCTTTTTTCAGTTTATCTGAAACGGGAATAAGGTGTATATAAACTTCTAAAATAAGGAAAAGAAATTAAAGACACTTGATTTAAGGGCAACAATCAGAGACTATTACTGAAGGGATTGGGATTAAGCATCAAAGAAAAGCATTAATCTTTTCAAGAGATTAATTAATTAATTAAAACAATGTAGTAGCTCCAGTTACACCACTACATATATAATAATTGTGAACGAGGCTATGAAAAGTAAAGTATAGTTTTTTCTTTCCACCTTTTTTGTTTTAAGTAATAATATATTCATAAGCGGCTAAAGGGCGTGAAGTATCAAGGTAAAGGACTAATCAATGTACAAAGAATAAGCAGTCAGTAGTCTCATCATGAACCTTTATCTAAAAAGTATGTCATCTTATAACCTGGTTGTGCACCTCTCTAAATATGATAGCAGCATAAGTTCTACCTTAAGAGAGAGGGATAATTTATTCCATTCTGAGCGCTCCTCATCAGTGCCTTGTTTTAGGCTTGCAAGAACCTTTATCTTGGCATCCCGCACCTGATTGACCAAATAATACTAGCATTAGAAAAATACTAGTATTATGATGATTAAAATTTTCCACATCATCAAAGGATTGGAAATAAATTGGTAGATTAACAGTTGAATCCATTAGTTGAGTAATGCAACAGCAGCACAAAAAAAAATTCATCAATATGGAATACAGGAATTCAAATTAGTACCTCTGGTTCCATAAAACAAATGACCAATAACACATGTATCTTATAGTTCTTCTGTTGTTCAAATTTTATATCTAGTAGGTTCTTTTGTTGTCCAGTACAACTACTAAGATAGGAAATCAAGATTTTTATCACACTTCATCTGTCTATCTATTACAATCGTAACATCAGTTAGCTTGGACAAAGGACATTTAGTACCTCTGGTCCCGTAAAACAAATGACCAACAACACATGTATCTAGTAGTTTTTACACGTACTGAACATGCAAATGCAGCTACTGCTCAAATTTCAATCCCTGCTATATGAATTTCCAGAATTTTAAGGGATCTCCCTCCAATTATAACCCTCCTCCAGGGGAGGTTGAGCAGGCAGATGGGTTTTTGTTTAGTGGGTCCTGCAACATGTCTATGAACTTAATAGTCAATATCGCATTAGAAAATGTCCTACAAAAGTGTGAATCCAGTAAGCAGCAGGCTCAGTTGCCAGCACAGAATTTTATTCAAAGAAATTATAAAAAAGAATCTACATGATTATTACCTATAGTGTCGAGACCCATATTCGATAAACAAAGAAGAAATTTATGGTTATGGGGTTCTAATTTTCAAACACAATCGGTTTTTGTTTCATCTCACTGTCAGAAGTCCAGAAGTTTGACAGCAACTTTATATTAAGAAACATAGAGGAAACTCAAACTGACATGGAGGGGGAAACTAATTTTCCTAACATTTGCTAGCCAGGATTCACAGGGTTGAGACAGGCCTCTGGAAAAGCATGATAATAAAATTCACTTTTTTGATTTACATAGTGGCACTTTAGTTGAACCACCACTTTGAACTAGGAAACTAGAAAGTTAGCGAAAAGATTAAATAGGAAACGTCTTCTACTTCAGCTTAGGAAAATGTGAGCAAAGGGCATTATGATTTTCATAAATTGACTCCCTTTAATAGAACCCCCTTCAACCATTCCCTTTTTGACTTTTGATTACCTTACCTTCTCGCCAATAAGGTGATGTTTATCGAAGGATATGAATACCCAACTTCTCAATACTAAACAAGTAGATGTAAAATAGAATAATTAAACTTGAGGAAAATATAATAGATCCAATATTTTACATGTATTGGGTGTAGCAAAACCAAGATATAGACTAGTGTTACCAGGAAACTTGCATTTTGATACAAACGTTCATGGAAAACTTTCGTTCCGAAACATTAAATTTAACAATGCAAATTTTTTTTTTTTATTTAATAACAAGGACTGAAACTTTTATTGCACAAGAATGATTACTAATATGTTTTATGATTTTGCAAATGAGAGTCATCTTTATATAGTCATTAGGCCTTACAAATGGCTAGAATCAATTCTAATGGAAGACAAAGCTCTCCTATGTATAACATGCCTTCAAAATATCTAGAAGCTTAGTTATTACATAGATATATCAAGAACATTCTATCAAAAACGCTAATATTTACAAGAGAGCCTAAAAAATATCAACTAATGTCACCACGTGAACACTTTGTGGGCGTCCAATAAGGGTAACGTGGTATAGCCTTTTAAAAATGCGTATGTTGCAACATTAACTTAACCAGATTTAACTATATCTTTAATAAAGTTATCTCAGTTTGCCATGTTTCGAATAAATATATTTCATACCAAAATAATAAACCTACCCCCACCGTACTCCATACCATGACATGTGAAGTTTTCCGTTCCCGTCTTCATTCCACATATTGTATTGAACCACAATTCAGATAACATTGATATAGAAAAAAATTAGATCATTGGAGCAATGTAAATTTTCTGAATTCCTCAAAATACCTCTTCCTCTAAACGTTCAGACACACTTTTTGTACATGTTGAAGAACTTTTTCCTTTGTCATCCTCAGGCTGTAAACAGAAAATATACTATTTAAGAAAGCAAAAATTCAAATAAACAGTAAACAAGAAAACAGTCGGTCAAGCTAACAGATAAACTAGTGTATTATGGACCATTAGAAGCCATGTTCGACAAGAGGTAGTTATGTAAGACATCAAAGTGCAAACCTTAGTTGGTGGCACATTGTAAGAGATCACATAAGATACGGGGTTATTTTCTGGATTTTCCCCCTCATCCTGAACCCCAACGGAAAGCTTTCCATAAGATATTTCCCCTAGCAGTACAGATCCTTCAGGAGTGTTCTGCAGTAAATCAAGCACCACAAATATCAAACTTGTTTCCCACCACCTCAACATACCATTCTCATGAAAAAGAAGAAAAATTAATTTAAAGAAATGAAGGACTTGAGTAACACCTTAGGGAGCTTGTCTTTGGTTGGAGGGCCGACATAAAATGCTTCTTTCTCTCTAACATAGAAGATATATTAAATTTAATATATATAGATATACATAATGAGAATATTCCGTACCAAAAAAAGGAAAACAAAAACTAAGTAATAAGGAATGAGCATACCCTGGAACTAAAACTGAGGATTTAAAGCTGCCATTACCCATCACTGGGCCATCTGGTTGGTTATAAAAGCTCAATGGAATGACTTCCTGAGTTAGAAAATAATTAAATTTAAGAAAGCAATCAAAAAATGATCCAAAAAGTATTTGAGTAAATGATCAAAATCAATATCAAATAGGGTTGCAGTAAATCTTAATAAATCATCACAAGAATCTTATGGACCACTACCTTCTCCGCTAGACTTCTTTCAATGAACAAAACTAATTGCTTCATTTTCTCCAAGTACTGCACATTATCGTGCCTACAATATGATAAGAGGCACAATATTAGCAGCATAAAGTTGAAATATCACTGGTTTTAGATGGTTTGATCGTTGTCCTAGAAGGTGCCCCTCTTGATGATTGATTATTGACTCAACATTGATTTTGTGCTTGAGCTGGAGGGCTCTTGGTTTTATAAAAATAGGTCCAGTTTATTTGTTATTAGTCTGTGTGTACGAGGAAAATATGTAAAGCCTAAAAAAGGTGGTTTTATGGAGCAAAGTACCCATCGCTGAGATATTCTGGCTCAATATTAAAAGCATCTGGGTCACTACATTCAAGGTAAGTAGGAGAGCTACAGGATTTAGTGTATTTCAAAGATATGACCATCAGTCAAAGTAGAAAATGATGTGGTAATACCAGAACTCGTAAACAAAAGCAAGTGTCAAAATCTTGAGCATGAGGAAGCTTATCCCCATTTTTTGTTCACTTTGTGTCAACTTGAAAAGAAACTATCGTACCTCAAATATAATTGCAACGTGTAGTCACCCTTGGGAAGTTTTGCAGATTTTGGATAAACATCTCCCATTCCATATACGCGCTAAATTCGATAAAGGAAAGAGAAATTAGAGGGAAGCGCCAGAGTTGAACAGAAAATAACATGAAATCAAAAACGATACTTGGTAACATCAGAAGCCTATGATTCAACAGAAGTTTGTTTACTTCCAGCACTTCCAAATTGAACTAAACTTCAACGTCTATGCTTTCTTCTACCCTCAAGAATTGAAAGGCAAAAAAAAGAGCTTGGACGTATCCTCCAAGACATAATAATCCAGCTATCATACACAGATTTTGAAATGAGAAAATAGAAATCCAGAAAATAGTGTTTAAGGTCACCCCTAAAAATGAATTCACCAAGTGCTAAAGCATTTGAAGTTCTGATAATATACAAAGGTAGAACCATTTATGTTCCACTTTCAAATACTATGCTATTGTAACTTGTAATGTTAAATATATATTGAATATGCCATATTGATGCATACCACTCTTTTTACTTCTACTATATTTAGCCTTTTAAGATGCATATGAATCCGATAAAAAAACAATGGGAAGAAGTAGAACTTATGGTAATGATCAAAGAAAAGAAAAAGATCATTACCAAATATACAATTAGCAAATTAAACTCGACATAATAGAAACAGCAGCAAGTACTTATGAATGATACAGGACTGTATCTATACCAAATAAAAAGAATAGCATAAATATAACAAGCACTTGAGAGTCTTGAAGTATCTAATCAAGAAATAAATGAGATACCTTATTTGAATCTGAGATCATATAAAACTGAGATTCGAATTTATTATCATAGATTCGATTATTAAGCAACGGAATTTGAGGCTTTATTTTGGCTCCATCTTCCAATTTAAATTTGTAACTGCAACACCAGCAAAACAACGAAGTAGTTTCAGAAAATATATGAAATTCCACCGGATTCAAGAAAAGTAACAGGAATAAACCCAGAACCTACACTAATGTCAATGCTAGTATTTGTTTGCCGGAGGGTAGTTTGTCCCTGTCCGTTGAAAGAGCATGCAATTTAGCATCAATAGGACGGTACGGGACTCTTATCTGCAAAGTTGAATATGAAAAAGAAAAAAACAAAACTAGTCAAACTTACAGCCCACCGCACTTACCTATCGCGGTAAACAAAATAGCAGGTAAGACTACTATTAATTCGAGAACAAGCTTCAAATTCACCTTATTAAGAATTGCAGCAGGGATGAGCGTCTCTGATGAGAGAAGAGCTTGGGCATCAATTCTAACAGGTGCTTCACTTCCATCAAGTACCACTTCCTCTTTGTTAATGTTGATCCCATGGAAAACAATCTAAGAAAGAATTAAGGACAAAAGTAAATACTTTTCTTGTTTTGTTGTTGTAAAATAATGTGCGTAAAGATTTTATATTTCATTGAAAAAGAAAAAAAAATTAAACCATCTTAAAGAAAAGAAAAGTGGAACAAAATATTCTCCACATGTGTGGGGCAGCTGGCCAGTGTCACGAGAAAACACTAACATGTTAGCAAATTGAGATCGGTACCAACGTTCCAAATTATGGAACACTTTCGTTCTAGAGATCCACAACTTCTTTTTTTATTTAGTAACAAGAGGCTGAAACTGTTATTCCACAAGAATGATTACAGTTATGTCTTATGATTTTGTAAATGAGGGGAATCTATATATAGTCACTGGCCTTACAAACAATGGCTAGGATCAAATCTAATGGAAGACTAAGAACTCCTATCTATAACATTCATCCAAATATCTAGGATATCTACAAGCTTAGTTAGCACATAGATAAATTTAGAACGTTCTACCAATATAAAAAAAAATTAAAAAATCTCAACTAGCGTCACCAAGTGAACTCCTTGTGGGTGTCCAATAAGGGAAATGTGGTGTAGCCTCTTGAAAATGCACATGTTACAATACTAACTTAACCATAGTTAACTACATCTTTAAGAAAGTTATCCTAATGTACCCCGTTTCGGATAAACATGTCATACCAAACAACCCGAAGAAATCTACCTCTATCGTACTTCATACCATACATGTGACATTTTCCACTCCCGTATCTAACCATGATCCGGTAACATTGCGTGAAAGGTTTTGGTCGTCCCCTGATACAACTAGGGGAAAGACCAATATGATGATGAAAAGTTTTGAGTTGATAAGAATTCAGAATTGGAAAGGAACAGTCAAAGTGGTATGATGCTGAAAATTTTGAGTTGTTTTCATGCCAAAACTTCATAATTGAAAAGGGAACAAATGATTATCCAATGAAATTTCAAATAAAAAATAAATACATTACCTCAAAATCTACAACTGTTGTTTCATGACTTCCTATACCACTTGACCAAAATTGTGCTATTGCCAATTCCATTGTCCGGCCACCCTCCACCAGAAAGGCAAAGCTCTTGGCAGAAGGAGATGAGAATGTTACAACACTTTCCCACTTTATAGGCCTTTGCAACGGAGAGAGCTGTAGATACCAAACATGTCAAAGCAAATCTAAATACTGCTAATTAGCTTCAAGTGCATATTGTACCTGCACAGCATCAGTGAAGAATTTTCTAGCAGTATCAAACCCAGATGTATGCATGGTTGCCTCAACCCAAGTAGCACCTAGTGGTACCTCAACATATTTCCGTTCAATATGGCCTATTCAACCAGAAATCAATAAGAAAGAAACAGAAATACATGCATTACCTCACAGCACAAAAAAAATTCTTTCCAATAAGTAATAGTAGTTAGCTACTGGTCAATATATATTAAGAGAGATAACGGAGATCAAATACTACAACCCCTTCTCTCATATCAAGTTATCAGCAATCTCTCCCAGCATCCATGATGCAATGCAATGTCAGAAATTATAAACATAAGTTCTGTAACAACTAGCGAACTAATGCGAACAATACATCTTCAATCAAATTTTAGTTAAGCAATGCCTTAATAATTAAAACATCCAGTTACCATTATTATTTGTCCTTATGTAAGCAGTGCCTTAAAATTTAAAAGATCCAGTTGCCATTATTATTCGTCTTTTATATGTAATTTAAAAATATCCAAGTATAATACAATTCATTACCTTACTGCAGTTGCAGAAGCAGGAATTATTTCTATTGGGGATGTGATATATATATTTTAAGAAAGTTTGAAATGCAGAAAATATAATAATGTAGTATCTCATAATCACAATATTACTTGCTCAACAATGTTTCTAGATAAAAAAATACTTCTCATTATACAAGAGAAACACACTATAATTATAATTTAAAGGGTCTATTTGGAAGGAAAATATAAAAGAGTGATAAAAGACATCATTTCGAAACAACATATTTAAAAGTACATCTGATTTTGATGTTTTAACATGTCTCAAACATATTATGTATGAAAAGTATGACGTATAAAGTGAATATTCAATAATTTTATATGAATAATTCAATACATATATATATATATATATATATAATATTTCCAATCCCAAACATTTGTAGCCTAATTTTTCAAAAAATGTGGCATTAGCATATTGTTCAGAATTTGACTCTATTCTGCATCCATTCTTCGTAGGAATGACATGTACCTGACTATCTAAAGTCTAAAAACCGAACTGAGATGGAAAATGACAAATTCATTTTAGAAAACATTCTTGTTTGTTCAACTATAACAATAAAGTGATAAACATATGAAAAACGATAATCTTTTCATATGGAAATATGCCATCTTCAGCTGATTGTCAACCAGAAAGATTAAAAAGTAGTTACTCGTAAAAATAATAACTGCATAGGTTGATATTATACAATCGATGAAATATATCACTTGCTACAAACATCATATAATGACATTTCTTCTCAAAATGATAAAGGCATAAGCAGATCCAAATTATACCAAACATGAATGGATGCTACAAATAAAACAATTAATCTGACACTATTGTACTTACCTGGCACAAAAGGCATCCCAGAAAATGAAATTAGTGAAGGTCGACTTTTCACAGCCTTTGGCTTCGTTATAGTTACTGGAATTCTGAAAAGAGGACCACGCCATGGTGCTTTGCAGTCTATCCCATAGAGTTCATAATAGTGTAAACCATCACTAAGAGTGGTCGGATCCACAAATATACTGTCAAAGGAAGGAAATAAAAATTATCAGTCTTCGGAATTATAATACACAAATAGAGAACATTGAATCAAGAGGCCGCTGGCTCTTTTATCGGCACTAGGTCACAATGTGATGGCATATGCCTTTCTTAATGAGTTGGTGAACCCTTTCCATTAAGTCACACAAGCGTGTCAACAAGAATAAAGAGAGAAAGATCAGTGTTAGGAAGAAGGATACTATGAATCTTATTTACTTCCATCGTCTCTGTGAAATTTTTTAATGAAATTTCTTTTCTGTTGAAGGTGAAAAAAAAATTGATTGTTCACAATATGACCTATTCAAAATGGGATCATACATTTTAGGCAAGTAATCTTTTTTAGTCTCACTATACAATCTAGTACTTTTTCAAGTACATCCGGAGAAAGAAATGGCATATCTAGAGTCTCAATTCTATTTAAAAACTCGTTATTTAAGTTGTTATTTTTTTGTTTGTTAGCATAAATCCAATGATTGTACAAATCAGCCGATGAGAATTTTTCTAACGCAGGCAAGGACATTCTTCTTTATATCATTTCTCCAAAAGTTGACAAGCTAGGCAGATACGCAAAAGATATCCTTTCTTTTCCATCCCTTCAACATGTATAAAAAAAATGCTGTGACATTTCATTTTTTGCAGTCCTTTCAAATCTATTATTTTTTAACCATGCACACAAGTGCATAAGATTGCTGAAATTTCTAGTGGCATGCACCTGTAGCAACTATGATCATAGGCCCTTTAACCATTTCTTGGAACGAGAATCAATATGATATCTTCGGCACTAAAAAAATCCTAGAATTTTATACACAAAGTTCATCATTCATCATTCATTGAAGAATGATGAAAAAGAAAACGTTAACATGGAAAATTCAAAAACATGGAACACTTTTGTTCTGAAACATTAAATTTAGCAATCCAAATTTCTTTTTCCTAATAATTAACAAGGAAGTGAACTATTATTCCACAAGAATGATTACAGTTATATTTCATGATTTTACAAATGAGGTGAAGTCTTTATATAGCCATTGATCAAATCATTATAATGGAAGACTAAGATCGCCCATCTATAACATTCCTCCAAAATATCTAAAATATCTACGAGCTTAGTTATTGCATAGACAAATCTAGAACGTTCTATCAAAACCCTAATATTTATAAGAAAACCCTAAAAAATATTAATTAGTATCACCAAGTGAACACAAAGTTTAGTTATAACATAAATAATTTAGAACATTCTATCGAAAACCCTAATATTTACAAGGAAATTCTACAAAATATCAACTAATGTCACCAAGTGAACACCTTGTGGGCGTCCAATAAGCGTAACGTGATGCAGCCTCTTGAAAATGCGCATGTTGTGAAACTAACTTCATCAAATTTTAATATATCTTTATGAAAGTTATCTCAACGTACCACATTTTGGATAAATGTATTTCGTATCAAAATGACCCGAAAAAACATACCCTTATCATATTTCGTATCATGACATGCAACGTTTTTCGTTCCCGTTTACGTTCCACAAACCGTATCAAACTATGATCAGTTGAGAACACGTCATGGGAGTGTGGGAGAGAGACAGAGAGAGAAAGCAAACATAACTACTCATAGCTTGAAAGAATTTCAAAAATATTACATAAATAGAGAAAGTGACGCTCACTAACTTGAAGCTGCGGCCATTATGAGTGAGAAGGAGATAATCAGGAGCTTTTACCACCTCCTTTCCACTCGAATGTAACTCAATACACTCTTCAAACGGAACTAACTGTTCCAAATTGCTTGCATCATCATGAAACGTCGGTTCAACTTGCACTGTCCACTGTAAAAGAGATCATGTCAGCCTCTATAGTAAACACTGGGATGCAGGGAACCAATACATATTCCTTTTTCAAACAATGCAATTATTTAATCTGATACTAATACAAACAGCTGAGCTCAATGATAAAATAATATTAAGCATGGGAGATAGGCATGAGGTAGCAACGTTAAATTCTAACACGTAGAAGAATGATCTGTTAATCGATATAGACAAGAAGATATAGTGGAGTTCATAATCCATTCTATTGCCAAACATAACCAATGAAAATCACAACACCAAACCTTGACGTAGCACAATTTACCAAACAATGCATAAGCTGTTTTCCAAGAGATTTAGACCTTGTAGCATGAACAAAAACACTGAACCTAATGAGAAAATGACATGAAACAAATAGAAACTCCAAATTAGACATTCAATCTGAAGTAAAATGATGTCATCAAAATAAACACAGCTTGGGTGAATTCGTGAATTAATTTGCAAAAATCTTTTGAGGAAGCAATATCTAAAATAAAGAACTGCTTCTACAGTGGTACTGCATGGGTAAAAGTTGCACTAAATAAATAACAAAAACTGCTAAGAAAAGGGCAACTGCAAAGACATCCGAGCTTCATGTTGCAGGACGCTACACAATAAAACATGATTACTTTTTTTGTTCTGTATCTTCTCACGAAATATACTTGATAAAATCCTTTGATTCTGATTTTAACTTTTATTTTATTGGTAATGATCAGAATTTCATGACAATGAGAAGCTTTAATTGGCTTAATTTTTAATAAATTTTGATAGTTAATATTATGTTTGGTAGGATATTTTCGTCATTTTGATCATTCCCACCTAGGAAACTTCTAGGCCATTTCAGACGATCATTGTCAAATGGCAGCAATAGAATTGGATTTTGGCCTGAGATAGCTGACAAAAAGCTTTTGCTTATACCTTATGTTATCTTGTCACTAAATCTTATTACCACATTGCACACATACAACCATCTATGTATACACAAATATACAAAGATAAGACTATGGCAAGAGAGCAACTTTTTTGTTGAAAATGGTGATAGAAGTTAAACTTTGGAAAGCAGCTTCAGGTGTTTATAGTAACACAATTTGAATGTAACCAAGTTAAGAAGCTCATTTATAAAAAATTATAAATAAAATAAAAACAAAAAATAACTTAGCTGACCTATGGTCTCACCTCAGAAGATTGATGACAATAACTGGCATCCCTTAGGTAGATGCCCCGATAAGTTGGGCCTGCACTTGAAAGATGCAACATGTGTCATAATATAATTCTATTTGCACACCACTTCAAATCAACTAGACTAATTGAAATATATAGGCTCCAAGAGGGATTAATAACCCAGATTTTTTAAAATATTAAATATTAATTTTATTTTTTCCTAAAAGTGTAACTTAATTGAAAACGGTAAGTTACTAATTTTTTTTATTTTATTTTTTAAAAAAATCGTTTGGAAAGTTAAATTCTTTTAGTAGATAATTAAATAGTTGGTTTAATTGAAATTAATGAGTTCATTAGGGTTTTGGTCCTATTATTTTCATGTTATATGTAAAGAGTGTTAGATGTAACCATAATCCTATTATAACTTAATTAATTGAATTTTCAATTAAAATATCTATGTGCATTGCAGCCCGTTAGAAAAATCATAATTAATTCATCCGATGTGGGAATTAAGTGAATCCAAAGCCTATTTTTACAAATTTTCGTCCTCTTTAATTTTAGAAAGAGAAAAGTGATTTGACACGGTTTTTCTACCTTAAATTGATGAATATAAAAGTTAAAATCTGTTTCTATATATTTAAGTTCTATTGCATGAGTTATATCTCCTAATCCAACCGTTGGATCATTATAAATTTGGGATATGTGACACTTATAGCTGAGAAGATTTTCACCACTTTTGAACCGTTAAGCTATTTATTTTATTTGTTATGAATTTTAATAAAGGGAGCAGAATTTTCAACAAGAAGTTCTAATATTTAAAAATAGATAACTTAATGATTTTAAATCCAAAAGTGATCCTTGAGCCTAAATTGGAGTATTTGAAGTCTAGTTTCTATAAAAATTATTTAATTTGAAATATATTATAAATTCAGATTTATATGAGTGATACGATAGACTGAAATCTTAAGAATAATTGATCATAATGGGATTTCAAGATTTCTTAACTTTTGCTATTAATTTTTATGCTTTGGGGTATTAATAAATTATCTAAGACAAATAATTAAAGACACCTTGAATAGATTAAAAATATTTTGAAGTTGTTAGCTTGAATTGTATACTTAATTTGGGGTGAATATGTTTAGGTGATGAATAAGGTTTCATATTTGATATCGTTGGCATTTGGGGTTATGATTTTGAAGAATGTGCTATAAGTGGATTTCATTATCATGTACGGATTATGTACTCCGCTCCTTTGATTGTTGTTGTATTCTCTATATCTCATGATATCTCATCATTCGTTACCATTTCCTTATATTTCTATTGGCATTCTTAAATAAAAGTTGATCTTTGAACTTTATTCTGTAATTTGAACTATTTTCCTTCTATTATAATATGAACATATTCTATAGTTCTTCAGCGATACTCTCATTATGTTAATTTCTTCGTTTTGCTAATCGTTCAGAATTTAATACTCGCTTAATTATTTCGCTTCTAGTCAAATCCTTATTTTGCTTTATTTTGATCTAGATTCCGAACTTCGTATTTTGCACTATTTTAAAATTATTATTCGTGCATAGAACTTTGTTGATCTTTCTAGAGCGGTACATGTTATCTTCATTTAAATTTATGTTTATGATTTGATTCAATATGTACATTTAGAAAATTTTGTTGGTATTGGGACACATGTTGTGACACCATATCTTTTGTAGAATAAACGATAGGGTATACCTGAACTATAATCACTTGTCGGTATCACAGACATGTCCTCTTGGCACCGAGACATGACACTTTCCGTGGCAGTGTGATCAGTCCACGGCGTATCCTTTTGTGTGCTCTAGGTGTGGGCGTTATCCATTTGATATGTTTGTTCAGGATGCGTATAGATCGACCCTAGTTTCTGTTTTGTTTTACGGATTGATGATGTTGTGCTGAACATACCTTCATATTTTGCATGCATTTGAATTCGCGGTCCAATGTGTGATTTGCCTGTGTGGCAATATTTTGACTTGCCCATATGGCAAGGTATATTTGTTTTATTTCCAGCTCGGTATAAAATCATAACTTAGTCTCTTTGATTCAACCTTCTATTTGGTTACATTAATTCTATTAATTCAGTTATATTTTGTTCAGACTTTGGAGATTATATTACCGTTGATATTTATGTTTGAGACCTTTCTCGGTATTTTGTTCAGTTAGTTTTAATTAGGATAGTTTTATTATAATAGTAGATTTTAATTAGGAGTTATATTTCAATTAGAAGTTGTGTTTAAGTTAGTTTTTATAATTTGTAATTATCTCATTTAATTTGTATTTATCATTTAAAATCCAAATTGGATTAGGAGAGTGTTTAGGAGCATTATAAATAGGGTAGTAAACTCATTATTGTAGACAGATTATTGAATAAATTGATTTGAGATAAAAGCTGTGTGTTTTTGTGTGTGTTCCTTTCCCGATTCTCTACGGGAATAGGTACTCTTATTCCTTCTTTCCACTTTGTCCTACATCAATTTTAATTATTGAGTAAAGTTTGGAGAATTTTATTTAATTCATTTATGAATTTTAGATTATTAAAAATATTTAAAGCTATTAGTGCTCTGTTTACTTATTTTAAGATTTGTAATACTTTGGTATTAACCTCCCTTTTCTATTCGGGATGGGGGTGTTACAGTTTAATTGCTAGATGTTTATGACATGTATAGAATGTTCCATAGAATCGTAAGGACTCAGCCAGGGCAACATAAACCTTCAATCAAAATAAACTCCATAGAAAAACCACAAACAAAATCTTAATGAGTCTTCTGAGGAAAAATGACAAGCAGAACACATCCTGGTCCAATGCATATTTCATAAGCCAAAAGGCCAATATTTTAAACTAGAACCAATGATGCATTACAATCTACCATCCTACCTACAGCATCTGCAATTGTGTATGTGCAAGTGTGGTTGGATTGGGGTGTCAATAATTGCCAGAAACACACACACACACACACACATATATATATATATAGAGAGAGAGAGAGATTAAACCCACTTGATTTACCAACTTGATTGATCTTTATCTTATACCATACTGACGGGACATTATGCGACTTCTGAATGTACTCATGTGCCCTGTCATGCAATAAACTATTAGAATATATTCCAAATTTCATGCCGTCCAAACTTCCCATAGTAATAGAACAAAAGGAAAGTAAAAACATGTAACTTGTCAACTTGCATAAGCCCTTGTCCAGCTGATAATTTATCTTCCGGTAAACCACCCACAGGGATAGATGTATTCTCAAGTGCCCTTCGTACACTATACGGACTCACAAGAATGCCCTCAGCCTGCACCAACAACAATTTCATGTAATCGATGATAGCAGTAAAATAACATAAAGAGGAAGAACAAGGGGTAAAAGCATATAAGAGTAACCTTCATCGCACTGACGAGCAAAGCTATTCCTCCACAAGCAGATGGAGAGGACATTGATGTTCCATTCATTAACATGCGTTTTTGAAGAGTCCATGTGGGGACAGGAGCCACGGCACAACCAGGAGCACTTACACTAACACCAAGATCCCCATCAGCAGTTGGTCCTCGGCTAGACCTGCATCCGTTTCAGCTAATTTATGTAACTTAAACACAGACCACATTTAAAATCTTTAAAAAGTACTCATGTTTCAGTCAGTTAACAATGTAAATTTAATTAAACACTAGAAGCTCAGCATTTCACCATTTACTATAGAGAGAAAGATCATACCAAGTGTATTCAAGCCCTTCAGAAGGAGGTTCAACTACACAATGAGCACCAGCAGCCATAGCAGGGGAGACATAAGCACCAATCCCTATTATGCTTGAAGTGGTACCACCAGGTGCACCCACAGTGGTCAATGCTGGTCCATTATTTCCAGCACTACTGACAAATATTACACGGTGCTTATTCACCACCTAAATATAAAACAATGTTATCATTAAGAAATGACAAGCGAAATCACATGAGCTAAACAAAGAGCATAAAGTTGGGAGGTTTAGAATAGTTACCTCATCAACGAGGTCAACAAAGCGACCATAATCTGGCAGCAATGTAGCTTCTCCATAACTCATGTTGATGAGGTCACAGTTGTGCTGCAAGTATATATCAGTAACATCATTAGAACAGTACGGATGGTGCACCAAAATTCTACATTTATATATCCTCAGAATAGATATCATATCAGCTTCATGCAAAGAAAGGATCCCACTGGAAAATAATATTTCAGAAACAAGAATAAAATATGGCAAGTAACTAAATAAAATTACAATGTATACCAATCATTATAACAAAAGATAATTATTTCTAGCAAGAGGCAAAAGCACAAGTCAAAAGGCATTTCTGTGCATGCATAAAGCATTGACCGTGCAGCTGCAGAAAATTATAGAAATGGAAAAATTGTAACTAAATCAATTTATTTCTTCTCTACAAATGATCAGAATACAATGTTGTCCAATTGGGGAATTTAAAATATTTGTATCCTTACTACCAGGATATTGAGGAAAAGTCTTAATCCTCGTTAAACTCCTATCATTTATTGATTCCAAGCCACTTATCACTAGAAAAAAGAACTCTAGTCTCCAAGTCATAATGTATGGACGCACTTAGATATTCACAGCAAGTTATTATAATACTCCCTTTGTCCCATTTTGACTGTCCTACTTTCCAATTTGGGATATCCAAAATTGTTTGTCACATGCACAAAAACCCTATGCACTTTTACCCTTACGAAATTTGTAAAGAAGTGAATTGCAGACCCTATTATTATACAATGAAAGAATTTGGTCAACATTTATTTCTAAAAATTTGACGGAGAGAGTAGTCAATAAGTTGTGATCACTCATGCAACTAAGGAGAAATTGTCCCAGAATTAATTGCAATTTGCAGCAAAACCAACAAACAAATCCCTCCTGCCTATGCTTGTAGCAGAGGTGGTTGAGCTTCTTTTTCTTTTTCTTTTTTTGTTACATGGGAAAGAAAAGAAAAACTAGGACCCAGGCCCATACCACTCCCGCAAAATCAGCCAGCAGCAGTTGACTACTTACATCTGGGGGTCCACATAACCAATTAAGTTTTTGCCAAGGAATCTAGCAAAATGCAGAAAAACTAGCCATAAGACCATTTGTACGCATGTTTGTGGTGGTAGGACTCAATTACCGATACATTTGTAAAACTGAGAATTGGCATCTCAGATAGGAGACTCCTAGAGGAGCAATCACTAGCAGGATTCTTCTATCTATTACCAAGAAATAAAGTTTAAATCCATATGCTGTCAATATAAAGTAAATACAGATTATTCCACAAGGAACAAGACAAACCTCCACAACAGCTATTAGCGCTCGTGTCAAGCCTGTTCCTGTTTCCATTGAACCCAACCGTGAGTCGCCAATTTTACATGAAATTATCTGCGCTCCAGGCGCAACTCCATTCAACAAAGGTTCCTATGAAATGGCATCGTATTTCAGTAAGTGAAATGGTTCTATGTCACAGAAAACAGCTCATAGGTATGTTTGTCATGTTGTCTAACCTTTGGGTGAAAAGCAGAAGCAATACCAGCAACATGAGTACCATGTGGGGAGCTATCTGTTACAATACTTAATATATTCCCTTCATTGTACACATTGGCAACAAATGTACAAGCATCTAGTTTGCTAAAAACACCATATTTTTGTTCAGTCCTGTAAGGTTAGTTCCAAAAAGTCGGTTAATAAAATCCAGTACTAGAGATCTGACATTGAACAACTCTACTTCTTTCCCAGTTGAGAGCACAGAGAAAATATTAATCAATTAAACCCAAACTTCTCCAGCCAAAAGACCCATTGAAAATAACATTGGTAAAACTTCAACCACTAATCATAAACTCTTAAACAAATAGCACGACAGGAAAATGCACAAGTAACTATTAATGATGCAGGCTCTAAATGCGGCTACAGTAATCAAATCTTACAAACTCGAAATAAATGAAATAGTTTGAATTTAGTATTGAAAAAAGTACTTTCTATTTTTGTCTTTTCAGATGTGAAGATTTTCTAACATACAGGAGGCAAACCCCATGAAATACCCATCCCCCAAAAAAAATCACAAACGTAAACATGAACACTGAATGAAATCATAAAAATCTCATGGGGTCGAAACAGTCAAAATCATGTAAATCTGTTCTGGGAGAAAAAATATGCATCTTACAGGAGAAGTATTTTCTGGCTACCCATTTTTGAAACACGAAACTTTTAAGAAACTAAATCTCCACTCATCATATTTGCACTTATTGACTGGCAACTAATACTTCCAGACGAAAAATAGAAGCACAATACTATAGCAACATCATACTCACTCTATTCTAAAAAAGGGCTACTTTTTTTGCAATTTTTTTTTATATTAAGGTTCATATAAGACACACTTCGACATTATTTTTTCCAATAATAAACTAAGGTGTCTGAATTTACTTTTTTAAATACACCAAGTAAATGGTACACAAACTGTAATATTTGTAAGAAAAAAATTCAGTAAGAGAATATAGTACTCTTTCTCTTTTTTTAGCTTTTTTTGGGAAGGATAACTGAAACATTGCAGACCAAGTTTATATATATCTCAAGAAGGACACAATCCCACGCCCATTCACTACAAAACCTACAAAAGATAAGCCAAGTTGATTTCACATTAAACTGAGTGCCAGTATTCCAAATGTGAACAGAGAAGACGATCATCTTCCGTCAGCACAAAATCATTAACCTACCCAGCCCGAAAGTATAAACTCTGAAACCACAAAATTGTCAATACGAGGAAGTACATACCTATAATTAGTGAGGGGGGCAAAATTAGCAAGTTTCCCACATTCTGGGTCTTCCTCAAGAGACTGTGTATCAACAGCAACCCTCCATAGTTCCCCATCATGCCATACCACAGCATCAATGACAGGCCCTTTGTCATCATAGCTCTAGAACATGTGTGCAACAAGTAACAAACTAGTAAACTTGTGAGGTAAAAGAAAAGAGAGAAATAATCAAACATTGTGGCCACTAACATCAGCTTGCTTTCGCAGAAAATCAACTCTATTCTGCAGATCTTCACGAATCTTTTTCAAGTTAGCATCTTCAACTCTTGTGTGTCTCTGCAAACACAGAATCAAGGAACTTATACACTAAATCATGATTGCAAAGTATGAACCACAAAAATTGTTAAAATAAAACAGAACTAGCCTTTTTACTTTTTCATTTGTAGTTAAGACAACAATAGCTAGCAATCCACTGGAACAGGACCAATGGCAAGAGTGCACACCAGTTTATTAATTTTATCAGGCAATGGAAAATTGAGCAGCATTACAACAAGCAGAAAGATAAGAAACCTCCCGAAATTTTTTAAATCAGAAGAACATTTTACAAATAGAAAGATAAGGAAGGGGAAAAAGAAACAAAGAAAATGAAACAAAACTACAAATTTATCAATAAAGGACTGCCCTCCAATCCCTTTTTACATTTTCATAAGTATTAAATTGTCAAAAGGGTATACACGCCATATACAATGCCACGAGAGTTAGAAAAATCAGCTTCAAGTGCGTCAAACTACAGAACTACAAAATGAAACATAAAACTGCATCACACAGAAACAAATAGTTGAAAAGTAGGAACATTCTAGAATTTGCAATGGAAATATTAACTTGAGCATTAAAAATTCAATAAACTTTTCCCTTAATAGATATGCTCTGTAATTGGAAACTCTTTGTCTAAATGGAAAGTTAATTGCAGTATATCCATAAATTCAGTATCAAAGAGTTTAGAGAATTAATAACATGAAGCACTGTTTACAACCTTATCAAATTCATCAAGCTGCTTTACACCATCAGCTATCGCTTCCTGATTTTTCTCATCCCACTTCTTCTTTATTTCTTTCTGTAAAGGAAAATTTTCATACACTTAATAAATAAAGAACTCGGGTATGAAAATCTGTTAAGAAGTGAAGTGTGCATCCAGACTTCAATATCTATGAAATCAGCCCTGATTAAAAGCCATACCTTTAAACGAGAAGTCAATGTGTCTGTAAAAAGCTCGTACACTAATTTATAGCCCACATGCCATTCACCGGAAGGGTTATTCCACGCAGAATTTACAACTAGAGAGGCCCCTGAGATAAATTTTATAGTGAAACAGATAATGAGTACACAAGACAAGGAAAATATTGTTTTCTATTTACATTCTAACTTGCCTGGTAGCAAATGGCATATTTATCCAACAAAAGAAGTTTCATCAAAGTAGTGAATATCAAAAGCACAGATACATGAACAAAAGTGTTTAAATAGTACTTTTTAAAATTAAGGACATACCCGAGCCTCCACAAATACAACCATCTGCATCAGCTTTTACCACGGTTGAGGTATCAATATCTCCACTCCCAGTACTGAAAAGATAGAAGATTTCTGATCAATAATATTGCAAGCATATTTTACCAAGAGAAAAGACATCAAACTGTACCAATCAAGGACATCTAGGATTTTTGGCTTGCCATCAGAGGTCACTTGTAATCCCGCGGCAGCTGGATCCACACCAGAATCTAGAAAACATGGATAATAGACAAATGAGCCAGAAAAATGCTATGTTCATAGACGATCAATTCAGAAGTTCATACTATAGTGATTCAATAGAACCAAAATATCACACAAACCAATTTTTGTGCCTGCGCAGAATTTTCAAGTGGACTAATTAGAAATAAGGTATCTGCACCAATAATTTAAATAAAAACAAACATGAACTGATGAACAGCAATTGGTTTACTGTTGACACCATACTGCCAATAAAGCCCATTCAGAAAAAAAAAAATGTTGACTGACAGGAAGTACGGGACAACATTCACTTCATAGTTCAAAATGAACCGTTCACATTACTCTTTCCATGTTTTGCTTTCTTTGCCATTTTGTGTAAGCTTTTGCCCTTACAATAACAAACATATTAGTATTAAAGCAAACGTAGCCCAATATAAAATTATGTTCCTCTTGCCATGCAATTATTAGTAAAACATCAAATCAAAAGGCAAAACTCCAAATTCAACTATAATAATTAATTTAGTACACAAATATATTGAATTCCATTAATTTGCAAGAATGAGTACAAAGCCGAATAAATATTTCAAGTAGCAAGTGATCCAAAAGGAGTTTATTAACTAAAATCGGGATGTGTCGTCTTGGAATTTAAGTTATGATCATAATATTTTAAACTGAAATAATGGAATTAGTCTCTGTTAAGTGATTTCTTACTTTTACCTACTGAACAGCAGAAGAAACAAAAAATAATAATTTTTCCTTTGTTATATTTTTCTCTTAATCAAACCCTGGTCAGGAGGTAGGTGAAGGGAAGTACCTAAGATAGCAATAACAACGCCACGGCCGTCGAACTCAGGGTGAGCTTCGATGAACCGATCGGCGGCAATCTCTTTCTTCGGCATAAGAGAAGCTAAAAACGTTGACTCGTTCAGCTTGAAACTACGCAAAGCCCCATTATCTTCAGCAGATTTATGAGATGGAGTAACAGGCATTGCCCTAATTTTATTACTATTACACTTTCTCCCTCCGACTTTTCTCTCTCTATTTAGCTTTTTGGGTCCAACAATGAGTAGAGGGAGAGGAGAGAGCCAGGGCGAAGAAACTGATTGGAGTTTAGGGAATCTGCACTCGTTAAATAATGTATTTTGCATACTAAAAAAGTTTACTTAGGGGTGTTTTAGTAAATTACTGTATGTGCAGGCGGAGGACGGTGGTGGTGTTGTTAGAGGGTAAGGCTCTGCCCGCGTCCGGAATTGTAGGGATCTGTTGCAGAGGATTTGGATTTGATATGTGGGTCGAGTATTTCTCGTGTCTGTGAAATTACCGAGTTTACCCTTGCATGAAATCTATTGCCAGTAAATTCCTCTAGATTCATGGGCTCTAAGCTGTTGGGATGGAATGGGCGGGTCCACCAATTACGTCAGTTTGGGCTGTTCCGAATGAACCAATAAATTATTTATAACTGATATGACAAGTTAACAACACAAGTAATTTAACAATTATGTTATGAATAAGTTTACCGACATAATAATTTGATATAATATTCAGATATTATATTTATTTATATTATTAAGTAGTGTAATGTGGTATTAAAATTTATATTGTATAATATCATTTAATAGTATAAATAAATATTGTGTTTAATTATTATGTAAATAAACTTATTCTAATATTATATGACTTGTGATGACAAAAATATGAATATTTTAGTTACACGTATTAGTCTACATAAGTAATAAACATCAACCAAAAAATTACTTTCTGTATCTATATTTTATTACTATAATATCATTATTAATTAAATAACGTATCTAGAAAGAAATTTATAAAAAAATTGATAATTATATCTTCCGTGCACATTTAAGTCATGTAAATGAATAAATAATGATATACCGCCGCCAAATTTATACCCTTTCTTTCACAGAATAATTTTATTTGTAGAATTTAAGAAAAGGAATAATGTACTTTTTGAGTTGGTTTTGATTCTTTAGAATAGCATAATGAAATTGATGCACTTTATACCTGGCCGCGCTAAAGTGGAACATAACATAAGTAGATAAATTTGGAATACATTTACGTGGCGCATAATAATATCCACGTCGAGCGTTGAGAAATTATTTATGGTTGTTGCCCCGTTAGTGCCGTATTAAGATGTTTCTTACTTTGGGCGAAGTTCCTTCTTCTAGAAATAGCAATAACAGAGCACGTTACCAAAATTCATTCTCTATTCCTTCTAAGACGATGCTTGGGTATATTTGTAGAACGGTAGAAGCAGGGCCGGAGCTACAGCAAGGACAGTATAAGTCGGCAATTGCCTATGCTGAAAAAAAAATATTAATAATTTAGTTAAAGTAAGTGTGTAGAGTTTCCCAGCTAGTTTAGTGGTGGTTTGCGGTAGCATGGACAGAGCCATGTTTTATCTTTACTTTGTCCTTTAGTCTGCCCATTGTTCCACTTAATTACGCACGTACGATTTTTCATCTATTGTAATTATAAAAGAATGTCTTTTAATTATTATAAAATATTTTTTTTTATTTATGCATAACAATTTAATATAAAAAAATGTTTTTCTTTTTTTAACTGTTTATATTATTAATTAAGTTGAATTCTATTTTTTATGTTTACTATATTTATGTAATCATAATGTGTATTTACACTCAAAAAATACTTTCAATTAAGAAATAATTAAATTTGTAACAGGCAAAACTATAATATGTTGAAAAAAAATATCAAATTAGACTGACATTGTTGGACAAAAGGAGTATGTATTTGTTTATGTGTGTCCGTCTAATATTGTTGTACGTATATTTTGTGCATTTTATCTTTGTTGAGTTTTCATTTTCAGTTGAATTGTATTACAGATGCTGAATTTTTATGTTTTATTCATTTAATTTTAACAAAAAAATTAGTTAAAATCTATTCTTACCGAGACAAAATCCTGACTCTTGGGTAGAAGCTAAAAAAATAGCAGGTATATTACATTCAGCCCTTGAAGGACCAACTGACGCATCTAATTTTGCTCGGGGTTTGATTCACAAACTTAATAGTAGGACATGACAATTTGTTTTATGCATTGATGCAGTGGAGTTATAAAATAATGGATCGGTGTCACATTCACGAGAAAAAATATGTGAAAATATCAAAAAATATTTATAAAAATTAAAATGCAATTATTTTGAGTAAGTCGTGTAATAAAATAAAATAAAACTAAAGACTGTTTAGTCATAATTATACATTTAATCGTGCGAACGAAAAACCTCGCAAAGCACTACCGCTCTCTCTTTTTTATTTCAGAAACAATAATAAAATATGGCAAGTAACTAAATAAAATTACAATGTATACCAATCATTATAATAAAAAGAGCAAGAGGCAAAAGCACAAGTCATAACGTATGGTTATGGATGCACTTAGATATTCACAGCAAGTTATCATAATACTCCATTTGTCCCATTTTGACTGTCCTGCTTTCCAATTTGGGATATCCAAAATTGTTTGTCACATGCACAAAAACCCCATGCACTTTTACCCGTATGAAATTTGTAAAGAAGTGAATTGCGGACCCTAGTATTATACAATGAAAGAATTTGGTCAACGTTTATTTCTAAAAATTTGACGGGGAGAGTAGTCAATAAGTTGTGATCACTCGTGCAACTAACGATAAATTGTCCCATAATTAATTGCAATTTGCGGCAAAACCAACAAACAAATCCCGAGCCTATGCTTGTAGCAGAGGTGATTGAGCTTATTTTTCTTTTTTTGTTACATGGGAAAGACAATAAAAACTACGACCCAGGCCCATACCACTCCCGCAAAATCAGCCTGCAGCACTTGACGTGAACTACAAAATGCTACATAATCTACTGCTCAAATGATGAAAAATAGCAAAAAGAGGAAAAAAGGAAAAAGAAGAGAGGGAGAGAGAGGAAAAAGTACATTCAGCATGTCTGTTTCAAACTTGTTTTTGCTTTGTTTATCGGAATTTATATTTTCACATAAAAAATGATAATTCTATAAAAAAAAAATCACATGAATAGTGAATTGGTGTCACATTCATGAGAAAATTTATGTGAAAATATCAAAATTTATCTGTGAAAACTGGAATGTAATTATTTTAAGTAAGTTATGTAATGAAATAAAATAAAAATAAATGCTATTTAGTCATAGCTATATAGTTAATTGTGCGAACGAGACCCTCGCGAAACGCTTTCCGCTCCCTCTTTTGTTTTGTTTTGTTTTGTTGCTAATTCGCTCCCTCTTTTTCAAATCATTCTTTTGCCAATTGTTATTGGACGGATTATTAAAAATAAATTCTTTATTGGTTTTATTGAAAATATTGTTCATCTGATAGTAATTTATTTTAAATACAAAATATTTAACTCATAACTACAAACGTTTGTACTTTAATTATAGCGCACCAAATTAGTGCGGTATATTTGAATGTCCAAACACTATAATGTTAGTAGTTGAACAAACTTATAATTGTTCTCTATTTTCACTCACTTGCTTATAACCTCTTATCTTTTAATTCTTACTTTTATTTTTTATACACCCGTTCAAATGACTGATGACTGATGACTAGTGTTAATAGAGCAAACTAAGAATTTGAATTAATAATAGATCGGTCAATTTAAAGGAAAATGTGGTCAACAAACGGGCTCAATGATCCAAGCACGTTAACATCAACCCGAAATAAAATTTAAACTACTTATTAAATAAACATAATATCATGGATTAAGACGCATAATATAATTAGGGAATGAGAAAGACAAGTTAAAGAAGGTCAGAATCAGAATTAGGATAGATTGATTAAAAATTGGTTTGGGCTGGGTCCAAGCGGTCAACGTATATGGACAGTAGCACACATGCAATGCCCCACATACAAGGTGAGGAATTCAATTATTTTAATACGGCAGAATTTAATAAACTTCTTTCTTGTATTCATAAAAAAATAATTTTATATTGCATTTAGATTAAAAATATATATCTAATAATTTTAAAATATTTTAAATATATATTTAGTTGTTAATGAGATGAGTGGTATAATACGATGACAAAACTATTAAACATATGCATTCTATTAGAATAAATTTTGTTCTATCATCTCTCACGTGAAATAAAAATTTAAAAAGGGAAATAAATTTTTATTCTATTAAAATAATTTATTCTCTAAAATAATCATCAAATACACTATTTTTTATTATATCCATTTCTTTATTTTATTTTTTTTAATTCAAACGTAGCCTTAATAATTTGTAATCCTTACATGTAATAAACTCAATTTTCTCGATAAATAAGAGGAGAATGTGAAAAATGAGATAAATATTGAGTACACTATGGCAGAAAAAGTAGAAGCAAAACGAGGGTCAAAAGTTTTTAGTAAGTCTTGTTCCTCAAGTTCAAATATGGTTTAAGAAATTAAACTTTAGTTCTACAATAACCCCTATTTTAAGCATTCGTTTTGGAATGCCATGCCATCACAAGTACAATAAATTCTTAATTAAATGTGGAATCATAATTATAATATCAGTAAACTAATATTACTTAATAAATTACAATAATTAATCATTGATCTCATATCAAAATAGGACAAACTTCACATAATAAAATAAATAAATTAATACAAAAATGAGAATAAAATATAATAAATATCAAAGGACTTCACTTTTATAAATATTATAAAAATTTAGAGAAAATCATACAATTGTTCCCCTTTTTAAATCCTTAAAACATTAAGTTACTCCAATCATCTTAAACTAAAAAAATATTTATTAACTTAGAAAATGATTGATTACTCAAAATTCCTCACTAATTTGAACCATCTACCCAAATTGTTCCCTAAATTTCTTAACCACTAAATTATTACTATTTGATTTTCCTTGTCCTCCTAATACTTGTTTGGTAAGTCTAAGTCGACAATTACCCTGATGCCCCTTAAAGTCAAAGATGACCAATAATACTGACACACGTAGCAGGCGCATTATAGAAAAGATAGTAAAATGGAAATTGGAACAGAATTTTATGCATCTACTTTATCTCTCTCTCTCTCTATATATATATATATATTGATAGGCTTTAATCTCATCAAAAACTCACGAGCAACCTTTTCTCTCAGAAAGCAGGAGACCAATAATATACCTAGTTAATGACTTTGCCGAAATCAATCCCATCGTTTTTGATATTATCATCAATTCGACAACCTCGATCAATTCATACCCAATTCTTAAAATCTTGCTGGGTTTCAGTCTAATTAATGGAATAATTCTAATCTTCCTGTTCAATTTTGTTTTTATGTTTTATGAGATTTTGGTATCTTGGAATTGATGGGGAGTGAGGTAGTAATTGAGAGAGAAGGTCTGTGTGATGCTGAAAATACCATATTTGTTGCAGTGGGAAAGAATGTGAAGGAAAGCAAGTCAGTTCTGTTGTGGGCATTGCAATACTTTGCTGGGAGGAAATTGTGTCTTTTGCATGTGCATCAGCCTGCTCAATTACTCACACTCAGTGAGTTTTCAACTTTAGTTTACATATATGCATACACACACACACACACACACACACACACACACACACACATCTGCATCTGTTATTTTGATTATGAATCATCTTTGAGTTCATTGTATAATGATTATAGTTGCCAGTTGGGTTTTGTAGAATTGTTGGGTTAGATGTGGCATTTGGATAATCAAGTTGGTGGTTTGATTGAATAAGTGACAATTCCCCTTCTTTTTTTTTAAGTTTGTAATTTGTTCATGAATTTCGTTATTGGTAAATATTTTCTGCTCTGGCTTGAGATGTTCTATTGCATTTGTGGGTAGGAATTTGGATGGAGACAGAAGTGTAGTTTGCATTCCTGTCATATTTTTACCCATAGCTTCTGTCAATATTTACATATCGAAGAATAAAATACTTGTATGGGAACATTGTTCTACATTCCTGTGTTACATAAGATACAAAATATTATAGTAAAATTTTGGAGGCACTTAGAAATGTAGAATAAGTTGGCTACTAATATTACTGATGCAATGAGTTTGTTTATAAGGATGATGTTTAGTGCTTTTAATCCACTAACAGAAAGTTTGAAGGCAAAAATAATTATAAAAAATTGAATATGACAAAATGGATGTGCTATATGTGTGAGAATATTTCTCTATGCAAGTAATTATTACATTTGTCAGTACAGCTGCTTCCATTTGAGAGATAAATAAACTTTTATGTGAATGAAGTTATATATAATTTTCTTTCTTTCATGTACCATTTTTGCCTTTCAAATGAACTTAACTTTTGCAGTTTAGAGTTCTTTGGTACTAGTCTTAATTCCCGTACACTTTTTTGTTTTTGGGTTCGTTAATGCATGACTATGATTATTGTCTTTGGTTCGTCTACAGTTGATGGAAAACTTTCAGCCAGCAAACTGAAACAACAGGCAATTAAGGCCTGCCGAGAACTTGAACGCCAAAAGATGCACAAACTTCTAAATCAGTACCTTCCCATTCTCGCCCAAGTAGGGGTACTGTTTCTTCCAGTTAGCTTCACCATTTCGGTTGTGTTGCTGAGGGTGTTACAGTTGCATTAGTTGTGTTAGTTATATTATATTCTATCTTAGGATTAAGGATTGAGTGGTTGACTTGTAGATTATCGGATTAATGTAATGGTTAGAATTTTATATGAAATAATAATTATTACAAAGTTTCCACGTTAACTATCACATCTTGCAAGTCCTTCTGCATATACTCTATTACAATCTTCTATCCAATTTTTTAAAGATTAATCTCATTGTCTATTTGCAGATGCAGGCAGGTAAGATGTGGATTGAAATGGAAAAAGTTGAGAAAGGAATTGTGCATATTATTGCTCAGCTACACATTAGATGGCTTGTCATGGGAGCGGCAACGGAGAAACACTATTCGAAGTATGAAACATACGTTACAGTTGTCGTTTTATCATTGTGATGTCATTGTTGGTTGCATATATGAATATGAGTTGTCCACACTTATTTCTTTATGTTACTACTAAAAAGAAGAAGTTGATTATGGTGCTCTTAAGAAGTGCTCTAAGCATGGCTCACTGCCATCCCACACATACCAGCCAAATTATCTTGTCAAGTATGTAGTTTGCTTCATTTCTTAATTTCTCCTCTTTCCAGATGAAGGAAAGACAAATGATAGACTTATAGGATATTGTGTGGAGGTACATCATCCCAGAATTATCGATTATATAAGAAACCAAGGAATGCGTTAATTAAAGGGTATTCGAGCAGGGTCCTTTTGCATGTAAACTTCATCATAGTAAAAACTGTATTGCTATTTAATAAAATTGTAGATATTGTGATGATTTTTTTTCTTCAGTTTTTACAATTGCGTTAGGCTACTAGCATTGTGACACCACTAACTTGTTGTTGTATTGAAGTGACCTATTTTAACCTCTTGCCAATTTTACATGATGGAATGATGCAAACTTAACCATTTATGGTTTTCAGTCTTTTCTCCCTACATCAACTGATCCAATGTATCAAGATTGCAGGAACTTGACGGAGCTGAAGTCCAATAAAGCAATCTATGTGTGCAGACAAGCTCCAGTTTATTGTCAGATCTGGTTTGTGTGCAAAGGAGTACTTATTTGTAGCAGGTATGTTGGCCAATTTACACACTTTTTTTGGTAACTTTATCATGAATATGTTTCTCTTAGGCTAGGTAAGATATAATGTACACTTTCTACTGATGTTGTACATTAATGTTGGTGTCTTGGTTTTTAGGGGAGTTTTCTCTCAGACTTATCTTCTTTCATTCTAGTTGCTTCCAAGTGGACTTGAAGTTCATACGAAATAACCAAATTTTTTTATTCATATTTTGTTCATAAAAAACCCTCTGCATAATACATACTTTTATTCTATTTCCCGGGCTACATAGCTACCTTGACAGTTCATGTCTTGAAGTTCAGTCATCCAGTACCTGCTTCAGATTGTACTTTAAATTACATATTAATTTCTTAGGGCATCTTTTTAATTACATTATATTGTAGCTCCTGATTAGGAGAAAGAAATCTTATAAAAAAGCCATAAAAGAATACTTTCGATCATAACTTGTAGACATGGAAAGGCATCTCATTTAAGGTCCACTAACACAGATCATGTTTCTTTTCATTGAGGAAGGCCTGCTAATATTACCTCTCAGATAGAGAGGATTGGGGACTTGTCTTCTAAAACAAGTACCAGAGAAACAACATTACAACAAAATATTGTAGCAGATGCAGATGAAGATGTTGATGCTTCACTGTCTTTGGAGCATCTAAATAGCTCAACTGATGAAGTGGTTGTTACTCTTAAGTCAACTCCCTTGCTGATGGATGAGATGAAAGAAGATGGTTCAACTTTACCCTCACCTCACAAGTCCCATAAACGTCTCTTTCGCTCATCATCTGCTATGTTGCTGGTATGTAGTACAACTATGAAAAAATAACCTACTTAACCACTGGTGAACTATTGAGTTTTTGAAGTTGAGATTTTCCAATTCTTGAGCTCTGAGTATGTGAATAAGAAAGTAACACTGTTGGAAACTTTCCTGTAATAAAGGAGTGAAAGGAACTGTTCTGAGTCTTTTAGTAATTATAGCTACATTTTACTTCGGATTTGATAGGATAGTAGAAACTTGTTTTCTAAATATTTCAGCTTGATTTTAATTATTTCATCTCATATAGTAGTTTTTATCAGGATTTAAAAAATTGCGTATCGTTCTGTGATTTAGGCAGAAAGACCTCAAGGTCAAGGAACTGGTGACCTATATCATAGACTAGAGCATGCTAGGATACATGCTGAAAATTCAAAGCAGGAACTGTTTGAAGAGTCGGTGAGACGTTGGAAAGCTGAAGAGGATGCCATGGAGGCCTTACGTAAGGTGAGCTTCATCTTTGAAGATTCTCTTCTTCTTTCTTTCTTTCTCTTTTGTTTTCTTTTCCGTTTGTTATTCTTTTCTCTATTTTCCATTTCTTTGTACTCTTTTTTCCTTTTTCCTTTTGCTGCTGCTATGTTTTGTGGGAATTCTGTTATTCCTAGATAACATATATTTTTCAGTAAATATTCTTCTCAGGATGGACATGGCTGCAGATACTTGCATCAAGCCCAATGCAGACCATGACTAACCAGTTGAATTGAATGTCTAGTCTTAATGTTAACTTTATAGTCCTCTGAATTAAGCTTTGGTTGTATGGTTGATAAAATGATGTAAAGCTTCAGATTATACCATGCCTTTTCTATAATCTATACCTGGCTCACATTTGCAACAAGTTTATAAAAATATCATTATCCTACACTTAACAAATGACAGATTGAAATGAACTGAAAATATCATCACCTGATTCAACTTTTGCTAGAATAAGTTCCCTGACCTTGTTATAGATGTTGTAAACTTGCAATCCTTTACTATGTAGCTTGCTTGTCCTTGTGTTATAGGCTCAAGCATCAGAAAGTATATGCATGAAGGAGACAAACCAAAGAAAAGAATTGGAGGAAATGTTGGCAAAACAAAGACAAGAATTAGAAAGGATGAAGAATCAGCATGATAGATGCATAAAAGAACTTCAGATGGTTCGGGACCAGATGCCAATGCTAGAGAGCCAAATCACCGAGTCCCATCTTTTGGAGAAGGAGTTAGAAGAAAAGATTATTCAAGCGGTTGAACTCTTGATCATATTTAAGGAGAAGCGGGATGAACTGCAGACAGGACATGAAGAAGCAACTAAGGAAGTTAAGAAACTACGGAATTTGGTGGAAGAGGACACTATGAATTTAAGCTCACTGCAATTTCTTGCATTCTCTTTCTTGGAGATAATTGAGGCTACTCGGAACTTTGACCCATCCTGGAAGGTTGGAGATGGGAAATGTGGATGTGTTTACAAGGGCCTTCTTCACCATGTGAAGGTAGCTATAAGGATGTTGCCGTCGCATGGGTCTCAAAACGATATGGAATTTGAAAATGAGGTAAATCTTTGCCAGAAATCTTGATGTAAATGCATCTGTATTCAAGTTCTTGCAAGGTCACTTATGTAGGACCATACATTATGGTGGATAATGATTGAGACGTTATACTACAAATTTTCATAGTGACCATAGAAGCTAAAGTTGATAACCTTTTTACTTTCCTTCGAATCAACTGGCCATGTTCAATTTGGTGACTAATAAATATACAGAATTGGTGGCATGATAGTATTTTTTGTATCACTAGTATGTGGTCTTTACAGGATAATGTGAAGTCCATTTCAGTTTATTTAGTTTGCCTATCTAAACTATTAGATATGACCATCTGTTGTCTGGTATTATTGTTCAGTAATAGCCTCCCTAGAATTATATGCTATTTGTAGACTTGTAGTACAAAATATATGCTATTTTAAAGTTTCTCCTACCTATTCACATCTTTTCATATGCTGCTTTATAGATAATAGGGTTCGTGTACATATTCCTACATTTATAGCAGGTAATTAGGAATCCTCGGTGCATTCCTTTTGGAATCTCCCGAACCTTATTGCCGATATATCCCCTCTTTCTCTTCATTTATGTTAAATTTTGACGGATATTTTAGGCTGTTCGTTCTTAGTTTCTCAAGAATTCCTTAAGTTAGAAAAGATATGGTCTGAAAACTAGATGTCCACTTTGAATCTTATATCTCACTCTCTAAGCAAGAAGGAAATTTCAAGCCTGAATTATAAAGGATTTATGTTTCTAGCAACTTCTATCTGTAGTTCTTGCCATGCTGCAAGGTTTATGGCATCAAACCTATATTTGGCACGTATAAACTTTTGAGGATCACGTCACGTGTAAGATTTTGATGTATATTTCTCATGAAATTAGCCAACGATGAAGCCAAGCTATTTAGTGCCGTTTATTTTCCTTTGACTAAAACCATTGGCATTTCTTCACTGCATCTCTGTTGGTTTAATACAGGCAGCAGTTTTGAGTAGGGTGAGGCACCCAAACCTTGTACAACTGTTTGGAATCTGTCCAGAATCTCGGTCACTTATTTACGAGTATTCTGAAAATGGCAGCCTCGAAGATCGTCTGGTTTGCCAGGGAAATACCCCACCTCTTCCATGGCAAAGTCGAGTTAAAATGGCCATCGATATATGCGCTGCTCTTATCTTCCTCCACTCTAACAACCCGTGCATTGTCCATGGGAATTTAACACTTACCAACATCCTCCTTGATGCAAACTATGTCGGTAAACTTACCAACTTGGGAATCTTTCGTTTTATCCCCCGTGATGCAAGTCCAGAGGAGTCTATCTATATGGATCCCGAATTTCATGAGAGTGGAGAGCTCACTACGGAATCGGATATCTTCTCATTTGGGATTGTTTGGTTACGTCTGTTAACTGGGAGGCCTGCCTTGGGGATAATAAAAGATGTGAAATGTGCACTAGAAAAAGGGAACTTCAAAACAATTTTAGACTTTTCAGCCGGGGATTGGCCACTTGAGCTGGCAAAACAGTCAGCTCACATGGCATTGAGGTGCTGCGAAAAGAAAAGATTGGATCGGCCAAACCTCATCACAGATGTTTGGAGCCTGATTGAGCCAATGAGAGGTTTATGCACTTCATCCTCCCAGGACTCTGAGGGGAGGCGTCGAATTCCCTCTCATTTTGTCTGTCCAATATTCAAGGTAATAATAGTATAACTATGTTTTGCATCAGCATGTCCCATATTTGCTCAACATGTTTCATGTATTTTTGTAGTATTTAGTCACTATGAATTATGATAGTAGTCCCCACTCTCCATGATCACTAGTTAAATCATGCCATGTCTTGTCTGAATTGATGTGCCTTTCAGTTTACTGGAAAGAGCCACATAGTAGCGTCCTGTGGTAGTTTGTTGGGGTTGCTTGAGGGAGGACAAAAATGGGAGGAAGGCACACTTGAATATTAAAATGCAAATTTATGGACATTATTTTTGAGAAATAGGAGTCGTTTAAATTTGATTACAATTTGGGAATGTGCAGGAAGTCATGAAAGATCCATACATAGCAGAAGATGGTTTTACCTACGAGGCAGATGCCATAAAAGGATGGTTGAACAGTGGCCACGAGACTTCACCAATGACAAACCTCAAGCTTGATCACTGTGATTTACTCCCCAATTACGCTCTTTATCATGCAATTCAAGAGTGGCAACGACAATCCTGAACCTGTTTCATGTTCTAGTTTTCCATAAACTTGTGCAGCGTAAAATACATGTACTATATTGACCATTATGCATTAATCCAATCCATGAACTGTTAAATAGCATCCTGGGTCTTGTAAACGCTCTTTACATATGTATACACACACACATACAAACATTCATACATACGGAAAAGAAAGAACCAGCATGGATCTTTAACCTTTGGTTCCAATTAAAATTTAGCCATCTTGGGTGACACAACTAGAATGTTGGTTAAGACTAGTATTTATTCATATTAACGTTGGGTAGCACACTTGTTATTATTTCTTTTGTGATTCTTCTTTAAATTAAACTTGAAAAATATATTTGTAATTAAAATATAATAAAAAAATTATGCATTTATGTGTTTATGATGATCTTATAAAAAGTCAAATATAATTTTCATTTTAATTGAAGACGAATGATACTAATGTATCAAATAAATCAGTGTTCAAATTCTTTTTATCTAATTCAATTTTTCATTTTTGTTTCTCGCACTTCTGGAGACATAAAATTTAAAATAATATTAGAGGTTTTAAATTTTTTATTTTAAATTATATTTTTTTTGCTCAAATCAATATAATGATACTATATTATTTGATAAAAAAATTAAAATCTCCTAATATTATCGCAAGACTTAAAATTAGATAACTATATTATCCAATATCCCCGAGTATAATTAGTAAAATGGTTCTCTTAATATGTGTCTTAAAAATATATGCTAAGTATGAAAAATAATGAATGAAACTCACTAAATATTATTTATTTATATATTTACACTTAATTTAATATATGGGGTCCATTAACATATTATTTTTTTATATATTAAATTCAATGTAAATATATAAATAAATAATATTTAATAGACCCCATTTCTTATTTTTTGTACTTAATATATAACCTTAAAACATATATTAAGAAAACACTTGGTAAAATAAATATTTTTTGGTGAACTATTATCCATATATTCAAGACTCCTACCCCTAAACTCCATAATTATTATTAAACTGCTCATGGCACCACCATGGGTAGGTTCCTTCCAGGCATAGTACCTTTTGCCTTTTTGGGATCTTTTTCTTGTATTACTATTACATATATTTTTTTAAGTTTTATTATTAAAAAAAGGTTTAAAATTTTTTATAATATATTTTTTTATATCTCTATTGTGAGATTTATAACGACGATTTTTAAAATTTATGATAATAATTTATTTCACCACCATAAAATAGAATTACAACGACAGAATAAATTATCATCATAAATCCTAAAAAATATAATCTCACAATAAAAATACATGATAATTTTAATACAGGATTTGGTCCCTGAAAAGAAGGCAGTACTCTTACTACAAGAAAAAGGAATTATTTATTTATTACTCTCTACCAAATTTTAATTATGATTTTTTTTTTATCAAAAAAAAGTTTCCTTAATTACCGTAGGGGTTCCCTGTGAGCCTTTATATATTTTCTTCTTCTCTGTCTTTCCTTCTTTCTTTCTCGATATATGCCGACTGCTTCTCGTGTTTTACGAGTTTTAATACTCCATATCTTATTTATATAAAAACATACTATAAATTTTCCTCGTCGTACAATTCTCTCGCCGCCTTTCCGGCAACGTCGAATCCCTCCGACCTCCGTTGTCGATCCCTCAACTCCCCATACTGGTACGTAAAACTCTTGCTCACTCTGTGCTGCAGCTGATCAAGGATCACGTGACCTTAAACCTAGCTAACCTTTCTCTGTCATCTTAATTAGTTTCGTTTACTTTCTCCTTTCTATCAATTTTATTTTGATCTGATATTAGTTTGAAATTTCAATTATTTTTTTAGTGATCTGCACAATTTGGTGTAATCAGTGCTTACCGTTTGCATGATGTATCAGTTATCATTGTCTGCCCTTCCTTCTAAATTCGCTAATTAATATTTAAATTTCACTTCTTGATTTGGTGTGTCAAGTATATAAGAATGCTTTGTTATGTTTGTTCAATGTGGATTGAATTAGGTTTGTGACTTTTGACGCATGATCCTTCCATGAACAGTTTTTTTACTTACTTTTTTGCAAGTATTATTTGATATATTAAGAAAGAGAGGGGGTGGGTAGACACTACACACTACATTGAATCTAATCTCTGTTAGGTTAGTAGAATAAGGTGTTTGGTTCACCATTGAAAATTCGAGTATTTCAGATAGTTTGGCTGGGTTTAGCTTATAATAAGTAGTGTGCTTTTAGGGCAATGATCTTAAAATTAAATTGGAAATCATTTTATTTGTTTGCCATGTTCGTGTTTGCACACGCTTGGATCGACAGATACAAAGTTGTTGGGTGTAATTTTTACGTGTTAATTGAGCCAGAAATTAACTAGTGACATTAAAGGAGTGATGAAAACTCTTTTGGGGTTCAATTACAGAATGTTCTCATTAGTTAGTTCGGACCTATGAAATCGTTATTTTGAACATGCTCTTGGATTTTTCTAGTTTTTTTTTTAACATTGTAAAACATTATTTTAATAAGTAGGAACTAGGGTTTTACATGAGCAATTGAGGATTCAATTTGATGGAATTTGTCACATTAATGGATACTGGAAAGCGAGATATTTAGAAATTCCAATTCGAGAGATATCTTTGCTCATATTTTAATAAAGATTCCACAGTGTGTGGGTACTTTTTTGAAAATAGATATGCAAATTGATTGTCGATATTGATTAAACTATTTTCGGCAGTGGCCCTGTTGCTACATTGTCATGGGTTAAATTATCAGTTTAATTTAATTAATTTATTTTTTAATTGTATCTGCATAGGGTTTGTGTCGGTGGGGTTTTTACAATGTAAATTACTATTATTCTAACTGTCTGTTTTTCTTTCTGGGATTTTGAACGTGAGACCATTTTCAGGGACACACCAACTGTCCCTAAATATTGTGCAACCAAAGTTTTAGTTGTAAGGGAATGAATTTTTAAAACAGTAAACAATAAGTCTTTAGAAATCCAACAGTATTTAGTCTGATACACATGTTACCTCATTACCATTTCTAAACATCCGACGCTATGTTATCATATGTTTAAGAAGTATATGACTTGTACCATTTGCTTTTCACATTAATTTGATGTATTATTATATTATGCAATCGATGATATTCATTAACTCCTGTAATTTATGATACATCTCGTATATTTTTACTATGTTGTGTATTCTGTCATCTTCTAAATACCACCACCTGCTAATCCCGTTACCTGCATCTTACTTTCTGAATGAGATTGCATTTATTGTGTATCACTCCAACCTCTTAAATAAGTTTGGGAAAAGTAGAATTTTAGTTTCTTTGCAGCACTCCTCCCCTCATCGTGATTCTTGTGATTTAGGGTCGGGAGAAAGCGCGATACACAACAATGAATGCTGTCATTCTTTATTGAGTTGTGTATTAATGAATGATTTAATTAATCTATTTGTGAAAACCTGATGGATAATTTGTTAATGTATTACAGTGCCATCTTATATGCAAGTGGTCTTTCGTTCATAGATGCCAATTGCTAAACTCAGGGCTACTTGTACTCCAGATGCAATGAAATCAGAAGGTGGGAATGATTCCCAGGATACTTTCATCAGACAGACGAGTGGAAAAGAGCCTTCTCTTTCTTTCTCAAGGACAAATGATAGCCCAGTGCAATGGATCCAATTACTTCAGGCCTTAGACCAACAGGGTACTAGCAAAAAAATTTATATTATTTTTTTTTAAGTTAAAGAACACCATAGAAGGTGGATGGCATGCTCTAGATCATAACAATGTCTCAGTTTATATGCATATGAGGTAAATGGGATTAAGGAATCTGTTCACCATTTCATGAGTGGTTGACCTCTTCTATGAGGAACATGAATGCCTTTTAACATATGCAGTCTCTCAAAATCCCTAAGGTAGTAGTTGCCATGGTCAGGTGGCTGGTGATGACAATGACAAGCCTGGAAAAAGTAGGGGATAAATGTCATCCAGACCCTCTTTGTTGCGTCTTGTTTGTACTTATAGTAGTTTATGGCTTAAAATAGGTTTTTACTGTAATGTTTATTGAAGATTGTATGCATAAATTATAACCAGATTACCTTAAAATAGACACAATCCACAAGTTTCTTAGGGGGGATAATTAGGAAATTATAGATCATATAGTCATTTATGATTTTTTAAGCTTCCTAGACTACCCTAAATGAAATTCAATAAAAACCCCTTCTACCTGTATTTAATATGACAGTTGTAATCTGATTTTATTTATATGTGTGTATATATATATATATATATATATATATATATATATATATATATTATATAAAGAAATCTGATTATGTGTACATGGTTCCAGCTGTGATAAACGACAAATGAACCTTAATATTTAAGTGTTGTTGGTAGCAATCTTTTTTTTGGACCCAAATCAAACATCAAGAGTCTATAGGATCGCAATTTGTGGGCTTGTTGTTGAAGCCAAGTAGTTTGAACCATTACTTCTTCTCTTTTTCAGATATTCTTGGTTGGCCCTTGATAACTCCTTTCAAGGTTCAGATGCAGAAGTGTGACAAGTGTTCCCGGGAGTTTTGTTCTCCGATCAACTACCGGAGACATATACGTGTGCACCGGCGGTCTTTAAATGTTGATAAGGTTTTCCTAATGTTTCCATAATTTAATTCTTGTGACTATATGTGCATCTGCTACTATATCTTTATTTTATTAATGTTATTTGTTAAACATTTGAAACCTAAAGGTTTGTACTTGATGGGGGAAAAAATAAAAGATAAATACATTTAAAGGCTTGTCGGTATATCGGTTCATGGAATCTAAAACAGTTTTCTTTGTCTGAGATTATATCAATATACATTGCAGGAGTCTCACAAAAACAGGGATTTTTTGGGAGCATTTTGGGATAAGGTAATGGCTTGCCTAGTCATTTGCGCTAGGGTCCTCCTCTTAGTTGCAATATGCTAATTAATTTGTCTCTTGCAGATTTCGTTGGATGAGGCTAAGGAAATTGTATCATTTAAGGATGTGATTCTGGAGGTATTCACCTGAGCTTTGTTTCTCTGTGTATTGATAATGATCTGTGTGCTTACTACCCCTTAAAGGTTAATTTCTTGAAAATTTATGAGATCGATTATTCTATATTCACGGTTCATAGTACAGAGACAATTTATTGGGAATCTATGAAGCATGAAGGCTTCAAACTCGGTGGGATACTGGAAAGGAATTGGGAGGATTTAAAATTTAAATCGATATAATTTTTATTAATTGTTTCATGTGAAAATTAGGATTTTAAATAGTAGTATGAATACAATAATATACATGATTTGGGTTTTATCTTTTATTATTTAATATTCCTTGAAAATAATTATTCTTCCTGTTTTAATTCCCGAGGTTTCATTATTTTAATTAATTTCTTTAACTGACTGTATTTTTAGGAAATTCCTGGCTCTTCAATAGTCAAGGCGTTGGCATCATTTATCCGCACACCAGGATTTTGTGCTCTTCCACAAGTTTATGTGAAGGCTGGCTCTGCACTCTTGGTAAGGGGATGTTGGATGTCACTTTCCCTCTCTATCTTCCCCCATCCAGCCAACCCAAAAGAAACTTCAGTTCTATAGTTCTTTTTGTTCTTATTTGGTTTCAGTTGTTAATTTTGTAGTAATTTATATGTATTTGAAAAAAATTCATTTGTAGGATATAATCCAAGCTACACCTTCCAGGCTTCCAATATCCTCCCAGGAGCTATTCAGTATCCTTGACGATGCAAGTGAGAGAACATTCTTATGTGCCGGCACTGCAGGATCAATGCAAAAGTATGTCTTTGATGGGGAGGCTGGGAAAATTGGCCTTGAGATGAAGAACTTAGTTGCTTGCACCAGCTTCGTTGTGGAACAAAAACTGGTATTCACTTTCTCATATTATTGAACTTTGCTTATTGGGATACTCTGTCATTGGACTTACTCCCCTCCCTTCCTCCATAACCATCACCACCAAACATAAAGCCTCCAACACAGAACACAATAAAAGCATGTTAGATGAATATAGTGGTCATCCGTGGTGCCTTTAACATGCATACATTTGATAGATATATAGTCACTAGTATTTCCACCAACGTTCATACGTGAACTTTGTTTTGTGCCTTCAGACACTTTTTGCATTACCTTTTTTTCTCCCTTGACCACCTATTCTATCCGTTTCATTTCTCTCTTATCAAATAACAATTAATTTAGTTTTCTTTTGTGTTCAGGTTAAAGCATGGATTACTGACAAAGATGCTGAAGCTTTAAGATGCCAGAAGTTGCTTGTGGAGGAGGAAGAAGCTGCTCAGAGAAGGTAAATTTCACCTATTTCTCTGCACATTACAAACATATGTTGAGCTTGCTACTACCGTATCCCTCATTGCAACTTTGAAGTGCTTGTTAGGATAAATCCTAATTCTCATTTAACCAAGGTCTTGAAGGAGTTGATTAAATTTTGAATTTTCTAAGCGAAAGACAACAAGTTATGCGAACTTGATTCTCCTTCCAAATGGTTTTGTTCTTTGTAATAGATCTATTCAACTAACCCTGCTTTTGAAAGTCAATTTAGCATATTGCCTATTTATCCCATGGTTGCAATAAATAAATAAATGTACTTGTTTGCCAGATTTGTGCATATTTTGGCTACTTGTAATCTGTAGTTCAAGTTTCCAATGTGTATAGTTCTCTCTTCGAAATTGATTCAGGAATATGGTTTGATTATTTAAAAACGAACAATTTTATCAGAGAGAGTGAAAACATGGAGGGAGAGTATTACTTTGGGAAATGAAAGGAACATGAGGAGAGATTAGAATCTAAATTTGGATTATAAGATGTAACTGTCTTGAATATAGAACCAGACTATAATAATCACTCTTCCGGTGGGCAACTGTGGATTATTTTTTGTTGTTTTTTCCTGGATTCAGCTCTATGGTGAAGGGTGCCTGGTTTTTGAAATGGTCTGTGATTTTATTTAATTGGCTCTTTTGTAAATGTATAAAACAATATATATATATATATATATATATATATATATATATATATATATATATATAGACACTATTCTAGCTAGTGCATCTGTGGCCGTTCGATCCCGATCCCGATCCCAAATCTAAGTATTAGGAGTTCAGCCTAACCGCTACTAGCGGGTAGCAGCCAGTCCGAACTCTTATTTTCTTAGATTTTGGATTGGCCGCTACTCCTACTAGCGGCCAAGGAAAATAAACTTTCTGCCTGACGGTTAGTAAGAGTAGCGGCCAGACCGAACTCCTAACTCTTAGATTTGAGATCAGACGGCCACAGCTGCGCTAACTAAAATAGTGTCCATAACTAACGTTTGCTATGAATCTGCTCCCATATATATATATATAGACACACACACACACATACAGGAATTGGAAGGAAAAATAATAAGCAAGCTGAGATGTTATGATTAGTTTCCTTACTTTCAACTTTCATTTAAATAGGCAAGCCGAGCTGTTGGAAAGAAAAAGACGGAAAAAAAATCGACAGAATGAACAAAAAATAAAGGAACAATCATATGAGGAGAAGCCAGAGTTAAATGGCAATGCGGCAGTATTAGAGAGTGCGCCTTCTGATGAACTATCCAGTCCTCAACCCCTATCTGAAGGCAATCCACATGTTTTAGAGGCACTGGTGGATCATATTCCCTCACTCCTTGAGCCTGTCCACTTCTTGAAAAATGAAGAAGCTGCACATATTGAAGGCCAAGGTGGACTCAGCAGTGAAAATTTGGATTCAGGTGGTGCTCAGAATGTTGAATCTCGAAAAAGTCAGGGTAAGGGTCATCGGAATTTAGTCATCAGTAAATGGCAGGTGCCAAAATCACAAAAGGGTGTACGGAATGGCTTTTGTCCTAGTCAGAATCTTCATATAGTGAAACCAGAACCTGTGCAAAGGCATTCTCCCCACAGGGATCCAAGGGCTGTTCCGGTTAATGGAAGTAAAGTTTGGACTAGAAAAGCTAAAAGAGAAAGTGGCGGGGGATGTGTGATAACCAGAGTACGGGAAGAGGAAATAAACCAAACAGATCAAATTAGTTGTGAGGTGATGATTGGTTCTATATCCGTGACAGTGAGAAATTGTACCTCACAGGGACTAGTTAATAGTAAGTCCGAAGCCCAAGATACTTGCGGCAGCATAGAGCATGTTATGCCCAAAAAAGCTGGTGCTCAAGACAAGCTGTTGAAGTCGGATTCTGTCCCTAGTGGCACAAACCAATCTACTGTCAAATTTTGGAGGCCCGTGAGCAGGCATGATACTAGAGGTCAGTTTGCTGTTCGAAGTGGCAATCAAGAGTCCAAGGACGATCCAATCCCAGGAGTGGGTGGTGATCGCACTATGCCTGGTGAAAGCTGTCTTGGATTTTGTGAAATGAATGGCAATAATGACAATATCAAGGAAATCGTGCAGCCAAAAGGCTTGCCGTTCTCCAGCCACGCTGCAAGAGCTTTTCTTGCCCAGAGTACGCTCTTATTTCTGTTGTATTTTATACCCTAAATATTCTGTACTTAAAAATTTATCTTGCACAGCCCATTTACTAGTCTTGATGGACTTGAATCCCATGCAGGATGGAAGGAGGCTATCTCAGGGGACCATGTTACCTTGGTCCTCTCCCCAGAACCTGAATGTCAAGGATACGGTGATGCCCTAAATGACTGTTTGGCAGCAGCATCAGCTGGTAAAGCATCAGATATTGAGGAGCGTAGCATTCTTGGCAGTGCAGAGAACAGGATGGGTGATATGGGGGCATTCGAGTCC